>OY728139.1:717168842-720086342 GCA_963277665.1 Viscum album | reverse complement strand
TAACATAACATAACATAACATAACATAACATAACATAACATAACATAACATAACATAACATAACATAACATAACATAACATAACATAACATAACATAACATAACATAACATAACATAACATAACATAACATACAACATAACATAACATAACAGAAACAGAACATAACAGAACATAACAGAACAGAACATAACATAACATAACATAACATAACATAACATAACATAACATAACATAACATAACATAACATAACATAACATAACATAACATAACATAACATAACATAACATAACATAACATAACATAACATAACATAACATAACATAACATAACATAACATAACATAACATAACATAACATAACATAACATAACAGAACATAACATAACATAACAGAACATAACAGAACAGAACAGAACAGAACATAACATAACATAACATAACATAACATAACATAACATAACATAACATAACATAACATAACATAACATAACATAACATAACATAACATAACATAACATAACATAACATAACATAACATAACATAACATAACATAACATAACATAACATAACATAACATAACATAACATAACATAACATAACATAACATAACATAACATAACATAACATAACATAACCTAACATAACATAACCTAACATAACATAACCTAACATAACATAACATAACATAACATAACATAACATAACATAACATAACATAACATAACATAACATAACATAACATAACATAACATAACATAACATAACATAACATAACATAACATAACATAACATAACATAACATAACATAACATAACATAACATAACATAACATAACATAACATAACATAACATAACATAACATAACATAACATAACATAACATAACATAACATAACATAACATAACATAACATACATAACATAACATAACATAACATAACATAACATAACATAACATAACATAACATAACATAACATAACATAACATAACATAACATAACATAACATAACATAACATAACATAACATAACATAACATAACATAACATAACATAACATAACATAACATAACATAACATAACATAACATAACATAACATAACATAACATAACATAACATAACATAACATAACAACATAACATAACATAACATAACATAACATAACATAACATAACATAACATAACATAACATAACATAACATAACATAACATAACATAACATAACATAACATAACATAACATAACATAACATAACATAACATAACATAACATAACATAACATAACATAACATAACATAACATAACATAACATAACATAACATAACATAACATAACATAACATAACATAACATAACATAACATAACATAACATAACATAACATAACATAACATAACATAACATAACATAACATAACATAACATAACATAACATAACATAACATAACATAACATAACATACCATAACATCACATCAAATCACATCACATCACATAAGATAACATCACATCACATCACATCACATCACATCACATCACATCACATCACATCACATCACATCACATCACATCACATCACATCACATCACATCACATCACATCACATCACGTCACATCACGTCACATCACATCACATCACATCACATCACATCACATCACATCACAACACATCACAACACATCACAACACATCACATCACATCACATCAAATCACATCAAATCACATCACATCACATCACATCACATCACATCACATCACATCACATCACATCACATCACATCACATCACATCACATCACATCACATCACATCCTGAAGACATATGGTAAACCACAACATAAATCATCCCGAAGACACCTAGTACACCACATCAAAACTCAACCTGAGGACACATGTGACAACACATCACAACTCACTTGAAGAAGCTTAGGCCATCATCAATTAGATGAGGAAGTAGAGAAGGGTGGGTGGCCAACTATCCATCCTCTCACCAGTATGTTGGGAAAGACCCCCCCTGTGTGACTATGATAGTGTTTGGAACATAGTTTACAACATGGGTGGGCTGCGTATAGAAATCAAAAGGAAAATACAAGTATATATACAGTATAAAACCCTCAATCCCAACCTATGGGTTCTCAAACAAATAACCAACTCACAACATCATCACCTTTTCTACCACCTTTAAATGCATTTATTAGTATCTACAATAATGATTTCTAAAGTTAAAGAGCCCAAATAATTTATTACAGCTTCACATTTTCTCCTCGTTTAACACCCATTCATATTATTATTTATCATCAACCACCTTTAATCATACAAACAATCATTTAATTATTTATTAATAAATTTCACCCGATTTTTCAAACCAACCCAAGCTATTTAAAAAATTATTAAAAATTATTTTATTACATCACTACTCAGAAATCTAGTAGAAATAAACCACATATCACAATAAAACTATCATCCCAAACAATAACACCTCCCCACCCTAAAAGAAAACCCAAACAACCACATTTCACCCCACACCCCATTATAATCACACATTTCCATCCCAAAATCATGACCACACATCACAATACATCAACATTCTTTTAAAGATTTAAGAATGGGATTTTATCAAATTCCACATTACTTTGGGTGTGTTGTCACATAAACCATAATCCTAGGGAAACCATTTCCTTATTCAAATATAAGTAATTTAAAACTTTCCATTTAGAGTGATATCACAAAAATCACAACAATTACAATACATATATCCAGTGTAAATAAATCCCAATAAACACCTCAATTTTCAGTAGGTCATCACACCCAAACAGTCCATACTATCAAAAATAATATAACAGCTGTAAAATCATGTGAATGAAATCATTTTCCCCTTTCAAATTCAATTAGACCATTATTCATCTTTTATTAACCTTTCAAAACTATAATCCAGAAATAAAAAAAAGTAAACTCATCCTGTATGATACACATTAAAGATAAATGATGGAAACCCTACCTCAAAGAAGCTTTTCAACTCATTAAGCACCATAGGGAAAAATAAATTCCCACGAACCAAAAATATTTTCAAATCGTTGCACACTGTAGGGAAATGAAGAATGACCAAAAACCACAACCAAACCATGAGAAAAAACAAATAAACCTATAAAGAATAAAAATATCATAAAAAAATATCCCAAAAATACAACCCAAACCTAATCATACCACTGTAGTGAAACCCAAAAGAAGAACAGAAGGGAACAGATGAGAATGACAGAAGAACTCACCACAGACTAAAGAAAGAATCCTAAGGATCTAACCCTATCAAAATAAATATCTAAAAGTTGAAGGGGAAGGTCTTCGTATGACTGGAATGATAGAAGAGCCACTAGAAATAGGGTTTAGAGAAAACTTGAGTGGCTGAAACCTTTAGAAATGCATGACATCAGGTAATTATATGACATGTAATACACTTTCATGTCATGTAATCTCAAGATTCCAGGTTCCTCTAAAAAATGCATCGAATTTTTATTAATTAAACCTGAAAAACACATGTTGTGAAACAGCCATGGACAAGCCATGAAACAACCTTTCATGTCGTGTAATACACTTACATAACATGTATTTCTTACAGTAGCTCTACTACACCTACAACTCCTACAAAAACCCCCATAACCTCCCCTTAAAAACCTCCAACAACTAAAACTGGAAAAGTAATGGACCAAGAGGGCACAAACCATTAAATGTTTTTATAGGGAAGAAATATTTTGAATTACTATGTCATTTAAGTTAAGAATTTAGTGTTCATAAGATAGATAGTAAAATCACTATTGATATGTTTCATTTTCTTAGAAAAATTATGGTTTCATAGATTTTAAAGAACGAACTTTTAATATCCTTATCAGTGGATAAGCTTGAGTATGTTACTATAGCTAGTAGTTGTGCATAAACTCTCGATATTAGGTAGAATTTCTTAAATATTCATTTTCATTTTGAAATAATTCTTATTATTTGTGAAAATTCATCACCTATATCCATTTTGAATAACCTTATTCAATATTCTCAAATAAAAAATATTGAAGTGATGTATCACTTTATCCAAAATTAAGTGAAAAAGGTGATATCATTTTAGAGTGTTTCCTAACAAGGAGAGACTGGTTGATATATTTTCAAATCCTTTAGATGCTATAATGTTTTAAAATATTAAACATGAGTTTGGTAAGATATAAGAAAGAAACAATTTCTCAATATAGATTATTGAAATATTTTTATTTAATTATTTTAATATATTTTATAATTCATTGAATATTATTAAGTAATTTCATAGATCCTTGTCTTATTTGATTTTATGTTGTAGTATTTTGTAATATAAACATTCACTATTATATCATTTCCATAGAACTAATATTGGAGTAACCATGATTTATTTCTATTTTCAATATTTTTTATATTTTATTAATAGTTGGTATATTGTTTTTTTATTCATTAGCTTTAAGGGAATTATTCTTCTAACTATTAGAATATGTTGTTATAATTCTATGTTTTATGTGATTAATATTTCTTACTGCTTAATAATATCTGTTTACACATTAAATATAATTTATTATTGTCATTATTAATTAACTTAAGGGAAGTTTAATTTTTATTTCATTCCCTTAATGATCTAATCTTTATTTTATTATCTTTTGGATCTTATAAAACGGGGGAGAGATGTTGTAATTATAAAATTTAAAAAATTATTATAATTTTGAGTGACTTCTTTCCACTTTTTTTGAATTTTGATAATTAATAATCCATATCACTATATTTTATATGTTTATTCTCACTTTGTTTATTTTTATTTTGATAATTTCTAATTACTCCCTCCATTTATTCATTTAATGTTTATTTTTATTATCATCTAATTATTCATTATTTTTATCTTTTTTAATAGTATTCTAGAATTTATATTCTGTGATTTATCATATTTTAAGTAAAATAAATTTCATAAGTATAAAATTTTAAATATTTCCTTTACAAATGGATTTTTACTCTTACATAAGATGACTGATAGATTTTTATAAGGTGTTAACCCTTAAATGTGTGGTGAGAAGTGTTATATGACTCTTATGTATTTAATATTTACTCTTACTTGTTGGTTGATCCTTACATAAGATAGAATAAGTAGGAAATTTAACTATAGGAAAGACTCTTATTTATTGATGAATCTTATATATTCAGAATTAAACAATGTGTTGGAAAATCACATACCAAGTATTGAATCCTATAGATCAAAGTTTTAATTTTACATATGAATCTATATTTAAAGTTTACCTTTATTTATTTTGAGAAGTTACTTTTACATAATTTTAGAACTGTTGAAGATTTAATATTATTTAAGGAGTTTTTGTCAATAGAAAGACTCTTATGTATTGAAGTTTTACCATTATATATAAAGACTTATACAGAGATAAATATTACATACAAATGTTTTTAAAAAGTAATTACTATTAAGTATTAATTTTATTACTATTATGTATTATAGTGAAGGTATGCCATAAGTTAAGTTTAGAAGCAAATAATATTACTCTTATGCATATATGGAATTTGGAAGTTACTTTTACCTATTATTTAGGCTATAAAATTTAATGATAGATAGGGATATTATTAACAGAAAAATATGGTTGATATGATGAGTATAGATATCATCATGTAATGATGATAATATATATTTAAATATTCTATACACAATGGGTTTTCCTTTTCACAACAAATCTAGGTCAATTTCTATGATGATTTAAATAAGGATTTCAAGTGACCTAAATTAAGGAGATTATTTAAAAATGAATTTTATATGAGTTATAATTTCTAATAGTTATAAATATTTTAAAGGAATGATTATCCAACTCCAAATAAGTTCACGTTGGTGTTTATGTCCTAGAACCAACTACTATTTGGTTACTAGAACATTCATAGTGTGGAATATTAATTCATATATTTTTACATAAAGACTGTTCTTTTAAAATACATATTCTATAGACAGATGAAATAATTTTATAGAACAAAAATGATATAGTATATAAGGTGTTTATACTCATAGGTATTTTATACACTTTCTCATGGTGTACACCATTGGTAAATTTCAGGGCAGAAAATTATGAGATCATAACCAGCTAGAAGGAAATCTAAATTTATACGTGTCATTAAATGTTTCTATCTTTATACATGTAAAAATAAAATTATACTTAAAGATTATTATTAATTAATATCACAAATTGTGTAATTTTATGTATTGATGAAAAATATGACAACATATTCTCACTGTGAGGTAGGATACGTTGGGTTCGTCATGAGTGATATTTCATTAATGAATAATGCGAGAAATGATTTCCCCTTTTTTGAAATTAGTGAAAGTTCATATCCCATGCCATTTTCTAGTAATTTAAATGATTAATTAAATCCATAACTATAATTATTTTTAAAAAAGTTCATTTATAGAAATTTAAAGAAAGGGACATCAAGCACATAGGTCGATGACCCCAAAATGAAACATGCTTGATTAGAGATATCACGAAAAAGTGATTATATTGCATAGAGAACAGTCACATGAGGTTTTATATTGTTGCAACACTAACTTCTTTCTCTATTGGAGACTTATAATGTTGCTATATGCTAACCTCATACATTAGGTGGTGTAGCCTAATGACATTAAGAAAGGGGTGTAGAGGGATACACACTATGTTTATCTAAAACTTTAGTTAAATTGTATATGAATGTAACGTATTGAATAAATTTTATTCTCATGCATTTTTTAATAATTATGCATGTTTGGTTGATCAAATATATTTAATCACCAATTATTCTAGAGAATATTATGTGAGATGAACATTAAATAAATATTCATTCTCTAGGTAATTATTTATTTAATTACAATAATATATAATATTTAATTATATCTAGTATATTTGTAAGGTAAAAAATATTTATTTCTTTGGTTATGTGAAAATTTAATAAATATTTATTCACTGATTTAGTGAATATAATATTTATTTATTTCATAAAAAATAATGGAGTGATATTTATTTATTTAAATATATAGACAATATCCAAAGTATAATAAATATCAAGGAGGATTGGAAAACCGTGATTAGTTTTGGGAGAAATGATATATTAAATATTATTTGAGTAAATTTTAATTTATTTATTAAAGGAAATAATATTTTTTTATAAATAACTTTAGGTAATGTCAAGTAAATAATAATATTATGATTATTTTTTAGACATGGGGTTTTCTGTAGACTTGGAGAATAATAAAGGCTCATTTTTAGTTATTTATTCTCTAATGTTAGGTCAATAAATACAATATTATAACATTTTATAACCCTAGAAATCACTATCCACTACTATTAACAATGATTTGTGGAGAGAGTCCTCTCAATACCAAGAGATATCTTCTCTTAGAGTGATCTGAATAACATAGAGAGATCATCTACCATTACCCACTCATGTCTAGAGTGAACCCAAGTTATTCCTTCTTATTTCACATAATTCTATTATGATAAAAAAATCGATTCAAGTTATAGAATCATCTATGTTAGTGACTAGATAATTATACGATGATGATTAGTGGTTTATGTAACATGTGTGGATCACTGCTATAGGGAATCTATCCATGATTCCTCTAAACATTGATGGTACAACAAGAGGTCACAATTGAATAATTCATGAAGAAAGAATTATAATAATAGGTAATTATTTATCTTGACACAAATTAAATATTTTTTTTGTGATGATGATGTCACATGGATTATGAGGTTTCTATTTCATCACTTTTCTAGGAAATTTTTTGGGGAATTGATGAAAACTATTATCAATCATGTGATCACCTACTTCCCCTATGCCCCATAATTTTCAAGTTGTATCAAAGAGGTCATATAATAATTTATAATTAATGTTTTTCACATCAAATGATATGATTGTTTGTTTTAGAATTTAATTTCAGTAAATTTAATATTTTAATCTGATAAAAGATACTATGATTTTTTCACCGTCATATGTTCTAGAAAACATGAAGAATAGATGAAGAATGACTAGAGGTTTCATCGAGAGGTGTTAAGAGTTTTGGTCGGATGAAATAGTTACATGATGTGTAACTAAAAATTGCCCATCATGTAATGAAGTTCACCACAAATGGATGAGTTTCAAGATATACATCTCCCCACATGGAAATATATGCATAGAGTAATTAATGCACCACATCTTTACCAGACAGACTGCCACATAGCTTTAGGGTCTACATGTTGTGTAACACAGTCACAAGCTCTGTAGTCCTACATGGTTCACCAAACAATTGTCATGGAAATGTGTGGTCAACCTACACGTCACATGACTTGTAAAGACTTAAACCCAGTCAAACCATAATGAATGAGATTACTCACTGTGTATCCCAAGTACACATCACATAAATCTTTAATTTCTACAAGATTTAAATTCTTGGATACCTAAGTATGTGTCACAGAGACACGAAATGAATTATAAAGGGAGTGTAGTTTGCTAGTATACACACTGTAATGGCCCAATAATCAAATAAATTAAATTTTATGAAGAAACAATTAATTACAAAACTAATACCAAACTTCTTAGATAGGAGCTAGCATAGTACTAAATAGCATGTTTTTAAAAGTATATAAATTCTGAATTAATTTTTCATAATTAATTTACCATAATAGTTAATTTATTTACTACATGAATTTAAAGTAGTACATGCTGTACAGGTTCACACTTTTCAATTATCATAAATTCCACATTTATTATGTGATATTATCTCATATGAAATTTAATTCTACTTAACCACATAATTTTATATATGTTTCAACATTCCATATGGTTATTTAATATATGATAAAAAATGGAAAAGTTATTTATATACTTTGTTTCCTCTAAGTAAAAAATATTTACATTTTTTAATTTAAATAGATTTTTTTTATTAATTTTTTTGAATTAAAATTATAGATTTTTTAGGTTTGTTTAGTCAATAAAAAAAGTATAAATGAATAAATTAATAGGTAATTAATTGAGTTAATTCAAGGTGATTTTATATAAATAAAATTAAAAGTAATGAAAATTATAGCTCGTGTGAAAATATGTATTATTTCTATGTGTTAATGATCATGAACTTAGACAAACTAATGCATGTTGTTTGTTTCTTTAAATTTTATTATTATTGCATAGGTTTTGTAATAATTTTTTTATTAAATTAAAATTATAGTCTATGATTCATCCCCTCTTCTATTATGTAAGATCCAACATGCCCACAGTTTATTTTATGTAAAACCACATAACCAATCATTTCATTTCCTTAACCTGTGTGTGAGAAAAATATTATTTAATGGATGGATCTCTTAAGAGAGTGGCATCAGTTCGAGTTTGGTTTCAATATGAAATAAATCAAGGAGTTACATTGGAGTACTGGTCAAATTATATATCCCTAAAAAAGTTATTTTTCAAGGAGCTTTCCCTATGACAAGTGTTAGTTTATCACCTTCTAGATAAACTAACCATTAGTTATGCTCATAGTCATGTTTTATTGATTATTTTATTTCTATCAATTACAATAATTTATTATTTACAATTCTTTATAACTATCACTTAATATATGAAATAAAAATAATGAAAGATATAATTAAAATAAATTGGATTGTGCCTAAATTTTATCTAAACATGATCAATCACTTAAGTAAAATCCACATAATATTAAAAATCAGATAATAATATAAAATAATAAATTTATTCCTAAAGATAAAAATAAATCATATTAAAATTTTAATATTATATAGCCTTCCAATAATTATATTGAAATCAAACCATATTTTAAAGTGGTTCACTAAACTTCATTGGGGGTGCTTTCATTTATTGTAGATTTTTTATTTTGAGTTTTGGGTCGAAATAACCTAGTTCGTATTAAGGGTTGATCACCTCTATAAAAATTATTGAAACTAGTATAAAAGTGTTGATGAAATCCATGTCTAATATTTCAGTATTTGGGAGTCTACTCAAAGGATCAAGTAGTCACAAGTTAATATAGTTTTAAAGTTATGCCTATTTAAATAACTTAGTGTAGCTTGTTCGGCCCCCATCTGAGTTATGAGAAGGGGCATATGGATTATTTCCACTAAAATATCCATGTGAAATGATACTTTGAAACAAATGAAAAGGGATATTAGGTTTCGATAAAATAATGGGAGAATAAAAAAAATATTTATTATGACATATCTTTTGTAAATCAAGATAAAAATTAAAAACGTTTTTTAATTAATGTAGAGCATGGAAAGTGAAATCATCGTAACACTGCGATAATTCTGGACACAGATCATGACCTTAATGTCACATAATTCCATTGGTGGTTTAGTTGTTTCATTAGTACAGGAAAATTTATACTATTTTTTCGAATTCCATATACCTTTTCAACCACCCAATAAAACAAGAAAAAATAAAAATGATTTCTATAAATAGTACCTTAGGATACTCTAACTATCTAATTCATTAGGATATATGTTTTTTCTAGAGAAATAATAATGCAAAATAAATACATGGATTCCTATACTAAGATATCTCATATTATATACCTTAATAAGGAGAATAAGAGGCTATAGATAAATAATATTTTTACTACACTATATCAGTATAAACTAGAATAGGTAAATTAACTATTGATTTTGTCCGCAATATATGAATGAAAATTAATCATTTAGAAATGTTTGGGCTTTCATATGGATAATAAATTATTCATTAATCTCATAAAATCATCCTTACCTTATATGTTCTTCTTATTCATCTTATGAGATGAACATTATAGATGAACAACTCAAGAATATTTTTGACAAAGATTCACTAGGTAAATAAGAGTTCTGGGGAACACAGTTCCAAAACCCTTATGGTGAAAAACATGAAAGTATTGGTTGAAAATTCCCTGACTATTTTTAGTAAATCTTTCCTTTATAACATCTTTTAATGATAAAAATTATTTATAGGTAGTTCATTGAATACGTGTCTATTTTCTTCCCATGAGGACAATAATGTCATTTACAATGAAACTGAAATTAATTGAAGATAAAGCTATTAGTTACATATAATTCAAGAATATATTAATAATATTATATAATGTTTTTACTCACATATTAGGTATTTAATACATTCTTTATTAAAATAACTAATAAAGTAAGGTGGATTCTTCTACTGTCTGAGAAAGGGTGATTCCTATGTTATCAATGAGAAGTATGAAAAAAATTATAATAAGTAAGGTGTGTTCTCTTAGTGGTTGAGAACGGGTGATTCATATGTTAGTAGTGAGAAGTTATGACTTCAAAAGTATTATTTCTTTATAATGGTTGATAAAGGGTGATTCCTATATCAACAATGAGAAACAACTGACATCATATTTCCTAGCGGATTGATTTTAGATGAATTATTATTTGTGTTAAGTGTTACCAAACATTTATCTGAATGTTCTATTGAATACAATGAGAAATTATTTATTTTGAAATTAGTGTTGTTATAGTAATTTAAACTTAATAAATAGTTCATTAAAATTTTAATCATAAATATACGATATAGCAATAAACGATGAATATAATTATAAGACACAAATACAACTGTGTCAAGATAATTATTTATCAAATAAAACTATATGGTTTGATTGTATATACAGAGTATGATGTTTATAATCTTAGGAGTTAAAAAATATTATATATATGACATACTTATATTCTAGATTAATGAACCTTTAGATATAAGGGTAAGACATAAATATTTTTGAGTTAGTTCAAATAGATAGTGTAAACTATTACAAGGATAATCTTGAGGTAAAATTATGTACTCCATTAGATTCCTTAAGAAATATTAGGAATTATTAGTTAAATATTGAATCCACATGGGAAAGGATGCATGATCCTATAGGATGATATGTTAGAGTATAGCTTAAATAATTATTCATCAATGTTTTAATGTATAGTGAAGGTTTTCCTAAACATATATAACCTTATTCACATCTAAGTATAAGTTTTAATTAATGTGGATTCTTATATATGTATTTCAATCTTTCATGATTATTTTATAGATATGTTTTGAAAATATAAGAGTAAGAAATAAACATATACTAACAATATTTACAAATGGATTCTTAAAAATTTACAATATGAAAGAAATATATCGTGTCACTACCTTAGATGATTTTGATGGGATCTATTTGTAATGATTGTTAAAACGTAAATTGTATATCATTAAAACATAGAGTGAATCTCAACTAATGATCCATTTTCTACCAAGGATATTAACATACCTATGATATAAAATGTATTAATCATACAAATTGAATTTATATTTGGTAATTATATCTCTTTTGAGATATTTAATTAAATGATTACATTAATAAAATCATGGTTTGAGATGAATAAGTTAGTAAAATAACATTAAACTCCACAAGTGTTAGTATAAGGAATTGTTCAAGAGGTACATACTACGTAAGATGGTTAAACTATAGTAGTATTTTTTTTATTTCTTATGGGTTGTTATATATTATTCGATAAGAATAATAAATCTAATATAGAGTAGTAAGTTTCAACTAGATATGATTGAAAAGTTCTTATGGATTCAATGTAAGAATCCATATTCCAAATTTCATTCTTTATTTTAGGGTATGTAAATATATGGGTGGGTATTCAATAGAAACAATACATGGATGGTATAAGAAATGTACCAATAATTCATGACTAGTTTTACCAATCCATAATTCATAAATCTATTTTAATTATAATTGTAATGGATACTATGACCATTATATTAGAAATCATATATCAAGGCCACCTCCCTTGGAGGTTTATTTATGGAACATGTCTATATGAAATGACTTGAAAGGCAAGAGATAGAAAATATACCCCATATAGATTACAAGTTTCAAGGATCCCTTTATGGTTAAAAAAATATAATAATCATAGTATATTCTTTTTAAATGATTATTTTCCATGTGTCTTCAAGAGGTTTGTTTGAAAACTATAGTAATATAAGAAAGGTATGTTTGAAAAAATATTGAAAATACGTAATTAGTCTTATTATTAAATAAAACTAAACAATTTCTCCAAAAATGACATAAGTAGAAACCCAAATTACAGGGAATATGATTATATAGCTTATATCGAGGGGTTTACTAATCCAAGTCATCATAAAAAATTGACATGGTATTGAAAAATTCATGATGTTATAATATACATGAATTATTTCTAGTGTCACTTGGTATTCTTGTGATGTATAAAATACATATGTCTAAAATATCCTTAAAAATATATTTCACATGCCCTAACATATACATTGGTTTTATCTTACCCATTCATAAAGCATAGAATGAAAATATCAAACGAGACTTGGAGAACTGTAATAGACGGTATTCAGAACTATCTTATTGTTATTTAGAAATCAAATTGGACTAGTTCTTAGTAATTGGTTTAATAGGAATACAATTTTTATTTTTAGGGAATATAAAACTAGTCTTTTTTAAATCAATTTGATATAGTATCACTATTAGGATAAGATAATATGAAAATGGTAAAGTATATTACAGATAATATTTTCCATATCTATATTATATTGAGTACAATGTTTCTTATAATATAGATTAGGAAGCAGGTTTTGTGAATTTATTTTGATATTTTTTAGTTATATAAAGATGTAAAAATTTATTCATAACATGATAAATTTTAGATATAGTATTATGAAATATGTCAGGGATGATATAGGAAAAATGATATACACTTAGTGGTATCATTTCATGAGGGATTTTCTCAGAGAGATGAAATCATTATTAAAAGAACAACCACATGTAACATGCTAGGATTAGTAGCTATACACATATCCAAGTAGAATCATATTTATCAAGTGAACCTAGCTAGTTAAGTTGTTATTAGTTATCTCTAGTAATATTGGGAGTCTTTTGGAGTTGGTGACCCATAAAAAACTACAATTTTATGATCAAAATATTCATAGTATTTAAAATTAAGTTTTATATTGTCAAATGATGATTTTTCATTAGCACAAAATCTATGTGATAATGTCCTTTCAGTACTTGACACACTAAAATGTCATAACAGCTTTCCACTATAATGATAACCTTGACGTGATATGATATTTTTATTAAATACATGTTCTATGGACAGATAATATAATATGGTAGGATGTAAATGATATATGATATCAGGTTTAGAGACTCATGGAACTTTGAGACACATTCTCATGGTGTACAACCCTAGTGTTTTTCAAAGTAGGAAATTATGAGAACACAACCCACAATTATGAAATATACATTTGTATGTTTCATTTAAAGATACTTACTAAAGATATATGTAATGCTCTTTATACATGAAGATTATTATTAATACACATAATGAGTTATATACTTTTACGTGTTGCTGAAAACTCGATGAAATATACTCAGAGTGATGTAGGATAAATTTGGTGCATCAAAAGTGATATTTCATTAATGAATAATGTGAGAAAGGATTTTCCCCTTATATTATTTAATGGAAGTTGATATCTCAGGTCCCTTGATGAGAATATATTTACCTAATTAAATCCATGACCATGGTGTTCTATGGAAGAGTTCATTTAAAAAAAAACAATGAAAGGGACATCAAGAACATAATTTTATGACACTAGTATACAACCTGTATGATTTAAGATATCATGATAAAGGGATTATATTACATAATGTGAATTCATGTGAGGCTGTATGTCATTACCACATTAACTTATTTCTGTGTGGGAGCTTGTGAATATTTCTATATGGTAACATTTCACTTTAGATGGTGTATCTTAATTACATTTAGAAAGGGGCCTAAAGTCATGAACTAAGCATATATAGAACTTTACATAAATTCATTATAAATTTAAATTTTTTAATAAATATTATTCATGTTCATGGTTTAATAATTATTAATGTTTGGTTTAATGAATATATTTATTCACCAATTATTTAAGAGAATATTAATTGTGTTGAATATTAAATAATGTTTTTTTCACATATAATTATGTATTTAATTATATTAAAATATAATATTTATTTTTCTCTCATATATTCTTACGGTGAAAAATATTTAATTATTTGGATATGTGATAATTAATAAATATTTATTTTCTAGTTTGGTGAATATAATATATACTTTGTTATTGATAGATAATGTAGTTAAATTTAATTATTTAAATAAACAGAAGTCATCCAGAGTCCGATAAATAATGAGGATAAGTGGACTGAGATTAATGGTTTGAAGATAAATGATATATTAAATAATATTTGAGTAAAAGTTAATTTATTTATTAAAGGAAGTAATATTTATTTATTTTTTAGTTTATCACATTTCAAGAAAATAATAATAATATGTTTATAACTTAGACATGGGGTTCTCTAATGGTTAGAATAATAATCAAATCCTATGTGTAATTATTTATTCTCTAGATCTAGATCTATAAATACCATGTTATATCATATTCAAACCCTAGACAAGCCTATCCCCCATTGTTCATAATGATTTCTAAAGAGAATCACCTCAATCCCTTAGAGAACTTATCCTAGAACACTCTCAATAATTGAGTGTGATTATACACTATTAACCTCTTGAATCTAGATAGAACCATTTAAATTTCATCTCGACTCAAAGGATTTTATTATCATCAATGATGATCTATGAATGTGATAGAATCATCCATGAAATAATCTAGAGAATTATATGGATATTTTTAAAGGTTTTTGGAACACATGAAGATCAATGCTATAGGTAATCTACCCACAATTCATCTAATGTAATGACAGTAGGACAAGAGGTCTCAATCGAACCGTCAATAAAGAAAGAATTAAAATGATAGGAAATTATTTATATTGACTCAAATTAATTATAAATTGTATGTGATGATCCTATGTCATGAATTTTGAGGTTTTTATTTTATCTAGTTATCAGGTGATATCCAATGGAATTGATGAAAAATAATTATTGTGAATGGTCCTGACCATTTCCCTTATATCATGGAACCTCTAGTTCATTTTTTTAAAGGTAAGAATTTGATTTGGAATTTATAATTGATAATTAGAGAAATTAATTTTCCAATTGTTAGGAGGAATTAAATATTATTATTCGAAGATATCACTATAAATTGATATTAAAAAACTTGATAAAAAACTTTTGATTCTTTGTGATCATGATCATAAAAGTATTTATTCAATAATTCATCTGAAATATTCATTTCATTGGGGTTTATTTTCAGGTTTCATTTAGAAACTACATATGTTCAATCTTTATCTCTCTAAACCTATTTTTTATTTTACATTATATTTATTTATCTATTAAACTATTATATTTTTTTATTGTTTTATTATTTTCCTAAAATAGTATGTTCTATTTTGATTATACCTACATAAAAGTTACACGCTTATAATTTATTATTCCACTATAGAAAAAGTTAGGTTGTACATTGGTTGAGCTTATACTGAAAAAATAAGGTTGTAACTAGGTTGTGACTCTTATTTAAAATTCATTTCAACTTAGTGTGGATTACACCACTTAAGGAGTTGAAAAGTACAAAGAGTATATATAGGATATTTGTGATCTAAAATACTATAAAAATCACTTGGGTTTATATTTACTTCCTATATTTTGTTTTAAATTTTTATTTCTATAAATTCACCCCTCTTGAATCTTGAACATATTTACATATTGTCAAAAATTTCTATAACATTCATAAATAGAGTGAATTAATGGGTCATATACATAGGATATATCGAGCCTTGAAGAGTGAGAGATAACACGTCACATGGTTTGGTTTAATTATAATTTTTTCAATGACTTCATCAATTAATAAATTTGAAAATGTATATTTTATCTCATCCCACATAGTTACACATATATCTTAAAATTTTATTATATTTTTTATGTAGGGAACATTAAAAAGTTAGAAGTAGAATTCATCATTTGTTACCTCTGAGAAGAAGAAATACTTTTCATAGTAAAGTGTTTACTACTTGGTTAAAATCAAAGGCACAACACATAATTTTATATAATAAATGAAAAATATTTACTTTCAATTATAATATTCTATTATATTTAATGTATTGTGTTTATTGATTGAAAATGTCACTCTAAAAATAAGAGTTTTGGATTTCGGTCTCAATAATGTGGTTCTTGAATGGAATTCACTGGGGATAAATGGCTAAATAATTTTTATAACTATTAAAACAAATAATTTTAGAAAAAATGACATTGTTATGCCAACGTTAATGAAAAATATTATATTGGTTCATCAGATAACTTAATTATATATAAAAATCTGTCTTATTATGGAGTCAGTGAGAAAATATTAATATTGGATCATTACTCCAAGGGTTATGTTTTTTTATGAAATTCATGTTGTTTGATTCAATGACATACCATGGAACATTTATTGATAATTTTAAAATTATAAATTTTGACATGAGTATCTTCCTAGATACCGACAAGCCATCTATTTTGGAATCAATGAAAAACACATCTATATGAAAGATGTTATAAAACACGAATTCAGTATCATTACTAAAATGATCCAAAAAAATATTCTTGATGATGACGATGATGTAATTGACAACATCTCTACCCCTATTACTCCTGATCAAAAAATTTAATATGATGACTCAAATACTTCAATTTTTATATTTGACTAGGAATCTAAAGTAGTGGTGAGTAATTTATAAAATTTATTATATGTGGTCTCAACCCTTTATTTTCATTCCAATAATTCACTTTAGTGACTTCAGGTTAAATTATTAATACCTAATGATAAAAATAGTCTTGATTGGATTTAAATGATTAAAATATATTTTTTTTTGATTTTTAACATGATAAAAATCAATAATTTTTGACAACAGTAACTATAGATATCATCAAAAATAGATTTAAATAAATTTGTAAAACTGTAGTTTTCACCTGAAGAGTTATAGTATGTTTAAGAAAATTTTTTTATATCTAAAAAGTAAAACATTGTTTGGGTGTGGCTGAATGATTTTAATATTTTTTAAAATTTCCAACTATATAATAATAAATCAATTAAAATATCTATAAATAAAAACATCATAAAAATCCTAATGTAAACAAAAATATAAAACTATAGTTCTTATCCAAAATATATAGTTAGTTTGGTTCAATTTTTTAATATATAAAAGATAAAACTAGGTTTGAGTATATTTTAATTATATTCATAAAATTTTATTGTATTTGAAACATGATAATTATCACTAAATTCTAATATAAATAACTACATGTAACATAAAAAACTTAAAGTAAAACAAACTAGAAAACTATAGTTTTGACCCAGGAGATGCATTGAGTTCATGTTAAATTTTTAATTCCTAAATATTAAAAAAATGTTTGTTTTTAGTTGCATTATTTTTATATATAATTTATATTTAGAACTCATGAATAATCATAAAATTTTGATTCATTCATCAATATATATTTTTAAGGACCTAAATTTAAAGAAAAACTAAAAAAATATAGTTTTAAACCAAGATTTAAAGAAAGTTTGAGTCATTTTTCAATATCTTGATAGAAAAAAAGGTTTTGGTGTAGCTAATTTTTTTTAGATTTTTTTTTATATTTTAAACATGAAAATAATCAATCAATTCTAATATATTTGAATATAAATATTTTCAACAATCCCAAAGTAAATAAAACATTAAAACTATATTTTTGACCTAAGAGTTATAGTGAGTTCGAGTCAATATTTTAATATATATACAGTATAACAACGTTTGAGTGTAGTTTAGTTTCTTATATATATTTTTTGTTAGATTTATAATGTGTAAATAATCACTCAATCCTTTAATATATAACTATATATTTCATCAAAAAACATGAAGTAATTTTTTTTGAAAAACCACTATTTTGACCCATAGGTAATGTGAGTTTAGATCTATTTTTTAATATCTAAATGGTAAAACCAGATATGGATGTTCACATATCTCATATTTTCAAATACAATTTCTTTTTATTTCAAGTAACAAATCCCCACTATTGTTTTTCATTTTGAGTGAAATTTCATCATATTTAGTCTTTAGAGATGTTTTTGGATTTATTATGGAAGTAGTCCAATTACCGAGTTTTAATTGATTTTATTCAGTTATGAAATATTTATAAAGGTCATAATTTTGAATTATTTTTTTTAAATTGGGGTTAATATTCAATCTTTGTTTGGGTTCATATGTATAATTTTACTTCAGATGTAATATTCTTGAGTTTTTATGGAACAATTTTCTACATCATGAGTGCTTAGGGTTTTTGAGCTGGTTAGATAGCATTTTGTTCCTAGGATAGTTTAAAAATAGAAAAAGGGAATCTTATGTAAAATATTATTCCTGATCTAAGATTATAATTATTATAATTTTCAATAATTCTAACTATATGTATCATATTTTCTAAGGGAAATTATGGTACATAATATATTTTGGTAATCCATGTGAATACGTAACATTTTTTTTGCGAATTTATACGATCTCATCTGATACATATGAAATTATTTTAGAAGAAAACATATTTTTTTGAGTCCAAATAAAGTGTAACATATTTTTCAATAAAAAAGGAAAATGTTTAACCAATTCTGTAGCTCATAACATATTGTTTAAGGTATGTAAAACAATTATCCAAGGGTGATCTTGCATTAAATTCTTATAGAATCTTAAGATATTATGTGGGAGTTGAAAATATGTCTAAGTTAAATATGTTATGTTTGGTATATTTTATTATGTATGAGAATATTTATCTTATGTATTATGTGAGATATTTATTTTATTATGTATCCTTTGATCCATAATTATTTCAAAGGAAAAAATGTTACATATCAATGGGAGATAAAAAATATATTTGAAATAAATTTCATTCATATCATGAAAACCATTATTCATTAAAGGGGATTTTCATACGTATGAGTTATATTATAATTTAACAAACATAAGATATATTCCTTTGATTTTTTTTAGAAATTCTCAAATTAATTTCTACACTTTACCTAAATTAGATAAATCATTTGTTGCACCAAAACAGATAATGTATGTTATAATGAAAGAAATAATTCTAAAGGATAAGATCAGTCACATCACAATATATTGGGTCACACTGTGAAGGAACTCTAATGATATTGGGAGGAACATAAATTTATAAAGTCCTCATTCCATGGGGTTTATTTTTTCACTTAAAATACATTCCCATGAATTCCTAATAATATTCCAGCCATTTATATATCTAGGCCACATGAATTCATTTAAAATGAAGATGTTTATGTGGTCTTTGAGAATATTTAAAGTGGAATTAATGTTTTCTAGACACATGAATACCTTATTCAAGGATACAGTCCTAGAAAACACTGAAGACTCATTATCATTAGTACTACCTTGAATAAAAATAATGGAATGTAATCTTCAAGAGAATTGACCGTTCCCTCAGATAAAATTGAGTTTTTTTACACCTTTCAAATCTTTTCCATCTACTATGAGTGATATATATAAATGATTATAAAGAGTGAATAAATCAGTAGAAAAAAACTAGCATTGAGAAACTCTCAATAATCATTAGACAAGAACATAATTTGGACCTAGAGTTTTAACAAAGGAAGGAGATGAAAGCTGGTTTAGCCATTTAAGGCTATTCTCCTAGGAATTTGGGAGAAATAGAGACCCATATAACCTTATTTTTAATCTTGAATCTCATTTCCTATATCCCATTTGAATATTTATAAATATTTTATTCTTTAATTAATATGGTTGTTTCATTTTGGAATAAAATTCTCTTATAATCTATTTTTAATAGTTTTATAATCTAGGAAGTAAAATAATTTATTTCCTTGTTTAATTTTTATAAGAACAATCTTGTTTAGAAATAAAGTGGTTTTAATTAGGTTTAAATACATGGAGGTCATCGAGTAGTTTAATCACTTATATAGGTGAAAAAAATCATACCATGATTTTGGTATGATTCTCAAACATAATTAGGTGTTCCTTTAGAGGTCTTTGGGCAATAATTGAGAAATTTAACAAGGAGATACTATTTTATAAAGAACATGGATGTATATAAAGGTTTCATCTTATTCATATTTATTGTTCAAAATCTGATTGCACACTCCTTTTCAATCCAATGTGTTTTTTTAACATTTAGTCTCTCATTTTCTTTTAATTATTTTTTTTAAAATTTTGAAAATAACAATCAATTATCTAAATTTTTATTATCTACAAAAAATATAAAATAAAAATTGAGATTTTTTAACTTAGAATGCAACCTCCAAGAGAGAAAACCATAGGGATTATTTACTATATTCCTTAGAGAGGAAATATTAATAGGGAATTTGAGACAAAATACCCTCCATAAATTTAGTTCCATTTATATGGTGGTTTCATAAGTTACTATCTCTATTTTTTAATCAGTAAAAATTTAATCTTTGATTTAGAGAATCTAGTAAAAGCTAGATTATCACAATTATCACTCATATTTTTAGTATATTAATAAAAAACTTCACGAGTTTATCAAGGTTGATTAATTTGAATAACAAGTTCCACAAAATTTTATAATTCTTAAACTAGTGAGTAAATGAATTGGAATTCTAGCTACTTCAATGAAGGTATTGAATAATTGATAGTTCAAAAAGAACCTAAAGAAATGGATTATAATGTCCTACCCAATTTTTCAATTTAATAATATTTTGTGCATGACTACAAGGATGATATATAACTATATTATTTATTTTATTTTCAAGGTAAATAATTACCAAATATTCACCCCTTGATTTGAGTATTGGAGAACAATAGTTTTTAGAAAATTATTAGTCTAAATTTTTTAAGAATTAAATTACATGTCTGAATCCTAATTTTAAAAATATAAAATAAAATACCTTTTAAATTTATTTAAAAATAGGTATAAAAACTTGAGCTATTTAGATTCGAAGATAACTTAGAGAAACTCTAGTTGATGCCTTCTCTTAAACAAACCCTTCCATCAGCCATTAAATAATAATTAGAACTAGAATCTAATATAAAATAAAGATAATCCTAAAATATAGATTTATTTTGTTTATAAAATATTGAATAAAAACTATCCAAAACTTATTTCAATGCAGATTTTTTTTCCTAAAAATTGTGAATGGGTTGGTTTGAAAGATAAACAAGGTGTGGTAAAAATGAGTAATGATCAAATTCAAGTATAAAATAGAGGATACAATCAAATTGAAAATTATTTGACTTGATTATAGTGGAATAAAGATTATTTCAAATGAATAATTCACATATAAAGATGAAATTGAATATAAACCATATCTTGTATTGAAATTCCAACAACTAGTGGATATCCCTCCCAATGATCAGGTGTGGGGGAGGTTCCCCCATATTCTATTCCCTTTTTCACTATTCAATGGGAACCCTAATTTTGTGGAGAGGAACAGGTATAAATCTATATATAAGTACTTCTATAATTAGAGTAATCTATAAAGGACTATAAAAACTTCATTTTTTAAGTTTTTATCAATAAACCTTATCCTATATCACATTGGGGATAAAACACAATCACTTCAAAGTTATGGTAGTTAAAAATACATCATCCACTTAGGGAATCAATATAACTCTAATGTTTTTTCCTTATTTTTCATATACATTTCCAAGTGGAAGTTTTTAGGAGACTAATTCAAGTCCATTGTTTCATAATAAGTTATATTGTTCCATTTCATAAGTTTTTATTTTATTTTATAATTATAAATTTTAATTTCTCATACGAATGATTGTACAATGATGTCATCACAAAAAATAATCATTTGTGTGTGTGTGTATGGGGGGGATATCCTTTGAAAAATTAGGATTTTGTGTGTTTCCTTTTATAATGTCTATTTTTATATCTATCATTCATTTTAGATGTTTTATCTATCATTTTACGCGTTTTTAAATATTTTCATATAAAAATGCATAACATTGTAATTTTTGAAGCATATACCAATTTTTTAATTTATTTGACCCATGAAACTGAATTTAAATGAACACTGAAATGAATTATTTTTAGATTCAATGTTGTTTGGAATTCATGAAAATAATTATTATTTTTTGAATCTGATTTCTTAAATCACTATCTATAGTTTGAAATAAATTTACTATTAGGATTTGAAATATATTTTATATCTTCTTTATAATAACTTCACTTATCAATTTAACCAAAATTTCTTCATTTAAACATAATTTTTAGAGTTTCTTTCGAAACCCTAGATATTAAACGTGTTTTTTTAGAGATGATCAATGTAATTATTTTAGTTTTAAAATATATTTTTTATAGAACACATCTTATTATGTAATAACTTTTATATTTAACAATTTTGATCCCTTTGTATCCATAAACATCATATTATGTACCAACATCAAAAAACTAAAATCCATACCTAACCTTCTCTAGAAGTAAATTTCATAACACTAGTTGAACTCAAGTGTGATAGTGGGTGTTTTTTTGGTTTACTATATCAATCGAGGATACTTTGGAAAGATAATTAGAGTCTATGTAATTTAATTTTATGTTACATTTATTAAATACATTTATAGTATATTTTAGAAATTAAAATTATCTCAAGGGTATTTTATGTGAAAAACCTATAAAATAATGAAATATCAAATATGGAAAGCTATAAGGAAGAGTTATAATTCAAAAACAAAATTATATTGGGTAGTTCAAAAAATTATTTGAACTTTACATAAACCCTATATACCTTCAATATCTACATATCTATGAAAATTTTAGAATAAAAACAAAACTAAAAATCCATTGAAGGATATTGAGTGGATACATTTTTATTACTAAAATGACGATAGTGTCAATGGTCCATCAAAATTTTCAAGATGTTGGGAGATTTTACAATTATCAAATAATGTGAAGAATAAAGTTATTTAGTGTAAAAATTGAATCATGAATTTTTATTTAAATCGAGTCAAAATTCATTATTCCACCTCATAATTTTTATCATAAAAAACTTTCCTACTCTCAACGATCAAATATCCTTGAAAAGTTAATATAATTTTGAATTAAGGTTATTGAGGATACATTATAATTTTTGGCTCGTTAGTGTTGAATTTTATGAACCCATTGGCTTATAATGGGACTATAGAAGGCACTATAGTGGTAGAGGTACTGTAGTAGGGTAGGTAATGTAGCAGTACTGTTCACCGAGGGGTCCTTGGGGCCAAAAAATGGGCTTTCAAGCCTTGTATTTAGGCCACTTGGCCTTGGCCCTTAAGGCTGTGTAATGGGTCTCCCTCTATCTAGTCTAAAGAGGTATTTTCTTTAAATAATAAATTGAGGCTTCGGCCCCAACCTTTTAATATTATATTGAAAAAATTTCCAATTCATGTGTGTATATAGTTTTTGAGCTTGATACAAAGCATTTTATGCTTGGGTTAATTTTAAAAAATTAAAAAGGGAAGCTTGGATAATATATTTTTCGAGAGGAAAAAATGATATGTATGATAATTTTATATACTTATGTTGACTGATATCATATTTTATAATGGAAACACTAATACATAATATATTTTTTAAATACAAGTGATATATAACATTTTTTGGGAATGCATAAGATATTTCTTATGATACATATGAAATTTTGTTGTTATGTAATGTATTTTAAGAGTATGATTCACACATAACATATTTTTGAAGAGAAAAGGGAAATACATAACCCATTATTTGAGATATATATTTTATTATGTATTGAATACTTTCTATTATGTATCCTTTATGTTAGAATTATTTTAAATGAAAAAATGTTTGGTATTAGTAAGATACGAAATAAGTATGTATGAAGTGAATTTAATATGTTTGATGAAAAATAATATTTTTCAAAGGGAATTTTCATACATATCAATTATACTAGGTTTGGAGTTGCATAATATATTTTACATTGTAAAATTTTATCAAATCACCATGTGTGAAGTTATACGCATCATAGAAATTATTGAAATCATGTGTTTCATCATAAGATATCAATTTCACTATAATAAAATAAATCAATACCAAAAAGAAGACCAATCACACCATAAGAGATTGGGTAATGTCACGAAGTACCTATATAGAATTTATGATACCCTTATATTTCTGAAGGCCTTGCACATTGGTGATTTTTGTTACACTATAAAGTTATTCCCAAACATTATAGATGATATTTCTTCCATTTAAAAATCAGAGCCACATGACTTCATCTAAAGGGAAGAAGCACATGATATGAGTCATGGGAAAATTCAAATATGAATAAAAATTGGCTGCCAATATAAATACCTCATATAATCATATAGTCACAACATGAAGTGTAGACCCATTAATATTGCTTCAACATGAAATAAAAAGAAGAGAAAATTTTCTGCATGCGTGGCACTTGTTCCCCATGAAATAATTGAAGATAACCAAAAATTTCAAATTTTTTCCCTTTAATTATGAGGGATAGAGATTCATGATTGAAAATGTAGAAGAGATCATAAAGTAAGAGTAGGATTAAATAACTCTCAATCATCATAAAACAAATACACAAGATAAATTTGGAGTAGTAATAAAGGAAATTTATTAAAGATAATTTAACCATTTCAACCTAAAATTCTTGTCGGTTTTGAATAGTAGAGTCCTATAAAAACCCTCTTATAAATCTTAAATATCATTTCCTATGTCATATTTGAATTTTTCTTGAAAATATATTCTATAATGAAGCCTTTTTGTTCATTTGGAATACAATTATATTATAATACATTTTGAATGATTTTTTAATATATGAAGTGAAACAATAGATTACATTATTTACATTTCTCAACTGAGGTATTTTTTAGGATCATAGTGGGTTTAATTTGGATTAATTACTAGGAGGTATTAGAGTAGTTGAATTACTTATACAAGAGGAACAATAACCATTTTGAAGTATTTGTATAATGTTCAAGAAGAATTATGTGATCATTTGGAGGTATTTGGATGATCATTGAGACATTTAATTAGGAGATACTATTTCACAAAAAAGAAGGTTGTGTACTAAGGTTGAATTTTTTTCATACCTGATGTTTCTATAAAATATTTCACACAACATTTCTATATAATCTAATTATAATTATTAATAATCACTCACTAATTTCTATTTAATTAATTTTAATCATTTTTCTTAATTTTTTTTCTTCATAAAATAATCAAATCCCTAAATTTATTCATATCTAATAAAACAAAAATATAAAAGTGATAGTTTTGAAATTTTCCTACAACCTCTATGAGATATAACCATGTTGTTTTTATACTTCATTCATTGAGGATAACATATTGATAGGTAATTCGTGAATAAATATCCTCCATCAATTTTTTACCATTAACAAGGAGTTTTCGTAAGGTGGAATCTCTACTTATTCATAACTAAATCTTTTAAATATGATTTATATAATTTAATTAAATATTGATTTTCATAGTGATTACTTATATGATTGTAATGTTCATCAATAATTCCAAGAGTTTTTAAAGGATTTTTCTTTTAAATAACTAGTGAAACAAAATTTTAGAGTTCTTCAAGAAGTGAGTAAATAAATAGAAATTTTTTCTACTTCTATAAAGGAATTGAAAGAATTGACATCTCAAAAATAAGATCAAGAAAAAGAGAACCTTGACTTACCCACATTTTCTATTAAATATCCTTGTGAGTATTAATTTAGTAATGAATCAGCCCTTTTTTAATTTTATAGTCAAAGGAAGTCATTATTAAATTTTTACCCCATGATTTGAGTATATGAGACTAATAGTTTTAAAAAAGTTATTAAGTTGATTTTGTCATCAATGAAATAATATTCATTGATGATAATTTTGAAGATGAAAAACTTGAGAATTTATACCAATTTTTTTTAAATAGGGATATATAATGGAGCTATTCATCTTTAAATAGAACTTGGAGGAACTTGAGTTACTGCCATTTCTCAATGAAACCCTTCCAACAACTTTATACTCAAAAAATAAACTAGAACAAAAGATAACATAGGGATAATCCTTAAATATAGATTTATTTTAGTTAGATTATTTTGAAGTAAACAATTAATAACATCTTTATGTGTATTTTTTTATGAATATAACTTGTGAATTGATAATTTTGGTAGATGAAGAAGATAATAGTGAAGTAGTAATGACTGAATTCAAGGAGAAGACATAGGCTCCAACTGAAGTATCCATTAGTTTATACGAGTATGGATATATCAAGCTAATTTTAATAGAATAATTCACATTTAATGTTTAAATAGAATACAAACCATATCCTAGAATGAAATTCCATAAACAAGTGGATATCCATCATAAATATCATCTTTGGGGGAGGTGCCCCAACATTTTTTTACCATCTTCACTACTCCATATAAAAAAAATGAACTAGAACCAAATATAATATAAGGATAATCCTTAAATATAGATTTATTTTCGTTAGATTATGTTGATACTAAACAATTAATATCTTCTTTATATGATTTTTCTATGAATTCAACTTGTGAATTTACTAGTTTTATTGATAAAGAAGATAACAAAGAAGTAGTAAAGGATGAATTCAAGGATAAGATGGATGATACAGTCAAATTATGAATTATTTTATATGAGGATAGAGATGTCAAGATTATTTGAATATAATAATTCATATTAAAGGTTTAAACTTAATATAAACCACATCCTCAAATAAAATTCTAAAAAATAGTGGATATCCCTCATAAATATCATGTTTGGGGGATGTGCCCCAATATTTTTTTTAACTCCTCACCTACTATATGGGAACCATGATTTCATGGAGGTAAACAAGAATAAATATATCTATAAGGATATATACATGTATTGAAATATGGAAAAGACTATAGACACTTCATTTTAGATGGTGTTTAGAAAGAAACCCTGTCCTTTTTTATATTGGGGATACAAAATCATCACTGGTTAGATGCGGATAATAAAAAATAATACTACCACTTGGGTGTTCAAACCAATCTTATTTCCCTTTTAATATTTCTTTTTTTCTTTACGTTTAATAAACCATTAGTGTTTTATTCCTTAATTTTATTATAAGTTTCCAAGTAATAGTCATTAAAAGTGTAACTCAAGGCATCTATTACTCAATAAAATAGGTTTTTTCCTTACTTATTACTTATTTTTTATATCCAATATTACTATTTTTTATTTATAGTAATAATTTCACCCCAAATTAGATATTACAAAAAAATAAGTGAGGGAGGAACATACTTTTCTGAATTAATATTCTACTTGTTTCTTTTTTCAATGTTTTTTTATTTATGTTTAAATTTTTTATAAGTTTGTTTTTTATTTTTTTTATTTTTTTTGAAAATTTTTATCTCAAAATGGAAACTATTGTAATTTTTGAAACTTATTCGAATTTGGTAATTGATTTAACCGATGAAACTAATTTTAAATACTGTTAACATGAAATTTGATTTAGATTCAAAGTCTTTAAGAAAGTATTGAATAAACCTTTGAATTTTTGAATCCAATTTCATAAATCACTATCCATATTTCTAAATCACCTTTTTGTGAGGATTATAAATCCATTTTATATATTTTTCATAATAACAACACTTCTTGATTGAACCAAACAATGTACGAATTAACTAGAATTTTCTAAATTTCTATCCAAACCATAGAGTTTAGAGGTTACTGTATTAAAGATTTTTGAGGTAATTATTTTATTTTTAATAGCCCATTTTCCTTATGAACCACTAATTATAGAACAAATTTTACATTTGAGCCTTTTAATCCCCTATTATCCATGTAAAAATTATTATAAATTCATATTACAAACCTCAAATCCGACTTGACCCACTCTAGAAGTAAATTGCATGATCTGGGTAGAATTCAAGTGTGGGGGAGAGTGTGGTCTTACTGTTTTTTTGTATCAATTTAAGATTAATTTTAATTATAATAAATGGATAGAATAGTTTTTTAATAATGAATTTACTGAGTTTGTTTGGTGCATATTTTGAAGAATATAATTATGTAAAGGGGATGCTCTATGAAAATAACTTTAAAAATAATTAAATATAATGTTTGGATAGATGGAATTAAAAGTTATAATTCATATAGAAGTTATCAAGGTAGTTCAAACTCTTATTTGATAGTCTATGAAAATATACCTACCCTCAAAATAGGCAATTCTATGGAAAATTCTAGAATCAAAACATAAGTAAAAATCTATTGAAGGCAGTTGAGAGGAGAAATTATTTCTGCTAAATTGATGAAGTTATGAACTATCCATAAATATTTTAATGATTTAGAGAGGTGGATAATTTCTAAATTAGTGAGTAGAATACTGTAATTGAGTTCAGAAAAGTAATCATGTATTTTTCTTTAAAACAATATGCCACAAACTTTTCATCATCTAAAACCTATAAATCCTAAAATATTGAAAATTAATGGAATGTTTTATTGATTAATACAATACATTAACATAATTAAATAGATATTAATTAACCCATAAATCCTATAATTACCCTTTTATGTATTTTTATGGGGAAAACTTTGATAAAACTTCTTATTGGTGTGATAAGAGAAAAATTTCAGTTAGGTAACTTTTTGTGTGAATAGAAGGATGAAAGTAGTTGGAATAGAATCAATGAGACAAATTAATAATTTAGAATTAATATTATTGAGGATACCTAATTATTTTTTTCCCTTTTTTTAATTCTGTGACTCTCATGGGATTATGTTTTCAATTTTCTTTGGTAATGCTTTTTATTCATACATGCACTATAGTCCAAGTCTTATGTGTGGGGGAATTGATAGAGCTCGTACTTTTATCACATTTACTTTGTATTTCCAGGGATGAGTCCTTACCATTTTTTTTAATTTGGAGTGAAATTATATCATTTTTTGGTTTCAAATATTTTAATTATTTATTTTTTAAATAGCTCATTTCATGTTTTTTAATTGTTTTATTAAATTATAAAATTACTTGGAAAGACCATGCCTTCAAATTCTATTTTTCAATAGTTAGGATGATTTTGGTCCAATGTTGGTTTATACATATAATTTTTCTTAATATATAATAATCTCTTGATGCTATGGTAAAATTAGATAATTCATGGCTGCATAAGTTTTTTGGAGCATAATATGTAGTATTTTGTATTTGGGATGATTAAAAAAATGGAAAATTGAATTTTTGTAACATATTTTTCCCAAGAAAAGATTATATACATCATAATTTTCAATAAGTCTAATGATATTTATCATATTTTCCATGGCAAGTAATAATATATAATATATTTTTGGATTACAAGAGAATATATAACAATTTTTTGGAATGTGTAAGATATTTCACATGATACATATGATTTTTTTAAGTTACATATTTTTGGAGTTTATATCATGAATACCATATTTTTTATAGAAAAGGATAATTTGTAACATATTATGCAATGCATAACATATTTTTTCTAGTATATAATATATCTTTTAAGGGGGAGAATATAATTTTTGTTATTGATGTGAAGATATTTTGTGAGTGTTGATAATATTGTTAAGTCAAATATGTTATGTTTGGATTATTGTTTTACATATGAGAATTTTTATCTTATATATTTCATGATATATTTATTTTTTAATGTATTGAGTTTTTTGTCTTATAAATCCTTCCTAATAGGATTCTTTTAAAGGAAAAAATATTATGTATCAATGGGAGAGAAGAAAAACTTATTTATGGTGTGAATTCTATACGTATCATGCAAACCAGAATCGTTAAAAGGGTATTTTTCATACGTATCAATTATATGATGTTTGTAATTGTGTAGTATATTTTTCATTATGAAATTTAATTAGATCTACTCATGTAATGTTTCAAATTTTATTGAAATAAAATAAATATTATGTTACACTGAAAGAGATTAGCTGCACCGCAACAGAAGAAGTCAAACTAGAGGAAAAGTTCCATCATATCTCAAGATGATGGGTCACACCATAGAGGAACTTTGAATAATTAATGATCCAATTCCATTTGGGAAGGCCTTACGCTTTATTGATTCTTATTCTATCACATTGTAATTCCCAAGCACTCATAATGATATTTCATCCATATGTACATTTGGTCCACAAGACTTCCATTAAAGGTAAATACACTATGATTTGATTCATGAAAATATTTGAAGATGAATAAAAAATGGCCACCAATGTTGATACCTCATGGAGGATGCTGTCCCAAAACACATTAATGAACCATTGGTACTAATACCACCGAGAATAAAAATAAAGGAAAGTTTTCTACAAGTCAGGTTCTTGTTCCCCATGTGAAAGTTGAAGACAAATTCAACTTTTAAATTATTTTGCACCACTATGAGTGATATATATACACTACTAGAAATAGATAAGAGCTCAATATAAAAATAGAGAATAAGAAAACTATCAATCATCATAAAAAAGAACATAATATATACAATGATCACTGGTATATAAAATAGATGGAATAATATTTATCCATTTGAAGCTAAACTCCTCAATAGTGGTGTGAAATGGGGACCAAAATAAACTATATTTTAGTCTTTACCCTCATTTAATAAGAACTATTTTAATTTTTTCTATAAATTTAATTCTTTAATGAAGCTTTTTTCTTTTTATTATTGTTCTCATTTAATTTGTTTTAAATAATTGTATAATCTATGATGTAAAATAATTTATTCAATTTTTTATATTTCTTAAGATTCTATTTTATTATGAGTTCAGTGGTTTCAAATAGGTTTAACTAATCATAGTTCCTCAAGTAGTTGAATGATTTCTACAGGAGGAACAACAATCAAAACAAGTTCTTGGTATGATTTTCAAATATAATTAGGTGTTCATTCAGAGGGTTTTAAGTGAGAATTTAGATATTTTATTAGAAGATAATATTTTACAAGGAAAAGGGGTGTGTTCAAAGGTTAAACCCTATTCATAGTTGTTGTTCTAAAATTGATTTCAGAATCCTTTTTAATCCAATATTTTTTTTAATTTTTTAGTATTAACTTACTCATTTCCTTTTAATTAATTTTCATTAGTTTTATTTAAATTTTTCATAAATTCCTCAAATCCTTAAATTTCCCCTTCTATACAATAACATAAAAACAAAGTGACAGTATTGAACTTAACTTTCAACCTCCTTGAATTATAACCTTAGGGGATGATGTACTTAATTCCTTGGGGATTAAATAATGATAGGTAACTTATAAAACAACCCCCTCTATCAAATTGGCACTATTTTCTATATTGTTTCTATCATTTTTATCTTTTTTATAAATCAAAAATTATGTAAACACTGATTTAGAGGGTTTAGGTCAAGATGGGTTTTCAAAGTGAATACTCATATGTTTGTCCTGTTCATTAATAATTCCATGGGTTTAGCAAGGAAGAGTCTATAAAACAAAAAGTGTAAAAAATTTAGATCCCTATAAAAAGTGAGTAAACAAATGGAAATTCATGCTACTTACATGAATGAATTTAAAGAATTCATAGATAAAAAAGAGAATCAAGGAAAGGATAACCCTATATGGTCAACTTTTTCCATTTAATAACCTTGTGAGGATGAATTGATGGATGTATTAAACCTTTATTTTTTGATTTTACTGTCAAAGGAAATCATTACCAAATTTTACCCATTAATTTAAGTGTATACCAATAGTTTTTAACAAATCCATGGGTTAAATTTGTTACGAATTAAAAACCATGTGTTACTCCTAATTTAGATTAAAAATCAGTGACATTAAACAAAACATTGTTAAAAGAGGGAGATACGGTTGGCCTATTTGTATTTGAAGAGAAATTATAGAAACTAGAGATCATATAATATCTCAATGAAACCATTTCAGTAGCTATATAATCACAAAAAAACTCAAACACAAGATAAACTGGAGAAAAAAAATGAAACATTGATTTATTATAGTCATATTATATTGATAGTAAACTTTTAACAACTAATATTTTACATATTTTTTACATATTTGTTGTCAATGTACTGGTTTGGAAGATGAGGAATAAGAGGCTAAAGGAGAATTGGATGAATTCGAGGATAAAATGGAGGTTCCAATCACATTATTTGTAATGTCCTTGAATTTATGTATAATTTTTTTATTTATATGGAATTATTTCAAGACCGTGAAATCTGACGGTGTGTAATTATGAGGCCCAGAGTTCCTGAAATGATCCGTCGAAAAATGTTAAGTTTAAAAATAGCCCACGTGAGGGTCTTTCCTAAAAAAGTAGAATAACACTTAAACAGATGCCTAGATCAGAAATATGAGGGCACAATTACATTCTGGATTGCTGGTTTACCCTAGGCGCAACATAAGTTTAGTCGGAACATGCCCCCAATGGGAAAACTAAGAAATGGAATAACCATAAATAAAATAATTAAATAAAATTATTTTATTTCTCAAAAGCTTATAACTCACGAATGGTAACTAGGATTAAAAATCTGAGACCACTGCTGAACTCATGATTGTGTTCTTTCTTTAGGCTGATACCAACATTGGTCGGTGTGGGCCACCAGTGAAAGTTAGTTTTTGGCTGAATGTGAAATAATTAATTGACAATTATTTTATTGTAAAATAAATTACTTCTAAAAGGTAACTCAGATTGAAAATTTGAGAGTACCATTGAGCTAGTGAGGGATTTTTCTCCTTAAGGGAAGCCTAACCTTGACTCATGTGAGTTGAGGGTGACTGTTAATAATTTTACGAATTGTTTTTGGGTATGTTCAGTAAACACGTGGGTGGCATTTTCTAAGTTTTTAACCGGTTCTCGGATTAAAAATATGAGGGCACTGTTGAATCTGCAGGGTCGAGATTCAGATAAGGGAGTCTTCACTTTGACCACAGTAGGTCTAGAGAAAAGTTAGATTTTGAACTTTTTAAAAGAATAATAAAAGAATTTTTTTATTTTATTTATTTCTTTCTTTTCCTCCAACGGACAGGCAGTAGCGACGGGACCAACGACATGTTAAGCCATTAATTGGATTGAATCATCATTTCATTTATAACAGCATCGTTGGAATTTAGGAAGGTTCCTAATAAATGAATCCCCATAAATTCCATGAGCGTTACTCACCCTCCCCCTCCACTATTTATATAGAGTTTAGGGAGGGGTATTGGAATGAATTTATCAAGCGACAATGTTCTGATAATGTTACTTGATGCCAACCCATTAGAGGACGTGACCAGTTCTGGCGAGCAGTGACGAGCGAAACTGAATCTCGAACCGAAGAACGACGATTGAGTGGCATCATTGGCAGCTTGTTGCGGGGAGGGAAAACACCAACTCTCCTTCAATAACAGGCGTTCTCAGACAATCTCGTGGTAGGGTTTACTTTTGATTTTAGTTTCAAGAGTTGTTAAATCTTATTTCACCCTCTTACTATCAAGCTAACGTGGAGGGTGCAGGTCAAATGATGAAGGCCCGGACCCTCTGCCTTTTGTTAGAATTTTTGTGCCTTCTTTGTGAGCATTATCTTTAGGTTGGATGAGACCCGAGATGGAAAGGGATGGCGACATCCAGAAACAACTATCCACAGAGGAGATAGATGTGCACCATCATGCACCGTCAGTGGAGAAGGCTGTAGCCGTATCTGTGGCGAGTGAAGACAGCGACCGACAACGGCCGACCAAGAAAGAAGTGGCGGCACGCCGTCATGTGCCACTGGAGAAGGGGGCTGTAAAATATCTCCACTATGGAAAATGATATCCGAACATGGGTAGAGGCGGAGCGGTACGTGGTCGTGCACCACCGGAGGAGGTTGCGGCTCAAATCCGCGACGATGGAGGACCCTGCCCTCCTGTGGGTTCTGCGGCGATCGGGCGGCGCCCACGTGGCGCCGTCGCTTCACAAAACAAATGATCTCTCAGCCATTGGGGAAGGCCGGGGGGCCTCAACACAATGTAATCTAGGGAGAGCCCCGCTCTAGATAGTTCGTGCGTGCCTAGCAGGCCGCGCCCAATCATGGGCAAGGCTGTGCATGTCCAGTGGGTCACGCCTCACCGCGGGCTGGGCTGGGTGAGCCCAGCGGGCGACGCTCAAACCCATGCCGAGCTGCGCGAGCCCAGAGAGCCACAAGAGTCAAGTGGGACGCCTCTTTGAGGGCCAGTACGTGCCCCCCTTATGGGCCGGGCCGAACCGCGGCCCAACCTACCTGGGTTGGACCGAACCTGGACCCAATAATGCCTAGTTTGGCTTAAAGAGCCATAAATTGCGTATCAGACATCTGTTTGATGAACCGTCTGTGAAGATGGGACCCTTAGAGTGAGATGGTCTTTTTTGTATACTCCACTTGGATTTTAGGGAAAGTTGGAGTACAAACGGGTTGGATCGAACCCGAATCCAACCGGGCCCTCGGATCCAAAACGCTTATAACTCACAGACCGAGCGTCTGATTGACGCACCGTCTATCACATTGGAACCCTTACGACATGGCACTCCATTGGGTTACTCATTCCTAGATCTTATTAGTGATCTAGGTATGATTGATATCTCAAGGGGAATATTCTATGAAACACGAGTGCACCAGGTACGAGGAATCCTATGGCTAGTTATAACTTGAAGAAAGAACATCGATCATAAGTGGCTCAACATCTATCAATCCCGTGTGGGTCAGCATCTATCAAAACTTGTGTGGGTCAGTGCTCAATGATCCTATGTGGGTAAATGCATATTGATCCTATGGGGGTCTGATCCTGTGTGGGTCAGCGGGGGTTATTACCTAGCGATCCTGTTTGGGTCAACAACAGTGCCTCTTAATAGAATAAGATGTTCTAACTTACGAATAATTGTCTGTACTTCTATAATTAAGTTATACCTGGTGTGAGATGAGTCTTTTACCTTCGTGGTTTTATCTTCTTGGTGTTACCTGTATGGGAATTTTATCTTTGTGGTGTTATCTTTGTGGTGTTACCTATTTGGTACTTTTATCTTCATGGTGTTACCTATGTGGTACTTCTATCTTCGTGCTGTTACTTATGTGGTACTTCTATCTTAGTGGTGTTACCTGTGTGGTACTTTTATCTTTTTGGTGTTACCTTTGTGGTACTTATATCATTGTGGTGTTACCTGTGTCATACTTCTATCTTCGTGGTGTTACCTATGTGTTACTTATATCTTCGTCATGTTACCGATGTGGTACTTCTACCTTCGTGGTGTTACCATTGTGGTATTCTACCCTCATTATGAGATGGGTATATCTTACCAACTTAGGTATATGTATGGTCATGTACCTATGTATAGATGATATCTATCACTTCATGCTTTTAGTTTGTAGTCTTTATTTTATGGAACTCTGAGAGACCTATGGGGTCCCTACAAAGTATCATTATACTCACCTCTGCATTGGCTATGCCCACACCTTGTTGTGTCTTGTGTAGATGACGTATAACTTTGATCGAGGATAAAGGATCCAGTACTGGACGATGCTCAGAGATGGACCATTTGGCATGATATGACACAAGGAAAACTCATCGTGAGCTAGACCTACCCTTCAGGTAGGATCCTCGGTGGATGATCCAGGAGCTGTTTTCCACTTCTCAGTTGTATTTGTACTTTTTATTTTTACTTGTACATTTCATTTGGGCATGTATTCTAGACCCTTTACTATCAGTAATATTTTTATGATAGCAATTTACTTCATGTTTTCTTCTTGTTGTGTTCTTGGACTGAGTGTTTGTATTGGTTAAAAAGGAAATGACTCCCCATTTTTGGGATACCCCTTTTCAGTACTAGTCGCCATCCCCTGGACTATGGAAGGCGAGATTGGGGTAGTCACAAAATGGTCCCCGAGGGACATGTCATGACAAAGTGGTATCAAAGGAGTCTGTTCTACCGAAGAACTAGGACTCTGATCTTTTCTACGTGGAAATAGTGTTAAGTGTTATGAGTGTGGTTTTTAGTTTGGGGAATCCAGTGTTGGTGAGGCGGCCAATGTATCCATAAAATAGGACCCTGAATTCTAATTTCTAACTCAGTACATGAAAACACTAATTACGTGGGTTTTTGAAAACCTTTTCTTATGATCTCTTTGAGTCTGCTCACCAGGTACACCTTATTGATCGTGGAACACCTTTTTTCTTTTGAGGATACTGCCACATAGACAGCCATCTAGGATTCCTAAGAGAGTAAACAATGACGGCCCACTGAGAGATGATGCCTTGGTATAGAGCCCTCTTACGGTGATAGCACCTTCAGGTGGTTTACCAGTAGCACCATTACCCGTTGGGTTGCCTTTGCAACCAGCCCCACCAGCAGATGGTGAACGCTGACTGAGCACATTACATGTGTTTCAGCATCAGATACCCCTCAGGTTCTAAGGTGAGCCCAACTCATAAGCGGCTAAGGATTGGATTTAGGATGTGACTTAGTTTCTATCTAGACAGGGCACCATTCAAACAGATGGAGGTCCTGGTAGAGAGCCTTCTATGTGGCACAACAGGATGATGAAAGGGTTTAGATTACCCTGATCTTGCAATGAGGTGAATTTTTAGTGGGCAAGATTGAGAACCTTCCTTAGAGTAGGGGATCTCTTATCATAAAAATATAAAGAATGAGTTTTCCATAGTGCTTCTACACCTTCGGCAGGACAACATGTTAGTATATGAGTATTCATCGACGCGTACCTACCATCCTTGGTACTTGATGGTTATAATATGGTCAATGATTCAGGGATCGAACCTCAGAGTGAGGTGTGTTTAGGGAAATCCAAGCTAGCACTAGTCCTCTAAGTATTTTTACATATGTTAGGGTGTTAGAGAGAACCTTTTTGGGTGAATGTTCTTTGGATGAGCAAATTCATCCAATGAATGTTAGTAGTGGGAAAGCAAGAAACTAATGCCAGTCTTAGAGACTTGGGCGTGTAAAATGTTTTGTGAAGCGGAAGTGATAGGTACAGATGAATCTATATGGTAGAAGACATGGAAGTAGAGCTAAGAGAGTAGAATGATATGGTATACATTTCGACATGTTACAACCACTACCCCAATGTGGTCCCCACTAGGCTCAGGGAGCTGAAGGATAGGGTAAGGGAGTAGCAACATGCAGTCAAGGGGTGTGACCCAAGGGCTCCAGGAATAATTCAAGGTACGGTATGTGTCTACTACTAGCTATTGTATCAGTAGACATATGTACCAATCATTCCTTCTATCCATGAATATTGTTCAAGACCTAGAGTTTCTGGTTAAACCGATGACTTGACCTTTACGTCTAGAGATACCTCTGGGAGGAGACTCGATAATCACACTTATGCCGACGTTGTGATCTGACCCTTGAGGTGAGAGTTTCGGTTAGAACCTATTGGTGGTAGCGTCGAGGCCTTAAAATGTTATTTTTGGTATGGACTGGTCATCCATAGTTTATACTCAGATTGACCATATTAGGCAAAAAGGATGTAGTATATCTATAGCGTTGGAATGGGTTTTCATAGGTCGACGAAAATGGAAACCTAGGAAGCATAGGATAAACTCATGAATATGAGGGTGAAACTAATCACTCTTGAGTTGGCCAGCCTTACCCTCATGCCAGTATGAGTTCTGAGTTTTCAGTTCCCAACAGTAGTGGAAGAGTGTGGGGACATCATTACAATAGATGTTTCCAGGACTACCTACCCAAAGGGGGAGGGACTTCTGCTTTGGCTTGGTACTACTTGATATTTTTACCTGACTTCTCCAGGGTAGTGACACCCTTGTTAACTTTGACCCAGGAAGGGGAGACTTTCCTTTGGACAGTGAAGTTTCTTTATAGCTTTTAGGAGCTAAGACATACACTGACAAGTGCCCCATCATGAGGCTACTAGAAGAGAGCGTTGTCTATGTAGTCTACTACGACACATCAATGTCTGTAATTGGATGTGTCCTGATGCAGGAGCAGGTAGTGATCTCTTACTACTCACGTTAGTTGAGACCGCACGAGCAGAGCTATACTACCCATAACCTGGAGTTTGGAACAATGGTGTTTTCACTAAAGATGTGGTGGAACTACTTGATGGGTGAATGATTTACTATTTACTCTAATCATAAGAGTCTCTGGTATATATTTCCATAGAAGGACCTAAACCTATGAAAATGACGATGGCTATATTTCCTCCAGGACTATGACTTTGAGATAGTATATACTTCTGGGAAGGAGAACATGGTAGCAAATGAACTCAGCATGAGGTCTGGTCTACAACTGCTGAGTGAGGTGTCAGAGTAGCTAGTCGCACTGTAGATATCCTTCATATATAAATTTGGATCATATTACCTTTATTTTATGACTATCACTCCCCCAATTCTTTAGTAAGTTCAGGAGGCACAACTTTGGATGTTGACTGTGAGGCCCGACATGCTCAGATATCCTTAGGATGGTCTCTTAAACGATTCTTTGAAGGTGGGGAGCATGTCATTCTCTTCAGAGGATGCACCAAGGTACCAGTGATGTTTCTGGTGGATGTGTTGAGGGAGTTTCATACACCCCCTTTAACGGTACACCCTAGAGTGACAAAGCTGTACTATGACCTCCAGCATCAGTACTAGTGTCCAGGGATGAAGGAAGCAGTGGAAAAGTTTGTATCACGATGGTTCACTTATCATAAAGTGAAGACAGAACAGAGCCAACAAAAGTCTTATACTTATAAGAAATGGAGACCCTTGGGGTCCAAGAAGGGAGACCCGATTTTTCTATGGGTCTCACCCCAATGAAGATTACAATGGTTTGTCCAGGGCGTCAATCTTTCTCTGAGGTTCATCAGTCCCTTCGAGGTTTTCAACAAAGTTGGAAAGGTGGAGTACCACCTAACTCTTCCCCCATAGATTCACCAGGTCCAAAATGTTTCCCATGTGCCACAGCTGAGGAGATACTTGCATAATCTGTCACATGTTATCGACTAGGGAGAGTTGGACTTGATGATGAGGTGACTTTTACAGAGTTCCCAATGAAGAGAGAGGATCCACAAGGGTGAGTCCTTCATGGATGGTGGATCCCTCTGGTGCAAGAATGGTGGCAACACAAGAAACTCCAAGAGAGAACATGAGAGAGGGAGGCTCAGATTCATGCTCAGTACCCTCTTTTGGATGGTTTTCCTTGTTTTGGATTTTGGGGACGTAATTCCCCATGGTGGGGAGAATGTAATGTCCCAGAATTTACAGATTTTTTTTATTTATATGGAATTATTTCGAGACCTAAAAATCTGAGAGTACGTAATTCTGAGGATTGGAGTTCCCGAAATGATCCGTCGAAAAATGTTAAGTTTAAAAATAGCGCACGTGAGTGGTTTTACTAAAAAATTGGAATCACACTTAAACATATTCCCTGATTAGAAATCTGAGGGAATTGTTGCATTCAGGATGACAGGTTTACCCTAGTTGTGACATAAGTTTAGTCGGCGCAGGCCAACAGTAGCAAAACCCAAAAATGGCATAACTCTAAATAAAATAATTAAATGAAATTATTTTATTTTTTAAATGCTTATAACTCACAAATGGTAACTTAGATTGAAAATTAGAGACCACCATTGAACTCGTGAGGGTATTCCTTCATTAGGATGATATTAATATTGGCCGACGTGGCCCACCATTGAAAGTTAGTTTGTGGCCGTAAATAAAATAATTAAGTGACAATTATTGTAGTGTAAAATCCATAAATTCTAAACGGTAACTCAGATTGAAAATATGAGAGTACCTTTGAGCTTGTTAGGGCATGTTATCCTTAGGTGAAGCCTAACCTCGACCAACGTGTGTTGAGGGAAGCTGTTAATAAATTTCAGAACTTTTTTTCAGGTGAATTCAGTAAACACATGGGCAGAATTTTCTAACTTTTGAACCGGTGCTCAGATTAAAAATATGAGTCCACCATTGAATCGGTAGTGCTTAGATTCTCTTTAGGGAGGCTTCAATTCGATTGAAGTAGGTCTGGAGAAAAAGTTAGATTTTGGACTTTTTAAAAGAATAATATAATAACAATTTTATTTTATTTATTTATTTCTTTTCTTCCAATGGACAAGCGGAAGTGGCGAGACCAGTGACGTGTCAAGACATTAATTGGAGTGACTCATCATTTCATTTCTAAAAGAATCATTGGAATTTAGGATGGTTCCTAATAAATTAACCCTCATAAATTCCATGAGCGTTACTCACCGTCCCCCTCTCCTATTTATATGGAGCTTGGGGATGGGTATTGGAACAACTTCATCAAGCGATGAAGTTCTGATAAAGTTCCATGATTCCAACACCTTAGAGGATGAGACCGGTTTCATAGAGAAGTGATGAGCGACACCGAATCCTGAACCGAAGAACAATAATTGAGCAACATCATTGGCGGCTTGTTGCGAGGACAACAGACACCGAATCTACCTCAATTGCCGGTGTTCTCCAACGATCTCGAGGTAGGGTTTACTTTTGGTTTTAGTTTCAAGAGTAGTTAAATATAATTACACCCTCTTTCTATCAAGATAATGTGGAGGGCACAGTCTAGATGAACAAGTTCCGGAACCTCCGCCTTTTGTTAGAATTTTGGTGCGTTCTTCACGAGCATTATCTTTGGGTTGGAGGAGACCTGGGATTGCGGGGGATGGTAGCGGTCCACAATGGTTGGCCAAAGAGGAGATAACAGCACACCATCATGTGATGCTCGAGGAGAAGTCCATGACCGTAGCCACGACGAGTGAAGACAGTGGCCGACAACAGTCGACCGCGAATGAAGTGGCCGCACACCGACGCCTGCCACCAGAGAAGGGGGCCACAACATATTGTTGTGGTGGAAATAAGAGGCCAGTACTGGAAGATAGTAGGTAGAGGTGGAGAGGTGCACCATCGCACACCGTTAGAGGAGGTTGTGGCTCGAAGCTACGACGGTGGAGGTACCCACCCTCCTGTAGGTTCCGCAGTGACCGGGCGGTGCCCACGTGGCACCAACGCTTCACAAACCAAATAGACGATCAACCATTTGGGAAGACCGGGGGCCTCACCCCCATGTTGGAAAGGTCAGGCCTCACTCCATCTGGGCCGTGCATGCCCTATAGGCCATGCGAGCCCAGTGGGCCACGCCTCCGCGGGTCGGGCCGCATGAGTCCAGCAGGCCGCCCCTTTGTGGGATGAGCCGCGCCCCCTTACGGGTCTAGCTAGATCGCAGCCCAGCCTAGCCAGGTTTGACCTGGACCGATTCGGGTCGACCGAAACTGATTCGGGTTGGCCAAGACCGGGTCGGTTCGATCAGGTCGGACCGAACCCTGACCCAATCATGCCCAAATTCTCTTAAAGGGACATAACATGCGAACTATGCATCCATTTGATGAACCGTCTATGGATTTGGGAACCATGGAGTGAGATGGTACTTTTGGTATAATTCACTTGTATTTTAGTGACAGTTGGAGTATATCCAGTTTGGATCGAACCCGAATCCAATCGGGCCCTTGGAACTAAAACACTTATAACTAACAGAACATGCATCTAATTGACGCACCGTCTATCACATTGGAATGCTTAAGACATTGCGGTCCTTTGGGTTACTCTTTTGTTGATCTTAGTAGTGGTATAGGTATGACCGATATCTCAAGGGGAATATTTTAAAGAACTCAAGCGCATCGGGTTCAAGGAATCCTCTGGCAGGCTGTAATGTGAAGAAAGAACATTGATCCTAAGTGGGTCAAAATATATCGATCTTATGTTGGTCAGCATTTATCAGATCCTTTGTGGGTAAGAACTCAGTAATCAAGTTACCGATCATATGTGGGTCAGATCCTGTGTGGGTCAGTGGGGGTTATTACCTATCAATTCTATGGGGGTCAACAACAATGCCTCTTAACAGAATAAAATGATCTAGCTTATGACTAATCATCTGTACTTATGTAATTAAGTTATAACTGGTGTGAGATGATTCTTTTACCTTCGTGGTTTTATCTTTCTGGTTTTACCTATATGGTAATTCTATCTTCATGGTGTTACCTATGTGGTACTTCTATCTTCATGGTGTTATATGTGTGGTACATCTATCTTCGTGGTGTTACTTGTGTGGTACTTTTATGTTCATGTTGTTACCTATGTGGTACTTCTATCTTTGTGGTGTTACCTGTGTGGTTCTTCTATCTTCGTGGTGTTACCTATGTGGTACTTATATCATTATGGTGTTACCTAGGTGGTACTTCTACCTTTGTGGTGTTACCTATGTGGTACTTTTACCTTTGTGGTGTTACCTTTGTGGTATTCTACCCTCATGTACGAGATGAGTATATCTTGTCAACTTAGGTATATGTATGGGTATATAGCTAAGTAGAGATGATTTCAATCATTTTTTTCTTTGAGTTCGAGGTATTGATTTTTGGTCTTTCCATTTTGGAACTCTGAGAGACCTATGGGGTCTCGAGGTCCCTACTGAGTATCATTATAGTCACCCCTGCATGGGCTACACCCGCACTTTGTTTTGTCTTGTGAAGACGGCGTACAACATTGATCGAGGCTGAGGGATATAGGAATGGATGGTTCTTGGAGATGTACCATTTTGAGTGACATTACACATGGAATACTAATCATGAGCTATACCAACACATCAGGTAGGATCCTCGGTGGATGGTCCAGGAGCTATTTTCTACTTCTTAGTTGTATTTGTACTTTTTAGTTGTAATTGTACATTTCATTTGGGCATGTATTCCGGCCCCTTTACATTCAACACTCTTTTTACTATTGTAGTTTACTTCATGGTTGCTTATTTTTAACTTCTTGGACTGAGTGTTTGTACATGTTAAAAAATAAATGCCTTCCCGTTTTAAGTATACGCCTTCCCGGTGCTAGTTGCCAGCCCTTGGCCTATAGAAGGAAGGTTTTGGGTAGTCACAGCATGAGCCCTAAAGGACGAGTCATGAAATTATTCATTAATTCACATGAGGATATTTGTTTCAATAATATTGGAAAAGAAAAATTCATATTTAAAGATGAATATGAAGATAAACCACATCTTGGAATGAAATTTTAGTAACTAGTGGATATCCATCCTAAAGATAAATTGTGGGGAGGTGCAAATGTATTCTATTACCTTATTCACATATCCATGGGAACCATAATTTCATAGAGGGGGACATGAATAAATCTTTTTATAGGGACATCTACAAGTGGTGTATGTAGGAAAAGACTTGATACATTTCATCTTGGTGGTCTTTGAGAATGAAGAAAATATTTTCCCTTAGAATGGGGATAAAACAATATCAATGTATATATATGGAAATTCAAAAATTTCACACCCACTTAGTGGTTCTAACCAGTATTATTTATATTTTAATCTTAAATTTTAATTATTTTCAATACAAATTTGGTGTTTTTTTCAGATATTTTTCTAATTGGAAGCAGTTAGTTGAGTAACTCAAGGTTGTTACTACTCAATAAACTAGGATGTGTGCATCCATCTCACTTATTTTTTATATATATAGTCATTCAATTTAATTTATCATATTTACAATTTAAAAACAAGGTAATTTTAAAAAATAATTGTATGGGGGATGAAAATCCTATTCTAAATTAGGATTTTTTGTTTACTTTTTCAATATATATATTATTTTATTTTGTTTTTTTCTTTTATTTAATTTTTTTGTGATACATTTCTATTTTCTTATGTATTTTTGAATCTTGTGAGCATAAAAATGAATACCTTTTTGATTTTTTATACCTATTATAATTTTATAATATATTGTACTTATGAAACTGAATTTAAATGAATTGAACAATGAAATTTGTTTTAGAGTCAAAGTATTAGGAAATTCATGAATGGTCCATTAAATTTTTGAATTCCATTCCATGAATCATTATTAATATTTTTAAATCTCTTTACTTTGAGGATTATAAATAATTTTTACACTATATTCACAATAAAATGACTTATTGAGTGATTGAAACAATTCTTGACTTAATAATAATTTTATAAGTAGTTTTCAAAACCTTAGAGATTAAATTTTATTGTTTTGAACATAATTTGGGAAACTATTTTGGTTTTAAAAGTCCCTTGTCATAAAAAACCTATTATTTTGGAAATCATTTTATATTTAACCCTTGGATCCCTTTGAATCTATTAACAACTTGTTAGGAAGACACATTATAAAAATGGAATCCCCACTTAACTTACTCTAGAATTTCATGATCCTAGTTGACTCAAGTGTTAGGGAATGTGCTATCTTATGGTTTTCTTAATCCATTAAGGATTATTTGGAAAGTGAACCAGAGTCTAGAGAAGTTTTTTTGAAGCTATATTTAAAAAATATATTTAGAGGATATTTTGAAAAATAAAATTATTTTAAGTGTATTTAATGTGAAAATCCTATAAAATTAATGAAATTAGTATGGGAAGTTCCCAAACATATTTTAAATTAAAATAAATAAACTATTTAATTATTTACTAAAAATTTGAATTATTTTATTATAAAATAAAAGCACAAGTACAAGAAAAAAATAACCACTTTTGAGCCCAAGATGCGATGAGATAGTTTTGTGTTTAGTGAAGTTTAATAATTTCTAAAGAAGATATGATTGAGTGTATTGAATTTTGTTTTAAATACCTAAATCATATTCAAATCAATATACATTATTCTTAATATGGTCTTGAGTGTTCATGATAATAGTCTATTATACTAGAATAATTAATAATGTGGTGAAAGAAGTTCCATTCCATAAAGCATGGTATTGCACCGTATACATAGATTAAAAAATATTTTCTAGGCTATAATTTATGACCATGCCATAGACTATTGAAATCAAGTTGGGATGCATCATAATATAGGTGTACATGACATTAGTATTCTAAAATTGGTAGTAGAATGGATTATGGTCTACAAGACCACATACTGAAGTTTTTGTATCCACGTAATAGAAGAGACTCAAACTAAGTTATCCACATCACATTTAAAAACAATGATATAGAGGGGGTTGGGTCAAATTTAATTAGTTGTAGAGTTTTTGGTACCTCTGTACCACATCTCTTTGGTCATATCATAGTTAGGAGAATATATGAAAAAATACACTATTGTAAACTAACCCGTCCATAGAGAAGTTTTGGAAAGTTTTTTGGTGGCTCTAGAATATTTGAGACCTCTACACCATGGTTATTATTCCATACCACATCCTTGTGTTTATGTTGTGTGAAAACTAATGAAAAATAATAGACTATTCTATAATTCTGTTGAAAATGTAGTATAATTCTTTTTATAGGGGTTATCTAGGAAGTTCGAGCATAAATAATATCATAGATTCATATTTAAAATTAGGTGGTTATGCCAAACTATTTTACCTAAAAGTTATTATTTAATGTCCAATATTAAAATGGGATATGATTCAAGAGTTTTGATTCAAAAATGGGATTTAAATTTGAATTTCTAAATTCAAATATGATGTGGTTGAAATGGAACTTCTGTGAAAAAGTTAAATATAGTAGATTATCAGAGAAGAAGGTAGAGTGTAGAGAGAAAAAGAATAAGGGGCTTTGAAGATTGGTATATATTTAAGAGATATAACATGATTATCTATAGGTTGATTAATAATATTTACAGAAACACTACATCAAGAAATTCAGGATATGTTTGGAATGATTTATTCTAGTTGATATCATGTTCTTTATCATTGTAATAGTGTAGTAGGAACTATCACAATTTAGAGATTTGTTTGTAACATGAGTTAAAGGATAAAACCTAGTAATTGTACCCACATGTTGAAACTAGTGGGTCATATGATCTTAGTGGAATCAAGATAATGAAATTAACTAGACTTTATGTTTTGGGAAATGATTAAGATTCAATCTTATAGGTGACAAGGGTTGTTTCATCAAGGAAACTTAAAAATAAATTAGATCACTAATTCACCACCTCTCAAGGATTCCTTTCTGATCTAAGGGGTTAATTTTCAATTAAATCACAGGTAAAAAATGGTGAAATCCAAAAGCATCACCATAAATTAAATCCTTAAAATCTATTGGGATAAATCCAAAACTCAAGTAAATAATCAAATCGTCCCCTATACTCATTTGGAGGCTAAGTAGTTCACCATAAAATCCCCCTCACAAAAAGGTGTGAAGGATATCCACCCCTTGGTGGATAAATTTTCTATAGTATGTGATAATATATGAAATTCTACAATATAATGGAAGTAAATTTTATAGGAAATAAACTCGATGTTCGGAATCCACTTTGATCATAGATAATAAGAGAAGTAGAAATTTGATGAAGGCAGTTGAGTGGAGAATTTTGTTTCTAAAAAAATGATGAAAGTGTGAAATATACATAAATATTTTCAAGATGTTGGGAGATGGATAATTTCTAGAATATTGAGGAGAATACAATTTTATGTGTAAAAATGGAATCATGAATCTTTATCTAAATGATCTGAAACTTATTCATTCTACCTCAAAATTATATCATATCAAACCTTCCATCCATTAACTACTGAAAATATCTGAATGAGTTTCATGATTAAAAAGTCCTTAAATTAATTAGATGTAGTTTTGGGAACTAATCAAGCTTATTGAAACCCTTTTATATGTTTATATGAAAAATGTTTGTTAAAATTTCATATTAGTGTGATTGAAGAAAAATTTAGGTGAGACAAGTAGTTGTTTTACTATGAGTATAAATGTAATGGGTATGAAATTAATGAACCTAATGGAGAATTTTAAATTAAGGTTATTAAAGAGGAATAATAATCTTGGGTTCCTTGGTGTTCAATTCAATGACTCTTATGGAAATTTTCTTTGAACTTGCTTTGGTAAAACTTCTGATGCTTATTTTTTAATTTTCAATGTCTTAATTGGTGGGTAATTGATAGAGCTAATATTTTAATCACATTTACCTAGTACTATAAGGAATACATCACCACCATTTTTCATTTTATGTTACATCATTCTTTGGTTAAATATATGTTTTGAGATTTACTTTTAAAATAGACAAATACATGATTTTTAATTATTTTTATTTATTTATGAAATTATTTAAAAAATCGATTCATTAGAATTCTATTTTTGAGTTGGTGTGAATATTTTTGATAAATTTTAGTTCATAGATATTATTTTAATTATTATATAATATTCTTTATTTGTTGTGGTTAAATTTTCTAAGTAATAAGTGTGGAAGGTTTTTAAGCTTGGCATGTAGTATTTGTTTCTTAGAAAGAATAATAAAATGGAATAAATAATCTTTCATAACATATTTTCCCAAGAAAAGATGATATGTATCATATTTTTCAATAATTCTGTTGATATTTATCATATTTTCCAATGTAAATAATGATATGTATTATATTTTGTGAATACATGGGAACATGAAATATTTTTTGGGCATGTGTCAGATATTTTATGTGACATGTATGAGATTTTGTCATTACATAACATATTTTTGGATTCATAATCATGTGTAACATATTTTTGAAATAAAATGGAAATGTATAACATATTTTTTAATGTTTAACATATTTTAGATGATACATATCATATTTTTACAAGGGAGTTCTTATGTAACATTTTTATGTATGAGTAAGATATTATGCTAAATTTGAAAATATGGATGAGTCAAATATGTTACATTTGAATTATTTTCTTATGTATAGGGATATTAACCTAATGTATTAAATGGGATAATTATTTTGGTACATACTAGATTTTTTTCTTATGTAACCTCAATATTGGATTATTTTGAAGAAAAAAAATATTAGGTATCAGTGAGAGAGAAAAAAACTTATGTAAAATTTAAATTTCACATGTATCATAGAAACCATAATTGTTTGAAGGGTATTTGCATATATATAAATTATATTACATTTGTGATTGTGTATGATATTTTATTTTGAAATTTTTATTAGAGTTCCTCACATGAAGTTTCACACTTTATAGAAATGGGGGAAATAATGTTGTGCACTATAACCGATCGGGTGCATCACAATTGAAGAAACCAAGAAAGAGGATAAGAAACATTATTCCAAAAGATATTAGTTTTCATAAAGAAACAACTTTAAACAATTATTGATACACTTAAAATTATAATTTCCTATTACATTGGTGATTTTGAGTTTAAAAAAAATACATTCCCAAGCATTCTGGATGATATTTTGAGCATTTATGTACCTGGACGACCTAACTTCATTTAAAGGGAATTAGAAGAGGTTGTGAGTTGAGAGAAGAATTAAATAGGAATAAATGTTCGTTTACCTTGTGAATTAAACATGTGAGTATAAAATCCCAACATTCCATGAAGACCCATTGTTGATATTTCAATATGAAATCAAAACTAGGGAATGTTTCCTGTTATATAATTAAAGACATCTACAATATTGAAATTATTTCACCTCTACTGTGTGGGATATAAATACATGACTGAAAAGGGATAAGAGATTTGGAGGGAAAAGGAGGTTCGTATAACTCTCAATTAACATCAGATAAGAACATAATATAGATCTAGTGTAACATGAAATAAAAGACATAGCAGCTGTTTTATCCATGTCAGGAAAACTCTTTGGAAGTTGTGAGGAGTGGGTACCCATAGACACCCTATTATGTGTCTTGAATCCCATTTTATATATCCTATTTTACTTTTTTGGAAATTTAATTCTTATTAACTAATATGGTTGTTTTATTTTGGAATAAAATTCTTTATAATATTTTTTAATGATTATACAATCTATAAAGTAAAATAATATATTTCATTGCTAAAATTTATTATGTGAAGTTTTCCTTAGGAGTAAAAAGGTTTTAGTTAGGTTTAACAACTTTGAGGTATTCGAATATATTAATCCATTCTATTATAGGTAAAAAATCAAACTAATGTCTCGGTATGATTTTCAATTAGAATTATGTGTTTATTTAGAGGTATTTGTGTGAGAATTGGGTCATTTAATTAAAATATACTATTTGAAAAGGAATAAGGGCGTGTTTAAAGGTTGAATCTTGTTTATAAATGATGTTATAAATACAATTTCACACTCATTTTCAATTTAATATATTATCTATTTTTATCATTGACTCTCTCATTTATTTTTAGTTAATTTGATTTATTTTTCTTCGATTTTTTCACACAAAAAATCTACAAATTTCATCTTCTTTATAAAAACAGAATAAAAGTGATAATTTGGACTTAGAATACAACTTCCATGAGATAAAATTTTTGGGATTAATATACTATATCCTTAGGGATAAAATATTTATATGAAATCCATGAAAATATTTCCCTCTATCAATTTTAGTTAATTTTTTTAGATATTTTCATTTTAATTCCAATGCCAAAAGAATTACTAAATTTTTATTGATTTATCTTTAGGTGTAGTAAAAAATAGAAGATAAAAAAATAAAATAATAATACAATACAACAATGTAAAATATTTTTGGTATTTGAAATTATTTTTCGATACAATACTACCTTCATAATCAATCAAACCCAGACCCTCCACCTCATATCCTATCCACCACACTCTCTCTTCCCAATATTCCACTCATGAAAACAAGGATATTCAAACCACCCATACATTTACCATAATTTTATATTGTATCTTATTCTCTAAATACTTTTATATATCTCATGACAGATCATCATATGTTATATCCTTTTACCTATGCCACATTTATTTACCACATATCTTATCTCTTCAAGTTTTATTTCCACACTCCTATAACTAGTTATCTAATTTTTTTGATAATCCATAGTATGAATTGAATCCTACCCATTGTTTAGAGTATATAAATCTATCATAGTCTACAAATATATCACATCCCACTTATTATATTAGATTAGGTATCGATTTAAAATACTATGAAATTATTTCACAATAATTTTATTTTAGATATATTGTGTATTAATTTTCTTTTTATTTTTTAGTTTGATCTATTAATAGGATCTTTGGGAATACACACATGGATGATTTATAGAATAAAAATACACATTTAATGTTTGGTAACAATGAATATAGACAATTTATTGGTAAATATAGTTGAGAATGTATATTTTTTATGGAATAATTATAAAAATATTGTGATATAATTTTCATGTAACGAATCCTAGGGAGAGACACCAGTGATCATATAAAATATAATAGATGGGATGAGATAAGGGAAATAAATTTTTAAAATTAAATTAAATTTATTTTTTGATTTATATAAAATTATATTTTTCTTGTGTCTTTATTTTTACATTCACAATGGTTATATTTCAATGTACACATAGTTGATGGAATTAGAGAAATTATAGAAAGAATATATGCAGAAGTTAAATCTTGGTTGGACTAGTATAATTTTCATGGAGTTAGATGTTATACCAACTGCCAATTATTATGAAGCTACGTAATACTGTGAGATGATTTAACATTGTAAAAGTGATGAGTTTAAGGTATTATTCGAATTTAGTGGATTTTAATTGGAAATTATTATGGATTCTATTAATAATTTTATTTATATTATAGAATTTTATTGTTTTAGGATTATTTGGAAAGAAAAAAAAAACAAATTGTTCTATGAATTATGTTCACACTTTAGGATGACTATCCATACATGATCATGATAGAAAAAGTATTTTCATGTAAAAATGAGTATAATTAGGTTTTTTAAGTGTTTAGTTTAACAGAATAAAGAACATAAAGTTGTAGATTTAGTTCAATTTGATCAGGTTTTATTTAGCAATAAAAATTGTTGAATATTTTTTTCCTATATACATTATCCTTTTTAATGAATGTTATTGAACATCAAAGGGTGTGTACCTTGATAATTTTTCTTCTCTAGAATAAATAAGAAATATGGGGATTTTGTTAATATTGAGATGAAAAAAATTATTTTAAGTATTATTTTAATGCTTTAAAATTTTAATATCTGTTTTATAACTAAATATATCATTAATATTTTAAATAGTGTGATCTGAAGTCCCATGATATGAAAAAAGGTTACAAATTCAAGCTAACCAAAAATTTATGATAGGTATTAGGTGATGAGAACCAAGGGAGAGTCCACTATATACATGAGGACACTATCATTCCCATTAGTTATTGGCCCACTTTGAGTAATTAAAACACCTTTTATAGCATCAAGTTTCAAGAGGGATATACAAAATTTGAAGCGGAAAAAATTGGCAATATATAAGCATTAAATAATTTAAAAAGTCATTGAAAAGTTCATGAATGCTATATAGACTTTATCTCCATCACATCCACAAGATAATACCATTATTTTTTTATAGATTCATGATGATGATACACTCCTTGTATGATGCTTTGGGAAATGGATGATATGGTCCTAGAAGTCGTTGGGGGTGATGACCTTTATGGTGTTGACAGTGATTAATTTGTTGAAGACGATGATTCTAGTGATGGAATTCGTGATGAGGGTGATGGTAGTGATAACCAAGATGGTAGTGGTGTTCATGAAGATGATTTTTTTCAGTGGGATAGTGATCTACTACACATCTATCATTATTTTTAAGACACTTTGATTATACTGGATAATGTATTATAACTAAAAAACATGTTTATATAATCATTTAGATTTGGATTTATTTACTTCTTGAGTGAAAATAGTATATTATTTATCTTGTTCAGAATTTTTTTTACCTACATTGATGCATTTATTATCTTATTTTTCAATTTTTTAATTATCTTTACAAATAAAATGACACATGAGATGTATAGAAAGGATGGAATGTGGTACCCTTATATAAGCCTATATTAGAGGTTTAAAAAACCAATCATATACATCTATACCAAATGTTTGACCAAACAGTTAATATAGGTACATAAAAACAATTTTTAAATAGTTATATATAGTTTATAAAAAAATTTCCTTCAAACCTTTAGTATATCACAATACCAATATTTTTATCATCAATTATATATAGAACCATTAGTTTGTGCTAGAATCATTGATTTGAAGCCTATACTAATGGTTTAAATCAATTAGTATAGCTTAGATTCCCAGTAGTGTAGTGAGATTTAGAGATAATCTTACATTGGGAAATCTTCTCTAAAACTCCTTTGTATCACCCGTGATATGATTCCTATCCTTTAAAAATACAGAGTTATTCTTATACATGAGAAGGTTAGAATTATATACTTACTGAGTTATATTATATATATAAAAATTAATATTATGTATCATATTAATTTCCCTAGTACTTTTCCAAACATTTTCTCTAATAGATCTTACACATTCCTTTTTCATTTTTTACAATATTAGGAATAAAATATAAATTTCTTTAAATAGACTCAAAACCTCTAGAACACATATCCGAGTTTATGAAAATAACTAAAACAATTATTAGTAACTTTCAATTCATATCATATAATGTTTAAAGAAAATAAAACAAACATTCAATGATTCTATGTAATTTTTATTGATTATGGTTAGTAATTAAGCATCACTGTGACCATGTGATTTGTGAAGATGGGGTATTTCTAGAGTAAGTATTTAAGGATATAACTTTAGAATATGGATTTATTCTATAAATTATGGTCATGATATGGTAGAGATATTTATTTTTTATAATACATTTTCTAGTGAATATAACAAATATCATAATCCATGATTTCAAAATGCATGCAAAGATATGTTTCCATGATTTTCAGTGGGACCTAAAAATAGTAGTTTATTTCACTACAAAAATACTTATTATGCCATGATTAAGTGGATAATAATAAATTTTAAAAGTTTTAGTGTTTTTAAAATAATAAAATATTTCAATAGATATTATATGGTTTAATCCAACCATTTATAATATTATAAAGGATAATTAGATAGTGACATGTTGCATATAAAGAGAGAAGAATTTGTGCAATAGATTTTAAGATATTAATAGAATAGAAATTAAATAATGACAAAAGATGAAAAAAACCCAGATAACAGAGAGATGATTCATATCTTGAGTTCTTGAGAGATATTGTATTAAATATTCTTGAAGATTTTAATTTTTTTATAAATCTATAATTTAATTTAACTAAACTCACTAGCATGGTGTTTTGAATACTATTTATTAATTAATTGAGATAAAACCATGTTAAGACATTCATTACGACTCTATATTTAAGTACTAGGTGGATAGGTAGAAATAAAGCGTGTCCCCTTATATTGCTAGTGATTTTAAGTAATTTTTTTAATCATGAATATATGTTTATGGTTTCCTAGGAACATCAACACATATTTAGTGTAAGCTCTAAGAAAAAAACCATTTTAGGTGATCCAAGTAAAATCATTGTATTTTTGCATTTTTTTTATATTTGGTTGGTATGATTGAATTTGAATGTTCAGGGTGTCCTTTACAATAGGAGGAAAATATCTATTTGATGGGAGATATTTGACACCCTATTCCCCCCTAATTTAGGTTTTTTAGACTTTTGTCTTGAAATAATAGGTATCACATTTTCATTGATCCCACTAAAGTATTATCTTATATTGAAATCATCACCGTTGATTTCAAGATATCCATACACACACTCAAATACCAAACATTTTTTTTTCAATTTCATTTTCATAAGAGATATAATTCACTCAATGAAGAGAAATATATGTGCTATAAAAATATACGAGGTTTCACCATAATCAATTTTAGTTACCAAAAATTTAAAATGAAAAAATCACCATAAATGAACCTTATAATACTAAAAAATACCAGACTTAAAATTAAATAAGAAAAAATGTTGGTAATCAGTTATTTGTTAAGGAAATTTAGACCTCAGGGATAATGTAATTTTTTTTATAAAACACATTATATATATAAATTAATATATTATGAAACAATATATAAAATATATACCACATGACTATCCTAGGCTAGGACTCCACATGACAATAGGGCCATAGGTAGAGACTAGTACTCTATGAGAAACTTAGATGGGTCGGGATCCCCCCACATAGAAGATACCATGTGAGGACAACTGTGTGATTATGGATTGAATTATTATGATTCTTCTTTCCTTAACACCCTATTATTAAAAACCTATGTGTCAAATGAGTGTTCCATGCAACCATTACCCCGATTCATCTTCCACACACTAGGTATCCATTTTTGTATGTTTTAATCCGATGATTGCTAATCCTCTCAATTATTGTTTTCATATACTCACTCTTTACCATTATATCTATTTCTCTTAGGTCTAATCAATGAAGTAAAACCCTATACACTACTACCATTATACTTAGATGATTTTATCCATTATAAAGAAAAGTGATCCATATCATTCTTTTAATAAACATAAAACCCCTAGATATTTTTTTTATTTAAAAAAATGTTCTTTATCAAATAAGGTTAATTATTAAAAGAAACTTAATCAAATTACCATCTATCACTATTTCATAAAGTAAATGACTATGATAAAACCTTACCTTAATTTTTTTTTCAATTATCACACTAAAGGATTATGACATTCTTCACTTTACTTTACAAAACCTAATAAATTCATGGATAGTAGATCGTGGCAATTTTCAATAGAGAAGGTTGATGGTATCCAATAAATGACACCAAAAATAAAAATTAATAAAAAAATAACCAAAGTGGATGATGTTAATAGAAAAATAAAATAAAAATAATTACTATTAACATAAACTATATAATATAATTTAAAATACAACTAATAATATACTTGAATATAATTGACTATTCTTCAGCGTTATTACCATGGTAGACCTCTATTTCATTTCTCTCAAATCATATTTAATTTTCAAACCTTCCCCCTCAACCAATATTAAAAATTATGGATTTAGGGATTAATTTTATTATTTATAGAGAGATGTTTTTGATGAGCCTAAATCCCATTGTTAAATTAATTCCTCATTAAATTAAACAACACGACCTAAGATATACTATATTAATTAAAATTCAATACAGGGTCCTATTTGGGTGATATCCTATTTTTTCAAAAAAAAATGTTTCACAATGTTTTTTAAATTATTAAATATTAAAATTTAATTAAGTAGTGGAAATGAAAACTCATTTGATTAATTATAAACTTTTGATCTAGGGTAAACAACACATACTAAGCTTACCAGAACCTTCTATAATTTATTGTAGGGTACTTTATTTGGTTAAATCACTATTTACCATATAGTTCAAAATGAAAAAATATACCTATAATTTTAAAAAATATTAAAACATGAAATTTTAGGTCTCTATATTATATCCACCTTTAAAAAATTTCATCCATGGAAAGAACAAGCTCATATATACAATATCAAAAATCCAAAGCACAATAATTCCATAAAAAAGAAATACATGATCTTTGATATAATTGCGTTATGTGTATTCCATATGTCACTAATAAATAGTATTTATAATTAATCTATACTGAATATGACATAGTTAAAAACTTTTTCTAACTACAAAGGACATTTGTCAACATTCAAATTTTTTATGTGTCACTTATTTTATTTTATTATATTTTTATAAAAATAGAAAAAAATTATTTTTTATTTTTTAGTTTCTATAAAATGAAATGAATAATTAAATAAAATATCAGTTGAAATAAACTAGTGGTGATCCTTCGGAGTTTTTTAGCCGATTTTACAATAGCATAATAAATGGAAATACCTTATTGATATACTTAGTGGGAGAATCTATGATTATAGATCACACAACTTTCATGGAATTAAATGTTTAATTAGAACACCCTATAATCATAGTGTGTCAACCCTTTTTTCTTATGTGAAATAGGGGAAATAATAAGAAATACATAAGAAATTTAACTTGTCCCAAAATTTAATTACTTTGAAAAATATAAATCAAAAGAAGTGAAATAAAAAAACAAAAACCTAAAATGTGCCTATAATCTTAAGAAAATTTATTAACCAAAACAATCTGTTAGATCTTATTTATAATGAATTATAGAAATTGAATTTATAAGAAGACAAATAATAATAATAATATAGGAATGTATGAACAATAAAGTAAATGACTACCTATAACCATTAATTCAACCAATAATAATTATAAATATGAAATAAAAATCAAGGAACTATAATAAATCACAATAACTCAAGACATGAAATGGATTTCCCAATATTGAATAAACAGTTGAGAGGTGTTTTTTCTTCAAGAATATTTTAACTATGTAGGGGGGATTTCATGAAGAAATTAAAGTAGAATAGAAAGAAAAGAAAACTTATTGTTGGATACTAGAATCTAGAATCAACTTTCTCAGTAGATTACTTTACTTTTAAATAAAAATTAAACTTAATAGTATCATCCTAAAACCATTAAACAACTAATGTGATCTATAGATGTGTATTTTAGAGATAGTTTATTTCTTATATATTTTATTCAAAACTTTTATACTTCTAGATACTTTAAATTTTACATATAACACCTTATTCCTATGTTATCATACCACTTTCTCTCCCTTGGTTTAGAACCCCCTTCTCCAAGATATTATAATATTATTTGATTTAGTTTGAAAAGTTATGAAGGGTATATTTTCATTCTAAATCTATCCTACACGCCTTATTTATAAAGAGTGGATCTTAATCAGTGGATCAAGTTCAATCAAGGATTGTATATCCTCTATATTATAGAATAAGCATGAATATACTTAATGGGATGCATTGACCTTCATCGATTTTGGTTGACAATGTGTTGATTAAGTTTTATGATAAAAATTTTGAGTTTTACAACATGAGAATACCATAGTAGACTTCATAGAGTACATATGTTTTTTATCCTTTCACCGTCAATGATATAGGCATGTAGTAATCTATAATATGAGTTTCCTCCTTATAATAACTATAGATACATCAGCAACATATATATCTTTAATGCTGTAACTTTTCATTTATGGTGGCATATGCATGTTATCATAAATGATGGATAACTCTATACTAATTCCCATATATTTTTTAGTTTTTAGTAAAAAAATTAATGAAATAAGGCTAGGTTTGTAAATTTTCCCAAAGGGGTTCTCTATAAGCGTAATTCCATTCACACTAGTGCTTTGGCTAGGACAGGTTCATGATTTTTATGTCACCTGATCGGAGGAGTGGAAACAATTCATGCATCTTGTTTCCAAAATCAATAAGTGAGATTTTCCTCTCCGATTCTCTCATTCTCTTCCCTGATTTTTCAATGAAGCTATTCTATATTGTAATTTATTTCTAAATTTTATTTTTAGTCCAAGGAAGTTTAAAATTATTTCCTTAAATTTTAGTTTTTAGTTTGTTTATTTATAGTGTATATCTATTTATTTATATTACATAGAAATATATAGATTTTATAATTTAAATAATCTGTTATTTTAAGGATTTAAATACTTTTGAATGATTTTCTAAAGTTCAATATAATATTTGGATGATTTAAATCTTATTTAATTATTTAAAAATTTAAATCAATTATTTTATATAATAAATTTATTTAAAATATGTAATGAATCATGAAATATAACATATAAATAGTTCTAATAAATTTATATTGATCATGAGTGAGACCAACCAATACATATTTGGTTTTTAATGGATTTTACAATTGGTAATAATTGGTTTTAATTTTATTTTTGATGATATATGTATCATCCATTTCTCTTATATTTAATACCTTCATTTCTATAATAAATTTAATGTCTCACAATCCATTAGTACCCCAAAATTACATTTGAGTAATGTTGTAAAAGAATGGAGGTTCAAAAATGATTTGATGATGTTCAATGTTGAATTTTTATACAATGGTTGAAGTGGAATGAATTATATTTTTAGTAAATTTGATAAAACCATATGAATATTTACTACTTGGATGTGATTATTTTATCATTTTTTAGATAAAATAAACCCAATATATATTATTCGTGATCATTTTTCAATTTTTAATGATAATGTTGAATTAGTTGTTAATATGAATTTATATAACTAATTTAATTATAAATATATAAATAATGAAATTTGAATTTAATTTAAGATATTTAATTATTTCTCAATTACTGCATACATATTTTATAAAAATAAATCTTAAAAAAACCATGTATACATATATATTTTAAAAATAATTTAAATATTAATATAAATGGTTTTAATTTTTTTTTGAAATTTATTTTATATAAATTTTTAAATAAATGAAAGGTTTTTTAGTCAAATAATTGTAATATTATAATTTTCTAATTAAAGTAGAAAACACAATATATCTTTGAGAACAAAAAGTGATATGAATTAAAAAATTTAATTTATCACATAATTTAAAAAAAAATATCTCTAGGTAAATTTTCATAAAAATAAAATAATATTTATTTTATGAATAATAATAAATATAATTTTCAAATACAACAGTAATAGAAAATGGGACATCTATGAAGGGACAAAATGGTCGGCTACAGATGGTGGTCACAAATATAGGCTTTCACAATTATAAAAGGTTTTCATGACTGTCAAAGGATTCTCTAATGGCCAAAGGGTTTAGAAACTTCCAACCACACCTCTAATAATCTCTTATACGGGTCTCCATTATTCTCATCATCATTCACTCACTGTTGACCACTCATCATTTCCTACACCTTCACATCTAGTTCATCATCACCCATGTTGCGATAGTTTTAAAAATTGGTGATGTATGTTTCTCTTGAATGTTTTAAAATAATTTAGGCTATTTAAATATATAAATTATATTTAATTTATTTAATAATATTTTTCATTTAAAATAATATTCTAACATTATTATTTTTTAATTTTAAATATGTTAGAAATGTTGACTGAAAATGGTTTAATTTATGTCACTATATTTTGAAAAAAACTATTCTTAAAAACATGGTAAATTAAGTGATGATGAATGATATTGAGATGATTGACCAATTTTTGATTGTAATTAATTTTGGTAATTGTTTTAAATTGGTTATATAATTTATAATAATCACATTTAATTTATTCATTGATGATACATGTATCATTTATCTCTCTAAGAATGTTAGGACTTTTATGTAAGTGGTAAACTTTTATGTATCCAAAACCCCTTGAACCCCTCCTTGAAATGTGAGTAATATTATAATAAATGGAGGTCAAAGTGAGGTGATGATGTTCGATGTAAGATTTATACACCATAAATGAATAGATAAGGATTGTTGTTTAAATCCAAGACAATAGTAGCTCAAGGAATTTCCCCTAGGTCTTGGATTACTTATCGTATAATTATAAATCAATCCATAAAAAAATATCTTTATCAATTCATATTTCTTTAACCGGAAAAATTTAAAAAATTTAAGCATTTGATGATGGAGTATAAATATATTTAATGTTTTACAAAATTTTATTTATAGGTAATCATGTATATGTCCAGATATTAAAATATATAAGAATTTTATAATTATTATGGTCTTAGATATAGTTTAACACAAAAAAGGATTACTAATCTAATAATTGTATGTCATTGGAGGGAATTCAAATGAGGATTCATAATCACATAAAGCAGAGAACCGATCAAGTAATAAAATCAATCACAAATCAACATGTTCATTATTTTGATCACATATGGAATATTTTATATCCTATGATTGATGATGAGTATTGAGTAGAATCAACATATTTCTTTAAGAAATTTTATAATCATTGTTTAATGGAATCATATGTGGATATTTTTGTTATTTATGAGTTGAATCTTACTAGAACAGAATCCTTCTATGGGAGATCTAATTAAGATAGTCCATCAAACCATATAATTCAATTTAATATCATATGATTCTAGTAACATAGACTATGTATCAAAATATTTTGTTGTGTGCAATATCATATGAAGTTTTTTATGAATATGATAATGATAATTTTGTGAGAAATGTAGAATACATCTCTATCGATACACTAGATTTAAGGAAGGAGAATTTTTATGACGTCGATGCATCTAATGATGTGACTGGATAATGGATTGGTTAATAATATATGTTTAATCGACCTTATTAGGTACCTTTTTTTGGATTTCAAAGAAACAGAAATTTTTAACTATCCTCCATTATTTACTTCCATAGTAGAGGGAATGTCAAATTCACAATAATTTTATTAGGATGTCATTATCCCAAGTAGTGAATTCATAAGAATTATCATTAACAAATTTTTGTTAAATAATAACACATTACATGTTGTAAGAGAGTTTAAAAATTAAAGGTCATTAAAAATTAGGTTAAGCGAAACCACATCAGGGGATATTTTATATTTATAGTTGATGATTATTATCACACACGCTCTCAAAAGATTCAATATTTTTAATAAATGAAATAGGAGGGATAATATAGGTCATTTTATTATGGATAAAGTGAATTAAACAACCCCTAATAGTTTTTAATACATAAATGATGGAAATGGTAAATAAGGAAAAGTATGGGGTTTTTGTTGAGTGACTTTAGAGAGAAAGGAAATAAATAGAAACTTTATTTAAAAAAACCTATATTAGAAGATGAAATCAATCTAATAGACCCCTTCATTAGTCATTAATAATTATAACTTATTTTTAAATCAATTTAATTATGATAACTTAATATTATTAACCTCATAACCCTATAAAAATTAACATAACCCTATGTATTGGAAGAAATAAACACAATGTTATGTTCGAGACTTCCAATTGTGGAAACCTACTTTGATTATAGTCAAAAGACAACTTATGGTTAGTGGTTAATTTTGGTAGTACATACTCCCTATAAATGAGATATATTTGTGTTTATATATTAGATTCAAACCCTATAATTCTATCCCAAGTTGATTTTATTTGGTGTTTAAAGTTTCTATCATGATTTATGCAAGCCCGAACTCATGATCAATATGATAATCGGTCAAGTTACTTAGAAATTAAAACTCAATTAATTGATTAAAATTTATAAATTATAGCATACTTGTGGATTCAAAAAAAGATAAGGAAGTTGGAATTAGATAAACTACAACATGAACTACTATTTCATGGGCCGAGTTATTATCGTGGAGATGACTAACATTAGAAAATGTTTTAAAGGGTAAAACCCAATATCATATCAACTCTTAAAATTCATTGAAAATATTAAAAAAAAATTAAAAAATAAGATTTTTTTATTGAATTTAAATTGATATTAAAATAACAAAAGCAAATTAATATGAAGTAGAAAAATCGGATGAGAGATTTCATACAAGTGATCCTTTCTATAATTCACAATTCTACCAAATAGTTAAAGAGGTGGAATGGAACAACACTATTTGGATATACCATCTTAAATTCATGAAAAAACCACCCCATTTATGAAAAACTCAAATAAATAGAGTGGAAAAGGGTTAGGTTTTGAATTTCATTAATGATACATGCAAAATCATACCTCCTAAACTTACTCCTCTTTGATCTACATTTTTGAAAGACTCCCCACATGAAACAACTATTCCCCTAGTAAAATTAAATTCTCAAATTATGTCCATTAACATGTATTAAAATATAATACCATTCTAATTTTGGATGAAAAATTTATTGGTCAAATTGTTGTGTGAGGTCCTTTCTATAGAATCCATTCAATATTTGACTTCATGGACATTTTTACCAATAAAATGAGAGATCAACTAGAATGGTCTAAATAGAAAATGTGTCCAAATTAGTTTAAATTTATTTTATAAAATATCAATCAAAATACAAAACATAAAAAATTTTATAATAAAAATACTACTATGAAATTAAAATTTATAAAATAGAATTTTCAAGGAATTTCTAAATTCAAGTTGTGAAATATAATTTCTATCAAATATTGAAATAAAGATCAATGTGGGAAAATTATTTCAATTATTATCAAAAAGATATTTAATAAATTTTTATCAACTCTCCCACACTTACCCTTTTACCCTCCTATAAAAATTTACAAGTCCTGTAATCTAAAATATGATACATATTGACATTTATCGATCCATGATAACAATTTGAGAAAATAAATAATCCCCAAAAGAATTTAGTATCAGTAAATTTAAAACTCATTATCTCAAAAATCATTTAAAAAATATAGTGAGATTAATGAAACTATTTATAGTGAAACAACTTATGAGTCCACCATGCCATAAATTCCACATGTGTCTACATGCCCACCATTTCAATATTATTAATCCACCCTTTATTCAATATATTCCGTCCATGTAAAACTTTTATTATTAAAATATTATTTTCAAATCAAATCATTCTATATTATTATAACCTTATGGTTTCATGATGTATTTTTTACCATATATCTTGAGTGTTAACAATATATATAGAATAAGGCCCAATTTGAATCATTACAATAGATGATAGAGACCACCAAAGTGATTCTTAGAGTATATTTTGAAAAAATATGGTTGAATTTTATCAAAGTTTAATTTTTTAAGAAAGAAAAGAATTTAATCATAGAGCTTTGAATGAAGGAAAGGTTCTCATATTTAATTGTATATTTAGTTGAAAACACTTAGAAGAGTTAATGGATTGATCCATGAAGACTAAATCATCTTAGAAGTTGTTTTGTATTATAATGGTAGATATTTAGTGAATGTATCCTTCACCATGATCTTTTCTCTACCGTGGTGAACTTACACATTCCGTTTTGGAGTTGGATATTACTATAGTGGATGTTAACTGGGTGTGTTGATCAACATTTCAAATGAAAAATATTCCTATTGAAAATGGTGAATCCTAGCCACACCATAGCAGTGGTTGTGTAAAATAATGAGTAAATCGATAAAGGACTAGAATAAAATGGTGAAATGGGGAACATATGTGTTACACACCACACCTCTTGGTATTTTGTGTTGGAGAGTATAACTGTGTAAAATAAGAATCCCAATGCAAGAATGTAACTAACCATAATGCAGTATTACATATGTGTAGCTAGGTGAGGCTTTGTAAGGGTTGTCAACATAGATATGAGTTGCGTAAAGGTGACTATGGAAATATATAGTTTCAGGTGACGCTAAAAAGATTATTTGGAGGTTGAAGGTTCTAGGTGTAGTGGAAGCACAGTTGGGTTGTCACCCAAATTTAATTTTTACCATGATCAATGATTATTTCTCGATCAATATGATGATGAACTCTAGTCTCTATAGAGTAGAATCAATTCTTTAGATAAAGAAAAAAGATGCCCAAAACCTTTAGAGAGGATATTGCACATCATTTTTACAATTAATTTAATTAATTTTATAATGAAAATAATACCTTGATCTCGGTATTTTATTCCTTAATGATGTTGATCATCCAGAATGACCATTCCAGATTATCTCGTTGTACTTTCACAGATCCAAAATAGAATCCCTCTTGCGGTGATCCACACAAGCTCTAATGGCCTCTGATCGAAACCTCTCCTTCTCCTGGTGCTAGCATAGTGAAGCGAGTGTCTTATGTCTCTCATTATTGATCGCTTGTTCTTTTGACCTGAATAATGTATCTCATTCTTGAGAGGGTCCAGAATAGGATTCGAGAGAGAAATTGTTTTTATCAACAATTCTCAATTTACTGGGTGTGCGGTTCTATACATGTAATAATAGACGTATGTGTCTATTTATTGACATGGGGATTCAGTTACAATATTTAATTTCACAAAATCAATTAAATAAATTCATAACCTTAGAGAAAACCCATGATATTAATAACAAGACGATTTCATTATTTATGGTGTGCCAACTTGCGTAAAACAGAATTATATAAAATTCCACGTCACAAAATAATAGCAGCATTATTTTAATTTGTTCCAACTAGTTAAATAATTATTCATCATTTTGTAAATAATTAGTTTACAATTGGACCAACCTTATCCTGATTGAACTCCACTTACATTTTTGAACACACAAATAAATAAATAAATAAATAAATTATTATCTGAAATAAATATTATATTTAAAAACTAGTAAATAAATATTTATTTAATTTTCAAAAAAATAAATAAATATATTTTACCCACAATCTGGTGAATAACTATTTATTTAATTTATTCAATCATTTTAACTTGAATAAAATTATTCCACTATATTAAGAATAATATTTGTTAATTAAATTCAAATAGAATTTTACTAAGACCACCAGAAACACTTAGTGTGTGGCCCTCTAGGATTCTTTCTCGTTGGCATTTGGCGAAATTTCTTAAAGTTTAAGAGTATTATCTAACAATGGGTCAAGACACCCTAGAGAAAGAAATTAAAGTCTCAACAATGAAATCCACATATGAATTATCACTATGTAATATAATCCCTTTATTGAAATATCTCATCAAGCAGGTTTCCTAATAGTGTCATCAACTTTTATGCTTGATAAATCATTCTTTGACTACTTGAAATAAACTCATCACTACACCATGTCCATGGAATTTTGTGCGATGGTTCTATTTCAATCAAAGGGATGAGATATCAACTTACCTAAATGGAAGGGAAAAATCTTTCCTTGACTTATCCATTAATAACATTCCACTCGTGATGCACCCAATGTACCCTACTTTCCGCTAATTATTTTCATAATAGTTTTCATCAGTAAATAAAAGTGTATGAGTCTTGATACATATTATTGATAATATTAAAGTCCAAGGATCATTACACATGCTCACTGATAGAAATATACGATGACACCAAAACAAGTAGAATTCCTACTGGCGGGTCTGTTCTCATAATATTTTATCTTGGAGATTACCAAGTGTGAACATCATAAGAGGAAGTCTTATCTGCTTATGAGTACTCACACTTAATGGTCTACATGATATCTGTCCCATAACAATATGTCATCTAGTTGTATAACTATGTTTAAGAATATTGTTATATCATTTCAAGGTTCTCATCATAGTAGGTAAATTCCAAGACCTTTTCAGTGCAACCAATACTCTAGGACATTATTAAATCATATTCATGCATAACAATGAATAATATTTAATAAAATGTTTAATATTTAAATACATTAAATATTCATGTAATCAAATTACAACCACTTCGTTCTAGGAAACCAAATATTATAGAGGTGGCCATGCCATAATGTTTCATGTGGTGAATTTCATGTTTTACTATGATAAACTTGAAACCATCCATGGGAATTTTTCTGGTCACGCAGGAATCACATAGGGAGAAATAAATTTGGGTATCAATTTCTCCTGGGAAGAAGTTGAAATGACCAGAAGCCATTGTGAAGGGTGTTTGAAGAGGTTTACACTTGAAGGGGAACCACGCCATTCCATACTGTCAAGGAGAAGAGTTTTTTGAATATATGTTTTCCTAGATAAGTCGAGAACATTCCATGGTGATATAGACTCAACAAACCAAGAAATCGCGAGACATATCAGATGATGCATGGATGATTCATAAATGCATCAAATATCATGGTTGGATTTTAATCAATGATTCAAGATGAGTTAAATAAGGTAAATTTTCTAATGATTTTTAGTGAATTAATCAATGATTAATATCACACTAGAAATGAGAGAGATGTTACACACTATTATTACATTCATGGAGTCATGGAGATCATGGGAAGTTAAAGATGGAGGAATAATAGGTGGTTTACAAATATATATTATGGAAAATATTTTATGAAAACATTTTTATAGGTTAACAAAGAAAATTGAAACCATTATGGAGTGAGAACTAGGGGAATTACATATTAAAAATATGTAATGATAAATATCTCACGAGGATTCTATTTATCTATAAGAAGAGAGAAAAATAACGAAGAAGGAGAATAAAAAACACTAAAATTATTAAAGAATATCTATATTTGTAAAAGTAGAGGATAAAGAACCTTCATGATTTTATAAATTTTACTTCTAGGGAAAATATGAATGATATATATATGTTCTAGAAAAGGGTTTTCCAATCACTGTACTATAAAGATGAATTATAGATGATTCTGGAAGTAAAAGACTTAGTATTTGTTCCAATAGAGTTATTACAGTTTAATGGGTGATTTTTTATGAAATATATGAAGAAAAATTATGGAGTTAAAATGAACAATCCATATCTAGTGAAACAATAACAAGGGATGATAATGAAGGGACTTACACATTTTTAAACTGTGGAAGTAATCCCACCTATGAGATGTAGATGAAGTAAGATGAAGGGTAGTGAGCCTTGGATGAGAGTGAGTGAATCCAAAATAATTGTAAGTTAGTGAACCTCAATGTGGAGTGAGATTTTTCTTTTTATCCACTAAACTAGTGTATTAGTGGATTTTGGACATTTAATAATTATCAATGTGTTCTCATTGGATGTATTCCAGTGTGGGTGAACCAAGTAAAATCCTAGTGTCCCTTGTATATTTACTTTACTGAATATACTTGTGTGATTTCAATGAGTATTGAGGGAATATAATTATTAGAGAAAGTTGAACAAAATTTCTATCTAATTGGTAATAATATAAATACTAAGAAAAAATTAATATAAAAACGTTTAAAAGTGATTAAAAAACAACAACCAGATTCACCCCCTTCTTAGGGAGCCTTAGGGACCTAACAATTAGTATCAATGCTAAAATGTTCTAACCTTTTTTTCATCCTCTGATGCTTCCTATGTACTTCTTGAAAAAATAAAGTCTATGATTGAGAACTATATTACAATTGCATAAATATTTTTAAATAGAAAGAATAATTCAATAAATTCAAGGATATATTCATGTAAGTCCCTCGAGAAATTTTTTAGGAAGGAATTTTCCTATTGAGTTGACTAAGCATTATATTTTAAATAGATAAAAAAAATTTAGAGATTGAATTTTCTATTAAGAAGGAATTAAAAGGTTATCTAAAAGATGATATTTTTGAGAAGGTGGAGCTTTATAAGTGCACTAGGGATATGTATAAAATCCTAGAAGTGTTATATTGTAAAGAATCCTTGGTAAAGGAAGATGAGAAGGTAATACAAGATAAGAATCCAAATGCATAATTCTACATGTCAAAAGTAAATAGTAAGAAGAAAATGTATACTAAGAGGATGAACTCTCTAACCGAGGTAAATAATTATAAATATTTTATTATTCCTATTTCTAACCTTTGATTATAAAACTTATGTGAATCATAAAATTAAAATACTCTAATGGAGTTGAAGAGAATATGTGACTCTGGTGAAGAAGCTTCCACAACATCATGTTTTTAATCAAGTATGTGTTCATGTAGTGGCTAGGAGGAGATACCAATATTATAAGAGAAGGTCGATCAATGGAAAGTCATGCATAAAATAACATGTCCCATTATGAAATATCTAAACTTAGAAAATAAAAGTCTAAGAAGATAGGAAGTGGACCTAAACATTGATATTAAAATAATGGTAGAAAGTGTGAAAGAGAATCGTGACGTGGTTGATGAAATTTGATAATAACATTGAAAGTAAATAAAAATTAAAAAGGATTTGAAGGAAAGTGTTGTCCCTCTAAAGACTCAACTTGAAGTGAGGAGACAATATGGCTTGGAAGCTATCTCAAGAATGAAATATTTAACTTCTAAGATGAATAAGAATTATAATAACGTTAAGGAATTGGAGGAAAACAAAATAATATACAATTTACAGAAGAATTCCTATCCCATAGAAGCCCTTATAGGCGACACTAGTGCAGAAAACGTTTTTTACAACAGTTAGTTTTTATTTTTTATGTCGTATTTTGGCCAAAGTTATTACAGGGGATGTTATAAACATTTTTATTTACATCTGTTATTTTAAAACTGACGTAAAAACACAAATCAGAAGCGTTTTTTCACATCGGTTGATAAAAAATTGACATGGAAAACACTTCAGAGTCATGGTTTATTACGTCAGTTATTTAAAAACTGATGTGGTATGTACGCTTTCATGTCGGTTATTATATAACCAATGTCTAAAATCACACCTCCGAAGCATTTATCATGTCGGTTATTTTCATAACCGATGTGATAAACTTGTCTGCCAAGCGGTTTCCCACGTCTGTTAAATAAAAGCTGACCTAAAAACCTATCTACTACATCAGTTATCTTATAACCAACATAAAAACCATTTCCCATGAATTTATTACATTGATTTTAAAATAACCAATGTTAAAACCAATCCCCATGCATTTTTTACGTTGGTTATAAAATAACTAACATAAAAAACAATTTTTTTTAATAAAACCGTTCAACCACTACTATGCCCTTCCAAAAAAAGACCTGAAACAGACCAAAAATAGGAAAAAACACAACCCCCCCACACCACTAGATATCCCCCACGACACCCCTGGACACCCCAACTACTATCCCCTACCAAAAGAATACCTGAAACAGACCAAAAATAGACCAAAACGAGACCAAAACCAGACCAGAACCCCCACCCCACTGGACAGCCCCCACCACACCCCTGGACACCCCCACCCCACTGGACACCCCCACACCCCTAGACTGCCCCACCCCCCTAGACAGGCCACCACCCCTGGAAAGCCCCCCTCACCCCTGGACATCCCCCATCATCTTAGACAGCCCCACCCCCTGGAAAACACTCACACACCCCTGCACAGCCCTCCCACACCCCTATAACCCCACACCCCACTGGACAACCCACCCACACCCCTGAAAACTCCCACCCCATTGGACACCCCCACACCCCTAGACACCCCATGGATAGCCCCCACCCTCTTGGACAACCCCCACCCCTAGAAATCCCTCCTACCCTTCTGGACGCCCCCACCCCCATGGACCCCCACACCCCTAAACCCCCCTCCCCACACCACTGGACACCCCCCATCCCCACCCCAAAATTTCCCCCCACCCTCTTGGACACCCCACCCTTGGAAAGCACTCCCACACCCTTGGAAAGACCTCCCACACCCCTAGAACCCCACACCACTGGATATCCCTCCCACACCCCTAGAAACCCCCCACCCCACTGGACACCCTCCACAGCCCTGGACACCCCCTAGACAGCCCCACCCCATTGGAAACCCCCAACACCCCTAGACACCCCATGGAGATCCCCCACCCCCTAGATAGCCCTCCCACCCTTCTGGACACTCCCACCCCCATGGACCCCCCTGAACCCCCCAACTCCACTGGACACCCCCCCACACCCCTGGATTTCCCCCACCCTCCTGGACACCCCCACCCCTGGAAAGAACTCGCACACCCCTGGAAAACCCTCCCACACCCCTAGAACCCCCACCCCACTGAACAGTCCTCCCACACCCATGGAAACCCCCCACCCCACTGGACACCCCTAGACCCCTGGACACCCCCTGGACAACCCCCCTCTTAGACAACCCCCTCCCCCTGGACATCCCTCCCACCCTTCTGGACACCCCCACCCCCATGGACACCCTAGAAACCCCCACCCCACTGAACAACCCTCCCAAACTGCTGGAAACCCCCCTCACCCCACAGAACACCCCTTGGACAAACCCCCCACCCCCAACTCCCTTAGACAAACCTCCCACCCTACTGGAAATTCTCTCACCCCCTAGACTGCCTGCCTACCCTCATGGACACCCAGGACACCCCCACCCCACTAGGAAGCCATTCCACTCCCCACTAGAAACCCCCCCCCCCTCATCCTATAGGGCACCCAAACCCTCATGGACACAATGGACACCCTCACACCCCTGGAAAGCCCTCCCACACCCCAGGACATCCCTCACACCCCCTGAACACCCCCCACAGCCCTGGATACCCCCTGGACACCCCCCACTCGCCTGGAAAGACCTCCCACCCTCCTGGACACCCCCACCCCTGGACTTCCCCCACCCCCATAGACACCCTAGACACCCCACCCTATTGGACAACCCTCCCACACCCCTGAAAACCTCCCTCACCCCACAGGACACTCCCCCACACCTCTAGACACCCCCTTGACAACCCCAACTCCCTTAGACAGCCCTCCCACCCTCTTGGAAATGCTTCCACCCCCTAGACTGCCCCCAACCCCATTGACACTATAGACACCCCACCCCACATTAAAACTATCCCACACCCCTGGAAACCCCCCCCTCACCCCACATGCCACCCCCACACCCCCAGACACCCCCTGGACAGCCCCCCATTCCCCTGGACAGCCCTCCCACTATCCTGGAAACACTCCCACCCCCCTGAACAACCCCTACTCTCATGGAAACCCAGGTCACCCCACCACACTGGACAACCCTCCCACACCCCTCGAAACCCCCCACCCCACTGGACACCCCCACACCCTTGAAACACCCCAGACCAAAATCCATACCAGAAAAACCATCATAAGTAGACCAAAACAAGAAGTAGAGAAAAATTAAACATTCACATATATAACATTAAAAAAATACAATGTGAACTTAAAAAAACTAAATCCAAACAAAATTACTACCAAATGAACAATTATAATGACAATATTGAAAATTACATTTTACACGACAAACAAACTAAAATCCAATCAAACCTGTAAAATAATTTGACCATTCCACTTGTAAGTGTTTGACCTCTTGAGCACTATAGGGTTGAGGGTCATCAAATAGCTACAAATTAAAAGGATATTAGTTAACATGTATAATGAATAAATAAAATAAAATATTATGGTAATGTTTAAAAGGAAATCTTACCAGGTCAAAGTTCAAAATTATTCTAGTTGTAATTATTTCATACATAAATCTTAACATATAATATCCACATTCAATGATTTCTTGTTGTTCATGAAAATTTTGTTTGAATGAGTGTAAATTCAATATGTTATTTTCATATAATAAATCAAAATTTACAAATTAAAAATGGATATTTACCTTTACTTTTACATATTTGATCTTCGCACTCGTTTTCTTTGTGTTTTTTCAAATGTAGTCCCATCCCCTATTAGAAAATAATAAGAATGGGATAAATTTAAAATTCATTATAATATATAAAACTATTGAGAAATTGAAACTTACTTTTCCAACATATTCTTAAATCTTTCCTACACATCTCCATGGATAGAGCATATCCAATAAAGTGTTTTCTCCCTTGGGAAAAAACACCTAACATCCAATGATCACTGATAAAAGAAAATTTAAGGTTAGTGGTTTTTTATGTTAAAAGATAATGAAATATTTCCCAGAGATTTGTTTCGTACCTCTCACAAAAAGGTTGTAGGTTCTGGGCGCAACCGAAGTGTGTTTCTGGGGGTTCCCAACTTTAATTTTAGCATTAAACAACTTTCAATCCAAGATCCTTCACGACATAAAACGTCGGATCTTTGAAATAGAACAAATAATGAAAAAAAGAAAAGAAGGGTCCCAGAACCGTTGTGATAGGATCTTTATATGTAGGTTATAATTAATTTAAATAATTCATAAGAATTACCTAGATGGAATTATTTCTTCGTTGGAGTCTCCGGTCACGATCCTGTGATCCATCACTGCGTCATAGAATCCAAGTCTAGGATTCCTCTAGCAGTGATCCACACGTGCTCCACGTATCTCTAGACGTCACCGAAGAGATCTCCGGGTGCTAGCATGGAAGTACCTTCGCTTGCGATGTCTGACTTCAACCTCCTTGATCCGGTGGATGATCTCGCTCTCGTAAATTGAGGGCGTTCTTGGTGGAAAGGGAATTCTCTCTTGGCTTGAGAGTATATCCAAATCCGTTGTGCCCAACAATGGATAGATCTCTTGAGAATAATGTAATAGGGATTTAGAATAATAAAATGAATTAATTACCCAAAAGTATTTAATCATTTTATTTAATTCTTAACAATACCACATGTCATAATAATGATAGTTGACTATCATTATTACTTGACATGCTCCCAACGTATTACATTTAATATCATTTAATTAAGTAACCAATATTTTATCCTCAAAAATACGTACTGGAAAACTACACAGCGTGTAATAATTAATATATGACCTGTACTTGTTTTCCATAAAACTACATGGCGTGTACATTTAATATACACGACGTGTACTTTTATTTTTCATTTTTCTCCACCACATTTATTATACCTTGAGTAATGGCTATTTATTTCTTAAATAAATGTAACTGCATTACTCGAAAATAAATATATTATTTCTCTCACAATATATTCTCTCAAATAACTAGTGTCGAAATAAATGCGATCAGGCATCCTTAAATAATTATTAAACCACAGTTGGGAATAATCTTTATTTAACTTATTAAATTAATATTTAACTGAGATACATGGACACACTTAGTGTGTGACCCTCTAGGCCTCTTTCTTAGTGGCATTAGGTGGAGCCTGCCTAAAGTCCAAGGTTAGCGTCTAGCAACACGCCAAGGCACCCATAGAGAAAGAAGCTAACTCCACAATGACGTGTCACCTCCTACGAATGATTACTGTGTAATATAATCCCTTTGTCTCGATATCTCCACTCAAGCGGGTTTCATGCTAGTGCCATCAACCCATGTGCTCGATTATTCTTTATTTGAATTCCCGGAAATGAACTCGCCCATACCATACCATGGCCATGGATTAATTTAGGCTATATCAATTCCATCAAAGGGCCTGAGATATCTACTTCTATTATGGAACAGAAGGGACAAATCATTTCTTGCATTATCTATTAATGCAGTATTACTCACGATGCACCCAATGTATCCTACCTCACTGCGAACAGTGTGTCGTCATAGTTTTCCTCAATGCATCAAAGTTCACGAGTTGTAATACCCATTAATAATAATCTTAAATTCTAAGGACCAATACACACGTCCGTAGATTGGAACATCCAATGACACTATGAAATGTGGATTTCCTATTGGCGGGTCTCATTCTCATAATATCCTCCTAGATATTACCAAGGGCGCACACCATGAGAAGGTGCCTCAAAGTTGTATGAGTCCTCACCCCTAATGACCTGTATTATTTATGTCCCTAAAATCATATCATCCGGCCGTAGAACATACATTCAAGAACAGTGTTATGTCACTTCCGGGTTCTCAACATAGCAGAGATCCTCTATGACCCTTTAATGCAACAACTATCCTTAGGACATTATCACATGACATGTCACAAAAAAGAATAATCAACATGTGATAAGGCTTTTATTTAATGAATAAAGTACAAATTAGTTTGTTCTAGACCACCAAATCCTAGAAACTCCTACTTGGACTAGAGCCAACTGCTAACAACCTTTAACCCGCTAGCTCTCACATGATATTCATGCTTTTTCTGAGATATGCCTTTAGTCATGGGGTCTACCACATTCTCTTCTGTGGACACTCTTCTCACTACAACTTCACCTCTCTGATAGAAATCCATCAAGAGGTGGTACGTCCGGAGTATGTGCTTTGTCCGTTGATGTGACCTTGGTTTTTTTGAAAGAGCCACCGCTATAGTATTATCACAATAAAATGTAATGGTATCTTTACTACTAGGGACCACATCAAGATCCTGGAAAAAGTTCCGAATCCATACGGCTTCATTGGTTGCATCAGAAGCCGCTATATATTCAGACTCTACTATAGAATCGGTGACAACTAGCTTCTTTGAACTCTTCCAGCTCACAGCTCCTCCATTGAGACAGAAAACATATCCAGATTGCGACTTCAGATCATTCTCATCTATCTGAAAACCAGCATTAGCATACCCTCTGATGACAAGTTCCCCGTCTCCTCCATACACTAGAAACATATCCTTAGTTCTTCTCAGATACTTAAGGATAGTCCTAACATAAGTCCAATGCTGTTCTCCTAGATCTGCTTGATATCTGCCTACCATGCTCAGTGCATAGGCAACATCAAGCCTGGAACATAACATGGAATACATGATGGATCCTATAGTCGAAGCGTATGGGATCTTACTCATTATATATTTCTCCTGTTATGTCTGGGGACACATTTTCTTAGAAAGATGTAAGCCATGTGACACTGGAACCAATCCCCTCTTGGATTGTTCCATACTAAATCTTTTTAGTATCTTGTCAATGTATGTACCCTGACTTAGTCCAAGCAGCCTCTTGGATCTACCACGAATGATCTTGATCCCTAGAATGTTGGCTGCTTCTCCCAAGTCCATCATGGATAAACACTTGCTCAACCAGTCCTTAACTAATTGTAAGACTGGTACATCGTTTCCAATAAGTAATATGCCGTCAACATATACTACTAGGATAACGATCACATTCCCATTAAACTGCTTATAAACACATGGATCAAATTATTTTTTAATGAAACCAAATTCCTTTATGGCTTCATCAAATCAAATATTCCATGACCTGGATTCTTTCTTCAATCCATAAATGGATTTCTTTAACTTACAAACTCGTTTGGCTTCACCTGGTGTCACAAACCCTTCTGGTTGTGTCATATAGTCATCTTCCTGAAGGTTCCCGTTAAGGAATGCTGTTTTGATATCCATCTTCCAAATCTTGTAGTCATGGTAAGCTGCTATGGCAAGTATGATTATTATGGATTTAAACATGGAAACTAACGAGAAGGTTTCATCATAGTCAATTCCTTGATGCTGTCTGAATCCTTTATCCACTAGCCTTGATTTATAGTTTTTAACTTGACCTTCTATTTCTAGTTTTCTCTTGAATACCCATTTGCATCTAGTAGGCATTACATCAACTGGATCATCGACCAGAACCCAGAATTGGTTCTGATACATGGAATCCATCTCATAATTTATAGCTTCTAGCCATCTTGTAGCTTCTAAGCTTTCTACTACTTCCTTGTAGGAGAGAGGTTCATCTTTGTCCAACAATAATGATTCACCATCCTCGGTGACTAGGAAACCAAATCTCTCTGGTTCCCTTACCTCTCTTGAGCTCTGACGTAGTACTTGTGTTTCTGGAACCTCTTCCACGAGGACCTGTAGAACTTGTTCCTATACCAACTCATGTGTATCTTGAGTATCAACTTCGTCGAAGTCAATCTTTCTCCCACTATCCTTCTTGAGGATGTGCTCCCCCTCAAGAAAGAAGGCTTTTCTGGCGATAGTCACTTTCTTGTCTTGAGGGTTATATATGTAATATCCTTTTGTTTCCTTGGGATATCCTATAAAGATACACTTTGTTCCCTGGGGTGCTAGTTTGTTTCCTGAGAAGGCCTTAAAAAATTCCTCGCATCCCCATACACGTGTATGCAACAAAATGGGTTTCCTTCCATTCCATAACTCAGAGGGAATTCCATTTGCCACCTTAGTTGGTACTCATTTTAATGTTTATGCTGCAGTTTGTAATGCATATCCCCAAAAGAATAATGAAAGATCTACATGACTCATCATCGACCTCACCATGTCCAACAAGGTGTGGTTCCTCCTTTCACTAACATCGTTCCACTGTGGTGTATAAGGAGGAGTGAGCTGAGATAGAATCCCAGACTCCCGTGGAAGATAAATGAACTCTTGGTTTAGATATTCTCCACCTCGATCCGATCGAAGATTCATTATCTTATTACCAAGCTTTTTCTTTACTTCATTCTTGAATTCCTTAAATTTCTCTAAGGCTTCCGACTTATACCTCATTAATTAGACAAATCTGTATCTACTCAAATCATCTGTAAAAGTAATGATGTAAGAATATCCACCTCTAGCTTCTACTGGAAATGGTCCACATAAATCTATGTGTATCAATCCTAGAAGCTCTGTGGCCCTTTCAACCTATCCACCAAAAGGCTTCTTGGTCATTTTACCTTATAAACAAGTGTGACATCTATAAAGTGGTTTTAGATCAGTAGAGTCTAAATAGCCATCTTGACAGAGCTTTGTCAAGTGATTATCATTTACATGACCAAGGTGATGATGCCACAACTAGGTGATGTATGAGTCATGTGAGTTTATTTCATTATCGATTTCCAATACTTGGTTTTCATAATTTAATACATACAAACCATTATTCAAATGTTCCATACCATAACATACATTGTTCTTATAAAATAGACAACCCTTATTTCCGAACATGAAAATAAATCCATCCATATCCAAATAAGATATAGAAATTATGTTCTTGGTAACACTAGGCACAAAATAACAGTTTTGTAAAACCAAAATCATGCCAGTCGGCAATGAGAGATGGTAGTCCCCAATAGCCAATGTAGCCAGCCTTGCGCCATTGGCAGCTCAAAGATCCACCTCTCCTCTAGTGATCTTTCTAAATCTACTTGGTTCCTTTATTTGAATACAAATGTGAGCCCCACAATCTGTATCTAATACCCAATGTGTAGAAATAGAATGAGTGCACTAGATAACAAATGAACCTTTAGCATCCCAATGCTTCTGGGTGCAGTTCCTCTTCTAGTGGCCCTGCTTGCCAAATGAAAAACACACTGCCTCCCATTCCTTTCCCTGCCTCTAGATCTTCCCCTTCTTGGAGGGACGATGCTCGGGGGCTTCAGACCATTTATAAGTCTTTGGATCCTTTTCCTTGTTCTTCCTTTTCATGTTCACCATAAGGACTGTGGGTTTGTCACGCCCCATGTCCTTGTCAACCTAGAGAATCAAGGTCAGAAGCTTCGATAGACTCTTCTCGTTGACGCTCATGTTATAGTTGAAAATGAAGCTAGAGAAGGTCTTGGGTAGTGATGATAAGATGAGATATGTACGCAAATAATCCTGTTGTTTAATCCCTAAGATGTCCAGGTGTTCAATGTATCCAATAATCTTGACTACATGAGGCCCAACTAGCACAGACTCTATAAGCTTCATGGTGAACAAAGCATTGGAGATCTCAAACCTCTCCTGTCTCACCTTCTCTTGGTAGAGATCTTTATGGTGAGACATCATGCTATACGCGTCCATGTTTTCATGTTTCTTCAAGAGCTCATTAGACATGGCAGATATCATGAAACACCGGACATTTGTGGCATCATCCATGTGTTTCATGTATAGAGATAATTCCTCATCACTAGCCTCTTTCCCAGGAGCAACTGTAATAGGCTCTTCCAGCACATACAATTTCCTTTCGTGGAGAAGGACGACACGTAAACGCCTCTACCACTCTTGGAAATTGGTGCCGTTGAGAAGGTTTTCCTTCTCGAGTATGGTGCACAATGATATGTTTGAAGTCATTTTCTTTCCATTTCTACAAATTAAGATGAGAAAAGGTTTATTAATTTATTTCAAAAATTGAGACAAATAAATAAATTAATACTTATTAGTCTTCTACTATTTTATTGAAATTCAATATCCCTCACCATTGACTTTGGAATATTGTGTTGCCTGAATATTCTAGTGGCAAGGATCCATATTTCCCTTTGCATTACCCCAACTAGGGATGGTCAAGGAACATGAAGGGTTTTAGGTAGGCATTCCAAATGCCAACTGCATTTAACTCACAGCTCCTTGATTCGCTGAGTGGACTCCCAATCCGGAAATCCTTTTATTTTGGATTTCATCAACCTTTGCCTCTTGGTCACACCAAGTCCTACTGTTGCAGTCAACCCTTGATGCGAACCAAGTTAATTCAACCCAAAACCTTGAATTAGAATTCCCTGACAATTGAAAGCACCCCAACTAGGGTTGGTCATGTACTTTGAACTATGGTTCAATTCTAACCAAGATTATGGAAGGCTATACCGACTTAATATTTCTTTTAAGGGATTTTATCCTTATACGTAAATAGCCATTTTATTATCTTTGATTACATGCTTGTTAATATTATGTGGGATATACTTAAGTGATTAACCATGTCTAAGATAATATTTACGTATAAGCCAGTTTTATTTTAGTTCTATCTTGCATACTTTTTTAATTCATTAATTGTGTGATCGTGACAACACACCCACAATAAATAAACCATGAAACTAACAGAAATAAAATAAATTGTAAGATCCTGAGATTTTTGGTTGGTTAGTTTATCTAGCGGTTGATAAAATAACCCAAGACCCAGGGGAGAAACACCTTAAACCTTTCGGGTTTGTGTTTACAGATTTCCACTTGTCCACCTTTGTATATCCTTGGATTAGTTTCACCTTGGCTCCTGACTTGAGCTGCCACCACTAGCTTGGGATCTCCATCCATTACATATGCATTTATCTCACATGAAGGTGAGGGGTAAAAAGGGGTTTTTACATAAAAGAATCCTTGGGCGCGCATTCCCTACATATTAATGAGGAGATGGCTCACAGGCCAACAAATTTAATTTAAATAAATAAACTAAAAGAATCCATTCACATACAAGGGTCTCAGTCTAGCTCATGATCACCCATACATGCAACGATATTTACACATAAATAAATCTATCATTCAATTATTTAATCGTTCTTGTTTAAGATAAATCACGCTCGAATTAATTAATTATCTTTAATTAATCAATCATTTTATCTTAAACCCTTTTTCTGAATTTCCTTGATATTATAATCCATCATAATTTTAAACAAATAAATTCATTTAAAATTATCCTTGTATTTAACTTGTACCTTGGAGGAAACCCAGTGAATTCCCATTCATTACGCAGATGTTAAATTAAACAGACATATATAAAAAACCTATCACATGTTGTGCCTCAGCTTTACGTCTGCACTATGGTACACGTATCAAGGGTTTTTATAATATAATAATAAATTTTAATAAATCTGCATAATTTGGATGAGTACACGGTGTGTACTTATCTTCACCGTCCATCCGAAGTACACACCCGGGGATAGGGCATGTTAATGTACTTCAGAAATTTTCAGAGTACATGACATGTTCTTTTGGACACACACCGTGTAGTTTCTACATTACACGGTTTCCAGTTGGGCAAGCTGTGTATGGGGTACATGGTCCAACCCGAACCTGAAGGGACTACACGCCATGTTCATTGGACCACACGACGTGTAATCTGGAAACTGTGTGCGACCTGTTTCTGGTCAACACACGGTGTCATAAATGACTTCAATACATGGCCTGATTTGGTGGATCAGTCAATGCATCGAACCTAGACTACACGGCGTGTAATTATGAATACTTGTCGTGTATTCTGGTGTTATACGGCCAGAAATGTTTGGCTCCTCCAGATGAGTTCCACTATTTTATTTTAATCAAAACTAAAAGAAAAATTCATTTTTGTGAGGTGAACGTGAAACGAGGGAGGAGGAACAGATCTCGATATTCATATTTCCAGAATGATTAAACATGAATTGAAATAACTAAATTATTAAATGTGTTAATCACCAACGAAAAACTAAATAATTATAACCAACAATATGACCCCTCTGATACCACTTGTAGGTTCCGGGCGCATCGGAAGCGCATTGGTGGGAGTGCCCAACTTTAATTTTAGCGTTAAACGACGTACAATCCAAGATCCGTCACCATATAAAATGATGGATCTTCAGAATAGAATGAAGAATGAAAAAAAGAAAAGATTATTCCCGAAACCCTTGAGATAGGATCTTCATATATTGGTTGTAATTAATTTAATTAATTCATAAGAATTACCTCAATGGAATTTTTTCTTCATTGGAGTCTCCAGTCACGATCCTGTGATCCGTTGTTGTGTCATAGAATCCAAGTATAGGATTACTATAGCAGTGATCCACATGTGATCCACGTATCTCTGGATGTCGCCGAAGGGATCTCCGAGTGCTAGCATGGAATAACATTTTCTTGCAATGTCCGCCTTCGACCGCCTTGATCCGGTAGAGGATCTCTCTCTTGTAACTTGAGGGCGTTCTTGGTGGAAAGGGAATTCTCTCTTGGATTGAGAGTATTTCCAAATCCGTTGTGCACAACAATGGCTAGATCTTTTCAGAATAATGTAATAGGGATTTAGAATAATAAAATGAATTAATTACCCAAAAGTATTTAATCGTTTATTTAATTCTTAACAATACCCCATGTCATAATAATGATAGTTGACTATCATTATTATAACGGCCTATACTTTACATACATTTTTAATACTTCATAATTGAAGCACACTTATTACAACATATAACAAAACTAGTAAAGGACCGTATAGGTATAGTGTCTTTAGAAACTGGGAAACATAAACAACTGGTTCATAAAGCATCTACATTATCTCCCATTTATTTCGTCATATCTATAGTCCCTTTTGGCATATCTTACCTAATAACCTTCTTCCTGGCCTGGGGAAAGAAAACATATAAAAAGGGTGAGCTCAAATGCTCAGTAAGGGTAAATAAATATCAATCACATTATATTCATAAGAACATAACATTTTGGAAATCTTACCCTACAAAAGAGATCATAATTTCATAACATGGGATAAATCACGGTAGTGAAATGTAATCACAATAATCATAACATAAAACATGAAACATTGTGGAATACACACATAATCATAGAGAATCATTTCTTATTAGTCAAGACTCATTTCCAAGACTATCTTAGTGGACAAAGTCCATTTCTGAACTGAGTTCACTCCTCGTTTCAGTCCTGTTTCACTGAACCGGTTTAACCTGCCATTCCAGCCATGTCTATCTCATGAGATATAAAATATTTACCCAATGCATTGGAGGGAGATATATGTCCCACCCATCTCATAACGATACCATTCTTATGTGTGCCACAAAATCATAAATCATACATCATAGCTTAACCCATGTAATAAAAATGGGAATCTTAAACATCATGACATCATAAAACAATTCATATACGATAAAGGAATTCATAAAAAATAATTCTATCACAACATAATCAAATCAATGTAATAATAGGGATAATAATAGAACCCTTTATTATCTTAGATGGAAAATAATTTTGATAAAACACTTGAACTCCTTCTTGAGGAAAATATCCTTTCTACTTCAAAAACACTTTTCCTTTCTTAACATGTCATAAAATTCTAAACTAAAAGAAGTTGATTAAAAACAAACTTGAAAACTTATAAATAAATATTCTTGGAAATAATGTTTTAAAAATCCATTCATTCCGTATAAGTTAAAAAAAACATTCTTCTTATACTTTTGTCGGAAAAGTCAAAAAGTACCTCGTACGAAAAACGACAAAAGATTCCTTTCATATCTTTTACCAAAAACTCACCAAAGGGTAAAATTGGATTTAAAAAATTGTAGGAGGACATAAATAACATTTCATATTGAGGAAACATGGATGTGGATGATAAATATTCCCCAATGAATTCTGATGTATAAACAATCTCGGATAAAAATTGAGATTGCGAGATTTTCCCTTACCTTAGGTCCGATATGCTCTGTACGTGTCCGAACCTCCTGTATAATGATTTAAATAATGTTATTGACTTTTTACAGAATCATACTAATTGTTGTGATATCACATATTTTCATATTCTTATCTTCTTATTAGTAATATTTCATTACAACTTGTTATTTGGGTGTTTCTTACTTTTTGTTCTTATGCGTGTTTTGTCGAATAAATTCTTATTCTTCTCTTTAGGTTATAGGTGCATCATTTACAGAATGGTATTAATGTACTATATATCATATTTATTCATTAAATTCATTTATATAATCATTATGCAATGAAGATCATGTAGAACGAATCACATCACATCATGGAGACGGTATTCCGTACGTACGCACGAGCGATGATATCGTTCCCATGATCATGGAATTATATTTGAGTGTATGTATACTATTTCAGAATCAATATCAATTTATAATAATCATATATAGTTTCTCATTACACCATTATACCCATCCAATTAAGGTGGTGGCGGAAAATAGATTACACCACGACGTGGAGACGGTATTCCGTACGTATGCACGCGCGGTGATTTTCTTTTTCCATAGGATGGATAAAAGGTTAATTAGAGTTGCTTCATATTTATAAAAACATATAAGTATATAATAAATACTTATTATATTACTTTATCATGAAACAACTAAATAAGAAGAAGTTGAAGAAGAAAGAAATTGAAAAAGATCGGTAATGGATATTACCTCTTTTTGACGTGCCTTTTCTGAACCTCCACTTAAAGAACTAAGGATGGTATTTGAAGAATACCAGGACCTCTAGGATGATACTAGGGAATATGAGAAGAGAATTTGGCAGGGTTTGGCCGAGATTGAATTCTCAAATTGGTGTGAAGAGGAGGGGGAGGAGGTGCCCTTTTATAAGGGAGGAGAGGGGCTCCTTTGGAAAAACTAAAAATATTATTTTATTATAAAGTCAAGTTCGGTTTTAAATAGCTCCAAATTGATTTATTTCAAAGATAAGGTGGGGATGGGTCTAAATAATCACATCCAATAGAATTTAGACAAGTTTAGGTTCCTATTTTAACCTTATCATTTAGATTTAACATTAAGTTAAATAATTTTACTTTTACCATGTCTTCTTGTGTTCTTATACTATAAGGTTAATAAACTTACTATAAGCAGCCAAAAAACCCCAAATTGTTTATTCTTAATATATATAACCTTATATAAGTCATTTGGCCGAACCTTAGATTTTTAGGAATAAAATAACAATTAAAAATATAATATTTGTTTTAAAAAACTATTTTCTGTCAATTTTGACACTATTTAGTAATTGATTTTTGTGAAAATCATAACAGAATGATTAGTTCTAAAAACGTTAATTAAATCAATAATAACATGTCATGTTAACCTATAAATTTTTTGGAATTCATAAAAAGTCTCAAATTATGTTTATTTGGGTATTTATATCATCAATTATGTCAGTATTTCATTAATAAGATAATTACTGCATCATCATTGTGTCATAAATAAATTAAATTATTTAAAGTCAAAAAATTACAAATAAAATATCATTATGTAGGAAATAATTTTATATTTATAAGGATTATTTATAATCAAATTTATCTTATATGTAACCCTATATTAAAAATGATTTAGTTATTAAACTTTGATTTTAACTATTTTAACCCTTCTTTAAATAAATTAATAATAAATGTCCTAATCTAATCCAAGTGGGCCTAAATGGTCATATTTTATTCCTAAGGTTGTTTTTGGTCGAATTGAACTTATCCAATAGAATTAGGACATGTTTTAGGGTAATAATAATATCATTTTTACCCTTAATTACCCTATTTACTTTTAACCGTGGTAAATAAAAGTAAAAAGTTACTATTCACCAAAAATTATTTTCTCTCATTGAACCACATTTTACTTAATGACATCAACCATGTCTCTCAGATTTTTGAAATTCCACTCACAGAAGCGGTAAAATTAAGTTTTATGAAAATTTCAATTTTTTAACTACCACTTAGTGGTTTCACTATTCATCAAAAATTGAAAGTTTTGAGAAAAATAACAAAATTTTACCCTAGGCTAATTTCGATATTCCGAATCCAGAAATGAAGTCCATTTTGAAAAAAAAAATTTATAAAATTTAAAAAAGTGGTTATTACTATTCATAACGGCTAGTTATAATAATATTTTAATAGCATATCGTTGTTTAGTGAAACTCGGTATTGCGTACGACGCAAGCTATTGAGGAAAGGTTGCGATTGCGTGTAAAGCAAGCCGAGAAAGTGTAGTGTGTAGTAAAAGATTCCTTTGATAATTTATATAACATAAAAACAAAATATTTTTCATAAAAGTCTCAGGTGTTACATTCTACCCCCCTTAAAATGAATTTCGCCCTTGAAATTCGTCACTTTGTAACAAACAGATGAGGATACCTGTCCCTCATCATATCCTCAAGCTCCCATGTAGCTTCTTCTAATTGGTGGTTCCTCCATAAAACTTTCACCAAGTGAGTGGTCTTGTTCCGTAGGACTTTTTCGCTATGATCCAGAATCTCTATCGGCTGTTCTTCATAAGAAAGATCTTGCTCCAGTGGTACAACTTCTGAGCTGAGTACATGTAAAGGATCAGGTATGTACTTTCTCAGGAGAGATACATGGAACACATCGTGAACTTGAGAGAGATTCGGTGGAAGTGCCAATCGGTAAGCTACCTTCCCAACACGATCCATAATTTCAAAAGGACCGATATACCTAGGTCTCAGCTTTCCCTTCTTTCCAAATCTCATGACCCTCTTCTAAAGAGATATTCGTAAGAACACTTTATCACCCACTTCAAACTCTAGGTCTTTTCTTCGGTTGTCAGCATAACTTTTTTGTCGACTCTGAACTGCTTTTATGTGTTGTTGAATAGATCGGACCTTTTCTGCCATCTAATCAACAAGATCAGGTCCTAATATCTTTCTTTCCCCAACTTCATCCCAGCAAGTTAGAGTCCTGTATTTCTTTCCATAGAGAGCTTCATAAGGAGCAATCTGAATACTGGAGTGAAAGCTATTATTATAAGATAATTCCACCAAAGGTAGGTGTTGATCCCAACCACCTTTGAAATCCATATAGCAAGCTCTAAACATATCTTCTAGAGTTTGAATTGTCCTCTCAGACTGACCATCTGTCTGAGGATGATAATCAGTGCTGAAAATCAAATCTGTATCCAGAGTATGCTGAAGACATTGCCAAAACTTTGAGGTAAACCTCGGATCCAGATCAGATATAATAGAAAGTGGTACTCCATGCAATCTTACCACTTCATTTACATATATCCTGGAAAGCTGATCTAGAGAGAAATCCTCTCTAATAGCAATGAAGTGTGCAGACATTGTAAGACGATCAACTATGAACCAGATAGCATTATTGCCTTTGGATGTTTTAGGAAGTCCAGTGACAAAGTCCATAGTGATATTTTCCCATTTCCATTCAGGTATGGGTAACAGTTGTAACATCCCCTTAGACTTCTGTCTCTCAGCTTTAACTTGCTGACAAACCAAGCATCTAGAGACATATTCAGCAACATCTCTTTTCATGCCATCCCACCAGAAGTACTCTTTCAAGTCCCTATAAATCTTCGTGCTTCCAGGATGAATAGAGAATGAAGAACTATGAGCCTCATCCAGCAGATCCTTCTTTAATTCGGGGATGGGAGGAACACAAAACCGATTCCTGAACTTTATTATTCCATCACAATCAAGGTTAAATTCAGGAACATTTCTCACCTTCTTTTGTAACTCGAAATCTTCTTTCTGTGCCTCTTTAATCTTCACATGTATAGATGGTTGAACATTTATTTGAGAAAGATACTATTTCCCCTTCCATTATAATTCCAAGATCCATCCTTTGCAAATCCATAAATATTGGATCTTTTGTGATCCTCATCATGGATAAGCTAGCATGGTCTTGTCGACTTAATGCATCCGCCACCTTGTTTGCTTTCCCCGGATGGTAATGAATTGAGCATTCGTAATCCTTAATCATCTCCAACCATCTTCTTTGGCACATATTCATCTCTGTTTGTGTGAAATTATACTTTAAACTTTTATGATTAGTATGAATGTCACACCTTTCTCCATAAAGATAATGCCTCCAAATCTTTAATGCAAAGATTACCGCAGCTAACTCCAAATCATGAGTTGGGTAATTTTTCTCATGAATTTTCAACTGTCATGAGGCATAAGCTATCACCATATCATTTTTCATAAGAACACACCCCAATCCCTTCTTGGATGCATCACTATATATCACAAACCTTTCTCCACTACAAGGCAGTGTGAGCACAGGTGAATCAGATAACCTTCTTTTCAACTCCTTGAAATTCTCTTCACATTCCTCCGTCCAAACAAACTTAACTCCTTTCCAAGTCAACTTGGGGAGTGGATTAGATAATCGTGAAAAATCTTTCACAAAACGTCGATAATATCCAGCCAAGCCAAGAAAACTTCGGATCTCAGTTACTGTTTTTGTCTCGACCATCTTTCGATAACCTCTGTTTTTGCTGGATCCACAGATATCCCCTCTTTTGAGATTATGTGACCCGAAATGCAACTTTTTGAAGCCAAAATTCACACTTGGTAAATTTGGCATAAATCTTCTTTTTTCTCAGGGTATTTAATACAATTCTCAAGTGATCTTCATGTTCTTCTTTTCTCTTTGAATAAACAAGAATATCATCTATAAAGACTACCACAAACGGATCAAGATAGTCTCTAAAGACTCTATTCATCAGATCCTTGAAGATAGCAGGGGCATTAGTAAGACCAAATGGCATCACTATAAATTCATAGTGTCCATACCTTGTACGGAAAGCCGTCTTTGGTATATCCTCCCTTTTGACTCTTAATTGATGATACCCTGAATGAAGATCAATCTTGGAAAAGTATTGAGCTCTGCGTAGTTGGTCAAATAAGTCATCAATGCGTGGGATAGGATATTTGTTCTTGATAGTGATCTTGTTAAGTTCTCGATAATCAATGGAGAGTCTCATTGATCCATCTTTCTTCTTAAAAAACAGAACAGGTGCTCCCCATGGTGATGCACTAGGGCGTATGAATCCTTTTATCAAGATTCTCTTGGAGTTGCTTCTTCAATTCCTGCAACTCAATTGGGGCCATTCTATAAGGTGTCTTTGAAATAGGCAAAGCACCCGGTACGAGTTCTATTGAAAAATAAACTTCACGATTTGGTGGAAGACCTGGAAATTCCTCCTGAAAGACATCATCAAACTCCCGTACAATGGGCATATTCTTAATCGTGAGTTCCTCTCCAACCATTTGAGATAAATAAACTTCATTTAGTGGAATCAAGACCCATAAGATGGAAGAAATTTCCATTGGAAGGTTATCTTCATCCTTGCATCGATAAACGATCATAGATTGATCTGGAATATGAAATGTGACTTCCCTTATTTGGCAATTGATATGAGCTCCATATAGAGAAAGCCAATCCATGCCAAGAATCAAATCAAATTCCACTATAGGAAGGATCACAAGATTTGCAGGAAGAACTTTCCCACAAACTTTAATCGGAGAAGAAATATAAACTTTTGATGCGACTGTTGTGCCATTAGGGGTTGTCACAGCTAACTCAACGTCTAATTGTTGAGGTAATAAGGCGATACCCTTAGAAAATTTTTCAGAAATAAAGGAGTGGGTGGATCCAGAATCAAATAAAACATTTGATAATTTAGAGTGGATGGTAAGTGTACCTCTCACCACTTCGTTGTCGTACTCCACATCACCGATAGTAATTGCATGTGACTTTCCTTTGTCTTTGGCCTTAAGAGTTTGTTGACGTCGATCATCATCATCAACCCTTGGATTTGGGCATTGATTGGCATAATGCCCCATCTCCTTGAACTTAAAACATTGAAGTGTAGTAGGTTCATTCTGTGTATCCCTTCCTTTGTTTACATCACTAGACATCTTCTTCCCATCATTGCGGAATTCAAAAGCTCAATGACCTTCCTTTACACATTTGAAACATTTACTTGTCCCTTTAAGACAACTCCCTCCATGTGTCTTTCCACACTTTGAGCATAAGGGAAAACTCATCTTCTTTTCAGTGTGCTCTTTAGATTTTCCTTTGAATTCCATTTTCCTCTTCTTATCAAACCCATATGACTGATGGGATACTCCAATATACATCTCAACTTTGAGAGCACATCGAACGATTTCCTTGTAGCTATTGAAGTACCTTATGTCTAACGCCCTTCGAAGACTTGGTTTTAAGCCACTAAAGAATCGATCGATCTTACTCTCGGGTTGGATAATAATACCAGAAGGATACCTTGAAAGTCTTGTAAAATTTTCTTCATAGGTACCAATAGATTCATCATCCTTTTTCTTTAGTTCAAGAAACTCATTCTCCATCTTTGTTCGGATAATACGAGGGAAATACTTATTGAAAAATAAGTTCTTGAACTCGTCCCATTCCATGGACTCGATTTCATCCCTTTTCCTCGTATTCTTAATAAGATTACACCATTGATCAGCATCACCTTCAAAACGATACACTAATAAGATGAATTTATCATGTTTAGAACATTGAAGAATTGAAAATATCTTTTCAGTAGTATTGATCCATTGTTCAGCCACTAATGGATCAGAAGACCCGCTGAATGAAGGTGGATGCTGCCTCATGAAGGATTCAACAGAATGTTTCTCCTTTTTTTGCTCATTTGGAAGTCCTGCATGATTCATAGCTTGAGAAAGTTGTGTTAGCATGGCTACAAGATTTTTCATTCCAGCTCCCAAAACATTTGGTTTCTCAGGGGGACAATCAATGCATTTCCCCTCGCATTCCTCATTAACACGGTTACTTCGGGTTCCATCCATTGACTAAAACCAAGAAGAATAGTGTGAGCAACACTAATTATAATAGGAAAACCACATAGTCAAGATTCAAATTTCACACTTATGGTCTTATCATAGGTTGTTCATGGCCATTTCTAAAACACTAATATTTTGTTCTATGCTTTGACATATCCTTAGGTTTCTTACTAAGGTTTTCACGTCTTAGTTTCCAAAGGTTAACTATACCTTTCCTCTGATACCAACTATAACGACCCATACTTTACATACATTGTTAATAATTCATAATTGAAGAACACTTATTATAACATATAACAAAACTAGGAAAGGACCGTATAGTTATAATGTCTTTAGAAACTGGGAAACATAAACAACTAGTTCATAAAGCATCTACATTGTCTCCCATTTATTTCGTCATATCTATAGTCCCTTTTGACATATCTTACTTAATAACCTTCTTTTTGACATGGGGAAAGAAAACATATAAAAAGGGTGATCTCAAATGCTCAGTAAGGGTAAAGAAATATCAATCACATCATATTCATAAGAACATAACATTTTGGAAATCTTACCATGCAAAAGAGATCATAATTTCATAACATGGGATAAATCATGGTAGTGAAATGTAATCACAATAATCATAACATAAAACATGAAACTTTTTGGCATACACACATAATCATAGAGAATCATTTCTTATTAGTCAAGACTCATTTCCAAGACTATCTTAGTGGACAAAGTCCATTTCTGAACCGAGTTCACTCCTCGTTTCAGTCCTGTTTCACTGAACTGGTTTAACCTGACGTTCCAGCCATGTCTATCTCATGAGATATAAAATCTTTACCCAATTCATTGGAGGGAGATATAGGTCCCACCCATCTCATAATGATACCATTCTTATGTGTGCCACAAAATCATAAATCATATATCATAGCTTAACCCATGTAATAAAAATGGGAATCTTAAACATCATGACATCATAAAACAATTCATATACGATAAAGGAATTCATAAAAAATAATTCCATCACAACATAATCAAATCAATTTAATAATAGGGATAAAAACAGAACCCTTTATTATCTTATATGGAAAATAATTTTGATAAAACACTTGTACTCCTTCTTGAGGAAAATATCCTTTCTACTTTAAAAACACTTTTCCTTTCTTAACATGTCATACAATTCTAAACTAAAAGAAGTTGATTAAAAATAAACTTGAAAACTTATAAACTAATATTCTTGTAAATAATGTTTTAAAAATCCATTCATGCCGTATAAGTTAAAAAAAACATTCTTCTTGTACTTTTGTCGGAAAAGTCAAAAAGTACCTCGTACGAAAAACGACAAAAGATTCCTTTCATATCTTTTACCAAAAACTCACAAAAGGGTAAAATTGGATTTAAACAATTGTAGTAGGACATAAATAACATTTCATATTGAGGAAACATGTATGTGGGTGATAAATATTCCCCAGTGAATTCTGAAGTATAAACAATCTCGGATAAAAATTGAGATTGCGAGATTTTCCCTTACCTTAGGTCCGATATGCTTTGTACGTGTCCGAAACTCCTGTATATTGATTTAAATAATGTTATTGAATTATTACAGAATCATAATCATTGTTATTATATCACATATGGTCATATTATTATCTTCTTAATAGTAATATTTCATTACAACTTGTTATTCGGGTGTTTCTTACTTTTTGTTCTTATGCGTGTTTTGTCGAATAAATTCTTATTCTTCTCTTTATGTTATAGGTGAATCATTTACAGAATGGTATTAATGTACTATATATCATATTTATTCATTCAATTCATTTATATAATCATTATGCAATGAAGATCATGTAGAACGAATCACATCACATCGTGGAGACGGTATTCCGTACATACGCACGAGCGATGACATCGTTCCCATGATCGTGGAATTATATTGGAGTGTATGTATACTATTTCAGAATCAATATCACTTTATAATAATCATATATAGTTACTCATTACACCATTATACCCATCCAATTAAGGTGGTGGCGGAAAATTGATTACACCACGGCGTGGAGATGGTATTCCGTACGTACGCACGTGCTGTGATTTCCTTTTTCCATAGGATGGATAGAAGGTTAATTAGAGTTGTTTAATATTTATAATAACATATCAGTATATAAGAAATACTGATGTTCTTACTTTATCATGAAACAACTAAAGAAGAAGAAGTTGAAGAAGAAAGAAATTGAAAAAGATCGGTAATGGATATTACCTCTTTTTGACGCGCCTTTTCTTAACCTCCACTTAAAGAACTAAGGATGGTCTTTGAAGAAGACCAGGACCTCTAGGATGATACTAGGGAAGAGGAGAATAGATTTTGGCAGAGGTTGGCCGAGATTGAATTCTCAAATTGGTGTGAGGAGGAGAGGGAGGAGGTGCCCTTTTATAAGGGAGGAGAGGGGCTCGTTTGGAAAAACTAAAAATATTATTTTATTATAAAGTCATGTTCGGTTTTAAATAGCTCAAAATTGATTTATTTCAAATATAAGGTGGGGATGGGTCGAAATACTCACATCCAATAGAATTTAGACAAGTTTAGGTTCCTATTTTAACCTTATCATTTAGATTTAACATTAAGTTAAATAATTTTACTTTTACCGTGTCTTCTTGTGTTCTTATACTATAAGGTTAATAAACTTACTATAATCAGCCAAAAAAACCCCAAATTGTTTATTCTTAATATATATAACCTTAGATAAGTCATTTTTCCGAACTTTAGATTTTTAGGAATAAAATAACAATTAATAATATAATATTTGTTTTAAAAAACTATTTTATGTCAATTTTGCCACTATTTAGTAATTGATTTTTGTGAAAATCATAACAGAATGATTAGTTCGAAAAAAGTTAATTAAATCAATAATAACATGTCATGGTAACCTATAAAATTAGTGGAATTCATAAAAAGTCTAAAATTATATTTATTTGGATATTTATATCATCAATTATGTCAGTATTTCATTAATAAGATAATTACTGCATCATCATTGTGTCATAAATAAATTAAATTATTTAAAGTCTAAAAATTACAAATAAAATATAATTATGTAGGAAATCTTTTTAGATTTCTAATGATTATTTATAATCTAATTTATCTTAAATATAACCTGATATTAAAAATTATTTATTTATTAAACTTTGATTTTAACTATTTTAACCCTTCATTAAATAAATTAATAATAAATGTCCTAATCTAATCCAAGTGGGCCTAAATGGTCATATTTTATTCCTAAGGTTGTTTGTGGTCGAATTAAACTTATACAATAGAATTAGGACATGTGTTAGGGTAATAATAATATCATTTGTACCCTTAATTACCCTATTTACTTTTAACGTGGTAAATAAAAGTAAAAAGTTACTATTCAAAAAAAATTATTTTCATCTCATTGAACCGCATTTTACTTACTGACATCAACCGTGTCTCTTGGATTTTTGATATTCCACTTACAGAAGAGGTAAAATTAAGTTTTATGAAAATTTCAATTTTTTAACTACCACTTAGTAGTTTCACTATTCATCAAAAATTGAAAGTTTTCAGAAAAATACCAAAATTTCACCCTAGGCTAATTTCGATATTCCGAATCCAAAAATGAAGTCCATTTTGAAAAATAAAATTTATAAAATTTCAAAAAGTGGTTATTACTATTTATAACGGCTAGTTATAATAATATTTTAATAGCATATCGTTGTTTAGTGAAACTCGGTATTGCGTACGGCGCAAGCTATCGAGGAAAGGTCACGATTGCATGTAAAGCAATCCGAGCAAGTGTTTTGTGTAGTAAAAGATTCCTTTGATGATTTATATAACATAAAAACAAAATATTTTTTATAAAAGTATCGGGTGTTACAATTATTACTTGACATGCGTCCAGCGTATTACATTTAATATCATTTAATTAAATAAACAATATTTTATTCTCAAAAATATGTACTGGAAAACTAAATAGTGTGTAATAATTAATACACAACCTATACTAGTTTTCTATAAAACTACATGGCGTGTACATTTAATATACACGACGTGTACTTTTATTTTTCATTTTTCTCCACCACATTTATTAGACCCTGAGTAATGGCTATTTATTTCTTAAATAAATGTAACTGCATTAATCGACAATAAATATATTATTTCACTGACAATATATTCTCTTGAATAACTAGTGTTGAAATAAATGCGATCAGTCATCCTTAAATAATTATTAAACCACAGTCGGGAATAATCTTTATTTAACTTATTAAATTAATATTTAACTAAGATACATGGATACACTTAGTGTGTAACCCTCTAGGACTCTTTCTTAGTGGCATTAGGTGGAGCCTGCCTAAAGTCCAAGGTTAGAGTCTAACAACATGCCAAGGCACCCATAGAGAAAGAAGCTAACGCCACAATGACGCGCCACCTCCTACGAATGCTTACCGTGTAATATAATCCCTTTGTCTCGATATCTCCAATCAAGCGGGTTGCATGCTAGTGACATCAACCCATGTGATCGATTATTCTTTATTTGACTTCCCGGAAATGAACTCACCCATACCATACCATGACCATGGATTAATTTAGGCTATATCAATTCCATCAAAGGGCCTGAGATATCTACTTCTGTTATGGAACAAAAGGTACAAAGCCTTTCTTGCATTATCTATTAATGCAGTATTACTCGTGACGCACCCAACGTATCCTACCTCGCTACGAACAATGTGTCGTCACAGTTTTCATCAATGCATCAAAGTGTGCGAGTTGTAATACCCATTAAACATAATCTTAAAGTCTAAGGACCAATACACACGTCTGTAGATAGGAACATCCAATGACACTATGAATTGTGGATTTCCTACTGGTGGGTCTTTTTCTCATAATATCCTCTGGGATATTACCAAGGGCGCACACCATGAGAAGGTGCCTCAAAGTTTTATGAGTCCTTACCCCTAATGACCTGTATTATTTGTGTCCCTCAAATAATATCATCTGGCCATAGAACATACATTCAAGAACAGTGTTATGTCACTTCCAAGTTCTCATCATAGCAGGGATTAGCTATGCCCCTTTAATTAAAAAGCTGTCCTTAAGACATTATCACATGACATGTCACAAAAAAGAACAATCAAGATGTGATAATGCTTTTATTTAATGAATAAAGTACAAAGTAGTTGGTTCTAGACCACCAACTCCAACAAAGGCATCATCCAACATTGGGTGATTATATTCTGTTCAAATATTTCAGCAATATAAATCATTCTTTGTTCCTCATCCAATGCATGTGCTTCCGGGGAAATCTAATGTGGGTCCATGAATCCATATACATTTGTCTTCTCATTCTTCTCACAAATTTTATAAAGATACCTAATACAAAACAGACATAAGTATACATTTTTAATAAATATTACGCAGGTAAAAGGTGTTAAGACTTACATGGAAAGAATTTTCACCACATTGATGCCCAACTTATCTCTTGTAATAAGCTCCATGATATCAGTTTTCACAATCCCCACAATTATTGCACACCCAAAAACATGAGCTTCCATTAGAAACTCATAATGATATACCAAAAAAATTGAATATCTTTACAATCTGTCAAGACTACTTGAATCTGTATATGATTTCAAAGACATTTTTCTTTGTTGTTGTCTATATAATATTTTTTTACCTTTGAATTATTCCTGTAAAAATAAATAGAAAAATATAATAGTTTTCAAATGATAAACCCACTTTAATAAAAAAAATAAAATAGAAGATATATCATACACACCTCTATGGTAATGAGTCACAGAAGATTGGATAGCCAAATTAAAGAATGGCTGATACTATGTCCAACTGTCTTCACCTAATCTGTAAGTAATGGTACTTGAGCTAATCTATCTATAATATCTTGTAAAGTGACCCTATGATTCTCTACCTATAACTGTTTATGATGAACTGTATCTCCTATACAATATACCAGCCCATATGCAACTATATGATGTTCAGGATCATCAAAATTCAACTCACAATAAGTAGGAAGCTGCCAAAGAGGAGTAGGATAAAAAATGGGGTCCATATGTTGAGTTGGGGGAGTGGGAGATACTGGCGGAGGTGGAGGATAAATAATGGGGTCTGCAAGGGGAGGTGGAGGAGTGGGAATTGCGGTCTTAAATTGTCTTTGCATGTCTAAAAACATAGACTATACTGATGCTCTAATCGTTTAATCCATTGTCACAATAATATTATGAACTTCAGCCTCTAAGGATTCTATTTTTTTATAAACACCCTCAACGGAAGAAGTTAAAGAATGTGGAAACACTTTTCTTACCGATACATCTTTTGGATATCCTCGTACATGACCAGAATGTTCGGCCTTTCCCAATGGTGTAGATAAAATATCTTGCCTCCCAACAGCTGTAAATACCCCATGTGAGCTCTGCTTCTCATGAGAATCCAGTATTAATTAATTGAACATTTCTGTAATGATTGAAATTATATGAAGAATATAGTTAACTTAAATAAATAAAATAGATATCTTACAATCCTCCCAGCTAAGATTCTTGAATATTACAAAAGATATTTCCCTTTTTTCCCATCCGAGCTCTCTTCCATTTTTAATTTCTAGATTGAGGGGATGGAAGGGGCACCTCTCCATAGTATGAAGAATCAACTCTTAGTTTTTTTAATTTTTCCTCCATCATTTTTTCTTCCAAGAATGTATACCCTCCTTGAGATAAACTATGAGGGTATACATTTTTAGATTGAATATATTTATGAGACTTATTTGTTTTATGTAAATTAAGAATAAGAAATCATTAACAAAACATTAATAAGATCATTTATATAAGAAAACTTCTAAAAGTTTACATTACCCTTACAAAAAATGAATCTTTTCTTCTACTTTAAACAAATTGTCTCTATGTGTCTCTATCTATGAAAGGATATATATGACATGGATTTTCATTACTCCTATGACCAAAAATGAAATTAGATGAGAGGGTTGATTTGAAATCCCTCCATCTCCTAGCAACAATCGATAAGCATTTCTTCCTGACTCCTCTAGTGTCAGGAATATCAAATTTCATCTGCTAAATAAGAGGTGAAACATATTATATATACTAGAAAAATTTAAATAATAGGAAAACAATAAAAAAACATCCTGCCAAAATCATATCCCACAACTGAGATATTATCACTTTATCCAAACTTCTCTAGTCATCATACAAAATGATTACTTTGTTCTTAGCCTGAGTTGATACAAAACCCTTAAAATCATTTTCATTTGGACCACTAAGAATATCATTCTCATCAAAATCAACCTGTATCATCTAGTCCTGGGTACGGGAAAGTGATAATTTTGGTAAACATGTGTACCCACGTTTACCAACTCTTGAAATCTTTGTCGTTATGGGAGCACATGATAAATATTGGGGAACATCCGGAGGAGCTTGTGAATGTTCCTCCCTAGAGGTATGATCATTATGCTAATCTCCAGAATCATGTGGTTGATCAACTGATTGATCAGTCATTATCCTTCAAATCAAAAAAATAAACATTAGTTCACAAATATACAAATTCAAATATTATAATTGTAATGTAAACAAAAAATAGAAAATTCTACTAAGTTACGTAATAGTAAACATGGTTAATATGGTAAGCATGTTAAACAATGGTAAAGATGGTAATAATGGTAAAGATGGTAAACATGGTAAAGTAATTTTAATTCAACAAAAATAATATATATATATAATTTATGTAATGGTAAACACAATAAAGTAAACTAAAAAAAAATTAAAATAAACAAAAGATTATAGTTATTTGTTTTAATACGTGTTTTAATAAAGAAAAAACTTACAATAGATAACATTTTATGAAAATAATAAATTTATACAAGAAATAAACATATGTTACCTTTAATATTAGACATGTACAAATGGATTTTTTCCCAAATTCCTTCATCATGATCATTCTTTATGGCACAAACCACGTCTTCAACATTTTCATCTTTATGTTTTTCTAATATTTCCATGGAAGTCGGGATTTCAAATAAATCAGCATCTTTATAAAGTTATTCCTCACCAACATATTGCTTTTTCACTTTTAAAACAACATCCCACTGCATATCGGATTGATCTACTACATAGAAAATTTGGTTTGTATGTGTTGCCATTACAAAAGAATCCTCCATGTCTTCCAATCTATTTAGATTAACAACTGTCATTCCAAATTCACCATGTTTGACACTATTTTTACCAACAAACCATTTACAGTTAAAAACATAAACATTAATTTTAAAGTAATCAACCCCCCATATTTCTTCAATCACTCTATAATATTCACTTGATGTAGAAATTGGGTTTTTTTATTTAGCACTTAAAAAATGCATTGTATCTGCAAACACTAATACACCACTATTCTGAACTTCACTTCTATTGTCCTGATATTTCGTATGAAATGTATATACATCAATGTCATAACCAAAACATGTTATAACATTTAAACATGGACCACCCTCTACCCATTTTAATTTCTCTGATACTTCTGATCTACCAAGCATGGTATTTTTAAACCATGAGAAAAATGTTTTGTTGTGCTCATTCAAAATACACATATATTTCTTCTTTAGATGATTTTTTTTCAACTCATTAATATGCATTGTGATATACGGTTGAGCATAAGTTATGTTATTCAAGATGTATAATTCTAACTTCTTCATCTGTTCACCTAACAACGATTTGAATTTCAAGACACGGATCCCCTTTCCCACATTATTAACTCTTTCATGGTGAGATAGAGGAAAATATATGTGTTGCGTTGTATCTAAGTAGCTCATACAAGAATCTACAACCTCCTCATAAATATACTTTTCAATAATGGATTCTTCAGGTCGATATGGATTGTTAACGTACCCCTTCAATATTTTATTATACCTTTAAACAGGATACATCCAATGAAGATATACAGGTCCACAAAGCATTATTTCTCAAACAATATGATTCATTAAATGAACCATTATATCAAAAAAAGATGTAGGAAAATATATTGACAATTGAAAAAGTATAAAAATTGCACCCTTTTCCAAAATATTCAAAGCATTCACATTAATCACATTATTAAAAATTGAATGGAAAAAATAACACAACTTCATTATAGTCTTTCCAACATAGATGGGCAATATTCCGTGTAGTGAAACTGGTAGAAGTTGTTGCATAATTATGTTCCAATCATGAGATTTCATACCTATCAACTTCAAATCCTTTAATGATACATTAGTTTTTACATTTTAAGAATAACCTTTAGGCACTTTGATATAACAAAGTAGCTGAAAAAAGTTAATTTTCTCCCTCTTGGATAATGTATGAAAAGCCGGGGGAAGAAATGTTTGTCTTCCATTAGGAGTGGTAGCTAACTCCAAACGTATTCCCATTGATTTTAAGTCTAATCTTGCATTCAAACCATCTTTTGTATTTCCTTTAATATCTAAAAATTTTCCAATCAAACTGTCACAAATATTCTTTTCCACGTGCATGACATCAATATTATGTTTAACGTCATGATATCTTTAATATGGTAGCTCAATAAATATTGACCTTTTCTTAAAAATATTTTTATCATTACCATATTTCTATTTCTTTCCTAATGTCACATCAAGGTTTTACACCCTCTCAAAATACAGATCAGGGGATAAAGGGTTTGGAGCAATATCAAATTCTTATGAGCCATTGAATGCGTTTTTAGTTTTCTATAAGAGTGATCCATAGGCAAAATCTTTCGATGAATCATGTACACTATTTTCCTCTCATGATGAAATTAACAATATGAAGTATGTTGTTCAAAAATTGGACATGTTTTATGCCCTTTAACACTGTATCTATAAAAATTTCCATATGCTGGGGAGTCATTTATAGTGAACATAAACACTCCATGCATTTGAAAATATTACATTTTATAATAATCGTACACCCTAATACCATCCTCCCATAAAAGTTTCAAATCATCAATCAATGGTGACAGGAAAACATCAATATCATTTCTAGGTTACTTCAGTCCAGAGATCATTATACTCAACATGACATATTTTCGCTTCATAAAAACATCATGAGAGAGGTTGTAAATTTACAAAAAAACAGGCCATGAACTATGTGTGCTACTGAGGGATCGGTATGGATTCATTCCATCTGTGCACAACCCTAGTCTGAGATTTCTAATTTCATTTCCAAATGTAGGATACTGCTCATCAATTTTCTTCCATTGTGGACAATCAACTGGATGACATATTTTTCCATCACATATCTGCTCATCAGTATGCCATATTAACATTTTTGCATCATGTGAATTAGAAAATAAACATTTCAAACGATGAATTATAGGAAGATACCAAAATACCTTGGAAGGGATCTTTGTAATCTCTACATTAGCCTGTGATTTTTCTTTCACCTTATACTGTGATGTCATACATTTAGGAGACTCTGACAAATATTCATATTCCTTACTATATATAATAAAATCATTCGGAAATTAATGTATTTTCTTATATCCCAATCCCATCGGGAATAATATTTTCTTGGACATATAATGTGAATTTGGAAGATTGATATCTTTTGGAAGAATGTATTTCATCAATTGTATCATCTCTGTAAAACTTCTGTCACTCCATCCATGTTTCATCTTCAGGTTAATCAATCTTAACACCACCAAGAAAACTGGAAAATCTATACAACCAGGATACAATAGTTTTTCAGCATCACCATAGAGACATGAAACTATCAGTTCTATACCAATTTTTTATGCTTCAATATCACAAATCATATCTTCAATTCAATAAGAGTTACCATATTGCGAATCATCATCATCAGTAGATCTGAAATTCTATCCAGTTTCACCATGATAAACCCTAGGGCTATAACTCGGATTAAAACCATGAAAAATCAGTTGATCTTTGATCTCTCTACTTTTCAACTTCTTCATATTGAAGCATTTTAGGCATGGACAAAAACAATGTCACTGCTGGGAATATCTCATTTAGAAAATTCTAAAAAGGCATCAACACCTTCCTCCTATTCATACTCATTCGATGTGCCATAATACAACATCAATTCATTATTACATATAACAAATATCAAAATTATACATCTTTTTAAGATAAGAAAAATATTTGTTTATATGAAAAATATCATAATTTTAATATAAAACAATTTTGAAATATAAAACAAATCTGTGCGTATTTAAAAAAAATATGCTTGAAAATGATTTTAAAAAGAAAATATAGTTAGATATAACATTTTTAAATTTATCTTGGATCCTTTATTCTTAAGGTACACAAAGAATACATCCTGGTGCATCTGGACACCAAATTCACCCTTAATTAAAAAATATATGAAGTATTAATATTAAAATATGTATATATTCACTACGGAAAATTACACATATCCCAAAGATTTGAATCCTTTGGACAACCCCTACCCCTATAGATAGCCCCCACCCCCTGGACACCACCTCCACCCCCTGGACACCACCCCCACCCCATGGACACCCCTACTGCCTTGGATAGACCCTACCCCCTTGGACACCCCTGGACACAACCACCCCCTTGGACAACCCCCACCACCTGGACACCACCCCCACCCCCTTGGACACCTCCCACACCCCCTAGGACACCCCTTGGACACCCCTATCCCCTTGGACAACCCCCACCCCCTTGGACATCCTTTGGGCACCACCATCCCTTGGACAACCCCCACCCCCTAGACACCACCCCGTACCCCCTTGGACACCCACTTGATACCACCACCCCCTTGGACAACCCCACCGCTCTGGATAACCCCCACCCCCTGGACATCCCCCCCAAACCCTTTAGACATCCCCCACCCCTTTGGATAGCCACCAACCCCTAGACAACCCCCACCCCTCTTGACAGTCCCACCCCCTGGACACCCCCACCCCTCCTGGACACCACCCCCACCCCTACCCCCTTGGAAACCCCCTAGAAACCCCAAACCCTTTGGAAATCCCCCACCCCTGGACAACCCCCAAAACCCTCTTGACATGCCACCACCCCCTGGACAGCCCCCACCCCCTTGGACAGCCCCACCCCTCTAGACAACCCCCACCCTCTGGACACCACCACCCCTGGACCGCCCCTACCCCCTCGACATTACCCCCACCACCCTGGACACCCCTACCCCATTGGAAATCCCCCTCACCCCCTGGACACCACCCCCACCCCCTTTGAAACCCCTGGACACCACCATCCCCCTGGACACCACACCCACCCCAACCCCCTTGGACACCCCCAACCCTTTGGACAACCCCCACCCCCTGGACAGCCCCCAACCCTCTGAACATCCCCCACCCCCTTGGATAGCCCCCACCCCTTAGATAGCCTCACCCCTCTAGACATCCCCCACCCCTCTGGATAGGCCCCCACCCCTGGATAGCCCCAACCCCTCTGGAAATCCCCCACCCCTGGACACCCCCACCCCCCAGGACACCCCCACCCCCGGGACACCCCCACCCCCGGGACACCCCCACCACCAGGACACCCCCACCCCTTGGACACCCCCACCCCTGGACCGCCCCCTGAACCCCTCGACACCACCCCCACCCCTGGACACCCCTAACCCATTGGAAAGCCCCCTCACCCCTTGGACACCACCACACCCCTTGGACACCCCCTGGACACCACCACTCCCTTGGATAACAACCCCACACCCCTCTGGACATCCCCCACCCACTGGACATCCCCCCAAACCCTTTGGACATCCCCCACCCCTCCGGACATCCCCACCCCCCTGGATAGCCCTCACCCCTCTATACAACCCCCACACCCTGGATACCCCTTACCCCCTTGGACAACCCACTCACCCCCTGGACACCACCACACCCCCTGGACACCCATATCCCCTTAGAAGGACCCCTCACCCACTATAAACCACCACCACCACCCCATTGGACACCCACAACCCCCTTGGACAACCCCCACACCCCTGGACACCACCCCACCCCCTTTGACAGCCCCCACACCCCCTTGGACACCCCCTACACCCTTGGACAACCCCCACACCCCCTGGACACCACCCCCATCCCCTTTGACACCCTTGGACACCCCCACCCCTGGATATCCCCCCACCCCCCTTGGACACACCCACATACTTGGATAGCCCCAACCCCTTGGGCACCCCCTATACGTGCACACACACAAACAAACAAAAATAATAAACTTGCATGATATCACTTCCATGGATTCTTTTTCCAGAAAAGAATTTAGCATCATATAAATGAACACTATGAAACATTCAATGATATAAATAAAAATGATAGAAAAATAACATCTCAAAAAATTATATTGGGGCATCACAGAAAATAATAACTAAAACTGAGCTGTGTGAGGATTACTTGTGTGTTACGAGTCGACCTGATAGATCTGGTGACAATAAAGATGATGAATGATGTTGGAAAAATGAGGCTGGAGGGCACTACATCAAATAATCCTTTCTAGGTTTTCCACATGGGAGATACGAGTCACAGGTTGCCTGATGAAAGAAAACAGAATGACTGAATATGAGGCACGATAAATCATTTCAAAGATTTATAACATCAGTTATTTAATATCTGACGTGAAAAACTATTTTTTTCAATGTTTATAACGTTTGTTATTTAATAATTGTCGAAGAAAATAATATATAAAGTCAGTTATAAAATAACCAACGTTATAAATGGAGCTTTATCATGTCATTTTTTTTATAACCGACGTGATAAAGCACTGATATTTTCTTTATCACATCGGTTATTTTATAACCAATGTGATAAAGCGTACCAGATTTGATTTTCACATCAGTTATAAGATAAATGATGTAAAAAAATATAATCTCATTATTTTTTACATAGATTATAAAATAACCAACATAAAAAATGGATCTTGATCGATATATCACGTCAGTTATAAAATAACAGACAAATTGATTTTTACAGCTTTTCCCGTCGGTTATATAGAACCGACCGAAAAAATACCGATGTGCTAAACATTTTTTCCACTAGTGTGAAAATATAAATAGGTCAAAAATAGAAACATGCGATCAAGAATAATTCACTTGATAAATCGAAAAGTCTAAATTCTTGAAAAAATATGTAATAAATTTTTCTCAAAATAATTTATAAGTAATATTTTAATATTTTTGATTACATAGGAACATTATGAGTCTGTGTGTTAAATCTTGAAGGCCTAATGTTGAAATAAAACCTACTTCCTCTACAACTTAAATGATAGATGACCATATTAGGTATGATTACTACAGTAAATGATTTATATATTCTAAGATAATTGACATGTAAAGTAATTGTAGTTATAATAAATATAGGAATGAAAAAGAAATAATTTGGATATTCTATACTCCTAGGAAATATAAAAAAAGGGTTATCCATGATAGAAGCATGTTACATTGGAAAATAATTTCACTATTTTAGATTAAATAAATAGAGCTCATTAAATGGTGAATCAAAAACCAAAATATGGTTACTCACAAATATCCTCTTGGAATGAAAGAAGGAAAATATGAAAAAAACAAGGAGATACTCTTGATATTGAGAAGGTGAAAGAACATTGAAAGAAGAATACACTATGTAAGGAGAAGTATAAGGTGTATTTCTTGGTAATTAAATAATAAGAATGACTATATGGTCACACACAACATACCACAAGGTATGATATGGATACAGGTGGAAGATTCCTCCATTATAAAAGTAACTATGATGGTAAAATCATTGGAATGAAATAAATGGTGGATGAATGGAAAAGAAGGATTTATCCCACTATAAAAAATAAGCCTCAGACCTGGAAGGGGAACATCAATGATATAATCCAAAGCGTAATGTGTATAAGTGGTGTCACACAAATAAGATCTACTTGTAAGATAATGAATAATATCATAATTCAGTATGATCAAGAGAAAAAGGAAGTTGGTTAAGTGTTTTAATTCTTTATCATAAATATGGGAAAAGGAAAAGGAAAATATAAAGAAAAAGGGTTGATTAATCATGAAAAGACCCATTCCTCTACCCGAGGAAAGATAAAGGTACCCATCTCCCCATAATCTTTAGTTGTTTCTAAATTTTTGAAAGTGGTGTATAATTAAGGGGTAGAAATGATCCATGGTTTTAACGTGGTAAAAAATAAAATGAAGTATGTTCTGAATATAGATTTATTAATGCTTGAAATAAGAATATACAATTTTTATCCAAGGTATTTCAGGAATAATTTAAAATTAGATGATAAATTTAATGTAGTGTTAATGTTTTCATACTAAAAATATTTTTGAAAAGGGCCAGAATTGTGGATGAATAAGTGTTAAAACCATATATAGAATAACCAGTGGTGTCAAGATGAATCTATTTTTCAAAAAGGGATATTATCCTAATGAGTTAATGGAATACAAATACTAAAAGTAATATAACATATGCAAATAATAAACATGAACATACTTTACATTTACTTATATTCTAACATTTGGTATTAGTTTTTTAATGTATAAAATATAAATAGATTTTGAATTTGAGAACATTTTTCTCAAATAGTGATATCCTCAAATTGAAAGTTAATTATTAGCATTAATTGATGAATATTTAAGGGGTGGTTGTGATGAAGTTTTAAAGGCTACTAATCCTCATCTGTGAATTGAAGTTTCTATGAAGTATTTGAGGTTCAAGTGGTATCAATATTTTTTTATCAAGTGCTATTAATTGATCCTTAGAGTGGTATGTCTATAATCCTACATTATTTAAAGATTTATACACTAAAATTTTGTATGATATTGTGATTGAGATCACCAGAAATTTTAGGAAAAGGAATAATTAATGTTGTCTTGTATATTTTGGTATCAATGACTAATAGGGAAAAATTTAAGGAGGTTAACTTATACTCTTGTTTCCTACACTAAACCCAGTATTAGTATGCTTATAGGATTTTTTGATAACCCAAATTATAAGTTATAAATTTAATCACTATATTTCATTGATTTGATACAAATGTCAAGGAAATTTCCTAAAATAAAGTAATGGAATTTGGATATCCAACCATAAGTTTATATTTAGTATTTACCAATATATCATAATAGTGAATCAAAAAGTTCTTAGATTTAATGAATGATGTTTTTTTGAAAATTTATGGGCACATAGAAGATGTTATTTACTATCCTCAAAGGAGTAATAGAAACTATGAGGAAACCCTATTATTTTATCAATAGAGGAAATTAGGGATATCATTGCTAAAGGGGGAGAATAAACTGAAAGTGTGAACCAAGTGAAGATTGTAATTTCTTCCCATGTAACTCAAACATTAAGGGGGTGAAAATTTTAGGATGAATGAAGATGAATTCCACCCTTTGGATTTTTTCCAAATGGGGAGAAAGGAGAGTTTATATTGTCTACAGGAATATGACGTTATAGTTTTAACAAAATCCAATATGGGAGATTTTTTGATCCCAATGGGTTTATATTAGATTTGTTTACAATATATTATTGATAATTGAAAATATATGTGGAATAATTCCCAAGGCTATTTATTGATAGTACGTGTTATATATGGCCAATGTGATACTTAGATGAGTGTTGAAAGATATATTAGATTGTTTTTGAAGTTCGATTTTTTTACAAGTAAAGGATTTTAACATAGAGATTAGTATGGATATAATTTTCTCATATTTAATAGTATATTATGCAGGGAACACTATAAAGAGTTCCTGTAATGATCAATAAAGGGTAAAAGATATTAGAATTTGTTTTGGAGTTGGAAGGAAGTGATCTATTGAAGGGAATATTCCCCATGACATTCACCAAGTGATAGTGAATATATCAAAGATGTTTTTGGGTTGAATACAACCATATTGAAGATGAATTTGGTGTATTGATAAATAATTAAAATGGATATCATTCATATTAAAAACTGGAGATTCCTTAGCATGCCATAATAGTGGCTATGGAGTATAGTAATGTGGAAATTGATTAAGGCTTGAAATTCAATGGCGAGACAAGGAAAATGTGTGTTACATTCCATAAATCATGGAATTTTGTGATAGAGAGTATAAATATGTAAAAATAGAATCCCAATGTTGCATTAAAACTAACCATAATCGAGTTTTATGTAGGGGTAACTGGGTGAGGATGTGTAAGTGTCATTTTTGTAGATAATATGACCTGTAATGATAAAACAAGAACTATATATGGGTCATGTGATTCCAAAATGGTTAGGTGGAGGTAAGAATTCAATAGATATCAGTGTATTGCAGTTGATGTTTTCTTGTATGAAATGAGAAACCTTATATGGGTATTTTAGTTGATGTGTTGGAATTGTGTAATTTGAATTTACTTTGGACTTTGTTTTGTCCTTCATGAAATTAAAAATGGCCATTGGTCATTGTTATAGGAATTTTTAAGAGTGTTATACTTGAAGGGAAACCTTTCCAAGCCATAGTGTCATGTAATATATAATTTTAAAGGGAACTTTTTATAATGAAATGAATACATTTCCATGGTGATGTTAGAAGTTTTTTAATGATGGTGATTCATAAAATAGATAAATCAAGAGGCATACCAGTTAATGTGTAGATGATTCTTAAAAGCCTAAAACATCATGGTTGCATTTATATCTATGACTAAATTCAAGATAAATTATAGAGAATTTGCAAATATTTTTTAGATAATTAATTAAATATAAAAACCATGTTGTAAAGGAGATATATGTGACATAATGAGATTACATACATAGAGTCATAAAGATCTTGGGAAGTCAAAAATAGAGTAATTATCATTAGTTTAAATATATATAATATGTAATGTATTTAATGTAAATTTTTTTGATGGGTTGACCAAGAAAATTGGAAGAATTATTGATCATTAATTTTTGGTATTCCATATTAAAAAAATGAAAATAGAAATATCAGGTGGGGATTTTAGTTCCCTATAAGATTAATAAAAGTATAACGAATGAAGAGAATCAACACAATTTAAATTATTGAATAATATCTATATTCATTGAAGGATATGAGAAGGAATATACATGATATTATAAATATGATTTTTAGAGAAAATAATAAGGATATTAATGTGTGTTATTATAGGTTTTTCTAGTCACCATGCTATAAATAAGAGTTCTATAAATATCTAAAATTGAAAGACTTTACATTATTTCAAAGGCAGTTTTTTCTATTTGAAGGAGGAGTTAATAAGAAAAATGTGAAGGAGAATCTTAGATTTCAAAGGACCTATCCATATCTGGGGTAGCAAGAACAAGTTCTATTAATAAAGGAAACTACAAATATATGAATTTGTTGAAGTAATCCAAAACCAGTGCAATGTGTAGAGGAATAAGGGAAGTGAGAATTAGGTGATAGTGAGTTGACCCAAAACAATTAAAACATAGTGAGACTTGGTGTGGAGTGAAAATAACCTTTACATCTAAAAAAATAGTGTATTAATGGAATTATAACATTAATACATTATCAACATGTTCTCCTTTTATATATACTAGTGTGGTATGTAAAATCTTGGTGTCCATTGGAAATTTACTTTACTACTTCTACTTGTGTAATTTCACTGAAGATTAAGGGAAAATAGTTTTTGGAGAAGGTTGAAAATTATTATTACATAAGTGGGAACAAGTTAAAAATAAACAAAAATAAGTGAAAAAATGTTTCAAATTTGTTAAAAATAATTATCCCTAATTCATCCCCCACTTTTTGGGTGCCTTAATCGACTAACATATATCCTTTGTAATGAAATTTCAAAATCAACTCACTTTAATATTATTGAATGTCACACCTTAAGATACTGACCTATAAATCCTTATATTTTTTACAATTTCATCACTCCCATATTTATTTATTTACCTTTGGTCTTTTTTATTTTTAGGAGTGCACAATAGTTATATAATAGACACAGACTCATAAGCCAATTTGGTACAATAATTATGTTGGTTGGAAGAGAAAGTTATTTATAGAAGCACCATTATTGTAAAAAAAAACATTCAACTTGATTATTCACTAAATTGTGTAAGAAAATATCACAATTCACGATTTTGTGTCATTTTGTGTGGAGAAAGTAAATCAAACATTTTTCCTATAAAAGCCCCACAATGAATGGTACAAAATATCAATGGTTTCATAAACACACAATCAGTTATATCATTTGAACACTTCCATTTTCACTAAAATAAACCTCTGAATAAATCCATTTTTCCATTCTTAACATGCTACATATGATATTATAAAAATCAAGTATTAAGTCTCAACATGTTTCATGGGAGTAATAAGAAAGTGATATATTTTTTATTTTCTTTAAAACATTTTTTTTTTGAAAAAATACACACATAAACAAAAAAAGAGAAATTATAAAGACTATATCCAATTTCATCCCCATCCTCACACTTAAAATGTTACATTTTCCTAAATGTAACCCAATTCAATTAGATAAGAACAAGAAATGTAGAATTTAAATTATTAAAACTAACACAAAAGAGAGAGGGTAAGGGAAAACATGATGTGTTTTTTATAGTAGGTATCATTGAGAAGATTTTAAATATCAACATATATCAATACAAAACTAAAAATAAAAACAATTAAAGGTTAAAAATTATCTAAAAATTAAAATTAAATAAAATAAAATTAAAAAAAATATGGTTTTATCACCATATGAACTACATTTATACTATCTACAATGAGATAATTGTTTAAAATCATTTGAAATCCAAAGGGTAGTGTGACTTCATTATTTTGAACAACTATATATTGGTATCTCAAATGAACCTAAAAAATTAATTCTTGTGAAGTTCCATTTCACTAAATAAATAGATATCTACCTCTGAAATAATATACTTGTTGATTAATAGGGGTATATAGAGAATCTAAGGTTCCTTTATCATCTCTTAATCATAAATAATGGTATTGTTCAATGGGTTATGAATATAAATTATATTAATTGTATATTATTTCAATTTTCCATAAAATATTTGTTCTTAATGATATATCAATTATATGTCATGTTTCTCATGTTCCTAATTGAAGATTTAAAATGGTTCCTCTCTATTTTCTTCAAAACATAGAAAAAATTACGTTTTTTGATTTGTAATCTAGAGATTAAGATAATTATATTGAACTATTAATTTTCAAATATGTAATATTAGGTTTCACTTTAACATATGGAATACTAAAAGGTTTTTTTAAGATGTGTGAAATGTCCCTAAAATTCTTCAGTTATTATAACTTTTTGTTAAATTGGGGCTTCTAGAAAACAATTTATATAAAGGGTAAACATTGAGTTTTTATAAAAAACAATTCCCCAGTCTCTATAATTTCATTACTATTAACTAAAAAAATAACTTCCTCTACATAATACAATTATATTTCTTATTATTTATTATCTATTTGTCTATTTAATCATAGAGGGATGCAATTAACTCAGCAATTCAGATCTTTAGTTTCCTCATTTAAATTTTTTAGGTTACAAAATTTAACTTGTTATTCCCTAAAAATATCATGTACCTAACTATTAATTATTAGTTAAAGTTTTTCTTGTAATTATTTTAGAAGATAGTAAATTTTATCTTTTTTGTACCTCAACCGTGAATCATGCTGTTAGTTATAATTAAAGGCATTTCTAAGGCAATCTGCCCATCCTCTAGTGAAAACATATTTCTATACAAGATCTGAGTATTATTTTAAAATATGTAAAATTAATAGATGATGTAACACATAGTGTGTGTAATTAAATTGGGTATGATCCAAATAAATAATCTAAAAAGGGGTTGGAGAAAACCGTTGTCTACTTGGAAATACTGCTAATCTGATGAAAATTTTCACAAACACTCTCACATGTTTTTTTGATTTTTACTATGTGAAACACAGGGGATAAACATTGGTCATTATATTAATGTGGAATTAAATTAAAAATCCTATAATTTTGTTTATAAATATAGAAAGTGAATTAAAAATAGAGGCACAAGATAGAGGTTTTGTTGAGTGACTTACGATCAGAAGGAAAAAAAGAGACAATTTCATTAAAAAACACCTATGTGATAAGATGTGATTGATATAATCTAGACATTAATTATTAGTTCATCATTATAAATTATGTTTAAATTAATTTAATTATTACCCCCCTATTATTATCAACCCTAAAAATATATATAAATTAATCTGGCCACAAACATTTGAATAAATGAACCCTTGGTTAACCTCAGGACTTCTAATCATGATACCCAATTTTTATTACGGTCAAAAAGACAACTTATGTTCTGTATAAAATATGGGTAGAATCTTCTCCCTATAAATAAGAATTATTTGATTTTTTTATTATATTTAAATCCTATAATTCCATCCCATGATGATTTTATTTGGCGTTTAAAGTTTCACCCTCATGATTCATAGAAGCTCGATGTCAAAATCAAAGTGAAAATTTATTGAGTTTATTATAATTTTAAACAAAATTAATTGATCACAATTTATGAATTATGGTATAATAATGGATTAAAAAATGAATTTTATGGGATTATTAATTATATCTACTATGAATGATAACTACTCTTCTATTAGTGGAGTTGTTATCATGGATATGATTAACATAAGAAAATATTTAAATGGGTGAAAATTAATATCATATCTACTGTTAGATTCTAAATGAGATAAGAAAAATAATAATATTAACATATAAGAAAAATAAGTTTTATTAATGTAAATTTGTGATCAAAATCATAAATGAAAAGTAATAATAAGTATATGAAAATGTTGAGAGTCTTCTTGGAAGAGATCATTTCCAAAAGACTTCCTTTTTTTCAAACGGTTAAAAAAGTGCAATTGAATAGATTTATTTCTCCAAAACCTCTTAAAGACATGAAAAACCCTACCCACATGTGATAAACACAAACAAATAGAGTGTATATGGGACTTGGTTTTGAATATCAACAAAGGTATATGCATAATTATGCCTCCAAAAGATACCCTTGTAATGAGCCACCTTTTCGATTGAATTTCCACACGAACCAAATGCAATTTTAGTTAAATTCAATTATCTAAATTTAACCCTTTAATATATATTAAAATATTATCCAATATATGTATGAATGAAAATTTTATGTCCCAAATATTGAGGTGTAATCCATTTTGCTAAATCCAGTTTGGTTTTGACTTCATAACCTCTTTTCTCCCTTCAAATGTGGGTTCCAAATTGGAAGGTAAAAATAAAAAATGTTTCCATATTACCTTAAAATTAATACACTAAATATCTAGTTAAAATTCACACAACAAAAAATGTTATGACAAAAATAATAGAGTAAAACTAAAAGAGAAAAATAAAATATTTATATAATTTTAAAATTCAATATATGAATAAAATTTTCATTACATCTTAAAATAAATCAAAATTTTGGGAAATTATATCAATTATTATAAACAAATCCATAAAAACATGGTTTATTAATGGTTTATGATACAAATAACGGAAAATAAATAAAATTCAATTTTTAAAATATTGTATAGAATATAAATTTTTAATGTGAGAAATATATGATAAAAATTTTCATGTCTGAAAAAATCTAAGTTGGAAGACCCAGACACTCGTGTGCACCCAATCCTATAATAATATCATTATAAAATAAATGTGGAATTTATAACTACTTTCTTTATTGATATCATACAGTCATGTCAGGATATTATTTTTCTTCTCATCGCAAAACAAATACAATAGTTATTCAAATATAGGATATCCTATGGAAGTACTTGGATGGGAAAAAGGTATATACAAAAGAGTATGGTTACTAGGATGAATCATATAAGGTTTTTACATAACTAATGGTATTTTTATATCTCATACATCATGTCAACTATCATCTTGAAACCAATGAGTATGTGTTTTCAGGTAATCAGGTTGATTAAATGATGATGAATTTCCATATGATATTATAGGAATTTAGGCCATGTATTTACACATTTCTTTATTTTAAATAGTTTATTCTAGTGGGTAAAAATTTTAATTATTGAATTTATAAAGGTGTACTACTCAGCGTTATCTTATAATATGGAAATTGTTCTCCTATCATATTTTCACTCACAATTGTTGATAGGGAGAACTTTGAACCATGATGGTGGTTCTTGACTTATATATACACCCATGTCACAAAAATATAAGGAGTTTACTCAATATATAATCATTATTTAGAGATTATAGTGTCTGTTAACTATAATGTAATTTCACAAATAGAACCTAATGTTTATTAGTGGTATTTGATCATAATGATTTTTTATAATGTCCATAATAGTTTTGAAAGATGAACTAATAAAGTGGAAAATTATCATGTAGGGCTTGATTGTCTAAAATTATATCAATTAAAATAATATTTACTATCCCTTAAAATACATTCATGTTAACTTGTTTTAGTGTATGTGTAGTGACAAAGAAAATATGATGCATGGAAAAAAGGAATTCAAAGGGAAATATAAGATGTTTATTATTACATAATTCAAATTTCAAAGGATGAATGGTCATTGGAATATGATAATGGAAAAATATATGGACATATGACCACTGATTTTATAGAGTGAATAACAAGGGTCTTTAAGGGTGTTCATAAAGTAAAAATCATAGGTTTAGTATATTGTACATTCTATTGATGTGTGAAGTACCTTATCAAATTATCCCACTAGGCTTCTCATAGGGGAAAACAAGGGGTCACTTTGATCTAAAAATACAAAGAGAAATTGATAAGATTTTATTGGACACAACATCATTACATGAATGGAGAATTGACTAGGATGGGAGACAATTTTAGGTAACATCATCTCAATCCACTCACAGGAAATAATGGTCGAGTCCTGGTTGTCTAACTAGAATACAATTACTATAATTAAAGTTACTTATAGGCACCAATTTTTTCCATTTGACATGTCATTAATGTTTTTTGAATCAATTAACTAATCTGAGGAACCCTATATTAATCAATTATATTACTTGATCTTTATGGTTGACTGTAAATGTGTATCTTGGATGCATGATGGTGATTTTAATCATTTTACCATGCCTGTATATCTTTCAAATATAGTCCCTAATAATAATAGGTCATTACCGCTGGTAAGGAAAAGGTATACTCATGTTACAAATAATATGAACCATCCTCGATAATGGGGAGTGTGGCTATAATGCACTATATGTCATGAAAAAGGTAAAATTTTAAAGAAAGTCCCCATATGGTAAGAAGGATATCTGGTTCATATTAGTTTTTACTCTTTTTATATATTTTATCAATGTTTTTTAAAAAATTTATTATATTATGGATTTCTTTATCTTTCATTTTGAATACTATCCATACACCTCATTTTTTAATTATATTTCATGAAAACATATTTTATAAAATATATTAAATAAATTATAAATAATAATTATTATAGTATATATAGATATGACATGAATTCCTTTCCCCACCATAGAAGAAGATTAGGTTTCTCATTTTATAATAGATACTCTTATCATTCGATCTCTGAGCATATGAAGGTCACACCACTTCTATAACATAATACCCCTTCCTATAATTTTCCCCCATATATGAAATTAAATGTCACTACTAGAAATCTGACTTTTCCCAATACTTCTATACCAACAGTTTGTAAAAACCGTTGGTATAGGTCCCCTTTGCCAACTGTTTGGCCAAACCATTGGGAAACCCTACTTTGTGGCCACCTTTCCCAACGGTTTTGGCAAACCATTGGGAAAGGGTATCGCTTTCCCAACGGTTTGGCCAAACCTTTGGGAAAATTCCACTTTGTGGACACCTTTCCCAAGGGTTTGCAAACCATTGGGAAAGGTCCCCCAGAAATCAACCTTCAACCCAGAATAAATTCCAGAATCAGGAACTACACCAACGGTTGTCAAAACCGTTGGTATAGGTCTATACTAACGGTTTTGACAATTGTTGGTCTAGGTCCTGAGATTTTTTTTCAGATCTTCTTACCGAGAACATTATATAAATCAAAATTTAATATAATTATGACAATACATATATATATATATATATACATAATTATGTTCACAAAAGTCATGTTAGGTTAGTGGTTAATTCATTCTATGATAAACTAGGGGTCCTGGGATCAAATCCCATTGAATGTTTTTTTGAAATACATATACCAACGGTTCCATAACCGTTGGTGTAGATTTTCATATTTCTTATACCAATGGTTTCCAAAACCGTTGGAATAGGTCTATACCAACAATTTTCACAAAACTGCTGGTATAGACCTATCCCAACGGCTTACTTGGAAACGGTTCTCCAAACCATTGGTATAGGCTATACCAACGGTTTGGAGGCCTATACCAACGGTTCCAAACTGTTGGTATATGTTAGTTTTCCAGTAGTGTGTTTCATAGTGTAGCGATGAATTAATTCACATTTATTAATCACTAGATCATCCCAATACTTGTTGAGAGATGCATGATAGAGATGAATTAATTCAATCAATTAGAGGGAGGGATGAACATTAATCTTAAAGATTTCTCTATCATGTTATGCATACCTATTAATGGTGTAGTTTTGAATACATGAGTGGTTTTTGGATGGTATTATTTATTATAGAGAGTACCAGGAAAAGCGGTTAATGATGATGATTTGTCTGCTGTGGGTAGCTATCAACACATGTTATGGATAAATGAACACTTCACCCATTTATATGATGACACTAAAAAGATCATTATCTTGAAATTTTCATATGGTTACATTCAATTTATTATTTGTGGCATGATCCTATTTAATAATTATATTATATTCTTTTATATGATGTATTTAACTTTACTTTAGGACCTCAACTAGATAAGGAGATACCAATTGGGGTTAAGTAGTCTTGTATATATATACAAACCACTATATAATTCATGTTTCATTAATAATATGTAGATTATAAGATTTGTTACTATTATACATATGTGGTTATAAGATTTCATCCCTTCACACAAAATATGAATGCATTATTTCTTATGTGTATTATCGAGGACTATCATTGTGGATGATGGTATGTTTCCGTACCTCTTATGTGAAAGTCAAATATATAAATTTATAGAATGAATAGATAACTAAAATAATTTTATTTTAGGTTGATCATAGTCTATATACATTAAAATATATAAATACACAATTTCCTTACTTGTAGAATAACGTTAAAAAGTATTTAGATGGATGATATACATGGTTATTAATTATATAATAAATTATAAATTTTTATCATAAATGATTTCTTTGATTAATTTTATAAATTTTATATTTTAGGTTTCATGGATTCCATATGTTGGGCCTCTTATATAGAGTCACCCACTATACTGCAAGTGTATGATTTATCTAGCACACGAGTGGTTCCTCATATTCATTTTAACATGTTTGAGTGGCACCAAGTATATCGAGTTATGATGTAGTTTGGGTTCCTTTATCCCATTCCAGCACTACCTAGTAAGTTAGCTTCACTTAATTACCATAATCTTTCAGGGAAGTGAGCCTTTTAATAGAGGTAATATCCTAAAAAATATATTAATATATGATAAAAACAAATGAGTTTCAATTTAAGGGGGAGGATAGGGTTTGAAAGTTTTTATTTTAATAATTATACTATGTGTCATGGTAGTGCATTAGCTTATTGTTATATATTATGTGATATGGTTGAGGATATCATGATAGGGTAACAACTCTCCCCAATTTTTATAGGTATTCTGTTAATTTAAAGTAACTCCACATTTTTTAGGATTGTTTGTAATGACCATGAATCTAGTAACCCCGATAAAATATTTAATTTATTACATTGTCATAAGATACAATAGATATCACCATATAAGATCGACCAGTTTAGTAGTCTTTGAAAAATAAATACATACATTATTCCCATAATAAAATTTAAATATAAAAAATAGTATAAATAACATTATTTCATCCTTGAAATCATTCAATCTGTCATTACTCATATCCTAGTGAAATAAAATTTAAAAATGGTGAGCTTAGATGCTCATTAAGGATTACATATAGTGAAATCTATCATGAGTAAATTAGGTATAATCAATATGAAAAGTGGATAATCAAAACATATTACATTCAATGAATAAATTGACTTTAAAGTACATCCATGGATAATATCAACATAGTAATCACCTAGAAAATGGAAACAGAATTATCAATAAAAGAAGTACCTAAATTTGAACATTAATAATATTTTCATTGAGGCCTTGACCAAGTTATGGGGAATCTTACTATCAAGGACTTTTCCCAGAAATTATTCTTAATAAATGGGTAAGTGTAAACTAAATACCTATCTAATATGGAAGGCCTACTATATTGTATAATGAGACTTATCGATACATAAATGTGCTATTTATAACAAGGCCCTATCTATAACTTTCATGACCTATGAATTCCTCATATACTAAATGATCAATATAAATAATTCTCAAAATTCATTATAAGTCAACATTTATATGTATTGCATCAATAATGTGGAATATTTTCTGACTAAATGAAATACATTTATTAATAAACATCATACAAATGATATAGTATATAAAAATAGTATACTATTAAGACATCATAAAATTAATATAAATAATACAAAATTTATCCATAATATTGAAAATATGGACATGAAGAAGATAAATAATGTAAAATGAGTAATGAAGAGTGATAAAGAACATGATCAAAATAAAGTGAATTATCAGAGAATAAAGTACAATCCATAATTTAGAAAAAGATGACAGAAGGCTATAAATTCATCATAAATCACGTGTTTTTAGTAAAACCAATATTTTATAAAATAAAATAGAAGGATAACATTAATAATAACTTCCTTTTAACTTTTTGTTAGAATATAGTTATAAATAACTTTTGAAAATTATTTTCATTCCTTTAAGAAAGTAATATCCTTTTCTTTTTAAGTAATATTAGATAAAAATCCCCAAATTATTAATGAAAGTATTTTATTTGGAAAAAACTACAGAAAATTATAATGGAATCTTTAAATTAAATAATGGTTATGATAATGTGAAATTCTATTCATGTAGTAAATGTTAAAAAAATATTACTTTAACATTTTAGTAATAAGTAAAAATATAACTCATTTGGAAAATTACAAGAATTTTCCTTTTTAAATATATCTAAATAAGGATAAATATGGTTTAAAAAGAATTGAAAAATCATTTTTTAAGTAATAATATTTTGGAAAGCATCTAAAAGAACCTTGATATGAAAGAAAAATAGTTTGGAAGGAAAAATTTAAAATATGAATTTTTTTAAATGACATTACCTTAATTGTAACTCACTCGATTATTCATGATACCAAAAGAGAATAATTAGAAAATAAAAATGAAAAATTAAAACACAACTAAATTATAATAAAATATACGGGGTGTAAGATATTAAGATTATATAATTTTCCCAAATGAAATTTGAAGATTAAAAATCCTGAAATAAAATGGGATTTTAACAAAAATACCTTACCTCAGATATCTTCTTTGTTAATCATGTTTTATAACCCTATGTAATGAATTTACATTTAATAAATAATTTTTAAGAACCTCATTAATCTATATTTATTTTTAAGGCCCTTTTATAAAATTTTCAAATCCATTCCTTGAAATGTTCTTACTTAAATCGACCACTTAAGGTTATTCAGTTAATTTATCTAAAATTAATATGGTATATTTTCCATGGTTAAAGGTGTTTTAAAATAGTTACCAATTTTTTAGAATTTTAATAATATCATATATATAATATTTATTCCACATATAAAATTTTATAACCATCTATTAATGGGGGTAATATAAACATTAATCACACTGTTTCGTGAAGGTGGTAGTCTATACATACTCATAAACAATGTTATAATTTTCTAATGGATGGATATTTTTATAATAATAATTATTTGATAAATATCATATATATTAATTAATTTCACCATTGTAACCATCCAAGTAAATCAGTGATGAAAAAAATTACACCATTCTATGGAGATGATAAGCCACACATACATAGGAGTGATGTTTTCATTTTCCATGGGATGCAAATGAGTTGTAAAATATTTTATCATAATAATAATATAAAATATTTATATATTGGTGATATAAAATTCATTATTTTAGTATGAATAAAATATATTTAGAGGAATTAGAACAATAATCACCCTTTTAAAGTGTAAGATAAGATGATTACCTCTTCTTTGAGTGACCTCATTTGGATTACAACTTAATCCCTCATAGGATGGAATTATGGTATGAAGAGGAGGAAAATACTTAAAGGAAGGAATATAAGAAGGTTCTTGGGTAGGTATTGGATGATATAGAGGTATAATGTTTTAGGAATATGAGAGGATCAAAGGTTCCCTTTTCTATGTTAGGAGAGGGATACACAAGGAATTTCTTAAAATATTTAAATAATATTAAGTCATCTTCTTGCGAAAATGTCATAAAATTGTCATATATTTGAATATTATAAGGTTAAGTTTGAAATATAACCAAAAAATGAGGTTTATTTTTTTTGTGTTATCTGAAAGCCTTATCCCTTTATTTTTAACCTTGTTAACTCATTTTACTTTAAAGCAAGGTGATAAATATTTTTCATGATTACTATTTATTTTATCTAATAATTTAGTTGAAATTATTACCAAATATTAATTATTATTATTCCAAATATGTAATCACTATTACATTATTAAAATCAGGTAATTATTATAAACTAATTTTAATATATGTTCACAAAATGCAACAAAAACTATTTTTAGAGAAATATCCATTTTAAGCATAAAAATTATATTATGGAAAAATAACGTATAATTTTTTTTCAAATGGTATTAACTGTATTATGTTAAATAAAAGATAAATTATTTTTATTTCAAATGAAACTAAATCTAATGGGTACCATGTAAATAATTTATTAAGTGTGAAGAAATGAATATATTTTTTATTTGAACAAAAATAGTACTTAGATTTTTAAAATGTTAAGAATTGATTTATAAGTTCAAAAATATATGTTTAAATGAATTATATTTATTATTTAATATATATTCGTTCTATAAAAAATATCCATAAAATTTTAATTTATTATTATATTAATATAATTTCATAAAAGTTAGAGTTTCTGTAAAATTAATGTTTTTCATTGTTCACCCCAAAATCAACTATTTCTTAAAAACCTAAAAAAACCATCCTTAGATATTTTTGACATGATAAATTTATAAAATATGATTTATTTATTCAAATTTAATTTTTGAATTTAGGTTTCAAACACATTTTTAAAAACATTTATGTACAGTGTATTATAGCTTCCATATAAATAAAAACTGACTATAATTGAAGCTTGAGTGTCACATTCTTCCCTTATTCAAAAAATTTATCCACGGAAATTTATAGAATGTATCCTCATGAATATTTGTGTTTAGTTATTCAACATTACTTCCTTGGGTTCCCACATTTCATCCTCTATTTTATGATTTTCCAAAGTACCTTCATCAATCGAGTCATCCAATTCTACAAAACTTGTTCTCTAGCATTTAGAATATTGATAGGCTCTTTATAGTAACATAAATTACTTTCCAATTATATTTTAATTAGAGGTGATTACATGAATTGGGTTTGGAATATACTTCCTCAATAAAGAGATATTTAAATATCAAGAAATTTATAAAGACTAGTTGGAATTTCCAAATGGTAAGACACATCTCCATTTCTTTCAAAAATTTCAAAAGTCCCAATGTATATAGGAATTAGTTTACATTTATTATAAATCCCTAAAAATATTTTCATGTATATGCGTTCAATAAATTACAGTCTCCAACTTGAAATTCTGAATCATTCCATTGAATATCATCATGAATCCTTTTTTTAAATTAATCTACATTGATATAATTGTGAATAGTATTTACTTTCACCATTGTCTCCTCAACATGTTCTTGACCAAAAATCTTTCTTTCACCAACCTTATCCCAACAAGTTGGTGTATAAAATAATTTTCCATAAATTACTTCATAGGGAACCTTTTGAATTCATTTATGAAAGATATTATTATAGTAAAATTATACAAAAGGTAGCTATTAATCCCTAGTAACTTGAATGTCAAGTTAGAATAACCTAAACAAGTCTTCTAATGTTTTAATAGTCTTTTAGGATTGCCAGTAAATTTTAGGATGATAGGCGGTGCTCAAATGTTCCACGGTGTAAAGATCCTTATAAATAATATCCCATAACATAAATATAAATTGAGGATCATAATTAGATACAATTAAAATAGGTTCACCATATAGTCTCAAAACGTCATTATTATCGAGCCATTCATGGTTCTCAAGAGGTAGATATCCTTTTATAGCAATGAAATGTGTGGAATGTCTAAGGAGATAAATAATAAACCATATGATATCATTCATTATAGGAGTACTTTTAAATCCAATGACAATGTAATTAGTAATAACAACCCATTTATGTATAATAATAGGTAGAGGCTACATAAGTCCCCTAAGATATTGTCTCTTAGCCTTTACATATTCACAAACCAATCATTTAATACAAACTCTACAAATAACCATTTCATATTATACTACCAAAATTTTTCCTTCAAATATTGATACATTTTGGTGCTACTAGGATGTACAGAGAAATGTGAGTCATAAGATTTATCTAATACTTCTATTTTTATATAAGGAAGGGATGGAACAAAAAGCCTCTTTACATGTTTTAATATACCATATTTATATATGAATTCTAAAAATTTCCCATAATTCATGTATTCAATTATATTTTTAATATTCTCATCATTAAGATGATAACTTATAATTTTCTCCAATAATTATGGTTTGGAAATGATTTATAATATATCTGATGTTTCCCCTTCCCTAATTATCCCCATATCAATATTTACTAAATCCATGAATATATGATCTTTTTCAATCCTCATTTTAGTAAAAATCCCATGATATTTTCTACTTGATGAATCATCCACATTATTTTCTTCCCTAGGGTGGTAGTGTATTGAGAAATAATAACCCTTGAGTAGTTTTATCCATAAACGTTGCCTCATGTTGCGATCTTACTATGAGAATATGTATTTAAAACTTTTGTGATCAGTATATATTTCATATTTTATAATATATAGGTAATGCCTCTATATATTAAATGAAATGATTATTTTTTCCAAATCAAGAAAATGGGTTAGATAATTTTTTTATGAATCTTTAGATTTATTAATGCATAATAAACAACTCAATTGTTTTTCATAGGGACACATCAAAGTCCCTAATTTTATGCATAACTATATATCAAAAATCCATCCCTTATCAATGATAAATTCAATATCAATGCATTGAAAAATATTATATTTAATTATTGAAAAAATATTTCATATTCTTATCAACATATAATCAAAACCCCTTTAAGTTTCAATATGGTTAATAAGTTAGATAATCAAGAAAAAGTTTAAATAAATCATCAATAGTAACCTACTAATCCAAGGAAACTATATACCAAAGTTATATTCTATGCTGTTATCCATTACATCACTACCTTTTTCATTGAATGATAAACTAATATTTTATCCTCATAGAAAACATAGATAAGAGAAGAAAATTTTTGAAGACATAATTAATATATTCTATTTTTTCCATACAACTATTTTTCTCTAAGAGTCTTAAGTGTGATTCACAAAATAATTTTATTCTCATCATGAATTTTAAACAATATTATGATATCATCAATAAATACTAAAACAATTATCAGGAAAATCCTTGAGTAATATATTTATCATATTCATTAAATCAGAGGGTTTATTTTTCAATCGAAATGGAATTAATGTAAAGTTATAATATCCATACCTCAAAGGAAATGTTATGTTTGGAATATCTTCCTTCTTTCTTAACAACTATCAACTTTATATAAGGTATGTTTTATCACATTTTTTTGGTTTTAATTTTTATTTATTTTAGTAATTCCATGGAGGAATTTGTAGAAATCCTATAATGATAAGTTAGTCTTTTTTGGAACTTTCAGCATAAAACCTGTAGTTTTTATAGTTTTTTGGGGATGTGCACAATATGTAATGGGGTACACTACATGTAATAATCACTTGTATGATGCTATAAAATGGGTACATATTTTTAAATTTTATACTATGTGTACAAATTACACACCATTTGAATATTAAAAATAAAATTAAAAATAAAGGTAATGAATTTTTCGGTGTATGAGGGACTCGACAATTACACAATGTGTAATTGGGTTACACACCATGTAAAATCCTGAGTTTTGGTTTTAAGTTGGAGGTTCACCTGAAATTATTATTTAATTCAAACATTCATCCTTGATATCAACTTATAGGATCATTCAAGGTGATTTTGGATCTCTATAATCCCTTCAGATCATCCATTCGGTGATTGATAGTCATTTGGTTTCAGTGCATCTCTCTTGGTAAGGGGTCTTCCTATCTCATCTGAATCCCTCTCTTTCCTACATGGAGTATGATAGATTGTATAGGTATTTATGGATATAACCTCTATGTTCTTGAATCTTGATTCTAGTAAGTGTTCCTAGATCTATATTATCGTCATTAGAAAATCACCATGTGGGTGTTGAGTTTTGGTACCGTGAATAAATGTAGGTGGTTTCATTTGAGTTTATCAATATAACGAAATATTGATTTTCTTGATTTTATTTAATTTATTTTAATTGTTTTTTGAAATCCAAAATTGATGCAAATTAGGATTGAAACTGATATGGTATGGTTTTTTGAATAAACCCAAATTCTAATGGAATTGGAATTTGGGGTGTGTTTTGAAATTGATGGAAATTATGAAATGATTTGAGGATTGATTTTTGAAAATGGAATAAAATTAATTGATAAAAGAAATATTATTGGGGTTATCTGGAATATACATGAATTGATGAAAAAACCTTTGTTTTAGTCTTGAAAGTGAATTAGAATTTTGAGAAGGGAAAGTGAGAAATTGAACTATAAATGATAATTTATTTTAAATGAAATGAAATGAAATTCACCTTTTCAATTGACTGATTGATTGATCCCATGATATCATGGGTAGTTAGTGGGTTATTTGGTAAAACCATGCTAGGATGGTAATTCCATAGCAATATTTTGATGATTAAAACTCATGAAAACCTAGTTAGGTAGATATTATCCCCAATGGGATGTTGATGAGTACTATTCTCCCAAGATTGAGGGATGTGTGTACACATATTTCCACAATAAATGATATGATATATGTGAGGATCCTGTAACTATAAACAATTTTACCACATAGAAGATGACTATGGTGCTCATTTTTACTATTTTGATTTTAAATTCCATTAATTGTGAAACTAATTTACTCATTCTTAGTGGTTTATATAAACTACATTATATAAAATGTTTATTTAAGACATTTTTGAAATGTTTTTCATCATTCTAAAATGAATATTTTTTTGTTTTAAATATTCAAATGGAATACCATGTCTATTTTGATTAAAATTTCACGCATGATTTTTATTATTATTATAGTATCTTATTATAGAATACTTGGTGAGTCACTACTAGGTTTTTTAGCTCACACCCTACCTTTTACTTTGGGTGTTTGTAGATTTTATCCTATTGAGTCTGAGTAAAGGGAAAATATTTCTTGGAGTATGTGTATGTTCTTTATCCCTTGGGGCATAGAGTGATGTTTCCTTTGGGATGTTGAGTTTGTATTGTTGGAATTTGAGTACATTGATGATGTAATATTTGGGGTTTTTATAGCTATTTGGTCTCTGGTATAGTCTCCTTTTAGGGGGTTTGATCATATTGATATGTATCTTTATATTCTGTGGATTTGTATAAAATTAATTCCAACTTTTATATTATATGATTCCAAATTCTAGTCACCAAATCATGGGGATCAGTAATTCCCTTTGGGCTATGTCATGATCAACTTAGTTATCAGGGTTCCAAGGTATTTGGGCCGGTTTGTGACATCGTTACTCATAGTTGATGATAACCCACACAAAGGCAAAAATTTGAGAAATATTGATCTCTTTATAGTTTATCAAACAGGTAATCTATGTGAGGTAAAGGATACTTGATCATTATAGTAATGGAATTTATTTACCTATAATTGATAAACAAACTCATAGACCCATATTTCTTATTTACAAAAAGAATAGGGGCTCCCAATGTTGAAATAATAGGGAATATAAATCCATTATCACACAAATCTTGCATTTGTATTTTAGTTTAACTAATTACATTTTTGAAATCCTATAGGTATTCTTAGATATAAGTTTTTCATTAGGGATGAGATCAATCAAAAAATCAACCTCATACTATGTTGGGTGTCCATTTAGTTCTTCAAGAAGCACATCAATGTATTCCAACACCATAGGTATATCCTATATTCAAAGGATACCTTTAACATTCATAGGTTTTGACTACTCTTCCACACCAAGAATTTAACTAAGAAGATCTAATAGTGGTTAATATATATATTATTCAGATGATTTAGTCTCCCCTATAAAAATAAGGGATTATACATATCTATCTCAAATCACAATAACTTTTTGTTTGAAATAATTTTTTCATTATGATTTGAATGAAAATATATAACATGGATTGTATCAAATTCAACCATATGTATAATACTCAAGTTCTTAAATATGTTTTGTTTATACATCACGATGGAAACTAACTGACGTATCCTTTTTATAATAAGATTTACACTAGGAGTGTTTATTGAAAAATCTATTCTTATGGTTCTTGGGGAATATCTAAATCTCTTGGAAAACATAGAAGATATTAAATTGTGTAAATATACAGATTCAAAAAAATCATTAGATAAATTTGAGGTTATGTTCAATATACCTTCCACTAAATCTTTAGGAACTCTAACCTCAAATTTATTAATAATATATTCTTGACCTTCTCCCCTTGGCCTCTTCCATGGGAGGTTCCCCTGAGGCTTGTGACATTAGTTTGAAAAATTCCATATCTATTTAAAAATAAATCACTAGATAATAATAGTTTTTAATTTCCATTTCATTCATGTGCCCTATGACTCCATTTTACACACTTAAAGTAGACTCATATTCCCATTAAGTAAGTACGTGGGTGTTTCTTTCAACAATTACAACATGTTAAAAATATCATCTTCTCTTTTTTTGTTTGATGTATTTATTTTTTCTTATTTATTAACAACCTATTCTTTTATTGATTTTCCTTTATGATATAATAATTATAAAATTATTTCTCTATCTTTATTACACTTGATAATATATCATTATATTATGAAAATGTTTTATAAACTAGTTTATTTTGGATACATTTCTTAATCCCATCAAAGAAATGGATAATTTTACTTTTTAGAATATACATATAGTCCGCATCATGTGTGGATAATATTTTAATGTTATCCTCATATTTTGAAATAATTTCTTATTATTTCTACATTAAAGTGTGGAAATTATCTCTATTTCACTTCATTAATCTCATGGAATGTTTTTATCAAAGAATATATCATTAAATGTTCTCAATTTTATACTTTCTATTTCATCAACATCATTATTGATACGTATCAATAACCACCATTGATTAATATATCCCATTAAAAAATATATTTATGGAAGAACCATTCCCCATTCATTACTTCCCAAGGCCAAGAATATATTTTAAAAGGAATTAATCTATTGTACAACTACCATTGGATTACTAGTTCTATTAAAATATAGAGGCTTCTATCAAATGAAAAAATACAACATAGGGGAATCATACTGTGGAATAATAAGTTTTTGTATATGGGAAAGTTTATTAAATATAACCTAAGTTAAATACCCTAATATTTACATAATGTTCTCATATTCAAAAACTTTTTGTATTATATTACTCAGTAGGGAAATCCCTACATTGATTTATTGGTGTTTATTCCATTCCTTATACTAGGTTCCATATTTATACAATGGTACACACTGAGGTAGCTCATAATCATCATGATTATTAATCCAAAAAAATAAAAATACCTATGCTGGAAAAAGTTATCAAATACCCTAATATATTATCTTAATTTATATATTAAATATGTTTATTTAAAATATAGTTCTCTAGGTTCTTACTAAACTTTCTATGATACGAATAGTAACGACCCCAAATCTAGTAAACTAGAAATGATGTTTACATTATTACATTAGAACAAGATTCAGGTGATCACACCATGTATGAATTATAAGTTTTTTAGTCTTGGAAAACTCGATATATACATGATTCTCATCATACATTGTTAATATAAAAAACCTTTCATAAGTAATATTGTTGCATCATTGAAATAATTTTAGATATCATTCTTCATATCCTGTTGGAAGGGAAGAAATTAAGGGTGAGATCAGATGCTTAGTAATGGTTATGTACAACAAAATCTATCATGAGTAAATAAGGCATAATCAATATGTGAGAGTTGATAATCAAAAAACATGTTATTCAACCAACAGATTGAGTTAGAATACATTCATTGCTAATAATAACATAACAATAAAATGGATAATAGAAACTAAAATTTAAAAATATAAAATTAATAAGTCAATACATTCATTATATTTATTTTAAGGCATTTGACAACTTACCATGAATCATACCTTCATGTCCTTAACCTATACATCATTGTTAATGAATGAATAAAAATAAAATAGATTCCCATATAATATGGAATTATAGCTATTTTTTCTTATGAAACACATCAATGCATCAAGGGGATATCTATAAATAGGACCCAGTCATCATTAGAAAATTATATACATTCATAATATATTTAATTATTAATACAAATCATTCTCAAAATTATAAATAAAAATTTATCTTTATTGAATCAAACTTATGGAATATTTCCCCCATCAGTGAAATAAATTTTATAATAAACATACATATATGGATACCATATATAGAAATAGTATATGGATGATACATCATCAAAGTAATATAAATTATACTAAATTTATCCATGATTTGGATAAAAATAATGTCTAGTTAACAATGGAGGGTTATAGAGTAAATGGCCACACGAAGGTGAATGATCTAAAAATATGGTAAAATAAATAAATTAGTAATGATTGATTAAAGATCATTGAATTATCATAAATGATGTTATTTAGTTAAACCAGTCCTTTATAAAATAATATAGAATTAAAAAAATTAAAAACAATTTCCTTTTAACTTTGAATAAGAATAAAGTTATAAATCACTTTTCAAAATTATTTTCATTCCTATAAGAAAATAATACCCATTTATTTTTATATTATTTTAAATAAAAATTCCCAAAATGTTGAGATTTTTTTTAAATCATACATGAAATTTTTTAAATTAAGCCTCAATGTAAATAACCGTTTTGATAGTGGGAAATTCTTCTTTTGTGGTAATCATTAAAATAAATATTCCTTTAACATTTTTGTAAAATGTTCGAAATAAATAATTTGAAAATAAAACTAGACGATTAATTTTAATTTTTTTTTAAAAAGTAAAATATGGTTGAAAATTAATTAAAAAAATAATATTATTTTAAATGAAAATATTTTTGAAAAAATTTAAAATAACCTTAACATGGAAGGAAAATATTTTGGAAGGAAAACATTAAAATATGTTTTTTTAGATAAAGTACCTTAAATATAACTAACTTGTTGATTATTGATCCAATAAGAAAATAAATGAATAATAACCCTGAAAAAAGAAAACATAAACAAAGGAGAATAAAATAAATTGGGTTTTAGAGATCTTGATCATATAAGTTTACCAATGGAAATCCGAACACAAACAATTCTGAAATAAAATAAGATTGTAACAAAAATCACTTACCTTGGGTATCTAATAAATCATAGATGTTGGATCCTATCTTATAATTAATTTAAAAATATTAAATAATTTCTTAAAAACCTTATTCATCCATATTCCATTTTAGGCGTCCTTTTATTATAAATTGAAATTAATTAATTTAATAGTTAAGTTGTTTGATTAATTTCTCAGAAATTACTTGGGTATATTATTCATTGTTAAATGTGTTATGAAATGTTTTTAAAATTTAAAAAATGTTAATAAATCAATTAATATAAATTTTATTAACTATATATAATTTTATAATCATCCATGTATGGTGGAAATAGAAAAATGAATTACATCACTCTGTAGATGTGGTAGTCCACGCATACACTTGAGCAACGTTTTCATTTTGCAACGGATGGAAGGGTAAGATAATAGATGAAATATTACATTTCAAGAATCATAATTATATCATAAGTATAATAAATATTCATTAATTCCACCTTTATAACCATCAATGTAACACAATGATTAACAATGAATTACACTACTATGTGGATAAGGTAGGTAGTACGCATGAACACACATTGTTTTCATTTTCCATAGGATGGACATAAGGTGGAAAATAGTTTTTTCATAGTCATAATAAAATTATAGTATATTAATTATACTAGATTAATTAATTTAGTATTTATACAGTGGATTTAGGGGATGTATAATTGGAATTAAACATTTAAAGACTTGGGTAAGATGATAACCTATTCTTTAAGAGACCTCTTTTAGATGACACTATAATCCTTCTTAAGATGTTGTTAGGGTAAGAACATGAGAATAATAACGAAAGGAAGGAATATGAGGAGGTTTTTGAGAATGGAATGGCCAAGTTATAGGGATTAATTTTTTTGAATAAAGGAGAAGAAATGTTTCCTTTTATAATTGGGGGGAGGGACACACATGGAATTACTTTAAAAATTTAAATAATATAATGTAATTTTCTTGTAAAAGTGAAAAAAAATTGTAATATATTAGAATATGATAATTTTATGTTTGAAATAGAACTATACAATGATTTTTAATCAAGTGTTTCGTGTTATACATAATCCTTATACTTTATTTTTAACCCTTTAAACCCCTTTTACCCTTAACTATGTTTATAAAAATTTATCATGGTTACTATTCATTATGATAAAAAATTAAATTGAACTTAATAACTAATGTTAACTATTAATATTACAAACATGGAATCCATTTTTTATGATTCAACTTCAAGATAAGGCACAAATTACTTTTAATATAAGTTCATGAAATGTAATGAAAACTATTTTCAGAAAAATGTTTTTTAATCATAAAATTAATATTATATAAAAATTAGGTATAATTTTGATTAAAATGGGATTAATATGATTATGTTAAATAAAATGAAACTTATTTGTTTTTAAAATAAAAAAATATGAATGGTACCTTTTAAATAGTAGATAAAGAGTGAAGAATTAAAAATAGTTATTACTTAAACAAAAACAATACCTAGATTTTCAAAATGTAAAGAATATATTTAAAAGCTCAATATTATATTTTTATATGAATTAGAATAATTATTAAATATATATTTGGAATAGATAAAATGTTCCATAAAATTTAAATTTATTCTTATATAATTATAATTTCATAATGTTACAGTTTTTGTAAAATTATTATTTTTCACCATTCACCCAAAAATAAAATATTTCTAAAAAATATCAAGAATTCAACCTAATATATATTTAACCCGACGAATTAAAATATTAAATTTATTCAATGAAATTAAATTAAGTAATTTAGTTTTCAATCACATTCTTGAATAAATATAAGTTCATTGTGTTATAGTTCATTTAGAATGAAAATCCTACTAACTACAATTGAAGCTCGCATGTTACATGATTTTATTACATGCCTCCGACACATATTAGATCCTACAGAGGGATTAATAATTGAATATGGCTATTTTCATAAAGTAGTGGGAGATAAATGTTTTCTTATGGATGATATTTACCATGAGATTTTATTTTATGTGAAACATGATGCTAAATCCCAGGTCAATGTTCCATAGGGTTAATAGCATCATATAGATGTGTCGCATGATGATATGGAACACAAGGAAGATGTACACCATGATTATGTAGATTCTCCCCCAATTTCTACTGTATAAATGTAAAAACCTCACTGTATTCATCTGGATATATCTCCTACCCAGTATACATAGATTCCATTTTTAGTATCTATTCCATTGGCTATGCTTACAGATGTTCACAACACATATACTAGTGATTAAGCTTAACCTTATCTAAATGTATCAAATTATACTATAATGATAGTTGGATACTAGAGTACATTTGAATCTATATTTTCCCTTAATGATGCATAATGGGTATCTTATTCCCATTTGGGATAAGGTTTTAGAATGAAACGTACTTCATCCCACATGGGTGTGAGTTCTATATTTATTCTATATTTCTTTTAGGTGGGATAAGGTACAAGACATGTCACTTTAGATTCATAGACTATCACAAATGATGATATAGAAGAAACATTAGTAGATGTTACTTGGGAGGAGTAGACTATATATCACAAATATGTATAGACACAATGCAGATGCTGTTGGCAATAAAAAATGTGCACCACACACTTTTTCATGGAATCCAAGATACGATCCACATCAAGATAATACACATTAAATGTGCAAAGAAATATAACTTTATATATGAACTGGATATTAATGATATATCCATGTTACATATGAATTCTCATGCATCAAGGGATATATATTCCTCAAACAATTTCCTATCCCGGTGATGTGGTGGTGAGGATCTCCCACTAGGAGTAGGACATGTATTTCATCCCTTACTAATGTCAAGGGTTTTGAAAACCATAAAACTCAATTTCTCTAGTAGTATAGGATATTTTTGACCTAAATTAACACATTATATGGGGAAAACATTATTCAGTGTAATATATTATTTCATATACTTAAATTCGACTTCTCATGGAGCCATAATGGACACCTGGATCAAAAGTTATGTCCATTTGAAGGTGGGATTTTATTATAAAACAAGTTCATGATTGTGCTAAACTCAGCACACTCAAGTTTTTATGCCAAACCTCACACACCCTACTTAGGTTCTCTTCCTCACACACCGTACCTAGGTTCTCATCTTTACACACAGAACTCTATGCTCCCAACCTCATTCCTCTACTTCATGTGCCTTACTAACATTTTATTTTCTCTCCTACCGTGAAATCGGTTAGCCTGACCATGTCATACACCTATTACACCTATTTTAAAGGAGGCATAACAAGGGTATATAGGTTTTAATTTCTTAACATCTAAACTAGTACCCATTTCTCTATTAATATACACCATGGAATCTATTTTGAATACATTTTCAAAATAAAATGGAGTATGAACCTATGCACCCATGTCTTCTCTCCTTCCTCTATGAGACTATTAAGTCCTATACTAAGAGAAATAATGACTAGGGATCCATTAACCATATATATTTCTAATCCTACATACTAGGGTAAATTTTCCCTAGTCATACCAGGGATCATATACTAGGTTGCCACATACCCAATTTATCCTTGGAAATTCCTACTTAGTTGTGACTTCTCGTAGGTCTCCTACCTAATAATGTCTTAACTAAAGTTAACTACCTAATCATGGCTTCACCCAGGCCTTTTACCTGAGAAAATATTCACCCAAGTATCATATTTTTAAACCAAATCACCCATGCCTCTCATATATGGGTACCAATATTATGATATAATTTTTTTAATTGCTCTAGATGTTTAGTCACTAGATTTTATTTTACTAGAAATTGGACAATGGAAGGTAATTGGCTCGGTGTGTTGATAATGTCCACATAATATCTCTATGACATAGTAAGATCTTCAAAAGTTCATATATTCAATGGTATCAATGAGGTCTACAAAATTTAGGAAATAAAAGAAGTGTCTAGAAAGAAGTTTCTAGAATTTGTTTTCCAAGGAAAGCACTAAAAGTTAAAGAGAAATTGAATGTCACTAGTTACCATTCCAGATGGAGGATTTTCCCTAAAATATGTAAGGAAATGATACTTAGATGAATGGATAATATTTACTATAAAAGGTAGTGGGTACCTTTTATACAATGAATCCAAATTATGAATTATGTACTAGTTAATTACATATTTAATGAATGATTTGGCTAGTTCTTATTCTTATATTTTAAGCGAATTACAATGTTTTAAACCTCTATATTATTTTCTTACAAACTATTTTGTCAGTATATTTTAATTTCTTATACTTTTGATAATATATAGAAAGTATCATTGCTTCTCTCATGCACATAAGACAACTCATATAGAGGACATTAATCCCTTTATGTTATATCATGATCTATATACTTACATAATTTTTAAATTCATTTACTTTTAATGTTTGGGAGTTTTTTTTGAGTTCTGTGTAAGGTTGATATTTGTGTGGTGGGTAGGGTGCATTGACTTCATACTTCCTATCCACGGAGTTGATGTATTTGAACCTTTTATTGTTTGTTTTTACACTTCTTTATAATGCACTAATCATTTGGTGTGCGTAGTTTTTGAAGAATGAGGCTCATGGTTCCAATAATTTCAGAAAAGGAGTCTTATACTCCAAACAAGTGGTATCGTAATGTTATGTTCAATTTTAAACACACCAGAGGGAACTTAGATTTCCCTTCTCCTTACTTATTGAAACCAAGGTATTATTAACAAGATATCACTTTAATGGTAAATTAGTATTCATAATTACAAATTCATATATATATATATATATTTATATATATATATTATTTAAACATGTATATATGTTTATATCATATATCAAATAACATTATATAATCAATTAGATAGCAATCATACATTTAAAATTATTTTGTTTACTCTATCATAAAAAAGTCATTTTTTAAAAGTTAAATATATTTTAATAAAATTATTTCTTATCAGATATTTTATAAATAAGTATTTATGTTAATTATCTAAATTCAAATTTATATTAAATATTATTATAATCATATAAATAATTTTATTATGGTATGGAAAAAAATTTGATTCTTACTTTGAAAAAGAATACGTTTTTTAAATATCATTTTTCATGTATGATGTGTTTTATATGAAAATTATATTAATAAATTTTAGAAATCAAATTTTATTAAAAGGAATTTATTTTTTGATTCATCATGAAAAATTTACATAGAGAAATTTTTTGGGATTTTTATAAAAAGGATTATTTTTTGTATAATAGTGAAAAATATAGTTCTTAAAAATACCATTAATTATATGACATCATCATGACATAATTATGGATTAAAAATTTATAAAAACATTCTCTCATTAAAATATATATATTTAAGGAGTAAAAAATGAATTTAAAAATATTATGTTGAATTTGAAACCTATGGTTGGTATTTTGGAACCTCAGTTATATTTTTTTAATAAAAACTATTTGGGTAACTTTTCCATTAATTAATTATTCACAATGTACCAGTAAATTTTATATTTCTTTTAATGTCACATTACTATGATTTTTATTCAATAAAAAAAATAAATGTCATGATAATAAATATTATACATTATTTTGGTGTAGATTGTTTTTATTCTTAAAAGGAATTTTTATAAAAGATATTTTTATTGTGTTCAGAATAGTTTTATTAGAATTAATTTTCGCCACCTCTAGTAATTGGAAAATTTAATATCATTTTCAAAATTTTAATCATATTGTTCAAATTTGGTAAAACCATAATGTTTAGGTGAATTATACTTTTTTAACTTTTGTTATGTGTTTTTGAGTAATTATTTGTGTGGGTGAAATCTAGTTTAGCTTTGAAGTGGGTTTGGAAGGTTTTAAAAGACTTTAAGGGGGAACTTTTTTTAAGCACATTTCAGCTAAATCGTGGGGTTTTACCTCGGAAACTATGAGGCTTGATAGAGAGGGATACCATGTGTTTCATGGTTGATGAATAGTTAGAGCTAACCATATGACATTCCCTAAGAAAATGTGTAACTCAGAACATAATCAAAAGAAGGTTTTGTTCATGGTTTATAAAACCATGTAGATAGACCATATGGGTTCAATGAAGAGGTATAAATCCTCACATGGTTGGAAGATAGTTTAATAATCCATGCGACCAAACCTTTCACATGGAATTAATTAATCCAAAAATTCATATTTTGACATAAAAGCTCCTCAAAACCCTCATTATTCTTCCCACACATAGATTTCTTGAACCCCGTGATTCAAGTGGACCTTATTGGAGAATTACATCCCTCTAAAGAGAAATTCCATCATATCTAGAAACATTGGACCTAGAGATCTTAAGGTAAGTAATAATTTATCCTAAATTCATCATTTTATTACTAGATATTCTCTCTTCTACATGATAATGATCATAGATCTGTACTTTTATGACCGGATCTAGGAATTATAACTTTATCTAATGTGTTTCCTTCAAGATTAAAATTAATGGAAGATTTAAATCCATTATCTTCTTAATAATTATTTGATTCATCTTGATACTCTCATTACGTTGGATATTATTGAGTAAATGTCAATTAATCCTATTTCTTAACATGTTCTTATTCTTAGCTATTCACTATTAAATCCTATCATGGTGAATTGGAGATGATTATTGGGATCATAAGTATGAGAGTTTGATTCATGTGGGGAACCTATACATTGTGCTTCAGTATTATTCAGGTAAGAAGTTAATTATCATGTTACTAAATTTGTATAAAATGTATAAAATGACATTATCAGTCTTTTTCATAGTCCATGAGTCCTTTATTTATATATCATGACTATGCATGTGTGTGAATCTATGGCACCTTTTATGGTATGGAATTTTTGTGCATGTGTTTATATCCCATGAGACCTATTTTTGTTGACATTTTTGTGTGTCTGTAACTCAATACTGTTCTTTCTATGGATTATATATATATATATGTGTGTGTGTGTGTGTGTGTATGTGTTCATGTGTGTGTGTGTGTTCATGGTATGTAGAAATATATTATATCAGATCAATGTGATATGTAGACCCTTTATGGATTGGTTAATCCATTATACAGGGGGCATGTGTAATGTGACATGTTATGATTATGGTGGTGGTCTTGAATGGAATATGGTAGGGAATGATGGCCTTGAAGTCTGACCAGAGATTGGGTAGTGGGATATGATGTACTTGTGTCCTGACCTAAGATAATTGGTGGGGTATGATGTCCTTATGACCTATCCCAAGGCATGATAACCTTATAGAACGTTCTGAGACTCACAGTAGCCTTATTTCATATTCTAAAATTCATTAGAATAGGAAAAAACATATCTTCTACCATGGAAATAGATTATTTATTATTGGGGTTCATGGTAGCCTGGTTATCTCAAAATGGTATGACATGTGATTTTTTACTAGTGAGTTTACTTTTCTACCATTTCATATAATTTTATATAAATTATGCACTAGTGTTAATTATAGTGACCCTGCTTTTTCTTACATTACTATTACATCATTATAAAGACAAACAACATAAAATCATCATACAAAGAGGATCCAAAGGATTAGTGTCTTTGGAAAACTAGGGCCATACAAAACTTTTACAACATAAATATAAACATTTATTTAATCCCTTATTCTCTAGATTCTTAATAACCCATGTGTTCCCCTTAGTATAAGTAGTCACATGAAGATATACCCAAAAAGAGGTGATATAATATCCCAGTAAGAGGATAGATAAGAAAATTAAACAATATAACATGGGGTGAGCATAATAATTATCATCTTAACATAGGTAACTGATAATAATCAAAAGATGAGAATTAAAAAAATATATGGAATATGGTTATGGAAAAAAATAAAACATCATGTTTTAGTGGTCAACTATCACACATAGTTGGGAACAATGATAGAATTATGTTCATGAATATTTTACTTTACTCATGAGGTTATTCACATTACCCAATTCATTGGAGTGTAATTTATTTCCAGGAACACCCGTCACATCATAACATTTTAATTGCACTCTATAATTCTGTATGCACCTGTCACATCATACATTTACATTATCAAGAATACCAAATAGAAAATATATCAATATTGATCATATAATAACCCATGAAAAGGAATGGGTTTAATTTCATAATAATACATTCAGAAAAATTGGGTTCCCAAATGGAATAGGGAATAACAGACTTGATATAAGAATCATCAACCTTGAGTGTAGGAAACAATCTTGGGAAGTAAAGGGTGTTTTTTTGAAAGAAGATTTCTTTTGGAAAACAATATGTTTGTCCAAAACACAATTATAAAAAATTTATATCCAAGAAAAGGTATGATAATTATGAATAAATTATTTTTAAGTAATAACCATAATGAAAATTATGTGAAAGAGGGAAAATCCAATGAAATGGAGTTGGGTTCAAGAATTCCCCTTACCTTGCCTCTGAACATTTACTTTACTTTAATGTCCTATATAATGATATTATCTTAGTTAATTAACAATTAAAGAACCTTTTATACATTAATATGATTCATTATGGTTTTATTAAGTGCTTTTATGGGCCTTTATATGAGAAATATAGTTAAATTTCATCATTTGAGAGTGTTTGTTTTCTTAGTTTTCACAACCACTTCACTTGTATACATGAATGGAAGTTAGTGTAAAATGAGAATAAATGTCCAGAATTGTTTCTATATGTTATTAATTATAATAAAAGAGTTTAAATGATATCATAATGGATTTTTTATATACCATGAATTTAAATCATTATATAAAAGTTAATGATTACCGTTTTAGGATAATTTTGGCCATATTTCAATCACAACAAACCTATTTCATTCTATCATTTAGTAGTATTTATTAACGTTAGTCATAGAACATAAAAATGGTTATAAAACACATATTAAAAAATATTTTAAAACTATTTATTGTTTTGTTATCATCCATGAAGTCATTAATGTAAAATTAGAGTGCATCGCCCACATTGTCGGAAAATTGGCACATCACGGGTAGTGATTTCATTTTTATAAAAGAGAGAGAGAGAGATAGGAGTATAATGAAAAATATTCCATTAACAAGATATAATACCTATATAATAATCATTCCAGATTTATCATGAATTTTTTAAGATAATTCGAGGATAAGAGAATAAAATAAATGAAAATTGAAATGAAATTGAAAGAAAAGAGATAGAGGAATTGACTATTCATTTATCCTCTTGAGATCCACCTCAAGGAACCTAGGTTTGGTATTTTGATAAGACCATGTTATCTTGGATGTGTGGGAAGGGATAGGGAAGTGTTTTAGGTAAAATTTGGTCACGTATTGATTCTTGATATGTGTGAGGAGAAGAGGGTGTAAGGGATGGTATTAATTATTGAGGAGAAGGGTGTTTTCTCAATATTAAATTCATTAGTTTATTAATTTCCCTATCAAAAAGAAATAGTTGGGATTAAATGAATAAATATAGTAAATAGGGAATTTGAGTTATATATTTGGGTTCTAACATCACTCATGATGTTAGGAATAATGGATATAATTTATAATTTATTTATACACTAAATTTCCATATTTTACTCTTCGCCAAAAAATCATGTATTTCATAAAAATCCAAATAATTCACCCTAACAAATTTTCGATGAATAGAATACAAAAATGAACTCCATTTTCTGAAAATAATTTTCTAAATATGGTTAATTTAATTAAAATCAACATTTACTTAGAAAATTGAGAATTTAAAATTAAAACTGATTTTATAACACTTTTGAAAAATCACAAAAGGCCTTATAAAATTATCTTAAAACCATAAGACATAAAAATATTAATTTATGAATAAATTTTGTGAAAATAAATTTTATTAAAAATTTATAATAAAATATTTATTAAATATAAAAATACCAGGACTTAATCAATAACTTTTAAAATATTTATTTAATTATACTATGATATAATTATTTCATATTTTCACTTATAAGATGGATAAATTTTATTTATACTATCATTGGTACGATTACTATACACTTCAATGATTTACTATCCGTAAGGGCCATATTACAATTCATAATCATTAAATTAGTATTCATAAGGGTAAGATACTATTCACAAAAAATTATGTTTTCCCTATCATACACTAAATATCTTACTGATCACAACCATGTATGTTAGTTTTTTGAAATTCAAAACACAACATTGGAAAATTTATGCTTAATGACTAGTATATAATAGTTAGACAATATTTACAATCATGATGTGGAATTTTATTTCATAATGTGATTATGTGACATAATTTTAAGAAGGTAATTTCCATTAATACAACATTGAGTCATTAAATTATTCCCCCCTTTGGAAATTTCACCCTCAAAATTTCATTTTAAATAAAAAGGTAAGGATAATTCTCCTTTATCACCTTCTTGTGTTCCCATGTTGCCTCTTCATACATATGGTTCCGCCACAACACTTTTAAAAGGTGTGTTTCCCTGATGTGTAGAACCTTATCTCTATAATCTATAATCTTTACTTGCTACTCCTCATAAGAGAGATCATCTTCCAGCTATACCACATATGAGTTCATTACATGATAGGGATCTGTTATGTACTTCCTTAGGAGTGATACATGTAACACATCAAAAAATTGATCCATATTCGATAGAAGTGAAAGATGATAGGCCACAGATCCTATGAAATCAAGGAACTCAAAGGGGATAATGTATCTTGGGCTTAGCTTCCCTTTCATTACGATCTGGTGACTATCTTCCATGGTGATATTTGAAGGAAGGCTTTACCTCCAACTTCTAACTACAAGTACCTATGGTGGTTTTCAGTAATTTTTTTTTCCCAACATTGAGAAGCTTTGAAATTTTTCTGGATAGATTGAACTTTATCTATCATCTCTTTCACAAGATTAGGTCCTAGTAGATTTGCTTCCCCAACATCATCCCAATAGGTTAGAGTTCTACATCTCTTTCTATATAGATCTTCATATAGTTCAATCAGAATACTTGAGTGGAAGATATTGTTGTATGAGAAATAAACCATTGGGAGATGCTGATCCCATCCACCATTGAATTCAAATGACAATACTCTTAGCATATCTTCAAGTTTCAGAATAGTCCTTTCAAGTTTAAATTCAGTTTGGCAGCGATAGGCCATGATAAAATTTAATTCAGTACTCAAGGCATATTGAATACTCCTCTAGAATTTAGATATGAACCTGGAATCAGGATCATGTAAAATCAAGAGTGTAACCCCTTGCAGTCTCATGACATCCTTCACATATATCATTTCATGTTTTTCAAGAGATAGATATTCACGAATATTGATAAAGTGGGTAGTATTGGTGAGTTATCCCACCACAACCCTTATTCCATTATTTTCTTCAGATATCTTTGGGAGACCCATGAAAAAGTCCATGGTTAAATTATCCCATTTCCATTTGGGTATAGGAAATGGTTACATAATACCTTGGGACTTTTTTCTCTCTATATTATCTTTATGAAAATCAAGCACCTTGAGATATATTACACAATATCCCTTTTTTATGTTATCCCACTAGAAGTGTTCATGGAGATCATGATATATTTTAGTGCTACCAGGATGGATAGAGAAATTTGAGCTACGTGAATTTTCCAATAGATCCTTATTTGTCCCAGGTGATGAAGGAACACAAAACCTTATTCCAAACTAAATTACACCATCATCATCGATATGGAACTCTTGCAGCTTCCCTTCCTTTACTGCATTAAACTTATTTTGCAAATTGGGATTATCCCTTAGGGCCTCCTTGATCTTCTCTTGGATATATGGTTGGGAAATTGTTTCAAAAAAGTATGATGTATTTTCTTCCATTATGACTTCCAAATCCATCCTTTTAATGTCCAAGAAGATATAGTCTTTATCAATCTACAACATGGATAGAGTTGCTGGTTATTTTTTCCCTAGAGTAGTAGCTACCTTAATTCCCTTTCTATGATGATAGTGAATAGAAAAATTATAGTATTTGATTAACTCTAATCATATCCTTTGACACATATTGGGATATTTTTTATGTTTAAATAATTTAGGATCTTATTATTGGTATATATGCCACACTTCTCACTATATAGGCTATTCTGCTATATTTTCAAGAAAAAAACCACCGATGCTAGCTCTAGATCATGCGTAGGATAGTTCTTCTCAGGGATCTTCAATTTCCCTGAGGCATAGGCTATGACATTATCATTTTTCATGAGTAAAAAACCCAATAATTTCTTGGAATAATAAATATATATAACAAAACATTCTACACCTTTATATAATGTGAGTAAAGGTGGAATGATAAGACTTATATTTAGCTCGTTGAAGCCTTCCTCACATTCTTCTATCCAAAAATACATTAACCCTTTCCTAGTTAACTTAGTTAGCTGGCTTGAAAATCATGAGAAATTTCTCAAAAAACATTTATAGTACCCTTATAATCCAAGAAACTATATATTTCTATAAAAAGAGAGGGTTTGGGCAATTCCTCAACAGCCTTGGTTTTCAAAGGCCCCCACAGAAATTCCTTAACTTGTGAACACATGTCCCAAGAATGTGACTTACTACATCAAAAAGTCACACTTTATAAACTTGGAATACAAAATTTCCTTCCTCAATGTTTCCAACACAATTCATAGATATTCTTCATGTTCTTCCTTTATCTTGGATTAGATGAGAATATCATCAATAAACGGTATGAAAATTTTTTGAAGTTAATTTCTAAAGACTGGGAATTAGTATGTCTAAATGGCATCACCAAAAAATCATAGTGTAAGTACCTTGTATGGAAGGTAGTATTATGAATATCTTCTTTATTCACCTTTGATGATATCCAGAATGAAGATACACCTTTGAGAAGTACCGATCTCCTCTCAACTGATCAAACTAGTCATCAATCCTTAGAAGAGAATACTTGTTATTTATGGTGATCTTGTTGATTTCCAAATAATCTATACATAGCCATATTTTTCTTTCCTTATTATTTACTAATATCTCTTGTACACCCTATGGTGATGCAATAGAGTGTATGACCCCTTTATCCAAATTCTCTTGCAACTGTTTCTTTAACTCCTCCATTTTGATAGGATACATATTCTAGGGACACTTTGAGATAGGAGTAGCTCCGGGTATTAGTTCTTTTGAGAAATATACCTCATGATCTGAGGGTATTCCAGATAACTATTTAGGAAACACATCACTGTATTCCCTCACGTCGGTCATTTCCCCTAGTTGGAGAACTTCCTTTGACTCAACCATTTGAGCAAGGTATGCTTCGTCATTGGGAATCAAAACCCAAACAGTTTAAGGATTTTTTAAATGAGATTCATGACATCACTTGATTTTTTGAGGAATATGGGATGGTTTAGAATATTAATAGATATTTCTTTTTCCGGACAATCTATATGTGTTCTATATAAAGAGAGACTATCCATCCCTAGTATAGCAGAGAATTCCACCAAGGGAAGTATCACAAGGTTTTTTGGAAGAATCATCCCACATACACCAATATATGAAGAGTATAACACTTTGGGGATTTGATAAAATGGTTATAGTGAACTTGAAAGATATAAATGAATATGTACAACCAAAATAAAAAAAGATTTTTGTCATTATTGAGTGAATTGGAAGTGTACCTTGTATGAATTCATTTTATTGCACCACTTCCACAATATTGATGGAATAATACTTCACTTGATCCTTTTTCTTTGGTGGTTGATGTCACTGATTACCCTTTAGAACCCAAAGGTTAGTGCAATGGCTTGCATAGTTCCCTTGCTCCCTACAATTGTAGCATTACACCTTGGGTGGTGCTCTTATTTCCTCCACCACATTGTCCTACCATTTCACGTCTTTTTTGACATTCATGAACTTGGTGGACTTGTCTCCCAAATTTTAAGAATTTCCCCATCCCTTTGAAAAAATTCCCATATTTCGTCTTCCCACATTTTTGACAAGTGTGTGGTTGAGTTTTCTTTCCACCCCTCTAATTAGATCCTCTATCTTAAAACTCCATCTTTCATTTCTTATCACCATAGCCATGGGACCAATACAAAAACTCTATCTAATATTTGAGAGCACATCAAAAAAATTAATTATAACTCCACAAATATAGAATTACAAGATACTTTTATAGGTGTGGCATTAAAACACTAAATTTTCTATCAATTTTGCTATCATTATTGATAACAAAACATGAAGTGTACCTTGAAAGCATTGTGAAATTTTCATTATAGGCTCTAAAATATTTTCCTTCCTTTTTGATAATCTCTATGAATTCTCCCTCAATATTTTGTATAAGAGTCTGATGGAAATAATTGTCAAGAAACAATATCTTAAAGTCTTCCTACACCATATCATCAATTTCCTCCCTCAGATTGGTGTTCTTAATCAACACCCACCATTGGTCGACCTATCCATCTATATGATAAATGGAAAAAGTCACCTTATCCATATTATAACAATGGATCACAAAATATATATTCTCCATTGTGTTCACCCACTATTCCAAAACTAGTGGATTTGAAGATCCACTAACTGTTGGTGGTTATTGCTGCATAAAACACTCGATAGACAGTTTCTACCTCTTAGGAGAAGGAGGAACTTCCACATTATTAAGGATATTTTTTATAATATGAGATATATGGGTAATAATTGTAATTAAATTTTGAACTAAACCTCCCAAATCATTGGGGATGTTGTTTGGGAAATAGTTTCATTATCCCTCACATGGGTTGTTGGACAGGTTTCTTATGGTTCCCACCATTTTTCAAAATAGAAAGGGTTATAACAAAATATATGTTAACAAGTCATGAATAAGTAATTCATTTATTTTTGAATTTATGTATAAAGGCATTTATTGTAGGATCCCTATGTTTAGAAACACATCTTGGGTGCTTACTAATAATTAGTCTCATACTAAAGGATTTCACTAAGGTTCTCTAATCCTAATTACCAAATTATGTAAACTATCCTCTGATACCAACAATTACAACCCTTATTTTTCACAAATTACCATTAAATCATTATAAAGATAAAAACATAAAATAATTACAAAAATAGAATTAAAAGGTTTAGTGTATTGGTAAAACTTGGAAAATACTTAACTTTTAAAACATAAACACAAACATTAATTTAATTCCTTCTTCTCTATCTTCTTAATGGACCTTGTGTTATCCTTTGTACAAGTATTTACCTAAAGAAATACATAAAAAAGGGGAGAGATAAAATCTCATTAAGATGATAGATAATAACATGAAATAATATAAAATGGGGTGAGAATAATCATTATCATCATAACATAGGCATAGGATCATAATCATGAGAGGAAGCATTAAGAATATACTTCGAATGTGGAAATATATAAAAATGAAACGTCATGGATTAGTGGTCAACTACCACACATAGTTGTAAATAAATATAGAATCATGTTCATGCATATTTCAATTTAATCATGAGGTTATTCACACTACCCAATTCCTTGTTCTCTATATAATTATGGGAAAACCCCTCACTTCATTACATTTTCATTGTGCTATATAATCCTGTTGCACTTGTCACACCATAACATTTACATTATCATTCATGCCACATAAAATATATATAAATCTTGAAAATATATTAACCCATGGAAATAATGGGTTTCATTTCATAATAATACATTCACAAATTTGGGTTCCCAAATGAAATAGGTAATAACATACTTGATATAATAATCATTAACCTTGTGTGTAGAAAACAATGTTGAGAAGTAAAAGGTGTGTTTTTTTGAAAGAAGAGTTCTTCTGGAAAACAATTTGTTTGTAATAAACTAAATTAGAAAACATTTCTAACCCAAAAAAGTTAATATAATGATGAATAAATTAATTTTAAGGAATAAACATACTAAAAATGGAGTGAAACAGGGAAAACCCAAAGAAAGATAGTTGGGTTTAAGAATTCCCCTTACCTTACATCCGAATGATTCCATTACATTTATGTCCTATATAATTATATTAGAATAATTAATTAACAATACTAAAAAAATTTATACTTTAGTATGAAACATTATGTTTTTATGAATTTTCTTTATCGGCTTTTGGATGAGTTGTAGAGTTTAATTTCATCATTCGAGAGTATTAATTTTCTTTGTTTTCATGGTTGGTTCACTTGAATACAGGAATGGAATTTCATATAAAATCTAGATAAATGTATAGAATTATTAATATATGTCACTAAAAATCTTACTGGAGTTTAAATTATCTCATAATTAATTTTTTTATATACCATGAGGATCAATCATCAGATAAAAGTTAATAATGATCGTTTTAGGTTAATTTTGGTTTTATTTCGATCACAACGAACCCAAGTTGTTTTTATCATTTCGTATTATGTATTTACATTAGTTATAGAACATAAAAATGTTTATAACATCCATATTAAAATAATATTTCATGAATTTATGGTTTTATTAATTTCCTTGAAGGCGTTAAAGGGAAATGAGAGTGCATCGCCCATGGTGTCGGAAAGTTGGCACATAACGGTAGACGATTTCGTTTTTATACAAAAGGGAGAAAGAGATGGAGGAGTAGAATGAATAATATTCCATTAAAAATATATAATACTAGTATATTAATCATACTGGAGTTATCATGACATTTGGATAAGAGAATACAAGGATATGGGAAGAAGATAAATGAAATTTGAAAAGAAATTTAAAGAAAAGTGATAGAGGAATTACCTCTTTAATTCTATTTTTGAGATCCTTATTAAGGAAACTAGGAATGGTCTTGTGATTATACCAAGATATATTGTATGTGGGTTAGGGTCTTGGGAAGTTTTTTGGGAAGAATTTTGGGAAGGATTGAATCTTGATAGGTGTGAGGAGAAGAGGGTGTGAGGGGTGGTATTTATTGTGGAAGAGAGGGGTGTTTCCTCATTTTTTTAATTTAGTTTATTAATTTCCCTCAAAACAATAAATATTGATGATTCCATGACTAAATACAGTAAATATGGGATGTGAATTTGAGATTTTTGTTCTTACATCACTCATGATGCCAAGAATAGGGGATATAAATTACAATGTATTTATACAGTAAATTATCGTACTTTACTATTCACAAAAAATTAAGGAATATCAGAAAAATCCCAAAAATTCACACTAAACATTTTTCAATGTATAGAATTAAAAAAATGAACTCCATTTTATGAAAATAATTTTCTAAATATGAGTAATTTAATTAATATCATCATTACATAGAAAATTCAGATATTAAAATTAAAACTGATTTTATAACACTTTGAAAAATAACATAAGGTCTCATAAAATTAACTTAACACTATAAGACATAAAAATATTTATTTATGAATACATTTTGTGAAAATAAATATTCTTTTAAATTAGTAATAAAATATTTATGACTTATAAAAATACCGAAACTTAATTACTAATTTCAAACATATTTATTTAATTATACTATGATATAATTATATCATTTTGTCACTTATAAGATGGATACATTTTATTTTTACTATATTTGGTCTAATTACTATGAACTTGGACGATTTAATATTCATAATGTCCATATTAATAATCATAAAGTTAACATTACTATTCATAAGGGTGAGTTACTATTCACCAAAAAGTAAGTTTGTCCTATTAGACTCCGAATATCTTACTGATTGCAACTGTGTATATTAGATTTTCAAAATTCAAAACATAGAATTAGAAAAATTAGCTTAAATGACAAGTTTATAAAAGTCACATAGTTTTTAGTACCATGTTGTGGTATTGTTCTTCCTAACGTGATGTTAGGAAAAATAATTATAAGAAGGAAATTTCCATTTGTAAAACATTAGGTCGTTATATTAATGAAACATTTATAGCTCCCTAATGCGTTTTTACTCACACCATGCATGGGAATCTCAGTTCATGTAGATACTTTATGGCTAGGGATCATGTAAAGAGATATGACCCCATGTCAAGTGGTTAATATAGAGGAGAAAGGTAGATGGGGGGAGTTATAGTGGAATTTTGGTTACTTTTCATGATCTCTCTTGTTATCTTCCATCATAGTTTTATTTAGAACTTGACTTATGATTGGATGTTTGTTAGTTTTCTTGTATGAATTTTTGATACAAAATGATTTATGTTATTTACTTTAATTTCATTATTCTCTTATTTTATTATCATTTCTTAATGTTAAGTGTTTGTTAGAAATTTACAATAAGGGAATAGTATCCCCATGTCATATTTTAGTATCTCACCACTAGTTAGAAGACACTTATGTTTGAGGAGGTGCTCATGAGTTCGTGTGACACTCTATCCAATATTTGGCAATTCAGGCTGGGTGTTAAAAAATTAAATCAGATCATTCTTCATGGTATATGAATTTAGAGTTCAGTAAAACAAAGATAAGACAATTGAGAGTAAGGTAGGGGAGTTACTCATGTTCCTAGCTAGATCCTGTGTAATGGACCTCCGAGTTTTTTATAAATGCAGGATTACTATTTACAATTTTATTATTATAGTTTTATATTGGTCTTGATTATTTTTGTGTATTTATGGTTTATGATATTTGGGTGAGTTTATTCATAATGAGTAGGTATAGAGGATTACATGTCATGTGACTGTTTTCTTTTCATTGATTGAGTTTTATTTATTCAAATTCCAGTTATAATCTATGTTTTATTCCCTTTTGATGAATTGTTAAAGAAATTTAATTATTTGAACCTAAGTATCATATAACTTTTTATATGTATATAAATATGACTCATGTTATGGTATAAGGGAATTGGTCTTAGGACTTGGGTAATGTACGTGGTTATCAATTATAGTTTTAGGTAGCCTATTATGAAGAACAAACATAAAGTGTTTTTTAAATGTGTTTCCATTTAAAATTCAGGTAGTATTGTTATTTGAGTTGTCAAATCCATTTTCATGTGTTGAATTTGTCATTTTTTGAAGTTAATCCTTGAAAACCTATTAGGGGACCACCTTGAAGGACCCCAAAACACCCTGAGAGGGGATTGGTGAATAAGGGTGTCAACGTTTTCTTTTTAGCTAATGGATCTTGTTACCTTATTGGTAGGAACCTGTTAAAAATGTCGGATGAGAAAGTTCAGAAAACAAAAAATCACATTCAAAGTGAAGGAACAAAAATTTTACTTGGTCCACTACTAAGGGCTACATCCAAGGATTATATGTTGATAGGTTGTTGGTGGTACCAAAGTTCACTAATATTAAATAGTTGGGGAGTACAAAAGTTTAACATAGTGACTCTGTTCTAGGCGTACTATTGTTACATGTTTTTATGGAGAGGACACTACATCCCTTGGATCACTTCCGTTGACTCCCCCTTTATCACTACATTGAGAAGAAAATGAACTCGTTTTTATCAACATAAAGGTCGCTTCAATGGGTTGGAATTAAATCATGCATACTTAACTATATATACATGCTCTCTTAATGTCTTGTTTTTTCCTATAGATGTAATCTACTTTTCAGCGTACTGTTAGTTCCTGAACTGGTCCTCCACAAACTGGTATTCTTCCTTTGCGTACTGGAGTGTTCCACATAACACATCTTCATGCCACCTCTATAAACCTCGACCACATACCTCCTTTAGAAACCATGTTCGCATACTACCGTCACTCATGATCTCTTGTCATACTTCTTCACCGCGTTTGTAAATTTCTTTTTCTTCTCCTTTGAAAACCATCTATTGCGTACAGCCTTCCATTGTGTACTACCATGCTCTATATACTAACTCGCTTTCATCGCATACTATAAGAGTACCGAATTCTAAGTTTTTCCTACGTAGACAAACTCTGCTATGCATACAACTTCTTTAAGAAGAATACTTCTTCCATGAACTACTTCTCCTCTGTATACTGTCTTCCATGAACTATTTTGGATTTCACCAAATTCCCTTCAAATTTTCATTAAAGTCTTTACAAGGTTGTGTTTTAGAAAACTACTTTAATATTTCACCAAATTTCTCTCAGTTTATTTTTATTCTCAGTGTCAAGCCTTAATAAAGGGATTAGTACTCCTTATAAAGTATAATAGATCCTCAAAATCTGAAAAACCAATATTTACCAAATCTTGGATATGAAACCACCTCTACTGCATATCTTGTATCTCCCGCGAGACATTTTAACCTACGTGGTCCACATACCAACTTTTCTCTCTTTTCAGCAGCAAAATTACCAACCATATTTTTTAAAACAATTCCCTTCTTGACTTCAAAAATCACCACCACATTTCCACCAATGACGAGTCATCATGTGAACCTCCAACCTTCCATATACCGCATTCACTCTATGAACCATTCCGCTTATATGGTATCCCTGTAATTTTTTATTCTGTGATCCATTCCCACTACATAGTTCATGGTTCACTATTCCACATACCATAAATGTTGTTCCACAAAATATTCCTAGAAAAAACATTCTGCATACTGACTTTGTGAAAACCATCCTTTTCCAAAAACAAACTCCCAATTTAGAGGCCCCAAAATATGGAAAACACTAGGAAATTGTGATACCTTAAATACTGCATTCAATATCAATCATAAGACCAAATTTCTTGAAAAAATCATTGATCAATCCAATATGGATTGAAAACAAACACCAAAAATATTCTATTTCTAGTAGAGAATATCCTAGGTTCCAACAATCTTCCCCTTTGGGGTTGTTGGAAGTCCACAGATAAATTCAATGAATCACCTGTAACAATAAAAACCTAATTTGTGATAAAAAAATCATCCAATGATCTAAGTATACAAGAGAAAATCTTTGTGTAGAAAGAAAGAGGATCATGAATTGGGTTCTCATGTCCTATAGCTCACCATTCTCCCCCATTGTAATTTTTTTTGAATTTCTCTATTCTCAATCTTACTATAACCAAACCGAAAAAACATTACATGATTATTGAATTTCTCTATTATCCCCCATTGTAAATAAATCCAAATAATCCAATTTTTTCTTGCAAGGCTCAAAAAACACTCCCTTGGATCGTATCTCCCCTATAAACCTACAAAACCTTCATGAATAGATTAAAATAGTTAATAAATATGGGGAGAGGGGATATTTTTAAACCTCCTCATGCATGGTGAGGTGGTTGAACACCAAGGTTCAACCAATGCTTCTCGAACACATGTACTAATAATGCATTGGTTAGTATGTTATCCACTTGATCATCAGTTCTATCATGATCCATTTTAATCATTACTTATTCAAAATTTTCCTTAATGAAGTGATATCAGATTTCAATGTGTTTCGTATGAGAATGATGAAAATGATTCTTCATAACATTAATTGTGCTATGGTTATCACAATGAATAATAATATTTTGTTTAACCTCATCACCAATATCAGCCAATTATTACATCATCCACAATATTTGAGTATATTCCCTTGTAGTAGAGATATACTCAGCCTAAATAGTACTAATAAAGTACTTTCTTATTTCTTACTCAACCAAACTACACATTTATTACCAGTAAAGAACTATCTTCAACTTGTGGACTTTCTATTAACAACATCTCTAGCCGAATCAGCATCCGAAAATGTGGATAGTTAACTATCTCTTCCTGGAACAAAGCATAAACCATAATTGTGAGTTACTTTCATGTACCTCATGATTATTTTCACAGTTTCTATATGTTCTTAATTCGGATTACACTGAAAGATGGCCTCAAATCATGTTGTAAAGACAATATTTGGCCAAATCGTAGTCAAGTACAATATCATTCCAATAATTTTCTTGTACATTGTGGGATCTACATATGTCCCATCTTCACGATTTCCATGTTTTTTCCAAACTACAATCAGAGTTGACATTGGTTTGGAATCATGCATATTGAATTTATTTAGAAATTCTCTTGCATACTTTTCCTAAGAAAAAAAAGTGTAATATTTTCCCTGAATCACTTGAAACCCTAAAAAGTAAGCAAGTTCATCAATCATAGAAATTTCAAATTCTGATTTCATGGTATTGGAAACTTAATCCACTAAACCCTTTATGCTTTATACAAATATAATATCATTCACATACATTAGAACTATGGATTGATCTTTGTTATAATTCTTCACATAAAGATTCAGATCCACTCCTCCTCTTTTAAATTTTATATTCATTAGATAAAAATACAATCGAGAGTGCCATGCCCATGGTGCCTATTTTAGACCATATGAATCCTTCTTTAATTTGTAAAACTTCATTTCATCATTACCAAGAAGAAATATCACTGGTTTTTCAATATAGACTTTTTATTCAAGAACACCATATAAGAAATATCTCTTGACATCCAATAGATACACTTTGTGTCCTATTTGAATTGGCATGGAAAGAAACAATATTATTGAATCCAGTCTAGCCACATGAAAAAATGTTTCTTCAACATCAACACCTTGAATATGGGAAAAACTTTTACACACCAGTCGTTCCATATTTATTATCACATTTTCATTATTGTCAAATTTATTTTTGAATATCCACTTCATACCAATCAAATTTTGGTTTTTGGGTATCTTAACTGTATCCTATGTTTGGTTCTTATCAATCTAATCTAATTAATAAATCATGGACTTAACCCGTGATTCATCTGTTACAGCTTATCCAAATGAGGATTGCTTCATAATTAATAGAAATACAAATTGTTCACTATATCTCATTCTCCTGGTTTGTGTGGGAGTTTTCCATTCCCTAATGATGTTGGATCGATCAATTTATTCTCTTCTATTTCTCCTGTAAGGTTCAAAAGAATTTTCTTCACCCATGGTTTTTTCTTCTGATTCTTATTCTGAGTCAAAATCAAGATGTGACTCTTGTATTTTTATTCATGTCTTCTTATATTTTGTATTTGGATCTATTCTATATCCACATTTTCATTATATTCCATCACACAAGTAGAAAAATTTCTTAATCCATCTTTGAATTTATGTTCAATGATATTCACATCAAGGTTTTCCACAATTTTTATAAGAAATTTATTATTTTTTTATTTTCTATTCATTGAATATCTGAGGAATAATTTTTCATCTATAGAATCACTATACTTTACTAGATTTTTTTATATGTTTTAGATAAAACATTTACTACCAAAAACAAAAAAAATACTTCAATGATGGATTCCTTCAATTATATAACTCATAGGGTGTCTTGGTTTCCCCCATATAAAGCCCCATTCAGTTTTGGATATAAAATTTAGCTTGAACATACTCTTTCCAATAATGGTAATAGATATAAATCTCAATGAACATAGTTCTAACCATACTATTCACTTGTCGATTTATATGATCAATAACTCCATTTTACTGCAGAGTTCTCATAGAAACCACCTCATGTTGTATCTCATGTTTATCTAGGTATTTTTTAAACTCAATGAATGTATATTCTCAACCGTTATGAGAGAACATAACTTTTATTGTCTTTACATTATAATTCTCAGCTATTCGGTGATAAGTATTCATGAAATCAAGCACTTTCCATTTCCTATGTATAACCATCACACAAGCCATTCTACTACAATAATCAATAAAAATATTGAAGTATCTTTATCCATGAGTCCCAAAAGCATTTATCAGACCACATACATCTGTATGAATGAGATCAAGAAGATTTTATCCCCTTTTCTTCTTTGGATGATATAAACTATAGACCAACATCCCTCAAATGAAGTTATCACAAGTATTTTATAATTAATGATTCAAATTGAGGATTTACATGACTATATTTATCTTATATATCTTTTACATGTCTTGTTGATTGATGTGACCCACCCTCTAAGGCCAGAAGTTATTTTTTTATTCAATAGTCATGTAGAAATGTTTTTCTTTACTATCAACTTGGTATAGGTTTCCATAGGTTCTGAAATGTTTCATGAGAGAATCCCATTTTCTTCCTTTTATGGTACTCCCCTTTTGATCAAATGTCACTATGAGTCCTGAGTCATAAGGTTGACTCACACTCAGGAGATTATGATGTAACCCATCTATATGAAGAACGTCAATCTTCTTGGGCTTGCCATTGGCCAATTCTGTACTTCCACTTCGTTTAATCTTCAAAGCACCATAATTACCAAATCTTACTACTCCATAAACCTTTTTATTGACATTCCTCAATAGTTATGAATTTTCCATCATATGGGATGATCATCCAGTATAAAAAAATCCAAGTGTTGTTGTTCTTGTTAGATTTTATAGCTACTTTGGCAAGGATTTAATTTTCAATTTTCTTCTTTTACTTCCATGAAATATTAGTTTGAGTGAATAACAATGAGGGAATTTCAAAACTCTTTTCCATGTGCATAGGTTCTTCATATTTGTAATATTATTCCATAGGAGAAAACCTTTTTGAATGAACAACCCCAGCTTTTTAATGAGTATTGACATGTCTTTGAGTTCTATACAAATTGTTTCTCCCATTACATTGTCTGTAATCAACAAATTTATGGCCAATTTTAGAATAATGAAAACAATATCCATAGAAAATATTTATTCTATAAGAATTAGGATATAAATTCCTTCTCCTTTTTTGACTTCCTAGATCTTCCCCATTCAAGTATCTATGTGCCTATTTATTGTATGACATGGTTTGTCCTAGATAGACACAATATTTATATTTTAAATGTGGGGATGAATTTTCACTTATATTCCTTCTCATGTCAATTTACTTAAGAGGGTATTTTTATTTCCTATCATCTTGATAAACTTAAGGATAGTTTTCAGTCCTCCTTTCAATCTGGTTTGATAATTTATTTGTTTGTACTTTAGGTTAATTTTCAACCTATCCAACTTTCATCTGGCCTTTATTTTTACTCATTTTATTTACACCATTAGATGTTTAAGTATCACAACTGATTCCACTATTACCCATGAACAAATGTCTTTTGTTATTCAATTTCTTTTCAACTCCATCTGAACCATTCTTAGCTCTCTCTAGTAACTTAGTATCTAATAATTTTTCAAAATGTATTTTCCTCTTAGTTTCCTTTTAAATTGATTCACTTTTGAGTTTACTCCTCAGAGCAACAAATTTTTCTTCTAAACATTAAATAGGCTTGGGCTTCTCTTCTAGTCTGGAGGTTAGGTAATTGATGAACTTTTCCTATTCTTCTATTATGTGTTTTTGTTAGACTACATTTTCAATTATTTCAAGGATTTATGAATATAATTTCATAAATTTTTCCAGGCAGTCAATTTCAGCTTCAAGATGATCAACATATTCTGATGATTCTTGCACAATTTTTTTTCCACGTATTGCATATCTTATAGTCATTGTGAAGATTATGAAAAGAATCATTAAGTTGAAACCTGGGATAAACATTAGTTATAAACTGATTATATCCATATTTATCATTTTATGGTTATGTTTTTTCAATTGTATCCATCAGAGAAGCATGATTTCCAGACATAAATTCTACTCCTTCCTCAAAGAATTTATTTTACACATATTATTCTCCATAAACAAAACTCTTTTATTGTAATTTATTTTAGGTTTTCAAGTACCTCTTTTTGAAAAATCTTTTCTGATACTTCTGAATGTATCTAGTTTTTCTTTCATCATCATCGAACATTATTTCTCACCGAGAGGCAATGTGCCCAAATCTTACACAATGAAAACAATCAAGAGGTAACTTGCCTATGATTTTGAAAATTCCCTTATTGAATTTAATTGAAATGGGAGAAAGTATTTATTTTCAATAATTATCTTTATAAAAAATATCTCTTTAATTTTTTTTGATTTTTATGGATTTTAATTCTATTTCATTTATTACATGAGCCTTTGTATCTTCAGGTTTTACTCTCTTCTCATAAGACACCAAACTTCTCAGAAGATCATATAATGAATATTTTGAGATATCCCTTTCCCCAAGGTCTAAAAACATTTTATTTTAATTAGGTGTAATACATATTAGGACTGTACTTACAATATCAATGTGTTTTATTTCTTCAGTAAGTGCTCATATTACTCCAACAACTTCAATAATTCAATTAAAAAATGCAACTGCATTTTCATCTGGATGAATTTTCAGATCATCATACTTGTTGTAAAAAACATGGAGTTTTATCTCCTTCACTTTGTTGTCTCCAACATATATGTTCTCTAGTTTTTCAAAAATAAACTTTTTTGATGTAGTACTCATCACATTTAGATATATCTTAATATAAAGAGATGTAGTGATAAAATTTTGTGCTTTGGAATCTGAGTCAAGCATTTTCCTATCTGTACCAGTCATAGAAATCCAATTTGAATTAGTGACATATATTCTTGTGTAGTGGAAAATGGAACATTCATTTCAAGACATCATAGATGAAATATCATCATATTATTCCATATTTGAATGTTTATTCAATAAAAGTAGTGTACTTCTCTAACAATAACTGTATTCACCATTGTAAGAATAAAGGAAATATTTAACACAACCAATCTATACCCTCTGATACCACTTTAAGGATCCCAAAACACTATGAGAGGGGTGGAGTGAATCATGGTGTCAAATTTGTCTTTTTAACTGATAGATCATGTTCCCATATTGGTAGGAATCTATTAAACATGTCTGATGAGAATGTTCAGAAAACAAAAAAGCACATGAAAAGGGAAGACACAAAATTTTTAATTGGTTCACCACTAAGGGAAAAGTCTACAGAGCATACAATGATAGGTTTTTTGTTATAAAAATGTCCACTAATGTTCAATAGTTTTGAATTATATAATTTTATCATAGTCACTATGTGCAAGTCACACTACAATTACAAGGTTTTTGGGATAACACAATATATCCCTTAGATCACTTCTGTTGAATCCCCCTTTCTAACTGTGATGGGAAGAATCTGTACCCAGTTTATCGACTTGAAGGTCACTTTAATGGGTTGGAATTAAATCATGAATCCTTTAATATAGATAGATTCTCTATTGAATTCTTGTTTTACCCTACATATGTAATCTACTATTCTGCATACTCTTCATTCTCAAACTTGTCCCCCCAAACTATCCTTCTTCCTTCACATACTGGAGTGATCTACGTACCAACTTCATGTACCACCTATGCAAACCTCGACTGTTTACCACCTTTACAAACAACGTTCGCCTACTTCCTTCACTCCAGATCTCATGTACTTCTTCTTCACAACATTTGTGAACTTCTTTTGCTTCTCTTATGTGAAATATATTTTGCGTACTACCTTCCTTTTTGTACTAACTTTCTCCACATACCGCCTCAATTTCACCACATATTTCAAGAGCACCATGGTTTGAGTTCTTTTTTTTGTGTAAAAACTCTCCTACATGTAACAATTCTTTAAGTAGAATGCTTCTTCCATGAACTACTTCTCCTCTACGTACTATCTTCCATGAAATATTCTAGATTTCCGTAAATTCCTTTTATATTTTAATTAAATTCATTTCCAAGTTGTCTTTTTGTGAACAACTTCAATATTTCACAGAATTTCTCCTGGATTATTTTTAATCTAAAATCCACACATTAATGAAGGGAATTTTTCACCTTATATAGGTAAATAGATCCGAAAAATATTCTAATCTAATATTTAACAAATATTCAATATAGAACTACCATTACAACGTACCGTGCGTCTCCCACAAACTATTTTTCCATACACAGACCACATACAATTTTTTCTTCCATCGTGGTGGCCAAATTCTCTGCCTCATTTTTGAAAATGACGCCCTTCGTGGATTCTCAAATCATCATCTTGTTTCCACAAATGAAGATCCATCCTGCAAACCACCGAATTCCGCGTACCACATTCACTCCATGAGCCATTCCTCCTATGCGGTATGTGATCCATTTTCCATTACTCAAACCATTATTGATACATGGTTTGTTGTTCTCTATTCCACGTACCATAATTATTGATTTGCGAACTATTCCAAAAAATACCATTCCACATACTGACATTGTAGAAAACCTTCCTTTTCCAAAAATAGACTCCTGATTTTGAAGCCCAAAAATTTGGCCAACATTGGGAAACTCTACCACACTCAATATTGCTTTTAGTCTCAATCATAAGACCACATTCCCTGCAAAATCCTTGATCTAACCAATATGGATTGACAACAAACACAAACCATACTCTATTTCTATCAAAGAACAACATTGGTTCCAAAACACCTAGGGAAGCGATTTTGGATGACACTATCATGGGAAATGCTCCCCCAACACTTCTAAATGTGTCGAAGAATGAATTTGATCATGGTATCATAATCTTTATAGTGGTAAAGATATAAAAACTAATTAAGTATGGATTCTTTCAACTATTACCTATTCATGGTGGAGGATCCCACCGGGAAAGGCTAATTATGGTCAATCTTTCCAAATATTTTAAATTACAACATCCCCTGACATTACAAGGCACCTGAAGCCCCCAGGATCCTGAGGACCAGATTAAGATCATTAGAGTAATTTCAAACCTATTAGAGAATCTTGGTGAGAGGAAAGTGAAATTGGCTATATATATGTTTCATGGACCTGTTGGATATAGTGGAGTGTAATGAATCAATCTAGGAGGCATGAGGGTTTGACTTGTGATACCTTTCAAGGAATTATTTTCAATGAGTTATTTCTAGATATGATGAAGTTAGATAGAGACCAAGAGTTTATGAAACTTAAATAGGGAATGATAATAGTGACAAAATAACCTTATTATTTTATAGAGTTACTGTGATTTTCTCCTCTTTGGATTGGAATGAGGTATAAATATCCCAGAAGTTTGAGATTAGATTGTGATATGAGTTGCGGTGTTAGGTGAGAATATTTTATCTGACCACATACATAGATGTAATATAGATGTCACTTCTAATTGAGAAGATTATAGAATAGGATAAAGATGTATATTTTATTTCTATCCTTACTGGATCAACATTTGGGTTCTCTAGTGAAGTTATGGGTGGCTCATCTGGTAAAAAAAGGATATATACTAGGGTAGAAATACGAAGACGGGGCAGATCAAGGTTTATTAAAATCCCTCTATGGGAGGAAGTTCTCCAATTTCATTAACCATGTTCAGATTGGAAACTACTAATAATTATACATAAATACATATAGCAAGTTTCATTAGTTTTTTAAGATAATATATCACCAACAATTTTTTTTCAAAGAGTCATGATCATGTTCGCGTAGGAATTTCCGGTAGACCCAGGATCTACGGGTGTGGCTAATTGAATCTTAGACAGGGAGTTGGAAAACTACCAGAGGGTTAGACAATGGAAAATGTAGGGATCCCTATATAAATATAGACATCACAGGGCTTGGTGAATCAGGTGAACCAGTGATCACTTGAACAAGGTTGTGGATTTGATGTGTTTAGATTATATATAATAGATCATATTCTAACTAGTGATGGAGAGGGGCCTTTAAAAATCAATGTTAAAGTTTTAATTATATCCATGATCTCTAATGCTTTGTTTAATATATGATATTATCATTCATTTATATATAATAAATTTGTTATTTTTTTAGGTTTTTATATATAGATTTATCATGAAGATTTGTCTCTTGATACTCCTCTTGGGAAGAGGATAGATTATAAATAAAGATATTCAGAATGAATTTTTGTGGTTTTAGTCTATGTATATATGTGGGATTTACTAGTTTTTTGGATGGATTATTTTAATGGGATATTTGGTATGTACTAATTGACTCATTACCGAGATTGTATAGATTATTATCAATGATTGGTGACCTTTATATCCAAGAAGTGATAGAATCATTTCAAACTAGAGAATGAGATATTAAAGTAGCTTGAGTGGGAACAAATCTTAGTTATATTAGGGCCATTATAGCTCAAGTGGAATGTATATTTCTTACATTATATTGGGTAATGGATTAAAACATTTCTCCACATGTGGTAGAACTTTACGAGAACATATTTCCTGATAATTTTTTATTAATCCCTCCTCATATGGGAATTTATTTTTAGATTTAACTCATTCCATGTGCACAACCTATATCAATTTTTATGTATCATATGACATTAGAAGAGATGAAATAGTTGAAAGTGTTGTTTGAAGATCTTAATATAAACAGGTTTATTCTTCCAAGAACATCCCCTTTGGGAGATCCATTTGTTTTTTCTAAGAAGATGGATTTTAGCCTAATGCTCTAAGTGTATTATCGAAAATTGAATCAATTCATAGTAAATAACTTGTATTTGTAACCACGGATCGATGTTTTTTGATTATAAGAGTGGAGACTAGTTGTTCTACAAAATTGATCTACAATCACGCTTCCACCAACTTTGGGTTAGAGAAGAGGATATAATAAAGACAATGTTTAGGAGTAGATATGGGTCATATGAGTACCTTGTGATACCTTTTGGGTTAAAAAATGATACAACAGTGTTCATGGACCTCATTAATAGAATTTAACCTATATTTGGATTCTTGTAGCATGGTATTTATTGAAAATATCTTGGTATATTCATAAACCATATAATTTCATGCTAGAAATTTAGAGATCATATTGAGTAGACTCCAATACATCAGTTATATGCCAAAAAATCAAAGTGTCACTTTTTAATCCAAGAGGTGTGCTTTCTTTGGCATGTTATTTTTGGGACATGAATTTTTATTATTTTAGTAAAGTTGGAGGCGGTTAAATCATTGGAATGTTCTTGGAATGTGTATGGGATTTGGAGTTCTATTAGATTAATTGATTACTATAGGAGGTTTATCTGGGAATTATCCAATTTGGTAGAACCTATAATAAGACTGTCCAAGAAGGGGGTAAAGTTCAATTTGAATGAATAGGAAGTTTCTTAAGGGTCTAACTAGTTATAACCCCACAATATAAACTACCTTACTCACAATGTATACTTGGTGTTCGTGGTTCATTCTTTGAAATTTTGGTGTCATTATCTATTAAATAATATTTTTTTTCATCTATATAGATTTCATGAGCTTATGATATATTTTATCCCAATGAGACTAGAATCTATGGCAGGGATGTTGAATTGAGTATTTAAATATTTTCAATTTTGAGATGGTGTATTACCCTAGAAAAGTTAATGTTGTTTCAGAATATCTTAGAAATAAGATGCATGATTTGAGATCTCATACATCAGAATAAAAATATTAGGTGAGTATATTTTAGGAGAAAGATGCTAGGCCTTATGCACCCTTGTTCATAACTTATAATTTGGATGGTAAGTTCAAGTCTAATTACAAGACTAATCCAGATTATCTAATGATGTGGGAGAGGTTTACAGGAGACAAAATTGTTCATAAGTAGACTTTAAATGAGAATTATGTTCTTTATTTATATGGTAGAATGGTAGTTCCCACTTCAATGAGGGTGGAATTAATGAGGGGATCACACACTTTGAAATGGGTTGTGAATATAGGATCAACAAAGATGCATCATGATATCCAACATAATTTTTGGCGGGTAAGAATGAAAAAGGATGTATCAAGGTTCATTTATTATTGTATCAATTTCCACAAATTTGAAGTATAAAATCAATGACCTAGTGGTTTACATCATTTAATTCTTATAACTGTATGCAAGTGGGGTGAGGTGGTGGTGGAAATTTTCATTGGGTTTACCATGACCATGAGAGGTTGGGATGTAGTGTGGGTAATCATTTTCCACATTCAAACGTTTTACATTTCATATACTTATGAGATACTCAGTATGTGGATGATTTGGGTAGGTTATACATTTGGGAGATAATGAAGATTCATTGAGTGCCTATGAGTATTGTGGAAGATCAAGATGCTTGTTTTAAATCATGGTTTTTTAAAAGACTTCATAATGCCATGAAGACATAACTAAATATGAGTTTGATATATCACCCTTAAAAAATGGATTGATTGAGAAGAAAATCCATATTTTATAGTATTTTATTTGGTAATGTGTACTATAATTTAGTGGAGAATGGGATGACCATATGAATTTAGAAGAGATTGTATATAAAAATTGATTTCAATCCTTAATTTAGATAGCTTATTTTGAGACTCTTTATGGTTAAATATGTTGTTCTCTATTAAAATGGTATGAAGTTGGAGAGTAATAAGCTACATGGCTATGGTTAGTGGAGGAAACCTCTAAGTGGGACCAATTAATTAAGATGCATTTGGTTATCACTAAAATAGGTTGCAATATTATGAAAACCGATGACTATGAAATTTGGAATTCATCTTGGGTGATCAATTTTTCTGGTGAGTATGACCTTGATTAGGGAACCAATGATTGTAGAGGAAAAGGAAGTTAACACCATGTATTGTGGGGCTATACAAGACAATTAGATAGGGTGAAACAATGGATTTTCTATTGGATATTCCTCCATGAAATCAAGGAATTAATTATGTGTTCCACATGTCTCATTATAGAAATTATTATCCATATCTTTCATAAATGATTGATACTAAGGACATTGAGTTAGAGGAGGATGTATATATGAGGAATGTACGATGAAAATCGTTGATCATAGTGAAAAAATACTATGAGGAAAGGAATTTCATCTCATTCAAGTTTTATAGAGGCATATATGTATTTAATAAGATAATTGGGAGTGAGAATCATATGTAGAGGATTAGTGGCCCGATCTACTCAAGAAATAATTTTAGAGACACTTATCGATGGTTTGAAGTTCTTATATGGTAATATTGTAATTTCCCTAGAATTTATATGTTCATTATTCATTATTTTAAGCAATTATTTAATGTTTTTGGAGTAATGATTTGTTTGGGTGAAGAATTGGGTAGTATTTTTGTGGTTTTATATGGTTATAAAATTATTTAATGGGGAGAAAAGTTTGAGAATAGTTAAGGTAAAACGTGTGGTCTTCCCTCAAAAACTATTTAGATTTTTGGAGAGTGGTAGTAGGTGGATCATGACTAGATCATAGTTAGAGATAACTATGAAACCTTTCATGGGAAACCATGTAACTTATAAGAAAATAAAAACAATGGTTGATGCATGGTTTACCAAAACATGTGGGTGTTCTAAAGATGGAGTGAGCCTCACACGATTAGCACACTGTTTGACAAACCAAGTGAGTAAACCTTGTTTGTGGAATTAATTAATCTAAAAATTCATATTTTGACTTGAAAACTCTCTAAAACCCCTCAATATTACTCCCACACCTGGGTCTCTCAAACCTAGGTACTCTAGTTGCTCTCCGTAGTGAATTCCTTCCTTCTTGAGAGCATTTCCATCAGATCTAGATACATCAGACCAATGGATATCAAGGAAAGTGATCATTTTACTCCATTTTTTTTGTTATTACTAGATATTATCTCTTATACTTTGTGGAGACCCTATATATAGACATTAATGGTAATATATATAAATTCTTACAAGATCTAATGCAATTCATTCTATATTTAAGGAAATTCAAGGTGGTAATCTAGTTTTTTCTTGATCATTCTGTGATTTTTCTAGATGAACTTGTTACGTCAGATATCATTGGTTAAGTCTAAACCAATAAAAGCTCTAGAGATGTTATTCTTCTTGTATTTTCTCTATTGAATTATCATGCGATAAATTGAGGATCATTATAGGCATCATAGGTGTGATATTTTTATTCAAGTGGAGAAACCTAACATTTGTATTTGATACACTAAATTTTTTAAGTTCCTTACAATGTTATGATAATTATCTAAATTTTAAAATATAACATGTTCACATGTGTGTGTGTTTCCCATGATACATTTCTTGATATAACATGCTTTTTGGTGTATCCACTAGACCTTTCATGATATGAAATGCTTGTACATGTGTGCATGCCCAATGAGTCCTCTTTTTTTGAAATGTTTACACATGCGTGTTTCTTAAGACTTTTGTTTCTATGGATTGTGTATGTATATATGTATATATCCCAAAGCGTTTTTCTACCTGATATCAAATTGATGAGTAAAACCTTTATGACTTGATTAATCCATTAAAGGGAAACATGTGTGATGTGACACATGAATATTATTAGGGGTTATCAAATGATAGATTTTTTTGAATGATGTATTTAAGGCCTAATCAGATATTGGGAAGTAGGGTAGTAAGTCCTTATCACTTGACCTGAGATAGTTGATGGGAAATTATGACCTTGTGTCTTGACCCGATGTATGATGGCCATATGGTCTGTTTTGAGTGTTACATTAGCCTTGTTCCCTATTATGAGATTCATAATAAAATCATATAACTTATCCTCTATCATGGGGTGAAGAAGGTAGGGTAAGGGTTTGTGGAATCATGATTTCACATGATGATCTGGTATTTTATTTTTTTAATTGTGAATTTCCATTTCTATCATCAAATTTAATTTTTATAAATGCCACAATTATGTTAAGGACACATTAGTGGTGTCCTACATGGATTATATTCACAACCCACATGAGAATCTTGGTGCATATGTAGACTATATAGATAAGTATCTAGTAAATGGAAATGATTTCATATCAAATTGATAATATGGTGGATCTGGGTAAAGAGTGGAGTTATAGTGGAAATCATGTTTATTTTCATGAAATCTCTTTTCATCTTCCATATTTTTTTCTTAGCACATGATATATCTCGCATGGGCAACACATGGTTGAGTCCAAAAAACTACCTGATCAAAGTGTAGGTTTTAGTACATTTTATTCATTCATGATATATCTCGCATGGGATACACATGGTTGAGTCTATAAAGTTTGAGTCTTAAGGGAAACCATGTTATACCTTGATGTCTATGGGATCTGGAACATGTCTTATGCACAGTTTTAGGAATCTATGCTATAAGAATATTAAGGTGTCTTCATTTCTAACATACATGTTTTCCATAGTTGGTTAGTGGATTACTAACTATGCTGCTAAACCGTGTATAGATGTTTTATCCTTCTAGTGAAAGGTTTATGGTTGGAACATGGTTTGGTAATTGACGTGACCTAAACATGTGATTTTCCAAGATTTTTAAAAGTGTGGGATTTCCCATTTCACCCATTTCAAAAAAATAACCCAAATGGGTTTTTTATCCCATTCCTTATGGTGTCTCTTGGAGGGATCTCTAAGACATTTATTTGGGATTTTGGGTTCTTGCATCTTAAATTTTTTGTAGATTTCTTCAATGGTAAGCTTTCTCATTCCTCTCATTCCTTCTTCTTATTATCTATATATTCTTTCTTAGATTTGTTTCTTCTTATCTAAATCCTAGTGTGACTCTTGTATTATATGGGTTGTTTATTTTGATATTATTATGTTTAGTTAGTCTCTTAGTCCTAATTCTCTCTGATTTCAAATATGTTTTCACTTTCACACACCGTTGAGGTAGGGGTCTCTATCCATTTCCATTATGGAACATGTCATGTGATGATTGATCCTTTCTAAATCTATTAATATGAAGTTCTTAAAACTTATTGATTTATAAATTTATTTATAAAATATTTCATGATGTTAGTTTGAATGTAAAAGGGGGTTTATAACAATTTCTATTTTTATACCTATATGTGTTCAAAGTATATGCATATTAAGTGTTTGATAAAATTCAAAAATGTAATTTTGAAGTGATTTATGGTGTTTTAAATATGGTTTATACCTTTGGTAAGATTTATAATATTGGTTTTAGAGTTGAAATGTGCTTTGGATAGGCTTGGTACCCCTTTGGATTTAGTTACATTATATGAAGAATTTGTTGTGTTTTGTCAAAATGATTATTTTTTTATTGCTTTAATTGGACTATTGACATTCCTGTAGATCTCTACAAATATATAGGAATTGTATGTGTTTATATATATTTGTCCTTGGGCTACACCAAGTGACGTGAGAGTGTATAAAAATGGAAATTCCATAGAATGATCTGTTTAATAACCTTGACATTCTCAAATGGTTTTTTAGACCCTAAATATTTACCAAATATGGTTTTAGAATCATGTTTTGTAAACCATGTTTTAAAGGCCCATTTGGAAACCTAAAAATTTGTTTTGATTATTTCCTTGGATTTGGAATTATTTTTTTGAAAGAAATATATTTTTACTAGAAAATTAGTATGAATTTAAAACAATTAAGCCCTCATTGGTACTTTTAAAATGTTTTATTAAAATTTCACACCTCCATGGGAGTCCTTTGGTCTAGGGAGTGTCTTCTCTTAGATAGTGGTGGGATGTGGTATCAGTATGTATGATACATTATATAGATTCATGATTACGATTTTATATTTTTTCTTTATTCTAAAACTACCCTTTAATATTGGAATGGGATCTTAGGCATCATAGTTGGAGTTGAGAGAAAATTAGTATATAGTCTCGATTAGATAGGATTGATCCCCAATGGTATTGGAGTCCATTGGGGGTTATGGCACTGGTGAGACTAGTTGAGGGCTATCCATCTTATTATTGACTTACAAAATTTATCCATAGGGTAGTATATGGTTTTGAAACACATATTTCAAGGGCCTCCTCACTTTATGTTTAGGATTTTTCCCCTAATTAGAGAATCTGTATTTTTTTCTAACATTATGGAACTTTATTTTCATGTCATTTTTTACATATATTTTCATGTATCGTTAGTATTATTTTATTATTATTACATTATGATATATATTACCTAATAAATTTATTTTTTAATTCTCTTTATTATACATTCACCTTGGTTATGATTCTTTCCATTTGGTTGGTTTTCAAATATGGATTTTGAAAATAGAATTATTTGTGGAAAATTTTAAAATAATTTAAATTTGGGTTTGGAAAAGAGTTGTTTTTGTTTTATAAAATCATTAAAACATCTTTTTTATTCGTTTTTTCAAACATTCTTGTATGATGTGTTTTGGGAAATAAAATTCATAGATTATTTAGTGTTTACCTACTGAGCTGTTGTTTTATTACACCCTACTCGCACCACTCATTATCGGTAAATGAGAGTTGTTTTTTAGGTTCAGGTTGTGTTATGGTCCACTCATATAGTTGGTTGGTTATTGTGGATAAGTAATGACCAAGAGGTCATAAATAGTTTTTTTTTATTTTTAGATTTTTGCAATCTTGGATTTTTCTGTCTAGTCATCCTCCTTATATTTATTTCCTTTTCATTTCATCTTTTATTTATGAGTAGTTGATTTTATATATTTTGGTCATATTTCATGATCTATTTATGTTTCATGAATTTTTTAATATGGAAAAAATGATCCCCAATCATTGTATAATGGCTCACTTGACACTAATCATCATTTCGTGGGGATTGGGGATTTTCCTCAGGTATGTCTTTGGCTGGATTGGGTGTCCGATTCAGGTATGAACTAGGTTGGTTCATGAAAAAATTGTATATGAGGAGGTATTTGTAATTTTTTGTATAAGTAGAATGGATATAATATTGGTAGTATCGAGAGTTAGGTGCTAACAGAGTTTCATGAATACTTACTCATCCCTATCCTTGAGTTACCAAGTGTTGTTGGGTTTTAAGATGTAATTTTTTTTTGAGTTTATGTTATTGGTGATACATTTGGTTTGATGGGTGTTCATGTCTTGGAAATGATAATGGGAATGATCTGGCATCACATGGTGATCATTAATGGCATGGAAAACCAAGTGGATCCATAGTTCATGGTTCAATATTCTCCCAGTGGTTGATTCATACTTAACAAAAGGTCTGCTAAACTGTGATTCTATATCATGTATGAACAATAATCCTATTTAAAAAGATCTGTATGTTAGAGATGTTATTAGTTTTATTTTTATTTTCATGAGTGTGTTTTAAGATAATTTTTTTAATTTTAAAACTAATAAAATGGATTTCGTTTAGGATGAGATTTTTTTCAAAGAAAAAGTGAAATTTTTGTTTTGGAATTCAAAATCGGTAAACTAGAATTGATTTTTGTATTAAAAATAGGTATGGAGTTGGAAGTTAGATTTGGAAATGGGTGAATCAAAAATATATTTGGTATTATAAAAGGTTTTTAATTTGAAATAAAAATGCTGATTTTGAAAATATTACTTTTTTACTCTCTTTTTGTCACTCATTGGTTAGTGAAATTGGTATTTTATGTTAATGTGTTATCTTGGTTAAGGATTTATTTTGATGTTGAGTTGTATTTACATTTCCGTATTATTTATATAATGCCTCCAAGAAATTTCATAGATGTTTATAGTTAGTCTTTCATTGATGTTGACTCTGCCCAGAGTCATAATAGAGTGGTTGATCTAGACCAATTTTAATAGTTACCTACTTTCTGTGGAGATTGAAGTTTTCCAGTGGCTATAGAGTATTTAGAGGAAACTGAAAAGGTATTTAGGTCCTTGGGAACTTTAGAAGCGTTGAGGGTGAGAGCTGTGTTGGGTCTGTTTGTGGAACTGGGGTTATATCGGGGGAATTTAATCATTACATCCTCATTGTAAAATGGGATTGTATGGGAGTTATTAAATGACAGTTTCATCAAATGTTTATCCCCATGTAAGTGAAATTTAGGAAATTTATAGATATTATGGATTTTCAATAATATTAACAAAAGGTGAAGGGCTATATTGACCCCTTCAAGGGGTAGGTTCCCTTTTCCCTAGAAGTAGTGTCAAGAAATATGTTAATGGATTATATTTTTTTTGAAGGGTATTCATCCAAAGGTTATTGATCAAGTTCCTATATAAAATAAACATTAATTTAAAGAGTGGGTGGATGAATAATATTTACCTAATTTGGTTTCTATAAGATATCCCATTACAGGTGGTGGCCCGGTCTCCCTTGGTCTTAGGGAACATTCCCTATCTAACGAGGGATATAAACTAGAGGATCCCATTCTATAGGAATATCCTCTATCAGTCTCTACTTCTATTTAGAGGTATCACTCTCATTTATACATCATGTTTGGTTGGTTAGGAATTTCAAGACTTATTTCCTCTGTTATCCAATGAATTTATATTTTTGTAGTCGGTTGGAGAATGTTCATAAATTATATGGGTTTGGACTATGGAAAAATAAAAAGATGTCCAGGTCAACTCTAGAATCATAATAGTCTTATTTTTAGGCTTTTATTTGGCCATTTATTACTAATACTCATTCTGTATCTCTTATCCTTAAATTTGTTTTGTTTCTTGTGTGTTGATTTGGGAGACTTGATATTCTGTACTAGTTTGGATATATATGTGTCTTATGGAATTAGGAACTTTTGGTTAGTCTGAAAATCTAATAAGACATCCAAGCTAGTCATTTTTTGATTTATGGGGAGGTCCACAATGGATCTCATTACCATTATTTTTTATAGTAGTTTGGTGTGACCTACAAAATTAAGAAACACATTGGAGTTGGTAGTTATTTATGGTTTTGGGTTCAGTTTGGGGAATTTTCATTATAAGTTTTTCCTTTTGGTTTCAAGGTTTTTTGTTTTGAATCCCATATTGAAATTAGTGACTTTATGGTGGTAGAAAAGATTTATTTTAGGTAGATTTTTCACACCACAACTTTTGTTTTCCTTATTATTTTATTTATTTCGTGGAGTTTAGTTTCTTTTTATTTTTAGGTTGAATTTCCTGTGAAAATTTTATGTTTTGGAGATTTTGGCAAGTTTTTGGCTCTCTACATGGTAAGTACAGTTAGTTTATGAAAAACCATGTGACTACTTGATAAGAGGTGAATTTTACATTAATTTTCTCCTTGCATGATTTGGATCAAATGGAAATAACATGGTTGATTCCAAACAATTAGAGTCCTAGGGGAAATAGTGTGAGATTGTGATGTCTCTAGGATCTGGCACACAACTTTCCCATAGTTTGAGTAAACCATGTAGAATGTACACATGGGTGTCAACATTTCTAACAATTGCATTATTCATATATGGTGTATAGTGTCAAAACTATGTTTTCAAAACTTGAATGTTTGGTTCATCCTTTCAATGGAGGGTCCACTATTTGGTGAATTATGTGACATAACCATGTGACCTCTCCAGATCTTTAAAATTTTAGGATTTGACATTTTTATCATTTTGAAATAAGAACCTAATTGGGGTTATTTGTTCCTCCCATTTCATGAAGTTAAAACTTGTGGCGGATCAAATACTTCTCTCCTTCTTCTCATATGTAATTTTGGTTCTTTCTTCTTCTATTTTTCAAGGATTTGTTCTTTGGTAAGATTTTTTCTTCCTCTCATTTCTTCCTCTTATTTATCCCTTATTCCTTGGATTTTAATCTTCTTTTACAAACCCTAGAGTGACTATTAGATTATGTGGGTTATTTAGTTTGATATTAGTATGTTTATTTAGTCACTTGGACTAGTTTTTCCTAATTTCAATGGTTTCATCATGATCGCACACTGTTTAGGTAGGTGTCTCTATCCATTTCCTTTATGAAAGATGTCATGTGATGATTGAAACTTTATAAATCCCGTTTAATTGTGTTATTCATACTCCATGATTTTTAAATTTAATTATCAAATATTTTATGAAGGTATTTTAAAGGAAAATGGATTTTCTAATGATTTATATTGTTATTCCTATATATGTTCAAATTATAAGTATATTAGGTGTTTTCTAAAATTACTAAGTGGCCTCTTGAAGGGTTTTTTGGTGTTTTAACTACTGTTTATACTTATTTTATCTTTATAATATTGGGATGAAATTCCAATTAAAATTCGTTTTAATTGGAATTTTCCCTTTTTTGGATTTAGGGCCTTTATATGAGGAAACTCTTTTGTTTTTTCAAAACACTTCTTTTGTGTGTCTTAAATTAGACTATTGAAATTCCTATGGATGTCCATATATATATATATATATGTATGATATGTTCATATATATATGTTCATTGGGTGAACATTAATATGTGTTCATGTATATAAATCAAAATTCTATAAAATGTTTTCTTTAAAAACCTCGATATTCTCAAATATTTTATAAGTCCCTTAATATTTTATAAATATGATTTTAAAGTTATTTTTAATAAACCTTTATTGGAAGGTCAATTTTAAACACAAAAATATGGTTCAATGATTTCCATGTATTTTGAATTGGTTTATGAAAGAAATATGTTTCCCTATAAAATTATTAATAATTTCAAAAAAATGAAGGATTGATTGGTACATTTTATTTTTTTAAAGTGAACACATCTATGAAAGTCCTCTAGTTTAGAGAGAGTCTTTTTATATATTATGTCATGTGGTGGCATTAAATTTTTTGATTACTTGTATTGATTAATGATTGAGATGTAATATTTTTTACTTACTTCTCATCCACCCAAATATTTTGTCATGGTATCCTAGGAGTTGTTGTGGGATTTGAGAGAAAATTTCTTTCTAGTTCCAATGAGACAAACTAAATCTCCAATAGTGTTGGAGACTATAGGGGGTTGTTCCCTTATTGTGACCATTTTAGGGTGATTAAAGTGCTGATAAATATATTAACATAATCAATAGACCAATAGATGGTTCTGAAATAAGTACATATAGGGTCTACGCACTTGATGTTTAAGATTTTTCGAATGATTATAGGCTATGTATTTTGTTATCGCTTTATAGAATATTAGTTTCATTTCCTTTTTCACTTATATTTTCATGTATATTCATTCTACTTTTATTATTTTCCATTATAATATGTCTTTCCATTTACATTTACTTTTTACCTCTCTTTCTTATACATTTAATTTAGTTGTTTGTATTTCCATTGAGTTAGATTTCAAATATGAATGTTTAAAGTAGAATTCTTTTTAGAAACTTTTAAAATAGTTTTAAATAGGGATGGAAAATTATATATATGTTTCTACAAAATTATGAAAAACCTTTTTCTATACATATTTCCAAACCAACAGTTATGGTCTATATTAGGAAAGAAAATTCATTGATTTTTTTGTTACTTACATTGTGAGATATTATTTTATCACACCCTACTTATTCTATATGGTGTGGGTATACATGATCTATTTTACAAGTTCAGGTTTCATTATGGTTTTATCATATATTGGGTTGGTATTTGTGAATGAATGGTCACTAGGACCTCATATAAGGTTCTTTTTGGTGTTTTTTTGGGTTGTGTTAGCCTAGTTGGCCTCTCTGTATCTATTTCTTGTTTATGAATTTTTTATTTATGGGTAATTGGTTTTACATATTTTGGTTATGATTCATGAACTTTTTATTCACTATGTATTACTTTATTTTCGAGAAATCATCCTTTATGACGGCCTTATGGTTTCCTTGACACTAGTCATTAGCTTGTGGAGATTGAGGACACCCCTCAGTTATATGTTAGTCTTGCTCAAGAGTCCAGTTCAGGGATGACATAGTTTGGTTCATGAAACTTTTTTCATGATTTTTGTTCTTATTCCATGTATATATCCATAATATGTATTTGTTTCTACTCCACTATACATATTTTTTTTTCAGTAAACAATCATGATCGATTCAATGATTTTACCCCATGAATTATCCTTTAAAAAACATTAACAAACCTCATATCCATGTTTGTTTTTATTTTAGATCTTTATAAATATTCGTGATACCTGGGTGAATAGAGAAGTATGGGTTACGATCATCATCATACATAAGGTACCTATTTAATTCTAGTTTTGATGGGACACATATCAGGGCTCCGCACCTTATAGCTCCACCTTTATTAAGGTAGGAATTTGAATATAAACTAACTTTTTTAAATCTTTGAATTATATTTCTATGATTAATTAGTATTCACATAAATGGTTGGTTGAGAAATAAATTTTAAATGATATAATTTCCATCCTTCCATTTTGATTTAAAGATTCATCCATATTAAATCCTTGCATATTGATTCTTTTTTAATCCTCATCATGGATAAAATAGGATGATAATTTCTACCTAGGGAATCAACTACCTTATTTTCCTTCCTACTGTGATAATTTATTGACAAGTCATAATATTTTATCAAATCCAACTATCTCTTTTGGGGAATATTCAACTATTTTTGTGTGACTGTATACTTTAAGATATTATGGTTAGTATTAATATCACACTTCTCACCATAGATAAGTTTTTTTCCATATTTTCAATGCAATCAATATTGTTTCTAAGTTAAAAAACATGGGTTGTGTAGTTATTCTCATGAGTCTTTAATTTTCATTATTATTTAGAAATTAACCTCTTATTCTACATAATAACACCTCAAAAACCATTCATGTATTAATTACTATATATGATGAACCCTTATCCACTTTTGGGTTGTGTAAGTATAGGCACAATAACTAATCTCCACTAAATCACGATGAATATTTCTTAAAATTCTATTTTATATATAAACTTTACTCTTTTCCATGTCAACATGGTTAGGGGATTGGGTAATCATGATGATTTTCTTAAAAAACACCAGTTGTATCTATTTAAAAAAACAATAGATCTTAGTCAGAAAGGATAGTATCAACCATTATTTGATTACAACTATCATTTTTGTGCCTATATATATACCCTCACTAGTAATAAAAATAACTAAGAATATATTTTTTTATCCAAAATTCACACTTTATAATTTTTTCTTATAAGTTTTCCATTCTTAAGGTCCTTATAATTATTCTCATATTTTCATAATGTTCTTCCTTAGTACTAGAATATATGAGTTTGTCAAGGAAAAAAACTACCAACGTTTTTACAAAGTAAAATCTAAATACTAAATTCATGAAATACATAAAGATAATATGTCCATTTTTAATTCTAAATGGAGTAACTATAAATTCATAGTGTTCATTCCTTGGGAATAAAGTTTTATTTGGTATATCTTCCCCCTTACCCTCAATTAATGGTATTCAGATCAAAGGTCAGTCTTTGCGAATTATTGAGCTCCTCATAGTTTATTACAAATATCATCAGTACGGGGTGGATGATATGTTTTCTTAATCATGATATTATTATGTTTATGATATTAAATGTAGAGGTGAATTGATCCATCATTATTCTTACAAAAATCTTTGGTGCACCCCAGGACAAAGCACTCAAGTGTACAAATCCCAAATATAGATTATCTTTAAGTTTATTCTTTTATTATTCCAACTCTAAAGGGACCATTATATAATAACTATTTTATATAGTAATGAACCATGATATGATATCAAATGATAACTAAACCTCATGCTCTGGTAGAATACCATGAAGTTTATCTTGATATTCATAATTATACATTCATATAATATTCATGCCATCAATCTCAACTTCAAACCTGATTTTTTTATCTAAGATTCCTCACTAATGGGTATCATAACCCAAATTATAGAATAATATTTTGATGGGATTTGATAATCATCCTTTTATAGATATTTTATCACACGATGGTTATGGATATTAAATGATATATTCTTATTTAGAACATTAGTATTTAATCTATGTTGATATATCCAATTAATATATAAAATATTTTCAAATTCAAACAAGGGTAGAAGAACTTCATTTACAGGAAGTACCTTCTCAAACATATTGACTATATAAGAGTTATATATCTTATACGCTATAATAAAACTACTATGTATTTTCATAGATTATTAATTATATATTGTTTAAGGCAGTGAATAAATATTCTTAGAAACATTTTCAGATATAAAAGAATATAAAGCACCAAAATAAAATAAGAAATTTTTATTCCTAGAGAGGATAATGAGTGTACCTTTCTTAAGTTAATTAATATTATCTTCCTCAATGGTATTGATAACATACGGTCTTCCTGAATCCATTAATTTAGGAGGGTTATAGGGCCTATTCACTTCAACAGCTCTAGGGTTAGGGTGGTGATTTTCATTGTTACTAAACTGATTGAATATGAATAATTGAAGTATAAGTGGCATACTTTTTGTGGATTTATTTTCCTACATTTTGTAAATTGGTATATTAGTATTACTTCAATAGTTTTGTGAAATATGGAAGAACCTAACAAACTTAAAACACTTCCTAAATCCCTTAAAGAATTTTCCCATGTTCTTCTAACCACAGATTTGACAAATCGATAATTGGACATTCTTTACACCTGACTTATCATCAGAGCTTCCTTGATACTCTACCGTTCTTTTATTTTCCAAAAAAAGATATTCCATAGATTCTATATCCACTTTTGGGTCACACTGACCAATTTAATTGTAGATTCTAAACTCTCTTATGGCCAACTCCCTTTAATGACTTAGTTTTAAGCCACCAAAGATAAATTCCATATTTCATTCCTATTGAGAAATTTAACCGGATTCATACCTCATGAACCTCAGGATGTTTGTTTCATAAATAAAAATAAACTCATCCTATTTTTATTTTAGCACTAGTAATTCTCATTCCATAATCATGTGAATATTTCAATGGATGTTTTTAATGATAAATACTTTCTTAAACTCATCCAATTATATAGATTCTAATTCTTCCTTTTCATTGTAATCTAAATTAGTGTCCACCACTAGTCATTCTATCATTCAAGATGATAGAACACAAAAATGACCTTCTCATGCTTAGATTATTGGAAAAAAATTAAATTTTTTCCATCACATTGATTCATTTATAAGAAAGAAGTGGATTAGAAGATCCACTGAAGGATGGTGGGTATTTTTGTATGAAAGACTCAATAAAAATATAAACCTTATTTGGTGAATTTGGGAGCTCAACATGATTCAAATTATTATTCATATCTTGAGATAGCTAGGTGATCATTTATAGGATGATTTATACAGTGGATCCTATCGCATTTGGTATTTTTGTTAGACAATCACCACATTGTCCATCACAGCCATTATTAACTAGTTCCCCCCTTTTCTAATTATTACTTTAAATAAAAGAATGTTTAGGGATATAATTTAGTAAATATACTAACATAAAAATATGAGATTAAAATAAATTACTTATAAATGATGTGCATATCCTAAATTATGAACCTCTAGGATTCTATATAGGTTATACATGGAAACATTTTTATTAGGCTCTCAATATTAATTAATTAAAATCAAACTCAAATTTAATAGTATGGTTTGTAAATATTAATATGATTTACCAAATCATATCCCATGAGTGTGTAAAACCAGATTTGTTGTGAGGCCTCTTTAACATGCACTGGGTGAAGATTGAGTTAATACCCAATTAACCCTTTATAGGGTTATCAGGTCTAGGTTAATCTATGTCAAATCCTGTATCCACTTATAGTATCCAAATAGAGGTGTAATTTTGAGGAGAACCATAGATATCTACTTTACCAAAATATTGGGATATTATCCTATACTTAGACTTATTATAAGGTTTTTCAATAATGTTATATAAACTAGACCCAAAATATAACAATCCTTATCTGATATAAACTATAGGGACCCAATATAATCATAAATTAATAATATACTGCTACCATAGTATAATTAATACATCTCACAAATATTATCACAACCCAAGTAAATAATGGTTTAGTGTCTTAGAGAATATCTACATAAACATCTTATTTTATAATACATGAAACATTTCTCGATAACTATTCTACTCGAGAGCCTCTTCTAGACATGTCATATGATATAACTGTCTTTATAATTAAAGAAATTGAAACATAAGACATGGGTGAGATTTAATTATCAAAAAGTGAAACTTATCAACTAGTTATTAATGTTAGATCATAAAAATTATTGAAAACACAGGAAAGGATGAAATATAATATAAAAAGATCATGCGATTATAATTTAAAATCATAAAACCTAATTGATATTTAGGAATCAATGAATGGAAAAAAAATTAAAAGGAAAATGAAAAAAAAATGTCTTAGAAACACATAATGGAAATCAAACAAAACATGAAATCATAGTATACAAAATTGAGAAAATAGAACATAGAATATCATAGACATTTAGTATAATGTGAAAATAAGGAACACATTATATAATCTTCACACAAATAATAATATGAAACAATTTTAAATGGATATATGTATGACCACCCTTTAATTTTGTGAACTAATCCAATTATATACAACCCTTTAGTTTATAAACACATCTAAGTATGTTCACCCTCTAATTTCTGAAGAAATCCACATATCTGTAGGCTTTATTCTATCATAAGATATAAAACCTCAATCAATTCATTAAATAGTGATATAATATCCCACTCATAATCATTCATACATATGAGTTCCCCTTAAAATCAATTCATCCATCTTATCATAAATAATCCATGACAAGAAGATAGTTTTAATAAATTATTGGCATCACATAAAAAACATGATCATTTAATACCAAAAAAAATACCACAATAAGTTTTTAATAGGAGTACATAAAGGGTGATTTATGAACCATTACTGAATTGGAGAAGAACCATATTAAACAATATATAAATAAAAATATATTATTTAAAAAAAACAATTTTTAATATCATCTTAGAAAGATGTTATTTTCATGTATCCTTGAAAAAACCATTTTTTTGATGATGAATAGAAAAATTCATAAACTATTACTTCAAAAAAATTCTAATAAAGTTAATGTGATATAAAAAAACATATATAAAAAATATAATGTAAAATGTAACAAAATACGCGCATGAAAAATAAACTCCTTTAAAATATTTTAAAATGTTTTAATAAAAAATTCACATCATTAAAATGATAATGAAACCATTGTTTTTAAAATGAATAAATGGTAATACAATGATCATTTAACATAAAATCAATTTTATTTTCCACTAGGTAATAGAGAACATTTTAGGGAAGTAAAAATACTGAAATAGATGGAAAATTCATTAAAATAAATGAGAATTGTTGTTAATGAAAATGCATTTTCATGAAAGAATAAACCTTTACATAGGAAGATGTTGGTATGAACCATGATTTACTAATAAAATAATTGGGATGTAAAAAATAAAATAATTATAGATTATAATAGATAAATATTTAAAGATAATTTTCCAAGATGATGGATTATGATCCAAGAAAACATTTGATTCCTGAAAACCTCTTAACATTATTCCCTGTCAGCCGAAAGTTCCCTAACATATTTCATAGAAAGAAAGAGTTTAGGATAATATATTTTTACTAGAATAATATTATATTGAATTAGTATTCTAAGGGAAGGAGATAATGGTAATTTTTTGGAGGAAACTACATTTTTAGAGCGGTATTTGAAGGGGTGGTGAGAGGTTCCTTTTATATGTTGTGAGAATATCATTTTTGTAAATATTTCAACTTAATATAAAGAGAGAACATGTTAAACATATCATGTGGGGACAAAAATAAGAAATAATTGACTTTAAGGTATTATTTGTTATATTATCTCACAAAAACTTAGTTGAACAATTCTTTTTAACATGGTTGAATCCTTTTCCCCATTGAAATATTTTTTTCCATTTAATATTTTTTATAGTAACTAATTTTTATCTAAGGTAAATTATATTTTTTCTTATAAATAAAGTGATCATTATTAAATAATTTAAACCAACTAATTCTAAATTTTAAATACATTTTTTAGGATTTAATTTTTAAAAGTTTTAAAAAATTATTTTTAATATAATAAATGTATAGTTTGTTAAAAACAATGTTGACAAAAATATTACTTATGTGAAAAAATATAAAACATTGGTTTGTAAACTATAAAAAATATTTCAAATTTATAATCCAAATTTTAAAATACAGAAAATTTCAAGAAAATTATCTCATAAATTTATAATTCATAATTATATACTAATAATGGTTTAAAGTCGTGGTATTAATAAAAATGGTATATTGCATTATTCACTTAAAATGATTTTTTAAAAAAATATCAAAAAACCATAGTAATATAATTTTGAAATTACATATTCAAAAACTATTTTTTATCTAGTTTATATTTTAAAATTTTAAAATTTAGTTTTTAATGAAAATACAAAATATAATAAAAAATCAATTTTTCTAAAAAATGAAAAATTTAATCCTTGAATGTTCATAATGTTATTTCATATCAATTTATAATTTAAAGAATGATAATATGTTTGTACATGTACTGAAATATTATATATTTTCATTTAATATCAGTCAATTTTATTATTGGGATAATATATATATTTCTTTTTAAAAAAGGTATTTGAGAAAGAAAAATTCATTTTAATTTTAAATCTCATATGTCCATTATCATCTATATTTAAAAGTTTTTTTGATGATTAATATACTTTTATTCACAAGTGGATTTTATTTTTATTTTAGTATTCTTAATAATATTTGTCTAAAATGCCTCATCTTGATTAAATTTGGTGTTTCATGTGAAATAAGATATCAAACATAATGTTAATTTATGGAATATGTTTATCCCAAAATATTAGGTCCTTACATTCCACAACCCTTAAAAAAAAATTTATCCTCAAAAGTTTTATTAAAAGGAAGGAAACAACTGAGGTTAATGTTTCCACATTACATCCTCAGGTTCTCACATGTTATCTTCAAACTAAGGATTCTCCTATAGAACATTGACTAGATGAGTGATCCTATTTTGAATCACCTTATAAGTTTAATATAGAATTTCCAATGGTTATCCATCATATATGGGATAATGTTTTATTAACATGGATTTTAGTTCTATACATGTGAAGGGTTTGGTATATACTTCCTCAAAAAGTGATACATGGAACACATCATTAACTTGGGAGAGATCAAGAGGGAGATCTAAGCTATAATAAACCAATTTGACATGATCATGGATCACAAAGGGACTGATATAATGAAGTATCATCTTCAATTTCCTCCCAAATATCATAATACACTTCCATAGAGATATCTAGAGGAATATTTTATCACAAACTTCAAACTCAACATCTCATCAAAAATTACATGAATAGATCTTCTGTCGACCTTGTGTTGCTCTCATATGTTACCGAATGGCTTGAAACTTCTCTGTAATTTGTTGGATAAGGTAAAGACCTATTAGATTCCGCTGTCTAGATGAATCCTAGCCTATTAGAGTCCTACATCTCTTCCCATAAATAGATCATATAGTTCTATATATATATATATATGATATAATGTAAAATATTTTAAATTGACAACTCTACTGGGGGGAGGTGTAGATCCCAAAATCCTTGGAAATCCATCGAACAAGATCTCAATATATACCCAAGAGTTTGAATTGTTCTATTAGACTGACCATCTATTTAAGGATAATAAGTAGTGTTGAAACTCAACTTCATCTCCAATGTTTTTTGTATAATTTTCGAGAGCCTTTAGGTAAACCTCATATCTAAACCAAATAAAATAGAGAGTGGGACCCCAACCAATATTATCACTTCTCTTATGTATATTTTGGATAGTACGTTAAGAGAAAAGTATTTTTTAATAGAAATAAAATTAACTAAATTTATAAGGTGATCAACTATAACCCGAATGAAATTATGGCTTTTGTATGTCTTATAGAGTCCCACAACAAAATCCATGGAAACCTTTTTCCATTTCCATACTGGTATGGGTAAGGGTAGAAATATAACCTTATAAACTTATTCATTTAAAAATATGTTTCTTTGTACCAAGAATCGATATGTGTATCCTATGATTTCTCTCTTCATGTTATCTAAATAGATGTTTTTCTTTATATATCTATTCCTTTTTTCTGTTTGGTTGAATTGAGAATGATGAGTTATGAGCATCATCCAAAGGTTACCTATTCAATTATTATTTTAATTGGATAAATATCTAGTTTTGAAAACATATAACCATTTATTTTCCTAGTATGAACTCTAGAATATACACAACCTTTTTCTATTATTTCAAACAATCTTTCAAATATTCTTTGATCTTAATATGATTGGATGGTTGAGAAATCATTTTTAAATGATAATATTTCTCTCCTTACCTAATGTTTTCAAGATATATCCATTGAAAATATAATATAATTGAGTGTTTTTTAATCCTCATCATGGATAGGATTGAATGATCCTTCTTACTCAGGGCACTAGACACTTTGTTTTCCATCTTAAGGTGATACTTTATTGACCGGTAATAATATTTTGTCACCTATAACTATTTTCTTCTACGAATATTCAGTTATTATTTTTTGTCAATATTTAATTTAAGATCTTATTGTCTGTATTCATATTTAAAATCCCACTATAGAGATTATACCAATAAATTTTCAATTAAAAGGCTAATACAACCAACTGTAGATCATGGGTTGGGTAGTTTTTATCTAGATCCCTTAATGGATGTGATGTATTAGAGATTACCTTATCATTCTATAAAAAATGGCTCCAAAACCATTGAAGAAAGAATAAATGTATATACTAAACCCTTTTACATTACTAGGTAGTGTATGTACATACATAATAAATGATATCTTCTTAATCACCTAGAAGTTTTCCTTACATTCTGCTATAAAGCGTAACTTCACTCTCTTCCATGACAACATGGTTATTGGATTGTATAATCATGATTATTTTCTCATAAAATATTGTTAGTTTCTAAAGAAATGAAGAAAAATCTATATCTTTATCACTAAGGTTGGCCTCAACAATTTTTCAATTACATATGTCTTTGATATGTCCCTTGATATACTCTCAGTAGTGATAACATTACCAATTAGGGATAATATTTGTAGCCAAATTTGACACTTGATGAACATGGCATATAACTTATTCTTTCATAACATCCTTAGAAAAATTATCAAAATGGACGTGATATTCTTTCTCTCAATTAGAATATATGATAATGTAATAATTAAAGACTACCACAAATTTTTCATAATAATCTCTAATGAATCTATTAATCAAATCCTTAAATATATCTAGAGAATTTTGTAGTCTAAATAGAATCACTATAAATCCATAGTGTTCACACATTGTGTACAAATATAACTTGGGTATATCTTCTCTTCCTACCATAAATTTATGATATATTGATTAAAGATCAATATTTGAGAAATATTGAGCTCCTTATCGAACAAATCAACTATACATGGTTGGGGATATTTTTTCTTGATAGTGATATTTTTATGTTAATAATAATCAATTTATAGGCACATTGATCGATAATTATTAATAAAAAATAGTGGATACACCCTTGGGTGAAGCACTCAGGTGTAAAAATCCCTAATCCAAATTCTCTTGAAGTTTCATCTTCAATTACTCCAATATAATGAGGGGCATTATATAAGAACAATTTGAGATAGGAATGAAACTATGTATGAGCTTGATTGAAAACTAAACCTCATGTTCTAGGTGAATATCATGAGTTCATCTAAAAATACATTAGTAAAATCTCATACAATAATAATATCATCAATTTTATATTCTTCCCCTACAATTTGAGCTAGGAGTATCTCATTACTAGGTAACACAACCAATATTATAGACTTTTATTTTAAATGGAGATCATAATAACCCTTACATAGATATTTTATCACAGGATGGGTGGGGATATGAAATGAGATCTATTTACCCCATAAATTTATATGTTCACTATGTAGTGATATTAAACCCATAAACAAAATCCCATAAAATTAAACCAAGGGTGGAAGAAATAGGTTTCCATGAAGTACCTTCCCATAAATATTTAATATAGAAGAGTTATATATCTTAGATGTTATCATCATTCTACCATGAGTTGACATAGAAATTTCATTATACAAGGTTTGAGGTGGTGATAGGATATTCATAGAACACTTTTGTGATATAATAGAATGTGAAGAACTGGAATTAAAAAAGGAATTTATAGGTATAGAGTGGATAATGAGCGCACCTTACACTACTTCATTAGTTCACCCCACCTCAATAGTATTAATAAAATATTTTATTATTTTCTCCATTAGTTTAAAAGGATTATGAGGCTTATTATATTAAATATCTATGGTCTTAGGGTAGTGATTTTCATAGTTCCCAAACTCATTTCACTTTAAGTAATAAAGAATAAGAGTAATATTGTTTGGGGAATTCTTTTACTTCATTATATTAATTGATTTCATTGCATGACTTTGATAGTTTTGTGTAATATGACCTTCCCAACCACACTTATAAAACATCCCAGATCCATTGAGGAAATTTCAAGGGTTATTCCTCCCACATAATTGACACATAGTCATTTAGAATTTCCCTCCCCCATGTGTCTTATCATCATAGATTCCATATCCACTTTTAGAGTAAATTGAACAAATTTTTCATAGTTTATAAAGTCTCTTATAGATAATTCCATTCAAATAATTGACTTTAATCTAATAAATAAATTGTTAATTTTTCTTTTAGATTAAGGGGTATAAACATATACATACCTCATGACCCTCATGATGTTTTCTTCATTAGTAAAAAAAACTTACCCTCCTTTTGTTTCAGCTCTAGGAAGTATCATTCCATCCTCATGATAATATTTTGAATAAATTTATTGATGATGAGTATTTCTTAAAATCCACCAATTTTAGTGAGTCCAATTCCTCCTTTTTCATTATATGATTAAGAAATTACACCATTGTATATACATTCCTTTAAATGATATATATCCAAAATGACATTCTCATTCTTTGAGAATTAAATAATTAAAAATATCTTTTCCATTACATTGATCCATTTCTCAGTAAGTTGTAGATTAGAAGTGCTACTGAAGGAGGGTAGACATTTTCACATGAAAGAATCAATATAAAGTGGCATATTCCCTGTTTCATTTCAGAGATCAATGTGATTCCAATTGTTTTTCATAGATTGAGGTTTTGTAAAATAGCATCTATCCCATTTTGAGGTTCGTTGATAGAATCACTATATTGTCCATCACACTCATTATTATCTCAGTTCCTCCATGTTCTAGCCACTACCTAAAATAAAATAAATTTTATGGATATTATTTTGTAAATATGATAATGGAAAACTATGAGATTATAATAAATAAATTTTAAATAATGTCCATACCCTAACTTATGAACCTATAGGCTTCAATAAAGGTTATCCATGGAAATTTTTTTATTAGGTTCTCTAACCTAATTAGTTACAATCATACTCAAATACTTAATTATAGTTTATATATATTAAATTTATTAAGAAAATTATATCAACTAAGAGTGTTAGACTAGGTGTTTAATTAGGCCTATTTGTCACGCATTTGGTTAAAATTGAGATAATTCACAACCCCCATTTTCAGGGTTATTAGATCTAGGTAAATATATGCTAGAGTCTGTATCCACTTGTAGTAATCAGATAGGGATGTAATTTCTATTAGAACCATACAATCACTACTTTACCAGAAGAATAGGACATTATCTTATACTTTGATCTATTCTAATGGTTCTCACAAAATTTATCTATTGTAATCCCTAAAAATTACTAAACTCAGGACATATCCAACAATGGTGACCAAATCCAATCATACATGAATAATATATTGATACCATTAATTAATTAATATATCTCAAAAATATTTTCACAGCCCAAGGACCTATAATTTGAATTTATTGATGACTAGATACATGGACATATAATTTTATCGAACATGTGAAAATTTATTTATAAACATGTTCATCTATACCATACTCTAGACATCTCATATGATATAATCACCTTCATAAAATAATGATTGAAAATCTAAGAATGGGGTCAACTCAAATTCTTCGTAATGAAAACATATCAACTAGTGATAATCACTTGATAAAAAACATTAGATAAAACATGATAATCAGAGTAATACAAATTGAAATGGTCATTGGATCATAAGTGACGATTATAAAAAATTATTTTTCATTAAATATAAGGGCATAGAAAATCAATACCAAAGAAAATTCATAAAAACATGGATTAGAAACACAAAATCTAAATCAAAGAAAAAATGAAATCATAAAATTAAAAAGTATACCATCTATAGAACATGGGATATCAAAAACATTTTAAATATCTTGGAAATAAGAAACATTTTAGACAACTAGCAAAAACGTAATCATATGAAAAAATTGTTATTAAATCCATTTATTTCAACCTATTATTTTTTTGAACAAATCCAATTATGTCTACCCCTTAAGTTTGTGAACAAATACAAATATTTCCATTCATTAGTTTTTGAAAAAAATCCAATCATGTCCATGCTTCATTATCTAATAAGATATAAAAACTTAACTAATTAATTTGAGGTAGATATAGTTCTCCACACTTTATCATCCATACATATGTCTTCCATTTGAAATTAAATCATCTGTATTATAATAAATAACCAATGATTAGAAAGGGTTTTATAATTTTTCCAAATGGAATCACAAAATAAAACCTGATAATTTGATAAAAAAGATAGAATATCTCAAATTTGGTTTCTAAGAAGAGAAAATATAGGGTTATTTATAAACCATTACTCTGTTAGAGAAGAATCATTTGAAAGTAGATAAAAATCATAGAAATAATTTTTCAAATGAAAAATTATTTATTAATATCATCTTAAAAGTTCATGATTTTATATCCTCTTTCAAAAAACCATTTTATTGAAGATAAAAAGAAAAATTATTAAAAAATTACATCAAAAATTATAATAAAGACACAAAAGTAATAAATAAAACATACGTAAAGAATGTAATGTAGAAGGGAATAATATAACATCATGGAAATGGAAATCTATTTAAATAGTTTAAAACACATTTATGAGAAACCCACACTCTTAAAAGGATAATGAAACCTTTATTTTAAAATTAATAAAGGGTAATAAAAGGGTTATTGAAGATAAAGACAAGTTGAGTTTACACTAGGGAAAAGAGAACATTGGCGGGAATTAAAAACATAGATATAGAGGAAAAATCCATTAAAATAAATGAGAATTATTATAAATAAAAAATTCATTATAAATAAACAATAGAATTTGAAGGAGGTATAATTTTCTGTGAAACATGATTTCCCAATAAAATAAGCTAGAAATATAATATAATATCATAATAGGTTATAATAGATCACTCTTAGAATATAATATTAACAAAAAAAGTGATTATGAACTAATATAAATATTTGAGTCATGAAATGCGCTTACTATTATTTTTATTTAGTCAAAAGTGATCTTACCTCCTTGATAAGTTTCGGTTTTTCTTGGAGGATTCCTTTGAAAGGAAGGGATTTTACTAATTCCTTGAGACTAGAAGATTATGGTAGTGAAATAGGATGATAGTGGATGGAAATGGGGTATATTTTCAAGAGGAAATAGATTTTTTAGAGTGGTATTTAATGGGTTGTGAGCACCCCATTTATAAGTGGCGAGAATAGATTTTCATCAAATATTTAAACATAATATAAAGGTAGAACATGTTAAAAATATAAAGTGGATAAAAAATATATAATAATTAAATTGTTTTTTAGATAAGGTCAATAATCGATCAACTAATCAATTAAAAACATTTTTTTATATGTATGAATAACTTTACCCCTTGAATTATTAATTTTTTCATTTAAGGTTTTACAGTGGAAACTAGTTCTTACCAAAATTAAGCTAATATTTATGCCTAAAAATAAGATGGAACCTATTAGATAATTTCTAATTATAGATTCTAAATTTGAAATTCATTTTTTATGATTTAATTTCCAAAATTGTTAAAAATTAATTTTAATATAATAAATGTATAGTATGTTAAAACAATTTTAAAAAATAATAATAATTGAGTTCTAAAATATAAAATATATGTTTTTAAACTACAGTAGATATTTTAAAATGTATAATTTAATTTATTTAATAATGTTTTTCCAATAAAAATATTAGATAAATTTTTAAGTCATACATATATATTAATAATGGCATAGAAGTCATAGTATTAGTAAAACCGGTATATATCATTGTTCACCAAACAATATATATTTTTAGAAAAATATTAACAATTATTCATAATATAATTTTGAAATTATGAATCAAAAAAATAATTTATTTTTATCTAATTAAAATTATAAAATTATAAAATTTAATTTTTAAATGAAATCATAAAATATAATAAAACCCTGCTTTTATTTAAAAATGATGTTTTTAAATATTTAGTCTTCATAATGATATTTAATATCAATTTTTAATTAAAATAATTCTAATTTACTAGTTCTTATAGTGAAATATTATATGTTATCACTTAATATTAGTTGATTTAATTAACTTGATAAAATATACAATACTTTTAAAACAATTTATTTGAAATAGAACAATTCATTTTTTTTGTTAAATATTATTTATTAATCATCCTCTAAATGTAAGATTTTTTTGATGAATAATATTATTTTAGTTACTATAGATTGTTTTTTTATTATTATTTTCTTAATAATATTTTTATAATATGTATCAGCTTGTTTATGTTTTGGTTTTCATGTGAAAAAATCTATCAAAGAAAAAATTAATTAAGAGAATACCCACACACACACACACACACACACACCAAATTCTTATGTCATTATAATAACTTCTTTCTGAAGTCACATCTGTGGTTTTCCATCACAAACCCTCACAGAAGAATTGAATTTGTGTAGACTTATCCACTTTAAAGATAGCCCTTATATGTCTAACTAGATCTATTTGACCATCCTTTCACTACCTTTCATTCCATTGTACTATAAGATGCTCCCCAACAAAGCTTAGTGTTCCATCATGGATGGTGTAATAACATGGTTCTTCTATGAGGAACATATCATTTATTTTCAAACAATTTTAAGTTGAAATGTTTAAATAAGGCCTAATGTGATTGCCTCAAGAGGTCATGGAGGTGTCGAGGTTGTCTGGGGCTAGTTCAGGGCAAGAAACCTGATCTTTGGGGGTTAAAATGGCTTAGTGCACGATTAGTTTAAATTGTGAGAGGTAGGCCACATGGTTTAACAAACATTGTGAGGCATGGACCGAGAGAAGAAATCAACCACATGGTTTCAGAAAAACCTTATAAATTGGAGTTCATATACTTGTGTCTAAATCTATAATATTTAAAATGGTTATTTTCATAGTTTTAGAATGGTTAGTATAACTGTGAGAGAAAACCATGCGTGTGCCGTTTTCCTATATATAACTATGCACGATGAGTGGATAGTTTTTCAAACCATGGGCCTAAACCATGGTACCACATAAATTTAGGAAAATTTAATAATATTTTGTTAAATTATAATGAATTTAAACCTATGTTTTCACTTTTAATTCTCCCACACAACAACCACGATTGGAGAGATCCCTCCTTGAGGCCACAACTTGGATATGTGGAATGTCTTCCATCATAGATTTGAATCGAATTCCATTCATCTCATTGGATCCAAAATGGTACGATATTGATTGATTTTTATTCATTCTCTTTTCTTATGGATTTTTTTTTCACTATTTAAGTGAAATTTGATTTAACCTATTATTATGGTTTTCATCCGTTGTTCAATTTTTTCCAATTTGGATCCAAATCAGGAGTTTATATTAGATGATCTATTAACCATGAACCCAATTTAGGTAGTCTTATACCTTTCACTTAAATCCAAGATGTTTATATATATCGTCGTGTCTCATTCCTAATTTCAAGGATCCACCTCAAAATGATTTTTTTCTATAATTTCTATAAACTGATTATTCAATTAAATAATCTTTTTTGTATTTCTTTATTGGTTTATAACCTTTAATAATTTGGAATCACACATTTTCATGTATTTATTATATGAATAGACCACAATGGGTGGCCTTTGAATTGGATGCCTTATGGATTTTCCTTTACCCCCACCTGAGGATATTAATAATGATTTCAATTTATAAATTGAATTTTGAATTGAATTTCTATATTAATTGTGAGTTTTAATTGAAATTATTAATGGGAAGGGATGAGTGACATGATCCATGTAACTTGGATTTGTTATGGATTGTTAAATATGAAATTTCCCTTTATATTGATTTGACCATGTGAGATAGATGAATACCATTCCATGTAATAGTTTCTTTAAGATTGAGAAGATTTTTATAAAGGTTTTTCCATGTGAGTAAAATGATTTCTATTCCATGTAATTGATTTTTTATTCATGTGATGATTTATATATTGAAATTCCTATGTGATTAATTTTAAGCCAAGCCTTCTATGATTGTCCAAATATGTGGAACACCTTATGAGGTGAGTTATAATTGAGATGTTCTTGGTACTAACCATGAAATAGTTAATTGATTTTGATTAAATGTTATTGAATTGGTAAAATTCATATATAACTTAGTTGACACATGGATTCATATGATAATTCCTACAAAATCAATTATCTTGAACCTTTATTATGCATGAGTGATACATGAAATCCTTATTGAACTGCTACAGATGGATTCTGAGTCTTTGAATATTATATGAAAAGTTACACATGGATTCCTTATGGAATTAAAATGGTGGAATCAATAGAATTTGATCATAAATTCCATTGGTTATACTTCAGATCTTTTAGTGGACCTCCAAAGATAGATTCAAGTGGCTGAGACATTATACCATACCTAGAGCGACACATAGGTTATTAAGAGGTTCGTCATGGACATAATCGTAGGGTGTCTATTCATATTACACCTAGAGTGAGACTTGGATTCCAACATAGGAATTCTAAGGATGAGATTTTGTTATAAATGAAATTTTTAATGAAATTAATTATGATGCATCTTACAAGCCAAAGCACAATCTTTGAGTTGGTCTTTGACTTATACCCTTTGATATCCAACTTAGGCATCGTTTGTGATTATGTTTTTTCAAAAGATTCCTAGATTGATCCAGGTCTTGAGAATCAAAATTTCAAGGAGATTGAATAGATAAATTAATTTGATTATAAATGATACGACCATGACTATTAAATTAGATACCTAATGATTATATGAAAATGATTAATTGAATTAGTTATGATATGAGAACATGGAATTATAGGATGTTTACTTTTGAGTACTTACTTTATTTATCATTATTATTACCTTCACACTCTATTGTATGTATTAAATGACATGAAGGAACAAACTTGGGTGGTTTCGTACTGGTATTATATCTCATACCCTCTTTGGGATGCCTTTGGGTACCAAAATAGACTATATGATTGTAGGTGTTGATAAGGGAGAGAACCCTAGTACTTGTTCATGATCACTACTTAGAGAGAGTAACATGTGACCGAGCTAAGGATCTTGATTCTAGATGGGATAGATTTAGGATTTTTATAATTTTGTTACATGTAATGTATATCTTCCTTATATATATGTTTTGTATTCTTTATTACAAACATATGAAATGTATCATCATTTTAAGTTAGAGAATACGTATGGATTTATTATATTATCATTCCTCTATTTTTTACTTCTTGTCTGGTAGTTATTAATTTTCTCAAACTTGTATGTTATTGTTATTCCACTCTGATACACTATAGTGATGAGGTCATAGTCTCCCAAATAACACATATATGACCTTCCTTCTAGTTGAAAGATTCTATCATTTGGGGAGTTGTTCTTGTGGCTACCTGGACTACTAGGCTCTGGGTACTGTAGAGTGGAATCTGGTTTTAGGACAATAGAAGGTGGTATGAGATCTATTTTATAGTTTTCATTACTATTTGTTGACAATATAAAGGGATAAGAAAGAACATGTGTTTGGTAATGAAATGTTCCTGGGAGTAGCTACCCTGTATACAAGAAAAATCCAATTTGCCTCGAATGGAATGTTTGTTTTCTAGATTATGACTGTTACAATTAATTTGATTCTACCATTGGATGAAGAAGTTGATATATACTATTATTATTGATATGATTGAGGTTATATTACGTTTGAGCCCAATGAGATGATGCTACATTGTCTCATGCATCATATTAGTCACTTTCTAGAATTCATATGCTATTCATATTACCATGCCATTTAGGATGAAATACTTATTGGATGTTAGTGTGATAGGTGTCGTGATAGATATGCATACTATTCTGATAGGTATATTTGGATGTGTTATGGTATGGATTAGATGGACACCAAGATTTGGTCTCTAGGGAGTATTGGCCCACATGGATCAGAATTTGGTGGACCATTGATTCAACATTTTAAAAATTATGATAAAATATTGAATGAGTTTGAAATTAAAATGGAAAATTAAATTAAAATGAATTCAAAAGAGAATGAAATAGAAACTTGAGTTACTTATAGTAGAGAAATTTACTAGAATTGACCTTTGTAGTGGTATTTTTGTAGTTTCTCTTATTTATAGTTGATCTTTACATCACCAGGACCCGACTCATGGAGTAGGAAGAAGGGTGTGTTCTTATAAAGAAAGGATTTTAACAAGAATACTTAAATATTTTTGGTTTAAGAGGTGAAAACTTTGATTATGATCTCGAACTAAGGTTTGTATTTTCAATTGTAGATTCATTCAACTATGATGACCTCTACTCATACTCTAGGAGTGTTGTGATGATCATACCACAGAGGTGGTGGGACATGGGATACCATTGGAGCCTCTAGTAGTTCCATATACAAAATCATTAATTGGTCCATACATTAGTCATGAGGCATAGTTCCATGATGACTTATTACTCTTTATGAAAACCATTTAGGGATCACCAAGACCTTCCCAAACTATGGAAGAGTTAAAGAATGAGTTCCAATAGTAGAATATACCCCCATTTTCAAGGGATATAGAGCCATGGAAAGAGGCATTCTATCTTTCTTTGAGAATCTAGAGATGCGTCTTGAGAGGAGGCTCAATCTTGCTATATACATGCTATGCGTTTCTTCCAATAGATGGTGGGATGTTATCACTCCAATGGATCATCATCAGGAGGTTTCTTGGAGGAATATTTAGATGAACTTCTACAATTATTTCTATCCTGAGACGTTGAGGACTGAGAGAGCCCATGAGTTAGTATGCCTATAGAAGGGCGCATTATCAGTGATGGATTACTCGACCATTTTTATTGAGCTCCATTGGTTCACACCAATTCTAATAGGTGGCGAGTTATCTAAAGATAGGAAACTCAAGTATGGTCTTAGATATGACATCTGAACATAGGTGAATGTCTTTCAGCTAACTACCATTTCAGGAATAGTTAATCAGGAACATATCAAAGATTTTAACTTGAGGGTGGATGGAGGTGTGATATAGGGAGATTCAACATCTCAATCTGGTACTGCGTCAACTGGTATTAGGAAGCATCAGATAGAGATTCCATGTGGTGATATTATTAGTCAGAGTACATCTTCATGTATCCATTTGAGGTGCAACCTGTGCAGTTGGCCAGGACATATGAGACACTAATGTATGAGGGACCTAGTTGGGTGCTGATATTGTGGTAATATGGGCCATCTATAGTGCTTATGTTAAAATTTTCCACTAAAAGTTAGTGATATAGGGTATACAATGACTCCATATTCTAGAGCAGGGTTAGTAGATTCTCATCAAGTAGGGATCTGTAATACATTAGGCCGATTAAGAAAAGTTGGTAGTTATGGATGTGGTAGCCAAACCCCAGTTTTATTGTGATAGTGGGGTGGGTCATCTCAATGTAACCAGATAGTATCATAGGGTCAAATATCTATCCAGACATATGCAGTGCAACAGACCAGTGAAGAGTAGGATCCCAAATTTTTTACTAGCATAGGTACTATTCTATTAGGCTCTACTTTAGATTCTAAAAATTTTGATATAAGGTATTCGCATATAATTATATATGTGCTATTTGTGGAGACTCTTGGGAACTATGTTCATTATTTTGATGGATTCATGACACTTGACGCTCTATTGGGGATTAGAAAGGGGATGAAGTTCATTTTAGGAATTCCCCTTGAGATTGTTGGGTGTCACTTCGTATGGGGCATATTTTTCCTTGAGATGACAGGCCTTGATGTCGTTCTCAATATGGATTAGTTCGTTACTATTCATGATTTCATTGAATACTATCGCCAATGGGTGACATTCACATCACCACAGGGTGGGGGGTTCATCAACAAGGGTGAATGGGCTGTCCATGAGGGATGTGATGGACCTGGGCATCATGGTCTGGGTGGGATGAAAACCTATATTAAAAGTTTGTATCTGGATGATCATGGAACACATTAGACAAATTTTCCTCAAGTGGTTGATCATTTCAGGTACATTTTCAGGGTGATTTTGTAGGATTAACTCTAGTGAGATAGGTATATTTTTTATTGAAATAGTTCTAGGAGCTTTATTGGTATATATTAATCCTTACATGATAGATACTATTTATATGGAAGTGCTGAAGAGGCAGACAGAGGATTTTGAGGTAATGGTTTTTATCTGACCCTATGCTTATTCATGGGGTTCGCTAGTTCTTTTTGTGAAAAAGGTGGATAGAAATCTTAGGTTATGCGTGGATTATAAAAAATTGAACCAACTGATGATTAAGAAATTTTATTCTTTATTGTAGATAGATGATCTATTCGACCATATCTGAGGAGCATGGGTATTCTCAATGATTTATTTGAGATCTGATTATCATTAGGTGCATGTTAGACCATTAAATATACCTTTCCCAATATTTCATAGAAGGTATGGTTTGTATGAGTATTTGGTTATGCCTTTCAGTGTCACAAAATCTCCAGCGGTATTCATGGAATTGATGAGCCAAGTATTCCATTCTTATCTTGATTCTTTTGTGGTGGCTTTCATTGATGATATCTAGGTGTATTCTCACAATTTACATGAACATTCCACACACCATGAGATCATTTTGAATACACTGAGAGAGACTCAATTATATTCTAGGCTCACAAAGTAACACTTGTATATGGATCTGATTCACTTCCATGACCACATTATCTCATAGATAAGAGTATTAATTGACCAATAGAAGGTGAGAGATGTAGTTACTTGGGATCATCCTAGGAACGTTTTTGAGTTACAATGTTTCTTAGGGTTTACAGGTTAATACATGCTTTTCAGATAGGACTTATCACACTTAGCAACAACACTGAAAATATAGACTAAGAAGGGTGTGAAGTATGTAGGGACAAATTCCTATGAGGTGACATTTCAATAGAATAAAAAGAGATTGACTTTATCACCGATACTGATTTTGAAAGATCCAGGTTGGTGTTACACTATGTACTATGATGCATTAGGTATCAGGCTAGGAGTAGTTATTATATAGGGAGATAGAGTCATGGAATACGGGTCTCACTAGTTGTGGGAACATGAGTGGAATTAATTAATGCACGATCTCGAGTTAGATATAGTTATTCACATAGTACACTGTTGGAGACATTACTTATTAAGAGGTCATTTTTTGGTGTACACAGACCACATGTCACGAACCGAATCTGGTCACCGCCAAAACCGGCACCAAACCCAGCCCGTGACATAACCCGAAGGGCGTTCCCTATCCCCACGGGCTGGCACAAGTGCCCGAGTATCATTAATTTAGGTTTGGGAACGATTTACCCGAGTATGAAAGCATAAAACATTAAAAACAATCCATAATATAAATCTAAAATTTTTGAGCCAAACAAGAGTTAAGTAAAAACCAGAACTGAGTACATTGGTTTAAAGATAATACAAGTGGTAAAAATAAAAATAATTATATCATCAAGACAGCCCCAAGGACTCCACACGACTAGGGGTCATCGCCCCCAAGCTATCTCCACAACTCTGCACCAAGGATGGGAACTAACACGATGAACCGCCATCACCCTTAGCCTTTCCTTTACCTGAATCAAACATAACCAAGTCTACTTACACCCAAGGGGTGTAAGTAGGGTGTGAGCCTAAGCCCAGTAGGATACCACCCAATGATTCCAAAGAGTAAGAAATACAATGTGAAAAAGCAAGCAGTTTTCAAACGCAAGGAAAAGTAGTGTTCAAATTTCAAGAAATGAAACCTCTAATTGAAAATAGTTTTCAATCCAAAATTTTCAGAATATTAACACATTAAAATAGAAATGTTAGATACTGTAATTTACTTCCAAACACACCCTAAGACATGGGTAGATACTACAAATCCAATGAGCAACAACATTGGGAACACCCCTAGGCATTAGGTTGTCTTGGGCCCTATGTACCTCATACCTCGGTGTAAAGTAACCATAGCAAAATCCTTTCTCGTGCACGAGCCACTAGTAGGGAACACACCCATAACCTAGTGGTCCCCAATAATCATCCACATAGTTTAGTTAGAGTTGTCGTTATCCAAATGCTAAGTGAAACAGGGACAAAACCCATCCGGTCCACTAGCCGTACTAGTACAAATCCGCCCCACCTAGGTACCCAGGCTTCCCCTTTTGTGCTCAATCAATTTCAGCATGCAACATAAATAAATTTTCATATAAAACACCATTACTGGTCAATCACAACCAATACATTAGCTATCACATTTTATACCACTTAAAACACGCAACAAAACACTTAGATTTTTCATTAAACAATTCCTCAAAATCTCGTAGTGTTTCAGACACAAAACACCTTATAAACCTCACTTGCATACTATGTGCACATATTTAAGTTTCCAAAACATAAAGTAGATCCCACTACATTTTAGTGAAAACACAAAATCATTTTTAGGGCAACCCTATATAGTTCAAGAAACGAAATCATTGCAAAGTCTCCATTTTTACACAACACAACTCTTAGAATTTCATGTGGTTCACAAACACCATTAAAACCAGATTTTTCAGCAAAAAACACAAGGGACAATCATTAAAAACAGTATTTTTATCCCTATTATACTTCAATAAAATCAACTAGTTACTTATAGGGTAGCCCCAATTAAACTAATAATACATTTCTATGAAAAACCCTCAATTTCACATGAAAGTGACCTTTAGGATTCATTTTAAATACAAACACCACTAAAACTATATTTTTCAGAAATAATAAAATTGAATAAGCATGAAAATACCATAAAAACAGTAGCCAATTCACAAAGATTTCATACACAATGGAATCACCTACCGAAACCAAGGAAACCCTTGAATCCTTTGTGCGAAAACTCAAACGCACCACCACCGCACCTCAAGGAAGGTAAACCAGACCTAAAACCAGAATTTCAGAACATGAAACACCAGATAAAACCCTAATTTTTAAAGCCTACTTCCTGGACATAAGGAACCTCAATGATAAAGGAATAAACCCTAAGTAAATTGGATGTAACCCTAAACAAATTGAATGAAGAAAAGAGGAGAACAACTTACTTAAAATATCTTGGAGAAATCGCCCCCCAAAATACCAGTAGCTGATTTCTAAAATACTCAAACCTTCAAGGGAGGTTCGGACAAGAACAGGTAGATCATTTAGGAATTTGAATGGGAGAAAAAGAGTAAGAATCGAAGGAGTTATGAAGGAAACAAATTACCTTTATAAATCTGCCCGAAATTTGAGTTCTCCAGCTATTTCGACCTAAACCGCGATGCAAATGAGATGAAAAGAGGGTGGGAGGATATGGGACGCGAGTCTGGGTTCAAGGGGCGTGTTTGGGGCTTGGAATCACCGAAAAATCCTTAAAAATGAATAAGTTATTAGTAAATCAAATTTTATTTTTAAAACTGGAATTGGGCTTTCGGGCAGGCCCAATCCCTTAAATACAAACCCATATACACCTTAGTTATGGATTTCCAAAGACTCCAAATTTTAATTTTGGTGTTAATATATCAGGGGAGGACATTTAGAAGTTGGAATGAGTGAAAAATATTAAAAAATGAATAAGTTATAAAAGAAACAAATTTTATTTTTAAATCTGGAATTGGGCTCACGGTTTGACCCAATTCATGAAAACTCACCTATTCTCCATAAAAACTTTGGAAACCCCCCAAAACAAAGCATTAATGGAATGTAAAATAAAAATACATTTAAAATAAGCTATGTATGTGACAATTCTCCCCACCATGAAAACTTTCCGTCCCGGAAAGTCACAGTAAGGCCAAAGCAACAACCAAACTCAACTGAGAAACCAAGAGGTACTCTCTTGCCAGGTTTCTCCCCCAAAGGCCATAACACCTCCAGTGATCAATGAAGGAAGGAATACTCTCACAAACATGACTTACATCACATTCCAGAAAGAATCAAGCACATTTAGGCTTTATCCCAAATGAAAACTCCTCAAACACAATCTGAACAATACTCAATCAATTTACCCAAATAAACAACAACATCGAACAAGGTTACACTTTCCCTTCTATAACTAAACCATTTGTCACTCTCCAATATCAATTTTTTTACCAAAGAAAGATGTAGGTAGTTAGATATCTCCAAATGATAATACTTACTTCCCATACTAAACCAAGTAAAAATATGAGTTACTCGTATGAAGAGACACAAATGGGCTCCCCACCATAAGAGACAACTTAAATTTTTTTTCCCGAGACAGAATCAAGACACTAATAGGGGGAGGCCCAAACAGACTCCCTAGTACAAGGGGTATACATAAATTAGAAATTTACAAAATAATATACATGATACCCGCAGTGGGTCTTCCCACCACAAGAACTAACCATCTTAACTAACCAGCATGGGCCGACACAAAAAGACCCAATTTTTTTTTTTAAGATTTGGAAAGGGTGCAGGGTCAGTCCGCACGGTTTGGGAAACCATGCACTAACTATGCTGATCATTATTTGAACGTGGCTTCCTAGCACACTGACACTACTAATCATGCACAAAATGTGTGCTCAAACTTTCTAGCCAAATTTCCAACCATTCTCCAATGACTCAATGGAAACCAACGTGGGAGGGAAAGACATTAGGCGATGACATGGGTACAAGGCCCTCTACCTATTTCCACCGAATGAGAACAACAGAAGGAAGATGATGAAACCATAGGTTTAAACTGTTCCTATCTTTCATACTGAGGATAGGACTTTGTACAAGTGTTTAAATGACACTGGTGTTTCCCCTGACTACGCGCCAGCTTCTCTCCGGGACCTATGGCTGGAGCTCAAAATATTGAAGCATCTTCGGCCACGCAGTTAGGCTATTGAAACCCCTATGTGGAACTTCTTATTTCGGTGCCACAAACAACTACACTGCATACCCTGATGGGTTTATCAAGACATAACACACTCCATAACCCACTTTACCAAAACCAAACATTTCATTGAAACAAGGGATCAGAAGATGCACACACATCGCACCTTGTTTCTTTGGGTGAGAAACAATAGAAGGGAAAGACACGTATAAACACCTTCCTCTAAGATAGAGGATTTGATGTTTTTCCCAAGGGAGACACAATCCCAACATAACATAGAACCTTAAAGGATTGTGTGACCTTCACCTTTATGGTCAAAAGAGCACACAACATCACAATGCGTCACCGAACATGACCCTGATGATTGATAGAAACAATACATGGAACGGGACCATATTCAAAGTCCCTAAACAACAGATAAGTCCAAAAAGTGGACACAATATCATATCATGACCTAAATCTCAAAATTGGTCGTTTAATAATAACTCTTTCTTCAAAGAAACTATAAAGAACCCAAAGGCCCTCTTAGACACCATCAAGACACTCATCTGTACTAACAACGAAAGAACACTCCCACCTTTGGTGAATCAGGAAACTTAAGAAACTAAGGTCTCTTTCAACCTTCCCCAAGCACTATCCCACTACAAGAGGATCCAAAAATCAGCGAAATGAATGGGTGTAGACTCAATAAAAGAAATTTTCGATAAAATATTATTTATATTGATCAACTGGAGGATTTTCCAATGGCGAAACAAAACGGGTTGCACTTCAGTTGTGCATTAACCCTTAATGGGGGCGTACCTTATCCAATGAGAGAACCCAAGGACCCAACCAAGCTGGTCCATTGGTCAAAACATGCCACAAACCAGATCCAAACACATGAAGGGAACCACTGTAAAGGCATCCCAAAAAAAAATTTCAAAAGAGACCACTAACCATCCCTGCAACACAGCTTACCGACCAAACACAAACCCAAAACACAGTTCAAACAGAAGGGGTTCTTGAACTCAAAACATCCCACAACATCAACATTTTCAAAAACCCATAATACAAACCATACCAAACTATTCATCAAGACATCATGTTTTTCTTTAAAACCAATTCTTTGAAAACAAACGGTTTAGCAGTAAGCGTATCCACCAATGGTACCCCATGGGCCTCACACATGCATGTTTTTGTGCCACATTGGGAACCCTCCTCATATCCATCCCAGCACTCATCCAGTCGTGCCATCAACCATCCATCATCCCATATAACCCCATGCATGTGGTCACTCATGGAAATACCAAAGGGTAAAACAAAACTTCCTTCCACTTTTCAAAAACAAAATGGTCAACCAACCCAACCTTTTTCTCAAAACTGCTAACAATGAGATCGAAATCCCAATTCACATCTTACAAAACATTTCATAAGGACACAACCATTTAGAAAATAACTCACATTCAATTTATTCACATCAATTTCGAAACATATCGTCCCATTAAAACACACTCTAATTGTTTAGAAAACTCTATTGGAAACACATTTCAAAACCAAATTCAATATAGTTCCTACTTTCAAAGAGGTGTAAGCACACCATTTTACATTTCAAAACAATTCTGAAAATTCAGTTCCGCCATTTCATAAACCAAACCATTCCCTCTTTATTTGAAAATCATTTCATAAAAACTTTACGCTTCTTAAAACCAAGTCACCTTAAAACAAAAGTGCTAAGATTTCAAAACTAAAGCACAAAACAATGCAAGAGGAAACTAGTTTCGGTGGGTGACTTGGACATATGGTTGGCAGCCATATTTCAATCACTTCGCCGTCACATAGAGTATTCTAGGGAAATATCCATGGCTCCACATGGCTTGCCGGGCCCTGCGAGCTCACTGAGATTATTCTCCCAACTCTCTTTTCATTTCCCATAGTCATCATTAAACCAAGAAAACCAAAGGACTCAGATAAATCCATACTTACCATGGTGACTTGAATCCCTTCATGAGGTGTGCTGGCCAGGCACACTACCCATGACTGAAATTTCAAGTCCCAAAAATCCTAGCTCCAGACTATGCTGACTCTTCCCCAAATAACATGACCCATGGAGCGAACCTCCTCTGATACCATTTTGTCACGAACCGAATCTGGTCACCGCCAAAACCGGCACCAAACCCAGCCCGTGACATAACCCGAAGGGCGTTCCCTATCCCCACGGGCTGGCACAAGTGCCCGAGTATCATTAATTTAGGTTTGGGAACGATTTACCCGAGTATGAAAGCATAAAACATTAAAAACAATCCATAATATAAATCTGAAATTTTTGAGCCAAACAAGAGTTAAGTAAAAACCAGAACTGAGTACATTGGTTTAAAGATAATACAAGTGGTAAAAATAAAAATAATTATATCATCAAGACAGCCCCAAGGACTCCACACGACTAGGGGTCATCGCCCCCAAGCTATCTCCACAACTCTGCACCAAGGATGGGAACTAACACGATGAACCGCCATCACCCTTAGCCTTTCCTTTACCTGAATCAAACATAACCAAGTCTACTTACACCCAAGGGGTGTAAGTAGGGTGTGAGCCTAAGCCCAGTAGGATACCACCCAATGATTCCAAAGAGTAAGAAATACAATGTGAAAAAGCAAGCAGTTTTCAAACGCAAGGAAAAGTAGTGTTCAAATTTCAAGAAATGAAACCTCTAATTGAAAATAGTTTTCAATCCAAAATTTTCAGAATATTAACACATTAAAATAGAAATGTTAGATACTGTAATTTACTTCCAAACACACCCTAAGACATGGGTAGATACTACAAATCCAATGAGCAACAACATTGGGAACACCCCTAGGCATTAGGTTGTCTTGGGCCCTATGTACCTCATACCTCGGTGTAAAGTAACCATAGCAAAATCCTTTCTCGTGCACGAGCCACTAGTAGGGAACACACCCATAACCTAGTGGTCCCCAATAATCATCCACATAGTTTAGTTAGAGTTGTCGTTATCCAAATGCTAAGTGAAACAGGGACAAAACCCATCCGGTCCACTAGCCGTACTAGTACAAATCCGCCCCACCTAGGTACCCGGGCTTCCCCTTTTGTGCTCAATCAATTTCAGCATGCAACATAAATAAATTTTCATATAAAACACCATTACTGGTCAATCACAACCAATACAGTAGCTATCACATTTTATACCACTTAAAACACGCAACAAAACACTTAGATTTTTCATTAAACAATTCCTCAAAATCTCGTAGTGTTTCAGACACAAAACACCTTATAAACCTCACTTGCATACTATGTGCACATATTTAAGTTTCCAAAACATTAAGTAGATCCCACTACATTTTAGTGAAAACACAAAATCATTTTTAGGGCAACCCTATATAGTTCAAGAAACGAAATCATTGCAAAGTCTCCATTTTTACACAACACAACTCTTAGAATTTCATGTGGTTCACAAACACCATTAAAACCAGATTTTTCAGCAAAAAAACACAAGGGACAATCATTAAAAACAGTATTTTTATCCCTATTATACTTCAATAAAATCAACTAGTTACTTATAGGGTAGCCCCAATTAAACTAATAATACATTTCTATGAAAAACCCTCAATTTCACATGAAAGTGACCTTTAGGATTCATTTTAAATACAAACACCACTAAAACTATATTTTTCAGAAATAATAAAATTGAATAAGCATGAAAATACCATAAAAACAGTAGCCAATTCACAAAGATTTCATACACAATGGAATCACCTACCGAAACCAAGGAAACCCTTGAATCCTTTGTGCGAAAACTCAAACGCACCACCACCGCACCTCAAGGAAGGTAAACCAGACCTAAAACCAGAATTTCAGAACATGAAACACCAGATAAAACCCTAATTTTTAAAGCCTACTTCCTGGACATAAGGAACCTCAATGATAAAGGAATAAACCCTAAGTAAATTGGATGTAACCCTAAACAAATTGAATGAAGAAAAGAGGAGAACAACTTACTTAAAATATCTTGGATAAATCTCCCCCCAAAATACCAGTAGCTGATTTCTAAAATACTCAAACCTTCAAGGGAGGTTCGGACAAGAACAGGTAGATCATTTAGGAATTTGAATGGGAGAAAAAGAGTAAGAATCGAAGGAGTTATGAAGGAAACAAATTACCTTTATAAATCTGCCCGAAATTTGAGTTCTCCAGCTATTTCGACCTAAACCGCGATGCAAATGAGATGAAAAGAGGGTGGGAGGATATGGGACGCGAGTCTGGGTTCCAGGGGCGTGTTTGGGGCTTGGAATCACCGAAAAATCCTTAAAAATGAATAAGTTATTAGTAAATCAAATTTTATTTTTAAAACTGGAATTGGGCTTTCGGGCAGGCCCAATCCCTTAAATACAAACCCATATACACCTTAGTTATGGATTTCCAAAGACTCCAAATTTTAATTTTGGTGTTAATATATCAGGGGAGGACATTTAGAAGTTGGAATGAGTGAAAAATATTAAAAAATGAATAAGTTATAAAAGAAACAAATTTTATTTTTAAATCTGGAATTGGGCTCACGGTTTGGCCCAATTCATGAAAACTCACCTATTCTCCATAAAAACTTTGGAAACCCCCCAAAACAAAGCATTAATGGAATGTAAAATAAAAATACATTTAAAATAAGCTATGTATGTGACACCACAATATCCTTAATTACTTTTTTACACAGCGTGATTTGAATATAGGAGGTGAATGTGGGTGAAATACCATTAGTCTTTTGACCTAGATCATGCCTTTATGCCTGGTAAAGTCAATCCAGTAGACAATATACTGAAAATGAGGAACCACATATATGAAATTCATCAAGTCTGTAACGAGTGACAGATCATGGATTTGTTCTATGATATACACTTTGAGGTTCACGATAGTTAGGGGAAGTGTATAATTTTATTCTTAGATGCTACCTCTACCCTACTTGATAGAGTTAGGATGAGTAATCTATCTATCTCAGAAGGCCTAGTTAAAAAAGAGAGTGTGGAAGGTGATGACCTCCTTCTTGGTGTACTGTAGGCAAGGATGTGATCCTATGAGTACATATTTGCACATGGGTCTCATTATACATACATGAGGAGATGATGTGAGACTTTTATGCTTTATAATGGGTAGTGAATCCTATTTTTTCAGGATATATTGAGATTTACATTGTTATTACTAGTGGCCAAGTATGAAAAGCGATGTAGCTGGTTTTTTCATGAGATGTTCCACATGTCAGCAGGTGAATGCAAAACATCAGTGACCAACCGAACTTCTATAGCAGCTGGCTATTCATATGTGGAAATGGAATGATGTTGTGATGGATTTCAGTGTAGGTTTACTGAGGTCACCACAAGTTAATGAAGTTTTATGGGTTATTGTTGACATGCTCACAAAGGTTGTTCCTCTCCTACCTATCAAGGGGAACTTTTCAATTGATGAGATTGGGAGGTTATATACATGTTAGATAGTACAACTTCAAGGGGACCCGAATAAAATCTTTTATAATAGGGATGACTATTTTATATTACAGTTATGGAAAGGGATAAAGTTGGAGTTAGGTAATTTGGTTATTTTGAGAATGACAGAGAATCCCCATACAAATGGTCAATCAGAGCACACAATTTAGGTGCTTGAGAATATTATACAGGAATGTGTACAGGACTTTGGGGGCTCTTGGGTGAGACATATATACCTAGTTCAATTCACCAACAACAATAGCTTTCAGGATACTATATAGAGGGTTCCCTATAAGTCTTTATATGGTAGTACATTCCAATCACCCCTGTTTTGGTTAGAGGTTGGAGAGGTAGCTATATTGGGAGATCATCTTGTTCAAGAGACTACATAGAAGGTGTAGTTGATTCAGAAGCAGATGACTAATATGCAGTCTCATCAGAAATCTTACACCAATCACCAAAGATGACCTATGGAGTTCAAGGATGAGGATTTATTTTTCTTATATATGTCACTGAGGCTGGGATAAAGAAGCATCAAGAGACAGGTCAAGCTTTCACCATGTTATGTTGGGCCATTTGTGATTCAAGAAAGAGTCATTCGAGTAGCCTATTGGTTGTAGTTATGTTCGAGGTGCTGAGACATGTGTGAAATCTTTCATTTTTCTTAGCTACAAAAGTAATATTCAGACTCGTCTGATGCCTTTCATCCTGAGGAGGTTGAGTTACAGGTATATGAATCCTTTGAAGATCATCCTATACATATTGTGGATCATAGCATGAAGGTTCTCTGAGGCATGTCCATTCATCTATTATGTGTTCTATGGAAGCACGATCGAGTGAAGGAAGAGACCTGGAGAGGGAGGCCGATGTAGGATCGCAATGGATAGAGTTATTCATAGATCACACTTCACTATCATTGGATGGAGAATTCAAGGACAAATTGATTTAAGTGTGGAAGTTTGTAAGAATTTGGTTCTTATTTGAGGTACATATCATTTATTTTTTGTCAATTGTTAGTTTAGATGTTCAAATATGGCCTAATTTCAATTCCCTAAGAGGACATGGAGGTTTTAGAGGTGTCCATGGCTAGTTCAGATCCCATAACTGGAGGTTTTGGGTGAAAATGTCTTGGAACATAGTTTTTTTATACTGTGAGGGGTAGCACCCACAGGTTAACAAACTATGGAAGGCTTGAAAAGAGAGAAGAAATCAGATTCATAGTTTTTGAAAAACAATGCGACATGGGATGCATAACTATGTGAACAGATTTTCAATCATTACAAAGGAAATTTTTGTGGTTTGTGCTAACCGTTTGAGCAAACCATGTAGGTGATCCTTACATGCAGATAACCGTGCATGGTTGGTGCATGTTTTTTCAAATTTAATGAACCATTAAAATCTGTAAAATTTAATAGCTTTAAATTAAATTAAAATCAATATGAACCTATGTTTTCACTTTAATTTCTCCTGAACAACAACCCTGAGTGAAGAGATACCTCCTTGAAGACTTAACTTGAATTTGAGGTAACTTCTCCATCAAATATCTGAATCAAATTTCATTTGACCCGTTAGATCCACAACAGTACTATATCAATTCCTTATAGCCATTATACCTTCTATTAGATATCAGTTATACTATTTTAGTGAAAGATGATTTTCCCTATTATTAGGTTATTTATCTGTTCTTCAATTTTATCCCGTTTGGAGCTGAATCAAGAATTGAAACTAGGAGAGCTATCATCCATGATCCCACAGTAGGCAGTGTTGTTCCTTTCTATAAAATTGAAGATATTTATATATTTATTCATGTTGTGCACCCAATTTTTAGGTTTTTCCTTAAAATTAAATAAATTTATATAATTTCTAGGCACTGAATATTCAATTAAAGGGGACTTTTTGTATATTTTATAGGTTGAGAACCTTGAATTAGTTTGAACCACATTTTTGTGTGTTTGGATTATATGGATGGACCACCATGGGTGGGTTTGGAAATTGATGCCTTAGGGGTTTCCCTTTAACCCTTCATAGGGATGTTTATAATGATTTCAATTGATAAATTCAATAGATATATGACTTATGAATTGTAATTGAAATGATTAATGTGAATGGATGAGTGACATGATCCTTGGCCCTTGGATTTGTTATACCTTGTGGAATCTTGAATTTACCATTATATTTATTTTATGAGATAGATAAATACCATTCCTTGTAATAGTTTCTATAAGCTTGAGAATCTTGTTAAAAATATTTTTCCATGTGAGTTAAATGATGTATATTCCATGTAATGGCTTGTTTATGAATGTGATGCTTTATATATTGAAATTACCATGCGAGTAATTATGGGAAAATCCCTCTAAGATTTCTGAAGAAACTTGGAACACCTTTTGAGGTGAGTTATAATTGATATGTTCTTGGTATTTACCATGAAAAAGTCAGTTAATCTTATTTAAATGTTATTGAATTGATTAAATGCTTTCATTACTTGGGTGACAAATGGATTCATATGATAATTCCATGGATATAATCAATTGTATTGAACCTTTCTAATGTTTGGGTGATACATGGACTCCCTAGTTGACTAACATGGATGGACTTAGAGGCTTTGCCAGTAATATGTAGAGTGACACATGGATTCCTTTTAGAATGCTAAGTACGTACACAAGGGAATTTGATCATATATTCCATGGGTGATACTTGGGATCCCTTAGTGTACTTAAAAGGATGAACTCAAGTGGATGAGACATTATACCACACCTAGAGAGATACATGAGTTCTTGAGAGGTTCTCCATGGATAGACTCATAGGGTGTTGGTTCATATTACACATAGAGTGATACTTAGATTCCAATATAAGAATACCAAGGACATGATCAGGTTCTTAATGGAATTTTTAATGTAATGAATTATGGTGCAACTTCCAAGAGAAAACACATGTTTGGAGTTCGTCTTTGAATTATACCCTTATATGGCATGCTTATGAATTTTTTGTTCTTCTGTTTACATGGGGGCTTTGGGCTTGTTCCGGGTACCGAGACTCATAATTTGAATGGGATTGAATTGTTAATGAATTTGATTATAAATGATAATGGCCTAACTTTTAAATTATATTTATAATTCTTACATTAATTTGAATAATTTAATTGGTAATAAAATGTGATCCTTTATTTATAGTATGTTTAAATTTGAGTACTTCCTTGTTTTATCATTTTTATTTCTTTCACACTTTCTTTTATGTCTTCACTGACAAGAAGGAACAATATTTGGGTGGTTTCCTAGAGGTATTATATCTCACAACCTATTTGAGATGCCTTTTGGTATGAAAATAGATAATATGATTATAGGTGTTGATAATGGAAAGTTCACTAATACATTATCCTAATTGGGGCATGAAGTGAGGAGCATTGGACCGAGCTAAATCTCCAGATGATAGCTGGGATAATATTTTCATTTTTTTTACTTTTGTTACATGTATTATATATCCACCTTTTATACATTTTTTGGATGCTTTAGTAGAGTCATATGACATGTACCATCATTTTGGATTAGAGATGACTTTTTGATTTTTTTATATAAATAGTCTTCCATTTTTTACTTCTTATTTGGTTATTTTTACTACTTAAGATACATGTACATTATTATTATTCCATTATGTTGCAATCTAGTGATAAGGTTGTAGTATCCCCAATGAAAAATGTAAGCCCTCACTACTAGTCGACAACCTCTAGAGTTTGGGGAGACACACTTATGGCCAGGTGGACAACCAAGATCAAGGTACTACGGAGTGGCATCCGGGTCTGAGGCATTACGGATAGATCAGAAGTCCAGTGGCATAAGGGCCCCGATACATGGATTTAAATGTAAAAATGAATGATTAATATTATTACTAGAGTACCCTGATGTAGTACATGGTAAATTGTGTTTGTTTCTATAGTGCTATAGTGTCACATAAATCCTCTATTACCCAATTTTTAACCTTGGTATTTAATGCAAGATGATAATGTGTTTACCACTAAATATGATTACACAAGAAGAACTACAAAAAATGGTTCATTTATATAGTGATTTTCTATTAGTGATGGGTACAACCTCCTCTAAATGTATTTTATATGGTTAAGAGAAACAACCACTAAAGTGATTTCCAACTCCTATTAGTGATGGTTATTGATAAGAATTTTTAAAGGAAAAAAATTAACAATGGTTTTAACTGCTTCTAAAATTTACAAGAAATATTAATGTTAACATTCAACTATTAATTTTTTAATAGTTAGTGATTTATAGGTTTTCAATCCATCACTAAATTTTTCAATATTTTTTTAAAAAATTGATAACTTTCTTCTATAGACTTATTCTAGTGCTGCTCGATCCCATCCCCACACTATTCTTCCACCCCTTTTTATCCACCTGTTATTTCACATCATGCATAAGGATCGAGACTCCACTTGGATCTACCCATTTTTCACCAAGTGAATGGTATTTTAATGTATAATATATGTATACATATAATAATAAATATAAATTATTATTATTATTATTATTATTATATATAATATAATATATATTTATATAATAGGATATATATAAGATATTTATATAAATGTATATATATATATATTGATTTATAGAATTAAAATATATAAATTTTTAATAATATATATATATATATTCATTTGTAATAAATATACAATATTTTTTATATATTTATTTGTAAATACTTATACACACATTGACACAAACATATATATAATTTATTTAAATATTTACTGAATTAATTTAAAATGTTAAATATATATTTCAATATATATATATATATATGATTACTACTATAGAACCGGAATATCTCAGCACTAGAAACTGTCATTTATAGTGAAAAAAAGTGTTGAAAATCGAAGTACCCTTAAACATGCTCATCCTTTTTAAGTGCTGATAAAGGGGACTTTGATCAAAAATAAAAATAAATCAACAATAAAGGAACCATTTATCAGTGACTTTAGTTTTAGAAGTGATAAATTCCCCCTTTATTAGTGTTTTTTATTGGTTTTAATAAAGGGTAAATTTATCGGTGCTAAAAGAAAGCACTGATACTAGGGAACTTTATCAGTGCTAAAAGAAAGCATTGATAAAGTGGACCATTACGAGTTATTTCTTTTATAACTAATAAAGATCTTGTAGCTACTGTAAAACATTAATCCTTATAGTACCCCTATAATAGAACTAGATTAGAAAATTATTATCAGGTTGTAATGAAACTACTACAGAAAAGAAGATTGAAATACAAACATAAAATTGAACAGTCATTTCAATTAAAAATTTACATACACAATACTTACATTGACAAGATATTTATAATTAATAACAAAATGTAAAACTATATAAAAAATATTAACTTTTATATTAGGATTCCTTCAATGATAAACCTCCGAACAAAATATTCTCCTTGTAATAAGACAAATGTTTATTTTAGTAGCAGTAAAAAAAATAAAAATATTATAACTTTAATGTTATATAATCCACATATGATAAATTACATTATTAATTACTAATTATATAAATGATCATATCAATGAAACTATTTAATATATTAGGATTATATTTTATATTTTATTTTAATTATTAATAATTAATTATATTATTAATTATTAATTATATTATGAATTATTAATTACATTTATAATTAATAATATTTATATATATTATATTTTCAATTTTTAAATATATTAATGATATTATTAGTTATCAATTATCTTAATTAATGAAATAGTTATTAATGGTTATATCATTAATTTAAAATGAAATTTTGATATAAAAACACATGTTTGGAGTCATATTGTCCACATCATGTGTTGGAATGATGTGCAGTCAATTCATACACACCATAAATTAATTACGAATAGTTTTCCGAAGGTTTCAAGATAATTCAAGCTCTTTTAATTTTTTGGCTATAAAAAGCATGTTTTAAAGTAAAATGACACTTTTATATTAAAAATATGAACTTTGAGTAATATCAGACACATTGTGTGTCAGATTGATGTGTGGTCAATTTCTACACATCCAAAAATAGATTATGGATCGTTGTCCTAAAAATTCAATACAATATTAATTTTTTTACTTAGTTTTGGATATGTGATGTGTTTTTAATATTAAATTGTAACTTTTATATTGAAAACACATGTATAGAGTCATATCATCCATATCATGCGATTGATTGATGTGAGGTTAATTTATAAAAACTAATAATGAATTATGGATCATTATCTTTGTAAAGGCCCTGACCCCAATAGCCCAAATCCGATGTCTGCTTTATTACATCAGCATAATATATAATGAATCACTTCCTGAAGGGTCTAATAGTTTATTATTCTTGTTAATCTAGATAAATAATTGAGTTTTTAATTACATTTGAAAAAAATTAAAACATAATGATTTCTATGAATAAAACTATTACCTCTAGAATATCATTAAACATCAATAATTGTACACACCATGGAATCCTAGGAAAAATAAAAAAATAATGTTAAGCTCAAATGCTTAGTATAGGTTACATACAATGCATGTTTTGATGAATCAATAATGAATAATAAACATGACAAGGTAAATAACTGAACAAACATTCCATTTAATAAAAAAGTTGTATATCATAATTAGATAATATATAATCAATATGGAATGGTAAATTACTAGACACACATGCTATTTAAATAACACGAGTATGATGAAAAGATAAGTCATAATCAATATGGATTGGTAAATAACTTAAAACAAAAGCCATATAATAAATAATTAAGAATGAAATAGATCAAAATATAATAAAATAGTGATAATATCATGGATAATTATAATAACTAAATTCTAAATGAAGGAAATATTTAATTATTGGACTTCATGAACTCAGGATCATGATACCTATACCATCAAGACCTCTCACAAGATAGTTTAAAAATAATGGGAATAATATCATCTAGTTTGGAAATCTAATTTCATGATAGATTATTGATTTTTCTCATTAGACTACTGATTCATCGAGGGGATATCTATATCCGAGCCCAAATCATGTCCAAATCATTCTTCACCTATCAAAAAATCAAATTAATTCATGAACAATGTTCTTTATCATCAAATATCCTTATTGAGTAAGGATTGGATATTTAATTATATTTCACAAAATAAATAAATAACTTTCAATGTATAAATCCATATGTATAAATTATATATGGATTAACCAATGAACATATCCATGATAAATAATATGTTTATTTAGGGAAATTTAATGACCATAGAGAAGGGAATAATTCAAGGGAAAATTAATGACTACAAAATTAAATCAAGGAAGTGAATGTTAGTAATTTCCTTGGTTAAAATAATCAAAAAACATATAGAGCACGAATTGGTATGTTATTAATACAATATATACCCATTGGAGTAATAATAAAGGGTTGTTTTCATTGATGAATAGAAATAACATAAAAATACATTTAAAAAAATGTTGGGGAAAATAACCTTATCAATTTAAAAATCACTTTTCAAAACAAAATGTTCAAAAATATTTATAAATTATTTTATTTAAAAATAATATTTGAAACATATAAAGAAATATTTAAAACATTTGAATGGTTATGGTGGGTGGAAATTCTTTCTGTATTGTACATGATATATCAAAGATTCCTTTCACTTTTTCAGTAAATGAAAAATGGGTAATGTTTTGAACAATAAATGAATAATACTTTAAAAAGAATATTTTAACAGTAAAAATGTGTAAAACAATCTATAGATAATCATTTGGGAAATTTTTAAAGCATTTTTGAAAACATTTTTAGAAAACATGGTTTTGGAATAAAACAGATTTTAGACCAAAGAGAGAAATGAAGTCATATTTTTTTGAAAAAATTTGTCAATTATTTTAAGTACAAAAGACGAAAAAAATTGTACTATTACTTGAAAAATTTCATTAATATATAGTGTAGATGAAAAATAAATGGTTTTATTATAACATAATCAAATAATTTTCTTTAGTTGAAATTCAATAAGAGACACTATGTATTAGAATGAGACTGTAAAATAAACCCTTAAAATGATCATAAAAATTACGTGAGGATTAAAATTTGAATTGATAATGTCTATAAAATGAAAATTTAAATAAAAAAAGTTTAAATAAAACAATATATTGTTAAAAGTTATGACACACATAATCTTATAATATCAAAGATAACAAAGGAGTTATATAGCCCAATGAAATTTAATTGAGTTATGAAATTCTTTCCCACTTTAAAACATTTACATCAAAACAACTAGGATAAAATAGTTCAAATTGAAGAGTAAAATACAATTAATTATGAATAAATAAATATATTACATTTAAAATGGAAAGTGCATACACTGAATAAAATAAATTAGGTTCATAACATTATAATATGTATCAACGAAGGGAAATTGAGACGAAGTCCCTTACCTCACACTTTATTTTGATAACATGTGATTTAACCTCATGTATATCAGTTGTAAATATGTTAACAAATTATTAAAAAATAATTTTAATATTTATAATATCATATATGATTATTTTATGACATATTATCATCTGTTATTTAATAGTATTTCATTATTTTTATTGTTACCGGTGTTAACAGACTAGTCTTTTCATTAGTGATTTTTCATGAAGGTTCCAATTATTGCACTAATTTTATAGTTTAATTATATACAAAATAATATTGATGACATAATTATTTTAATTATACATAAATTATAATTTTAACACCAATCAAGAAATATGGTTTGGAAAAATGAACCATGTTACAATCATGGAGACGGTAGGTCGTACGTACGCATGAGGAATATTTCCATTTTTAAAAAATCATTATTTAAAGGTGATAAGTAATGTTTTGGCATTCCATAGTTATAATAATATCATAATTCACTACTGGAAAATAGGTCTATTCCAATAGTTTTGTGAAAAAATGTGGGTATAGGGTAACCCTATACCCACGGTTTTCCAAAACCGTGGGTATAGGGATTGTATGTGAACCTATACCCACTGTTGAGCCAAAAAACGTGTGTATAGTTTTCTTTTAAGATCTATACCCACTATTTTGGAGAAAACCATGGTTATATGGTATTTTCCGAAGATCTATACCGACGGTTCTTTAAAACCGTGGGTATTGGTTTTATTTTGAAGAAATGTACCCATGGTTCTCAAGAACCATGGGTATTGATTTCCTGCGTTATGGTGGGGAAATAAAATTAGGCGGGACACGAAAAAAATTTGGTTGGAAGACATTTTTTCACAGTTTAGATTAATATATTTACTTTAATATAAATATATATTTTCAAAAAAACTTTAGCTCGGTTAACAAACTATTCTCTACAATTGTCGTACGTTGCGGGTTCAATTTCCGTCATTAAAATTTTTCAAAACACGTATCATATTAATTTATATAAGTAGATGTATGTATATATATCAATTGAAAATGATAGCTTGGTTGGTCCCTTAATGAGGCGCGACCATGAGGCGCTGGTTCGAATCCCTCTAGCCGCATTTTTTGAATTTAAATAACGCACTGGATTATATTAATATATATATATATATAGATATATGTATATATTACAATTAAATAACATAACTTGGTTGGTCCAGGGGTGGGGCGCATCTGTGAGGTGTAGCGTGAGGTGTGGGTTCGATTCCCTCCTGCGCTGGATTTTTTGAATTTAAATTTCCCAATTTTGAAAACCGTGGGGTCTATTGCGTGCCATGCTGTAACCTCGGTGTGCCACATTTGACTCACCTATACCCACAGTTCTCCAAACCAATGGGTATAGGCTGAGACCCATATACCGACGCCTTTCCATCCCATGGTTCCCAAAACCATGGGTATAGGCTATACCCACGGTTTTGGGGGCTATACCCACAGTTTTGAACCATGGGTATATGTCGTTTTTTCAGTAGTGATTACAAAATTAATTTTTTAAATATATATACATATATAATTCATGTGATGTGGTGATGAAAATAGAGTTATATCACTTTGTGAAGGAGGTAGTACACACATACACGAACAATGTTATCAATATTATTTGAGTGAAAAGGTAATAATTAAAATGATATATTATACTTTTTGAATGAAAAATATGCCATTAATAACATAATTATTTCATTTATATCTCATATATTTATTGAATATATCCTTACTACATTACATGTGAAGCTTTAGTGAAAGATGAATCACATTGCTTCATGAGGTGGTAGTCTGCCATACACAAGAGCGACGTTATTATATCTCCTACAGAATGAAAATTAAAAAGGTTATATATTATATAATTAATTAAAAGGTATAATTATGTTATAAATATCATATATATACTTAATTTACATCATCATATTGAACTTTTAAAGGTGGTAATGGAAGAATGATTGACATCAGTTCGTGAGGTAGTAGACCACTATACACATGAATAATGGTTTCGTAACCCATTTTATGAAAGTGGAGATGGTTTTTGTAATTAAATTAACATAAAAAATATCATTATATATAAGTTAGTAAGGTTTATATATCATCATGGTATAATAATAATTGAAGGATGTGGAGGATAAAATAAAATAAAAACACTCGTTGAAGAATTCTACCTCTTCTTTGGTTAACATCCTTAGGTTTGGACCAAATCCTTCCAAGGGATTCATTATAAAAAAAATAAGGATTCAATGAGAATGTGAAGGTTTTTTGGAATTAATTTGGGTATGAAATTTATGATACAAAAGAGTGTGAAAGTGTGTAGAGGAGAGGGGAGGAGGTAACCTTTTATAACTGAGTTGAGTGGCACACTTGTGATGTTTTAAAAAAGAAATGGTGTACTGATGATTTGAATGTAAAAATAGGTTGCAAAATGTGATATTTGAAATATTTAGAAATTATAATGCCGAAATATGTCTATAAAAAATATTTTATATAATATTTTAGTTCATTTTAACCATAATATTTGTATTTTAACTTCTTGGAAAATACATTTTCATATTTATCACAGTAAAACAATTTTACAATTAATTTTTTTCAAAGAATAATTTTAAATTATTTATTAAAATAAATTATTTATATTAAAAAAAATAAGAAAATTTTCCAAATTAAATTCAAATAGGTGGAAAAATGTTTTTTAATTAATCCCGCATACGTGATGAGAAAAGATGTTTTCAAAGAGAAAATATTCAAAAGCATACATCGTTTTCATATCAAAATTCAAAATTAATATGATTAAAATGAGATAAATTTTATGAATAGATATATAATTTTACTAATTTTTCTTTAAAACCAATTTAAAATATAATTTAACTTTAAAAATAAATTAATGTAAAAGGTAGTTTTCATTTAAAATTCAGCATTTTCACTATTCATCAAAAAATGAAATAATTCAGAAAAATATAAAAAATTAACCCTAAAATAATTTTTCTATTATTATTTAAATAATTAATTTTATTTTTTTTTAAAAATCATATATTTATAAAAAATATTTATAAATTATGTATACAAAGTGTGACTAATCTATCTTTTAAAAAAATACTTTTTTTAGAAACCATTTCATTTTATTTCAACTAAATCTTATTTTATTTTTAATAAATATCTAAACATAATTTTCCTAATTTAGATATTACTATTTATACCCCAAAGTCAATTACTAGATTTAATGGTATACTATATTTCGATTCATTTCGACTCAGGGTTGTGTGTTCTGCCAGCTATCGAAGAGGTTAAATTTAAATAAATATATTTCAAGAATTATTTATGTATGGGTTTTGATGCATCATATTATATCTAATTTTTTTATTATGTTATAATTTTATAGTAATCAATTCTCCCAACCTTAAATAAATTTCATGCTCACAATCTAAACTTTTTCTTAGTAATCAAGGGTTTGAAATTTGAAAATTCTTTTATTGAACACCGATATAATAAAATGTCATAATAAAACATCCTATTAATAGAGGGAAAGATAATTCACAAGGTCATAAGAAAAAACACATTAAAAGGTTTCCATGTATTAGAAAATCAGTAAAAAATGAAGATATTGACAAGGAAAACATAAATAATTATAGATAGTGATTGAGGTAATTTATCACAATAAAGTGATTGATCAATGGGAAGTTAAGGGACTCAAAAACATAAAGTTTTGATTATTTAAAATACCACATGAATCATATGATATTAATTTAATAGGATAATATATTTTTAATATCATTTTTTGAAATTTGAGCAATACTTTTGCTTTTTAAGAATATTATGAAATATACTTACTTGGTATGTCTCTATTTCATAATCACAATTTCATTATTTGGTTTTTCTTCGACCAGTTTTAATTCATCTCTTACTACATGAAATGAAAATCCAAAAATGAATATATTATTCCTAAAACATTAAAATTCACTTTTAATATACATTAATATCCATAAAAAAGTGACAAGTCATTCTATATTTCTCTAACTATTATCAAAAACCCATGTGTTTAGCACAACTTTTCCAATATAATACATTAATCTATAAACCTAAAAAATAAAACCACTTGTTCATCATTAATATATATTTTTCAAATAATTTAACTAAAAGTAATGAAAAATTGACCATGAAATCTTGTAGGTCAGTTGTAGGCACTACCCCTATCATCTTTTGGTCTTGGGTTTAAGCCATATGGCCTTTCTAGACATGAAAGGTTGTCAACATGTATGCATATTGTCTTTTTTCTATAACGATATTAATATAATTCTTATAACATCCCCAAAGTATAATAACGCATAATTACCTCATTATCAAATATTAGATAATCCCTAATGGTTACCAATACCTTTAAACTAATGTCTATAAATTGTAAATGAATTATTTCACAAATAAATTTTCTACTATAACATATATATTCTATAACTTTCTCCCAAAAAATCCTTAATCTTGGCAGGCTCACATCACATAAAACCCATAAATAAGTGTTTAAGTATTTTAAATTATGACCAATATTAAAATCATTAACCCATGTTGGTATTCAGAACTCTTCATTTAATGAAGACATATATGGTTCTTAAATTTAACAAAACCCTTAAATGTTTTATGATTCTTATACCAAAATATCATTGGTAGAAAAAGATTCTTCAATAATATAATTATTCGGTCTCAATAAATACTTAAACCATTTTATTTCAACATAGGTACTTCATTGGTATAACAGTTAACCTTTATATGAGGTCATTGTCTCAAATAATTCCCTAGTTCTCCATATTTATGACAATTAACTATAAATGGATCCCAATGATAAGATTTATTTCCTTCCACCATAATCCTCATTTTTCCTTGGAAATTATTTTCTTTATTCCCTTCCATTCTACATGTGAATAATTTTCCCATTCCATTGAGACACTTTATTAGGTATCCCCTTCCATATTTCGGACATGATGGAAGTCAATCCTTCTTTCCTCCATGGTCTCCACCATTCGATCTCTTAGTGAACTCCGTCATTATCTTATTTGGTGAGTTTGAGAGTTAGTTAAGTTATTATTTGTAAATCATATTTTGGGATAATTGATTAGGAATAATAAAAATATATCATTCTCCAATCATCATTCCTTTTGTTTTCTCATATTAACCACATTTTATTTCATTTTCAATGTTAACAAAATTTCTCTAGGTTCCATCCATTGACTAAAACCAAAATTCATGGTGTGAGAAATAATAACCATAGTGGGAAAACCATAAAATCATTAATAGGATGACTAAATATTGACACATTATTTTCTATATAAAACTCCTTAGTTTTAATCTATTTCATTCAATCTTTTTATCTATTCAAATAATTAATAATGGTTTATAATGAAAATGATAATTATCCTAATCATTTCCCCAAATAGTGTTAAACTAGGTGAGAAGTAAGACCCATTTTCATGAACATGGTAAATATTGGGTCAAGCCCAATTCACCATTTTTGAATTTTTTACACCAAGGTACATCTATTCCAGAACCATTTCCACTTTTAGTATTCATATAGGGATGTATATCTAAGAAAAACCACATAATATATACCATTCCAAAACATTAGGATGCTCTTTTATACTTATCCTAAAATTCAATCATAGGTTTATGTTTCATAATATATGTTTTCTTAAATCTAGTTCTCAATATTTCTACTAAACTTCCTTCTATACCAACTATATTGACCCCCACCCAAATAGCCTAGATTCGATGTCTACATTATTACATTGGAATAAGATATAAGGAATTGTATCTCAATGGACCGAATAGTTGTTTTGTATTGGGAAACTAGATACATAATTGAGATCTATATTACATTTGAAAATAAAAAACCCAACGTAATTTTTATTTCATGAATAAAATTATTCACTATAAAATATCCTTTCAAATCAATAATATTACAATTCATGGAATCAACGGGAAATTAAAAAATATAAGGGTGAACTCAAATGCTTAGTAAGGGTTATGTACAATTGAAGCAATCATTAACAAATAAAGAATAATCAATATGGGAAGGAAAATAACCGAACACACATTCCATTTAATCAGTAAATTGTCTATGATAATTTTATAATACATAATAAATATGGAATCGTAAATAACTAAATATACATTCCGTTTAAATTACCTAACTAGAGACGATATTGAATAATGAATATGGTAATTTAAATAAATTCAGTCGCCTTCCATTTAAACAATAACTAAGAATTAAATGAATCCAGAAGTAGTATCAGAGAGAAAATAGTATGGATATAAATAATAATTTAATTCTCAATGAATGAAATGCTTTAATTATTTGAATTCATGAACTCGGGATTGTGATACCTCTAGCATCACAACCTTTTATAAGAAAATTTTAATTGTTCTTGGTAAAAATTTATCTCATTTGGCCAACTGATTTCTTGCTGGATTACTCATTAAACTCATGAGACTACTAGTGCATCAAGTGGATATCTAAAATTGGTCCCACCCCTATTTTCATGTACAAAGAATTACTCATATATTGAACAATCAATTTAATTAATGAAGAATGTTCCCTATCATTAAATATCTGTATTGGTTAAGGAATACAGATTTATCGATATTTACATAGATAAATAAATAACATTAAATATAGAACATAGTATGTAGAAATGATATATTGTTTAATAAATAAACATATCCATGATAAATAATATGGATATTTAAGTGAAATTTAATTTCTATATGAAATAAAATAATTCAAGGTAAATATAATGACTACAAAGATGAATAATGAAAGTGAGTGTCAATAATTTCTTTGGTCAAAATGATTATAAAGCATTTAGAGGAATAATAAGTATGGTATTAATAATAAATATATATATTTGAGTACTAATACAGTGTTTTTTCATTGATGAATATAAGTAACATAAAAATATAATTAAAAATATTCTTGGAGAAACAATCCTTTTAATTTTGAAAATAAAAATTTAAAACTAAAATTCACAAAACTTTTTGAAAACAATTTTAATCGAAAATATTTTTTTGAAAAATATAAATGAATATTTAAAACATTTTATAGGTCATGGTGATTGAAATTTATGTTCATTCCATACACATTAGAAAAATATTCTTTTCACTTTTTCAGCAAAAATACAAACATGAATTATTTTGAAAATGAAATGAAGATTCATTTAAAAAAATTTGTTTAAATTAAAAATGGGTAAAAATTTGTTTAGTAAGTCAATTTTAAATGGTTAAAACATAATTTAAAATATTTTTAGAAAACATGATATTCGAATAAAACAGTTTTCTAACCAAAGAGAGAAATGAAGTTGTATTTTATTAACTATTTAAATTATTTTAAGTACCAAAGAGTAAAAAATTGGTACTACTATTTTAAAATATCACAAATATCTATAGTAGAATAAAATTAAATGGTTTTATTAAAAAAAATATGAAATAATTTCCTTCAATTGAAATTAAGGAATAAACCATCTCGATTAGAATGAGATTGTGAAATAAACCCTTACAATGATCATAAAGATGATGTGAGAATTATCTAATGAATGGATTATGTGTGTAAAACATAAATAAACATAAAAAATGTGTAAATAAAAAACATATGAATTCAAAATTCATTACACACACAATCTTAGAATATCAAATACAATGATGGAGTAATATAACCCAATGGAGTGAAATTTAGTTATGAAAGTATTTACCACTTGGTAACATTTAAGTCAGAAAACCATGAATGGAATAATTAAAATTGAATCTTAAAATAAAATTAAGTATGAATAAATCATTATATTACATGTAAATGGGTCATCATATACACTATATAAATTAAATTAGGTGAATAACATTACAATATACCTTAATGAAGGGAAATTGAGATGAAGTCCCTTATCACACCCTTCCTTTTGGTTGAACATGATTTAACTTCGTATAAAGTGGTTTTAATCATTTCATTAACTTATAAAATAACCATATTAATATTTAAAATATCATATATTATCCATTTATAACATATTATCACCTTTTCATTAATAATATTTCATTATTTTCATTTTTCTAGGTGTTAATTGCCTTGTTTTCTCATTCATGCTTTGTCATGAAATTTCCAATTATTTTAATTATTATATAGAATAATCGTATCTAAATAATAATTATGGAAAAATTAATATATCTGTAAATAAATTATAGTTTTAAGATCAATCATGAATGTTGGTTTTGAAAAATTAAGTATGTTACGATCATGGAGACGATAGTTTGTTCTTACGCATGAGGAATGTTTTAGTTTTTCAACGATCATTATGGAGAAGTGGTAATAAATTTTTTATTTTTAAATAATTATTATAATATCATAATTACCATATTATTTCCTTAAATATACTTATATACATCATACATGTGTTGTGTTGATTAAAATAGAGTCACATCACTTCGTGAAGCCGGTAGTCCACACATATACAAACGATGTTATCATCGTTAAGTGAGTGGAAAGGTAAGATAAAAAATAATATATTATAATTTAAGAAGGATAAATTTGATATTAATATTGTTACTATGTAATTTATATCACATTATGTTTTTAAATTTATCCTTATTACATTCCATATTAAGCGTTAGTGAAAGACGAATCACATGGCTTCATGTGGCGGTAATCCGCCGTACAGATAGACAATGTTATCATATCCCCTATAGAATGGAAAGTAAAAAATTTATATATAATATAATTAATAAATAGGTATATATATTTTATAAATATCATATATATAATTTATATCCATCATCATACCCAACCATGAAAGGTGGTATTGAAGAAATGAAAGATATTGATTCCCGAGGCATTAGTCCTCTATACACACGAATGATGATTTCATAACGCATTTGATGGAATTGGTTATGGTTTTAGATCATGAACATAAAATAGAAACATATTAATATAAGGAATATATAGAGGATATATTATCACATTATTTTAACAATAATTAAAGGATTTTGTGGAAGGAATAAATTAAAAATGCTCATTAATGAACATTGCCCCTTCTTTGATTAACCCCTTTAGGGTTGCAATAAAGACTTAAAAGTTTGATTTATGCACAAAAGAATGATTTTAGGATGAGGGGAGTGAATTTTGGAAGTGATTTGGGAAGTTATCGATTGAACCAAATGTGTTTGATGCTGTGAATAATATAGTAGAGTGGGTGACCATTTATAAGTGAGGTGAGTTACACACATGTAATTGTTTTGAAAACGAAGTTGTAACCATGTTTTTCATCAGACAAAAGGGTAAACAAAAATTTATTACTGAGAATTATTTGTTATATGGTGTAATTATTTATATATAATTTATTTTAGAAATGTTTTTTGGTTATTGTAACCCCTGTTTTTTAGTACAACCCTCTGTAAATCCATTTTCACCTTAACCATGACAAATATTTTTTACTATTTTTTCTATTCACATTGGTCAAAAATTAAGTTGAAACTATTAGATAAATAAATTATTATGTTTAAATATATGGAATACATTATTACAAATTTAATTTACATAAGTAGAAAAAAATGTAATTTAAAATAATTCCCCAGGCGCGATGAGAAAGTGTTTTTTAAAAGAGAAAATGTTAAATCATTTACCATGTTTTTATATCAAAATTAAATATGAAAATGATTCAAATTACCTAAATTGTATTAAAATAATTATTGTTTAAATAATTTTACTATAAAAATAATAATAATATAATTTAACTTTATTAATTATTTAAATGACAAGAATGTTTTCAATTAAAATTTAGTATTTTTTATTATTCATTAAAAAAGAAATATTTTATAAACATCCCAAATATTCACAGTTAGATAGTTTTTATATGATGATTTCAAAAATAAATTTTATGTTTTTTTATAATTATATTTCTAAAATTGGAAAAAATTAATTTTAAATTATGTGCGCAAAGCACAATTAATCAATCATTTAGAAATATACTTTCTTTGAGAAACTATTTATTTTTTTCTTTTAAATGATAATTATTTTATTTCTAATAAATAGATAACCATAATTTTCCTAATTTAGTTAGTACTATTCATAAACCAAATTATATGGTTATGTTATAATTTTGTACTCTATTACCATTCATTTTGACTCGAGTTTGCCTTCTCTAAAAGGTGTCGAAGAGGGTAAATTTACAGAAATATATTTCGTGAGTTATTTTAACTTGATGTTACATGTCACATATACTATTGAATAAAATGTTATTATGTTATAACTTTAGGGATTCATAGTATTAAAATTTGAAAACAATCAAAGCTCATTTTCTTAGGTTTGTCTTTACGATGCTTTTTTAACACTAAAATGGCACTTTTTTATTGAAAACACACACTTGGGGTCATACCACCCACATCATTTTCTATATTAATGTATGGTTGATTCATACATCTATCACATGAATTATGTATACTTTTATTAATGTTTGAAAATAATATAAGTTTTTGTGTATTTGTTTCTATTTGATGTGCATTTTAAACTAAAATGACACTTATATATTGAAAACACACACTTTGAGTCATACCGACAACATCCTCTGTCAGATTGATGTGAGGTCCATTCACACACATCAAAAATGTATTATTGATCATTTTAATGAATTTAGAAAATAATAAAATATCATTTATAAATTTTGATAACATGGACCATGTTTAAAACTAAAATGACACTTATATTGAAACACAAAATTTGAATCATACAGGATACATAGTGCGTTGGATTGATGTGACATTGATTCCTATACATAAAAAATGAATAATGGTTCATATGTATAAATTTTCAATATAATCTATCTTTTTTTAAACTTTTTGGCTATGTGATTCTTGTTTTACACTTAAATGATAGATTTATTTTGAAAACACACACTTAGAGTCACACCAAAAACATCACGCGTCAGACTGATGTGCGATCAATTCCTCTACACATAAAATAGATTATGGATTTTTTATTAATATTAATATAAGTATGAGCTCATTTTCTTAGTTTTTGATATGAGAAATGCGTTTTAATATAAAAGGAAACTTTTATATTGAAAACCCCAATATTGATTCATACTGACCACATCGTGTGTCAGATTGACATGCAGTCAATTCTACACATAAAAAATAAATAATGGATCTTTCCCAAAATTGTTGAAAACAATATGATCTTGTTTTATTGGTTTTAGCTATGTAATGTGAATCTTATACTAAAATGACACTTTTATATCTGAAACACACACTTTGAGTTAGTCGGCCACATCATGAATCTAATCAATGTGTTCCTACATATAAGAAATGAATAATGTATTTTTTCCAAAAGTTTGAAAATAATTTGAGCTCATATTCTATGTTTTGGCTATGTGAGATGAATTTTAAACTAAAATGACACATTTTTATTGAAAATAGTCAGTTCAAGTCATTCCTACCACATCATGTGTCAGATTAACATACAGTTGATTTATACACGTGTCAAATTAATTAAGGATAGTTTTCATAAAGTGTTAAAAAATTGACATTTTTATTGGGTTTGGATACATTGCATGTGTTTTAAAAAAAATGATAATTTTATATTTAGAACACAAACATTGAGTCATACCATCCACATCATGTATTAGATTGATGTGTTTTCAATTCCAATACATAATAGATAAATTATGGACAGTTCTCATAAATTTTGAAAATAATTCATTCGTGTATTATTTGTTTTGAAAATATGAAAAATGTTATAAACTAAGATGATACTTTTATATTAAAAACATGCACTTGGAGTCATACTAGCAGCATCATATGTTGGATTAATGTTTGGTCAATTCCTATATACCATATATGAATTTTCTATTATTTTGATAAATGTTAAATAAAATACAAGATCATTTACTTAGTTTTGTCTATTTGATGTTTGTTTTACACTAATATGATACTTTAATATTGAAACCATGAAATTGGAGCCATACCGACCACATCAAGTGTCAGGTTGATGTAAGGTCATTTTTTATATATCTTAAATAAATTATGGATCATTTTCTTTATATTTAAAAATAATATGAGATCATTTTCTCAGTTTTGGATATATTACATGTGTTTTAAACTAAAATGATACTTTTATATTGAAAACATGCATATGGGGTCATACCGGCCACATTTGGTCTTATATTGATATTTGGTTGATTCCTACACATCAAAAAAAAATTATGGACCTTTTTTATAAATTTTGAATATAATATGATCTTGTTTTGGATATGGAAAATGTGATTTACACTTAAAAACCTTTTATATTAAAAACTTCCACTTTGAGTAGTACATACCACATCATTTTTTAGATTAATGTGTGATTGATTCCTACAAATCAAAAATAAATTATGGATTTGGGTACTAAATTTTGAAAATAATATCATATTGTTTTATTGGTTGAAAAAATGTGATATTAATTTTAAAACTAAAATAATAGGTTTATATTGGAAACATACACAAAGAGTCATACTGACAACATCGTGTGTTGGACTGATTTACAGTCAATTTAGATAAACCAAAAATTAATTATGGATTTTTTACTAATGTTTCAATACTATATAAGATTATTTTATTAGTTTTGTCTATGTGACACATTTTTTACACTAAAATGACACTTTTATATTGGAAATATTAACCTGATGTAATAATAGATACATAATGTCTTAGATTAATGTTCATTTGATTACTATATGTCTCAAAACAATTATGGATCATTTTCTAGAAATGTGAAAACAACCCAATCTCATTTTATATGTTTTTTCTATGTGAGGTGTTTTTTAAAGTAAAATGATATATTTATATTAATAACACACATATTGGGTAACACAAGATACATCATGTTTTAGATTTATGTGTGGTTGATTTATAAATACTAAAAAAATTATAGATCATTATGTTTCCTGAAAAATAATTTTTTATTTGATTTTAAAAAACATATTTTCGATTTAGTGGTTACCAAAACACCACATAGGAACCAAAAATATAAGATACTCAATTATGAAGTTCAAAATATAAAAACCACATTGAGAACAAAATGAGAGGATCTTGATCAAGATTCAAACACATCAACCATAATCACATCCCTAGACATCAAAGTTTAGATTCACTACTGTCATCATCATGTCCAATCACTGCCATTAGGGCTACTAACCAGAAATCCAACTAGTTGACTAGAAATACTGTCATAATACTTTATAGACAAACATCATCACCAGTTTGTCATCATCCCTCATCAAGCTAGAGACTACCAAATCACCAAACCTGAATGAGATCATCCCATGAAAAAAAATCATCGACTCAAAACCATTTTGGAACACACAAATTACTACCACCATAACCAAATAAGAACAAAACAAAACCAAAAAATAAAAATCATATCCTCCACCAAATTCATCAAACAGATCAACCAACACAAAAGAAGAAAAAAAATCAATGATGACTTGAGAAATAAATTCAATGAAATGAAATATTACCATGATGTTGTTGTTTTCTCCAAAGAAAGCCTCCAAAGGAAGAGAACCATACTAACATCAGGAAGAAAATAGACACATGTTGTGAGATGATTAATGTCGACTTTCAAACCCCACATCCCAAAACCTCTATGTAACCACTGCACTAGATCCAACCAAAAGAGGGGAAGAGGGAATTGATGTCAGGATAAGGATTTGAATGTTGAGGGTTTTGAGTGATGAAAACACTATGAGATTAAAACTAGATGCCTAAGACAAGATCGGGAAAACATGGGAGAACCTAGAAAATCAATAACCATTGAGCCATAAATCCAAAGACAACAGAGCTACCATCACTCTAGATCCAACATAGAGAGGAGTAGTAGAATGAGAGGTCAAAGAAGGGTTGTAGAGTCCAGGGAATTCAACAAAGAATCACTCAGATAATAGTACCACTGAGAAATATGAAAAATATCCCATTAATAGAGAATTGATGAAAAATTGAAAAATGGTGAGAAGGGAAATAAGGTATGGGGAAGGCAATGAAGAAGGCACAAAATACCCTCTCCAAATCATTGTAGAGGAGAAAACATAGGGATAGAGGAAATAGGGATCACTTCCATTTAGAGGCACCACCAATTATATATCATTATCTTAAATTTTGAAAACAATCTAATATTTTTTATTTGTTTTGGATATGTGACGTGCATTTTACACTAAAATGACACTTTTATATTAAAAACACACACTATGAGTCACACCAACCACATAGTGCATCATATTAGTGTGAATATGATTACTACACATCAAAAATGAATTATGGAACATTTTTTTTAAATTAAAAAATCAATCTGATCTCATTTACTTAGTTTTGTCTATGTGATGTGCGTTTTAAACTGAAATGACACTTTTAAATTGAAACCACACATTTTGAGTCATTCTAAACACATCATGTGTCATATTAATATTAATCTTATTCATAAATATGTAAAAATTAATTATAAAACACTTTCCTATTGTTTAAAATCAATATGAGTATGTTTTCTCAGTTTTGACTATCTAACGTGCCTTTTAGAATAAAATAACACATTTATTTAGAAAGCACAGACTTTGATTCATAACTGTCACATCCTATACTGGATTAATATTTGGTCAATTAGTGCATGTAAAAAATAGATTTTGGATAGGTTTTATAATTTTTTAAAACATTCCATGATCATTTTCTTAGTGTTGACAATGTGGCATGACTTTTAAACTAAAATGCTATTTTATTTTGAAAATACACACTTAGCGTCATACAAACCACATACTATGTCAGAAATATGTGTAGTTAATTCCTAAAGTACAAAAATTTATTATGGATCATTTTAATAATTTTAAATATAATCTAATCTCTTTGGCTCAGTTTTGTCAATGTGACACATGTTTCAAACTAAAATGACAATTTTATATTAAAAACATGTACATTGAGTCATTCCATCCACATCATGCGTCAAATTGATGTGATGTTGATTCCTACACTCAAAAAATTATCTATATATAATTTTACTAATGTTTCAAGATAATAAAATCTTTTTGATTTTTTTAACTATGTGATGTGTATTTTACACTAAAATGACAATTTTATATTGAAAACATGGACTTTCATTCATACCAACCACATCATGTGTCAGATTGGAATTTATTCAAATATCATATGTCGTAAATTAATTTTAGATCATTTTATTAAAATTTTAAAACATTATAAGAGTTTTATTACTATTGGATATGTGATGCACATTTTAAACTAAAATCACACTTTCATATTAAAAACATGCATTTTGAGTCATAGCGGCCACATCATATGTTCGATTTATGTGAAGTCAATTCCTAAACATCCCAAATAAAATATGGATAAATTTACTAAAGATTATAAATAATAAGATACCATATCCCTAGTTTTATCTATGTGACACAAGTTTCAAACTAAAATGGCACTTTTATATTAAAAACACACACTCAGGGTCATATCAGGCACATCATGTGTCAAATTAATATATAGTAGTTTCCTATACATAAAAAATATATTATGAATTTTTTACTATGTTTTAAAAATAATACAAAATAATTTACATGGTTTGGTCAATGTTGCACATGATTAAAAAAATGAAACTTTTAATGTCAAAACACAATCTTTTAGTCAAATAGGACACATTGTGTGTCCGATTCATGTGCGATCAATTAATACATGTCACAATTGAATTATATAACATTTTTATAATTTATATTCACAATTCAATCTTTTTTTCTTGGTTTTGAAAATTTGATGTGAATTTTAATTTAAAATGAATATTTTATATTAAAATCATGAACTTGGAGTCATTCCAGCCTAATCATCTATTAGATTTTAATGTGTTCATTTACTACATGCCTCAAATGAATTATAGATCCTTGTCCAAAATTTTTAATACAATATGAGACTATTTGATAAGTTTTTACAATATGAAACATATTTTAATCTAAATTAACATAGATATATCAATGAGAATCTCAATATTTTCAACTTAAAACCATAGTTCAACTTCCTTCATAGTTAAATCCTAGTTTCTACTTAGTGAATTGGATCAGGATATGGGAAAGGAGTCTTGATTTTTATTTATAGTATCATTCATTTTCATGTATTTGGTTGAATAAAATGTGAATGTAAAGAAGTTCATCTTTATTATTCATTATGGAAGAGAAAGTGATTGTAATAGGACCCGTAATATTTTTAAAAAATAATTGAAATAAAAAAGGACATATAATGTAAATTTTGAGGCTAATATCATGGAAGTATATTCCTTTATAGTTATTAACATTTCTTTATATTTTTGGGTAGAAGGTTATTTAATGAATTTCTATCTCTCCATTTTTTTCAACTACATCCTTGAAGTCCAATATCAAATGAGCATGATCATACTTAGACATGTTACTAGATCTTACAAAATCAGTAGTGCATAAACCTCTGGGATTATCCTCCTTGAGAAAAACCTCTAATATTTCTTGATTTACAGGTTCATTCCTAACCCCCAAAGGATGGTAATTGGTGAACAATTTAATTTTATTTCTGGAAAAATATTATCTAAATCATTACCATATTAACCATTCACATACCTAGTATATAAATTTGACCATATTATATACTATATCATAGTAATAATATGTAAATACCTAAAAATGTGTTCAAAAAAAATTCGAACACCATGTAATATACACAATCATCTCTAAACAAATTTACTTCTTCTTTTGAGTACATAGGATTTTGGCAGTCTGGGTAGTCCTAAGAAATTTAATAAAACAAATGATTGAAAAATATTTTAAATGAAATTGTAATTACCTTTAGAATTACCTATTCGGGGATGCCAGTTTGTTTTGGGTATATAATATCTTTCATTAATTTTGATATGTAATATCCAAAATTTTAGTTGTTATTTTGATTCAAAAACTACAAAAACATTGATCAAAACATGTAAATTATTTTGAAACATGTTTTTACTATTAAATAATTATAGAAATATATACATTAATTTATTTCCCTTTGAAGAAATATATAGGAATTTTTTGTTCAAACACTAACCTCATACCATGATTTGGATAATATTTATAGATCACCATATCAATAAATTATTCTTGTTAAAATAATAAATACAATTTATAATTTAATGTTTATTTAAAAAATGATGATAAAAGTGAATTTAAAATTTATAATGGGAATTATGTGTAGTCATTTTTTGGAAATAAATTCTTTGGACCCAAAAAAACAAACATTCGTGGTATTTTAATTTATTTCAATTAGCATACAGTTCTTACTAAAAAACAAAAAAAATAAGTAAAAAAACAAATGTTGTTTATATAAATATATTTTAGAGTTTTATATCGGAATTGTAGTCATAAAAAGGAGTCTATAATCTGTTTTTTTCAAACACTACATTTAGATCATATTTTTTCTTTTTAATTTATTTCAATTCTAAGGAAATAGTTTTTTGTAAAAATGATAAATGGATTAATGAGTATAAATCATTCATCACATGGTTTTCCCTTTATATAGTTGTAATGTATACTACTGTATAAAATTTTAATAGTTATTAAATATAGTTAATATAGTAGATTATTGTTTGGATAAACATATTTTGAAAATGAACATCATGTATGTATTCACAACTGAGGCTACCAACCATTCAAACTTAATAATTTTATTTATACTCCTAATACCAATTGTGTCTATAATGGCCTCTGAAAATATTTCTTCTTCATATTAAATATAGGAAATATTTTCATCTTTGAATGTTGTATCCACATGAAATTTTAATTTTAATATATAGGGTAGTGGAACTTCTGGGGTGAAGGTAATATCATAAGATCTTTTGGTTTTATTGGTTAATCAAATGGATTATCTTGATTTGACCATCTATTGCCCTTTTTTTATCTATATATAATACCACACCTCATTATAGATCATTTATCATCAATTTATAATTTTTTTAATTTGATTTGTTTAATACATACCTCATGTATCATCATAAGATTAAATGACCATGCTATGATAATTCTGACAATAATATGGACCATCATAAAATCCACTTCATCAACTAGAATAGGGAACTCATCACTCTAATAGATAGATACTTTAATCCCCACTCCCACATGATCTTTTTATATTTTTTTTGTATCATGTTTCTTGGGATATTTTAGACCATACCCCTCACAATAAGGTGATGTGTGGGTGTTGATACATATAAATCACATACAATTTCACCCTACATAATTTTGGAAATATAATTTTGTGAATTTTTTTTTATTCACATTTATGAGAAAAATTTATAACAAAATTGACTATCTTAGGTAAGCTAGGTGTTTTAGGGGAATGGATTGCCTCAAAGCAAGTGGGGTCGTGTGGCACATCATGTACTGATCATTGTTCCAATATTAGTTCACTTTGATCCTTTCACATATATTGGTCTCCCAAATTAGATGAGACAATTATATTTTTTAGAGAATCTATTTGTATATACACTCTTTTCATCATCTCATATGTATATCCTTGTAACTTTTCTTCTTGAAATATGAATTACGTGACACTCTAAAACACACACCTCTTACATGGGCATGTTGTTCTGGCCACCTCAACTCTACCAAAAGCAGTTATTCATTAGGTATAGTAGGCGGTGATTCTTATTTATAGACCATATAAAAAAGATATGAACATATATCTATATATATAATACTATTATAAAGCACAATAAATTACTATTATATCATACTTACAAAATATTTCCATAATACTTATGTGTTTTCATCTACTAATTTTCCATATGTATTTATACATTAATCCTTCTATATCACATGATGTGGTATGTAATTGGATTTGGATTATGATTAATCAATATATATATAAAAGGATCACATGGTGTTGCATATCATATAAAATGTTTACTATATATTTAAAATGCATACCGTTTTCTTTTAAATTTATGTGTACCCCTTCTTGGATTTATGGTGGGGGTATATTTGTTTTTATGCATGTTTCCTATTTTCGTAATTTATTTATTTTTTCATTAATGAAATTATTTGAATCAAAGTAGGTAATCTAAATAATTTAAAATAAAATATTAGCAACTATAATACACTGGAAATGATTCCTCGTCATAGTGTCTAATGAAATCCTTCAATTTTTCCCATGATTAATATGTACATATCTAATTGTTGGGTGTGGGTTTTATTTCACCTCATCGTCCAAGAGATAATTCTCTTTAAGAAGATTACAGAAGCATCAATGATCTTTTCTAGTGACCATTAATAAAATTTTATTTTTTGAAATCATCTAAAATAAACAATGACTATAAGAGATAATCCAAAGTTAATCAAAATTTCATTATATAATTGTTTAGTAAAATATATAAAGTATATCATAAATTTACCCTAATATATTCTTTAATTATTTCCATTAATGCAAGCATTACATTATTCCACATAGCTATATAAATTGAACGTGAATTCTCAATGTGACCCTAATGAAACTAATGAACCTTGGCTTATTGTGGTTAATAGGTTGGAAGTATTGATTCCACCCAACCTCAAATTTTATACCTGTGCTTCTTTCCTTAATAATTTTTGTTTACATTATGATGCCATGTCTTTCTTCAATTTTTCATCAGAATGTTTTTCCCTTATTAATTGCACAGTTTTATCATTTATCGCATGCTCTTCATTATTATTGGTAACATTGTCTTGTAGAGATTCATTAGATGAATGAGTAGTCATAATGTTAATTTAGATTAAATAAATGTAGTATATAAAACATAATATTTCGAGGAAAATTACAAGGTACTAGAAAACATTAACATAATCATTCAATTCTATTTATTATTTAAACATTTAGGGGATTTGGATCCTTTATCCAGTATCCAAATCCTTTCCTTATGGTCCCAAATGATGTATAATGCATTATCTATATTGGTCACACTATGAAGTTATTGTGATCTCCTAATGAATGGTTCAACCTCAATTGAATTTCAATTTTCCCCTATAGTTCTTTTAGTCACCAATAGAATAATTAACCCATTCATATTTTCTAGATCTGGTATATAAAACCCATTAACTACTATTGACTCTATTATGAATGATTCATCCTTATACCCTTCTACATGAAGATTCACCTTCAGAAAGCCCAATTCATCAATTCTCACTGCACTCTTTTTATCAACCCATATTAACATAAAATAAGAACTTGAAAAGTTTTTGAATCCAACTCATATATCTATTTAATTTTTCTAAAATATCACATATTCACATAAATTCAATTTCATTCCTTGGAAGTGGATGCGTTTATCACTTCTGTCACAAGCATAATCCACTATTTTACATTGTACTACCTTAATCTTGTACCTTTTTGTAGACTATATTAGTATTAATTAAAAAAATAATGTATAAAATATAACTTTTACATTTGATCCAATAGATAGACATAAAATTCATTCATAAATTGAATTTTCAATCAGCATATAACACATAATAAATATGAACCAGAAACCATCTTATAAACTATTTATTATGGGTAATAGATATCCATCCTTTAGACCTTGATGGATTCAAATTTATAAGAAGTAATTTATGTGGTTCAATATATGGTTAATAATATTAAGTATTATATAAAATTCAAAGGCAATATTTGTAAAGTCTCTACTCTGATGCCACTAAATTGGTGCTCCGAGCCAGTTCGCCACAAGTCCCGAAGCACACCTCCCCTTATGCAAGAGGATACTGACTAGCAGCGATTTCCTAGGGTGTTATAGTGGGGAGACTATTATCTTATACCAAAGTAATAAAACATTATAAATTACTATGTATCATCCACCACATAAAGTAAATAGGGTGAAGAAGCAATAAGCAACTGAAATAGAACAACCTGTAATAGTAAAATGTTGTAAAACCCAAACAACTATGCAGAACAATATAACACTGATCACCCACTATGGTGAACATATAGATACAAGTACAGAATAAACAGAAAGTAAAAGTACATTTCTCTACTACTATCTCTGAGCCAACCCACGTACCTAATCTCTAGACACTATCAAACTACACCAACCCGATCTGTAGAACCACTTGAGAATCTTTCATCAATCACGAAACACTAGGAATCATCCTTATCCACCATGAAATGCATGGTCAAATTGAAAAGAAAACGTAAGGAATATATGTACACCGAGGTGCATGTTAAAGGGTGAGAAATAATCTTAGTATGCCACCCCAACAAGCAACCTATAACTATTGTAAAAAAAGTGTATGCAACAACAATGTGCTCAAACTAGCTAGAACACAACAAAAAGAAGTAAATGAAACATGAAACTAGAGTCAAACCCAGGGTCTGTAATCCCTATCAACTGGGAAAGTGCCACCATGGATGTCCATATCTATATACGTATACATGTATAGTCCTATAACTATACAAAAATACATAAATACAAATATTCATTGGTATGTGTATCAAACTATATCAAGCCACGTTAGCAGTTGATCCTTGGGTCTGTAATACTGATCGCTTGGACATCCTATTCAAGTGAACTGAGCTGGATGTCATTCCACTCAATCTGAGTATCATTAAGTTGATCTTGGGTTCCATAATTACATCTACATGTACCTGCATCGACCAATGCCAGAATTATATCTCTGATAAAGCTACGTCACCATAGGGGGATACTTGTCCTATACATAGGTTTCCACCTACATGCCTCCAATCACTAAAATATGATACTGTATACCAATGGTCAATACTGCCAAAGGTCACTAGTTGGAAAACACGGAGCATAAGCCCATGAATCTTACCGATACGTAGAAAACCTCACCCATTGGCATATCAAAACCTCTTCCTCAGGAATATCAATAAATCAGGATCAAGCCTAGTATATTAGCCTTTCAGCATGTCTTTGGGTAAAACTCGGTATATACGCATTTCATAATGTTTCATAGTGAATCCTGGTGTAGCAGTATTTCAGCATGTATCTTTTTCAACATCTTCCAATAGAGCCGATCCCGGGAATCCCTCAATGAATTCTAGGTTCTCTTGGCATTTAAAAAAACATATCCTCAAAGAGCCTAACCACCCAGTAATGGCTCACTCATGGCCTTTACATAATTAACCTCTTGATCCCATCCATTGTCTTTTAACCGTGACAATGTTTCACCAAATATTTATAAGATGAAATTAATCACATGATCCTGACCTTGTCTTGTAAATGAGATCGTGGAAAGAACACTGAAAATTACATATTTTAAATCATTTAACATTCCATTTAAAAAAACACATGTGAATTAGACTATCACATGGTTTAACATAATCAATTCATGTGGGCATAACATTTATATAACCAATTGTATCAAGTAAGGATCAACATCCAATTTCCAGGTAACACCTCTGGGTCTATTAATGTATCAGAAATAACATGGCTCCGAAGCTGGATCCCATGAGAGAAAATCAAGGCATCCCAACAAACATGAAAGACACCTCACGTCAAGCTTAACAACCACCAACTAGGAAACACCTCAAGTAATCACTTTTACATCAACAAAACCAAGTCATATATAAACAAATAAGTGATGGTAGTGAGAACCATGAACCCAACACTACATACATAGCCCTATGGGATTAACATTTTGGTAGGGTTTCTAAGTGATACCAAAACACCATATCTACCCAAACCCTATGTAACAGTTTAGGGTTGGTCAATCCACAAGCACCTACTAGGTCCCTCATGTCAAACACTGAGGAGGCTTCGTACTCGGGATCCTCTAGGTAAAAAGAGTGAAGGAATCCTACATGGGATCCTTTTAGAAAATCATAAGAGGAATACTACATGGCATCCTCGGATGAAGAACAAAAAATGCATCCTATAATAGGGATCCTCTTAAAGGAAAATAGGATAAATATCCTAAAAAGGACTCCCTAGGTCAACACATAAGCAAAGGCATCACTTAGGGGATCCTTGGAAACATCTAGTCCCACAGACTCATAGAACATAAGGGAACATCCTACAAGGGAAATTGAATCAAAATAATTGGTCATAGAAGATAGCTCACAACTCATCACAGATCAAATGTCTCAACTAAGTTGGTGGAAACACCCAACATATCATCCACGCCAAGTCTCACTCTTAGGAGACAACATAACTTGATAACAAGAGGAAAAGAATCTCCTTTTATATAAAAACCCATAAAACATAATCTATATGACCTCTAAATGTCATGAGGATTCCACCATTGTGATCTATGTGAAAAAATGATCGGAATGGACTACTCACACACCCAATTCTGTCTTCCGAGGCACAAAATACCCTAAACTACTAAGCTAGAAAAGTACATAGCCAGAACACATGGGGTCTACCTGTATAGTAGTAGAAGGTGTGTAAATTAGATTATATGACATGTACTCTTATCCATCCCTCTTTATGTGTACATATACATGGACAAACCACATGGGGTCTTCTTATGTAAAAGTACAAGATGTGTACATCAAAGTACACATCGTGTACTACTTAAAAAACAAAAAAGCCTTGTTCTTTCTCACACGTTTGGACACAAAACCATGACAACACACATCGTGTACTTAGGAAAACTTCTTCTTTTCCAAATGGGAAGAACACACGATGTGTTCCCCTAGAAGACATGTTATGTAACCTGGGTTTCTGAAGGGAAAACCCTCAAAACGCCCAAAACACCTGTTTTCGCCCCCAAAACAATAGATCCAGCCTTAAGAGGCCAAATGAAAGAATAAAAAGACTTAAAAAACAACATTTTTAAAGAGGATATATAGTGAAAATTAAAGTGTCCCTACCTTCGGGTATAAACTGCTGAAGCTTCAATTGATTTCAACGTTAACCGATGTTGTACTCTAACTCTTCGCATTGAGGGCTTCGAAACAGTACCTCTCTTGACTTCCATATCTCTAACTTTCTCGATATACATTTTATCATATAAGAAATAGACAAGGATGAGTGGAACAATGATAATTCACAAGAAGGAGGTGTCTTGAAGAGAAAAGAATGAAAATAAAAGAAAAAGAAAAAGGAGGAAAAAGTGGTCCAAGCTAGCCCTGATGGCGGACTCGAGTTTAGGCCTTGACAAGGATAAAATACCCATTCTAGACTCAATGGAAGAGATGGAATATCAATAAAATGTTCCTTTTAAAAGTTATCACTGAACTAACCTACACGAATAATTTAATATTTAATTTAATAATATTATATATTAAATATTCTGCTAAAATTTGAATAGCTTAGATTTCAATCGAACTCCTATCCTAGGGTGAAAACCCTATTCCGGGACTAATAGAGTTGTCCAAAAAATTATCTGAGATCATATTCTAGGACAAAAGATGATTTTACCCCTTACAAGAATCTAAATTTGAAAATTAAAATTTCTGCTCAAAATGACAGTATGAAAAAACACAGGTTCTTACAAACTCCCCAGCATAAACCTTTTAGTCCCCAAGAAGCCTGGTGAAAGGACTAGCAGCCATGCTCCCAACCTAAGAATCTACACAACAAAGCTATATGGATTGTCCAACGACCAACCTTATAGTGTTAAAAAGTGACTTATACATAGAATACATTTAACTGCAACCAATATAGTAATTCCCACCATAGGTATACCCCTATCTTCATCTTAAACAAATACCCCGAGCTCAAAAGCTAATAGAAAACACTAATGTTTAACCAAATTGAGGAAAAATTATCTCAAAAGGATAGTGGTGCACTCCCCACCATATGAATTACCTTACACCTATCCTAGAGCACAACCTAATAGGTTCCATCCTCAATAGAGAATAAAATTAAGAAAGAAAAATGAGTTCAGTGTATGGATGAATCTCTCTCAGCATACTCAAGAAGAATCAAGATATCACATGATCGTATCTAATAGGAGTGCACCATGATTTCACCAAAGGTTTTTCTAGCCCCTTCCAATCCAGCCCACATATTTCCAAAACATGACCAGGATTTAGCCACAGTAAACCGTCTTACTGTACCGGATTTATTCCACGATGTCACATTTACCACGGAGGGACATTCCAATACAACTTTCAGGATCTAAACCCACAAAAATTCTTAAAACATCGGTTCATGGCTCTTACCTACCCACTCACCAAGTTAGATTCAAATGATACCATGAACAAAAAACATGTATCCTAAACTCCCAACATGTACCCACTACGTTGTTCCAGTTTCCAGCATCTAACCATGTTCTGACTACATTAGAAATAGTGGAAACACTGGTCGACCATGCCAAGCACCCATATAGTTCTTCCTATTGAAGACAGTCATGAAAAGAAAGAAACCGAGGTGACTTGATCAAAAGCTGATGAAATCAACATTCCTATAAAAAAACTTGATCACCAACTATGCCTCGATCACAAAATGAGAATACAACAAAGTTCCCCACCAAAAAGGCATTGGAAAACATAGGCCAACCTCTCTCACATAGGTTTCCCAAGAACAGAACAAACATCAACCTACAAAGGTTTGAGTCAAAACCAAAGGTCTCAAGGTCTTGAACCTATCCTTATAGAAAAATAATCACAAATGGTACACAACATCCAACCACCTAGCCCAAAATATCCAAAACCTCTCATAATAAGCTAAAGATCAGAATGAATAAAGATGGTCAAATGTTAAAAAATACGGCCTACGGGGGACCTAATCCACTCCGACTATCCTCATAAGGAACTTATCCCAATAGGTCACCACCAAATCACAAGATAATAGTTGAACTGACACTCATCAGGTATACATAAATGGAAATACCCAAAGGATGTCCAGTTGAGAAGAAAATCCTTGGTATCAGTCTTCATTATACTCATTGACCTGACTAGATAACCATATACCCGAGAAACAATTTCTAACAAGGTGTTAAATAGAAAGTCAACACATGCCATATTGACCTACAAGGTCACTGCACCACCTGTGCATGAGGACTGAGTCATCATCCTTACAACACAATGCCTCAATGTAGATCCACAAAACCTTCCATCAAAGTAAATAGTTTGTGTAAGTAGAACTAAAGGTGTTATTTCTCAGTAAAAATGCACACTAGCTGGCTTATATGCTGTGAATCCAATATGTGTAGTATGATGCACGAGACACCTATTTTATTGGTCAAACAAGAGTCAAAAAAACATCCCCAGTATCTTACCAACGACCAAGAGCCAGACATCCACTGTAAATCAAAACCCCCACGCAACATGGGCCTGTCTCAAGGCAAAAATCATATAAAACTATAACATCACAAAATCCGAACAACAATCCCAAACCTTGGGAACAAGGATATCCTACCAGACAAAGTGTTCTCGATGAACCTGTCCAATATCAATCACAAGTTCCAAAAAATTCATGATACTCCTATCTACCATAACCCAAATAGTAAAGTCTAGGAAAATAAACTCCTCTAATACCACCTTTTAATGTCCCAGCCCGGACGCAACTAAACCAGTGCTCTCAGCCAGTTTGCCGCAAGGCCTCAAGTGAACCTTTCTATACACTAGAAACTAGAAACTAGCAGTGAGGGGATAGTGTAGAGACCCAAAGCTTGATGTACATGGACATTAAATTACTTTTTAGGAATACTTAGTACATAACAAAAACAGACACACAAGGACCGTAATAGTTTAGTGTCTTTGGAAACTCGGAATATAATCTTCTAATCGTGGTGAAAGATCTTCAACATCTCCCATAAAGATCTTCCCTTTTTTTCTTACCTAAAACCTTTATTTATATCCTGGGAAAAAGAAAAAATAAAATGGGTGAGCTCAAATACCCAGTAAGGGTAAACATAGATAATATAAAAGAATCCATAAATATTTGAATTCAAAAAATTGAACATAAAATTTAAACATCAAAATCTTGAGCAAAGACATGAAACTTGGAAGTATGTAAGGCATATATCATAAGGTAACATAAATCATGATAAGATAGCATGGGAATAAAACATGTAATTATGGCAACCATTAATCACATGTTATTATTTTCATAGTATCCAAGGCATTGCTGCCAAGACTATCTTAGTGGACGAAGTCCCTTTATGAATCAAGTTCACTCCTCGTTTCAGTCCTGTAACACTGAACCGGATTAACTTACCATTCTAGACATGTCTATCTCATGAGATAGAAATCCTTACCCAATGCATTGGAGGGAGATATTGGTCCCACCCATATCATAATGAAATAATTCTTACTTATGCCACAAAATAAACATACATCATTCATAATAACCCAACGAATAAAATGGGTTTCATAAACATCATCCCATAATCACATAATCTATATAAAAGAAATGGATATTATTTCATAATAAGAAAATTGAATCCATGTAAATCATAGAGACTTTATACTTGAAACATACACATATTAAATAATGTCACCTTAGATGGAAAATGGTTTTGATAAAACACTTGAAATGAATTCTTGAGGAAAATATCCTTTCTTCTTCAAAATCAATTTCTTTTCACAAAACATCATGCAATTTTAAAAGAAAAAGATTTTGTTGAAAATAGTCATGAAATATTTTGGAGGAAGATTCATGAAAATAAGGCTTTATAAAACCGTAAAAATCTGTTCATTCCGTATAAGTTAAAAATAACATTCTCCTCATACTTTTTTCGGAAAAGTCAAAAAGTACCTTGTATGGTAAACAAAAGAAATATTCCTTACATACAATGTATAAAAAGTCAAAAATGGGTAAAAATGAGTTTAAACATAAATGAAAACACTTTTATTAAACATGGACATGGATGATAGATATAACCCTAGAAAATACTTACGAATAAGCAATCTTGGATAAAAATGAGATTTGCAAAATTATCCCTTACCTTAGGTCCGATATGATTCTTACGTTTCCGAACCTCCTGTATAATGATTTAAATAATTTCATTGACTTTTTAAAGAATAATATTCATTGTTATGATATCATATATGGTTCACTTATGACTTTATATTACCCGTTCTTTTGTAAGTTCCATGTTAATGCAACGTTTTGGGTTAAATCGTTTTATTTATCATACGTGTTTGGACTTGTTGTTCTGGATATTATTACTTATATCCTGATTTAATTAATTCCAGAATATAAAACATGATTTATATATAATATATATTCAGTATATACATATATATATGATAGATCGATTAAATGGAATGAAATACACCATTTATGGAGACGGTAGGCCGTACGTACGCATGAACGCTGTTTTCGTTTCCTTATTGAATTGAATGAAATTAAGTAGATGGCATACATATATATACACATAAATCTAGTATCATTATTATGTCATATATTTCATGATTACTTATTATATATACTTTATAATCATTCATGAATGATTAATCATTGAGAATGAATCTCATCGCGTCGTGGAGACGGTAGTCCATACGTACACACGAGCGATGATATCATTTCCATAATTAAATAATTGAATTGGGGTGGATGATACAATATATCAGACTAAGTATGATGTTATAATAACTATTTATAGTTATTCTTTACACCATTATACCCATCCAAGTAAGGTGGTGTTGGAGAAACAGATTACACCACGGCGTGGAGATGGTATTCCGTACGTACGCACGCGTAGTGATTTCATTTTCCATAGGATGGATAGATGGTGAAATAGGGTTGTTTAATACTTATAATAACATATCATTATATTAGTGATACTGATGTTATTACTTCATAATGAAAAAACTAAATCAGAATAAGTGGAAGAAGAAATAAACTTGAATAAATCGGTAACGGACATTACCTCTTCTTTGAAGCGGCTCTTTAAGACCTCCTCTTAGGGCACTAAAATTGGTCTTTAAAAAAGACCAGGACCTCTAGGATGTTTCTAGGGAAGTGGAGAAGAGAATTTTTATGGGGTTTGCCGAGCTTCAAGGTTCAAAATGGTGTGAGGAAGAGAGGGAGGAGGTGCCCTTTTATAAGGGAGGAGAGGGGCACCTTTGGAAATATAAGAAATATTAGTTTATATTAAATCCCAACCCCACATAAAAACATCCAAAATGACTAATATCCAAATATTAGATGATAAAGGGTTTTAATATCATAAAAAAAATAAAATTTAGACATGTTAGGAATTTATTTTAAACCTTATCAACTTGATTTATCATTATTTAATCAATTTAATTTTATTTGTGGTAATAACATTATAAATTTTAAATTATAACAATTAATTACTTATTTGTTGTGAATTTTCCATAACTGGATACATTATAACATTTTAGACCATATAAATTTAAATTTGTAATTTTTAAATATTTTTGTGATTTTTAAACAATTTTATAATATGTTATTTTTATAAAATAACAATAGTGTAAATTTTGACACTATTCATTTATTTGAATTTAAATAAAATATATACAGAAGATATGTTCAAACTAACAGCTTTAATAGATTCATAAAAAGTCATATGTATCTATAAATTAGTGGATCACATTAAATAGTTCATATAATATTTAGTTTATTATTTTTAAAACCATTTATTTGGTTTATCTCTTAATAAAATAAATACTACAACATTTTTGTATAATTATTTAATATACTTATTTGTTGCATAAAAATTAAAAATAAAATCCTATGATGAAGATAAATCTGTTATATTTCACAATAATACTTTTACTCAAATTTATCATCTAAAAATCACAATATTTAAATTGTTATATTTATTAAATTATGAAGGTGACAACTTTGGAATCATTTAAAATAAAATAATATAAGTGTCATAATCACCTTAATAAGGATAAAAATGGTCAAAAAATCGGCCATTGGATTATTAGGGTTTATATATACACTAATAATAAGTTTTGTGCAGATTTCTGGGCCTTTTGATATGTATTACTATTTCAATAAAAACTATATTATTGATTTTTCACTAAATAAATAATTTCTGCATCATTAATGTATTAGATAATAAGGTAATTAAATAACTATTAAAAATTATAAATAAATTACAATGATAATTAAAAATATTTTATCTTTCAAATGAGTATTTATAACCAAATTTATATTCTGAATAAACTTATATTAAAAACACTTTAATTATTAAAGTTTAGTGAGACATATTTCACTTTCCTTTAAATAAAATAAACTAAAGGTATTAATCACCTCAATGTGGGTTCTAATGGATTCCATTTTGACAAAAATATGACATAGGACGAAATATAATCATCCCATTGTTTTAAGACAAGTATTAGTATAATTTTATAATATTTTATTTACCCTTAATTACCCAATTTACCTTTTACTATGGTAAATAAAATTTACCGTTGTTACTATTCATAAAGACCAAAAATAAAAAGTAGTCTATTAATATATTTTGGACCCACTTATTCCAAATATGGAATCCATTTATCCAAATTCAATACACAGAAGTTGCAGGAATTAAATTAAAATTAATCCCGTTGTCGAAAGAAAACGGGTTTTGTTTAAAACATTACAAAAGATTGAATTTATTTAACCTACGAATTCAATGTAAAATCAATGCTAATGACATAAATTATATTAAATGGTAAAAATATATTCTAGTTATACTTTAAAACCATTCAATATTATAATTTAACCATATAAATTATTATGATGAAAAAAGGTGTTTTAAATTAAAATATAGCGTGTTTTTACTATTCATTAAAATATGAAAGTTATCAGAAAAATATCAAAACTTTATCCAATGTAATTTTTATATCATTATAAGGCCCCAGCCTTAATCCTTACTTAATCTTGAGTTATTACAAGATCACACATTGAGGATCTTTTTAGGTTTAGAGTTTTAGAGAATTAGATCATAAAACTTGCATTACATTCCACATATAAACAAAGTGGTTACATAAAGATATTATTCTTCATTCCCATCAATGGAAACATATTTAAAATAAAACATGGATTCTTTCTTGACACTTCCTTGACACTATCATCATATCATGTACCTTTCCCTTGAATTGTGAAAAACATTTCAAAAAAAACTTGGGATGAGCATAAAAAGCTCAGTAAGGGATATCAAGATATGGAAAGGAAACATGGGTACATATATACATAAGAATGAAATCATACTTTACCCATAAAATATAAGCACTTTAACATACCTCATCAAACCATGAATAAATCATAGAAAAAATAAGACATAAAGGTAACTTGAGGCATTTATAACATTCTTACGTAGGGAGTAACCCTCTTGGTTACGTTTGGAATACCCATCACATTATATTCCCTAAATCTCTTCGGAGAAACCTTAACATTTCACTCCTTCGCGTTACCCAATGCATTGGAGAGCTATATCGGGCTCACCTGCCCTTAGTTTATCACGGAACCACCCATTTTCATAACAATGCCCAAGAACAATAACATAAACTTATCACATAAAACATGCATAAAGGAAACATAACATTTCCACATTTCAATCACAATATAACATTTTAGTATATTGAAATAATGAATCCATTGAATAAGAAACCATTTCCAAAACCATTTAAAACATTTAATAAAGAGATTTTTGAATCAAAGTGTCCCATACCACCTTGAAGCCTTTAAAATTTTAAACCATTAATATCCATATAAACAAATCCTTAAACCCATTTTAAAAACATGGATATTAATAAGAACAAATAATTAAAACATTTAAAGCGATATTTTGGTTAAAGGGGTTTTACCAAAATTATAGACACTTGAATACAATAATTGAGGAATAACATTTAGTTAGAACTTTATAATATCATGAGAATAAATGGATTCATGATATAATATTCCAAAGGACAGTATATGCACTATATAAGAGTGAATTGGTGCATAACAACAATGAAGTCTTAGTAGAAATGTCAAATGTGATGAAATCCCTTATAAAGAAGGTATCCTTGAATTAAGGATAAATCAATCTCAAAATTATGTGTGACAAATATAAATACACCCAATATAAGTGGATATTAAGTGTAAAACAATAAAAGGTCATTCACACATATTCAAAGGATGACATATTCAATAACTACATGTTGAACCCAAAGAAATCGAAATTGGGTTAAGAAGTTCCCTTGACAGCCTAACGGCGTCACATCAAAATGAGTTGATGAGAGATAAAAAGCATATCTCATCACTTGGACATAAAATTTACATCAATAAGGATATATGAGAACATATCCCAACATAATAATATTTAAATTAAAAGACCCAACAAAAGAAGTCTTTTAAAAAGAGGAGGGTGAAAGGTTTCCTTACCGAATTGGGTATCTTTAAAAACATACACCCCATGAAACAAGGACAATACATCATTGACGTAAATACTCATAAATGAAAGTATATTACAAAAAGAGTAGAATAATTGCAGTACATACACCACTCTGAGGAAATTGTGGCAAATGTAGCATAAATCTCACGGGAATAAAAGTGAGATGAAAAATCCCTTACGAAAACTAGGCAGCCTAAAGGCGCCACATAAAAACTTCCAAAAATGGATTGATGAGATCAAATAGGGTATCTTACCACATTAAAATAAAATGTAAAGAAATAGGAATATAAAATAACATCCCCCATCATAACAAATATGAGCATAAAAGAAGTGACATAAAGGAGAGTACTTAAAGAGAAAGAGAGAGGTTAGATCTCTTACGAAAATTCGGCAGCCTAACGGCGCCACTCAAAACTTACAAAATGGATTGATGAGAGAGAATAGGGTCTCTCATCACATGAACATAAAAATTACAGTAAGATTAATATAAAATAATATCCCAATAACAAGAAAGATGAGCTTTAAAAGGAACGACATAAAAGAGTGTACTTAAAAAGAAAGAGTGGAGTAGGATCCCTTACCTCGGGTCCAACTTGACTCGATCGTTCTTTAATCCCCTGAATAATAAACTTGAGTTAATTTATACTTCCTTAAAAACCTTTTTCAAGTTCATTATTCCTTTTATATCACTTATTACCATGTCATAAACATTATGTAATCATTTAAGTTAATAATGTCTGTTTTGTCGATATTTGGTTCTTAAGTCGAAAGTGGACTTCTTACAATTACACGTTGTTCGTGTGGTCAAAGGTTCATTATATACAGAGTTGTATTCATCATTTATATATCATATATATCATATATATCCAGTATATTTATGCATTTATAATATTACATAATATTTAGAGTTAAGAAATGAAATGCACCGTTAATGGAGATGGTAAGCCGTACGTACGCATGAACGCTACTTCCATTTCTATTTCATATTTAATGGAATTAAAACATAATGATACATAATAGTATTTTAATTCCAGTATGGTATCATATATAATATCATTAAATATACCCTTTATACGTACCACATATGGTAATAACGAATCAAATCACTTTGAGGGGGCGGTAGTCCGCACTTCCTTAAATGAAGATATCGCGTTTACCCATAATGGAAACCATAATGGTATGAAATAAATTAAAAATACAGACGCTTAAGTAAAAATATTCATATTATATATCATATATAAATATAGTTTCATCTTAATGGCCACCTTTGAAGGTGTTAAAGGAATGTTGAACAATCATCATTTCGGGAGGCATAAATTCACCATCCACGGAAACTGTATGTTCTTTAACCATTAGATGAAGGTGTGTGTAAGTGTAGCTCAAATACTTATTAAAACAACATCCTAGTATATTTAAGATACTGGATTTGTTAGAAAATAAATAAACAAAAATAGTTTAGGGGGTTGTAGAAGCAAAATAAAACAAAAGGACTCATGTGAAGACATTACCTCAAAATCGGGTAACTCCCTTTGGTTTGAGCTCAAGGGCTTCCTTGGGAGGACTTCTGCCCAAAGTGAGGCTTCAAGGAGTAAGATAAGGAAGTGGAGAGACAAAATGGGCAGATGTTGGCCGAGCCAAAGGCTTTGGGAGTGTGGGTAAGGTGGTAGAGGTGGGGGCCTTTTATAAGAGGGGAGGAGGGCCACTTTTGTAAAGTAAAGAAATATTACTTTATTTGAAAATGTGTTTCAGTTTTAAAAGGTCCCACATTTATATAATTCGTGGATAAGGTGATAAGGGGTCGAAATAAACCTACCCAATAGGTTTTTTACATGTTTAGGTTTTATATATTACAATATCTTTCCATTTTATTTAAATCATCAAATAATGAGGTCATCACTGCATCATTAAGGTGAAATAAATAATTTAATTTATTTAATGTCTAAAAATTATAAAACAAAATACTATGATGTATTAAATCTTTTTATCTTTCCAATTACTATTTATAATTAAAAATATGACTTGTATAACCCCATTTAAAAATTGTTTTAGTAAAACGTATCATGTTTGTGCCATTTTTTACATTAACATTAAATAAAAGGTATTTATGTCATTTTCCAACCAAAGTGGCTCCATGGGGTCCCCAAGTTGACCCATGGCTTGTATTGGTCGGCCATGACATATCCAATGAGGGTATGGCACGTGTCTAGGTAATCTCATATTATTAAAACATTATTTTTACCTTAAACTACACTAATTACCACTAATTGCAATTAAGAACTTAAGAGTTACTATTCACCAAAAAATTATTTTAATCTCATTGAACCACATTTTACTTTTTAATGAAAACCATGTATGTCGGATTTTTGAAAATCAAATCACAGAGGTGGTAAAATTTCATTTAAATGAAAAATCAGTTTTCATAAGTACCACTTAGTGATTTCACTATTCATCAAAAATTGAAGTTTTTCAGAAAAATACCAAAAATTCACCCTAAGCTATATTTGAAATTATGAATTCAATAATGAAGTCCATTTTACAAAATTCAAAAAATATAAGTCACATTAATTAATTTAATAATTAATTCCCGCTGTCAGAGCAAATAGCGTGTTTTTATGAAACAATAAGTATCAAAAGATTGACACTAGTTTAAGTCTGATTTCAAAGTGAAATTAATTCCAATGACCACTATTGGATTAAATGGTAAAAATATATTCTAATTTAACTTTAAAACCAATTAAAAAGATAATATAATCATATAAGTAAATTAGATTAAAAAGTGGTTTTGAATTAAAATACAACATTTTACACTATTCATTAAAAAATGAACTTTATCGGAAAGATACCAAAAATTTACACAAAGTAAATTTTGATGTCCCAATTCTTAAGAAGAGTTTTATTTGGTCCAAAAGGATGTATAAGAGTGAAAAAAACTATATTTAATGATGTTTCTCCATCAAAAGGTGATAAGTGAACCTTTAGTGAAAACTAGGGCATATACGCCTAAAATTGAATTCTTTCCGTATTTTAAGCCTTTATCTTTTATTGGATAAATGTAAAATCATTAAAAAACATATATAATAATATTTTAGTTATTTCTATCCATTCCTGCCAATAAAATGGCTACATGTTAACTACCATTTAAAATAATGTTATTTAATTATTAGAGTGCAACGTAAGATTTCCAAGAAACTCGTTGTTGCGTGTTGGGTACGCCATTGAGCATAGCATCCCCTTTAAAGTCATATTAATATTTTATTCACAAATATGGATAAATATAAAAAATGTAATATTCTTTATTTACCTGGGGTGTTACATCCTCCCCCCCTTTTGGGAATTGCGTCCTCGTAATTTTTAAAATTGAGCTTGGAAACATCCTTGAAAGTCCCACATCAGAACAAGAGTCTGTAAAACAATCACTTTAAAATAAAGGAAGATAATTACAGAGGTCACCCGAGTTAACCCATACTAGGATTCCATGTAGAAAAATATGGACATGGAGGAGAAAACATAGGGTCATGTTCTGATGGAGAGTGATAGAAAACATGTTTAGGAGAAAGTTAACAATAAGAAAATCACAAACTTGTGATGGGTTAAACGGTGTTGGGTTCCCCAGTAGGAAAAGTTAATAGACAACATTTTTGTTTTAAGTTACTTTTTATTGAGGAATTTATTTTTGAGCTTAAATAAAACATATTGAAACATACTTACTTGTCATGTTGACTTTCAACTTTTACTAGATTTCTCACACAGACTCATACTTTCTCTAAAAGACGAGTATTTAGGAAGACTTGTTCGCATTAAGAGTACTATAAAAAACTTCAAGAGGAGCACCTAATCCAAAAAAAAGAACTATACATTTCCCATGTCTTCAAACCTTAACCAAAACTAAAACCAAAAAGGTTACTACAATATCAGATAATCCAGAAAAGGATAACCCTTTATAAAAAGAAAATCTATTCTTAATCTCAAAATTTGTCCAACAAAACCCAATGTTCAACGAGGACCATTCGATAACCAATTTGTCCATAAAATTCTTCAAAGTAAACCAATCTAAGATTGAAACACAAATATTTTATGGATTTAGTCACATAGTCTTCCAATTTAAATCGTAACATTTATCTCCAAACAACATCAGTTTCTCCTAAAGTCTCGTATTGAAAAGTAATTAACCTAATCACATATCCTCCATGATAGGTTAACCATTTTCATAAATAACCCAAAATAAACTTACTCTTAATTCATAAAATCATATAACTAAAAAGAATCAGTCAAACTAACCAGGGACTTCACGTAGTCCAGTGGTAGGCGATAAATACCAGTCGCACTTTGGTTGTGGGTTTGATTCCCGCAGCTTTGTCCGACGTGACGGGTTGTCACATGATCAGCGTGTTGTCATTTTTCCAAAACTATATAATTTTCAAATCATTCCCCAAAAAGAGATAAAATCATCAAAAATGATCATAACATATTTTAACCTCAGGTTTATCTCATGCCTTTAATTTTCTAGCATATCATATAATAACCCATAATTACCTCAAAAGTAAGGATCATATAAACTCTAATGGTTACCTTTATAATTATTACCTGAACTTCCACATCGATTGGTCATCTCCTACATGATGCATTACAGAACATACCAAGGTTCAAGTGGTTGATCATGACTCCTTGATAGTTGGTTTAGAACAACCACGAGTTTCCTCATTGAATCCCCCATTTTCTCTAGTATCTTAATCATAGAACCACCACAGTTTCCTTCAAACCTGTTGTCTCTTTAGTGCCTGCTAGATCCATCCATTCACTAAAAATAGAAATGTCTGTGTGAGTATATCAACAAAACCATCATGTACTAATGAGGAAGGTAAACACTAGATATACTTACTCATTCACTTTATCTAAAACTAGGACTCTTTCTGAAATACTATCTATTATGGTACTGTCACTTATGCTTAGAGAATACACTAACCTCTAAAGTTATCTAAACTGACCTCTGATACCAACTATAAGGCCCCAGCCTTAAACCTTACTTAATCTTGAGTTATTACAAGATTACACATTGAGGATCTTTTCAGGTTTAGAGTCTTAGAGAATTAGATCATAAAACTTGCATTACATTCCACATATAAACAAAGTGGCTACATAAAGATAGTATTCTTCATTCCCATCAATGGAAACATATTCACAATAAAACATGGATTTTTTCTTGACACTTCATTGACATTATCATCATATCATGTACCTTTCCTTTGACCTGTGAAAAACATTTCAAAAAAAAACTTGGGATGAGCATAAAAAGCACAGTAAGGGATATAATGATATGGAAAGGAAACATGGGTACATATATACAAAAGAATGAAATCATACTTTACCCATAAAACATAAGCACTTTAACATACCTCATCAAACCATGAATAAATCATAGAAAACATAAGACATAAAGGTAACTTGAGGCATTCATAACTTTCTTACGTAGGGAGTAACCATCTTGGTTACATTTGGAATATCCATCACAGTATATTCCCTAAATCTCTTCATAGAAACCTTAACGTTTCACTCCTTCGCGTTACCCAATGCATTGGAGAGCTATATCGGGCTCACCCGCCCTTAGTTTATCACGGAACCACCCATTTTCATAACAATTCCCAAGAACCATAACATAAACTTATCACATAAAACATGAATAAAGGAAACATAACATTTCCACATTTCAATCACAATATAACATTTTAGTATATTGAAATAATGAATCCATTGAATAAGAAACCATTTCCAAAACAATTTAAAACATTTAATAAAGAGATTTTTGAATCAATGTGTCCCATACCACCTTGAATCCTTTAAAATTTTAAACCGTTAATATCCATATAAATAAATCCTTAAACCCATTTTGAAAACATGAATATTAATAAGAACAAATAATTAAAACATTTAAAGCGATATTTTGGTTAAAGGGGTTTTACCAAAATTAGAGACACTTGAATACAATAATTGAGGAATAACATTTAGTCAGAACTTTATAATATCGTGAGAATAAATGTATTCGTGATATAATATTCCAAAGGACAGTTTATACCCCATATAAGAGTGAATTGGTGCATAACAACAATGAAGTCTTAGTAGAAATGTCAAATGTGATGAAATCCCTTATAAAGAAGGTATCCTTAAATTAAGGATAAATCAATCTCAAAATTATGTGTGACAAATATAAATACACCCAATACAAGTGGATATTAAGTGTAAAACAATAAAAGGTCATTCACAAATATTCAATGGATGACATGTTCAATAACTACATATTGAACCCAAAGAAATCGAAATTGGGTTAAGAAGTTCCCATGGCAGCCTCACAGCGTCACATCAAAATGAGTTGATGAGAGATAAAAAGCATATCTAATCACTTGGACATAAAATTTACATCAATAAGGATATATGATAACATATCCCAACATAACAATATGTAAATTAAAAGACCCAACAAAAGAAGTCTTTTAAAAAGAGGAGGGTGAAAGGTTCCCTTACCGACTTGGGTATCTTTCAAAACATACACCCCATGAAAGAAAGACAATACATCATTGATGTAAATACTAATAAACGAAAGTATATTACACAAAGAGTAGAATAATTGCAGTACATACACCACTAAAAGGAAATTGTAGCAAATTTTGCATAAATCTCACGTGAATAAAAGTGAGATGAAAAATCCCTTACGAAAACTCAGCAACCTAACGGCGCCACATAAAAACTTCCAAAAATGGATTGATGAGATCAAATAGGGTATCTAACCACATTAAAATAAAATCTAAAGCAAGAGGAATATAAAATAACATCCCCCATCATAACAAATATGAGCTTAAAAGAAGTGAAATAAAGGAGAGTACTTAAAGAGAAAGAGAGAGGTTAGATCTCTTACGAAAATTCAGCAGCCTAACAGCGCCACTCAAAACTTACAAAATGGATTGATGAGAGAGAATAGGGTCTCTCATCACATGAACATAAAAATTACAGTAAGAGTAATATAAAAGAATATCCCAATAACAAGAAAGATGAGCTTTAAAAGGAACGACATAAAAGAGTACTTAAAAAGAAAGAGTGGAGTAGGATCCCTTACCTCGGGTCCGACTTGACTCGATCGTTCTTTAATCTCCTGAATAATAAACTTGAGTTAATTTCTACTTCCTTAAAAACCTTTTTCAAGTTCATTTTTCCTTTTATATCACTTATTACCATGTCATAAACATTATGTAATCATTTATGTTAATAATGTCTATTTTGTCGATATTTGGTTCTTAAGTCGAAAGTGGACTTCTTACAATTAAATGTTGTTCATGTGGTCAAATGTTCATTATATCCAGAGTTGTATTCATCATGTATATATAATATATATCATATATATCCAGTATATTCTCGAATTTATAATATTACATAATATTTAGAGTTAAGAAATGAAATGCACCGTTCATGGAGACGGTAAGCCGTACGTACGCATGAACGCTACTTCCATTTCTATTTCATATTTAATGGAATTAAAACATAATGATACATAATAGTTTTTAAATTCCAGTATGGTATCATATATAATATCATTAAATATACCCTTTATACGTACCACATATGGTAATAACGAATCAAATCACTTTGAGGGGGCGGTAGTCCGCACTTCCTTAAATGAAGATATCACGTTTACCCATAATGGAAACCATAAAGATATAAAATAAATTAAAAATACAGAAGATTAAGTAAAATATATACATATTATATATCATATATAAATATAGTGTCATCTTAATGGCCACATTTGAAGGTGTTAAAGGAATGTTGAACAATCATCGTTTCGGGAGGCATAAATTCACCATCCACGGAAACAGTATGTTATTTAACCATTAGATGAAGGTGTGTGTAAGTGTAGCTCTAATACTTCTTATAACAAAATCCTAGTATATTTAAGATACTGTAGTTGTTACAAAAGAAATAAATAAAAAGAGTTTAGGGGGTTGGAGAAGCAAAATAAAACAAAAGGACTCATGTGAAGACATTACCTCAAAATCGGGTAACTCCCTTTGGTTTGAGCTAAAGGGATTCCTTGGGAGGACATACTCCCAAAGTGAGGCTTCAAGGAGTAAGAGAAGGAATTGGAGAGACAAAATGTTCAGAGTTTGGCCGAGCCAAAGGCTTTGGGAGTGTGGGTAAGGTGGTAGAGGTGGGGGCCTTTTATAAGGGGAGAGGAGGGGCACTTTTGGAATGTAAAGAAATATTACATTATTTGAAAATGTGTTTCGGTTTTAAAAAGTCCCAAATTGATATAATTCGTGGATAAGGTGATAAGGGTTAGAAATACACCTATCCAATAGGTTTTGAAAATGTGTAGGTTTTAGATATTACATTATCTTTCCATTTTATTTAAATCATCAAATAATGAGGTCATCGCTGCATCATTATGATGTCATAAATAATTTAATTTATTTAATGTCTAAAAATTATAAAACAAATACTATGATGTAGGAAATCGTTTTTGATTTCCTATGACTATTTATAATAAAAAATTGTACTTGTATAACCCCATTTAAATTTTTTTTAGTAAAACGTATCATGTTTGTGCCATTTTTTACATTAACATTAAATAAAAGGTATTTATGTCATTTTCCAACCAAAGTGGCTCCATGGGGTCCCCAAGTTGACCCATGGCTTGTCTTGGTCGGCCATGACATATCTAATGATGGTAGGACATGTGTCTAGGTCATCTCATATTATTAAAATATTATTTTTACCTTAAACTACATTAATTACCACTAATCGCGATTAAGAACTTAAGAGTTACTATTCACCAAAAAATTATTTTAATCTCATTGAACCACATTATACTTCTTAATGAAAACCATGTATGTTGGATTTTTGAAAATCAAATCACAGAGGTGGTAAAATTTCATTTAAACGAAAAATCAGTTTTCATAAGTACCACTTAGTGATTTCACTATTCATCAAAAATTGAAGTTTTTCAGAAAAATACCAAACATTCACCCTAAGATATATTTGATATTCCGAATTCAAAAATGAATTCCATTTTAAAAAATTCAAAACATATAAGTCATATTAATTAATTTAATAATTAATTCCCGCTGTCAGAGCAAATTGCGTGTTTTTATGAAACAATAAGTATCAAAAGATTGACACTAGTTTAAATCTGATTTCAAAGTGAAATTAATTCCAACGACCACTATTGGATTAAATGGTAAAAATATATTCTAATTTAACTTTAAAACAAATTCAAAATATAATCTAATCATATAAATAAATTAGATTAAAAAGAGGTTTTGAATTAAAATACAACATTTTACACTATTCATTAAAAAATGAACTTTATCGGAAAGATACCAAAAATTTACACAAAGTAAATTTTGATGTCCCAATTCTTAAGAAGAGTTTTATTTGGTTCAAAAGGATGTATAAGAGTGAACAAAACTATATTTAATAATGGTTCTCCATCAAAAGGCGATAAGTGAACCTTTAGTGAAAACTAGGGCATATACGCCCAAAATTGAATTCTTTCCGTATTTTAAGCCTTTATATTTTATTGTATAAATGTAAAAACATTAAAAAACATATATAATAATAGTTTAGTTATTTCTATCCATTCCCGCCAATACAATGGCTACATGTTAACTACCATTTAAAATAATATTATTTTATTATTAGAGTGCAACGTAAGATTTCCAAGAAACTCATTGTTGCGTGTTGGGTACGCCATTGAGAATAACGTCCCCTTTAAAGTCATATTAATATTTTATTCACAAATATGGATAAATATAAAAAATGTAATATTCTTTATTTACCCGGGGTGTTACAATCCTGGTTCAAAATAAGAAGTTTATTTTATAAAATTGAACTTATAAACATGTCAAAAACTAGATTTAATGTGGGTGCGCCATCAAAAGGCGGCAAAACTACATTTTTTTAAAAATAATTATTTTACCTGAAAAATTATTTTGTTTTATACCATGTTCTAGAAATTGTGTAAGATGAATAATAATGTTATGAAATTCAAATTTTAGTTAATACTATTCATAACTTCTGGTTCATAAAAATATTATAATAATATATCGTTGTTTAGTAAAACCCGGTATTGCGTACAACACACGCTATCGAGGAAGGTCGTGATTGCATGTAATGCAAGCCAAGTCAGGGTTGCGTGTTGTGCAAGAATCTTTTATTATTTCTTATAATAGAATCCAACCATATTTCATTTATACATTGAATATATATATATATACACACACTCAATGTTGCGTAGAATGACTATTATAAAACAAACTTGAAATTTTGTGTAACACAATCTAAGTATAGTGTTGCGTATACTTCAAGCTAATAAAGTGTGGCGTATAGCACAAGATAATCTTGTTGTAGCACAAAACACATGACATCAAATAAATTAAAAAGAATACTTATCATAAAATATCGGGTTGTTACATTCTACCGCCCTTAAAATGAATTTCTCCCTTGAAGTTCGTCGGGGTTATACATGGTTTTCTACTTGAAAGTTTCATTAATTGCAACACACATCGTAAAATGAAATACAAAAACTTAACATTAAAAACTAAAGTATGAAACGTAACAGTTTCCCAAATTATCTAATCAATGAGTTTTCACATAGGAGAACATAGGTGAAAATATGGATATAGAAGAAAAATATAACCATCATGTTCTGATGGAGAGTGGTAGAGGACATGGCTATGAAAAAGACAACAATCATGAAGCCATAAATTTGTGATGATCTAAGGTACCATCTGATTCATCGGATATAAGAGCACTATGACAACATTTTTGGTTTTCAAAATCATTTCCCTAAAGATGAAAATTTTGAATTAGAAGAAATACTTGCTTGATTTTGGTACAATCTCACTGTTGTTCGTGCTTTGAACAATTTTCCACTTCATCTCTTAAAGAAATGAAGTTGAATTTGTTATTTGTGAAGTGTTAACAGATCATGTGATAGAATGATGGGTCATTCCATCTGTTTCAAACAAAAGGTTAGAAAAATTTATCAAAAATACATAAGTCCATCTATAGTGAGATTAATCATATATGGTTCCTAAAATGGACTTATACTTCATATATCATACTGCTTATAATAAAACTAGTTTCTACTAAACAGGGACATCCTGTACGCCAATGGTAGGCGATAAAGGCCAGTCGCACTTCAGTTGTGGGTTCAATTCCCATAGCCTTGTCCGATGCGATGGGTTGTCGCCCATCCTGCAGGTTGTCCTTTTTCTAAAATAACATTACTATAACATCCCATCAATAATATCAAAAAAACTTCTATCCTTAAACAATACTAACATATGTCCAACATAATCCATTCCAATATTTAGGCTTATCCATAATACTACAGTCCACTCTCATATTATAGTGAAAATGATTACTAGAGATTTCATATAACAAGAATGTTAATACCATCGTTGATCCCCATATATCATAAGATATGTCTTTTTGGTCACATTCCAAACATTCTAAGGCCTTAATCATGTATTCTCTTGAAAAATGAATAACCATTGAATCTTAGTGAAAACATTAGTGCTGTCAAAAGTTAACTATTTCCACATACCAAAACCCCAAAATTCTATATACTCAAACCATGATATATCTATTTCCATATATCAGTCATGATCTCATGAATACTGTCAAAAATTTCATTTTCTCTTTATCCCTTCATTATGCGCATATCATCTTTTTTCCAAAAATATCTCAATCACTTTCCATGGTTACCGGTACCATAAAATTATTGAAAACCAAAATATACCAATACATAAATATTTTAATATTCCACGATACTATATACAACATTATTTTGGAATCCCATTACATAAACACTTAATCATTCCACCACATCGTTGTCATATTCAACATTGCCAATAGTGATCGCATGTGACTTCCCTTTGTCCTTTGCCTTAAGTGGTTTCTCATGTCGATCATCACTAACCCTTGGATTAAGGAATTTATTAGCATAATGCCCCATTTCCTTGCACTTAAAGCATTAAAGTGTTGGTGGTGCATTCTCTTTAGTCTTTTCTTTATTCAAATCATTAGAAACCCTTTTCTATTACTTCAACACTCAACTTCTCGATGACCTTATTTTCTACACTTAAAACATTTTCTAGTACCTTTTAGGCAATCTCCACCATGCTTCTTTCCACACTTTGAGCATAAGGAACCATTCATCTTCTTTTCACCATTATTCTAAGATTTCTCCTTGAACTCCATATTTCATTTCTTGTCAAAACCATGAGATGGATAAGTAACACCAACTTCCATTTCTACCTTGATAGAACAATGCACAATTTCTTCATAGCTATTGAAGTCTCTTATAGCTAATTCCCTTCAAATATTTGGATTTAAGCCACTGAAGAATCGATCAACTTTACTTTCAGGTTGGATGATAAAGCCATATGCATACCTTGAAAGCCTTGTAAAATTTGTTTCTTATAAACCAACAGATTCATCATCCTTTTGCTTTAGTTCAAGAAACTCCATCTCCATCTTTTTTCGAAGAATACGAGGGAAGAACTTATTGAAAAATAAGTCCTTGAACTTGTCCCATTCCATGGAATCAATTTCATCTCTTGGCCTCATATTCTTGATAAGATTCCACAATTGATCAGTTTCACCTTCCAAACGATATACTTCTAAGATGAATTTATCATGTTCAGAACATTAAAGAATTGAAAATATCTTTTCAGTGGTACTGATCCATTGTTTAGCTACAAGTGGATCAGAAGACCCACTGAAAGAAGGTGAACGTTTCCTCACGAAGGCCTCAATAGAATATTGTTCCCTTCACTACTCATTTGGAAGTCCAGAATGATTCATAGCTTATGTAAGTATAACAATAATATTTTTCACTCCATCTCCCATAACATTTTTTTTGTTCAGGAGGACAATAATTTCATTGTTCATTTCATTGATCAGCACGGTTCCTTCGGGTTCCAGCCATCATTTAAAACCCAAAAAGAAAAGTGTGAGAGGAAAAAATCATGCTAGGGAAAACAACATAATAAAGGGAGAGTACCTTCAATATCTAACATCTTAGGTTTAATTCTAATAACTTTACCGTAATTCTAGGAATATAACCTATACTTATACTTAACCTTAGGGACATCCCTAGATATACCTTAGAAATATCTCTAGAGATCTCACTAAAGTCCTCGCATCATAGTTTCCAAAGTTTGACTAAACCTTTCCTCTGATACCAACTGTAGAGACCCAAAGATTGATGTACATGAACTTTACATTACTTTTTCAGAATACTTAGTACATAACAAAAACAGACACACGAGGACTATAATAGTTTAGTGTCTTTGGAAAATCAGAATATAATCTTCTAACCGTGGTGAAAGATCTTCAACATCTCCCAAAAAGTTCTTCCCCTTTTTTTCTTACCTAAAATCTTTTTTTATATCCTGGGGAAAAGAAAACATAAATGGGGTGAGATCAAATTCCTAGTAAGGGTAAACATAGAGAACATAAAACAATCCATAAATATTTGAATTCAAAAACTTGAACATAAAATCTAAACATCAAAATCTTGAGCAAAGACATGAATCTTGGAAGTACGTAAGGCATATATCATAAGGGAACATCAATCCTGATAAGATAGCATAGGAATAAAACTTGTAATTGTGGTAACCATTAAGGACATGTTATGATTTCCATAGTCTCCAAGGCATTTCTTCCAAGACCATCTTAGTGGACAAAGTCCCTTTCTGAATCGAGTTCACTCCTCTTTTCAGTCCTGTAACACTGAACCAGATTAACTTACCATTCCAGCCATGTCTATTTCATGAGATATAAATCTTTACCCAATTCATTTAAGGGAGATATAGGTCCCAACCATCTCATAATGAAATCATTTTTACTTGTGCCACAAAATAAACATACATCATTCATAATAACCCAACGAATAAAATGGGTTTCATAAATATCATCCCATCATCACATAATCCATATAAAAAAATGGATATCATTTCATAATAAAAAAATTTAATCCATGTAAATCATAGAGACTTTATACTTGAAACATACACATATGAAATAATTTCATCTTAGATGGAAAATGGTTTTGATAAAACTGTTGAAATGAATTCTTGAGGAAAATATCCTCTCTTCTTCAAAATCAATTTCTTTTCACAAAACATCATGCAATTTTAAAAGAAAAATATTTTGTTGAAAATAGTCATGAAATATTTTGGAGGAAGCTTAATGAAAATAAGGCTTTATAAAATCGTAAAAATCCGTTTGTGCCGTATAAGTTAAAAATAACATTCTCATTATACTTTTGTCGGAAAAGTCAAAAAGTACCTCGTATGGTAATCAAAAGAAAGATTCCTTACATACAATGTAGTAAAAGTAAAAAATGGGTAAAAAGGAATTTAAAAATACATGAAAACAATTTTATAAAACATGGACATGGATGATAGAAATGACCCCAGTAAATACTTACGAATAATCAATCTCGCATAAAAATGAGATTTGCAAAATTATCCCTTACCTTAGGTCTGATATGCTTCGTACATTTCCGAAACTCCTGTATAATGATTTAAATAATGTCATTGACTTTTTAAATAATAATATTCATTGTTATAATATCATATATGGTTCAATTATGACTTTATATTACCTGTTCTTTTGTAAGTTCCATGTTAAAGCAACATTTTGGGTTAAGTCGTTTTATTTATCATACGTGTATGGACTTGTTGTTCTTGATATTGTTACTTATATCCTGATTTACTTAATTCCAAAATTTAAAACATTATTTATATATAATATATATTCAGTATATACACACATATATATATATATGATAGATCGATTAAATAGAATGAAATACACCGTTCATGTAGACGGTAGGCCGTACGTACGCATGAACGTTGTTTTCATTTCCTTATTGAATTGAATGAAATTAAGTAGATGACATACATATATATACACATAAATCCAGAATCATTATTATATAATATATTTCATGATTACTTATTACAATACTTTATAATCATTTATGAATGATTAATCATTTAGAATGAATCTCATCGCGTTGTGGAGACGGTAGTCCGTACGTACGCACAAGCGATGATATCATTCCCATAATTATTGAATTGAAATGGAGTGGATGATACAATATATAAGAATCAGTATGATGTTATAATAACTATGTATAGTTATTCTTTACACCATTATACCCATCCAAGTAAGGTGGTGTTGGAAAAACAGATTACACCACGGCGTGGAGACGGTATTCCGTACGTACACACGCGTGGTGATTTCATTTTCCGTAGGATGGATAGATGGTGAAATAGGGTTGTTTCATACTTATAATAAAATATCAATATATGAGTGATAATGATGTTATTACTTCATAATGAAACAACTAAATAAGAAGAGGTGGAAGAAGAAATAAAGTTGAAAGAATCGGTAACGGACATTACCTCTTCTTTGAAGCGCCTCTTTGAGACCTCCTCTTAGGGCACTAAAATTGGTCTTTGAAGATGACCAGGACATCTAGGATGTTTCTATGGAAGTGGAGAAGAGAATTTTTCAGGGTTTGGCCGATCTTCAAGGCTCAAAATGGTGTGAGGAAGAGAGGGAGGATATTCCCTTTTATAAGGGAGGAGAGAGGCACCTTTGGAAATATAAGAAATATTAGTTTATATTAAATCCCAACCCCACATAAAAACTTGTAAAATGACTCATATTCAAATATTAGATTATATAGGGTTGTAATCTCATAAAAAAAATAAAATTTAGACATGTTAGGAATTTATTTTAAACATTATCAACTTGATTTATCCATATTTAATCAATTTAATTTTATTTGTGGTAATAACATTATAAATTTTAAATTATAACAATTAATTACTTATTTGTTGTGAATTTTCCATAATTGGATACATTATAACAATTTAGACCATATAAATTGAAATTTTTAATTTTTAAATATATTTGTGATTTTTAAACAATTTTATAATATGTTATTTTTATAAAATAACAATAGTGTAACTTTTGACACTATTCATTTATTTGAATTTAAATAAAATATATACAGAATATATGTTCGAACTAAAAGCTTTAATAGATTCATAAAAGGTCATATGTATCTAGAAAATTAGTGGAGCACATTAAATAGTTCATATAATATTTATTTTATTATTTTTAAAACCATTTATTTGGTTTATCTCTTAATAAAATAATTACTACAACATTTTTGTATAATTATTTAATAAGATTATTTTTGCATAAAAATTAAAACTAAAATCTTATAATTAAGATAAATCTATTATATTTCACAATAATACTTTTACTCGAATTTATCATCTTCAAATAAAAATATTTAAATTGTTATATTTATTAAATTATGAAGGTAGAAACTTTGGCATCATTTAAAATAAAATAATATAAGTGTCATAATCGCCTTAATAAAGATCAAAATGGTCAAAAATTTGGCCAATGGATGATTAGGGTTAATATATACACTAATAATAAGTTTTGGGCAGATTTTTGGGCCTTTTGATATGTATTACTATTTCAATAAAAACTATATTATTTATTTTTCACTAAATAAGTAATTTCTGCATCATTAATGTATAAGATAATAAAGTAAATAAACTACTCTTAAAAATTATAAATAAATTACCATGATAAATAAAAATATTTTATATTTCAAATTAGTATTTATAACCTAATTTAGATTCTGAATAAACCTATATTAAAAATAATTTAATTATTAATGTTGAGTGAGACATATTTCAGTTTCCTTTAAATAAAATAAACTAAAGGTCTTAATCACCTTAATGTGGGTTCTAATGGATTCCATTTCAACCAAAATATGACATAGGAAGAAATATAATCATCCCATTGTATTAAGACAAGTATTAGGAATATTTTATAATATTATATTTACCCTTAATTACCCAATTTACCTTTTATTATGGTAAATACAATTTACCGTTGTTACTATTCATAAAGTCCAAAAATAAAAATTAGCATATTAATATAATTTGGACCCACTGATTCTAAATATGGAATCCATTTTTCCAAATTCAATACACAGAAGTTGCAGAAATTAAATTTAAATTAATCCCGTTGTCGAAAGAAAACAAGTTCTTGTTTAAAACATTGCAAAAGATTGAATTTATTTAACCTACGAATTCAATGTAAAATCAATGTTAATGACATAAATTATATTAAATGGTAAAAATATATTCTAATTATACTTTAAAACCATTTAATATTATAGTTTAACCATATAAATTATTATGATGAAAAAATTTGTTTTAAATTAAAATATAGCGTGTTTTGACTATTCATTAAAATATGAAAGTTATCAAAAAAATATCAAAACATTATCAAATGTAAATTTTTATATCCTGGTTCAAAATAAGAAGTTTATTTTGTAAAATTGATCTTATAAACATGTCAAAAACTAGATTTAATGTGGGTGCGCCATCAAAAGGTGGCAAAACTACATTTTTTGAAAAATACTTATTTTACCTGAAAAAATTATTTTGTTCTTATACCATGTTCTAGAAAATGAGTAAGATGAATAATAATGTTATAAAATTCAAAATTTAGTTAATAATATTCATAACGTCCAGTTCATAATAATATTATAATAATATATCGTTGTTTAGTAAAACCCGGTATTGCATACAACACACGCTATCAACGAAGGTTGTGATTGCGTGTAATGCAAGACAAGTTAGGGTTGCGTGTTGTGCAAGAATCCTTCATTATTTCATATAACAAAATACAACCATATTTCATTTATACATTGAATATATATATATATATATATACGTTCAATGATGTGTATAATGACTATTATAAAACAAACTTGAAATTATGTGTAACACAATCTAAGAATAGTGTTGTGTATACTTTAAGCTAATAAAGTGTGGCGTATAGCACAAGATAATCTTATTGTAGCATAAAACACATGACCTCAAATAAATTAAAATGAATACTTATCATAAAATATCGGGTTGTTACAGATAGGGTGTGATAGTGGGGAGACAATGGGCTCATATAAGAGTAATAAAAAGTACAAATAACTATGTATCATACATAGAAGAAAGTAAATAGAGTACATAAGTAATAAGAAACTAAAATAGAACATGCTGTAATAGTAAAATGTTGTAAAGTCCCAATAGCTATGCAAAACATTACAACACTAGTCATGCACTGGGCCGACCATACAAATACAACTAAAAAATAAACTAAAAGTAAAAGTATAGGGATCTACTACTAACTGTGAGCCATCCCATGTACCCAATCTCCCAACATTGTCAAACTGCACTAACCTGATCAGTAGAACCACTCGATCAGCTCCGCTTGATCATGCAACACTAGGCCTCAACCCAATTCACCATAAAACTTGTGCTCAACCTGAAAAGCAGACATAAGGTCCAAACCCACAACGAGGTGAATTTGTGGGGTGATAAATAATCTAAGTAGGACTCCCCGAAAAGCAACCTATAACTGTGATGCTAAAAGTTTAAGGAACAACGATGTTCTGAGCCTAGCTAGAACTCAACAAAAGGATATATACCAAATGTTCAACCAGAGTTAAACCCAGGGTCTATAATCCTTTCAACTGGGAAATTTCCACCATGGATGCTCATATCTATATACGTATACATGTATAGTCCCATACCTATACACATATACATAAATATGAATATTCTTTGGTATGTGTATCAAACAACATTAGACCACATTAACAGTCGATCCTTGGGTCTATAATCCCAATATCATGGACATCCTATACAAGGGAACTGAGTTGGATATCATGCCACTCAAGCCATGTATCATTAATTTGATCTATGGGTCCATAATCCCATCGACATGTACCGGCTTCAACCAATGCCAATATTATATCACTGAGCAAGTGACATCACCACAGGGGGATACTCGTCCTACACCTAGGATCACACCTACTCACCTGCAATCACTAACCTAGGATACCGTATAATGACAGTAAATCCTGTAAAGGTTCACTGGTTGAAAAAACATAGAATTATCCCGAGAATCCAACCAGGACAAAGAAAACCTCACCCAAAGGCATATCAAAACCTCACCCTCAGAAATATCAATCAATCATGGTTTAGAATATTATATCATCATTTCAGAATGTCTCAGGGTAAAACCCAATATATAATCATTTCAACATGTTTTAGGGACAATCCCAGTGTATCAACATTTCAGCATGTATCATTTATAAAATTTTTCAATAGATCCCATTCTGGGAATTCCTCATTATATCCTAGGTTCTCTCATAATTTTCAAAACAAATGTCTCAATGATCCAGACCACACTATCATAACTCACTCATGGCCTTTACATAATTAACCTCTTGAGAAAGTACATTGCCTTTTAACTGAGACAGTGGTTCACCCTAGTTATATAAGATGAAATTAGTCACATGATCCCAACCTTGTCTTTTAAGTGAGACTGTGGCTCACCCATTGCTAATTACCTCTTTTAAACCATTTCACAACCCATTTAAAAAATAACACATGTGAATTAAATGATCACATGGTGTAACATAATTAACTCTTTTTGGAAAAAAATTTATATAACCAATTGCATCTAGTAAGGCTCAATGACCAATTCCCATGTAATACCTCTGGGTATAGTAATGTATCATTAATAACATGGCTCAAAATCTAGATCCAACGATAGAACATCCAGGCATCCCAAAAAACAATAAAGATGCATCACGTTAGGCTCAACAACCACCAACTTGGATGTATCTCTAGTAAACACTAATGCATCAGCAAAACCAATTTAGATATAAAGAAACAAGTAAGGGAAGCCCAAAAAACCAACCCAACACTACATCCATAGACCCATGGGCTTACAAGTTTGGCATGGGATATAGTTGACACCCGAACACCATCTCTTCCCAAAACTGATGTAACAATTCAGGTTTGGTCAATCCACGGGCACCGGCTGAGTCCCTTTAGTCAAACACATAGGGGAAATACCACTCAGGATCCTCCAAGTAACAAGAGAGAAGGCATCCTACATAGGATCCTTAGATAAAAGCAAGGGAGGAATCCTACATGGGATCGTCAAACGAAGAGCAACAGAGGCAACCTATAATAGGGATCCTCTCAAAGGAAAACAAGATAGAGATACTTCAAGGGACACCCAGACCAACACATAAGAAAATACATCCCTCAAGGGATCCTTGGAAACATCCAGTCCCATGTCCTCGTAGGCCAGAAGGGCACATCTCACAAGGGAAATTTCCTAATATTCATAGGTCATGAGAGATAGCTCATAGCTCATCATATATTGAGGGTCTCAACTATGTTGGTCCGAACAACCATCCTATCATCCACACCAAGTCTCACTCTCATGTTACAAAAGACTTTGATAACTAGAGGAAAAACCTTAACATATAGATATAAACCCTCTAAACACCATTTAGATGACCTCTAAATGTCACGAGGATTCCACCATTGAGATCTATGTGGGCATACACTCAGAATAGACTATTCACACGCCCAATTCGGACTTCTAGGGAAGAAAATAACCCAAACTACTAAGTAAGAAAAGTACAAGGCCAAAACACATGGGGTCTTCTTATCTAGTAGTACATGGTGTGTACATAAGATTAAACATCATGTAATCTTATCTTTCCCCCCTGCCCATGTACATATACATACCCATAACACATGGGGTCTTCCTATGTAAAATTATATGGCATGTACTGTTTAAAAACCAAAAACCCATGTTCTTTTTCACACGGTTTGACACAAAACCAAGACACTACATGATGTGTACTCAGAGTAAATGGTGTGTACTTAGGAAAACATCATCTTCCATGAACTGGAATAACAAATGGGGTGTTCCCCTGGAACACATTCCATATAAAAATAGTATAACAACACATACTTTACATATGTAGTTTTTACATCAGAATTAAAGCATATTTATTACAACATATAACAAAAACATGATAGAACTATATAGGTATTGTGTCTTTAGAAACTAGGAAACATAAACAACTGGTTCATAAATCATCTACATTGTCTCCCATTTATTTTATCATATCTAGAGTACCTTTTAGAATGTCCTACATAATACCCTTCTTCCAGACCTGGGGAAAATAAAACATACAAAAGGGTGAGATCAAATGCTCAGTAAGGGTAAACAAAGGTAATATCAATCATATCATATTCATAAGAACATAACATTTTGAAAATCTTAACCTGCAACAGAGATCATAATATCATGACATGGGATAAATCATAGTTCTGAATTGTAATCCTAATAATCATAACTTAAAACATGAAATATTGTGGAATACACACATAATCATAGAAAATCATTTCATATTAGTCAAGACTCATTACCAAGACCATCATAGCAGACAAATTCCATTACTGAACCGAGTTCACTCCCCATTCCAGTCCTGTAACGCTGAACCAGATTAACTTGTTGTTCCAACCATGTCTATCTCATGAGATATAAATCTTTACCCAATGCATTGGAGGGAGATATAGGTCCCACCCATCTCATAATGAAACCATTCTTATGTGTGCCACAAAATCATAAATCATACATCATAGCATAACACATGTAATAAAAATGGGATTCTTAAACATCATGAAAACCATAACATAATCTAGAAAAGGGCTTCATAAAAATAATTCCATCACAACATAATAAAATCAATGTAATAATAGGGATAGAAATAGAACCCTATATTATCTTAGATGAAAAATAATTTTGATAAAACACTTGAAATGAATTCTTGAGGAAAATATCCTTTCTTCTTCAAAATCATTTTCTTTTCACAAAATTCCATGCAATTTTAAAAGAAAATGATTTTATTGAAAATAATCATGAAATACTATAGAGGAAGCTTCATGAAAATAAGGCATTATGAAAACAAATCTGTTACTGCCGTATATGTTAAAAAAACAATCTTCACGTACGTTTTTCGAAAAAGTAAAAAAGTTCCTCAAATGGTAAACAATAGAATGATTCCTTCCATAACATGTTGTAAAAGACAAAAATAGATAAAAAGGAATTTAAAAATATAAGAAATTTTTTATAAAACATGGACATGGATGATAAAAATAACCCCAGTAAATAATTATGAATAAACAATCTCGGATAAGAATGAGATTGGAATAATTATCCCTTACCTTAGATCTGATATGCTTTGTACATATCCAAACCTCCTGTATAATGATTTAAATAATGTCATTGACTTATTCAAGAATCATATTCATTGTTATAATATCATATATAGTCATATTATTATCTTTTTATTAGTAATATTTCAATGCTACTTGTTATTTAGGTGTTCACTGCTTTCTGTTCTTATGCATGTTTTGTCGAATAAATTCTTATTCCTATTTTTAGGTTTTTGATACATAATTTACAGAATGGAATTAGTATAATATATATCATATTTAATCATTCAATTAATTTATATAATCATTATTCAATAAAGATCATGTATAACGAGTCACATCACCTCGTGGAGACGGTAGGCCGTACACACGCACGAGCGCTGATATCATTTCCATGATTATGGAATTGTATTGAAGTGTATTCTGTATAATATTTCAGAATAAATATCACTTTAAAATAATAATATATAGTTATTTCATCCATCATTATACCCATCCAAGTATTTTAGTGATGAAATTAAAGATAACACCCAGGCGTGGAGACTGTAAGCCGTACGTACGCATACGTGGTGATTTCATTTTTTATAGGATGGATAAAAGTTAGAATATGGTTGTTTCATATTCATAACAACATATAAATGTACAAGTGATACTGGCTTTATTACTTAATAATGAAACAACTCATATAGAGTAAGTAGAAGAAGAAATAAGTTTGAAAGAATCGGTAAAGGATATTACCTCTTCTTCGATGCGCCTCTTCTTAACCTCCTCTTAGGGAAGTAAAGGTAGTCTTTGAAGAAGTCCAGGACCTCTAGTATGTCTCTAGGGAAGTGGATAAGATAAATTGGAAGGGGTTGGCCGAGAATGAATGCTCAAAATGGTGTGAGGAAGAGAGGGAGGATGTGCCATTTTATAGGGGGGAGAGGGGCACCTTTGGAAACATAAGAAATATTAATTTATAATAAATTTAAACCCCACATAAAAACTTCCAAAATGACTAAAATCCAAAGATGAGATGAGATAGGGTTGTAATATCATCATCCAATAAAATTTAGACATGTTGGGAATTTATTTTAAATCTTATCAACTTGATTTATCCTTATTTAATCTATTTAATTTTATTTATGGTTATAATATTCTAAATTTTAAATTGTTATAAATAATTAATTTTGTGTTGTTAATTGTCCATAATTGGATACTTTATGAAATTTTAGACCATATGAATTTTAATTTATAAATTTTCAACATTTTTGTGATTTTTAAACCATATAATAATATGTTTTTTTATAAAATAACGAGTGTCAATCTTAACACTATTCATTTATTTGAATTTAAATAAACTCCACACAAAAGATATGTTCGAAACAAAATATTTAATAGATTCATAACATGTCATATGTATCTATAAAAGTAATGGAGCACATTAATTAGTTCATATAATATTTATTATAATATTTTTAAAACCATTTATTTGATATTTCAATTAATAAAATAATTTCTACATCACTATTGTGTCATCATTATTGATAATTATTTTATCCCTAAAAATTATAAATAAATTCTGATGATGTATATGATTTTATTACATTTCTGGAGACTATTTATATTCGATTTTTTATGAAGTTTATCACTAAATTAAAATTATTACACTTATAAGATATAAGAGAGTGACATGTTGTCACTTTCTATGGTTTTAATAATAATTATTTCATTTTCATGGTCAAAATTCCATAAAATGAATTTATTCTAACACTTAGGTGATATGGGTTGACTTTTATTCATCCAATAAATTTTTGGGATGTGTTAGGGTAATTTTATAATCTTAGGTTTACCCTTAATTACCAGAGGTACCTTTAACAATAGTAAATAAAAATTACCGTAGTTACAATTCAAAATATCAAAAAAATAAAAGTAAACTACTAAAATAATTTGGACCCAATAAATCCAAATATGGAATCAATTTTTCAAAATTAAAAACACAGACGTTTCAGTAATTAAATTAATATTTATCTTATTTCTTAGGAAAACAGGTTTTAAAAGTTAAAACATTGCCAAAGATTGAAATGTTTTTACCTATGAATTTAATGTAAAATTAATGGTAATGACATATATTATATTAAATGGTAAAAATATATTCTATTTATACTTTAAAACCATTCAATATTATAATTTAACCATATAAATTATCTTGATGAAAAAAGTGGTTTTTAATTAAAATTTCTTTTATTTTTACTATTCATCAAAATAAGAAACATATCAGAAAAATACCAAATATTAATCCAATGCAAATTTTTATATCATGATTCAAAATAAGAAGTTTATTTTCTAAAATTGAACTTATAAACTAGTAAAAAATTACATTTATAAAGGGTTCACCATCAAAAGGCGGTAAAACATCATATTTTGAAAAATACTTCTTTTATCTGAAAAATTGATTTTGTTTTCATACCTAATTCTAGAAAATGTGTAAAAAAGAATTAAAATGATATATAATTCAAAATTATTTTAGTAAAATTTATGACGACTAGTTCATAATATTATAATAATATATCATTGTTTAGTAAAACTCAGTATTACATACAACACAAGCTATCGAGGGAGGTAGCTCTTGCATGTAATGCATGCTAAGCCAGTGTTGTGTGTAGTTAAAGATTCCTTTGGTCATGCATATAACATAAGAAATAAAAAAAATTATCATAAAATTTCAAGGTGTTACATTCTACCCCCCTTAAAATGAATTTCACCCTTGAAATTCATCACTTCGTAATAAACAGATGAGGATACCTCTCCCTCATTATATCCTCAAGTTCCCATATAAATTCTTCTAATTGGTGGTTCCTCCATAAAACGTTAACTAAGAGTGGTCTTGTTTCATAGATCCTTTTTTCTACAATCCAAAATCTCTATCGGCTGTTCTTCATAAGAAAGATCTTGCTCCAGTAATATAACTTCTGAGCTTAGTACATGTGAAGGATCATGTGTGTACTTTCTAAGGAGAGATACATGGAACACATCCTAAACTTGAGAGAGATTCAGTGGAAGAACCAATCGGTAAACTACCTTCCCAACACAATTTAGTATTTCAAAAGGACCAATATACCTAGGGCTCAACTTTCCCTTTTTCCAAATATCATTACTCTCTTCCATGAAGATATTTGTAAGAACACTGTATCACCCACTTCAAACACTAGGTCTTTTCTTCAGTTGTCGACATAATTTTTTTCAACTATGAGCTTCTATTATGTTTTTTTAATAGATCTGACCTTTTCTGCCATCTCATCAACAAGATCCGGTCCTAATAGCTTTATTTCCCCAACTTCATCCCATCAAGTTAGAGTTATGCATTTATTTCTATAGAGAGATTCATAAAGAGCCATCTGAATACTTGAGTGAAAGCTATTATTATAAGAAAATTCCACCAAAGGTAGGTGTTGATCCCAGCCACCATTGAAATCCATAGAGAAAGCTCCCAATAAGTCTTATAGAGTTTGAATTTTCTTCTCAGACTGACCATTTGTCTGAGGATGATAAGAAGCGCTGAAACTCAACTCTGTATATAGACCATGCTAAAGACTTCTCCAGAACTTCGAGGTAAACCTCGAATCCCGATCAGATATAATGGAAAGTGGTCTTCCATGAAATCTTACCACTTCCTTTACATATATCCAGGAAAACTGGTCAAGAGTGTAATCTTCTCTAATAGAAATGAAGTGTGCCGACTTCGTAATATGATCAACAATAACCCAGATAGCATTATTTCCTTTGGATGTTTCGGGAAGTCCGATGATAAAGTCCATAGTGATTTTCTCCCATTTTCATTCCAGTATGAGTAATGGTTGTAACATCACCTTAGACTTTTGTCTCTCATCTTTAACTTGCTGACAAACCAAGTAATGAGATACATATTCGGCGATATCTCTTTTCATTCCATCCCAAAAAAAGTACTCTTTCAGGTCCATGTACATCTTTGTACTTCCAGGATGAATTGAGAATGAAGAACTATGAGCCTCATCTAGCAGATCCTTCTTTAATTCTTGTATGGGAGGAATAAAGACACGATTCCTAAATCATATTATCCCATCAACATCAAAGTTGAACTCAGGAACATTTTTAAACTTCTTTTGTAGCTCAACATCCTCCTTCTATGCCTCTTTAATCTTCACATGTATAGATGGGTGAACATTCATTTGAGAAAGATAAGATATCTCTCATTTTATTAAAATTCCAAGATCCATCCTTTGTAAATCCATAAATATTGGATCTTTTGTGATCCTCATAATAGATAAGCTATCATCGTCTTGTCGACTTAATGTGTCTACCACCTTGTTTGCTTTCCCAGGGTGGTAATGAATTGAGCAGTCGTAATCTTTAATCATCTCCAACCATCTTCTTTGGCGCATATTCATCTCCTTTTGTGTGAAAATATACTTTTAACTTTTATGATCAGTATAAATATCACAGATTTCACCATAAATATAATTCCTCCAAATCTTTAATGCAAATATTACCGCAGCTAACTCCAAATCATGAGTTGGGTAATTTTGCTCATGGATTTTCAACTGTTGTGAGGCATAAGCTATCACCATATCTTTTTTCATGAAAACACACCCCAATAAAATCTTGGATGCATCACTGAAGATCACAAACCTTTCTCTACTAGAAGGCAGTGTGAGCACAGGTTCACTGGATAACCTTCTTTTTAGCTCTTTGAAATACTCTTCACATTCCTCCATCCATACAAACAAAACTCCTTTCTGTGTCAATTTGGTGGGTGGGTTAGAAAATCTTGAAAAATCATTCACAAAACGTCGATAATACCCAGCTAAACCAAGAAAACTTTGGATTTTAGTTACTGTTGTTGGTCTTGACCATCTTTTAATAACCTCTATTTTTTCAGGATCCATAGATATCCCCTCTTTTGAGATTATGTGACCCAAAAATAAAACTTTTTGAAGCCAAAATTCACAATTGGTAAATTTGGCATAAAGATTCTCCTTTCTCAGGGTCTTCAATAAAATTATCAAGTGATCTTTCAGTTCATTCTTACTCTTTGAATAGACAAGAATATCATCTATAAAGACTACCACAAACAGATCAAGATAGTCTCTAAAGACTATACTCATTAGATCCATGAAGATAGAAGGGGCATTAGTAAGACCAAATGGCATCACTATAAATTCATAGTGTCCATACATTGTATAGAAAGCTATCTTTGGTATATCCTTTTTTTGACCCTTAGTTGATGTTATCCTGAATGAAGATCAATCTAGGAGAAGTATTGAGCTCCACATAGTTGGTCAAATAAGTCATCAATTCAAGGGAGAGGATATTTGTTCTTGATAGTTATCTTGTTATGTTCTCGATAATTAATGCAGAGTCTTATTGATCTATATTTCTTCTTAACTAATAGAACTGGTGCTCCCCAGGGTGACACACTAGGGCATGTGAATACTTCAACAATAGTCTCTTGGATTTGCTTCTTCAATTCCTACAACTCAATTGGGGCCATTCTATATGGTTTCTTTGAAGTAGGCATTGAACCCGATACGAGTTCTATTGAAAACTCAACTTCACGATTTGGTGGGAGACCTAGAAATTCATTTGGAAAGAAATCATCAAACTACCATACAATGAGTGTATTATTAATAGTGAGTTTCTCCCCAACCATTTGAGATAAATAACCTTAATTTATTGGAATAAATATCCCTAAGATGGACAAAATTTCCCTTAGAAGGTTATATTCATCCCTGTATCGATAGATGATCATATATTGATCAGGAATATGAAATGTGACTTCCCTTATTTGGAAATTAATATGAGGTCTATTTAAAGAAAACTAATCCATGCCATGAATCACATAAAATTACACTATAGGAAGGATCACAAGATTTTTAAGAAGCACTTTTCCACAAACTTCAATTGGGGAAGAATTGTAAAATTTTTATGCGACAATTGTGCCATTAGGAGTTGTTAAAGTTTACTCAGTATCTAATTGCTGAGGTAATATGGCGATTACCTTAGAAATTCTTTAGAAATAAAAGAGTGGGTGGATCCAGAATCAAATAAAACATTTTCAACTTCACAGTGGATGGTATGTGCACCTTTCACCACTTCGTTATCATACTCCAAATTGCCGATAGAAATTGCATGTGACTTTCCTTTGTCTTTGGACTTAATAGTTTGTTGACGTCGATCATCATCCATAACCCTTGGATTAAGGCATTGATTATCATAATTCCCCATTTACTTGCACTTAAAACACTGAAGTGTAGGAGGCGCATTATGTGTATCCCTTTCTTTATTCGCATCATTAGACATCTTTTTCCCATAACTTTGACATCCAATTACCCGATGAACTTCTTTTCCATGCTTAAAACATTTACTTGTCTATTTAAGACAATTCCCTCCATGTTTCTTTCTACACTTTGAGCATAAAGGAAAACTCATCTTATTTTGAATGTGGTCTTTAGATTTTCCTTTGAATTCCATTTTACTTTTCTTATCAAACCCATATGACTGATGGGTTACTCCAATCTCCATCTCAACCTTGATATCACATCAAACAATTTCCTCGTATCTATTGAAGTCCCTTATGGATAAAGCCCTTCGAAGACTTGGCTTTAATCCACTAAAGAATCGATCGATCTTACTCTCAGGTTGGATAATAATCCAAGAAGCATACCTTGCAAGTCTTGTAAAATTTTCTTCATAGGTTCCAACAGATTCATCATCCTTTTGCATAAGTTCAACAAATTCCTTCTTTATCTTTGATTGATGAATAAAAAAAAAGTACTTATTGAAAAATAATTTCTTGAACTCATCCCATTCCGTGGACTCAATTTCATCTCTTTACCTCATATTCTTGATAATATTTCACCATTGATCAGCTTCACCTTTCAAATGATATAATACTAAGATATCATTACCATGTCCAGAACATTGTAGAATGGAAAATATCTTATCAGTGCTACTGATCCATTGTTCAGCCACTAATGGATCAGAAGACCCACTGAAAGAAGGTGGACACTACCTCATGAAGGATTCAACAGAATGTTGCTCCTTCCTTTGCTCGTTTAGAAGACTTGCATGATTAATAGCTTGGGAATGTTGTGTGAGCATGGATTCAAGTTTTTTCATTCCATCTCCCATAAAGTTTTGTTGCTGAGGGGGAAAAACATTTCATTACCTATCCCATTCAGCATTAACATGGTTCCTTCGGGTTCTAGCCATTGACTAAAACCAAGAAACATAATGTGAGAATCACGTAATCATAATAGGAAAACCACATAATCAAAAATAAAATTTCACACTTTAGGTCTTATCATAGGTTATTCATGGTCATTTCTAAAACACTAAGATTGAATTCTATGCTTAGAAGTATCCATAGGGTTCTTACTAAGGCTTTCACATCCTAGCATCCAAAGGTTAACTATACCTTTCCCCTGATACGAACTATATTGACCCATAATTTATATGTGTTATTTTTTACTTCAAAATTAAATAATATTTATTACAGCATATAACAAAACCATTATAGGACCGTATAGATATAATGTCTTTAGAAACGGGGAAACATAAAAATCTAGTTTATAAATCTTCTACATTGTCTCCCATTTATTTCCTCATATCTAGAGTCCCTTTTGGCATATCCTACTTAATACCCTTCTTCCAGACCTGGGGAAAATAAAACATACAAAAGGGTGATCTCAAATGCCCAGTAAGGGTAAAAAAAGGTAATATCAATCATATCATATTCATAAGAACATAACATTTTGAAAATATTAACCTGAAAAAGAGATCACAATATCATGACATGGGATAAATCATATTAGTGAATTGTAATCCCAATAATCATAACTTAAAACATGAAACTTTGTGTCATTCACACATAATCATAGAAAATCATTTCATATTAGTCAAGACTCATTCCCAAGACCATCATAGCATACAAAGTCCATTACTGAACCGACTTCACTCCTCGTTCTAGTCCTGTAACACTGAACCAGATTAACTTGCTATTTCAGACATGTCAATATCATGAGATATATATCTTTACCCAATGCATTCAAGGGGGATATAGGTCCCACCCATCTCATAATGAAACCATTCTTATGTGTTCCACAAAATCATAAACCATACATTATATCATAACCCATGAAATAAAAATGTGATTATTAAACATCATGCAACCATAACATAATCCTGAAAAGGACTTCATAAAAATAATTCCATAATAAAATAATCAAATAAATGTAATAATAGGGACAGAAACAGAACCCTATATTATCTTATATGGAATATAATTTTGATAAAACACTTGAAATGAATTCTTGAGGAAAATATCCTTTCTTCTTCAAAATCATTTTATTTTCATAAAATGCCATGAAATTTTAAAAGAAAAGGATTTTATTGAAAATAATAATGAAATCTTGTAGAGGAAGCTTCATGAAAAAAGGTGTTATGAAACCGTAAAAATCTTTTCATGCCGTATAAGTTAAAAAAACAATCTTCTCGTACTTTTGTCGGAAAAGTCAAAAAGTTCCTAATATGGTAAACAAAAGAATGATTCCTTCCATAACATGTGGTAAGAGTCAAAAATGGGTAAAAATGACTTTAAACATACAAGAAAACATTTTTATATTACATGGACATGGATGAAAACAATAACCCCAGTAAGTACATATGAATAAACAATCTCTGATAAGAATGAGATTGGAATAATTATCCCTTACCTTAGGTCTGTTATGCTTTATACGTATCTGAACCTCCTGTAAAATGATTTAAATAATATCATTGACTTATTCTAGAATCATATTATTTGTTATAATATCATATATGGTCATATTATTATATTCTTTTTAGTAATATTTCACTTCTACTTGTTATTCTGGTGTTTATTGTTTTATGTTCTTATGCGTGTTTTGTCGAATAAATTCTTATTCCAATTTTTAGGTTCTAGATAAATCATTTAAAAAATGGTTTTAGTATAATATATATCATATTTACTCATACAATTCATTTATATAATCATTATTCAATGAAGATCATGTAGAATGAGTCACATCACATTGTGAAGACGGTAGGCCGTACATACGCACGAGCAATGATATCATTCCCAAGATTATGGAATCGTATTGAAGTGTATGGTGTATAATATTTCAGAATAAATATCACTTTAAAATAATCATATATAGTTATTTTTCTTCCATCATTATACCCATCCATGTATGTTAGTGATGAAATAAAAGATTACACCCCGGCGTGGAGACGGTAAGCTGTACATAGGCACTCGTGGTGATTTCATTTTTTTTATAGGATGGATAGAAGATAGAATATGGTTGTTTCATATTTATAATAACATATCAATATACAAATAATACTAGAGTAATTACATAATAATGAAACAACTAATATATTAGAAGTAGAAGAAGAAATAAGTTTGAAAGAATTGGTAAAGGATATTACCTCTTCTTCAACGTACCTCTACTTAACCTCCTCTCAGGGCACTGAAGTTAGTCTTTGAAGAAGACCAAGACCTCCAGTATGTGTATAGGGAAGTGAAGAAGATAAATTGGTAGGGTTTGGATGAGCTTGAAACCTCAAAATGGTGTGAGGAGTAGAGGGAGGAGGTTCCCATTTATAAGGGGGGGGGGGGAGATGAGCACCTTTGGAAACATTTGAAATATTAATTTCTAATAAATTTAAACCAAACAAAAAAACTTCCAAAATGGAACAAATCCGTAGATTAGATTAGATAGGGATGTAATATCATCAGCCGATAAAATTTAGACATATTGGGAATTTATTTTAAACCTTATCAACTTGATTTATCCTTATTTAATATATTTAATTTTATTTGTGGTAATAATATTCTAAATTTTAAATTTTTATAAATAATTAATTATGTGTTGTGAATTATCTATAATTGGACAATTTTTCGCATTTTTGACCTTATAAATTTCAATTTATAATTTTTAAATATATTTTTGATTTTTAAACCGTTTTTTTAAAGGTTGGGGTCGAAGCCTCATTTATTATTAAATCAAAGCAAAGACCTCTTTAATTGGGTAGAGGGAGACCAATTACATACCGCGAAGGCCCAGTGGACATTTAGCCCATTAAATGGCCCGTAGGCCCAATTTTTTGGCCCAAGACCCATTCTGTGAATAGTACTGCTACAGTACCCGCACTACTACAGTACCACATAGTACCCGCTGCCGCTACAGTACTCTGCCGCCACTACAGTGACCTGCCGCCGCTACAGTTCCCGCTGTTGCTACAGTGTCACCGCTGCTACAGTACGCTACAGTATTCCTACAGTACCTACGCCCAATGGGTTTTGAACCCCCATTTTTCATGTAGGATTACGGGGTGATTACCAATAATCCAAACCCCAACTACATAAACCATTTAATAATATGTTAATTTTAAAAAATTATAATAGTGTCAATTTTGACACTATTTATTTATTTGAATTTAAATAAACTCCATACAGGAGATATGTTCGAACCAAAATATTTAATAGATTCCTAGAATGTCATATTTATCTATAAAATTAATGGAGCACATTAATTAGTTCATATGGTATTTATTTTAATATTTTTAAGACCATTTATTTGCTATTTCAATCAATAAAATAATTTCTACATCACTATTGTGTCATCATTAATGATAATTATTTTATCCCAAAAAATAATTAATAAATTTTCATGATGTAGATAATTTTATTAAATTTTTAGGGATAATTTATATTCGATATTTTATGAATTTTATCACTAAATTAAAATTACTACACCTATAAGATATAAGAGAGTGACATTTGTCACTTTCATTGGTTTTAATAATAATTATTACATTTTCCTAGTCAAAAGTCCATAAAACGAATCTATTACAAACTTTAGGTGATATGGGTCAAATTTTATTTATCCAATAAAATTTTGTCATGTGTTTGGGTAATTTTATAATCTTAGGTTTACCCTTAATTACCTGATTTACCTTTAAGTGTAGTAAATAAAAATTAGAGTAGTTACAATTCATAATATCAAAAAAATTAAAGTAACATATTAACATAATTTGGACCCACTGAATCCAAAAATGGAATCCATTTTTCAAAATTGAAAACACAGAAGTTGCAGAAATTAAATTTAAATTTATCCCGTTTGTTAAGAAAACGAATTTTAAAAGTTAAAACATTGACAAAGATTGAAATGTTTTTACCTATGAATTTAATGTAAAATAAATGGTAATGACATAAATTATGTTAAATGGTAAAAATATATTCTATTTACACTTTAAAACCATTCAATATTAAAATTTAACCATATAAATTATCTTGATGAAAAAAGTTGTTTTTATTTAAAATTTGGCTTATTTTTACAATTCATCAAAATAAGAAACTTATCAGAAAAATACCAAAAATTTATCCAATGTAAATCTTTATATCATGATTGAAAAGAAGAAGTTTATTTTTTAAAATTGAACATATAATCTTGTCAAAAAATTATATTTATAAAGGGTGCACCTTCAAAAGGCAATAAAACTGCATTTTTTGAAAAATACTTCTTTTATCTGAAAAATTGATTTTGTTTTCATACCTCATTCTAGATAATGTGTAAGATGAATTAAAATGTTAGAAAATTAAAAATTTATTTAATAATATTTATAAGAGATAGTTTATAATATTATAATAATAATATATCGCTGTTTAGTGAAACTCGGTATTGCGTACAACACAAGCTATTGAGGAAGGTCACTCTTGCGTGTAACGCAAGATGAAGAAGTGTTGCATGTAGTGAAAGATTCCTTTGGTGTTGGGTATAACATATGACATAAAAAAATTATTTCTCATAAAAGTTCAGGGTGTAACACTTAGTCTATGATGGGAAAACCCTCAAAACGCCTGAAATACATGTTTTCACCCCCAAAACAACATTTTCGACCATAAGAGGCCACAATAAATCATAAAAAGGCTTTAAAAACATAAAAAAACATGTTTAAATGGAATTTATGGAGAAAATATAAACGACCCTACCTTCGGGTGGAAACCGCCGAAGCTTGGGTTGATTTCACCGTCAACCGATGTTGCATGCCGACTCTATGCACTGAGGGCTTCAAAACAACACCTCTCTTGAAATCCATCTCTCTCTCTTTATCGATATCAATTTTCTCACATAGGACACATAAAAGGAGGATCCGGAACACCCAAATATTTCATAGTATGTTATCTCTTTAGAGTAATTCAATAGCCTGCATTATACACAACACCATGTTCAAGCGCATCACGACCAATCAAACAGGCCGTTTAAAAAGCGTTTATGAATATTATTAACCAAATTTTCAATTATATATATATATTATATAATTTTATCATTAATATTTTGTGTTTTTAGACATAATATAATTACAAATTCAATTTTTTAGATGAAAGACATATTAAAAAAAAGCAGTTTTCCAGCCTTTTAATGGTGAACCATTTTTAAATCCAATATTCGACACATTTATATATTCAATTTAATGAAATTTAATTATTATTTAGAAGTGGGACATAAATTTATTTAGGGTAAATATATTTTGTTTTTATGATAACATTCATATTTTTATAAAAAGTGAGAAATACTAAATTTTAATTGAAAACAACTTTTTTAATCAAAATAATTTATAGTGTTAAATTATAAATTTGAATGGTTTTGAGGTATAATTAGATTATATTTTGATCATTTAATCAAATGTTGTTAATTATAAGTAATTTTTATGTAACGCCCTGACCCCAGCTACCCAGAGTCGATGCATTACTTTGTAACATTGGCATGATCACAAAAGATCAAGTCTCGAAAGACCGATTAGTTTAGTAGCCTTGGAAACACTAGATACATTCATAAATGTTACATTACATAATAAAGTGAAAACTACAATAAAATAGTCTCCATTTTCCACACTCATATCCTCTTTAGACTATCCCTACAGGTCATTCCTAAAATACTTCTTCACATCCTAGAAAAAATTAAAACATTGAAAGGGGTGAGCTCAGATGCTCAGTAAGGATAAAAATATGGCGGATGTTTTCATAAATAAACATAAACATTTAAGGCAATTTATAACTAAAACAAAAGCCTTTTAAAATTGAACTTCAACATAATATGGAAAAAGTAAAATGAAATAATTCCATTTACCTATTCACATAGATATTCTACTGGTCGAATAATCACATGAAATATCAATAACCACTTTCATAATGATGGAATTCATAATGCCAGACTATCATAACCACGTAGCCAAGGCCTCATGCCAAGACCACAAATAAGATTTTTTCAAGGCCTCCTGCCAAGACACTAGTTTGTCTCATGAGACATATCGATGCATCGAGGAGCTATAGCGGGCTCCACCCGTCACTTATTAAGTCCAATGCAATCCTCACATGAACAGGTTTAAACATATTGTAAACCATAACATAATTGTATCACATAAAAAATGCATAAAGGAAGCATAACATTTCCGCATTTCAATCACAAGATATCAATACAACACATTGATATAATAAAAACACTTTCATAACCATTTTCAATCCCAAAATAAAATAAAATTAAAACTTGATATTTATTATTCATTTAAAAAAAGTTATGGCTTGTAGAGGAAGCCGAAACTCAAATAACGGTCATGGCAGCAGAGAAGTCGTTTTCGCTGCATACGTACAATAATAAAAACATTCCTTTTTTTTATTTAGTAAAACACTTCGTATAAAAAATATTCCTTTTGAATAAACGTAAAAGTAAAAGGGGTTTATACACCGTATAAAAGAAATTTGTGTATAAAACAAAATATGACTCAATGAATGGAGATTGAGATGAAGTCCCTTACAAAGATCATTTTTTTAAAATAAAATAAATCTATTATGTGTATTCAATATAAGTACACATAAATAAAGTACAAATACAATATAGGATATAATAATATCATGACATAATTTGAAAGTAGGAGATTAACTCAAAGAATAGAAATTGGGTTAAGAAGTTCCCTTACCTCATGTCTGACTTCACTCGACCGTTCTTTAATCTCCTGAATAATAAACTAGAGTTAATCTATACATGCTCAAGAACCTATTTCAGGTTCATTATCCATTTTATATCACTTATTACAATGTTACCAAAATTATGTAGTCATTTAAGTTAATAACAGTCGTCTTGTCGATCTTTGGTACTTGAGTCAACAATAAACTTCTTATAATTAAAAGTTGTTTATGTGGTAGAATATCCATTAACTCCAGAATTATATTCATGATATAGATATCATATATATCCTGTATATACATTCATTCATAATATTACGTAACATTTAGAGGTAAGAAATGAAATTTCCCGTTCTTGGAGATGGTAAGCTGTACGTACACATGAACGATACTTTCATTTCTATTTCGTATTTAATGGAATGAAATTATAGTTATGTAAAGGTATACTATAATTCCAGTATAATATAATGTATAATTCCATTTACTCCATCCTTTATACATCCCACATATGGCATTAACGATTCAAATCACTTTGAGGGGGCGGTAGTCCGCACTTCCAAAAATGAAATTATAGCGTTTACCCATAATGGAAATAATAAAGGTATGCCATAAATGAAAAATAAATAATAATAAGGAAAAAAAATAATATATATCATATATAAAAATATTTTCATCATAATGGCCACCATGAAAGGTGTTAAAACAAGATTGAACAATCATCGTTTCGTGAGGAAGTAATTCGCCACCCACAGAAACATTATGTTCTTTAACCATTAGATGAAGGTGTGTGTAAGTTTAAATAAAATACTTCTCATAAAAACATCCAAGTATATTTAGGATACTGGTGTTGTTACAAAATAAAGTAATAAAAATATTTTAGGGGGTTGGAGAAGTAAAATAAAACAAAAGAACACAAGAGAAGACATTACCTTAAAATCGGGTAACTCTTTTTGATTTGAGCCAAAGGATTCCTTGGGAAGACTTCTGCCCAAAGTGAGGCTTCTAAGAGTAAGATAGGGAAGTTGGGAGAGTATTTGGGTAGAGGTTGGCCAAGCCAAATGGCTTGAAGGTGTGAAAAGGGTGGTAAAGGTGGGGGCCTTTTATAAGAGGAGAGGAGGGAAACTCTTGGAAAGATTGAAATGTTACACTATTATGAAATTATTTTCGGATTATAAAGGTCCCACAATGATATATTTCTAGTCCAAGGTGATAAGGGTTAGAAATATGCTCATAAAATAGGTTTTTTTTTACAAGTGTATACCTTATATTTTACATTATCTTTTCATTTTATTTAAATCGTTAATTAATGAGGTAATCACTGCATCATCACTGGGTCATAAAAAATTTATTTTATTTAATGTCTAAAAATTATAAAAAAATATAATGATGTAGGAAATATTTTTAGATTTCCAATGAATATTTATAGTACAAAATATGACTTGTATAACCCAATTTAAAAATTGTTTTAGTAAAACAACACATATTTGTGACATTTTTATTTTAACATTAAATAAAAAGTTTTTAATGTAATTTTCCTTCCCAAGTGGCTCCATGGGGTCCCTAAGTTGACCCATGGATTTTCGTGGTCAGCCATGACTCATCCAATAAGGGTAGGACAAGTTTAAAGGTATTTTCATGTTTTTATAATATCATTTTTACCTTAAATTTCACTAATTATCTTTAATCGTGATTAATTAAACTTAAAAGTTACTATTCACCAAAAAATTATTTTAATCCCATTGAACAAAATTTTACTTCCTAATTACAACCATGTATGTCGGATTTTCGAAAATAAAACCACAGAAGTGAAAATGTTTCATTTAAACAAAAAATCAGTTTTTTAACTACCACTTAGTGGTTTCACTATTCATCAAAAATTGAAGTTTTTCAGAACAATGCCAAAATTTCAACCTATGCTATAATTGATATTCCGAATTCAAAAATGATGTCTATTTTACAAAATTATAAACATATAAGTTGCATTAATTAATTTTATAATTAATTTTCGATGTCACTACAAATAACGTGTTTTTAAGAAACAATATATATCAAAAGATTGACAATTGTTTATGTACAATTTCAAAGTGAAATTAATTATAATGAACAACATCGGATTGAATGGTAAAAATATATTCTAATTATATTTTAAAACCACTAAATAGTATAATTTATCACTGTAAATTATTTTGATTAAAAAAGTTGTTTTTAAGTATTTTTCAATATTCATAAAAAATTAGAAGTTCTCAGAAAAATACCAAAAATTAGGCATAGGCTAATTTCGATATTATAAATCCAAAAATGAAGTCCATTTTGATATATAAAATATTTATAATTTCAAAAAGAGGGTATTACTATTCATAACTGCTACTTTTATTTGTCGCAGTGTGTTAGAACTCGAGGTTACGTACAACACACGCTGCTCTATTATTCAAAGAGGAGAGTACCATGGAAGCTTGGGGTGTTACATTCTCCCCTCCTTCAATAAATTGCATCCTTGAAATTTAAAATTTTTCTTTGAAAATAAAAGGTTGAAAATAGAAAATACCTTTGTGGAAAACCCACATCAGAAATAGGGTTAATAAAAATATAACTTTAAAAGAAAGAAAGAGAAGTACAAAGGTCACCCGAGATAGCCCATACTAGGATTCTATGAAAATATGGATATGGAGGAAAAAAAAATCAAGGTCTGATGGAGAGTTGTAGAAAATAGTATTAGGAGAAAGTTAACCATAAGAAAATCACAAACTTGTGATTGGTTAAACTCTCATTGAATCCCCAGTTGGAAAAGTTAACCGGCAACGTTTTTGTTTTAAGTTACCTTTTATAAAGTTGAGGAATTTATTTAGGAGATTTACTAAGAACGTAAAGAAATATACTTACTTGTCATGTAGACTTTCATTCTTTAATAAATTTTTACCCCAAACCCATCATTCACTCCAAAAGGTAATAGAACTCAAAAATATTCTATTTATCCTAATTGTATATGGTTCCAAATATTAACACATACCATTTAGATTAGGAAAACAATTTTGTAATAACCAGGGACTTCCTGTAGGCTAGTGGTAGGTAATAAAAGCCCGTCACACTATGGTTATGGGTTCGATTCCTACAGCTTTGTCCGACACGACGGGTTATCCCCCAACCCACAGGTTGTCCTTTTCCTATACTATAGTATTATAATATTCCAAAAATGATCTTCATAAATGTTTTAACATTAAACAATACTATCCAAATTTCAACTTAATCCATTCCAACCTTTATAGTTATCCAAAATACCTCCGTCCAGACTTTCTCTAAAAGGTCCTTAAATTACAAAATCAATTGTAACATTAGATTCCCCAAACAAAGTAATGTTTCTCTTATTGTCACATACTAACAATATGATTACCTTCATCATATTAAAACCTTAATGAAAACAAAAAGTACTACAGTACAATCCTTATATATATCACATTATTCTTATAACCAGAATATAATCCTTGTTTCTAAAATTACCAATACATTAATCATTCCACTTTAAATGTAGTAACAACATAATATTTTCCTTGATCCCTTGGCCTTTTCTTAGGTAAGGTTCCCTGAAGCTTAGGATATTCATTTTCATAATACCCCATTTCCCTACAATTGTAGCATTCAACATTGATAGCCACTTTATTTCCCTTACAATCACAAGCCTGGTGACCTTTTTCTCCACATTTATAACAAACTCCCATTCCTTTTAGGCAAGTACCAGGGTGATTCTTCCCACAATTATCACATAATTGAAAATCCTTCTTTCCTTTTTTCCCTTTATCTGTCTCTTGTTCCACTGTTCTCTTCTTCTCTTGATTTACTTTGTTTTCATAAGATTTAGAGAATTAATTTTCTCTCTTGATAGAACATGAGACAATATCTTCGTACAAAAAGAAGGTTTGTGAGACTAATACTCGACGGAGAAATGGTTTTAACCCATCAAAGAAATGATCAATCGTATTTCTTGGGTTACATATATAATATGCTGCATGCCTTGCTAACCTTGTAAAGTTAGCCTCATACTTTGCGACATTCTCATCCTCCTTTTGCCTCAGACTCAGAAATTGCCTTTCCATATCTGCTCGATGGTCACGAGGGAAGTATTTTTCAAAGAAAATCTCTTTGAACTCCCTCCATTCCATATTTGATACTTCATCATCTTCATTTGTGTTTTGAATCAACGACCACTGTTGATCAGCATCTCCATTGAGGCAGTAAACTGCCATGATGAACTTCTCCCTTTCTCTACTCCCCAAGGCATGGAATATTTTCTCTACGGAGTTTATCCATTGCTCAGATACTAATGTATTTGTACCCCCATTAAATTTTGGTGGTTGTTGCCTCATGAAGTGGTCTAAAATTGATCCTCCACGTTGCGGATCAGGGTGCTCCATACGGGTAAGGTTATTATTCATAACCTGAGTGAGTTGTCCCAGTATGGTGATAAGGTGATCTGCACCAGTTGTATCACCAGCTCTACTATAATTATCTTGAGGAGGAGGGAAATCCCTACATAGAGTGCATGCATTGATACAGTTTCCATTCCTTCCACTAAACTCCATTTCTAAACAATTTCATTAATTAGATTAGTTTATGAATTGAAATACATAATTCCATACTTGTAAAACACTTAACATAAATTGAACTATTTATGGATATAATCCATAATCGTAAAAAGAAATGTTTTCTTTGAGGAAGTATATACTCATAAAACCTTCATAATGGTTTGTAAAGAAAATGAGAATTATCCTAAGCATATCCCCCGAGAGTGTCGTAACCAAGAGTGCAGCAAGTCCTGTTGTCATGCATCAGTTCCCGTTCGAGTCTAGCTCAAAGTGGTGTTTTTGGGGTTTACCCCTAGGTATATCTGTGCCAGAGATTCCTCTACCTGATCGTATCCAGACAGGGATGTATTTCTCGGAAAACTCACAAAATTTCTATAATACCAAAATTCTAGGAAGTTATTCTATACTAATCCTCAAAGTCTATCTTCGGGCTATGTGCTCTAATAAGAGTTTATCTAAATCTAGCTTCCAAGGTTAGTACTAAACTGCCTCTTATACGAAATGTAACGCCCTGACCCCAGCTACCCAGAGTCGGTACATTACTTCGTAACATTGGCATGATCACAAAAGATCAAGTCTTGAAAGACCGATTAGTTTAGTAGCCTTGGAAACACTAGATATATTCATAAATGTTACATTACATCATAAAGTGAAAAACTAAAATAACATAGTCTCCATTTTCCACACTCATATCCCCTTCAGACTATCCCTACAGGTCATTCCTAAAATACTTCTTCACATCCTGGAAAAAATTAAAACATTGAAAGGGGTTAGCTCATATGCTCAGTAAGGATAACAATATAGCGGAAGCTTTCATAAATAAACATAAACATTTAAGGCAATTTATAACTAAAACAAAAGCCTTTTAAACTTGAAATTCAACATAATATGGAAAAAGTAAAATGAAATATTGACATTTACTTATTCAAATGGATATTCTACTGGTCGAATAATCACATGCAATATCAATAACCACTTTCATAATGATGGAATGCATAATTCCAGACTATCATAACCACATAGCCAAGTTCTCGTGCCAAGACGAAAAATAAGATTTTGTCAAGGCCTCGTTCCAAGACACTAGTTTGTCTCATGAGACGTACTGATGCATCGGGGAGCTATAGAGAGCTCCACCTATCACTTATTAAGTCCAATGCATTCCTCATATAAACAGGTTTAAACATATCGTAAACCATAACATAATCGTATCACATAAAACATGGATAAAGGAAACATAAAATTTCAACATTTCAGTCACAAGATATCAATACAACACATTGATATAATAAAAACACATTCAAAACGATTTTCAATACCAAAATAAAAGAAAATTAAAACTTGATATTTATTTTTCATTTAAAAAAAGTTATGGCTTGTAGAGGAAGCCGAAACTCAAATAATGGTCATGGTGGCGGAGAAGTCGTTGTCACCGTATACGTACAACAAGAAAAACATTCCTTTTTGTCATTTAGTAAAACACTTCGTATAAAAATATTCCTTTTGAATAAACATAAAATTAAAAGGGGTTTATACACCGTATAAAAGAAATTTGTGTATAAAACAAAATATGCCTCAATAAATGGAGATTGAGACGAAGTCCCTTACAAAGATCATTTTTTTTAAATTAAATAAATCTATTATGTGTATTCAATATAATTACACATAATGAAAGTACAAATACAATATAGGACATAATAATATCATGACATAATTTGAAAGTAGGAGATTATCCCAAAGAATAGAAATTGGGTTAAGAAGTTCCCTTACGTCATGTCCGACTTCACTTGACCGTTATTTAATCTCATGAATAATAAACTAGAGTTAATCTATACTTTCTTAAGAACCTTTTTTATGTTCGTTGTTCATTTTATATCACTTATTACAATGTTACCAAAATTATGTAGTCATTTAAGTTAATAACGGTCATTTTGTAGATCTTTGGTAATTGAGTCAGCAATAAACTTCTTATAATTACAAGTTGTTTATGTGGTAGAATATCCATTATCACCAGAATTATATTCATGATGTAGATATCATATATATCATATATACCAGTATATACATTCATTCATAATATTACATAACATTTAGAGGTAATAAATGAAATGCACCGTTCATGGAGACGGTAAGCCGTATGTACGCATGAATGCTACTTTCATTTCTATTTCGTATTTAATGGAATGAAATTATAATTATGTAAAGGTATAATATAATTCCAGTATAATATTATGTATAATACCATTTACTCCATCCTTTATACATCCCACATATGTCCTTAACGATTCAAATCACTTTGAGGGGGCGGTAGTCCGCACTTCCTAAAATGAAATTATCGCGTTTACCCATAATGGAAATCATAAAGGTATGCCATAAAAGAAATATACAGAATCATAAGGAAAACAAAAAAATAATATATATCATATATAAAAATTGTTTCATCATAATGACCACCATGAGAGGTGTTAAAATAAGATTGAACAATCATCATTTCGTGAGGCAGTAATTCACCACCCACAGAAACAGTATGTTCTTTAACCATTAGACGAAGGTGTGTGTATGTTTAAATAAAATCCTTCTCATAAAAACATCAAAGAATATTTAGGATACTGGTGTTGTTACAAAATAAATTAATAAAACGATTTTAGGGGGCTGGAGAAGTAAAATAAAACAAAAGAACACAAGAGAAGACATTACCTTAAAATCGGGTAACTCTTTTTGATTTGAGCCAAAGGCTTCCTTGGGAATACTTATGCCCCAAGTTAGGCTTCTAGAAGTAAGAGAGGGATGTTGGGAGAGTATTTGGGCAGATGTTGGAAGATCCAGATGGCTTGAAGGTGTGAATAAGGTGATAGAGGTGGGGGCCTTTTATAAGAGGAGAGGAGGGGCTCTCTTGGAAAGATTGAAATGTTACATTATTATGAAATTATTTTCGGATTATAAAGGTCCCACAATGATAGAATTCGAGGATAAGGTGATAAGGGTTATAAATATGCTCATCCAATAGTTTTTTGACTAGTGTAATCCTTATATTTTACATTATCTTTTCATTTTATTTAAATCGTTAATTAATGATGTAATCACTACATCATCATTGGGTCATCAAAATTTAATTTATTTAATTTCTAAAAATTATAAAAAAACTATCATGATGTAGGAAATCTTTTTATCTTTCCAATGAATATTTATAGTAAAAAGTATGACTTGTATAACACCATTTAAAAATTGTTTTAGTAAAACAACTCATGTTTGTGACATTTTTATTTTAACATTAAATAAAAAGTTTTTAATGTCATTTTCCTACCCATGTGGCTCCATGGGGTCCCCAAATTGACCCATGGATTTTCTTGGTCGGACATGAATCATCCAATAAAGGTATGACAAGTGTAAATGTATTTTCATATTTTTATAATATCATTTTTACCTTAAATTTCACTAATTAACTTTAATCGCAATTAATAAAACTTAAGAGTTACTATTCACCGAAAAATTATTTTAATCCCATTGAACCAAATTTTACTTCCTAATGACAACCATGTATGTCGGATTTTTGAAAATCAAATCACAGAAGTGGTAATGTTTCATTTAAACGAAAAATCAGTTTTTTAACTACCACTTAGTGCTTTCACTATTCATCAAAAATTGAAGTATTTCAGAACAATACCAAAATTTCACCCTATGCAATAATTGATATTCCAAATTGAAAAATGATGTCTATTTTACATAATTCCAATAATATAAGTTTCATTAATTAATTTTATAATTAATTCCCGTCGTCACAACAAATAGCGTGTTTTTAAGAAACAATATATATCAAAAGATTGACTATTGTTTATGTAAAATTTCAAAGTGAAATTAATTATAATGACCACCATTGGATTAAATGGTAAAAATATATTCTAATTACACTTTAAAACCACTAAATAGTATAATTTATCACTATAAATTATTTTGATTAAAAAAGTTGTTTTTAAGTGTTTTTCACTATTCATAAAAAATTGGAAGTTCTCAGAAAAATACCAAAAATTTGACATAGGTTAATTTCGATATTCTGAATCCAAAAATGAAGTCCATTTTAATATATAAAATTTATATAATTTCAGAAAGTTGGTATTACTATTCATAACTGCTACTTTTATTTATCGCGGTGTGTTAGAACTTGAGGTTGCGTACAACACATGCTCCTCTATTATTCAAAGAGGACCGTACCATGGAAGCTTGGGGTGTTACATTTTACATTTAAATTGGACATAAACACATATAAATCTTTTGTTAGTTTTTACTTCTCAAAAACCAACTTTCTGGTTTTAAAAAACTGTATTAAATTTAAATTAATTAATTAAAATTCTATTTTTTTAATTTTGTAAAATATACATTATTTTTAAATTTGGAATATCAAAATTAGCTTTGGGTGATTTTTTCGTATTTTTATGAAAACATTCAATTTTTTTATGAATAGTGAAAAATACCCCTTTATTGTTTAAAACCAACTTTTATTTAAATAATAATTATTTTTATTTAAATTTATTTTAAAGTCCCCATAGACACATAATACCTATATTAGTTCATTTTAATTAATTGGAGTCATTTTATAATAACATTAGATATATAAAATTTTAATGAACTTTTTATCGTCATCTACCCACCTTCTAGGCATGTTAGCAAATTTGAATAAAACATAATTTTACCACTTCTGTGAATGGAATTTCAAAAATCTGAGAGACACTATTAGCATTAGTAAGTAAAATGTCATTCAACAGAATGAAAATAATTTTTGGTGAATAATAACTTTTGATTTTTATTTACCACGATTAAAAGTAAATAGGGTAATTAAAGGTAATATTGATATTATAATTACACCAAAACATTTCATAATTCTATTGGATAATTGTATATAAACCAAAATTAACCTTAGGAATAAAATATGACCATTTTTATCCAATTGGATTAAATAAGGACATTTATTATTATTTTATTTAAGGACGGGTTAAAAGTGTTAAATTTAACTTTTAATAACCAAATCATTTTTAATATAGGGTTATACATAAGATAATTTCGACTATAAATATTAATTAGAAAGATAAAACAATTTCCTAAGACATGCTATTTTATTTATAATTTTTATACATTAAGTAATTAAATTTATTTATGACACAATGATGATGCTGTAATTACCTTATTAATGAATTATTAAAACAATTGATAGTATAAATATTAAAATAAATATAAATTGTGACATTTGATGAATTATAAGAATTTTATAGGTTAATATGACATGTCAGGGTTGATTAAATAAAATTTATTCGAGGTGATAATGTATTTATGACTTTCAAAAAAAACAAATACTAAACAGTGTCAAAATTGACATAAATGAGTTTAAAAAAAATACTATTTTATTAAATTATATAATAGTACTAAAATCTAATGTTTTCCAAAAGGACTTATATAATGTTTTATATGTCATTAATGAACCACTTTAGGTTCTGTTGTCATTTTATAGTATGTTTATTAAACATATAGTGTAAGAATATAAGAAGACATGGTACGAGTAAAACTATTAAACTAAGGGTTAAATCTAAAAGTTAAGATCAATATGGTGACCTAAACTTGTATAAAACTTCTTGGTTAAGAGGATTTTGAGCCTTCACCACCTTATCCTCGAAATAAATCTATTTGGATCCATTAGAAACCAAAATTATTTTATAATAAAAAATATTTCAGGTTTTTCCTAATGTCCCCCATACCTATCATATAAAAGGGAACTTCCCCTTCTCTTAATTTCACACCTCCAAAGCCATATGGATTGTCCAAACCCTATTCAAATTTCCCCCCAACTACCATCAAATCAACCTATAGGCCATACTTTGATCATAAATCCATCCTAAGGATCCCTTTTGATAAAATCAAATGGAAGCACCCGAAGAAGAGAAGGTTAAACGTACCCTCAACTAATGGAAAGTAAAAGAAAATGGTTAATTTCTCAATCTCATTATTATCTTATATTGTTTCAGTTTAATTATTTTCTGGGATGTATTTATCATCCATGTCCATGTAACATAATTTTTTTTCGAAATGAATCATTTCTGTTTTATGGACGATACTATTTAACTAGATCATCATTTAAATATTTCAATGATTTATTTTTATAAATACTTTTAATTAATGTCCATGTTTTCAAAATGATTTTATGTATTTATTTATATGGAAATGATTGTTTTAAAATTTTAATTCCATTCAAAAGTTTTAAAGTGTTATGGTACACTTTGATACAAAAATATATTTTAAATGATTTCCTTTATAAATGACTGACTTTTAAATGATTTCACAAAAAGATATATTTCTCTCAAAGAGTTTTGCTGATCATTTTCAACTATCTAAAAATACTTTAATGGATATTATTCTTGATTGCGGTTGATTTATTATAAATACAGTCTTCAATTTTTTATTGAATGAGTTATGATGTGTTTGAATGCGATTGTTCTATTTTTATACCATTCATGATTGATGGTTAAAGTATTGACATTTCGTATGCTAGTTTTAATATAGATATTTATATTATACTTTATCATTTTAATATGAGAAATGCATTGGAATTAGTAAGTGACAGTTGGTGCCTGCTATAGCTCCTCAATATATCAGTAGGTCTCATGAGACAAACTAGTGTCTTGGAACAAGGCCTTGACAAAATTTTTATTTATAGTCTTAGAACGAGGCCTTAACTATGTGGTTATGATGTCCTATTTTATGCATTCAATCATTATGAAATTAGTTATTACATGTGATTATTATACTAGTATAATATCCATTTGCATGTTTATTTGGTAATGTTTGATTTATTTTTTCAATATTATGTTCAAGATTATGTATAAAATGATTTGTTTTTATTAAATATCTTTCCTCAAAATTTTATACTTTCTGCTATATTATTTACCTTTACTCAACATCTTATATATCCCCTTTCTATGTTTAATTTTTCCTAGGATGTGAAGAAGTATATTATGACTGAATTGTAGGGATATGCTAAGGGATATGAGTGTGTTCAATGGATAAACAATGTTTTTGTTTTTAATTTTATAATGTAATTTAAAAATCATGTATGTATCTAGTACTTCCAAGGGTACTAAACTGATCGGTCCTTCGGGACATGATTCCTTGTAATCATGACAATGTTATATAATAATTCATTGAGTCTAGGTAACTAGGGTCAGGGAATTATTGTTCATATCAGAGTAAGTTTAGTACAATCCTTGGAAACTAGATTTACAAAAACAATGATTAGTGAACATGACCCTATGGATTTTTACACGCATGAGAAAAAAGAATATTTTTAAAGAGATGGGAGACCTTCTCTCACTTGATCCCTTAAGAAATTTGAGTTCCTCTTCCTAAATCCCTCGATCTCACATACATGGAAAATTTCAACATGCAATGGCGGTTTGAATCCCACCATTTTGAGACTATTCAGAAGAAGCAGATACCCCATTTTCATGATTCTATCGTGGAAGTCCATACAGAAGATGCCCCTGATGAAAATAAATACACCCGACCATTCTCTGGTAGATACCACATGATCTTATTTCTGGATGCCCTGGAGGGTAACGATCCATACACAAAATTTATGATGAATCCTCCTCTAATCAAGAGACTTTATAATGTAGGGTTCTTGGTGGAAGCAGATCCAGCTGCTCTTCAGGGACACACAAAAATGTGAAAATTTTCTGTCATGGGATGCATCTCTTATCTTAAAGGTGATCATACTTAGCCTTTTTATGAATTTAATTTGGGTATTTCTCATTGCTAGAATGTTTCAAACTGGAAACTGCTTCCAAAAGGGAAGATTACATTCACATAATTCTAAAATCACAAGATGACATAGTGAAAGTTTGGAAGACTGGAAACCATAATCTAAATATGGGTTTACATAGAAATTAAATCTAGCACTCTTCTTTAAATCCAAACACATATAAGAATACAATGGCACAAGTCTGGGTTAAACTTACTGGCCTTAATTGGTTCTTTTGGCACCAAAAAATTCTAAATGAAATTGTTTCATGCATAGGGACTCCACAGGAAATTGACCACAGAACCTTAAATACTGATCTAGGGCTCTTTTCCAGAGTTACAGTAGAAATTTACTCATATTCAAAACTCCCTAATACAATCATATTCATTGCGAATGAATACAAAACTGAAATTCTAATTGAATATGAGAGGAAACCTCCCTCTTGTGACATTTATAAGATTATTGGTCACCCAATATCTAATTATATGTTGATTAAAAGGAAAGTAATCCATCCAATTGAGAATTTTTGGATGGAGATAAGGATAAATAAAAAATATAATGCTCTCATGATGGAAATATCTGAACCACCCAAAATGAAAGATTAATTCTGGGCCAAAAAACACAGTTTAACACACTTATGGGACACCTTATGAATAAGCTGGGAAGATGTTGCTGAAGAGGAAGACAACTCTATTAAATACCAAATCCTCTTGGAAGAACTGGAATATCTAGTTTTAAACAATGTAGGGATATCCAATGAGAAGAATGAATCTGGTCAAACCATAGAGTATATCCTCATCCAAGATGAAGATCATAACATGGAAAAGAGGGATAAATCACCTAAACATGTGAATTGTAATACTTTCAACACATGTACAACAACTCTACAAAATATTGATTTCCATAAGATAGTTTCAGTTCAAACTGTTGTGAAACACACCCTGGATTTAGGTACCAGACAGATCAAGAATCCACATCTTATAAATGACACAAATATTTCAGAGTTAAATAATGAATCCATCAATAGAATAGATAAGTTAGAGTCTCACCCACACGCTCAAGGATCATCTTTTATTTTCTACAAAACATATGATTCCATTAGACACAATTGAAAATATGAAAAACTAATGACTATCCAGAATGAAAATTAGGACACAACACAGTCTACGACTACTAAAGTGACTGAAAATATCACAAAAAATTGGAATCTACCATTCCTTCGAACGAAACTATATCCTGAGTACAGGTTCCTACACAACGTCAAAACATTAATAGTTTCACAAAGATGACATATATTGAGAAATCTGGGGTGGAGAAGGAACTTGACCCAGGCAGAATCTTCTCCACTTCTACAAAGTCCTTTTCAGATGGGTCTTAACCTGCCGTCAGTAATGATAATACGGTTTCTAGGATGTTTGGAAATATGAAACCAAGATTTCAAACCCTTAAGTATTATGTAATACAACTTGATAAAAAAGAAACTTCTATAGGGATAATGAATAAAATAGAAATGAAAGATGATGAACCAGTTTCTTCTATCCAAACTCAAACTAATAATATTAGAAATCCTTCCAATTCTGGGAACGTTGATACAACAAATAAGCCATGTAATACTGCTATCATGGAACCTGAATCGATTGAACAAGATACCAAAATATTGATAGAAGAACCTAAGCCCATGAAGGTTACGAATATCTCTATGGAACAAATGCTGTACTGTCCAGATCTGGAAAAAATTAAAAAACAGCACACAGATACTTCACAGGTCCTAGGTAAAACTATCTCTCTACTTGTAAATAGTAATGATTGTGCTACAATGTCTGGTAACTCTACTTCAAATCATAATTCCAATTTTTTGTTGTTGTGTTCTATGAAATCTATATACTGTTACATGAGTGATCTAATATCTGATCCTTTAATAAAAAACACCATAAAATCTAGTAATAAATAGGAAAAACTCTCTTATAATCATGATCTTAAAAGGTTATCCCAATATAGAGGCTCCAGAAAAAAAGAAGGGGGGGGGGGGGGTTCCAACTCCAAAAATAGATTTTAATGAAGATCCTTTTTTGTAATTGTTAGGGGATTACTAACTCTTCATTTTGTTTAAGAAAATGATTGACACTCATCATCCTTTATTATTTTCTTTTGTGGAGCCAAAAATTAACTTTCCCTTTAAATACTCTTATATATTTCAAAAAAAATATGTTTTTACTGGTACAATAACTAATAACCTCAATGCAGAATCGTTATGGATTTTTATCACATTTCATTACAGAATATTAGTGTTTACAATATCTCTCACCAGATAATTTCTTGAAATTTTAATATATATTACACACATACATTCTTCTCTTTGGTTTTTTCTAAGAATAGATACTATGAAATAAGAACTCTTTGGAAAGATCTCTCTTATCTTGGCAATAATATTAATGAACCCTGGTTTATTATGGGTGATTTTAATGCCCTTATCAACTCAAGTGAGAAAATTGGACCCTCTCACACTTCTATTTCCATGAGATAATTCAAAGCCTCAATAGTTGACAATAATCTCATATAAATTAATCTCACTGGTGCAAAATACAATTGGTATAGAAGACACTACAACAATGTACTTGCCTCCAAGATAGATAGATCCTTCACTAATGTACCTGCTTTAAATAAATGTGACACTATCTCCATTATTAATCTTCATATGATGAACTCCAATCATCACCCCATCCGGGTAAGTGTCTCCACCAAAGACATGAAACCCCATATGCCTTTTATATTTAATAATTCATGGTTCTCTGATGATGAGTTCTCTCATATCATACAAAACTTTTGGTCCTCAATGTCTCATAACTATGATGCCCTTGTCTTTAATCTCAAATTAAAACATCTAAAACAGACTCTAAAAATTTTGTGCTTCTCTAAATCCAAAAAAATAAATAATTACATCATGATTATTGAGAAAGTTATCAATGATCTTCAAAATAAAAATACCAGCTATGACCTCAACACTGACTCTACTCAAGAACTAAACATTGCGGTCTAAGTTAATACCCTACTAACTTTCAAAGAAAATATGATAAAACAAATGTTTAAATCTAAATGGTTAATAGAAGGTGATAGAAATACTAAATTCTGCAATTCACTTCAAGGAATCAAGAAGGACTACATGTTTTTAACCCTTTTAGTGAATAGGGATGGGCTCCTTGATAATGAGGATGAAATTTATCATCATATGTCTCATACTATGAAACTATTTTCATTGGTACTAATATAAATAAAGTCCACCTAACTGAGGTGACAACTCTAGTGATCAATGACGAGGATTACTCCTTCCCTCTCAACATTCCACTAGATCATGAAATCAAGGACAATGTATTTAGTTTGAACCCCGATAGTGCTTTGGGTCCTAATGGCTTTAGCAATGGTTTCTTCCAACATTATTGGGTTGTGATTCAGTCTGACATTTGTAAACTTGTAAAAACCTTCTTCACTAATGGGTGTCTCCCTCATGCTCTAAATGCCTAACTTCTGACCTTGATCCCAGAAGTTGATAATGTCTCCGAGATTCATCTGTTTAGACCCATTGCTCTTATCAACACTATTTTTAAAATCATCACAAAAATCATTTCCAACATAATTTCCACTCTCATAGAAAAAATTGACTAATGGAACCAATTTTGTTTTACAAAGGGAAGATCCATTAAAGATTTTATTTTCCTTCCTCTGAGTGTATCAATAATTTCAATAAAAATAATAGGGGATCCAACATCTTTATTAAAATTGACATCAGAAAATCTTTTGACACCATGGACTAGAGTTTTATCTTAAGAGTCCTTCAATGTTATGGTTTTAACACCTATTTTATAACTGCAATCAGAACCCTCTTCAACATGGAGTCTATCTCCATCCAGATCAATGGCTCACCTAAGGGATATTTTAAATGCACCAAAGTTGTTAGGAAAGGTGACCCCATAATCTTTCATTCTCTTCTCGATATCAGAAGACTACCCCAGTCATCTGATCATCCATCTGGGGGACCAGAAGAAACTAAATCCCATACATGACTCTAGGAATGTGAATTCTCTTACTCATCTTGTTTATGACGAATACATAATCATTTTCCTTCAAGGGAAAAAAGAATCATTCTTAACCACCAAAATTATCTCTCACACTATGAAGAGGTTTCTGGTCAAACCATTAGTTGGAACAAATCTTTCATCTTCTTTGGGAATAATTTCACTACCGATAGAAAATGTAATATGATCTGTGACCTGGTTCTGAAGGAATGTATGTTTCCTTTCACTTACCTTGGTGTTCCCATTTTTTGGGGTAGGCCCAGATATTTTCACTTTTTGACTATCATTTTCCAAGTTCTAAATCAGTAATCTTATTGGAAAGGTAAACCACTCTCCATGGATGGTAGGACCATCCTTGTTAAATCCACTATTATCTCGAAGATGGTTTATTCCATTATGGTCTATAAATGGCCAGTTGGACTCTTTAACAAATGAACACCACTATAAAGAACTTAATCTAGACTGGTTGCATTCTGGAAAGAAAACTTGTGACTGTACCTTGGTCAACTTGTTGCAAGCCCATTAAAAATGGTGGTAGTGGTATAAAAACTATAAAATACTTTAATGAATCCCTTAAAGAAAGACTCACTTTGAATCTTTTTCATAATACATCTTAATCTATTACCTTTATCAAAAATATATTTCTCTTCAGACATAAAATTGGAAATTTGAACATCATTAACTCATCTATCTGGCCTTCCATCAAATACACCTTCACTAATATTATGAATAAATCTAGATGGACGGTCTCCAAGGACTCCTCTATGAAATTTTGGTTGGATAACTAGACTTGAATGCCTATAATTTCCATGATAAACACCTAATAAAATCCCTGATAATACCAATAGCTATATCAGAGACATTTTAAACTATCAACATGACCAACTTCCTGATACTATTCTGAATGTCATTGAAAACTACTCTTTAGACCATACCAAAGATTTATTAACTTGGGAGCCTGCTCACAATGGTATTCTTAACTCAAAAAATTTCTACAAGCATTATTTCTGTAACTCTAAAAGTGACTAAAGTTAGTTAAAACATTTCAATAAAACTTGGACAAAAACTTTGAGATTCTACCTCATATGGCATCTTGCACACAAAAGAGTGCCCACTGGAATTTTCCTCCAATATTTTGGCATCCAGCTTTTGTCTAAGTGAAAAATCTGTTATCAACATAGATAAGATTCTAACCACCTATTTCTCTTTTATGCTACTACTTTAACTCTTTGGAAATATATTCTTGACATTTTTGACTGCAGATGGTTGATTCTTGACTATGTCAAAGATCAAATTATAAAATGTGAATAAATAGAAGGCTCTTAGGAAATCAAGAACCTATTCCATACTGCGGTTGCTGAGCTCTACCATGTGATACTATATGATTGGAATGCTATTATTCATAACAATTACTCATTTAATCAAAATTTAGGTCGGATGAAGATCCTCATTGCCATACATAAAGCTGCCTCAATTCAAAAGGGACATTGCCACAACATCGTGCATGACTTTGGGATCCTAAGGTGTCTAAAGATTAATGGAAATTTCATTCAGCTGCATCGCACACTAGAGGTGTTCTAGGGACACCCATACATGGATGGAAGAAGATCAATATTGATGGCGTCTCAAAGGGAAATCTGGAACCTTCAGGGTGTGGTTCTATTTTCAGGATTCACCTCAGTTAGATAATTGGATGCTTCAGGGATAAATGTTGAATTTCCACCTCCCTTGAAATTGAGACACTGGGTTTGATACATGCTATTTCCTTCGCCATGATCTTTGGTTGGAAGAACCATTGGATTGAAAGTGACTCGTAAAATATCGTTAAGGGATTTAGAATGGAATAATTCCCCTTGCTTGGATGATTACTACCGATTGGATAGAATGATTTCGTTCACTTATCGATATTAACTATATCATCACAAATGTTTATCGAGAAGAAAAAACGGTTTAAGATGGTCTGGCCAACATGGGAGTAAATAAGGACATTACTTAAATTGAAGACCTTCTATTTCTCTTATTTCCATTCATAAAAAATATTTTAATATGATTCTATTTTTAGACTCTTGTAATCTTTCTTTTAATAATATTTTTTCTTTGGTCATTTTTTGACCAAGGCATCACTTCTAAAAAAACATTACCCTAATATAGAAATTGAGTATTAGTATAGAAGAACATAAAAAATTTTGGTAGTGTAAATATTATGTGGGTTTTCTAAGAAAATACATCGATGTCTAGATACAAACAGGTAGAGGTGGCTCTGGCACATATGTACCTAGGAGTGAAAACTCTGACAATGAGTTTTGGGCTTGACTCGGGGTATCTTGGTACATGAAAATGGGCCTTGTTTCACTCTTGGTATTGACACTCCTGGGGGATATGCTTAGGATAACTCACATTTTCTTTACAAAACCTTATGAAGTATTTATGAGTCAATATGATAGAAAATAAACCATTTTTAGGATTATGAGGCTAAATGTGTGAAAATATTCAACAAATGTTGAGAAATTTTCTAGTTTTTGATTCTACATTATGATATGATCTATCCTAGTGTGTGTCATCATTTAAAAATGGTTCCCATTAAAAGGAATGAGAACTCCAGCAATACACATGATCCAAAGAGTAAGAATGAGCATATCTTTCTTGGTCTTAAGCCAACATTTCGAAGGGAAATAGCCTCCCATGTATTCTCATAATATGAGGAAATAGTATCATGTGTTCATAATACAAGTAAATAATTCTCTGAGTTCTATGGCTTTGAAGGGACGCCAGAGGAGAAGATGTTGGTAGAGAGAAATATGGATAAAGGGAAGAAGGGAAATAAGGATTTTCCTATATGTGATAACTGTGGAAAGAATCACCTTTGTAAATGATTGAAGGGAATGAGAGTTTGTTATATGTATGGAGAAAAAAGACACCATGTAAATGATTCCAAGTGTTAGAAAATGGTTTTAAATGTACAATTCTTCATCTGCAATGAGTTGGGACACTACGCGAATCAATGTCCCAATCATCAGAGTATACCCCAAATACTACTATTGGATAATAATCAAGGAATTATAATGCTGCAGATGAAGGGGAATGATTAGTGTTATTATGTTTTTATTAAATAATTTTTCCATTTGAGTATTGTATGAATGATATACAGATTATAAGAATTATAGAGTATATAAGGATTGTACTGTAATACAATTTAATTGAAGATTTGAGATTATGTAGAACAAAGAAAAGTGAATCAACAACAAGTTAACCGTTTTAGAAAATACATAGTTGAGAGAAAGATAAACCCTAAAATAGTCATGATGCTGAGGTAATGATTTTTGAAAAAGAGATAATTGAGTTGGATAAAGAATGTTTGATATTATTGAATACCTATGAACTAATTAATGGTTTGTTTATTCCATTATTGTTGGAGATTAAAAGATTTTTGGATTTAAGAATTATATCAAGTATTACATATTTTACATAAGAAATAAGGAAGGAAATGCCTATTAAAATATGATTTTCTAGTAATACAGTTTATTACCATGTCTTATGAGAATACAAGATGAAGGTATTCACATGTATGTTATGTGACCTTCCTTATTAATTTTTGAATGTGAGTTTTGATAGATGTATTTTGGATAAGTATAATGGTTGGAATAGATTCTGATAAAAATTGGATAATATTTTTTAATTTTAAAACAATTCATAAGATTATATTTGGATTGTTATAAAAAGGACAACCCGGAGGTCTGGAGACAACCCGTCGCATCCGGAAAGGCCGTGAGACTTGAACCTACAACCGATGGGAGAAAAGGGTATATCACCTAAAAATGGCCTAAAAAATGTCCTAGTTTGTATAATGTAGTTTTTTAAAAAAGGTATGATATATTAATTATAAATACATATTTTTTGAAACCCTATATGATTAAGTTTAACAGAATATTTTTGGGTTTTTTTATCTTTTGGAGAGAAAGATGAGTTTGTGGTAAAAATTAGTAAATGAATGGAACTCTACTTGTCAGGTATTCTTTTTTTTTTCTAATGATATGAAAAAAATAATAATTAAACATTAGGGAATGGATCTCAAAAACAAAAATGTGTTATCCTTATAAATTATGTTTTGTTGAACCAATGATATTTTATATCATCATAGATTTATGACTTAAAGGCCCTCAATTTTCCATTCAACTTCACTTGTTTGTGATTTATGAACTCAATAACTTCCTATTAATTTTTATGTTTTCCTCTAATTATGAGTCTATAATTTCCACCAATTTTCTCCTATTCAAACCCCAAATTTGGTGGTGACGTTTTCATTTCCCTTTCCCTCTTATTAAGACTAAATTTTGTTTACCGTATTTCTGATATGGGTTTTCCAGAAAGGTATTTTATATTTTAAACATTTTATTTTCAATAAAAAATTTCAAATTGAGAGGAAACAATTTATTGAAGGAGGTTATAATGTAACACCCCAAGATTTTATAGTATGTTGTCTTATTAATGTAATTCAATAGCTTGTCTTATACCCAACACTGTGTTCAAGCGCATCACGACCTATCAAACCAGCCATTTAAAAAGTGGTTATGAATAGTACCAAACACATTTTGAATTTTATATATATCTTATATAATTTTAACATTAATGTTTTGTGTTTCTTAGACATAATATAAGTGCAAATTAAATTTTTTAGATAAAAGAAGTATTTTTAAAAAAATATAGTTTTTCAGCCTTTTAATAGAGAACCGTTTTAAATCAAATATTTGACACTTTTATATATTCAATTAAATTAAAATAAATTCTTCTTTAAAATAGGGACATAAAAAATTAGTTTGGATAAATATTTGGTGTTATTCTGATAATTTTCATATTTTGATGAATAGTGATAAATACTAAATTTTAATTGAAAACAACTTTTTTAATCAAAATAATTTATAGTGTTCAACTACACATTTTAATGGGTCTGAAGTATAATTAGATTATATTTTTATCATTTAATCCAATTTTGGTAATTGTATGTAATTTTATATTTAAATTGGAAATAAACACTTATCAATCTTTTGATAGTTTTTGGTATTTTTCTAAAAACATTCAATTTTTAATGAATAGTGAAAAACACTCTGTTATAGTTTAAAACCGAATTATATTTAAATAATAATTATTTTTTATTTAAATTTATTTAATGTCCACATAGATACATAATAACTATATAAGTTTAATGTAATTCATTGGATTCATTTTATAATAAGATTAGATATATGAAAATTTATTGAACTTTTTAACATCTTTTACCCAACTTCTTGGCACATTATCAAATATGCATAAAACGTAATTTTACTACATCTATGAAATAAATTTCAAAACTCCGAGAGACTTAGTTAACAACAATAAGTAAAATGTGGTTCAATAGGATGAAAATATTTTTTATTGAATAGTAACCTTTGATTTTTATTTACCACCGTTAAAAGTAAATAGGGTAATTATTGGTAAAATTGATATTATAATTACACCAAAACATGTCATAATTCTATTTGATAAGGGGTTTTCAACCAAAATCAAACATAGGAATAAAATATGATCCTTTTTATTTAGTTAGGTTAAATTAGGAAATTTATTTTTATTTTATTTAAAGAAGAGTCAAAAGTGTTAAATCTAACTTTTAATAACCAAAAAATTTTAAATATTGGGTTATTGATAAGATAATTTCAACTATAAATATTAATTAGAAATATAAAATTATTTCCTACAACATGTTATTTTATTTATAATTTTTAGACAATAAAAAATTAAATTTGTTTATCACACAATGATGATACAGTAATTATCTTATTAATGAAAGATTAAGAAAATTGATACTAGAAATATTAAAATAAATGTAAATTGATACTTTTGTTGAATTACAAGATTTTTATAGCTTAATATGACATGTTATGGTTGATTAAATAAAAAAATTTCGAAGTGAGAAATTTTTTATGACTTTCACAAAAACAAAATACTAAATAGAGTCAAAATTGACACAAATGAGTTTTTTAAAACAAATACAATTTTATTAAATTATACAATAGTACGAAAAATTATAGGATTGTCCAAAAGACATAAATAATGTTATATATGTCATTTATGAACCAATTTAGGTTCTCTTGTTATTTTAAAGTAGGTTTACTAACCTTATACTGTATGAATACAAGAAGACGTGGTAAGAGTTAAACTATTTAACTAAGGGTTAAATCTAAAAGTTAAGGTTAATATGGTGACCTAAACTTGTATAATAACTATTGATTGAGAGGATTTTGACCCTTCCCTACCTTATCCTTGAAAGAAATCCATTTGGATCAATTAGCAACCGAAAATGATTTTATAATAAAATAATATTTTAAGCTTTTCCTAAAGTTCCCCTCACATCTCTTATAAAAGGGTACATCCCGTTATCTTAATTTCACACCTTCAAAGCCATTTGGATCAGCCAAACCCTGATAAAATATCCTAAAAAATTCCCTTAATTTAATCTAGAGTCCTTACTTTGATCATAAATCCAACCTAAGGAGCCCTTTTGATCTAATCAAATGGAAGCACTTGAATAAGAGGAGGTTAAACTTACCCTCGATTAAAGGAATGTACAAGGTAAGGGTTAATTATTCAATCTCATTATTATCCAAGATTGTTTATGTGTAATATTTTCTGGGACTTATTTTATATCCATGTACATGTATCATAATTAATTTTCAAAAGTAGTCTTTTATGTTTTATGGAAAATACTATTTAAATTGACCACCATTTAAATGTTTTAATGATTGATTTTTCTAAATCTTATTAATTAATGTCCATGTTTTTAAAAGGATTTTAAGGATTTATTTTTATGGAAATGATTATTTTAAAATTTTAATTCATTTCAAAAGTATCAAAGTGGTATGAGACACTTTTATACAAAAATATATTTTTAATAACTTCCTTTATAAATGTATGACTTTTAAATGATTTCCCAAAAAATCTATATTTCTCTGAAAGTGTTTTACTGATCATTTTCAACTATGTCAACATCTTTTATTGGATATTATTCTAGATTCAGGTTGATTTATTATAAATAAAATCTCTAGTATTGTATTGAATGCGTTATAATGTGTTTTAATGTGAATGTTCAATTTTTATACCATTCATGATTTATGGTTAAAGTATTGAAATTTTGTGTGCTAGTTTTAACATGGATGTTTATGTTATATTTAATTATTTTCATATGAGGAATGCATTGGACATAGTAAGTGATAGGTGGATACCACTGTAGATCCTCAATGCATCGGTAGGTCTCATGAGACAAACTAGTATTTTCACACATGGAATTGAAAAAAAATTTATTTGTAGTCTTTGCATGAGGCCTTGACTATGTAGTTATGATATCTGGACTTATGCATTTAGTAATTATGAAATTAGTTATTACATGGGATTATTCTACTGGTAGAATATCCATGTAAAAGTTTATATGGTTATTTATTATTTATTTTTTCCATATTATGTTCATGACTATGTTTAAAAGGATTTATTTTTATTACACATCTTTCCTTAATAGTTTATAGTTTCCACTATATTATTTACCCTTAATGAGCATCTAGGCTCACCCCTTTCTATGTTTTATTTTTCCCAAAATGAAAAGAAGTATATTATGAATGACTTGTAGGGATAAGATAGGGATATGAGTGTGTTCAAAGGATACAAAATGTTTTTGTTTTTCATTTTATATTATATTGTAAAACTCATTTACGTATTTAGTACTTAGAAGGATATTAAACTGATTGGTCCTTCAGGTCATGATTCCTAGTAATCATGCCAAAGTTATGTAATAATGCACTGAATCTAGTTAACTAGCATTACAGTTGGTATTAGAGGAAGTTTAGTACAAAACTTGGAAACTATATTTAGATAAACTCTGATTAGTGAACATTACCTTAATATAGACTTTGAGGATTATAGTAGAAAAACATGAATTTTTTTTGGCAGTGTAAATATTATATGGGTTTTCAAAGAAAATAAATCTCTGTCTGGATACAAATTAGCAGAAGTGCCTCTAGCATAGATATACCTAGGAGTGAAATATATGACATGGAGTTTCAGTCTTGACCTGGGGTATCCTAGTACACAAAAATGGGCCTTTCTACACTCATGGTATTAACACTCATGGGGAATATTCTTAGGATAATTCACATTTCCTTTACAAACCTTTATAAAGGATTTATTAGTAAATACGGTAGAAAAGTAACCATTTTTATGATTATGAGACTAGATGTGTAAAAAAATTCAAATAATGTTGGGAATTTTTCTATTTTTCATTCTAAATTATGATATGATCTAACCTATTATATGTCGTCATTTAGAAATTGTTCCCATTATAATTATTGAGAACTCCAACAATACACATGATCCAAAGAGTAAGAAGGATAATTTATTTCATGGTCTGAAGCCAAAATTTAGAAGGGAAATAACCTCCCTTGTATTCTCATTATATGAAGAAATAATATCATTTGTTAATAAGACAAGTACAAAATTCTCTGAGTCCAAGGGCTTTGAAGGGAAGCCAGAGAAGAAGAGGATGTTAGAAGTAAAGATGGATAAAGGGAAGAAGGGAAAAATGATTTTCCTATATGTGATAACTGTGGAAAGAATCACCTTAGTAAATAATTGAAGGGAATGGGAGTTTGTTATAAGTGTGGAAAAAAGGACACAAATTATGTGATTCCAAGGGTAAGAAAAAGGTTTCAAATGTACAATGATTCCTCTAAAATGATTTGGGACACTACGTGAATAAATGTCCCAATCATTTGAGTATACCCTAAATACTACTATTGGATAATAATCAAGTTATGATACTTCCACATATGAAGTGGAATGATTAGTGTTATTATGTTGTTATTAATGAATTGTGTCATTTGAGTATTGTATTAATAATGTACAAGTTAAATGAATTATAAAGTATATAAGGATTGAATTTCAATACTATTTCATTAAAGGTTTTAGATTGTGTGGAACTAAGAAAAGTTAATCAACATCAATTTATTTATTTTTGAAAATACATGGTTGCAAGAAAGATAAACATTAAAATAGTCATGAGACTAAGGTAATGATTTTGGAAACAAACATAATTGAGTTGGATAATGTATATTAGATATTATTGTCTACATAAGAACTAATTAATGGTTTGTCTATTCCATTATTGTTTGAGATTGTAACATTTCTGGATTAATGTAGTATATTTAGTATTCTATGTTTTATAGAAGAAATAATGAAGTACATACCTATTTAAATATGGTTTTCTAGTAATTCAGTATTTTACCATGTCTTATGAGAAAACACAATGAAGGTATTCACATGTATGTTATGTGACCTTCCTTATTAATTTTGGACTATGAGTTTGGACAAAAGTATTTTGGACAAGTATAAAGGTTGGAATAGATTACGTTGAAAATTGGATTCTATTGTTTAAGGTTAAAATAATTATTAATATTATTTTTGATTGTTATAAAAAGGACATCCCGGAGGTCGGGTGAGAACCCGTCGCATCTAGCAAGGATTCAAGACTTTAACCCACAAACAAAGGGAGAAAATGGTACATCACCTAACACTAACCTACAAGATGTCCTGGTTTGAATAATTTAGTTTTTTTAAAATGTATGTTAGATGAATTAAAAATTCATTTTTTTGAAACCCGATACGATTAGGATTAATAGAATATTTTTCAGTTCTACTATCTTTTGTAGAGAAAGATGAGTTTGTTATAAAAATTAGTGAATGGATGGAACTCTAATTATCAAGTATTCTATTTTTATTATTATATGAATAAATTAATTCTTAAACACTAGGGAAAGGATCTCAAAACCAAAAATGTGTTATCAAAATACATTATGTTTTGTTGAACCAATTATATTTTACATCATCATAGAGTTATAGCTCTGAGGCCCTCAATTTTCCATTTATTGTTCACCTGTTTGTGATTGATGACCTAAATAATTCTCTATGAATATTTACGTTTTTCTTCCAACTATTTGTCTATAATTTCCACCAATGATAACCTATTATAACCGGTAATTTGGTGTTGAATTTTTCATTTCTCTTTCTCTCTTATTAAGACTAAATTTTATTAACCATATTTCTGATGTGGGTTTTCCACAAAGGTATTTTCTATTTGCAACATTTTATTTTAAAATAATTATTTCAAATTGGGAGTATGTAATTTGTTGAAGGTGGGTAGAATGTAAAACCCCAATATTTCTTAGTATGTTATCTCTTTAGAGTAATTTAATAGCTTGCGTTATACACAAAACCATGTTCAAGGGCATCAATACCTATCAAACTAGTCGTTTAAAAGTGGTTATGAATAGTATCAACCAAATTTTGAATTTTATATATATCTTATATAATTTTAACATTTTTAATTTGTGTTTATTATACATAATATAAGAACAAATTCAATTTTTTAGATAAATGAAGTATTTTTTAAAAAATGCAGCTTTTCCGCCTTTTAATGGAGAACCCTTTTTAAATCCAATATTTGACACTTTTATATGTTCAATTTAATAAAATTAAATTTTTATTTAGAAATGGGACATAAAAATTTATTTTGGAAATTTTTTTGGTGCTTTTCTGATATCTTTTATATATTGATGAATAGTGAAAAATTCTAAATTTTAATTAAAAAGAACTTTTTAATAAAAATAATTTATAGTGTAAAATTATACATTTTAAAGGTTTTTAAGTATAATTATATTATATTTTTATCATTTAATCCAATGGTGGTCATTGGAAGTAATTTTACATTTAAAATGGACATAAACACATATCAATCTTTTGAAAGTTTTTATTTCTCAAAAACCCGCTTTCTGGTTTTGAAAAATTGAATTAATTTTCAATTAATTAATGAAACTTCTATTTTTTTAATTTTTTAAAGTAGAAAATATTTTTAATTTGTAAGATAAAAATTATCTTAGGGTGAATATGTGGTATTTTTCTTAAAACAAACAATTTTTGACGAGTAGTGAAAAACTCTATATTATTATTTAAAACCGAATTTTATTTAAATAATAATAATAATTTATTTAAATTTATTTTAAATTAAAAATATATACATAACTCCTATATTAGTCCAATGTAATTCATTGGAGTCTTTTTATAGTAGGATTAGATATAAAAAATGTTTTTGAACTTTTTAACGTCTTTTACCCAACTTTTAGGCATGTTAGAAAATTTTCATAAAATGTAATTTTACCGATTCAATGAATTGAATTTCAAAAATATGAGATAAAAAATTAAAATTATTAATTAAAATTTTATTAATTAGGATGAAAATTATTTTCGGTTGATATTAACTTTTGATTTTTATTTACCACGATTAAAGGTAAATAGTGTAATTAAAGGAAAAATTGATATTATAATGGCCCAAACACATGTCCTAATTCTATTGGATAAGTTAATTTCAACCGAAATCAACATTCGGAATAACATATTATCCTTTTTATATAGTTGGATTAAATTAGGAAATTTATTTTTATTCCATTTAAAGACTAGTTAAAAGTGCTAAATTTAACTTTTAATAACTAAAACATTTTTAATATAGGGTTATACATAAGATAATTTCGATTATAAATATTAATTAGAAAGATAATACGATTTCATACAACATGGTATTTTATTTATAAATTTTATACATTAAATAATTAAATTTATGTATGACACAATGATGATATAGTAATTACCTTATTAATGAATGATTAAGATAATTGATATTATAAATATTAAGATAAATTGAAATTTAGACTTTTGATGCATTCCAAGAATTTTATAGGTTAACATGACATGTTAGGGTTGATTAAATAAATTTTATTTGAAGTGATAAAGTTTTTATGGCTTTCACACAAACCAAATACTAAATAGTGTCAAAATTGACAGAAATGAGTTTTTTAAATCAAATACTATCTTATTAAATTATATAATAGTCGTAAAAATATAATTTTTGGCCAAAGGACTTTAAATAATGTTATATATGTCATTAATGAACCACTTGAGTTTATATTGAAATTGTATAGTAAATTTATTAATCTTATAGTGTAAGAATACTAGAAGACATGGTAAGAGTTAACCTATTTAACTAAGGGTTAAATCTAAATGTTAAGGTTAATATGGTGACCTAAACCTATCTAAAACCTATTGGTTGATATGATTTCAACACTTCCACACCGTATCCTCAAAATAAATACATTTGGATCCATTATAAATATAAAATTATTTTATAATAAAATAATATTTCAAGTTTTTCCTAAAGTACCCCTCAACTCTCTTATAAAAGGGTACTTCCATTAATATTAATTTCACACCTCTAAAGCCATTTAGCTCAGCCAATCCCTTCTCACATATCCTCCCAAGTACCCTAAATTCGTTCTAGAGGCCTTAATTTTATTAGAAAGCCAACCTAAGGATCCCTTTGATAAAATCAAATGGAAGCACTCGATGAAGAGGAGGTTAAACGTACCCTCGACTAAAGGAAAGTACAAGGTAAGTTTTAATTCCTCAATCTCATTATTATCTGAGATTGTTTATGTGTATGTATTTTTTTTTGAAATATTTTTCTTTCATGTCTATTTATGGTAAAAATGTTTTCAAAAGGAATCTTTTATGTTTTGTTGAAGGTACTATTTACCTATATCATCATTTAAATGTTTTAATGATTTATTTTTCTCAATGTTTTTAATTAATGTCCATGTTTTCAAAATGATTTTAAGGATTTATTTTATGGAAATGACTATTTTAAAATGGTAATTCCATTCAAGAGTTTCAAAGTCACATGGGACACTTTGAAACAAAAATATATTTTAAATGACTTCTTTATAAATGTGTAACTTTTACTTGATTTCACAAAAAGTGATATTTCTCTCAAAGAGTTTTATTGATCATTTTAAACTTTGTCAACATCCTTTAGTGGATATTATTATTGGTTGAGGTTGATATATTGTAATTATAGTCTTAAATATTGTATTTAATGAGTTATGATGTGTTTGAATGTGAATGTTCAATTTTTATACCATTCATGATTTATGATTAAAGTATCGACCTTTTATTTGATAGTTTTAATATGAATTGTTATGTTATGTTTCATCAATTTCATATGAGGAATGCATTGGACATAGTAACTGACTGGTGGAGCATGCTATAGCTCCTCGATGCATAAGTAGGCCTCATTAGACAAACTAGTGTCTTTTCACAGGGCCTTGAAAAAAAATTTATTTGTAGTCTTGGTATGAGGCCTTGAATACATGGTTTTGATTTATGACATTATGCATTCACTCATTATGAAATTAGTTATTACTTGTGATTATTCAAGTAGTAGAATATCCATGTGCATGATTATATTAAAATGTTTGATTTATTTTTAGCATATTATGTTCAAGATTATGTTTAAAATTATTTATTTCTATTACACATCTTTCCATAAAAGTTTATAGTTTCCGCTATATTATTTAACCTTACTGAGTATCTGAGATCACCCCCTTCTATGTTATATTTCTACCAGGAAGCAAATAAGTATATTATGACGAAAGTTTAGGGATAATATAAGGGATATGAGTCTATTAAAAGGATACACAATGTTTTTTTCATTTTAAAATGTAATGTAAGACTCATGTATGTATCTAATACTTCAATGGTTACTAAACTGATCAGTCCTTAGGGACTTGATTCTTTGTAATCATGCCAATTTTATGTAATAATGAACCAACTCTCAGAAACTAGGGTCTTGACTTTATAGGAGCAGCACAAGGGGAGTGCACAAGAAGGAGGAAGGAAGAGAAAAGAAAGAAAAGAAAAGAAAATGAAAAAGAAGAAAAAAGGGGTCCAGCCCGACCCCAATTCTTGACTCATGTTTAGGCCCTACCTAGGCTAAAATAAATATTCCAGTCTCAACAAAGATGATAAAATATAAATAAAATGTCCATTTAAAATTTATCTCCGAATGAATCTATGTGAATAAATTAATATTTAATTTAATAATATTAAATATTAAATATTCTACAAAAATTCGAGCAGCTTATATTTCTACAAATCTCATATCCTTGGTTATACACCCTATTCTAAAACCAACATAGTTGTCTAAAAAATTACCCAAGATCTTATACTAGGGGAAAAGTCAATTTTAGCCCTCATGAGCATCATAATTCAAAAATTCATATTTATGCTAAAAAAGATAGTCCATAAAGACATGAGTTCTTACCATATTTTTATGGATGAGTAATTATAATTATAACAATATCGATTCTTAAAATGCAATCACCAAGAAGGAGTCTTATGTGACAAGATTTTGGGAGGCAAATACTATCAATATATGATACATAATTATTAAAAAACAATATATAATTGTTATTAATATATCACTATGTAATATAACCTTCTAGATGACTTCAATTCATTACATAGCGTTTTATGATATTCTTATAACATTCAATGGGTTAAATCCATCTATAATGTATATGACCGCATAGTTGAATCTCTCTAACAAGGTGAACCATTATGTGGGACATTATATCAAAGAATTATAGTGGGAATAAAATCTTCAATTCAGATAATATAATTACAATTTCCTTATTCATGATTAAAAACCTTATTAGGTTAATTAATTTATAGCATATGGATTTGAAAAAGAATAATTTTTTTAATTCATGTCATACATTTATAAGCAGAATACAGCATAAAGCCACATGAATTAAATATTTCATCAAAACATGATAACAATTTTATTTCTTACCTTGTAACATAAAATTAGTCATTTATATGACATTATTTATGTTTTATAAATATCATTCTATAAATTTGACCCTATTATGAAAGCTGAAATATTGAATTTTTTTTTTCAGGATAGAGTGTAAGCAGTCAGAGGAAACAAAATTTTATCTTTCACTATTATTTTGTCCCAACTCTTCCATTATACCCATTTAAATCATGTCTAAACTATCTTTAATTCCATATTTTGTTTTCTCTAGTACATTTAGTAATGTTCCAATCACACTATCACTTACATTTTTTCTATGTGAACTACATCAAGAAAATTCGTAATTACCAACAATTACAGTATGGAAATTCAAAAAAATGATCCCTTTTTCCAACCTTATTTCATATGTTTAAAAAAATGTTTTCCAAAATTAGTTTCAATATGTTTTAATTTCTCATATAGTTGATCAACTGCTATTATATATGGGGTTATACCTTGTTTTTAATTTCCATCAAATTATGGCATCCATGATTAGTATTAATGTTGTTGGGATAAAAATTTATGATTTCCTAAACAAAGTCTTTGATAAATGTTTCAAAATAACAAAGTGTGTACATTATTTACAAATGGGACATCACAAAATTGATTTAATGCTATAACCTAACTAATTTCTATAAGTTGGAAATTTATTTATCATCATATACAATATGGATCTCAATGTGAACTCTTAAATTTTATTATAATCATATAAAGTAACACATAATTCTCATATCAATTTATGATATTCAATCAATGGATCCAAATAGACATAAATATAATTACATGGTTGTTTTAGTATAGATATAAGTATAGAAAACATATTGTATTTTTTATTCACATATAACAACAATTTAAAGTTATAATTTACTAATATAATTGGAAAACTAGTATGAATACTAAAAACAAATAAATACACATAACTTATGAATATAATGTATATATAAGTTGATATGTAAACAAATCATCATAATTTGAGTGTATGTATGCTCTATTTTGGGAATCCATACATAGCCTGAACATGATTAAGGTCACTACTCTAAATATACTTCTTACATTCCACAAAATAAAAATTCTTTAGTTTTTAGTCCTCTATTACTCTTAAATTTGTTATTAATTCTTCAAAACCCATTGTTTCTAGCCTCATTTTCTAATAAAATCCCTATTTTTAATTACATAATAATTTTATTTAATAAATATAATTCTATTAATTTTGAATCAATTAATATTTTATGTGATAATGAAATCAATTATAAACCTCATTGAGAGAAAACTTAATAGAACTATATTTAATTTTTATGTATTTTTTTGAGTATTCATACCCGTTGGAAATCATATTAATAATATAAATAAATCATGTGAAGAAATAACATGTCAATAATAGGTATATCGATATATATGTGTTTATTCTCTAGGTAACAAGTTAATAATGTAGTCTTTTTATACTTTAATACCATGTGAATAAATAAAAATTAATAAAAAATGTAATGCACATATGAGATAAAATCAGATGGATAACTGACCAATTGATTTCCATGAAAACTCAATTATTAGAATACAACTTACCTATATTGATCCTTATGGGAACTACCTAAACCTCTAATAATAATGAACTAAATGAAGCCCAAAATACATAACTGTTCTAAACACCTTGTAACAATTGTTTCAATTTACATGAAGTTAAAACAATCTAATAATAAAATATTAAAAAATGACCATCCCTTAAATTAGTAAAAAAGTAAGATCTAAAAATATTTTTTAGCCATGGGGTATTCTTAAAAAATGGTTAAAATTATAAAATAGTACTATATACATTTATTTTGAAACTAATCAACATGATTCTAAAAAAATAATCATCCTCATATTTAAAGGTTCACTATATATAAATTCAAAAAATTCAAATTTAAAACTATTTTTTATAATATTTTATTGATTAATCAATAAATATATAATCTAGTATAACATGAATTACTATGATAAATTTATAGTTGAAAATATTTAAAAACCTGATTAATGTTATACTTGTTCTTATAGGATATTTAAAACATTATATATATATATAGTTAATGTACATCGTAACATATTAAAGAATATAAAATGAATCAACTCTTTGGGTTAATATCTCTCTAATAAACTATTTTTGATTTCGAAATACATGTAAAATTAAAAGGGTTAATTGGAAATCCATTCTTTTTTTATGGTTCATCTAAAAAATATGCTTATTTGGATGGATCTATAAATATACACAGTCAAAACTGAAAATAAATTGCAGAATAATAAAAAACTATGATGACCACGAATTAAATATAGTAGGCATGAAGTTGGTGAGAATTAGGCACTACAGATCCATGAGTCTCAGGCCACTTTGAGTTTTATAGATCAAAATACACACCTGAACACTTTATAAAAAATTAAAACACACAAAAAATTCTAAAAATGTTAAAATAATGAAATATAAAGTAAAAATGATTATCAAGAATTACATGAATGTGATTTGAAAGGTTCGATTTATTTGAGATCTTTGAGGGGGATTTGTGGAAAAGGTTGATTTCTCTGAGAGCCTGAATGGCACGAGCAAGTGAGGTTATATTTTAGGTTTATATTTAAAATATGGTAAGAGTTTTTTTATTTATTTCTAAACCCCCATCTCTAGAAACCACCCCCTTTCCCCATCCTGAACATGAAAAAAAACTAGTTCACTACTTAATCATGGGAGATCGACTGGTATCTCTCTAGTACAGAATTTATGACACCCAAACCCAAAGAGGTCATCAATGATGCTACCTAAGCGGACCAAAACATTGTTTTCTTTGAGTTTCTTCCATAGAAATAAGATTAAATAAGGAAAATGAAACCAGGTGATGAAAAAACAAAATAATTGCACAGAGACAATATGGAGTATTTTTTGGAGAACTGGGTAGATAATGAAGTGAAAAATAGAAGTTGTAGGAAGCCAAAACAATACTCACACTAAAGAGAATTAAGAACCCCTAGAGAAACATCGAAAAACCAAAAGGAAACCAAAATTAAGGAAGAATCATGAGAGATAATATTATGGATGGGAATGGTAGTGCCTTGAGAGTATTTATATATTTATAAATATATTTATTGGAGGAATTTATATATTTTAATACATATATATATGTTTATATATATAATGTTTATAAGTAATTAATTAATGTATTTATATAATTTATATATAAATATATTCACATAATAAGATGATTATATAATGTAACTAAATAAATTTATATAATTAATATATATATATATAATAAAATAATTTTTAAAAAATAAATAAAATTTAGGGGGTTAATAACAACTATAAATACTTAGATTAATAGTGGTTAATAACCCCTATAATTTTTTATGTTTTTTAAATGAATGAGGTATATCTTAATGGTGGTTATCACATAACTAATTCTTAATAAAAATATAGCGGTGGTTATGAGAGAAAAATACAAATTTATATTGATCATTAATTTAGAGGGGTTGTACATAACCCCCTCTAATTGACCACAACTAATGTACTATTTTTCTATAATGAATGATGAAAAAGGTTCAAAACACGTATATATTTCCCTTTGAAGTACCCATGAATGGATTTTATTTATTATAGATTAGGAAGGGTGTCAATATGTGTTGAAAAAGTGTGGAATTACTGATTATGTTATTCAATTTCAAATGTAAAATTAATAAGAAGAAGATCATAGATTCTATCATGGAGTAGTCTTGAGAATGCATGAATTTGTTAGTTAGAAGATGATATGATACCCTGAAATAGATCACATGGATAGATTAATGGAATAAGAATCATATATGACTGTTAGTTAATTATTCTTAATTTCTATTACCAGTATTGATGTTGAGTATTTTGTCTAAAATAGTTTATAACGATTTTAGAATATTATATCCAATGGGGAGATTGATAAACTAATGTTTAAATAAGAAAATGATAGCATTAATGTGTGGAAAGTTCAATCCATTAATGTAATATCTTTTATATATAGTTTAAGGTTAGTTTAATGTGATTAAGAATTATTATTTATGGAATGATGCTTTTGTAGGAACTTTTGATCAAATTGAGTGAAATATAGAAAAATGACCTAGTGTATATCCATATAAGACGGATCACATAAATAGATTATTGAATGGAGAACCATGTAAGGTGATTTGGAATATTAAGATATATACAAGGATTTTGGACTTATGAAAATACATATAAGGGGATTCACATGAGAATCATCATCATAAGATATCATGTCATGTAATATGTTCACCATGTACATGGTGATTTCATAAGACATAAATATTTCTTATGATAAAAAATCATGTATGATACTCAATTTGTGTAAGATATGAGTTTCATAAGAAGATGACCTATGTAAGAAGAATACCCACATAAGATGTCTAGTTTTCATAAAGAGTATTGAATAAAACATCCAAAAATGAAGTGATTATTGTAAGATACATGTGAAGTATAAAATAAAGAATTTGTTAAGATATTAAAACCTCATTATTCATCATGTATTATAAAAATTAGGAAGAATTCCAATGGTACTTCATAAGAAGTAAATATCTGATTTTAGAGTTGAATTTAATAGGAACAAAATTTGATGAATGATATGATTAAATTATATGATGATTGAAGATTATCTTAAAGGAATAAAACATCATTATAAGTAATGTGAATTGTGTTTAATCCATGTTGATATGAGTTCCATGTTCTAGTGCCATGTACACATAGAGGATTTCAAAGGAAAAAAAAATTATTTTGTGGTAGAAATATGTTGTAATATTTTTAATTTTGTATAAATATGGACTGTTTGTGTGTCAATAGATTTTAAATAAAAACACTAACTCAATTTGAATAAGGATTTTAAATGATAATTCAAAACTATAAATAATCCATCAGTTCCAATTAAGAGAATCATGATGCTTTAAAATAAGAGAGGTTTATATATTTCAAAATGGAAATAATATTTAAATAATATTCAAATAATATTCAGGATATTATTTATTGAATATAAAATATATAGGAGAAAAATAAGAATGTTATGAGAGCATGAGAGTTCCTAATATAGTTTTCCCTATATAAGATACATTTTTTGAGCAATGAAAGATGAAGTTATCTAGGACATCCCTTTAAATCAATGAAGAAGGAGTAGGAAGACCAATACTACAATTATAGGGTTGAATATGAGAATAAAATGTGATAAGTAGGAACCTCTTCATACTACCAATAATATATACTAATTTATCATTAGGAGCTCAAATGATCAAGGTCAAACAACCCTACTGATCATCTAGATGTGAGGACATAAAGGATAAAAATGATAAAAAACACTACACTATAAAAAATGTGTGTTCGAATACCTGTTCACATGTGGAGTTTGAGAGTAACCTTGATGATATACTAGGAAGAGATATACAAACCCAATCAAGAGTCTACTAGAATCTTTTCTAGATACATATTAAACAATAAGTATTCCATTATAATGAAGCCATTAGGAGGTGGCCACTATAATCACTAGAGACCTGTCATTTTATGATATTTTCTACCAATATTTTCAGGTGATATACTTGGTGGTTATGTTTTATAGTAGAGAAACAAGGTCTTATATCTTGACCTGAACAAAGAATGTAGTTGTATTTCAAGACCAAATCATATAAATCCATGTGCACATGAATTTAATACATTTAAAAGCATATAATAATGTATAATATAAAAGAAATAAGAGAATATATATTTTAACCAGTTATAAAGGTTGATTAAAATAGAAGAATTCAAAGAATTGAATTGGAACACTCATTTACCCCTTTACCACTTAGTAATCTCACTAGAACTAGGCACAACACCATCAAAAAAAAATTGTTTGTCTGGCCACTTAAATTCCCAACCCCCTCAATCCATTCTAAACCTCAAAAATTTATTACCCCCTAATTAATTTTAAATTATTTTCTATTTTTGTATAGATTCACATGATGTCCAGGTGAGTAAGACCCCCACATACTCCTCCCTATAACTCATATGGGGATTAGTGACAAACCTAAAATTAACCAATAAGTCTCAAATTCACCTTCTTGTGGAATGTTTTTATACATTTATTGACCATTATGATTGTTTTGAATGTAATCATGATCCAACTGTCTATAATTAAGGACATCGCACATCCAATGACATCAAAGATTTATATTTTTTGATCTTCTACTAAAATTTGGATTCGTTCCTAAAAAAATAGTACAATGACTATCATAATATAAAATATTCATTTAATAATTTTAAATGATATCATGAATAATATATTTCATCCAAACAAATTATTTTAATACCTATATAGATACAATAAAAGTAGACTCATTGGTAGATAAAGGAACACATCTATGTAATCTTGATTTCATGATATAACACCCCTGCATAAAATTATCAAATATCCAAAACACGAATTTCTCAAATCCATATCCAAATACTATATTTGAATATATAAATATATAAATAAATTGTTTTCCTTTGTAGTAATAGGGTCTCAGATTATATATAGCATGAATATGTCGAAAAATATAGTTTACTATTCACCTATGTTTTCTTCCAAGAGTTGGTAAAAAATTACTGACCACAATAACTACATGACCTATATAAAGTCTAGAACATACCATCACATATATCAAAAAAAAAATATATGAACAAGGTTTCTATTTTATATAATATCTCTATTTATTTTTAGGACATGTCTAAATAGTATTGAACTTAAAATGTTAATAATGAGTGTTACTAACAACTTTAATCTTGTCCATATAAAATCTAAAAACCAGATTATCATTGTATCTCTCTTCAGATATCCATAATTTATTATAATTTATATCAAGACAAATCATTACGCAAAGAATCTATCATACTGGCCCCAATTATTTAACAAAAAAGAATTACAAGTATCATTATTCAATCTATCAATTCAAGAGGAATAATTTTCATAAGTTGTCATATGATCAAAATAAATCAATAATAAAATAAAATCATCATAAACAAATATCAAAAAAATATATTGATCCGAAGTGGTATTATGAAAATCCTAATGAAAAATAATAGAATCAAAATTTTTATACCACCACCTTATAATTTTCTTCCCACTATATAAAATCATATTCAACCAATAAATATATTACTATTTAACTATTTCAACAAAACTTTTGAGCTACTCCATATCTCCCAGTCTAAATCATTATAGATTATAGATGACTTTACATACATCTAATCAATCCGTAGATCCAAACTACTAAACAAACCCCCAAAAACTCAAACGAATGAAATTTTGATAACATGTGAGAGAATTTAATCAATATATAAATTTATTATATATAAAACATTATAAAATTAATATTAACTCATATTAAGGAATGAAAATAGATTTATCATTTTTAATCTAACAAATCCATTAATTTTGAAAAGCTCTCTTACCCATAGGTAACTTCACCAGCTCAAAAGTTTGGTAATCATGCAGTGATCTGATCCCATCATCCATTCTTCTAACCAATTTTTTCCTTCTTCTCACTTTCCATTTCCACATCAAAATATTCTGGTTCTCCCCCTTCAGTGAGGAGAAAATATCATCAAGTGAATTCAATGTAGAATTTGTGTGATGTTGAGATGATATTTTGAGTGGAATATGGGGTTCATTAATAAACCTAGAAACTAGATAATCAACAAAATAGTGCATCAAAAACATCACATGTAGCTTATTTTTTCTCTAACATCATTATGCACATAAAAATACTTATTAGAATCAATAACATGAGGTAATGATGAATAATAAACTTGATCAATACTAAAAAGAGCATCAATATTTGGGTAATTTAATTTTATTTCATATTATTGTATTAAATAGTTTAATCCTCAATAAAACCTACATCAAAACTTCTGAGAAGATTCTTTAAAATATGATCACAAACCCTATTCCCAAAATCATCATGTTCATAGCCAATAAAAACACAATAGCGTATCATACCATCCACCATATATCAACTATCTCTGAGAACGTGGACATAATACTTGAAACTAAAAACATAAAAGTGATCATACATTCTTTTTTACACACAAAAACCTTTTGGATGCATCTTCCTACAATGAAATTGAAAAAAATAAATTTATTATATATGTTGTAGTAAATAATGTCTCACCATAAATATTTATTAGAAAATTACGACCAAATTAAACATTGAACTCTTACTATAAAATTAATTTTTTATTGCTAAACTACAACATTTAACTATGGTGTCATTATATGTTTTTTCAAATGTATAATACCTTCCAGCCTACAAATATTATCAAAAGAAACACACTACTAAACCCAATCATTACTGAGAAAACATTTTAGCTTATTACTAGTTTCCCTCTCAACGAAAACCTAAAAATGATTAAAATCACTAAGAACATAAATTTTATAATTTAAAATATAAAACAAAATCTTGCATGAGTATTCATCAATAAAATTCTTAAATTAAATTCCACCACTAAAATCCTTAGCCATAAAAGAAATATAAAAATCAAAATTTACCGACCAAAGTAGATGTTACTTTTTTTGCAAAGTATGATTACTAAAACAAATGATTCCAAGTTTTATGGCCATAAAATGATCACATTGGTAAAATTTAACATGCTTTGGACTTGGAAGATAATTTATATTCTCTATAAAACAAATTTAATTCTCATATATGTGTCTGATTCACTTATTCTATAATTTGAAATTAATAATATATTTAATAAAAAAGTAGTTTCATAAGAAATAGATCATATAGTCTAGTAAAATCCTATATTCTTCTTACCTAGAAAAACTATCAACGAACCATTTGAATGTTTCTAGTGTCCATCTTTAAAATTAAAAAAACCACCATCATTAAGAACATTGGTAAAAATGAGATTCAGATGAACCTTTGGTGTATGTCAAACTTTATTTAAAATCTTCTTTACGTATTGTGTTAGACTCTAAACAAATATTACCAATAACTACACCATAAACATGACCATCATTGATCATCTTTAAAATAACAAAATTACTTAGGATGTAATCTGTGAATAACTCACTCCTCAATGTCATGTGAAATCATTTCCCACTATCAAAAACCCTGCATGAATCATCATAAGAAATATTAATAGAATACTATATAATATCAAGAACACGTTATATATAGGTAATTTTGTAATCATCATGATAATTTTATTATTTTGTTAATTTTATTTATTCATTTATCTCTTTTTAGCTGATATAATAATTTATTGAAATTACTTTTCTACTGTAATGATGTCACTAAAACTCTTTCTAATTTGGAAAATATTTGATCATGTCATTTATTTTACTTCAACTGATCTATCATAGGTTACTTAATTTACATATCCCATATTCTTTATGAAACAAATCTCAAAATAATATCTTTACTGACTAAATCTTATATTTGTTTCCATTTAAAAAAAAGACTTAACCAAACTAAATTTCAAATCACTATTTGTAGAAGACCTTTCTAGAGTAACATTTAAATATTCCTATGAATCAAGTAAAGTATTAATTATCCAATGTAGTCAATCATCGACTTTCTAATTAATAACCTTTTATGTAATTAATCAAAATAGTATTCAAATTCATTAAAATTATTATAAATGTTTATAACATATTTATAATATTTGTTTATCAATTGTTTGAGGAGAAAAAAAATATTATTTCCCCGCAGGGACCCATAAGTGGTTTCAAGAATCACACAAAATGTTCTAGAAGGAGATATATTAATAATATAGTTCATCAATTTGTATTTAAACCCTTAATTAATAGAAATAAAAACCATCTCATTCTCAAACTCCCATTTTTCATTATAATTTCCTTCTATATTTTTGGTAATAAACAAAGGCATATATATTCAATTAAAAAAATATCCTTATATTTTAAAGTCCATATGTAATAATTTATACTATTCAATTGGATTATCTTGTAATAATTCAAATCCATGATTTATCTTAACAAAACAAATTCATTGACATGAGATGTTGGGGAATATAGAGAGTGATGAACATGAAAAGAAGAAAAATGCGAAAATTCTGTGGAATAAATTCCATTTCCCTTGATCAAAATTTAAAAATAAATTGGGTTTTTGAGAAAACAATATATGTGATGAATAAAAAATTTCACCATGGTGATTTTTTACATGGAAACCACCAAAAGGGAAAAAACAACAAGATCTTGTCCAAAAAGATGAATCCAATGAAACTTTAGAGTATGGTAGAGTCTCTCAAATATGGCTGGGATCTAAAAAATATAACACTATGAGAAGGTATAAAATACCACTAGACAAAAGTTGAACAAAATTGGTTTTGTTAAAAAAATATGAAATAATAAATATTACTATATGGATCTAAAGACAACCATTTGAAAAACCGGTATAGAAAAATAAAAAAAACAGATATAAAATTATCATTAATCGTGCCTTATCATAATTTGAAAGTTTATCCCTATTTTCAAAACACCATAATTATAAGGAAAATTATTAAAAAAAATAATATACATCTGATGAAAACCCATATATATTTCCATCATAAAAAAATATACCTTTACCTCTTAAAATCATAAACCCATTAATAAATTATGGCCCTATTATATTGATAACCCACTCAATTAATTCATTCATTAAAAAAAAGAATGGAATCATATAAGTTGATGATGTGGAGGATCCCAAAAGTTTCTCCATAATGATATCATATACCATAAACCCTGATTGAGACCCCTTCTACGACATTAGATATCATAAATGACAAAACCAATTTTCTCTGTGTCCTATAATATGAACTAGAATATATTCATTTCCTTTCCTATTTTTTACACTTCCAGATATTGGGTGTTTATTTAATAAATATTCTAAATAATTATAGAATAGAAGAATATAAGGTGAGGAAAAAAGAGAACACAATAAATCTATTTCGTCTATATAAATCAATTGGATTGTATAATTACATCAAGAAATATCTAATTTATAGAAATAAATATTAAATTATTTGGGTTAATTAAAAATTACTAGTCATATATTTAGATCTATTTATTAGGTATCAATATGTGGAAAAATAATAAGTTGTTCTCAATATTATAAATTTATTAACACCAAATTTTTGTTCAATAGTCCAAAATATTGATTACTAATTTCCCCCCATAATCCAGACATTGTTTGGATGCTTGAATTCTATTATTCTTCTCTTTATGAGATTAAAAAAACATTTTAGAATATTAAAACCTTTTTCTTGGGTGGTTGTTTTTTCATCGAGATCACTATAAAAATATTTTTCTATGTAGTAAAAAATATCTTATTTACACCTTTTGAGAAATATAATAAAATTATTATAATCCATAACATCTACTGGATCCAACTATTATATATGTTATATAAGATAGTAGAGAAAATCTCAATACTTTGCTATCAATTGTTTCAATGTAGTCTCATCTGTTGATTCATGGTAAGAGGATGTATTATCACCCTTCAATAGAATTAACTCATCGGAGATATGTACTTATTGAGTCTTAGTGTAGTTGTCTGTAATATAATAGTATCATAATGGGCCATCATTGAAACTATATTTACATCCTCTTTTCAATGATGTGGATGAAGTAACTTCTTGAGTAATTTCCAACGTGGTTCTATGAGTGTTATCTATAAATAAAATTCAAAATGAACCTCAAACCCGACTTAAACAAGATAGTAGGTTTTATATTGGTTTAATATTTATTTATGTTGTGCATCACACAGTTCCTACCAATTTAGATAAACTTCATATACATGTTTATGTTGTAGAACATACAATATTATAAACTCTGATAAATCTACAACAGTTGTATTTAAACATGAATTCCAGTTCAAGTCCATATATTTTCGAATAATGAAATCCCAACTTAGATGTAGCTTATTGACATTACGACTAAAATAAATGGTGGGATTTATAGTCCATATTTACAAAAATATTCACCATGAATGGGATATGATTAGTTTCACTATGGGAAGCTCCATCACATTCGCATAGGCTGTCCACCTGAATACCATCAGGTATGTGAGGAAATATTTATTCTTAGTCCATGCTTTAAATAGTATGTGGTCACCTATAAATTTATAAGAAGGTTGTTTCATAGGTGTACGTTATACTTTATCACCTCTACCCATGAATCAAGGTGGGATGTGCATAGTATTGAGTAGAAACCTCATTATAACCATGACTACATGGTTCCTCTAATTCACCATACTATTCTATTATGATGTGTATGGTCTGGTGAGGTTCTTCATAATCTGCCACTCATCGTACATGATGGTGAACACATTTGAAAAAACATAACCATCATCGTCTATCTTCAACATATTCTCCTTGCACTCAGAGGTGTTCTAGACCCTGAGATTGAATTTATTGGATGATGATGTAGATTAATTATTCTACATGATTACATATACACACATTAAATGAAAAAAATCATTAATAATAAAAATAAAATATCTCTTACTAATAAGGGTGATTTTGGTGGTCAGTCCACATATGTTATCATGTAAAAACTCTAGTGGTTTCTTTTTTTATGAAATATTATTGATCTAGGAATGACTGGCTATCATATTTTTAAATCATAAATTTTTGTAAAAAATATTGGGGATGAGTGATAGTGGGAATCTTGATCAGCATATGCTTTTCTCTCATAGGATTCATGGCATACAAGTTTACATGGTCGAGTTACATTTAATAAATCCGTGATTGGTATTCAATATTTTCCAAATACAAATTATCTTGGAGGTATCTCGTTGATTTTTTTATAAATGGTATGATGAATGACTCACCATTATCAAAACTATACTACTCCTATCAAAACAATTTTTGTAATTTATATATATTTTCACCTAATTACCAACTTCTATCACCTTTCAAAGAATAATAATGTTGTTACAATGTGAAAATATGTATTATACATTATTATGAAAATGTTTATCATCATTTATTTACAACAACATGACATATATTGTTCCCAAAAATTGAACACTAGAGTAATTTTTGGATTTTTTCCATTTTGGTGATGTCCTCATCAAATTCATGGAAGTTTTAGGGTTAAAAATGTTGCCCCATTCTCATTCATGTTCCCCACATAATTTTGATAAAATTTTAATGATTTTAAATCAAAAAGGTTATTTAATTAATAGATATTTGAAATTTTAAATTTATTAATAATTACTGTAATTTAACAATTTTTTTGATGAAGGTTTGTGATTTTGGTTTTAAACAGATCATTTTTTGTATTTTGAATTTCATATATTTTGAGAACATTTAATTTGTTATTTTTGTGTGATTATTCTTTAAAATATAATTTTAAAGAAATTTTGATGATTTTAGATATTTAGATTTAATATTTTTAAGTTTTATATGATGTTTTTAAATATAATCTTTGGAAAAAATTATCATTTTGTTATGAATAGTTTGAAAATTGCATGAATTTTTGAAACCATTCATTTTTGTAAATCATATTTCTTAATATAACTAGATTAAATTGTCTATTTTTAGGGGTCCTTGTATATTTTTTTATGTGGACCATATGAATATTATCAAACCCCAAAATGCATATTGAAGTTGAAGCTCATTGGTTATTTTCAAATCTCTATCTCAGAGAAGAATAAATCTTATGAAATATCCTACTCAACTGTAGGAAATTTTTAAAACACCCCATTGGATGTTCTCCACCCCTGTCAACAATTATTGAGCTTCATTAAATCTCTTAGTGGTTCTCATTGATGTTTTTGGAACCAGATCTATGAAATTGAATAAAAAATCTAAAAAAATACATCATCGAGATTAGCTGATGAATTTTTTGAATTAAAAACAATCTTGATAAGCTATGTGAAGTGAGTTATACCCATGAAACATTTCAATATAAGGATCTTTGAAGTCAATGAACTAATAAAGAAATGAAATCGAATGAAGACAACAAAAAATCATAGAATTAATCAAGATATTATCACCTGAGCCGAGTATGAGGAAGGAAGAGGAGTGATTAATGGATTCCAAAGTCTTATGATGAAGAAATTTCTATTTTATTTGTTTTCTTCTTGTAACAAATTTGGATATGAGAATAAATCAGGGCCCTGATTTTCCCAATTGTCACATTTTTTTGTGTTGGAGAAGGGTGTCAAAAAAGTTCCCAGTTAAATCTTTAAACAAGGTGTTGAAGGCTACGGAAGGGTAATATATATAAAGAACAACCAATATAAAGGTCTTTATCATTTTCATCAGCCTAGATCAAGGTATCCTATGATTTTCAAAGGTTATACAAGAATCAGTGGATTCCTAGTAAGGTTTATTATGGAAGTTCTATTTATAGGTAATCTTAAAGCTAGGCATTTTCAAAAGGTTAATCCATGTTTTAATCTAGACATGAAATGATGAATCAAAGACCTACATTAGGGTTTTTTCTAGAATCATATTGATTTTAATACTTGGAAATTTTCTACATAAGGGTACCTCAAAATCTCTATAGGATATATAAAGTTGTGTAAATCATTAAAATTTATGCATGACACCTTAAAATATCAAATAACATCAATGTAAAATTTATGTTAAAGGATAATACTAGGTTCATGAATCTAGTTTTTGGGGAGCTCTTCAAAGCTACGAAGGATTACTTGCAATTTTATAGAGGATTCAACCTAGCCGGGATTCATATCCTTGTTCATCATAATTAGAGTTGAAGAATGTTTCATATGGGAGAGGAAAATCTATTAGAGGAGTTATTCACAAGTCACTTATAGGTGATAATGAATAATCAAGGTGTTTGATGTGGTAACTTGATTGAGGAGTTTAGAGTTACTGGGAGTGAGGTAAATTCTTGGAGTTATCACATGATTCCATAAATAAATACTGATCTTTAAAATTTAAATAAGGGATTCATTGATCTTTATAAGAGAGGTAGAGGTTTAACAATAGTGAGGGGAAATATCAAAGGGTTGAGTTTAACACATTTTAGGATTTTTTAGGTAATTAGGATCGAATAATGGAAAAAACGTTATAAAGGAGAATTCCCCTCTCTTATAAAACTTTCCATTATTAATATATACCTCTAAGATAGTTTCAATGTGTTATATTACTATTGAAAATTGTAACTAACCCTTTTTAGGGGAACCTGATTAGAATGAATTGAAACATTTTTACCTATTATATATTTTGTTTGAATCATATAAATATATTTTTTTTCTTAGATTTATTAGTTTCTTCATTTATTCTTTATCTAATGATTTATTAACAAAAACATATAGAGTTATATTCTTTAGGAAGTCTAATATCAGATCATGCTTCATTGAGACTGATGAATTAGTTGAGGTTTCACTAGAAGTTCATAATGTTTATTTTTCATTTATATTTCTCATTTTCTCTTCTTTATTAGAATTAATTCTCTACTACTTCATGTACTGAAGGGTGAAGAGTTGGGGTCTATTTCATGGTATCGTAAATTAATGTACTTTAATTGAAAAATCATGAGGTTATTTTGTCTATATAAAGATTCACCCACTTATTGAGTTTGATAGACATATTAGTTCATAATGGATTTCACTAGGAAAGATTGTTTTCAAAATTTATAGTTTGGATATTTAGCTCTCTTTATACAAATATTTGATCGTATTTATGATTAAATTTGATGAAATATAAGACATAATTTTACTAATTAAGGTTGATCAGCTACCACTAAATCAATCCTTATTTTTACTTACATTTATTTTTCATAGTTTCCAAAATGCTTTCCAATACTTTAACCACCACTTCATTACGTTTTCCATTTTGAAATCCAATTTCTCATTCACCTCATGTGTTTTTTGTTGTTTATTTTTTTTATTGTTTTTCCTATTTTCTTTCTTCCCTTAGTCTTATACCTGTTAATTAATATCTAGTAGTAAATAAATTAATAAATAAAGAAATTTGAGCACTTCAATGTTAGTACTTCAAATTGTTTTGGAATAATGTTAGGGAGAGGAACACGTAAACTTAACCAAAGTGAGGTGGAAAAGGAAACACACCCAATTTTAAGAAAACAGAGAAAATAAGAAGACCTAAAAATATTTTGTAAAATATAAAACTAAAAATATGTTTATTTTTTAGAATGATATTCTTATTAAAAATATATTTCTAATTTTACCAATATTCATACATGGGATTATAAATATAAGGTATAACCTTTCAACCATATGATAATGAAACACTTCTCTACCCTAGAAAATAAAAATAGAACTGAAATGGGAAATCTAGAAATTTAGAGAGTTGAAAACAAGAATGAAAATATTAATCCACCATAATATAATAATCATGTACCTAAGTCACATAGGTGTAGTAAGTTTCATATTACAACTATATTAACCAATCCTTCATGAAATCAGATTACAACTAGGTCTCAAAATTTTGAAATCAAATAGTCCCACCACTCAACGTTACTATCTTTTAATTGTATATCCAATGAGAATTATTTTCAGATACTTTTATAATACAATGCTCTCTTTACTTATTCATGATAATAGTAGGGAAGATATTTTTTTAGGGTGTTCTAGTTTTGTTTTAAAGGGATGGTATGGGAACATGTTCCAAACTATAAATGAATAAAAATTTACAAATGGGACCAAGTATTCAATGATTTTGTGTTGAAATTGTATTTAATAAATATGGCTATTGAGGTGAGGGATAAAATCAGTTGATTTTTCTAGGATGAGGGAGAGATTTGTAATGAAACAAAGGTTAGATTTACTGTGATTATTAGATATTTTCCCAAACATAAAATTTATCAATACCTCTTAGGAGAAATATTTTATAATGGTCTTACCACTTACCACCAAAACATAGTAAACTTGTTGTTAGGAGGTGATTTTTCTACCAGGAAAACCAATGAGTTTAAGTAAATCTTTGAAAATGTTGATAAAACTTTCCAACATAAAAGTTCAATAAATAGAACTGTTCATTAGAGTGAGAACCACCCCTAGACTACTATAAATAATGTAAATTCATTTATGGAATAATGAAAACATAGTGGAATGTATGGTTATACTAGATCTTGGTGTACCAACTTCGATATGTCTTTACCAACCCATTAAAAATGATAATTTTGTTGGGTACTCGACTATTATATAGTAGATTAGTGATGAATTCTCATAAAATTATATTCATGGAAATAGAAATCACCTCAATATGTCATGGATAGAATAAGGAGTCTTTAGACCTACTACTACCCATGGTTTCTCACCATAACAAAAAACCATTTCAAAATCAATATTGGGTTGAATATTAAAATTCACAAGGGGATTTAAAGGGTCAAATTAATTTTTTTTGAAATTTTTTTCCTAAAAATATATACTAATTCCAGGATATATAACCTATTATTAAAAATGGGAAATCTTTCAGGAGACCTGAGTTCTAGGGATAAGGTCATGTTTCCTAGAACAATAGTGACACATCCAAGATAGACTGCAGTGTCTGTCACCATTATATTTAGACTGAAAACAGAATAAAATGATTTTTATCATTTTAGAGAAGAGGATATAAAATATTTACAAAATTTGAATGTGAAAATTTTAAAAATCATAAATATGGAAAACTAAATAGTAAGCTCTAAAATAAAATAATTTATAAATATTAATTTGGAAGAAATAAATAAAAAAAGAAAAATTAATGGGAAATGATTAAAAAAGTTATGAAGAAGGTTGTTTTTTAGGATAAAGATGGAAAAAACTATTTTGAGTCACTATACTCCTCCCTTTCCCTTCCCTTATAGGGTTAAAAAGAAAAGTGATGAACATGATTATCTAAAATTACTTTAGATTTTTAGAACGCTTAGCATTAACATTACCTTGCCGAAAGACCTAAATAAAATTCCTTCATTTTTCAAAGTTATCATGAAGTTTTTATATAATACAAGGTACTTAAATGTGATGAAAACCATAACTCTAATTTAAAAGTACAATGATTTCCTTAAAAAAAGTAAACTCTAAAATTAAAAGGCAGTAGAAGTTTTCTATTACATATATAATAAGGTATGGTGATGAATAAACTTGATTTTGTGGATTATAATCTTGAATCAACATGATTCTTTATTATTTATTTAAATAATTGGGTCTAGAAGAGCTAAAATCATCATATTCTTCACTTAAATTTTATAATAGGTTAATCACACATCATATATGATGGGTGGATGGCCTATTATTCATTGTTAAGAAGCTCACATTATCCAATGATCTCTTTATTCTTGAAATACAGTGTAATAGAAAATATCATATCATTCTAGGTGGGTCATTTAAAGCTATAAATAGGGATTTTATAGTTGTTTCAAAGGGAAAACTAACCATATATTTTGGGTATGATTAAGAAATGTTTCATGTTTTTAAGTATTCAACACTATAGGTGAGTTTTAAACTAATAGATAAATATGAACATGTATTTCAGGATGAAATAATAAAGTAGTCTCATAGTTATTATAATTAAATAATTCAATGTATAGTTAATGAACATTTTAGAGACAATTATAGTGAAATTGAATCCACAAAAAGTAAAATACTAGGGAAACATAAATGAAAAAATAGGGAAATCATCAGTAAGGATCCTGAAGTGGTCTATAATGAACAATGATTATTTTTTGAGAATGATTATTTAGATATTAATCTAAACTCATATCCCACTCTTTACAAGGTAAATCCCTATATTGTACCCAATATGGATATTGTCACACCCGTTTTTTTAGTCATTGTAAATATTTTATTTCACTTGGCGTTGGGTGTTTTTGCTTAAGTGAGGGTGAGTCCCGGTTTAAATTTTTAATATTGGGATGAGTTTATGGTTTGGGTTAGTGCGCGAATGCCGTACGTTCAAGACACGCTGTCCGTTTGGGCACGTGCTTTCTGCTTGGGTACGTGTAGCCTGCTTGGAGTCTGCTTGGGTACCATACGGTGCGGAAATACCGCACGGTCGTCTAGTTTTAATGTTATGTTTTTATGTTCTAACATTGTATATATATATATATGTATGTGTATATGTGTGTATATGTGTCTATATATACACACATATGTTTATAAATAAATATGTTTTAACGTATTATGCTTATGTATATGTCTATTTATAGATATATATGTTCAAGTATGTTCATATGTTTATATATGCTATATATATGTTTATATATATATACATATATATGTATATTTATATATGTATCAATGTTTATATATGTTGTTTTATATATATATTTATATATTTTTAAACATGTATATATATATGTTTATAATAATAATAATAATAATTATTATTATTATCAGTATTTTATTTCATTATTATTTTTATTTTTATTTGATTAGATTTATAATTATTATTAAAAAAAAGAACCCTAAGCTGCCCCAGCCGCGTTGCCCCCTCCCCCGTTTCCCCAACCTTCTCTCCCCGTTTTCCCCCCACCCTCCCATTCTGGTTCGCCGGCCCGCGCCGCCTCCGCCTCCCATCCACCGCTGTCCACCGCCGATCCAGCTCCCCCCCATCCGACCTCGTTGCCGTCCAGCCCCCATCCGACCTCCTCGCCGTCCGCCTCCACCTCCCTGTGCCGTCCGCCGGTGCCCCCGCCTCATCCGACTCCCTCTTTCCCCCACTGCATCGGCTGATCTGCTTCCCCTCGCAGCGACCCGCTCTGGCCAGCTCCACATCCAGATGCCATAATCCCTTTTAGGCGTGCCTCGGGTGAACTCGACTCCCCCCCTGTCCAGTGGTTTTCCGACACAACACACCTCGGGAAGCCCCTCTTTTGGCTCGACAAGCCTTCCACTACCTCGCCGTAGGTGCGTGCTACACCGGTGGGCGTTCCCTTCCTTTTGGCAGTGTTGCGGGGTTTGGGTACCATTTTTTTGGTCCAATTGTGATATGTTTGGTCTAATTACTTGATTTAGGACTTAGTTGTTTGGTTTGCGGCGCGATTGAAGTGCGGCGGAGTTTGTGCTATGTGTTTGCAAAGTTTCGATACTGAAGGTTAGTGTTTCCGTGTATAATTCTTGTTTGATTGATTAATGTTCTCATTTAGTTAACCTATCTTGTATATTAATTAGTTTGGTTTGTGCAGATGATGTTTTTATGCGTTTTTATTATGCGTTTTATTTTTAGAGTGACATGTCCATGTGAATTGGGGTGCGTCTTGGAGGAAAGCTCTTATTGCATTATTAATTAATGTTTTACAAATTTTGGAACTGGTTTATGAAATATTATTGGGGCTACAGATCCTATTTTGATATGTTTTTGGGGTGTGTTTTGTCATAAAGATAGTTTTTGAATGAGTTTTTGGGTTGCTGTTTTGATTTGGTGTTGATGTGCGGTGTATTCTATTCTGGAATTGTGTTATGTCTTGTGATACCTCTCAGGAATTGTTTTATAAATTTTGATTAAATGTTTTATTAAATTATATTAATATTGCGAAACATGTCTGGAAGGTGGTTTGGTGTTGCGCCAAGGTGCGTTTGGTTTTAAAAGCTCGTTTTGAGTGGAGTTATTGACTTTTAAAGTCATGATAAATATTTTGAAAACTATTCAATAAATTTTCTAGTGTTTTGTTTATCAGTAGAAATGGTTCTTAAATTTGTTATTTGTAAATTTTATTTTTAAATGTTTTATTAAAGAATTATTAGGGATGGAAATTTATCTTGTTTGAGTTGGATAAAGGATTCCAGTTTTAAATGTCCTGCGGTTGTTGCAGTGTGTCGTCAGCGGATGTCCGCGACACTGCGGTTATCGGGTTGCGCGTGCTTATGCGCAAATGCGAAGCGAGTCATGTCGTCACGATCGAGCGGCGGGCCGAGGTAGGTCCCCCACTGCACATACCTTTAGGTTTAGAATTTATTAATTTCTTGATGTTTTGTTAATTTTAATGAATAATAAATAATATTAGATAATAAAACTTTAAATGATCATTTAGTGTGAAAAGAGACGTATATTTTATACCAAACACTTGGGAAATTTTTTTTGATGGGCGGACACCTAGTATTGAAAGAATGCGTGTTTGGCCTTTAAACATAATTCACGGCATTTCAAATGTACATCTAGTTTTAAAGATAAATGATTTATTCTGAACAAGTGTTTTGAGCTTTTTGAGAAATTAAGTTTTGCTTTAAAATTGGCGAAGGCCCGTTTGGCACTTTAATAAAATAGATTATTTTGGAAAACCCACTCAGGGGTGATCTTTGGTGTGAGTTGTTTGCGTGAGCTGTAGGTGATGTTTTTGCATCGTGATTGATTAAATTATATTGTGGACGCACCCCCTTTTTATTTCTTGTGACGACATGGGAACCTGGCATATTGAGTGAATTTTCTGAGAACGATTGTTGCACTAGTTTAGATCACACACTAGCTAGTGGCCCCATAGTAGGGGAATACTGAGTTATTGCTGCTATGGGGATTGGGCCCCTCGGTTAGTCCATGAAGGGCTATGCCGGGTAGTAGTATGGGCATTATGACGTCATTGAGTTAGGGCATGCCTTCAGGATGAGTCAGATGTATAGTATGTTCTGGATTGTTCACGATCTCCTAGGTTCGACCCATGTTTCTTTTAGTGTTTATCTATATGTGGTTGATGATTGAGGGGTCGAGTTCGGTTGCTGACCCATGTGTGCCACTTTTCCCATTTCCCTTAGTGTGTGTTGTGTGTTGTGCGTGATTTTCCTTTTTACTGACAACTAAAGTTTGGATTTCTAAATTGTTCACAAAATGTTTTAAAAAAAATGCAATGCACTTGTTTCTTTCAACATTAAACTTGTTCTAAATTAAAAAGGGCAATGGAATGTTACTTGTTTTAGAAATGAAAGTGTGTGGAAACCATATCTTATATAATTTAGTGCAAACCTGAAATTGATAGATTATTTGTTTAATGGTATGTGCATTGGGAATAGCATTAGTTGGGCCTACCTACTGAGTTTTAATACTCACGCCTATAGTTATTTTCTGTTTTTAGTGTTTGTGAAGGCTACAGCTTGGGTGCGTTCACCTTGGACGACGTTTGGTCGTGAGTTGGAGAGTGACTCGCGTGGTCACATGGAGATAATGGTTGTCTTTCTCGGTTAGTTTTTTTGTTCTTGTTTAGTTACTTTGATATGTTTTTTTTATTTTGCTCTGCTCTGTTTTATTTCAGATGCGTTATTTATTTATTTGTTTTGGGAGAAATCGTTCCCACCAGTTTAATTTTGATGCCCGACACTAGTTGTCAGCCCGTGGGGATCGGGAATGCCCTTCGGGCCATGTCGTGGGCCGGCTTGGGTGACCGGTTCAGGGTCAACCCGAGTTGGTTCGTGACAAAATGGTATCAGAGGAGGCTCTTGATATTTGGGATGTCAGGTAGAAGCAGATTAGGACTATCGGGGCTTAGGAGGTAGGTTACGGGTCGGTGCCTGATCACCACCGATCGTGATGAGACCTGAGTTACCAGGGTTATTCTGAGATTTGAGTCTTTTGTCTTTGGTTATTTTGGATTGAGGGATGGAAATGGGAGAGAATCGGTTCACTTTGCAGCCTCACGTGGGGTGGTGACCCATGGGGAGTCCAAGTGCCCGGTCTAAGGTCCCCTTCGTGTTATGTCTTACTTGAAGCATGGCTCACCACCATGTTTCCGAGTTAAGTACAAACACTAGTCCCTCATTTCAATGGTTTATAGTTGGTTGTGTTTCATTTTAAACTCGGTTTATGTGTTTATGTGTGTTGAAAATGAAGGTGCTTTCGAAACGAAAAAGGGGTTTCTTCCAGATGGTTTTGAAACTAGTAAAGTGGTTTTTTTAAAGAGAAAGTGTATTGGTTTGAAACAATATGATATGTGTTTGGATTTGGTAAGGAAGGAAGTGTTTGAACCATGGAACTCCTTATGGAGGGTCACATGTGCATGGGTATGCATAAAGAGTTCATAGGGGCACTTGTTTGCAGATGATGTGAGCGAGTTTGAATGAACTCACATGTGACGGTTCATAAGGTGCCATAGGTGAGTTTTAATTTTTTTAAAGAAATGATGGTTTTGGAAAATTATTTATTCCTGTGTTTGTATATGTTTGGCTTATGGGCCTTTTGACCATGGCTTGTGTTGTTGCCTTGATTGAGTTTGGCTTGATGCTGGTTTCGAAGAAGTTTCTCATGTTGTCCTGATTATGCTTCCCAGAAAGGTCGTTAATGTTGCTAATGAGTCATGCCCAATTTCTAGTTCTTTCTGTATGTTGCCTATCAATCAAAGTAATCAAAGTCTGTAGGGGTATTTGTGTGGTTGTGGAATTGGAGTGGGTCTTCAGGCTGTTGGGAACTCCAAGGGTTGTTAGGGTGCGCACCATCTCAGGTTTATTTGGGGATTCAGTTTAGACTGGTAAAAATGAGATTTCTCATCGTCGTTGGAGTTTTGGGTTTGATCAACAGTGTTTGACTTCCGCGAAGGTTCCCCACATGGAAAGGAGTGCGGGCCAGTGGAACCTGTCTCCAAGATACCATCCTCGCCGGTACCAGCTCATAGCTCGTCGGACCGCTCTCTTGTGCACCCCTAGTATGTCCTGTACAGACATTCTAAGTCGCCTTGGCGCATCCCTCTGAAGTCTTGATACTGTGTGGCTGTTCGAGCTACCAGTAAGAGTTCTGGAGGAAGTGTCGTCCGGGAGGAAGGATCTAGGGACCAGATGATACAAATGCCTGACTGTGAGGCAGGAGATGCTTCATCCATCAGGGCCCCAACCACAGGTCTCGGGGTGAAGCTCGCACACAGTCAGAAGTTTCTGAGGGTGTGTAGAACCTCGCTTCAGATTATGTTTTCATCTTTCTGAAGGGAAATACCCAAAGTTTCCCTGTTCTGTTCTTGTCACTGTTGAAAGATCATTATAGTTGTAGTGATGTGATGAACTTATTCCACTATATTCTAAGCGGTATTATCTGTTCTCAGTGTGTTCTCAAAATCATTCGGTTTTATTTGAAGGGTGTTGGGCCCGCAAATTAATGGTTCGTTCTAATTTTGAGTTGGGTCTCAATTGTGTGCGTTAGGGGGATGTGTGGTTTTTTGAAATTAACAGGCGTTGTTTCAAGGTCCTTTGTGAGTTTGGGCTAGAAATCCCCTAGACTCTGGTTGCGGTGAGGTTTTTCTTCGGTCGGTGTGGGAGGGGTTGAGATAATTCCTTATCCTCGAGCTGTTGGGTCATTTCGTAGCAAGATTCCTGTTTAAGTCTCTGAGTGTTGTTCGGTCTGAGTGGAGAAAGTAATTGGGTTTTGTTTGGGAGTTTCCGTGTTGTTCCCTCCCCCCCTAGGGGTGGTGTGTCTGAGTTTCAAGGTATCCATGTTAGTATATTTCTGTGGTGGGGCGAATCCTCCAGGGTTCTCCCCTCAACCTCGGACAATGTTTGTACATGAGTTGGTCGACTGTGACTTGTGTTGGTAATGGTCACCCCGAGCCTCTCAGTTTCTTCTGGTTTTTCCTGGGCACATACTCGAGTTAATATAACTGTTGTCTTGGTGACTTTCTGGGGGCAGAAAGTGTTTGTGGTGGGGAGAATTGTCACACCCGTTTTTTAGTCATTTTAATTATTTTATTTCACTTGGCGTCTGGTGTTTTTGCTTAAGTGCGGGTGAGTCCCAGTTTAAATTTTTAATGTTGGGATGAGTTTATGGTTTGGGTTAGTGCGCGAATGTCGTACGTTCAAGACGCGCTGTCCGTTTGGGCACGTGCTTTCTGCTTGGGTACGTGTAGCCTGCTTGGAGTCTGCTTGGGTACCATACGGTGCGGAAATACCGCACGGTCGTCTAGTTTTAATGTTATGTTTTTATGTTGTAATGTTGTATATATATATATGTATGTTTATATGTGTTTATATGTGTATATATATACACACATATGTTTATAAATAAATATGTTTTAACTTATTATGCTTATGTATATGTATGTTTATAGATATATATGTTCAAGTATGTTCATATGTTTATATATGCTATATATATGTTTATATATATATACATATATATGTATATGTATATATGTATCAATTTTTATATATGTTGGTTTATATATATATATTTATATATTTTTATACATGTATATATATATGTTTATACTAATTATTATTATTATTATTATTATTATCAGTATTTTATTTCATTATTATAATTATTATAATTATTTTATTAGATTTATAATTATTATTATTATAAAAAAAAGAACCCTATGCTACCCCAGCCGCGTCGCCCCCTCCCCCGTTTCCCCCTCCCTTCTCTCCCCGTTTTCCCCCCACCCTCCCATTCTGGTTCGCCGGCCCGCGCCGCCTCCTCCTCCCTTCCATCGCTGTCCACCGCCGATCCGGCTCCCCCCCATCCGACCTCGTTGTCGTCCTGCCCCCGTCCGACCTCCTCGCCGTCCGCCTCCACCTCCCTGCGCCGTCTGCCGGCGCCCCCCCCCCATCCGGCTCCCTCTTTCCCCCGCCACATCGTCCGATCCGCTTCCCCTCGCAGTGACCCGCTCCGACCATCTCCACATCAGAATGCCGTAATCCCTGTTAGGCACGCCTCGGGTGAACTCGACTCTCCCCTGTCCGGTGGTTTTCCGACACGGCACACCTCTGGAAGCCCCTCTTTTGGCTCGATAAGCCTTCCACTACCTCGCCGTAGGTGCGTGCTACACTGGTGGGCGTTCCCTTCCTTTTGGTAGTGTTGCAGGGTTTGGGTACCAGGTTGTTTTGGTCCAATTGTGATATGTTTGGTCTGATTACTTGATTTAGGAATTATTTGTTTGGTTTGCGGCGCAATTGAAGTGTGGCGGAGTTTTCACTCTGTGTTTGCAATGTTTCGATACTGAAGGTTAGTGTTTCCACGTATAATTCTTGTTTGATTGATTAATGTTCTCATTTAGTTCACCTATCTTGTATATTAATTAGTTTGGTTTGTATGGATGATGTTTTTATTCATGTTTATTATGAGTTTGATTTTTAGAGTGACATGTCCATGTGAATTGGGGTGCGTCTTGGAGGAAAGCTCTTATTGCATTATTAATTGGTGTTTAACAAATTTTGAATCTGGTTTATGAAATATTATTGGGGCTGCAGATCCTATTTTGATATGTTTTTGTGGTGTGTTTGGTCATAAAGCCAGTTTTTGAATGAGTTGTTGGGTTGCTGTTTTGATTTGGTGTTGATGTGCGGTGTATTTTATTCTGGAATTGGGTAAAGTCATGTGATACATCTCGGGAATTGTTTTATAAATTTTGATTAAATGGTTTATTAAATTATATTAATATTGAAAAACATGTCTGGAAGGTGGTTTGGTGTTGTGACAAGGTGCGTTTGGTTTTAAAAGAACTTTTTGAGTGGAGTTATTGACTTTTAAAGTCATGAGAAATATTTTGAAAACTATTTAATAAATTTTCTAATGTTTTGTTTATCAGTGGAAATGGTTATTAAATTTTTTATTTGTAAATTTTATTTTTAAATGTTTTATTAATGAATTATTAGGGATGGTAATTTATCTTTTTTTAGTTGGATAAAGGATTCTGGTTTTAAATGTCCTGTGGTCGTTGCAGCGTGTCGTCAGCGGATGTCCGTGACACTATAGTTATCGGGTTGCGCGTGCTTATGCGCAAATGCGAAGCGAGTCATGTCGTCACGTTCGAGCGGCGAGTCGAGGTAGGTCCCCCACTGCACTTACCTCTAGGTTTATAATTTATTAATTGCTTGATGTCTTGTTAATTTTAATGAATAATAAATAATATTAGATAATAAAACATTAAATGATCATTTAGTGTGAAAAGTGCCGTTTATTTTATACCGAACACTTGAGAAATTGTTTTGACGAGTGGACACCCAGTATTGAAAGAATGTATGTTTGGCCTTTAAACATAATTCACGGAATTTCAAATGTACTTCTAGTTTTAAAGAAAAATGATTTGTTCTGAACAAGTGTTTTGAGCTTTTTGAGAAATGAAGTTTTACGTTAAAATTGGCGAAGGCCCGTTTGGCACTTTAATAAAATAGATTATTTTGGAAAACCCACTCGGGGGTGATCTTTCATTTGAGTTGTTTGCATAAGCTGTAGGTGATGTTTGTGCATCGTGACTGATTAAATTATATTCTGGACAGACCACCTTTTTATTGCTTGTGATGACATGGGAACCTGGCATATTGAGTGAATTTTCTGAGAAAGATTTCTGCACTAGTTTAGACCACACACTGGCTAGTGGCCCTATAGTAGGGGAATAATGAGTTATTGCTGCTATGGGGATTGGGGCCCTCGGTTAGGCCATGCAGGGCTATGCCGGGTAGTAGTATGGGTGTTATGACGTCATCGAGTTAGGGCATGCCTTCACGATGAGTCAGATGTATAGTATGTTCTGGATTGTTCACGATCTTCTAGGTTCGACCCGTGTTTCTTTTAGTCTTTATCTGTATGTGGCGGATGATTGAGGGGTCGAGTTCAGTTTCTGAACCATGTGTGCCACTTTTCCCATTTCCCTTAGTGTGTGTTGTGTGTTGTGCGTGATTTTCCTTTTTACTGACAACTAAAGTTTGGATTTCTAAATTGTTCACAAAATGTTTCAAAAATAAATTCAATGCACTTGTTTCTTTCAACATTAAACTTGTTCTAAATTAAAAAGGGCAATGGACTATTACTTGTTTTAGAAACGAAAGTGTGTGGAAACCATATCTTATATAATTTAGTGCAAACCTGAAATTGATAGATTCTTTGTTTAATGGTATGTTCATTGGGAATAGTATTAGTCGGGCCTACCTACTGAGTTTTAATACTCACGCCTATAGTTATTTTCTGTTTTTAGTGTATGTGCAGGCTACGGCTTGGGTGTGTTCACCTTGGACGACGTTTGGTCGTGAGTTGGAGAGTGACCCGCGTGGTCACACAGAGATAGTGGTTGTCTCTTTTGGTTAGTTTTTTTGTTCTTTTTTAGTTACTTTGATGTGTTTTTTTTATTTTGCGCTGCTATGTTTTATTTCAGATGCGTTATTTATTTACTTTTTTGGGCGAAATCGTTCCCACCTGTTTACTTTTGATTCCCCACACTAGTTGCCAACCCTTGGGGATCAGGAACGCCCTTCGGGCCATGTCGTGGTCCGGATCAGGTGACCGGTTCAGGGTCGACCCGGGTTGGTTCTTGACAGATATAGTTACTTGTACTTTTTATCATGATAATTGAAAATCTACTTTAGTGGTTATTTCAACAAAAAATGAGTGTAATAAGTCCTAGGTTTAGGATATTAAATATTTTTTCCTCTAGAATTTCAAAATAGACTTCCCCATCCTACTGGGTGTGTCAAAAAATAAAAAATAAATAGTTTTCCAGAAATGGATTACACGTCTATTCCTACATGGATGATATTTTTAGTATATGAGTTTTCTATCACTTAGCATAAGGTGTTCTTCAGAGAGTTTGAGGATTCTTTATATATTTTGAATATAAAAGAACATTATGAGGGAAATTCATTCGGTGAGTGTAAGTTAGTTGCAGTAGTATATGGTCCTATTTATGTGTTGTTGGTACCTTACCTAAAGAAGAAAACATTGATCTTATAAACATCAAACATATTGAATTTCCAAGATTTATTTCAACTATAATTGGTTATATTTATTGAATTTTGTGAATAAAACATGTAGTTGAAAATAATCATTATCCAATGTATTTTTAAGTTTTTAAGAAAACAATAATCGTTGTAAGAATTCTATAAATTTTGCGATATCATGATAGAATTTACACAAAAAATAATGAAGTTACAATCATTAAGAAATCATACCTACCGAGTAATCATGGTTATATTTTAAGGAGAAATGATTATTAAAGAACCTAAACAAAATGATTCATGAGTGGAAACCCATGGTTTTTAGATTCATTTTTGTGTCATTCTATTTGAATAAATTTCTCTCTCTTTATCAGTATAAATGATGGAGAATTTATCATAAATGAAGGACCAATTATCTATTCTATCATCCAATAAGTTGGTCCATTTCTATATCAAATTATTTAAATTTTATGGAGCTTCTTTGTTAAATCCTCTACCTCTATATTGGTTTCATTTTTTATAATAAATTATTTCAATATTAAGGATGGTTTGTTTTAATTTTCTAGGAAATGAAATGGGATAGTCCAAATGGAGTTTGAAGTCTTAAAGGTTGGTAATTTTGGATATGATCATTAAGAGAAAACAATATGATAGGGGAGTAAATTTTACTCTCCTCTCATTCTTCTTTAAATTTTTCATGTTTTTTTAAACCTCTATACACCCCCTTGAATACTTGAATTTAAATTTTTATGTCATTTTTCATTTAAACTCTATTTACTAATTAGAAATAACGTATGACAGTGGGGGGATATCTAAAATTGAAAATGTTTATTTTTTTTATTTTTTTTTCATTTATGGGTGTTATAATTAATTTAATATAAGAAATTGGAATCAATTTTTAATTAATTTTGAAATATTTACTTACTAGCCTTAATCTTTCTTGAATCATGTAAATTGTTTTAATGTTTCACTATATTATATGGAATCATTACTAACCATTCTGTCATTTGGAGTTGTATTGAAAATCCTTAAGTTTAATCTTTAAAGAAGAATCATGAACATTCTAAAAATATTTTTTTAAATGGTTTTTAATTTTTCTAGACATGGTTCTTTCAATTAATTGTAAAATTTATACATTTGATTTGTGCTACTAAATTGCATAACAAAATTTAACCAAAGATATTTTATTTTTTAACTCACCTTAAAAGATCTACGCTAGGGATAATTTTTCATTTTAAGTGTGAGGTGGGAGTTTTAAAATGGGACAAACTACACATCAATGTTGTAGACATAAAAATTCATTAAATTCATTCAAATTTGATCAATCTTATGCTTTACTTGTTACTTTTAATGGGTATAATTTTTTCTCATGTATGAGTGATATCTTTCTACTTTGAATGATAAATTTATTCTATTAATCCATTAGTTAAATATTGGAATATCATTTAAATTTTATCCCTTTAGAAATTTATTTTTATCAAACATTAGTGTTAAGAAGAAAATATTAATAAATTTTGAATTATTGTATTTAATTTTAGACTCAAAATATATGTATTTTCAATTGGTTATTAAATGAACTCATAATCCTTTTGAAATTTATTTCTTGATACTAAAACTGGTAATTGGGTAAATTTTTTAGTAATTTTAATTATCCCTTTAGGTGTGTCTATGTATTATTTATTCAATTACGTGAGTATACTCACTTATCAGAAAAATAGATGTTTTAGAGTTCTATTAATTAATAATTGAAGCTTGTTTAAATCACATAAATATTTCCAGAACCAATCATTTTTTTAAATATAAAACCATCTTTTGACCAAAAAATTTATTTTGATAAGGGAAACCATAATTTTACTCTTGTGATTCCAAAGTGGAAAAAATATTTATGAAAATCAACTAAATTTTTGAAATACAGGTTTTCAATCTGGATATGAGTTTTATTTCTTTGAATTTTTTATAATTGAGTGATTATGAACAAGAAATATGTTAACCGTGGGAGAATTTTATCTGGCCTCATTCACAAACATGTTATAAAAATACTTCTCATGTAATTTTAGTAATTTTACAAACAAAATGATCATTAATTAATAGGTAATTTTATTTGAATAATTTTGAGTTAAAATAGTAATTATTTGAATTTTTAGATGACTTTTTTATTTTAAAACTAAACAGAGGATTTTTTTCATTAATTTTATTATTAATATACTATGAGAATCATACATTAGTTATTTTTATGTGATTGTTTATTAAAAATAAAAGTTTAAAGTTATTTTGATGATTTCAATTATCTATATTTAATGTTTTCATGTTCCGTGAATTATTTATAAAATACCATTTATGGAACACCTTATTGGTTTTATACGACATATAAAAATTTATTGATTTTTTTGTAGTGTCTTTCATTTTCATAGATCTTATTTTTTTACTTTGTTAATTTTTAGGTGATCATCATAGAATATTTTTAAGTAGATTGTCTGAATTTCATAATGTTATGTAGGACATATATAATCTAAAAATCATATGATGATTTCAAATCACCATGTAAGATGATTGAAAATCTCATAAAATAACCTACCCACTTGAAGGATATTCTGATGTCCTCCTGTATGAAAATTTCCACACATTTCAAAAATTATTGAGATTTATACAATCTCATAGGATGTTGTCAAATATTACCTGGGTACCAAGTCTTATAAAAGGAATAAATAACTAAACAAATTTGTTACCAATAATGGCATATGACTATCCTACACAAAACTAAATCTTGATGAGATGTTCCAATGACACAAATGAATATAATTATTTTTAAAGTTAATGAACCATTTAATAAATAAAATTTAATGAGGTCAGATTAAAATTATTTAAATAATAATGATTTTATAACACAAGATTAGTATAAGTAAGGAAGAGGTGGGATTCAGGGATGAATAAGCCTTTAGATGAAGAATATTATGTTGTTATGGTTTTATTCCTATTGGTGGTTTAGACTGGAAAAGATATTAGGGATTTAATATAACTTATTGTTTTATTTTTGTGTTCAGGGAATTTTCACACCAAATTCTTGATGAAATAATCAATTTATATGATTATGGATACAAAAGGAAAATATATTTTATGAAATACATTTTTAAAGTTCTACTATATTTTCATCAGCTAATGTAAGGGTCCCTTAGGATTTTTAAGGATGGATAAAGATTATTGGTTACTACATAGGGGTTCATTTTTATGTTATGCATAAAGGTACTCACGTTGTTGGGTACTTGAATAAGGGTCTACTATGGTTGATGTGAGATATGTAATGGTGAATCAAAGACAAGTATAAGGGTTATTTCTTGAGTTAAGGTCATTTGAATTCATGGAATCTTAATATATAATGGAAATACATATACTATACAGGATATGTAAATTTGTAAAAAGGATTAAAATCTACACATGAAGCCTCAAAAATACAAATGAACTCAATAAAAAATCAAATTCATGGTAGAGGCTCACATCAATAAAGCCTGTATTTTTGAAGCTCTTCAAAGGTAATGATGGTCATTATATATATTTGAGAGTAGTTAAATTAGCTATGATTTTTGTCTATGTTAATCTTACATTGAGCCAAATTATGTTTTACATGGGGGAGGACATCTAGTTAGAGGATTTTTACTTGAGTCACCTATAGGAGATGATGAACAGTCAATATGAGCCACATGGAAATCTGGGAGATGAGTTTGGAGTGGTTGAGTGTGATATAAAGGCTAATATTAAGGGTAAAATTCCTTGAATAATTAATAATAATATAATTTTAAAGGGGATTTTTTGGAATTTTAAAATAGTGGAAGATATTTTGGGACCTTAAGAGGATGGATCAGAGGATAGGGTAGCACTTGGGAAAAGATTATAGGGGGGACTGGAGTAGATGAACTGAAATTTATCTATAGAGAATAATTATAAACCCCACTTTTTATTTCCCTTTTAATCTATTCTTTTGAGATTATTTTATATTCTTCTATTACTATTGAAATGTGTAACTAAACATTTTTAAGGGAACCAAATTAGAATGAATTCAATCTTTTTGAATTGTTATTTCTATTACTTAAATCATAGAAGACTAATGTTCTTCTTGGATTGATTGTATGCTATATTTTTATTTCTATAATGATCTATTAACTGAGGAAGATAGTGTTATAAATAATTATACATTTGAAAATTATATAATAGTTAATTGAGGTAGATATATTATCTGGGGTTGCCCTAGATTTTTACAGTGTGTTTTTTCATAATGAGTTCCTATTTTATATTCTCTATGAGAATCACTTCTCCCATACTTCATATACCAACATGTGAAGAGTATGGAAACTCCTACCTTGGTAACATAAACTTAAGTACTTCAATTATAAAATTTTAAGGTTCTTTTTTCTCAATGAAGATTCATCCACTTTCAAAGTTTGATAGACATGTTTGTTAATTAAATAGTTCACTAGGAATGGTTTTTCACCAAGTGATATCTAGGTTCTTCAAGTCTCTTCATACACAAATTTTATTACTTTTATATTGAATTCAAATGTATGAGAATAAATAATGTTACCAATTTTGATAGTATATTTTCCACTGAATTCACCCAATTCCCCCTTTCTTTCTGTTATATCTGTTTCATTTTTTTCTCCTCCACTTGCATCATTGTTTCATTACAATTTCTATTTCCATATTCAATTTTACAATTATATCATGTTTTTTTCTTCTTTTTTGATTTTGTTATTTTATTTTTTCACCATATTTTAATTTATTGGGTTCTAACCCACTAAACACTATCATGTAGTAAGTAGGATGACAAATAAATAAATTTTTGTGTGTTAATGAGTATGATACTAATGTTGTGTAACTCTAGAATAACATTTTTTCATTAACATGCACAATATATTATCCATACTTACTGATAAAATATATATCATAATACACATGGAGTATAAGGGAAGGTTCCCCATTATTAACATGGGTATGGTATACTTTTCGTCACACCACTTTCTCCTGTACTCAAAATCATATTGGCTTATTCTGTTTTAATAAAATCATTTAATGTGACTATCATATTTAATGATAATACCAAAAGCATATAAACTATACTAGTCTGATGTATTCATATAGACATGAATACCCACCCCAGGGTTCTTTACTCGAGAACAACCATATCCTAAGAGACCTCCATCCAGGGTACATGGACCACATGGTCTTCCACTTGACAATGAATCTTTACTACTGATATTATCTCTTATCTTATACTCAACATGAGTTAGAAGGATTTGGATATTTCCATCATTAATATTTTTATATATCCACACATGATCTTCATAATATTTTAGTTTACCTATTTTATACTCATATTACATGTAGTCAATATAGAAATATTTCCTAAATATTTCCTTAACATTGAAGTATTATTCCATCATATAATCAAGAAATGTCATGAGTAGTGGAGGGTCATCAAGAGTGGCACCAAAGGTATTTTCTTTTCTTTCCATGACACATATTTTCCCTACGAATTCATTGAGAGGCTACCAATATTTATATGTATAGTTTCATTGTTTTTATAGTTTATAGGAATTATTTATTGACATGATCTTATAAAAAAATCAAACATTGATGTTATCCCAAAAAAATTTATATCTTTACCATTAACAAAAAAAGAGGACATCCTCTGATAAATATTGGAGTAGATTTTATATGTTCATATTTTACCTCTTTGTCTCTATGGTTACCCTAACCATTAGTTTGACAGTATCCCATAATCCCTAGTCCTATATGATAGACATTATCATCATCTATAATATAGTGTAATTTAATGATTCCGATGATGGGTAATGGAATAACAGATAACTACTCTCCTTTACAACTTATATGGAGGTATTTTATATGGTATCATACCTTGGATATTTGAGAATATAAACTTCGATCTAATACCATATTTTGGATTTTATTTAAAAATATATTTTTCACAATGGGAGGAAGGGAAGAATATAGTGTGAGGAAAATAGAGCACAACAAAAACCTCTTTATTCCATCAAAACCAATTGTATTTTAAAATAACCATGAGAAAAATTTTATTTATAGAGGGGAAAAATAGTAATAAATTTGGTTCATGTCAAAATTTTGGATCAAATATTTATACCCCATTGTTATGTTTCCTTATACTGACAAAATAATGGGGTTTCATTATTTTCATAAATTTTATGGCCACAAATTCCTTGTCAATTAGACTGAGTCTTGATTACTAACTTTCACCCACATGAAACATTTTAATTGTGGCATTATTTCATTATTGATAAATGTTATTGTATGATTTCTAATGTTCTGTATACATTCATTTCTCCCCTCACCACACTCATATATAAAATAACCTAGATTTCACTATACTATGTGGAATATTTTGGAGAACCCATTATCTATATCATAAGGACTCCATTTTTACCACACAACTCTATTAAACTACATTTCCAGACATATGGTATGGCCTAATTAAATATATCACATTTTTTTGAGTAATGTTTCTTCTATGGTTTTATAATTGATTCTTCATTCATAAAATATTTTAGTATTTTTATAAATTGGATTCCTTTAGAAAAAATACATGCATCATGCTTTATTTTATAGTGTAAAGATGATACTTATTTTATGATATGATATATATTTATTTATGATATATGTATACTATATACATATTTATACACCTCATATTATATCAAAAAACAAATCCCCTTTAAAACACTTTTTCATTCAATAGAATAGTAAGATCCACCTAACTCATCCATAATACTCCATCTAATCGTTATGTGTATATCATTAATAGAAAATTAATCAAATGTATAGGGGAAATTTGGGTGACCTATAAAAGATTCCATCAATATTTACATTTGAAGGAATCCTACCACCAAATCAAAACCTCCATCTCACCATATGTTTTCTTCATACCCCACCCACAAACCATAGACAACCCCTTAATTTTCTCCTTATAAACCCACCTTCGTCTTGAAAATCAACAACTCTGTTCCACCACTAGCCTCAATCAATGTCATGTTTCTTTTTACTCTACATCATTCCCCAATCAGTTCCTGTCCCAACACTACAATCACCACTAAGGAAATAATTTACTATCAAATCTTCTATGACCCTGCCAATATATAACACCCTAATATTCTTGAAATTATTCTCCTCAAAAAAATTCAATGTTTAATAGCTAGTATTGTAGGAAACACTAAACTAAAATGAACTGTGATATATTAATGATATAAAATTATATGTATTAAATATTACCATTATAATATAGCCACTAAATTAGTAGTTATAAATATATGTAATTGTTTTTTGAAATATATATCAAAATGGGAATCAATGGTATCATGTAATGTGAGTCTTCCTTAAAATTCTCATTTCTGTGTTTGGAAATGAAATAACATCATTATGATTTTCCCTATACTAATCCCCAGTTGAGATTTAATAATATAGCTTGAGAAAAAATATAGTTAAGGGAAATTTTAGTGAATGAAAATATATATGAGATACATTATAGATGAATCAATTTCTATAGTCACCACCCGTTCTTGTCTAATCCCTATATCTTATATGGAGTTCTTGAGGAATTTTATTTGTAATCTTCCATGAGTGGTATGTTCCACATCTATGGTGATCATATCAATAATGAATCATCCACCATATCTTATGAAATACTAAACTATCATCATGTGTAACTTTCCTTACAAGGTATTGGAAATAATAATCAACCATAGCTTTTCATTTCATTTTTCTAGATATATGTTAGAGGTATAACATGGCTCAATGAAGGGAAGGTCGATTCAAGGTTCCATTGGTTTGGCATAGGAGATGATCTATGAGATAAAATCCAAAGTGGTTGGTTCTAATGTGGTCATAAAATTGGACATAGATAAATCATATGATATAATTAAATTTAATTTCATATTATAGGTTCTTAAAAATTGGGTTTTAATTATCACATATTGATCAGATATATAGGTGTTTTATTTTTGCAAGGTTCTTTATGTTATTAATGGGGAAAGGTGTGGATTATTCAAATACATTTGGGGTGGGGGGGATTAGGAAAGGTGGCCCTCTATCCAATAACATTTTTATTCTCAAACACGACTCACTCATTTTTCATAAATAAAAGTATTTTTGATAGACACATTATTCCATACCATTATTGGCATAATATGCAGGGCACCTCCCACCTTATATATGCCGATGATACAATCATTTTTTTTATGGGAGTGAGAGTTTTATAAGGGGTATCAATAAAATTTTGGAGTAGTAATATCTTTTTAGTGGGTAGGTGGTGAACCTTGGTAAATGTACTTTCCATATTTCCAAAAAGTTCTTGTGTAGTGGAGATACTTCAATGGTGAGTTCCCTATGTATTACCAGACACAGATTCCCGATTTAATACATTAGGGATCTGATCTATCCTTGTAGGATTTATATCTGTGACTTCAAAAAGATCATAGATTACATAACGAAGTGTATCAGTAATCGAAATAATCTATTTTGGACCTTCAATTGAAGAATAATCCTAGTCAATAGTGTCCTATCCTGAATACCCTTGCACATTTAATCTTCCCTTAGGGTTCCACCGATATTGATTAATGAATTGAGAAGATATAGTCCTCATTTATCTGGGATTCCCATTCGGATGGGAGATATCACTGGGAATTATAGGAATGGATGGAGTGAGCTATAAATGATGGTGGTATCAACTTGACAAGAATATTCGAAAAGTTTCATGGTTTTCATGTGAAGGTCACATGGGATATTCTTGAAGGGAGAACATTATGGGGTAGATACATAGGGATCAAGTATGGAGAAATTACAGTTTATGGGAAATGGAAACCCTCCTACTCATAGATCCCAATCTAACAACACATTCTAGATCCCCAAATCACACCCTATGTATCATAAGTATAGGTGAAATTAATTTTTGGTATGATAATTGGGCAAGGGAAAATATTGGCTTCCAAGGTTGCCCTGTCTTAGACATCATTTTCTGGAAAGCCATAGTTATACCATGTTTCAAATGTGTGATCTTAGATGAGGATCAATAGGCTATTATTGATCTCATCAAGATCACTATCAACCCTATTATATGTATAATTATGGGTGCAAAATCAGGATCCTTCATCAGTAAGGGTTATCATCATCTAGAACACGGTTTGACATGAGGGGATTTTCAGCTCGAAGCTATCCAGTGTACAACAAATAAATATTTTATGGACTGATCTTACTCGTATTACCCAGTACTAGGTCTAGGTCCCCTCACTAAGGTTCATGATGATCACAAGAAGTCCGACCCCCTCCATCATTAAGAATCACATGTAGTGTATTTTCTGACCACCTCATAGATCGGGGCACAACATAAACACAGACGACACATGTGTCACAAGTGTCATACAGGGAGGTGGTATTGTTATTTACAATAGGGGGTTAGTTTTTATTGATTTCTATGACTTATTTGATATTAGTGATTATACGAAGGTGGAGGCCGGGGTGACGTTAATAGTTCTCACTATCCAGAGAAAAAAAAACATTGATATAGCTGTAATTGAAACAGACTCTTTTACCATCCACAAACCCTTGAGTGGTCTCATATCAAACCCATGGTTAGTTTCTTATCCCATTCATATGGTAAAATTCCTTATAAAAATAAAAATAAAATACTTATCATGAATTTAACAAAGTTGAGGAATTCCTTGCCTCTAAGTCCAATCAAGACATGTCGATCACCCACTTCCCCAACATGGATTCCTTTCTTTAAGAAGGTGTGGACTTAGTTTGAGTTGATTCCCTCAGGATATATTATCTTATACTTCCTTGATCTTCTTGATCTATTCATTATTTTACTTGGTTTGGTCATTGCATTTAATAATAAAAGAAAATATTGTGTGTGTGTGTGTCTAGGAAAAAATTTATCAATTTAATAATTTGGATTAAAGTCATTTGATGTTTAAATGACTTATTTTTTAATGAATTCTATTTTCTTATATATCATGTATTTTTATCTCAATAAAGTAAATAATTTTTTTTATAATTAATTTAATATAATTTGTCGAAAATATATACTGAAAAAACAAATTAACACTCATTTAAGGATTTTAATTGCTAAGGAATAAGAATAAATTCACTTTATGTGTAAAATGATAAATTTTTATATTAATTATTTTTTTGCATTATGTGTCATTACATTAATATTATTTGTTTGTCACTTTTAGGAATAAAAAACATAAAAATGGGTTTCATATTTTCAATAATCACATCCAAATTAAGCAATGAGGTTAATTTCTATTTATTATATAAAAATAAGTTTCCAAGGAAAAAAATAATCAGTATGGTTGATTGTGTTGTCCTGAAACATAAAATTGATTTTGTTTCTAATGTTGGTTTTTATAATAGGGTAGACCCTATTCCATCTATCAATTGGAGTTGTATGTTTAAAGCGTGTATCTTTAATAAATTCTGCTAAAATATGGGTGTGGTTATGAAAAAATATTTTTTTTAAAAATGGATTAATTAATTAGTTTAATTATTGACATACAAATGGAATGTTTTTAGAATTATGATTGAAGGAGTTAATTTCATGTTCACCAGACAACTTGGTTAGTTCATTATTCTAAAAATTAAACATGGATTAATGGAATACTTTGGTTCAGGGTAATCTAGATATTTATTTCCCTCTTTCATTTTAAAATGATTCCCAAAGAAAACACCCTTAACATAGAAATCATAGTTTCAAGGTTTGTACCTCAAGAATATAATGAGGGATGAAAAGAGTACTAAAATCTCATGCATTTGAATGTGAAAATGGATTATTGTTTTCTCAATGAAAACCCCATGATTTCACTGAAGGTTTGTATATCTCTTTTTGAGCCAGCCCACATCTAGCCAAAACATGACTAGGATTTAGCCACAGTCAACCGTCTTATGGTACTCGATTTATTCCATGATGTCACATTTACCACGTACGGACATTCTTGCACAAATTTGGTATCTGAACTCACAACAAGTCTTAAAACATTGGTTCTTGGCTCTTACCCACCTACTCACCGAGTTAGATTCAAATGATACCATGCAGAACCACCATCTATCCTAAACCCCCGACATGTACCCACGACATCTTTCCAGTTGCGAACATCTAACCACGATCTGACTATATTAGAAATAGTGGAAACACTAGTTGACTAGGACATACACCAAAATAGTCCTGCCCGTCGAAGCCCATCATGAAAAGAAAAAACCCAAGGCGCCTCGATCAAAAGCTGAAGAAATCAACATGCCTATAAAGAAAACTTGAGCACCAACCATTCCTCGATCAAAAAATAAGAATACAATAATGATCCCCACCAAAAAGGCATTGGAAAACATGGGCCAACCTCTCTCACACCGATTTCCCATGAACAAAACAGACATCAACCTACAAAGGTTTGAGTCAAAACCAAGGGTCTCTAGGTCTTCCACCTATCCATACAAAACAATACTCAAAACTGGGACATAACATCCAACCGCCTAGACCAAAATATCAAAAACCTCTCATAAGAAGGTAATGATCAGAATGAAAAAAGATGGTCAAAAGTTAAAAAACACAGCCTACGAGGGCCCTGATCCACTCCAAGTATCCTCAGAAGGAACTACTCCCAGTAGGTCACCACCAAAGAAGAAGAGAATAGTTGAACTGAAACTCATCAGGTATCCATATATGGAAATACCCCATGGAGGTTCAATTTACAAGAAACGACTTGGTATAAATCTTCATTATACTCATTAATCTGACTAGATAACTAAAGTCCAGAGAAACAATAGCCAACAAGGTGTTAAACAGAAAGGAATCACATGTCATATTGACCTAGAAGGTCATTGCACCACCTGTGAACAAAGACTAAGTCATCATCCTTACAAAAAATTCCTTAACATAGATCCACATAACCTGCCATCAATGTAAAAAGTTTGTGTAAGCATACCTAAAGGTGTTATTTCTCAGTAAAAACACACACTGGCTGGTCTATATGATTTGAATCCTATGTGTGTAGTATGATGCACGAGACACCTCTTTTCCTTGTCAACCAAGAGTCAAAAACCATCCTCGGTATCTTTCCAACTACCAAGATCCAGAGATCCACTATAAATCAATACCCCCACACAATATGTGCCTCTCTCAAGGTGAAAATCATATACAACTATAACATCACAAAATCTAAACAACAATCCCAAACCTTGGGAACTCGGACATCCTACCAGAAAAAGTGTTCTCGATGCACCAGTCCAATATCTATCAAAAGTTAGAAAACATTCCTAATACTACTATCTACCATAACCCAAGTAGTAAAGTTCGGGAAAAGAAACTCCTTTGATACCACCTTTTAATGTCCCGACCCATATGCCACTAAACCAGTGCTCTGAGCCGGTTCTCCACAAGGCCCCAAGTGCGCATCCCCAAATTCTAGAAGCTAGAAACTAGTAGTGAGGGGCTAGGTTGTGATAGTGGGGAGATAATGAACTCATACCAGAGTAAGAAAAAAAATATAAATAACTATGTATCATACATATTGGAAAGTAAACAGAGTACAAAAGTAAAAAGAAACTGAAATAAAACAATCTGTAATAGTAAAATGTTGTAAAAGCCCAATAGCTACGCAAAACAGTACAACACTAGTCACCCACTGGTCCGACCATACAAAAAGAACTAAAAAATAAATTAAATTTAAAATTATAGGTCTCTAATACTAAATCTGAGCCAAACCATGTACCCGATCTCGAAACACTGTTGAACTGCACTAACCTGATCAGTAGAACAACTCGATCAGCTCTGCTTGATCATGCAACACTAGGCCTCATCCCTATCCACCATGCAACTCGTTCTCAACTTGAAAACCATAGATAAGGTCCACAGGTACCCCAAGGTGCATGTGTAAGGGTGATAAATACTCTTAGTAGGCCACCCCAAGTAGAAACCTATAAATGTGATGCTAAAAGTGTATGCAACAACAACGTGCTCAGCCTAGCTAGAACACAACAAAAGGATATATACCAAATGTTCAACCACAGTCAAACCCAGGTTCTATAATCCCTGTCAACTAGGAACGTTCCACCATGGATGCTCATATCTATATACGTATACATGTATTTTCCCATACCTATACACATATACATAAAGATGAATATTCATTGGTATGTGTATCAAACAATTTTAAACCACATTAGCAGTCGATCCTTGGGTCTGTAATCCCGATATCATGGACATCCTATGCAATTGAACTGAGTTGGATGTCATTCCACTCAATCCGTGTATCATTAATTTGATCTATGTGTCCACAATCCCATCGACATGTACCTGCTTCAGCCAATGCCAATGTTATATCTCTGAGCAAGAAACATCACCACAAGGGGATACTCTTCCTACACCTAGGTTCACACCTACTCAACTACAATCACTATCCTATGATACTGTATAATGTTGGTAAATCCTGTAAAAGTTCACTGGTCAAAAAAACTCATAGAATTAGCCCAAGAATCCAACTGAGACTCAGAATACCACACCTAAAGGCATATAAAAACCTCATCCTCTGGCATATCAATCAATCAAGGTCAAGAATATTATATCATCATTTCAGCATGTCTCAGGGAAAACCTAGTATATAAGCATTTCAGAATATTTTAGGGCCAAGACCAGTGCATCAACACTTCAACATGTATAATTTATAACATTTTCCCATAGATCCCATCCTGGGAATCCCTCATTAGATCCTTGGTTTGCTTGTAATTTTCTAAAAAAGTCTCAATGATCCCGACCAACCTATCACAACTCACTCATGGACTTTACATAATTAACATATTGAGAAAGTACATTGCCTTTTAACTGAGATTTTTGTTCACCCTAGTTATATAAGATGAAATTAGTCACATGATCCCGATCTTGTCTTTTAACCGAGACTATGGATCACCCATTGCTAATGACCTCTTTAAAACCATTTCAAAACCCATTTAAAAAACAACACATGTGAATTAAACTATCACATGGTGTAACATAATTAACTATTGTTGGTATAACATTTACATAACCAATTGAATCAAGTAAGGCTCAATGACCAATCCCCTTGTAATACCTCTGGTTATAGTATAGTATTAGTAATAACATGGCTCAAAAGCTATATCCAAGGAGAGAACATCTAGGGATCCCCCAAAAAAATAAATATGCATCACATCAGGCTCAACAACCACTAACTAGGAAGAACCTCTAGTAAACACTACTTCATCAGCAAAACCAAGTTAGATATAAAGAAACAAGTAAGGGTAGCTCAAAATACCAACCCAACACTACATCCACAGCCCCATGGGCTTACATGTTTGGCATGGGTTATAGGTGACACCTGAACACCATTGCTTCCCAATCCTGATGTAACAGTTCAGGGTTGGTCAAACCACAGGCACCCGCTTGGTCCCTCTTGTCAAACCCATAGGGGGAATCCCACTCAGGATCCTCTAGGTAACAAGAGAGAAGGAATCCTACATGGGATCCTTAGATAAAATCATGGGAGGAATCCTACATGGGATCCTCAAATGAAGAGCAACAAACTCATCCTATAACTGGGATCCTCTCAATGGAATACAATTTAGAGATCATATAAGGGACTCCCTAGACCAATACATAAGAAAATACATCCCTCAAAGGATCATTGGAAAAATCCGGTCCCATGTCCTAATGGCCAGAAGGGCACATATCACAAGGGAAATTTCTTAAAAATCATAGGTCACGAGAGATATCTCATTTCTCATCTTATATTGAATTTCTCAACTATGGTGGTCCGAACAACCAACCTATCATCTACAACAAGTCTCACTCTCAAGTTACAACAGAACTCAATAACTAGAGAAAAAACATCTACATTTAGATATAAACCCTCTAAACACCATATAGATGGCCTCTAAATGTCATGAAGATTCCACCATTGCGATCTATGTGGGAATACACTCAGAATAGACTACTCACATGCCTGATTTGGACTTCTAGGGTACAAAATACAACAAACTACTACGCAGGAAAAGTATATGGCCAAAACACATGGGGTCTTCATATGTAGTAGTACACGGTGTTTACATCAGGGTACGCATCATGTAATATTATACTTCCCCCTGGATGTGTACATATACATACCCATAACTCATGGGGTATTCCTATGGAAAAGTACATGGCGTGTACTACTTAAAAACCAAAAACCCACAGTCTTTCTCACACGGTTAGACACAAGACCAAGACACTAAATAGCGTGTACTTAGAGTAAATGGTGTGTACTTAAGATAACTTCATCATCCACGAACGGGAAGAACACAGGGGGTGCCCTTGGTTTGACCAACCCTGAACACATCCAAGTAGGAGCTTTAACACCTAAATAATTCATAGTATTTTATCTCTTTAATGTAATTCAATAGCTTCTGTTATACACAACACCATGTTAAAGCACATCACGACCTATGAAACTAGCCGTTTAAAAAGCAGTTATGAATAGTATTAACAACATTTTAAATTATATAAATATATTATATAATTTTACATTCATATTTTGTGTTTTTAGATATAATATAAGGAAAAATTCAATTTTTTTTAAAAAGAAGTATTTTTGAAAAAATGCAGTTTTTCCACTTTTAATGGTGAACCTTTTTTAAATCCAATATTTGACACTTTAATATATTAAATTTAATAAAATTTAATTCTTCTTTAGTAGAGGGACATAAAAATTTTGTTTGGATAAATTTTTTGTATTTTTCTAATAACATTCATATTTCGATGAAAAGTGAAAAATACTAAATTTTAATTGAAAAAAACATTTTTAATCAAAATAATTTATAGTGTTAAATTATACATTTGAATGGGTTTTAAGTATAATTAGAATATATTTTTATCATTTATTCCAATTTTTCTAATTATAAGTAATTTTACATTTAAATTGGACATAAACACATATCAATCTTTTGATAATTTTTACTTCTCAAAAACACATTTTCTGGTTTTGAAAAAGGCTATTAAATTTAAATAAATAAATTAATATTCTATATTTTTAATTTTTTAAAATATAATTTATTTTTTAATTTGGAATATCAAAATTAGATTAGGGTTATTTTTTGGTATTTTGCTAAAAACTTTCAATTTTCGATGAATAGTAAAAAACACTATTATTGTTTAAAACCAACTTTTATTTAAATAATAATTATTTTTTATTTAAATTTATTTTAAATTACACATAGATAAATAATACCTATATTAGTACATGGTAATATATTGGTGTCATTTTATAATAACAATAGATATATAACATTTTAATGAACTTTTTATGGTATTTTACCCACTTTCTAGGCATGCTAGTAAATTTGCATAAAACGTAATTTTACCACTTCTATTAATGGAATTTAAAAAATCCAAGAGACATAGTTAACATCAGTAATTAAAATATCATTCAATAGGATGAAAATATTTTTTGGTGAATAGCAACTTTTGATTTTTATTTATCACGATTAAAAGATAATAGGGTAATTAAAGGTAAAATTGAGATTATAATTACACCAAAAAATTTCATAATTATATTGGATAATTGTATTTAAAAAAAATTAACCTTAGGAATAAAATATGATAAATTTGATCTAGTTGGATTAAATAATGACATTTATTATTATTTTATTTAAAGAAGAGTTAAAAGTGTTAAATTTAACTTTTAATAACTAAATCATTTTTAATATAGTTTTATACATAAGATAATTTCAACTATAAATATTCATTAGAAAGATAAAACAATTTCCTAATACATGATATTTTATTTATAATTTTTAGACATTAAATAATTAAATTTATTTATGACACAATGATGATGAAATAATTACCTTATTAAGGTAAGATTAAAACAATTGATTGTAGAAATATTAAAATAAATGTAAATTGAGACCATTGAGGCATTATAAGAATTTTAAAGCTTAATATTACATTTAAAGGTTGATTAAATAAATTTTATTCAAAGTGATAATGTTTTTATGACTTTCACAAAAACCAAACACTAAATAGTGTCAAAATTGACTTAAATGAGTTTTATAAAACAAATACTATTTTATTAAATTATAAAAGGGTAATGAAATATGAAGTTTGTCCAAAGGACTTAAATAATTTTTTATATATCATTAACGAACAACTTTAGGTTCTCTTGACATTTTATAGTATGTTTATTAACCTTATAGTGTAAGAATACAAGAAGACATGGTACGAGTTAAACTATTTAACTAAGGGTTAAATCTAAAAGTTAAGATTAATATGGTGATCTAAAATTGTCTAAAACCTATTGGATGAGAGGATTTAGAGCCTTCACCACAGTATCCTCGAAATAAATCCATTTGCATCCATTATAAACAGAAAATTATTTTATAATAAAATAATATTTTAAACTTTTTCTAAAGTCCCTCTCACCTATCTTATAAAAGGGTATTTGTTCCTTCTCTTGATTTTACACCTCCAAAGCCATTTGGATCGGCCAAACCCTACTCAAATATCCTCCCAACTACCCTCACATCATCCTAGAGGCCATAAATTGATCATAAATTCATCCTAAGGATCCATTTTGATAAAATAAAATGGAAGCACTCGATGAATAGGAGGTTAAATGTACCTTCAACTAAAGGAAATTACAAGATAAGGGTTAATTCTTCAATCTCATTATTATCTAATATTGTTTATGTTTAAGTATTTTTTGGGACGTATTTATCATCCATGTCCATATAACATAAATTTCTTTTTAAAAGTAATATTTTATGTTTTATTGAAGGTATTATTTAACTAGATCATCGTTTAAATGATTTAATGATATATTTTTATAAATATTTTTAATTAATGTCCATGTTTTCAAAATGATTTGAAGTATTTATTTATACGGAGATTATTGTTTTAAAATTTTAATTCCATTAAAAAGTTTCAAAGTGTTATGGGAAACTTTGATACAAAAATATATTTTAAATTACATCCTTTATAAATACGTGACTTTCGAATGATTTCACAAAAATCTATATTTCTCTCAAAGAGTTTTGCTGATCATTTTGAACTATGTAAACATTATTTATGGAATATTATTCTTTATTTAGGTTGATTTATTATAAATAAAGTCTTCAATATTGTAATTAATGAGATATGATGTGTTTGAATATGAATGTTCTATTTTTATACCATTCATGATTTATGATTAAAGTATTGACATTTCAAATAGTAGTTTTAATATGGATATTTATGTTATGCTTCATCATTTTCATATGAGGAATGCATTGGGATTGTTAAGAGACAGTTTGTGCCTGCTATAGCTCCTTGATGCCTCAGTAGGTCTCATGAGACAGACTTGTGTCTTGGAATAAGTCCTTGACAAAATTTTTATTTGTATTCTTAGCACGTGGCTTTAACTATGTGGTTATGATGTCCATCATTATGCATTCACTCCTTATGAAATTAGTTATTACATGTAATGATTATACTAGTAGAATATCCATGTGCATGTTTATGTGGAAATGTTTGATTTATTTTTTCTATATTATGTTAAAGATTATGTTTAAAAGGATTTGTTTTTATTTCACATATTTCCTTAAAAGTTTATAGTTTCTGCTATATTATTTACCCTTACTGAGCATCTTAGATCACCCGTTTCTATGTTCTATTTTTTCCAGGATGCGAAGAACAAAATTATGACTGAATTGTAGGGATAATCGAAGGGATATGAGTGTGTTCAATGGATAAGAAATGTTTTTGTTTTTTATTTTATAATGTAATGTAAAAATCAGGTATGTATCTAGTAATTCCAAGGCTACTAAACTGATCGGTCATTCTGGACATGATTCCTTGTAATCATGCCAATGTTATGTAATAATGCATTGAGTCTCGGTAACTAGGGTCGGGATGTTACAGTTGGTATCAGAGGATGTTTAGTACAAACCATGGAAAATAGATTTACAAAAACTCTGATTAGTAAACATGACCCTATGGATTTTTTCACGAATGAGAAAAAAACAGGATTTTTAGAGAGATGGGAGAACTTATCCCACTAAGACCCTCGTGCAATTTGAGTTTCTACACCTGAATCCATCGATATCACTTACATGGAAAATTTCCTCATGACAGGGTAGTTTGAATCCCACCATTTTGAGACTCCTCAAAAGAAGAAGATACCCCATTTTCATGATTCTGTCGCAGAAGTCCATATATATGATGCCCCTGAAGAAAATACCCTCTCCTGACCTTTCTCTGGTAGATTCCACAGGACCTCATTTCTGGATGCGCTAAAGAGTACCGATCCATGCACATAAATTATGATGAAGCCTTCTCTCATCAATAGACTTGATGATGGTGGGTTCTTAGTGGAAGGGGATCCAGATTCCCTATAGCAATGCACAAAATGTGAAACTTTTCTGTCATGGGATGCATCTCCTATCTTAAAGGTGATCGTCATTGGACTCTTTCTAAATTTCATTTGCGTATTGCTCATTTCTAGAATGATTCGAACTGGACACATCATCCAATAGGGAAAGGATACTTTAAAAAACTGCTAAAATCACAAGATGACATAGTGAAAGTTTGGAAGACTGGAAACCTTAATCTAAATCCGAGTTTATATAGAATTTATGACATGGACTCTTCTTTCAATCCAGAGACATTTTTGACTATAATGGAACAAGTTTGGGTTAAACTTCATGGCATTAAGTGGTTCTTTTGGCACCCAAAAATTCTAAATGACATTGTTTCATGCATAGGTACTCCACATAAAATTGACCACATAACCTTAAATGCGGATCTATGTCTCTTTGACAGAGTTATATTAAAAATTAACATAGATTCAAAACACCCTAATACAATCAAATTCACTGTGAATGAATAAAAAACTAAACTTCGAATTGAATATGAGAGAAAAACTCCCTCTTGTGACCTTTGTATGATTATTGGTCACACAATATCTAATTATATTGTGATTAAAAGGAAAGTAATCCATCCAATTGAGAATTTTTGGAAATAAATAAGGAGAAATAAAAAAGATAATGCTCCCATGATGGAAATATCTGAACATCCCAAAAAGAAAGCTAAAATCTGGACCAAAAAACACAGTTTAACACACTTAAGGGACACATAGGGTATAAACTGTTCAGATATTTCTGAAGAGGAAGACAATGCTATTAAATACCAAATCCTCTTGGAAGAACTTGAATATCTAGTTTTAGACAATGTAGGGATATCCAATGAGATGGAAGAATCTGGTTAGACCATATGGTATATTCTCATCCTAGATGTGGATCATAACCTTTGAAAAAAGGATAATTCACATGAACATGTGAATTTCAAATCTTGCAACACATGTACAACAACTCTACATAATGGTGATTTCCCTGAGATAGTTTTAGTTCCAACTGTGGTGATACACACCCTGGATTCAGGTACTGGACAGATCCAGAATCTACATCTTGTAAATGCCACTGGTATTTCAGTGTAAAATAATGAATCTATAAATTGAATTGATAATTTAGACTCTCACCCCCAAGATCAAGGATAATATTTTATTTTCTCTAAAACTCATGATTATACTAGACAAAATTCAAAATCTGAAAAACTAAGGACTATCCAGAATGAAAACCAGGACACAAACATAGCCTACTACTACTAAAGTGACTGAAACTGTCAGAAAAAAATTAGAATATTTCATTCCTTCTAACAGAACTACACCCTTAGTATATGTCCTATATAATGTCAAAACATCAATAGTTTCACTAAGTAGACATAAATTGAGAAACCTGGGGTGGATAAGAAACTTAACCCCAACACAATCATCTCCACTACTACAAAGTCATTTTTAGATGGGTCTCAACCTACTATTACTAATGATAATACTATTTCTATGATGTTCTGTAATATGAAACCTACAGTTCTAACCCTTAAGGATTCAATAACATGACTAGCTAACAAAGACACTTCTCTAGGGGTAAATAATGAAATAAATGTGAAAGATGATGAACCAATTTCGTCTATCCAAAGTCACACTTATACTATTAGAAATCCTTCTAATTTTGGGATCATCAAGACAATAAATAATCCATGTAATACTGCTATCATGGCATATAAATTGACTGGTTTTATAAGGAATATATTTTTCTTTTGATTTTTTTTAGAGTCATGCATTTTTATAGATCTTATTTTTTTTTACATTGTTAATTTTTAGGTGATCATCATAGAATATTTTTAAGTGGATTGTATGAATTTCATTATGTTATGTAGGAAATAAAGAATCTAAAAATCATACGATGTTTTCAAATCACCATGTAGGATGATTGCAAATCTCAAAAAATACCATACCCACTTTAAGGATATTCTTCTGACATCCTGTATGAAATTTTCCACACTTTTAAAAAATTATTGAGATTTATACAATCTTAATGGATGTTGTCAAATATTACCTGGGTAACAAGTCTTATAAAAGGAATAAAGAACTAAAAAAAATGTTACAGATCATAGCATGTGACTATACTGCACAAAACTAAATCTTGATGAGATGTGCCTATTACACTGATGAATATAATTATTTTTAAAGTTAATGAACCATTTAATAAATAAAATTGAATGAGGTTATATTAAAATTATTTAAACAATCAAGATATTATTGCAGAAGATTAGTATAAGGAAGGAAGAGGTGGGATTCAGGGATGAAAAAGCCTTTAGATGAAGAATATTATGTTTTTATGGTTTTATTCCTATTGGTGGTTTAGACTCGAAAAGATATTAGATATTTAATATAACTTATTGTTTCATTTTTGTGATGGGGGAATTTTCACACCAAATTATTGATGAAATGATCAAATTAAATGACTATGGATACAAAAGGAAAATATCATTAATAAATTCATTTTTAAAGTTCTTCTATATTTTAATCAGCTAATTTAAGGGTCCCTTAAGATTTTAATGGATGGATAAAGATTATTGGTTACTATATAGGTGTTAATTTTTATGTTATGCATAAAGGTACTCACATTGTTGGGTACTTGAATAAGGGTCTACTATGGTTGATGTGAGATATGTAATGGTGAATCAAAGACATGTATAAGGGTTAGTTCTTGTGTTAAGGTCATTTAAATTCATGGAAACCTAAAATATAATTGAAACATAGATTCTTTACAGGATATGTAAATGTGTAAAAAGGATTAAAATCTACACATGAATCCATAAAATCTCAAATAAACTCAATAAAAAATCAAATTCATGGTAGAAGCTCACATCAATAAAGCCTGAATTTTAGAAGCTCTTCAAAGGTAATGATGAAAACTGTATATATTTAATAGTAGTTAACTTTGTTAATATTTTTTTATATGTTAATCTTACCTTGAGACAAATTAATTTTTACATGGGGGAGCACATTCTGTTAGAGGATTTTTACTTGAGTCACTTATAGGAGATGATGAACAATCAATATGAGCCATATGGAAATCCGAGAGATGAGTTTGGAGTGGTTGATTGTGATATAAAGGATAATATTAAGGGTAAAATTCCTTGAATAATTAATAATAATATAATTTTTAAGCTAATTTGTTGAATTTTAAAAGAGTGGAATATTTTTTGGGACATTAAGAGGATGGATCAGAGGATAGGGAATCACATGGGGAAGGATTATAAGGGGGACTAGAGTAGATGAACTGAACATTATCTATAGATAATAATTATAACCCCCTCTTATTATTTCCCTTTTAATCTATTATTTTGTGATGATTTTATATTTTTCTATTACTAGTGAAATGTGTAACTAAATTTTTTTAGGGGAACCACATTAGAATGAATTCAAACTTTTTAAATTTTTATTTATATTTCTTCAATCATAGAAGTCTAATTTTCTTCTTGGATTGATTTTATGCTATATTTTTTATTTCTATAATTATCTATTAATAGAGGAAGATAGTTTTATAATTCATTATACATTTGAAAATTATATAACATTTAATTGAGATATATATATTGTGTGAGGTTCCACTAGATTTTTACAGTGTTGTTTTTCATATAGAGTTCCTATTTTATATTCTCTAGGAGAATCCCTTATGCCCTACTTCATATACCAACATGTGAAGAGTAGGGAAACTCTTACCTTGTTAACATAAACTTAAGTACTTCAATTATAAAATTTTAAGGTTCTTTTTTCTCAATGAAGATTCATCCACTTTCAAAGTTTGATAGAAATGTTTGGTCATTAAATAGTTCAATAGGAATGTTTTTTCACCAAGTGACATCTAGGTGCTTGAAGTCTCTTCCTGCATAACTTTTAATAATTTTACGTTGAATTCAAATGTAGAAGAATCAATAATGTTATCAATTTGGATAGTATATTTTCCACTAAATTCACCCATTTCCCCTTTCTTTCTGTTATATCTGTTTCATTTTTTTCTCCTCCACTTGCATCATTTTTTCATTACATTTTTTATCTACATATTCAATTTTTTAATTGTGTCATGTTTTTTTTATTTTTTGATTTTATTATTTTAGTTTTTCACCATATTTTAATTTATTGGGTTCTAAGCCACTAAACACTGTCATGTAGTAAATAAGATGACAAATAAATAAATTTTAGTGTGTTAACAAGTATTATACTAATGTTGTGTAACTATGGAATAACATTTTATTCATTAACATGTACAATTTATTATCCATAATTACTGATAAAATATATATCCTAATACATGGGTAGTATAGGGGAAGGTTCCTCATTATTAATATGGGTATCATATATTTTTTCATCACACCCTTTTCTCCTGTACTCAAAAGCACAGTGGCCCATTTTGTTTAAATAAAATGATTTAATGTGACTCTCATATTTAATGATAATACCAAAAGAATACAAAATATCCTAGTGTAATGTCTTCATATAGATATGAATACCCATCCCAGGGCTACTTACTCGAGAACAACCATATCCTAAGAGACCTCTATCCTGGGTACATGGACCAGATGATCTTCCACTTGACAATGATTCTTTACTACTGATATTATCTTGTATCTTATACTCAACATGATTCAGAAGGATTTGGATATTTCCATCATTGATATTTTTATAGATCCACACATAATCTTCACAATATTTTAGTTTACCTATTTTCTCCTCATATTACATGCAGTCAATATAGAAATGTTTCCTAAATTTTTCCTTGACATTGAAGTATTATTCCATCATATAATCAAGAAATGTCATGAGTAGTAGAGGTTCATCAAGAGTGGCACCAAAGATATTTTCTTTTCTTTCCATGTCACTTATTTTCCCTATGAATTCATTGAGAGGATACCAATATTTATATGTATAGTGTCATAGTTTTTATAGTTTATAGGAATTCTTTATTGACATGATCCTATAAAAAAATCAAACATTGATGTTATCCCAAAAATGTTTATATCCTTACCACTCACAAAGAAATAGGACATACTATGATAAATATTGGAGTAGATTTTGTATTTTTAGATTTTTCCTCTTTGTCTCTATGGTTACCCAAACCATTAGTTTGATAGTATCCCATAATCCCTAGTCTTATATGATAGACTTTATCATCATCTCTAATATATAATAGTTAAATTATTTCGATAATGGGTAATGGAATAACAGATAACTACTATCCTTTACAACTTATATGGAGGTATTTTATATGATATCATACCTTGGATATTTGAGAATATAAACTTGGATCTAATACCATATTTTCGATTTTATTTAAAAATATATTTTTCAAAATTTGAGGAAAGGAATAATATAGTGTGAGGAAAATAGAGCACACCAGAAACATCTTTATTCCCTCAAAACCAATTGTATTTTAAAATAAAAATGAGAAAATTTTGATTTATAGAGGAGATAAATTGTAATAAATTTGGTTCATGTAAATATTTTGGATCAAATATTTATACCCCAGTATTATGTTTCATTATATTGACAAAATAATGGGGTTTCATTATTTTCATAAATTTTATGACAGCAAATTCTTAGTCAATTAGCCTGAGTCTTGATTACTAACTTTCACCCACATGAAATATTATAATTTTGGCATTATTTCATTATTGATAAATGTTATTTTATGGTATCTAATTTTCTGTATACATTCATATCTCCCCTTACCACACTCACATATAAAATAACCGAGATTTCACTATACTGTGTGGAATATTTTGGAGAACCCATTATCTATATCATAAGGACTCCTTGTTTACCACACAACCCTATAAAACTACATTTCTAGACATATGGTACGATCTAATTAAATATGTCACATTTTTTGTGAGTAATGTTTCTTTTATGGTTTTATAATTGATTTTTTCCAGAAAATATTTTAGTATTTTTATAATTTGGATTCCTTTATAAAAAATACATGCATCATCCCTTGTTTTATAGTGTAAAGATGATACATATTAAATGATTTTTTATATATTTATTTATGATATATGTCTACTATATACATATTTATACACCTCATATTATATAAAAAAACCAATCCCATTTAAAACACTTTCTCATTCAATAGAATAGTAAGATCCACCTAACTCATCCATAATACTCCATGTAATCGTTATGTGTATATCATTAATAGAAAATTAATAAAATGTATAGGGTGAATTTGGGTGACCTATAAATGATACCATCAATATCTACAGTTGAAGGTATCCAACCACCAAATCAAAACCTCCATATCACCATAGGTTTTCTTCATACCCCACCCACAAACCCTAGACAACCCCTTAATTTTATCCTTATGGACCCACCTTAGTCTTGCAAATCAACCACTCTGGTCCACCACTAGCCTCAATCAATGTCATGTTTATTTTTACTCTACATCATTCCCCAATCAGTTCCTCTCCCAACACTTCTTTTGCCACTAATAAAATAATTTCCTATCGAATCTTCTATGACCCTACCAATATATAACACCCTAATATTATTGTAATTATTATCCTAGAAAAATTATATGTTGAATAGATAGTATTGTTTGAAAAACTAAACTAAAATTAACTGTGATATATTAATGACATAAAATTATATGTAATAAATATTACCATTATAATATAGCCACTAAATTAGTACTTATAAATATATGTAATTTTTTTTGAAATATATATCAAAAGGGTAATCAATGGTATGAAGTAATGTGCGTCTTCCTTACAATTATCATTTTTGTGTTTGGAAAGGAAATAGTATCCCCATGATTTTCCCTAGACTAATCCCATGTTTAGATTTAATAAGTATAGCTTGAGAAAAATTGTATATAATGGAAATTTTATTGAATGAAAGTATATATGTGATCCATTATAGCTGAATCTATTTCTATAGTTACCACCGGTGCTTGTATAATACCTATATATTATGTGGAGTTCTTGAATAATTTTATTTGTAATATTCCATGAGTGGTAAGTTCCACATCTCTGGTGATTATATCTATAAAGAATCATCCACCCTCTCTAATGAAATACTAAACTATCATCATGTGTAACTTTTCTTACAAGGTCTTGGAATTAATAATCAACCATAGGTTTTAATTTAATTTTTCTAGATGTATGTTAGAGTTATAACATGGGTCCATGAAGGGATGGTCGATTCAAGGTTCCATTGGTTTGGCATAGGAGATGATCTATGAGATATAATTCAAGGTGGTTGGTTCTAATGTGGTTATAAAATTGGACATAGATAAATCATATGATATAATTTAATGTAATTTGATATTATAGGTTCTTAAAAATTGGATTTTCCTAATAACATATTGATCAGATATATAGGTGTTTTAGTTCTGCATGGTTCTCTATGTTATTCATGGGGAAAGGTGTGGATTCTTCAAAGACATTTGGGGTTGGGGGGACTAGGAAAGGTGTCCCTATATCCAACAAAGTTTTTATTCTCATAAATTATTCACTCATTTTCATCAATAAAAGTCTTTTGGATAGACACATTATTACATACCATTATCGTTGTAATCAGCAGGGCACCTCCCACCTTATATATGCCGATGATACGATCATTTTTTTTTATGGGAGTGAGAGTTTTATAAGGGGTATCAATAAAATTTTGGAGGAGTAATATCTTTGTAGTGGGTATGTGGTGAACCTTGATTAATGTAGTTTCCATATTTCCAAAAAGTTCTTGTATAGTGGAGATACTTCAATGGTGAGTTACCTATGTATTACCTAACAGAGATTCCCGATTTAATACATCAGGGATATGATCTATCCATGTAGGATTTATATCTGTGACTAAGAAAAGATCATAGATTATATAACTAAGTGTATCACTAATCTAAAGAATCGATTTTGGACCTTCAATAAAAGAATAACCCTAGTTGATAGTGTCCTCTCCTTAATACCCATGCACATTTTATCTTCCCTTAGGGTTCCATTGACAGTGATCAATGAATTGAGAATATCTGGACCTCATTTATCTGAGATTCCCTTTTGAATGGGAGATATCACTGGGAATTATGGGAATGGATGGAGTGACCTATAGATGATGGTGGTATCAACTTGAGAATCATCTTCGACAAGATGCATGGTTTTCACGTGAAGTTCCCATGGGATGTTCTTGAAGGGTGAACATTATGGGGTAGATACATAGCGATCAAGTTTGGAGAATTTATAGTTTATGGGAAATGTAAATCATACTAATCATATATCCCAATCCAAACACACATTTTAGCTCCCCAAATCACACCCTATGGATCATCAGTATAGGTGAAATTAATTTTTGGTATGATAATTGGGAAAGGGAAAATATAGGCTTCCAAGGTTTTCCTGTCCTAAATATCACTTTCAGGAAAGCCATAGTTATTCCTAGTTTCACATGTGTGATCCTAGATGAGTATCAATAGGCTATTATTGATCTCATCAAGATCATTATCAACCCTATTATATGTATATTTACAGGTGTAACATCATGATCCTTCATCGGTAAGTGTTATCATCATCAGGAACAAGGTGTGACATAAAGGTATTTTCAGCTCGAAGCTATCTAGTGTACAAAAAATAAAGAGTTCTTTGACTGATCTTACTCATATTACCATAGAATAGGTCTAGGTCCCCTCCCTAAGTTTCATGATGATCACAAAAACTCCTACCCCCACCTTCATTACGAATCACGTGTAGTTTATTTTCTGACCACCTCATAGATTGGGGCATAATATAAATACAGACGACACTTGTGTCACATGTGTCATGCAGGGAGGTGGTATTTTTATTGACAATAGGGGGTTATTTTTTTTGATTTCTATGCCTTATTTGATATTGGAGATTCTACAAAGGTGGAGGCTGGGATGACATCAACAGTTCTCACTATCTACAGAAAACAAAACATTGATATAACTATTATTGAAACCAACTCTTCTACCATCCACAACCCCTTGAGTGTTCTCATATCAAACCCATGGTTAGTCTCCTATCCCATTCATATGGTAAAAGTACTTATACAAATAAAAATAAAATAATTATCATGAAGGTAACAAAGTTGAGGAATTCCCTTTCTCTAAGGCCAATCAAGACATGTCGATCACCCGCTTCTCCAACATGGATTCCTTTATTTAAGAGGTGCGAACTTAGTTTGTGTTGATTCCCTCAAGATATATTATTTTATACTTCCTTGATCATATTAATCTATTAATTCTTATACATGGTTGGGTCATTGATTTTAATTATAAAAGAAAAGATTGTGTGTGTGTGTGTCTTTAAAAAAATTATTCAATGTAATAATTTTGATTAAAGTCATTTGATGTTTAAATGACTTATTTTTTAAAGAATTGTATTTTATTATATATCATGTATTTTTATCTCAATAAATTAAATTATACATTTTTTTACAATTAATTTAATTTAATTTTTTGAAAATATATAATGAAAAAACAAATTAACAGTCATTTATTGATTTTAATTTCTAAGGAATAATAATAAATTCACTTTATGTTTAAAAGATTACATTTTTATATTAATTATTTTTCTGCATTATGTGACATTACATTAATATTATTTTTTATTCATCACTTTTAGGAATAAAAAATGTCGAAATGGGATTAATATTTTCAATAATCACATCCAAATTAAGCAATGAGGTTAATTTCTATTTATTACATTAAAATAAGTTACCAAGGTAAAAAATAATCAGTATGGTTGATTGTGTTGTCCTGACAGATAAAATTGATTTTTTTTCTAATATTGTTTTATATAATATGGTAAACCCTATTCCATCTATTAATTGGAGTTGTATGTTTATAGAACGTATCTTTAATAACATCTGCTAAAATATGGGTGTAGCTTTGAAAACCATTTTTTTAATGACTTAATTAAATAGTTTAATAGTTGACATACAAATGGAATGTTTTTGGAATTATGATTGAATGAGTTAATTGCATGTTCACCAGAAAACTTGGTCCATTCATTATTCTAAAAATTAAACATGGATTAATGGAATACTTTGGTTGAGGGTAATCTAGATATTTATTTCCCTCTTTCATTTTAAAATGATTCCCAAAGAACACAACATTAACACAAAAATCATATTTTTATGGTTTGTACCTCAAGGATATAATGAGGGATGAAAAGAGTAATAAAATCTCTTGCATTTGAATTTGAAAAAGGATTATTGTTTTTTTCAATGGGAACCCCATGATTTCACCGAAGGTTTGTCTAGCTCCTTTCGATCCAGCCCACATCTGGCCAAAACATGACCAGGATTTAGCCACAGTCAACCGTCTTATGGTACTCGATTTATTCCACGAGGTCACAATTACCATAGAGGGAAATTACAGCGTAACTTCTAGGATCTAAACCCATGACAAGTCTTAAAACATCGGTTCTTGGCTCTTACCCACATAGTCACTGAGTTAGATTCAAATGATACCATGCAGAACCACCATGTATCCTAATCCCCCGACGTGTACCCACGATGTTCTAGTTGTGAGCATCTAACCACACTATGACTACATTAGAAATCGTGGAAACACTGGTTGACTAGGATAGGCACCAAAATAGTCCTGCATGTCGAAGCCAGTCATGAAAAGAAAGAACCCAAGGTGCCTTGATCAAAATATAAAGAAATCAACATACCTATAAAGACAACTTGAGAACCAACCATGGCTCGATCACAAAATGAGAATACAAAAAAGACCCCCCCCAAAAGGCATTGGAAAACATGGGCCAACCTCTCTCACACTGGTTTCCCATGAACAAAAAAGACATCAACCTTCAAAGGTTTGAGTGAAAACCAAGGGTCTCTAGGTATTCCACCTATCCCTACAATAAAATACTCACAAATGGGACACAAAGTCCAACCACCTAGCCCAAAAAATTCAAAACCTCTCACAAGAAGGTAAAGATCAGAATGAAAAAAGATGGTCAAAAGTTAAAAAACACAGCCTACGAGGGCCCTGATCCACTCTGAGTATCCTTAGAAGGAACTATTCCCAGTAGGTCACCACTAATGCAGAAGAGAATAGTTGACCTAAAACTGATCAGGTATCCATATATGGAAATACCCAATGGAGCTTTAGTTTACAATAAAATACTTGGTATCAATCTTCATGATACTCATTGATTCGACTAGATAACCATAGACCAGAGAAACAATAGCCAACAAGGTGTTAAAAAGAAAGGCTTCACATGCCATATTGACTTACAAGGTCACTGCACCACCTGTGAACGAGGACTAAGTCATCATCCTTACAAAATAATGCCTCAACATTGATCCACATAACCTTCCATCAAAGTAAAAAGTTTGTGTAAGAAGACCTAAAGGTGTATTTCTCAGTAAAAACACACACTAACTGGTCTATATGCTGTGAATCATATGTGTGTAGTATGGTGCCCGAGACACCTCTTTTATTTGTTGACCAAGAGTCAAAAACCATCCTCAGTATATATAAGGCCCCATCCTTAAATATTACTTATCATTGAATTAAATTAATATTTCCCATTGAGGATCTTTTCAGGTTTAGAGTTTTAGAGAATTAGATCTTAACTATTATAGCTCAAAAGAATACAAAGTAGACACTTCTACTAAGTTTCCATAAAATAAAAACTCTTAAAAAGAAAAATGTCTTGTTCCATGTTTTATATAGCATGACTTTCCCTTGATCCCATCCTTGACACTATTCCACATTAAGTCCTGTGAAAAACATTTCAAAAAAACTTTTTGTGAGCATAAAAAGCTCAGTAAGGGAAACACAAAGAATGAAAACTGTTAGTTTTTCAAAACAACAAGTAAACCATGTACACTTTATCAAAGTAATACTTTTTACCTTTATGAACTAGTAAAAACTCTTCAGAAAATAAAAGATCATTATATACCCTTTTTAACCAAAAGATTACCATAAAAACTATATAAAGAACACATAACATATAAAGGTAACATGGGACATAAACATACTTAAGTGGAATAACCATCCTGTCGATTTCCACACATATCACTTAATGGAATAGCCATACGGATGACTTCCATACCCAATGCATTGGAGGTTATAATGTAACCACCCATCCTAGTATTCACAACACCACCCGTCATATGGTTTATCGCGTAACCACCCGTAAAATGTCCAAGTACCATTATAAAATCAAAAGATATAAAGCAAATATAATGGAAAGAAAACATTTCCATACTTTGATCACAATATATCACTTAAATATATTGACATAACAAATCCATTAAAAAACCATTTTCAATACAAAAATATATAAAATATTATATGGTATTTATTTCATTTTAAAAAACATTTCGGCTTGTTGAGGAAGCCAAAGACCAAATAATACTCGCGGCGGCGGAAAAGGTCGTTGTCACCGCATACGTTAAAAGAAACATTCCTTTTTGTCATTTAGTAAAATGATTCGTATAAAAAGATTCCTTTTGAATAAAATTAAAAGTAAAAGGGGTTTATACACCGTATAAAAGAAAGATGTGTATAAAACAAAATATGCCTCAGTGAAAGGAGATTGAGACGAAGTCCCTTAACTCGGGTCCGACTTGACTCGATCGTTCTTTAACGTCCTGAATAATAAACATAACTAAATTTATACTTACAAAAGAACCTTTTTTAAGTTCATTATTCCTTTTATATCACTTATTACCATGTTATGAACACTATGTAATTATTTATGTTAATAATGGTCGTTTGGTCGATCCTTGGTACATGAGTCAAAAATAACCTCTTTATAATTACAAGTTGTTCATGTGGTAAAATATACATTATATAAAGAATTATATTTATGATTTAGATATCATATATATCATATATATCCAGAATATACATTTATTTACAATAGTATATAACATTTAGTGGTAAGAAAGGAAATGCATCGTTCATGGAGACGGTAAGCCGTACGTACGCATGAACGCTACTTTCATTTCTATTTCCTATTTAATGGAGTGAAATCATAATGATATAAGGGTATATTATAATTACAGTATAAAATCATATATAATAACTTTAACTCTATCCTTTATACATCCCACATATGGAATTAACGAATCAAATCACTTTGAGGGGGCGGTAGTCCACACTTTCTAAAATGAAGATATCATGTTTACCCATAATGGAAACCATAAAGGCAAGACATAAAAGAAAAATACAGAAGTTTAAGGAAAACATAAACATATTATATATCATATATAAATATAGTTACGTCTGAATGGCCACATTTGAAGGTTTTATATGAGTGTTGAACAATCATCGTTTCGTGAGGCAGAAATTCACCATCCACAGAAATAGTATATTCTTTAACCATTAGATGTAGGTGGGTGAAAATGTAGCTAGAATAATTATTATAACAACATCCTAGTATATTTAGGATTCTGGTGTTGTTACAAAAAAAATGAATAAAAAGAGTTTAGGGGGTTGGAGAAGCAAAATAAAACATAAGAACACAAGAGAAGGCACTACCTTTAAATCGGGTAACTCTTTTTGATATGAGATCAAAGGCTTCCTTGGAAATTATTATGCCCAAATTGAGGCTTATAGAAGTAATTGAGAGATGTGGAGAGACAAAATGGTCAGGGTTTGGTCGAGCCAAAGGCTTGAGAGTTATGGGTAAGGTGGTAGAGGTGGGGGCCTTTTATAAGAGGAGAGGAGGGGCACTCTTGGAAAGTTATAAAAGGTTACTTTATTATAATTTTTTTCAGATTTAAAAGGTCTCAAAATTATATATTTCTAGGATAAGGTGATAATAGTTTGAAATCCACCCATAAAATAGGTTTTTGACATGTGTAGTTCTTATATTTTACATTATATTTTTATTTTATTTAAATCGTTAAATAATGAGGTAATCGCTGCATCATCATGGTGTCATAAATAATTTAATTTATTTAATGTCTAAAAATTATAATAAAAATATCATGATGTAGGAAATATATTTATATTTTTAATGAATATATTTAGTAAAAAATATTACTTGTATAACCCTATTTAAAAATTGTTTTAGTAAAACAACTCATGTTTGTGACATTTTAATTTTATTTTGAAATAAAATGTTTTTAATGTCATTTTCCTACCAAGGTGGCTCCATGGGGTCCCTAAGTTGACCCATGGATTGTCTTGGTCGGAAATGACACATCCAATAAGGGTAGTACATGTGTCAAGTTCATTTCATATTATTAAAACATTATTTTTACCTTAAATTACACTAATTACCTCTAATCGCGATTAAAAACTTTGAAGTTACTATTCACCAAAAAATTATTTTAATCCCATTGAACCACATTTTACTTCCTAATGACAACCATGTATGTCGGATTTTTGAAATTCAAAACACAGAGGTGGTAAATTTTCATTTAAAAGAAAAATCAGTTTTTTAAGTACCACTTAGTGGTTTCACTATTCATCAAAAATTGAAGTTTTTCAGAAAAAATACCAAAACCTCACCCTAAGCTATATTTGATATTACAAATTCAGAAATGATGTATATTTTACAAAATTCAAAACCTATAAGTTACATTAATTAATTTAATAATTAATTCCCGCTGTCAGAACAAATAGCGTGTTTTTATGAAATAATTTATATCAAAAGATTGACACTAGTTTAAGTCCAATTTCAAAGTGAAATAAATTCCACTGACCACTATTGGATTAAATCATAAAAATATATTCTAATTTCACTTTAAAACCAATTCAAAATAGAATCTAATCATATAAATAAATTAGATTAAAAAGTGGTTTTGAATTAAAATACAACATTTTTCACTATTCATTAAAAAAATGAACTTTATCGTAAAAATACCAAAAGTTCACACAAAGTAAATATTGATGTCCTGATTCTAAAGAAGCATTTTATTTGGTCCAATAGAATTTATAAGAGTGACCAAAACTACATTTAATGACAGTTTGCCATCAAAAGGTGATAAATGGACCTTTAGTGAAAATTAGAGTATATATTCCTAAAATTGAATTCTTTTAATATTTTAAGACTTAATATTTTGTTGGATAAATGTAAAAACATTTTTAAAAAAATATAATACTATTTTAGTTATTTCTATCCATTCCCACCAATACAACGACTACATGTTAACTACCACTTAAAATAATATTATTTTATTACTAGTGTGCAATGTAAGATTTCAAAGAAACTCTTTGTTGCGTATCAGGTACGCTATCAAACATAGCAACCCCTTTAAAGTAAAATTAATATTTAATTCACAAATATTAATAAATATGAAAATTCTTTATTTTTTATTTACCTGGGATGTTACATCCTTCCCCCCTTTTGGGAATTGTGTCCTCACAATTTTATTCACTTATCAAAATAAGTGGGGGTATTTATCCCTCATAGAATTTTCAGATTCCCACGTTGCCTCTTCAGCCATATGGTTTTTCCACAAAACCTTTACCTGGTTAATTACCTTATTTCGCAACACTTGCTCTCTTCGGTCAAGAATCTGGACTAGTTGTTCTTCATAAAAGAGATTCTCTTCCAATTGAACTACCTCTGGGATCAAAACATGAGGTGGATCTGGCATATACTTCTTATCATCGAAACATGAAAAACATTGTGTGCCTGAGATAAACTCGGAGGTAAATCCACTCAGTAAGAAACTGATCCAACTTTCCCCAAAATTTAATATGGTCCAATGAACCTTGGACTCAACTTTCCTTTCTTTACAAATCGCATCACACTTTTCCATGGTGAAACTTTGAGAAAAACATGATCACCTACCTCGAAAGATAGATCCTTCCTCCGGTTATCCGCATAAATTTTCTGTCTGCTCTGAGCTGTTCTCATGTGTTTCTGAATCAACTGAACTTTTTCTGCCATCTCTTCTAACAATTCTGGTCCCATCAGCTTTCTTTCACCTACTTCATCCCAAAAAGATGGAGTTCAACACCGCTTCCCATATAATTCTTCAAATAGAGCCATCTGTATACTGGAATGAAAACTATTATTATAAGAAATCTCAGCCAAAGAAAGATATTTGCCCCAACATCCCTGATAATCCATAGAACAAGCACGTAGCATATCCTCCAAAGTCTGAATTATTCAGTCTGACTACCCATCTGACTGAGGATGAAAAGCTGTACTAAAATTTAATTCAATACCCAACGACTTCTAAAGGATTTTCCAAAAGTTAGAAGTAAGCCAGGGATCACGTTCAGATACAATAGATAGGGGAACTCCATGCAACCTGAATATCTCTTTAAGATACAATCGAGAATGTTGATCTAGAGAGAAAGTATCTCGAATAGGAAGGAAATGAGCGGATTTAGTCAAGCGATCCACAATAACCCAGATTGCATTATTACCTCGAGATGTCTTCGGAAATACCACTACAAAGTTCATTGATATATTTTCCCATTTCAACTCTGGCACTCATAAAGGCTGAAGCATCCCTTTTGGTAACTGCCGCTCTACTTTAACTTGCTGACAAGTCAAACACTTCATAGTAAAATCATCAATATCTCTTTTCATTCCATCCCACCAGTAATACTCCCACAGATCTCTGTACATCTTAGTACTACCAGGATGAACTGAAAACAGGGAACTATGAGCCTCACATAACAACTCATTCTTCAACTGTGAATCACTAGGCACACATAATCTCTTCCCAAATCTCAAAACACAATCATTATCAATGTTGAATTCAGGAAACATACCCTTCTCAACCAGCTCTACCTTTTTCTGCAACTCACTGTCTTGCTTCTGTGCTTGATAAATTCTGTCTGATAGAGAAGATTTCACTAATACTTGAAACAAAATAGAAGGGCATCCTGCACCAACAACTTCTATGCCAAATTTCATCAAATCCTTAACCAAAGGATCATGTTCCAAACGAAACATTGTTAATGAAGCATTTCTTTTTTGACTCAAAGCATCAACCACTTTATTTTATTTTCCTGGATGGTAATGAATTGTACAATCATAATCCTTGATTAATTCCATCCATCTCCTCTGTCTCAGGTTCAATTCATTCTGAGTGAATATATACTTTAAACTTTTGTGATCAATATATATTTCACACTTTACTCCATACAAATGATGCCTCCAAATTTTTAATGCAAAAACAACAGCATCTAATTCCAAGTCATGTGTAGGGTAATTTACCTCATGAGTTTTCAACTAACGTGAAGCATATGCAATTACCTAATCATTCTGTATAAGGACACAACCAAGTCCTTTCAATGAAGCATCATTGTAGATAACAAACTCACCATTCCTGGAAGGAAGTTCCAAAACTGGAGCATTCACTAATCTTCTTTTCAACTCTTGAAAACAATCATCACATTCTTTTGTTCAGATAAACTTAACACCCTTCCAATTTAGCTTAGTCATTGGACTAGATAACCGTGAAAATTTTCTAACAAACCTTCGGTAATAGCCTGCCAAACCAAGGAAGCTACAAATCTCAGTTATATTTGTGGGTCTTGGCCATTCTTCAACAACCTTTGTTTTTTGCAGGATCAACAGTTATCCCATCTTTAGAAACAATATGAACAAGTAAAGAAATTTGTTGCAACCAAAACTCACACTTTCTGAATTTCCCATATAATTTATTTTCATATAAGGTTTGAAAAATAACCCTTAAATGTCTTTCAAGATCCTATTTAATTTTTAAAAACACCAAAATATCATCAATAAAAACAACCAACATTTTTCAACTGAGTCAACTAAGCCATCACTGAAACAACCTTTTTAGTTTTGATTCTGACCATATCCGGAGACTGATTTGAAAGGTCATTTCCCTTTGTATGCCTCCCAAGAAAATCTTCTCTCTTTCCTCTAAAAATAACCATTCTTAACACTGAAATACCTTAGGTGAAGCAACATGGTAATATGTAAATTCTATATCATTTCAATCATTCCATAAATTAATTTATAATTTTACAATTTTCTAACTCCTAAAGTTGTCTAAACTGACCTCTGATATCCACTATAAGTTCCCAGCCTTAAATATTAATTAACATTGAATTAAATGAATAATTCCCATTGAGGATTTTTTCAGGTTTAGAGTCTTAGAGAATTAGATCTTAACTATTACAACTCAAAAGATTACAAAGTAGACACTTCTAAAAAGTTTCCATAAAATAAAAACTCTTAAAAAAAACATGTCTAGTTCCATGTTTTATATATCATGACTTTCCCTTGATCAAATCCTTGACACTATTACACATTATTTAATGTGAAAAACATTTCAAAAAAACTTGGGGTGAGCATAAAAAGCTCAGTAAGGGAAACACAAAGAATGAAAACTGTTAGTTTTTTAAAACAACAAGTAAACCATGTATATTTTATCAAATTAATACTTTTCACCTTTATGAAGAAGTAAAAAATCTTCACTGAATAAAATATCATTACATACCCTTTTGTAACCCAAAGATTACCATAAAACCCATATAAAGAACACATAACATATAAAGGTAACTTGGGACATAAACATACTTAAGTGGAATAACCATCCTGTCAACTTCCACACATATCACTTAATGGAATTGCCATACAGCTGACTTCCATTCCCAATGCATTGGAGGTTATAACGTAACCACCCGTCCTAGTATTCACACCACCACCCATAATATTGTTTATCACATAACCACCCGTAAAATGTCCAAGTACAATTATAAAATAATAAGACATAAAACAAATATAATGGAAAGAAAACATTTCCACACTTTGATTACACTATATCACTTAAATATATTGACATAAAAAATCCATTATAAAAACCATTTTCAATAACAAAATACATAAAAGAGTATATGGTATTTATTTCATTTTAAAAAACATTATGTCTTGTTGAGGAAGCCAAAGACCAAATAAGACTCACAACGGCAGAAAAGGTCATTATCCCCATGTACGTTAAAAGAAACATTCCTTTTGGTCGTTTAGTAAAACTCTTTATATAAAAAGATTCTTTTTGAATAAAATTAAAATTAAAAGGGGTTTATACACCGTATAAAATAAATTTGTGTATAAAAAAAATATGCCTCAATGAAAGGAGATTGAGACGAAGTCCCTTACCTCGGGTCCGACTTGACTCGATCGTTCTTCAACATCCTGAATAATAAACTTGAGTTAATTTCTAATTTCTTAAGAACATTTTTCAAGTTCATTATTCCTTTTATAAAACTTATTACCATGTTATGAACACTATGTAATTATTTAAGTTAATAATGGTCGTTTTGTCGATCCTTGGTACTTGAGTCAAGAATAAACTCTTTATAATTACAAGTTGTTCAGGTGGTAAAATATCCATTATATAAAGAATTATATTCATGATGTAGATATCATATATATCATATATATCCAGAATATACATGTATTTACAATAGTATACAACATTTAGTGGTAAGAAATGAAATGCACCGTTCATGGAGATGGTAAGCCATACATACGCATGAAACCTAGTTTCATTTCTATTTCATATTTAATGAAGTGAAATGATAATGATAAAAGGGTATATTATAATTCCAGTATAACATAATATATAATAACTTTAACTCCATCCTTTATATGTCCCACATATGGCATTAACGAATCAAATCACTTTGAGGGGGCGGTAGTCCGCACTTCCTAAAATAAAGATATCACTTTTACCCATAATGGAAACCATAAAGGTATGAAATAAAAGAAAAATAAAGAAGCTTAAGGAAATCATAAACATAGTATATATCCTATATAAATATAGTGACATCTTAATGGACACCATTGAAGGTGTTATATGAGTGTTGAACAATCATCGTTTCGTGATGTAGAAATTCACCATCCACAAAAACAGTATGTTCTTTAACCATTAGATGTAGGTGTGTGTAAGTGTAGCTTGAATACTTCTTATAAAAACATCCTAGTATATTGAGGATACTTGTTTTGTTACAAAAGAAATTAATAAAAAGATTTTAGTGGGTTGTAGAACCAAAATAATACATAAGAACACAAGAGATGACACTACCTTTAAATAGGGTAACTGTTTTTGATTTGAGCTCAAAGGCTTCATTGGAAATACTTCTGCCCAAAGTGAGGCTTCTAGGATTAAGATATTGATTTGGAGAGAGGAAATGGTCATGGTTTGGACGAGACAAAGGCCTGAGAGGTGTTGGTAAGGTGGTATAGGTGGGGGCCTTTTATAAGAGGAGATGAGGGTCACTCTTGGAAAGTTATAAAATGTTACTTTATTATAAAATTCTTTTTCGGATTTAAAAGGTCCCAAAATTATATATTTCTAGGATAGGGTGATAATAGTTCTAAATACACCCATCCAATAGGTTTTTTGAATGTGTAGGTCTTATATTTTACATTATCTTTTCATTTTATTTAAATCGTTAAGTAATGAGGTAATCGGTGCATCATCATGGTGTCATAAATAATTTAATTTATTTAATGTATAACAATTATAAATAAAATATAATGATGTAGGAAATATTTTTATATTTATAATGATTATTTATAGTAAAAAATATGACTTGTATAACCCCATTTAAAAACTGTTTTAGTATAACAACTCATGTTTGTGACATTTTAATTTTAACTTTAAATAAAACGTTTTTAATGTCATGTTCCTACCAAAGTGGCTCCATGGGGTCCCCAAGTTGACCCATTGATTATATTGGTCGGCCATGACACATCAAATAAGGGTAGGACATGTGTCAAGTTCATTTCATACTATTAAAACATTTTTTTACCTTAAATTACACTAATTACCTCTAATCGCGATTAAAAACTTAAAAGTTACAATTCACAAAAAAATTATTTTAATCCCATTGAACTAAATTTTACTTCCTAATGAAAACCATGTGTGTAGGATTTTTGAAATTCAAAACATAGAGGTGGTAAAATTGCATTTAAATGGAAAATTAGTTTTTTAAGTACCACTTAGTGGTTTCACTATTCATCAAAAATTGAAGTTTTTTCAGAAAAATACAAAAACTTCACCCTAAGATATATTTGATATTTCAAATTCAAAAATGATGTCTATTTTTAAAAATTCAAAACATATAAGTTAAATTAATTAATTTAATAATTAATTCCCACTGTCAGAACAAATAGCGTGTTTTTATGAAATAATATATATCAAAAGATTGACACTAGTTTAAGTCCAATTTCAAAGTGAAATTAATTCCAACGACCACTATTGGATTAAATGGTAAAAATATATTCTAATTTAACTTTAAAACCAATTCAAAATAGAATCTAATCATATAAATAAATTAGATTAAAAATAGGTTTTGAATTAAAATACAACATTTTTACTATTCATTAAAAAAATGAACTTTATTGGAAAAATACAAACAATTTACACAAAGTAAAAATTTTGTCCCGATTCTAAAGAAGAGTTTTATTTGGTCCAATAGAATGTATAAGAGTGACCAAAACTATATTTAATGGGGGTTCTTCATCAAAAGGTGATAAGTGGACCTTTAGTGAAAATTAGTGTATATATGCCTAAAATTGAATTCTTTTCATATTTTAAGCCTCATTACTTTGTTGGATAAATGTAAAAACATTTAAAAAAACATATATAATCATAGTTTAGTTATTTCTATCCATTCTCTCTAATACAACGACTACGTGTTAACTACCATTTAAAATAATATTATTTTATTACTAGTGTGCAACGTAAGATTTCAAAGAAACTCTTTGTTGCATATCGAGTATGCTATCGAACATAGCAACCCATTTAAAGTAAAATTAATATTTAATTTGAAAATATTAATAAATATGAAAATGATTTATTTTTATTTACCTGGGATGTTACAGTATATTACCAATGACCAAGAGCCAGAGATCCAAAGTAATTCAAAACCCCCACACAATATGTGCCTTTATCAAGGTGAAAGTCACATACAACTATAACATCGCAAAATAAAAACAACAACCCAAAAACATGGGATCCCGGACATCCTACCAGAAAAAGTGTTCTCGATGCACAAGTCCAACATCTATCAAAATCTCGAACACATTCCTAACACTACTATATACCATAACCCAAGTAGTAATGTTCAAGAAAATAAACTCCTTTGATACCACCTTTTAATGTCCCGACCCGGATGCCACTAAACTAGTGCTCTGAGCCGGTTCGCCGCATGGCCTCAAGTGTGCCTCCCCGTATGCTAGAAGCTAGAAACCTGTAGTGAGGGGCTAGGGTGTGATAGTGGGGAGACAATGAACTCATACCAAAGTAAGAAAAAATATAAATAACTACGTATCATTCATAGAAGAAAGTAAACAGAGTACATAAGTAATAAGCAACTGAAATAGAACAATCAGTAATAGTAAAATGTTGTAAAATACCAATATCTATGCAAAACAGTACAACACTAGTCACCCACTGGTCCGACCATATAGAAAGAAATAAAAAATAAACTAAAATTAAAATTATAAGTCTCTACTACTAACTCTGAGCCAACCCATGTACCCAATCTCGAAACACTGTCGAACTGCACTAACCCGATATGTAGAACAACTCGATCATCTCTTCTTGATCATGCGACACTAGGCCTTAACCCTATCCACCATGAAACTCATTCTCAACTTTAAAAGCATACATAATCTCCACATGTACACCTAGGTGCATGTGTAGGGGTGAGAAATAATCTCAGTAGGCCACCCTGATAAGAAACCAATAACTGTGATTCTAAAAGTGTATGCCACAACAACTTACTCAGCCTAGCTAGAACACAACAAAAGGATATATACCAAATGTTCAACCTAATTCAAACCCAGGTTCTATAATCCCTGTCAACTGTGAAAGTGCCACAATGGATGCTGATATCTATATACGTATACATGTATAGTCTCATACCTATACACATATACATAAATATTAATATTAATTGGTATGTGTATCAGACAACATTAAACCACATTAGCAGTCGATCCTTGGGTCTGTAATCCCGATACATGGACATCCTGTGCATGTGAATTGAGTTGGATGTCATTCCACTCAAGTCGTGTATCATTAATTCGATCTATGGGTCCACAATCCCATCGACATGTACCTGCTTCATCCAATGCCAAAATTATATCTCTGAGAAAGAAACATCACCACAGGGGGATACTCATCCTACACCTAGGTTCACACCTACTCACCTACAATCCCTAACCTAGGATACTGTATAATGTTGGTAAATCTTATAAAAGTTCACTGGTCAAAAAACACATAGAATTTGCCCAAGAATCTAACTAAGACTCAGAATACCTCACCTGAAGGCATATAAAAACCTCATCCTCTGGCATATCAATCAAACAAGGTCGAGAATATTATATCATCATTTCATCATGTATTAGGGTAAAACCCAGTATATAAGCATTTCAAAATGTTATAGGGCCAAGCCCAGTGTATCGACACTTCAGCATGTATCATTTATAAAAATTTCCAACAGATCCCATCATGGGAATCCCTCATTAGATCCTTGGTTTTCACGGAATTTTTAATAAAAGTCTCAATTATCCCGAGCAACCTACCACAACTCACTCATGGACTTTACATAATTAACCTCTTGAGAGAGTACATTTCCTTTTAACCAAGATAGTGGTTCACCCTAGTTATATAATATGAAATTAGTCACGTGAGACCTATCTTGTCTTTTAACCGAGACTATGGCTCACCCATTTCTAATTACCTCTTTTAAACTATTTCACAACCCATTTAAAAAACAACACATGTGAATTAAAATATCACATGTTGTAACATAAGTAACTCTTGTGGGAAAAACATTTACATAACCAATTGCATAAAGTAAGGCTCAACGACCAATTCCCAGGTAATACCTGTGGTTATAGTATAGTATCAGTAATAACATGTCTCAAAAGATAGATCCAAGGAGAGAACACCCAAGCATCCCCAAAAAAATAAATATGCATCGCATCAGGCTCAACAACAACCAACTAGGAAGCACCTCTAGTAAACACTACTGCATCAGCAAAACCAAGTCAGATATAAAGAAACAAGTAAGGGTAGCCCAAAATACCAACCCAACACTACATCCACAGCCCCATGGGATTACATGTTTTGCATGGGTTATAGGTGACACCCGAACACCATCACTTCCAAATCCTAACATAACAGTTCAGGGTTGGTCAAACCACGATCACCCACTGGGTCACTCTAGTCAAACCCATAGGGGGAATCCCACTCAAGATCCTCCACGTAATAAGAGAAAAGGCATCAAACATGCTATCCTTAGATAAAAGCATGGGAGGAATCCTACCTGGGATCCTCAAACGAAGAGCAAAAAACATGTCCTATAACAGGGATTCTCTCAAAGGAAAACAATTTAGAGATCCTACAAGGGGCTCCCTAGACCAACACATAAGTGAAGACATCCCTTAGGGGATCCTTGGACACATCTGGTCCCATGTCCTCATAGGCCAGAAGGGCACATCTCACAAGGGAAATTTCCTAAAACTCATTTGTCCCAAGAGATATCTCATTGCTCATCTTAGATTGAAGGTCTCAACTATGTTGGTCCAAACAAGCAACCTATCATCCATAACAAGTCTCACTCTTAGGTTACAACATAACTCAATAATTGGAGGAAAAACATCTACATTTAGATAGAAACCCTCTAAACACCATTTATATGACCTCTAAATGTCTTGAGTATTCCACCATTGTGATATATGTGGGAATACTCTCAGAATAGGCTACTCACATGCCCAATTTGGACTTCCAGGGCACAAAATACCCCAAACTTCTAAGCAGGAAAAGTACATGGACAAAACACATGGGGTCTTCCAATGTAGTAGTACACGGTGTTTACATCAGAGTACAAATCATGTACTCTTATCCTACACCATGGATGTGTAAATATACATACCCATAACACATGGGGTATTCCAATGTAAAAGTATATGGCGTGTACTGCTTAAAAACCAAAAACCCAAGTTCTTTCTCACACGGTTGGACGCATGACCAAGACACTACATGACGTGTACTCAAAGTAAATGGTGTGTACTTTGGAGAACTTCTTCATCCACAAAATGGAAGAACACATGGTGTGTTCCACTAGAACACATGCTATGTAACCTTAGTTTTTGACGTGAAAACCCTCAAAATGACCGAAACACCTGTTTTCACCCCCAAAACAACATATCTGACCATAAGAGGCCACAAGAAAGAATAAACTGGCTTTAAAAACATAAAATAACATTTTTAAATATGATTTATGGGGAAAATGTAAACGGACCTACCTTCATGTGGAAAGCGTCGAACATCAGTTGATTTCACCATCAACCGATGTTGCACTCCGAATCTACGCACCAAGGGCTTCGATACAATAACTATCTTGACATCCATATCTCTCCATTTTTTGATCTCTATTTTTCTATCTCCATTTTCACACATAGGACACATCCAAGGAGGAGCTATAACACCCAAATTTTTCATAGTATTTTATCTCTTTAAAGTAATTCAATAGATTGCGTTATACGCAACACCGTGTTCAAGCGCATCACGACCTCTCAAACTAGCCATTTAAAAAGCGGTTATGAATAGTATTAATCACATTTTAAATTATATATATATATATATTATAATTTAACAATCATATTTTTTGTTTTTAGACGTAATATAAGGAAAAATCCAATTTGTTAAATAAAAGAAGTATTTTTCAAAAAATGCTGTTTTTCCGCCTTTAATGGTGAACCCTTTTTATATACAATATTTGACAGTTTTATATATTCAATTTAATGAAATTTAATTATTATTTAGTATAGGGACATAAAAGTTTTGTTTGGATAAATTTTTTGTGTTTTTTTGATAACATTCATATTTTGATGAAAAGTGAAAATTACTAAATTTTAATTGAAAAAAACTTTTTTTAATCAAAATAATTTATAGCGTTAAATTATAAATTTGAATGGTTTTGAAGTATAATTAGATTATATTTTTATCATTTAATCCAATTTTGGTAATTATAATTAATTTTAAATTAAAATTGGACAAAAACACATTTCAATATTTTGATAATTTTTACTTCTCAAAAACTCGTTTTCTGTTTTAGAAAAAAGTTATAAAAATTAAATTAATTAATTAATATTATATATTTTGAATTTTGTAAAATATAATTTATTTTTTAATTTGTAATTTCAAAATTAGCTTAGGGTGCTTTTTTGGTATTTTTCTGAAAACATTCATTTTTTGATGAATAGTGAAAAAGTCTCCGTTATTGTTTAAAACCGAGTTTTATTTAAATAATAGTTAATTTTATTTAAATTTATTTTAATGTACAAATAGATAAATAAAACCTATATTAGTACATTGTAATTTATTGGTGTCACTTTATAATAACAATAGATATATATAATTTTAATGAACTTTTTAAGGTATTTTACGCACCTTCTAGGCATGTTAGCAAATTTGCATAAAACGTAATTTTACCGCTTCTGTGAATGGAATTTCAAAAATCCAAGAGATACAGTTAAAATCAGTAATTAAAATTTTGTTAAATAAGATGAAAATAATATTTTGTGAATAGTAACTTTTGAATTTTATTTATCATGATTAAAAGATAATAGGGTAATTAAAGGTAAAATTGATATTATAATTACACCAAAATATTTCATAATTATATTGGATAATTTTATTTAGAAACAATTTAACCTTAGGAATAAAATATGATCATTTTGATCCAGTTCGATTAAATAAGGACATTTATTATTATTTTATTTAAAGAAGAGTTAAAAGAGTTAAATTTAACTTTGAATAACTAAATCATTTTTAATATAATGTTATAGATAAGATAATTTCGAATATAAATATTAATTAGAAAGATAAAACAATTTCCTAAGACATGGTATTTTATTTATAATTTTTATACATTAAATAATTAAATTTATTTATGACACAATGATGAAGCAATAATTACATTATTAACGAAAGATTAAATCAATTGGTAGTAGAAATATTGAAATAAATGTAAATTGAGACCTTTGAGGCATTATAAGAATTTTCTAGCTTAAAATTACATGTCAGGGTTGAGTAAATAAATTTTATTCAAAGTGATAATTTTTTTATGACTTTCACAAAAGTCAAATACTAAATAGTTTCAAAATTGAAATAAATGATTTTTTTATAACAAATACCATTTTATTAAATTATAAAATAGTACTAAAATTTAAAGTTTGTCCAAAGGACTTAAATAATTTTTTATATGTCATTAATGAACCAATTTAGGTTCTCTTTACATTTTATAGTATGTTTATTAACCATATAGTGTAAGAATACAAGAAGACATGGTACGAGTTAAACTTTTTAACTAAGGGTTAAATCTAAAAGTTAAGATTAATATGGTGATATAAAGTTGTCTAAAACCAATTGTATGAGAGGAATTAGAGACTTCACGATAGTATCATCAAAATAAATCAATTTGGATCCATTAGAAACTGAAAATTATTTTATAATAAAATAATATTTCAAACTTTTTCTAAAGTCCCTCTCACCTATCTTATAAAAGGGTACTTCCCCTTCTCTTAATTTCACACCTCCAAAGCCATTTGGATCGGCCAAAACCTACTCAAATATCCTCCCAAATACCCTCACTTCATCATAGAGGCCATACATTGATCATAAATTCATCCTAACGATCCATTTTGATAAAATCAAATGGAAGCAACCAAAGAAGAGGAGTTTAAACGTACCCTCAACTGAAATAAAGTACAAGATAAGGGTTAATTCCTCAATCTCATTATTATCTAAGATTTTTTATGTTTAAGAATTTTCTGGAATGTATTTATCATCCATGTCCATCTAACATTAATTACTTTTCAAGAGTAATAGTTTATGTTTTATTGAAGGTACTATTTAACTAGATCATCATTTAAATGATTTAATGATTTACTGTTATAAATCTTTTTAATTAATGTCCATGTTTTCAAAATGATTTTAAATATTTATTTATACAGAGATTATTGTTTTAAAATGTTAATTCCATTCTAAAGTTTAAATGTGTTATGGGACACTTTGATACAAAAATATATTTTAAATGACTTCCTTTATAAATGCGTGACTTTTGAATGATTTCACAAAAAGCTATATTTCTCTCAAAGAGTTTTTCTAATCATTTTAAACTATGTAAACATCCTTTATGGGATATTATTCTTGATTGAGGTTAATTTATCATAAATACAATCTTCAATATTGTATTGAATGAGTTATTATGTGTTTCAATTTGAATGTTCTATTTTTATACCATTCAAGATTTATTATTAAAGTATTGACATTTTAAATGCTAGTTTTAATATGGATATTTATGTTATGCTTCATTATTTTCATATGAGGAATGCATAGGAATTATTTAGTGACAGTTGGTGCCTGTTATAGCTCCTCTATGCATTAATATGTCTCATGAGACAAACTAGTGTCTTGGAATAAGGCCTTGACAAAAATTTTATTTGTAGTCTTGGCACGAGGCTTTAACTATGTGGTTATGATGTCCAACATTATGCATTCACTCTTTATGAAATTAGTGAATACATGTGATGATTCTACTTGTAGAATATCCATGTTCATGTTTATGTGGAAATGTTTGATTTATTTTTTCCATATTATGTTTAAAAGGATTTGTTTTTATTACACATCTTTCTATAAAAGTTTATAGTCTCTTCTATATTATTTACCCTTACTAAGCATCTTAGATCACCCCTTTCTATGTTTTATTTTTTCCTAGGATGAGAAAAAGTAAATTATGACCAAATTGTAGGGATAATATAAGGGATATGAGTGTTTTTTATTAATACACAATGTTGTTGTTTTTAATTTTATATTGTAATGTAAAAATCATGTATGTATCTAGTACTTCCAATGCTTCTAAACTGATCGTTCCTTGAGGACCTAATTCCTTGTAATCATTCCAATGTTATGTAATAATTCATTGAGTCAGGGTAACTAGGGTAGGGGCATTACAGTTGGTATCAGAGGAAGTTTAGTACAAACCTTGGAAAATAGATTTACAAAAACTCATATTAGTGAACACGACCCTATGGATTTTTTCACGAATGAGAAAAAACAGGATTTTTAGAGAGATGAGATACCTTCTCTCACTAGGACCGTCGAGCAATTTAAGTTCCTCTGCCTAAATCCATCGATCTCACATACATTGAAAATTTCCTCATGCCAGGGAAATTTGAATCCCACCAATTTGAGACTCCTCAGAAGAAGAAAATACCCCATTTTCATGATCCTGTCATGGAAGTCCATACAGATGATGCCCTTAAAGAAAATAATCGCATCTGACCTTTCTATGGTAGATTACATGGGACCACATTTCTGGATGCGCTGAAGAGTACCGATCCATGCACAGAAATTACGATGAAGCCTCATCTCATCAAGAGATTTGATGATGTTGGGTTCTTGGTGGAAGTAGATCCAGATGCTATTCAACAATGCACAAAAATGTGAAAATTTTCTGTCATGGGAAGCATCTCCTATCTCAAAGGTGATCGTCGTTGGCCTCTTTCAAAATTTCATTTGCATATTTCTCATTGCTGGAATGCATTGAACTGAAAACTCCTTCCAATAGGGAAAGGTTACTTTCACATACTGCTAAAATCACAAGATGACATAGTGAATGTTTGGAAGACTGGAAACCTTAATATAAATTCAGATTTACCTAGAATTTCTGACTGTGACTCTTCTTTCAATCCACACACATTTAGGAATACAATGGAACAAGTTTAGGTTAAAAATCAAGGCCTTAATTGGTTCTTTTGGCATGAAAAAATTCTAAATGACAATGTTTCATTCATAGGGGACTCCACATAAAATTCACCACAGAACCTTAAATGCGGATCTAGGGATCTTTTCCAGAGTATATTAGAAATTAAAATAGATTCAAAACACCCTAATACAATCAACTTCACTGTGAATGAATACAAAACTAAAATTTGAATTTAATATGAGAGGAAACCTCCCTCTTGTGACCTTTCTATGATTATTGGTCACACAATCTATAATTTTATGGTGATTAAAAGGCAAGTAATCCATCCAATTAAGAATTTTTTGAAGTAAATAAGGCGAAATATAAAAGATAAAGCTCCCATGATGGAAATATCTAAACCTCCGAAAAATAAAGCAGAAATCTGGGCCAAAAACACACTTTAACACACTTAGGGGACACATTAGGTATAAACTGGGCAGATGTTGATGAAGAGGAAGACAACGCTATTAAATACCAAATCCTCTTGGAATAACTCGAATATCTAATTTTAGACAATGTAGGGATATCCAATGAGAAGGAAGAATCCGGTCAGACCATATGGTCTATTATCATCAAATATATGGATCATAACCTAGGAAAAAGGGATAATTTACATGAACATATGAATTGAAATACTTGCAATACATGTATAACAACTCTACATAATGGTGATTTTCATGAGACAGTTTCAGTTCAAACTGTGGTGAAACACACCCTGGATTGAGGTACTTGACAAATCTAGAGTCTACATCTTGTAAATGCCATGGATATTTCAGAGTTAAATAATGAATCTATCAATAAAATAGATAATTTAGACTCTCACCCCCATGCTCAAGGATAATCTTTTATTATTTTTTAAACTCATGATTATACTAGAAAAAATTCAAAATCTTATAAACTAATGACAATCCAAAATGAAAATCCGGACACAACACAGTCTACTAATACTAATGTGATTGAAACTGTCACAAAAAAATTGGAATATGTCATTCCTTCAAATAGATCTACACCCTTAGTACAGGTGCCTACAAAATGTCAAAACATACATAGTTTCACTAAGTAGACAGATATTGAGAAACCTATGATGGAGAAGGAACTTGACCCAGGCACAATAATCTCCACTGCTACAAAGTCCTCTTTAGATGGCTCTCAACCTACTATCAGTAATGATAATACAATTACTATGATGTTCTATAATATGAAACCTACAGTTCAAACCCTTAAGAATTCAATAATACGACAAGCTAATAAAGACACGTCTCTAGGGGTAAATAATGAAATAAAAGTGAAAGATGATGAACAAGTTTCTGCTATCCAAATTCACACTTATACTATTAGCAATCCTTCTAATTTTGGAAACATTGAGAAACTAAATAAGCCATGTAATACTGCTATCATGGCACATGAATCAATTGAACATGGTACCACTACATCGATACAGGAACCTAAGCCCAAGCAGGTTTTGAATGTCTCTATAGACCAAATGCAGTACTGTATAGCTCTAGAAAAAATTTAAAAAAAGAACACAGATACTTCATAGGTCCTAGGTACAACTATCTCTCTACTTGTAAATAGTGAATATTTTTCTATAAAGTCTGGTAACTCTACTTCAAATCATAATTCCAATGTTTTGTTATTGTGTTCTATGAAATCTACAAACTCTTCTATGAGTAATCTAATATCTGAACCACCAATGAATAACACCATACAATCTAGTAATAAATAGGAAAAACACTCTGATAATAAAGAATTCTGATGGTCATCCCAAAATAAATGCTCTAGAAAGAAAGAAAAAGTGGGGTTCCAACTCCAAAACTAGATTTTCATGAAGATCCTTTTTTTGGAATTGTTAGGGGACTGCTAACTTTTAATTGTGTTAAAGAGAATGATTGACACTCATAATCCTTTATTATTTTCTATTGTGGAGCCAATAATTAACTATGCCTCAAAATAATCTTATGTATTTCAATAAAAATTATGGTTTTACTTGTGCAATCACTAATAACCTCAATGCAGAATCGTTATGGATTTTTATCACATTTTGTTATAGAATATTAGTGTTTACAATATCTCCCACCAGATTTTTTCTTGAAATTTTAATATATATGACACACATATTTTATTCTATTTTGTTTATGTTATGAATAGATACTATGAAATAATAACTCTTTGGAATGATCTCTCTTATCTTGGCACTAATATTAATGCACCCTGGTTTATTATGGGTGATTTTAATGCCATTCTCAAATCAATTGAGAAAATTGGACCCTATCACACTTCTATTTCCATGAGATAATTCAAAGCCTCAATAAATGACTACAATATCATATAAATCAATCACACTGGTGCAAAATAAAATTTGTATAGAAGACACTACAACAAAGTAGATGCCTCCAAGATAGATAGAGCCTTCACGAAAGTCCCTACTTTAAGTAAATGTGACACTATCACTATTACTACTCTTCATAGGCTGAAATCTGATCATCACCCCATCCTGGTCAGTGTCTCCACTGAAGACATGAAACCCCTGATGCCTTTTAGATTTAACAATGTATGGTTCTATAATGACGAGTGCTCTCATATCATACAAAACCTTTGGTCTTCAATCTCTCGTAACAATGATGCCCTTGTCCTTAATCTCATATTAAAACATCTAAAAGAGAGTCAAAAAATTTGGTGCATCTCTAAATCCAAAAAAATTAATAATGAAATCAGGATTCTTGAGAAAGATCTCAATGATCTTCAAAACACAAATACCAACATTGACCTCAACATTGACCCAACTAAAGAACTAAATATTGCGGTCAAACTTAACTCCCTACTCACATTCAATGAAAATATGTGAAAACAAACGTTTAAAGCTAAATGGTTAACATATGGTGATAGAAATACTAAAATGTACAATTCCCTTCAAGGAATCAAGAAGGACTACAAGTAGTTAACCCTTTTAGTGGATGGGGATGCGCTCCATGATAATGAGGATGACACTGCTCATCATATGTCTCATACTATGAAACAATTTTCAATGGCCCTAATATAAATAAAGTCCCCCTACCTGGGTTCACTACTCTAGTGATCAATGATGAGGACAACTCCCTCCCTCTCAAAACACCGCTATATCATGAAATAAAGTACAATGTATTTAGTCTGAATAATGATAGTTCTCTAGGTCCTGATGGATTTAACAATGGTTTCTTCCAACATTAGTGGGTTGTGATTCAGTTTGACATTTTTATACTGGTAAAAACCTTCTTTGCCATTGGGGTTCTCCCTCACGCTATGAATGCCCAGTTTCTCACCTTGATTCTGGAAGTTGGGAATGCCTCTGAGATTCATCTGTTTAAACCCATTGATCTTATCAACACTCTTTTTAAAATTATCATAGAAATCATTGCCAAAAAACATTCCACTCTCACAGAAAAAATTTCCTAATAGAACCAATTTGGTTTTATAAAGAGAGGATCCATTCAAGACTATATTTTCCTTCCTAATAATGTGTCAATAATTTTAATAAAACTAATAGGGGAGCCAACATCACTATTAAAATTGATTTCAGAAAAGCATTCAACAACATGGAATGGAGGTTTATCTTAAAAGTCCTTCAAGTTTATTGTTTTACCGCATCTTTTATAACTATAATTAGAACCCTCTTCAACTTGGAGTCCATCTCTATCCAGGTCGTGGCCTTACCTAAGGGCTATTTTTAATGTACCAAAGGCATCAGGAATGGTGACCCCTTATCTTCCATTCCTTTCTCGATAACAGAAGACTACCCCAGTCGTCTGATCAGCCGTCTGGTGGACCAGAAGAAACTAAATCCCATTCATGTCTCTAGGAATTTGAATTCTCTTACTCATCTTTTTTATGTTGAAGACATCATCCTTTTCCTTAAAGGGGATAAAAGAAACATTATAAACCTCAAAAATTCCCTCTCAGACTATGAAGAGGTTTCTGGTCAAACCATTAGTTGGAACAAATCTTGCATCTTATTTGGGAAGAATTTCCATCTAGATAGAAAATATAACATTATATGTGACCTGGGTCTAAAGGAATGTATTTTTCCTTTCACTTATCTTGGTGTTCCCATTTTTTGTGGTAGACCCAAATCTTGTCACTTTGTGACTATCGTTGACCATGTTCTAAATCAGTTATGTTATTGGAAAGGTAAATCTCTCTCCATGTCCTGTAGGACTTGCCTTATTAAATACACTATAATCTTGAATATGGTTTATTGAATGATTTTCTATAAATGGATAGTTGGACTCTTTAAAAAAATGAACACCACTATAAAGAACTTCATCTAGATTGGTAGCATTCTGGAAAGAAAACTTCTGATTGTACCTCGGTCAACTTGTTTCTACCCATTGAAAATGGTGGTAGTGGTATAAAAAATATCAAATAATTTAATGAATCCCTTCAAGAAATACTCACTTTGAAACTTTTTCAAAATACTTATGAAGCTATTACATTTCTTAAAAATAGAATTCTATTCAAACATAAAATGAGAAATTCTAGTTTCATTAACTTATCAATCTGGACTTCCATCAAATACTCCTTCACAAATATTATGAATAACTCCAGATGGATGGTCTCCAGATACTCCTCCATGAAATTTTGGTTAGATAACTAGACTGGAATTCCATTAATTTCCATTATTACTCTTGATCAAATCTCTGATAATACCAACAGCTCTGTCAGAGAAATTTTAAACTATCAACATGACCACCTTCCTAATACAATTATGAATGTCATTGAAAACTATGCTTTATCCCATACCAAATATTTATTAACTTTGGAGCCTACTCAAAATGGTATTCTTAACTCAAAACATTTCTACAAGCATTATTTCTGTAACGATGAATGTGACTAAAGTTGGATAAAACATTTCAATAAACCTTGGATAAAACCTTTCAGATTCAACCTCATATGGCATCTTGTTGAAAACAGAGTCCCCACTAGAATTTTCCTCCAAATATTTTGGCATCCAGCTATTATCTATGTTAAAAATCTGTAATCAACATATAGAAGATTCTAACCACCTATTTTTCTTTTGTGCTACTACTTCTGCTATTTGGAACTATAGTCTTGACATTTTTGACTACATATGGTTGATTCTTGACTCTGTCATAGCTCAACATAAAAAATGTGCATAAATAGAAGGCTCTCATAAAATCGAGAACCTATTCTATGTTGTGGTTTCTAAGCTCCACCATGTGATATGGTATGATTAGAATACTATTATTCATAACAGTTACTCATTTAATCAAAATAAAGGTCGGATGAAGATCCTCATTTCCATATATGAAGCTGCCTCAATTCAAAAGGGACATTTCCACAACACCGTTCATGACTTTGGGATCCGGAGGTGTCTAAGGATTAAAGGAAATTTCTTTCAGATGCATTGCACACTAGAGGTGTTCTAGAGATCCCCCTATATGGATGGATCAAGATCAATATTGATGGTGCCTCAAAAGGAAATACAGAAACTGCAAGGTGTGGTGCTGTTTTTAGGAATCATCTCAGTCAGATACTTGGATGCTTCAAGGGTAAATGTGGAATTTCCACCTTCCTTGAAGCTGAGACACTGGGTTTGATACATGCTATTTCCATTTCCAAGATCTTTGGTTGGAATAACCATTGGATTGAAAGTGAGTCGAAGAATATCGTTAACACGATTTGGAATGTCATAATTTACCTTACTTAGATAATTACTACCCATTGTATAGAACGATTTCATTCCCTTATTGATCTTAAAAATATCATCACACATGTTTATCGATAAGAAAAATGTTTGAAGATGGTTTTCCCAATATGGGAGTAAATCAGGACATCACCTGGTTCGAAGACATTATATTGCTCTTATTTCCTATTATGAAAAAGATTGTAATATGTTCCTGTTTTTAGAATCTTGTAATATTTCTTTTAATAACATTTCTTCTTTGTTCATTGTTTTTCCAAGGCATCACCTTTAAAAAAAACATTACCCAAAGATAGAATTTGAAGATTAGTATAGAAGAACATAAAAAAATTTTGTAGTGTAAATGTTATGTGGTTTTCTAAGAAAATACATCTCATTCTGGATACAAACAGGTAGAGGTAGATCTAGCACAGATGTACTTAGGAGTGAAAACTCTGACAATGAATTTTGGTCTTAACCTGGGGTATCTTGGTACACGAAAATGGTCCTTTCTTCACACTTTTTATTGACACTCCCATGGGATATGCTTATGATAATTCACATTTTCTTTACAAAACTTTATGAAGTATTTATCAGTCAATATGATAGAAAATAAATTTTTTTATGATAATGTGACTAGATGAGTGAAAATATTCAATTAATGTTGATAAATTTTCTTGTTTTTGATTCTACATTATGATATAATCTATCCTAGTGTGTTTCATCATTTAGAAATGGTCCCCATTAGAAGGAATGGGAACTCCAACAATACACATGATCCATTGAGTCAGAAATATCATATCATTCATTTTCATAAGCTAGAATTTTGAAGGGAAATATCCTATCATGTATTCTGATTATATGAGGAAATAAAATCATGTGTTCATAAGACAAGTAAATAATTCTCCGAGTCCTATGGATTTGAAGGGAAGCCAGAGAAGAAGAGGATGATAGAGAGAATGATGGATAAAGGGAAGAAGGGAAAGATGGATTTTCCTATATGTGGTACCTGTGGAAAGAATCACCTTAGTAAATGCTTGAAGGGAATGAGTGTTTTTTATAAGTGTGTAGAAAAAGGACACCAGGTACATGATTTCAAGGGTTATAAAAAGGTTTCAAATGTACAATGGTTCATCTCTAATGAGTTGGGGACTACACGAATCAATGTCACAATCAGAAAAGTATACCCCAAATAATGCTATTGGATAATAATCAAGGAATGATTCTACCACAGATAAAGATTAATGATTTGTGTTCTTCTGTTGTTATTAAATAATTGTGTCATTTGAGTATTTTATTAATGATATACAGGTTATAAGAATTATAGAGTATATAAGGATTGTACTGCACTACTATTTCTCTAGAGATTTGAGATTATGTGGAACAAAGAAAAGTGACTCAACAACAAGTTAAAAGTTTTAGAAAATACATGGTTGAGAGAAAGATAAACCTCCAAATAGTCATGAGGTTGAGGTAATGATTTTGGAAAAAGAGATAATTGAGTTGGATAAAGTATGTTGGACATTATTTTCTACCTATAAACTAATTAATTGTTTGTTTATTCCATTATTGTTGGAGATTACAGGATTTTAGGATTTATGGAGTATATCTAGTATTTTATGTTTTACATAAGAAATAAGGAAGTACATACTTATTAAAATATAGTTTTTTGGTAATACAGTTTATTACCATGTACTATGAGAATACACAATTAAGGTATTCACATGTATGTTATGTGACCTTCCTTATTAATTTTTGACTGCGAGTTTTGACAGAAGTATTTTGGATAAGTCTAATGGTTGGAATAGATTATGTTGAACATTGGATACTATTGTTTAATGTTAAAATACTTCTTAATATTATTTTTGGATTGTTATAAAAAGGACAAGCCGGACGTCAGGTGGCAACTCGTCGCATTCAGTAAGGCCGTGAGAGTTGAACTTACAACCGAAGGGAGAAAATGGTACATCACCTAAAAATGGACTACAAAATTTCCTAGTTTATATAATTTAGTTTTTTTAAAAGGTATGATATATGTATTATAAAAACATTTTTTTTCAAACCCTAAATGATTAGGTTTAATAGAATATTTTTGTGTTCTATTATCTTTTGGAGATAAAGATGAGTGTGTGGTAAAATTTAGTAAATGGATGGAACTCTACTTGTAAAGTATTATTTTTTTTCATATTCTACAAATAAAATAATTCTTAAAAATTAGGTAATGGATCTCAAAACCAAAAATGTGTTATCCTAATAAATTATATTTTTTTGAACCAATGATAATTTAAATCTATATAGATTTATGGTTTTGAGGCCCTCAATTTTTCATTCATCATTTACTTGTTTGTGATTGATGACCTCAACCTCTCTCTATAAATGTTTACGTTTTCTTCCAAATATGAGTCTCTAATTGCCACAAATGTTCTCATATTCAAACCCATAATTTGGTGGTGACATTTTCATTTACCTTTCCCTCTTATTAAGATTAAATTTTGTTAACCATATTTATGATATGGGTTTTCCACAATGGTATTTTCTATTTTCAACATTTTATTTTCAATAAACAATTTCAAATTGAGAGGTTGAAATTTATTGAATGAGAGTAGAATGTAACACTCCAAGATTTCATAGTACGTTATCTTATTAAAGTAATTAAATAGATTGGGTTATACAAAACACTGTAACACCCCACGGCTCGATGCATCCTCGGGTTGGGTGTCCCTTTTTGAATTTCAAATTTGGTATGAATCTTGTATTTTAGTTCTCGCTTGTATGTGGTTACCGCTTACCCTCAAAGCGGCTCTTTTGTAAATAAAAAATATAATTTTCAGTTAGTCATACACAACAATGTGTTCAAGAGCATCACAACTTATCAAACTAGCCATTTAAAAAGAGGTTATGAATAGTATAAAACACATTTTGAATTTTATATATATCTTATATAATTTTAAAATTCATATTTAGTGTTTCTTAGACATAATAGAAGGGAAAATTCAACTTTTTAGTTAAAAGAAGTATTTCTCAAAAAATATAGTTTTTCATCCTTTTAATAGCGATTCCTTTTCAAATCAAATATTTGACACTATTATATATTCAATTTAATTAAAATAAATTCTTATTTAGAATCAACACATAAAAATTTAGTTTGGATAAATATTCGGTGTTTTTTTGATAACTTTCATATTTTGATGAATAGTGAAAAATAATAAATTTTAATTGAAAGTAACTTTTTTAATCAAAATAATTTATAGTGTTCAACTATAAATTTTAATGGTTTTTAAGTTTAATTAGAATATATATTTTTATTTTAATCTAATTTTTGTAATTGGAAGTAATTTTACATTTAAATTGGACATAAACACTTATTAATCTGTTCATAGTTTTTACTTTTCAAAAACCCGGTTTTTGGTTTTGACAGAGGGAATTAAATTTAAATTAATTAATGAAACCACTATGTTTTTAATTTTTCAAAATACACACTATTTTTTAATTTATAATATCAAAATATGCTTAGGGAGAATTTTTGGTATTTTTCTGAAAACTATCAATTTTTGATGAATAGTGCAAAACACTCCGTTATTGTTTCAAATCGGCTTTTATTTTAATAATAGTAATTTTTTATTTAAATTTATTTTAATGTCCACATAGATACCTAATACCTATATTAGTATAATGTAATTCGTTGGAGTCATTTTGTAATAAGATTAGATATATAAAATTTTATTGAACTTTTTAACGTCTTTTACCCAACTTCTTCACACATTAGCAAATATGCATAAATCATATTCTTACTGCTTCTGTGAGTTGTCTTTAAAAAATACGAGAGGCAATGTTAAAATCAGATAGTAAAATGTGGTTCAATAGGACAATAATAATTTTTTGTGAATAGAAACCTTTTATTTTTATTTACCATCGTTAAAAGTAAATAGCTTAATTAAAGGTAAAATTGATATTATAATTACACCAAAACAGGTCCTAATTCTATTGGATAAGTGTACATAAACCAAAATCATCCTTATGAATAAAATTTGATCCTTTTTATCTAGTTGGATTAAATTAGTACATTTATTATTATTTTATTTAACGAAGAGTTAAAAGTGTTAAATCTAATTTTAATAACTAAAATATTTTTAATATAGGGTTATACATAATATAATTTCAATTATATATATTAATTATAAAGATAAAATTATTTCCTACAACATGTTATTTTATTTATAACTTTTAGACATTAAAAATTTAAATTTATTTATGACACAATGATGATGCAGTAAATACCTAATTAATGAAAGATTAAGAAAACTGATATTAGAAATATTAAAATAAATATATAATGAGAATTTTGTTGAATTACAATAATTTTATTGGTTAATATGACGTGTTATGGTTTATTAAATTAACATTATTCGAAGTGATAAAGTTTTTATGACTTTCACAAAAACAAAATACTAAATAGAGTGAAAATTGACACAAATAAGTTTTTTAAAACAAATTCAATTTTATTAAATTATACAATAGTTCTAAAAATATGAGGTTTGGCCAAAGGCCTTAAATAATGTTATATATGTAATTTATGAACCACTTGAGGGTATATTGTAATTTTAAAGTAAGTTTATTAACCTTATACTCTAAGAATACTAGAAGACATGGTAAGAGTTAAACTATTTAATTAAGGGTTAAATCTTAAAGTAAAGGTTAATATGGTGACATAAACTTTTGTAAAACCAATTGGTTGAGAGGATTTTGACCCTTCCCAACCTTATACTCGAAATAAATCTATTTGGATACATTATAAATAAAGAATTATTTTATAATAAAATATTTTTTCATGATTTTCCTAAAGTGCCCCTCACATCTCTTATAAAAGGGTACTTCCCTTTCTCTTAATTTCACACCACCAAAGCCATTTGGATCGGCAAAACCCTAATAAAATATCCTAAAAAATACCCTAACTTTAACCTAGAGTCCCTACTTTGATCATAAATCCAACCTAATGATCTATTTTGATTTAATCAAATGGAAGCACCGGAAGAAGAGGAGGTTAAACGTACACTCGACTAAAGGAATGTACAATATAAGGGTTAATTCCTCAATCTCATTATTATCCAGGATTGTTAATGTGTAAGTATTTTCTGGGAGATATTTATCATCCATTTCCATGTATCATAATATTTTTTTTCAAAATAATTTTTTTTGTTTTATGGAAGGTACTATTTGAATAGATCATCATTTAAATGTTTTAATGATTTATTTTTAAAAATCCTTTTAATTAATGTCCATGTTTCAAAGTTGATGATAAGGATTTATTTCTACGGAAATGAATTTTTTTAAATATCAATTCCTTTAAAAAGTATCATATTTTATTGAGACACTTTGATACAAAAATATATTTTTAATGAAATCCTTTATAAATGTATGACTTTTAAATGATTTCACAAAAAGCTATATTTCTCTCAAAGAGTTTTACTGATCATTTTCAACTATGTCAACATCTTTTACTGGATATTTTTCTAGATTGAGGTTAATTTATTATAAATATAGTATTCAATATTTTATTGAATGAGTTATAATGATTTTTAATCGGAATGTTCTATTTTTATACCATTCATTATTTGTGGTTAAATTATTGACATTTCGTATGCTAGTTTTAATATGGATGTTTATGTTATGTTTCATCATTTTCATATGAGGAATGCATTGGACATATTATTTGACAGGTGGAGACCACTATAGCTCCTCAATGCATCGATAGGTCTAATGAGAAAAACTAGTGTCTTCACACATGTCCTTGACAAAAATTGTATCTTTAGTCTTGGCATGAGGCCTTGACTATGTAGTTATGATGTTTGGCATTATGCATTCACTAATTATAAAATTAGTTATTACATGGCATTATTCTACTAGTAGAATATTCATGTTCATGTTTATATGGTTATGTTTCATTTATTTTTTCCATATTATGTTCTTGAATATGTTTAAAAGGATTTTTTTTATTACACATCTTGCCTTAAAAGTTTATAGCTTATGCTATATTATTTACCCTTACTGAGGATTTGGGCCCACCCATTTCTATGGTTTATTTTTCCCAGAATGATAAGAAGTATATTATGATTGAATTTTTGTATAATATAAGGGATATGAGTGTGTTAAAAGGATACAAAATGTTGTTGTTTTTCATTTTATAATGCAATGTAAAACTCATGTGTGTATCCAGTACTTCTTAGGATACTAAATTGATTGGTCCTTCAGAACATGATTCCTTGTAATCATGCCAATTTTATGTAATAATTAACTGACTCTTGTTAACTAGCATTATAGTTGGTATTAGAGGAAGTATAGTAAAAACCTTGGAAACTTTATTTAGATAAAATATAATTAGTGAACATTACCTTAAGATAGACTTTGAATAATATAATAAAAGAACATCCAAAAAATTTTGTAGTGTACATATTATGTGGGGTTTCCATGAAAATACATCTCATTCTAGATACAGATATGTAGAAGTAACTCCAGAACAGATATACCTAGGAGTGAAAAATCTGATAAGGAGTTTCAAGCATGACCCGATTTATCCTGGAACATGAAAATGGGCCTTTCTGCACTCTTGGTATTGACACTCATGAGGGATATTGTTAGGATAATTCACATTTTATTTACAAATATTTATGAAGGATTTATGATTAAATATGATAGAAAATAAACCATTTTTATGATTATGAGACTGGATGTGTGAAAATATTCAATTAATGTTGAGAATTTTTCTAGTTTATTTATTCTACATTATGATATGATTTAACCTATTGTATGTCGTCATTTAGAAATGGTGCCTATTAGAAGGATTGAGAACTCGAGAAATAAACATGGTCCAAAGAGTAAGAAGGATCATATCTTTCATGGACTTAAAAAAACATTTATATGGGAAATATCCCCCAATGAATTCCCATTATATAAATAAATAATATCATGTGTTAATAAGACAGGAAATGAATTCACTGAGTCCTAAGGCTTTGAAGTGAAGCCAGAGACGAAGAGGATTGTAACAACCCAAAAGATTTTCAATGGAAATTCCCTTATTATATTTATGCCATAAAATCACATGAAAACACAATATAATGAACTACTAAGTTCTAAGTTACCTTTAAACATAAGTTTGTCACTTCTGTGTTTTGAATTTCGAAAATCCAACATACACGGTTGTGTTCATGATGATTTTTGGAGTCTAATGGAACAAATTTTTTTCAGTGAATAGAAACATACCCTTAGGAATAGTAATATACCCTTATGAATAGTAATATGACCCTTATGAATAGTAAATCATCCAATATAAGAGTAACCTTACACATGAATAATTAAATAAAATTTAGACATTATAGAAAGTGACAATTTGACCATAGTAAACATTTTGGAATTATGTGAGTCATAAATTATTAATTATAAATAACTATTTAATTTAAAATAAATTGTATTTTCCTAAAATGTATTCATGAATTATTGAATCAATGTCTTATAGTTTATAGACAATTTTATAAGACCCTATGTAATTTTTAAAAGCACTATAAAATCAGTATTAACTTTTAAAAAACTGTTTTTTGGGTAAATTATGATTATAATTAAATATTAAATTATTCATATTTATAAAATTATTTTTGAAAAATTGACTTCATTTTTGTATTATACATGTCTAAAAATGGTTTTGGTAAATTTATAGGATTTTTCTGAAATACATAAATTTTTTATGAATAGTGAAATAACGTAATTTACAAAAATAAGCTAAATAAGCTAATTATAGAGTCATGTGTGATGTAATAATGATGTAAGCCCAATTTTTTCGGGATCACATGATAAAATTACTCTTCTTGGTCATTTATGACTCACTATTCCTTGTCTTAGGGGATATTAATAAACTAATGAATTTTATATTAAGTAAACCCCTCTCCCCTCCACTATAAATACCACCCTTCACACCCTCATTTCGTCATACCTCTCATGCTCGAAGACTTCTATAATCTCTGCCCAAAACTCTTACCTATCTTTTCTCCCACGTCCAAGAGCTTCTGGTCTCATCAAAAGACCAATCCTAGCATCCTTAAGGAGGATCTCAAGAGGATGATTTAAGAGGTAATTTCTCTCCCACTTCTCCTTTATTTTTCTTTCAAGTTCAAGTTCATTTCCTGATATCTCCCCACATATATTCATCCAAATGGTATTTTAACTCCATTATTAAACATTTAATGTAATTTTATGATGGTAATGGGATACTATATCATCCAAACCCTTTACCTCTCCCTTCTATTTTATTAAAGAGGACGTTGTTCGTGAGGTGTTAATTTATCACCTTCAAGAACAATATGCTTTCTTCTTCCATTTCTACCTTCAGATCTGGTCATGAAATCATTTTTATGGTTGAACCAGAATATGTTATATGTTATATATCCAATTTAAAGTTCTTTAACTAACTTATGTCCATATTTCTAAGTGCTAAATTAAAACAAGTTCATTGTGATCCAAAAATCGCCCAAATTAACCCAAACAATCTTCATTTAATTTTTATCTAATGATTCATCCACATGGTATATAATATATCATATTATAATATCATTGTAAATTACTTAATGTCATTAATAACATGTAATATTAGTTCTGGATGTTTACCCATGTTCTACCCGAACTTCAATTTATGAATATAAGTGAACCCCCCAAGAAAAACCATAAAAATGAACATCCCCAAACAATGTTTTTAAACTCTATAATTCATCCAAAGGAACATAATATGACATAATGAAACTATAATGAACCCTATTAATGAATAAAAGGTTCTTTAATTTCTAATTAATGAATATAATGTCATTATACAGGTCATTAGAGAGAAGGAAGTATTCAGATACAAGGTAAGGGGAAATTCTCGAACCCAACTTTCATCCTTTGGGTTTTCCCTCTTTCACTCCATTTTTGATATGGTTACTTCTTAAAGATCATTTTCATCATTTTATTTTATTTTATGGTATATACAAGTTTGTCACTAGTTTTTATGTCACACAAAATGTTTCCAAAAGAACTCTTCTTTTAAGAACACAACTTTTACTTCTCACTCAAAGTGGACGGTTCTTGTAACATATATGTTATTCCCTCTTTCTTTTGGGAACCCAAAGTTTATGAATGTGTTCTTATGAAATTTATCCCATTAATTTCCATGGGTTATTTATGTTCACTTTTTATATACGTTCCATGTGTAAAGCATGACAATAATAATGTTATGATGTGACAGGTTCACCCAGAATTATATAGCGCAATATGAATATATGAATGTGACGGGTGCTCCCGGAATTATACAATACTCCAATGAAATGGGTAAAGTGATGAATCTCATGAGTAAATGTGAAATTATGTGTGAACAAGATGCTATCTTGGTTCACAATTATGTGTGGTAGCTAACCACTAAGACATGATGTTTCATTTTTATGCATTTCCACATTTAATGTCTTTTATTTGTGTTCCTCTAATGTTCATGATTTCTTTACCTATTTCATGATTATGCTCACCCCATGCTATATTATTCTTATCTATCCTTTTACTGGGATTTTTTGTCACCACTTGTTGATGTATATCCTCAGGTGGCTACATATACTAAGGAGAGGACAAGTGACAATAAGAAGTTAGAGAAGAAGAAATTAAATAAATGTTTACGCATGATGTTGTAATTGCTTTGTATGGTCCTAGTTTTCCCAAGAAACTAGACCATTGGATCCTCTATGTGTAATACTATTATGTTGTTTACCTATAAAATGATGTAATAGTAATGTAAAAAAGGGCCAGGATGCTATAGTAGGTATCAGAGGAAAGGTTTAGTTAATTTGGGAATTAAGATTAGTGAACCCTAGAGAAAACCTCTAGCATGAGACTAGGTACAAATAATCACAGAAGAACATTTACATAAAGATCCCATATGTTATGTTTTTGGTATAAATTGTTTAAATGAATAAGTTATTCATGACTTTTTTACTTATGTTTTGTTCTAACCTTTTCTATTTTAAAAACTGGTGGGAACCCGGAGAAATCAGGCCAACAACTTGTGCAAGGGCCAATGCAATGATTACCCGAATGAAATCCCCAATGATTTGGGAGGTGGAGTTAAAAAATTCATGGAGATTATTACCCAATTATCTCAGTTTATACACAATAACAATAATAATTGGGAACATTATCCTTCACCAAAGAGCAAGCAAGTGGCTATAAAATGTTTTATGCGGCAACGACCACAGATGTTTAGTGGATCTTACGATCCACTAGTTGAGGAATAGTGGGTCAACTCCATAGAGAAGATGTTTTCTGTCATTTACTGTTCTGAGATGGAGAAGGTGACCCTAGCCATTTATCATCGAGATTGAGAGGCTGATCAATGGTGGGATTTGATTAAGAAAACCAAGCCAAGGGAGAAAATTGAAGATATGGAATAAGAAGATTTAAGATAATGTTTCTTAATAAGTATTTCCCACGAATTCTTCCTAAAAAGATGGAGAGAGAATTAATAGAGATCAACCAAAAATAAGTAGAATCTATCACAACCTATGAAGTTAATTTCACAAGGCTTTCAAGGTACGCTTTGAGTTTTGTTATCAACAATGATGGAAAAATTGATAGATTCTTTAGTGGATTAAAAACACATCTTCGAAAGGATCTCGCAATTAGAGACTTTGGGAGTTATGAAGAAGTTGTTCAGTGTGATCTTAAAGTGGATATGGAGTTTAGATAATTGTCCCATGGATATGGTTATAATAAAGGAAAGATGGAGTTTCCATCTGGTGGATCTAATGAAAAAGGTGGGAAGAAAAATCAACGACCCACATGCCAAAAATTTGGAAAGTTGCACCATGGGAACTGCCTCAAAGGGATGGGGAAATGATATAAGTGTGAGAAAAAGGACACCATGCCCAAAAGTGTCGAAAATACACAAAAAGGAAGGATAATTTAGCCGATGAAAGGAGAGAACCACTCATGGTTCAATGCTACAACTGAAGGGATATAGGGCACTATGGAAACTAGTGCACTAAACCTCGAGTTCTCAAGGGTAATCAACGTCAGAAGCCACCAAACCCAAAGGAACAAGGGAAGGCTTATTCCATCACTACTGCGAAGGTGGAGAATGATAATGAAGTCATACAAGGTGCACTTCCTATACACTCTATAATGGAAAAAGTCTTATTTTATTTTGGTTCTACGCATTCCTTTATATCTTGCATGTTTTATAGAACTATAGAATCAAATCCCTGAAACCTTGAAGTAGAGATATCTGTAAAAACACCAGGTGGGGCAATCATTGCAAACCAAGTGTTTGACTCTTCTCTTGTTGGCATATGTGGGAAGATTCTTTCAGAAAATATCTTAATGCTTCCCTAGGTGGAATTTGACGCTGTAATGGGAATGGATTGGCTCTCATTATATAGAGAAAATATCAACTGTTGGGAAAAGGAAATATATTTTTATATTCCGAACCATCCCATTATTCTCTACAAATGCAAGGAAGATCTTGAATCTCCTTTGAAAAATCCTTCAATGGTGTGGGTGTTGATTTCCTATGAAGAAGTATACCTCACCCAAATAGTTGAGTCGAAGGAAAGTGCCAACCTTGAGGAAATTCCCATCATGAGGGAATACATCGATGTATTTCTCGAAGAGGTACCCAGAATTCCACCAGATCGCGAGGTTGAGTTCTAAATTAAACTCATACCCGGAACTACTCCTATCTCGAAGTTACCCTATAGGATGGATCCTATTGAACTGGAGGGCTTAAAGAAGAAACTACAAGGGCATCTGGACAAAGGGTTCATATGCCCTAGTGTATCACCTTGGGGTGCACCAGTTCTCTTTGTGAAGAATAAGGATGGAATAATGTGGCTGTGTATCGATTATCGGGAACTCAACAAGATCACCATAAAGAACAAGTATCCTCTTCCAAGGATTGACGACATGTTCGATCAGTTAGGAGGTTCTCAATACTTCTCAAAGGTGGATATTCATTCCAGATATCAACAGGTAAAGGTGGAGAAAGAAGATATTCAGAAGACTGCCTTCCGAACAAGGTATGGGCACTATGAGTTTTTGGTGATGCCCTTCAGACATAATAATGCCCCTGCAATCTTCATGGATTTCATGAATAGAGTATTTTTATATTACCTAAAAAAATTTTTGGTAGTGTTTATCGAGGATATTATCATGTAATCCAAGAGTAAGGAGGAACATGCAGAAAATATAAGACTTTTGTTGGCGACATTAAGAATGGAGAAGTTGTACGCCAAGTTCAGAAAGTGTGACTTTTGGATGAAACAAGTCAAGTTCTTGGGACATGTGATCACAAGTGAGGGAATTTCTGTGGATCCTTCAAAAACAAAGGTGATTGAGGAATGGCCCAGACCCTCTAGTGTCACAAAGATCCGTATTTTTTATGGATTAGCTGGGTACTACCGACGTTTTGTGAGAAACTTCTCAAGATTGTCAAGCCTGCTAACTAAGTTAACAAGGAAAGTGGTAAAGTATATCTGGACGGAAGAATGTGAGGGAAGCTTCAAGGAGCTAAAGAGAAGTCTGATCACTGCACCTATACCCACACTACCGAAAAGTGGATAATGTTTTGTGATATATAGTGATGCTTCAATGAAAGGCTTGGGTTGTGTACTCATGCAAAATGACAATGTGATAGCCTATGCGTCACGACATTTGAAGATCCATGAGTAGAACTACCCAACTCCTGATCTAGTGCTGGCAGCTGTGATTTTTTCCATGAAAATATGGCGGCACTAACTTTATGGTGAGAAACGTGACATATACACTGACCACAAGAGCCTAAAGTATATATTCAAACAAAAGGAGATCAACATGCATCAAATGAGATGGTTAGAGCTAATCAATTATTACGATTTTTCTATTCACTATCATCCTGTAAAGGCGAACAAGGTAGCTGATTCTCTAAGAAGAAAAGCACCTACTACTCTATCCATGTCACAGATTGAGAAAGACCCTATATTCTTGGATATGTAAAGAATGGGTTTGTAAATCATAAGGGTAGGGGATACATCCTACCTTTCTCAAATTATTGCACAACCATCCATCCAAGAGAACATTAAGGAAACACAAAGGGATGATATAGAGATACCAAAGAGGGTGAATGCAGTAAAGGAAGGGAAGCTGCAAGAGTTCCATATCGATGATGATGGTGTGATTTGGTTTGGAATGCAGATTTGTGTGCCTTTATCACCTGGGATAAAGAAAAAGCTATTGGATAATGCACATAGCTCAACATTCTCTATCCATCCTGGGAGTACCAAAATGTACCGTGATCTCCGAGAACACTTCTAGTGGGATAACATGAAGAAGAAGATTGTGAAATATATATCAAGGTTCTTGGTATGTCATCAAGTTAAAGATGAGTGAAAAAACTCCAAAGGTATGATGCAACCATTTCCTATACCTATGTGGAAATGGGAAAATGTTACTATGGACTTTTTCACAGGTAACCTGAAGACTTTAAAGAGAAATAATGCGATATGGGTTGTGGTTCACCGACTCACCAAGACTGCCCATTTTATTACTATTCAAGAAGATATATTTATTGAAAAAATTGAAAAGATATATTTGAAGGGAGTGGTGAGACTACACGGTGTTCAAATCTCAATTGTCTCTGACCGTGATCCAAGGTTCACATCTAAATTCTGGAGGAGCCTTCAACATGCTTTGAGTACTAAATTATATTTTAGCACGACCTATCACCCCCAAACTGATAGCCAATCTGAAAGGACTATTCAGACGCTTGAAGATATGCTAAGATCCTGCTCTCTAGAATTCAAAGGGGGATGGGATCAATATCTCCCATTGGTTGAGTTCTCGTACAATAATATATTCTACTCGAGTATTCGGATGGCTCCATATGAAGCTCTATATGGAAAGTGATGTAGAACTCCAACCTGTTGGGATGAACCTGGAGAAATAAAGCTACTTGGACCAGATCTTGTTCAAGAGATGATAGAGAAGGTTCAAGTCATCTAGAAACACATCAAAGCTTCTCAAAGTTGACAAAATATAAATGCTTACAACCGTCGAAGGGACTTGGAGTTCAAAATTGGAGATAATATCTTCCTTTGAATATCTCTATGGAAGAGAGTCATGAAATTTGGGAAGAAAGGGAAGCTAAGCCCAAGGTACATTGGCCCCTTTGAGGTCCTTGATCGAATAGAAGCCGTGGCCTATCATCTTGCACTTCCACCAAATATGGCACAAGTTCATGATGTGTTTCAAGTATCACTATTGAGGAAATACATACCAGACCCCTCACATGTACTAAACTCAGAGGTGGTGCAGCTGGAAGATGATATATCATATGAGGAGCTTCCCGTAAAGATTCTGGATTAGAGGGATATGTTTCTATGCCACAAGACAACCCATCTTGTCAAAGTACTGTGGAGGAACCATAAATTTGAAGAGGCAACATGGGAATTAGGAGAGGCAATGAAGGAGAAACACCCTCACCTGTTTGTATAAAGTGAAATTTCGGGGGTGAAATTTCTTAAGGGGGATGAATGTAACGACCCCATAGTTTTTCAATGGAAATTACTTTCTTATATTTATATCATAAAATCACATGAAAACAAAACATAATTAACTAATAAGTGCCAAGTTACCTTTAAAAATATGTTTGTCACTTCTGTGTTTTGAATTTAGAAACTCTAACATACACAGTTGTCTTCAAGATGATTTTTTGAGTATAATGGAACAAACATAATTTTCAGTGAATAGTAATGTACCCTTATGAATAGTAACATACCATTTTGAATAGTAATATGACCCTTATAAATATTAAATCATCCAAAAAAGTGTAACCTTACCCATTAATAATTAAATAAAATTTAGAAATCCTAGAAAGTGACAGTTTGACCTTAGAAGCATTTTGATATTTTGTAAGTCATAAATAATTAATTATATTTAATTAATTAATTTAAAATAGATTTTGTTTTTGAAAAATTTATTTATAAATTATTGAATCAATGTCTTATAGTTTTTAGAAAATTTTATAAGACCCTACGTAATTTTTGAAAGCACTATAAAATCAGTTTTAACTTTAAAAAAACAATTTTTTTGGGTAAATTATGATTTTAATTAAATATTAGATTAATCATATTTAGAAAATTATTTTTAAAAAATGGACTTATTTTTTGTATTCTAAACATCAAAAAATGGTTGGGGTATTTTTTTTTGGGATTTTTCTAAAATACCTGAATTTTTTATGAATAGTAAAATACAGTAATTTACAAAAATAAGCTAAATAAGCTAATTATAGAGTCATGTGTGATGTACTGATGATGTAAGCCCACTTGGTTCGGGATCACATGATATAATTACTATTCATGGTCATCAAGACTCACTATTCCTTGTATTAGGGGAAATTAATAAACTAATGATTTTTATATTAAGGAAACCCCTCTCCCCTCCAATATAAATACCACCCTTCACACCCTCATTTCCTCACACCTCTCAAAATCCAATAATTCTCTAAACACTTCCCAAAAATCTTCCCTAGACGCTCTCTCACTTGAAAGAGCTGATAGTCTCATCAAAAGACCAAGCCTAGCTTCTTTAAGGAGAATCTCCAGAGGAGGATTTAGGAGGTAATTTCTCTCCCTCTTCTCCTTTATTTTTCTTTCATGTTCAAGTTAATTTCTTGATCTCTCCCCACCTATCTTCATCAAAATAGTATTTTAACTATAATATTATAAATTTATTGAAATGTTATGATGAAAATGGGATATTATATCATCCAACCCCATTTCTCTCATACTTTTATTTTATTAAAGAGAACGTTGTTCGTGAGGTGTTAATTTATCACCTTCAAGAACAACATACTTTCTTCTTCCATTTATACCTACAGATCTGGTCATGAAAACATTTTTATGGTTGAAACAGAATATTTTATATGTATTATATCATATTTAATGTTTTGGAACTAATTTATGGCCATATTTCTAAGTGATAAATTAAAACAAGTTCACTGTGATCCGAAAACTGCCCAAATTAACCCAAACAATCTTCATTTAATTTTTATCTAATGATTCATCCACATGGTATATAATATATCTTATTATAAGATCATTTTAAATTATGGAATGTCATTAATAACATGTAATATTAGTTCTGGATTTTTACCCATGTTCTACCTGAACATCAGTTTATGAATACAAGTGAACCACCCAAGAAAAACCATAAAAACAAACATCTCTGAACAATGTTTTTTAAATCTATAAGTCATCCAAATGAACATTATATGACATAATGAAACCATAATGAACCCTAGTAATGTATAAAAGGTTCTGGAATTTCTATTTAATTAATATAATGTCATTATACAGGAAATTAGAGAGAAGGAATCATACAGATACAAGGTAAGGGGAAATTCTCGAACCCGACTTTCATCCTTCGGGTTCTTCCTATTTCACTCCATTTTTGATATGGTTACTCCTTAAAGATCATTTTTTCATCATTTTATTTCCTTTTATGGGGTATAAAAGTGTTTCAATGGTTTTTATATCACACAAAATGTTTCCAAAAGAACTCTTTTTTTAAGAACACACCTTTTACTTCTCACTCAAAGTGGACGGTTCTTGTAACATGAATGTTATTCCCTATTTCTTTTGGGAACCCAAAGTTTGTGATTATGTTCTTATTAAATGTAACCCATTACATTACATGGGTTAGTTATGTTCACTTTGGATATATCTTCAATCTTGAAAGCATGATAATGATAATGTTATGATGTGACGGGTACGCCCGGAATTATGTAGCGCAATATGAATGTTTGAATGTGACGGGTGTACCCGAAATTATACAACACTCCAATGAATTGGGTAAAGTGATGAATCTCACGAGTAAATGTGAAATGATGTGTTAACAATATTCTAGCTTGGTTCACAAGTATGTGTGTTAGTTAACCTCTAAGACATGATGTTTCATTTTTATGCATTTCCACATTTCAAGTCTTTTATTTCTGTTCCTCTCATGTTCATGATTTCTTTACCTATGTCATGATTATGCTCACCCCTTGATATATTCTTCATATCTATCCTATTAATAGGATTTTATCTCACCCCTTTTTTATGTATATCCTCAGGTGGCTACATATACTAATGAGAGAACAATTTACAATAAGAAGCTAGAGAAGAAGAAATTAAATAAATGTTTATGCTTGATATTGTAATCGCTTTGTATGGTTCTAGTTTTCCCAAGACACTAAACCGTTGGATACTCTATATGTAATACTATTATGTTTTTTACCTTTAATACGATGTAATAGTAATGTAAAAAAGGGCTGGCATGCTATAAAGATTTTATAAGGAAATATGGATAAAGGGAAGAAGGGAAAAAATGATTTTCCAATATGTGATAACTATGGAAAGAATCACCTTAGTAAATTATTGAAGGGAAAGAGAGTTTTTTATAATTGTGTAGAAAAAGGACATAAAGTACATGATTGTAATGGTAAGAAAACTGATTCAAATGTACAATGATTCATCTATAATGAGTTGGGACACTATGCGAATAAATGTCCCAATCATCGGATTATAACCTAAATAATACTATTGGATAATAATAATGTTATGATACAACCACCTATGAGTAGGAATTATTAGTATTCTTCTATTGTTATTAAATAATTGTGTCATTTGATTAGTGTATTATTAATTTTCAAGTTATAATAATTATAGTGTATATAAGGATATTATTGAAATACTCTTTCATTAAGGGTTTGAGATTGTGTGGAAACAAGAAAATTGAATCAAAATAAAGTTAATTTTTTTAGAAAATATGTGGTTACAAGAAAGATAAACCTTAAAATATTCATGAGGCTGAGGTAATGATTTTAGAAAAAAATATAATTTAGTTGGATAAAGTATATTAGATATTATTAGCTACCTAGGAACTAATTAATGGTTTTTTATTCTATCATTGTTAGAGATTGCAACATTTCCTGATTTATGGAGTATATCCAGTATTCTATGTTGTACAGAAGAAATAAGGAAGTACATACCTATTTAAATATAGTTTTTAGGTAATTCTGTTTATTACCATGTCTTACGAGAAAACACGGTTAAGGTATTCAAATGTATGTTATGTGACCTCACTTATTAATTTTGACCTATGAGTTTGGACAGAAGTATTTTGAATAAGTCTAAAGGTTGGAATGGATTATGTTGAACATTGGATACTATTGTTTATGGTTAAAACATTTTCTTAAGATTATTTTTTTATTGTTATAAAAAGGACATCCTAGAGGTCGGGCGATAACTCGTCGCGTCTGACAAAGCTGCGAGGCTTGAACCCATAAAAGAAGGTCGAAAAGGGAACATCACATAACACAGGCCTACATGATGTCCTGGTTTGTATAATGTATTCTTTAAAAAAAAAGTATGATAGATTAATTAAAAATTTATTTTTTGAAACCCTATACGATTAGGATAAATAGAATATTTTTTAGTTCTATTATCTTTTAGAGAGAAAATGAGTTTATTGTAAAAATTAGGGAATGGATGGAACTCTAATTGTCAAGATATATTTTTTTTCTTATTTTGTGAATCAATTAATTCTTAAACACTAGGGTAAGGATCTCAAAACCAAAAATGTGTTATCCTAATACATTATGTTTTGTTGGACTGATTATATTTTAAATCAACTTAGATTTATGGCTTTGAGGCCCTCAATTTAATATTTATTGTTCAATTGTTTGTGATTTATGACCTCAACAAGTTTCTATAAATATTTATATTTTCCTTCCAATTATGAATATATAATTTCCACCAATGTTATATTATTCGAACCCCTAATTTGGTGTTGAATTTTTGATTTCCATTTCCCACTTATTAAGACTAAATTTTATTAACCATATTTCTGATGTGGGTTTTCCACAAATGTATTTTCTATTTGCAACCTTTTATTTTAAAACAATAATTATAAATTGAGAGGATTTAATTTATTGAAGTAGGGTACAATGTAACAACCCAATATTTCATAGTACGTTATCTCTTTAGAGTAACTTAATAGCTTGCGTTATATACAAAACCGTGTTCAAGGGCATCAAGACCTATCAAACAAGTGGTTTAAAAAGCGGTTATGAATACTATTAACCAAATTTTGAATTATATATATATATCTTATATAATTTTAACATTTATCTTTTTTTATTTCTTATACATAACATAAGGACCAAATCATCTTTTTAGATAAAAGAAGTATTTTTCAAAAAAATGCCGCTTTTCCGCCTTTTAATGGAGAACACTTTTAAATCCAATATTTGAAACTTTTATATGTTCAATTTAATTGAATTAAATTTTAATATATAAATTGAACATAAAAATTTATTTTGGATAAATGTTTGGTGTTTTTCTGATAACTATTATATTATGATGAATAGTAAAAATTACTAAATTTTAATTAAAACAACATTTTAATCAACATAATTTATAGTGTTAAATTATAAATTTTAATAGATTTTAAGTATTATTATATTATATTTTTATCATTTAATCTAATTTTGGTCATTGGAATTAATTTTACATTTAAATTGGACATAAACATATATCAATCTCATGATAGTTTTAATTTCTAAAAAAACACATTATGGTTTTGACAACAGGAATTAATTTTCAATTAATTAATGAAACTTCAATGTTTTGAATTTTTTAAAATATAAATTATTTTGAATTTGTAAGATCAAAATTATCTTAGGGTGAATTTCTGGTATTTTTCTGAAAACATTCAATTTTTGATGAGAAGTGAAAAAGACTCTTTCATTATTTAAAAATAACTTTTATTTAAATAATAATAATAATATATTTAAATTTATTTTCAAATTAAAAATATATACATAACACCTATATTAGTCAAATTTAATTCATTGGAGTAATTTTATAATAAGATTAGATATATAAAATGTTATTGAACTTTTTAACATCTTTTCCCAACTTATAGGAATGTTAGAAAATTTGAATAAAATGTAATTTTAACATTTCTGTTAATTGAATTTAAAAAATCCAAGGGAAACAATTAAAATTATTAAGTAAAATGTTTTTAATTAGGATGAAAATAATTTTCTGTGGATACTATCTTTTGATTTTTATTTACCACGGTTAAATGTAAATAGGGTAATTAAAGGTAAAATTGATGTTATAATTACCCAAAAACAAGTCCTAATTCTATTAGATAAGTGAATTTAGACCAAAATCAACCTTAGGAAAAAAATATTATCCTTTTTAACCAGTTGAATTAAATTAGGGAATTTATTATTATTTTATTTAAAGAAGAGTTAAAAGTGTTAAATTTAACTTTTAATAACTAAAACATTTTTAATATAGGGCTATACATAAGATAATTTCAATTATAAATATTAATTAGAAAGATAAAACAATTTCATATGACATGGTATTTTATTTATAATTTTTAGACATTAAATAATTAAATTTATGTATGACACAATTATGATATAGCAATTACCTTATTAATGAATGATTAAGATAATTGATATTATAAATATTAAAATAAATTTAAATTGAGATTTATGATGCATTACAAGAATTTTCTAGGTTAATATGACATGTTAGGGTTTATTAAATAAATTGTATTTGAAGTGATAATGTTTTTATGACTTTCACACAAACCAAATACTAAATTGTGTCAAAATTGATAGAAATGATTTTTTAAAACCAATATTATTTTATTGAAAACATTAATAGTCCTAAAAATATAATTTTTGGTCAAATGACTTAAAATAATGTTATATATGTCAATAATGAACCACTTGAGGTTATATTGTAATTTTATTGTAAATTTATTAATCTAATAGTGTATGAATAGAAGAAGACAATGAAAGAGTTAAACTATTTAACAAAGGGTTAAATATAAATGTTAAGGTTAATATGGTGACATAAACCTGTCTAAAACTTATTGGTTGAGAGGATTTAGACACAACCCCACTATATCCTTGAAATAAATCCATTTGGAGCAATTATAAAGCGAAAATAATTTTATTATAAAATAATATTTCATACTTTTCCTAAAGTGCCCCTCACCTCTCTTATAAAAGGGTACTTCCTCTCATCTGTATTTCACAACTCCAAATCCATTTGGCTTAGAAAACCCCTCTCAAATATGATCCCAACTACCCTCAATTCGTCTTAGAGGCCTTAAATTGATTATAATTCCTACCTAAGGATCTCTTTGATCAAATCAAATGGAAGCTCTCGATGAAGAGGAGGTTAAACGTACCCTCAACTAATGTAAAGTACAAAGTAAGGGTTAATTCCTCAATCTCATTATTATCTGAGATTTTTTATGTGTACATATTTTCTGGGAAATATTTTTCATCCATGTCTATATATGATAAAAAAAAATCAAAATGAATCTTTTAAATTTTTATGGAAGGTACTATTCAACTAGATCATCATTTATATGTTTTAATGATTTATTTTTCTAAATGTGTTTAATTAATTTCCATTTTTTCAAAATGATTTTAAGGATTTAATTTATAGAAATTATTGTTTTAAAATTTAAATTCCTTTCAAAAGATTCAATGTTACATGAGACACTTTGATAGAAAAATATATTTTAAATGACTTCCTTTATAAATGTGTAACTTTTAAATGATTTCACAAAAAGAAATATTTCTCTCAAAGAGTTTTATTGATCATTTTAAACTATGTCAACATCCTTTACTGGATATTATTATTTATTGAGGTTTCTTTATTATAAATATAGCATTCAATATTGTATTGAATTAGTAATAATATGTTTGAATATGAATGATCTATTTTTATACCATTCATGATTTATGTTTAAAGTATTGACATTTTGTTTACTAGTTTTAATACGAATGTTTATATTATGTTTCATAATTTTCATATGAGGAATGCATTGGACTTAGTAAGTGACTGGTGGAGCATTATATAACTCTATGATGCATCAGTAGGTCTCATGATAAAAACTAGTGTCTTGGCCCAAGGCCTTGATTATATGGTTTTGATGTCTGATATTATGCATTCACTCATTATGAAATTAGTTATTAGTTGTAATTATTCGACTAGTAGAATATCCCTGTGTAAGTTTATATGGATGTTTTTGATTTTTTTTACTATATTATGTTCAATATTATTTTTTAAATGATATGTTTTTAATACACATCTTGCTTTAAAAGTTTACAGTTTCCGCCATATTATTTACCCTTACTGAGCATCTGAGATCACCCCATTCTATGTTTTATTTTTACCAGGATGTAAAGATATATATTATGAAGAAATTTCAGGGATAATCTAAGGTATATTAGTGTGCTAAAAGTATACACAATGATTTTTTTTCATTTTATAATGTATTGTAAAACTCATGTATGTATCTAATACTTCCAAGGCTACTAAACTGATCAGTCCTTCGAGACTTGATTCCTTGTAATCATGCCAATTTTATGTAATAATGAAACAACTCTGGGTAACTAGGGCCAGGGAGTTATAGGATAAGCACAAGGGGAGTTCACAAGAAGAAGGAGGAAGGAATAGAGAATAAAGAAAAGAAAAGAAAATGAAAAAGGAGAAAATGGGTCCAACCCAGCCCTGATGCTCAACTCGAGTTTAGGACCTACCTAGGCTAAAATCACAATTCCAGACTCAACGACTGTGATGAAATATCAATCAAATGTCCGTTTAAAAGTTTAATTGAATAATACTATATGAATAAAATAATATTTAATTTACTAATATTAAATATTAAATATTCTTCTAAAATTCAAATAGCTCATATTTCTACCAAACTCCTATCCATGGGTAAACACCCTATTCTAAGACCAACAGAGTTGTCTGGAAAGTTATCCAAGATCATATACTAGGGTAAAAGTCCATTTTAGCCCTCATGAGCATCTGACTTAAAAAATTCAAATTAATTCTAAAAATGATAGTTTAGAAAGACACGAGTTCTTACCATATTTTTATGGATGATTAATGGTAATTGTAACAATATCGTTTCTAAAAATCACTTCACCTAGAAGGCATCAAATGGGACAAGATTTTGGGAGGTCAATACTATCAATATATGATACATAATTATTAAAAAACTCTATATATTCATTATTAATATATAACTCTCCAATATGACCTTCTGGATGACTTCAATTCTTTACATAACGTTTTATGATATTCTTATAGCATTCAATGGGTTAAATACATCTATAATGTATAAGACCAAATAGTTGAATCTCTCTACAAAGTGAACCATTTGGTGGGCCATTATATCAAATAATTATAGTGGGAATAAAATATTCAATTCAGATAATATAATTAAAATTTTCTTATTCTTTATTAAAAACTTTATTTCGTCAATAAATTTATAGCATATGGATTTGAAAAAGCATTTTTTTAATGCATGTCATACATTTATAGGAAAAATGCCACATAAAGACACATGCATTAAATATTTAATAAAAACATGATAATAATTTTATTTTATACCTTGTAAAATCAAATTAGTCATAGATATGACATTATTTATATTTTAAGAATATCATTTTATAAATTTTACACTATTAAAAAAGTTTAAAAAATGAAAATTTTCTTGTCAGGATATAGTGTATGCTATCAGAGGAAAAAAATTTCATCTTTCACCATTATGTTTCCCTAACTGTTCCATTATACCCATTTAAATCATGTCTAAACTATCTTTAATTCTATATTTTTCTTTCTCTAGTACATTTAGTAATGTTCCAAAAACACTATCAGTTTCATTTTTCTCTATCTGAACTACATCATGAAAATGTGTAATCTACCAACAATTCCAGTATGGGAATTCAACGAAAATTGATCCCTTTTTTCAACCTTATTTCATATGTTTTAAAAAAGGTTTTATGAAATTAGTTTCAATATCATTTAGTTTCTTAAATAGTTGATTACCTACTATTAGAGATGGTGTTATACCTTGTTTTTAATTTCCATCAAATGGTGGCATCCACGAGTAGTATTAATGTTGTTTGGATAAAAATTTATGATTTCCTAAAAAAAGTCTTTGATTAATGTTTCAAACTAAGTGTGTACCTTATTTACAAATGGGATATCATAACATTCATTTAATTCTATAACCTGACAAATTTCAATAAGCTGGAAATTTATTTATCATCCCATACAACGTCGATCTCAACGTAAACTCTCAAATTTTATTATAATCATATAATGTAACACATATTTCTCAAATGAATTTATAATATTATTCAATCAATGGATCAAAATAGACATAAATATAATTACATGGTTGTTTTAGTATAGATATAAGTAGAGAAAACATAATTTATTTTTATTCACATATAACAAAAATTTAAATTTATAATTTACCAACATAATTGAAAAACTTGTATGAATACTAAATACAATTAAATACACATAACTTATGCATATAATTTATATATAAATTGATATGTAAAAAATCATCATAATCTGAGTGTATGTATTCTCTATTTTGGGGATCCATACATATCCTGAACATGTTTAATTTCACTACTCTGAATATACTTCTTACTTTCCAAAAAATATAAATTCTTTAGTTTTTAATCCTCTATCACTCTTAAATTTGTTATTCATTATTCAAAACCAATTGTTTCTACCCTCATTTTCCAATAAAAAACCCAATTTTTAATTACATAATATATTTGTTTTTAATAAATATAATTATATTCATTTTGAATCAATTAATATTTTATGTGATAATGAACTCAATTAGAATCCTCCTTGATAGAAAACTTAATACAACTAAATTTCATTTTTATGTAATTTTTTGAGTGTCCATACCCTTTGGAAATCATATTAATTATATAAATAAATCCTGTGAATAAATCACATGTCAATAATATGTATATTGATATATGTGTGTTTATTTTCTTCGTAACAAGTTACTAATATAGTCTTTTTATACTCTAATAGCATGTGAATAAATAATAATAAATAAAAAATATAATACACATATGAGATAAAATCAGAGGAATAGCTGACCAATTTATTTCCATGAAAACTAAATTATTAGATTATAATTTACTTATATCGATCCTTATAGACACTAATTAAACCTATAATAATAATGAACTGGATGAAGCACAAAATAAAAAACTGTTCTAAACCCTTAGTAACAATCATTTCAATTTACATGAAGTTCAAAAAATCTAATAATAAAATATTGAAAAATGACCATCCCTTAAATTAGTAAAAAAGTAAGATCTCAAAATGTATTTTAGGCATAGGGTATTCTTAAAAAATGGTTAAAATTATAAAATAATATTATATACACTTATTCTCAAACTAATCAATAAGATTTTTAAAAAATAATACTCATCACATTTAAAGGTTTAATCTATATAAATTGACAAAATTCCAATTTAAAACTATTTTTTATACTTTTTTATAGATTAATCAATAAATATTTAATCTAGTATAACATGAATTACTATAATAAATTTAACAGTTGAAAATATTTAAAAACCATATTAATGTTATACATGTTCTTATAGTATATTTAAAACATTATAAATATATATAGTTAATGTACATATTAACATATTAAAGAATCTAAAATGAATCAACTATTTAGGTTAATATTTCTCTAATAAACTATTTTTTTATGTCTAAATATGTGTAAAAATTTAATGGTTAATTGAAAATACATTCTTTTTTTGATGGTTCACCTAAAAAATATGATTATATGGATGGATATATAAATATACATAGACAAATCCAAAAATAAATTGCACAATAATAAAAAACTATGATGACTGAGAATTAAATAAGGAAGGTGTGAAGGTGGTGAACATTAGGCACTATAGATCCATGAGTCCCATACCACTTTGAGTTTTATAGATCAAAATACACACCTGAACCCTTTATAAAAAATTAAAAGACACAAAAATTTCTAAAAAATTTAAAATAATGAAAGATCAACTAAAAATGAGTAGCAAGATTCATGTGAATTTGATTTTAAAGATTCTATTTATTTTATATCTTTGAGGGGGATTGGTGGAAAATGTTGATTTCTCTGAGAGCATAAATGGAATGAGCAAGTGAGATTCTCTTTTAGGTTTATATTTAAAATATGTTCAGAGTTTCATCAGTTATTTCTAAACCACCATCCCTAGAAACAACCCCCTTTACCCAACCTAAACATTAAAAAATAGTAGTTCACTACTTAATCAAAGGAGATAGACTGGTATCTCTCTAGGACGGAAGTTATGACACCCAAACCCAAGGGGAGAATCAAAGATTCTACCTAAGTAGACCAAATCATGGATTTCATTGAGTTTCTTCAATCAAAATAATATTGAATAAGGAAGATGAAACAAGGTGATGAAAAAAAACAAAGTCACAAAGACAATAGGGATTAGTTGTAGAAGAACTAGTTAGATAATAATGTGAAAAATGGAAGTTGTTGGAAGTCAAAAAATACTCACACTAAATAGAATTAAGAACCCCTTGAGAAAAACAAAAAAAAACAAAAGGGAACCAACATTATGTAAGAATCATCATAGATAATATGATAGATGCGAATGGTTGTTCCATGAGAGTATTTATATATTTATAAATATATTTATTGAAGGCATTTATATATTTTAACGTATATATATATATATGTTTATATATATAATTTTTATAAGTAATTAATTAAATTATTTTTATAATTTATTTATAAAAATATTCATATAATAATATGATTATATAATGTAATTAAATATATTTATATAATTAAATAATATATATATATATTATAAAATAATTTTGAAAAAATAAATAACTTTTAGGGGGTTAATAACTACTATAAATACTTAGATTAATAGTTTTTAATAACCCCTATAATTTGTTTGAGTTTTTTCAAATGAATGAGGTATATTTTAATCGTGGTTATCCCATAACTACTTCTAAACACAAATTTAGATACAGTTATGAGAGAAAAATACTATTTTTTATTGAACTTTAATTTAGAAGGGGTTTTACATAACCCCCTCTAAATAACCACTACAAATGTACTATTTTTCTGTAATGAATGATGAAAAAGGTTCCACACACGTATATGTTTCCCTTTGAATTACCCATGCATAGATTTTATTTATTATATATTAGGAAGGGTGTCAATATATGTTGAAAAAGTATGGAATTACTGATTATTTTATTCAATTTCAAATGTAAAATTAATAATATGATATTAGTTTCTATCATGGAGTAGTCTTGAGAATGAATGAATTTGTTAGTTAGAAGATCAGATGATACCCTTGAAGATATCTCTTGGATAGATTAATGGAAGAAGCATCATATATGATTATTATTTAATTATTCTTAATTTATATTACAAGTATTGATGTTGAGTGTATTGTCTAAAATAGTTTATAATGTTTTTAGAATATTTTATCCAATGGGAAGATTGATAAACTAATGTTTAAAGAAGAAAATAACAACATTAATGTGTAGAAAGTTCCATCCATTGTAGTAATATCCTTTTTTATAGTTTAAGGTTAGTTTGACGTGATTAAGAATTATTATTTATGGACTGAAGATTTTGTAGGAACTTTTGATCAAATTGAGTGAAATCTAGAAAAATAAACTACTGTATATCCACATAAAACTGATCACATAAATAGATTCTTGAATGGAGAACCATGAATGGTTATTTGGAATATTAAGATATATACAAGGATTTTTGAATTATTAAAATACATATAAATGGATTCACATGAGCATCATCATCATAAGACATCATGTCATGTAATCTGTTCACCATGTACATGGTGATTTCATAAGACATAAATATTTCTTATGATATAAAAATATTGTATGATACTCAGTTTGTGTAAGATATGAGTTTCATAAGAAGATGAACTATGTAAGAAAAAGACCCACATAAGATGTCTAGTTTTCATAAAGAGTTTTGAATAAGACATCTACAAATGAAGTGATTCTCGTAAGATACATGTGAAGCATAAAATAATAAATTTTCTTAGATATTAAAACCTCAAGATTCATCATGTATTATAAAAATTAGAAATAATTCCAAAGGTACATCATAAGAAGGAAATATCAGATTTTAGAGTTGAATTTAACAGGAATAAAATCTGATGAATGAGAAGATTAAATTATATGATGATTTAAGATTATCTTCAAGGAATAAAACATCCATATAAGGAATGTGAATTGTGTTTAATCCATGTTGATATGAGTTCCATGTTTTAGTGCCATGTACATATAGAGGATTTCAAAGGAAAAAATATAAATTGATTATATGGGAGAAATAAGTTGTAATATTTGGAATTTTGTATAAATATGAAATGTTTGTGAGTTAATAAATATTAAATAAAAACATTGACTCAATTTAAATGAGGATTTTAAATGATAAATCTAAACTATAAATAATACATCAGTTCCAATTAATTGAATCATGATGCTAGAAAAGAAGGGATATCTCTATAATTTAAAATTTAAATAATATTCAAATAACATTCAAATAATATTCATGATATTATTTATTGAATATAACATATATAGAAGAAAAATAAGAAAGTTATGAGAGCATGAGAGTCCCTAATATAGTTTTCCATATATAAGAAACATTTCTTTGTGCCAGGAAAGCTGAAGGTATCATAGACATCCCTTTAAAATAAATAAAAATGAGTAGGAAGACCATACCTATAATTATATTGTTGAATATGAGAAGAAAATGTGATAAGTAGGAACATATTCATAATACCTATAATATATGGCAATTTATCATTAGGATATCCAATGATGAAGGTAAAATGACCCTATTGATCATCTAGAAGTGAGGACATAAAGGATAAAAATGCTAAAAAACACTACACTATAAAAAAGGAGTGTTTAAAGACCTGTTCACATGCGGAGTTTGAGAGGAACCTTGATGATCTACAAGGAACAAATATACAAACCCCATGAAGAGTCTACTGGAATCTTTTCTAGAGATATATTAAACTATAAGTATTCCATTATAAAGAACCCATTAGGAGGTGGCCACTTTAATCACTAGAGACCGGTCATTTTATGAGATTTTATACCAAGATTTTCAAGTGATATACTTGAATGTTAGTATTTATAGTGGATAAACAAGGTCTTATTTGTTGACCTGAACTATGAAAGTAGTTTTATTTGAAGAAAGAAACTTATAAATCTGTGTGCACATGAAATTAATACATTTACATGCATATAATAATGTATATTTAAAAAAAATGAAAGACTACATATCTTAACCAGTCATTAATATTGAATAAAACAGAAGAATTCATAGAATGAAATAGGAACACTCATTTACCCCTTTACCACTTAGTGATCTCACTAAAACTAGGCACTACACCATCAACAAAAATTGTTTGTATGGACACTTAAATTCACAACCCCCTCAATCAATTATAAACCTCTTAAATTTATTACCCCCTAATTAATTTTATTTTTTTTTCTAATTTGTTTATAGAGTCACATGATGTCCAGGTGAGGAAGACCCCCACATACTCCTCCCTCTAACTCATCCGGGGATTAGTGACAACCCTAAAATTAGTCGATAACTCTAAAATTTACCTTCTTGTAGAATATTTTTAAACATGTATTGACCATTATGATTTTTTTGAATGTAATCATGCTCCAACTGTCCAAAATTAAGGACATCTCACATCCAATGACTTCAAATATTTATAAGATTTGATCTTCTATTAAAAATGGGATTCTTTTCTATAAAAATAGTACAATGACTATCATAATATAAAATATGAATTTACTAATTATAAATGATCTCATGAATACAATTTATCAAACACAAACATTATTTTCATTCCTATATTGATACAATAAACCTAGACTCATTGGTTGATATAGAAACACATCTATGTAATCACGATTTCATTATATAACACCCCCTTCATAAAATGATCAAATATCCAAAACATGGATTTATCAAATCGATATCCACATAAAATATTTGAATATATTAATCTATAAATAAATTGTTTCTCCCAAAAAATGGAGTCTCATATTATATATACCATAAATATATCGAAAAATATAGTTTACTATTCACTTATGTTTTCTACCAAGAGTTGATAAAAAATGACGGACCACACCAACTACAAGACCTATATGAAGTCTGGTACATACCATCACATGCATCAAAAAAACAATAATATATGAACAAGGTTTATATTTGATATAATATCTCTATTTATTAGTAGGACATGTCTAAAAAGTATTGAACTTAAAATTTTAATAATGAGTGCTACTAAAATATTTCACCCTATCTATATAAAATCTAAAAAGAACATTATCATTGTATCTCTCTTGAGATAACAATAATTTTTTAGAAATTCTATCAGGAAAAATCATTTTGTGAAGAATCTATCACACTGAAGCCAATTATTTTACAAAAAAGAATTACAAATATCATTCTTTAATATATCAATTCAAGAGGAATCATTTCCATCAATGGTCATATCATCAACATAAATCAGTAATAAAATAAAATCATCATAAAGAAAATATTCAAAAAAAATATTGATCAGAAGTGGTATCATGAAAACCCTAATGAAAAATAATTGAATCAAAATTTTTATACCACCACCTTATAATTTTATTCCCACCATATAAAATATTATTCAACAAATATATATAATACTATTTACCTATTTCAACAAAACTTTTTAGCTACTCCATATCTCCCCCTCTAAATCATTATAGATGATAGATGACGTCACATCCATCTACTCAATCTGTAGATCCAAACTACTAAACAAACCCCCAAAAACTGAAACGAAAGACATTTTGATAACATGTGAGACAATTTAATCAATATATATATTTCTTTTATATAAAAAATTGTAAAATTACTATTAACTCATATTATGGAATGAAAATAGATTCATCCTTTTTAATATGTTAAATCCATTAATTTTGGAAATCTCTCTTACCCATAGGTAACTTCACCATCTCAAAAGTGTGGTAATCATGTAGTGATCTGATCACATCATCCATTCTTCTAACCAATTTTTAGTTTGTCTCACTTTATATTTCCACATCAAAATATTCTGGTTCTCCCCCTTCAATGAGGATAAAATTATCCACAAGTAAATTCAATGTGGAAGCTGTGTGATGTTGAGATGATCTTATGAGTGGAATATGGGATTCATTAATAAACCAAGAGACTAGATAATCAGCCAAATAGTGCATTAAAAACATCATATGAAGCTTATTTTTTCTCTAACATCATTATGCACATAAAAATGATTATTAGAATCAATGACATCTGATAATCATGAATCATAAACTTGATCAAAACTAAAAAAATCATCAAAATTTGGATAATTTTATTTTCTTTCATATTATTTTATTAAATAGTTCGATCCTTAATAAACCATACATCAAAACTTCTGACAAGTTTCTTTAAAATAGGATCGCAAAACCTATTCCCACACTCATTAGGTTCATAGCCAATAAAAACACACTAGAATATCTTAACATCCAACTTGGATCTACCATCTCTAAGAACATGAAAATAATACTTGAAACTAAATACATAAATGTGATCATACATTCTTTTTTACACACAAAATCCTTTTGGATGTATCTATCTATAATTAAATATAAATGAATAAATGTATTATATATTTTATTTTAAATAATGTCCCACTATATATTTTTATTGGAAAATTACTAACAAATTAAACCTTAAATTCTTACTATAAAATTTATTTTCTATTTCTAAACTACACCAATTAACTATGGTGACTTTGGAAGTTTTTTCTAATATATAATACCTTATAACCTATAAATATTATCAAAAGGACACCAATAATAACCCCAATCATTACTAGGAATTTTTTTTAACTTATTACTATTTTCCCTCTCAACTAAAACCTAAAAATGATTAAAATCACTAAGAACCTAAATTTTATCATTTAAAATATAAAACAAAATCTTGCATGAGTATTCGTCAATAAAATTCTTAAATAAATTCCAAAACAAAAATCCTTAGCCACAAAAAAATAGAATCCTCAAAATTTACCAACCAAAGTAGATGTTAGGTTTTATGCAAAGTATGATTACTGAAACAAATGCTTCCATGTTTAATGGCCATAAAATGAACACATGGGTAAAATTTAACACACGTTAAACTTGGAAGATAATTTATATTCCCTATAAAACCAATTTAATTCTCATATATTTGTCTGAATTATTTATTCCATAATTTGAAATTAGTAATATATTTAATAAAAAAAGTAGTATCAAAATAAATAGAACATATAGTCTAGTGAAATCCTATATTCTTCTTATCTAGATAAACTCTCTATGAACCATTTGAATGTTTATAGTGTCCATATTTAAAATTACAGAAAATCATCATTAAGAACATTGGTAAAAACGAGATTCAGATGAACCTTTGGTCTATGTAAAAATTTCATTAAAATCATCCTACTTCTTGTGTTGGACTCCAAAAAAATATTACCAATACCTAAACCTTCTACATGACTATAATTGATCATCTTTAAAATAACAAAATTACATAGGATGTAAGCTGTGAATAACTCACTTCTTAATGACATGTGAAATCATTTCCCACTATCAAAAACCTCGCAATAATCATCATAAGAAATATTAATAGAATTCTAAATAATATCAAGAACACCCTCTATATAAGGAATTTTGTTATAATCACGATATTTTTTTTATTTTTTTAACTTTATTTATTCATTTATCTCTTTTTAGATGATATAATAATTTATTGACATTACTTTTCTACTGTAATTATGTCACTAAAACTCCTTCTAATTTGGAAAATATTTGATCCTATAAATTATTTTACTTCAGCTTCTCTATCATGGGTTACATACTTTACTTATCCCATATTCTTTATGAATCAAATCTCAAAAGAATATATTTACTGGATACATCTTATATTTGTTTCCATTTAAAAAAAATACTTAACAAAACAAAATTTCAAATCACTATTTGGAGATGATATTGCTAGAGTAACATTTAAATTTTCCTATGAATAAAGTAAGGTATTAATTATCCAATGTAGTAAGTCACCACCTTTCAAATTAATACCCTTGAATGATAATTAATCAAAATAGTATTCAAATTCATTAAAATTGTTATAAATGGATATAAATTATTTATACCACATGTTTATCAATTGTTTGAGAAGAAACAATTTGTTATTTCCCAACATGGACCCTTATGTGGTTTCAAGAATCACCCAAAATGTTATAGGAAGTGATATATTAACAATATAGTTCATCAATTTTAATTTAAACCCTTAACGAATAGAAATAAAAACCATCTCATTCTCAAACTCCCATTATTCATTATAATTTCCTTCTATATTTTTGGTAAAAAAAAGTCATATCAATTCAACTAAAATAACATCCTTAAAATTTAAATTCCATATGTAATAATTTATACTATTCGATTGGATCATTTGGTAATAATTCAAATCCATGATTTATCTTAACAAAACAGATTCATTGGCATGAGATGTTGGGGAATGTGGAGAGTGATAAACATGAAAAAAATGAAAAGTTTAAAATTTAGTGGAATAAATTTCATTCCACTGATAAAAATTGAAAAAAAATTGGGTTTTTGACAAAAAAATACATTTGAAGAATAAAAAATTTCAACATTGTAATTTTTTACATGGAAAACCCCAAAAGGAAAAAATCACAAGTTCTTGTCCAAAAAGATGAATCAAATACAACTTAAGATTCTGGTAGAGCCTATAAAATATGGTTGGGATCTATAAAAGATAACACTATGAGAAAGTATAAAATAACTCTAGACAAAAGTCGAACAAAATTGGTTTTTTTAAGGAATTCTGAAATAATAAATATTACTATATGGATCTAAAGACAACCATTTGAAAAATTAGTGTAAAAAAATAAAAAAACATTTTCAAAATTATCATTAATCGTTCCTTAAATGAATTTGAAAATTTATTCCTATTTTCAAAACACCATAACCATAATGACAATTACTAAAAAAATTAAAATTCATAAGATCAAAACCCATATATATTTCCATCATAAAAAATATACCTTTACCTCTTAAATTTATAAACCCATTAATAAATTATGGAACTATTATATTGATAACCCTCTCAATTAATTAATTCCTTAAAAAATAATAGAATCATATAAGTTGAAGATGTGGAGGATCCCAAAAGTTTCTCTATAATGATATCCTATACCATAAACCCTGATTGAGACACCTTATACGACATTAGATATCATAAATGACAAAACCGAATTTCTATGTGTCCTAGAATATGGATTATAATATATTCATTTCCATTCCTATTTTTCTCACTTCCAACTATTGAGTTTTTATTTAAGAAATATTCTAAATAATTCTAGAAGATTATAATATAAAGTGAGGATAAAATAGAACACAATAAATCTATTTCATCTATAAAAATCAATTGGATTATATAGTTACACTGAGAAATATCTAATTTATAGAAAACAAATTAAATTATTTGGGTTAATTCAAAATTAGTAGTCATATATTTAGATATATTTATTAGGTATCAATATGTGGAAAAATAATAAGGTTTCCTCAATACAAAAAATTTATTGGCACCAAATTTTTGATCAATAGGCCCACATATTGATTACTAATTTTTTCCACATAATCCAGACATTGTTTGGATTCATGAATTCCTGTAGTCTTCTATTTATGAGATAAAAAAATTATAATATTAAAACTTTTATCTTGGGTGGTTCTTTTTTCATCAAAATCAACATACATTTTTTTTTCTATATAGTCAAAAATCTCTTATTTACACCTTCTTTTGAGAAATGTAATAAAATGATTATAATCCATAACATCTACTGGATCCAACTATTCTCTATGTTATATAAGATAGTGTACATAATCGTAATACTTTTCCGAGAATTGTTTCAATGTAGTCTCATCTGTTGATTCAAGGTAAGTGGATGGATTATCACCCTCCAATATAAGTAACTCATCTGAGATATTTACATATTGAGTCTTAGTGTAGTTGTCTGTAATATAATAGTATCATACTGGGCCATCATTGAAACTTTATATACATCCTTATTCCAGTGATGTGGATGGAGTGACTTTTTGAGTAATTTCCAATGAGGATCCATGAGTGTTATCTATAAATAAAATTAAAAATGAACCTCAAACCCTGATTAAACAATATAGTAGGTTTTATATTGGTTTAATATTTATTTATGTTGTACCACTCACAATTCTTACCAATTTAGATAAACATCATGTGAAAGGTTATGTTGTATACCATACAATATTATAAACTCTGATAAATCTATAATAGTTTTATTTAAACATTAATTTCAGTTCTAGTACACATATGTTTGAATAATGAAATCCCTATTAAGATGTATCTTTTTTACATTTAGACTAAAAATAAATGTTGGGAGTTGGAGTCCTTATCTACAAAAAATATTCACCATGAATGGGCTATGATCTGTTTCATTATGTGAGGCACCATCACATTCGCATGGGCTATCCACCTGAATACCCTCTGGTATGTGAGGAAATATTTCTTCTCAGTGTATGATTTAAATAGTATGTGGTCAAATATAAATTTATAATAATGTGGTTCAATAGGTGTACCACATACTTTATCACCTCTACCCATGAATCTAGTTGGGATGTGCATAGTATTGAGTAGAAATATCACTATAACCATGACTATATGGTTCCCCTAATTCACCATTCTGTTTTATAATGATGTGTATGGTGTGGTGAGGTTCTTCTTAATCTGCCACTCATCACACATGATGGTGAATTCATTTGAAGAAACATAACCATCATAGTCTATCATCAACATCTTGACATTGCGCTCAAAGTTGTTCTGGACCATGATATTGAATTTATTGGATGACGATGTAGATTAGTTATTCTACATGATTATATAGACACGCATTAAATGAATAAAATCATTAAAAAAACAAAATATCTCTTACTAATAAGGGTGATTTGGGTGATCAGTCTATATAGGTTAGCATGTAAAAACTATTGTGGTTTCTTTTTTATGATATATTATTGATCTTTGAATGACTGCCTATCCTATTTTAAAATCATAATTTTTTTTAAAAATTATTGCGGATGGGTGATAGTGGGAATCATGAATGAAATATGATTTTCTCCCATAGAATTCATGGCATATAAGTTTATATGGTCGAGTTACATTTACTAAATCCATACACGGTATTCAATATTTTCCAAATTCAATATATCTTGGAGGTATCTCATTGAATTTTTTATAAATGGTTTGATGAATGTCTCACCATTATAAAAACTATACCACTCATATCAGACAACTTTTTGTAATTTATATATATATTCACCTAATTACAATCTTCCATCACCTTTCAAAGAATAATAATTTTGTTACAAAGTCTAAATATGTAGTATACATTATTATTAATATGTTGATCACCATTTTCATACAACAAAATGACAAATATTTTCCCCAATAATTGAACACCAGAGTAATTTTTTGATTTTTTCCATTTTGGTGATATTCTCATCAAATTCGTGGAAATGTTTAGGGTTACATATGTTCCCCCATTCTTATTCATGTTCCCAACATCATTTTTATTTTTTAATGATTTCAAATATAAAAGGTTATTTATTTAATAGATAAGTGAAATGTGATAATTTTTAGTAATTATAGTAATTTTACAATTTTTTCGATAAAGGTTTGTGATTTTGGTTTTAATCAAATCAATTCTGGTAATTTGATATTGATATATTTTGAGATCATTTAATTAGTTATTTTTTGGGTTATTATTCCTTGAAAAGATAATTTTCATGTTATTTTCATGATTTTGGGTATTTGGATTTAATATTTTTATGTTTTATATGATGTTTTTAAATATCATCTTTGGAAAAAATTATCATTTTGTTCCGAAGAGTTTAAAAATTGTATGAATTTTTGAAACCATTCATTTTTGTAAGTCTTATTTATTCATATAACTAGTATAAATTGTCTATTATTAGGGGATACTCATATAAGTTTTTTTATGTGGACCATATGAATTTTATGAAACCCCAATAGACATATGGAATTGGATGCTCATTGGATATTTTCAAATCTCTATCTAAGAGAATAATAAACCTTATAAAATATCATACTCAATTATAGGAATATTTTTACAACATCCCATATGAATTTCTCAACCAGTGTCAATTATTATTGAGCTTCATTAAATCTACATAGAGGTTCTCAGACGTTTTTAGAAATAGATATATGAAATGGAATAAAAAATTTAAAAAATATCTCATTGAGATTAGCTGATGAATTTTTTGAATTAAAAATAATCTTGATAAGATATGTGATGTGAGTTATACCCATGAAACATTTGAATATAAGGATATTTGAAGTCAATGAACTAACAAAGAAATGAAATCGAATGAGTCCAACCAAAAATCAGAAAATTAATTAAGATATTATCACCTAAGATGCGTATGAAGAAGGAAGAGGAGTGTTTAATGGATTCCAAAGTCTTATGGTGAAGAAAGTTCTGTTTTATTTGTTTTCTTCTTGTTACATGTTTGGATTTGAGAATAAATCAGGGCCCTGATTTTCCCAATTGTTTCATTTTATTGTGTTGGAGAAGGGTGTCTAAAAAGTTCTCAGTCAAATATTCAAACAATGTGTTGAAGGCTATGAAAGGGTAATATATATAAAGAACAAAAAATATAACGGTCCTTATCATTTTCATCAGCCCACATCAAGGCCTCCTATGATTTTCAAAGGTTATAAAAGATTCAGTGGAATCTTTGTATGGTTCATTATGGAACTTCTATTTATAGTAAGTCTTAAATCTAGGTACTTTTAAAAGGTTCATCCATGTTTCAATCGAGATATGAAATGGTGAATCAAAGACCTACATTAGGGTTAGTTCTAGAATCATATTGATTCTAATACTTAGAAATTTTCTACATAAGGCTACCTCAAAATCTCTATATGATATATAATGTTGTGTAAATGATTAAAATTTATGCATGACACCTGAAAATCTCAAATAAAATCAATGTAAAATTTATGTTAAAGGATAATACTAGGTGGATAAATCTATTTTTTTGGGATCTCTTCAAAGATATTATGGATTACTTGAAATTTTCAGGAGGATTAGACAAATATTGGATTCATATCCATGTTTATCATAATTAAAGCTGAAGAAAGTTTCATATGGGGTAGAAATTCTTATAGAGGAGTTATTCTCGAGTCACTTGTAGGTGATAATGAATAATCAAGGTGTTTGATGTGGTAACTTGAGAGATGAGTTTAGAGTGATTGGGAGTGAGATAAATTATTTGAGTTAGCACATGATGACCTGAATAATTACTGACCTTAAAAATTTAAATATGGGATTCATAGAGATTTATAAGATAGGTAGAGTTTTAGCAATAGTGAGGGGAAAGATAAAAAGGTATAGTTTCACTCAATGTAGGATTTTTGAGGTAATTAGTGATGCATAATGGAAAAAACTATATAGAGGATAATTATCCTTTCTTATACCACTTTACATTATTAATATATACCTCAAATATGATTTCAATGTGTTCTATTACTATTGAAATTTGTAACTAACCATTTTTAGGGGAACCTGATTAGAATGAATTGAATTTTTTTTACCTATTATAGATTTTGTATGATTCATATAAATATATAGTTTTTCATAGACTTATTTGTTACTTCACTTATTCTTTATCTAATTATTTTTTAACAAAAAAATATAGGGTTATATTCCTTTAGGAATTCGAATATCATATCAGGCTTCCTTGAGATTGATAAATTAAGAGAGGTTTCACTAGAAGTTCATAATGTTTATTTTTCCTTTATATTTCTCATTTTCTATTCTTCATGAGCATTAATTATCTTCTACTTCATGTACTGATGGGTGAAGAGTAGGGGTCTATTCCTTGGTATATTTAACTAAAGTACTTTAATTGGAAAATCTTGTGGTTATTTTTTCTATATAAAAACTCACCCCCTTATTGAGTTTGATAGACAAATTAATTCTTAATGGAATTCACTAGGATAGTTTTTTTCACAATTTATATCTTGGATATTTAGCTCTCTCTCAACAAATATTTGATCACATTTATGTTGAATTTTGATGAAATATAAAAGATAATTTTACTAATTAATAATTATTAGCTACCACTAAATCTTTCCTTATTTTTACTTACTTTCATTTATTATATTTTACACAATTCTTTCCAACACTTTAACCACCACTTAATTATGTTTTTCATTTTAAAATTAATTTTCTCATTCACTTCATTTGTTTATTTGTTGTTTATTTTTTTATTGTTTTTTACTATTTACTTTCTTCCCTTAGTCATGAACCTGTTAATTACTATCTAGCAGTAAATAAATTAATAAATAATGAAATTTGAGCACTTCAATGTTAGTTCTTCCAAATTTTTTGGAATAATTTTAGGGAAAGGAACTTGAAAACTAAACTAAAGTGAGGTGGAAAAGGAAAAAAACCTATTTTAAGAAAACAAAAAAAATAAGAAAACTAAAACTATTTTGAATAATATAAAACTAAAAATATGATTATTTTTTCTAATGACGTTCTTATTCTAAATATATTTCCAATTTAACTAATATTCATACTTGGGATTATAAATATGAGGTATAACCTTTCAATCCTATGATAATAAAACACTTTTCTCCCCTATAAAATTTAAAATAGAACCAAAATGGTTAATCTTGATATGTAGTGAGTTGAAAACAAGAACAAAAATATTAATCCACCATAATAGAAAAATCATGTACATAAGACCCATAGGTTTATTAATTTTAATATTCCAACTATATTAATCAATCCTTCATGAAATAGGATTACTACTAGGTCTCAGAATTATGAAATGAAATACTCCAACCACTCAATGTTACAATCTTTTAATAGTATTCCCAATGTGAATTATTTTCAGATACTTTTATAATACAATGCTCTAATTACTTGTACATAGTAATAGTGGGGAGGAGATTTGGTTTAGGGTGTTCTATTTTTGTTTTAATGGAATGGTATGGGAGCTAGTTCTAAAACATAAATGAATAAACATTTACGAATGGGACCAAGTATTCAATGCTTTTGTGTTGAAATTGTATTTAATAAATATGGCTATTGAGGCGAGGGATAAAATCAGTGGATTTTCTAGGATAAGGGAGAGATTTGTAATGTAAAAAAGGTTATATTTAGAGTGACTATTAGATATTTTCACAAACATACACTTGATCAATAACTATTAGGAGAAATATTTTATAATGGTCTTAGCACTTACCACCAAAACATATTAAACTAGTTGTTAGGTGGTGATTTTTCTAAAAGAAAAACCATAAAGTTTAAGTGAGTCTTTGAAAATGATGATAAAACATTCCAACATAAAAGATAAATAAATATAACTATTCATTAGGGTGATAACCACCCATAGACTACTACAACTAATGGAAATTCATTTATGGAATTATGAAAACATGGTGGAATGTATGGGTATACTAGATCTTAGTGTACCAACTTCGAAATGTCTTCCCAAACCATTGAAAATGATAATTGTATTGGGTAATCGACAATTATATAGAATATTAGTGATTAATTCCCATAAAATTATAGTCAAGGAAATAGAAACCACCTCAATATATTATGGAATGAATGAGGAGTCTTTATACCAACTACTACCCAGGGTTTCCCACCACAATAAAAAACCATTTCAAAATCAATATTGGGTTGAATATTAAATTTCACAAGGGTATTTAAAGAATAAAATTAAATTTTTTCTTATATTTGTTTCATAAAAATATATACTAATTCTAGGATATATAACCTATCATTAAAAATGGGAAAACATTCAAGAGAATTGAGTTCTAGGGATACACTCATGTTTCCTAGCACAATAGTGACACATCCAAGATATACTGTTGTGTTTGTCACCATAATATTTAGAATGAAAACACAGTAAAATGATTTTGATCATTTTAGATAAGAGGATATAAAATATTTATCTAAATTTGAATGTGAAAATATTAAAAATCATAAATATGGAAAACTGAATAGTATGGTCTAAAATAAAATAATTTGTAAATATTAATGAGGAATTGATAAATAAAAAAGGAAAAATTAATGGGAAATGATTAAAAAATTTATGAAGAAGGTTGTTTTTTAGGAGAAGAGGGAAAAACTATTTTGAGTCACTTCACACCTCACTTTCCCTTCCATTATGGTGTTAAAAAGAAAAGTGATGAAGAAGATTATCTAACATTACTTAAGATGTTTAGAACCCTTAACATTAACATTACCTTGGTGGAAGCCTTAAATAAAATCCCTTCATTTTTTAAATTTCTCATGATGTTTTTAGATAATATAAGGTACTTAAATGTGTTTAAAACCATAACTGTAATTGAGAAGGACAATGATTTCCTAAAAAAAAGTAAACTTCAAAATTAAAAGGCTTTAGATGTTTTTTATTACATATATAATAAAAGATGGTGATGAATAAACATTATTTTGTGGATTATAATCTGGAATCAGCATGATTCCTTATTATTTATTTAAATACATTGGTTTATAGGAGCTAAAATCATCCTATTTTTCTCATCAATTTTATAATATGTTAAACACACATCCAATAATATGGGTGGATATCCTATTAGTCATTGTTAAGAAGCTCACATTTTCTAATGACCTCTTTATTCTTGTAATAGAGTGTGATAAACAACATCATATCATTATATGTGTGTCATTTCAAGCTATAATTAAGGATATTATTGTTTTTTAAAATAAAAAACTAACCATATATTTTGGGTATGATTAAGAAATGTTTCATGTTTTTAAAGATTCAACACTATAGGTGAGTTTTAAACTAATAGATAAATAAGAATATGTATTTTAGGATGAAATAATAAAGGATTATCATATTTATTATAATTAAATATTTCAATATATAGTCAATGAACATTTTAGAGACAATTATAATGAAATTTAATCCACAAAAAAAATAAAATACTAGGGAAACATAAATGAAAAAAATAGGGAAATCATCACTAAGGATCATGAATTTGTCCATAAAGAACAATGATTCTTTTTTGAGAATGATTATCTGGTCATTGATCAACAATCACATCCATCTCTTAATGAGGGAGATCCCTCTATTGTACCCAATATGGATATAGTGACTTGTACTTTTTATCATGATAACTTAAACTCTGCTTTAGTGGTTATTCCATCAAAAATGAGAGTAATAAGGCCTAGGTTAAGGATATTAATTATTTTTCCCTCTAGAATTTCCAAATAGACTTATTTATCATAGTGGGTGTGTCAAAAAATAAAAAATAAATAGTTTTCCAGAAATGTATTATAGGTCTATTCCTACTAGGATGATATTTTTATTATATGAGGTTTCTATCACACTGTATAAGGTGTTCTTAAGAGAGTTTGAGGATTATTCATTTATTTTGAATAAAAAGAACATTATGAGGGTAAGTCATTAGGTGAGTGTAAGTTAGTTGTAGTAGTATATGGTCTTATTTATGAGCTTTTGGTATCTTCACTAAAGGAGAAAACATTGATCTTATTATAGGACCCTGGGACACCCTGAGAGGGGAGGGGAGAATGAGGGTGAAAACTTTTTCTTTTAATGTGATGAATCTTGTTCCCACGTAGGTAGGAACTTGTTAAACCTATAAAATGAATATGATCAAAAAGAAAACATTCATATGCAGAGATATGACACAACACTTTTTACTTGGTTCAACACTAAGGGCTATGTCCAAGGAGTGTACGCCGACAGGTTATCAGTCATACCAAAATCTTCAAAACTTCACTAGATGTGGATTACAATGGTTTGGTCACAGTCACTCTATCCCAGGCTCATTGCCTTTACAAACGTTTAGGGAAATCTCACCACATCCCTCGGGTCACTCCTGTTGACTCCCCCTGGATCACTCCCTTTGGTGAAGTCCCACTTAGTTATAGATGTGAATGTCTCTTCATAATCGCAAAAGAATACATCCTCTATTGTATGTAGATTCTCTATTGAAGTTCAAATTCCACCCATAGACAAATCTCACTTTGCACCAAAGGTATCGGGAATCTTCCAGCTTTTTTGAAGCTCCAAAAAGACCGGAATGCTTCAAATACACCTAGATCGCTTCTCCAAGATGGCGTGCAAGTTTCAAAGCCAGTGCGCAAGTCCACCGCAACCACTTGCGTGACTCTCACTTCTTCAACACCAAACTTGCGCGACTCACATTCTTTTTTACCCAAACTGGTTTTGGCGCACAAAGGTCAACTGACACACTTCTTCAAATCCTGGTGCACAAGTGTCACCAAACCACCTGCGTGAAACTTCCTTCCCCAACTCCAAACATGGGAGACCAACACACTCTCTTGCCTAAACTACCTTAAACGCTAATCAAACAACTGTCAGGCAACTTCTACTTGCGCGACCACCCAACCACTTGCGCGAACACTACACCTACACGATGGGAGATCTAAATTTATCTATGTCTCAAACTTCAAACAAAATGAAGATGGGTAGAACTTAATTTATAGGCATTTGGATACCCTATTCGACGGCACATAAGTCTTCCCACGGTGTGCAAGTCTCTGCCACGCAAGTCACTTGCGTTCCCATACATAAAACTTGGGCGCCCTTCTCCCTTTTCAATATTTTCATGTTCTGATCTTGAAAAAAAGGTGCGCAAGTTTCCTCTCCTTCAAGTCAACGACATGCAAAGTCTCTTTTCAAAAAACCACTTTTCTCCATTTGTCGATTTTCAAGCCCAAAAATTTTCATACACTGGAAAACGGTGCCACCTTGAATATTATTATCAACTTCTTCTGTATGATCACGTTACTGGCACACAATCTGAACTTACACTAAGGATTAACAACAAAAACAAACCATTCTCCAATTCATGCATAGAATGACCATGTTTCAAACAATCTCTTCCTTTGGGTTTGTTGGCAGTCAGTAAATAAATTCAATAGAGCACCAGCCATATGCAAACCACAAATGCATGAATCAACTAATCCAACACTCTAAGTCTACGTGAGCAATGATCAGTGTAGAAAACAAGAGAGGAAGTTTTAATTGGGTTCCCCATCCAATGTATTCCTTCCCATCCTGTTTCACAATATGAATTTATTCCTTTCTCCCCTATTGATAGTAATCCCAAAGACCGGTAATTGTTCATTGTTCAGCTCAAATCACACTTCCCTGGATAGTATCTCCTCCTGAAACCTACATCACATCCATAAAAAGATTAAAAAAAATTAACATAACTAGGGAGAGGGGAATTTCGTAACCTACTTATGCACTGGGAGGTGGCTGAACACCGAGGTTCAACCGATGCTTCTCAAACATAGCCGCTGACAGTGGTTGGGTCAGAATATTAGCCACATGCTCATTAGTTCCCACATGATCCATTTTAATCACCCCTTTCTCAACATTTTCTTTGATAAAGTGATACTTGATTTCAATATGTTTTGTACGAGAATGCTGAACATGATTCTTCATAAGATCAATTGTTCTCTTGTTATCACAGTAAATCACCATTGGTATTTTCACCTCATCACCAAAATCTATTAGTGGTTGCTTCATCCATAGTATTTGAGTGCATGCCATTGTGGCGGAGATGTACCCAGCTTCCGCAGTACTAAGAGAAGTACTTTCTTGTTTCTTACTCAACCAGCCAACACATTTATTCCCAATATAGAATGAACCACCACTGTTGGACTTTCATTCCACAACATTGCCAGCCAAGTCAGCATCAGAAAATGTTGATAATTCACTATCCCTTCCTACAGCAAAGTATAACCATAATTGTGAGTACCTTGAATATACCTCATGATTCTTTTTACCTCTTCCATATGTTTCGTCCTTTGGATTACTTTGAAATCGGGCTGCAAGACATGTGACAAAGATAATATCTGGCCATGTCACTGTCTGGTATAGTAGGATCCCAATGATCCTATTGTACATGGTGGGATATAAAGAGGTCACATCCTCATGCTTTCCAAGTTTATTTCCAACTGAAATCGGATTTGACATTGGTTAGGAGTCTTGCATATTAAACTTCTTCAGCAGCTCTCTTGCATACCTTTTCTTCAGAAATGAATGTGCAATACTTCTTTTGAATCACCTTCAGCCCCAAGAAATATGTGATCTCCCTAATAATAGACATTTCAAATTATGATTTCATGTGATTGGAAAATTCATCCACTAATTTCTGTCTGCTACCACCAAAAATGATATCATCAACGTAGACTAGAACCATGAATTGATCTTTTAGATAATTCTTCACATATAGATTGTGATATACTCTTCTTCATTTGAATTCCAGCTTCTTGGAATTAGAATCTAGTAGGGAGTACCATGCCAGTGGTTCCTATTTTTAGCCCTAAAGTTGTTTCTTTAGTTTTCAGACCTTTATTTCATCAATACCAAGAAGAGAAACACTGGCTGTTCAATGTATACTTCCTCTTCAAGTCTACCATTTAAGAATGTTGTCTTGACATCCATTTGATATAATTTATATCCTCTTTGGATAGCCACGACAAGGAACAGCCAGATTGACTCCAGTCTAGCCACTAGAGCAAAGGTTTCTTCTACATCAACACCTTCAATATGGAAGTATCCTTTACATACTAGTCGTTCCTTGTTTCTAATAACACTTCCATGCACATCAAACTTGTTCTTAAAGATCCATTTTGAACCAATCACATTGTGACCTTCAGGTCTCTGGACAAGATCCCATTTCTGATTCTTGTCAATCTGATCTAACTCTTCATTCATGGATTTCACCCATGATTCATCCTTTGAAGCTTCTTCAAATGAAGATGGCTCAACAACTAATATAAATATAGATTGCGTGTTATTCCTCATCCACCTTGTTTTGTGGGTGCACTCATATCCCCAATTATGTTATATGGATCAATCTAAGCTCTTCGATTTCATCTATGAGGTTCAGTTGCATTCTCTCCAGCCATAGTTTCTTCTTCAAATTCTTCTCCTGAGTCAACATCATGATGTGACTGCTGAGGGTTTTGTATAACTTCCTCTATTTCTCTATTTTTATTTTCTCTATGTTCACTTTCTTCCTCACATTCTATCACATCATCATATGAAGTCCTTGAGGAATTTGTGGTTTTCTCTTCAAATATCTTAACATCACTACTTTCCAAAATCCTTCCTAATCTCTTTTTGAAACACTTATAGACATTTTTGTTCATTGAGTATCCAAGGAAAATTCCTTCATTAGCACTGTCACCATGCATCCCTTTATTTCCTTATTTATTTCTGATGAATCATTTACTTCAAAAAACACGAAATTATTTCAAAGAGGGCTTCCTTCCATTCCACAATTCACATGGTGTCTTTGTATCAACCATATAAAGTTCTGTACGATTTTGAATATACACTGCAGATTAAACAACCTCTTTCAAGTAATGTCGTGGAATACAACTCTCAATCAGCATAGTTTGTGCCATGTTGTTCACCTGTCAATTCATACGTTCAACAACACCATTTTTTGTGGAGTTCTCACAGTAGATACCTCATGTTGTATCCCATTCTTCTCCAGTTAATTTTTAAATTCAATGGATGTGTATTCCCTTCCATTTTCAGATCACAACACTTTGATTTTTCATCCGGTATCATTCTTAGTGATTCACCGATATGTTTTCATGCAGTCAAGCACTTGTCGTTTCCTTTGAATGACCATAACACATTACATTCTACTGTAATCATCTATGAAAAGGAAAAAGTACCATCCTCCATGTGTTCCAGCAAAATTTATCACCCCGCATACATCTGTATGAATTATATCAAGAAGATGAGATGCCCTTTTCTTCTTTGGCTGATATAAACTACATACTAGCTTTACATGAATGCAAACATCACAATACTTTTCACGCTCATGCTTCAGGTTGGGAATATCCATGACAATCATCAATTTTGAAATTTTCTCCACATCTTGTTGAAAGATGTGTCCCAGTCTCCGATGCCAAAAATTGTTTTCTTCTTCAACAGTCATGTAACAAACATTTTCTTTACTATCAACCTGATACAAGTTGCCTTGTATTCTGTATCCTTTCATAAGTGAATTGCCTGTCTTTCCCTTGATATTGTAGCCTTTCTGATTAAAAGTAACTATAAGTACCGAGTCATATAGTTGACTCACGCTGAGTAGATTATGACCTAGGACATCTACATAAAGGACTTCAATATTATTTATCTCTCCATTAGCTAATTCAGTACTTCCACTACCTTTGATTTTCAGAGCTCCATCATTACCAAATCGTACTGTACCATCAACCTTCCTTTTCATATCCGTAAACAGGCTACAATTACCTATCATATGAGATAAACAACCGCTATCCGGAATCCAAGAACAATTTCTCTTTGTAGCTTTGAGTGACACCTCTACAAGTTGGATTTCTCAATTTTATTCCTTTCATTCCAAGAGACATTGGATTGAGTATAGAGCACCGATGGCCTTTCAATTATCTCATCTCTGTACATTGGTTCTTCATAGTCAAACTCTTCTTCGAGAGGAGAAAACCTGTTTGTAAGAGGAACACTATCTTGTTGACGAGATTTGACATGTCTTGAACTTCGGTATGAGGTGTTCATGTCCCTTATCAACCTACAATTAATAGCCTTATGACCAAATCTAGAACAACAAAAATAGTATCCATAGAAACTATTTCTTCTTGAATATGGAGGATATGAAGTCCGTCTCCTTTGTTGACATCCCAGATCTTCCCCAATCTTGTAGATCCTTTCCTTTTCACAATATGACATGGTATGGCCCAGATAGCCACAGAACTGACACTTCATTAGAGGAAATGTCCTCCCACTTGAATTTCTCCTCATACATTCTTCCTTGAGTGAATAGTTGGACTGCCAGTCATTTCTGAATGTTTGAGGATAATGTTCAGTTCTCCTATTTTTTTTGGATTATGGGTATCTTTTTCATCACTTCAGGCAATGTTTCAATATTTCCAACTTTCATCTTGTCTTTATTTTGGCTCTCTTCACTTCTAGCAGTTGATGTCTCAGCTTCATAGCCTATTCCACTATTTCCCATACAAGAGGGTCTTTGATCTCTCATGATTTTTACAACCCCATCTGAACCACACTTGGCTCTTGACAGTAATTATGCATCTTAGAATCTTCCAAACTATATTTTATTCCTTGATTCTTTTGAAATAGATTCAGTCTCAAGTTTACTCAAAAGAGTAACAACTTCTTCCTCAGGACCCTCAGTAGTCTTGGATATTTCTTCTAGTATGGATATGAGGGCATTGATGTCCTTTCCCTTCTCTTCAATTCTCAGCTTCAGATCCACTACATCATCATTTATTTCAAGGATTTTAGACTATAATTTCACAAATTATTCCGGTTGTTCAATTTCAGCTTCAAGATTATCAACATATTCATTTGATTACACTACAATTGATTTCCACTTATTGAAACTCTTACATTTCATCTTAAGATTGATAATAGCATATTTAAGTTGCAACTCAGGATTGCCACAAGTTTTTAACCGATTTCCTCCACCATTGTATTTTGATTTTTCAACAGTGTCCATCATGAAAGCATGGTTTCCAGTTTTGAACTCTGGTTCATCTTCTTCATATAATTCATTATCATCACCTTCCTATTCATAGAAAAAATTCTTCTTCAGTACTTTATTTCTAGATTTGAAGTCTCCTTTCATGAAATTTTTTTCTAAGGATTCTCAATGTTTTCAGCATTGCTATCATCATCATCGATCTTTCTTAAGCACTGAGATGCAATGTGCCTGACTTTTCCACAATGAAAGTAAGCTAGAGGTTACATTCGTTTGAATTTCCCTTTTCCCTTCTAGAACATATAAGAAATTTGAGAAAAAATTTATTTTTCCTAATCGCCTTCACCACTACTATATTTTAAATATTTCATTTCCTCCATGGATTTGAACACCATTTCCATGCTTACTCGTGCAGTAGCATCTTCTGGTTTGACTCTCATTTCATATTCCACTAGGCTTCTCAACAGATCATCCAAAGAAAATTTGGAAAGATCTCTTTACTCAAGGGCTGACACCTTTTCATTGTACTGGGGTGGAAGTCTTCTTAATATTTTCTTTATAATGTCAACATCTTTGATTTCTTCACCTAGACCCTGAATTGCTCCAACCACTTCAGTAATTTGATTGAAGAAGGAGTCTTCATTCTCATCAGGATGAATCTTCTGATCATCAAACCTATTGTGCAGGACTTGTAGTTTCTCCTCCTTCACTTTGATATCTCCTTCATAAATATTTTCATGTTTATTTCACATGGACTTTGCGGAGGTGCAACTCATTAACTTTAGATAGATCTGATCAGAAAGGGATTTGGTGAGAGCATTCTGCGCTCTAGCATCAAAATTAAGAATTTTCATATTGGCAATCGTTATAGCCATCCCTGTTGGATCAGTAACATTAATACCTTGGACAGTGGAAAAAAGGACTTCCATTCCAAGGGATCTTAGATGAGATCTCATTTTATTCTTCCAGATCTGAAAATTACTTCCATCGAAGAGAGGGACTCCCCTGACATTGACATCATTCTCCATGACGACAAAGGAGAGATTCAACACCAGCAACCTTTACCATCTGATACCACTTGTAGGACCCTGGGTCACCCTGAGAGGGGAGGGGTGAATCAGGGTAACAAATGTTTCTTTTAATGTGATGGATCTTGTTCCCACATTGGTAGGAACTTGTTAAAAATGTAAGATGAATATGATCAGAAAGAAAACATTCACATGCAGAGAGATGACACAACACTTTTTTACTTTGTTCATCACTAAGGTCTACATCAAAGGAGCATATGCCGACAGGTTTTCGGTCGTACCAAAATCCACTAAACTTCACTAGTTGTGTATTACAAAGGTTCGGGCACAACCACTCTATCCTAGGCTCACTTCTTTTTCAAAAGTTCAGGGAAAGCTCACTGTGTCCCTCGGGACAGTCCCGTTGACTCCCCTGGCTCACTGCCTTTGGTGTAGTCCCACTTAGTTTGTAGACATGAAGTTCTCTTCATCATCGCAAAAGAATACATCCTATTTTGTATATAGATTCTTGGTTGAAGTTCAACTTCTACCCATAGGCAAATCTCACTTTGCACTGAAGGTATCAGGCAATCTTCCAGCTTTTGTAAAGCTCCAAAAGGACCGGCATTCTTAAACTACACCTGGTGTGCTTCTCCAAGCCAGCACACAAGTTTCAAAGCTAGTGCTCAAGTCCACCTCAACCACTTGCATGACTCTCGATTCTTCAACACCAAACTTGAGCGACTCATATTCTTTTCCACCCAAACCGGTTTTGGCACGCAAAGGTCAACGATCAAGCTTCTTCAAATCCTGGTGAGCAAGTGTCCCCAAACCAACCACACCACACTTCTTTCCCCAACTCAAAACATGGGTTACTAACACCCTTTCCCTCCCAAACAGCCTTGGATGCGCAGAAAACAACAGTCGTACAATTTCTACTTGCGCAACCACCCAACCACTTGCGCGACCACTACACCTACGCGAAGGGAGCTCTAAATTTCTCTAAGTCTCAAAATTTGTTCTGAATGAGGAGGGTTAGACCTCTATTTATAGGTGTTTGGATACCCTACGCGATGGTGCATAAGTTTTCCCTCGGCGCATAAGTCTCCGCCGCACAAGTCACTTGCACAACCAAACATAAAACTTGGGCACCCTTCTCCCTTTTCTATATTTTCATGTTCTAATCTTGAAAAAGGGCGCTCAAGTTTCATATAATTAGTCAACAGCTCACAAGCCTCTTTGACAAAAACCACTTTTCTCAATTTTCCAATTTTCAGGCCCAAAAATTTGCAAACACCTGAAAACAGTGCCACCTACAGTACTGTTATCATCTTGTTCTATATGATCACTTTGCTGGCACACATTCGGAACTTACACTGAGGATTGAAAATAAACACAAACCATACTTCAGTTCATGCGTAGAATTACCATGGTTCCAACACTTATAAACATAAAATATATTGAATTTCCTAGATTTATTTCAACTATAATTGATTCTATTTATTGAATTTTGGGAGTAAAATATATTGTTGAAAATAATCATTATCCAACTTATTTGAATGTTTTTAAGAAAACAATAATTGGTGAAATAATTCTATAAATTTTGAGATATCATGATGGAATATACACAAAAAATAATGAAGTTACAATCATTAAGAAATCATACCTACCGAGTAATCATGGTTATATTTTATGGAGAAATTATTATTTAAGACTCTAAATAGAATGATGAATGAGGGGAAACACACGGGTTTTAGATTTATTTTTGTCTTTTTCTATTTAAATAAATTTTTCTCACTTTATCCATATAAATAATGGAGAATACAACACAAATTAAGGATCAATTCTTTATTCTGTTATCCAACAAGTTGGTCCATTGCTACATCAAATTATTTCAATTTTTTGAATCTTCATTGTTATATTTTATACCTTTATATTGGTTTCATTTTTTATAATAAATTATTATAATTTTAAGCATGGTTTGTTTTAATTGTCTAGGAAATGAAATGGGAGAATCTAATTGGATTTTGACCTCTTAAAGGAAGGTAATTTTGGGTATGATCATTAATAGAAAAAAATATGATAGGGGAGTAACATTTTATATCCTCCCATTCTTCTTTGAATTTTTCATGTTTTTTTAAACCTCTATAGACTCCCTTGAATACATTAATTTAAATTTTTATGTCATTTTCATTTAAATTCTATTTACTAATTAGAAATAAATTATGGCAGAGGGGGAGATCTAAAATTGAAAATGATTATTGTTTGAATTTTTGTTTTCATTTATGTTTGTTAGGGTTAATTTAATATAATAAATTGAAATAAATTTTTAATTAATTTTGAAATATTTTCTTATCATCCTTAAGCTCTTTTGAATCATGTAAATTTTTTTAAAGTTTCACCTTATGAGATAGAATCATTACTAACCATTCTGTTTTTTTAAGTTGTATTAAAAATCCTTCAGTTTTATCTATAAAGAAGAATCCTTCACATTCTAAAAATATTTTTTGAAATAGTTTCTAATTATTATAGAAATAATTATTTCAATTAATTGTAACCATTATAAATTTGTTTTGTGCTACTAAATTTCATAACAATCTTTAACCATTGATATTTTATTTCTTAACTCACATTAAAATATCCACACTAGGGATACTGTTTCATTTTAAGTGTGTGGTAGGGGTTTTAAAATTTGAAAAACTACACATCATTGTTGAAGAGATAAAAATTCATTAAAATCATTAAAATTTGATCACCTTGTGCTTTATTTATCACTTTTAATGGGGGTAAATTTTTCTCATGTATGAGTGATATCTTTCTACTTTGTATGAAATTTTTTCTATTAAACCATTAGTTAATATTTGAATATCATTTACATTTTACCCCTTTAAAAATTTATTTTGATCAAACAGTAGTGTTATGAAGAAAATATTAAGCAATTTTGAATTATTGTTTTTAATTTTAAACTCACAATATATGTATTTTAAATTGGTTATGAAATGAACTGCTAATCTTTGTGAAATTTGTTTCTTGAAACTAAAACTGGTAAATGGGTAAATTTTTCAATCATTTTAATTATCAATTTAGTTATGTCTATGTATTCTTTATTAAATTATGTTAGTATACTCACTTAGAGGAAAAATATATGTTTTAAAGTTATATTAATTGATAATTGAAGCTTGTTTAAATCACTTAAATATTTCCAAAACAAATAATTTTTTGTAAATACAAAACCAACTTTTGACTAAAGAATTTATTTTGATAAGGGAAACCATAAATTATACTCTAGTGATTCCAAAGTGGAAAAAATATTTATGAAAATAAACTCAATTTTTGAAATCTAGTTTTTAAATCTTGAAATGAGTTTTATTTCTATGAATTTTTATAATTGAGTGCTTATGAAAAATAAATATGTTATGTTTGGGAGAATTTTATTTGGCCACATTCACAAACATGTTTTCTAAATAATTTTCATGTAATTTTAGTGATTTTAAAACAAAAATGATCATTAATTAATAGATAATTTTTTCGATAATTTTGAGTGAGAAAAGTAATTATTTGAATTTTTGGGTAAATGTTTTTTGATTTTCAAACTAATCAGAGGAATGTTTCATTAATTTTATTATTAATATACTCTGAGATTCATACATTAGTGATTTTTATGTGATAGTTTATTAAAAATAAAATATTATTTTTATTTTGATGATTTCACTTATTTGGATTAAATATTTTCATGTTCAATATTTTATTTGTAAATAACATTTATGGAACAATTTTTTGGTTTTATAAGGCGTATAAAAATTTATTGATTTTTTGTAGAGTCATGCATTTTCATAGAACTTATATTTTTAAATTTTTAATTTTCAAATGATCATCATAGAATATTTTTCAGTGGATTGTATGAATTTCGTTATGTTCTGTAGGAAATATAGAATCAAAAATTCATACGATGTTTTCAAATCACCATATAGGATGATTGAAAATATCATAAAATACTATACACACATGAAGGATATTATTTTTACTTCCTGTATGAAATTTTCCACACTTTTCCAAAATTATTGATATTTATACAATCTCATTGGATGTGTTAAAATATTAGCTAGGTACCAAGACTTATAAAAGGAAAAAAGAACTAAAAAAATATGTTACCGGTCATTGCATAAGACTATCCTTCACAAAACTAAATATTGATGAGATGTGCCTATTCCACTGATGAATACAATGATTTTTGAAGTTGACGAACCATTTAATAAATAAAATTGAATGATTTCAAATGAAAATCATTTAAATAATCAAGATATTGTAACATAAGATGAGTATAAGGAAGGAAGTGGTGGGATTCAATGATGAATAAGCCTTTAGATGAAGAATATTATGTTTTTTATTGTTTTGTTCCTCTATATTTTTGTCAGCAAATGTATGGGTCCTGTATGATATTTAAGGATGGATAAAGATTATTTGTTACTACATAGGGTTTAATTTTTATGTTATTCATAAAGGTACTCACGTTGTTGGGTACTTAAATAAGGGCCAACAATGGTTGATGTGAGATTTGTAATGGTGAATCAATGACTTGTATAATGGTTTGTTCTTGTGTTAATGTCATTTTAATTCAAGGAAACCTAATATATAATGGAAACCCAGATTCTTTACAGGATATGTAAAAGTGTAAAAAGGATTGAAATCTACACATAAAGGCTTAAAATCTCAAATGAACTAAATAAAAAATCAAATTCATGGTAGAATCTCACATCAATAAAGCCTGCATTTTGGAAGCTCATAAAAAGTAATGAAGTTCAATGTATATATTTGAAATTATTTAATTTAGCTAGGACTTTTTCCTATGTTAATATTAAATTTAGCCAAATTAAGTTTCACATGGGGAACACATTTAGTTAGAGGATTTTTACTTGAGTCACTTATAGGAGATGATGAACATTCAATATGAGCCATATGGAAATCTGGGAGATGAGTTTGGAGTGGTTGATTGTGATATAAAGGTTAATATTCAGGGAAAAATACCTTGAATAATTAATAATAATATAATTTTAAAGGGGATTTTTTGAGTTTTAAAAGAGTGGAAGACTTTTTTGGATATTAAGAGGATGAATCAGAGGATAGGGTAGCACATGGAGAAAGATTATAGGGGGGACTAGAGTAGATGATGTGAACATTATCTATAGAGAATAATTATAATCCCTTCTTATTATTTACCTTTTAATCAATTCTTTTGAGATGATTTCATAGTTTTCTATTACTAGTGAAATGTGTAACTAAACATTTTTAGCGGAACCAAATTAGAATGAATTCAATCTTTTTAAATTGTTTTTTATATGGTTTCAATCATAGAAGCCTAATGTTCTTCTTAGATTTATTTTTTTCATATATTTTTTATTTCTATAATGATATATTAACAGAGTAAATTAGTGTCATAAATCATTATATATTTAAAATTTATATAATAGTTAATTGATATAGATAGATTATGTGAGGTTTCACTAGATTTTTACAGTGTGGTTTTTTCATCAAGAGTTCCTATTTTATATTATCTATTATAATCACTTCTCCCCTACTTCATATACCAACGTGTTAAGAGAGGGAAACTCCTACCTTTGTATCATAAGATGGCGTAGTTCAATTTGAAAATTTTTAGGTTATTTTTTCTCAATGATGATTCTACCACTTCCAAAGATTGATATACATGTTTGTTCTTTAAATAGTTTAATAGGAAAGGTTTTTCACCAAGTGACATCTAGGTGCTTCATGTCTCTTCCTACACAACTTTTAATTCGTTTATGTTGAATTAATATTTAAGAGAATTAATAATCTTATCAATTTGGATAGTATATTTTCCACTAAATTCACCCATTTCCCCTTTCTTTCTATTATATCTATTTCATTTTTTCCTCCTCCACTTTCATCATTGTTTCATTACATTTTCAATTTCCATATTCAATTTTTCAGTTGTGTCATGTTTTTGTTCTTTTTGTTTGATTTTTTTCACCATATTTTAATTTATTGGGTTATAACCCGCCAAACACTGTTATGTAGTATGTATGATAACAAATAAATAAATTTCTGTGTGTTAATGAGTATGATACTAATGTTGTGTAACTCTAGAATAACATTTTTTTCATTAAAATGTACAATATATTGTCCATAATTACTGATAAAATATATATCCTAATACATGGGGAGTATAAGGGAAGGTTCCTCATTATTAACATGGGTATGGTATACTGTTTCATCACACCTCTTTCTCTTGTACTCAAAAGCGTAGTGGCTCATTCCCTTAAAATAAAATTATTTAATGTGACTCTCATATTTAATGATAATACAAAAATAATATAAACTATACTAGTATTATATCTTCATATATATATATTTTAATACCCATCCCAAGGTTCATGACTCGAGAACAACCGTTTCCTAAAAGACCTCCACCACGAGTACATGGACCAAATGATCTTCCACATGAAAATGAATCTCTACTACTGATATTATCTCTTATCTTATACTCAATATGAGTCATAAGGATTTGGATATTTCCATAATTGTTATTTTTATAGATCCACAATGGATCCTCACAATGCTTTAGTTTACCTATTTTCTACTCATATTACAAATGGTAAATATATAAATATTTCCTAATTTATTCATTGACCTTGAAGTATTATTCCATCATATGATCAATAAATTCCATGAGTAGTAGAGGGTCATAAAGAGTGGTACTAAAGATATTTTGTTTTCTTTCCATGTCATTTATTTTCTTTATGAAGTCATTGAGAGGATACCCATATTTATATGTAGAGTTTCATTGTTTTTATAGTTTATAGGCATGCTTTCTTAACATGACCCTATAAAAAAATATAACATTGAAGTTATCCAAAAAAAATTTATTGCCTTACCATTCAAAAAAAAGAGGATATGCTCTGATAAATCATGGAGTAGATTTTGTCATTTCATATTGTACCTCTTTTTCTCTATGGTTACCCTAACCATTAATTCAATAGTATCCCATAATCCCTAGCCCTATATGATTGACTCTATCATTATCTCTAATATGGTGTAGTTAAATGATTCCGATGATGGGTAGTGGAATAACATATCACTACTCTCCCTTACAACTTATAGGGAAGTATTAAATATGGTATCATACATTGGATATTTGAGAATATGAACTTGGATATAATACCATATTTTTTATTTTATTTAAAAATATATTTTGCACAATGGGAGGAAGGGAGGAAGATAGAGTGGGGAAAATAGAGCACACCAGAAATCTAATTATTCCATCAAAACCAATTGTATTTTAAAATAAAAATGAGAAAATTTTGATTTATAGAGGATCTAAATAGTAATAAATTTGGTTCATGTCAAAATTTTGGATCAAATATTTATACCCCATTATTATGTTTCATTATATTGACACAATAATGGGGTTTCATTATTTTCATAAATTTTATGAAAAGAACTTCCCAGTCAATTTGCCTCAGTCTTGATTACTAACTTTCACCCACATGAAACATTATAATTATGTCATTATTTCATTATTGATAACTATTATTGTATGATTTCTAATGTTCTGTATACATTTATATCTCCCCTTACCACACTCACATATAAAATATCCTAGATTTCACTATACTGCGTGGAATATTTTGGAGAACCCATTATCCATATCATAAGGACTCCATGTTTACCACAGAACTCTATTACAGTACATTTACAGACATATGGTACAAACTAATTAAATTTATCACATTTTTTGTGAGTAAAGTTTCTTTTATGGTTTTATAATTGATTCTTCATCCTCAAAATATTTTATTATTTTTATAAATTGTTTTCCTTTGTAAAAAAATACATGCATCATGCCTTGTTTTATAGTGTAAAGATGATACTTATTTTATGATATGTTATATATTTATTTACGATATATGTCTACAATATACATATTTATACACAACATATTATATCAAAAAACCAATCCCATTTAAAACACATTTACATTCAATAGAATAGTAATATCCACCTAACTCATCCATAATACTCTATGTAATTGTTATGTGTATATCATTAATAGAAAATTAATCAAATGTAGAGGGGGAATTTGGGTGACCTATAAAAGATACCATCAATATCTACATTGGATGGTCTCATACCACCAAATCAAAACCTTCATCTCCCCATACATTTTCTTCATACACCGTCGAAAAATCCTAGAAAACCCCCTAAATTTCTCAGTATGTACCCACCATAGTCTTGCAAATCAACCACTCCAGTCCACCAGTAGCCTCAATCGATGTAATTATTATTTCTACTCTATAAAATTCCCCAATAAGTGCCTCTCCCAACACTACTCTCACCACTAAGACAATAATTTCCTATCGAATCTTCTATGAACCTTTCAATATATAACACCATAATATTATTGTAATTGTTATCCTAAAAAAATCTATATTGAATAGCTAGTATTGTAGAAAACACTAAACTGAAATTAACTGTGATATATTTATGATATAAAATTATATGTATTAAATATTATCATTAAAATATATCCACAAAATTAGTAGTTATAAAGATAGGTAATTGTATTTTGAAATATATATCAAAAGAGGAATCAATGGTATCATGTAATGTGAGTCTTATTTATAATGCTCATTTGTGTGTTTGGAAATGAAATATCATCCCTATAATTTTCCCTAGACTAATCCCATGTTGAGCTTCAATAAGTATGGCTTGAGAAAAATTGTATATAAGAGAAAATTTAGTGAATGAAAATATATATGAGATCCATTATAGCTGAATAAATTTCTATAGTCATCACTGGTGCTTGTCTAATCCCTGTATCTTATGTGGAGTTCTTAAGGAATTTTATTTTTAATCCTCCATGAGTGGTAAGTTCCACATCTATAGTGATCATATCAATAATGAATCATCCACCCTATCTTATGAAATAATAGACTATCATCATGTGTAAATTTTCTTACAAGGTCTTGGAAATAATAATCAACCACAGGTATTCATTGCATTTGTCTATATGTATGTTAGAGGTATAACATGGGTCCATTAAGGGAAGGTCGATTCAAGGTTCCATTGGTATGGCATAGGAGATGATCTATGAGATAAAAACCAAGGTGGTTGGTTCTAATATGGTGATAAAATTGGACATAAATGAAGCTTGTGATATAATTAAATGTAATTTCATAATATAGGTTCTTAAAAATGGAGTTTTCCTCATAACATAATGATAATATATATAGGTGTTTTAGTTCTGCATGGTTCTCCATCTTATTCATGGGGAAATGTGTGGATTCTTAAAATACATTTTGGGTGGGGGGATTAGGATAGGTGGCCCTCTATCCAACAACATTTTTATTCTCATACACGATTCACTCATTTATTTCAACAACACAAGTCTCTTGGATTGACAAATTATTCAATACCATTATAGGAGTAATCAGTAGGGAACCTCCCACCTTATATATGCCGATGATATGATAATTTTTATTCATGGAAATGATAGTTTTATAAGTGGTATAAATAAAATTTTGGAGGAGTAATATCTTTGTTGTGGGTAGGTGGTGAACCATGATAAATGTAGTATCCATATTTCCAAAAAGTTATTGTATAGTGAAGATACTTCAACGGTGAGTTCTCTCTGTATTACCAGGCACAGATTATTAATTTAATACATCAGGGCTCTGATCTATCCATGCAGGGTTTATAACCATGAATTCAAAATGATCATAGATTACCTAACAAAGTGTATTAGTAATCAAAATAATCAATTTTGGTCCTTCAATAGAAGAATAACCCTAGTCGATAGTGTCCTCTCCTCAATACCCATGAACATTTTATCTTCACTTAGGGTTTCGCCGACAGTGATAAATGAATTGAGAAGATCTAAACCTCATTTATCTGGGCTTCCCATTTGGATGGGAGATATCACTGGGAATTATGGGAATGGATGAAATGACCTATAGATGAATGTAGTGTCAACTTGAGAAGCATCTTCGACAAGATGCATGGTTTTTATTTAATGGTCACATGGGAAGTTCTTGAAGGGTGAACATTATGGGGTAGATACATAGTGATCAAGTATGGGGAAATTATAGTTTATGGGAATTGGAAATCCTCCTACTCATGGTTCCCGATCCAACCACACATTCTAGCTCCTCAAATCAAACCCTATGGATCATCAGTATAAGTGAAATTAATTTTTGGTATGATAATTGGGCAAGAGAAATTTTGGCTTCCAAGGTTGCCCAGTCCTAGACATCCCATTTAGGAAAGCCATAGTTATTCCTAGTTTCACATGTGTGATCTTGGATGAGAATAAATAGGATATTATTGATCTCATCAAGATCACTATAAACCCTTTTATATGTATAATTACGGGTGCAACATCAGGATCCTTCATCGGTAAGGGTTATCATCATCTGGAACAAGGTGTGACATGAGGGGATTTTCAGCTCGAAGCTATCCATTGTAAACAAAATAAAGAGTTTATTCACTGATCTTACCAGATTACCTTGGACTAGGCCTAGGTCCCCTTTCAAAGGTTCATGATGATCAGAAGAACTCCTACCCCCTCCATCATTATGAATCAAGTGTAGTGTATTTTCTGACCACCTCATAGAGCAAGGCTCAATATAAACACAAACGACACTTGTGTCACATGTGTCATATAGGGAGGTGGTATTGTTATTGAGAATATGGGATTAGTTTTTATTGATTTATATGACTTATTAGATATTGGTGATTATATGAAGGTGGATCCAAGGGTGAAATAAATAGTTCTCACTATCTATAGAAAACAAAACATTGATATAGATGTAATTGAAACAGATTCTTCTACCATCCACAACCCATTGAGTGGTCTCATATCAAACCCATGGTTAGTATCCTATATCATTCATATGGTAAATTTCCTTATAAAAAATACTTATCATGAAGGTAACAAAGTTGAGGACTTCCATTCCTATAATTCCAATCAAGACATGTCGATCACCTTCTTCTCCAACATGGATTCCTTTCTTTAGGAAGGTGAGAACTTAGTTTGAGTTGATTCCATCATGATATATTATTTTATACTTCCTTGATCTTATTCATATACTTTTCAATGTACTTGGTTTGGTTATTTCTTTAAATAATAAAAGAAAAGATTTTGTGTGTGTGTGTCTAACAAAAAATTATTCAATTTAAAAATTTGGATTAAAGACATTTGATGTTTAAATGACTTATTTTTTACAGAATTGTATTTTCTTATATATCATGTATTTTTATCTCAATAAAATAAATTAAACATTTTTTTATAATTAATTTAGTAAAACGTGTTGAGAATATATACTGAAAAAAACAAATTAACATTCATTTAATGATTTTAATTTCTAACGAATCAGAATTAATTCACTTTATATTTAAAAGAACACATTTTTATATTAATTATTTCTTTATATTATGTGTCATTACATTAAAATTATTTTTTATCACTTTTAGGAATAAAAAAAGACTAAATGGGTTTCATATTTTCAATAATCACATCCAAATTAAGCAATGAGGTGAATTTCTATTTATTACATAAAAATAAGCTACCAAGGTAAAAAATAATCAGTATGGTTGATTGTGTTGTCCTGACACATAAAATTGATTTTGTTTCTAATGTTGGTTTATATAATATGGTAGACACTTTTCCATCTATCATGTGGAGTTGTATGTTGAAAGCATGTATCTTTAATAAATTTTTCTAAAATATGTGTGTGGTTTTGAAAACAGTATTAAAAAAATGGCTTAATTAAAGTGTTTAATAGTTGAAATACAAATGGAATGTTTTTAGAATTATGATTGAGGGAATTAATTTCATGTTCACCAGACAACTTGGTTAGTTCATTATTCTAAAAATTACACATGGATTAATGGAATACTTTGGTTGAGGGTAATCTAGATATTAATTCTCCTCTTTCATTTTAGAATGATTCCCAAAGAACACACCCTTAACACACAAATCATATTATCAAGGTTTGTACGTTAAAGATAGAATGAGGGATGAAAAGAGTACTAAAATCTCATGCATTTGAATGTGAAAAAGGATTACTTATTTTTTCAAAGAGAACTACCCAATATTCCCACATGAAATATGAACCTAATGAGTGTTGAAATGAAAACACATTCACTTAATTATACTAAAATAATTCATTAAAATGAGAAGAAATTTATGATAAATTTTACATGAAATATTCCAGAAAACAATTATACAATCCTAGAAGAAGAAAAAGTGATTTAAATCGCTCTCCAAGTGCATATATCTCCATTGAAGTTAATTCCCACCATTTAAAATGCCATTGAGAGGAGGAGGCTCAGGTGGAACTTTACCTTCACCCTTGATCTACCAATGAGAATAGGGGCCCATATAACTTTCGAAAACTATTATAATGTTTTTGGTTAAGAAAATATTTTTAATTTTTTGAAAACAATCCTTTTGTAAAAGAATTTTTTCTTTATTTCGGATCAAACCCAGTCCATTATAATGAGTTTAGTAAGAATGTTTAAAGTTGTTGAATGTTAAAACCCAAACATAAAGGGGAAGAATATTTTTATTTTTAAGAATGATTTTTTCAAGACATAGAGGATTGGACTGAGAAGAACTTAATGGAAAGTATCAAACTGAGGAATATCAAATGCAGAGGTGGTTAAAAAGATGATGTTGTTGATAAGATGCATCAACAGTAATTAGTCTATCAATTTGAAGATAAAGATACATCAGACTCTGAGTTTTTTAGAAAGTTGGATGTTGTTGAGTGAAGAATTTATAATCTTACTAAAGAATTTTGAAAGAAGATAGTGAAATCAGAAGTTAGAAAGTTTTCATACTTTCTATTCAAAATTAGATGATGCTTTTAAATTATTAAAATACTTATAAATCATAATAACTCTCATAATGAATGTTATTGAATAAAACGGAGGAATCATAATGTTTCCATCAATTCCAGAAACCTAGAAATAGAAGATAAAATCTAGATGTACTGTATCAGAAGTTTCCAAAAGTGAGAAGTGTAAAGGTGATGATGTTTTTAGAATTTTAATGTTGTTGGGTGAAGTCATTATCCTATATGGAACATAATAATGATAATTCTATCAGAATGAGAATTTCATCATTATGATGATTTTAACCAGACTGAATATGAGGAAGAAGAGAAATCAGATCAAGAACATGCATCCATTAATCAAATAAATGCCTCACACTAATATCAAATTAGATGAATAATATAAGATTTATCCAAGTTTTTTATTCCAATCCGTAATAGAGAGATTAGTTTTGTAAATAATTTATGATTCTAAAAGAGTTGTTTTTTTAGATGAAAAAAAGAAATTTAATCATAATAAGTAGTGCAAGATTGTCATGCCATAATGAGATAATAAATAAATGTAGATCATAATGAGAATAGAATGATTAATATGAGTAAGTTCATCATAATCAGTAGTGAAAGATATTTATATCATAATGAACTAATAAATAATGGAAGATTGTATTGAGAAGAGGAGTCTAAAGATAAGGAAGTTTATTTTAATATGCAGAGCAAGATAGTTAGATCATAATAAGTAGATGAATAAAGTCTGATCATTACATGTTGAATATTTTTCATCACAATTTATCAAAGGAAGTTAATTGAAATGAATAAAATTTCGTTTTTTCAAGAAAATGGATCTCAAATAATTGAGGAGAATATTTGAAGAAGTCAAAGTTGATGTTTAAATGCAAGTGGTTTTTAGATTTTTGATATTTGAGTATGTGAGAAAAGATTTTTAGTTTCCTACCATTGAATTTATGATTTTCATATAAATAGATCCACACTTCATTTCCATTTTTTTAACTTTTCTTAAGAGTGAAAAAGGTGGACCACTGAGGAATTTGAGAATCAGTTGCTTTTGGAAATAGATCTCATTAGTTGATCGGGAATGTTATTTGTTAATCAGACTCAGAAACATTGTATTAAGAAGATCATATTGAGTTGATCAAACTATAGAAGATCAGAATATGTTTTTAGTAGAGCTTGAGAAGTGAATATTCAGAAAGGGATGATCACATTGAGTCAATAATATTGAGTATATCAATCTGAATTCATTGGACTAAATCCATTAGACCCAACCTCATCAGACTGAGAGAATCCGACCCAGCCAAATCAAACTGAGCATCTGTACTAAGAAAAGGTGGAGAAATTTGAATAACATTTTTATTCTTTTATTTTGGATGATTTTTTGTAAGGAACATTTTAAAATATTGGGTGTTAGTATAATCATTCCTATCAGTGCAGAAGAGGTGTTTAACGATAGTTGGAACAATATCTATTCACTAATTCATAATAGTAAAACTCTATAGACCTACGAGAGTTTCTATAGATAGGATGTAAGTTTTCATACATAGGCCGAAACAAATAAATCTAGTGTGCTTTAAATTATTTCATACCTTTTCATAAATTTTTATTCACTAAATGATGATAATGAAATGAATTTTTACAGGTTATAGGTGTTAAGTTTCCAAAATCCTTAACACTCATAAAAAGTGAGAAACTGATTCACCCACACTTTTTAGTTGTTTTTCAATACTTTGGAACTTCAATTGGTTTCAGAGCCAAGTGTACCTTTTTGAATACTTATCATAGATAGTATAAATTATATCAATATTATAGGAATTACTAAATTTCATTGGAACAAATATTATGGATGGAAAAATAAAATTATTCCATATATCCTATATTTGGCATGTAAGTTATTGATACTGCTACAATTGGGTTTCCACTTATTGAGAAAGATTAATTAATGTATTTTACTGATGAGAGAAAAATAAAATGTGATGGAATGGATATAAATTCCATCATTATGTCCTTATCATATAATGTTTATATGAAGGTAATAGGTCTCCAAACATCAAAGAGTATGTGAGAAAGTCTGAAAAGTATTTTCAAATAGAATACTACTGTGAAGGAAGAAAAGATACAAATCTGGTGTAGTAATTATGATGACATAAAAATGAGAGAAGAATAAAATATTGATGAATAATTAACTATATTAAATTAAATTTATTTCAACATTAGAGGATACATAGATGTCCTAAAAGATTATACATTTTTTAGGAAACTTCTGTGAAACATTCTGGATTGGTTTAATTTTGGAATTTCTTCTTTAGAAGATAAATATTATTATCTATTGATGAATTTCATAACTCTATTATTTATTATGAAATGAGGAAGGATCCTTTTTTTAGTGAATATCATGATAGATGAAATGGATTCTGATTCCTTGAGAAAAAAGAAAATACAAGATGTTGAAGATGTTGACCCCTACAACACCAATTATAAATTGGATGATGAGTTAAATGAAAAAATCTGCTCTCTTATATATAAGAACAATCAAATAATAAGTGTAATTTATTGATGTAAACTTCCTCTCAAGTGTTTTCAGTGTGGTGGAATCATACAACTTTCTATGAATTGTCACAGTAATGAAGGGGGAGAATATATAGATGGTTGTTATGAAATCCTCAATGGATAAAGTTCAAAAAAGGTTCTAAAGATTAATAATCATCCAAAAAATTTAAAAATAAGTTTAATGGGGAAAGAATAAGTATGTTTTGTAAGAAATATTAATCAAACTAAACTGTAAATAATTTTTCTAAAGATAAAAGATAAAAAAATCAGAAACATCATTGTAAAAGTTGAGAAAACAAAATTTTCCCTACATAGTGAAGAATGTGGTGAAAAATAATAAGGAGAGTTTCAACTACGAATAGAACGTGTTTAATGTCTTGAAAAAAAAAAGAATCCTAAGAAATAAATCAGAATAATAAAGAATGATTAGGGAGAATTTCTTGATGGTAGAAAATATGTCTCCAAGCAGGAGGAAGAATAAACCGATGAGATATTAAGTTACAAAACTAGAATTGTTGAACATGGAAATATGGCTGAAGATATCATCAAGAAGTAGAAAACTAAGGAATAATAAGGTAAAAAGTTACATTAAAACTTTCTTGAGTCCAAAATTACTTTTAGTAAGATTAATTGAAACATCACTAATGATTTTACAGTAAATAATGAGACATCTAATGTTGTTGAGAAGGCTAAAAATAAGAATAATGTGAAATAATCACTCACCAAAAATAATATTTCATCTGACTAATATAATATTTTAGGTCTCTTAAAAGGTATTGTGAAATATTGGGTGAGAAATCTATCAAATCTACAAAATTCTAAAAATCACTCAGAAAATATTATAGACCCCATCCTGAGTAAGATAGTGTATAAATAAGTTATCAACCTCAACAAGGTTTCTACATAGAAAGATCTATATTCAATATAAAATCAAGATTTTATGGCTATTTCTAGTGTTTTTTATTCTATAGGAATAGAGAATATAATTTTTGGCATAAAATTCAATTCTTGGATGAAGGTCTTGACAAATAGAATGAAATTTTAGAAGGATGAGTGACTTTCCTAACCTATAGGAAGTTAGAAAAGAAAAATCATAACATGTTAGAAATCTCCCAACAAAAATTCAATATGAATGTATCAAAGAAGTTCATAGAGGATGTGATGAGGATGGTCATCATGAGAAAATATTTACAACACTCCTTTCAGAACAAGTTTATTACGGTATAAAAGAAAAGGAACCTGGAAACAAGACTATTGAAGAATTTTTTTTTTGATATATCTTTAATAAAAATTAAAATAAACAAACCATGAATTTTTGTTTTTGGTTTTTCATTAAATATGAAAATAGATATAAAAATATTAAAACTTATTGAATGTATAGTAGAGTAGAATTTACCTTTGGTAATGATCATTACTTAAAAATTAGATGAATTAGAATGAAATAGATTGAAGTAGAAAAGTTAAAATCTAATAATGTTTTATTTATTGATCACCTAAAGCATATCTCATTTAATGTAAGTCAACATTATAATGATGAAAAATAAGTTTTTTTTTAAAAATATTCTCATATCATCACAAGTGTAAATGTTTTAAAATATATTACAAAAGGAAAAAAAAACTAGTAGGAATCTCTTCGAAATATGAGAATTAAATAACTCCTATTATGTAAGTAATGTAGATGAAAATAAGTTATGTCACCTAAGAATTTTCCACATTGGGAAAAAATAAGTGAAGAATATTTCTAAGGTTGATACTATTTGAATCATTCCAAAATTTAAAATGGGACAAGAAGATGTTTTTTGTAATTTTTTTGAAAGGAAAGATGACTAAAAAAAGTTATAAGAGAGTTGAGACATATTCTACCAGAACTATTGAACTATATCATTTCGATTTATGTGGGTCTCTGAGACATGAATAAAAAAGGAAGATTTATAATTTATTATCTTTATTGATAATTTTACTTAAATAGAAAACATCATGTTTATGAAAAATAAGTCAGAGGCTGTGGAAATGCTTAGTTGTTTCAAAAAATAAGTTGAGAAATAAATGGTTGCTCATATAAAGAAGTTGAGAATAGTTAATGGTACCACATTCAAAAGAAATACTTTTGAAACATAATAGAGAAATCATGGTATCAAACATCAGTATTATGCTCCTTACACTATACAATAAAATTAAGTAGAAGAATTAAATAAAAGAACTTTAGTGGAAATGGGAAGAGGTATGTTATAAGAATAAAAAAATTTAATAATGTATTGGAAAGAACCTGTTAGTACTATTTTACATGTTCAAAATTGATGCTTGATGAGATCCGAAACCAAACTGACTTCTTATGAAATTTTTTATAACAAAAAAAATTCATTTAAGTACATCAATATTTTTTTCAAGTCCATATTTACTCAAAATAAAAAATCATGATTTGGGAAAGTTAGATGAAAAATCTTAGGAAGTAATATTCTAGGATCTTCACACAATGGAATATGTTACAAATGTTGGAATAAAAGTTTACATATGTTGGTGGACTCATATGATGTGAAAGTAATTGAAAATAAAAAATTCAATTTTTTTGTTGGGAATGATGTCGGGGATAAGTTGCAGATTTCTAATGTTATTAGAGGTAAATGAAAAATATAACAAGATTCAGGAAAATCATGTTATGAGGAAATCTCACCTGGAAATGAATCCTTGAAATTTCATACCTTAAAAAACATGTTTAGTACGAAAAAATTATTTGAAATCATAAGGTTCCAGTTCAGACCAGGAGAATGTTGTGATTTTAAAATCAGGCTTCCCATATCTGAAAAGTTGAAAAATAATTAGTTTCATAAGAAATCCAACAAAAATAATGGGTGGATTATAGGAATAAAATATTAGATTAAATTGAGAAAAATAAAACATGGGAGGTTTTCCACGTCCAGAACATAAAAATGTTAACAGAACCAAGTGGGTTTATAGAAAAAAGTTAAATGAACAAATAGTTGATTCAAGAAACAAATCCATGCTTGTTTGTAATTACTATGAAAAAGTGGAAGGTTCAGATTTTGAAGAAACTGCTTCCACAGTTTAATGATTAGAAACAATTATAATATTTCTATTAGTGCTCGCACACCAAAATGACAATGTTTATCATATGGATGTAAATTTGTCTTTCTTAAATGTAATGATTGAGGAAAAATATTATATTGAACAACCTTGTGGTTTTCAACTTGATAATGATGAAAACATGAACAGTAGATTGAATAAAACTTTTTATAGGTCGAAACATGCCCCATGTGCATGGTATTCAAAACATGATAGTTGTTTGAAAATTCTCAATTTTTCTAATGGAAAAGCTGATATCAACTTAAATGTGATGGATGTTGACTATGGATCTCAAATTTTATTTTTTTATGTCGATTATATTTTTTTTGGGGGGAGGATAAAACTTTTTCCAAGAGTTTGCTGAGGAAATGAAGAAGAATTTTTGAAATTTTAATGTGGGAGAATAAATTTTCTTCCTTTGATTACAAGTTCAGAAAAAAAGTACATATTATTATCTCAATGAAATAATTAAATGAATTGTTAATGAATATTGGGATGAAAGAATCCAAAGAAGTTTACACTCTTATAACTGTGAGAAAAAAGTTCAGTTTAAATGATTTTGGAAAAAGTGTGAATTAGAAAGACTTTTTGAAGCTGATAGGAAGCCAAATTTTCCTTAAAACCCCAAGTCATGATATTATTTATGTTGTGAATTCATGTTCTAGGTATCAATGTAATATGAAAGAATCACATATGTTGGCATAAAATAGAATTTTAAGACAAGTAAAGGAACACCTTTACATGTGCTGTTATGCAATGGAAAATATGAAATGAATTTTCAAGGTCATACAGATTCCGATTGGGAAAGCGATTGTAATAATATAATATTAACCTTAGGAGGAACATTTTTCTTATGAGAATATTGTGTTGGTTGGCATAGTAAGAATCAATGTTCACTAACTTTGAGAACAATAGAAACAAAATATGTTATAGATACTCACGCTTGTAGTCAATGTTGTGGATGAAAGGTCATTTGGAAGACAAGAAAGATAAATATTCAAAATAATTGATAACAATTTATTTTAATCAGAGTGAAATATATATTTATAAAAACCTCATCAAAAATTCAATATAAAAACTAATTAATATAAAGTTTTACTTTATAAATTAAATTACCTTTGCTAGAGATGTTATACTGGAATATATCTGAAAAAGTATCAAACTATTTATATATATAAAAAATATATTTCAAAAGAGGGATTTTTGGAATTGAGGCTACAAATTCATGTTCATCCTCCTCCTATGACTTCCTAAACAAAATAAAAAAATACCCCCACTTTTCTTTGGATTATGTTGACAAAGTTGGAGAAAAAGTAACAATTTTGACCATTGTAATGATTTTTTACTTATCTTTATTTTTTGAATATGAAGATGTAGTTATCTTAAAATGGGGCAGAGAGAAATAAAAGTGAGAATATGAAATGTGAGAGGAATGATAAAATTGAATGGGAGTTTATATTTAAATGGATAGAAATGTTTTTTCACCAAGTGATGGAATTACTAAAAAAAATTACATTATCGAGTAGTGTGGTGTTAGGTAAATCTATATTTAGAAATATTGTGTTTTTATAAAAGTAAAAAAATACGATATTGGAACTTTTTTTAGATATAAAAAATTAGTTAGTAAAACTTTTCAAAAAATCCAAAAGGGAAGATTAAAAAACCTTTCTATTGTTTTTAACAATGTTTTTATATTTTTTTTAGAACTAACCATTTTATAAAGGAATATTATTTTTATTAAAGATCAGACGTAGTCCATTGTAACAAGATTTTTATGGAATTTGGAAGTTTCTAAAAGTTTTAACTAAATCATAAATGGGTTAAAAGTGTTGTTTTTCAGATTTTGTTTCTAGAATCAGATGGTAGGACTGAGAAGCACCAAATTCAGAGTATTAGACCAAGTAGCCTCAGATGTAGAGATGTTCAGAAAGATGACGTTTTTCATCAGACTCATCATCGTTCTCAAGTCCATCAGTATGGAGTTCAAGATCCATTATAATCAATATTGTTTAGAATGTTAAAAGTTGTAGAGGAAAGAAGTCAAAATGTTGTTGTGGATTTTTGAAGGAAGATAGTGAAGTTAGAAGTTAGAATGTTTTCATACATTCTAAAAAAACATATGATTAGTTTTTCATTATTAAATTCCTTATAAACCATCAAAACTATCATGATGAATGTTATGGAGAAACAATCAAGGAATTTTAATGATTATATTAGTTGTATAAACCCATAAATAGAAGATAAAATCTCAAAGTACCAATCTTAGAGGTTTTTAGATGTCAAAAGTGAAAAGAAAATGAAGTTTGAACAATTTCAATGTTATAAAGAGAAGTCCTCATATAATATATAACATTATAATGATAATTATACCATAATGATAATTTAATCATTATAATGATTTTAAATAGATTGAATCTATGGAAGAAGATCAATCAAATCCAGAATAGACACTGATTAAACAAATTAGTGCCTCAAACTGATAACACATCAAATAAAGAACATCATATTAATCAGATTTGCTGATGTTGTTCCATCAAAGGGAGATCAATTTTGGAAATAGGTGAGAATTATAAATTATTTGTATTTTTTTAGAATATATAGAGGAAGTTGATTATAATGATCAGTGAACGATACTCAAATAATAATGATATGAGAATGAAATGTTGATAGTGATGAGAACAAGAATATAAAGTTAAGTAATTTCATCATAATGAGTAGTGCAAGATAGTAATATCGTATTGATCTATGAAATAAAGGTTGATTATAATGATAAGAGGAAGCTAAATCTAAGGATGTTCATCATAATGAGTAGAGAAAGATAGTCAGTTGTAATAAAAATATAAAGAAAGTTAGATTGTACTGAGATGAAGATTTCAGTCAAAGAAGTTAATTAGAATGAATAAAAGATAGATGTTTTAAGAGGATAAATCTTTAAGAACTCTTGAGAAGATTTCAAGAAATCAATGTTGAAGTTTAGATGAAAGTGATTTTTGGAGTTTTGAAAATTTAGTATGCGGGAAATATTTTTCAGTTTACCATGTTTTTCTTTTCATTTATCCTATAAATATAGGCAAACTAAATTCACATTAGGTAACTTTTGTTTTGATAAAAAATATAATCACTATGGAATATTTTAAATAGTTCATTTCGGATAGAGATCAAATTAGTTGATCATACATTTGTTGTTTTGTTAACTGAAATAAGGAACCTAGTATTTAGAAGATTTTATTGAGTAGATTAGATTAAAGAAGATCAGACTGTGTTTTTGAATAGGGGTTGAGAAGTACGAATTGAGAAGTGAAAGATCTTATTGAGTCAATGTTCTTTAATCCTTCAGATTGAATTCAGCATACTCAGTCCATTGGACCCAACATCATCAGACTGAGAGAATCAGACCCATCCAGATTCGACTGAAGATCTAGGCTATGAATTTGTGGAGGTGGTTAAAGAATTTATTTATTATATTGTTTTGGATCGATTATTTTGTAAGAAACTTTTTAAATTTATGGGAGTCATTATAATCATTTCTATTTGGATATAGAAGGTGTCTAACTAGAGGTGGAACAAGATGTATTCACTTCTTCCTAATAGTAAACTTCTATAGACCCACAAGAGTGGCTACGACAAGGATGTATGTACTCAAACTGAGGCCAAACCATTTAAATCATGTCTTTTTTACATGCTTTTCAACTTTTTCATGAATGAGTATTTACTAAATGATGATAATGAAATGAATCTTAATAGGTTACAGGGGTAATGTTTTTGAATGTATTAGAACTTATAAAAAGTGAACAAATTATTCAACACAACCATTTTTAGTTGTTTTTAGATCATTTAGAACTTCAAAATTATAGTATATATATAAGAATCATTTGAGTATCCAAAATAGTAGATAATTTCTTCCTAGTACAACATAAAAATGGGTTTCCCAAGGTTATAATTAATAGAAAATGTGGAAGGTGGTTTTGGGAACCTAGATTTTGAGAAACCACATGGATTATTTTTTTGGAGACCACATAGTCTTATCTCACTTTAAAAAAAGTAAATATTTTTTCCATACCTCTTACCTATCTACACTAAAAACATGGAATCAATTTGAGTCCTCAACCAAATATGTCAATGAATTAAATAAGTGGCCTTGATACCATGAAGAGTGAATATTCTCTCTAATGATGGAAACTTTTGGGTCTCAAAATGGACTAATTGGACTTATTATTATTCTTGATTAATGTATCACACACATTTATTCATTATGCCACCAAGATTTAGTCCCATTAGATGCACATATTAGTTGTTGGATGAAAATTAGTCCACATGCATTTGGGATCTGGTCGAGTTTTACTCATTTTTCATAGATTTCTTCATGGGATCTTCAAATCCCATCCACCTATAATTTAAATATTAAAAATGTAAAATTTATCTTTTTAATAGTGACAAAAATTAACTAATTGAACCAAATGTGATGTTCAATTTTTTATTAAATTTGGAATATAAAATACAATTTTTTTAACATAGTGGTATAAGGGTGTAAATGAATACTAAATTGCTCCATGATCACACCCCCACACCAAAATATTTTACCTCCATCGAAAAGTTACATTTCAAAAAATAATAAATTCAAATATGCCCAAATACTTGATGATTGAACATTAAAATAAAATTTAATTAATTATTGAAATGTGATCAAAGAAAAACCCACACCAAGGAGTTATTATTACTAATCATGAAAAATATTTCTCATAAATTATTTTAGAATGAAATTCAAGGAGCTGTATGATACTAGTCATATAAAATAATTCACAATTCAATTATGTCACTAACTCTTTATGGGTTTGTGTTAATCCATTTCATGATATTCATTCTATGTTCTATTTAGTAAATATTTTTTATTTTAAAACATTAATGATTACCTAATTTTTTCAACCAAACATTCTCTATATGATTCACAATCAAATTTCTAAACCCACTCAATTAAGCATTCCTGGAATTCAAACACTAGGCTCCCAACCTAGTTTCCCCATATTTTTCACATTTCATCTATACCATCATTTATTTTTATTTTTGTTTTTGTATTATATTTTATTTGTTTTTTGATGGTGTACAGTATTCGAAGATTAAGTATACAAGAGTAGTTCATCCCAGTACCATAATGAAATAGATTGAATAAGGAACAAAATTATAGAAAAAAACATTTTGGTAAGACAATAAATATTAACATAACGTATATTTACCTTCAATTATTTATGCAGTATTCACACTTTATGGTTGGGTGAAAAGATGTGTAGAGCTGCTAAGTGACTAATTTTCCGCCATAAATTATATATAAACAATTTAATTGAAAAAAAACTCACCCCTAAATGTAAAATTCATGCTAAAACTCATATTCCATCAGTGAAAAAATATAAATTTTTAAACTACTTGAAATAGGAAAATCCTTCAAGCATTTAAATAATTTCCATGATTATATGGGCATCAAATGTGAGTATTCTATCAAGAAAGGGGGGATGAATAATATTGTGTAAAATTAAAAACCCTATAAGTAAATGGAAAAGAGGAAAATAATAAATATGATGAAAATGATAACTAACCTAGGAATACAGCCTCCCCCAACACTAAGATCCTATATTTCCTCATTGAAATAAAAGAGAATGAGGGATGGAAGGATAAAACATGGTGGATGCCACTGGTTTTTTTCTTTATAGAGGAAGATTTCCTCCAATGGGAACTTTGGAATAAGTTTTTTAACATGATTCAACCCCATCCCATTGAGATTGAATGTTTTTTTGGATTTATTTGAGTTGAAAGATTTATTTCTACCCCTTTCATCCTTATTTTTTGAAATCACAACTCGATATTGAAAATAATTTTTTAATAACTCTATATTTCCAAAGATTTAGAATTTTTTGTAGAAAAACATTTTTCTTCAGAAAATATAAATAATATTTAAATAAAAAAATATAAACATTTAATAAAATTATGATCCATTAGACAGATATAAGTCTAGTCCATTAGACTCAAAATAGCCTAGTCCATTCGAATAAAAAAATCATAGTATATCGGTATGAAAATATCTAATCTATAAGTAAATGATATCTAATATATGGGTGTGATAATATCTAATCTATTGGTATTCCAGTATTTAGTCAATCAGTGTGACAATATCTAATATATCAATATGACTATATTTTGATTATCAGTGTGATAATATATAAACTATTAGTATGATGATATTTATTCTATCAATGTGATGAAATTTAGTCTCTCAATGTGACAAAATAAAACACAATTTTATTGAATATTTTATTGGTAATAAATTATATAATTTCTTCACATTGTGCTAATTATATTAATCCACTATATTTACTAAACCTGGGTTCTTACAACCTTATGTGTCACCTCCGCAGCGACCCACATCACCTAAAACATATTCTCCTTCCCCATTATACCCCCAAATCCTCGCGCCCGACCTCCTAAATCTTTTGCCTCCGCCCGTAGACACACCTCCCGGAATCGATTAGGGTTATCGCATCGATTCCCTCCCTCTCCTCCCGTATTCCGTCTCCATCGTCGACCTAGGAGCGACTCCTTCATCATCGAATCTCACCTCCAGTGCTCCATTCCGCTCATCTCCTCCCGCATACTGTGGTGCGATTCGTCGCGTGATACTGTCTATGCTCTATTCCGTTCAACATTTCTGCAATCTTCTCATCTCATTCCACAAATCATCCACATAAACATCATTGTTTCCAACCACTGCCTTGAAATCCTCCTCGGGCTTACTATCACCCACTTCCGAAGTAGCGTCAACAAGTTTCAAGGTAGGTCCTTCTGAAGTCTCTATTCTTCTGTGCGGTTCACTGATTTTTTTCCATTTCCATACTTCTCACATACCTGCTACATCTATATTGGAAATTCTGACAGGGTGATTCGTTTATTTACAGAACAGTTTCACTAAAGTCTTCTTCGTAAACCTAGAAATACGAGATTGGGGTCAGATCCAATCTTGGGTGGACCTTCAAATGCCGATGACTTATCTTTATAAATTAGGTTTTCTATTGCTTGAATTATATCTGCTTCAATAGAAACTAGGTTTCTGGATACATGTTATTAGGTTTCAATATAAATTTTGGTTTCTATTTCAATTTTGGGTGGTACTATGAATGTATATAGCTCATTTTCAAAATGAAAGCACCGTGCATATGATATAATGATTCTTAAAAATGCATAACATCACATAATGACTCTTAATTCAAGTTATCTATATGATTGTAGTTGATTATTATTAATAATACGGATAGTTTTTTGATCTCCAGGTTTTTCATTCTTGTATAAGGTTTAGCCGCAACAAACCAGTATAGATCCTTCACCACTATCTATGTAACCTATTTGAATCGGCTCCTCTCGCCATTTCTGTCATCAGAATTTTCAGTCCACGTCATTCAGCTCTGGTGTTTTCCATCTACAGTCTCCAGGTCTCCGGAAATCCATAGCCAGGTCGCCCAAATATAATATGTGTGCTACTCAATCATCCATTCTTAAACATAGCCTTTTATGTAAACATGTAGTTTTGTTTACATTGTTTGAAACTAGATCCTTTATGTTGATAGTCAAAATTATTTGTCCAGTTTTTAATCTTAAACTCGTCTGACCTATGTACTTGCGATTTATGTAATCACCTCTTTCAGTCTGCGTGATTCAGCTCCGACATTTTCCTTCTGCAGTATCTAGGTCTAATGATTTTCCACAACCTGGTCACCCAAATATAAGGTGTGCTCGACTCAATCATACATTATTAAACATAGCCTTTTATGTAAACATGTGGTTTTGTTTACATTGTTTCAAACTAGCTCTTTTATGTTGATAGTCAAGATTATTTGTCCATTTTTTAATCTTGAACTCATCTGACCTATGTATATTAATATTGATTCATTATAGATTGGTTGGATGAAAAAAATGATGATTCTTGTAGTGGAAGAGATGGCTACACATGTTCTAGGCAGTCTGTGATTTTGTAAGCAAGATAATAAATGATGATTCTTATAGTGGAAGACATGGCTCCTCATCTGCCTGCTTCGCCTCCCTACAAAAGTGACCAATCAGTGGATTTCAATTTTCTCCATGAAGCTTCTTTTGGCATCAACAAATGTTTCGTTGAAAACCATCCTTGTCAGCATCTCTCAATCAAAGCACCAGGAGTTATAGACCAACTATCAGATCGGCTCGATAACCCTTTTCTTTGTTCCCTCTACCTCCTCAACTAACCTCAACATTTTCATTTGATTTCATCTTCATTATAGGTTTCGGTTTGGAAATAATCATCAAGACTCAAATGATGATATCCTGATTCCATCTCTGATGCACATGATTGAGAGATGTGAGCATCATCATCTATCTCAGTTGAAGCCAACAACTTAAACAGTAGTGTGTGATTCAAGGACTTCTTTTTCAAATAAAGCTAGGTTCGTGTTCTCTCAGAATATTTGGCTGGCCTTCGCCTCTCTTCATTCTGGTTTTTTTGTCAATATATACTTTCTTTTTGAATATTTTGTTCATCAAGTGATGAATAAAATGTTATTGAATGGGAAATTGAAGGTTCGGTTGATGTTGGTACATTGCAATCCTGGACTGCCTTGTATGTAAGCTCATCCAATCATCCTGATTATTTGTTTGAGTTTTTCTGAATTTTATCATGCCTTTAATTTTTGGACAAGTGGGATGAATCTCTGCTGAGCTCTGTGAATTCATGGCTGGGACATCTATCCTTTTAATGGATAATTTTCATTTTTGGTCTAAGACAACATCATGTTTTGCTTTATTTATCCTCATAGAACCATTACACCCTATTTCTCTCTTAGAATCACCTTTATGTCTCTGTCATGAATGTATTTAAATGGAATAATGTAATTTTTTGTTTGAAAAGCAGATTTTTTATTATTTATATCATATTATATGAATTATATACTCTATTTCCACATATTTTTTGTTATTTTTGTAGGGAAGTTCCACTAGATCCATTCAATATCAAGATCTCATGTGTGCGTATAATAGTTTAGGCCTTTTTAAAACCAGATTATGAGCACTGGGAGTGATTGTCATCCAAATCACCACTCCATTCCTTTATTGCAACATTTTTTCTTTATTGTCCTATATTTTTAAAGGTGCCTTATTTTTATAGTTTATGCTTGCTTAATTGTTTTACATAGTTTTTCTATTGGTATTGGAATCTTTAAGTTGTCCCTCAAAGAGATGGATAGCTTCACTGAAGGGTACTCATTTTTTAAACATTGATTCACTTTACTCTTTACTAAAGACTAATCTCTTTCTTTTTTAGGTAATTCTAATTATATTACATTTCTTCTTCTATTCAGGTATGTATCTTATCATCTTTTACTATGGAAATCTTAGTGAATGTTCTTTCGTTTTATGAATCCGTACAATTTTCTACATTCATATTTCAAAATCCATCTAGAATCATGGTTCCTATATTGAATCAGTTTCAATTGAGGTTTCTTGACATCATCTAAAATGGGTACAGTTGAATCCATAATTTCAGTAATATTGTAAAATTCTATCACCTCTCATCTGACATGGTTCCAGAAGTTGAACCTGGCATAGATATCGTATACTTATCTTTGAAAAATGTCTTCATAGGAAACATGGGTACTCTATACCCTGGTGGAATCGATTATGGTTGAACATGTTGTGGGGGTCCTGTTTGGTGACATTTTATTTTTCAACTGTCGAGACCAACCATGTAAATTGAGTATGTGTTTTGAAACTCAATGCAGATTTATGTCATGATCAATCCTTTAGAAATTTTTATTTTTTTTACCTTTTTGATATACTATTCATTTCATTTCAATTGAATTTCTATAAATGCATATAGTACATATAGCTGGGTGTATGTGACTTGGTTGTATACAGTACATATAGAGTGCTATATACACTGAACTTTTAGAATTTTTTATGTTGTAATAGATTTCTATAAATGAATTTTATGAATTTCTATAACTGCATACAGTACACAGTGCTGTATACACTATGAAATTTTATAATTTTTGAATTTCTATAAATGAATAAAGTATATATAGCTGGTTGTATGTGTCCTGTTTGTATACAGTACGTATAGAGTGCTGTATACACTGAACTTTTAGAATTTTCATGTTTGAAACAGATTTCTATAAATGAATTTTACGAATTGCTATAAATGAATATAGTACACAATTCTGTATACAATATGAACTTTTAGAATTTTTGAATTTCTATAAATGCATATAGTACATATATCTGGTTGTATGTGACCTGGTTGTATACAGTACATATAGAGTGTTTACTATTCATTTCATTTTAATTCTTTTTTTGAACCACAACTCAATGCAGATTATGGTTGAAAAAGATAATGACTGTGAATTTTTAATTTTCCAATCAATGGTTGTATGTGACCTGCAAGTTATAAAAATGACTGTGCACAATTTTATCTTCAATTGAATGCTATATGATTAGAAAGTTATATACATATTGGGAGTTGACTAGATGATTTATAATTTTCATATGTTGTTTCAAGTTGACAACATTCCTTTCTCTAAATTTTTTAATGCTCTATGTAGATTTGGTTTTAAATTTTTTGGCATACTCCCAATACAAAAGAAAAAACCAGATTATACCTTTATCAATATTCTTACTCAGTAAATATTTTTGAATGATGTTTTCTAGCTTTCTTATCCTAGAAATAATTTTTCATCGGTGGAGCTCACCCCCTGTTGATATCCTTAACTGCCTTTTCAAGGAAGATCCACCACGAATATCATTTCCACTACATGAATCCAACATTTAGGTAACTTCTATTTTTTAAACCTAGCCTATGAAGCATGTTAAGTCCTGAGTCAAGGTTCAGAAAATGAGCAGTTGATTTCCACCATTCTACATGATCAGGGACCTCCCTTTTAGGCAAAAAAGTATTCTTGATGAAAGAGTTGAGGGATATTATATTCATGGATCTTTTTCACAACCTTCCTTTTTCAAGGAAGCGCCACCACTAAGATTGTTGTCGGTACATGAATCTGACATTTTGGTAAGTTATATTTTTTAAACTAAGCCAATGAACCATGTTATGTCTTGAGTCAAGGATCAGGAAATGTGAAGTTGATTTCCACCATTGCAGATGATGGAGGACCTCCATTTTTGACAAACAGAGAATCTGGATGAAAGAGAGGAGGGATATGTTATTCATGGATCGTTGTTTCAAAATGAGGAAATTCAAGCAGGTTTTATCTCTACAAACTCTTGGTCTTTCAATATTCAATCTGTTTCTGGTTTTATTTATAAATTCATATTGAATTTGTTGTTTTTTTGTTTTATGATGTAAACTTACTTAGATTTTATGAATTTCTATAAATGCATACAGTACACAGTGTTGTATACAATGTGAACTTTTAGAATTTCAATAAATGCATACAGTACATATAGCTATTTGTATGTGACCGGGTTGTATACAGTACATATAGAGTGTTGTTTACTATTCATTTCATTTCAATTATTTTTTCGAACCATAACTCAATGCATATTATGGTTGAAAAAGATAATGAATGTGAACTTTTAATTTTCCAATCACTGGTTGTATGTGACCTGCAAGTTATAAAAATGATTGTGCACAATTTTATCTTCAATTGAATGATATATGATTAGAAAATTATATGAATATTGGGAGTTGACTAGATGATTTATAATTTTCATATGCTATTTCAAGTTGACATCATTCCTTTCTCTAATTTTTTTAATGCTCTATGTAGATTTGGTTATAATTTTTTTGGCATACTGCCAATACAAAAGAAAAAACCAGATTATACCTTTATCAATATGATTGCTCAGTAAATATTTTTGAATGATTTTTTCTATCTTTCTTATCCCAGAAATAATTTTTCATCGATGGAGCTCACCCCCTGTTGATATCCTTAACTGCCTTTTTAAGGAAGATCCACCACTAAAATTGTTGCCGCTACGTGAATCCAACATTTAGGTAACTTATATTTTTTAAACCTAGCCGATGAAGCATGTTAGGTCTTGAGTCAAGGTTCCGAAAATTTGTAGTTGATTTCCACCATTGTACATGGTCAGGGACCTCTCTTTTTGACAAACAGAGCTTCTGGATGAAAGAGTTGAGGGATATTTTATTCATGGATCTTTGTCACAACCTCCCTTTTTCAAAGAAGTGCCACCACTAAGATCATTGTCGGTACATGAATCTAACATTTAAGTAAGTTATATTTTTTAAACTGAGCCAATGAACTGTGTTATGTCTTGAGTCAAAGTTCATAAAATGTGAAGTTGATTTCCACCATTGTAGATGATGAAGGACCTCCATTTTTGACAGACAGATATTCTGGATGAAAGAGAGGAGGGATATGTTATTCATGGATTGTTGTTTCAAAATGAGGAAATTCAAGCAGGTTTTATCTCTACAAACTCTTGGTATTTCAATATTCAATCTGTTCATGGTTTTATTTATAAATGCATACTGAAATTTTTGATTTTTTTTGTTCTATGATGTCAACTTACTCATATTTTTAACTCTTTATGGTTTTCAATGTCTAGATTATATTGATTTCGGGAGATCGGTTCATATTGAATATCATGTTTTCACATGGTAAAGGGTTGGTTCTGTTGTGCAGTCATCTCCTGAAAAAATATTCTTCCAAGTCATCACTGATAATAAAATGTATGATGGCTAGAAGCTCATGCACCTGTTGAAGACCGAATCATACTACTGTCCACTGCATAAATAAACCTTTGGGTTCAAGTTTCTTCTTATTTTTTCAATGTTTTTTTGTTTTCCATCTTCATATTAAAAGTTTATAAAAGAATTTTCCCTTTTAATGTGCATATTTCTATAAAGGACATTTAACATACATACTTCAGGTCAGTGTTTGCCAAGCTGTGAGTTACTGCTCTCTTTAATGGAACATGTATTTTATCTGATTCAATGAATTCAGTTGTCAACTTTGAATTAGAATTCTGTTTGCCAAGCTGTGAGTTACTGCTCTCTTTAAGTACATATTGTATCTTCCAAAGTTCTGTGTCATTTTTTACATTGTTCCTTATTCAATACTAGGTCAATGATTATTGTGTATGCTCTCCATATGTTCGATGAAATCATGGTCTAAGATTATCAGATTTGATTGTTTTTTGTTGATGTTTTAATGGTTTTGTTCGTCTGCCTGTTCATTACTAGGTCGAAATCATGCAAAAGATACATGTAGATAGAGAAGTGATTTTGTTGAAACTATAAAACTTTCTCTAGGTTTCCTTCCATAATTTATCGCAATCTTACCTCTTACCTCCACCTCTTCCCTCACTTATACATTTAGTTTCTTCTCTATCTCTTATATCTACCTCTTCCATTCCATTATTTCTTATCTCCATCACAATTAATCTTTACTTTATTTCCTTCAATCACGGGTAGCCTAATAACTTCATTATTGTCATTTAATTCAAAACATTATATTAACTACAACGACAATACAGTTTTTTAATGACACAAAACCAAATGATTTGAATGAAAATCGAAGAGACCTGTGCATTTGCACGAGCATAGTACTAGTTTATAGAATATTTGGGATTAGATCATTCATTTAAAAAATTTAGGAAAAGTCCAATTTTACTCTTTTGAAATTTACTATAGTATATTGGTAATAAATATTTTTATTTAAATTATTCCGACTTAATGTTTTGTAAATATGTTCCTAGATTAATGAGCTACAAATTCTATTTTTGACACCTGAGCTGGATCATGAATTTGAGTGGAGTAAATGGGACACTAATACAAAGTTGGGATGAACTATCTAGATTAGACATCACTTCACCATTTAGGTTGTATCCTTTTAATCTAGTCTTGGATTGGGTCAAAATTTGGAGAGAATCTCAGGGACATGGTTAAAAATAAATAACCATTCTATAATAACATCTAACGCTCTCGTTTTGGAGGTAAACTATGCGGTGAATGTGGGATTAAAAAATTTGGCCGAATTTCCCTTTCACACATAAAAAGTCTGGTAACACTAGCCCTTCAAAACTCTATTTAAAGGATATTTTCAGTCTTTGGGTGGGCTGGTTGAGAATTTGAGAAGGGGTGACCAAATGGGTGGCCCTTTCTAACACCCCAAAAACCCTTTTATGAGGAAAGTCCTTTTGTAGAAATCTCTTTCAAGAAGCCTCTCCTCTAACACATCCACTTTGTTTTTCATTTTTAATGATTGTAATGTTAGTTTTCATTAATAAATATTCTATATTATTCTATTTTCATCTTATTATTTTTCTTCATGGGCTGGAAATGAAGAGTGGAGATGAGACTGGGTGTTCCCCTATCAATCCATTTCCTATGAAAAACGTCTCCACGATGACAACTCCACCCATGGAAGAGTGATTTCGTTTGTAGTTTATCTAATCCCTACTACATTAATTTATAATTTTTGAATCCATAAACAATATACATTAATTTATAAATTGTGATCAATTAATCGAGTTTTAATTTCTTTTTAACTTTATCAACTAGCACATGACCATGTAGTTGAACTTGTGTAAATCGTTTGAGTGAAACTTTAATCATAAAACCATATCAACTTGTGAGATAATTTTAGGGTTCAATTTTCATCACAAAACATAATTAAATCTCAAATACAAGGATGAGATTCATCCCTAACTAACCATTGGCCATAATTTGGATTTTGGATCATAATCGAAGCAAGGAGCTATGATTGGAAGTCCTAAAGTTGACCTAACGCACATGGAGCGTGCTGGAACGACATACTCTCTGGGGAAGAACCATGCATTCTAACTCATCAAGGTGTCGTGGACCGGTGGATAGGGGTTTCTCTACCCTATGTTCGACCGTTGGGCTGATTGTTGAGACCCTTAGGCCTTTTGCACAGTGGCTGTTTGGGAGAGGCGCACTCTCGTTCTGCCATCAGGACTGGGGGGCGGTGTGATGACATTTCCTGGATGCCCGACAACAAATATCACTTTCAGGAAAGCGAGTCTCTTCCCATAATTCATCTTTGCGGTTCGGGATAACAGTCAGAGAGAGAGTTTCCAGTGTATTGTGATGAGTTTCGAAGATGACAGATGTGTCTTCACTACTTCTGCCTCAGGTCTGTTCTCATCGAAGAGTTTAAGGGGTGTGGCGCATGGATCATTGCAGGATGGGGGATGGGGTGAGATTATTTGGGTGGAAATCGTTGTAACTAAATTTAACTTTCTCACATGGAGGCTCCGGAACAGAGGGCTGCCTACTGATGATAATATTCGCAGGCGCGGAATACAAATCACATCCAAATGCGTGTGTTGCTGTAGGGCGCATAGAGAGGAGAGTGCTACTCACCATTTCTTCGGCAGCAAATGGGAGAATGAGGTTTGGAATGCTCTAGGGGAGTTTTTGGTGGTTCGTACTCCATATGGAGATATGATTTCCTTCCTAGAGGACTGGTTTCATGGAACTGATGGAGGCAGGGTGGAGAAGGTGGCCCACGTGGTGTTGCTGCACGGTGGGTGTTGGTGTCTTTGGCAGGCACGAAACAAGATGAAGCATGAGGGAGAGATAGTGAATGCCCGTGTTATTATTTTCTGGGAAAAAAACCTCATGTTGGATTGGAATAAGGCTGTTAAATCTTGTAAAGAGGCTCCCTCGCTCCTCCGTTTCCAATCCAGGACGAATGTGGCTTTTAGTAGTAGGTCTGGAAACTGGGTTAGCTGGTGCAAACCTTTAGGTGGATTAAAACTCAATACGGATGGTTCTTGTATTCAGGGGTTCATGCGCGGTGGAGGAGTGGTGCAGAATGCTTTTGGCTCTGTTTATTTAGCTTTCTCGGTAGGTTGGGGCAGGGATCCTCTCTCCAAGCGGAGGTTATGGCTATGCTCACACTGGCCTCACGTTGTGTAGGCATCACGGGCTGGGCATCTCTGAATTTGAAATAGACTCCTTGGTTGTCCATGATTCCTTGAAAGGGTGTGGGGTCACACCTTGGCCAATTTTCTATAATATCAGGAAATGAAAAAGTATGATCAGTACTACCATTAGTGTCCGACATACCTGGAGGGAGGGGAACAAGGTGGCAGACTACCTAGCTTCAGTGGCGTACACTGGCACGGAGGATGTGTTTATTCATACGATGGGTAGTATTAAATCCATGGGGATTGATTTCATTAATGGTGATTCCCTCGAGTTACACTACTTCAGACCTCCGTAGGCTTTCCTTCGGGGGGGGGGGCTCTTTTTTGGCCTCCTTTTTGTACTCCTTTTGGCTCTCCTTTTTTAATAAAATTACAAAAACAATATTGGATGGATGTGTCTTTGATTGTTCTTGTTTTTTGTTTAGTTTATTGTCTGGAAGTCACAAAACCAAAACCCCTCATGTTTTGTTTCATTTTCTTTCACTTATTTCCTTTTTTTTCTTTAACCCTATTAGTGATTTCTTAATTCACTTCCTTCTTTATAGAATGACCTTGGGTAGCCACTGTGTTCTAGTTAGTTAAATCAAAAACTTTTTTTCAAGAGTGTGTGCAACAACGCTAATTAAATTGGTGAAGTTTTTGGGGATGAAAGTTTGTTATTCAACCAATTTTAGGTAATTTAATTAATACTATTGGTTTTTGGGATTCTTTTCTTCTCCCCTGTTATTTTCAGTTATTTCATCCCCACCTTTTTTATCAGAACATCAATTGAAACTTCATTTAATGATGTTGGTGTATGCTGCTTTTTGTTTCTGTATTTTCTATAAATTATGACACTATCCCATTATAAGGATCTACTTGATCTAGACCCTGAGATTGAGTAAAACCTTTGGGCTTGAATTAGAAAATATCAGTCAATGGGAAGTGTCATCATTTACCCAACTATGGAATTCATCAACTCTATGTATTTTGAAATTGGAAACTCTTCTAAAACCAATATTAAACTAAAAAATGGATGGAAATAACAAAAATTAACCAATAGGACTATTCGAGAGTTGGATTCACCTAATATTAATTATGAACCTACACACATTACATATCCAACCCTTGAATAAAAATTTGATCTAAAATCTAGGTTAAATCACCTTCTTCAAAAATTCCATGGCTTATATATGGAGGATCCAAACAAACATTTAAAAGAATTCAATGTGGTATGATAAAAAATGAAACCAAGAAATGACACTGAAGATCAAATAAAACATAGAACATTACCATTCTCACGTGATATAACTACTATAGATTGGATGTGTTATTTACAACCTGATGATGTAACGTATTGGAACGATTTGAATTTCTTTTCTATTAATGATTTTTATAGCATCAAAGACCACTTATATTAAAAAGGATATCTCAGGGATCAAGTAGGCACATGGGGAGTCAATGTATTTGTGTTGGGAGAGATTCAAGAAGTTGTGTGCCAGCTTCCAACATTACCAAATCAGTATGAAACTCCTCATCCAGTACTTCTATGAAGGAATCAAACCTATGGAGAGGAGCATGGTGGAATCCGCAGCTAGAGGATCTTTGTTCAACAAAACACCAGTAATTGCATGTGCATTGATCGAAAAGATGGTACAAAACTCCCAAAAATATAGTGATCAAGGTACCCCACATGTTAGAGGAGTACATCAGGTAATTACATCTTATCTTTAAATTAATTTGATTGATACCAAGCTGGAAGAATTTAAAACTATGGTGAGATATATTTCGTTGTCAAAAAAGACATCCCAACCCCCTACTTCAAGGCCTTGTAGCATTTACACTGAGAAAAGACACCCAATTGACTGTTTCCCCCCAATTACAAGAAACAAAAGAATTTGAAACATTATTTCTTAGGATACCATATCAGCAGCAACAACAACCATATCCCCAAAATAAGTTTGATTCCTTTGATCCAATATACATCCAAGGGTGGAAGGATCAACCAGACATGAAGTATGGATCTGGAAAACAACAGAGGCCCTCTTTTCAGCAAAACATCCAGCAGCCTCCACCTTACCAGTAGGGTTTCCAAAAACCCCAAATGAGATTTGAAGACAAAGAATTAACAATACAACAACAAAGGAATCCCCCAAAATGGTAGATTCTAATACTAATTACATTTTAAAACAAATTGTTCTTAATCAACATTATTAGTTGAAGAGTCAAGGTTTGGAGTCGAGAGAGTTGATGACTCAAATGAGCCAGATTTCCACTGCCCTCCATGACATGGTAAGTAAGAATTCTTGAAATCAACCTTCCTAGCCTACTCCAAATCTAAAGGGGAATTTCAGTGTCATCATATTGAGTATTGGTAAGCAAACAACTCATGCTCCTCCACCTACCATTCCATCGGGATTCACCTAAACATCGGAGAATCCCCATACAAGAACAACTAATGAGAATCCCAAAGGGAAAGAAAATGGTAAGAAAAAGTTCGATGATGTTCCTCCTAAACCCTTTCCCATTCCAAACAGGGTTATACAAAGCTAGAATATGGCAGAGTTGGTGATGAAAATAGAGGTTTTGGACACATTCAAGCACATGGAGATAAAAACCCACCTTATTGAAGCCATTAAGAAAATCCGAAGGTATGAGAAATTCTTAAAATAATTATGTACTAATATAATAGGGCTCAAGGGTAATGAGAGGAACAATCTTTAAAGGAACATGTCTACCCTCATTACACCAACTCTAGTAATGCCAACAAAGATCAAAGATTCTAGGACATTCACCATCCCATGAACCATAGTGGAGTTATGATTTTCTGATGCTTTATGTGATTTAGGAACATCTATAAATGTGATGCCTCACTTTTTATTCTATTTTTTACAGGTTGGTGAGTTGAAGCTGAAAATAGTAATGGTGTAGTAGGTGAATAGAGCTACAACATATCCATTGTGAGTCCTTCAGGATGTACTTGTTTGGGTAAAATACATGATCTTTCCAGTAGATATATATGTTCTTAACATGGAGGATGATCAGGTATGTTCTCATGATCCAATTATCTTAGGTAGGAACTTTATCAAAACTTCAAAAACAATCATAAATGTCCATGGTGTTAAACTCTACATGGATTTTGGAGATGAAGTTGTGATATTCAATATTACATATTCCATAAAGCACCTCTCAAAGGACCATTCTACTTTTTTTATCTCCCATTTTGAACCACCAAAAAAAATCCCATGGTATTTGATTGTCCTATGATTAGGGATATTATAATATTGGTTCTAGTTTTATGTCTAAGAGAACCTACATGCCTATTTATAATGCACAAAACTCTCCTATATTTGATTTTGAAATCGATTCACATTTTTATTTTGACCACATTCAATTTGATTATGACATGGCTGTTGATTATGATGATGGATTTGATGAATTATTCTCTAATTTTGATGTTGTTTATTCTAATACGGATGTTTTTGGGGGAATATTTTAGTTCTATCAGTTTTTCAATCCATAAATCACCCCCTCTATTGGATATCAATCCATTTCCACCAAATATTAAATACTCATACTTTTTAAGGGGTGAGAGATTACCCGTTATAGTTTCTAATAATCTTCTTTTTGAACACGAATAAAAACTTTTGAATATTTTTATGGAGAACAATAAGGTAATAAGGTGGAATTTTGCAAACAGATTAGGTATTAGCCCCACTATTTTCATTCATAGGAGTTTTTTGGAAGATGAGGATAAACTGGTTAGGCAGACACGAAGGATACTGAAGCCAACACATGTGGAGGTTGTTAATAAAGTGACTGGAAAATTGCTCAACGTTGGTATAATATTTACTATTTTAGATTCCCAGTGGTTGAGTCCTTTTTAGGTTGTTTCTATGAAAATTGGTGCTACTATTGTTAGATATTATAGAGAAAAGTTAGTTTAAATGAGGGTGCAAAACAGTTGGTGCGTGTGTATTAATTATACCAAACTAAATTAATCTACTCACAAGAACTATCTCCCCTCCCATTTATTGATCAAATGCTTGAGATACTAGCTAGGAAGACACATTATTGTTTCTTGGATGGATTTTATGGATATTTTTAGGTTACTATCGCTCTATAGGATTAGGTGAAGACAACATTCACTTGTCCATTTGGAACATTTTCCTACCAGAGGATGCCATTTGGACTTTGTAATGCCCTAGGTACCTTCCAGATATGCATGGCGAGTATTTTTTTTGACTATATCAACAACTACATAGAGGTATTTATGGATGATTTTGTAGTTTATGGTTCCTCATTTTATGAATTTAAATGTAGTTTGGGAAAGGTGTTGAATCATTGTATTGATAAGATTCTGGTCTTGGACATTTTGAAGTGTCATTTTATGGTAGAGAATGGCATTGTCATAGGGCATGTAGTGTTAACACATGGGATATAGGTTAATAATTATAAGATAGAAATTATTTCATCCTTACCCTATCCTTCATGTGTGTGTGATATTATATCTCTCCTAGGGAATGCATGATTTTATTAGAACTTCATCAATGCTTTTAGAAAGATTTCTCTTCCTTTGTCATGATTACTTCAAATGGATTTTTATTTTGTATTCGATGATTCATGAAGGGTTCTATTTGATGAGATAAAGAAGTGTCTGACCACACCACTGATCATACAGACCCCATAATGGTACATTCCTTTTGATCTAATATGTGACACATCCATCTTTGCGGTTGGAGCTGTCTTATCACATAGGGTAGAGGTACATTTACATGTGATTGTGTATGAATAAGGGACATTGTATTCAGACCAATAAAAGTACACTACCATGGAACTTGAGTTTATTTCCATCATATTTTCTTTAGAAAAAATTTGACCATATTTATTGGGCACTTAAGTAATTTTTTCTTACAATGAAGCTATGTGGCACCTTTTGAAGAAGCCAGATGAAAATCCAAGACATATCTAATAGATGATCATTATTCAATAATTCGATATTGAAATAAAAGATAAGAAGGGGTCTGAAAACACGGGGGCAAACTAGATGAGTAGGATTACTCACACACTAGAGGATAACACCTTGGCCTAGAAAATGAGCATATTTATTCCATCTTAGGTACACATACATGGTATGATAATTCAGCGAACTACCTTGTTGAATCCAAAATCCATAAAAATATAAACAAACATGATGTCCAGAAATTAAAAAGTGAGCCTTGGTATTATGTTTGGGATGATCCCTACCTCTGGCGCATGTGTAGTTATCAATTTATTAGGAGGTGTGGTCCTGATCATGATTTTGATTCTATTATTCAATTTTTTCATAAAATTTCCTATGGTGGAAACTTATGACCTCAATGGATATCTTGGAATTTTTTGGGTTCTGAATTGTATTGGCCTAGTTTATTCAATGATGCACATGTGTTTTGCAAGTCCTTCTCACATTATCAACACACTGAAAATATTTCAAGGAGACATGAGATGCCGCCACAACCCATTTTATTTTGTGAGATCTTTGATGTATGTGGCATTGATTTTATGGGTACTTTTACTAGTTCATTTTGTTTCTTGTATATTTTGGTTTCTCATGATTATGTGAGAAAATGGGTGGAGGATAAGGCCCCCAGGACTTATGATTCTCATGTTTTTGTTAGATTTTTAAAAGCAAATATTTTTTGTAGGTTGGAGTACCAAAGGCCATCATCAGCGACTAATGGACACACTTTTTAAATAACAATTTGTATTCCCTAACTCAGAAGTATGGGGTGACACGCAAAACATCAACACCATACCACGCCAAACAAATGGTCTTCCTGAGGTTTCAAATAGGGAGTTGAAATATATTTTGGAGGAAATCGTGCATCCAAATAGGAAGGATTGGTGAAAGCACTTGGATGATGCATTGTGGGATTAAAGGAAATCATACAAGACCTCCATAGGTATGTACCAATTTTAAATTTTTTTTTGTAAAAGATTTTCATATCCCTATGGAAGCCGAGCATCGAGACTATTGGGTTATAAATAAATGTAACATGGATTTAGCCTAATATAGAATCCAAAGGAAGCTCCAAATTCATGATCTTGAGGATATTTAATTTTCTTTATATGTGAACTCAAGGCTATATAAGGAAAGATCCAAAGAAAGTGACGATAGAAAGAACCATCAAATGGAGGATCATATTATAGAGAAAGGCCGTCTCTATAGTTTAAGACTATAGAAAATGCCTGGTATTTTGCGTTCCATATGGTTAGGTCCTTATATTGTATCTAAGGTTTTTACTTATAGTGTAGTGGGGATTGCACAATATGAAACTGGGAGGATCTTAATAGTCAATGGAAAATGATTGACGAAATACATTGAGGTATTTCTTACTGATGTAGTGGATTTCATCACACTGTTTAACCCAATCATCACTTGATGATATCAAGGTGTTCTAAACCCTTTGAATTTTATATTCTTTTTACTATTTAAAATTATACATTTCATGTGCATATATCATCTAATCGGTTCAGATTGAGGACAATGCAATATTTTAAGTGTGGGGGAGGGGAAAACATTTTGGGGTAGAAAATTAGGATTTTTATTCTCATGTTTTGTGTGTATTTTCTATTAAATTATTGGTTAAAATTTTTTAAAAACAAAAAAAAATACAATAAAAAAAATAATAAAAAAATACCATGTAGAATTCTCATTTAGAACATATAGAAGATGAATGTTTTTAAAATTAACTTGTAGAATTTTAATAATGAGTATGATTTCATCAGCAAGGGTTGATTTTTATAAAAATTGAATTCATCGATGAGTTGAATGGTTCTGAAATTTTAAAACGTTTTAGATTATGACATCATTATTTGTGATATTTATTCATAGTAAATTGTGTTTTTGATTTCTCCACAAAAATTTCCACTCAACCACGACCTATGAAAATATTCCTACTCAATTGAAGGTATAGTCATGTTAGATAAAAAAATTCATTAGTTGATCCATATGTTCGTTTATCTTCCGATCCATTTCATTACTATACTAAATTAACCTATGTATGTGTACCTGTTATCTTACTATTGTACACCCTCAAGAAAAATATGGGTTGTGTCTTGGACAAGTCAAATAACACTATTCATCAACCTTTATCTTATTATATCTATTACAATTAGTGTCATGAGGAGCTCGAACCCGAGTTAATAATTGAGTGTGATATTTGTTCCAATTGAAACATAAAATAAATAAAATAAGGGAGTTATGAAACATACAACATATGGGGATATCTAGGTCGGGATCTTAAGGTTCAACATTCAGGAATGCATAAGTGATTAGGTCTTGAAATTCGATTGTAAAAGAATTTAGTGGATTCTCAGTGAGTTAAACCCGGTAAGAATAATTGTTTTACATGACCTGAATATAATGTATAATGGGTGGGTTTATGAGCTTGGAATGGTTGGCACAGATACACATGTGGAGAATTAGTTGCATGGTAGACACATGACATGATTCCCTATGATTAGCATTATGAATCTCACTGGATTTGGTTTTGACACAATTTATGAGAAAATTAATTGAAAATGTATTGATAGACTATTTATGGGATTCTCAATTTTCAAATATTTCCAATGTGGATTGAGAAATATTAACATGCAAATATTGTCACATTTTTTTTTCAAATACATGATAGAAGGTTTTTCCTAAGAGTGAAAAAGTGTATGTGTGGGGGAGTTGATAAAACAAAATTTTATTGAATATTTTATTGTTAATAAATGAAATAATTTTCCTCACATTATGCTAAATATGTTAATTTATATAATATTTGGGATTAGATCATTCATTTTAAAATTTGATGGAAATTACAGTTTACACTTTTGAAATTAATTGTAGTATTTCAGGCACATATATTTTTGGAAAATTATTTTGATTTAATTTTTTTAAATATGTTCTTGACTTAATGAGGTTCAAATTATATTTAGGACATAGGATTCGGATCATCATTTGGGCAGAGTAAATAGACCATTAAGACAAAGTTGGGCTGAACTATCCAGATTGGATATCACTTCACCATTTAGGTCGTATCTTCTTCATCTGGACATGGATTAGGCCCAAATTTTAAAGGAATCATTGGGACATGATTAAAAAAAATAATAATCCTTATATAAGGCCATCCAATTTTTTCGGTTTAGAGGTCAACTATATGGTGAAAATGGGATTAAAAAATTTGGACCAATTTCCCTTTCAAACATAAAAATGTCTTGAAACCCTTGCCCACTAAAAATTTATTTAAAGGATATTTTCACTCTTTTGGATAGTTGGTAGTGGATTTGGAAATATGTGTCTGAAAGGGTGGATCTTGGGAACACATCAAAACCCTTGGTAGAATTATTTACTTGTGCAAAGATCTCTTACAAGAAGGCTCTCCTATCCCACCTCTATATTTTTTATCGTTGTTATTATGCTTGTAACATGAATTTTCTTCAATAAATATTATATATTATTATATTTTAATCTTCTTATGATTTTTATTAGGCTGTAAACTATGAGTGGAGATGGTATTGGTTGTTCCCCTTTCAATCCATTTCTTATGTGAAACGTCTCCACGATGACAACTCTGCCTATAGAATAGTGATTTCGTTCATAGTTTATCTAATACCTACTCCCTTTATTTATTTATTTTGAATCCTTAGAAATAACGTGTTTTATAAATTGTGATCAATTAATTGATTTTTATTTTCTATGTAACTTGATTGACTTTCACTTGATACTATGGTCATGCATGTGTAAATCGTTGGAGTGATACTTTAATCACCAAATCCATTCAACTTGGGATAAAAATATAGTGTAAAATCCCCATCAAAAAACAGAATTAATTCTCAAATCCATGGAGGAGATTATTCCCTAACTTACTATGGACTGTAATTTGTCTTTTGGATCATAATCAATGTAGGGTGCTGCAATTGGATAAAGAAAAATTAATTATGATGGGGAAATATTAGATAAACTATGTCTTATCATATATGTTTTTTTAAAGAATATTCATCTTTGATTGTTCTTGTTTATTTTTTAGTTTATTGTTCGGATGTCCCAAAAAGAAACCCCACATCTTTTGTTTCATTTGTTTTCACTTATTTAATTTTTTTTATTTTCTTCAATCCTATTAAGGGTTTGTTAATTCACTTCCTCCTTGAGAGAATGACCTATGTCAAAAACATTTCTGCACTTAGTTTAATCACAAACATTTTTTGAGATAGTGTGCGACAATGCTCATTATCACATAATTTTCACCCATCTGAATGACATGTTTTAATTCCTGGGAATAAGAATCTTATAATCCGAGTTAGAATTATTACTACTTATCAGAATAAATTTTAGTATAATTTTCATGATTTTACAAAAATAAATTTCATGAAGATATAATTTTTTTGTGATATCAAGTGAATAACATTTAATGACTTTGTAACAAACTAAGAGAATCATGAAAATATATCTTTTTATCATATGACTTTAAATAGGGGTGCATTCAAGGAGTTGGGAGATGATGTTTTTTCTAACTCAAACCATATGATATTTTATTTTGTGTTAGCCACTTGTTACATTTGATTTGTAATATTTTTAGGGAGTTTGTGTTCTAAGGATTCCACGTGAGGAATTGTAAAATCCTTAGAAAAGTGTTTGAATTTGTATTCTGTATCTAATAGATGTTACAATTGTAGGCTTCTAGGGATAAGAATATATATAGATCCAATCAGGTTGATCAAAGGAATTTGGGGATATTAAGACAAAGATGATTCCAATCCTACTGGTTGAAGTATTTCTTCAAAATAATGTTAGACATGATAGTTTGGTTTAAACTAAGGATACCTTAAGTCAATGATATTGACTTTTATTACACTAATGATTAAATTTATATTCATTTTTTTATAAATTTTCTTTTTAATTTAACTAAATAACTTTGTAAACATTACATTTACATGATTCTATGTATTATATTGTCTACTATGCAATTTATGTTGAATGTTAGTTATAATATACTTTCCAATATTCAGATTTATCGGACATACACATAGTCAGATAATGTTTATCCTATCATAGGACACACCCTATGTCTAATAAAATGGAAAAATAGTTTTTTTATTTGATTAATTTTTTAAACAATAATTCCTCCTACCCACCATGTAGCCATTACAAACTCTTACGATCCCACAATTGGTAGCAGATGAGGTTCTACTATTTTACATGATTGTTTTTATATTCATTATATACTGAAAATTTCTACAGTTTTTAACATTTCCTATAAACTATTTGATAATAAATTTTTATTACAATAACATGTAAAACAAAAAAAGAGTTTGTTTCTATAAGTGGAATGGTTTAAAAATTGGCACTCTTGAAAAATATGAATCCTAGAAGACCAATAATCATTGATGGTTGTAATAATGTGTATTGAAGGGAAAAATAATGGTGTTTTTTATTTATATTAGTGTTAAAAAATTATATTGATTTAGTAACTACAAGATTCCCGAGAATAAATTTTATTCTTCTATAATTCATGAGAAATAGGAATATCGATTGAATTATAGAGTAAAGAATACTCTGTTACATTCTATAACTCAAAAAGTTTAGTCATATTTATTCATGTGAGGATGCTAATACTATTTGAGGTATTTTTATGTTACACATTTTGGATCTTCTAAATTTATTGAAATAAGAAGAGTTATTCTTCATGATGATTATCAAGAAATTGATTTCCTGCATTGTCAAATAGTTTCAATGATGTAGCAAGTAATCATGATTATTGGAAATATTTTACAATGTCATAGGGGGAATGATATTACAGATTATGTATTAGTTGTAATGATTATTGAGAACATTCTAGGAGAATGTGAGCTTAAAAGGAATTCTATAGATGATACTTGAAGAATCACACCTCTAACTCTAGATGATTTTACTAGTACCCTTATGCAATATGAGGGAAGATTGAAAATTGATGATGAAAAGATGAAAAAGAATAATGGAGGAGTTAGTTTTTCTAAAATTTTTAATATTTCAAATGTAATAATTAATTTTCTTTCAACTATGAATGTTTAAAATCCCTATAAGAAGATGAATGTTATAGTTGAATTAGACAGTAGTTCTTCAGAATAGTGAATAAATTAATTTTCTAATCATTGGTAAATAAAGAAAAATAAAGTTGGAAATAAGTATTTAAAATATAGATATAAGAATAATCACAAGGAAAAAAGTGATAAAAAGATTATTTAGAAGTTATTTGTTATGAATGTAATAAGGTTTTTCATATCAGACGAGATTATCTGAAGATGAAAAGAAAAGATAAAAATGATAGGAATTTAAAAAGGAATTATAATAATTATTACAATCTCATGAATAAAAAATGTTTTAAATATTCACACACATGGAGCATTATTAGTAGAGATAGTTTTTTCTACTCTTACTAATGAAATTTCATTCCTTTAAAAAAGTCCAGATAAAAATAATTTAAAAAGAATAAACATTAAAAATAAATGATAAGTATAATTATGATAAAACTAATTTTTCAAATCAATTTTAAATGTTTAGTTTGAATAGAACTAAAAATGAGGATAATAATTTTGTTATAAAACTGTACTCATAAATATATAGTATAAAAAATATTTTTTCAATGATTACCTTTAGTAAGGAAAATGTTGAGAAGATTTGTAGTCAAATTAGACCTTATCGAGATGTATCTGAAATGAGTTTTACTAATAGAAAACATATTTTTTAAAATAATTACTTCAGCCTGAAAAGTGATCTATTTTGAAAAAATTATCAAATTGGTCATCACTAGAGGATTAAACATTATCTAAATAATGTTAAATCCTTTATATTTCATAATGATTATTTTTCTAAAGAACTAACACATTCTCAACATGGTAATGATGAAAAAATGTGGATTCCAAAAAAATTTACTTTCTAATAATAACAGACCCAAAAATAAATGGGGTCTAAAAAACTAATTTTTTGTTTTGATTAATATAATAAATGTACCAAAAACATATTGTACATCAATAGCGGTGACTCTAGAAATTTGAATGGAAATAATGACTTCATCAAAAAGATAATAAAACATAAAGGTTGAAAAGTTACCTTTGTTGACAATGCTCAAGGAGAAATCATCGAATTATGTAAAATTTTTCTTCTTAGAAAATAATTAATTTTTAATGTTTTATTTTTTATAGGTCTTAAGAAAAACCTTATGGTCATAAATAGATTACATGATGAGTGATATCTTAAGAACATTAGGAACGAAAAATTTGTTGTTCATAGTTCAAAAGAATTATTTTTTCTTCCTATCAATCATCATGATAATGTTTACACACTAAACATAGAATACCTTAAGAGTTGAGATCTACCATTATTTAGTGAAATTAATAATAAATCTTGATTATGAAATATAATATTAGGGCACCATTATATTGAAAGTTATCTAAACCATCTAAAAATGGCTAGTTAAATATCTGCTGAAAAATAATTTTGATAAATCAAAAGTTTCAGATCCTTATCAATTTAGAAATAAATATAAGTCATGTTTTATATCTATGATTGAAATCTCAAATTCATATGCTTTAAATTTCTTGAACATGGAATCAGTCGGTCCTACAAGTATAGTCATTATTGTTGGGAAAATAGTATGTATATGTCTTTTTTGATGATTTCACTAGATATACATGGGTGTATTTTATAGAAAATAAATTTGAATCCTTTTATTGTTCAAAAAGTTTTGTATCCTAAGTTAAAAATGATAAAACAATCTATTTGATAAATATTCATTGTGATCACTGTGGATAATTTGTTACCTATAATTTGGAATACTTTTTTTAGGAAAAAGGCAACAATACATAATTTATTAGTACAAAAAATTCCACAAAAAAATGGTTTTGTTGAAAGACGAAATAGAAATCTATAAGAGATTACAAAAACTATGATGAGTTAATACATAGTTGCTCAAAACGTTTCAGATAAAGTAGTTAGTACTTCCTATTATACCATAAAATGCTTTTTAATAAGACCTTTTATGACTAATAATCCTTACTAAATGTGGACTGGAAAGAAACCAAAACATTCTTATTTAAAATTTTTTGAATGAAAAGCATTCAATTTGAATACTAAAGATAACTTACATAAGTTTTCTCCAAAATATATTGAAGAAATATTTTTTGGTTATTCTAAAACTAGTAAGGAATATATAGATTTTAATAAAAACATAAGTACTATTGGTGAAATAGTACATGTTACATTTGATGAAACTTATCCTTTGGTTTTCAAACAACCTCAACCCACATCTTCAGATGATATTTGTAAAATTACTTTTTCTACCAGTCTTGGAATGTTCATCCCATGAGAGAAGAACTGAAGAATATATTTTGTAATTTATACCTCAACAAGAATTTAAAAATGTATTTAAATGAGTCAATTTCATAAAACCAAAGAATCTGTTGATCCTTAGGAATTTACCTAGTGATAACATCTTTGGTGATGTATATAAACCAGTTAGAACTAGCATTACTATAATAAATGAAGTTGAACATGGTGACTTTTTATCAAAATTAATACCTAAAACTTTGGATAAATCTTTATGTTATGAATATTGAATAAAGTAAATACAATAAAACTTCAAGTAATTAAATATAAATCAAGTTTGGAATTAATTTGAATGACCTAACGATACATCAGTAATTAGAGTAAAATGGTTTTTCTAGATTAAGAATGTTGAAAATATAAAAATAGTCAGTAATAAATATTGACTTGTTTATAAGTTAAAAAATAAAAAATATGGATTATACTATAAGGAAAATTATTCTCTAGTATAAATAATTGAATATAATCATATTCTACTATAATATACAACATTTCTTAATTTCAAACTATTTAAAATGGATGTGAAGGGTGAATTTATTTAAGAATTTGTTTAGGAAAATTTTTATATGGAAAACCCAATGATTTTGAAAATAAAAAATATCTATAAAATGATTTTAATATTACTATGTAACTTGACAAGCTTAAGCAATCCCCTAGACCCCAAAATGATTATCTAACTGGATTTTTTAACAAAACATATTTGTTAAAAGTGTTCTGGATCAAAGTATTTATCAAATATTTTTCTAAATAAATCATAATTATTCATGTTTATGATGATGAAGTTAAATTTGGTTCAAATCAAAAATCATTAATAGATTCCTTTGAGGATCATATCAAATCTATGTTTTAAATAAGCATGATGGGAGAAATTTTATATTTTCAAGGTTTTCAAATTTCTCAAAAAACATAAGTAACTTTTATATCTAAACATAAGTATATAAAATTTATTCTAAATAAATTAATATATGAAAATAATAAAAGTATTAAAACTCTTATAAAAAAAATACTTTAGACATCGATGAATTTTGGAAAAACAGTTGATCAAAGTATCATTAGAGGAAATATTATAAGTTCACTTTACTAAAGAGCTAGTCATTCAGATTAAATATTTTCTATATGCTTTTGTGTAATATATTAGGAAAATCCAAAATAGTATCACCTCGAAGATATAAACAAGTTTTTTAGTTATCTTATGGAAATATAGATTTAGGTATCTTTTACTCCTCAACAAATGAATTTGAATTAAATTTTCATGGATTCTTACCTTGGATGAAGTAAAATAAATATAAAACGTAATTTCAGAAATTTTCATTTATTAGGAGAGTATTTATTGTCTTTATTTGAAAATAAACAACACTCATTAGAAATTTCTTCTTTGAAACCTGAATATGTGGTAGTTGGATGTTTTTGTGATCAAGTATCGTGGATCCCATACACAATCAATGACTATATAATGTGTTTTTAGTAAAACTAAAATATTGTGTGATGATAGAAGTTCCATTTATTTAAATAAAAACTAATCAGATCACTCACAAAAAATGAACACACACATATATACATACATATATATATATATGACATTATTTTCTTGAGGGTAACACAAAAAAAGAATATATTATTTTAAAATTCATCAGAACATAAGAACTACTTGCATATATTTTCACTAAATCCATTAGTTATGATATAATTGAATATATTAAATAAAAGTTAAGAATGATAAAAATATAATGTTCATTCATATCTACTTCATTTTTACTAATTTTCTTAAATTTATAAACTACTTTTAAAATACTGAGTATATAATGTTTTTTATAAAAACATTAGTTTTTCAAAAAAAATATTTAGTTCTAAGAAAAAGGTTAATTAAATAATTTTTTTATAAATGTTTTCATATTATAATAATTTTTTATTTTAAAAAAATTATCGGAATCACTAAAAAATTTAGTATTTCAAATTTTTTGTTTTACTAAAAAACATTTTTATTAAAAGGATTTTTTTTCAAATTTTTTATTTTTTCTTAAAATAAAGAAAAATAGTTTACCATAATAGACATTTTAATGAAATTCATATCTTCACCCGAAAAGGTAATATATAATCTTTAATATTTATTATTTCTTATTTATTTGTTCTACTGTTGTTTACATTTTGATTTTTGGTTTCTATATTACCACCTTTGAAATTTTGAAATAAATAAAAAATATTTAACATCTTGAAAATACTTTTGATAAATAATAGTTTTCAAAAAAAAATTAAGAGTATAGAAATATATTTAAATATTTATAGATAATTCTCTATAGTTGGATCATATTTTAGTTTGAACAGGATCCTCCAAATCAAATAATTTTGAACCATTACCAATTACAACAAATAAATGAATGGGTCACTACATACTACATTGGTTTCTAACATGGAGGAAGACTCTCGAATATCAAATTCCTTTCCGTTCTGATTGTTTGAATTTTTTCTGTTCTAATTCTACAGTCGGATTCAGATTCCTTTATCAATACAAGATTCAGAAAGAAGTCTATTCTAGAAGATATTTCAAATAGATAGGTTGTAAAACAATGAATGATAGAGAAGAATTGATATTACAAGACCAATTATTTAGTGAAATAAATATTTTTTTCGGGTTGGGAAAAGGTATTTGTAGAAAAGAAATATTTAGATATTCACTATCCAACAATTTTTAATGAATTTTACTATATAGTTGAATTTAGTAAGAAATAATATTTAATGATATAAACATTAATATATTTAATAAGAAATGTAAATAGAACCTTAAAATTGTTTCATAGTTGGTTAAAGTCTCAATTTTTAGAGAATCATATCTTATTACACACATAAAACCATAGAAGTTAGGAAGATTTGGGGGGAAAAGGCCAAATCATCTCAGTTTCATTATTTTATGAAATTAGAGAAATTATTCCATTAGAAACAGAATGAAAGGGTAATTGCCTTATGGATGGGTGAATATCTTATATTGAGGAAGGATAAGAGAGATAACCTGAAATTACTAGAAATATTTTTATAGGAATTCCTTATGAATACATAGAAGACAAATTTTTTAAAATATGTTTTTCTTTTATCTGAAGAAATCAAGAAGAGTAAAATAAAGTTAAGGATTCTCTATTTTCCTTGTTTCATAAATAATAAGTTATAAAACATGATAACAGTGATGCTGATTAAAAATAAGTGTGTAATTATGAGGTAAATTTCTCATTAATTAGTGAGGAAATGATTTAAAGAATGAAAATAATTTTTTACCAAAACTCAAGAAGATTGTGGATAAATTGGACAACATTTCATCCAATGTTAATGCTCAATAACATAAAGATAGAGTTCAAGAGAAAAGGAAAGTAATTTAATCACCACAAAGACCACATAATATTATAAAAACAATAATTGATGAATTTTATATTGATTTGATAGAAAAAATACAAGGACAATGTATGAGATCTAGAGTTTTTCTTAGATAAGTCTATAGTCGTAGACCTCAAACAAAAAATAGATGATGTTTTGAAGGATAAATAAAATAAAAGGAAATGTAGGAAAATATTTAAGGAAGTTGAATTAGTTAAAATCATAATGAAAGGTTTAAATACCAAGAATACATGGGAGACGGTGAAAACCGAACCCATAAAAATATATACAAATGAATGAATGAGAAAATAAGAGTCAAAGTTACAAGGGATTATTACATAACTGTGAGTGAATCACTCCACACATATCAGCATTCACCCTTTCTTCACAAAAATTAGGAATTGTAAGAGACCAAAACATACCCAGATCACTAACAACCTTTTTGGACATCACATCCACAACATGATTTGCTTCTCGATATGTGTGGGAGACTTCAAATTTTAGGTGAGCACACTTGCTGAGGAACTCAACACAAGGAAGTAGAATTATCCACAGTACATCCTGTGTCATCACCTTCAAAGATTTGACATCAACCTCAGAGTCAGATTCAAGCCACAATGGTGTCCATTTGTACATAGAAACATAATCAATTTCATATATCATGTCCAATAACTCAGCCTCAAATGCCATTTTAATTATAGTGAAGTGATAAAAACACCCCTTGATGAATCCACGATGAGTACTAAATACACCTCCACATCGCGAGGGGCTAGAATTCCTATAAAATCCCCATATACATTAACTTTTAACCATGACACAATTAGATGAATCCACTGAATGTATTTAACCATTCTGGGATTCTTCAAGAGACCAACAACACCCAACAGTCTAAGAATGTTCAGCTCTCAGATTATGTTAAAATTACCTCTAGGTAACACAGATAATGCGGCATAGACCTCCGTGTGTTGATCCATTATCCCTGCATGAGTATAAAGCTTCATTTATTTAAACAAAAGATGATTACAAGTATTACAAATGTGAGATACTCCCGCCAAAGCTGCTATAAGTAGTAGGTGGAAAACCTACTCCCTATAATTGTCCAGACAAAGTTCCATCATGAACTCTTTAAACTGGATGTTCCAGTCAATTTCCATATCAAACAACATTCCCATATATTTCCAATGTTTATGAGAAACGTCACATGCAATGAACATATTCTTTGTTCCCTCTTCACCATGCTAGCCGAGAAAGAAAATGGAAGCCATATTAAATCCATCTTTTGTAATTCTATCCTTAGTGGTCATCCTTTCATTCTATATTTTCCAGAGAAACACAAACCTTGAGGGATGAATTAAAGAGTCATTAAAAATCATTATCCACACTAGTGGTTTATTAACATCAACACATTTAGGTTTGTAAAACACTTTTTCATTAAAATCACCCAGCTGATTGTGCTTCCATATTATAGTATCACAGTCCATAAAATTATAATTCTGAATGTGTAGGATGATCTAATGAGGGATGTTGTCAAACCTGAAAATCCGTGATAGCAGGCTGCAATTGACATGTGAGTGTCTTCTATAAGAACATCAATGGAATCCTACAATGGTGTATCCAGCCGCACAGTAGTATAGTAGTTACGTTTTGAGTCCCTACTCACAATCCAATTGTTGTCATGCATGATTTTATTGAAGGAAGACTTGAGATATGTCCAGAAAGAGGATGTGAGGAGATATCTGTAACTATTAAAGAGCCTCCCCTTGAATCTTTTAAGCAATAACTTAGCATAATTATCACATGATTTAAGGTCCCAAGTGAATTTCCCTATCTTTCCATCATTAAAAATCATGAGATCTTTGATTACAAGGCCTCCCATTTTGATGCGTTTAATTCACTTACACCATGAAATAGTGACCGACTTCCTCTCATGAAAATATCCTATCCATATAAAATTTATCATCATTACTTGATTCTCTTTCACAAGACCCATGTTACATTTATAGAGTGGGAAAGAGTAGACAAACTTAGAAGTGATCACAGAGTTAACCAGACACACTCTTGTAGCCTGGGACATGGATTTTCCTTTGCATTGGTCCATTTGGTTGATAATTCCTATCTGTATACTTTCAAGGTATTTCCTCTTTACCATTCCATAAAATAATGGTACTCTATGATAATTAAAAGTAAGTGAGGCCCTCTTAATGCCAAGTCTTTTGGTTATCATATTTTGTTTTTTGATGATCACACCATCAACAAAAACCATGAAGGATTTATCCCACCTTATGACTTGAATAACAACATCCTCATAATGGAAAAAGAGCCCCTTAATAAGAGCAATGTTCTTTTTTTGAGGCATGACCAAACAACAGTATATCAGCAGCATACAAAGTTGTGAAGGGACTAGGTTGTACATGCCATCTTTGATTTTCTTATAAAGTACAAGTTGAGCCATCTCATTGATACATTTACTCAGATAATCTTCATCAATAAGAAATAGAAGCCCTGATATAGGATCACCCTACCTCACACCCCTGGTTCAGTGAAGAAAACCTCTCAGTTCCCCATTATTGGAGAGGAAATACAGAGGGTTCTTTATATATCACCTCTATTAGGTGTCTACCTTCTTCTACCATTGGAAGCTATGTTATCTCAGACTGTTCGAGAGATTGATGTTATTATAACTTCTCAAGTTCTTATTATATTTGAGAAATGTAATGGTAAATTGGTTTAATTTGAAAATGGGTCTCCATAAAAATGTGTTAACATTATTAAATTTGTGAATAATCGTGAAAAATATGATTCAAGAATTAAATATATACTGGTTATATGGTTATAAGAAGAAATTGGATATGATACTAAAGATAAATATTTAGAAGAGTCATTTAAGAAAGAATAATAAAGGGAAACGTGTTCCAAAGAAACATATTCTTGTACAACTCAGTTGGAAAATTATGTTGATCTTATGGTTTATGAGAAAATTGGAGTGTTCATAATGAGTAATTAAAATCAATAATCATATACCAGAGTAGAAAATAGAGTAGAAAATAATAAAACAGTAGATGAGAAATATGTTTTGGAAGTTGGTAATATCAAATAAAAAAGAGAAGTATTTTTTTTCTATACCCTCAGTAAGACATATGTTTCATGTCTCATTAAACTCAACAGTTTATTATTAATCTTGATCATATCAATGAATATAATGTAGTTTTAATTATTTCAGTGCATCTCAAAAGAAACTGGTTGATTTAATTCTATACCTCTAAAATGATGAATCATGATGTATGGACATTCCAAAGAGGTTATATGTATAGATAAATCTAAATCTCTTAAAAAATTGGATGAAAAAGTTCATATATATTAAGTAGAGTTCAAATAATTTATATTTTAATAAAAAGTTGATAGAATATGTGTTAAGAAAATCATCATATGATTGAATGATATAGAGAGAGATATGTCTATTCATGAAAAAAAATTTGATATGGTTTGTAAGTATTCATTTTAAATCAAAAATTATTTTCATGAGATATATTTAGATACTGAAGTCATGATTTAGTTATATGAACATCTATAATTCTTATATGAATCCCAGTTTGAAAATATTGAAAAACAAAAAAAAGAACTATTTACTCAAAGGAGAAGTTCAAAAGTTGAAGGCTGAGAGTATTGAGAATCAGTTGTCGAAGGAAGGACTCAAGAATATGAAAGATTAGAATTTAGGTATCTAGTTCCTAAAAAAATAAGGTGAAATTATAAATAATGAAGTTAAAACATTTAATGTTATGGATTGAATTCATGAAAGGATGGAGAAAGAGGAGACAAAGAATGAGAATAATCCTAAGGAGTTCAGAAAAATGAAAGTAATCGTGAAGAGTATTAGTAAGAAATAATGGATTTATTGTATATAAACTATTAATGTTGTAAATATTCAAACTATATTTTTAATCAATGAAATCTTGAATATTCGTACATTAACATGTTCGATGGAATGTTTTCCCAATTTTTTGGGATCAATGTTTTTCTATATTTTATTTTTTATGAATGTTTATCTCTTATATATTAATTCATAAAACAATTTTAATAAACTTTTATGTAATTTATACTCCCTTATTTCTATTTTAAAATAACCAATGCGGAGAATTTTGGGAGAAGTAATATTGGGATATGTTTTTGTAGAAATAAATATGGGAGAAGTTATTCATATAAAGAAATTATTTTGGTAAAAAAATTTGATTGAAGGGGAGTATTTATTTTTAGAATTTATAATATATATTTACTTTTAACATTATTTTTTAACTATAAAGGAGTATTAAAGAAAGGTGGAGATAAGAAAAATAAATACATATGTGTTTCAAAACATTCATTAGACCTTTATGTTTTTCAAAGATATTAGTTTTTTTCTGTAAGTGATGTGTTTTTTATTTCGCAAAAAGGGGGATATTATTGAAGTAAAAGTTTACTTTCTACCCTTTTTATCCACAAATTGTAAAATCACAAAACTTTTAGAAAAATATGTTTTTCTAAATTTACATTTCCTATGTTTTAGAATGTTTTTTCATAAAACAACTTATTCTACAGAACATAGATATATGTTTTAACTAAAAAAATATAAACTTTTCGTAAAAATATAATAAACCAGACTAATATAAATATAGTCCATCAAACTTATAAAATTTTATTCCATCAAATTTACAAAAGTCCAGTATATTAGGATGATGATATATAATCTATTTGTATGATGATATCTATTCTATCAGTGTAATGATATCTAGTCCACCAATATGGTGATATTTTGTCTACCGGTGTGATGATATCTAATATATTAGTATAATGATATTTATTCTATCATTGTGATGATAAATAATCCATTGATTTGATAATAATTAGTCTGTTGGTGTGAAAATATTTAGTCTGCTAGTGAGAAAAAATTTCAACTATCAAACTGACATGTTTTAGTCTATTAGAATAAGATGTTTATATCAGAGTTAGAAGTATTATTCATTTCTAGCATACATTGTAATAATATTTTAATACTTCTATCTAAACACATCAGATGAATATATAATTTTTTATGATTTCAAGTGATGAAAATTGGGGCCATTACAACCAACTCTATGAATCATGGAAATATGACTATTGGATGGATACCTATAAATATAAGCGCATTTGAGGTGCTCAGAGATGATGCTGTTATGAACTCAACCCATCTAATATTTTTGTGTTCTATAACCACTTGTTACATATTCTTTTTAAAATTTTCAATGAGTTTTTGTTCTATAGAATCCATGTGAGAAATTATAAAATAATTATTTTTTCATTTTTATTATTTGTCTAGATCTGGAAATGAACAAGGTATTCTAGGGATATAAAGACGGATGGATCCAATAACGATGATCAAGGGATTTTAGAGATAGGAATATGGAGTTGTTTCAGATCCAAGTGATCAATGACTTTCTACAGAAGAAAGATAGACCTAACTATTTTGTTAAAATTGTGTATACCTTAAATCAACTATATTGACTTATTTTATATTTATGCTTGAAAGTGTATTCATTTATTTTGTAAATTTTCTATTTAGTTTGACTAAATAAATTTGTATTATTCTATTTTATTTTTTCTACAAGTTATATTTTACACTTTGAAATTTATATTGTATGTTAATTATACTATACTTTTAAATATTTTTATTTATTAGAATAACTCTTAGTCTAATAAAAATTATTGTGATCATCATACTCATACTAAGTCAGAAAAATGTGACACTGAAGTTTTGGTTTTTTAATTAATATAATTTTTTAAAATATGATTCTTCACACCTTTTGCATCACTTATAAACACTTATGGTAATATTTATTTTTTCATTTTAAATATATACAACACCAAATGGATATATATTAGACACAATTTATGTGACAAACCAGTGGGAAAGATGTTTACCTGGGTGGAACTTCAGACTTTCATTGAAAAGGAGAATCTTCTACACATTGTGGAATTAATGATGAAGGATGAGGCAGTCATGTGTGTAATTGGTTCTTTCCTTTTATATCTTGGATTTTACATATGATTCACTTCTTATTTCTTCTATATCATGATTATGAAACTTCTTATTCTCATATATATCTTATAGATTCAAATTACATTGTTTACCAATGAAATATGCACAAGGATCTACCTCTATAGGTAGGTGACAAGACATACCAATGAAAATCCATTATAGTGAAATTATGATCTCTATTATAAAATCTGTATGGTTATCCCAAATTTTATCATCCAATAATAAAATCCAATCATTCCTATTATATTGTAACATTTTTCCATAATTTTCTTAACCTTATGACTTAAAATTTCTACTTGCCCATTTTTTACGGTGATATGTAGTGGATACATTAGTAATAACCCCATATTTATAGTGTTTTTTATTTTGTGAATTTAAAAATGTGAAACCTGATCACTTATGATGAATATTGGAAAACCAAACTTGATAAAAATATATAATGTCACAAAATTAAAAACTACTCGAGGGTCATCAGTTATGGTAGCATTTTCATCATCCCATTTAGAATCAAAGTCAATAGCCAATATGTTTTATAAAAATCCAAATGATTTTGAAAAAGGACCCATTAATTCAATTCCACATAAGATCTCACCAAATAACATTTTTTGGGGAATTTCATCCCTCTTAGTGATATTCACTATGAATTGACATTATGTTCCTAACATAAAAAACTAATGATCATCTCTATTAAATTTTATCAAATAAATTCTAAATTCAAGTATCTTTAAAGATATATATTGAGATCCAATGTGGACCCACAAAAAAGTGTAAAAGAAAATAAAAATATATGTGAACTTCTGGTCATGGAAACACCGAAAAACATATTAATCACTAAAAATTATCAACAAGTATGGGTCATCCCAAATGTTCCATTTTGACTCATGCAAAAATCTTCATGATTTTGAAGTGATAAAATATATGGATAACCAATGTGATTCCAAAAAATTAAAAAAAAATCATACCAAGGGGTAAAGTACACTACATCACACAATTTATAATCATGGAAGAATTCAAAAATGTTGAGAAATGAGTCAACAAGGCTGTGTAACAGCGGGGAAATCATACTAATGCATCTAACTTACAAATTTTACAATCCTGTTTTATCTCTAATCTCTTGACCAAACTACCAGAGAAGGAGTATCCACTATATGATCTGAGGATTAGTTTCAGGTTTCTTAAGGAGAAACTGAAGGGCCGTATGATTGGAAAATAGATTTACTTTTCACCTAAAATATATTAACTAAATTAATCTATGGAAAAAAACCATATAAATATGTTATTTTTCATTGGTCATGTATTTTTCTTTGGAAGTTGTAAGGGAACACAAGGTATACACAATTACATGAGGATCCTTCCAATCCTTTGTGATAAAACTTCCCTAACTACAATGTTAGAGGAATAAAACATATGTTCAAAGGGGATGTCCTACCTTAATGGTTGGATTATGAGAGGTGATGTGAGACTATTAAATATTGAATTAAATACATATGTAATTTTTTTATAAAATTCATACTCAAAATACTTTTGTAACGATAAAGACAGGGGAAGTGTGATCATACTAATTTCATTAATGAATCAAAGGTAAAAACCTACACGACATTAGAAAGATCACACTTCAAACACACATTCTAGATATGGAAGGGAGAAAATTATTTCAATTATTTATTTTCCAACATAGATTACCTTACTAAAAATATAATTATCAAGAACTATCCCACAATGTACCATGAAATGAGATTTCTAATAATTTAATATGAGATATTTATCAGTGTAACAGTGGAGAAAACATCCTAGGTGTGTCAAAAAATAATCAAAGGAAGATCCATAAACTATGAAATCATCACTAAAAACATCCATATAATTATAATGGTACTAAGAAAATATACTAAATATACAAAAATGAAATGTACTTGGAGAATTACACATACCAAATGGGATCCTCTTATATTAAAATGTGCTTAATAAATTGGTAAATGTTGTCTTTTCTTGATCCTGTGAGGCTATATGGATTTGAAAATAATAAAAATTGACATCAAGGAAATAATAATGAGAATTACTAGAAAATATTTATAACATTTGGTCAAATAAAGGAAGAGTAAATTAGTCCTATTATGTGGCTTCATTTAGTCAATGGTAGTCAATATAGACTCAACAAGTGTTTTTCATATGTGTTGAAACCAATTCATTAATTTCATTTAACACAATTATTATTCAGGTTTTATTATGAATAATTTTCACTCATGAACCCGTTTTCTATTAAATATGGTTTAGATTATCCCACCAGCTAGTAATTTACTAACATCTAATTTTACTACTTCATAGAGGGTAGGATATAACTATAATTGAGATTACCGTATTTTATTAGCCTCATAATCTAAAATTATATGGTGCATGTAAATAGATGGGATAATCTAAGTAATATCATCCAGTGTCCATCATATCTCCATTTTACAATCTCTCATAAGTTAATGAATTTCATTATTCATGCCCTAGAGAGAGGTTGTTGGAAATAATAATGGAAAAATGGTCATTAACTTCACGATTGGAATATGTCAATCTAGATGAAAGTGGTTTTAATACCAATACCAGTTTTTTTTGGATTGAGTGAAAAGATTTAGGGGTATTTATGTCCATGAAATTTTTAATCTCCTCATGTTTATTCCTTTTGGAAATAGATTCAATGGAAATGAGATTTATAGAATCATTGGCAATTATGGTTACCTTAGAATGAGCACACTCAATAATTAAAACAAAAAATTTTTACTTTTTCAAACCGACACAATATTCAAAAGATGTATTTATCCAAAATCATCAAATAGTGAATAGGAGGGGAAAAATTAAATTATTAATTGAGGAGATAATTTTGGTTGTTTGTATCACTATAAATCACTTCTGTTGTGTACACATGGTGTGTGGAGTTCTCTTTAATAGGGTGTTTCATTGATTAATGGATACTGAAACATACCATTTCCCCTAAAACCCCATGGAAAGTGTAACATTTTTAATGAAAATGATGATTATTTTTTTTATTTTAAGGAAATTAATTCCAAGTTTGAGAGGATCATGTCCTTGGGTCCGGGTACATTCCATCTCAAGAATGTAGAAGTTTTCAAGAAATTAGGATTATTTACTCACATGAGTGTGTCATTGATAACTTATATTTGGTGTGTTCTACTCCAAAAATAAATTTTCATAATGATTCATGTTTGTTGAAGCTCTCCAACCTGTAAAGAAGTACACATAGGGTGAGGTGTCACATTAATCAATGTACATAAATTAATCACTGCATTAAAAAAGAAATCCTCTCCTATAGTGAAAGGTTTTATAAAAGTTGTTAGATCATTGAATTTTGTTGGAATCTCTGATTGTATCAAAGATGAGACATTTATTCTAATGATGAATATCTCTTTTCCCTTAATTCATTATCTATGGATGAAAATTTCATTACGAAATTTTTCATAACAAGGAATTTGATTAACTGCATCATAGAGTGGAATATTAACAGGTACATTTTGAAATGTATCCATGATATCTTTATCGATTTTATTATCAAAATTCTTCTTCAACTGAACAAGTCTTTGAGGAAAGGGAGGAGGAATGGATTGTTAAGTGGAATCAATAATGATATTTTTTTTACTTTTTTAATTTTTTTGACATATGAATATTTATAGTGTATAGAAAGAGGATTTTCAAGAGGATGACATAAATAATGTGTTGAGTCACCAGAAGGAGAAATATATTTACCACAATGAATTGTGATAACAATTACAATGCCTTTTTCTATAGTATTAGAAATAGGTTAGGAGAGTATCTATCAAACCCTTTAAATTAGATTTCATCCACAGATTTTTGGAGTTTACACAATTGAGTTTTTAGTTTTTTATGGATTATTGGTTGGTTTTATAAAATTTTAGATACCTTACATCCATTTATTTCATCATTTATTTAAGGATAGGATCATATTTTATAGGGGTTTTTTTGAAAGGCCTTTGTGGTGGCTGGTGATTTATGTGTGGTGGTAGAGTATGATTACTCTTCCTCGATTGGTTCCTAAATTATTGAGGTTGGCTTGAATACCCCCTCACCTATATTCTTGGTTGTATTTATATATATTTGGATGCATGATATGGTTATTTCCTAATAGGTTGGTTATAGGGGATACCAAAGATGATTTTATCGCCACACCCAGAAGGGTATCTCATTTGAGGGATCTGGTTGGGTTATTGGGTCCAAGTGGCACATATACTATAATGATTTCTAGGAGGTTGGGATTCCCATTGGGAATGAGTAAGTTTTAATAGTTGGGTACCTATGTATTCCAACATTGTTCCCACATTATTCTTGAATTTAGATATTTTCACCCTATAGACACCTCTAATAGTTATATTGGACCTTGTACAAAACAATTGAGTGTTTTGAGCCATTTTTTCGATGCGATTAATTGTAGTTATTGTGGTCTTTTCAAATACAAGAACCACATAAATAATCATTAATTGTTTTTAAATTAATTGGAAATAAACCTTCATAAAATTATTCTATTAAATTTATCTCACTAATGCTATGGTGTGTAAATATTTCTGAGATCCTTTGAAAATGTTTTAAATATTCTGGTAGTTTTTTTCCATTAGATTGTCTCATTCAAAAAATTTATTTGTTTATTGTTTCAGTTTGAGAGTTTGGGAAATAGTTTTCAAACAAAAAGGAATTTCATGTACATTCAGCCTCTAATTAGGGAGTTAACATAGTATAATATGTCTTTTTTAGTGTCTTCTAAGTAGAATTCTAATTCCCTAAGATTAAAAAATGGTTCATCCACATTATAAAGGTTTAACATTGAACATACAATATGGAATTACTTTAAGTGGTTATACGGGACTTATCCAGTGATCCTACAAAATTTTAGTAATAGCTGAATGAATCTAAATTTTAATTTAAAATCATGTTCCCTTCCTTTTAATTGAATGGATTTAGTTTGGATCTCTACATTAAGAAATGTTAGTTATTTTAATGTCTAGTTATTTTCAGTTAGATTGTGAAATTTTATTTCAGTCATAATATTAGTTTTCGTAGAAGAAGAAGGATGATGAAATATTTTGATGTTTTATGGCTCCACCTTCAAAGGATTGTTCAGTGAATCTTATTGTCGATGACTCAAGATCCTATATTGTTCATGTTAAAAAGGAACTAGTTCACCCGATAATGATCACGTAATACAAAATACATATAAAATTAAATATTATAGAATAAAGTTTTTTTAAAAAGGTGGTTTAAAAAATAAATAACACAAATATTTAAAAAATAAAATTTTTTCTTATAAACAATGCACAATAAAAACTAACTTGATCCCCACAAATTTCACCAAAATTTGACTGTGTTGTCCTGAAATATGTATTTGATTATATTTTTAAAGATTATATATAAAATAAGGCGGACCATAGTTCATATTTGAAGGAAAATTTGTGATTTAATGTTTGTATATTTAATAAAATGTACTAATAGAGGGAGAGGTTTTGAAATTAATTTTTAAAATAAAATGGCTTAAATAAAGAGTTTAATAGTTGAAAAAACGGTATGTTTTTATAATTATAATAGAATGGAGTCATATTAATTTCACCAAAAATCATGGTTAGTTTATTATTCTAAAATTAAACATGGTTTAATGGAATCCTTTGGTTGATGGTAATCAAGATATTGATTCCCCTATTTCCTTTTAAAATGATGCATAAAGAATCAATTCATGACCCAAAAATCGTGTTTTCAAGGTTTTTAACTCAATAATGGAAAGATTATGGAAATGTCATAGTGAAATTTCATTCCTGTGATTGTGAAAAAGTAATCTTGTGTTGTCTAATTGGAAGAACCAAATATCCCTACTTGAAATCTCAACTCCATAGAACCTGAAATGAATCATGTTTAACTTAAGTATACTGAAACAATGCATTAAATGGACAATAATTTTAAGAAAAAACATAGATGAAATGTTACATTGAAAAATTAAATCAAACCAATATAATAAAAAGTGCCAAAACTCACTCTCATAGGTTTTGTAACTCCCTAAAAATGACAGCCCACCATTTACCTCTCCATCGAGTGGAGGAGGATGCTCTGTTGGAAATTTGTCTTCATCGTTGATCTCTCAATGAGGATAGGGGAGTATTTAAATTATAGTATAAATATATGATTCTATTGGGTCTATAAAATTATAGAAAATTTCCTCCTTGTCTTACTTACAAATGGGGTGCCTAAAGTGCCAATTTATAGGAAATGGTAATGGCGGTTTTGGGATCCTAGATTTCAAAGAAACCACATGGATCATGTTTTTGGGTGACAAACATTCATATAATTAATTAGAAAAAAATATAATTTTACCCACCTACCAACTATATCCACTTAAATGTTTAAATAATTTTGAGTCCTACATCCCCATATATTTTCAAATAATAAAAGTAACCCCAAGACTATGAACAAAATGCAGATTCTCTCCAATAATGGCACATTTTGGGCCTCAAAAGCTATAAATAAGGATTTATTATCATCCATTGAAATTTATACCAAATAGTTTTACATTCCCACACCAACGTTTAACCTAATTGGATGCACGTATTAGCCACTGAATGAATTTTAGTCCACATATGTGATTGGGCTCTTGCACAGTTTGACCCATTTTCTTGGATTTCATAATGGGCTCTCCAAATCACCTCCACCTAAAATGTAAACATTATAAATTTAAACATTATAAATGTAAAATTTAACTTTTTGAAAGTAATAAAATATAACTAATTGAACCAAAATTGGACTGTAATTTGTTATCAAAATTTTACTATACAATATGAAATCATTTTTACATGGTGGTATACTGGTGAAAATGAATTATGAATCAGTACATGATTAATGATAAAGGTTAAAATAAGGTCAATATGTTTAATCAATATACAAGTCTCAAAATATAGAATAACCTAGTCTACAAATGGGTTAATTAGGGATTTTTAAAAAATAAATTATCTTTTACTATATAATTATAAATTTTTGACCCACTTTCCATGAATATGACATCTCTTTTAATATTATGAAATTAACAGTTACAAAATTTCCACCATCTCACCTATAAAATGACCCATTTACCACCCCAATTAATCTCACAAATAAATATTTTTATCTTTACCAAAATCTTCCAAAACCTTTCCCCATGGATCTTTCCCACGTTCTAGAGATTATACACCCACTGAAATACTAATCAAAGAAGGATTAATGAGTTGTCTAAAAGAGGATATCAAATGAAGATGAACTTGTTTTAACAAAGTGATTTCATGTTTTTTTATTATTCCACCTCTTCCAAATATATTATAACAATCCTAATAAGATTAAACAATTATCAATAGAATATTAGAATTATATTATCTCTATGTTGGAACAATAATCTACCTTCCTCACATTTTTTAAAAGGAAATGGTTATTATTAATTAATAACCTTAAATGAGCATGCAAATACAGATTTATCAATTTGAAGTTATTTTTAAATAGCTATTAAATAGTATAAAATTTTTGATATTTTAATGATAAATAATATATATATATATATAATTGTGGATATGATGAATCATTTTTACAACTTCTTTGACCACATTTAGTGTACCAAATTATTTTTGGTGGAATTGACCAAATAACCTCACATGACCGATCAAAGAAAACCTTACATAATAAATGAATGACATATAAAAATAAATAGACCTTAAGAATAAAATATGCACAAAATGTTTCTGAAAATATTATTTAATAAAATTAATTTTTTTATTTAGGATAATATATGAATGCACCGTGTGGGTTCAGAATTGAGGTAATGGTTCGTGGTCTTAATTTTAATTTCCTGATATTTTCATCTTATAATTAAACCATTTACTTTTATATGATGTAAATAATACATTATTGACTTCTAATATCTTAAATAATTTTTTAATATTTGTAGTTTCACTTTCATTTAATATATAACTTTTTCTTTTTTCCTTGGATTCATAAATTACCTAAGTTGCATGGGTAGTTGTTAAAATAATTTACTTTCATTTATTTGCAACCTATAATCATGAACTTCATAATTATATTTTAGGTTTATTCCATTATATTATTGTATTATATTATATTACCTTTTATTTTTAAAAGATTATATTTATTTTTTAAAATTGACCTCCCATTTTTATAATTTATCCAAACAATTTCTTGTATACTGACTTTACATAACTCTTCTTTGTGGTCATAAATATTTTTCCTCCATGTTCATTTTATTTATATTATTTAAATAATGCTATTATATTTAAATAAATTATTAATATAGAGACCCTATCTATTTATATATAATATTACATGATTTTGAGCATAATTATTCATCATAGTATAAGCCAAGGATTTTAAAGTCTAGTGTCTTGGAAGACTATGTATATAAAACCGAAAACATGGAACAAAATAAAACATTTCGTTAATTAACCTTCAACTAAAGCTCTTAACTTCCATTGTGCACAAAAACCTACATAGGGTACCCTGGGGAACAAATGAACAAAGGGATGAGCTAAATAGCATAGTAAAGGAATAATCATAAGAACAAAGCATTAGCACATGGAATAGAAGGCATGACATGGAGATATAAAATGGCATGTAACATATATAATCATAACATATAAACGTGTAGTAATATATAAGTGGATCAATAATAACTTGGAAGCAACATAGAACATGACTTTATCATGATTCAAGGAGAACTGCGAAGACTGTTTCACATGGTAACACAAGCCAAGCCTAGCCGTAAGGACCGTCACACACGGTAACACCAGCCAAGGCTAACCACTAAGACCATCGTACATAATGTCTCATGAGACTCAACTTTAACCAATTAATTGGAGCACTTTCTGGGCTCAACCATCTCAACTATTCAGGAATATGTTTCCATATAATGAATCATACATAATAAACTTTAAATAAACATAAGGGTTACCCATGGAATGAAATGGGTACCCCAATCATGTCATAAAGAACAAAAAATGGTCATATCATAAAAGTGTCCGTGAAAGAAAAGAACCAAAATATACATTCACATTCATAAGTTAAAAAATTCATGTATCATGGTCTGTGATTTCATGTATAAGTGACAAAATTTATGAAAAAAATTAAACATATTTTAGAATTAAAACATATTTGTGTGGTTTTAAGGAAAATACAATGTAGCCTTTAAAATAGAAAAGGGAAAAATAATTTATATAACATCAGAAGTGAACCAGGAATGAATTCATAAACCATGATTTTATAAAGTCAATAGTTCCTTAAAATAGAATATATAGTGCCCTTCAAATTGGGTAAGAATTCAGGTAGTTCCCTCAAAACATGTTTTCTTATCGCGAAGTATTGTGGATAGAATCACTTAAAAACATGTATATCCCAAAAAGAGAATGGTGAAAGGGCTTTTTTAAATGAGTTTTTTACATGTAAAAAGAATTTATAAGATTAAAATAAGAATATAATATAACTTTCTTTTGGTAAACGGACGATAATGAAATCTGAAGGAATAATGGAGGTTCGGGTAGAATCCCTTATAGATTATCCACACGGTATCAGGTGTACTTATAAGGGATTAATGAGAGATAAAGGTGTTTCTAATTACTTATAAATCATGAGGATATTATGTGGGAGGTGATAAATTATACCCAATAATTAAAAATTACACATAAAAGGTCATAACAAAAAGGAAGTTCTTGAATAATAGTGAAATAGAGAGGATCCCTTACGTTTAGTCCCACGGTGTTCTTTAGATGATGTTAATGACCTGAATAATAAAATTAGTATTATTAATTAATAATTAAAGAACCTATTTTACATTTAAATTATTTATTATAATCATTTTGAGTAAATTCATAACCTTTTTTTGGTCATGATGTTCAATTTTATTATTTGTGTCTAGTTTCTTCATGGTATTAATGATGGGTTCACATATATTCGTGTTCGGACACACATGGATGATGAGATTGGTTTCCCATAATTGAAGTTATATTAAATTAGTGAAAATACAGAAGATTAGAGGGTTATATAATTCATTTGGTTATTTTGAATGAAGGTGAATCATTATATAAAACATTAATGATAAATGCTTGGATTAATTTGGAAATTTGACTCATAATTAACTTGTTTTGTATTTTATTTTAAATCATGTGTGAAAAAGGATTACAGAACAAAACATAATATAAAAAATACATATTTAATAGCCTGGTTCAACCATAAAATTGGTTTCATGGTTGGAATTAAAGATAATAATAGAAATTGAAAACCCATCGTCCTTCAATGTTGTAAATTAACACATCTCAGATGGTGTCTTTACTTCTATTATAAAAGAAGAGTAAAGCATATATGATAATATATTATTCCATTATCATAAAAAAATCCAATAAATTTAAGGTAATAGAGTTTTCATAACATTTGGATGAGGAGAGGTAAGGACGGAAATGAAAAAAAATGAACTTGAAAAGAAAGTAAATGAATTTAAAAGAGAAATCTTTCTCTTGAATCAGTATTCCTTGAGAGCCACTTAAAGGGAGTGGAATTTGTCTTTTTAAGATGTTAAGGGATTATAAAAGTTGGGATGAGTTTGGGTAGAGATTTGGGCCAAATTTAGGAAAGAAAAAATGCTTGACAAGAGTGAATATAAGCAGTAATAAGGGGTGGTATTTATAGTGGATGAGAGGAGGGTTTTCATAATACTCAATTCCTTAGTTTATTAATTTAACTCAAGACCCACAAGTGTGATTATTACATGACCAAAAACTATAATATATTCATGTGAGTTCGAATCAATGTCCATTTACATTATCCATGAATTCATAATGATGTAGAAATTCAGGTTTCAACATTTATGGTGAATTATCATATTTTACTGTTCATAAAAAATCATGTATTTTAGAAAAATCCAAAAAATTCACCATAACCATTTTAAGACATGAAGAACCCAAAAATGAACACCATTTATATAATATAAATTTTTAAATATGATTAATTTATTTTTTATTTAAAATCATGATTTACTTGAATAATACAGAATTTAAAACTAAAATTGATTTAATAATGTTTTCAAAAATTACATAGGGTATTATAAAATTATCTTAAAACAAGAAGAAATAAAATTATTAATTTATCAACTCCATTTTTGAATATATATTTTATTTTTAATTAAATAATTAATTTTAATTAATTATTTATGACTTAAAAAATACGAGTACTTTTACATTGATCATATTATCACTTATAAGATGCCTAATTGTTTTTATACATTCAATGATGAGGTTACTATTATTTTGAGATATTTACTATTAATTAAGGTCATATTAATATTTATAAGGGAAAAATTAATATTCATAATGGTTATTTATTATTCATTTTTTTTGTTTTATGAGACTCCAAAAATCATACTGATCATAACCACGTTTGTCAGATTTTCAAAATTCAATTTACATAAGTGACAAAATTATGTTTAATGGTCACATAGTACTTAGTAGTTAATTGGGATGTGATTTCATGTTATTATATGACATAATTACTAGAAGGTAATTTCTATTGATAAAACATCGAGTTGTTACATTATTCACCCTTGTTAAATTTCTCCCACAAATTTTCATTTTACATTATAAGAAATAAACATGTGCGGGTACTTTTCCTTCATTTCGTCCTCTAGTTCCCATGTTTCTTATTTATGCATATGGTTTATCCATAGTACATTGACTATGTGAGTATACTTATAACATAGAACATTATTTCTAGGATCCATGATCTTTATTGGATACTCATTGTAAGAACGATCATTCAGCAACTATACCACCTCTGAAGAGAGTACATGTGAAGGATCTAGTTTTTACTTCCTTAAGAAGGACACATGAAAGACATATTGTACTTTGGACATGGTTGGTGGAGTGATAGTTTATAGTCCATAGATAGGCCACAATCATGAATCTTGAAGGGGTAAATATACCTAGGACAAAACTTTCCATTCTTCCCAAGCCTCATGATCTTCTCCCATGGAGATAACAGTAGAAAGAATAAGTATCCAACTTTGAACTCAAGGTCTCATTGATGATTTTCTGCATAAATATTCTGTTGACTTTGGGTTGCCTTGATGTGCTGCTGAATGGTTTTCACTTTCTCCACAATTTCATTGACCATTTCAATTCCTAGAAGATTACTCTCACTTAAATCATTCCAACACACCGGTGTTCTACACCTTTTCCTATAAAGGGCTTCGTAGGGATCCATTCAGATTCTTGAGTGAAAACTGTTGTTTTAAGAGAATTCAACCTAGGGAAGATGTTAGTCCCATAATCATTTTAATTATATAGAACATTCTCTGAACATATATTCTAATTTCTGAATATTTTTCTCATATTTTCCATTAGTTTAAGGATGTAGGCCGTACTAATGTTTAGTTCAGTGCTTAGAGAAAGTTTAAGAGTTCTCCATAACTTAGAGGTGAATCTAAAATCTCTATTGAATACAATATATAGTGGTACACCATGAAGCCTTACCACTTATTTGATATATATCAATTAATTTTGATCTAATTAGAAGTCCTCTCAAATTGTGGTAAAGTGAGTTGTCTTTGTAAGATGATCCACAATGACCCATATAGCATTGTTTCCTCTGGATGTCCTCGGAAGTCCAGTGACAATGTCCATGGTGATTTTCTCCCACTTATATGTTGGTATGGGTAGTGGTTGCATCATCCCCTTAGAATTTTTTATTTAATCCTTCACTTGTTTACATACCTGGAACTTTGATGTATACTCAACAATCTCTTTCTTCATATTGTCTAACCAAAATTTCTCTTAGAGATCTCGATACATCTTTGTGTTCCCTGGGTGAATACAATAGTTTTATCTATAAGTGTCATTCAGAATTTACTTCTTTATCTCTAGATCTGATGGCACACATAATAGTCACCCAAATCATACAAATTCATCCTCATCAATCATGAACTCTGAGGATTTGCCATTTTTAATAGATTCCACCTTTTTTTAATTTCCACACCTTTTATATGAGCATCCTTCATTTTCTCCATGAGGGATTCTTGATAAATCATTTGGGAAATTATTGATGATGTTACTCCCTTAATTATTCCCATGTTCATCCTCTGAAAATATAAGAAGATCAGATCCTTTTTAATTCTCATCAATGATAAAGATGTAGGGTCCTTTCTACTCAGAGTATCTACCACATTATTTGCCTTACTAGGATGGTGTGGATTGAGTAGTTATAATCCTTGATGAGATCTATCCATCTTCACTTGAACATATTAATATATATTTATGTTAATATATTTTTGAGACTCTTGTGATTTTTAAATATCTCACACTTCTCCCCATAGAGACAATGCCACCATATTTTTAACACAATGATCACAACTGCCAACTCCAGATCATGCGTAGGACAAATTTTCTCATGGATTCTCAGCTTCCATGAGGTGTAGGATATCACTTTATAATTTTTCATTAACACACAACTTAAAACATTAATTTAAGAATCATTTTACACCATAAAGTGTTCTCCACTTATTTGGAGTGTGAGTACTTGCGCATTGATAAGCCTCATTTTTAACTCCTTAAAACAGTCTTCACATTCCTATGTCAAGAACCACTTTCTTCCTTCTATTCCAGGTTTGTCATTGAGTTTGAAAAGTTTGATAAGTTCTTCAAAAATCATCGATAATAACTAATAGACCCAAAAAGCTACTTATCTCCATTAAAAATGTTTTCATAACCACTCTTCAATTACCTTTATCTTAGAAGGGACAAAAAATATATCTTTTTTGGTGATAACATAACCCTAGAGTGATCCATCCTTTATATAGAACTCACATTTACTATACTTTTTATACAACTTATCCCATCACAAAGTCTTTAGTATAGTATTCAATTTCCCCTCATGTTCCTCCTTAATCCTAGAGTACATCGGAATATCATGAATAAAGACTACAACAAATTTTCCAAGGTAATATTTAATACTCTATTCATTAAATCCATGAAAATCGATGGCATATTAGTGAGTCTAAAGGGAATAACTATGAACTCATAGTTTCCATACCTCATTCTAAAGGAATCCATGGTAATATCTTCCTTCCCTACCTTTAATTGGTGATATCACGACTAAAGGTCCACCTTAGAGAAATAAATGCCCCTACTGAGCTGATCGAACAAGTCATCTATCCATGACAGGGGATATTTGTTCTTTACTATGATTTTGTTGAGCTCATGATAATCAATAAAAAGGAAAATTGATCCATCCTTCTTATTTACTAAGAGGACTGGAACACCCCATGGTGAAGCACTTGGGCATATAAAACCCTTATCTAGATTCTCGTGTAACTGCTACTTCAGCTCTTCCAGCTCTACAATGGCTATTCTATAAGGTGTATTTGATATTGATAGACATCCAGGAATAATTTCAATTGAGAACTCAACCTCTCAAATCCGAGGAAGACCATGAAACTCTTTGGGGGAATACATCATGGTAATCCATCATTATGGGGATGTCTTCAATAACAAATCTCTCATTTATTCAATAATTTGAGCTAGACATGATTTCTCATAAGGAATTAAAATCCACACCTGAGACAATGATTCTAGAGGAGATATATATTCCTCCTTACACATGTAAAGAATTGGAAGATGATTCAGGATGTGAAGAGTGATATCCCTTTCTTGACTGTTTATATAGGCTTTGTATAAAGATAGACCATCAATGACCAATATAACATCAAAATTCACTAAAGGAAGTATAAATAGATTTTATAGTTGGTTCTATACACAAACACTAATCTTAGGGAATTATAAACCATGGACACACTAATTTCTCCATTCTCTATTCTCATTGATAACTTATACCACAAATTTTGAGGTGGTGTTTGAATAGTTCTACTAAACTTTGAAGATATCGAAGAATGCGTAGAACTAGAATCAAATAGTACATGTTATATTCTTGAATGGATAACTAGCGTACCAATTACCAGATCAGTGTACAGCTCCACCTTAGCTGTAGTGATATCATAATTCCTTCTTGTTTCTTTAGAGGTTGTTATTGAATACCTCCAACAACCCTTGGCTTGGAGAAATTTTTTTCATCATGCCCATGCTCCTTGTAGTTGTAACACTGTACTATAGGTTGAGTGTTTATCTAAACCATGAATTATTCTTCCACGTTAGTGGGATTCTTCATATCCCGTTGGTAGTTGTTAGTGATATTTCTCTACTTTCCACATTTGAAGCAATTCTTGGTTCCCTTTAGATAGTTCCCAAGATGATTCTTCCCACATTTTTACACGTTGGATGGACATGCTTCATTCCATTATGAAATTCTTTTGTGGGACCTCCCACATTAGATTACTTTTTCCTCTTCTTGCCACTAGGACCATGATACCATAGAGAGTCTCCAAAATATATTTCAATCTTGAGGGAACAATAGATAATCTTCTCATAACATTCAAAATATAGAACCACCAACTCTTTTTGTAGATCGTCTAATGAAGTGATCCACCTTGTTTTAGTTCTCATGAAAAAGCCAATGGTGTACCATAGAAGCCTTGTAATATTTGATTAAAATGCTATGATGGACTCATCTTACTTTTTCTTGAGTCCAGGGAACTCTATTTCCATATTGAGAAGGAGAGTTAATGGAAAATATTTATTGAAATTTTTTTTCATGAATTACACCCATTCCATGGAATCAATTTCTTCATGGTAATTCAAATTCTTGATCAGTTTCCACCACTGGTTATATTCCCCATAAAAATGATAGACTTCTAGTATGACCTTATCTTATTTTGGGACTTGGGGATAGAGAATATCTTATCAACGAAGTTAATAGAATGTTCTATGAGGAGGGGATCAGAAGATACACTAAACATGGGAGTCCTTTGACGCATGAAGGATTCAATGAAAAATTTATCTTTCCATGGAAGAGGATGGTGTTCCATGTGATTCACTTTTTTATTCATAACTTGAGTCTGGTGAGAAAGTATTATCATGATGTTTTGACCACCTATTCCCATCTAATCCGGAATATTATTATGAAAATATTCACATATCATATCACATTGATTATTTGAACTTGTTCTTATATTTTTCTCTATTTACTATGAAAAAGGGTATACAATTAGAGAGATTGAATACTTATCAATTGAGCATAAAAAGGAAACTTTGAACTTAATAGGATAAACCTATAAAGGAGAAGTATATCCTAACTTGTGATTCACTATGTTTAAATATAGGTTATCTTTGATCTATTTCTCAACTTATATCCTTAAGGACTTCTTTTCAATCCCTTAATAATTGGTTTTACCAAGATTATGAATTTACCAAATCATATCCCCTAGGAGTTTCAAAACAAGAGTGTAACAATGCCCATTTTCGTGCAGCAGTTCCCGTTCGAGTCTAGATCGAAGTAGTGTTTTCGTGTTTTACCCCTCGGTACATTATTGCCCAAGAAAACTATACCAGTTTTTATCTAATTAGGGATGTGTTTTCTTGATAAAACACATAATATATACATATCAAAATTTAGGGGTGTTTTCTTTTACATCATCTTATCCTTAAGGTTCTCAATAATGTTATGCATTCCTAATCTCCAGAAATAACTAGTCCATCCTCTGATACCAAATATAGGTACCCTATCCTTTTACATATAACATTACATGATTTTGGGAATAATTATTCATCAGATTACAACCAAGGATCGTAGAGTCTAGTGTCTTGGAATACTATCTACATAAAACTTAAAACATGGAACTAAATAAAAATTTCATTATTAATTGTCAATTTGAGCTCTTAACTTCCATTGTTCTCAAACATTTATGTACGGAACCTTGGGGAACACATGAACAAAGGGATTATCTAAATATCTTGGTAAGGGAATAACCATAAGAATAATGAATTAGCACATGGGATAGAAGGCATGACATTATGATATAAAAAGGCATGTAACATATGGAATCATAACTTATAAACAAATAATCATATAAACATTGAGTCATAATAATGTGTATGTAACATAAAACATGACTTTAGAATGATTAAAGGATAACTTCCAAGATCATTACACATGGTAGCATAAGCCAAGGATCACCCCAAGACCATTGAACATGGTAGTAGAAGCCATGACTATCTGCCAAGACCATCACACACAACGTATCATGAGACCAAAGTTTACCCAATACATTAGAGTGCTATCTGGGCACACCCATCTTAACTTTTCATGAATATGTTTTGACATAAAAAATCATACATATTAAATCATACATAAACATAAGGGATACCCATGGAAGTAATTTGGTACCACAATCATGTCATTAAGCATAAAAAATGGTTGTATAATACAAATGTCCTTGAAATAAAGGAAATAAAATATACATGGACATTAATCAGTGAAAATAGGCATTTACCTTGGTAAGTGATGTCATGTAGAAGTTAAAACATGTAAGAAATGTATTTATGAAATTTTATCATTAAAACATTTTTGGGCGGTTTATAGGAAAATACTATAGAGCCTTTAAAATAGAAAAGTGAAAAATACATTATATAAAACCATATGTTAACCCAGAATGTTTTCATAAAAAATAATGATTTTATTAAGTCAATGGTGGTTTAAAACAGAATATTGAGTGGACATTACATCAATTAAGAATTCAGGATGTTCCATAAAAACAGGTTTTCTTACTGGGAAGTATTGAGGAGGGAATCACTTAAAAACATGTATTCCCCCAAAAGAGAATGATGAAATGGTATTTATAAATGAATCTGGTACATTTACACATCATTTATTAGATCCACATAAAAATACAAGATAACTTCAATTTGGTAAAAGGATGATAAGGCAACCTGAATGAATAAAGGAGGTTCGGGTAGAATCCCTTATAGATTATCAGCATGGTATCAGGTGTACTTAAAAGAGATTAATGAGAGAGAAATGGGGTTCTCCTAACTTAAAAACCATGAGATAAGTATGGGGAGGTGAGAAATCATACTCAATCAATACATATTATGCATAATAGTTCATAACATAGAGGTAATTCTTGATTAAAATTGAAATAGAGAGGATCCCTTGCCTTAAGTCCGATAGTGTTATACACATGATATTAATGACATGAATAATAAAATTAGGTTCATTAATTAAAAATAATATAACTTATTTTAAATGTAAATGACTTAGTATATTTTTTTGATTTTATTCTTAACCTTTTTGTTGGTTTATGAGGTTTAATTTCATTGTTTGGGTCTGTTTTCATCCTTTGTTTTAATGGTCGGTTGACTTATATTCATGTTCAGAAACACATGGATGATGAGAGTGGTTGTACATAATTGAAGTTATATTATATTAGTGAAAATAAAAAAGCATAAATGGTTTTAAAATTCATTTTTCAATTTGTAGTAAAGGTGAATAATTGTACTAAACATTAATAATAATCTCTTGGATTAATTTGGATATTTCAGTCATAATTACCTTGTTTGTATTATTTTTTTACATCATGTGTGAAAAAAGATTCCATAACAAAACATAAGATAAAAGTAAATATTTAGTAGTCTAGTTAAACCATAAAATTGGTTTTATGACTAGAATTGATGATGATAAAACAAATTGAAAACCCATCATCCTTGAATGTGGTAAATTAACACATATCGGATGGTGTCTTTACTACTAGTGTAAAAGAAGAGTAAAGGATAGATGATAATAACTGATTAAATTATCATAACAAAATTCCATTACATTTATGGTACTGGATTTTTCATATCAATTGGATTATGAGAGGTATGGATAGAAAAGAAAACAAATGAACACGAAAAGAAAGTAAAATAATTGAAAAGAGGAATTTACCTCTTGAATCAATCATCCTTGAGAGCCTCTTAAAGGGAAGGGATTTTTTGTTTTGGGGAAACTAAGGGATGTTGGACGTAGGGGATGATCATGGGGATAGATTTGGTTAGAATTTAGGCAAGGAACAAGGCTTGAGATGAGTTAACATAATAGGTAAGAAGGGTTGTAATTATAGTGGAGGAGAGGAGGGTTTTCATAATATTTAATTCCATTGTTTATTAATTTCCTCCAAGACCAAAAAAAGTGATGATTACAAGACCATAAATAGTAATATGTGAATGTGATTTTGATCCAATGGCCATATACATAATCAATTACTCAAGCATGTTGCTGAAATTTAGGTTTGAGCATTTATTGTGAATTATCGTATTTTACTATTCATAAAAAATTTATGTATTTTAGAAAAAATCCCAAAAATTAATCCAAACCATTTTTTGACGTGAAGAATACAATAATTAACTCCATTTATTCAAATATAATTTTCTAAATATTTTTAATTTATTTTATAATTAAATGCATGATTTAGTTGAAAAATAAAGATTTTAAAACAATAACTTATTTTATGATACTTTCAAAAAGTACATGAAGTCTTGAAAAAATATCTTAAAACAAGAATAAATAAAATTATTAATTTATGAACACATTTTAGGAATATATATTTTCATTTAAATTAATTAATTAATTATAAATAATTATTTTTGACTTACAAAAATACCAGTACTTTTACTATTGTCATATTATCGCTGATAAGATGCCTAAATTTTATTTATTAATTCAAGGGAAAGGATAATATTATTTTAGATGATTTAATATTCATAAGGATCATATTAATATTCAAAATGGAAAAATTACTATTCATAAGGGTAAGTTACTATTCACCAAAAATTATGTGTGTCTTATCAGACTCCAAACATCTTACTGATCATAAAGGTGTATATCATATTACAAAATTCCAATCACATAAGATATAAAATTATGTTTAAACATCACATAGTATATAGTAGTTTCTTATGTTGTGATTTCATATAATCATATGACATAATTATAATAAGGGAATTCCAGTGATAAAACATTGGGTTGTTATAATTACTTAAATTCTGTTTTTATTTCCAGTAATTTTTTAGTTTTTTTAAAAGAATATTTCTAATTTTTTTTCGCAAGTAATTTTATAATTTCATTAAACAATTGTGAAAAAAATATTATTTTTAACATTTACCCAATGAAACCCTTTTATTTATTTTAAAACCATACATCCTAATGTGGAATCCAATTAATTTGTTTTATTATTTTCCAAATTAATTTAGGTTCCTATTTATTTTTGAATGTTTTATTTTATAAATGTTGTTTAATGTTTTAAGAGATTAAAGAAAGGTATTTACTTCCACTTATGTATATGTTTATCCTCAAATCCATATTTATTGTCCTTAAAATCATTTATTTTCAAAGTTTAAAAATTTGAAATTATTTTAATATTGTTGGTCTTTAATTTCCACTTTTATTCCCTTTTAAATGTATTATTTATGTTTCATATAATTTTTTTCAACCATGTTAAAAAAATATGAAAATTCTGTTTATAATTTCTCTTTATTTTTTCACATAATTTATAAAATATATTCCTACTTTGGAGTTATGTTTCATGTATTATCTTTAAATTATCTTATGAAATTGTAGTTCATACCTCACCTTACTCAAAAGTGATATGTTCTCTATCACTCTTCTGCTCTCCCTTGACATCGATTTCTCTCCTTCCTATCCATATTCTTTAGTTTCATTGATATATTTTATATCATTTAAACTATTTCTGTTATTTGTTTCCAATTATTTATAAAATTATATACCCATTACTCTATATGGTTTCATATTTGAGGGTACATAAAAATAAATTTATTTCATTTATTAATGTGAAAAATATTGATAATCAGCATAATTTTTATTTCAATATGGATGATTGTTGAACACTAAGGCATATAAGTTATATGTCATTTTGTTTATTAATTCATTCAAATGAGGAATTCATTTTATATAATTAGTGCTGCTTGGGTCCTAGATTTTTAAGCCTCCTGATGCATCATTAGGACTCATAACACAAACTATCTTGGGAATTTGGTGTAAACCTTAGCTTTTTATATATGATGTCTTGGTATGAGGCCTTGATAGTATGTTTAGGATGTCTAACATTATGTATTCCATCACTATTAAATTAGTTATTACTTACCATGTGGTTATTTAAAATTTTTAATTCATGGATATATTCCATAGCAATATTATTCATTATATGGTTTTTATTATTATTATTTATTCTCTCCATATTATTAATGTCTTATTTTCTCTATAATATCTTATGTTGTATATTACCCCTTATTGAGTGTTTATGATCACCCTTATTTTGGTTATATTTCCCCATGTTATGAAGAGGATTATTATGAATAAAATGTATAGATGGGTGTAAAGTGTGTAGAGTTTTATAGGAGATGTCGAATATTTATTATTAAATATAGAGTCCTTGGATTAGTGTAAAAAATTCCTATTTAAATGAAAATTAACTTTAAATCGATGTGTATTTTTAGTTAATGTTTTTTTCCTAACTCTATAAAATTACAATCCTTAAAAGTCTTGGTAGTGTAAGTCACTCAATATTTATTTATATTAAAAACATGAAAGGTTATGTTTGTGACTCGTCAATTAGTTTCAAATCAAACATGTAAAGAATATTCTTTTATTACCAAATCTGGTAGTATTATTATCTATTTTTACTTTTGTAATGAAAGAAGGGTTTATAAAATATTATAGGTTGGTATTTTATCTGATGAGAACAATTTAAGAGGATTTGATTCAATTATGGGTTAAAAAATTTTTGGATGATGAAAATTTTAAAGGCACATATACCCCTTTTAAGGCCCAAAGTGATTGTATTTTTAAGTGATTAATGATATATTGAAAATATTAAATGGGTTTTTTTAGGATGAATTAATAATAGAGGTTTAGGTATCCTGTGGAGTTATTAAATAATTTTATGTAAAGGAAATTTCGTTATTTTGGAAAACAATCAATATGTTTTTGGGGGTTTATATGATTAAGGTATATATTCATTGTTACATGATTAATGTTGTTTATTGATAATGGTTAAGTTGATTTCTTGGAGGATAGTCTTCTATAAATTTTGGGTTTCAAATGTTGAAATTTATATCTTAATAAATTATGTAATAATTATTATTAGTAATTAGTATTTGAAAATATTAGTAGAAACCATAATGATATATCAAAATATAAGAAAAAAATCCAAAACATTTGGTAAAGAGTGTGTGGTTTTCAAGAAATGACATCCCTGTCTGTATACTAAAAGTATTTATTGGCTATTTCTAAGATACACCTATGGGTAAAAATAATTAAATAAGTTGTTTGGGTGTTAAATATATCTTCACTTCATGCAAAGAAGAAGACCTAACTGCACACCACATTTGAAAATCCTAGGGGATTTACATTGGATTATTAAAAATTTCATTACAATTCATTTTAATTTGATTTTAATACACTATTACATAACGAGTCATGAACATATTAATAAAAAACTCATCTGTTTTTATATTTGTGATAAATTAAATTTTACATGATGCAATTTATTTAGGAGGGAATAATCTATCACCATAATATTTTAGTAAGTTTTATCATTTAAATAAATTCTATGTTGACTAGTTGGTGTCACACACAACATCGAACTGAAATTAACAATGATATATTAATGAGATAAATTATAAGTCTTAAATATGATCGTTATAATATATTCATCATATTAGAAGTTATAAATAGAAGTGTTCACAGTATGAAATCTTTGTGGAAAGGTAAATTAGTGATATAAAATACTAGGAGACTTCTTTATAAGGTTTTATATCTGACATTGTAAAGGAAGTAACATCACTGGGATTTTCCCTAGAATAAACCTAGGAAGATCTTCCAAAATAAGGTATTAAGTAAAATGGTCTACAAAAGAATCTCAAAATCGTGAAAATCACTATGAGATTCATGCTAGAGGATTCACTGTCAATGATGGCCAAAATTACTTATATTATCCTTAAATCAAATATAGAGTTATTTATGGGTTTTTTAATAGACTCTAGGATGATAAAAAAAAAATATTGATGAAACATATTATTTCAATATTTTACTTTATTTTGATATAAAATAATTATCTAATAAATGTAAAATATTCTAGTCAAGAAAAATATGTTTATTAATTATTAATAAATAAGTAATCAATTTTAGTAATTAGGAAAAAAAACAAGTGATGTTTAAAAGAACAATTTTTTGTGGAATTCTATTTTACCAAATATTTTATATTTATAAGATCCCAGACATCCTTTAAAGTATGTTTTTCTTAATTTTATTATTTAAGTCTCTTTATTTTGATTAATTGATTGTTCTATGAGTTAATGAGGAGTCTCAAGGGTGTTTCGGGGGTTTGGGAGACAATAGAAATGAGAACGATGCTATCCCGTGCATGTTTCATGGTTGTCACATGGTTAGTAGTAACTGTGTACCATAAATGTGCATGCAAGGAGGAGGGGTGCATGGTTTGATGAAATTATGCAATGGGTAAGTAAAAACCATGTGGGATTAGATAGAGCCACCCTAGACAGTCAGGGCATAGCTTTCCAAACCATTCAATATTCCATTGTTACTATACTATCTGGGCCCCTCTTTGAGGGAGGGTATCACATGGTTGTTCCATGTTTTGTCCAACTGTGTGGCCAAACAATGAGACCCTTTAAAAGTGATATTTTACCACTGTTCCCTCTTGGTCCATAATTGTTTTAACTCCAAATTTTCTTCTATTATTCTGCCTATAACACTATGGGAGAACCAAATTTTCCTAAGCTTCCTAAATATCGATCTCCCTCATTTCTAGGCCATTCAATGCACTATTGGATTCAAATAAAATCTCAAGATGTGTCTAACACGCATCTTTTTTCATTTTTCCAGATTAGTTCTAGTGTAGTTGTTATTCTTCTTACAAATTACTAAAAAAATATTTTTTTATTGGATCATAGGATGTGTATTTTAATGATCTTCAACTTCGAATTGAATTCTAGAGTTAAGTGTGAGTTCATATTTGTAACTGAGGTTGGTGGTCTATAAGTTATATTCGATAGTCTTGGTGTTGGTTTATACATATCATGGTGTAATGTTGGTTTCTTCTTATTAATATTTTGACTCCCATAGTAATAAAAGATAAATTGGTTGGTTAAATGATGACTTTAAGCCATCGTTGTCCCCATGGGATTCATTTAGGTTGATTATAATAGGTTAAGGGCCACCCTAGGGTTGATTAAATTCTTGAACTTGGAAATCAAAATGTTAAATGAGTAATTGAGTTGTTATGAGGTAGATCCCATGATACAAAATTTTATATGTTATCTTGTATTAATAGATTATTCTAATGGTAACTATTTTTAGTTGATAACAGGGAATAAGGGAGAGTTTTTTATAATATGAATGGGAAAGTTGAATTATGTTGAATGTGTTAAATGATTAATGGATTGTAATGGAATTGTGTGAACAGATTGAGGAAATGTAAATGATGAATGTGTTAAATTATTTATATTGAAAATGGGGAAATAAGTTAATGGGATAATCCATGTAAATGACAATTTGTTAAGGGGTTATGTCATGAATATGGAATATGTATTGAAATTTTTATGGTTATACTCTGTAAATGTGAATATGAGTATGATTTGTGAATTGGTATGTGTGGTAAAAGATTAAAGAAGCATGTTCATATGGGTAGGATATATATGTGTGGTATTGTACTAGAGAATCTCTTCCCATAGGAATGGTTGGTAGGAGGATCTAAACCCCACCCTTAGAATTCATGAGTTTGGGTGGTCGGACTGAGGCTTCTTTCCCTAATAGCTTTATTTGATGATACTAGATGGACTGATGCTCCAAGGTAAGTGTGATGTGTTTTTTTGTGAAATGTTTTCCCATAGCGAGATAGGGAACTTGACTTATCCCCTTTTGCATAGTAGATAACGAAAATATGGTGGACGAAAATTGAAAAAAATTCTTAACTAAAGGTATAAATGACTAATATGGTTTAAGTGAACTTTATAAACAAATGGAACCCTATTTACCTTTTTCCTCTTATTATTTATTTATTACTTGCATACCTATAAATTTTGACTAGATATTTTTTAGACACTACTGGTAGTTGCCTATTGAGTCATATTCAAACTTGGCTTAGGATGCCATTGGGTACTCGATCATATTTTATTATTGGAGGCCAAGACAAGGACAATGATCCTATTCTAGATGGTATATTTGAGAATGAGAGGTGCATGGATGATGGATCGGAACATAGAGTCGAGACCTATTTTGGGGATTCTTTTTTTTTCATAATTTTGGATTTTACCGATGCTTAGAACCATATGAAATAACATAACATATTTAATGGTAGGTTGTGGGATTATAGTAGTTTTGGGAAATTGTGGGAAATGCATGTATACTATTTATTTTTTAATTTTCATGTATTTTTAACCAGTTGTGGATTACTTTGGTAAAGAGAGTATAGCCTTCACACATGACAGAAAAGACCCTCACTACTAGTCGTCAGCCTCTAGCATATAGGGAGGTGCTCTAGAGGTCATGTGGCGACCTAGATCGGGGCACCAATTTAGTGTCATCTTGGTTGGGGATGTTTGATAGTTGTATGATAGTGGTTTTATTTTCTATTGTCTTACTATTTGGGGATGGTAGATGAGAGATTAGGATGTGGTGGGACTTGGTAATGGGATGATGCATGGGATTTGCTAACCCATTTATGAGGGAGAACCCATGTACCCTAAGATGGGATTGTTGTTCTTAATGTGTTTTGTGGTAGTGTAATGATATTTCACCATTAGATGATGCACTTGTCATGTGATGTGACTATTTTATGATATTTTTCTCATATCCAAAACAATATGAGGTTTTTCATTCATGCATAATTTTACAAACCTAGGGATATAGGTGGAATACATCAGGGTAGAAACCCATGAGAATAATATATGGGATATAAGGGATATAATGCATTTTTTCCTTTCCTTGAAATATGAAAGAAATGATTTCCATGAAAAATGAGGGAATTGGGTAAATAGAAGAAATTTAAAATAATGGTTAAAAATTAGTGCTTAATGAATGGTTTTAAATGGGTTAAATTTTTTTTTATAATATGATATAAAGATATAAAGGTTCCTAAATAAGAAATATTACCATTGTGAAAGTTAAAACTGATAAAATTATTATTAATAAAAATACTTGTGGTTGTGTGAGTTATTTTATCCCATGTTGACCATGAACCAAGGTAGGTATGGATAAGGATAGTGATAGAAATACTTTTTATATATTAGGATAGTGTGTGTTAAATTAGTTGGTTTTGAATAGTATAAAGCCTTTTTTCTAAAACTGTAGATGTTTAATATTACATATTCTAAGATGTGTGTTCAGAATTCTAGAGAGATGTGACAACGGTGATGTTTTCTAGTTTGGTGACATTACGATATCACCAATAATTCTCCACTACTAGTAGAGCAGGAAACCCCATTGGTCAATGGTGGCATAGGGGAGGATAAATACCCAAATAAATTTGCTCATTTTTATAGTTGAAAGAAAAGGACATATGTTGGGTCATACCAAGTATGTTTGATCTAACCAAATATTTTTAGTTGCAGCACCCTATGAAATTTTCTAAAGTGGGTGGACATGAGGAAGTATAATTCTAGATAGATTCGATATGGAATATTTTGGATCACTTGGATAGTTCTCCTAAGAAGAGAGTCAAGATTATTAGATTATTTGTTGTGGTTACTGACAAAGCATTGGTGAGACATTTTGGTTTAGAGTTAGAATAATGATGGTATGTTTTGGAAATATGTATAGGAAAATCTTATAAAACATTTCTATCCAAATAACTTGAGACAGGTGAAGTTTGTGGAGTTTATGAGGTTGACGCAGGGGACTATGTTAGTGATGAATTATTTAGGATACTTTACAAGCCTGAAAAACGTTGTCCCAACATTGGTAGTTGATGAGGTGAATTTGAAAAGTAGTTTCCAAGATGGACATAGGCATGAGATCAAGTCCCAATTGATTATGTTTCATTTAAATAAATTTGATGAGTTGGTGGACTAGACCCTCATTTAATATGGGAACTTGATAGAGGACTCTAGTAGAGGGCATGTGGTTCCATTTTCATGGTCCAGTGGTCCAACTTACGAGGGTAGGAAGATTTTTTTGGGTGTCTTCACCAGGGTAGCAGTGTAAAGAGTAGTCAAAGAAGAGGACTAGCCTCTTTGGGTGGTGACCATGTGTTTTTATAATAGTGTGGCAGGCCATGACACGTGTGTAAAGACCCATATTTTTTCCATGTAAATTTTTTGATATGGAAATATTACGAGTCTGCTAATATTGACGACACATGATTCTGAGGCCCAATGTTCCTAGAATGAATTTTTAAACTTTTTTTAGGTTTGTTCAGTAAACGCACGAGCAAAGTTTTGTTCCTTTTGAACCAGTTCTCAAAAATGAAATCTAAGGACACTGTTGAACGTGCAATGTCGATATTCACTTATGGAGACCATCACCTTGACCGCAGTAGGTTGTGGGTATAAGATAGTTTTTCAGATTTTCATGGGAGGTTTAGACAAGAAATAAAATAAACAAATTATATTTTATTTTATTTTTTTAAAACCATGAATTCGAATCATGAAGTTGGGGACTACATGAGGGTTGTTGGGCATTTAATGATGGGCATTAATTTCCTGGTTACACAAATTATGTAACCACAAATATCATTAATTAATAAGGTTCATTAAATATAAATTAAGGAAACAACTTGTTAATTAAGATTTATTTTGTTAACTCTTATTGTGTGTTGTTTTTTGTTTGGTGAAAGGAAGAGGAGGCCTTTGCTAGAGAATCCTATAACAAAGAACATTATCCAACAAAAGAGATCCCCCTGTGAAGAACAAGGATGATGCAAAAGCCCAGATCGTAAATGTGTTGTGGAAGTGATGAATGTCGACGTCCCATTCATCAACTTCATCACATTCCATGGGACATATCCAACCAATGTCAATATTGGGTGTCTTTATGATTAATCATCAATAATTTCTTTTAAGATGAATCATTCCCCTCGATCTTAATGCTACTGATAAAATGCGGAGGGTACGGGACAAATAAACATGGCCTGATCTATCTGCATCATCTTTGATGATGAATTCCTCATGGCGGAGGAGCATGGAGACCGGTACCAGTAAAAAAAATGTGGCGGGCTACACCCGGTAGACAGCGTGGAACCGGGGCGGTGTGTGTCCACACTGCAGGTATCGATGGAAGTTGCAGCCTGTCGGCCGCAGTGGCCGATGGTCGGAACACCGGTCGACCGTGGGGAGGTAGGGCGGCATGCGTCCGCGCCATCGGTTGAGCAGGAGGCCGTGGACGTCACCCCGGCCGGTCGCAAGGTGAAGCGGCGGTGCATGTCTGCACCACCAGAGCTGGTGATCGTGGCTGCTTGGCCGCGGTGGAGGTCAAAGGCCGCTGGCAACCGGCATGCTATGGTGGTGGAGCGACACATGTCTACGCCGCTGGAAGTAGGGATGATCCTTCCAGTCGGGTGTGTGATCCAAGTGAGAACGCTCCAGAGGGTCCCATGTGCCATCTGAATGGTCCACATACCGTTCTGTAAACCAGGGGGGCTACCCCCGGGTGTCATCTTGGGTGGACCCCGCCATGGTGGACAACTCAGTCGAGCAGGCCGCACCACAGCGGGCCGCACAACAACCGGCTGCACCCAAAAAAGGTCAGGTCGTGCCTAGTTGGCTGAGCCAGACCACAGCCCAGGCCATCCGGGCTAGACCGGGGTCGGGTGGGGTTGACCTGAACCTGGTCGGGTCGGCCCAAGCCGGGTCGGGCCGGGTCGGATCAGACTGAGTATCTCCTTTTAGACATATATTGAGAACCTAGAGTCCGTTTAACGAACCTTCTGTGGATCCAGAACCCTTGGAACAATGTGGTACTTTTGATATACTCCACTTCATTTTTGGATAAAGTTGGAGTATGGCCGGGTTGGATCGATCCCAAATCCGACCGGGGCCTGAGAATGGAAATGCTAATAACTTATAAATCGAGCGTCCAATTGATGCGCTGTCTATCATGTTGGGTCCCCATTGATGTGATGGTCCTTTGGGATACTTCTTCATGGAAATTCATGGCAGTTTAAGTATCAATCGATGGCTTGAGGATCAGAACCCCCTGGAATCAAGCATGCTTATTGTGGGAACCCTGCAGGTAGCTGTACTTGAAGAATCATTAGATCCTGTGTGAGTTAGTGCTCAATAATTTTGTGTGGGTTAGCGCATACCAATCCCATGTGGGTAAAAGCTCAACAATCTTGTGTGGGTCAGCGCATACCGATCCTGTGGGGGTCAGTGCTCAACGATCCTGTGTGGGTCAGTGCTCACCGATCCTGTGTGGGTCAGCGCATACCGATCCTGTGTGGGTTAGATCCTATGTGGGTTAGCGGGGGTTAGTTACCTATCGATCCTGTGTGGGTCAACATGGGTTAGTTACCTATCGATCCTGTGTGGTTCAAAAATAGTGCTACTAAACAAAATAATATGATCTAGCCTTACGAATAATCATCTGTACTTCTGTACATAAGTTATACCTGGTGTGAGCTGAGACTTTACATTTTGTGGCACACATATATGTGGTTATACAATCATGGTATTCTTCTATGTGGAATTAAGTTTTTGGTTTATCCTTTGTGGATTTGAGAGGCCTTCAGGGGTCTCAGGTTCCCAACTGAGTATTGATATACTCACCCATGCACAGGCTATGCCCGTACCATATTGTGTCTTGTAGAAATGATGAACAATGCTGACTGGGGACGAGGGTACCAGGAATAGAGGCTGCTCGGAGGTGTACCTTATTAGATATGATCAATAGGTAGTTGTACCTACCCTTCAGGTAGGATCCGTGGCGGGTGTTCATAGGAGCAATTTTCAGTTTTGCTTGTACTTTCTATTTTTACTTGTACTTTCCATTTTTTACTTGTAATTCTTTGTTGGGCTTGTATTCTGGCCCCTTTACTTACTGTACACTATCTTTTTTTACTATACAATTTACTTTGTATACATATCATACTGTGTTCTTGGTTGGGTGCGTTTACAGGTTAGAGAGGTAATTCCTTCCCGGTTTTGGGGATATGCCTTTCTGATACTAGTCTCCAGCCCATGGCCTATGGAAGGTGGGATTTTGGTAGTCACGGCACGAACCTCAGGGGATGGGTTGTGACAAGTTGGTTTTAGAAGAGTTTGGTTCTACTAAATAACAAGGACTCTGATATCTTCCATGTGGCAATAATGTTAAGTGTTATGAGAGTGTTTTTCAGTTTGGGGAGTCCAGTGTTGGTGCGGCAGCCAATGTATCCATAAACCAAGACCCTGAATTCTGATTTCTGACTCAGTACAAGGAAACACTGATTGCATGTGGTTATGAAAAGTCTTTTTTTTTGTTAACACTTTGAGTAATCTCACTAGGTATAACGTAATGATTGTGGTGCACCTGTTTCTTTTCTGGATGCCTCCATATAGACAACCAGCCAGAGTTCTAGGTAGAGTATGTGATGACAGCCCACCGAGCGACTAGGCTTTAGCGCAGAGCCCCCTTACAGTTGTTATACCATCAGGTGGTGTACTAGCAGCACCACTACCCATTGGGAAACCGATGCCACCAGCCCTAGTAGTAGAGGTTGCATGCCTCTTGAGCGAATTTCATGAGTTCCAGCACCAGAGACCACTGAGGTTTTGGGGTGATATGGATCTACAATTATCTGAGGATTTTATGGAGGCCGTGGATAGATTTTTTCAACTATTAGGGACACCAACTGATCTCATAGTGACCCTTACCACCAGTCTTCTTTAAGAAGCAGTAGGCAGATGATGGATTTTGATGCTCCAGGTTCACAATGAGGTCACTCTTATCTGGGTGGACATCGAGAGCCTTTTTAGGCCAGAGTTCATCCCAACAACCCTACGCTTAGTGCCTATACATGAGCCTCTCCGCATGCACTAGGGTAGCATGACTATGGCGCAATATTCTGTGAGGTTCACCAACATCTCAAGCTACACCACTGACATGGTGTGAGACCCTTTCATCAGGGCTCATACCTTCGAGTAGGGTCTCAGGTAGGATATTAGAACTTCAATGATTTCATTCATCATCCAGATGCATGTAGGGGTGTTAGAGAGATCAATTTTAGTGGATAGTTTCCTCGCTGAGTAGTCTCCAGCAATGAGACCCACCACTAGACGTTACATAGCAGAGTCATATGTAGCTGGCAGTAGACAGATGATGCATAGGTCCAAGAGGACCAGACCTATGGGTGGACAAGCGGTGGATACAAGGTCGGTTGTGCAGGCCTCTTAAGATAGAGTAGGACTGCTGATGCTCCTCTTTGTCACATTGTCTAAAAGATTGGAAAGGGAAATGACTTAGCACAAATTGATTCATCCTTTGAAGAAAACATCAGAAATCGATAAAGGCATGAACAAAGGATCAACAGTACATGTGACGCGCAAGTTCTATCACTATCATGCAAGTCCCCTTGCGCGCCACATTATGGTCGTGCAAGTGACTTGCGTGACCTAAGTGATAACCGCCCGGGGTCTTCTCCTGCCTATAAATAGACCCTGTGGGCCCCCCATTCGAGGGGGATTTTTTCCAGAAACTCATATTTGACCTCCCAGCGCCCTAGTCTCTTCTCAAAGCTTCCAGAACACTTCTATGGTAATTTATTACCTAGAACAGAAGATCTAAAGAGGGGGAGGAAGGCCTAAGTGTTGAAACTCATCAACACTTTCACGCCTAGGTGACTAGCCATTAAGGGAAATGTCCACACTTGCATGCTGCCTTACTCCTTCAATAGAACATGCGCACCCCTCTCCTGAAAGAACCTAAAGAAGATTCTAAAGGCCTTAACCGAAAGTCGCTCAAGTATTACCCTGCTGGGTGAACACTGTGCAAGTACCCAACATGTCGCGCAGGTATACCTGCATGACCAAGACTTGCGCGCCCACGCAGTACCTGTGTGACTGCAAGGACTTGCGTGCCCCTGCCTTTTTGGGTGCCCTTCTTTCCCATTTTCCCCACTTAATCCATTCCACCTCTCCTATTCAAAATTTAGTCATCAAGACAATCTTAAAATCCATTTATTACGTGTTTTATTGATTTGACTTCTTTATCTGAAAGTAATTCTGTGGAATATCCCTCAAAACATAGTGATTTGCACATCTTTATGTTACTAAAGATTGAGATTTCATTTCATTCAACCTTATCCTTTAAGATGAGAGAATCCAACCCTGGGCTTCCTTTTCAGGAATAAGTCCTAGTCATAATTCTTTTAACCTGGGCTTCCTTTTCAGGAATAAGTCCCAGTAATAATTCCTTTAACCTGGGCTTCCTTTTCAGGAATAAGTCCAAGTCATAATTCCTTTAACCTAGGCTTCCTTTTCAGGAATAAGTCCCAGTCAATATTCCTTTAACCTGGGCTTCCTTTTCAGGAATAAGTCCTAGTCATAATTCCTTTAACCTGGGCTACCATTTAAGGAATAAGTCCCAGTCATAATTCCTTTAACCTGGGCTTCCTTTTCAGGAATAAGTCCGAGTCATAATTCCTTTAACCTGGGCTTCCTTTTCAGGAATAAGTCCCAGTCATAATTCCTTTAACCTGGGCATCCTCCTTAAGAATAAGCCCCAAGTCCCTTAATTTTTTCAAATCTCTTAAACTGGGCCTCCTTTTTAAGAGTAAGCCCTAGTCTTATTTTTTCTTAACCAGTCCTAATTTACCTTTGGTTTGGTATTCCTTTTCAGGAATAAAAACCCAATCATAAGTCTTCTCCTAATTTAGGCCTCCTTTTCAAGAGTAAGCCACAAGTTAGAGTATTCAAAATCTTCATAAATCACATATAATTTTATGGACCCTGCTCCTGGATTTCTTCCCTGAAGTAAATCCTAATCTTTATTTATCTGGGCAGTCATACATAGATAAGCCCCACATTATTTCTTATGATTGCATATTTCATGGCACAATTGTCTAATTCTTACCAATACCTCTTCTTTATCACATTGATCATGACTCACGCGAGCTTAGAGTGTAAGAGTAATTATGAAACCCTTCTTTGAGCCTTCAATCATAAACATCATACTCCCTTACTCGAACTACGTGGGTTCAGATTCTTTTTATAAAAACAAAGGATATGTAGGTAGCCTATCTGCGAGTTCGAACCCAACTCTGAAATAATCCATGTCCTTCTGAATGATAATAAACATCAAGTGCCCCACTAAGTGGCTTTAACACCAGCATGGTCATCATAATGATCAAGATACTTCTATATAAATGTGTCGGAGGGTACCATTGACCAAGAATCACTAATAAATACAGATGATTCTCTATCAATGAAGAACCTCAAATACATATAAAAGATTCTCTAAATTTCCTACATATTTGATCATTGATTGTAAAATCTAAAGGAAAAGCTCGTTTTATACTTGGTAATGTAATAAGGATTCACGAACATAACTTAAATCTATAAAGAGAGTCCGGGAGTAGACAATAATTCCCCTCAAAAAGGTGTGATGAGTCCGACCTCCCATCCTCTTGACCAATGTAAATTCCTAACCCTTATCAGTCCACAAACTAATGAGCGCCTACCTTTGAAAAGCAGGACCAAATGGATGTGGAATCATTGGATGTTTCCGATTCAATGAACAAACCCATTAGAAACCGATAAGAATGTTTGAACCTCCCATCAAGGAGATCATCCCCGAATTCCGAGAGAAAAAAATGGTGAACCTGACATGAATCCTTAACCAAATTAAAATGATGTTTTACCTATTTGTTAGACCCTTATTTAAACTCAATGAGAGGTCCAAAAAGACATTCAATAACATATGTGCTCATCCAAAAGATGTAGTAGCTGAATTTATCTTGATTACATCTGTTATATCAAACAGGCACTCTTTTCCAAGATCTTCTGCATTTCCATAATGGCTGCTCTAAGGTTCACACCTGTGAATACTGTTGCTGTAAATGCCACTGCTTCTATTTTTGCTGAATCATCATCCGCTCTGAGGATGACATCACCTACTCAGCATCTTCAAGGCTGGGTATCAAATGCAATGGTTAAGGAGTACCATCGACACGGTACCATCCCAACTCTGGAGGCTTCCCGAAAATCCCTCCAAGCAAACAACTCACACCGGTCGTCCGGACAACGATGACCAGTGATCAAGAAACAGGCGGTGCTGACTACCGTCTCCAACTGTTTCGGGTCGTTATCCTAGGAATGCAATCACCATTCACACCCTTATTCTGAGGAAGTGAATGAGCAGGTCCCTTAGGGCCTTAATTCAAAAAGACATGACTCCTTCCTGAAGGCTACCAACAACAATCGCAGCCAGACTCGTGTGGCAGTGCACCCTCAATATGATGAGGGTACCGACTCCAGGCGTTTGGCTTAGGTTCCTTGAACCCGAGTAGGCAAGAAGAACCACCAGAGGTAGAATACGGTCAATAGTGAGCAGGTTCTCATCTCTGCCATCTCCGGAGAAGTTCAACAACCAAACTTGGTGGCAAGAAACGAGTGGGCACATACACCTGTCCATTTTAATTCTGTTGTCCAGCAGACTCGTCTGGTAGCATCACGCCAATCCCGCCAGGTAATTCCGGCGGAGTACTATAGGCAGGAACATACACCTGTTTATACATCATCAACTAGTCAACAGGCTCGTCTAACTACATATGATGGATTTCGTCAACCACGTTTGGTGAAGTGCAATCAGCAGGAACATACACCTGCTAGTATTAATCAAGCCTACCAATAGTCTCTCTTGGTATCATTCAGAGAAGTTAGTCGGAAAGCCCCGACAACAAATAAGAGGCAGACTCAACTCTCTGCCCCCACACATGAGTACTGTCAGGATTCACTGACAGGAAAAGGAGGATAGGAGAAGGCACATACACCTGCTCCAAGATTGGAATGGACATATATTCCTGTTCCGGAAGCTGAAGTCACCAAGCATATTCTATCTATAATGAAAGAGCAGAAGCAAATCCCTGCTCATATTCTGGATGCCTGCCAGAATATTATAACAACTTCAGTGGCATCTCAGGGAAAGACCCATAAATCTATCCCTACTAGTGGAGGGACACATCGATAATTCACTCCGGAACAGACACACACATCTGTTCCAGTCCAAGAGGGTTGTGGGGCATATTCCCCCATATCATACGGACAACCAAGTCAGGAACATACACCTGATTTGAGTGGAGATCGTCAGTCTAACCTAGACATCTTTCCGGATCAGGCACATACACCTACTCAGAGCAGCCACTTTCGTCAACAAGTGGTTTCCAAAGTGAGTAAGAAGGCGTCTAAGAAAAATACCCACCCAGCACAGTCAGGAGATCAAGGGTCAATCTGTAACAAGGCCTTGTTCGACGCTGGAGTTTTTGAAGCCCTCCGACAGTTATCTGTTGGAATTCAAGATTCGACTCACTCATTTCCCAATAATGGGAATATTAATTCCGAAGGTCTTCAATAGACACTTCATCATAAAGGCCTTCTTCATGAAAATTCAGTCAATCTTGAAGTTTCATCTTCAGATGAAATCCACAAGAACCCTCTGTGTGGTCAGAAGACCAAGGAGCAAGAGATATCATCTTTTGATGTAACCCATTATGGTGGTCCTCACCATGATGATGAATTTCACTACGAATGTCCTATCCACAATAGTGATGCACATTTCCCGGAAAATGATCCAATGGACAATGTAGTGACGAGAAATCCCTCTTATCTTGAGGCACTTGAAAATGAAAAACCATACATGTATGATGCTTGATCACTAGTAGGTGAAATACTTTCTCAATCAGAAGATGGCCCAGGGTGTAGGTCATTCTCTGAACAATCCCTAAGTCATACATCTTCTAATTTGATCAATGATTTCTCTACCAATCTTGTTGAATCCGATGAAGCAACAAGGAAACACCAACTATGGTTAAAAAAGGTAGAAGAATCTTCATTTAATGATAAAGAGGAAATGCTGAACATGAGAAAACAACTGGAAAAAGGTGAAGTACCAGTCATGTTTTGGCCTCTGGCTGACTCTCAGTATGATATTCCAAAGATGTTGACAGAAGATGGAATCCATGATATTCGTCTCAACATATGGAAAACTCTTTATCAATTGAAGAACAAGGTATTATCTTATGATGAATATGAAAATAATCTTAGGATAATATAAGGGTTACAATGTCAGATTGATTTGGCATATCTATCAGTCTCTCGATATCCGAAGTCTGAAAAGAAGCAGAGAGCCCTTCAACGTTCATGCATTGGCACACTAAGAAGATTTCGTCAGTTAATTTCCCATGCTCCATCTGGTATTCATGTCAAAGGGTGGTGTGTTCATGGAGCACTACATTTCACAGTGCTCTCTAGTGAACAAATCCCGCTGAAAATGGTATCATGCAATGTTATTGCTCATAGCCGGCCATAGTCAATGGGCTTTGTTTGTAATCAAAAGCTTGCCCAAGAACAGGCTTCAACTAGTTCCTCTCAAAATGAAGAATATAGAGAACAAGTTGTTGAATTACTCTTGCATCAAGCAAACAATAATATTAAATAGGCCTCTCATTTGGAGAAAGCACGTTACCATGTGACAGAAGTGTCAAAAATAATCCAACGGTATTTTGAACCAGGTGATAAAAGCGGATACAGGTTAATGCATCTAGCTAATTTCTGGAGTAAGGTTCATAAGATCAGGAGGACTTTCAAGAAATTCTCAGACATAGCATGTCAAGAACCACCCTAGCTCGCCAGACTAGGGACTCTTTTAAACCAACCCTCAAAATCAACGAATAGGTTCCGAGGAGTTGAGCGGGAACAGCAGGAACAGCCCCAGTCTACCGGACTGGGGACTTTTTCAAATCATCAATTCCCTCCTCAGAGAAAGTCGGTCTTTTCTCTATTGGGGAAGAAGCCTCAAGAGGAACGAAGATCGAAATTATCCGGAGATTCCCTCCAAATTATGGTTCGTCAAGAAATTCATGAGGGATTGAATCAAAAAAAGGAAATGTCTCATCAAAGACATGGAAGAAGAAAATATCACAGAAATGTTGATAGAAGGAATGCGATGCGTTATGCATCAATAAATTTCATCAATTCCGTTGTTGTTGATCCACTAGATGAGGCTCACTTAGGGGACTCAGATAAAGAGGTTCCTTCTCAAAAAGATGTACGCACCGATACAAATGAAGAAGGTGTGCGTACATGAAATCAAAGGATTACTCAGAACCTAGACAATCTTTCGAGTAACCCACTTCCCCCTCTCTGAAAAGGGTCCAACAAAGGGAGGGGAAAGAACCAGGTTACATATACTTCATCTGGAGAAGGCCAATCGCTCTCACTAGAGAAAAGGTTTGCACAACAAGAGGATAAAATGAAAGAATTAAGAAGGTTGAATGCAGAACTACTTCAGAGTAGTCTTCTTCTTAAGCACGCTACAGTTAGTCAGCCAAAAGAATTTGTCGTAGCTACTGAGATGGATCGAGAATATCCTCCTCTTTCAGTACACCCTCACATGTCTAATCCTATGGGTCAAATATGACAACAGTTGGCAGTGCTACCATCAGTTGCAGCACCAATCACCACATCTGTCCAAACTCCAGTCATTGCACCTACCCAAGTCCACGTTCAACTGGATGTTTCTCAAAAGTTAATAACTACTATTGAGTCATTAACAGCTTGGTCAAAAACTATGGAAGGGAAATATGCGCAAGTTCAACCAGAAAAGAAAGTTTACCCTGAATGGGTAGATTCAATTTCTCCTCCATCCAGTTTTGGGAATCATGTATTCCCTATTTTCAATGGATCAGGCGATCTTGAGCAACATTTGACGCATTACATGTCTTGTTGTGATCCTATGATGGGAACTCCAGAGCAGCAAGAAGTAGTGAAACTCAGATGCTTCGTGCAGACCTTGCATGGACCAGATTATTTTGGTATACAAGCTTGCAATCCTGGTCAATTACCGGATGCAAAGATCTTCGCCAAAAATTCCTCCTTCAGTTCAGCTCAACTTTTCCAAAGAAAACAGTTTTTGATCTTACAAACTGTAAGAAAAGGGAGAATGAAAGAGTCTCTGATTTCATTTCTAGCTGGAAGGGATTAACATATTCCTTGAGTTTAGCACTCCCTGAAGAAGAATTGTTGCCAATCTATGTGGAAAATCTACGTGACGAATTACGCACGCCATTAATCCCTGTGAAATACACAGGAGGGTTTCGAGACCTTAATTCAATCGCTCAGCAGATTGAAGATTCCCTTATACAGGCTAAGGCTAAATCTCATGTAATTCCATCAGCTCCAGGAAGAAGAATGGATGAAGAATAAACTGCTATAGTTATGCTTAAACAAGCTCCTGTACTTGTTTCTACTTCAAAACCTTCATCTTCTCGAAGGGCTCCACCTCCTGAGCGCTAACAAAAAAGGTCATTTCATCCAGATGATCAAAGAGATCAAAGACGAAGACAATTTGAGGATTTAAAGAGCAAAACATACTCTTTCTGAAATGAAAAACTTCCTGGTTACTTCATTTCAGCTCTAGAAAATAATCTGGTTCAATTGACAAGGCCCAAAAGGCCAAACAAAGAAGGAGATGAAGACCATCCCAATTATTGCCCCTTTCATAAAATGTTGGGGCATCCCATCCAGGAGTGTTTTGACTTCAAAGACCTCCTGCAAAAGATGGTCGACTCGGGACAAGTCAAATTGAAAGGTTCTTCAGCTTAGGTAGCATGTGTTACTGCTACAGTTCCAGAGGAGGAAGGTGAATGGAAAGAAGTAAAAAGCAAAAAATGCATAGAAGTATGATGATTGGATTGTCAGAAAGACAATCAATCAAACTCATGCTATTTTTCGAACACAATTAAAGAAACCAATTGTGTCTTCTACCATGAATGTTGCGGAAAACCCCTCTTTGTCATAGGGAAAGTCCTCAAAGAAACGACATAATTAAAAGAATAAAAAAGAATCAGAAGAAGATGAGTATGTGTCAATGCCTAAGTTGTCTTTGACTCTGGAAGACTTCATTCCATATAATTCAAAGCCACGTGCACCGACACACCAAATAGCATAACCTAAAAAGGCTAATCAGGCAGGGTCTTCATCAGACGAAGAGTTAATCTTCAGTTCTGTTAATAGGATCCAATTAACAGATCTATATGCCAGTCGCAGTTTCAATTTTGATGAGCCTGAATTCCCTGTATCAAACAAGGGAATTAGAGGATGTTCCAGAGGTTCAGGATACAGGGGAAGATGTAGATATTTCAGAAACCACTTCCCCAATTCTACCCCTTCTAGAACTGTGTATGAAAGAGAAACTCGTGGTAGAGCCCTTTAGCGAACTCAGCAAGAACAAGAAAGTTCTTCTACCAATAGCAAATTCAGTCCTGGCACTGTTGTTTTGGAAGACCTATTGAAGGTTCCATCTTCATCCTCTCAGCAAGTAAATGGATCTAATCGGTCTAATCTTCCATATCCAATAATGTTTCCAACTCCTATCCCAATATAAGATGCATCAACTTCCAAAGCAGCTGCTTCCAAGGTAACTGCTAAACCACATATTCCTATTGGGAAACGCAGACCTCTGGATCAAAAGTATGATATATTGAAACACTTTTCCCAAGTACCAGCCAAGTTATCAATTCTGGAAGCTTTTAATCTGTCAAAAGATCTTCGGGAAGCACTCATCGAGGCTTTGTCAAGTCATCAAGAGTTTGAAACTGAAATTGTTGCAGCTGAAGTCTATCACACAGAGAATAATCCTACAGAATGCCATGCAATAATATATTTTAATGATAAAGATGAATATGATGTTGTGCATGGGCATATCAGACCATTGTATTTATCTGTCATGGTCTATGGTGTAGACATCCAAAGAGCTTTCATTAAAAATGGTTCAGGAGTCAACCTCATGCCCATTTGTACACTTCGTCGATTGGGCCTCATGGAATCTGATTTATCTCCTTCTACCATGATGTTACAAGGATATTATAAAAATGAACAAGAACCATTGGGCAAAGTTACACTCAGAATTCATTTTGGAGATCTTGTATCCAATTCAGATTTCATGATTATTGATCAAGAATCAGCTTTCAACGTCTTTCTTGGAAGACCCTGGCTACACCAGCATGTGGCCATCCCTTCATCATACCATCAATGTCTCAAATACTTTTTTGATGGTCAAGTTGGAACATTATATGGTGACAAGGCCCCATTCAAGACATGTGAGTCTTAATACATTGAGGCGGAATTATATCACATGAAGGGAAAGGAGAAATCCACAACAAAGGAAATTACCAAAGTTAATGCTCCATATGGTTTGTAGAAGATTCCAGTAAATCCATTTACACATGTGAGTACAGATTCTGTGTTGCCTATCAGTCAAATTGACAAGGTATACTAAAATCAAAATACTCTTATGGAAATATCCGTAATATAAATTACGGCAATCGAGCCAGACAACATGGTAGAAATTGGTAACCCACCAAGCAGTAATGAAAGCACAAATGGTGACATATTCATTTCATCTGCTAAAATCAAAAAATTCTATACTTCTCCAATTAGGCCATAAGTAGTTATAGAAACATTAGAGGTGAACAATGATGTCGATTCTCAATCCATGATTTCCTCTTTATTACCCAAATAAAAGTCTTCATCATCAATAGGGTCAAAAATGGAAGCTTCCTCTTCAAAATGTGAAAATTTAGACATCTCTTATGATCATGAAAATTTTGCTTTGTCACCTGCTATGCAAGTAGAAATGGAAGAAATAACACATGATGAAGAAGAAGAGGAATATCTCAGAGATGCTCCTCCAGCATTTGAAGAGGGTATCTCTACCACTGTGGATGAACTTAGAGAAATAAATCTGGGTACAAAGGAAGATCCATGCCCCACATTAATCCGTGCGGCCATGACCCTTGACGAGCAAGAGATGTATATTTCTTTTCTAAAGCGAAATAGAGATATTTTTTCTTGGAACTATACAGAAATTCCCGGGATTGATCCTGAGGTTGCTACTCATCATTTGGGTTTACCAGAAGAACATCAAGGATTTAAGCAAGCCGCAAGAAGAACACACCCAACTTATGCTTCTAAAATTGAAGCTGAAGTGGATAAGCTTATCAAAGCTAAATTCATCAGAGAAGTTCAGTATCCCAAGTGGTTTGCTAATATTTTCCTTGTAAAGAATAAGAACGGACAAATTAGAGTTTGCATCGATTTCAGAGATCTTAATCGGCATTTTCTTAAAGATGATTTCCCAGTTAAGATTTCAGAACTTTTAATTGATGCAACAGCTGGCTATGAAGTACTTTCCTTCATGGATGGATATTCTGGATATAATCATATCCAAATGGCCCCAAAAGATGAGGAATCCACATCCTTCAGAGCCCCTCAGGGTGTGTTTTGTTACCGGGTAATGCCCTTTGGTTTAAGGAATGTAGGTGCAACATATCAGCACGCCATGCATCGTATCTTCAAACCCTTCTTAAGGAAGTTTGTTTAATGACATGTAGACGATTTGGTGGTTAAATCCAAACAACGTTCTAATCACTTGGCTGATTTGAGAGTCATATTCTGCATGCTTCGACAACATAATTTGAAGATGAACCCCTTAAAATGTGCTTTTGGGGTAACCTCAGGAAAATTTCTCAGCTTTTTTGTACGCCATCGTGGTATTGAAGTCAATCCTGAGACGACCAAGTCAATCCTTGGTATGTCACCTCCTCAAAATTTGAAAGAATTAAGAGGACATCAAGGACACTTAGCCTATATTCGGCGTTTCATCGCCAATTTGGCAGGTAAAAGTTTACCCTTTAACAAATTGATGAAGAAGGGAGTCACTTACCAGTGGACTGAAGAATGTCCAGAAGAATTTGATATTCTCAAGAAATACCTCTTGAGTGCACCTGTACTTATGCCACCTGTTGAAGGAAGACCACTTATACTCTACGTAATAGCTCTAGAGCAATCATTGGGTGCCTTTCTTGCTCAAAATAATGATATTGGGAATGAAAACAACCTCTACTATCTCAGTCGAACTATGCTTGAAGCAGAAACACGCTATTCAAGTATTCAGAAATGCTACCTGGCATTAATCTTTGCAGTTTAAAAGTTGAGACACTACCTGCAACATCATGAGGTCCAATTGGTATCTCGCAATAACCGGCTCAAATTCATCCTTAGTCGTCCAATGCTTACAGGACGTCTTGCAAGGTGGGCAGTTATTTTGCAGCAATTTGATATTCAGTATGTGTCTCAAAAGGCGATAAAGGGCCAAGCTCTGGCTGATTTTCTGGTTGAACACCCTTCAGTGGAAGACACATCTTTAGATATTGAACTCCCTGATGAGGAAGTCTTCTCTATTCAAGAAAGTCCTCAAGTATGGGAAATGTATTTTTATGGTGCTTCCAAAAGTCCAACAGGGAAGAAAATGGAAAATCCTAAATTCAACAATGTTGGCCTAGGAATTGTGCTCATTTCTCCAGAAAAGGAAGTGTTACCTTATTCCTTCTTATTGTGGGAAGGTGGTACCAATAATGAAGCCAAATACCATTCTCTTATCGTAGGCTTGGAATTAGCGCTTCCAGCACAAGTGAATCACATAATGGTGAAGGGTGATTCAGACCTGGTAATCAAACAAGTCAATGAGGATTATGCCATCAGAAAAGAATAGCTAATCCCTTTGTATGATTACATCAGAGATTTAATGGCAGAATTCCCTTCAAAACCGACATGTTCTTATGTCCCAAGATCACAAAATGCTTAAGCTGTTGTATTGGCTAATATAGCCACAGCTCTGGCAGATCCAAATCGGGATGAGACAACCATCAGTATTGCCCACCGTCATGCAATTTCACCTTATGTTCGAATCAAAACAGAGGAAATTAATGAAATTAGTCCCGTTCCTGAACCGTATGGTAATTCTACAGGATGGATGTCACCTATCAGGGAATACCTTCAAAATGGAACACTTCCACCTGATAGAGCTGAGAAAGAACAAATCCGGCGACATGTGGTCAATTTTAATCTTTATGATAACCCAGATCACATAGAGAAAATTCTCTACAAACGTGGTTTTGATGGAGTTCTCTTCAGATTCATTGATGGTGAAGAGACAATGACTATCATGAAAGAAGTTCATGCCAGAGTCTATAGTGCCCATTAGGCTGGACATAGATTGTCAGATCAAATTCAAAGGCTTTGATACTTTTGGCCTTCAATGATACGAGATTGTGTTGATTTCACAATGAAGTGTCATTCATGGCAAGTACATGCCAACTTCATTCATCAACCTCCATAGTTGCTTCATACAGTTAAATACTCGTGGCCATTTGCCACATGGGGGATGGATGTGGTGGGACCTTACCCTTCGGCTATGGCCAAGAAGTTTAAGTACATTCTTACTGCTACTAACTTCTTTTCCAAATAGGCAGAGGAAATACCTCTCAAGGAGGTTAGTTTTAAATGCATTTTTAGCTTCATCAAGTCTAACATCATTACTAGATTTGGTGTCCCTCATACCATATTGACGGACAATGGCACCAATTTCTGTTCATCTGAGGTGAAGAAGTTGTATCAAGAATACAACATCAAATCCAACCATTCATCTCGGTATCATGCAGCGGCCAACGACCAAATATAATCCTTCAACAAGACTCTTTCAAATATACTTCAAAATATGGTGGATAAAGATAAGAAGTCTTGGCCTGATAAACTCTTTCATGCTTTATGGGCTTATCGGATTACCACCTGCACTGCAATGCGATCAACTCCATATTCATTGGTATATGGAATGGAAGCAGTCTTTCCAATTGAAGTTCAATTACCCTTGCTCAGAGTATCCATTTGCGATCAGTCATCTACAGATGAGAAATCTCAAAAGCGATTGAATGAATTGGAACGGTTAGATGAGAAATGATTGTGCAGTTTTCACCACCTGGAAGTATATCAGAATCGAATAGCACGAGCTTTTAACAAAAAAGTTCATCTTCATTCATTCACTCCGGGAGAATTGGTATTAGTTCTCAGAACTCCAATGATACCAGGAAAGAAACCTCCCAAGCATGAGCCAAAATGGGAAGGACCTTATTCAATACATAGGGTCTACTCCAATGGATCTTATTCATTAATCTCGATGGATGGAGAACTCATGACTACTCTAACCAATGCCTAATTTTTGAAGAATTATTTTGTATAAACTGAAATGTACCTCTTTTGTCCATGCTATATGATGTTAAATTATACAGAAATGGTCCAGTATGACCTTAAACTGCAACTTGGTCTTGTATGACCTTAAACTGCATCATCAACGGTCCATGCATATGACCCTAAACTATTTTCAAGTCCCTTACGTCCAGCAAGATGTTAAACTGTGACGTCTTAACTACATGATGCTAAACTCTATAAAAGACCCTTACGTCCGGAAAGACGTTAAACTACATAATCATAAATGGTCCGGTATAACCTTAAACTGCACCATGGTTTAGTATGACCTTAAATTTCACCACCATCGTCTAGCAAGACGTTAAACTGCATCATCAATGGTTCATACATATGACCTTAAACTATTTTTACTTTCATCCCACATGATGTTAAACTATAAAAAAGTTCCTTAAATGGTCCGGTATGACCTTAAACTGCACCATGGTCCAGTATGAACATAAAATGCACCATGAATGGTCCATGCATATGACCCTAAACTATTCGTGCTTTCGTCCAACATGACGTTAAACTGGGGAAAAAAATCCCTAATTTGTCCCTGCTACAAGACATTAAACTGTGCAACACCAATAGTCCTAATTGCAATCCATTAAACTACATAGTCCCTTCATACATCCTACATGACGTTAAACTATGTATTGTTAAGGTTGTTTCTACCTATTTTTTCTCACACTGAGTATGACTCACATGAGCTTTAAGCAAACCTCAACCATAACACTCTCTCTGGGCGACTAACCATGTGTAAGTCCCAATATCATTTTTTAGGTCGTTGTCCCCATGAACAAATTGATCATTAATTCATTTTTTATTTGAACTATGTGGACTTTGATCCTTGCCTTCCAGGCTGGGTATGTAGGCAACCTCCTATGGTTCAAGCCCAAAATCAATCTTTTCACATCGGTTCACCTCCATCTCATACGATGTTAATTCGTGAAGTCGCCCATAGAATCAATATCTTCACATTGGTTCACTTTCTTCCATGTTATACGATGTTAAAATATACAACACTTTTGTCCAGTATGAAAACAAACTACAATATTCTTTGATGTCCTCACTTGAGAGGGAACCATTATTTACATTGATTTTTTCAATCATGTTTCTTTTCAAAAGACTACGTGCATACATGGCAATGCCTAAACCTTTTATCTTGGGTTAAACCATCATTGTACTAAAGTCCCCTTTAACCCTTCACATATATGAACCAAATTTTTACAAAGGGTATTTCTAGAACTATGTAGGCTTGATTCCCATCCTTATGGGATATGTAGGAATGTTCGAGTGTCCCTCGAATCCAGCCCCAAGTCTTTGGTCCTAACCCCAAATTTCACTTTTAGTCCCTTGGCTGAAAAGTCCCCATGAAAACACACACGGTGTATCTCTTCCAATGTGTAACACCCCGACCCCAGCTACCCAGAGTCGGTGCATTACTTCGTAACATTGGCATGATCACAAAAGATCAAGTCTCGAAAGACCGTTTAGTTTAGTAGCCCTGGAAACAATAGATACATTCATAAATGTTACATTACATCACAAAGTGAAAAACTATAATAACATAGTCTCCATAGTCCACACTTTTATCCTCTTCGGACTATCCCTGCAGGTCATTCATAAAATACTTCTTCACATCCTGGAAAATATTAAAACATTGAAAGGGGTGAGCTCGGATGCTCAGTAAGGTTAACATTATAACAGAATCTTTCATAAATAAACATTAACATTTAAGGCAATGTATAACTAAAACAAAAGCCTTTTAATCTTGAACTTCAACATAATATGGCAAAAGTAAAATGAGATAATGCCATTCACTTCTTCACATGGATATTCTACTGGTCGAATAATCACATGCAATATCAATAACCACTTTCATAATGATGGAATTCATAATGACAGACTATCATAACCACGTAGCCAAGGCCTCATGCCAAGACCACAAATAAGATTTTGTCAAGGCCTCGTTCCAAGACACTAGTTTGTCTCATGAGACCTACCGATGCATCGAGGAGCTATAGTGGGCTCCACCCGTCACTTATTAAATCCAATGCATTCCTCATATGAATAGGTTTAAACATATCATAAATCATAACATAATCGTATCACATAAAACATGCATAAAAGAAACATAAAATTTCCACATTTCAATCACAAGATTGTCAATACAACACATTGTTATAATAAAAACGCTTTCAAAACCATTTTCAATACCAAAATAAAAGCAAGTTAAAACTTTGTATTTATTTTTCATCAAAAAAAAGTGATGGCTTGTAGAGGAAGCCGAAACTCAAATAAAGGTCACGGCGGTGGAGAAGTCGTTGTCTTCGCATAAGTACGGAAAGAAAAACATTCCCTTTTGTCGTTTAGAAAAACGCTTCGTATAAAAATATTACTTTTGAATAACCGTAAAAGTCATAGGGGTTTATACACCGTATAAAAGAAAGTTGTGTATAAAATAAAATATGCCTCAATGAAAGGAGATTGAGATGAAGTCCCATACAAAGATCAATTTTAAAATAAAATATATATACTATGTGTATTTACTATAATTACACATAAATAAAGTACAAATACAAGATTGGACATAATAATATAATGACATAATTTGAAAGTAGGAGATTAACCCAAAGAATGGAAATTGGGTTAAGAAATTCCTTTACAAATAAAATAGATCTATTATGGGTATTCACTATATTTACACATAAATAAAGTATAAATACAATATAGGACATAATAATAACATGACATAATTTTAAAGTAGGAGATTAACCCAAAGAATGGAAATTGGGTTAAGAAGTTCCCTTACCTCGTGTCTGACTTGACTCAACCATTCTTTAACCTCCTAAATAATAAACTAGAGTTAATATATACCTTATTAAGAACCATTTTCAATTTCATTATCCTTTTTATATCACTTATTACAATGTTATGAACATTATGTAATTATTTAAGTTAATAACGGTCGTTTTGTCGATCTTTGGTACTTGAGTCAACAATAAACTTCTTATAATTACAAGTTGTTTATGTGGTAGAATATCCATTATCTACAGAATTATATTCATGATTTAGATTTCATATATATCATATATATCCAGTATATACATTCATTTATAATATTACGTAACATTTAGAGGTAAGAAATGAAATGCACCGTTCATGGTGACGGTAAACCGTACGTACGCATGAACACTACTTTCATTTCTATTTCGTATTTAATGGAATGAAATCATAATGATATAAAGGTATAATATAGTTACAGTATAATATCATATATAATATCATTTACTCCATCCTTTATACATCCCACATATGGCATTAACGATTCACATCACTTTGAGGGGCGGTAGTCCACACTTCCTAAAATGAAATTATCGCGTTTACCCATAATGGAAATCATAAAGTATGCCATAAATTAGAAATAAAGAAGCATAAGGAAAACATAAACATAATATATATATCATATATGAAAATAGTGTCATCAAAATGGCCACCATTATAGGTGTTAAAAGAATTTGAACAATCATCGTTTCGTGAGGCAGTATTTCGCCACCCACAGAAACAGTATGTTCTTTAACCATTAGACGAATGTGTGTGTAAGTGTAAATAAAATCCTTATCATAACAACATCCTAGTATATTGTAGATGCTGGTGTTGTTACAAAAGGAAGTAATGAAAATAGTTTAAGGGGTTGGAGAAGCAAAATGAAACAAAACAACATTAGAGAAGACATTACCTTAAAAATAGGGTAGATCTTTTTGATTTGAGCCAAAGGCTTCCTTGGGAAGAATTCTGCCCAAAGTGATGCTTCTAGGAGTAATAGGGGGAATTTGGGAGAGTATTTGGGCAGAGGTTGGCCAAGCCAAATGGCTTGATGTTGTGAATAAGGTGGGAGTGGTGGGGGCCTTTTATAAGTGGAGAGGAGGGGCACTTTTGGAAAGTAAAGAAAAGTCACTTTATTATAAAATGAGTTTTGGATTTTAGAGGTCCCTCACTTATATAATTCGAGGATAAGATGATAAGGGTTAGAAATATACTCATACAATTGGTTTTTGACAAGTGTACGCTTTGGAGTTTACATTATCTTTCCATTTTATTTAAATCGTTAAATAATGAGGTCATCACTGCATCATCATGATGTCATAAATAATTCACTTTATTTAATGTCTAAAAAATATAAAAAAAATACTATGATGTAATAAATCTTTTTATCTTTCTAATGAATATTTATAATCAAAATTTGGACTTGTGTAACCCCACTTAAAAACTATTTTAGTAAAACAACTCATGTTTGTGTCAATTTAATTTTAACATTAAATAAATATATATTAATGTCATTTTCCAACTAAAGTGGCTCCATGGGGTCCCCAAGTTGACCCATGGGTTGTCTTGGTCGTCCATGACTTATCTAATAGGAGTAGGACAAGTGTCATGCTCATCTAATATTATTAAAACATTATTTGTACCTTAAACTACACTAATTACCTCTAATCGCGATTAAGAACTTAAAAGTTACTATTCACCAAAAATTTATTTTAATCTCATTGAACCACATTTTGCTTCTTAATGACAACCATGTATGTCGGATTTTTGAAAATCAAATCACAGAAGTGGTAATATTTCATTTAAACGAAAAATCAGTTATTTAACTACCACTTTGTGGTTTCACTATTCATCAAAAATTGAAGTTTTTCAGAATAAAGCCAAAATTTCACCCTAAGCTATAATTGATATTCCGAATTCAAAAATGATGTCTATTTTAAAAATTTCCAAACATATAAGTTTCATTAATTAATTTTATAATTAATTCCCGCTGTTACAAAAAATGGCGTGTTTCTAAGAAACAATTTATATCAAAAGATTGGCAATTGTTTATGTCCGATTTCAATGTTAAATTAATTCTAATGACCACCATTGGATAAAATGGTAAAAATATATTATAATTATACTTTAAAACCACTAAATAGTATAATTTTTTACTATAAAGTATTTTGATTTAAAAGGTTGTTTTGAGTATTTTTCACTATTCATAAAAAAATTGGAAGTTCTCAGAAAGTTACAAAAAATTAAACTTAGGATAATTTCGATATTACGAATACAAAAATGAAGTCCATTTTGAAATATAAAAATCTATAATTTTAAAAAGTGGTTATTACTATTCATAACGGCTACTTTGATTAGTCGCGGTGTTTTAGAACTCGAAGTTGCGTACAATGCAAGCTATTGCATTATTGAATGAGAAGCGTATCATGGAAGCTCGGGGTGTTACATTCTCCCCTCCTTCAATAAATTACATCCTCACAATTTTAAATTTTTCTTTGAAAATAAAAGGTTGAAAAGAGAAACTACCTTTGAGGAAAACCCACATCGGAAATAAGGTTAATAAATATATAACATTAAAAGAAAGCAAGATAAGTACAAAGGTCACCCGATATAGCCCATTCTAAGATTCTATGAAAATATGGATATGGAGGAGAAACAAACCATCAAGGTCTGATGGAGAGTTATAGAATATAGGATTAGGAGAAATTTTAACAATAAGAAAATCACAAACTTGTGATTGGTTAAATGGTCATTGAATCCCCAGTTGGAAAAGTTAACCAACAACATTTTTGTTTTAAGTTACCTTTTATAATGTTGAGGAATTTATTTAGGAGATTTACTAAGAACGTAAGGGAATATACATACTTGTTATTTATACTTTCATTCGTTAATAAATTTTTACCACAAACCCAACTTTTAATCCAAATGGTAACGGAACTCAAAAATATTCTATTTATCCTAATTGTATAAGGTTCAAAATGTTAACACATAACTTTTAGATTAGTAAAACTATTTTGTAATAATTGGGGACTTCCTGTAGGCTAGTGGTAGGAAATAAAGGCTTGTCGCACTATGATTGTGGGTTCGATTCCTGCAGCTTTGTCCGACGCGACGGGTTATGCCCCACCCTGCAGGTTGTCCTTTTCCTAAAACTATAGTATCATAATATTCCAAAAATAATCTTCATGAATTTTTTAACCTTAAACAATACTATCCAAAGATCAACTTAATCCACCCCAACCTTTATAGTTATCCAAAATACCTCTGTCCAGACTTTCTCTAAAAGGTCTCTTAATTCCAAAATCAATTTATCAGATTCCCCAAACAAAGTAAAGTTTCTCTTATTGTCACATACTAAAAATATAATTACCTTCATCATATTAAAACCTTACTGAAATCAACAAGTACTGCAGTACAATCCTTATATATATATATCACATTATTCTAATAACCAGAATATAATCCATGAGTCCAAAAGCACCAATATATTAGTTATTCTTCTTCAACTGTAGTAATAGCATAAGATTGTCCTTGATCCCTTGGCCTTTTCTGAGGTATGTTTCCCTGACGCTTAGGACATTCATTAGCATAATGCCCTATTTCCCTACAATTGTAGCATTCAACTTTGATAGCCTCTTTCTTTCCCTTGAAATCACGAGCCTGGTGACCCTTTTCTCCACATTTATAACAAACTCCCATTCCTTTTAGACAAGTACCAGGGTGATTCTTCCCACAATTATCACATAATGGAAAATCCTTCTTTCCCTTTTTCCCTTTATCTGTCTCTTGTTCCACCAATCTCTTCTTCTCTTGCTTTACTTTGTTGTCATAAGACTTAGAGAATTCCTTTTCTGTCTTGATAGCACACGAGACAATATCTTCGTATGTTGAGAAGGATTGTGATACTAAAGATCGACGGAGAAATGGTTTTAACCCATCAAAGAAACGATCAATCTTACTCGTTGGGTTACGTATATAATCGGCAGCATGCCTCGCTAACCTTGTAAAGTTAGCCTCATACTTTGCAACATTCTCATCCTCCTTCTGCCTCAGACTCAGAAATTCCCTTTCCATATCTGCTCGATGGTCATGAGGAAAGTATTTTTCTAAGAAAAGATCTTTGAACTCCCTCCATTACATATTCGATACGTCATCATCTTCCTTTGTGTTTTGAATCAGCGACCACCACTGATCAGAATCTCCAGTGAGGCGGTAAACTGCCATGACAACCTTCTCCCTTTCACTACTCCCCAATGCATGGAATATTTTCTCTAAGGAATTTATCCATTGCTCAGCTACTATAGGATTTGTACTCCCATTGAAGGTTGGTCGTTGTTTCCACATGAAATGGTCTAGCATTGATCCTCCACGTTGCAGATCAGGGTGCTCCATACGAGTAAGGTTGTTATTCATAAACTACGTGAGTTGTCCCAGTATGGTAATAAGTTGATCAGGACCAGTTGTATCTCCAGATCCACAATAATTATCTTGAGCAGGAGGGAAATCCCTACACGGAGTGCGTGCATTGATACGGTTTCCATTCCTTCCACTAGGCGCCATTTCTAAACAATGGCATAAACTATATTAGTTTATGAATCAAAATATATAATTCAATACTTGTAAGATACTTAACATAAATTGAACTATTTATGGATATAATCCATAAAAAATTTTCTTTGAGGAAGTATATACTCATAAACCCTTCATAATGATTTGTAAAGAAAATGAGAGTTATCCTAAGCATATCCCCCGGGAGTGTCGTAACCAAGAGTGCAGAAAGGCCCGTTGTCGTGCACCAGTTCCCGTTCGAGTCTAGCTCAAAGTGGTGTTTTCGGGTTTTACCCCTAGGAACATCTGTGCCAGAGCCGGCTCTACCTGCTCGTATCCAGACAGGGATGTATTGCTCGGAAAACTCACAAAATCTCTACAATACCAAAATTCTAGGGAGTTCTTCTACACTAATCCTCAAAGTTCATCTTAGGTCTACGTGCTCTAATCAGAGTTTATCTAAATCTAGCTTCCAAGGTTTGTACTAAACTTCCTCTGATACCAACTGTAACACCCCGACCCCAGCTACCCAGAGTCGGTGAATTACTTCGTAACATTGGAATGATCACAAATGATCAAGTCTCGAAAGACCGTTTAGTTTAGTAGCCTTGGAAACACTAGATACATTCATAAATGTTAAATTACATCACAAAGTGAAAAACCATAATAACATAGTCTCCATAGTCCACACATCTATCCTCTTCGGACTATCCCTGTAGGTCATTCATAAAATACTTCTTCACATCCTGGAAAATATTAAAACATTGAAAGGGGTGAGATCGGATGCTCAGTAAGGTTAACAATATAGTGGAATCTTTCATAAATAAACATTAACATTTAAGGTAATGTATAACTAAAACAAAAGCCTTTTAAACTTGAACTTCAACATAATATGGCAAAAGTAAAATGAGATAATGCCATTCACATCTTCACATGGATATTCTACTGGTCGAATAATCACATGCAATATCAATAACGACTTTCATAATGATGGAATGCATAATGCCAGACTATCATAACCACGTAGCCAAGGCCTCGTGCCAAGACCACAAATAATATTTTGTCAAGGTCTCGTGCCAAGAAACTAGTTTGTCTCATTAGACCTACCGATGCATCGAGGAGCTATAGCGGGCTCCACCCGTCACTTATTAAGTCCAATGCATTCCTCAAATGAATAGGTTTAAACATATCATAAACAATAACATAATCGTATCACATAAAAAATGCGTAAAGGAAACATAAAATTTCCACATTTCAATCACAAGATTGTCAATACAACACATTTTTATAATAAAAACGCTTTCAAAACCATTTTCAATAACAAAATAAAAGCAAGTTAAAACTTTGTATTTATTTTTAATTAAGAAAGTGATGGCTTGTAGAGGAAGACAAAACTCAAATAATGGTCACGGTGGCGGAGAAGTCATTGTCGCCGCATAAGTACGGAAAGAAAAACATTCCCTTTTGTCGTTTAGCAAAACGCTTCGTATAAAAATATTCCTTTTGAATAACCGTAAAAGTCAAAGGGGTTTATACACTGTATAAAAGAAAGTTGTGTATAAAATAAAATATGCCTCAATGAAAGGAGATTGAGACGAAGTCCCATAAAAAGATCATTTTTAAAATAAAATAGATATACTATGTGTATTCACTATAAGTACACATAAATAAAGTACAAATACAAGATATGACATAATAATATAATGACATAATTTGAAAGTAGGAGATTAACCCAAAGAATGGAAATTGGGTTAAGAAATTCCCTTACAAATAAAATAGATCTATTATGTGTATTCACTATATGTACACATAAATAAAGTATAAATACAAGATAGGACATAATAATATCATGACATAATTTTAAAGTAGGAGATTAACCCAAAGAATGGAAATTGGGTTAAGAAGTTCCCTTACCTCGTGTCTGACTTGACTCAACCGTTATTTAACCTCCTGAATAATAAACTAGAGTTAATATATACCTTATTAAGAACCATTTTCAATTTCTTTATCCTTTTTATATCACTTATTACAATGTTATGAACATTATGTAATTATTTAAGTTAATAACGGTCGTTTTGTCGATCCTTGGTACTTGAGTCAACAATAAACTTCTTATAATTACAAGTTGTTTATGTGGTAGAATATCCATTATCTCCAGAATTATATTCATGATTTAGATGTCATATATATCATATATATCCAGTATATACATTCATTTATAATATTACGTAACATTTAGAGGTAAGAAATGAAATGCACCGTTCATGGAGACGGTAAGCCGTACGTACGCATGAACGCTACTTTCATTTCTATTTCGTATTTAATGGAATGAAATCATAATGATATAAAGGTATAATATAGTTCCAGTATAATATCATATATAATATCATTTACTCCATCCTTTATACATCCCACATATGGCATTAACGATTCACATCACTTTGAGGGGGCGGTAATCCGCACTTCCTAAAATGAAATTATCGCGTTTGCCCATAATGGAAATCATAAAGTATGCCATAAATGAGATATACAGAATCATAAGGAAAACATAAACATAATATATATATCATATATTAAAATAGTGTCATAAAAATGGCCACCATTATAGGTGTTAAAAGAATTTTAACAATCATCGTTTCGTGAGGCAGTATTTCGCCACCCACAGAAACAGTATGTCCTTTAACCATAAGACGAATGTGTGTTTAAGTATAAACCAAATCCTTATCATAACAACATCCTAGTATATTGTAGATACTGGTTTTGTTACAAAAGAAAGGAATGAAAAGAGTTTAAGGGGTTGGAGAAGAAAAATGAAACAAAACAACATTAGAGAAGACATTACCTTAAAAATAGGGTAGCTCTTTTTGATTTGAGCCAAAGGCTTCCTTGGGAAGAATTCTGCCCAAAGTGAGGATTCTAGGAGTAAGAGGGGGAAGTTGGGAGAGTATTTGGGCAGAGGTTGGCCGAGACAAATGGCATGAAGGTGTGAATAAGGTGGGAGTGGTGGGGGTCTTTTATAAGTGGAGAGGAGGGGCACTTTTGGAAAGTAAAGAAAAGTCACTTTATTATAAAATGAGTTTCGGATTTTAGAGGTCCCAAACTTATATAATTCGAGGATAAGATGATAAGGGTTCGATATATACTCATCCAATAGGTTTTTGACAAGTGTACGCTTTGGATTTTACATTATCTTTCTATTTTATTTAAATCGTTAAATAATGAGGTCATCACTGCATCATCATGATGTCATAAATAATTTAATTTATTTAATGTCTAAAAAATATAAAAAACTACTATGATGTAGGAAATCGTTTTATCTTTCTAATGAATATTTATAATCAAACTTGGACTTGTGTATCCCCACTTAAAAACTATTTTTGTAAAACAACTCATGTTTGTGTCAATTTAATTTTAACATTAAATAAATATATATTAATGTCATTTTCCAACTAAAGTGGCTCCATGGGGTCCCCAAGTTGACCCATGGGTTTTCTTGGTCGGCCATGACTAATCCAATAGGAGTAGGACAAGTTTCATGCTCATCTCATATTATTAAAACATTATTTGTACCTTAAACTACACTAATTACCTCTAATCGTGATTAAGAACTTAAAAGTTACTATTCACCAAAAATTTATTTTAATCTCATTGAACCACATTTTACTTCTTAATGAAAACCATGTATGTCGGATTTTTGAAAATCAAATCACAGAAGTGGTAATATTTCATTTAAACGAAAAATCAGTTATTTAACTACCACTTAGTGGTTTCACTATTCATCAAAAATTGAAGTTTTTCAGAACAAAACCAAAATATCACCCTAAGATATAATTGATATTCTGAATTCAAAAATGATGTCTATTTTACAAAATTACAAACATATAATTTCCATTAATTAATTTTATAATTAATTCTCGCTGTTACAAAAAATGGCGTGTTTCTAAGAAACAATTTATATCAAAAGATTGGCAATTGTTTATGTCCGATTTCAATGTTAAATTAATTCTAATGACCACCATTGGATAAAATGGTAAAAATATATTCTAATTATACTTTAAAACCACTAAATAGTATAATTTTTCACTATAAATTATATTGATTTAAAAAGTTGTTTTAAGTATTTTTCACTATTCATAAAAAAATTGGAAGTTCTCAGAAAGTTACAAAAAATTCAACTTAGGATAATTTAGATATTACGAATACAAAAATGAAGTCCATTTTGAAATATAAAATTTATATAATTTTAAAAAGTGGTTATTACTATTCATAACGACTACTTTGATTAGTCGCGGTGTTTTAGAACTCGAAGTTGCGTACAATGCAAGCTATTTCATTATTGAATGAGAAGCGTATCATGGAAGCTCGGGGTGTTACACAATGGTTCAAGCTCTATGACCCTAAACTAAGATCTCTAATCCTTTTGTCCCACACAACGTTAAACTGTAGTTTAAGAACTACGTATGGCTTGATTCTCATCCTTATGGGATACGTAGTGAAGTCCAACATTTCAATTCAGGACCCAACCACAATATGATTATGGTTAGCATTGATTTGTGTATCTCTGTATACATTGAACAATATCCATCATTATGTGTCATAATCCTAACCTTAAATATTTTTAGATCCTCATAACCCATTTCATGACTTCTAGTCAAAAGAATGTCAAAATTCTGAGGTTTATTTTGCCTGACTATGCAGCACGTGCCCATAGGCGACCTTGCATAAACAGTCAACATAAGAGACTTGTTAGCTAAAAGATACTATTATTTGACTATGCAGCCAATGCCCTTAGGTGGCCCAGCATAATTCAACCCCCTAACGGGTTTTTTTCGGATAGTGGAAACTTCATTCCTGGGAAGAATGCCTATTTTGTTCTTATTTGTCTTAAATGAAAGTATGTAGGGATCCACAAAAAAATAGCCAACCTTAACATATTTGTCCCGTATCCTTTTTCATGATCTGAAAGTATTCAAGTCTATGGTTTATATTCTCCTTCCCAATGTTTGGGTCAGACCTTCACAGGAGTGATATTCATCTAGTTCTTCGATAATCTTGTTTGGAAATATCTTGTCCATATTAAAGTACCTCTTTCCATACAGCAAACTCTCTACTTTGGATGATTTGAATCTCTATAAACTTTCACTGGCTTTTAGCACTAGGAAATTAAATTTCTGAGAGTTCTTTTACCTAACTATGCAGCACGTGCCCATAGGAGGCCTTTCATAAACAGTCAACATAACAGACTTGTTATCCAAAAGATGCAATTTTATTTAACTATCCAGCAAATTCCCTGAGGTGGCCCTGCATAATTCAACCCCCTAATGGGTTTGTTAAATAATGGTAACTTCATTCTTGGAAAATACTTCTTTTAATGCCTTTTATATCTTTTTCATGTCATTTGTCAGATTCAAATATTCTTAAGTCATAGTTTACATATTTTCCCTCATACTTGAGTATGGTACTATGTTTTTAGATGAATTGTCATGGAATGGAGTCAATTTTAATCCATTTCGGTCAAAGCTATTTTGACCTTAAACATTATCATTTTTACGTCCGATGTGCATGACTTTAAACTGCTCACAAAAGACAAAGGAACTCTGAATAAAAGTCAAGTTCCAACTCACTAAACATACATATTGTATGATTTAGGTAATATTGAGAAATTAAAAGATTCAAAGTTTGTAAGATTATTTATATAAATCCTAGTAAAAATCAAACTATGCTTACTAGGCCCATTGTCTTAAGTAAATTTAATGCAGGTAGCAAAAGAATGAAAGTACAAATGATTGAAGATAAAAGTACTCTTTATTGATGCACACGAATTAGAGGGACATTCAAAAATTGGAGCCTCTTCTCTTTTTCAGGAGTTTACAAAAGACTATCAACATAAGTCTTCATTTGATGTAAAATATCCCGAGCTTTATCAGCAACTACTTGAAGCTCATGCACTCAATCAACTTAATTCTTCTCAGCATGATGGAGTGCCTTCTTGGCATATGCAATGGCTTTCATACCATTCATATGAGCTCCATATAATGAATTATTAAGCTGCTCAAGTTCCCCAGTAACAACATCTAACTGTTGCTAGAGCTGCACCTGCTGGATGACTTTTTCTTTGATTTTATGCTTCAGCTCCTTCATCTTGGAAGCATAATCAGCTTCAGCTTGGGATACCACAGCCTCAGATTCACCGTTGTTAACTGATAGTTTCACTCTGATCAAATCTTCACGACACTTTTTCTTCTACTCCCTCTTGAAAATGATCTGTCTCACTGCGGTATGGATCTTTTCATATCCAAAACCGCCAAGTCCTAGTATGACAAATTGGAATGACAATCGAGGAATTTTTGATGATAGCTCTTCTAAAGGCACCTCAGATATGATTTTCCATATGTTTTTCCATTCCCTGCGTCATGAAAAGCTGAACACTTTAAGCATCTCTGGGTCTGATTCAACATCATCATCATAGAGGGGCAGGAAATCTGGGATTAATGCACTTAAAGAAGTGCCATGTTCTGCTCTTTCCCCCCTGAATTGTGCTTCTTAGCTTTCAATTCCCATAGGGGCAGAGGCTGAGGCCTCACCTCCATACTTAGCCACTACAGTTTACAACCCTGCATGATTAATTGAAAGATTTGGTTAGCTTCAAAGTATAACAAAAGAATCTAATGTCTTGAAAGTTAATTACAATCACAAATATTGCAATCCCTTACCCGACGGTGGGTCAGCAACCTGAGAAGACTCCTCCCCATCTTTCCTAGTTTCAACAGGATCTTCAAGCTGGGTCTGATGAGGGTTTACTAGCTTTAGCTCTACTTGAGCTAATGTTTTTATAATGGTAGGGTTGACATCAATGTCCACACCCTCTTCAGGCATTGGCAATTCAAAAGCTTCTACGGATTAAACTGCATATTAGTTTCAGTCATGATTAGAAGTGTGAATTTAAAAAACAATTACTAGGAGAAGGATAACACTAACGACCAAAGTCTTATAAATCACATGACCAATTAGCATGATCAAACAATTCATCGAAAGTCATGCCATGATTCATCATTTCATCCAATGATATTTCAGAATCCTGGTTAGTCTCACCAGTGGGAGTTTTTGTTGCATCTTCTCGATGACTTACGTCCTGCAACCCCTGACCCTAGATAGCATCTTCAGATATAATCACAGCATCAGTTGCAATAGTTTCCAGAAGCTATAATGCAGGAGTTGAACCTGAAGTATCACAAAATGGAAGTCAGTCGTTGTTTCGTTCAACATTTTTATGAAGCATTGTTGAATTACCAGAAACATGTTCTTATCTTCTTGTAACAGCAGTAGGAGGGATACTGGGAATAGATTCTAGCTCTTCTCTAGGAGCATCCAAGTCAGCTTGGATTTGTGATTGTTCCACAACACCCTCCGTGGTCTTTGTAGGAGGATCAGTCCTTTCCCTCAGGGTGGAAATTGATGAAGCCCCTGCAATCCCCAGAAATATGAGTAACCATGTGGTCATGAGTATAAACTCAAGATTGCTTGAAAGAATTACCCCTTCTATTGAAACGTTTAGATGTGGAATTCCTTATTTGTTGCCTTTGTTTCTTTAGTTTTTTGGGAGTATCGGTAGTCTCCCTTATTGGGACTTGGATTGGAGAATGGAAGGCTATGTCCAGCGCCTCATTCATGGCCTCCTGGCCTGGAGATATCTTGCCTGGCTCACAAGGAGAATCAGCAGCAGCCCCGATGGCAGTACCACCAGGGCTATACTGTGGTGAAGGAACCCCATTTCCTTTCTATGCAATCTGAATAATGAATAAAATAAATTCTTTAAGTAATAAATATTAGACTGAAATCAAGTTGCAAAGAAAATAAGGAAAGAAAACTTACATCTTCAGGAGCCACATACTCATGCCACTCCTCATCTCCAGAACCACCAGCCCCATTAGTGGCACCATGATCGATCATTTCATTCACCTGCCTGGTGACAGGAACAGACCCATCAGTGGAATATATGAGCATTTCTAGCTCTCTGATATAAGCTCGCACATCATTGGGGTTGTCCTTGTATTGAAGATTTGTAGAAGCCTTAAGATTAACTATTCCAGGGAGTTGTAGGCCCTCACACAAATCCAGCTAGGCGGTCTCAGTACCACAATATAAACTCTGCCATAGCTGGACAACTTCTAGTCTTAGATATGAAGACTGTGAAGAAGGTTCTATAATTTTTGACTTCGATTTCTTCCAAGCTCCTGCAAATACAGATAGAGAATAAGAAATTCAGACTTATTTCTTTATAAATTAGCAATGATTAAATTACTACAAAGAAGTAACTCACCAGTAGTTGATGGAGTGGGTCTTTTAATTATGGACGGAGGATTATATCGGGAACGAAACTTCTTTGTCTCTGGTTGTGCCTCATCATCCCCATCATGGTAATCCGGTGAATCAGTTCTAGAAGAGGAGTCTGTCGAATCAACTTCAGGTGGGGAAGCATCACCATCATGAGGAAGGGTTTCTTTTTCTACAGTCCTCTTCCTTTTCCCCACCTGATAAACTGGGTGATTCAATATCCCTTTGGGGTATGATACTATCCAGTGTTCGGTATAATATGTAGTCAAATTATGTGCCGCTTTTTCAACTGGTTGATCAAATATTGCCCCAATTTTCTTCCTTGATGTCAGCAGCCATAGTTACCGAGCAACCATCAGATGTTCCTCTAACCTGACATATACCGGAGGAGATACAGAAATCTGTTGTAGACATTTGAATTGATGTGTAAATCAATATGGAGAATATGCCTCGCATATGATTTCTCCATCAATCCTGGAAACTAGAACACCATCCCTGCAAGCTAGCATGTATGCCCTCAAATCCAAATGGGCTGTCCCATCATCAACAAACCGCCCGGTTGGCGGACATCCATAGGGAAAGAAGTTGAATTCCTTAAAAATTCTCAACCTCACTTTCATGTTATAAGCATTAACATATAATGGAGCAGCTCCATAGAATTCTTGCATTAACGACCTAAAAGAACATCCAGGAATTTGTAATCCATTTTGCACATTGTAAGTCCTGATGTGAGTGGCGATCCATCCCCACAAAACTTGGAATGGTCCCACTATTCTTAAAAAAGATTTACCCATAAAGACATGAAGTAAACTCCTGTGAATCTTTGCTAAAATGAGGATAGCCAACCCAACCATTTTTCCCTCAACCAACTTTTCCGCAATGGCGAAGGTCCCTGACCTGACGCCTCCCTTCGAATCCCTGACCGGTAAGAGATAAACACTGAGCCACATTTCCAAGAATCCCACCAGACGAGTCTTCTTTGGGATTTTTTGATTCACTTCATATCCCCACTTCTCGAACTCTCCTGCTTCTAGAGTTGGCCAGAATGTTCCAGGAGCACCCCTCTTCTCAGGTTTTGGGTAGGTGGTAGGACATTTGGGCCTCTTATCCTTGGATTTCTTTATCTTGGATCCTTTTTCTTTCGACTCCTTCTCCTTTGGCTCCCTCTATTTCTTCTCAATAAGAAATACATTCATCCATTCCTCTGGATGAATATCCTTTCTAGAATGAGTTAATGAGGTCTCTAAACTCTTGATCCTGTGGAAGATCTTTAATAATTCCCGACCTAAAGCAGGAGCCTTCTCTGAATCATTCCACATCACCTTGGGGGAAATGAATTCATCATACATATCGCCCAAAATTGGAGCCCCTGAGATCTTCTGGACATCCCACAAACTGATACCTACTTCTCCATGAGTCAGATGGAAAGAATTAGTTGTTGGGCTCCAGTGGGTGAGTATCTCTGGCATGAAGTTATCATGTCTGTAAACATATGTGTGCCCAACCCAGACAACTTTGTATATTGCAGCTCTCTTCAAATCCTCGACAAACTCTGCACAGGTTTGTCGCACCCAATATTCCCACATCCATGTTGGCTTCACGCCTCCCCCAAGACAGAAGTCCCAACTTTTCTTCCAGCCTTTGGGTTGATCCATCTGAGCATTTCGGAAGATTGAAGGATGAAAATTTGGTTGCAAATTAGGTGTATGATTTTTCAGATCTGGTGTGCAGGGGATATGGTGCATCATGTAGGCCTTCTCTACTATTCCAGCATTTAGAAATACTCATCCACATGAGATATTTGCTGAAGCAAAGTTGGTGTAATTCTGAAACCACGAAAATGGAAGATAGTTCTTTGCTTATGGAATGGTGACATCTTACAGATGAACATAGCCATACAATGTCAGATAAGTGCTCTGTGGGAAGTCACAATGATATTTCTTCAGATACATAGCCAAATTTGGAAGACTGCTATCTTTGACAATATAATAATCATGGCCAATGATGTTCATAATATCATCTATCCATTTTCTAGCCAGTTCATCAACTATTCCAGGTCTAAGAACCATTGAATCTGCACAAAGGATGAATAAATTAACTCTTAAGTAAGTTGATTTTCATAAAATTTGTGAAGAACTTAGAAAAAATGGAAAAGGCACTAAGGCGCGCAAGTCTAAACTTGGCGTACAAGTGTTCTTGTTCCGCGCTAGTTTTTATCGCACAAGTATAAACCGCGCAAGTACAAATACCCAGAGAGCAGTGCGACAGCAAGGAAACAGCATAAAGAAGAGACTTGCATGGAGAAGATAACTTGGACGGCGAGAGCTTGAGAATTTGGAAGCAGATGCTATGCGCGGCCAAGGAACATGTATTTATAGGCAAGGAGGCCTATCTGCACGGCTACACCCAGTGCGCTCAAGCCTTGCGCGACTCGAACATGCACACCAAGTATTGCGCACTGAACACTTGCACGCCACCTTTCCTTTGGATGTTTCCTTTTTTTTCCTCAGAGTCAAATCCGCATTTCTTTTGGATCCAACTCTAAGGGGGGACTTTTGTTGATTCTATTCTTTGTCACATTGTCTAAAAGATTGTAAAGGGAAATGACTTAGCACAAATTGATTCATCCTTTGTAGAAAACATCAAAAATCGATAAAGGCATGAACAAAGGATCAAAATCACATGTTCCACGCAAGTTCTATCACTGTCGCACAAGTCCCCTTGCGTGCCGCATTATGGTCGCGCAAGTGACTTGCCCGACCTAAGTGATAACCACACGGGGTCTTGTCCTGCCTATAAATAGACCCTATGGGCCCCCCATTCGAGGGGGATTTTTTCCAGAAACATAGATTTGAGCTCCCGGCTCCCTAGTCTCTTCTCAAAGCTTCCGGAACACTTATAAGGTAATTTCTTACCTAGAACGGAAGATCTAAAGAGGGGGAGGAAGGCCAAGGTGTTGAAACTCATCAACACTTGCGTGCCTAGGTGGCCAGCCCATAAGGGAAATGGCCACACTTGCGCGCCGCCTTACTCCTTCAATAGAACCTGGGCACCCCTCTCTTTGAAGAACCTCAAGAAGATTGTAAGGGCCTTAACCAAATGTCGCTCAAGTATTACCCTGCTGGGTGAACATCACGCAAGTACCCAACGTGTCACGCAGGTATACCTGCGTGACCAAGACTTGCGCGCCCATGCAGTACCTGCGCGACTGCCAGGACTTGCGCGCCCCTGCCTTTTTGGGTGCCCTTCTTGCCCATTTTTCCCCTCTTAAGCCATTCCACCTCTCCTATTCAAGATTTAGTCTTCAAGAAACTCTTAAAAGACATTTATGACGTGTTTTCTTGATTTGACTTCTTTATCTGAAAGGAATTCTATGGAATCTCCCTCAAAACATAGTGATTTACACATCTTTATGTTACTAAAGATTGAGATTTCATTTCATTCAATCTTATCCTTTAAGATGAGAGAATCCAACCCTGGGCTTCCTTTTCAGGAATAATTCCCAATCATAATTCCTTTAACCTGGGCTTCCTTTTTAGGAATAATTCCCAGTCATAATTCCTTTAACCTGGGCTTCCTTTTCAGGAATAAGTCCCAGTCATTATTCCTTTAACATGGGCTTCCTTTTCAAGAATAAGTCCCAGTCATAATTCCTTTAACCTGGGCTTCCTTTTCAGGAATATGTCCCAGTCATAATTCCTTTAACTTGGGCATCCTCCTTAGGAGTAAGCCCAAAGTCCATTAATTTTTTCAAATATCTTAAACTGTGCCTCCTTTTTAAGAGTAAGCCCCGGTCTTATTTTTTCTTAAACAGTCCTAATTTACCATTGATTTGGTATTCCTTTTCAGGAATAAAAACCCAATCATAAGTCCTCTCCTAATTTAGGCATCCTTTTCAGGATTAATCCCCAATTTAGAGTATTCAAAATCTCCATAAAGCACATATACTTTTATGGAACCTGCTCCTGGATTTCATCCCTGAAGTAAATCCTAATATTCATTTATCTGGGCAGTCATACATACATAAGCCCCACATTATTTCATATGATTGCATATTTCATGGAACAATTGTCTAATTTTTACCAATATCTCTTGTTTCTCGCATCGAGCAAGACTCACGCGAGCTTAGGGTGTAAAAGTAATTATCACACACTTCTTTGAGCCTTCAATCATAAACATCATACTCCCTTACTCGAACTACATGGGTTATGATTCCTTTTCCAAAAACAAAGGATACATAGGTAGCCCATCTGCGGTTTCGATCACAACTCTGAAATAATCCATGTCCTTCTGAATGACAATAAACTTCAAGTACCCCACTGAGTGGATTTTAAACCAGTATGGTCATCATAATGATCAAGATACTTCTATATAAATGTGTCGAAGGGTACCATTGACCAAGAATCTCTAATAAATACAGATGATTCTCTATCAATGAAGAACCTAGAATACATATAAAAGATTCTCTAAATTTCCAACATATTTGATCATTGATTGTCAAATCTAAAGGAAAAGCTCATTTTATACTTGGTAATGTAATAAGGATTCACAAACATAACTTAAATTTATAAAGAGAGTCCTGGAGTAGACAATAATTCCCCTCAAAAAGTGCGATGAGTCCAACCTCCGATCCTCTCGACCAATGCAAATTCCTAAGACTTATCAGTCCAAAAACTAATGAGCACCTACCTTTGGAAAGCAGGTCCAAATGAATGTGGAATCATTAGATGCTTCTGATTCTATGAAAAAACCTGTTAGAAACCGATTAGAACGTTTGAAACTCCCATCAAGGAGATCATCCCCGAATTTCGAGAGAAACAATGACAGGCGAGGAACATGTAGTTTTACACATGCTGCAGGTAGGGTCACATGGCTCGCGACTGCCTGAACTGCTGTACATACGAACAGTAGATGATCAAAAGATCGCCTGGGATGAGGCAAAGGTTTAATCGAGGATTTCCGTAGGTAGAAGGTGTACATAGAAGAGGAGCTAGCCGTGCAGCGGGCAGTGGGCGGTGATTCAAGGTTCTGCTGCCACCACCTCTAGGGGGTCCACGCCGACCATAGAGAGCAGGTGGATAGGCGCGATCTTAGCTCTAGGAAGCTGAGGCTTATGACCACTGGGCTTTTGGAGATGATATGAGGTATGATATGTGTCTACTCCGCCTTATTTATAGTACTTATAGACAAAGGTTCCAGTCATTATTTTTTTCCACGACCCTCGTTCGGATCTCAGAAATATTGGTGGAGCTGTTTTCTTGATCCTTACGGCTAGAGACTCATATGAGAGAGGATTTAATGATTACAAACTGGTACTAGTAGTGTGAGCATACTCTAGGAGGCGGGTTCTTCAGTTGGGATCTTCTAGTAGTGGTGTCGAGGCCTTACGACTTCATCTTGGGTATGGACTGGTTATCCACAGTCCATGCTCATATCGACAATATTAGGAACAAAGTGTGGTGTTTCATCACTGATGGGACCAGGTATTCCTTCACGATGATAAGGTAACATTTACAGTGTAGGATGGACTTACCTAGAGGAGGGTGAAACCGATCACACATCAATCGACTATCCATACCCTCGAAGTGGTTGATGTTGAGAATTCGAGATATCCTACAGTGGTGGACCATTATTCTGATGTTTTCCCTAATGATGTTCTGGGACTACCTCCACGTCGAGAGGTGGACTTTTATATCATCTTGTATCATGGGATGTCACCGATATCTACACCGTCATATTAGATGTCTCCCACAGAGCTTCGAGAGCTGCGAGTACAGTTGGAGGACTTGCACAGCGAGGGGTTTATTAGGCCCAGGGTTTCTCCTTGGGAAACCCCTATTTTGTTCGCCAAGATGGTGGATGGGAGTTTGAGACTCTGTGTGGACTATCGGCACCTGAACCAGGTGACTGTGAAGAACAAGTACCCACTCCCAAGGATTGATGATCTCTTTGATTAGGTGAAGGGAGCACGATGGTGTTTGAAGATAGACCTCAAATCTAGCTATCAGCAGCTCAGGGTACGATACAATGATGTGCAGAAGACGACATTCAGATTTTGGTATGGCCATTATGAGTTCTTGGTTATGACATTTGGTGTGACCAATTCCCCAGTAGTGTTCATGGGACTTATGAACAAGACCTTACAACCATATCTCGATCGCTTAATGGCAGTCTTCATCGATGACATCTAGATTTACTCAGGGTCAGAGGGGAGGCATGTCAATCATTTGCAAGTTGTTCTAGACACACTCCAACAGAACTAGCTCTATGGTAAGATCTCAAAGATACATTTTTTGGATTCGAGAGGTTCAATTTATGGGACATGTTATCTTGATGGTTGGAGTTTTAGTGGATCCAGCAATTTTTTTGGCTGTGCTTGCATGGGAGCCACCCAATAGTGCGATGGAAGTGTGGAGTTTCCTTGGTTTGGCCGGTTACTACCAGAGGTTTGTGTCTATCTTTTATAGAGTTGTGGAACCCTAATAATTTTTGAAAAAGAAGGGGAAACCCTTAATGTGGGTGGAGGGATGCTAGAGGAGTTTCCAGGAGCTAAGGAAGAGACGGAAGAATGCCCCCATATTGAGGCTACCATAGGAGGTTTTGGGTATGTAGTTTACTGAGAAGCATCAGGTACTGAGCATGGATGTGTCCTGATGCAGTAGAGAGTATTGATCACCTATGGTTCTCGACAACTAATACTACATGAGAAGAACTACACTACCAATGACCTATAGTTATCAGTAATGGTCTTCGCCTTGAAGATGTGGAGACATAACTTGATAGGGGAAAATTTTCCAGACTACTTTGATCAAAAGATTATTAGGTACATATTCTCTCAAAATGACCTGAACCTGAGATAGCGGCATTGGATTGAGTTCCTCCAGTACTATGACTTCGAGATAGTCTATACTCTAGGGAAGGGTAATGTAGTAACTGATGCACTCAACAAGAGATCTGGTATACATTTACTGAGTGAGGAAACAGAGAAGTTAGCCGCTTTGTGGATATCCTACATGGATCGAGATGGGGAATCTTATCTTCAGTATCTGATAGCCACTCTGCCACTACATCAATGTGTCAGGGAGGCGGAGTTCGAGGACACTAGTTGTGAGGCTCGATATGATATGATATCCATAGGACATGCACCTGATGGATTTTCTGAAGGTGGGGAGGACATCATTCTCTTTTGGGGGAATACTATGGTACCTGTTGCACATAGGGAGGAAATGTTGAGGGAGTTCTATACGTCCCCTCAATAAGTACATCCAGGCATGGTAATGATGTACTAGGACCTCCGATATCAGCACTGGTGGCCGACAATGAAGAAAGAAGTGGCAGAGTTTGCCTCTTGTTGCCTCACTTGTCAGCAAGTGAAGGCAATGCTTCAGGTTCCATCATGCTTAGTTCATCCACTAGAGGTGCCAGAGTGGAAGTGGGATTAAATTTCCAGGGACTTCGTGAAAAGTATTCCACCCATATCCTGGAGTCATGATTCTATCTGGGTGATCGTTGATCGACTCACCAACTCAGCCCACTTCCTACCTATCAAAGAGTATGGATGAGTAGAGAGATTAGGATGCCTCTACGCGCAGGATATTATACGATATCATAGAGTTCCATCTATGATTTTCTCTAATCAAGATGCACATTTCACTTCTCATATATGGAAGGTGTTGCATGAGGCATTTAGAAAACATCTTTGGATCAGAACTGCCTTCCATCCTATGACAGATGGTTAGAAAGAGCGAACCACCCAGACCCTTAAGGACATGCTACGTTCTTGAGTCCTTGATTTTGGCCGCAAATGGGAGGATCACCTACCCTTAGTGGAGTTCTAATACAACAACAGCTATCACTCCACTATCGGTATGACACCATTTGAGGCATTTTACGGTCTACCTTGCAGATCACCTCTTTGCAAGACTGACCTAGAGGAGTCAGCACTCATGGGACCAGAGATGGTATGGGCTACCATGGAGAAGGTGAAGATCATACAAGAGTAGATTAAGACTCCACCGAGTAGGAATAAGTCTTATGATGACAGGAGATGGAAACCTCTGGAGTTCGAGGACGATGACCATGTCTTTCTATGGGTCTCACCTCGATGAGGTTTTCAGAGATTTAACAGGGGTGGCAAGTTATCTTCGAGGTTCATATGACCCTATTGCGTTCTCAAAAGAGTTGATGATGTGTCTTATAGCCTAGCTCTTCCCCCTCAGTTGGAGGAGGTGCATGACATCTTCCATATATCCTACTGAGGAGATACGTGCATGACCCAACATACATCGTTGACTGGGGAAAGCTAGGAATCGACGACGGGGTGATTTTTTTAGAGGTTCTAGTAGAGATTGAAGATCGATTGGTGAGATTACTATGTGGGGGATTGATACCACTGGTGCTCATTCGTTGGTAGCACGGGATCCTCCAGGAGAGAACATGGGAGCGGGAGGCTCAGATTCATGCTTAGTACCTCCACTTTTTTCCCATGATTATGTTGTGGCTTTCAGAGGCACAAAGCACTGAGGTGGGGAGAAGGTAAAGACCCATATTTTTTCCATGTAATTTTTTATATGTATATATTATGATTCCAAAAAAATTGACGGTGTCTGGTTCCAAGGACCAGTGTGCCCAGAATGAATTTCTGAACTTTTTTTAGGTACGTTCATTTAATGCGCAAGTGGAGTTCTGTAAATTTTGAACTGGTGCTTAGAATTGAAATATGAGGACGCCGTTGAAATCACAGCACCAATATTTTCTTAAAGATACCTTCACCTCGATAGTAGTAGGTCAATGGTAGAAGATAGTTTTTCGGATTTTCATGGGGGGTTAGAAAAATAAGAAAATAAAATAATTAAATTTTTTTAAAACCTCCCATTTGAATCATGAAGGTGGGGAAAACATGAGGGTGGTCGAGCATTTAATGATGGAAATTAATTTCCCGATTAAACAAATTATGTAACCACAACTCTCTTTAATTAATAGGATTAATTAAATCTAAATTAATGAAACAACTTGTTAATTAAGAGTTATTTTATTAACTCTTCTTGAGAGTTGTTTTTCCATTGGAGAAAGGAAGAGGGGGCCTTTTCTAGAGAATTATCTAATGAAAAACACTATTTAACAAAAGAGATCACCCAATGATGAATGAGGATGACGCACGAGCCCTGATCAGTAATGTGTTGCAGAAACGATAAACACTGGAACCCCCTTCATCGATTTCATCTCCTTCCTCGTGAATTCTCCAACGAATTTAAAGGTAGAGGTGTGTTTGTGATTAATCTTCATTAATTTCTCTTACGTTGAATCTTTCCCCTCAAGCTGAGTGCTACCGATCTAATGTTGATGTTATGGGCCAACCCAACATGTCCTGATCCCTCTACATCATCTTTTTTGATGCGTTATTCATGGAATAGGATTAAGGTGACTTGTGCCAGTATGGATCAAGGTGATGGCTAGCACCCGGATGGCCCTGTGGAACCAGGGTGGCGCGCATCCGCCCACCGATATCGACGGATACAGTGGACCGTCATCCAAGGCAGTAGAAGGGTGGCAGCCGACACATCAGCTTGCTGTAGGGAAGCAGGGAAGTGCTCATTTTCTTCGATAGTTGAGTAGGAGGCCATGACTCATCAGCTACAGTGAAGCAAAGTGGTGGACGACATGTCGACTGACCGTGTGGTAATGTAGTGACACACGTCTGTCCTGCCGGAGTTGGAGAATGCAACATCTTGGCTGCGGTAGAGGTTGAAGGGTGGTCGAAAACTGGCCTACTGCGGTGGAGGAGTAGAGCGCGTCTGCATCGTTGGAAGGAGGGCCGACCGTTCAGTTCGGCCACGTCAGCCGAGTGGGACCGCTACAACGGGTCTCGGGCACTAGATTAATGGTCCATGGAACATTCAAAAAACCAAGGGCACGGGGGGGGGGGACCTCCCCCCTGGTGTCAGCGAGGGGGGACCCCTCCATGACGGACCACCCAGCCGAGCGGGCCACACCACAGCTGCCCGCAGCGCAGCAGGCCGCGCCCAACATGGTTTGGGACGTGCCCAGCGGGCCAGGCCGACCCTTCGCGGGATAGGCCAGACCATAGCCCAAGCCATTTGTGATAGACCCAGGGTGGTCTGGGTCGACCCAAACTCGGTTTTGTCAGCTCAGGACGGGTCGGTCTGACAAGGTCAGACCAGAACTGGGTCCATCCAGACCCTGTTTCGCTATTTTGGCCATATCTTGAGAACCAAGTGTCCGTTTGACGAACCTTATATGGTTATAGAATCCTTGGATCAAGGAGGAAATTTTGGTATAATACAATTGAGTTTTGGATAATGTTGTAGTTTGGATGGGTTGGATCAATCTCGAATCCAATCGGGCCCTTTGAATGAAAACACTAATAGCTAACATATTGGGCATCCGATTGACACGTTGTCTATCGCATTGGGTCCCTTTTGACAAGACATGCCTTTGGGATAAATCTTCACGGAACTTCATGGAAGTTGAAGTATCGACTGATGGATTGACGAGAGTAACCTCCCAGAATCAAGCACATGTAGTAGGGGTACCCTGCCACTGGCTGTACTTGAAGAATCTTTAGATCATGTGTGGGTCGGCACTCAGTGATCCTTTTTGGTTTAGCGTATAGAAATAATTTGTGGGTTAGCGGTCAGTAATCCTGCGTGGGTTAGCGCATACCGATCCTATGTGGGACAGATCCTATGTGGGTCAGCACTCAACGATCCTGTGTGGATCAGTGCATACCGATCTTGGGTGAGACATATCCTTTTTGGGTCTGCGGGGGCTAGTTACCTATCGATCCTATGTGGGTCAGCGGGGGTTAGTTACCAATAGATTTGTTGTGAGTCATAAGAATTGCTACTGAAAATAATAAGATGATCTAGCCTTACGAACAATCATCTGTACTTATGTACTTATGTTATACCTGGTGTGAGTTGAGTCTTTACATTTGTGGTTCACTTCTGTGTGGTGATACCTTCATGGTATTCTTCTATATGGCGTTAAATTTTTGGTTTATCATTTGTGTATTTGAGAGACCTTATGGGGTCTCGGGTTCCATTTTGATTATTGTTATACTCAACCCTACATGGTCTACGCCCGCACCTTGTTGTGTCTTGTGTAGATGACAGACAACGCTGACTGGGAATGAGGGTACCAGGACTGGAGGCTGCTCGGAGGTGAACCTTAGTAGAGATTACTGTTTGAGAGATATATATACCCTTCAGGTGCGATCCGTGGGGGTATTCATTGGATTTGTTTAAAATGTTACTTGTACTTTCCACTTTTACTTTTACTTTATAGTTTTACTTGTACTTCCCAGTTGGGCATGTATTCTGGCCCTTTTACATATTTTACACACTCTTTTTTACTATACAGTTTACTTTGTACTCATATTTATCTCTATGGTTGGTTTTTTGATTTTACTGGTTATAATTGAAATGCCTTCCCGGTTTTAGGGATATTCCTTTCTAGTGCTAGTCTCCAGCCCCAGGCCTATGGAAGATGGGCTTGAGGTAGTCATAGCACGGGACACGAGGGATGGGTCGTGATAACATGCGTGGTCAGTGACCCCAACATTAAATTATGTGAATATTGTGTAGTACAATTGATAATGTGAATAGGTTTTGTATGAACCCTCAATAGTAAGGTAGGTATGGAGAATCAAGGATGATTCATAGTGCATGTAGGGGGTCGGTTACACCATATCAAGAAGACAATAGGAGTTCTACCAGACATACAGGTCAGGGGGTGGATGTGGTACTTCGGGATGACAGAATCCATATCTATAGGGCAGTATAACACTAGGAACTCATGTTGGATCCTAGAGTAAAGAGGAAATTCATATTCATGCAGTTCATCCAACAACAAGAGTTGTCGAGGCTGGACCATTGGCAGTTTAACATATGAATCCTATTGCTTCCACGATCACTAGTGCTTTATTTGATACTAGTGCCTCACATTATTTTATATCTAATTAGTTTGTGTGTGTGTTAGACCTAGTGGTTGAGAATATGTGTTGGGTTATGTCTATTGATACACCATTAGTGGTATGAGAATAAAATATTCGACATTGTATGGAGTGTTCCCTTGAGGTTTGTGGGTACCATTTTCAGTGGGACTTGATTGTGCTTGAAATTTCAGGTTTTCATATGATATTGGGGATGGATTGGATAGTTTTTACCCATATCATAATGAATTTTACTGACATAGGGTAATTTTTATGTCCCTCTAGGGAAATACATAAGATTCCCATGGGAAATGGATTATCCAAGAAGGACCTCCATGTCCAGTCTGTCAACAGTTGGGTGATCTCAGAGCCCAATTTACTTACCTTCTGCTTGGTGATGGGGGAGTTGAGAAGATTGTATTTCCTTGACTGGTTGATCAAATTTAGGATGTGTTTCATGTGGGATTATCAGGGTTGCCACCTAAGAGAGATGTTTAGTTCATGGAAATGTTATTCCCAGGGGAAGAACCATTTTCTATTCTTCCATAATGAATGGAACTATCAAAACTCCAAGAATATAGGACTTGGATTGAGGAATTTGAGAATAAAGTGTTTATTCGTCTGAGTATTTCACATTGTGCATCTCTAGTTATATTTTGCAAGAATGATGATAGATCCCTGTAGTTGTGTGTTGATTATAGGAAACTGAATTGGATGATCATTAATAACTAATACACCCCACTGTGAATCGAATATCTTGTTGACCTGCTGAGAGGTGCTTGTATTTTCTCTAATATTTACATGAGATTAGTGTATTATCAATTGACAGTGAGACACTTTGATGTAATATAGAATTAATTTAGGAACATTTATGGGTTATATGAGTTTTCTATGATGTCATTTGGATTAAACAATGGACCAATACTATTTATGTCTTGGATAAAACAAAACATTTCACCCATACCTGGACCAGTTTTATTTTTTCAGTGTAAATGACATATTGGTGTAATCCATGACTCACAATGATCATTCCAAACATGTTGACACTATATTGAGTACACTAAGATGGCATAGTATATAAGCCAAGCTTTCCAAGGGTCATTTTGGGATTGGAAAGCAAAATTTATTGGGTAACATCATCTCTGAGAAAGGTGTGCCTATGGACCCATAGAATGTGAAATATGTTGTATCTTGGGAGCAACCCAATATTATTTTTTATGTTTAATGTTTTATAGGTTTTTTAGCCTATTAACGAAGGTTGATCAAAGAATTTCCTCAATTTATAGAACCACTCTTGATCTTGACCATGGAGGGAATCATGTTTTAATGGTATGGGGTGTCTAAGAATGCTTTCCATGAGTTACAGAAGAGGTTAAAATCTTCGCTAATTTAAATCCTACTCGAACCAAGGTGTGTACCCTATTGTTTTGATGTATTTAGTATTGGGATTGTGGAACCATCAATTAAGGATGATTGGGCAATTGTATATGGGTCTTGATAGTTGAGGCCTCATGAATGAAATTACCCTACAAATGATCTTGAATTGGTCTAAGTTGTTTACAGATTAATGTGTTGTCAACACTACTTATTGGGAGAGAGGATTTTGGTGTATACCAATCATAAAATATGTGAGGACATCCTTAATCAGCATGATTTGAATATTTATAAGTGATGATGGGTTGATTACTTGAAATACATTTATTTTGAATTGGTAGAAAAACCATGAAAGGGAAATATATTTTTGGATTATTTGAGTCAAAAGAATAAAAATCATGTGTTATAGAAATCTAGTTCTGAATGGAGGATGTTGGTGTTGTTTTATGAGATGCATCTGGCGGTGAGGATGGAAAATGGAAGATGTGGCTTGCATACATAGCATTTGATTCTACCTTTCTAAATAGGTACAATGAAGTATAGTATGAGGATCTAATGTGTTCATCCTTGAGGTAATGTCATGATGGTGGGGAGTCACATTCTAGTTGGACTATTGTTATTGATGAGACCGTTTATATTTGGGTCCATGTTGTAGTGTCTACATTTATGTAGAAGAGTTTATGCATGAGTTTCATTCATCTAAGTGGGTTGTGCATCTTGGTTTGATAAAAACCAATCGTGATCTTCATAGGAATTATTGGTGGCTTGGGATGAAGAAAGAGGTTATAGGTTTTTCGGTGCGATGCTATACATGCATGTTAGTAAAGGCTGATAATCAGTGACTAGGTGCTTTGTTACAACAGTTTACTTTTTTGAAATGGAAATGGGATTACGTGGAAATGTACTTTGTGGTGGGTCTTTCGAGGATGCCTCAGAAAATTGATGTGATTTTGGTAGTTATGGATTAGTTGACCAAGATGGAACATTTCATAGCCATTTGATAGACCTTCACTATTGACCAGTTGGGTGAGTTGTATGTTCCGAAGGTATAACAGTTTCATGGGGTGACACGAACTATCATTTCAGATCTTGATTTTTATTTTAGATCATGATCCATGCTAGGGTTATGGAAGGAAATTGGTACCCAGGTGTTTTTGAGTATGTCTTTCCACCCTTAGATGTACATAAAATCAAAGTGTACCTTTCAGATGCTAGAGGACATGTTGAGAGATTGTGTCCAAGATTTTGTTGGATCTTGGGATAATCAATTGGAACTTTTTGTGTTCTCTTATAAAAATAATTACAAGGTGATTATTCTGATATCGTCATATAAGGAACTCAATGGGAGATTATGTAGTTCACCATTATGTTGGATGGAGGTAGGGGAATTAGAGTTGTTGGTATGAATTCTTGTACATGAGAGTTCAGAACAAGTTCAGCTGATTTGGAAGAATATACCTATAACTAAGAGTAGTCTAAATTTATATGGGGATTGGAGTAATCATCCTCTTGAGTTTATATTGGGTGATCGTATATTTCATCAGGTTTTAGTAAGGTTAGGTCACCAATAGATTTCAAAAAGGGCTAAGTTAGTGCACAGGTACTTGGGGCCATTTGATATTATGGACATGATAAGACTAGTAGACTACCGACTAGCTCTCCCAAAGTGGTATAGTGGCATTAATGATGCTTTTAAAGTATCAAACCTTTGAAAGTATCACCCAAACCCATATCATATGATTGATGTTGATGATTTTTTCTGTGAGGCTGATGTGTCCTTTATGGAGCATCTGATTCATATTATGGATCATAGTGAGAAAGTATTGTGGTGAAAGATTGTTCCTTTCATTTAAGAATTGTTGTAACATCATAATGTTCAGGAGGAAACTTGAGAGAGAGATATGGATATGTGGGCCCAATGGCCTAGTATCTTTACTTTATAAGCATATTTATTCTTATAAAGAGATACTTGAGGATGAGAAATTATAAGGTGTAGAGGTTTTATGATCCTAGAGTTACTTTGAGTAAGGTTCTTATTTATGTTATGGTTTAGCTATGTTAATTTGATTAAAGGAATGGTCAATGAGTGTATATTGATCCTCAAGGGTTTTTTAATGGATAAAGAAATTAAATAATGGAGATAGGGTCCATCCAGTGCATGTTGCATGGTTTTCACATGGTTAGTTGTAACCATGAGCCCTAACCATGCATTCTTGGAGAAGGGGTGTACAGTTTGAAGAAATCATAAGGGGATGGAAAAACCATATGGTATTTGATAGAGCCATACCAGATGGTCAGTGTATGTTTTTTTTGAATCGTGTTGGATTCTTAGGAAAATGTGTACCCTGGACCCCTCTTGGACAAAAGGATGGTGGACAGTTTGGCCAACCGTTTGACCAAACCATGTACCCCTTTAAAAGTGAGATTTTACAATTATTACCTATTGGGAAAAAAGTGTTCTAACTCATTATTTTTCCTCCATTATTCCTCTGGAAACCCTAGGGATGTACAATATTTCCCCAATATTTAGAAGGATCAATCTCCCTAATTTTTTAGCCATTCCAAGAACTATTGGTTTCCAATCAAAGATCCAGGTGAGTCTAACACTCATCATTCTTCATTTTTCTAGATTAGGGAATTTGTTTTTGTTATTCTTCTTCTAAATCCCTAAAACCATATTTTTTTGCATCAAATCGTAGGTTGAGGATTCAAATAGTGTTCAAATTCGAATGGAATTATGTGGTCTATAAGACATATCCCATAGTATTGGTGATGGTTTATGAAAATGTAGTTGTGATATTGGTTCCTTCTAGTAGTTATGTTGATTTACATAGTAAGAAATGACAAATTGGTTGGTTAAATGGTAAGTTAAAACACTCATGGCCCCTGTGGGATTCATTGAGGTTAATTTTATTAGGTGAATGGCCACCCATAGGTTATGCCACTTCTTGAAAATGGAAATTAAAATTTTAAATGTATAATTTTGTGGTCATAAGGTAGAGTCCATGATAAGTATGCTGACATGTTAAATTGGGTTAATAGAGGTATCTAATGGTAATTGGGATTAGTTAATAAATGGAATAAGGGGGGATTTGGTATAATATTATCTAACATTGATGAATTAAGTTGAATGTGTTAAATGATTTATGGATTATAATGAAATTTTGTAAGTATATTGCGGAAATGTGAATGATGAATGCGAAAAATTGGGAAAATAGTAAAATGAGATATGTTTTAATAGGATAGGGAATGTAAATGACAATGTTAAAGTGGGTTAAGGCATGGAGATGGAATATTTATTGAATGAGTAACAGTTATACCCTGTAAATGTGATAATGAGTTTGATATGTGAATTGGTATGTGTGGTTAATGATTAAAGATGAATCTGCACATGGATTTGTGTTATGTGTGGGGTATTGGACTTTAGTATCTAAACCCATGGTTCTGGTTGGAATCAGGATCCAAATCCCAACCATAGAATGCATTGGTTAGGTTTTTCTAACTAAGGATCTATTCCCCTAACGGTTTCTTTTGTTGAGACTACCTAAATCAAGGCTTAATAGTATGTGTGATGTGATTTTTTGTGAAATGTTTCCCCTAATGAAATATGGAACTTAACTTAATTCTTAGGTAGAGAAAATGATCAGCATACACTAGAGTGAAATTGATTAATATTCCTAACCATAGAAATAAATTATGAAAATGGTTTAGGTGAACTTTATAACTAATAGAAACCAGTTTAACATTTGTTCCTCTTGTTGTTTATTTATTACGTGATACACTATAAATTTAGACTCAATATTTTTTAGACACTATGGGTGGTGGCCTAAAGAGTAATACTAACACCCTATTCAGGCTACCATTAGGTAGCCGAGTAGATTTCATGGTTGCACATCAGGACAAGGGAAATGACCATATTCTAGATTATTGATTGGGGCATGGAAGGTTCATGAATGAAAAATATGGACATGGATTCAGTACTCATTTTTGGGAATCTTTTTTCCCTTCATTTTGGATTTTCCAGGCACTTGGAATTGTATGAAATGAAATAATAAATTTACTATTTCATTATGGGTCTAACACTCTAATATTATTTTGAATTTTTTTCGAATTAATTTAATCATTTTCATGTCACACAACATCTAGATTGTCATGTGGTACAAGAAGCATTTAGTTAGCATTCTTTACAGGCAAGATCGAGTTTTACCACCATTTAATGGTGCACCAATGTTAAAACTAATTTTTGGGACCTATATACATTTAATTTGTAAAAATAAAATTCATTTTTAATTATTAATGTAAAAAGTAGATTATAGTGAGTTTTTTTATTTTCAGAGAAGTTTCATTTTTTGATGAATAGGGAAAAATACTGTATCGTAGTTAAAAACTACCTTTTAATTAAAACTGTAAATAATTTTAAATTATATATAAATTTTCTATTTTCTATCAAAATAGATCAATAATAAATATATTAAACCAATTTAGTTCATTGAAATTTTTTTATGTGTAAATTGGTTATACAATGTTATTGAACTTATGAATGTTTTTTCTTTAAAAACTCAAATTCCAACCACGTTTTCCCGATTAGCATTAAACGTAATCTAGAAAATTATATGATTTGAATTTGGAAACAAGGAAATAAATGGTTGAAATAGGTATTATATTTTTATTTTAATATGATCAACTTAATTTTTGACAAAAAAATATTAGTGAATGTGATTAAAATTAATCATAATGACTAAGGTAAAATTAAGCTTAATTTGAGTATAAACAATACAATTAATGGATATAATGTCCTAGAAACATGTAAAAAATACATTAACATAACATATTTCAAATATATCACTTAATGGTATGAAATTTTATGATTTAGTGTAATATTATTCAATAAATGTTTTCTATTTCATAACATATGTAAGAAAAGATACAAAAAAGGAAAATTCCTCACCTCTAACTTTTATAAAACTTATGGATATGGAAAAAGTAATATATTTTCGGTTAAACATTAAATTTTATAAAATTAAATGATTTTTTTATCATAATTACTTATAAATATTTTTGATAGATGTTTTAGTTACTTAAAATGCATAAGAAATGCCAACATAGTGATTATTTAGTTAATAACTAACTAAAATAAATAATAATCAAAATATTAATAGTGATGTAAATTTATGGAATTATTGTCATTAATTATTTATGTAGATGATTATATCTTTTTAAAACATTTTATGTTAATATATTTGTTTTCTGATGTTGTTTTTATATTTATTAAATTTAAATTAAATAAATAACATCAAAATTGACAATAATGTTATTGTACAATAAATGATATTTAATTAAATGTTTTAAATATAATTAAAATACTAAATTCAGAAATGTTATTTTTAAATATTAATAAATTTAAAATATCATTAATTCATGTACCAATTTATCTTTTATAATTAACATATTGACCCATAGATAGTAGAAACATTGTTAGAACATTCCCAGTTAAAGCAGTGTCGTTGCATGTTGCATGCACTTGTATTAAAATGTATTTCCATCAAAAATGGAAATTTTATATTTTATATTATATATCATAATTATAAGTAAGTGGGTGTATTTTTTTTTTAATATATCTAACTTTAATTTATACCTAATGGTTAAATAACATATGTTAGAATACAAGATACATTAATAAAAATAAAAAGATAAAATTTATGAAAATTAAATGTCATGGAAGAAAGTTATAAAAGTTCACTTATTTTTGTGTGGAGTATATTTGTTTTGGACATGATTCAACATAAATACATTATTTTTATATTTATGTGGCACATTCAGGAAGGGAGATGTTCCATTATTGTATCCCTTTTGGTATTTACAAGAGTGCCACTCATCCTCCACTATAAAAAGGCCTCTTCTCCTCCCACTTCTACACACTTCTCATGCCACATTGGCTCAACCAAGATATTACAAATTGCTCTGAAAAATACCTACCCAATAATATAATACTCCCTTAGGTATAAATACATTAATATAATCCCTTTGGTACAAACTAAAAGGCGTTACCCAAAGAATAGGTAACATCTTTGCTCAAGCTATTCAGTTTTATTTTCATTGTACACCCACAAAAAATTATTATTTAATTATTATACATCAAAAAATTATCATAAATATACTTAGATGTTTTGATTCTAATTTGTTTACATACACATACAGACACTTCCATCTAATGGGTATTGAATATACTATTTATGTGTACGGCGGACTATCGCCTCACGAAACAGTGATTGTTCGTTTATCCTCTACCACCTTCCATTACAAGGAATTACGATTGGAAAAATAATTATATATATATATATATATATATATATATATTATATTTCTTATATATTTATAATTTTTAAATTATTTTATAAAAAATAAATTGATACATTCCATCTTGTTTAAATATGATAACATCGTTTGCAGATGTGTGGACAATTGACTTCTCAATGTGATGTGATTCATTCGCACTTTACCTAAAATATGTTAAGGATAGTTTTAGTGAAAGTATATGATATATTTAAAATAAAAATTAGAATTTAATGATATTATATACATATTTATATATATTTCATTTTCTTACTTTCTTTCAATACGACAACAAAAAGGGACTGGTGTTCATGCGTATGTGCGACCCACCATATCTAGGAATGGTGTATTCCATTTCATCATTCGATTTTTTATAAACAATTATAAATTCTTATATAATAAATACATATGATATTTATATAATTTTTTACATTAATGGAGTAATTAAATCATGATCTAAGTGAGATGATCAAGAATAATATTTCAAAAATATGTACGAAGAACAAAGCACATATTACCCAAAGTGAAACCTTAACATATACTTAGTAATAAGCAGGAAATATAAATTCATACTAAAATAATATATATTATTAGATATTACAATATGTTTCTATAAAATATTTATAATAGACTAATATTTACTATAAAAGAGGTTTATACAAGTATGATGGGAACCAAGAATTAATGTAATGGAATTTCATCTCATATTTTATTTCCATGAGATACATTCCATATTCACTAAAATATTATTTTGTGTTGGGAATATAATACCAATTTACATGTTATATATTTAATTTAAATTATTTAATGATATTAATATCAAAAAATAATGTAATTATTTCATGGGGTTACAATTCTAATGATACTGAAGTAGTAAGGGTTTTCTCCTATCACTATTAATTTTCATGAGACACAAGCCTTGTTCACCACATATTTCATATATGTGTTGTTTTTACTACACATGGATGTATCTAGTGATTATTATTATTAAATATATAGATAGTTTAATATCTTTTTTTATATTTCTTTTTGGGTTTTATGTAAAAAAAGTTACCAAATCAGTGCAGTAGTTTGGTCTTAATTTTCTTTATTTGAGACACATTCTATGTTATGCACCTATATTACATTTTGAGGTGTATATACAGACATTTGACATGTTATATCATATAAATATTTATTTTAATGATATATTATTATTCATTTAATTTAATTTTCCAACATAGGGAGTATAATTCAATGTTACCAAGCGGTAATAGTTTTTTGAAATAATATCATCATTTATCGAGATTGTTTATGATTATTCTTCATTTGATGAAATATTATGATCCATCTCTCAACTAAACTGGAGTATTATCTTATAATATATTTTTACATGATATATTAATGTATTATTACCATTTTACACTCCTTTGATCTGAATATATCTATGAAAATGTTTTTATGAATATTTGACATTCTTTCTCCTTTTGGTCGAAAATATGTGTTCTTTCAAAACCATGATTTTTTTAAAAAAAAACTCAAAATGTTTTACTATTATCATATGATATTAATGGAAATTTTTACAAATCTTTTACATTTTGAAAATGGGTTTAGGAGGAATATTCTTATAATTTTCTAATTAAGACACTTTTCTAAACATTTAAGGTAAAAAAGGAATATTCTGCAGGTACGGACATGCCTTCCATCATAACCATCATTTCCTTGAATATTACTTTTTACATTTACAAGTTTATTTTTAGGGAAATAAGTTTTCAAATTATTCTATAAATTCATTGTTTTTAATTATTTTTACGGAAAATTTATATATTTTTTTTTTGTTTTAACCAATGTTTTTTAAATGTTTTCAAGTTTTCGTTATAAGTTTTCAAATTATTTTAAAATAAATGTTTTTAAAAATGTATTCAATATATATTTATATGTTTCTAAGAGAAATTGTTTTCAAAATGATTTCAATCCTTCTTTCAATGTTTTCAATGTATTTCAAATGAAGATGTGTTTCAGAAGGTTCTATGTTTTAAAAATCACTTTTCAATGAAGAAAGGATATGTTCCTCAAGATATGTTTTCAATCCATATTTCCAAGTTATTTTCTATCTAATATTACATAATTTTATGTTATTAAAGACCTTGTAGGAAATTATCCAATGTTTCCATTCATATTGTTTCTTAAATGGTTTATATTTTAATGGAATGATTCTTATGAAACCTATTTCTCATCCTTTGGTTATATGATTTTGAAACCTAATTATTTTCATGCAGTATGATTTGATGAAATTATTATGAAACCTATTTCTTCTCCATAGGTTATGATGTGATGAAATTTAAATGATACCCATTTCATGTCATGAGATTTGATTTTATTTTTATAAAACCCATTACTTTTCATGGGTCATGATATGGTGAATCTTTTCTAGTACATACTTGTAAGAGTTCATTATGTGAGATGTGGGACCTATATCTAACTCTAATGAATTGGATAATGATGGATGATTCATGTGTTTAAATGTAATATGTGAACCTGATTACATATTCACAATGTTATTCATAGACATGGATGCATTCTCATAAGTTCACGTGTGAACCAAATTACATGTTCACCATGTTATTAGTGATCCTTATTATGTATTCTTAATGTTATTCCTGAACCTAATTACATGTTCACAATGTTATGCATGGACCTAGTTTCATATACATTATATTATTCGTGAACCTGATTATATGTTCACAATTTTATGTGTGAACCTGATTGTATGTTCACAATATTATGAATAGACCTGGTTTCATGTCCATAAGACAATGTCAGGGCCTTATTTCATGTCCATAGCTTAATGTGTGAACCTGTTTCTACTTATACATGTTAATGATGATATATGTTTATGTTTACTCCAAAATTACAGGTTTTATTCCTATGTTTTGATTTAATGGATTATGTTCTCTATTATCGTATGATTCTTGCCTTATGAACTTCTAATATTTATGCCATGATTTAATTTCACGATCTTTGATATGTATGGTATGAACTTTTAATGACATGACCATGTTCTGATAAACTTATGACTGTGTTATTAAAACATATTTATTTTATTTACCCTTACTGATCATTTTAGCTCACCCCTTTCCTAGTTTCCTTTCCCAAGGTTATGTTGAATGATTTTTATGTAGAATTAATTAGGTGGAGAACTTTTTTGGAATATTGATGATCTTTCACCGAGTTAAAATATTTTTGTTCCGTGTTTTAAAAGGTACTAAAATAATATGGTCATTGGGAATCTATTTTTATAATGTATTAATTATTCTGAAAAAATTATCTAATATCTATATACCATAATACGGGATCACTATATTTTTTTGAGAAAATGTTTAGTCGTACTTTAGAAACTCAGTTGAGAAAACTTTAGTGAGATCCTTTTGAATAATTCTAAGGTAATGTCTAAGGATGTCTCAATGGATAAGTATAAATATGAGTAAATGTTTATAAAAATGTCCTGGAATTTTGATAAAGGATAGAGTGATGGTTTTACTAAAAATATATCTATGTATGGATACTAAATGTGGATATGGATCTGGAAGAAATCTACCTAGGGGTAATAAATCTAACAATGTGTGTTAGCACTAACTCGATGTATCCTATTACATGATTATGGGCCTTTATACAAATTTAGTTTGACTGTTCTGAGGTATAAGATTTGAGAATTCCCAAACTCTTTACGAACCATCATGAAGTATTTGAATAGAATATGACTATGAATAAACTATGATAAACCTAAAGTGTCCATGGTTAAAAATTAACTGTCATGATTTAGACATCCTACAAATAATTTTCCTTGATTTTTTGTGTAAAGACCCGTAAAATTTAAGGGAAATTTTATCTTAATTTTCTTTGGAATTTTACAAGAGCGTGGTTTCTGACGACACCTGATTCCGAGGCCCGGAGTGCCCGGAATCATTTTCCCAAGTTTGGCTCAGGTACCTTCAGTGAACGAACGAGCGGGAATTTCTAACTTTTGAACCGGTGCCCGGAATCAAATTTTGAGGGCACCGATGAACTCACAGCGCCGATATTCGCCTAAGGAGACCTTTTCCGAGGTTGCGTTTATTGCGGGTTGAGAGTTAGTTTTTGGGATTTTAGAATAAGTTAAATAAAAATTGTGGAATACAAATTTTATTTAATCTTGTTAGTTTTTTTCTCCCAAAGGGAGTTAGAGGTGGGACCCACATCCACTGAACCTCTCTTGGGATGATTAAGTGTGGTGGGTCCAACACGAAGCATAACTCTTCATCTTCTCTTTTTTTTAAACTCCCAATAACCCCTCTTTAATTAACTTGACAAGTTGGGTTATTAAATGGGTTGAGTTGTTAAATTTCAAACCTTCGAATTTCAAAATGGTTTGGTTGAGTAAATAAAATAAGACCTTAGCTTATTTTATTTGGGTTAGAATTCTCTAGACAATCTTGAGAGAATTTGGAGCCTTCTTCTTCTTCTTTTCAAACTTTGACGAAGAACGCGAAGAACTTTCGGACATCGACGAAGAACGCCACGTTCTCGGGAACCGTCTTCCGCGACGCCATACCCGCGACACCGACGACGTACTTCTTCCGCGTCATCTCTTCCGCGACGGTTTCCCGCGACGAAATCGCCGTCAAAGAGCTTCGAATCCTCGCTTCACGACATCGACGTCCTTTCCCGCGACGCCGACCACCGCGACGCTCGTCTTCCGTGGGTCGTTGACGATCATCATTCTTGAAACCGAGGTAGGGGTTTGTTGTTGATTATTTATTTATTTCCCGTTCTTGGTTCTTGCATGACAATCTTGAGGATAAATGTTTATATGCTGTCATCTAACGAGAGGGGGGGCCGGACCGCACAAACACGGCCAAAACCCCCTCCTTGATCTTGAATATTTCTTGCGGATGAAGCGAGATGGCGTGGTGTCATCGCACCACGCGGGAATCACAAGGCTATAATTGCGAGGCGCCGTCGCGCCGCACCGTGGAATGTTTCTCAAGAACGCGACGCCGTCGCGCCTCGTCAAAGGAAACCGAAGGCGCCGCGGCCGAAGAGGGGCCGCGCCAGAGGGGCGCGGTGCCGTCGCACCGCGCCGGATGACGAAGGCCGCGGCCGGTTCCGGGCCACGGCGGAACGGGAAGAACGGGTGCCAGCCGGGCCGTCGGTGTCGGAAGCCGGAAAGGGCACCGACCTCGCCGGTCTCATTGAAGAAAAACCAGCTGGCCAGTTCGGGCCGGCCGGAAGGGAGGCAAAACCAGGGGAAAATTAATTCCCCCAGCCATCCAAAATGCCCCCCCCCATTAGGAGGGGGCCCGGTTTCACAAAGGGGGCAGGTGGCCCTCCGTTTTTTTTTTCTCAAAAACAGTCCCCCACGTGGGGGGGGCCGTTGACCGAAGGCGCGGCATCCAGCCGCGCCGCCAGCAGAGGAGGGCGGGGGCCTTACCCCCCCGCGCGTGGCACCCGAGCGGCGCACCGGCCGCGCCACCGCGCCGGACCGCGCCGCCATGTCGGGCCGGGTCGGACTCGGGTTGGGGCGACCCGGTTCGGGCCGACCCAGGGGGGGTCGGGCCTGGTCGGCCCGGACCCTGACCCCCCGTTTTCGAATCGACTTCAGTCTTTTGTCCATAACATGAGATACGGACCTCCGATTGACGAACCGTCAGCGGTGATGCGATCCTTGAATCGAGACGGTCGATTCGGTATATTGCATTCAAAGTTTCGGAATACTTTTATTTCGGCCGGGTTGGTTCGTACACGAAACCAACTGGGCCCTCGGAGCGAAAACACTCATATCTTGAGCTACGGACATCCGATTGACGTACCGTCAGCTTTGTTGAGTTCCTCTTATTGAGACAGATCTCTTGGCATACTCCGCCTATGGTTTGGAAGTAGGTGGAGTACGGTCGGGTTGGTTTTTCCTTAAAAACTAACTGGGCCCCTGTGACGAAAAAGCCAATAACTCTCAGACCGGGCGTCCGATCGACGCGCCGTCTGTTGCGTTGAGTTCCTGTTAAAGATACAGAACTTTTGGATACATAAACTCTGGACTATGTGACAGTTGATGTATCAGCCTCTCGACTCGTGGAGCGGACCCTCCCGAACGAGCTTGCTGTGTGCGGGAACCCTAGAGCTGGTTGCGACTGTGACTGCTACTTCTACTGCTACTGTGACTGCGACGACGACAGTACAGAGATCCTTGGTGGATTCGACGACGACTACATCACTCAGTGATCCTACATGGATCAGTGCTACAGGTCCTATGTGGGACCGATCCTATGTGGGTCCGATCCTCTGTGGGTCTGCGCTCAGCGGTCCTGTGTGAACCAGCGCCTACAGGTTCTGTGTGGGCCCGATCCTGTGTGGTTCATTGCGGGGGTTAGTTACCTATCGATCCTTCGTGGGTCCGACGACTTAGATGGATTAGAGATCATCTTTAACGTCTTTCGAAGAAGTATACCTGTGTGAGCTGAATCCTGTTGCTTTCCTGTGTGGATTGTGTTGTGCTATCCTGTGTGGATTTTGTTTTGCTTTCCTGTGTGGACTGAGTTGTACTTGGGCTCGGAGGTTTGAGCGTATTGGGATTGATAACTTAGGTATATGTATGGGCATATACCTAAGAAGTGTCGGTTGTTACTTCGTGATTGTATCTTTCTCTGTGGTTTATCCTTTGTGGATTTTGGGAGACCTTCAGGGGTCTCAGGGTCCCTACTGAGTAGCTTATACTCACCACTGCACGGGCTATGCCTGCACTACGTTGTGTTGGTTGCAGATGACGGACAGTGTTGATCGTGGCTGAGGCTTGCAGAGCAGAACGGTACCTGGAGGTGGACCACTGGGTGGGACATGCCCGGAGAAGACGATGGGACCCGAGGAGCAGTGGAGCTATCTGTACCAACCCTTCAGGTGGGATCTCCAGTGGACAGCTCGGCGTAGCGGCTTTTACTTTACAGTTGCTGTTTTTTCCTTTCAAATTGTACTTTACTTTCAGTTTGGGTTTGTATACTGGCCCATTTACTTTTCCGCACTTTCAGTTGTACTCTGTTCTTATTTAGTGTTGACTTTTTCTGCTTTCTTACTCTGTGGTGCTTGTTTACTTTATAAAGGCAATGCCTTCCCTTTTTACCGGTATTTACGCCTTGGTGCTAGTCGCCAGCCCCTGGCCTGTGGAAGGCGGGCTTGGGGTAGTCACGGCACAGGCCCTGAAGACGGGTCTTGACAAATTGGTATCAAAAGAGTTCGGTTCTACCGCGAACTCTGATCTTTTCTATGTGAAGCAATAATGTTTAGCGTATTGAGTGTGGTTATCAGTCCAGAGAGTCCAGTGTTGGTGCGGCGGCCGACGTATCCGTACACCAGGACCCTGACTACTGATTTCCGACTTAATTCACGAAAACATTGATTGTGTGTGTGTTTCAATGTTTTCTTTGTGATTACTTTATATCATCTCACCAGGTATACTGTTCTGATTGTGGCGCACCTATTTCCTTTTCAGGATGGCCCCACGACGGAAGCCAGCTTGGGTTCCGAGAGTCGAGCGTGATGACAGCCCACCGAGCGACGAGGCCTCGGTGCAGGGCCCTTTGTCAGCAGTGGCACCGGCGGTAGCACTACCCGCCGAGCCACCGATACTTCTAGAACCAGCCGCTGATGATGCACGTTGCCTCAGCGCACTGCATGAGTTTCAGCGCCAGCGACCGCCTAGGTTCCGTGGGGAGACGGACCCCCAGGCAGCCGAGGACTGGATGGCGGCAGTGGTACGTGTTTTTAAGCTAGTGAGGACACCTACATACCTCATGGTGATCCTCGCAGCGATCCTACTACACGCAGCAGCAGGACGATGGTGGAGCTTGATGCTCCAGGTGCACGATGAGGCATCTCTACTATGGACGGATTTTGAGAGCCTCTTCCGCTCAGAGTTCTTTCCATCCACCCTTCGTGAAGTGCGTATTCAGGATCTTCTTCAGCTGCGGCAGGGCAGCATGACGGTCGCTCAGTACTCGGCGAGATTTACTGATCTCTCACACTACTCGACCGACATGGTACATGAACCATTCTTCTAGGACCAAACCTTCGAGCAGGGTTTGAGACACGAGACCAGGGCATCGCTGATCTCCCTCAGCATACCGACTCAGACAGGAGTACTGGAGCGGGCCCTTTTGATCGAGCGTTTCTTTGCTGAGTCTACACTAGCGCAGAGACCCACCACAGGGCGGCACGTGGAAGAGTCATCTGCATAAGGCAGTCGACGGATGACTCAGGGGTCCAGGAAGACCAGACCTTCAGGCAGACGACCTCAGGACACTGGCTTTACAGTGCGGGGCACACAGCGCGGAGCCAGTCTTTCGAGAGGCAGACAATGCTACTTGTGCGGCGGGCAGGGCCACATGGCTCGTGACTGCCCGACCCGCCGTGCCGAGGAGTAGCAGACAGTTGAGGGACCACCGAGGTAGAGGAAGAGGGTCGACTGTGGCGGTCCGCAGGGAGGAGGCGAACGAGGCAGAGGAGATGGCTGAGCAGCAGGTGGTGGGAGATGCTTTGAGGCTCTGCCACCACCACCACCAGGAGGTCCACCCCGACCACAGGGAGCAGGCGGGCAGAGACAGGCACAGCTCCTGGGAGCAGAGACCTACGACCACGGTGCACCCGAGATGATTCAAGGTACTATCTATGTCTATTCCACCCTTGCTGCAGTACTTATAGACACAGGAGCGAGTCACTCTTTCATATCCACTTCCCTTGTTCGGAGCTCGGAGATTCCGACAGAGCCGTTGGCTCGATCCTTACGGCTAGAGACTCCTACGGGAGCAGACTCGACAATTACGCACTGTGGCCGGCAGTGCGAGCTTACTCTAGGAGGTGAGAACTTCGGCTGGGATCTTCTTGTAGCAGCGTCGAGGCCTTACGACGTCATCTTGGGCATGGATTGGCTATCTACGGTCCATGCACAGATTTACTATTTTAGGCGCAAGGTGCGATGTGTACACACCGACGGGAGCAGGTTCACCTTCACCGGCGAGAAGGGAGCCTTTGCAGCATAGGATGGAATTCCGCGGAGGAGAGGACAGCCCAACACTCATCAGTTGGCTAGCCTTATCCTTGGAGAAGTTGACATGCAGAGTCCTGGTTTTCCTACAGTGGTGGATCAGTTTGCGGACGTTTTTTCCGACGACATCCCAGGGCTACCTCCTCGCAGAGAGTTAGACTTTTATATTGACCTGTACCCCGGGACAACCCCGATATTCACTCCAACATATCAGATGGCCCCCTCCGAGCTTCGAGAGCTACGGGTACAGTTGGAGGACTTGCAGGGCAAGGGGTTCATCTGACCCAGTGTTTCACCCTGGGCTTCCACGATATTGTTCGCCAAGAAGGCGGACGGGAGCTTGCGACTTTGTGTTGATTGTCGTCTCCTGAACCAGGTAACAGTGAGAAAAAAGTATCCGCTATCGAGGATTGATGACCTCTTTGATCATCTCAAGGGAGCACAATGGTTCTCGAAGATAGACCTCAGGTCAGGCTATCATCAGCTCAGAGTCAGAGACGAGGACGTGCAGAAGACGACCTTCAGATGTCGGTATGGACACTATGAGTTCTTGGTTATGCCTTTCGGCGTAACCAATTCTCTAACAGTGTTCATGGCCCTCATGAACAGGATCTTTCAGCCATACCTCGATCGATTTGTCATGGTCTTTATCGACGATATTCTGATTTACTCGACGACTAAGATGGAGCAGCCTTCCTCCAGTCTCTCACAGTCACCCCTCCTCTACTACAGCAGGTCAGAGTGGCACAACATGAGGACGCTGACTGTGAGACACAGCGTGCACAGATATCCTCGGGACAGGCACCTGATGGTTTCTCCCTTGGAGCAGAGCACGACATCCTTTTCAGAGGACGTACAATGGTACCAGTTGCATTGCGAGAGGAGGTGATGAGAGAATTTCACATTTCTCCTTTGGAGGTACATCCAGGAGTGGCGAAGATGTACCAGGATCTCAGACGACAGCACTGGTGGACGGGCATGAAGAAGGCTGTAGCAGAGTTCATTTCTCGATGCCTCACCTGCCAGCAGGTGAAGGCAGAGCATCAGGTTCCAGCAGGCTTGGTACAACCCTTGGAGGTCCTGGAGTGGAAGTGGGATGACATATCTATGGACTTCATGACTGGAATTCCACGCACTTCCAGAGGTCACGACTCCATTTGGGTGATTGTTGACCGACTCACCAAGTCGGCACACTTCTTACCCATCAGAGAGAAGGGCTCAGAGGAGAGCTTGGGACATATCTACGTTCAGGAGATTGTGCGGCTCCACGGTGTTCCATCATCTATAGTCTCCGATCGAGATGCTCGTTTTACTTGTTGGCTTTGGAAGGGGTTGCAGGAGGCGTTCGGGACGCAGCTACATCTGAGCACAGCCTTTCACCCTCAGACGGATGGTCAGATGGAGAGGACCATTCAGACTCTCGAGGACATGCTCCGCGCATGTGTCCTCGACTTTGGCCGTAGCTGGGAGGACCACCTACCCTTGGTGGAGTTTGCGTACAACAACAGTTACCACTCCACCATCAGGATGGCACCGTACGAGGTGTTTTACGGCAGACCTTGTAGATCTCCTTTGTGCTGGACAGACCCTGGGGAGTCAGCACTTGTGGGACTGGAGATGGTCCAGGCCACGACAGAGAAGTTCTAGGTTATCCAGGAGCAGATGGGGACAGATCAGTGCCGGCAGAAGTCATACGCTAACAGGAGGCGGAGGCCACTAGAGTTCGAGGATGGCGACCACGTCTTCTTGTGGGTCTCACCTCGACGTGGTATTCAGAGATTTGGCCGAGGCGGCAAGTTATCTCCGCGCTTCATCGGACCCTTCCATGTCCTCAGCAGGATTGGTGAGGTAGCTTATTTCCTGGATCTACCACCTCAGTTGCACCGGGTGCACGACCTCTTCCACGTATCTCAGCTGAGGAGATACGTGCACGACCCGACGCACATCATTGACCATGTGGAGCTTGACGTTGACGATGGGGCGACTTTTACCGAGGTCCCGGGGGAGATAGAGGATCTACAGGAGCGGGTCCTATGTGGGCGATCAATTCCTCTTGTGCGCATCAGATGGCAGCAAGGGAACCTCCAGGAGAGCACATGGGAGCGGGAGGCTCAGATGCATGCTCAGTACCCTCATTCGTTTCCCTAGTTTTTATGTATCTTTATGGGGACGTAAAGCCCTGAGGTGAGAGTAATTTAAAGTCCCGTAAAATTCACGGGAAATTTTTTCTTAATTTTCTTTAGAATTTTACAAGAGCGCGGTTTCTGACGGCACCTGATTCCGAGGCCCGCAGTGCCCGGAATCATTTTCCAAAGTTTGGCTTGGGTACGTTCAGTGAACGAACGAGCGGGAATTTCTAACTTTTGAACCGGTGCCCAGAATCAAATTCTGAGGGTACCAATGAACTCGCAGCGCCGATATTCGCTTAAGGAGACCTTTTCCGAGGTTGCGTTTATTGCAGGTTGAGAGTTAGTTTTTGGGATTTTAGAATAAGTTAAATAAAAATTGTGGAATACAAATTTTATTTAATCTTGTTAGTTTTTTTTCTCCCAAAGGGAGTTAGAGGTGGGACCCACATCCACTTAACCTCCCTTGGGGGGATTAAATGTGGTGGGGCCCACACGAAGCATAACTCTTCATCTTGTCTTTTTTTTAAACTCCCAATAACCCCTCTTTAATTAACTTGACAAGTTGGGTTATTAAATGGGTTGAGTTGTCAAATTTCAAACCTTTGAATTTCAAAATGGTTTGGTTGAGTAAATAAAATAAGACCTTAGCTTATTTTATTTGGGTTAGAATTATCTAGACAATCTTGAGATAATTTGGAGCCTTCTTCTTCTTCTTCTTCAAACTTTGACGAAGAACGCGAAGAACTTTCGGACATCGACGAAGAACGCCACGTTCTCGGGAACCGTCTTCCGCGACGCCATACCCGCGACACCGACGACGTACTTCTTCTACGTCATCTCTTCCGCGACGGTTTCCCGCGATGAAATCGTCGTCAAAGAGCTTCGAATCCTCGATTCATGACATCGTCGTCCTTTCCCGCGACGCCGACCACTGCGACTCTCGTCTTCCTCGGGTCGTTGATGATCATCGTTCTTGAAACCGAGGTAGGGGTTTGTTGTTGATTATTTATTTATTTCTAATTCTTGGTTCTAGCAAGACAATATTGAGGATAAATTTTTATATGCTGTCATCTAACGAGAGGGGGGGCCAGACCGCACAAACACGGCCGAAACCCCCTCCTTGATCATGAATATTTCTTGCGGATGAAACGAGATGGTGTGGTGCCATCACACCACACGGGAATCGCAAGGCTATAATTGCACGGCACCGTCAAGACGCGCTGCGGAAAGTTTATCAAGAACGCGACGCCGTCGCACCGCGTAAAAGGAAACCGAAGGCGCCGCGGCAGGAGAGGGGTCGCGGAAGAGGGGCGCGGTGCCGTCGCACCGCGCCGGACGACGAAGGCCGCGGCCGGTTCCGGGCCGCGGCGGAACGGGAAGACCGGCGGCCAGCCGGGCCGCTGGTGTCGGAAGCCGGAAAGGGGACCGGTCCCGTTGATGAAAAACCGGCCGGCCAGGTCGGGCCGGCCGAAAGGGAGGCAAAACCGGGGGAAAATTAATTCCCCCGGCCAGCCAAAATGCCCCCCCCCCATTAAGAGGGGGGCCGGTTTCACAAAGGGGGGCAGGCGGCCCCCCGTTTTTTTCTCAAAAGCAGGCCCCCACGTGGGGGGGCTGTTGAACCAAGGCGCAACATCCAGCCGCGCCGCCAACAGAGGAGGGCAGGGGCCTTGCCTCCCCGCGCGTGGCACCCGAGCGGCGCACAGGCCGTGCCGCCCCGTCGGACCGCGCCGCCGTGCCGGGCCGCGCCGCCGTACCGGACCGCGCTGCCGGCCGGGCCGGGTTGTACTTGGGTTGGGTCGACCCAGGGGGGGGTCGGGCCGGGTCGGCCCGGACCCGTACCCCCCGTTTTCGAATCGACTTCGTTCTTTTGCCCATAACTTGAGCTACGGACCTCCGATTGACGAACCATCAGTGGAGATGCGATCCTTGAATCGAGACGGTCGATTTGGTATATCGCACTCAAAATTTCGGAATACTTTGTGTTCGGTCGGGTTGGTTCGTACACGAAAACAACCGGGCCCTCGGAGCGGAAACGCTCATATCTTGAGCTACAGACGTCCGATTGACGTGCCGTAAACTTTGTTGAATTCCTCTTAGTGAGACGGATCTCTTGGCATACTCCGCTCGAGGTTTGGACGTAGGTGGAGTACGGTCGGGTTGGTTTTTCCTTAAAAACTAACTGGGCCCCTGGGACGAAAAAGCCAATAACTCTCAGACCGGGCGTCCGATCGACGCGCCGTCTGTTGCGTTGTGTTCCTGTTGACGATACAGAACTTTTGGATACATCAATTTTGGACTATGTGATAGTTGATGTATCAGCCTCTCGGCTCGTGGAGCGGATCCTCTCGAACAAGCTTGTTGTGTGCGGGAACCCTGGAGCTGGCTGCGACTGTGACTGCTACTGCTACTGCTACTGTGACTGCGACGACGACAGTACAGAGATCCTTGGTGGATTCGACAACGACTATAGCACTCAGCGATCCTACGTGGATCAGTACTACAGGTCCTGTGTGGGCCCGATCCTGTGTGGGCCTGATCCTGTGTGGGTCTGCGCTCAGCGGTCCTGTGTGAACCAGCGCCTACAGGTCCTGTGTGGGCCCGATCCTGTGTGGGTCATTGCGGGGGTTAGTTACCTATCGATCCTTAATGGGTCCGATGACTTAGATGGATCAGAGATCATCATTATCGTCTTTCGAAGAAGTATACCTGTGTGAGCTGAATCTTGTTTCTTTCCTGTGTGGATTGTGTTGTGTTATCCTGTGTGGATTTCGTTTTGCTTTCCTGTGTGGAATACGTATACTTTCATGTGTGGACTGAGTTGTACTTGGTCTCGGAGGTTGGAGCGTATTTGGATTGATAACTTAGGTATATGTATGGGCATATACCTAAGCAGTGTCGGTTGTTACTTCGTGATAGTATCTTTCTCTGTGGTTTATCCTTTGTGGATTTTGGGAGACCTTCAGGGGTCTCGGGGTCCCTACTGAGTAGCTTATACTCACCCCTGCACGGGCTATGCCCGCACTACGTTGTGTTGGTTGCAGACGACGTACATCGTTGATCGTGGCTGAGGCTTGCAGAGCAGAATGGTACCTAGAGGTGGACCACTGGGCGGGACATGCCCGGAGCGGACGACGGGACCCGAGGAGCAGTGGAGCTATCTGTACCCACCCTTCAGGTGGGATCTCCAGTGGACAGCTCGGCGTAGCGGCTTTTACTTTAAAGTTTCTATTTTCCCCTTTTGTGTTTTACTTTACTTTCAGTTTGGTTTGTATACTGGCCCATTTACTTTTCCACACTTTCAGTTGTACTCTGTTCTTATTTAGTGTTTACTTTTTCCACTTGCTTACTCTGTGGTGCTTGTTTACTTTATAAAGGAAATGCCTTCCCTTTTTACCGGGATTTACGCCTTGGTGCTAGTCGCCAGCCCCTGGCCTATGGAAGGCGGGCTTGGGGTAGTCACGGCACGGGCCTCGAGGACGGGTCGGGACATTTTGGTTTTCTTATATGATATGTGTTTCTCACACAAGGCATTTTGGTTTTAGTCACTAGAGGGAACTAGAAGGAAGATGGTTAACATTGAATGTATCAGATGAGGAATGTGTGGGAATTATGAAAATTCACCTTCCTTTTTGGGGAAAGAGGTGAAGTGGATCAAGGAAGAAAATGGGTGAAGTTTTTCTGATATTATGTAATTATACCTTTTCATGAGAGTTCTTCACATTTAGAAAAAAGGATCTTGAAAAAAAATGTTATCCGAGCACCTTCATTTCTGATGAATCACATGGACCCTTAGGTCATCAATGATTTATGGATTTTTCCTTTTTATCTTTATCCTAAACTTGTTCTCTATCACTCTCCATTATAACATGATGGTCTGATTTATATTCCATGCCAATTTTTCCACTTAACCCTATGTTCTCCTATGTTGGAAGCTGGTTATGAGTTACTTTGGGTAACTTTTACTATTCCTTCTATTTTTTAGCTTGTTTTAGTATTTATTTTTTTGATGTGGTTTTCTATGAAAGGAACCTTTAAGTACTAATTATGAGAACCCTGATTTTATTAAAAACTTAAACAAGATTTATTACATAAAACATAACTTGATACAACAAAAAAGATCGAGAGGTTTAGTGTCTTTGGGGCTTAGGATCATACATAAAAACTTAAAACATGAAATACAACATCTTTATTGAAAACTTCCTTTACATGACCACTACATTCCCCCGTACTTAGCATTGCATGGAATAATATGAGGACAGGCATAAGAAAACAGTGAGCTATAAAGACCAGTAAGGGAGTACTCATGGAATAACCTAAGGAGTACAATACATGTTATAAAATAGTCATATAAATAGAGCATAAGAGAAACATGAACATAATGGCATGATAAAGCAAGATAATCATAACATGGAAATGTGGCAACAACACTTAACATGGAATTTGCATGAGCCAAGGGTCATTTTACATGGAGCATGAGTAAATCCTCATTGCACAAAAAGCATGAGTAAACCCTCTTTTCAATTGAATTATCATGAGTAAACACTCATTTCACATGATGTATCATGATACTATACTTTACCCAATGCATTGGAGCGCTATAAGGGCACAACCCTCTTAAACATTTCATTTCATGCATAAGTGTGCCACATGGATCATAAAACATGGATTCATAAAACCTAATCATTTATTCCATGATAAAGTAATGTGGAATCAATACATGAGAATTTTTAATCAATACGTAAATGGGCATAAAGGTGAATACCCTTGATGGAGAAATGGGCATGGTATCCACTACACAATGGCATTCTCTTAGAAAAATGGTGCGATTTCGGCAGCGTAACAGCGTGACATAAGAATTCATAAAAAATGGTTGATGAGAGAGAAAGGGGTTCCTCATCATATTTACATGTAATGGACAGTAACGAGGTCATATAGATACATGTGCCAACAATTGTAATGGAATTTAGGTTCATGATAAAAAAGTATTACTTGAATGCAAATGAGGGGAGAGAAGTTCCTTTCCGAATTTTGGCTTAGTAACAGGTGTACATGGGAGGCATTTAATGAGAGAAAAAGGGGTATCCAATCATTCAAAAATAAATAGAGAAGAATAAGGGAGGTGTGAAACCATACCCTAACATTCATAATTGAAATTAAAATGGAAAAACAACTTAATGAAAATTGGACAAAAATGAGAAAGGAAGAAAAAACCCTTACTTGGAAGTGTGCTTCCAAAGGATAGAGAGAGGCTTGAGAGAGGATTCTTGGGACCTTGAGGCACCTTGGGAGGATTCTAGAGAGAGTAGGTTAGAGTTTGTATGAACTCCAAAGGCTTTGAGTGAGGAGGAAGTGGGAGCTTGGGTGGGTTTATATAGGAAATGTGAGGGAATTCTATATTATTTAGGTTTGGGACCCCTTACAATAATTTAATCCAAACCACAAACCAGCCCATGGTTTTTCCCATGGTTATTGGAAAAGGTTTATTGGAAAATAATATTTTATAAGGCTATAGTCCTAGCTTTTTAAAATAATGGGGTTGCTTATGTGGAGGTGAGTCACACTCCCATGGAAACCAATTTAAAAAGACAAGGTGTTTAATATGTTTTGAATAGTCCATTAATGCTTTGAAAAGTAAGTCAAACAAACCCAACATGACATTATTTTAATGTTAAAACATATATTGTCTGAACATAAAGCTTATAGTATTTTATTACATCACTATTGGGTCATTATGATGTCATAAAACACATTATATATTTAAACTGTTTTTAATTTTTACCCAAAAATTTGACTGTCTCAGAAAATTATAAAAAATTTACCGTTGGATAATTTCGACGTCCTGATCCCAAAAATAACATTTATTTTATATAAATAATTTTCAAAATTTGTTATTTTTCACTTTTAAAATAAAAACTGACATTTATCAAAAATTCACGGGTTTTGACAAAAATGGATTTCAAACCTTAATAAAACTTATAATTGCATTAATACAATTATATGATCATTTATACATAATAATATTAAATTAATAATAATAATAATAATATTTTATAAAAATATTATTTAATTAAAAAATCCTTTAATTTAATAAAATATATTTCTTGATTAAATAATAACTAAAAACATCATTTGTACTTTAAAAACTATTTACAATGTATCAATAATGACAAGAAAGTATATACATTATTATATACAAAAATAATGTAAATTAACATAGTACTAGCGATTTGTTATATAACCCCTTAAAACAACCGCATAAGACATAAGGGTATGGTGTGCGATGGTGATAGACTCTTGGGGGGGCTTAGATAACATCGCCCGTGTGGTAATCTCTATAAAATTCCACTTTTCCCATAGACGGTCCCATTAAAGCTTGACATGAAGAATATCAGCTTGGGCTTAGTCAAGAGCGAAGCCCAAAAATGCCACCTCTTTTCCAAGCTCCGACAAATGGGCTTCGTATGGAGCAATTCTACTAGACGAGGCCATCACTTCTTTTGTCTGAGTAAATTGGATTTGTTAAAGCCCTATATTTATAATAATCATGTGATCACTGTTCAATGACTATAAAAGTAATGGTCACAATTCATAACATAAAACCAAAGAAGTTGACATTTTATATAAACATTTTACATAAAGAGACATTTAACTAGATCAAGTGGGATTTTGTGTTAATGAAACATTGGGTCGTTACAATATTCCCCCCCTAAGAAATTTTACCCTTGAAATTTCCCCTTTCCCACACTAAAACTGATGTGGGTAACTCATCTTCATCATTTCCTCTGATTCCCAAGTTGCTTCTTCAAACTTGTGGTTTCTCCACAACACCTTGATTAAGGGCATTGTCTTATTTCGTAGAACTGTTTCTCTATGATATAATATCTTCACTGGTTTCTCCTCGTAAGAATGATCATCCTCCAATTATACCACCTCAGAAGAGAGTATATGTGAAGGGTCTAGTATGTACTTCCTTAAGATGGATACATGAAAGACATCATGTACATTGGCCATGGTAGGTGGAAGTTCTAGTTGAAAGGCCACAGCCCCGACACGATCAAGAATCGTGAAGGGGCCAGTGTACCCTGGACTTAACTTCCCTTTCTTTCCAAACCTCATGACCTTCTTCCATGTAGATATGCCTAGAAAAACCATGTCTCCAACTTCAATCAGAAGGTCTCATCAATGATTATCTGCATAACTCTTCTATTGACTCTGGGATACCTTGATATGCTGCTGAATGGTTTTCACCTTCTCCATCATTTCCTCAACCATTTCTAGTCCAAGCAACTTACGTTCACCGACCTCATCCCAACATTCTGGTGTTCTGCACCTTTTCCCATACAGAGCTTCATATGGTGCCATTTGGATGCTCGAGTGGAAACTGTTATTATAAGAGAACTCAACCAGAGGACGATGTTGATCCCACCCTACTTTAAAGTCCATTGAGCATGATCTCAAGATGTCCTCAAGTGTTTGGATAGTCCTCTCATATTGGCCATCAGTTTGAGGATGATAGGACGTACTAAAGTTCAGTTCAGTATTCAGTGCATGTTGAAGACTCTTCCAAAACTTTGAGGTGAATCTTGGATCTCGGTCATATATAATAGATATTGGTACTCCATGCATCCTTACCACTTCCCTGATGTATATCTATGTCATTTGATCCAATGTGAAATCCTCCTGAATAGCAATGAAGTGTGCAATCTTTGTTCGACGATCCACAACAACCCAGATTGCATTGTTTTCCTTGTATGTCTTTGGAAGTCTGGCGACAAAGTCCATGGTGATGTTCTCCTATTTCAATTATGGTATGGGAAATGGTTGCATCATCCCCTTATACTTCTGCCTCCCTACCTTCACTTGCTGACACACTAGGCACTTTGATGTATATTCATCAATCTCCTTCTTTATATTATCCCACAAAACGTTTTCTCGATGATCTCGATACATCTTTCTGCTCCCGGGGTGAATAGAGAAATTTGAACTATGTGCATCATCCAAAAGTTCATTCATCAGCTCTAGACTTTATGGAACACATAGTATTTTCCCAAACCACACAATTCCTTCTTCATTAACATTAAACACCGACAATTTTAGTTTTTCGATAGCTTCCACTTTTTCCTGAATTCCCACATCATCCTTTTGAGTATCCTTTAACCTTTCCAAAAGATACGATTGAGCAATAATTTGTGAAAGGATTGATTATGTTCTCTTATTTATGATTCCTATGTCCATCTTCATCAAGTGTAAGAAGATTGGATCCTTCTCAGTTCTCATCATTGATAGAATCACTGGTTCCTTTTTACTTAGGGCATTTCCCGCCTTGTTTGCTTTGCCAGGGTGGTAATGGATTGAACAGTAATAATCCTTGATGAGCTCTATCCATCTTCTCTAGAACATATTAACCTCTTTCTATGTGAATATATAATTAAGACTCTTGTGGTCAGTATATATCTCACATTTCTCTCTATAGAGATAATTCCGCCAGATTTTCAAGGCAAAGATCACAACTGCCAACTCCAGATCATGTTTTGGATAGTTTTGCTCATGGATTTTCAAATTCCTTATGGCATAGGATATCACTTTATCATTCTGCATCAGCACACATCCTAAGCCCTTCTTTGAAGAATCACCGAATACCACAAAAAGGTCCCCACTTGTGGGTAAAGTGAGAACGGGTGCAGTGATAAGCCTCCTTTTCAACTCTTTGAATCTTTCTTTGAATTTATCAATTCAAGAAAACTTTACTCCCTTTCGATTTATCTTGGTAAGAGGGTTGGACAATCGTGAGAAATTTCTCACAAATCGTTGATAATATTCAGCTAACCCCAAGAAGCTACGGGTATCCGTTACCAATGTTGGCCTCGTCTATTCGTCAATTGCATTTGTTTTGTAGGGGTCCACAGATATCCCATTGCTTGTGATGATATGCCCCAATAATGAGAATTCCTTCAACCAAAACTCACAATTTATGTACTTTTCATAGAGTTTCTCTTTGTGAAAAATCTCTAGTACAGTTCTTAAATTCTCTACATGATCCTCCTTGGTTTTGGAGTATATTAGAATGTCATCTATAAAGACTGCCAAAAATTTGTCAACGTAATATTTAAAGACTCTATTCATAAAGTCCTTGAATATTTCGGGAGAATTGGTGAGTCCAAAAGGCATTACTATGAATTCATAGTGTCCGTATCTTGTACGAAAAGCAGTCTTGGGGATATATTCCTTCATCACCCTTACTTAATAATATCCGACCAAAAATATACCTTAGAGAAGTATTGTACTCCACATATCTGATCGAACAAGTCATCGATCCGTGGCATAGGATACTTCTTCTTTATCGTGATTTTGTTAAGTTCACGATAATCGATGCAAATCCACATTGACCAATCCTTCTTATTGATGAAGAGGACTGGTGCACCCCATGGTGAAGCACATGGGCGTATAAACCCTTTATCGAGATTCTCCTGTAGTTATTTCTTCATCTTTTCAAGTTCAACGACAGCCATTCTATATGGAGTCTTGGATATTGGTAGCGCCCCAGGTATAAGGTCAATTGAGAATTCAACATATCTTCTAGGAGGAAGACCAGGCAATTCCTCGGGAAACACTTCAGCAAATTCCCTCACAATAGGCATTTCTTCAAGGATGGTTTCTTCCATGGACTCAATCATCTGGGCTAGATACGCATGCTCATAGGGTATTAATATCCATGCTTGAGATGATGGAGCTAAAGGATATTCATCTTCCTCCTTACACTTGTAAAGAATCGGGGGTCGATTGTCCATATATAGTGTTATTTCCCTCTCCCGACAATTTATGTTGGCTCTATATAAGGAAAGCCAATCCATGCCATGAATTGCATCAAATTCCACCAGAGGGAGTATGGTGAGGTTTGATGAGAAATTCAATCCACATATTATAACAGGGGAGGACTTATACTCATGGGATGCAATGGTTTCCCCATTTTCCATACTCACCAACATCTTCACTCCCATGATTTGTGGTGGTGTCGAGATTGTTATACTAAAATTTCTAGATATAAAAGAATGAGTAGAACCTGAATCAAAAAGTACGATGGAAATTCTTGAATGAATAACTAGTGTACCTATCATCACATCGTTGTCCGGGTTCACTTCAGCAGAAGTGATGAAAAAAGCTCCTCCTTGCTGCCTTGGAGGTTGTTGGTTGCCTCCAAAAACCCTTGGATTAGGGAAATGAGTTTCAAGATGCCCTGGTTCTTTGAATTTTTATCAATGAACAATTATTTTAGGTTCGAACGGAGCGTTCCTCTCCTCAGTCGGAGCCGTGGGTCTTTCTTTCCGCCAGTTAACAGCTAGGTGCTCTTCTTTTCCACACCTAAATCATTTCCTCGTCCCCTTGAGGCAATTTCTAGGGTGCTTCTTTCCGCACTTTTTGCAAGTGGGGTGCTGGATCTTCTTAGCACCGTTGTATTTATCAATCGGACCGCCATCATTCAAGTCCACATTATGCTTCTTGTCCCCATGATACCCCTGTGATTCCCCGATCTTCATTTCGGCCGTGAGGGAACATCAAACAATTTCCTCATAGCTGTTGAAGTCACGGATCACTAATGCTTTCTGCAGGCTAGGCTTCAGCCCACCAAAGAAGCGGTCAACCTTGCATTCAGGGGTAACGACAAAGTTGGATGCATATCATGCAAGCCTTGTGAAGTTTTCCTCGTACTTTCCAACTGATTCTTCATATTTTTTCTTTAGAGAAAAGAGGTCCCTTTCCATCTTAAGCTGGAAGGTGTGCAGAAACTTTTTATCGAAAAACATCTTCTGGAAATCCTTCTATTCGAACTCCTCGATCTCCTCCTCAATCTTCGTATTTTTGATCAACGTCCACCATTAATCAGCTTCACCCTCCATACGATAAGCATCCATAAGAACCTTCTCTAGGTCAAAACATTGAAGGATGTAGAATATATTTTCAATGGAGTTGATCCATTGGTCATCGATCATGGGATCGAATGATCCAATAAAAATAGGAGGCCTTTGTTTCATGATGCTCTCGATAGTGACTTTTTCCTTCTTATGGGGGTTTGGATGTTCCTCTTGACCCATGTTTCTATCAAATCTTGAGTTAGCTGAGAGAGAAGCATGACAAAGTTCGTGATTCCCGCTCCCATTGGATTGGGCATCTCATTTGTATAGTCATCACCCTAATCTTCACATCGGTTGTTAGCCCGAGTCCTCCATTTACCAGTCATTGGCTGGAATAAAAGGAAACTTAGGGGTAAAATATAAAGGGTAATCCAAAGACAAAAGTTGATGACTCATAAATTAAATTTTATTTCCTTAGCTCATGAATCTATAGGCGTTAGTCTAGGATTTTCATGATCTACTTTCTACCATATATTCTTAGAGGAATTTTTTTTATTCCCTTAATAAGGGTTCATACTAAGATTGTAAATTTATCAAAACATATCCCCCGGGAGTGTTGTAACCAAGAGTGCAGCAATGCCCATTTTCATGCACCAGTTCCCGTTCGAGTCTAGTTCAAAGCGGTGTTTTTGGGTTTTACCCCTAGGATACATCTGTTCCAGAGCCGCCTATACCTGCTCGTATCCAGACATGGATGTATTTGTTTGATAAACCACTTAATCAGTACTTACCAAAACATAGGGATTTTTTTATTATACTTAGTCTTGTCTCTAAGGATTTACTAGGGTTTTCTAATCCTAATTCCAAAAATAACTAAACCTATCCTCTAATACCAACTATGACAACCATAGTTTTATTAAAAACTTAAACATGATTTATTACATAAAACATCACTTGATACAACAAAGAAGATTGAGAGGTTTAGTGTATTTGGGGCTTAGGATCATTATATAAAAACTTAAAACATGAAATACAACATCTTTATTGAAAAACTCCTTTACATGACCACTACATTCCCTCATACTTAGCATTTCATGGGATAACCTGAGGACATGCATAAGAAAAGGGTGAGCTATAAAGCCCAGTAAGGGAGTAAAAATGGAATAAAATGAAGAGTACAATACATGTTAGACAATAGGAATATCAATAGAGAATAAGAGAAACATGAACATAAAGGCATGATAAAGCATGATAATCATAAAATGGAAATGTGGCAACAACACTTAACATTTAATTAGCATGAGCCAAGGCTGATTACACATGGAGCATGAGTAAATCCTCATTGCACATAAAGCATGAGTAAAACCTCATTGCACTTGAATTATCATGAGTCAACACTCATTGCACATAATGTATCATGATACAACACTTTACCCAATGCATTGGAGCGCTATAAAGGTGCACCCTTCTTAAACATTTCATTTCATGCATAAGTGTGCCACATGGATCATAAAACATGGATTCATAAAACATAATCATTTATTCCACGATAAAAGAATGTGGAATTCATACATGAAACCTTGTTATCAATAAGTAAATGTGCATAAGTTTGAGTACCCTTGATGGAGAAATGGGCATGGTATCCACTACACAATGGGATTGGCTTAGAAAAACGGTGCGATTTTAGCAGCGTAACGGCGTGACATAAGAATTCATAAAAAATGGTTGATGAGAGAGAAATGGGTTCCTCATCATATTTACATGTAATGGACAGTAAGGAGGTCATATATATACGTGTCCCAATAATTTTAATGGAATTTATGATCATGATACAAAAGTATTGCTTGAATGTAAATGAGGAGAGAGAAGTTCCTTTTGGAATTTCGGCATAGTATCGGGTGTACATGGGAGGCATTTATTGAGAGAGAAAGGGGTATCCCATCATTAAAACATAAAGAGGGATGTATAAGGTAGGTGTGAAACCATACCCCAACATTCATAATTGAAATTAAAAGGAAAAAAAAACTTAAAGAAAATTGGACAAAATGAGAAAGGAAGACAAAAACCCTTACTTGGAAGTGTGCTTCCAAAGGCTAGAGAGAGGCTTGAGTGATGGTTCTTGGGAGCTTGGGGATCCTCGGTAGGATTCTAGAGAGAGTAGGGAAGAGGTTGGATGAACTAAAAAGGCTTTGAGTGAGGAAGAAGTGGGAGCTTGGGTCGGTTGATATAGGAAATGTGAGGGAGTTCTTTATTATTTAGGTTTGGGACCCCTTACATTAAATTAATCAAAACCACAATCCAGCCCATGTTTTTTGCCCATGGTTTTTTGAAAAGAGAAGAGGAATACAATATTTTATAATTCTGTAGTCCGAACATCATAAAATAATGGGGGTGCTTATGTGGAGGTGAGTCACACTCCCCTAGAAAACAATTTGAAAAGACAAAGTGTTTAATAAGTCTTGAAGGGTCCATTAATGCTCTGAAAAGTATGTCAAACAAACCGAAAATCACATTATTTTAATGGTAAAACATATATTGGGAGAACATAAATCTTATAGTATATTATTACATCACTATTGGATCATTATGATGTCATAAAACACATTATATATTTAAACTGTATATATTTTTTACACAAAAATTTGACTATCTCAGAAAATTATAAAAAATTCACCATTGGATAATTTCGACATCCTAATCCCAAAAATAACATTTATTTTATCTAACTAATTTTCTAAATATGTTAATTTTAACTTTTGAAATGAAAAATGACATTTATCGAAAATTCACGGGTTTTGACAAAAATGGCTTTCAAACCATAATAAAAATTATAATTGCATTCATAAAATTATATGATCATTTATATATAATAAAATTAAATTAAAAAACTAATAATAATATTTTATAAAAATATTATTTAACTCAATAATCCGTTAATTTAATAAAATAGATTTCTTAATTAAATAATAACTAAAAACACCATTTGTACGTTAATTTTTTTTACTATGTATCAATAATGACAAGAAAGTATATACATTATTATATAAAAAAATAATGTACATGAATATAGTACTTGAGATTTGTTACATAACCCCTTAAAACAGCCGCATAAGACCTAAGGGTAAGGTGTGAGATGGTGACAGACACTTGGGGGGGGGGGGGCTTGGATAACATCACTCGTGTGGTAATCTCTATCAACTTCCACCTTTTCTATAGACGATCCTCTTCAAGCTTGACATGAAGAAGCTCAGCTTGGGCTTGGTCAAGAGAAAATCCCAAAGATGCCACCCCTTTTCCAAGCTCAGACAAATAGGCTTCGTATGGAGCAATTCTACAGGATGATGTCATCGATTCTTTTGTCTGAGGAAATTGGAATTGTTAAAGCCCTATATTTATACTAATCATGTGATCACTCACTACGGGAAATATAGATATTTGCGACGGGATCCCGTCGCAAATAGCCTTTTGCGACGGGGCCCCGTCGCAAATCGCCCGTTACAGAAAACGTCATCGCAACTAATTTTATTTGCGACGGGCCCGTCGCAAAAACACTTATTTGCGACGGGAAATTGGCCCGTCACAAATAGGTTTCTGGTTTTTTTAAAAAAAATCTTTTGTGACGGGCTCGTCCCAAAAGGTATTTGCGATGGGCCATATTCCCGTCGCAAAAGGTTGCTTCGAAGCGGGTATTTGCGACGGGAATATATTCCCGTCGCAAATAATAATAAAAAAATTAAAAAAAATTTAAAAATTTATTTATTATTATATAAATCAAAAAACCTATTTATATTGATATAAATATAACATTTATTTTTTAAATATGTTTTAGAAAGGAAGAATAAAATTCAAATATGAATGTATAAGATGTTCAGTAAAAGAGGCTTATAAAATAAATTAAAAAATATTTTAAATTAGTAATTATTTAATTTTTATCAATTAATAGTCATTTAATAACTCTTTGAATATAAAAAAAATAAAATAATTAATGAAAGATGGAAAATAAGTTAAAAATGATACCCAAACATCAAACGGCCATAACTTTTGATCCGGGACTCCGTTTGAGCTCCACAGCATATCAAATCGAATCATGCGACGAGCTCTACAGCGTTAGGGACCGATGGAACCCGTACAAGGTTGTTTCAAGGCCAAAAAAGGCCCATAAGGCCTCCAAAACTGAGCTTTTAATCGGGGTACCCCGGTTTTTCACCGTTTAAACAGATATAACTTCTACTCCCGATGTCCGATAAACCTCTAAAATATATCATATCGAATATCGTTTCATTTTCTTCGATTTGACTGATTGTGGAGCTGAAACAGACTTCTGGATTAAAAGTTATGTTCGTTTAAACATTCAAATGGCTATAACATCCGATCCATATGTCCGTTTGGCCTGTACCGCATATCATATCGAAGATCGTTTCATGTTCTTCGATTTGACTAGTTGTGGAGTTGTAACGGACTTACGGATTAGAAGTTATATCCGTTTTAACATTCTCGGTGGATTTTCACCCCCTCATTCCTATGTATTCATTCATAACTATACATATATATATATATATGTGTGTGTGTGTGTGTGTGTATCTATTGTATATATGTATTTATTTATTTATTTATTTATTTATACATATACATAAAAACCCATATTTTATAAATTTATTTAAAACTAAGCTTATAAATATATATTAATTAATATACAAATAAATATACGAATAAAAACTTATAACTACACACATATATATATAGAATAAATATATATTAATATACGAATTAATATATATATATTTATTTATAAAACCAAATATATTTATATAAATATAAATCTATATTAATATACGAATAAATATAACTATATATATATAGATAGATCATTAAATGTATAAAAAAATGAAATGGCTTAGTTGTAAAGGTTAATGCGTGCATGGGGGAGGTTTATTCCTATTTATTATTAAATATTCCTTTTTATTATTAATTATTTCCAAATATTATTAATTACTACTAATTATCATTAACTATGAACAATTAATACTAATAATTTAAATTTATTAAATAAAAAAACAATATAAACACAATTAAATTACAACTAATTAAAAATAAATAAAACTAATAAAAAATTTAAATTAAATATTAAATTAAAAACAAAATAAATACCTTTAAAATTGATCTGAGGTTGATCTCCGATAATTGTTGAAGACATCAATATCAAATCTGGAAATAAAAATTAAACTTAAGAAACTGTGAACTCTAAAAACAGAGTTTTGAGAGAAGTTGAGAATGAATGGAAAAAAACTGGTGGGGGTATTTATAGGTGAGATTATTTGCGACGAGACCCATCGCAAATACATGAGCCTGCATTTATCACGGTCAACGGTTAAATAGTTATTTGCGACGGGTCCTGTCGCAAATATTAACCTGCCGACATACTATTTGAGACGGGGGGTATATTCCCGTCACAAATAGTTTTTACCGCCGCCGGGTATTTGCGACGGGGTATATTCCCATCGCAAATAGTTTTTACCGCCGCCGGTTATTTGCGACGGGTGGTAACCACCCGTCGCAAATAACTTTCCCGCGGTTTGGCGCGCTTTGCGCACCAATCCTTTTGCGACGGGTGAGATTTCCCCATCGCAAATAAGTGGTTATTTGCGACGGGAAAATACCTCCGTCGCAAATAACCCGTCACAAAAACCCCTTTTTCCCGTAGTGACTGTTCGACAACTATAAATGCAATAGTCACAATTCTTAACATAAAACCAAAGAAGTTGACAATTTATAAAAACATTTTACATAAAAAGACACTTAACTAGATCAAGAGGGGTTTTCCGTTAATGGAACTTTGGGTCGTTACATTAATCATTTGATGACTCAGACTAATTTCTATGGAGAAATTCATTTTAGGGGGGGGGGGGGTAAAATGTAACACCCAAAGATTTTGTTATTTTTTATATTTAATTTAATATTTTCCAGTTCACTCCCCACAACATATAGTCTTATATGTATGTATATACATACAGAATAAATATTTATTTCTTGAGTTATATTAAACAATTAGGTAATATTTCATTACACACAAAACATAGATTGACCCGTGGTACACACAACACCAAGTTAGCATTCACTACCTGAATGACCGAGCTTTACCATCTTTTAATGGACCAACTATGTTAAAACTAATTTTTTTAGACCTTTATAACTTCTATTTGTCTAAATAAATATCTGTTGTGAATTAAAAATGTAAAAATTATCTTTGGGAGATTTTTTGATATTTTTATAAGAAGTTTAATTTTTTTAATGAATAGTGAAAAATACTATATTTTACTTAAAAACTAGATTTTTGTTTAAAAAGTAATTAATAATCATTAAATTTTAATTTGGTTTTAAGAGTAAGAGTAGATTAATTAAACATATAATTAACCAGTTTAGGTCATTGAAATGTATTTTTAATTGAAGTTTTTTAAAAAAAATATTTAACTTTTGAATGTTTTTACTTTAAAAACCAAATTTCTCACCATGTCTTTGGGATTAGTGTTAAACATTATCTATACAATTTAGTGATTTGAATTTCTAAAAATAGACATAAATATTTTTAATATGTATGATATTATTCATATAATAAAATTGAATTAATTTTTTACTAAAATGATTAGTGAAAGTTATTAAAATTAATCACAATGATTAAGGTAAAATTAAGCATAATTAGGGACTAAAACTAAAAATTAAGTGCCAAAATGACCTAAAGCTTGTAAATAATCCATTTCATGACCATATTTCGACTATATCCCTTAAAATTTCTATTTTTATGAGTTATTGCGATACTATTAAAAAAAGTTCCCTATTTTATTAGGTATGAATGGAAAAAGAAACAAATAAACTTTCCTTATCATCAAAATTTATAAAACATTGAGATATAGAAAAAACAACTTATTTTTAGTTATATATACATCTTTAAAATGAAACAGGTTATTTTTATCATAATGTCTTAACGATATTTCTTAAATATGATTTAGTTAAAAAAATGCTTATACAACACCAATGTAATTATTATTTTGTTAATAATTAACTAAAATAAAGGAAATAATAAACATTAAAAGAAATGTAAATTGGTTGTATTGTTGTCATTAATTTTTTTGTAGATTAACATATCATGTTAAAAATCTGTGAACTTAATATATTTGATTCCAATATTTTTTTATATTTACTAAAATAAAATAAAACTAATAATATGAAAATTGACATTAGTGTTATTTTACAAAAAAAGTGTATAATATTAAATGATTTTAAATTAATAAAATTACTCCATTATGATAATTTTTTAAAATTGTTAATAAATATAATATATGGTTCTTTTAGGGATGAATTTATCTTTTATAATTAACATATTTACCCATAGATAGTAAAACAATTGTTAGTATAGTCTCGGTTAAAGTATCATTTTTTTCACGTTACATGCGCTTATTTTAAAATTAATTTCGAACCAACATGGTATTTTTATTATGTAAATTAAATATGAAAATTATAATTATATGGTTATAATTTTTTTAATGTATCTAAGTATAATTTAGAAATAATGGTTAAATAAATTATTTTAGAAATCAAGATACTTTAATAAAAAACAAAATGATAAAATTGTGGAAGCATGGAAGTTAATGAAACAAAAATTATATAAATAAACACATTTTAGTGAAGAATGGATATTTTTGAAAAATATTCACCTTAAAGAAATTATTATTCTTTTTCATTTTTTAGGGACATTAGGTAATGGATACCTCCCATTATTGTATACCTTTTGGTGTTTAAAAGAGTTACACTCTTTCTCAATTATAAAAGGCCACCTATCCTCCCACTTCCACACACCTCTCAAGAAAGTTATGCTCGAACATGATATTACAAAATATCTCTTAAACAAAATCCCTTAATTTTATTTTCCTAAAATTGGGAATAAATCCATTCAAAGAATTCGTTTGGTTAAAACTAAAAGTAGCTACCTAAAGAAGACGTAACATTTTCCTCAAGCTCTTTTGTTTTTTATTGTCCACTCCCTCAACTATCTTTATTACATGATTATAAAAAAACACAAGTTTCATCAATATATTAATATTTTTTCATGACATTAGTTAAAAATAATATTGCACACATTTCTATATAATGGGTAACAAATATACTGTTTATCTATAAGGTGAATAACCGCCTCATGAAATAATGATTATTTGTTTTTCCTTTAAAACCTTTCATAGTTGGGAATTAAGATAGAATAAATATTTTTATATTGAATATATGGAATATATTATATATTTCTATTTTTTAAAATTATTTTATAACAAATAAGTTTATACTTCTCATCTTGTGTAAATATGATAACATCATTTCTGGACACGTGGACCACAACCCCCTCAAAGTGATGTGATTCCTTCACACATTACATGAAGTGTGTTAAGGATGGTTTTAGAGAAAATATAAGATATATATATATATATATATATATAATAGAATAATTCTAATTTACTTATATTATATACATATATACATAAATTTAATTAACTTACTTTTTTCAATACAACAACAAAACAAAAACAACATTCATGCATACATACGTCCTAATGTCCCCATTAGTGGTGTATTCCATTTCATCTATCTAAATTTTATATATTATTATAAATACATATAAAAATAATATATATGATATTTATATATTTTCTAAATTATATAGGTAATTAAATCTTTTTCTAAGTAAGATGATGAATAAGAATAAGTCAAAACATATAGCAAGAACAAAGCAGATATTACCTAAAGAGAAACCATAACATAGAATTTTCAATAAGAAGGTAATATAAAGTCATAATAAAATAATATATTGTATTAGGTATAAAAATATTTTCTTGAATAATATGTATATTAAACTTATATTTATTATACATGCGGTTTATATGAGTATGATTAATGTCAAGACGTAATGTAAGGGAATTTCATCTCACTTTTTATTTCTGTAAGATACATACCATATTCACCACTCACATCTTTCTTTATGTGTATAGACTACCCTATGACATGTTATATAATTAATTTTATTTATTTACTGATATTAAAAACATTAATTAATATTATTATATCATGGGGATCATGATTTTAATGTTACTCAAGTAGTAAGGGTTTTCTTGTCTCACTTTTATTTTCTGTGAGACCAAATCCATGTTCACCACCTATTTGCTATATGTGTCGTGTTTACATTCCATGGATGTATTTTATTATTATTATACTTAAATTTATGGGTATTAAAATATCATTTTGTTGAACTTTCTTTAATTGGATTAGTGTTTTGAAAGTTACCAAATCAGTTAAGTAGTTTTGTCTCAAATTTCCATATTTGAGACACATGCCTTGTTTTGGACCTATATAATTTTATGAGGTTTATATAATACCATTTTACATGTTATTTTATAAACATAATTATTTTCAAGATATTTTATGTTTTAAGTAATTTTCGTTCTTATGTATGGATTATAATTTAAAGTTACTGAGTTATAAGAGTTTTTTTTGAAACAATCTCATCATTTATAGAGATTTTTTATGATTGTGATTTCATTGATGAAATCTTATGATACATATATATTTACTACTAATGAATTATTTATATGATTTTTTTCACTAATATATTCATGTATTACTACTATTTTCTCACTCTTTGTTAATTAATATGACTAAGAAAATGATTTTATGAATGTATGATATTATTTATCCTTTCAGTCAGAAATATGTGTTCTTTAAAAACCATGATTTGTAAACATATTTTAAAAAAAGTATTAATATTATTTAATTATTTTAAAGTAAATTTTTACCCATGTTTTAAAATTTAAAAAATTATATTATAAATAATCTTCTTATCATTTTCTGATCATTACACTTTTCTAAACATTTATGTTAAAAAAGGAATGTTTGACATGTACGAACATACCCACCATCATCACTATTAATTCTTTGAAGATTACTTTGTACCAATAGAATTATTTTTTAAGCAAAAATATTTTCTTAATATTATTTAAATTTATTGTTTTTTCGGTGGGATTCACTGAAAAATGTTCTCATAAATGATTTATGGTATCAAAAAATTATTTTAATCATTTATGAGAAGTCATTGTAAGTTTTTAATGTAATTTATATGGACTAGTTTTCAAAATGTTTTCAATATATATTTATTTTAATTAAATGGAAAAGGGTTTCAAAATAACTTTAAGTCTTCATTATATTTTTTCAAAGTATTTCAAATGAAATTGGTTTTTAAAATTTTTTATGTTTCAAAAACCCTTTTTAAAAAAAAAAGAACTGATATTTTAATCGAGAAATGTTTTAAAAATATATTTCCACGTTATTTTCTATCAAAGATGATGTACTTTTTTGTTACTCTATCCCTTATATGAAATGATCTAAATGTTATGTTAAAATTATTTCTGGAATTGTTTATGTTTTTATGGAAATATGCTTATGGAACCCATTTCTCATCCATGGGTCATATGCTTTTGAAACCTGATTCTTTTCATGGGTTATGCATTGATGAAATGATTAATAAACCTCTATATTTTCCATAGGTTATGATGTTATTAAATGTTAATGATTCCCATTTCATTTCATGTGTTTTGATTTTATGTTTATAAAACCCATCTCATTTCATGGGTCATGATATAATGAATGTTTTGTGGAACATGCTTATATGATTTCATTATGTGATCGGTTGGACCTATACCTCCCTCCAATGAATTGGGTAATGATCAATGACTCATGAGTTAAAATGTTTTCTATGAACCTGATTACATGTTCACAATGTTATACATGGACCTAGTTGCATGTCAATAAGTTTATGTGTGAACTGGATTAAATTCTCACAATGTTACGAGTGAACAATATTATTTTTTCATAATTTTATGCGGGAACCTAATTATATGTTCACAATATTATGTATAAACCAAATTTTGTGTCCATAATTTTTTGCATGAACCTGAATACATGTTCAAATTGTTATGTGTGAACCTGATTTCATGTTCACAACACTATGCGTGGATCTGGTTGCATGTCCATAAGACTATATGGGGGCATGATTTCATGTCCTGAACTTAATGTGTTAACCTATTTTGACTTATACATGATTATGATTTTACAAATTGATATGAATGCCACAATTCCATGTTTCATTACCATGTATGATTTAATGGATTATGTTCTTGATTATCTTATGATTTATGTCTCATAACTACTAATATTTATTCCATGATTCTTTTTTTCAATATTTGATATACATGGTATGATATTCCAATGATACAATAATGTTCTCATAAACCTATGTTCATGTTATTCTTACATATTTATTTTATTTACCTTTATAGATAATTAATCCTCACCCCTTTATTATGTTTCTTTTCCCCGGGTTATGAAGAATGGTTTTAAAGAAGAATTACTAAGAGGGGAGATCTTTGTAGGAATCATTGAAGATCATTCAATTAGTTATAAGGCTTTTGTTCCTTGTTTCCAAATGCATTAAACTAATATAGTATTTGGGATTTGTTTTTGTAATGTATTAAGTATTCCACAAAAATTATATAATGTCTATATACATAATAAATAGTTTGCTGTAGTAGACTTGTACCTAATTTTAGAAATTTTTTTGTAATGAATATTTAATGTTTAATGTTTTCTTTTATTTCGTATTTTTTACCTCATGTGGCTTACTTTAATAAAAAGGGTATAGTCTCCCAACATGACCTAAAAAACCATCATTGCTAGATAGTAGCCACTAGTATACGAGGAGGTGATCTATAGGTCATGTGGAGACCCAAATTAGGGCACCAATTTAGTGGCCTCCAGGTCAGAGAGGTTATAATATTTTTACCTTAATAAAGTAAATTAATTAATTTCTAAAAATGAATTTAACAAAACGTATTGAAAATATATATATATATATATCAATAATTTATGTATTTTTACCCGATAAAGAATATGAAGAAATATAGTTTGTGGTTTAAAATATATTTTTCATAGAATTTCTTTTTTATTCTATTTTATTATATTGATATTAATATTTATCAGTTTTAGAAATTGATTTAGGTACATGGGTTTAAATCGAGAGTTAAAGTCTCCAAATATCACAAAAATATTATATATAAATGGGTATATGAGGTATTTATTATCCTAAAATTAAACTTTCCAAACTAATTATATATTTTAGATCCACATTAATTGAATATTCTGTCTCTTATAATAGTAGGAAATTAATATTCTCAAAAATTCCACCACTCTCACCTATAAAAGGACACCTTCACCAACCCACTTCCTCTCACTCCTAAAGACTATTATATTGAAAACAAACCTATAAAAAACACATCCCAATCCAATTCAATAGATTATATAGGTTTTATTACAAGTAGGATACCAATCTAAACAGGCTTAAGAACTAGTCTAAAGGAGGGTATCAAAAGAAGAGGTAAGTGCGTCAATCGATTACTTTCAAGTTTATTTATTATTCAACATCCTAAAAATCTATTATACCCATATTAATGTAATTCAACAAATATAATTAGTATTCTAATATTTTTTTATGTTTATATAATAAAATATACCTTCCTATAATTCACTAGAATATGAAAATGTCAACTGTGTTATGGTTATATTACCGCCTCCATGAAAGAAGTATTTTATTTTTCATCACCAACTTACATAGATGGTTATAAAAGTATATTTAATGAATAAATATGATATATATAGAATGATTAAATTTTTTCAGTGTTACATTTTATTTTCTATTTATAATATTAATAATAAATTATAATTATAATATTAATCAACTAAAACAAGCATATAGAGAAAGTTTTCATAAAATGAATATATATTAAACAACATGTTAAAATGTATAATTTTGTTAATATAATGATAAATAATATATATCTATATATAATTGCGTATGTGATGAAGCTATTTTATAAGTCTTGTGATCATATTGTATGTACCGATATTGTTTTGAATGAATTAACTATACAAACTCAAGTGGCTGATAAGAGAAAAACTATATATTAAATGAAAAATATAATAATAAATAGACCTTGAAAAATTAAATATGAAAGAAAAAGTTTTTATATAAGTATTTAATGAAATCAATTTGGTTATTCCTGAGGTTAGACACACGCACACCATGTGAGTCGGTACATGAGGTAAGAGTTCATGGTCTCAAGTTTATTTCCTTGAGGTATACTTCTTATTTTGAAAAAATTTACTTTTTTATAATTTTAATACCATCTTGATGAATTTATATTTATTAAATAAATTTTCAATAATTGGTATTATCACTTTCATCTAAGATATCACATTTCCTTTTCCTTCGATTTATACATTACCTAAGACATCATAGTTTTTTGTTTACATAATTTACATTCATTGAGTTATAACATTTATTCTTTAAATTCATCCTTGTTTCCTTAGTTTATTCCAAAATATTATTCTACTATATTTTTTTACCTAATTATTTTATATTTATTAAATGTTTTATTAATATGTAACTCCCGTTTTATTTAATATTTAACCAAACAGTTTCTTTTATGTGGACTCGACCTTTTATTTTCTTTATAGTTGGGAATGTTTTCCCTCCATATACATATTCTGTCTATTGTTACAGGAATAATATTTTATATAATTATATGGTTTCTTAAGGAGGTTATTTGTTACATTTTACATTATTTACTCAGTTTTTATAACAATATTTTTAATAATTTACACACATGAAATTTATTACATCCTTTACAAAAGTGCGAAAAGAATATAATTTTTAACATTTATAGAAAGATCACATTTATAAAATTTTATAGTAATTCTTTTTCATGTTGATTAATCATCAAGTCTTAATGGTTTTATAATGAAATTTATATTCAGATTTAATTGAATTTATCATTTTTAAAATAAATTTTAAATTTTTAGAAGATTAAAAAATGGTATTTTATTATACCTATGTATATTTTTATCTCCCACACCATATTTATATCATTGAAATGATTTATATCAAATGTTTCAAAAATTTTATTTATTTTAAATATATGGATTTTAATTTAAACTTTTCATACCTTTAAAATGGATTTTTGAAGTGACATGATTTTTTTTGCAACCATATCATGAAATACCTATAAAAATAATTTTTATATTTTTTCTTCCATTTTACCATAAAACTCTTTATGATATAGCTAAATTGAAGTTATGTTTAATGAATTAATCTCTAGATACTATTATTAGTTTATAGTTCATATCTCACATTTTTTTATAATGATTAAAATCTCTATAACTCTTTATATGTCTATTGAATTGTTTTCCCCTTCATTCCCATATTATTTAATTTCATGGATATATTATACATAACTTCCAATATTTATATATTTTATTTTATATTATTTTTAAACCATATAGCCATTACTCTACACAATTTTAGATTAAATAGAGTTAACAAAGAAATTTAATCCATTTATTTATTGGGTAAATAACGAAAATTCATATACCTATTATCTCAATAGAGAGGTTTGTTGATCACAAAGGAATATTCATTAAATATTATTTTGTATAATTATTCCTTATGATAAGTAATTCATTAACATTATTTAGTAGTTGTAGGCGCCTAGTATTATATATCACTTTGATTCATTAGTAGTTTTTATGATATAAAATAGATTGGGTATTTTATGTAAATATTACCTCTTTATGTATGATGACTTAGAATGGGGCCTTGATTGATTATTCATATTTTCTAAAATTCTGAATTCCATCACTATGAAATGTTTTCTTTCTATACATGTGATTATTTAAAATTCTAAGTTATCAATGAATATATAAAATGTTCATATTATCATTATTATGTGATTATTAATTTTTTTTATTTTTATTTATTACTAATATATATGTTTCATGTCTTGTTTATTCCATGATATATTTTTATTTTTTCTAACCCCCACTATGTATTTGAGCTCACACTTATTGTATTTTAATTTTACTAGGTTTTGAAGAAGAGTGTTATGTATGAAATCTCTAGATGGGTGTCTTTTCTGTGGTGAATTTTCTATGATATATTAAATAATTTTTATTAAATAAGGGATCCCCAATTAAGTGTAAAAGAATGCATAGTTGATGGGAAGGATATGGGTTTTAATCAATATTTTCCTATGTATATAATACTGTAAACCTAAACGGTCATGGATGGGTAAGTGACGCAATATTATTTGTTGTTATTTTAAATATATAAGTTTATGTTTGGGTTATTTTAGTTGGTTTTAAAGCTATTTTTAAAGGATATGTTTTTAGAAACAAATTCATAATTATGGTTATGATGAATCATACAACCTTATATCCTTCCAAAGAAGTCACAACCCCTAACAAACATTCCTACCTTTATTTCCTCTACCTCCCACAATTCCCCTTTCCTCCTCAATGAAGTCTCTCCTAGAAACCATCAAACTCCTTCATGTTTCCCTCACCATCCTCGATTTTTTCAATCTTTACTACCTCAAATTACACCTTTATCATCACTTATTATGATTAGTATCAAATGGTTATTCCATTGTCATTTCTTCTTTCTCCACCCAATTCACATTTCCTCTGACCCAACAAACACTCATAAAAGAATTTAAGTTCAAAATTTTAGTCTTGTATAATTTATTATTTGTGTTTATTTATTTTATTATAATGATTTAATTTTAAATTTAAAAATTGATTGTGTTTTTGTGCTAATAATTTTTTTTGAAAAAATTATCCCTATGTTTTTGTTGATCCAAATAAAAAAATATAATTAGTCATATTATTTAAACATAATTAATAGGTTGAATATAACTATATTGAATTAACATACATGTGGATGATTTTTAGTTTTAGGGATTCTCACATAGACTGTGTTCATATTATATTGTAAAACATTGATAATACATTAGATACCAAAATTGGGTTTATTATGATGTAATCATGTGATTTTTATGTCATAGTCACATAAAATGACTCAAATTCACAATCAATGTTTTTTTATAATAGTTTAATTATTTATTATCTCATTTAACTATTATAAAATATAATGCATTTTTACTTTAAAAATTAACCATTTTTAGCTTACATAGGTAGTTTCTACTTAATATGAAATAAAAAATTTAAATTATCTCAATTTATTGTATAACATATTAATATTTATCAATTTTCATTTTCTGGAGGGTTTTTTATTTATTATGATAATGTACATAGTAGGTAACTGTTCTATGTGGGTTAAGGGAAAGTCAAACACTTAATTACATGGTGATATATGTATAAATATTCAAGTGGTTGTGGGGATGGGTTTTTTCAATACAATCATGTTAATGAATGATTTAAAACGCCTCTATGCCTCTCGACTTTTAGGTAATGTAATCTAGGCCTATGATTTTTGTAATCCGGTCCTATAGGCTAGGTAATGATCCCTTATCAACCCAATTAAAAATATAATTATCTAATATAAAAAATTTCAAATTCCATTCAGATATGGATCTATGGTAACATTATTTTACTGTTCTCATACTTGGATTTTTTCTTCCATCAATTACTCATGTGATTTCTTCTTGGCTCATTTTTATGTTTGTTTTATATTTTTAAGAAATTTAAAATAATTTGTATAGATCATATACAACATCTTAGGAAGCTTATGAAAATTCTATTTGATTAAATGTTAAGGGTAGAATAGATTGAGTTAATATTAGTTATCTCAATTGAATATTATGTATACTATTTGTGTAAAACTAGTTTTTTAGTTTAGGTACAATAATAAAATTGAATATTTGGTATTTTTTGTTTATAATTAATTAATATATTTTATAAAATTAATATTTTCTTTGGAGGATATTAAAATGATCAATTTTATTATTTTTCATGAGAATTTTTTAATTTAGTTTTATTTTTATCATAATTTGAATTAATTTATTACTTAATGGAATTTATTTTCTTCTATTAAGAAATTAATTATTCATGTTTATGTTAATATTTTCATTTATTTTATTTATATTTTAGTTTATATTACATATTTTTTTGGAGTATTATGTTTTTGGTGTTGAATTGAATAAAAAATCATAATAAATATTAATTTTTTATAGATTGAGGTTGTGTTCATTTTAATTTATATTTATTTGCTGTTATGAATTTTTTTGAACTGATTTATGTCACTGTCATGTGGGTTCCAAAAAAGGAAAATTGATACTTTTTGGAATGTGAATCTAGGTAAGGTTTTGATTTAATTTGACTGGAATATAGAGCTTTAGAAGATAACTCCATTTTTTGAAGGTATTGAAAACATATTCTAATGAATATGGGGTTCTAAATGTTAGGTTCTATAACTAGAGTTATAAAAAAATTGTGTTAGGAATGTTATAAAAATGGATGTTATGAGATACATTGGGGATTCTTGTGATGGTAGACAAAATTCATTTATGGAATTGTTTTATTGAATGGGAGACAATTTATATGAGGCATTTAGAATATCACGTTGCTGTTGTTATCCGTTCCATGGAATTAAACTATAAGGTGTCAATTTCTATTGTCAATAAGAGGAAATCATGCTCAATGGATAGAAGTTCACAAAGAACAATGTTTAATAATATTGGATTACCGATTAGGATCTAATGTTAATGTGGGGTGGAACTATATTCACATGTGTTATGTGCTTACTTGTAAATAGAGATCCATGTTTATGATCTATCTAAAGTGATTGTAATTCTTATAACTACCAAATTAATTAAAATACAGTAGTTCTATCCCTTGGATTCATGAATTAATGACCAAACCACATAATCCTTATGCATAGTTTTTTTTCTTTTTTCCAATTTTAATTCTTTTTTGTGAGTTTATCTTTAGTTTGAGAGATTCGTTCAAATTTATGCGATGATTTGGGGTGTAAATTATTCCTATGTTTTGGTACATCAATTTCTGAGGGAGATCTTCTATTAAAGGGATTCCTTGATATTTTAGTACTATGATAGATGTTTTTATGATATTTTACACCACATGATTTTCTAAATAAATTTAATATTGAATGCATGAAACATTGAGTCTTTAAAAACACAATTTTGTTACAACCTAGCTAGTGAACATAGTATTTCCACCTCATTGATTTGACTTTCCAAAAACTGACATACACAGTTATGTTCAGTAAGATATTTAGAGTCTGATATGATCAGCTTAAATTTTTAGTGAATATTAACTCGACCCATATGAATAGTAACATAAATGTATAAATAGTAATATGGCCCTTGTGAATTATAACACACACATGAAAGTAAAAATAAAATTTATATGCCTTATAAATTAAAGTGTATTTTAGAAATTAATAAAAATGTGTTGGTATTTTTGTGAGTAATAAATATTTAATTAAAATTTTAAATTAAAAATTTATTTCTCAAAAAAATTATTCCAAAATAAATATATAGTTTTCCTATTATTGTAGGATTATTTTATGAAATCTTAGTTAATTTTTAACATATTATAAAATCTATTTTAAATTAAAAATCGTTATTTTTCAAGTAAATAATGACATTATTTAAAAATTAAATTTCACATATTTAGAAAATTATTTAGATAAAATGGACTTTATTTATGGATTCTAAGTGTCAAAAAGTAGTGATGGTGAATTTTTGTGAATTTTGTAAAATACATTAATTTTAGGTGAATATTAAAATATGATAATTTACAATAAATACTAAATATATTATTTTTTAGTTGTAGTTTATGTAAGGATAATGTATGACCACTAGGTTAGAACTCACATGCACATATTACTATTTTTTGACATAAAAATCAATACTATGGTTTTATTTTAAAAAATAATTAAATAATATGTAAAATAATTGGAAAACCCTCCTCTCATCCCCTATAAAACCACTTTTCTAAAGACACTCTCAAGGTAGATTACTTCAAGAGGTAAATTCCTCTTTTCATTTCATTTATTTGAAGCCCATTTCATTTATTTTTCTTTACTCATCTCCTTTCATCCAAATGTTTTTATGACTCCAATACCTTACATATACTAGAATTTTGTTATGATAAATGAATAATTCATCATCATCTCTTGTTTACCCTTATTTTATACTAGAAATGAAAACACCATCCGAGATGTGTTAATTTATCACATTCAAGGATGATATGTCTTCAATTTCTATTACCATCTCCAATTCTGGGTAAGAAACCATTTTGATGGTTGAACCAGACTATAATACATATTATATCTTATTTAAGGCTCTGGAATCCTTTTGTAAACATGATATATATTTATAAATCAAAACAAGTTTGTTGTGATAAAAAATCACCAATAAACCCTAAAAATTGTCATTAATGCTTTATATAATGATTCATCTTCACTCCCAAAAACCAAATTAATTTATTAAACATGTAATATTATATTTGATCACTAATAACATACAACATTTATTCTGTATAACCATTCTCATTCTATATGTTTATCTATACATGAATATAAGAAAATATATCCTGAAAACCAAGGAACAAAACACTCCCAAACAATGAAATTGAATCTCTTAACACATCAAAAGGCCATGAATGAACCTAATAAGGATATAAAGAAAATTACATGCAAAGGATGTTATGAAATAATTAATTTTTTACATGAATTTTAATACTCAAGTTATTAAGATCAAGTGAGGAACACCTTCAGACCTAAGGTATGGGTTTTCAACCCAAATCTCCATTTTCATTCAGATTACTTTTATTATATACATACCTCAATTAAATTTATATTCATTTATATTTACTCCCCATAATTTCTATTTGAATGTTCTATATATGTGTTCCAACCAGAATCTTACCTTCATTTATGGGGAGTTATATGTTTTAAAAGGATCTTTCAAAAATTATTCTTGAAATACAATAACTTTTCAAGGGAATTTTCTGGATTATTACTTATTTTTAGGGGAACTCTATAATCTATTTTAACCATCCTTTATTTTTATAAAAACAATAATTTTCTTATAAAATAAGAATATTATTTCACTTATAATTTTAGAAAACGATTTTTCCTAATTAACCCTTCTTTTCAAAGTAAGAGACTGTTTATCTAAAGAATTGATCGATGATTTTATAAGAATATATTCATTTGATTAAACAATCTTATTGATTCTTATGTATAAATGGGACTAATATTTTATGATATCATCTACCATTTTTTGTTGAATGGTATATTATTATCTTTATTATCTTTGTGATATCTAAAAACCATTCACCATATTAATCTGAATGGTTTTTGTTTATGTTTAATGATTGTGGAATGTTAGTTACATTTCATATGTTAATTTCAATGTGAATGAATATGGTGTTTATGTTTATCCCCATTCATATGAGGAATTCATTTGATTTATTATGTGATCAGTTGGGCCCACTATAGACTCTTGGAGAATATGTAGGTCTCATGATAAAAATAGATATGGACATGGCTGAGGCCTTTCCCATTTTTATATTTGGTGTTGGCTGAGGCCTTAATCATTTTTATATGTCTTCACCAAGTCCTTGATAGTATGTTTTAGTGTGTCGAGATTATGAATTTCCCTCATTATTAGGATATAAATTCATAGTTAATGAGTTTATTTGTCTATTAGAATACCCATGATTTTGTTTTATTATGGAAATATTTAACTAGCTCATTTTCCCTCAGAATTATGTTCATCTTTATTTTTAAAGGCATTGTATTCAATTATTCATCATGCGCATTGTTTATGTTATCTTCAACTGTAATGTTTACCTTTACTAATCATATTTTATCACCCCATATTATCTTTTATTTTCTTCTAGGACATGAAGAGGTATATTATGATTTATTTACACTGATAATCTTAGAATGGTGGAAATTCCCAATATAACTTATATGTTGGTTTCATTTCATTTTTTAATTTTGATATTATATATTTATCGTGTTTCTAAGTCTAATAAACTATTCATTCCTTTGGGACACTAATTTTATGTAATAATTTAATCTTAATGTAATAAGGAACCGGCTCTGGGAAACTGGGTCAGGTCTTTATAGTGGGTATTAGAGGAATTTTAGTAGATGACTTGGAAGCATGATTTAGAAAATCTTGATTAGGGAATAAACCCCTAATATAGTCTTTGGGGAAAAAATAAAAGAACATCCAGGATGTTTGGTAAGGAAAATATTATATGTATCATTCTAGAAAATACAACCCTATCTGGATACAATAAGTGGACGTGGTTTTGGAATAGATGTACCTAGGAGTGAAATCTCTAACAAGGGGTTTTGGGTTTAACCCGAGTATCTTCTTAAATGACAATGTGCCTTAATACTCACTTGGTTTAATACTCAGGGTAGTGGGGGGGGGGGTAATGCATAGGATAATTAAAATTTTCGTTACAATCCATATGATGGATTTAAATTTAAAATTTACCACAATGAAACCATTTTTATGATTATGGGATTATCCATGCATAAGATTTCAATTTTTTATGTATTTTTTCTAAATTAAAATAGTACATTGTGATTGATAACCTAATCTAGTTTATTCCATTATTTAGAAATGGCTTATAGCGGAAGGAATGTAAACCACATGAATGTGTGTGTCCCATATAGGAATTTTCCTCCGATAGAAGATAATGATGTTGGATTTTGGAGATGTTACTCATGCAGAGAAACATGTAACTACACTAGGATAACTTAGGTTATGAACAATAAGATTACCTGTATTGAGAATCTAGATAAATAACATGGAAGAGCTACATTACATCACTTTATACGACAAAAACCTTCATCATTTAATGGGACTACAAATTCATTCATCAAAGATCAGTGGATAAATTCCATAGAGAAGATTTTTCTCTCCATGGGAAGTAATAAAATGGAGAAGGTTTTCATGGAAGATTATCATCATTCGGGAGATGCTGATTAATGGTATTCACTAATTTAAAACAGAAAGTAGGATGAAGAGATACGAAACATGGAATGGAGGGAATTTAAAGAACTTTTCATGGAGAAATACCTACCTTATGAAAAATGGGAAGATATTGTAAGGAATTTTTTGAATTTGAGGAAAATGGAAGTTTGAAATGATAAAAATAATAAAGATAAATTCACAAGGATAACAAGGCATGATGTGGACTATATATGTAATACACAGAGAATGATTATTCGATTCTTTGATGGCCTGAATCAATTCCTTCGGTGGGTTATGATCTACCAAAAATTCTCATTATACCAATATATAGTCTCATGTGATATCAAGATGGAAAAAAAGTTATCTATGTCTTATGACTTTAAAGGAAAGAATGTGAAGAAGAGGGATACTGAAAACAATGGATAAGGAAATAAGGAAATGGGTAATAAAGGATGAGTTGACTTTCCAACCTATGATAATTATGGATGGAAGAACGCTGGTGCCTATATAAAAGGAAAAGGGGTGTGCTATAAGTGTGGACAGAAAGGCTATCATACTGGCGAATTCACGGGGAAGAACGAAGATATTAATGTTCAATGATATAATTTTACGGATATTGGATACAATGCTAATTATTATACAAAGAGTAGAGGGAACGTGACTAAAAAAGGCCATGGGATCCACGATAAGCTTATATGATCACAAATATTTATATTTATGTTCCTAATGATGTGGTCGTAGGTGATTTAATCTGTTACTCAAACTTATAAAATCATTTATTTGATTATGTATCATCTAATTCATTCATATCTTTCTAGTTTTCCAAGAAAATTAGATTTTTTAACTTTGATTTAATAATGGAGTTGTCAGCTAAAACTCCTAAGGGAAGTATCATTGCAAAAAAAGTTGTGTCAGTAAGTCCCCATTATAGAATTTAAAGATGTTTTATATAAGTATTTTTTCATCATACTGATGATTGAATTTGATATAATCCTGAGTATGGGTTGAATTTATAACCATGATGCAAAACATTATTACAAGAAGAAGGGAGGTTACCATTTTTTAGGAAGATGTGGAATCCCCTATCTTTAGAGTAGAAAGATCACCATTTGATTATCATATATATCAACCCCCATTAGCTCTACTAAAATCAATTATTGGGGAGGAAGGGAATTTAATAACTATGGGAGAGGAAAGTAATGTTAAAATAGAGAACATACCTATCATGCGAGACTATGTTGATGTGTTTCTAGAGGATTTACATGGACATCCTCTTGAGCAGGAAATTGAGTTTTTAATTTAGTTAATACTTGATTTAAAGCCGATATTAAAGACCCCTTATAGAATAGCCACTTCCGAATTAATGGAACTAAAGAAAAAACTAGATGAATTGAGTGATAAAGGATTTATTATCCATATTTTTTTCTCCATGGAAATACCCTTTTCATTTATTTAATAAAAAATATAGATCTATGAGGTTGTACATTGACTATAGGGAGATCGATGCTATAAAAATAAATAACAAGTATCCCATACCTCACATTGATAATTTATTTGATCAACTTCATAGAGCACAATATTTTGAAAATAGTGAACTTCGATTTGCATATCATCAGTTGTATGTGAGGAAGGAATATATTCCAAAGAAAAAATTTCAAACCAGGTATGTGCATTATGAGTTTACAAAAATACCTTTTAGAACCACTAATGAACCCACTATTTTCATGGATATAATGAATTGTGTTTTCAAAGAATATATTGATGAAAATGTGGTGGTATTTATTGATGATATCATAGAATACTCTAAAAGCTATGAAGATCATTAAAATAACTTATGTAATATTCTGAATACTCTAAGAAGAAATTAATTATATGGGAATTTTAGCATGTGTGAATTTTGAAATTAATAAGTTTCTTTTCTTGGCCACATTACCTTGAACGATGGAATGTCTATTGATCCTACGAAGACAATGGTTGTGAAATAATGTACGACTCCAATGAACATAAGTGAAGTATGTTGTTTTATTGGTTTAGCAGGCTATTATAGGTGTTTCATTCAGAACATACCCATTTATCCAACCCAATTACCAATCTTACATGTAAATGGGTTAAGTTTGTATAGATAAAAGAATATGAGGAATGTTTTGAGGAATTGAAGATAAAATTAGGGAATGATCTGATTCTAACTCTACCATTGGGGAATGATGGGTTTATGATCCATAGTGACACATCAAAGAAAGTATTTGGTTGTGTTCTTATACATAATGATAGTGTCATTTCCTATACATCAAGGTAGCTAAAAAATCATGAAAAAAACTATCATACTCATGATCTTGAGTTAAAAGCTGTAATCTTTGCGAAGTAGATATGGAGACGTTATCTATATGGAAAAGGACATTAGATATATATGGATCATAAGAGCTTGAAATATATATTCTCATAGAAATAACTCAACATGAGGAAAAGGTAATGGATTTAACTACTCAAGGATTATGATTTTTCTATAAACAACCACCCAGTAAAGGCAAATAAACTAGAAAATTCATTGAGTAGGAAGGATCATAGAGTTCTCAACAAAATTAGGATTGCTAAGGATCCTTTGTATATGGATCTAGTGGAGATGTAAATGGTAATTATAATAGAAGGTGAATCATCACTAATTTTTGAAATGTATTCTCAACCATATTTATTGGAAAGAGTTAAATATTAATAGGATGATGAAAATAATCATCAAAAGAAACATAATGTAGGGAATTTTGGGAATTTGGATGACTTCTTTTGTGAAGATGGAATTATGAAATTTGGGAAGAGGATATGTGTTCCCTCTATACCTGAGCTGAAAAGGAAACTATTGGATGATTCTCCTATATAAAATGTATCTATACATTCTAGTAATGATAAAATATAAAGATATATGAAGGAATAGTTTTGCTCGGATAACATGAAGAGGGAAATTGCTGATTATGTATCTAGATGTTTAGTTTGTCAACAAGTGAAATCTAAATAACAACATCCTAGATTAGTCATGGAACCTCAACCTATTACTACATGGAAATGGGATGACATCACCATGTATTTTTTCACTCAACAACCAAAAAAACCGAGAATGAATGTTGCAATATGGATAATTGTTGACTAACTTACAAAATCTTCACATTTCTTCTCTATAAGGAAGGATTTTCTTCTAGAGAACATAACATGACTCTATATCAATGAATTTGTGAGATATCTTAGAGAAAATCTCTAAATTTTGTCTAATCACGATCCACAATTTACATCAAAATTCTAGAAAAGTATTTAGAAATATTTGGATACTCATCTTCGATTGATTATTTCTTATGACCCACAAACTACCGGGAAATTGGAAAGGACGATCCAAACCTTAGAGGACATGTTGAGATCATGTTCACCTGATATTAAAGGTATATGAGATCTATATTTACCTTTAGTGGAGTTTTCCTACAATAATAGTTTCCATTCAAGTATTCAACTGGCACCATATTAAGCATTGTACAGAAAGATATTTCATATATCAACTTGTTGGGATGAAGTTAGAGAAAGTAATCATGTGGGCCCAGATCCTGAGGATAAAACAATAGTGAAGGTAAATACTATTCAAGTCCATATCAAGGTAGATCAAAGCAGGAAATAGGTATATGATGATAATCAAAGGATGTATTTTGAATTTCAAGTGGGAGATCATGTTTTTATAAAATTATCTCTAATGAAGGGTGTTATATGATTTTAGAAGAAAGGGAAACTGAGCCCTAGGTACTTAGGCCCATTTGAAATTTTGGAGATAATTAGAGCTATTTCATATCATTTTTATGCCACCCAACCTGCCTATAGTACACAATGGGTTCCATGTATCATTGCGGAGAAAGTACATTCTAGGCTTAATGCATGTCCTCACTTTTGAATGTATAGAATTTCTACTTGAACTATCCTACAATGAAGAGCCTATCCAGATTCTGAATAGTAAAGAAATAGTGTTGATTAATTGGATGACTCTACTGGTAAATATACATTGAAAAAAATCATAAAATATAAGAGGTAACATGGGATCCTGAGGAGCTTATGAGGAAGAACTAAACAAATATTATTGTGGGGTAACATTCTGGTAATTTTGAGGACAAAAGTTTTGTAAAGAGGGGAGAATGTTACACGAAGAGATTTTTATAACAAATTTAATATTTAATGCATGAAACACTTAGTCTCAATAAAACAAAAATTTGTTATAACCTTTCCTGTAAACATAATTTTTCCACCTATGTGATTCAAATTTTAAAAAAATGATATACATAGTTAGTTCAATAAGATATTTAGAGTATGATAATATCAACTTGCAATTTTTTAATAGAAAATTTACCCTTATGAATAGTTACATACCATTATGAATAATAATTTTCCTATTATGAATAGTAACCACACCCATAAAAGTATAAATAAAATATTTATGCCTTATAAATGAAATAGTGTATTATATAAATTAATAATTATGTGTTGGTATTTTTGTGAGTAATAAATATTTAATTACAAGTTTAAATTAAAAACATCATTAAAAAATTTATAAAATTTATTCTTATATAAGTAATTTTATGTCTTATGATTTTAGGATAATATTATGAGACCTCATTTAAATTTTGAACATATTAAAAAATCAATTTAAAATTCAAAATCTATATTTTTTATGTAAATTGTTATTTTATTAAAAAATTTAATTTCCAATATTTAGAAAAATATTTTCATAAAATGGAAATATTTTTTGGATTCTACATGTTGAAAAATGGTTATGGTTAATTTTTTGTATTTTTCTTAAATATATTAATTTTAGTTTAATAGTAAAATAAGATAATTTATGATAAATACCAAATACATGATTTATTTAGTTATAGATGATTTAAGGCTAATGTATGACCACTTGGTTAGAACTCATATGAAAATATTACTATTTTTTGTCACAAGATAAATACTTTTGGTTGTATTTCAAAAAATAATAACATAATGAATAAAACAATGGGTAAAACCTCCTCTAATCCACTATAAAATCTCTCTCCTAAAGAGGCCCTCAAGGAAGATTACATCAAGAGGTAAATTCCAATTTTTATTAATTTTATTTTTAGATCCTTTCTGTTGTTTTTATTTCATCAAATAATTTCATAAAAATGTTGTGATGACTCCCATAATATACATGTACTTGAATGTTGTTATTATAAAGGAGGAATTTTTTATCATTACTCCTTTCCCCTTATTTTATACTAGAAATGAAAATACCATCTGAGATGTGTTAATTTATCACATTCAAGGACAATGGGTTTTAAATTTCTATTACTGTATTAAATTATCATCATGAAACCATTTTTATGGTTGAACTAGACTATAATATATATAGTATAAATTAATTATGGTTCTCGATTATTATTTCAGTCATGATATTAATTTATAAATAAAAAAAAGTTGTGATAAAAAACTACCAATTAACACAAACAAATGTCATTATTGTTTTATATAATGTTTAATATTCACTCCCAATAACCAAACAGATTTCTTAACCATGTAATATTTTTGTTTTTAACTAATATTGTTCCACTTATATTCTAGAGAACCATTCTCATTCTATATCTTTATTCGTACAAGAATATAAGTTAACTGATCATGAAAACCAAGGAAGAAAACACTCCCACACAATGAAGTTGAATATCTTAACCCATCAAAATTCCATGAATAAAACTGATAAATTTATAATAAATATATTAAATGAAGATGAGGTCTTGGAATCCTTAGTTTATGAACCTACATTTGATTATTCAGGTCATTAAGATCAAGTGAGGAACACCAATGGGCTTAAGGTAAAGGGTTTTTACATGAACCTCCATTTTGATTCGGGTTACTTTTATTATCTACTAATTCAATTAATTTCGTATTCATTCATAATTAATTGTCATAATTTATATTTTAATGTTTTATATATGTGTTCCACCTAGAATTATACCTCCATTTATATAGAGTTATATGTTTTAAAAGGATCTTTCAAAAATTATTAATGAAATACAATCATGTTTCAACAGAATTTCCTAAATACTTGAATATTTTCATTGTCACTCTATAATATATTTTAAGAAACCATTATTTTTCAAAAATATACTCATTTTATTATGAAAATGATATATTAATCAGTAATATACTCAAGAAATATTTACTCACTTTTCTAGATATTATTTTTATTTAGTGAGTCATTTTTTATATGGTATGACATGAGATGATGGAAAGGTTGGCATATAAGAATTTTATGTGTTAAATATCATATTATAGAAGATTAAAATAAAGGGCAATTTGATTCAGGAGGTATTTGAAGTTTCATTTAGGGGGTTCAAACTAGAAAATATGGGGAAACCAAAATGGGAATGACTAGAAAAAAAGTACATTGGTTTTTTAGGATGTAAATAGAATATAATGTATCCTTTAACATTTGATAAATGAAGATCATAGTGAATTTAATATTTAATATAATGTAAATTTATGAGAAACTATTTTCCTTAAGCATGGAATTCATGATTTGGAGGTTCTTCAACATGCCATTATCAGAAGTCAGCCCTATGAATGATATAATGAATGTCATTAACATGAATTTTAGCTAGATTGAATTAATTAAGGTTAAGTTCATGTATTATGTGTGGGATTTTCTATTACTATATCATTATCAAAATTTGGGGAAGTGATGGTAATTGATATAAGGAACCCTTAAAGGAAATATTACATAGTGTTTTAGGATGCTAGGGATCTCTTCTTGAAAGAAGATCGCAGATGGAGGGAAGTCCAAAAAACTATTAAAAAATGAAGAATATAAAATGTAGAGCATGGTAACTTACTTGGAAAGGATGGAGAATATTAAAATATAATTATATAAATATGATTCAATGAAAAGTAATTATACGTAGACCCTTACGTTGGAACAATGAGAATAAACTAAATCTCATGAAGGAATGTAGGTATTAGGAATGTCAGTATTTTAGGGAACATTATAGAATTTTTTGTTTTGGAAGTTCGTGTTATAAATTTTTTTCATATGAAGGTAGTATCAGTTTACTACTAAGATTCATCATTCTAGTGGAATCATGGGTTATAGATTCTATAATAGAATTATATTCTATGGTAGATCAAGGATTAATTGTGAATTGTGTATTCAAAATATTTAGTAAGTTGCACTTAACTATTGTTGAGGATATTAAAATCATGGGGAAGATTGATGATAACATTTAGATATCTAATGAGAGCTTCTTGATGTTGAATTTTGTTTAGATATTGTCTTATTTATAGTAGTATCTTATTTCAATTGGTTATCTCAATAAGAAAGGACTTGATACAAGATTTTCTAATTGGGTATGTAAGATTACACAAAGAAACATTGTTTTGGTTAGAGGTATAAATGCCATAACCCTTTATCTGACAAAAATATTAGATGAAGTAGTAATTACCAATGTAAAAAAATTTAAAATATAAATTTATGCTATTTTTATCTTAGTCACCTATGTGAGAAGAACGTGAAATTAATGTAAAAGAGTTTTCTAAAGAATAGTTACATAAAAATTGAATGTTGTGACAGTTATATTCCTAAAAAATAGGGTAATGTATCATTCAAATTGAATAAATTGAATCTCAAATAAAAGGGTCCAAAATGATATTTTGGGTACTGTACTAAATCATTATCATGAAGAATCCTTGTAAATTATGAATTTAATTGATAACTAAAAAATTAAATTTTGAGTTTACTTCCTAAAACACAAATATGAGATATTCAATGATTTTTTCAATGGAAGGTCATGGAGGAAAGGGAAACTACATGGAATTTAAATGATTCTGGTTTGATGATGATGTTAAATACAATAAAATGATTTTATGGAATTACTATCAAAATAATGGAATCAAGATAGAAATGACAATACCAAGGGAACTGGGAAAAAATGGCATGGATGATCTAATAAATCAGACACTAACTAAAAAGGCATGTTGTAAGAGGTTACATTCTAAAATGAAAAAGAAAATTTTTGTTGATGTGATTAAATGTGCATTGTACTTAGTTAACCTAATTACATCATCATGAATGGGGTGGGAGATTCTAGAAGAGCTATGTTATAAAAAAAGAGTGAAATTCAACCACCATAAGATTTTCATAAGTTTATATTATGATTATGTGGATCCTAAGAAAGTGAAAAAATAAAATTTTATTCTTAAAAATGTTTATTTTTAGTTATTGTGATGAAAATGACATATTCTAGATATAGGTTAATGAAAATAACATGAAAAATGGTAGCTGAAATGTTATATTCTAGGAAATATTCTTTTAGAAAGACTGTAACATGAAGTAAAATTATTTGTACAATAAATAATAAATATAATATGTCCAATTTTATCTAAATGTGAGTAAAATAAGGATAAATTCATTTGAGAGTTCATAGGGAACTATGAATTTGGAATATAGGCCTACAAAAGATACATGAGTTTGATCTAGGTATATAAAGTATTGGGTGAGAGTACTAGAATTTGAAGCTCTATAAGATGTATTAGTGGAATGATAAGAGAAGCAAGATGAACTCTAAAGAACTACCTATGTTATATGATCGATATAGAGGTACAAAATTGATGCAAATTTAATACCATTAATGGATGTAAGAGATTTTAATATCTCAAAAGAAGTAGTAAGCCTTAGTGATTCTAACAAGTATGAGTTAGATAAGAAAGGTGAGTTAGTTTCATTATATATGAATGAAACATGGGTGCTAACAAAAATTTCAATGGGGAGAAAATAACTTGAGAACAAATGGGTTATCCATTTGAATTAATAAGATGATAGTAAAAAATGGTATAAGGCTAGGTTGTTTGTCAATGGATTTCAGAATAACAAAAGAATGGAATTCTCTGAAATATTTTGACTGGTAGTAACGTTGAATACCATTTCAAATAGTGTAGAGAATTTTTGATTTTTATACATTTAATTTTGAGTGGATGAATATAAATTCAACATTAATTAATTTTGTCCAGATAAAGATATTAATATGAAGTAACTGAATGGTTTCATATACAATAGGGATCCGGGCGTAGTGTGTATGTTACGGTGGAGTCTATATTGCTTGAAGTAGGGATTGGGGATATGGAATTGAATATTTTATTCCTTTATGGATAATAATGGTTTGAAGTGAAGAAACATTTATAACTATTTTTATCAAAATCTTTTTTAAGATATGTTTCTTATACATTTTCTATTTTAATTGGATGACATTATTTAAGTAGGTATAGATCTTAATAGTATTAAAGAGATAAAGAATTATTTGTACAAAATATTTAAGATGAATTATCTCTAGAAGTATAATACAATCATGGGGACGAGTATTGAGTTAAACTATAAAATTGAAATCTTGTATTTTCTTTAGAGTGAATACATCTTGAAGATAATTGAAAGGTTCTCGCTGTCGAGATATAAGCCAATCTCAAATCCATTAGATGGAGAATTTAATATATCCTAAGGGAAATCCATGTCGATGGAATATGATGTGAAGTATATACAGAAATTTTTATTTTCATAAGAAGTGTGAATCTTGATTTACTCTATGATAGGAACTCAATCAGACATTTCATTCATAGTTAGATTCATTAGCCATTTCATGTCAAATCTATTGAAAGGTCCTTGTAAATTAGAGAAATAGTTCATCTGTTATCTCAATGGAGAATTAGATAAAAAATTATTTTTAAATAAAATATGATATTTTGTTGGGGTATGTAGATTTAGACATTAGAAAAAATTCAAATAGTTAAAATAGTAAAAATTCTTAAGGGGTCACATTCCAAGGAATCATTATAAGATTGATGTTAAGATTATTGCTAGTGGGAGATATTTTTATAATAGTATTATAATATATGTCAAATAAATAATTGTAGAAAGATATGATACGGTTCCGTAATCTCTTAGAGGAACATAGAAGGATTCGCGAGGGTACATTTCTCTACTGTGATAATTAGAGTTTAATTCCTGTGATAAAAAATCCTATGCTTTCTTTTTGGATGAAACATATCAACTAAAAAAATTACTTTAGCTATAAAATGCTAGGTGGAAAAGAGTTATATCTACATAAGACTATCAAAAGCAAAATTTCAATTGACATTCCATTCAAGGGTTTTATCTAGGAATGTATTGTTCAATATTATGCCTCAATGAGACTTGGTTAAATATAATATAGTGGGTAGTTTATTTTTATCATTAAAGGGGGGTTATATATTTTTTCTATGTGTTAGTGTTTATATGGTTTACATAAAATAATATTCAATTGGAATATTGTTTACAATATAAAGTCCACTCATGTTTTAATTTAATTTATCTAGATGTAGAATCTTCATAAGCTATATTTGGTTTTGTTGAAGAAGAATCAATATTTCTAGCATAAATAGAATTCTATATGATATGTTTAGAAACATGGTTTTAAATGCAATTACAGTTTAAATATTATGTGATATGAAGTTAGAATACACATTATAGATTCTAATTGTGGTACAAGAAGTTTATTTATCTCATTGGTTTTTAGAAAAGGAAATGATATGTAATATTCACTCACTGTAATGTAAGAATAACTTCATTGGTTCAATGGATGTCAATAGTTAATTGACAATTTCCACAATCAATTAAAGGTAACCATGATCAATGGTGCGATATTTGAAAACATATGAGTTTCGTGAATCCATAAGACCTGTTGGGGACCACTATTAAGGTGGGGTGGGGTTACATTCATACATGTTACGCAATTAATTTCCATTAGTCATCTAATTGTATGACCAGAGAAATGTGTTTTTTTGTTCTTATAAGTTATGAAGATAGTGGTATCTCATGGATATGAGACATAATTTTCAAACAACATGATCCTATTTCACATATTTTTCCTTTTTTCATGTTTGAATATATATTTCTGAGTATCTCTTAAGAGTGTGTGGGTTGATCGAATTAGTTCCAAGATTTAGGGTCCAATGTTATCCTATATTCCAATACATTGAAGTCAATGGGATCTCCTAGTCAGTGATGCTTTAGATATTATTACATAACACTATATGTTATATATGGTGTATATTTTAATTTAATTTATTCTATGATATCCTAATAGATACCCTATAATTTTATAAAATGAGAAGTATACTTATGAAATGACTTATTATTGGGTGTGATCTATTATTTTTATCTTTATAATTCCTAAATTAACTTTTCTATATGTTTTTGGGGACTTGAATATCATACATCAACTTTGGGGTGGCATTACATTCGACCCCCGTGACTTCTTTCCTTGTATCATGATTTTTGATTGAAATAAAAATGTTAACTTTCATGTAAAAAAATTATTTCAACACATTTTTGAGTTGATTTATTTTTCTTTAAATCTTTTTATAATAGTATATAATTTTATATTTCTATTAAATTTTATAGTTTTTCTATTTAAATTTTCTAGGAGCATTGTATGATTTTGTTTATTTAATGTATTCATATAGTTTGTATTCATAATGAAAAAATATATATTTCATGATCAATAAATATTTCATTTTGTGAACAAAAATGTTATAAATTGATAAATATATATATATTGGTTCAATTATTTATATATTTAATTCATATTAGAATATTAACACTGTGATATGATACTAAATATGATGATACTTTATATTTCATTAATAGTATTTCTTACTGATAAATTTACTTTTATTTACATAGCATAAATTTTATTATTTTTTATTTTAAATTGGTTTCATCAAATGTTTTTTATATTATTGTTTTTAGAATATTAAATTTTAATTTTAATCATTAGTTGTAGTGGTATTTTTTCAATATATCCCCTATGAATAAAATAACTATATTTTGAATTTTATAGATAATTGTCCTATCTTTGACAGGTTCATTAGAATCAAGATGGTTCCCCTTATCCTACTCACCTTGATTCATATGAAATTATTTAAACTTTATGATTTTTTTTACATCTAAATAATCAATTATGTTTACCTCAAATGGTTCACAGGTTTATTTTATAAACAACTTGAAATTCTAAAAATATTTCACAATGAATTTATTTTTTATTATTCTCTCACCATTTTATGAATTCTTCAATTTTTATAGTGGTATATATTACATTACATTGAGTATCAATGGATACTTGTATCATGATCCATAGAAAATCATGAATCAATATAGTTTTAACATGAGAATCTGACGCATTTTTTTAATTGATTAAATAATGGTGCATCATCCACATGTCCATGTGAATAAATATTTTTCTACCAAAATAGATTAAATTCATTAAAAAATGTCAACATAACCACAAAAATATATGATGTTTGATATATCTACATTCTTGTGGCTTGAATGTGTGGGATGGGGATAAGTGTTTGGTTATATGCATGAATTAAGGTCATTAGTTGTTGTTTTAGAACTAAATTTTCAACTAATGACAAATTATGAGTATTTTTTGGATATAATAATTAATTATATTTATATTTGTTAGGTGATAATTTAATTTATAATGTTTTTTTAATTATGGGAACTAACAAGTATAATATTATTTTTAAAATAATTAATTGATAAATAAATAAATATACAGAATTTAACATCAAAAAATAAATATGTAGGACTCCATTAGCAGTATCTAAATAGTTATTTAAAAAATACATATGGATACCACATAGATCGGTTCAAAATTAATGGAGGCCACTATGGGTATTCCGGAAATGTGTATTTGTGATGCCATCTACCATGAATACGAAAAACATGCAATTTCCAAAATTGTAGAGTGGCCGCCTAGGTCATAGAATCCCCTTATATAACCACCATTGGTGGCCATAAATACATATCTCTCTATTCTATAATGATGAATGTATATTTTAATATAGATGTTTTAAATCATATGTGACCATTGTGGTCACCTTATTAGAAACATTTCATTATAACACAAGTAATAAAAAATTTCTGAATATGTTGGTATAGGCAAATAATTTCTATATCTCATATAGTTTTTTCATTAAAGGGTGGGTGGTTTCCTAGTTAGATATTTATTTAGAAAATTTTCAAAGATGAAATTTTCCTAAAAATTATTCTCATTGAAAACATTTTGATGAGGGCAGTTTCATAGAAATCACCTTCATTAGAGTTTTTTTAAAGAGAGTACTTTCCCTCCCGGTTCCATCATGAGTTTTTTAAAAAATAAGATGTATTTTTTTTGTTATCTATATATATAATAAATAAACCAATATTTAACAAATTTTTTCTTGGAATTAAATTTATCAAAGTATTTAAAAAATATTACACCACTTAAAACACCACCAAGTCCCCTTTTTAATAACATTACTCTCCCCACTATCCTTTACAAGTTTAATATGTGGGATCCATGTTCTCATTTTCTAGAACATTATAATAACAATATATTATTATTATTAACACATTAAAAGTAGTGATAATGATATTAATCATAACTAATAATAATAATAATAATACATATAAAAATTAATATATACATTAAAAATTAATGTAATTAATTTTAATTAACATTGTAATTGATTCTAATTAATTATAATTATGCAATTAAAATTATATTTTTAACAAACTAAATTATAAATTATCATTAATTATATTTTAATTAATTCATGGTATTAATTATTTGTAATTATTCAAATTATATAACTTATTATTATTAATACTAATTATTATTAATAATAATTGTTAATTATCATAATTATTTATTAATTATAACTATTAAATACTAATAATTATTTATAAATAAATAAATATCAACTTTAATTCACAACGAGGTTATTAATTTTTAATTATATTATTAATTTTTTATTATAAATAATATTAATTATTAATAATATATAATAATTAATTATATTATTATTTATAAATAAATTTATATTTTTTACTTAATTAATAATTTATCTATAATTAATAATATAAATTTAATTATTAAATATTTTTAATTATAATTAATATTTTAGTTAATATTAACATTAATGATTTAATAATTTTTAATAAATTAATTACTTATTTTAATAATATTTATGTTATTAATAAATATAATTAATTTATTAATTAATTAATAATTATTACACATCCTCTCTATCAAATATATTGAAGTTAGAATCCTAACATCCACCTTAGGGGTTTTATAATGATGTTTGTAACATAGGCATAGATGTAGGCTGGTCATGATAGAGACGATGACATGGGTAGGGGTTGATAGAAGGCGATGATGTTTGTAGTGATGTAGAAATAGTGAATGACCTTTGAGCTATATGTTGGGCTTTCAATTCAATAGGCTTTTGAGTGAAGAAATGGATTCCCCCTCAACTCATTAAAAAAATATTGTCATCTTTATTTAATAAAAGGTCATGATTCTAGACCATTTTTAATTAATAATTCTAATTAAAAAAATATTATTATCAGTAATAAATAATGAAATATGTTTGGTTAATGTTTTAAATTTCATTTAAATTATATTTATAGTTTATATATTATAAGTTACAGCTCCACATGTGGGGGTTTAATATCCTATATTACATGTCCCAAGCCCATATAAAGGCGGTGGGTTTCATTCAGTAGTCGACATGTAGAGTAAAACATGATTGAATCATTTCTTAACATGAATCAAATGAATTAATATGCTAATACAAGGTTATTTCCAATAAGGGACAAATTTTTTTCCCAACTGTGGTATGAAATGAGATAGAGTCACTATATAGATTCCTGAGAGATATATTAAAAGGGAATGGGTTTTTACACATTTCTGGACAGATGATGGGGTGGGGGGGTAGGTAAGGAAGCTAGTCCAAAATCACAAGATTATGATATCTAGTTAGAGTATTTAAAATTTAATAAGAAAATAAATGGAATTGGTAGAGAAAATTATTAGAAGAAAAGTTAGTGTATTGTTTTCACAAGAGACTAAATTGTAGTGGAGACGGAAAAATAATTAGATAGATTAGGTTTAAAACATTGGTACATTGGTAAAACTACAACTAAAAATGGTGTTGGTATTATAGAGGATAATAATTTATGACATAAAGTTATTTAAATTGAAATATTATGACATAGAATCATAATTATTAACATAGTGGTACGAAATAATATTTTTAATTTTATTAGTGTTTGTACAGATCAATTAGGTCTAAATATACAACATAAATCTACTTTTTAGGTAAATTTTGATATTTTAATTCATATCTTACTAAAATAAGAGAAAATATTTATTGGTGGATACCTAAATTGGAATGTAGGAAATGATTCGAAAGATTACATACATTCTCATGTATTCTTTGGTTTAAGTGAAAGAAAATGATGAAGGATTAGATATCTTATATGTTTTTAGTACTTGTGACTTGTTGGAAGCAAATATTCTCTTTATAAAATCATAGGAACATTTTATTACATATAAAATTTTAGTCAAATGATGTAAATTTATTATTCCCCAATAAAAATGTCAAAAAGAGGTTTTATTAAGGATTTCAAGGTTGTACTTGATGAAGGTATAACCACCCGACATCGTTTATTTGACTCAAACCTATATGTTAAGAATTATAGGATAAATGTTATGTAATTATTGGTTCCCCAAATTATATAGTTTCACCTAAATCACAACAATATCATGGAATTTAGTGAAATTTTTTGAATTAATTGGATTGGGAAGTCCAAGGAACAACTGAATACTAGAAGGATGAAGTGGATGAATATGTTTAGAACATAACTACTTCTATTCTATGAGTATAAAAATTGGTTTTTATAGAAGGAAAAAATCATGGATTTAATTGATAATTCTCAATTAAAATTTAAGGCAACATGAGACTATTTTATAGATTTACACGCTTTTTAGTAATAAATATACATGTCCTTGATATCATGTTCCTCATAGAGTGACTGAGAAATAAATTAGTGATAAAATATAGCATGTTTGGGTTGTTGTTCCATTAATCAAAAACTATGAATGGTGATAGAAAAATCAATAGTTTAGAAAAAGGTATGAAGAAAATTTCTAGAGATTCAGATCATGTTCGGTTTATAAAAGAAAAAGAATAATGTTAACATTATAACGATAAAGAAATTAAGAAAAGATGGGGATTCAACTTTAATAATCGATTTAATGATGATTGGATGTGTAGATTAAACATAAATAATATTAGTATTATTAGATAAGAATATTAGTATCGTTATTATCAAAAAAAATTCCTTTCAAGGTTAAAGATTATTTAAAAGAAAAAAATGATAAATAATTTGGGAAGGATAACCTCTACATTGATGTTTGGAAATATTTTGAAGAGTTTGGTATACATATGATAACTAGATTATTTAATGAAATTATAGAATAAATGGAGAAGGTATATGAATGGAAGAAGAGTCCCCCAGTACTTATGTACAAAAATAAAGGATACATATTATGTTATGATAATAATAGGGGAATTAATATTATTTTTCATATGATGATACTTTGTTAGAGATTTATTTAAAAGGATATTCAAAAGAAAACTAATGTTTCAGATGGTCCAATTAAATTTATGCCTGGTGGTTTAACCATATATGTAATTTAATTTTGTTAATGTCTAATGTAGTATTATTGAATAAAATCATATGATTTTTAAATGGATTTGATTTATTTGGGAAAAGAATATGATAAAGTTCATAGAATGGTTTTATGAAAATATATTGAATGACAATTGGTTCATGTGGAATATATGAGACTCATCAAAGGCATTTATAAAAAGAGTTTGACTCGATTTAGAACTCATATAGGAGACACTATAGATATCACTAGTTCAATTGGACTATATCAAGGTTCAATATTAATCCCTTATCTTTTTTCATTGGTCTTAGTTGATTTAACAAAGTATATTTGAGATAAGTTACCTAATTGCATGATTTTTTGATGATATATTTATTTTTTTATAATCTAATGATACTATCAAATTAATGTTAGATTATTGGGGAGAGAGTTTAAAATCAAACAGTTTCTATCTTATTAGGGATAAGATAAAATATATGGAGTGTTATTTTAGTAATGTATTGTTCAGAAATGTTATGGATGTGAGATTAAGAGACCATTATATTGGAATATTTGATCATTTTTTATATTAATCACAATTTCTATAATGTGATAGGGATATTAATGTATATGTATCTCATAGGATTCAAAAATAAAAAGATAAAATAGAGAAAGGCTTCTTGGGTGCTTTGTGATCACAAAATTAGATTTAAATTAAAGTGTAGATTTTATTGGACTATTTTTATACCAATAATTGAATATAGTTCTGAGTGTTAGACACCAATTATACATCTTGATCAAAAAAATAATGGTAATAGAAATAAAAATTTTACGATGTATATGTGGACATAATATTATGGATAAGAATATAAATGAATGTTTTCGAGAAAAAATTAAGTGTCCCTGATTGACAAGGAGATGACCAAAACTGGATTAAGATGGCTTGGAAATGTTAAATTAAGACCGTGGGATGATCCTATTTATGGGGTAAACATAACTAAAAATTCACTTATTAAATGAGGAAGGTGTATGCCTAAAATGTACCTTAACCAATTTATTTAATATGATATTCTTATAATTGTTTTCAATAAAAAAATGATATTTAATGAAGCAAATTAGTGATTCCCGATCCATATATCTGACCCCATTTGATATATTTTAATTCTTGTTTATTTGTTTTGTTACAATATATTTAATAATCAAAGAATGGAACCTAAATTGAAATATTAAAAGTCGAAATGATATTTCTTGAAATAATATTATTTAATGTCATCGATTTACTTGTTCACTATTTTCATGTATATTTTTTATTTTAAATTATTTTTTAAAATTCATTAAATGTTTCAAATTTTATCTGTAATGTAGTTGAAGTGTATATTTTATAATTTTAAAATTCACTTATATGAAACATTATTATGTTCTGACTGAGAGACATTAAAAGATTATAAACTATAAGTATGAATATAATATAAATTAAATTTGAACCAATAAAATAAAATATAAAAAAATTAAAATAATTTTTTTATGAAAATAATTAATAATAGAATAATTTTAATGACACCAAATAATTTAGTTTCGTAACAAAAAATTTAGACTTATTTTTATTGATATCATTTTTGTTTCATATAAATTTATTTGTTTTTTGGAATTCATATTATTTCCATTTTTTTATGTTTTTGACAAAAGATTTAAATTTAAATTATATTTTATTTATACTATATATTTTATAATCTTTAAAAGTCACATACTTTAACTATTTTTAATATTTAATTAATTGGCCTTAAAATCATATGAATTATAATGTTTAAATAAAATAAAAATGAAATAATAATGATTGAATAAAAATATAAAAAAAATAAATGAAAATAAAAAAATATCATGCGAGAAATAAATAATAAATTTCAATGTTAAAATACTATTTTGTTTCAGAACATTACATTTATACAAAAGAAATTCATTGCATAGCATTTTTTATCCTTGAATGATAATTTGTTATTAATTATGTTATTAAATATATTATGATTATATATTAATAAGTTCACATAAAATGAAATTATTTAATACATTTATAAATAAATTTCATTGTTATTAATTACACCATTAATTCTATTATTATTATATAAATTTTCATTCTAGGAATGAAGAGCAGTGATTTGGAAGATTTGTAGGAATATTATGAGTTGAAACCTATATATAGTTAGAAAGGATGTGATATAAACTATTTCTTATGGACTTAGGATCTATTTATGATTTTCAATAAGAATATGAAGTTGCAGATCATTGGTGATGAAGTTGAAAATCTTGAGAAGATAGATATGAGGAATGTATGATCCTTTTCATGTGTGGTTGATGACTTTTTACATTGAATAATTAGGTAGCGGTATACTACACATTCCCCGAAAAACATGAATGTCATTAAGGAGATGGTGTAACATTATAAGTTATTCATTATATATTTGGCTTTGACATTACTAGGGGAGTAACAAAGAAAAACATATTATCTAACCTAGTGGATTTCTTGTATATAGGGTTTTTTTTGAATTGGATGTCGATTTCCATGGATTATAAATTTTTTCATATTATTTTCACACCCTCTCCCTAAAGATCTGATTGTGAGGATATATATATTTATCATTAAATCTAATATTTCTCAAAAATGAGTAATGAGACACTCATTTTATTCAATTATATTTAAAAAATTCCCTTTCACATGTTTGGGTTAAAATATTTAGGCTTAGTTGGATCTATTGGAATTCAAAGATCTTGAAGGATATTACTTTTGCAATTGGGATGCCTATATTTATGGATATCGAAATAGTGGCTATTATGTTTTTTCACATTTATACAATTATTTTTGGGATTTATTGGGCTACTCAACTCATAAATAATATTGTTTTATCTTCTCGTGATGAAAACATTAACCGTAAGGATTTATGTGAGAGGATTCCATGATTCAGAATTGATGTATGGATGATTTGTAATTATACTGCTATCTATATGTGGTATATAAATATCTATTCATTTTTCAATTTTTCAAGGCTTGATATTTTAGATTGCAGAAAACATAATAACTTTGATAATAAACGAGGAAATATGGTGCAACTAGATGATTCCAATCAAGTTGGGATGATGTTACATTTTGAAAACGGATATATAGAATACTCACAAGGGAATACAAGTTTACCCATGTTGAAGGATACATATGTGTATATATCGGATCAAAATAATTTAGGACAAGATGTGGATGAAGAGATTCTACATCTAGAAGATAACTAGTAAGGGAGTAATAATATAATTTTTTATTGTCAATCTATAGATGAGAATATTTATTCCATTCCTAGTATTGTAAATAATCTGATTCAATGTGATGAAACTATATATAAATCCACAAGGTACATTCTAAATATTTATGATAAACCATATACAGTTGTTATATTAGATAAGGGTAATGAACCAATGCAGAATATTCCAAGGGATAGTTATCAAATTGAAGATTAATCATGTACATTTTTCATCTACATAAATTTAAAACAAAACTAAAAATATATTGTTAACAATGACATCATAAAATCATATCTATTTGATATTAAAAAATTTATAGATGATGATAAAAAATATAAATCATTGGAAGATGTATTTTCAAAAAAGTGTAAGAAATATACTAAAGATGAAAAAATATACAAGCATGGGGACATCATCCCTTACATGTTACATCCCTTCCTAAAAAAAATATGTTTTGAAATTATCTAAGACTAATCAATGTGAAAAAATAGTATCCCCAAAAAATTACATTATTACTAAAATACATAGTTTTGTGGGTTTAATAGATCCTATTGTTATCATTATAAATTTAAAACTATTTAATAGGAATTATGTTGATATAAATTGATCTCTTATAATATGTATAATAGTTCAGTGGTAGCCTTATGGATTCATACATTATCCAATGTGTAGGTGGCATTGTGTAATATTATCTTTGATAATTAATCAACTAAAATACTTGAAAAAAATAATATTTGACCTATTTTATCAATGTTACCAAATTTTATAAAAAGATAATGTAATTAATTAAACATTCGACTATCATGTTGGAAGATGTGATAAATAATTTTAATTTAGTGGCTGACATCAATATGGTTCTATATCCAAAGGATAGAATAAGAAAAAATCTTTTCAATATTTTACTTGATGCGTTTATATTTTTATTAATATTTTTAGATTTATATAAATATATTTATCATGATATGATAATATATAGGTCAGGTATATGATTAATGGAAATCAAGCTAGTAGGATTTAAAAATTATTTCTATATTTGGATGATTTAGGTGTTCCCGTTAAAATTTATGACATTACTATCCCACACTTTTATTTTGATCATACCTCATTGACTGTTAATGTTATGGGGAGAGTTAGGAGGATTTATCCATTACCCTTAAAATTTAATAATTATTGTATTACAGTACGTAGATTCTATGAAATTTTGATTTATGAATAGATGTACTATTTTTATGGAAATCAGATGAATATTGTGGCCTAATGGTTAATGAAAATATTTATGGAATAGATAAAGTATAGTAAATAAACTTTCCCTAGTCCTAATTTATATATTTAAAAATTAGAAGAATAACTTTATGGTTTATAGATAAATCATAATGAATGTGAATACCCTTCATAAGGCGAGGAAAACATTTTCTCCAAACATGATAATATGTTATTCATAAAAGAATAATTATATATAGGGGATTTTAGTGTAATGTGATTTGAATTTAGTGATAAAAAAACCATTTTCTTACAAAATATACCTTGACAAAGTAATGTTAAAAAGGGTTATAAAAAAATTAAAATATATGGATACCTTTCTAAAAAAATGAGGTAAATTAGTGATTCCATTTTCAAGAATTTTCAATGTTTGTTCAATGATTATAGCTATTTCAGGAAACTTGGTATGTGTTGTCTTGTTGATTTAATTTATGAATTTTTTGAATAAAAGCAAAATTTTATCCTAATTGAGATACTATTTGGGGAAGAGACATGTTCTTCATTTTTCTCTCCAAACATTAATTGTTTTTTTTATGAATGATGAATTTATAATCAATTTTTTCTTTTTTCATTCATTTATTATATATAATGACATCAAATATAATATAAGTAAATTTTTTATCTCTACTAATATATTTCATGTATTTAAATTATGGTTTATTATTATGAATACCATGAAGGAAAATGTTTTTTAGAAGAGGTATTTTGGAGATGTTTCTTTTAGAAATAGGATTCCCCAGCTTATTAGAAGGATTATAAGAATGAGACATGGAGGGATTATTACTATGTATGTCACTCCCAATAAGTTTATATTAATTATTAGTATAAGTATTTAGAGAATTATTTCTACTAACATTTAATTTATAAATAATATTTGGATTAAATCAAAGGATATCAACATAAATTTAAATATGGATATTTTGAATTTTTTTGATACCATAAAATGGAGATTTATCTTGTATTTTCTCTAACATTATATATTCTCCAATTATTTTCTAAAATTTATCATTATAATTATGAGTCGTGTTAAGCTATCATATTTTGGTACTATTTCCCTGAAAGGATTCTTTAATTATAATTTAGGGGTTGTCCAGTGTGGCACACTCTCAAGTACTCTCTTTTATATTTGTAAACATTACATAAGTAGATGAAATTTAAAAAAAATTTAAATTAAAAATATGAGAAAATAAAAATTATATGAGGTCTAATTTCCCCATCACATCTATTCTATATAGATGGTTTCTCTTATTGTTGGTGGTCACTAACTGGACCTTTATGTTCATCAAAATAATATTTCATCATTATTATTAAAACCTAGGTCGGTGTATAAAATAATTTATATACTTTATTGTATTTGGGAAAGGTATAACATTATCAAGGAAAAAATAATTTTGATAAATACTCGAGTAATAGAAAAGGGTTAGTATTTAATTATATTGGGATTCCACTTTATGGATAAAATATAAGCACTAATATATTGATAGAGAGAATTTTAAAATTACTCAATAGTTATAAAGAACGAAATAAATTTGTATTTCATAGGTAGGGAGAAATGGTATGGTTAATTTCATAGTCTCTTTAAAGTGTGTATATACTTTCTTAATTTATCTATTTCCAAATAATATAATTAAGTGTATTAAGTATCTTATAGTAAATTTCATATGGACATGGAGTATTTATGACTGGAAACATAATACTATCTCTTGGAGGGAGAGTAAAAAGATATTATACATGCGGAGAATTGGTTTGAAAGATATACGAATGTTTAATGAAGTTACATTAATTAAACTCACATGTAATTAAACAATATAATACTTATAATTCATTATACTTATGAATATTAATATTTCTGAATATAATACGTAATGGATTTTCATTCTATATCACCCCTACAATTTTGTATTCATTGATGAATTCAATTTCAGAAATCATGTCGTTTTCAAATTGGTTTCTTAGCGAGTATTCTGATCATAACTTCTAAGAAACACCATGTATTGGTATCATCTTCAATAATTTCTTAGGGTTCCACAAAATATAATAAAAATTAAGATATGGCATTCTTTGAGAATCATCAGTGTGGTTATCGAACTTATTCCATGTGATTTTGTAAATTTCATTCAAAATTATGTTTTCATCTATAACTATACTCTATCATGTATGGTGAATACACCTTCAATGATCCATAATAGAGACATGCATAGGTCCAAATGTGGATATGTTTTATAGATTCCATGATTTTTATGAAATATAAAATATATTTTTATTCCCGGAGTAGATTTTTTCTTTTATAGATATCATGGAGGTATAGATTACCAGTTATTGATCAACTATAAGAATTTGGGTTTTCCCAATCCCTTGGGTTTCTCTAATATTAATCATTAGTATAGACCTTATTCACACCTATATTTTAAATGGTATTTCATCATTTATTTTTGGAGGTATTTAGAAGGAATTTTCAAAAATAAATGTATGATATTTATGTTTTTTATATGTTTGGTTCTAGAGGTTACATTAATCAAAAATATATTTAATATAGTATTGATTTCAATATGTTTTGGTTATATATATTTCTCTTTATATTTCTAGGGCTTACACTTAAATCCCTATATTGGCTATAATTGTACCTCCAAACATAATGCCCTTTTCTCCCCCCTTTATTCCCTTTCAAAAATCCCTTTTTCTATAGTGCTAATTGTTTCCTAGTTCTCTATAACTTCTTTTCATATCCATTGATTCTTTTCATATGTTACTATTTAGGTTCTTGATTCTAACACTCTAATTATGTTATCTCTTATACCATCATGATTATCTTGATCCTGGTTTACACAATGGGATTTCTCATCAATTTATGATTGTGTGGGTGGGAGTGTTTTTAGGTTTCTTGATGATTTTCATGTTTTTATTTTATTTTGTAAGTATAACTGATTAATTTACTTCTCTTTGTTGTTGAATTGTTTCACCTCTTATCTTCTCTTCTTACATGATTCACCATGTAATACTTCATTTTGATATGCTTAGATGGGCAACATTTCAGGTTGGGATCACGTTTAAGTAGTGCTTCTTGGTCTTTCTAGTGGGTTCATCTAATAGTTTCTTTTTTTAGATATATTTTTTTGGGTTCACAATAGAATAATGCATGACAAGGGTATTTGGTCTTAGTTTTAGAAGGTATTTATTGTCCCTTTGGTCCAAATTCTCAATATTTTTAGGAGGATCTTGTATTAGTTGTGCTGATGGTTTTTTTGAGTTTTTTATATAGACTCTGAATTGTGAAAACTTATATTGGACGTTGAGATTAATTATGGTTTCATGTTGGCTCTGGTGCCCCATAGTCATGATAGAAACAATATTGATTTGTCTCTATAGAGAAGATGATCAAAAACATTGGTACACCGATGATTTGTAATCCCTACCATTTAAGAGATGGAGTGATGTTTATGTTGAAAAAATATCAAGGGTTTGTTTGTTGATATTGGCCCAAATTTTTGTGTTGATGTTACTTTGTTTTTAGAATCACATCACACATTGGCTATGATCTGGACGGTGGTTTGGACTAGAATTTTTAGAACTGAAGTATTTGGTTTTGATTTTTGTGTTGATATTTTTTTGGTTGAGATTAAACTTGTATATAATTTATGTTCATTCATGTAGGTTCCATATAGCACACAAATATTTTAGGATATATTTCACTTTAAATAAATTTGATGTGTTTGATAAATTTCATTACATGTAACACTGAGCCAAAATAAACTATTATATAATATTGAAATTTTATTATATAATTGTGACTATCATTGCTAAGTCGTTTGATTGGAGGGTATAAATATGAATAAATAAAATATTAAAATTATGTATAAATGTTTTCCTTAATGAAAAATATTGACTATCTTCTAAGAAAGAAGTACCCAATTTTAATGATAATTTTTTTATATAAAATGATCAATTTTTCAATACAATAATTTTCCTATATAATATAGAAATTGATCACTAATGAACTTGGTTTTTATGAAATGTATTGGGATTTAATGATAAAAAATAATGATCATTCACATATTGAATATAAATTGGTTTGAAATAATTATAAAACAATTTGAAGGAAAAAAGTTAAATTTATATAGACAACTATTTTCATCATACGTAAAATATTTGTTCTTAATAAGTTAGATTAATCATTATATATTAATTATTTAAAAAAAATATTTTCATAAAATTTTAAATTAAATATATAAATGTTCATCAAATTTATTTTACTAGTCATTTAATAAGAATGAATTCAGTTTTGTGCTTAAAAATATATTTTTCAGAAAACGATTTTCATTGCGGTGAGTGAACTTATCTTAACAAAAATTTCATCCAATTATAGATATTTTATCTAATAAAATCTCTCCAATATTTATAATCATCACTTTGAAATTTAACAATGATTCCAATTTCATCATTGGCCATTTGGAATAGTAACCAAGGTAAAAATTCATTACTATAGTAAAAGGTAAAAGGGTTAAGGAAGGGTTAAATTAAATAGATAAGTGTTAAAATGCCCTAAAAGGTTTTCTAAATGAAATTTTAAAAATTGATTCTGATCATTTATCATAAAATATTATATATTAATCTAATTTAGAGCCAGTTTCCCATGAGAGTGACCTTATTATTTTTAAATATTCTTAATAATTACAAGTGTGTCACTCCCCTCACTTATAAAAAGAATACCTCCCATCCTCTCTCATACACACCAGTTGAGCCCTTTATTTTGACCAGGATTGACTAAAATGTTGTCCCAATATATTTATACATTACCATTAGTTGTGGTTATTTCAAAAATACCCATCCAAGAAGGTTTCAGTTTCTTCTTAATAGAGGATACCCAATGAAGAGGTTTATGTTCTTACATATCTTTTTTATGTTTATTTATTCTTAATACTTATCCAAATATTATATAACCATATTAAAATTATGGTAAAACCATACTTAATATAATTATATGTTTTATGTCAATTTTATATCCATTTTCTATCTCGTTCCCATACGTTTGAAAATCATAACGTTGCTCGTGTGTAAGTGTTGACTACCACCATCATGAAGAAATGTGGTTCATTTCTCATATACCATTTAAATGGATGGTAAAAAGGATATATTTAATAAATATATATTCTAATTATTATTGAATAATTATTTTTTAAATTTTAATTAATTTATACCATTATTTCATTCGATCCATTGAAAAATCGAACATCACCCACATGCATGTATGAACTATTATCTCAACAAATTGACGTAATTAATATTTCATCACCAATTTATATGAATGGTAATAAATTTGTATACAATGAATAAATATGTTACTTATAATATGAATAATATTTTTATTTTATTAACCCATGACCAAGGTTCATATATACAAACCGTCAAACTAAAACATTCATGGAAAACATACAAATTTTCACTAGAATGATCATTTTATTTGATAGTTGTTAATAAAGGGTAAATTATAAGGGAGTTATATGTCTTAATATTTATAATTATATGGTTCTATAGTATATTTATAATAAAGTTATATTTATTATATATGAGTTCAATAATAGGTACAAACCAAGAAGAGACCATAAGTAAGGGTTCAATTTTTTAATCTCATTTCTTTTTGGGGTTACCTTTGTTAAATTAAAATTTATGGAAATTATATGATATTTATCCTTTAATAACCACATATTTTGTTTTCATCTATTTTCCCCTATAATTTTAATTTATTATTACAAATTTCCTCTATTTATTAATTAAAATGATAGAGATAATGTTTTTAAGAAGACCTGGACTTTTTTCCATTTAGGTTAGAGAAATTTTTCTTACATAAAAATGTTCCTAAAAAATATTTATGGATGTTTTATTCAATATATAATTGATATGGAAGTATTATGTTTACTACTTTTTTACTTTCAATACAACCAACAAAAAAGAAATATTTTTAAATGATTTACGCACAACTCATTTTTATATTTTTTCAAAAGTGTGAAAAGAATGTTCTCCTTTAATGTATATAGCATGAATGACTTATCACACCATTATGGAAATTATTTTCATTAATATTAATTCAATATTTAAATTTTTTTTTCAAATAAATTACTTATCTTAAAATTCAATGATTTTAAATTTTGTTAAGATATCGCAAAAAATATATTTTCCTTATTTTCAATGAAATGTTTAACATAAGTTTTAAATTATTTTTATTTATGTTAGTATCATTTAAGTATTTTTATTCTTCATTGGAGATAAAATATTTTAATAATACCAACTTTATTTCATTGGATGGATTATGATGATGATGTTTTCATGATGATTCTATGAAACCCATTTCATTCCCTTAGGTAGATTAAGTTATAAAGAAATCTTTATGAAACCCATTTCTTTTCAATGAGTTATACTTCATTGAATACTTTTATGATTTTGGGGAATAATTATGAATGGTTTTCACTATGTGATAGGTTGACTCAAAATCATATATCACTCAATTATTTGGGTATATTTTTATATCCTATGAGATGACTATGTTATGTGTGAACATGGTTTCCTGTTAACAAAATTATGTGAGAAGTTTTTCATATTATGAAATATTCACAATTTTATGTAGGGACGTTGTTTCAAGACAATACATTTTATAAAATGTCCATATAATATGACCTTAATATGATGAGTTGACTTATTGGAGTTTATATATATTAACAATACTATTTTTTTGTGTATTATTGTGCCACATTCCTATGATATATGCACATGGTATGGTCCATGGCTCCAGATTTTGGGTGCATGACTATAACAATATACTATAATGGACTAAACACATTATTCCATGACTCGTGATTTATGATATTGGCTGATTGGTTATGGGTTTTCTATGTTATGACCATTTTCACATACACATGTTCTTAGATTTCACTCACCTAAGATCATTGACCTATATCTCACAAATTTAACTTTACAAATAATATGTGCTCACACCTTCATATATTTAATCATTCCCTAGGTTATAATGAATGATATTAAGTATGATTATCCATGAAATGTACTATATTGGAAGAACTATTTGAGAGATGTTGGAGATAATTCATGAAAGTATGCTGTTTATATATCATAGAATCTAAAATCAGAAAACCCTTATAGTCAAAGAGTATGCATTATATTGAGATATATAGAATATTTATAAAAAACATATATTATTTATGTAATAAATTATCATGTCACTATAGTTTGTATCATAGATTAGAGTTAATTTTTAAGAATAAGATTAGAAACATTTGGCGAAATAACTATATACAATTGACCATGTTCATGAGAAAAAAATGACATGGATACTGGAATGAAAATCCTTATGGAAATTGTTGATCTACTATATCTATTGAGGAATGATGATGTTAATAATGTTGGTGTTTTTAATTTACCATGGAAAGAGAAAAATCACATATATTATTTTATGCATTAAAACCCATGACACACTCATATTTTTATGCATATTTATGAAACATTTCAATGATTTAAATTGGGTATCCATCAAAATTTAGATAAATTGAGTTTTTTAATGAAAATATTGGAAATTATAAAGTAGGAGATAAATTTTATTTAAGTGGTTTTTATTAGTTAATTTTTATTAAAAATAATTTTTGGGAATTTCTCATCCTTACATTACCTATTTTGAATAAACATTTAAATTTTTGAAAAATTATCTAGGCTTATCCATCCAATAAACCCATGGTATCCAACCACCTAGATTACCCACAAAGGGTCGGCTAGCCAAGATACCACTAAGAGTGATAGAACAGAACCATCATGGGTGAGTGTCTAGAAAGGGTAATCAACACCATTCCTGTGGCCCACATATAGAGCACATGGGTGCATAGTTGGGACAAATACAGCTCAATCCACACAAGTGTGGTGTATGCGATGTATAATGTATGTGTGAATGTAGTTCCCACCACATAAAAAATTTATAGTAGTAGATTATATGGATTATATTATATAATGTTGCAGCATCCACCCTCCACTCTGATGTGGGATGAGATTTTAAATAGTCACTATTCACATTTAAAAATATGACATCATCCCACCTGATTTTCATTCACCCCAAATAAACACCTCCATTTATGGTTACTCTCCACCATCACTGCTTGAAACATGTCCTCTTCCACTGGTACATACTAATAAATCCACTCAAATGACCGCTCAAAGCTTAAACATGAGCCATCCACCATTTCAAGGTAAAGAACCACCATGGTTTCCCTTTGAGGATAGTAATGACTACAATGACTCCCTTTTCAAGGAATTACAATACTGTAAATGAAATGGAACTCCCTATGGTCACTTTGACTGTGAGATATATCAATTAGGTTGATTACTAACACTTTCTCACTTACCAAAGATTCACCACTAAGGAGGCCACATGTCCACAATCCCATGAATGACATATGCACCATGAAGGAACCGAGACAAATATCTAATCTACACTGCCATGCACGATCATCCACCACTACAAAGGATATATACCATTTTTACAATAGCAGATGTGGTCTACTGTTTTTGAAATGGTAGATGTGATATACTTTTTATATAATTATAGATTTAGAAGATAAATTCCCATCTTCTATTACTCACTGCCACCAGCCCCATTGAGTAGTGGATTCACAGTGAAGAGATGGTGTGCCCCCATGAATAAATTTGACCCATGTGAGAGATCTCATTCACTTTAAGAGGAAAGATGAAGTTCAGATATGAACCAATATGGTTAAACAAGGAGATGATAAAAGATCAATGATGTGATGTTTCGTTATGCACTACCTCATGTAGATACGAGTGGTGAAATTTTTTAAGGCACAAAAAGATTGTATTTCGTGAAGTACCAGTAAATATTGGTAATAGTAGATGTCATATACCATAATTACAATGGTAGATGTAATCTACTATTGATCCATAGGTAGATGTGATCTATATTGAAGAACTGAAAGATATGTAGGATGCACCCCATAAAAAACAATTGTCTATTATACCACTATGGAGAAGGCTAAAGAAGTGGACTCTATTACCAATAGAAAATTGTTGAAATGGTAGATGTGAAATGGATGATTTGTAATAGTAGATATTGTAATCATCACTAAGGAATTACATCACTGTGCTGTAATTTCAAAACACATGGTAATTTAGAAGATTTAGTGCATAATACCTTTTAAAATATGTATTCAATGTTGTTTCGAACCTATCCACATCGTACCCCTTTTATGGATGAGATACTTCCTAAGGGGATGGTTATGTATATTCTTCTTATGTTATGAAGGTGGTTTCATAGTTGAGTGGTATTGGTTGGTTATTGTGGGGGGGTTATGTATTCATGCAATCTGTCCATGCTGGGTATGATGTCCCCAGATGGTCTCCAACGAGTTTATTCATGGAGCCAGAAACACCCAACAACCCATTTATCCAGGATTCATGGACCAACATTCCAATGTTTTTTTTCTCATTGTATGATTTTTTCAATTAACATTAAAGGCTATGTTGGTCGATATTATGGGAGGTCATACTCATTTAACCATTTTGGGGGGAATTATTGAATATTTAGTGACTGTATTATATATTAAAGTAATGTTTATATATTCATGAATACACGGTTCTTTCCCAATAATGTGTTTGTGGAATATCCATGGGTTGCATGATTAATCATATATATGCATGGGTTTGGAATCATCTGTATGTATATGAGGTTATCTATTGATGAGAACCCTTTATTTGATAGATAATGAATTCATTTATCATTTATTTATTCAACATGAGTTTAAGACATTAGATGAGGCTCTCTAAAGTTTATCATCATCTAGGGGGAATGGAAATTGTGTTGGTATTTTGGATGAACCCATATGATGGGATTCCTACATATTCTTGTGAGGGTAATTAGATCCCATATAGTTTAGTGTTGCTTAACTGGACACATCACATGTTATGGTCGTGTGATGAGGACCCATCTATGTAGTTTAATGTAACGTAGAAAGGATATCTTGGTAGAAGGTGCCTAATAAATATTTGGTATGAGACTTATGCCGAAGCAACCCAATGTACTCGAAAGAGATATGGTCTTTGAGGTGAAAATGACCCCACCTGGGATATGGCCTAGAGAACACAAAGAATGATCTTGGAGAAGGGTTTGGACGTTTGGTTAGTTTCATACATATCCCAGTTGGTTGGGAATCAGATCCCACGTGTTTCTGTAACCCTTGTAGTTTAACATCATGAGGTAAGGATGAGGGTGAACGGATGTGAAGATGATGGAATATATAAGGTCCATGAAGTATTAGGATTGATCCTTTGGGAGGTTTCCTACATATCCCAGTTCATTGGGAATAAAATTCCACATTGTTTTGGAAGGTCAGGGCTTACACAACATAAGAGGCCCAATAAAGTTGTCGGTTGCCACTTACGCATAGGAGATTCCCATAAGGGGGGGGGGGGGTGGTAATTTAAGGATTATATCTATTGAAGAAATAAATTTTAGGACAATTAATTCAAGAATTACTCTTGAAGTGGATTCCTTAGTGGGTTGGGGGATTTTTATAGGGACTTACTTTTGAGGATAATGTCCCTTGAGGTCGGGCCTTAAGAAGGCATCCTACGTATCCTGGTTAGATCCAGAATCAAATTTATCATAGTTCAATTCTTGGGCATTAAACCTAGAAGGAAGCCCATTTGCGGGGGAGTGATATATAATTTCATTGATGAGATGAGATGGATCTCATGCCTTTGGAAGGATTCCCACGTATGTCAGTTATTCAGGAATAAATGTTCTCATAGTTTATTTTCATGGGTTGATTTTTCGGATGTATTGATCATCATTAGCCTCTAATCCCATGTGATTCATGCTCAGTATGGGAATAAATAGGATGTGAAGGATTAAAAAAACCAAACATCATTCCATCTCCACTGGTGGAAAATGGGGAGGACGATGGTGGCAGAGGTTGGGACGAGACCCCAAAGGGAGAGATATAAGAGCTTTGGAAATGCCAATTTCCTTAATTATTTTGATATCTAGGACAGTTTTGTCGAGAAATATATCTGAATGTGTCAAGAGCTAAGTTGAATAGGGGGAAGAGCAACAACACTCACAAGAATATCTAAGGACATACCTCAGGAAGAGTTCCCTAAAATGGGTTTTGGGAAAGGGGATATGCATTGAACCTTATCAAAGGGAAAAGAGATCATGATATCCTTGAATTAACACAAACCATCATCAAAATTAAATGAAAGTGATTGCCCTTGATTTCTAGAATAGTTAGTACATGTGAGTATCCCATGGTTGAACCCCGAGTTACCATTGGAATTTAAACGTATGGATATTCTGGAGGTCAACACTGTTAAAGGGACTACCCACATGTCTCTACATACCAAGGGTATGAATACATAAAAGAGACTGTAGATGCACCTAGGGGTCTTATCATATAGGTATAGTGGCATTGGAAGAGGCTTTGGGCTAATTCAGTCAGACTAGTTCGTGGAGGGACTATAGATGAGGTGATAGAAACGGTTGAGATTAGAGGATAGAACATCATAAGGTACCCATTCCACATACCATTTGTTAATATGGGATAAGGTATCCCACACGTAGCATATTTATATGTGGGTGAACGGGGAATTCATAGACCATGATGGTATGTGGACATGGTTGTGGTTTTCATTCCATTTTTCTATGAAGCACTAGATTTATTCCATGTATCTTAGTGATATGTGGCTCTGGATTCCATCCCTGTAGAGTTACGCTACACGACATAGGGTATCGTCATCATAGAGATGCACTATGTGGGATGCCAGATTAAAGAAGGGGAATTGATTTTATGGTTCATTCCAAGTTCATCTGCAAAAGATATGGTTCACAGTCTTCCAATTAGTGTTATATATTATTCATTAATTCTATGCGGAGGGTTATACCTACTCGGAACCATTCACCATTCTCTCTTAAATTGTACTTCATCAAAGTCTTCCAAAAACTAATTCCCTGAATTTTAAGTCTCTAACATTCTCTTTGGTTCCATCTTTGTAATTTTAATGAGAAGATGAAGAGTTGGATCTATGGGTCACATGAAACCATTTGTAGAATCTCGTCAGGGAAAACCTTACCCACATACTACTCCTTTAGTGAGGTCTTTATACATCATATAAAAAATTACAACCTCACTCTAATGAATGACTTTGTTTCGTTCACGGGATGTCATAGGCTACCTCTAACCCACAAATAATTTGAGTTCACGGGAGGCATTATACACATGGGTGGAATTCCCCACCTCTATTCATCCAATGAAAATGTTCATAGTAATTGTAGTTTTTGCCTCCATCCCATGAACTTCTCAGTTCACAGATGCATTTGTAGATCCCTAGAACACTATGCAGAGCGGCGGTCTATGAAGGAACTATGGTTTTCAGTGCATGGTTTTTCATTTTACAACATTAGAATATGCTGAATTCTAAATAAATTATTCCTTAAAATTATTTCCCTTCCTTTTCAAAATCTATGGGTGTAATTTTATTTCCCTTTGTAATGTTTTTCGGACCAAATAAATACCCCCATCAGAATTGGTTCTGATAGGGATGAAGATGATGATATTTCTATATAGAAAGTGGTCATAACATGAATTGTTTTGAGGTACAAAGGTATACCTGTATGGGGACCACGCCAATATATTGGGGGACCCAAATTCATTTGTCTTATACCATGCTTCTTGGAAGAAAAATTTCTCTCATGAATTTCCCTCGCCTTCTCTCCTTCCGCAAACCATCATCTTTTTTTCGTCGTCATCTAAGAACATCACTTTTCAATCAAAAAACAGAATTTTGAATATTTGAATGGTTTGTTTGAGCTTCCATGTTGCTTGTGTTAGTTCATAGACCACTTGTTTTATGAACATTTGTTTCTATGGCCAACTACCTATGGGCCAATGCCTCGTAGGCTCCCGTAAACTATCGGTTCGCAGATAGTGCCTTACATGAACCATTAACTAGATATAATTACATGATCTTCTATTAGTCTTTTTTCATTTTGGGAGGCTAATTTATTTTATTTGATGATAATTTTTAGAATCGAAAAGGGTTTTACTCTTAGTTCAATGGAATCAATCCGAAGAAGGGTGGATATGGTCGAGGAACATCAAAGATAACCTTCATTCCTTCATCATTCCTCAAGTGGGTACTCTCAAAGATCTTCCACTGCTAAATTTTATAGATTATAAAAAATTTATTAATTTCCACCATATAAATTTACACTCCAAGATGATTCTTCCCTTCCAAGGGTTGAAAAGACCAGCCTATTCTTTCATCTTGAGATGACCTGAGGGTGTGACAATGAAAACATATATTCCATAGAAGACATTGGGACTATTTTGAGTGAAGAGAGAGAGTTTATTCTAAATGGATTTATGTGGACTCAAGATAACCTGTATTGTCATAAAAAATCCTTAGATTTATTCACACTAGACTACCCATAAATTTTCAACTGGTCGCGAGATAATCCTAATGGAGGGTGGTGCTCTAAATGGGACATACGATATGGAGGGTGATTTTTCGATGAATGTGCCATAGAATTCTAGGTGCACCAAATCTTCTTGAAATACCCTAGCCTGTGGGAATCTATATATCTATATTCGGATGTATGGGTTTTCCATTTCTCTATCTATTAAATAAATGAGATACTAACTAAACTGCTCAGTCGCTGGTGTTCAAGCACCAACACCTTCCATTTTTCACATGAAGAAGTAGGAATTAGATTCGAGGAAATCTACCCAATCACTGGAGTTCCCATTCATAGTAATATTTATTATGATTTCTTACTAGAAACCAACAACTATGATAATACTGATCACATATCACCATTAGAAAATGGATTATTTGTTATGGCGGAGGGAATTCTTGGTTGTACTCTCCACACTTGCTGAGTAATTTCATTTGATGAATGGGTATGGATATTCTTGAAGTTAAATATACCAAATCCAAAAGTTCTCTAAATCTAAACACATCCTACTAAACAATAACGACCTATTCTAGGCTTGTAATGTGCTACCTTTGGGGGGGGGGGGTCGATACACAACCTTGGGTTATAGGATTTAGTCGAACATGTCTTATTGAGCTCATATTGGCATGTTTTTTTCCATGTTCTTGAGTGGATGGATTTTCCCTTCCTATGATGTCTACACCGGTGTGAGATATTTAACATTAATGATGGAAGATACACTGGTGTAGGTACAACCTATCAATCTAGTTATCCCTATCACTTCCAATATCTATGGATTTTTAAGGAATATATGGGAATTAAGGTCTCCACAATAGCTTATATATCCATTACAATTACATTTTGGCTTGATGGTGAAGCACCTTGTTCTTTATGAGTGTCATCATACTGTAAGGGTTCCTCATTATAACTTTCATCCATCTCTTCTCAAAGATGAAAGCATCCATCCCCAATATTTGAGCATCGATGACATGGTTGAATTGCTTAGTGATGTTTCTCAATTCTTCTTATCACTCTATGTTGTTCCCAATAGAACTATAATGGGTGATGGGAGGGGCTTCTTAGAAGAGAGTTCATATATCATTGAACTATAGGTTGGAGTCTTGACTATGTTTATAGAAAGAGTGACCATCTACAAACCCTACACCCTTTATAGGTTTTCTATGAAATTTTTATGACTGAAACAAATCATGTTTCTCCCTTCCACTCGGATTACATGTGAATCTCATCCAATAATCACTCACCAATTATGGTTAACGATGAGATGGAAGAATTCTAGAATTAAAGTCCCTATTCCACCCATAGTGACCTCGGCTTTCCTATCACTAGAGTATACTCATCAATGGGTGTATTACTACTCTGATGGGGTACTAGAAAGGTCATTTTGGAAGAATTCTGGAATGAAAGTCCCTATTCCAAGAATGAATTTTTGTTCTCCCATCAAACTCATTTCAAATTAACTATTCATAATATTTGAAAACTAAGTAGATAAATAATTTTCATATGATCCAAAACTAATATCATCAACATAGATTTGAACAACTAGAAAAAATTTAGAAATTATTTTCATAAAGAGAGTAGGATCAAATTTACCTTTTGTAAAAGCTTTGGAAATAAGAAAACTACTTATTCTTTAATTCCAATCTCTTTGATCTTTATTTAAACCATATAAATCTTTTATTAATTTAAATACATGATTTGAAAAATTATAATTTACAATACTTGGGGTTTTTCGACAAAAACATCCTAAACAATATACCAATTTAGGAATGTGCTTTTAACATCCATTTTTTATAGTTTAAAATTTAGGTGTGTTGTATATGCAAGAAATATTATAATGAATTCAAGACTACAAACTGGTGAAAATGTTTCCTCATAGTAAATACATTATTCTGGATTATATCCTTGTTCAACCAAACTATCTTTTTTTTCTTATAATATTAACAGCTTCATCTAAATTATTCATAAACACTTATTTATTTCCCATGTTTAAGGTGTCTTTAAGTCTATCTACAAGTGTCCAGAAAGTATCTCTTTCAAATTTATTTAATTATTATTTCAAATCCATCACCGAAAATTCATCATTGATTTACTCATTGATGTTCTTAGGCTCAAGCTATGAAAAGAAATCTTAATGTTCAATCTTATTTCTATGACAATCTCTCGTCAGAGTTCATTTATCTATGTCTCCAACAATAGAATCTAAACGATGGTTCTTAAGGGTTCTGACAGATCTTGAAAAGGAAGGGGCTAGGATTTTAGGTTATCCAATAGGTTTGGGATCATTATGGATGGATTCTAAAGAATTTTCAGAACTTGAAGATTTAACAGATTGCATGACAGTAGGGTTGACCGTGTTGTCGAGTGCGTCAAATTAGATGTTTAGTTTTTACTAGAATTTCTGCAGTATAGCAGCAACACTAGGCTGTCTCTCAACAGATCCTTAGATAATTAATTGAAAGAGAGGGTTTTTATTAGGAATATATAGTGGGAATATGATTTTATAAAACTTGGTGTTTGATGATTAAAGATTACAATATATAAAATGAAGCGATAAAACAAAGTAGAAATGATCAAGATTAATTAAGTGTGATCAACCCACGGGAGTATCATGATGATCATCCTTCATCAATTCAAGAGAAAGGGTATAGATATTTTAATCACTAGTTTTTAACAACTATGAGCATAATTTTATTGAGTTTATACTAGGATAACTTCTAGGGTTATGTCAAAAACATACAATGATTCACTGTACAATGCCAATGATTGGGTGATTTGTGTTTGACTTCATAACTGAAACTCACCAAGGAAACACATGAAGAACACGATGTGTTGTCTAGGATTGTAAGTTATTTATTTGGATACCATCGAATAAATGTACATGTCTATGAAATTGCATATTTGATTTCAATTGACCAATATTAATCACACAAACACCACAACTTAATGAGGGATGAAAAAGGGATGAATGGTGTGAGAAACATCACATGAAAGGGTACCACCAAACTTGATCATTTGAGTTTGTGTATAATGTACCAGTATGAAACTAAATTAAATAAAAATATAGGATGAATAAAAACAACATAAAACGTGGAATTAAAATAATCATTCAAAATAATACATGTATTAAGCTCGGGATTACATGACTTCCCACCCTGGGTGATCACAAGGGGTTTAGAAACCCATGGGAGGGGAGGAAGAAGAAGATGTTGAAGTAGAACTTCTCGTTGCATCCAGAACATATAGGGATGTTTAAAAGACTCCTTGGGGACTCCAAAATGTTAGAACCTTTCCTCTAAGCCAAACTCCTACATGGGGATCCCAAGGTTCCATTTTATAGGAAAATTGGAAGGTGGTTTTGTGCACACATATTTCTTCTAGCCACTTGTACAACACATTTAGACCACTAGATAATATAATATCCCTTTTTACAAAACTAGAGAGTTATATCCCCACTTCCTGGATATCTCCACCGAATGTTTGGAATTAATTGGACAAGTGGATCTGATGATATGGTCATAATATAGAATGCCACTTTTGACTTCTCACAAATTTAGTATTCTGGACATATAAGATTTTTTGGGCCCTTTAATGGAGGAATTGGGCTTGGGTTCCTTCATAATAGTTGTATCCCATTACATGTTGAACCATAACACAAAATATGAGACAATTTGGATGCACTGGTGTTTCTAAACAGGCACAACAGAGGACAAGTCTTCATGGATCCATGCAATTTTGGCCCATTGTTCTTCCACTTCACCATGAGCTCTCCAAATCATCTCCTCCTACATTGAAATCATCAAAAAAGTAACGTTTAAAATTTTAATAGTGATAAAAACAAATTAATGGAATCAAACATGTAGTTTAGTTTTATATTATTTTTATAATTTTCAATACAAAACAAGTTTAGCATAGTGGTGTAAGGGTGAAAGTGAAACAGTGAATTATGGTACGATCACTCCCCCACACCTAAACATCTGCACTCCTAGGAAAAGTATAACATCCTAACCGTGTCCCATTACTAAATCAAGGGTGTGAAAAAAGAAAAGATTCTTTTGAAATAAAATTCATCATGTATCATTTATGAAATCAATATTCTTTTCATCTTTCTTTTCTCGTATTCAAATTTTTTCAACTTCATTTGTTCACCCATGCAGCAAGTTGCAACCTACCTCACACAGAAATTTTCCCTCTTCACTCAAGGAACATATGTAAGTGGAGTTATTCTCTTTTTATAGAGTTAATTTTATCTTACAATATGCTTTCCAAGATTCTCATTTCTCTACTGACAGAATCTAATGTGAAACTCAAGAGGACTTCCAACAGGTTGTTCTGAGGTTCAAGGCTTGGTAGGATCTATTGTTTAAAAATATGAGGCAGAAGAGGAGTGATTAATCACTTATGTACAAAAATGATAAAATACAACAATTGATCACAATTAATGTACACACTCAAACCATAAGAAAGTGTATCAATCCAACTCACTCTCCCTATTGTCCATTTTTTGGGGGTCACAACCAAGCAGTGGATAATAATGAGTAACCATCCTCTTTTCTACATTTTTTATTTTGTTCTATTTTTTTTAAAATATACAAGAACTATTTTTTCAATATATAGTTTTTTGGAGATAAATAATAAAACATGTGTAAAAAATGATGTAATATGGCTTCTGAACCCATTGCCCTAGGAAAATGAATGCACCCTTTAAATTAACCAATAACAATGGTTCTCTCCCCATAATTACTATGTAAACACCCTCTCTCCCACACTTGATTAACAAATAAAACTAGAATATAAAAAAGAGATGGGTAGGCAGGGATATATTATCCAGAAATGTGGCTACCTAATAAGAATTTCATAGTATCTAAGGATTAAGTAGGATAAAATGTCAAGGTGGACAAAAATAGATGTAAATTGTACAAAGGGATTTTCAAGGAACGAGTGAATCGATCATGAATGTGGCATAATTAAATCTTATGGCTTCAAACAGAATAAAGGAAAGATATAGTTTCTCTACATTACCCAAGACTCTGAATAATATTATTAAAAGTAAGAATATTCAATAAATGGATTAGAATATATCTCGGTAAGGGATTAAAATATTGAACTTTGCTAATTAGCAAAGGGTTTAAAAAATCCATTAAACCCCTATGAATGATTTGAAAATACAAATTCTAGAAAATGATTACATATCAACATTAATTTTGAATTTTTTTTAAAAAGAAGGGAATTTTCCACACAATCGACTCAAGAATGAAATTTGATTTTGGATATTCTTTTCAAGATCAATTTTTATCTAGATACACAAAATAGGGATAATGAAATCAATAATGAAAACACACATGTTTTTAATTTTTTAATTTTTTAGTTTTTTTCATTGTTTAATCCTAACTATGACATGTCACCCTCCCCAAGCCTAAAAGACACATTTTCCTCAATGAATGTATTTTAAATAAATAGACAAGTAAATAATGGTTGGGAGAAGTGACAACCTTCTAAGTGGTGTCATATATGACATATATTAGTTGGATTTCCTCCACGAGATGCTTTGGAAAATCCTCAAATAAGTGTTTGAGCCTCTTCCCCTTGACAGTAATCTATTGTCCACTATTCTCATGAATAACCTATATTGAAACAAAAGGTTAAAAATCAATAACAATATAAGGAACGAGCCATTGGGAACAAAGCTTACCTGGTTAGAGATTTAGCCTGGAATTGTACATGAGGACATTCTCACCATTATGGAACTTCCTCTAATTAATCATGCTACAATGGATAATCTTTGTCTTCTCTTTAAAGATCTTAGATCTCTCATATGAATCATGTTGAATTTCTTACAACTCTCAAATCTACAGCTTCCAATTCTCACCTTCATCTGAAAGATTCATATTACATTTTTTAACAGACCAATATGCACGGTGTTCTACCTCAACATGGTGGTGAAAATCCTTTACAAACACAATTATTTATGGTGAAATTTTGATTGGGGTTTTAAAAGTTGTATGGTATGCCCAAAGTGCATCATCCAAGCGCGAACTGCAATCTTTATGGTTGGGTTGTACCCTTTTTTCCACGATTCTCTTAACATCCCAATTTGAGATTTTTTCTTGTCCATTAGTTTGGGGGTGATATGTTGTAGAAATTTTATGAACAACCCGATACATACGACGAAAAATTTTCATGTTGCGATTTCAAAAATGTGATCCCTAATCTCTAATGATGAATCTCAGTAAACCAAAACTACTAAAAATATGAGACCTCACAATATGAAAAACCACTAGAGAGTCAGCGGTCCTAGTGGGCTTTGCTTCCAACCATTTATATACATTGTCAACAACCAATAAGATGTACAAAAATCTATATAAATATAGAAAAGTATCCATGAAATCAATACCCCATGCATCAAAAATTTCACAGAATAACATGTGTTGTTGGGGAATTTCATTCTTCTTGGAGATATTCCCTATAAATTGACAACAACCACATGACTTGAAAAATATATGGGAATCCCTATACAATGTTTTGAAATAATGTCCTGAGTCAAGGACCTTTCAAGCTGTACGTTGAAAGCCAATGTGTCCCCCACTGGTCAAGGTGTGGAAGAAGGTAAAAACAGAGGTAAACTCATTATTAGGGACACACCGACGAACAACTTGGTCCCCAAAAATTCTAATCAAATATGGTTTATCCATAGTTTACCAATTAGACTCATTATTATGTCTCTAAGATTGTGAAATTCTGAAATTAGTGGGGACCCTAGATGTTGCTATAAAATTTACAATATCCACAGACTAGGGAGTTAGGTCCACAACATCACAAATATTCTCATGAGGGACGAATTCTCCAATGGGGAGGGGTGAGTCAACATGATGATATAATGGTGGTGAAATCCTACTAATGTGGTCAGCTACCACATTTTCCACTTCTATATTGTCTATAATATCAAGGTCAAAATACGGGAGGAGGAGCATCCACCGAATGAGGCAGAGCATAGCTTTAGGTTTCTTTAAGAGGAAACAAAGGGCAACATGACCAAAAAACAATGATTTTTGATCTGATAAGATATGAACAACATTTTTTCAAGGAAAAAACAATAGAAAGAAGTTATTTTTCAGTGGTTGTGTAGTTTTCCTAAGCTGTGTCAAGGGTACGAGAGGCATACACAATGACTTGAGGAGCTATCTCAACCCTTTCTGATAAAACGTACCCAACTACAATGTTCGAGGCATCACAAATAAGCTCAATGGTAAGATCCCACCTTAGTGGTTGGATAACGGGAGGTGATGTGAGACTCCTTTTTAAAATTGAAAGCATCCTCACAACTCTTAGCAAACAAAAACATATAATCCTTTTGTAATAATTGGGATGCAGGAATTGTGATCTTACTAAAGTATTTAAGGAATCAATGATCAAACCAGCTTGACCCATGAAGGATAACACCTCACAAACACATTTTGGATATGGAAGGGATGCAATTAATTCAATTTTAGATTTATCAACCTGAATTCCCTTATTTAAATGATATTCCTAAGAACTATCCCCTACTAAACCATGAAATGAGATATCTTATAATTTAAGACATGATCTGTTTCAATGCAGCTATGTAGGAAAAAACCAAGGTGATCCAAAAAATCATCAAAAAAACATATATCGTTAAATCATCTATAAAGACATCCATACAACTCTCATGGTACTCAAAAAAATACTCAACATACATAACTGAAAATTACCAGGAGCATTACATATACCAAATGGAATCCTTCTATATGAAAACGTGCCGAATGGATAGGTAAATTTTGTCTTTTATTGATCCTCAGGTAATATATGGATTTGGAAATAACCCGAATAGCCATCAGTGAAACAATAATGGGACTTACCGGCAAATTATTCTAAAATTTGGTCAATGAAAGGTAGACAAAAATGGTCCTTCCGCGTGGATTGATTCAGTCGATGGTAGTCAATACAGCCTCACCCAAATTTTTTCACATGTACTGGGACTAATTGATTCCTTTTATTTGATAGAACTGTTATTCCTGTTTTTAGGGACAATTTTAACTGGGCTAACCCATTTACTCTCCGATATAGGATAAATGATCCCTGTAGAAAGTAATTTACTGACTTCTAATTTTACTACTTCATGGATAGTGAGATTCAATCAGCGTTGACATTGTCTCATGGGATTAGCCTCATCATCCAAAAGTATATGGTGTATATAAATAGATGGGATAATTATGAGAATATCAGCCAATATCCATCCTATTTCCTTTTTACAGTCTCTCTAAAGACTTATCATTTTTTATTCGTGTTTTTGAGAGAGTTTGTTGGGAATAATGGTGGGAAATTGGTCAATACCTTCAAGATATGCATATTTTAAATTAGATGTAATTGGTTTTAATTCCAACATCAAGGGTTTTTGGACTAAGGGAGGGTATTTAGGTGGAGTGAGGTCCATTAAACTGTCTATCTACTAATTTTTATTCTATAATGATAGAGAATATATTGAAATGATATTTTCAGAAACATTGATAGTCATGGGAACCTCAGAATGAACACACACATCAATTAAAGCAAAAAATTTACACTTTTCAGAACCCACACAACACTCAAAACATGAATCAAAATTCAAATAATCCATGGTAGAAGAAGATAAAAATGAATCGGAGTATGGGTTTTGGAGAGAATTGTGTGTGTGTGCATCGTTTGAGAGAACTTCCATCAAATAAATAGGAAGAGTGCAGTGCTCTTCAACAGGATGTTTCATAGCTTCAATGATGTTAAAACATTCATTTTCTCCACCGAACTCCATGAAAAATATACCCTTGTGAACATTGATAATCATATTTTCTGTTTTGAGGAATAGCCTCCCATGTATGAGAGGGATATGTCCTTGGGTTCAGGTATCTTCCATTTGGACTCACCAATTCCCCTGCAATCTTCATGGATCTAACAAATAGAGTATTTAGATATTAACTTGATCAATTTTTTGTAGTATTTATAGATGAAATTATTATATATTAATTCAGAAAAATGGGCATGGAAGATAATGTAGTTAGTTTTAGGATCATGTTTAAAAAAAATGAGGAAGGATAATCTGTATGTAAAATTTACCAAATTTCATGTTTGGCTACAAAAGGCTTCATTTTTGGATAATGAGATCACTAGAGAGGGTACTTATAGATACTTCAATGAAATAAGTTATGGGAAAATAGACTAAACAAACCACAGTAAGAAAAATACTAAGTTTTATTGTCTTGGATAGGTACTATAGATTATTTGTTGTAAATTTATCATGGCTATAAAATCTAATAACCAAGATGACCTATAAGGGTTCTATGTTTTTTTTAAATAGATAAATGAGAAAAAAATCTCAAGTACATAAAAATATGGTTGGTTCATGAACTTGTTATCACACTACCCTATTGTGTATAATGGTTTCTAATCTATAGTGATGTATCAAAGAATGTACAGGAAAACATCATCAAGCAGAATGATATGTTGATAGCCTATGCCACATGACAATTAGAGTTTCATGAGTAAAATTACCTAACATGTGATTTGGGGATGGAAGCGGTAATTATTTCATTAAATATATATTTGAATTATCTATATGGTAATTTTTTTGATATATATATATATATATCATAAAATATTGAAATATATATTCACATAGAAAGAGTTTAATATTAACCAATTAAGATGGTTTGAGTTAATCAATGAATGTGATTACTAAATACATTATCACCATGAGATAACAAATAATGTTGTTGATGTTCTATGTTAAAAGGACCATGAATGTTTTCCCATGATTAGGAATAAAATAAATAGAATATTTATAGATTTTATATGGATTGATATAGAAATATTAACAGAAGGGGAGAAATATTATCTTACTTATATGAGTTTTCATCCATAAATTCATGCAATGATTAAAAAGGCACATAAGAGGGATGATGAACTATATTAGATGGTACAAAATGTTCCTACGTTAAAACAAGATTATTATGTAATGATAAGGTTTAGGAACAAATTATGTGGCCTAAAAATAAAATATTTGACAAAAGAGCTAATGGATGAAGCTCACAGTTCATTATTCTATATTCATCCTAGTGGTATGAAGATATATATACATATAAAAGATTATTTTTGGAGGTTTAAATTGAAAAAGGATATTTATGAGTATGTGTATTGATTCATAATATGTTAGTATGTTATAGATTATAGATAAATTCATATGGGTATGTTATAACTATTACCCATACTAGAATGAAAATGAGAAAATATCACAATGGATTTCCTCACCAAACCCCCAAAACATCTAAATCCCATAACATCATTTGGTTTATAGTTCATAAACATATAAATTCAAAAAAATTAACTATTTTCATAGAATATGTTTTACTTGATCAACATTTTAGGTTACGCAATAAGTAAATGGTACGATTTCATGGAGTACCATTCTGTATATTATTTGATTGAGATATGAGGTTTACTTTGAACATTAAGAGATGTAGTTAGAAATATTTGAATAAAATATTTGATTTATCATCAATTTAATCCTAAAACTTATATTTAAATTTATATGACCATTAAATACCTAGAATATATGTCGAGATCTTACTCTGTATCTTTCAATGAAGGCTGAGATAAACGCTTTCAACATTCTATTTTCTTATAACAATAGCTTTCAGTCGATCATTTTGATAGATCCTTATAAATAACTATAATAAAAGAAATCTAGTGATCAAATATTATTGGTTTAAGTTGAAGAACAAAATATAATGCTGATTGAACTAGATGAGAAAATATTGAAGAAGGTTAGAGCTATTCAGTAACACATTAGGGTAGCCCAAAATCCACATAATGTATTTTATGACAATTATCAGTGAGATATTGAGTTTGAAGTTGGTGATATGGTATTACTATGAATATATCCATGGATATAGTTTTGTGATTTTGAAATAAGGGAAATATTATCCTTATTTATACTAGCCCCTATGATATATTTGATTATATGAAGATTTTATGTTATTTAATATTTCTCCCACCAAAATTATCTCAATTTCATGATGTGTTTCACATACCACTTTTTAGGAACTATATATATATATATATGATATTACAGATGTACAGAACTAAGAGGTTGTAGTACAATAGAATGATCTTTCTTATGAGGAACAACTAGTAGAAATATTATATTACAGAGATAATGTTATACAGAATAAATGTTCTCACTGGTTAGAGTTCTCTAGATGAATCATAAATTTTAAGAATCAATATGGGATCCCAAGGATGTGGTACGATAGATACATCTTCAGTTGTTTTTATTTTAATGGTGTAATTTTAATGGGAAAATTATTAACGGGGGGGGGGGAGGATAATGGAACACCCCAATATTTTAGTATATATTTCTCATTAAATAAATTTTATATGTTTGATGGCTTTGATTACATGAAAAACCGAGCTTAAATGAACCATATTATACTTTTAAAATATTATTATTTAATGCTAATGTTATCAACGAACTGTTGGATTGGAAGTTATGAATAAGAATAATAAAATTATAAAAATAATTCACAATTTTTTTAATTAATTTTTATAATTATTTCCTTTGCTATAATTACTAAATTTTAAATTTTAAAAATAATATTGTTTTATGTTAAAAGAAATTTTTTTAATAGTATTATATTTTTATATATATTATGATTCTTGATCACAAATAAACAATGAATTTGATGAAATATATTGGTATTTAATTTAAAATAATGATTAATGATTCATAAATTTATTATTAATTGGATAGAAAATAAAATAAAAGCATTAGGTGGTTAAAAGATATATTTTTCAGAAAACTAATTTTATTATATGTAATATATTTTATCATGATAAATTGTATTGATACGTATTGATGAATAATATTTATAATAGTTTTATATGATATATTAAGTCAAATATATTAACATTCATCTACTAGTTTTTACTATGTAATAAGTAATAATAAATTCAATTTTATTTTAGAAATGAATTTCTGAAAAATGGTTTTACTTTTGTTTTATACACTAATTTTAAAATATTATTTTTCAAAAATATTGAAACATAATCAAATAAATTTGATTATCTATTTATAAAAAAATAAAAAATTTATTAATAAGTTAAATTTTTTTATGGTCATTGTGAATAGTTATTGAGGTATAAATTCCATAATGATGTAATGTTTAAAATGGTTAATGGGTGGTTAAAATAAATATACAAGGGTTAAAATGATAAAAACAACGTCTAAATCATATTTTATGAATCAATTTTGATGCAATATCATCACATACATTAAATTTGATAAATTATATGAAACATTCTATGAAAATGACTTTATTATATTTTTATATTCTTAATAATTACAAGTGTGTCACTCCCCTTAAATAAAAGGGTACCTCTTATACTATATTATCCACACCAATTAATCCATTTATATTTAAATATATATATATATATACAAAAAACTATTTTAACATCATTCTTCAGGAACTTGCGGTGATGGTCTTCCAAAAAGACCCACCCAAGATGCCTTAAGTTGATTTTCAATGGAAGATACCCCAAGTAGAGGGATATTTTCTTAACCATTTTTCATGTTTCACTCCAATTAAACCTCATAATTTATTTTATAATGATATTAAGAACATAGAATATATATTTTTACTATTATGAGATGTTTTAATGTTAAAATTATATCCATTTTTGATCTCATTCACATTCATTGGAAAATGATAGGCTAGCTCACTTGTACGTGTGAACAAAACCTCTTCGAAATGTTATGATTAATTTTTCATTTGATATTTATATGGATTGAAATAATGATATATTTTAAAAAATATATGATATATATGATATAATTTTGAATTTCTAAAGGTGAACTAATATACACCTTTCTTTCATTCCATCCATCAAAAATTGAAAACATCACATGTGCATAGGTACAGAATATCATTTCAGCAGAGTGACGTAATTCAATTTTCACCCATGATATATAGAATTATTTATAAAATTTTATATAATGAATAAATATGATACATATGGAATGAATAATATGACATATTTGAGGAAACTAGGAAAAAGGTGCACTTACTGGAACTATCGATCCAAAACATTCATGGAAAATTGGCCAGTTTTTATCAGAATATTCCTTTTGATGATGATTTTTTAATTCAACGATCATTTAATGTTATAAGGTAATGATACATAGTTATATTTATATTAATACGAATTTGGAATAGATTTATAATTAATATATATTTATTATACATGATGTTTGAATGCATACAAACCAAGACGTGACCTAGGGTAAGGGTTTCAGTAACAATCTCGTTTCATTTTGGTAATGTCTAAGTTCAATATTTATTGAGGAAAATTATATTTTCCATATCCTTTAAGATCCATATATATTCTATTCTACCCTTCTATTTTATGAATTCATAAAATACTAATTTATGGTCTCAGAAATATAGGAATCACCTAGTGCGGTATGCCCAACTAAGGTTTTATTTCATAATTGATGACTAATCTATGATTTAAATCAACAATAAACATCGAGAACAGAATAATTAAATAAAATATTAATTAATGAGTGAAATCAAAAACCAATATTCAGGATCATCTCATAATAATTTATAATCAATGTATAAAATTAAACAATTACCTTATGATTAATTCTTCCTTTTTTTGATGAATATGACAATATCACTACATCATACTATCATTGACATGTATTAATAAAGTATAGATTCCCTCAATTTATGACCCAGAAATACACCATGATCTTTATAACATCACCATATGAACATTTGGTTTCTAGTTAGGTAGATACTAATTCTCACATTGTCTGTTTTTATCACCATGAGAATCGCTTCAAGAATGACTCTCTTTGGTCTCTCTAGAATCAAGTGTGGAGGAGGAGTTGGATCGCTCTCCATCATTGAGAGCCTTATTATAAAGGGATCACTCTATTGATTTTATAAAATTTTTTTGGATGTTGTTGTGAATAATAAAAAATTGGGAACATATCCACTATAAATAATATAATTGGGTATACATAGTATTTGGGTCAGAAAATAATAATTCCTCATGTGCTCTTATTATTTCATTAATTTCTACAGAACCCCAAATAAAAAATAATAATATTTTTATTATTTATTGAAATTTAGAAAACTAATGAATTAATTAAATACAATTTATTCAAATAATATTTAATGTATATTTTTTCTCACTAATCCACAAATATAAGTCTTACATTCCTCCCCAATATTTTTCAATCCATGAATAATAACTATTTATTTAATAAATAAATGACTCCATATTATTTCCCATTAAATAAATATATATTATATTATGTAAATATGAAATAAATATTTATTAACTAATCTAATGAAAACATATTCTCTCTAATAACTAGTGATATATTATATTTGATCAAGAAAACATGAATATTTATTAAACCACATCCAAGAATATTATTTACATGACATGTTAAATAATAAATATTATTATTATTTAAGTTAGGTTCTAGTCACACTTAGTGTGTGCACATCTAGGAGATGTTTTCAATGGAATTATGGAAAGTAGCTAAAAGTTAAAGGTTAGATTTTAAGAACATGCCAAGACACCCATATAGATATGTCTTAATTTCAAAATGATATGAAACCTTATATATATTCTCACTATATAATATAATCTATTTATTGAGATATCTATAGTCAAGAATGTTTTATTCTAGTGCCATCAAACTAGGTGTTCGATGTCTTCTTCATGGAATTTTGTAGAATAATACTTGTCCAAAAAACACAATGGCCATGGATTTATTTAGATTATATCATTTCTAACAATGTTCTTGAGATACCAACTTACATTAATGAACAGAAGGGATATATACTTTCTTGAATTATATACTAATGAAAATTACTCATTATGAACACAATGTGTCCTACTTCACCACAAACATATGTCATCATGGTTTTCTTTAAAACATCAATGTATATGATTCATAATATCCATTAATAATAATATTAAAGTATATGGATCAATAAAAAAATATGTAGATAAATAATTTTAATGACACATTTAAATATTAATTTCTTACTTTAACATCTCATTCTCATAATATCATACACTACAAATTACCAAGGTGACACACCTTGAGAAGATTCCACAAAGTCCGATGAGTCTCCACAAAGGATATCGAATACCATTTTTGTACAAAAAATTATTTCATCCAACTATATAACATTTATATTTAATAATACTATAATGGAACTTTTCAGTTCTCATCAAAGTGGTGAAATGATCTGAACTCTAAGTGTGAAAAATACTCTTAGGAAATTATCATGTACCATGTCACATTTAAGAACAATAATTATGTGGAAATTAATTTATTAATATTAAAAACCATGAATACATGTAATCATAATGTAGGCGGAGGTTGGTTCTAGGGCACCAACTCCAACAGACTCCAACATGAACTAGAGACAACTACTAACAACCTCTATTCCACTAGAGCTCGCATGATACACACAATTATACTAAGAGAATTATTTAGTTGAGTGGAATTCCAAATTTTTTTCATGGAATCTCTTCTCATTAAAAATCCACCCCTCTAGAAAAAAATTACCTCAAGAGGTGATACATTTAAAGTGTGTTCTATGTCTATTGTTTTGACCATTGATATATTAAAAGATCCCCCACCAGAATATTATACAAATATGATGTGATTGGTGCTTTAATTATAGGTACAACATAAATATCCAGAACATTTTTATCTAAATATAATCTCTAGCTATATCATAAGAAGCTATATACTCAAAATTTATTGTAGAATCATTGAAAAATTGCTACATTGAACTCTTCCAACTCATCACTCATCAAATGTGAATGAATAAATATCCTAACTATGAATTCAAATCATTATAATCTGTTTTAAAACTAGTATCACTAAAAAACATGATGGCCATCCACTCACCTCTTATATACACTGGGAACATATCCTTATCTCTTCTCAAATACATAATGAGCCTTAACAACAGACCAACGTTGTCCACTTACATCATCCTAATAAATTCCTAACCTGTTCAGTTCATATTTCACATTAATTCTAGTACATAACATCAAATAAATGATTGATCTTATATAAAAAGCATAATAGATCTTACTCATTCTCTATTTCTCATGTTTTTTCTAAGAAAACATTTTTGTTGGAAATATTTATACCATGTGACACTAGAACTCATCTCTTAATATATTGTTACGTAAAAACTATTTTTATTATCTTGTCAATGAATGTACCTAGAATTATTCCAATAAGCCACTTGGATCTACCAAAAATGATCTTAATCCCTTTAATATTGGATAATTAACCTAAGTCCTTTATTGTGAAAAATTTATTTAACCAGTCCTTAATATTCGGTAAGAATGGTATTCCATATCTAATATGAATAATTTCATCAACATATACTACTAGGATAATGGAAAAATTCTCAATAATCCTATATTGAACACATGGATCACATTCATTTTTAGTGAAACCATATTCTTATATAAATTAATCAAACCGAATGTTCAATGACCTATATATTTACTTCAATCCATAAATGGATCTTTATATCGTAAATATCTTTTTCGAATCAAATGCATTAATAAACCATTCATATAGTATCATATTGATATATTTCTATAGTCTCCCATTATGGAAAGTTGTTTTGAAAACCATCTTCCAAATTTCATATTTATGGTATGTTTCTATAGAAACTACAATTATGATGGAATTTTACATGGAAACTGAATAAAAGGGTTTTTTGTATTTAGTTCCTCAACATTATTTAAACCCTTTATCAAGTAGAATTTAATTATAAGTACTTACATTACATTTCATGTCTAGTTTTCTATTGAATACCCACTTCCACCCAATAGGATGTACATCAATTGACAGATCAACCATGAAACAAGCATTTTTTATAATACTTGGAATCCATTTTTGAATTCATGTATGCTTTCTATTTTTTAACCTCATACAACTTTACTACATAGTTATAGTATATAGATTCATTATTTTTAACCAATAACAATTCACCATATTCAGTGACTAGAAAACCATATATCTATGGCTCTTGTACCTCTCTAGTTCATGTATGACATACTTGTGTGTCATGAACAACTTCTTATAGGGAGGCTTTTGAAAATTTTTCATGTACTAACTCTTGTGTATATTGATTAGTAACTTCATTGAATTTAAAATTTATCCCACTATATTTCTTGAGGATGTTCTAGCTATCAATAAAAATTACTTTTCTTGTGATAAACACTCTCTTATCTTTCAGGTTGTATAGATAGTTTAGCTTTATTTTCATAGAATACCCTATAAATATATTATTTGTTCCATGAGGTTCTAGTTGTTTTATTGATATTGTCTTAATAAATTCCATGCAACCCCATACATGAGTATGTGACAAATAAGATTAATTTTTCACTCTATAATTTGAAAGGACATTTATTTTTTACATTAATTGGTACTCATTTTAGTGTTTATACCATAATTTGTAATACATATCCCCAAAAGGATAATAGAATATTTGTATGACAATTCATTATACTTAGTAGTCTCAAAAGGTACTACTGAACCTTTAACTAACAATATTACACTGTGGTGTTTAAGGTTGATTGATTAGAGAATTAATCCCAAACTCAAGTAGAAAGTTAATAAATATTGGTTAATATATTCACTACCTTGATCAAATCAAGGATTCTATATATTTCTTCCATGTTGATTCATTGTTTTTCTCTTGAATTCATTGAATTTATAAAAGGACTTAGACTTATTCCCTATCAAGTATACATAACCATATAAACTCAAGTCATCAGTAAATGTTATGAAGTAAGAATACCCACCTCTAGATTCTACTAGAAATGGTCCAACTGATTGGGGTGTGGTAATACTATAGGCTCCGTGGTCGTTTTTCCATATCCAACAAATTTGGGTTTATTCATATTTATTTGATAACAGGCATGAAATAATTAAAAATATTTAATATCAAAACTATCTAAATAACCATCTTGATTGATAATTTTAAAATGCTTCTCCTTTACAAGACCAATATAATAATGTGATGACTAAATGTATTATGAATCATGTGAACATGATTAATTATCAATTACCAATATGTTTTTTTCATAATTTTATTTATAAATACCATTATTTAAATGCCATTACATATGTCGTGATTATAAATAAACAACTTCAATTTCTATACATGAAAATAAAACTATATGAATCTATGAAGGATACTGAAATTATGTTTTTGGTAATTATTATAACATAAAAACGAAATTTTAAAACTAATAGAATTCATGTTGATAATGGAAGGTGGTAATATTCAATGGCTAGTGAATCTGACCTCACACTATTGGAAGGCCACAAATCCACCTCTCCTCTAGAAGTATTTCAGATTCTTCTAGGATATTGGATTTGCATATAGAATGTCAGAACCACAAGTTGTATCCAATATCGAATTTGTTCAAATAGAAATATTACACTCAATAATGAATTCAAGTTTAGGATCCCCTTTCTTCTGGGTGCAGTTCCTTTTTCAATGGCCTTGATTGACACATACAAAACATACTACTTCTTTTTTCCTTTACCTTAATTTGTATTATATTTTTCTTAGAAAGATATGTCTTGGGATATTTTGAACTGTTATAAGTCTTGGAACCCTTTCCATTATTCTTACTTTTCTTATTCACCTTAAGGATAATATAATTTTCACTAACCAAGCCTATACCCACTTGTAAAATGTGACAAATAAGTTATAAAATACATTTCACATTGTTGATCATATTATAAATAACAATAAAACTTGAGAATGACATGGGTAGTGAGGAAATTAGGAGATCTGTGTGGATCTAATTTGATAAATTATTTTCCATGATGTTTTATCGTTTTATATATCCAATAATCATTACTACATGAGGCCCATTTGGCATCAAATCTGCAATCTTGAATTTGAATAGTGAATTATAGATCTAATATATATCTTGTATATCTTTCTCTTGATAGAGATAATGAAGGTGAGAAATAATTCTATTTGCATCCATGTCCTCATTTTTCTTTAGAATCTCAATGTTCAAGGATGATAGCATGAATCATTAGATATCTGTTGCATCATCTAAATGTATCACATAGAGAGAAAACACTTTCTCACTACAATTTATTCCACGTGATTTGGGAATAGGGGTTTCCTGCACATCTAATTTCCTTTCATGGTGCAGGATAACACATAAGAACCTTTTGCATTCATAGAAATTAGTTCCTGTGAGAATGTTATGCTTATCAAGAACGGATCATATTGGTTTGTTTCAAGTAACATTTATTTTCATTTCTTCAATTCAGAATAGAAAATTTTATAATTTTATTTCATAAAAGTATATAATAAATATTATATTCATTATTCTCACACTATTTTTATCCAAATTCAATACCCCTCACCATTAGGTTTGAAGAATCATGTTTCTTAAAAATTCTAGTAGAAAGGACCCATATTCACATAATGATATCTGAGACTCATGTCTGGCAATATATTTAAAGGTTTTTAAGTAGTTATTAAATTTTACGTATTATTAAACTCATAATTACATGATATTTTGAGTGGACTCCATAAACATAAAATCCATAAATAGGATTTCCCAAATCTTTTCTTCTTAGTTGCACTAAGCCCATCTTGGGAATTTTACCCTTTATGTGATCTAATTTAATTCAATAGAAAAATTAAAGATATAATTACACAAAAATTTAAAAGACCCTAACATGGTCATGTCAATAACATTAAATAATGGTTCAATTTTAAATTTTATGGTGGAAGGATATATTGACTTAATATATATACATACATATAATTATATATATATATAATTGAGGGAATTGTTTATCTTATTTCCCTTTTTATCTTTGATACATGATTTTGAGTATTAAGTGGACTTATTTAAGTGATTAACCATGTCTTAGATAATGTTTACACACAATAAAATTCATTTAAGTTTTATCTTTCTTCCTCATTGAATCATTAATTTATGCGATTCTTACTTAACAACCATAATGAAATTAACCATTAAAATTGAATGAAATAAAATAATAGTGGTATGATAAGGATGTTTTAATAATGGTATGTTTATATAGTGGATGGTAAAACAACCATTGATCTAGGGGATAAACACCTTGACCATGAGTTTGTTTGTATTGTAGCTTTCCATATTTGAACCCATGTATCTATTGGATTTGTTTTACCATATATCCAAACATGAAACACCACTACACACTTAGGATATCTATCCATTTCACAAGATTCTACTCACACACAGGTGAGGGGAACCAAATGATTGGCTAAGGGGTTTTCCTAAAATAAAACTATTGATATGTAATCCCTTACATAATGAGATCATGGATGATTTACAAGACATCAATTTAATTTAATAATGAATTAAAAGGAAAACAATCAGATAAAAAGGTATGTTCTATGAACAAATATAGATAATGAATACCAAATTTAATAAAAATATAATTCAACTATAATCATTATTATTTAATAAAAATCCCATTTGATTCAATTAATTATCATATTTAATTTTATAAATTCATTTTATATTAATTCTAATCCATAATTTCTTGTAATTATCATATTTCATAGTTTTAAAAAAATTAAATATTTTTTTAAAATTAAATACATTAAAATAATGAACATTAGAGGCAACATGGTGAGTTCTGCTCTAAATTACCCATTGTTTATTATATTCGTATATTGTTTTCTCATGAAACAAGAAACTTACATGACTTATCAATCAATTTAATGGTGCGTACATAGTCAAATAAATGACACATAGAAAGTATGTTATTGATATAGAGTGTTATGTTTCAATTCAGGTAGAGTAATGAATATATTATGACTTATATGCGATATAAAATTACAAACATTATATAGTAATTTAATATATATTTCATATACATAAAAACTATAAAAATATGTGCACATGTTCAAATACATGACACACAGAACACATTATTATAATTTTTATGTAGTATAATTAATTAATTTAGAATTATGTGTAAATTATTAATATACATGATGTGAACAATCTATATAAATGTTGTATATAGTTTTAGTCATCTATCCATGGAACACACCTAGATTCTCAGTGTGTAATCATGCAACAAAAAATAATAGTGTAAATGTAATGTACATAGGAAACACGTTGTGTGGTCTCTAAGTTACATAGTCAATAGTCATGTAAGTCATGTATGAAAAGAAATGACTCATCATTGACTAATATACTACAGAACATGTATGAAAGAGTCACACCATATAATCCATCTATTTATGGTCCATGATGGCCTAATAAACACAAGATTATTTAATCACATTTCTTTCCATTGGTTAATTATATTGTGATGAAATATTTATGAAACCTATTTCTTTTACATAGGTTATGTTATGATGATTTTTTTTCTAATATATGGTCATGCTTATATATCATTTTCATTAGGTGATGGTTAGAACCATAATTATATCTCTCTTTAATACATATGGTTTGTATTAATATCTCATAAGATAACTATGTTATGCATGGACCTCGTTTCATGTTTATATCATTAAGCATTGACTTGTTCTTATTATGAAAAATTATCACTTTTATTCATGGATATATCTATAAATTTTATTTTCATACCTGATTACATGTACTTAAAAAATTCGTGGAACTATTTGGGTTTATATATATTCCCAATTCTATAATTTCTTTATTTTATTTTTTTGTCACATTCCTATGAAATATTATCATGTTATACTCTATAGATTACAATTAGAGGAAGAATATATATGGAAAAAGCCTTAGAGCTGTGGATCTATCCCCCTCTCACGCTCTAGGGTTTCCCCATGGCTTCGTTCATGATGGGGGATGCTCTTGATTTCACTATTGTGTTGGAAGAAACGGTACCCATAGTTTTTCCCAAAACCGTGGGTATAGGGAACCCCTATAAAAATATTTTTTTAGAAACATGGGTATAGGGGTAGTATGAGAACATCTACCCATAGTTCTAGGAAAAACCCTGGGTAAAAGATTTTTTTTGAAAACCCATTCCCACAATTTTGGAAAACTGTGGAGAAAAAATGCCTATACCCACGTTTTTGGTCAAAACTGTGGATAAATGTCTTTTTTTCAAAGGAAATTACCCACATTTCTACTAAAAACATAGGTATAAGATCTTTTTTTTAGAGACCAAAACCAATGGTTTTACAAAACCATGGGTAAAGTTTTCCCTCATGGTGGTGGGAAAAACAATTTAATGGGACACAAAAAAATTGGCGGGAAAACCTATACCCATATAATATTGATATATTTAAATCTAGTTGCATTAACTAGGTTGGTTATGCTTTGTAAAGATGAACGGAATGTCTTAGGATCAAATCGTGTGTGCTTTATTTTTATATGAACATTACAATTAATATAATTATGAAAATGTATATCAAACAAACCATAACTTACCTAGCCTGAATGGTGAGGCGTCTTTTGTTTGAAGAAGTGGTTACGAGTTCCAAACCTGCTGAATGTTATTTTCTAAAATAGATGATGCTTATTAACAAATTTAGGTTAATGTATATATATATATATAAATGTATAAAATAAAAATAAATTGGTTAGATGGTATGGTGGTATGTGAATGAAGGGTGAGTTGCAGGATCAATACCCATCAGTTGCGCCTTTAATTTTTAATATCTTTATGCCCATAGTTTTTAAAATGTTGGTAAAAGGAATTTACACGGTGGAAAAAATTTCATGACACGGTGGGAAAATCTCTTCCCATAGTTTGAAAAACTATTGGACATATGCCAATGCCTTGATTTCCAATAATTCCCAAACTGTGGTTATAGGATATACCCACAGTTTTGGGGCTATACCAATGATTTGGACCATGGGTATAGATCAATTTTTCAGTAGTGGATGCCTCATTCTTATCCTTTTTACCCTATTTTATTTTTTCTTTTTTCTCTTACAAGTTAGGGTTCAGGTGAACTTTGCGACACAGTGGTTCATTTTGGTGATTTGAGGTGGGAATCTTGGGTGATGTTTTTGTGACATTGCCATCGTCGATCTTCCCATGTTCTCCTTGAAGGATTCTTCTGATTCCCGTAGTGGATGTGATCTGGACTCCGGTGAGGGTTGTTACTCAGTTTATATCTAACTAGATCCATACCTAGAGTGGCGTTTTTTGTTATATCAGCTCGTATCTCCTAATCAGTGAGCTTCCATGGCGCGGTGTTGGGACTCCTAGTCTGGCATGATGGTGGTTCGGCTTTGTGATTCTTGGTTAGCCTTCCTCTTTGGGTAGCTTCTACGGATGATGTTGGAGGAGGTCTTGTGGAATTTGGCGGGGTGATTTTGGTTCTGGAAACTGAGATGCTTTCATTGTTGGAGTTTTGTGTTGCGTAAAGTAGAAGGCAAGCATTTTTCTCGGTTATGGCTTAGTGAAGGAGGAACTGGCCCTGGGAAGAAGCTTTGAGGGTTTGGTTTTTTTGGTGGCCTTTATGCATGGTTCTCTCCGATTGTGGTGGTCAATGTTGATCTCATCTATGGTGTTATCTTTGGAAATTTTCAATTTTACTCCGTGATTCTCAATGAGGTAGTGTCAATGATGATTTAGTGTTGCTTAAGTTGTTATCCCCAATGAACAATGTTGATTAGATTATTATTGAATTCATGGGTTTCATTGATATTGGTGATTTGGTATGTTTTGGTATGATTTTTTAATGGTGATTCATCTTTACTCGATCATATGGATCATCCCAAGAGGAGGATTAAGAGATAGAGACTAATCTTTGCAGAACATTTTGGATTTGGTTTTTTGAGAGTGTATGATGTCATCCATCAGTTCAGGGACACATTACACATTTTAGCCAAACAACCATGAAATGGTGGGGAGCTTAATCATGATCAAATTCTGGGGAGGGGTAGCATCATGTTTTCTATGTGGTTTTTATCTCAAATACCATTGGTTCGTGATTTGTCTTATTTAAATTAATTATTTTTGGGTTCTACCATTCTTCCCCTAAAATGGGTCCTTATTATTATAATAAAAAATTTAAAGGCCTTTGGAATGTCTGATGGATACTCCATGGATCCTGATCGGGGATTCATTTTCATATATATGTCTTGTTTTATGCTAACATACTTATACCAGGACTCACGATTTATGAATTAACTAATTAGATAATACTTTAAGATGTTATGACCATGTTCTCAAACTATTGTTTTTATTTTTTGCTCATTTATGATTTTTGACTGATATATCCCAATTTTACCCATATTGAGAATCTAATCTCACCCATTTTTATGTTTCTTCATCCCCCAAGTCATAAATAAAGATAATAAGAACGATAATCTTATAAGGTTACTATATGTTAATAATGATGTATGAGATGTTGAATATATTTCATGAAAATAAGTATCCCATGTGTCTAGTTTCCAAAATACACAAAACCATTACATTCCCTAGAAAAGTATTATTGTGATAAGTAGTGAATATTCATCTAAATAGATGTAATATTTTTGTATAAAATTCCCAAGACATTATATTTTCACTCAATAGTAATGTGTCATTTGAAATAGATTAAAAAATGGATTGATATACAAGAAATAATGCTATTTTTAACCACGGGATAATTTTTTTAGGGATGGTAATAGGTTGATTCATAAAGCCTTACAAAATTATTCTATTACTGAAAGGGGTCATATGAATAATGATATCTCTAATATTTTTAATTTTAAAAATGCTGTAAATTTATTGTAGATGTAGTAAACCTATATAATTTACATTTTTTAAATGGAAACACCCTCAAACACCATAGATTATAATCAATGATTATGGAGATACAAGTGGATCACCAAGTTTTGTGGGTAGTAAGGGTGTTTATTATACCTCTACGTGTTTCTTGAAGATCTAGTTTTATTATATTTCAAGACGATTCTTATCACATTAAGCTAATTTTTGGGAGGTTATACATATTGTGGACCATTATAAGAATCAAAGGTGTATGTAGAAATAGATTGACAGAAACACTATATTCATAGTGGAAATCATAGAGGAAATAAAAAAACGTTCAATAGATAATAATACAAAAGAAATAATTTTTCCTTTATTTTCTTCAGGTGTTTCAAAAAAATACATCACACATGATTATGAATCATAAAACTAGGTGGATAATACTTATTAAAAGAAGGTAGTTGTGGATGAAAACTCTAATTGGTATTTTATTATTCATGATTTATTTATTCCTCTCGCTAATGTGAAATAATTGGAACATTATATACACCCTTATATAATCTATCATTGTAATATCACTTTTATATATTTAATAAAAAAATTTATGAAGATGGGTTAGCTCAGCCTGAAATTTTTTGTGATGATGTTAATGATTATTACTAATGATTTTAAAGAGGAAATGGGATTCATAGAGTTCTCATTTTTATGTGATGATTAAATTTATGGGTTTTAGGTTTCTTATTTTCAAATTTATTTTCCTCATGATTTGGGGATCAATCTATTTTATAGAGGAAATATTTATGGCTTGTTGAATTCCTTTATGAATGATTGTAATGATGGATATGTTCATGAATATATTTTAGTGGATTATATCTTTTGAAGAAATTCTTCTATCATTGTGGATGCGGTTCTTGAATACATAGTTTTAAAGTGAAACATTGTGCACTTTAATAAATCTTTTCTTATAGTTTTGAAGGTTTATATTGGATCTACTATTAATAATAATGTTATTTTTATCTACCATGGATGATTATATTTGTCTAAAAATATGATATGAAATATTTTCAACATTTTTTTTAGTATGTTGATCAATTGAGCATGTAAAGGTGAAGTGTTACAGGAATGTGATTTTCTCACATTTTTCTTTTGAAAACTAATAAATTGAACTTATATAAAATTTTGTTAAAGAGGTAAGATAACTCGGGTAATGTGAAGGTTGAATCTTGAAATAATATCCTAGAAGATTCTTATTAGGTCATTACTTCTCAAGTATAGGTTGAAGATTCATTATGGTAGGGTATAATTTAGGAATTTTTATAGGGGATGAATGAATATGAATAATAGGAACATTTTTTATATCCTAGATAAGGATATATACATGAAGGGGAAACCATTGTAGCTTAGTTGTTGATTAACAAGTTAGACTTTACTCAAATATAGGCACAATCAGGGTAGTTGATGGAGTAGAAGGTTCATGTGGTGTATGATTCAAGTGTATAGGGTATTTTATAGGTTTATGACTCTAATTATTAAGAATAATTTAATTTACCTCCTTATAATAGAAGGATTGATGAGACCTCAACTAAAATTGATGACGAGTAGTAGTGAAATGAGGGTGGAGAAATATTTCAGTATGTACTTTCTGGAGATACAGTTGTGGATGCTAGTGGTGATGCACATAAGGATGGTTATTCCAATGCTGAGATTGTTACACTAGTGGATATTTACCATCAATTATTATATGAGGTGAAAGTGTTAGCTTTTGGTGTCCATAATGGAACGAAGAAACTGTACATTGATTCTAAAATGATACTTAATTCTTTGAAGGGTACTCCATTGATGAGAGTTGATCAAGTGGATAAAGGTTAATAAAACTAAGGATAATGTTAGAATAAATACCAATATGAAAAATTGATGGAATATTTCAAAAATAATATTTTAGGATGAATCTGAGAGGAAAAATGACATGGGTAGTGAAAAATTAATTATAGAAGTCATTGGATCATTTAATCATAAATAAATGAAATGGTATTGGGGAAAAGAAATTGAGGTCATCAAATTTGTAAATACTTGGGTTTTTGATGTTGTTGTTGAGCCTTAAATATTAGATATACTAGTTTATATAATTCAAAATTTTTTTTTGGATGATTACCTTCTTACACTAAACACTGAAGTTCCTTTAGATGATGATAATGATAACCTATAACAAACTATCCCTCAGAGGTGACGTTGTTATAGGAGATGTTGATACTCATGTGGTCAATGTTTTACTAACAACATGTGTAGAAGCTATAAAAAATATTAATGTATGATTATTATGGGAATAATACATATTGAGACTTTCATGAAGCTTCATCTTTATTATTTGAGAGATGAGAAATTTTATTGGTATTTTTTTGGTCTTTCAATAGATTTTGTCTTGTAACTTCCATGTACTATATACAATTTTTTATATTTTAATAAAAGGTGTAGGGGATTGGGTTTCTAAACACCATACTCAAACATTCAAAATTAATAAATATTAAATTAGCAATTTTTACAAAATCTTTTATATTCATTATTAATTATATTTCAAAAAAATTTATCTTTATTCATTATTAATCACTTATAAGAGTAATTACATTATTAACTACTATTAGTTAATTTATTCATTCAAATAATCATTTATATTTTTTTTTCATGAAACTATTTTTATTCTCAACTATTTTGTATTTGTTAAGAGGATATTTTTTATTTCATTTTAATTATATTTGTAATTTTAAATTTATAAGCATTCAAAGTTACTTAATTTAAATGTAATAATTCCTCACATAAGTGACTTTGAAAAATTATAAAATATAAAGCATAAATAAAATCTAAATTACATTTCCTGATTTTTAAATAAATATAAAACATAAATAAAATTGATTGGTATTTAAAAATAATAATGATAAATTTAAAGTTTTAAATGACACAAAATATTTTTGTTTCAAAATATATCTTCTATAAGATTATAACTGAAAAATTATTTCAAGTGGGAAACAATAAGTTCTTATAAAATACGATCTATAAATGAAATTTGAATGAAATTAAATAATTTAATAAACACATAAAAACAATGTAAAATAGAAATAACATTATAAAAATTATAATTAAATAAATTTAAATACATAAAACAATACTGTTCCAAAAAAATAATAACTATACTAACAATAATTTTCTACACAAAAAATTTTCTACTTTTCAACGAATTTATATAATTATTTACATTATTATTTATATTAATTTTAATTATCACTAAATATATAAATGTAAATTATTTATTTCATTTATAATTAGAATCTATTATTTTTAATTATAATATTATTTATTTTAATAATGGTTATTATAAATAATGAATATTAATCATATTTTTATATATTTTCAAGTATAATATTATTAATAATTATTTTTAACCATTTTATTTATTTAATTAACATTTATTCTAAATTATATTACCATCAACATTATTAATTACATTACTAATTATGTTATTTTTAAAAATTACTAATTACTAAGTAATTAGATAGGAATTTACATTAATAATTTAATTATTTATATTATTATGGGACTTCAGACCACTCAAATTACAGGCTCTTCAGAGAACTAATATATAATATGATGGGTCCAGTGTGTAGCTCCCAATACATATGTGGATGGATAAGAGATCACTAACTAGGACTCCTAAGTGTATATATATTTACATTTTGTAATTTACTCAACCAAATATAAACAACTAATTATTAGAAATTAAATTATTAAATATACTTATTTTAATTAAATAATTAAATATATTATTAATTTAATTTCTAATTATTTTAAATTTCAATACTTATTAAATTACTAAATATAATATAATTTTTAATTATAAAAAATATTCCATAATTAAAATATGAATTATTATTAAGAATATTATTACTATGGAAATAGAGAGAGGAGATCTCATATGTATCAATGGAAACCACTGTTGACCTTCCTTTGATATAGCTTCAATAGTTTCAATTCATATTCATGATAATGTTGATGACCATGATTTGGGGGTTCATTGGGATCAAACTTCTCTGTCGGCCCCATGATCGGATGACCAGGACCCTTGAAGAAGAATTTGGATTCCAGGGCTCACCCTATGTTTGGAAAACATGTTTTGTATACGCATTTAGTGTCCAATACTTTGATTTATAGATCATCAATGACTCGAGTTGATCATGATACAGATGATGTGGATCCTTCAATAGATCATGAGACTCTATGGGTGGTTAATTATACTGCAAGGAATCAATTCATTAATTTTCTACAATGCGACCCAATACATCTATCTAAAAGTATTAATAAGAAATGTTAAATAATATTTTTTAATGATATATAAGAAATTATTTTTGACAGGTTTAATGAGTATATAGATTCTCTCATTTCTCATTACTCTTTACAAGTAAATGAGGAAAAATAGAGTCTTCTTGATATTAGAAATTGCCTGCTTGTTATTCATGGATTTTATAATTGTTGTCTAGACTATCTAGGGAGAGTATTTTTATATCATTTTCACCTCTACAGATCTGAAATACCAATCCAAGGGGTAGGTATTTGTTAATTTGAATAACATATTCCTTAAAATTTTGGATTAGGATCCATCTTTCTATCTAATCAACCATGTATGAAATTGCATTCAATGATTAACTTGATTAATTTATCACACTCAAATCCTATAGGAATTTAATTCAGTGGTTGAGGTGATAATCAAGAAGAAAAAAAGAATCTAAAAAGACCAGATATGGGAACTTTTGAATGATAAATTCTGTTGCTGATCATAGTTTTCCTATAATCAAAACAATATTGTTTTACGTTACTGATTTTTTATTTGATCTCATTGTTGAAAAGGAGAATTTTTTGACAATTATAAAGGATGTAATAATATAGGAAAATAACTTGAGGATTTCCATTGGATATTTATTTTCTATTCATTTGGAATTATGGTCCATGTTTTGGATAGTTGGAAGACAAATATGTGCTTCTAAAGTAGTGGATGGAAGCCTTGTTGAAGAAGTAGATGGTCAGACTAATCCTCAACACCTTGGGAACAATGTTAATGTCTTTATATAGGATAAAGAAGGATTAAGAAGGTACTATTATTAGTATAGTCATATGACTTTTGAGAATCATGGAAGAGGTGATTTTTTTTCATAATGTAGATAATAATGACATGATCAAAACCCACAATGGATATTGTGATGGGATCTTGTCATCAATTGAGGAAGGTTTTGTTGAATTCTCTGACCATTTAATGAATGGAAATAACAATACTGATGTACCACATCTCACACCATTATGTGAATTTAAAAATAACTACTTTTCTCATGAGGAATGGTTATCCTTAGAAGTTGAGTCTGATCCTAACTTAGCTAAAATGTTAGAAGATGCATATCTAAATGATGGTGAGTGAAAGGGGAAAATTGAGTTTTTTGGGTCTGGTATTCTCTTTAGTATAAAATGACTAAAAGGTTATATGGGAATTCCAAAAAACTAATAACCAAGAAGGATATGTGGAGATACTATTATGCATCTGATACTATGAGGACCGATGAAGATCAAGGGTTGTAATTAAGCTAGAATGTGGTTGTTCCCATTATAATGGCTTCACGAACATTGAAACATATTCCTCCATCCACTGATGTGGATATGTCCAAATTCCCTCCTGACCTAGATGTAGAATCCTTGAAGATGGTGTAGGAGGTGCCTACCAGTCTTACATTGGCTAGGAAACCTTCACATAGAGGACGTGTCACTGACAAAGAGGACTATCCAGCCAATAATAGCAATTCTCGGAGATCCCTTACCAATAAGGATGGATTATCTAAAACATAAAATTTGATAGATAATTCATCTATGATTTTATTTTATTATGTATCATATTAAATATACTTCTAGAAGGAAATTTTACCTAAAATATATGGATAATGGTAGGGGGATCTACAAAAATTCATAATTTCACATTGCTGACTCAACCAAACCTAAAAAAAGGGGAGAGAAAAGTGGTGATGGGATTATAGTATTTTTCTAAGAAAACCAAAGATCAAATTGTCCCTGAAAATGATGAATTGTACCCTATTTTACTAATTAGGACAAGGCTGAAGTGGATGTTAAATAAAGGGTGGTAACAAAGAGGTAATCTTATATGTTATTGATTCAGACACTAACTAACAACAACCAATATTAGATGGAAAAATAAATGAAGAAGTAGTGGTGGATGACCGAAATCCATGTGTTAATCTGAAATTGTGGAATGTTTGACACCAATGATAATGGGTGCATACTTTGATAAATTTTTTTTTGGTAAGACTTTCATAGTTATCGTTTTGATATGTTTTTTAATTAACTCTTCATTTATGTACTTTGTGTCTTCTTTTCATTTTAAATAAATTCATGGATCCCTAGATTTGGGTTCCTATTCCAGGGTTGAGTCATCCCGATTAATAAAAATATTTAGCGTGGGTAAGGCATAAGATATATTATATGAGGGCATTTTATAGGGATTCTTGGTTTTCAATTTTTTAAGGGGATGAAGTTTCCAACTCTTGAGATATTTATTGCTATTAAAATGTGTCATTTTTTTGTTTTTAATGACTCTTAAAATTGTTCTCATTCCCTATAAGAGGTTCAGGTATCTAATGATTTTTTTCACTCTTTGAGTTTTTTGGTACGTTTACCACATTAAGATCTAGGTATTCATAGAATATTTAAAATAACTATGCAATCACTAATGTGTAATCTTCTAATGATGTACTTTCCAAAATGTTGTCATAATAACTTAATTAATAAAATTTATTTGTTGAATGGTCTCAAGATTATGATAAATGGCCAGGATTATATTTTTTTCTTTTATTTGGGAGTACACTTACTGTAAATGTTTTTCCCTTAGATATGGATGTTTACATATTCTTTTTTCTTCAAAGGAATTAGAGGGAGGATAATGGTGAAAGATTGATAAATTTGAAATAATAAACCTTATGAATCCACACATGAAATTTAATTTCAATTTAAATTATTATAAACAAACTTATTCCTAATTTTGATATGGATTCTATGATTTGAATTGGGTTTTATGACACCCTAAAATTCTATATGATATTACCTCCTAGAAGGTAAATCCAATTTAAATGGGTCGTGCAACTAGATTTATTTGATTTCATCACTATTAAAGTGTATTTTTTGACCACGACTATAACACCCCATGAATTGATAAAGTCATTCTCACTACACCTCAAGATGAGGTCAGACTCATGATTGGGTTTGAAAGGCTACCTCATTTATATTATACTTATGAAATTATTAGTAATTTTAAGTCCAAATTTTTAAATGATAGTATCTAAGATAATTATATTTTATGTGATCATGATTTGAAACAGTATAGAAGAATGAAAGGTAAATCTAAAAAATCCATGATTAATGATTAGACAACTATTAATTCGTACAAAGAGGAATTTAAGAAAACTATTGTATAGGCTCCATATTTTCACTTCTAATACCTCAAGGTAAAATGGGTAGGTTCAGCTCTCCATGTCTTTATTACTATTGGGGTGTAACTTGCTTGAGTAGTGATTGATGAAATAAAATATAGAGAGAAAATATCAGGATGTGAGAGGGTTTTTGGAAGAGTTTTAGACCATTTCTAAAGAGTATATTATTTATTTTATGATTGAAAAGTATTTTCAAGTCTCCAAATATTTTCTAGGGATAAAAAATTGTGAGATGAATATAAAATTTAAAATTTCATACATTTAATATATGTCAATAATGGTGATCAACCTTTCACACCCTTAGACTCCTTGAACTTTAGCTTAGGTAAAGTCATTTTATTGGGGTGAAAAACTCTCCTTTGCATTTGGGAAAGTATAATGTATTTTTAGATTATATAGAAGATGAGGGAATTCCTTCTCATTATTTTTATTCCTTCAATAGATACATCATAAATGTTTATAGAGAGTGAATAGTGATGAAATACTTAAATACGGCCAAATTTTTATGATCTTGATTCATAAGTAAATGTTTATCATCAATTAGGGAAGGATCATAAACTAATAACATCTCAGGATTTCAAAAGGGAAATGGAGTAAAAATCTCTTTCATATATGAGAAATTCTTCCCAGATGATATCTAGTTAATTTTTAACTGAATAGAAAATGTTTCATAATGACTTTATTTAGGATAAAAGTTATTTTTATAGTAATTCTTAGGGAATGGTCTCTACTAAGGACACCATGGAAGTGATGTTCAGAAAGCATTTTTTCCAATATATCTGAGTACATTATCTATTTTTAGGATTAGAAAAATACATAATTATTTCATTGGTGAATTTATCTTAATAATTTTAAGACTTTATCTCAACCAAATCTTATGTGTCTTTAAAATATATGACTTGTCTAATGAATAAATTAAAATGGAATTTCTGTTTTGTGGTTGATATGTCAAAATAAACCGATCCTTTGAGCGCAAATAGAATTATTCTCGGAATGTTGGAATTCAATTTCTATAAATAGATTTTTATTATGTGGGAAAAGTTATATTATATATAAAATAATTATATTACAATGAAAATGTAGTATTTTTTTGGAATTTAATTTTGGATAAGGTAATTAACTTATGAGAAGACAAAATAATAAAGTTATCCTATTCCATAAACGAATCCACATACACTATGAAATGTGTGAGTTAAATATATTGTGAAAATTAACTTTATAACTAAGTTGTTGTAAAAATAAATAATTATCTTAATGATTTCTTTATCTTACTCTAATCCACAATTTTCATAAATACATCATGTAATTTGTATAAGAATTATTTTCCTTATGATAGTTAGAGACTAATTTACAAAAATTTATGGCACCGTATTAAGAATGAATTGTATTACAATCAATCATATTTCTAAAATAATTAATATTGATTAATTATATTATGTATTAAAGAATTCAGGATTTGATAAGTGTTTTATCTAAAGGATGCTATTTATCTTTAAATTATATAATTTTCATATGAGAATAGTGCTAACATACTTTTAATTTTTGAAGATCAAGGTATATTATGGAGGATTATTATGATAGTCTCATAATTAGTGTCTCATTCAAATATACTTCTAGTTTTCCATATACCATGAAAATTTTTAACTTTCATTTTTTATCATCTGAAAATATGTTATCTAATTAAGAAAATGTCAATTTAGATAGGGTGACTCTTTTCCGTAAATAGAAAACACTTATGAATACATATTCTTCAACATCTCATCGTTTGTGTCCACACCGTATTTATAAATAATGGAAACATTCCAATTAATATACTTCCACTTCAAATTTCAAAAGAATTATTTTCAATAAAATTGGTATTATCATGTGTGCTTAGTTTAAATTAATATGATTTGATATAGAACACATACAAAAAAAATATATACATGGTGATATACAAGGATATAAAATTTAGAACACAAAAAGATATACATGGGTACCAAAACATCTTCTTTCTATAGTTATTTTATGGAATAATAAAAATAAATGACATTCAAAAGTGGGTTGTAAACAAAGGTTGTTCAATACATATGAGTGTATATTTTTACAACTTTCACACTCTCTCTAAGATTGATGGAGTACATGTAAAATTTTGGGAAAATTTTAAAGGGAAGGTAGTTTCTATTCTATCTTTTTGAAATACTAAATCAATCATGATCAAAAAAATTTCTTTATTTTAAGGTATAAATAACAACCATATAAGTATTTATCAATTTTTTTATGATGAATATTCCCTTGATTTCTATAAAAATGCATGTTTAGTTTTTAAAGATATATTTCTTAAGTTCAATGCAGAAAGAACTGAATATATATATATATATATATATATCTTATATCATAATTATTTTTCAAGAAGAAATTAAAATATTTGAATGATGAGACACATTAGTTATGAATTTAATATATGATTCTTGGAATTTTTAATATTTATTTCTTGACAGAGTTATCAGAAAGAAACTTGATTTTTGATTTACCTATGCTAAAATTTAATAATAAGAAATGATGTAATGGATACTAAATAGGAAAGAAAAATAAATAATATTTTACACAAACTAACAAGGTTTACACTTCTAAAACCCTAAAACATATCCACATGGATCTTTTAGGACATTCTAGAATTTTAATCATAGGTGATAAATCATTTGTTTATGTCTTCATTAATGGATTTTCAATATTCAAATGGTTCTATTTATAGAGACGTAAAAGTTAATCTTATGTTGTCACCATGAAATATTGAAAAATTTATAAAATGAAAAGGATTCCAAAATTATGTATTTAAGGAGAGATCATGGGGGATAATTTTAGAACCATGAATTCAGATTAATTTTCTTGAAGTATGGAATTAATCATACCTCCCCCCCCCCAAGAAAACCTCAGTAGAATAGTGTTGCTAAAAATAGGAATGTGACCTTATAAGAAATAAATAAAACAATATTATGTGATTATAACATTCCCACACATATTTGAGATTAATCTACTATCATAACATGTTTCATAAGTAATGGATTTTTTAGGAGGCCTTTCATAAATAAAACACTCTATGAGCTATGAAATAATAGAAAAATGAATCTATGATACTTTATATTTATTGGATTCGAGGTTTATATCTTGACCCCCAATGAAATTCTTGGTATTTGAATCTAATTTCTGATGAAAGAATCATCCTAGGTTATTGTACTAACACCTATAGTATTTTTAGTAAGAGTTAAAGGTAGTTGCTGAATCTACCCATGTTATGTTTGATTAAAGTGATAATTGTGATCACAAAATTACTCAGATTTATAAGATGAGTCAATATATGGATAACATATAACATGAATCTATTTTTTCAGGAAAAAGTTTTAATACTTTCAATACGATCAATATTCATTCAAACTAGAAGAGACTAATTCAGAAGAACCCGAAAATGTATTTCCTAGAAAACCTAAAAACCTCACTCACAATCCTCAAGAAAATTTTATAGGAAACCTAGATATAGGTGTTAGGACTAGCATAAATTTATAAAACATTTTTAATTTGTTTTAATTTCTTTACCATCTGAAACAAATATCATAAATGAATCCCAAGATGAGGAGAATTGGGTATTTTGTATGAAATTAATGTTAACGAAGTTCTAAAGGAACAACGTATGGGACATAATTGATAGATGATCTGAGTATCCTATTATTGAATCTAAATGTATATTTAAGAAAAAAATAGTATTATCCATATGTGATCATAAGAAAAAATGATAGTCTAGTTTCCAATGGCTATAAAAAAAGGAAAAAATTATGAGGAAATATTTTCCCGAGTTGTTAGATTATAATCCATTAGAATCTTTTTAGAAAGAAAAAATTATTAGAATTTTAAATTATATAATATGTATGTTAAATTTATTTTTATAAATTTATTTTTAATAGAAGAATTTTACGTTGAAAAACATCCTACTATTGTGTACCTACATTTAGAAAACAATACCAATTAATTTTAATCCCTTAATGAAGAATGTAGAACTCGTTATAAACTATTAAGTTATTGTCACCACTCAAGTGGTTTTAAAGTAGGATTAGAAGATCCCACACTTTTTAATAATACTTGAAAATAATATTCTTTTCTTGTGAATATATAAGTTGATGATATTATCTTTATCTTAATAAAGAAAAATATATTTATATAATTTTCAGACCTCATGAAAAATTAATTTGAAAAGAGAATGATGGGTGAGATAAACTATTTTCTTGGTTTTTAATTTACTTAAAGGATATTTGAGATATTTTAACCTGAATAAAATACATTGTTAATTAATTAAAATATTTTTAATTGAAATAATAAGTCTTATTCACCTATAATGAGTCCCAATATTAATCTTGACTTTGTTGAATCTGAAAAACTAGTTGACAACAAACTATATAGAGAAATACTTTGGAATGTTTCATTATATCAATGTAAGTAGAACATATATTATGTTTTCAATGTGTCTTTGTGATCATTTTAAATAATACCTAATATAAAATAATTTAATTCCTAAGATAATAAAATTAAGATATCTAAAAGTAATTTTATCAATTTCCTTGCCTTTTCTAAAAATCATGGATTTTATGTTAACTCCAACGTCAAAAATTGATTTTGGTGGGTGTAGAATAGATAGGAAATGTACTTGAGGAACCAATCATTTATTTATGAAAATAATTAGAATCTTGTTTTTTTGAGAAAGAATATTATGTTTTTTTATCATCTGTTGATGTGGAATATATTGTAACTAGGAGTAATTGTGTTTACGTGTTTTTTATGAAATACACCCTAATTAATTTCATGTTAAATTTTAATCATGTAATAATAAAATTTGATAAAAAAAGTAATATAAAATTTTAAAACACAAAATAAACTATTTTTGAACAAATATTACTGATAATAGGAATCACTTTTTAAGATATTAGGCATAAAAAGGTGATCCCTATTAAAACATCATTTGTAAAGAAAGTCAATTATCATAAGTTTTTAATATGTTTCTACTAAAAAAAATATAATTTTATTAAATATGAATTTTGTTTATTTAAATTATTTTTATTTTATTCTAATTACATGTTTTAAGTTTTTCTTCATGAAATTGTTTTTTGTTAGTCAATTTTTTACATTTTTATTTTTGATCACCATTTTAGTTTTAGTTGTGTCTCAGAGTGAAAAGTATCCTAATTATGTTACGATTACATTTTACATCACTCTAGTGGTGACCATTCATATATCATTAAAGAGAAATTAATTCAGTCCATCACATTTCGAACCCTACCATTTGTAAGCCTCCAAAATCATTCCTCATGCTCTTACCTATTTCCCCAAAACCTTTGAACCGTATTTCATTCATTTCATATATCATGAGCATGATTAATTGATCATAGTGTGTTTATGTGAGTATTTAAAATAAATAAAATGTTTTTATAAATTTCTAAATGAAAAATAAATCAATTTTGGTTGGTTGGACAATACATATATTATTTTGAAGAAGATCATGAATTTTCAATAAAATAAGTTCATATATGATGAAAATTTACCAAATATATTCTATGAGAAGTAGGTTCACCAGTTCTCAAGCATGATATATTTTATTTTTCTGACAAAAAAATCCTCATAACCTCTATTGTTAAGGGGATAGAGTTTTCAATGTTTTCACTGGAAATAGATAAAATATTTTTACCCCTCAAGAAAGGAGAAATGATTTTACTACCTCTATTGATGTGAATAAAAAAGATACCCATACATAGATAATTAAATATTGTTTTGGAAGTCTTTATGTTGAAAAAAATGTTATCAAGGATCTTGGTCTAGACCAAAAATTTATTGAAAAGTTTAAAACCTCAAAGATTTTCCACAGTAATGGTGAGTTCAAAAAAGATTTCGTTTCAAGACATCTCTCTATTTTATCTATTTATTATAGATAAAAATGTTAATCACTCATTCCACATTTTGAATTATATGTTCCACATGAAAAAAATTAAGTTGTTATCCATTCATATATATTCTAACTCTAATTTTTGAGAAGGTCAAGGTAAAAATTAGAGAGTTTATAGACACTAAGTTCCATGGTTTGAAAAATATTATTATTGGAATAATCCAAAGTAGTGGATACTTATGAAATCATGTGTTTAAGAAGTTCTTTCCAACTAGTTCTAGTTAATACGGTGGAATAAAACTTTCAATTTATTAGGGGGTTCGTCTAGGAGAGGATTAATGTGTTCTTACTGTATGTTCTAAAAGGGGTGTTGGAATAGTTGAGGGGGAGCTTTATAAATAATATGTTATTGTTAAAAATTAGGACATGTTTCTAAAAATGTAGAATTTTAGATCTCGTAGATCATCTACTATTGGGGATTGAATATATATAAAAATTATTTTTTATGAATACATTAAAAATGAAGCTCATAATATGGAAAATGAATCTTCTAAAAGAGATGTGAAGAAATAGGTTATATTATCTAAAAACAACAACCAAGGGATGATCCAATTTTTATTCCCATTCCTATAGATGAAAATAATAGAGAAGGCATACCGAAAATAGTATATGTTATGAATTTGAATTCAATTTCTCATGAAGCATTGGTTATTTATATTTTTATATAATAGAGATGATTAATATCAATTACCAGTGTTCCAATTATGATATTGAGACCCCTAGTCAAGTTGATGATAATATGATTACTTCAATAGAGCTATGCCTATTTACTCTAAGTGAGCCAGTTGGATCTGCTGATGAAGACACAAATAAACCTAGTATAGAAATCATGAAGAATAAAATATCTATAGTTCATAAGGAATATATTTAACCAGTTCATAGTGAGGAAAATAATTTAGTTCCTAGTTGAACAATAATGACATTCATACTTTGTCGGATCATGTCTTTTCTTCTTATAGTGATCTTCAGGCAGATGTTTCCTCCTTAAATTTTTATTTATCCAAATCATAGATATAATTCCAATATCTCATGGTAATTCAGTCTATTAATATTATTTGGGTAAATTGTAGATGATGGTGGTGTCCCAGAGTAATTATATCAAAATCAAAGCAAACAATTTACCAAATATAGTCTTTAATACGTATCACGATATTTTAAGGAGTATAATCCAATCTATTGTGGATGAAACTCAGAAAGATCATATTGGTTATTTGTCTAAGGACTGATATTTAGATAAATCTTATGTGGGAGCCAAGATGTAAGAAATATCAAGTACCCCTAACACATTAACCAATAAAATTTCATATATTCAATTTCAGTTTCTCTCACTTGAAATTTTATAAGCATTCAAGAGAGAATTTTCTTTTTCAATCAGTGGTATACCCATTATTAATTAAAGAACTATACATTATATGAATCATTTTCTATAATAATTATGTTTTATAGTAAAAAAAAATTCCCCCTAATTAATGAGACATATATCAATGGTATAAATGATACCATTTTTATCATCACGAGGCTTACAAAAAGGGATGGATCATTGTCAAACAACTTTTATTATCACAAGTAAAAGATCATAGAGCTTCATCATTTATTTACCAAATACCGGTTGTTTAATCCTTATTTATAAGAAGAATATGTATTTTTATATCTGAGATAATAGCGTTCTAACTCTAGTGAAAAAAATGTTTTTATGGTGGCTACTTCTCACGAAATTCCAAGTGTCTCTGCCACAACAACCAGTTCCACAACATTTCTGATGTTCATGTGGGAATATTAAAAAAATTTATTATTAGTTGTGTGAGTATGTTTAATCTTCATAACCCTATTTTTACTTCGACTAAAAAATAAAGGAAATGTTTAACTTTCCTACTAGACCTATGTTAAAGTGTTATTGAAAAGATAATTGATATGTTCATGGATTCGATTTTTCACTTTCAATATAGGCTTTTTAGGCCATATATTATTAAAATCCAATCAACCATAACTAATAATCTATATTATATCTTCCATCCAACAAATATCTATTAAAAGAAGACCTAAAAGTTATTAGTTACACTTTCACTCCCTCTTTTTGAATTCTTTTCTCCTGCTACCTGGTCTTTTAACATTTTCTCTCTTATAGATAGACATGACTCAAGAAATTATTAGGAATATTTTTCAAGAATTAGGGTCGGTATAAAATTTACTCTCTCATATGATCAATTAAGAATTGGTGTGTAATCTGGTTATGACATTCTTATTGGCTCTCTTTCTAGGTCCAGTATAATCACCCCTTGCATATCTCATCATTATTGGTATACTAACCATAATATTTCAAGAACCCACCACAAAAAAACCATCACACTTAACTAAATTCAAGGTAGTAACTTACATTCAGTTTTGTTTGTAATTAATTGATGATATTTTGTGGTTTCATCATAAAATTTTAATGTTTGATTCTTTAATTATTTCTAACTATTTTTATGTGAATCCTTAATTTTTTTTCTTTAAATTTTTTTCATTAATATTATTTTATATTTATCTTTTTTATTTCTTATTAATGTTATTTAAAATTATTTCATATTGTCTCACTTATGTCTATTGTTTTTAATTTTGGTTTATTTCACAGTATATTCCAAATTCTATTCAAATTTAGTACCTCGTATTCTACTTATTTACACTTTTTCAGGTTTAATAATGGTTGTTTTTTCGTTCCTATACATCATCTTTTTTATCTCAAATAAAAGGGAATAAGGTAGCAAGAAATTTACCTCTAATAAAATATTCTTAAAAAAATTCATCATATTATGATTTTTTGGATTTTAAAAGGTGGTGAGTTTATTGGAACCATTTCTCTTTTTCCAACATATTTTATTACATTGTGAGTTTTTATGATTCAAAAAATATTTTTTTAGTTGAAGAATTTATATTAAGTGTTTATTTATTTTTTTCTCTCCAAAATATTATGTCTTTTTAAAATCTAGGTATTTTTTTAGTAAATTATAATGGAATTTATCTTATATGGTTGATATGTAAAATAAAATTTATCCTAAGAGAACATAGATAATTAATATAAATTCTCTAAAAATCATTTTGTTCAAAAGGGATTTTTCTTACATGCTGAAATTTATGTTATGAGTAAAATTATTCTATTATGAAGAAAATTTTGTACTTCTAAGTGAATTTAGTTTGAGGTAAGGTAATTATCTTATAAGAGACCAATTTATGAAAGTTATCATTTCTAATAAAATAATCCAATTTCAGAAAGGGATGCAAAAATTAATTATCTTCAAAAAAGAACTTCATAAGTATGTTGATCTATAATGGAATAAATATCAATGGAAGTCCATTATCTCATCCCAAAACAAAAGTATCTTAAAAACATCAAGGATGGTGTATACGAATAATTTTATCTTATGAGATATGAATATTACTCTTCGAAAGATATTGAAACTATATAAATAAGTAATTATGCTATGATCAATATTATTTCTAAAAAAGTATATTTAGATAAATTATCTCACACAATGAAGAAGTCATGATTTGAAAAGTTTTTTTCAAAATGGATATTTTAATATTTCAAAAAAAAAGAATTATCAAATTAGATTCATTCTTGTATATTTTACTCTCATAAAAATGAGTTATCTAATAGAGGAACAATATGATAATTTAATAATTATAGCATCCTTTGAATATTTTTTATCATTACCATATATCTTGAAAAGTTAACTCATACTTCCATGATCATCCAAAAAATATGTTTTCTAAAAAAAGAAGGGTTTATTTAGACCAATAACCTCTTTTATATAAATTAAAATCTCTAAAAAAGGCCCAATTATCTATATATTTTCGTATATATTCATTACTTATTTGGAAATAAAGACAAATATTAATTAAGAGAATGTCACTTAAAATTTCAAAATGATTATTCTATCATACATGGGATTATTATTTTCTCTTATTTAAAATTCAAGATAGAATATATAAATGGAATGCATATAAAAATGATATACATGGAGAGATATGAGGATATATAATTCAAAACACAAAAAAGATACACAGATGCTTTCTCATATCTTTTGTCATGATTCCAATATTACCCTTTATAGTCAAAGGACATATCGAGATACTATTTTAAGATCTTCATCTTCTATGGAAGTTTATACACTATCTATCAATTACTATTTACAACTGTGTGCTAAACCTATATCAAACTTCATTTTCATCATAGGATCTTTTTGTAGTTATTTTATTTGAGTATATAAAGACCATGGACAGGTCATGTAAAGTGAGAGCCTAGCTGATATATCTTAAATATTTTTGTAACAAGTAATAGTTATTTTCACTCATTTGGGAATCCACTAGAAATAGGGAAATTATAGTAAAGATCATAAAACTTATGAAATATAGTGTTAGTGGAGTGAAATTGGAGATATTTTTACCCCTAACGATTATAAATATTTCATGCTCTATCTATCTCTTATAGTTTTTCATTAATTTTATTTATTGTGATAATATAAGATCAAAATAATTTCGTAATTAAAAGATGACAGTATTTAAGTGGATTGAATTTTGAGAACTGAATCCATCCCCACCCCTCTTGAAGAAATGCACTGCATTTGATTTGAAAAATAAGTGACATCTAGCATCAATTCAACTAGTTTTGTTAATGTTTTTGATGGTTATAATGAGGGTGAAGATATACATTATTTCTAGAAGACTATACGAAAATATCCTAACAACCATATTATATGGTGTTAGGTTATAGAAACGCTGATTAAGGGTAAACTTGCAAAAGATTCCCTGAAATACCCTAACTATGGTTCTTGCAAATCAGAGTCATAATAAATTATTTATAGGGTAGATAATCTAGGTAAAACATAATCAATACCTTCATCATTATAATATGTTTCAAGTCATGTTACTAAAAAGGTTTTTAAAAATAATCCCTTTAAAGGGGGTAAGGATATCACTAAAAGACATTATGATCTCGGACCACCCATGTGCAGTAAAGTGAAAATTTGGGAAGCCACTTTTAATTACACTAAAACACATTATTCATTTGATGTCTTATTTTATAAAGTATGTAGGGAGGATATTGAAAATAAGGATGATGCATAGGAGTCTTTAATTCCTATATAATATAATACAACTAGGATTGTAAAGCCTTTTTCATGTTTCCATATTTATTTTACCAGAAGGATAAAGTATTATATAATACTTGGGATCATCAAAGTGGAGGAAATAGTGGGCTTTGGTATATAGGTATGTTTTTTGGAAGATAGTGTTTTACTAATGGGTATTTTAGGATGGTCAGTGTTCACTAATAGATGAGTCATTCATGAAGTAGATGAACAAATGGGGTTTAATGTACAATCAATCAGTTGTAGCAGTTGATGTGGTTCTATATACAAGATATTAAAGTATTGAAAAAAATATGAACAGAGGGTTAAACATGAATCTAAAATAATGGGGAAACATAATCAAATGGTTGAGGATGACTAAAAAATTGAGGTCATACCATATTTTCAATATTAATTTTAAGGATTATAAATTAATGATTATGTGTAATTAATCGATCTTATGATATGTTGATATATTCTTTATTTTTTACATAGAAATATTTATTTGGATGTGTTATTCCATATACATATGATAAAATTACGAATCACATAATCTGTGTGTGGCTATTTTACTTCTTTTTTATTTCCTTTTACTTGAATTTATTTTTCTGAGTTTTTGTGAGAGTGTGTGAAGAGTTAGAATTAGTAAGGTGAGTGGGGTTATTCATATCCCATATCCTAGTAATATTCAGTGTGGGAAGTTTAAATGGGTTTAGTTTCATAGAGTGGGACTTTTACCATGTTCAATATACTCATGACTCATATTTTACAATTCATCGATTCCATGATTGGTCTATTCCCAAAAATTCGTATTATTGATTGATTTAGATATTGGTTGTTCACTATCAGTATTTTATATAATATTACCACTCTCATAAATGTTTTATGTATTTCATTTGATATTACTATAATTATAAGATATAAATTTCCAAGAATTTATGGTTTATATTGATAGGTTTGATGGGAGGGAAACCAGTTTCTAGCATATGTAGAAAGAATTTTACCTCATCTGTGCATATTTATAATTTTTATTAGGTGTATTAGAGTATTCATAATTGGGAATTTCAAATGAGAAAAGATAAATAGAATATAAATCATTTTAGTGTGGATTTCATTAGCATGTAATATGGATGTTAATATATGGTATTAGAAGACTATGACTAAACTATTGATATACCTAGGGGATATGTTTGGGAAACATAAAGTATTAAAAAAGTGCTTCAAATGAAATTGATATTAAGCTATAGGTTATCAAAAGGGAGGTGAGAGGAATATCATATGAATGATTTCAATATGATCTGATGTTATATTTAAGCAATGAAAGTTATAATTAAGAATTTCGTGTGATAAATTATTCAATTTCCATCACTATATAATTATTTGGATAGAATGGTTGTTGTGATGAGTAATATCTAGGGAAATTCTAATATATAATTTTATGATTTCTAGATTTTGATGCTAAATTGGGATATTTCAAAAATGGAGGTCTACATATCTTCTGATAATGCACATAATACTAAAGGAAGGTCCTGATGACCTCATAGAAAAAAGTGATTGGTGAATAAAAGATAAATAAAGTGAGAAGAGTAATGGAAAATCAACTAGTCCTGGTCTCACATACTGGTATTTTGTTTAGTATGGACATATTTACAGTGATTAATGAATTCAAAATGAATTATTCAATATGAAATCCACTGGATGTTCAACTTATATAAACACAATAAAATGTGGAAGAAAATTATTTCTCAACATTCATATTTGAGTGGAGGAAATAGTTAATGACTCTAGATAATCTTTCAATATATAAATGAATTTTGTTGAATGGAAAATTATTTATCTGGAATATTTGTTATGGTTTATCTAGTAGATGATGAACCCTTTTAAGTTTAGATAAATAGATATGCAAACATATAGATTCATAATGCATGTTTCTTATTTATAAGGTATGTAAGTCACATTCTAAGTCTCTGTAAAAATCTTATTTCTATGGGGTAGTTGGATAATATAATCTATGAAACGTGATTTTTAAATGGATACTATAAATTTACCTAATGATCCATGATAGTGGCATATAGTGTTATGTATGGGACACATTACTTGATTGATAAGTCAATAAATGTTCAATGTATTGAATTACCACCTCAGATGATCCAATTTTTTTGATTTGCAGTCTTGGTTACTTTAATAAAAAGATCATAGAGGTTCTTATCGAGAAAGGGATTATGAATAATGAAAACAAATCCATCCATAGTGGGGATCATTTTTTATAGGGAAACAAATGAGGGTTTCATTCAATTTGAATGGCCAGAAGCCCAGATCTTATAAGTTAGAATTAGTTCACTATGATATATGGGGCCTTTCCCAAGTCTATATTCATAATGTATCACATTACATTTTCATTTTCATTGACGATACAATAATAAATACATGGGTGTATTTCCATAAGTACAAAATATAATGTATCTAATGAATTTTTATAGAGGAAATCTACGATTGAAAGAGAAAGTGGTTGAAATTTTAAGTTCCTTAGATAAGATAATGGTGGAGACTATAAAAATAGAAACATCAAGAACATTTTCTTAAAAAATGGGACTATGTTTGAATAAATAATACCTAAAACATAAAAAAAATTTGTCATGGAGAGAATAAACCAAGAATTTAATGAGAATAAATATTCATGTGTGTGATCACTAGAATAACACAACCCATTTTTGTGGAAGAAATAAACACAACTACCAATTTAGAGTAAATAAGACTAGTTTTATATGTGGTTAAAAATTTACTTCAAGAACTCTGGTTCAATATGTTATTATAATTTTGAAATCATAATGTCTTTGAAATTTTATCATATATACATATCAATGCCATGGATTAAAAAAACGTGAATTTTGGTTGAAGGTTTGTTTCCTTGTTAGAACTGGGAATGAATAATTTGGTTATTCATAAGGTGATGATGATGCATTCCAAGTCACCGGGATTCAAAAATTTCTACTGTATTAAAAGATCCTATGGAAGGATAAGAACCTGGTCGAATATGATATTACGAGAAAGAATAAAATTATATAAGTTTATATTTATCTAAATGAAAGTAATATATGATCATAGTTTTTATTGACACCAGTTATCAAAAGTGATTCACTATTTATTAGAATTTATGAAAATATTTTGTAATGCTCAAGGTTTTCTGAATCCCAAGGGAATCATAATATGTTATAAAATTAGTAGATGTACATCAGAATATTGATAATAATAAATAGCAATGCCAAATATAGAATAGTCTACAGATGAATTGAGTATATCATCTAGTTTCAGGTGACTAGTTCAAATATATATAGATTATTTGAATTTATTACTTCTAACAGATTCTAGGGAACCATAATGCCCAAAAATAAGTTATCTAATTTAGTGTCTCAAAATAGTGAGAGCCAACTATGAAGGAAGAAATAGATTGTTTAAATTTAAATATTATTTGGGAGTTGAATAAACCCCTTTGTGGAAAACAATCAGTATAGAATAACTGGTATTTCCATTTAATGAAATATTTTGAGGGTGCATAAAATGGTCAATATTTAATGTACTCCAGAAAAATAAAGGAATAAACTTTTCATATATTTTTTCATTATTTGTTAAATATAAAACCATTTGGATGGGATTATGTTAATATCTTCTGAGGATATCCACTAGAAGAAAATGGATGTAAAAAACATTAATCCATGGTGAATTGGTGGAGGTTATATACATGAAGCAACCAAAGAGATTTGAGTATAATTTAAATGAGGTCCTTGTTTGAATGATGAATTGATATTTTTATAGATTAAAACAAGAACCTTAACATGGGAATTAAAGCTTTGATGCATTCAGGATTGAATAAGGTTACATGATGCAAAACACTAATCATTTTTATTATTTTCTATCATGGAATGATGGGAATCACATCATACTCCTTCTATATTTGGATGAAGTATTTATTGTGAGTCTATAAATATCATGGATTTAGGATACAAAGAGTATGTGTTTCAAAATATTTTAAATAATGGACCTTCAACATATTGATAACATCTTAGGGATAATGATATAGTGGGATAGAAAAACCATTAAATTTTTATTGTCAACAAAATACTACAATATAAAGATCCTTGAAAAATATGGAAGAACCATTTGTAATATCATCTCAATCCATCTTTTATGAATCTTCATGTTATCAAAGGAATAAGTAATTATAATGTATTATGAGGATTAGTATATCAAGAATGTTCTATTTTCATCTACTTTCATATGTTTGATGTATTGAATAATTTTTAAATTCCCAAATATATCTATTGGGGTGGGAGTTGTAAGTTATTTTAGGTCAAACCCTAAAAGGAGGCACTGGGATGTCATGAAGATGATCATACAACACTTGGATGGATTAGAAGATATTGGAAGCAAGGAAATTCAATGAATATATGGGTGTTTTTTTCTATCATTTTATAGGCTGATGAATGTTCTTTATTACCAAATGGGATTGATTAAAGTGGTTAATATTTCATGTTTTTTCTACAATTTTGAGTCCAAAATTTCAGAGAATGATCATGATTTTATTGAATGAAGATAAAAGTATAATTCTAGAGAAGGGGTAATTTTGAACCTAGTAGAGATGAGAAATATTAATTGGATTCATGTACTGGTTTCATGTGCATAAAATACTTTTTAGAAGACCTCTATGTTCTTATATATACACAATGTAAAATATTGAGTGTCTTGTTAGTGGAGTTTTGAAAATAACAAGCCAATAAATATGGAGTATAGGGTTGTATTCTAGTTGGGTTATTTTCCTATAAATGCCCAGCCACACCCTCTCATATACCTTTGGATTTATCAATAGAAGGATTACAGATCTCCCACTAATAGTTCACATAAATTAAAATGAGTTAGATGAAGAAGCTTGCTGAAATATTAACATAAACATAGATTCACAAGAAACATGGAGGAAAGGACTTATGAAAACTATGTTTTGTTAAAAGGGTATAGAGAAGGGGAATTTGTAAAACAATTAGTTTGATGTTATATTATCGAAATATTTAGGAAAATAGATTTATATGAGTAGTATTTGGGGAATGTTTTCGGGCATGTAATTTTTGGAGAAGTTATGGACATGGTTAAATAATAAATTTTCTACTCCAAGGAGATGAGTGATATTCTTGATAATACATTGAATAATTCATTAGGGAATCAAAATTGGGGCTTAGAAAAAAATTTCTTAATAAATATTTTTTCATATTTAAGGAAAACCATATGTTATTAAAGTAACTAAGTCTTCTTATAGTGTAGTGATATAGGAGTATTTTGTTGAAGTCCTATGAGGGAGGAAATGATCTATCCCAAAATTATTTATAAATTTTATGAACCTCAGATATAGTGTTCATGAACAAACAATTTTAATCCAAATAATATATTGAATTTTTTTTATTCTTATAAGACTAATACATCTTCAGTGTGTGATCCTTGAACTTTTACTTAGTGGTTAACCATGTAAAAATTATTGTGTTCATTTTTATAATTTAAATTTTTTGTTTGGTGAATATTAATTTTAATAAAATGCAAAAGATCATAATACTTATAGATAAGATCCAATTAATTTAATATATAAATATAACACCCTGATTTTTCTTCTCATCTTAAGTTATCCATGGGTACAATAAGTTGTATCAAGTCCAATGTTTTTGTATTTGAGTAATTATTTTGAGATTAATTAAGTATAATTTAGTTAGTATCAAAAGATGTACCATCTTTAATGAGAATAATAGTAATAATTTAAAAAATTATATGTGATCATATATTTTATTTATTATATTTGAAGTTATATCAATCACCATTGATGAGATTTATGTCAGTGATGTGAGAAGATAATATATGACTAAAGAAAATAGAAAAAAAGTAATGAATCTAAATCTTAATATTCTCTAAATGGATCTTTTCCAGATCACACACTCACATAAATATATATAGTAATGTGATGATCTTCATGTCTTCCAATGAAAAATGGTAAAATCATTCCAACATATATATAGGGGTAGTAAGGGAAAAGATGTTTTGATAAACTTTCTCCACAATATATTTTATGATTTTAAAATTATACCTACTAAAAATTATAATAATATCTTCAATAGATTCACTAAGCATGTCGGAGCAATTCCTGGTCTTGGTGATGAAATTAAGGATATCTGTATTATAAGGAAAATTATATAGATTCTTTCACCTATATATAATGAAAGATTATAGGACCTCAAAGAATGGTATTTAAAAATGTTATCTCTTGACGATCTGTTGAGATTCTTAGTTATGTATGAAATTCATATAAGACTAAAAGAGAATCTATTTAGTTGAATAAGAAAATATATTTCAATGCAATTGAAAAAACCTGACATTTATATAGGCGAGGAAGATAGAGAAGATATATATATGTGTAATTATTGTCTCTTGTGGCCAAACAATTCATGAGTGGAAAGGGAAAGATCAATGGAAAGCTACATTTGGCTTGATTTTGATGTGTTAAAGTACAGAATTTTTTCAAAGGTGATCAATAAAGACCTGATTATGAGTACAGTAAAGTGTAAATCATGTTGATGTCTGAGAGGAGATTCCTAAAAAAATTCAAAATTATAATCATAAAGGAAATTTCATTGGAATAACATCCAATGTAAAAAGGAAGGTGATTATGGAGACTATATAGCAGAAACATTAAATTATTTTATGTCTAATATTGAAGATACTGTGATGGATAAAGTTGAAAAGGAAGTACCTAAAAAGGATAAATATAATAACTTATAATGTATAGTTAATCTCGAGGTTTAATTTCATATTTTTTTTAAAAAAATCAATATTGAAATAAATAAAAACCATACGGATAATCCACTACTAAAATAATCCTTTGAATATATGGATAACCTCTATGTATAGACAAATCATCTATAAGAATAGTTACATAATTAGTCGACATATCAAGTAAATTTTAATAAAGTTGTGTATTTCATGATGAATATTTCAGAAGTGTCCAACATGAATAATGAAATAAATTATACTATAAAGAGAAAACTAATAAGGTAGAATCCTTGGAAGAAGTTTTTATTACACTAATAAGAAAAGTTGAATCAGTAATAAAATCAATTGATTCAAATAAGATGTTACATGTCATGAAGTTCAAAGATTATTAATTGATTGAAGGATCAAGTTAGTCTTGTAAGTTATTAAAAAAATTAATAAAAAAAGACCTTCATTATTTGGTAAAAAATCAATTGGTTATGATGTTTAATCATAACAATTAATGATAAAAATAAATTAAAAAAATGGAAGAAGATGGTCGGTGCTTCAAGTTTTTAATCTAAAACAGTAGTTGTTGAAATAAAGACATCTAGTATAAAAGGATACAAGATGGAGGAAAATTATCCTCAATACTTTAGAGTAAAACAATGATATCCATGATATTTTAATATGGCTGGGGACATATTGAGTGATGAATGAGAGAAGAAATTTATTCTTATGAAATTTCAATTATATGGATTTTTTTGGGAATAACATTTAATTCCATGAGGAGGAAAAAATATATATGAATTTTAAAATGATAATTATATAGTAAAGGAGAATGAGTATATATCATTTATCTCATATAATAATTAAATTCTAGTGATATTTCCTTCAATTTTTTTTAACGTTGGGTATAAATCCATAGATTATAGGCAAAGAGGAAGTTGGGGTTATCATCACCAGAGTCAAAGAAAATAGAATTATGAATAACCTGATAAGTTTAATTTGATTAATATATTATACCCATTAGAATATGAAAGAAAATATGACTATACAACTAGTGTTGAAGAGAAACAAGGGAAACCATCAAATACTTCAACTCTACCCGGTATATCAGATATGGAAATGAAAACGAGAGATAAATACAATTTTGATGAAATTACCTTTAAGGATACAAATAATAATAACACATAGATCCTTAATAGTGTACGTTCATTAAAAAATATTAGGAATTTAGAACTCCTTAAAAATATAAAGGGAAGAGTGGATGGTACAATGTGATTTGGATATTATGGAGACATGAAGTTCAAATTGGATAGTAATAACTTCATCTTATGTGGTAACATAAGAAAAAAACTTCTTTTTTTGGATGTTCATAAACATAATATGTTCAGTATGAGTCAACACTATGAATCTAGTCTCGATATTTTATATAATAATAATGGTTTTGTTTGCATGGTAATGTTAAATAATTAACTTATTGAAGAAAATAAGTTAAATAGAAATTTTTATTAAGTGTGATGTAAGGAAAACACGTTTATCCTAACATTTGAATAATAGAATAACATATGGAATTAGAGGCTTGGAAACATTCACAAATATAAAATGGAGAATTTTTAAAAGTTAAAAGATTTATTTAGATATTCTTAATCTGAAATAAGATCATAGGAATACATGTGATTCATGTGTACGATGAATGATGGTCAAAAACCCATATTGTAAAAGAATAAAAGGGTTCCCAATATTAATGATCATGTTTATTATTATTATTTTGGATAAATTAATATATCTGGAATGCATGGAGTTTATATTTAACCTTTTAGTGATGATACAGTAAAATGGAATGATTTATGTTCATGTAGTAAAAGAGGGAAGTTATGGACTACATAAAGAGGTATAGAAGGAGAGTTAAAAAAAATATTGGATGAAAAATAAAAATCCTACAATCCATCAATATAATATAACACACATCCATTGAATTTGAAAACTATGATAAGCATCAAATTTTGAATGATGTTTCTTTATAAATAAATAAATAATAAATTGGTGTTATTGAATGGAGAAATTTTAAAGTGGAAATTTTGGAAAAAATAATGCTACATGAGAGTGTTCTCACTATTACTACAGAACATTTTGATAAAATTATACATTACACTCAATATAAGGATTTTATTAGATCAGGATAACAAATCACACCATATGAAATATGGAATTCATGGAATTATACATTGAAATATTTTTAATCATTTAAAGATAATTTTACATTTGAAATAAATGATAAAATAAAGGAATTTATGGTGATGCAAAAAATAAAGGAATTATTCTAGGATAGTTAATATATATTAAGGCCTAAAATAACATGAAGATAAATAAAATTATAGAAGGTAATTAAATCAATTTCATTTAGTATAATGATTTAAAAATATATAGAAACCCAAAAACCAATACATTATCTGAAGAATAAGAACGAAAAATTGAATATATTCCAAATCCGGAAGTTGTGAAAAGATGAGAAAATGATGATGATTATGAGGATGAATCAAAATTGGAGGTTTTTCATAAATAAATTAATCATTCACCTCACATAATGAACTAAACATTGAAAATTTATCAATATAACATTATTGGGGATTGATCTGCTCCAACCCAAACTAGGAGAATGATGAATATAGGGCATGTGGCCCTATTGTACACAATTCCAGAAACCTCATTAAACTAATTATAAAATATAAGTAATGGATTAAATAAATTAATTACTAATTGGAAAAAATATAGAATAACAAAACATGGAATCTTGTTTGAATCCCAAATAGACAAAAATGTGATTGTAATAAAATAGATTTCTAAAAATAAATACATTAAGAATGGAAATATGATTAAAATAAGGATCATTTAGTAAAAAAATATAAATTAAAGGTATTTATGTTGAATAAAAAATTTCTTTAGTGGATTAATTAGATTCAATTATGATAGTTTTACCTATGACTATTCAAAGAGAATTCAATTTTTATAAAATGTACATCAAAATATAGTTCTTGAATGGTGTAATTCAAGAGGATATTTATATTAAATAACAAGCAGGTTTCATGATATGTGATTATGAAACCATAATGTTAATATTGAATAAGGACTTGTATTATCTAAAATAGGCACCAAATTTATGGTATGATTTCCTTAACTAGTACTTGAAGATGTTGTAATTGAAAAGTGGTAGATTTGACCATAATCTATTTGTAAAATTATATAAAGAAAAATAATTAATCTTTCTTGTATATACGGATTTTATCATGTTTGGAATAAGAAAAAATTCAATGGAATAATTTTTTATTCTAAAGAGATTGGATTTTGGAATTTTTATGACATGTGAAATCACATATTTTTTGGAGCTCGATGTGATTCAGAGAATGAGAAAACACTTTTGTCTCTTGGAAATAGTACACTAGAGTGTTTCTGAATAAATTTGCAATGAGTGGTTCTATAAATATATTAGCTATGATTGTGGTTGGAACTAATCTTGGGTATTATGAGGATGGGAAATTAGTGTATCTCACTTTGAAAATGAGACTAATTTAGATCTTATTGTATTTGAATGTGATATAACCTAATATTTTGAATGTGAGATTCTTAGAGGCCCATTAAAAAAGTAATATGAAGGAAGATAATCTTATATCAGTTAAAAAAATAATGACATACATCCAAGTAACTCCAAATTTTGGATTACTCTTCTATTATAGAAAAAATCATGACCTATTGATATTTTTTTAGGTAGACTAGGACAATAATGTTGTGGATTGAAAGTATACAGGTCACGGCGAGTTCTTTATTGGTAGAAAATATATTGGTAGGAAGAGGGAGAGGTAGGAAAGTTAATATATATGTACAATGGAAGTAAGAAATATCTTAACTACTAAGGTATGTACTAATATTTAATTGATAAAGAAACAATAAAAATATATTGAGGAAGAATTGAAATAACCAATGGTGATATACTTTAATAAAAAGAGTATGATAGATATAAAAAATAATCATGTACAACCCTCTCATACAAAACATATAATTATTAGGTATCACATTATCAAAGAAGAGGTGGAATGTAGAGTGTAAAATTAGAGTGTGTTTTAAGAAATGAGAATGTTGAATATATCATGTCTAAGTCATTGATGACTCCAATTTTTGAAAATCAATGGTTGAACCTTGGTTTTCAACCACATCCCTAAGTATTAAGAGGTTCAAATAACTGATATATCCAAATTAAAATATTTTTTTATATTTAATATGTTTCATGTTTTTAAGGACATTTTGTTTTTTTTCAATGGGGGATAAAAGATGATAAAATTTAATGAAGATGACCTGGAGGTGATGTTATCAATGAGTGGAATCCGAGACAGACTCTCGCATTCAAGGGGAGTATATAGAATGAAATTAAGAGGAAGATATGATCTATGGGGAATATAAATTTATTGTTTTATTATTTTGGATTGAGAAATTGTATTAAGAATGTAATTATCTCTTATCCACCAGTTTCTACATTTTGATTCACTCATGTATACATAGAGTGAAGGATAATTAATTTCACTATAATAAAAGATATGCATAATGTTTCTAATGAACTTAATTTCCTATAGGATTTCCAAAAAAACCCAAAATGGTATAATATTATAACCAATGTGATTAAATGTAGATATGGATGTAGTGTTTTTTATTAATAAATTTCTAGGTTGTTGAAGCTATTTTATGGGTAAGGATGATGGATTAAGTAGAAAATATTTCATGTGTTTTTGGATATTTTGGTTCCAAAATTCAAGAGTATTTTTGGGATTTTATTAATGGAAGATGAATTTTTCATTCAATATAAAATGTTAATCTTTCATCAAATTAGAGTTGGGAACTACGTGCATGTGATGCATGTAGGTGAGGCGGTCTAGGATTCTATCATATTATTGTTTCTGCACCATATGAGTGTAACTAGATAGAAAATATATTGTGAAATCCAAAGTGTTGAGTTACATGATAGAAAAGTCTATTTCATAAAATTACCCAGATACCCCATATTATTTTCTTAGATATTATCAGGATAAGGTTTAAGGAGTTCCTTCTCTTCATACAAACTTGAGTGACAAAATTAAGTGAAGCAGCTAGAATAAGGCATAGTGAGAACATAGATTCAAAAGAATGGGGGAGAAAAGGACACTCACAAACTGTGTTTGTGAGAGTTTTATATAGAAATAAGTATGTAGAAACTACATGGGTGAAGCAAACATATTAAAGTATTTAGATGAATATGGTTTCATGAGAAGTCTTGGGGAAATTTATTATGTTATGTTCTCTTGGGAGAGGTCCATGACATGGGTGGTATACTTCATTGAGGATCGATTACATAAACTAAGGAAGAATTTCTCTTGATTAGTAAGAAGGGTGAATTAAATAGAAGTAATATAAGGGAGGTAGTGATTTATAAGTAAATTATTTATAAATAATGTGTTCCTAGTAGAAATTGACCATGTTAGAACAATTTTAATATAAATATTCTAGGGAATCTCAGTGGATTATGGTATAATAAACATGTTATCAGTGTATTTTAATTGATCCAACCTTTTGTTTCAATTTTATTAAGAATTTCTATGTTCTATTTTATGTCATCATTTTTATATTTGGTTAAGGTAAGTTCAAATTAGAAATGTTTAATGACTTCCCAACAATGAGGGGGGAGTATCGATTTAAATTGAAAGAAAAAATTGTCACTTGGGTTCACCCCTCCCATGTCAGAGAATCTTAGTGTAAAAAAGAAGAAAGAAAACTATTATTTTGGTACATTGATCCATTTCACATATTAATGGATATGTTTTTAATTTTTTATTCAAAAACCATGAAATTAACATGATGTTTTGTGCTTCCTTTTGGTGAAATGGTAGTCAGTATTATGTCTTGAATACAACCCATGGTTATATTTTCTATGATGAAAGTATAAAACATTGTAGTTACAAATTGTGTAATGGAGATATTTTTGTTAATACACTTACTAAAGAATCTCATAAGGATTTATGAAGGAGGAGTGTTATTATTGTATAGTTAGGGATAAAATAACCTTTTCCAAAAATTTTTGTTTCATGTTAGAATAAAACAAATTGACCTAAAATTATATTTCATTAGGAATATATTGAAGTAAAATTTTTTAGATTTTGGGAACCTAACTTATAAGAAAAATATAAGTATAATTTTCTTGAATGTCTTAGTCTATGAAATTTTGGGGCATCATTGTTCCTCAGTAGTACTCAGGGGGGATGAAAATAATAGGGAACACTGCATAAATCTGCAAGAAGGATTGATGCTAAAATTATCCTAATTTTTTGAATATGGCATAGTGATCCTTAATGTGATATTCAACTGAGAGGTTGTTGTGATTTTAAATCCTTATTTAGGTTTCTAGATTTATTTTACTATATGGAGAATCATTGATATAATCTTTAATATTTTTAAGGTAGTGACAATAGTAAAAATTTATATATAGCTATGTTTTTTTGAAGATTGTGTTTATCTGATGGAAATTGTAGGCTGGTATGTGTTCACTGGTAGGTGGTTTGTGCTACAATTAGTTGATCATATTGGGAGTTATGTAGACTATAAAAATTTCATAAAGAAATGTGGTTTTAACTATAGTAGATTAGTGGATTCACAAAATTCTAAAAGTGAGTTACTCATAAATATCGAGTTGGTACCAGTTGTATAGTCATGGGGGTGGGAATGAGTTCCTAAAAAATATCTATATCAAAACATTTATTTTACTGTACATCAATTTAAAATCAAATACAACCTAGTTAAAAAAGATGAAGATTTATAAACAATTTTATTTTTTGAAATATTTATCAATGATTTCTTAGTTATCTCTTAAAAAAATATGAGTTATTATTTTTACTTTTGAAATATATCTACTAATAAAAATCTAATAAAAATAAAATCAAATAATAACTATCAAAGTGAAAGAAACATTTTTTTCAGTGAAATGATGAAGTATTAAAAAATGCTTTTGAAAGGAACATCAGAATTAAAACATTAGGTTCAATATTAATAAGAGACAGAATCCCTTGAACTTAGTGATCACCTGCTATGAATAAATTTATATAAATATACTTTATCCACACCCATGATCGGGGTACACAACAATATACACAACTTTTCAGGTCTACAAACCTCTTCCATATTATTCATGGGGGTGAAAAAAATAAGGCCACGTAGGGACCTATTCCTCTATTATCCATGGGAGGGTATATTGAAAAAATATAGGTTTTTGAAGATATTAATGTATATTTTAGTTTGGAATAGGAGTTAGCGTGATTTTATAAAATAGAGATACACACACTACTCATAATATAAACAATATTGCACAATCAGAGCATAAATAATGAGAAAAGAGTTAGAGGGCTCTGTGTGTTTGTTTATGCAGCTCATGACTACTTAATGGTGTGTTGAAATTTATCTTTAGTAAATTTATGGAAATAGCAATAAAAACATAGTAACATGATATATTGTATCTTCTACTTCTACTGAGGTAATGATGTGCTCCAAAAAATCTTATCTTCTCTTTGTTTTTTGCTGCAAAAAACTAAGAGAAGATATGATCTTTTGGAAAGTTCCTTAGTTTGGTTCATAGCAATATATTATTTTATGATCAACATCTCTTTATATTTGTTTTATGATTTAATTATTTATTTATTTCCATATCTTTATTTTTTGATTAGGTGTTTTCGTTTTACCCTATAACCAGCAAGAAGCATGTTCTCTAGTACGTCGTATAACATACTGGTCTCTGACATCCATTAAATGTTGTCTATAAATGATAGATAGTCATTAATATACTACGTAGTACTAAATTTCATAAATATGAAAATTATATGTGATTTTTAATTTAATGTAAATATAAGAAATGGAGGTGTCTCTGGACCAATATCTTAGGAACAATGAGTTATGATTGGTAGGTCGGTCTTCCAGTTGGTCGACTTTATGGGGACTCGGCTATCGGTATGTCATACTAATGGTAGGTCCAATTGATTCTAGATCAACTATCTGTAGGTCATACTTAGAGAATTTTTTTAACATTGGCATGTCATTATGTCAATATCTTGAGATGATGACGACTCATGCCATATGTAACACATCTTGAATAATGACTTTGTCATAACAAAAATTCTGAAAAGCTGTCAGTTGCTAAATGCGATGGTGACATAGTTATTTATAGGTTATACATTTATGAATCCTATCAGTGTCTTTTCGTTTGACATATTTTAGTATTCTTGGATATGTTGAGATAGCTAACAATGATACATATCATTGGTAGGCACCAAAGTGAGTGCACCCTAAGGTTGACTCAACCACAATGGTAACATATCAAAAATGATGACTTATACTTAGCCAAAATTTTATACCATATCTTATGTATTAAAGAACAAATATAATAAATTATTTTATATATAAACTTAAATAAACATAAATAAATATAAATATAATTAATGAAACTTAACAAAAAATTATTTTTGAGTAATGAAACTAGAGGAGGCCAACTATCTCCCCCTTTTTGATAATCTCAAATCATGGCATTAAAAATCCATTCATAATGATCAACGTAAAAATTCTGATTTACATAGAATACTTATTATGTGAAATTAAATCATAAGAGAGATATATGTGAAATAAAAGTAAATACAAACTAAATATGTCTCATTCTCGAAAAGCCATAATGATTCTTCAATTATGTTGAATGACATATCATATTTCTCCCCCTTTTGGGGTAAAAAAATAGAATAAAGAATAAGTGATAAAGAAAATTACATGGATAAAAATACATAATGTATATCATGAAAAAATAAGTGTACATTAGATGTGAAATGGACAAAACGACATCCCTATAGAAGATCAATCCAATAATTTTTATCTAAGGAATGACCTATAATTTCTTTGCCCTTATCAGAAGGAGTAGAAGGTGGCATAATAGTACATACAGAAGGAGTAGATGTAGATACTAGATAGATGTTTCTGGTGGTGATATTTAAAATGGGAAGAAATATATAAGTTATATTATAGGCTGGAGTAGCGGTATTAAAAATAATCTCTCTGGAAAGAACATGTTTGACATGACTACATTTATGATCTAGAGTCATGGAAAAGGGTGTTGGAGGAGGAGGAGAAGGGTGCTAGACAGGTCTATGAGGAAAATAATCTGGAGGTACCATTACTATACTCAGATGATGTTGGTAGTGATTTAAAGGATTGGTAAACTCAGTGATTATCTACCCACCTTTTTCTATAACCTTTGTGAAATCATCCTTATTCTCCCTAAACATATGAAGTGAGGGTGTTAGATTTTTATGTTCCCTCACCTGTTCTTTGAAGGCTTGAGTAACCATAGGTATTTTTATATTTTCAACCAAGTATTTGAAATAAATATCCAACTAAGGATTGCTATATAACCTTTAATAGTAGTAATTTTCTTTCTTGGTTTTCTCTTTCTGAGAATTAGTGGCCCATTTAGTATAAAACATCACCATTTCAGTTATAGGGTCACTACTTTGTTGAATTTTTCTTAGGCTCTCCTGGTCTTTGCTACCTATAATGGATTGATGTTCTTATCTTATCATAGTTCTGATCATACCAACATCAAGAGTTTGAACATTAGGATAATATGAGGATTAAATACCATGAATTACATCTTGAACTATTGATCTAAAATGATTCCAATCAAGGACCAGAAATGAAGGAGTTGCTTCTATGGATGACTCAGAAGTAGGGCCTCCAAGGGTTTTCTGAACATTGTAAAATTATACTGTATATTCAATTTTTAAACTTTTAGTAGCAGAGAAAAGAGAAACCGACTAATTACTTAATATATTATTATCCATTACAATTTCTTCAAGCTCTACAAGAAAATGAGTTTGAATCTGAGAAAAAACCTTTTCTGAATGAAGAACTGCATCAGTTTCCCTAAGACAAGCCACTAGACTTGGTTAATGTGGAAGGATTTATCTAACTAATTAGCACAACTCTTACATAAAAATGTTGAAATCATCCTGGGTAACATTAGTCTATAGGTACTGGTGCAACCAATGGAACGAGAGTAGGATCAGCTCTTAGAGATGTTTCAACTAGAATGTTTCTTCTACTATAGATCCCTTAGGATCATTTATCTCATCTTCTGAATAAGGGTAATTTTAACCCAATGTAATATATCCCCTATACATTTACCATTGTAGTACAATTATCACATGTTATGGAGTATTAGTGTCAACTCTTACCTTTATTGTTTGTTTCTACCCATAAATTAAATCTTTCTTCCTAGAAAAAACTTATTCTTGTATTAGACCCACTAAAATTTCTTCTTTAACATGAAATTGATCATGTATATGAACATATAGTCCAATTTTCTCAACCGTAACTAACTCAAGAGCTTTATGGGATTCCAAAAATGATTCCACATCTACTAAATCAGTATTGGTAGGATTTTTAGGCATAACAAGATCTAGAGTTAGATTAGTAGGTCCCGCAACAAGACCTTGATCATCATATGGATGATCTAATCCACTATAACATTCACCACTTCCTTATTCATCCTCATCATTTTCATCATATTCATTTTCATCAACAAATTCTTGTCCTTCATATTCATGATCATCATCTTCATCATTGTCTTATGCTTCTTCTTTCTCATTGTTACTTTCATCATTTTCACAATTAGAATCTTCATCTTCTTAACTTCCACTTTTACTGACATATTCAACATTTTCTAGTTCTTTTGCTTCATCATCATTAAATTTTGGCTCGAGATGTTCTTTTCTTGGAAGAGACTTAGTAGGGATAAAAGGTCCATAGGTCATCTTTTATAGGCTTACTTCTATATATGGGTCATCTCTATCCTCAATAAGATATTATTATCCTTGATTTTATTTATATTCTTCTTCTTTTTCATCATCATAATACTTCCAAACATCATCTGGTACTACAATTAGATCAAACATTTCTCTTGGACTCGAGGGGTTCTCAATGGGATGGAATCCCTCATAAATCTTTTCATTGTCTTCAACCAACTGTTTCTTCCATTGATTCCAATTTATCTTCATCCACTTAAAAATGTACTTTATAATGAAAACCCCATCATAGTCAGTGACTGATTCATCATCCTCATTCACTATTCCTTTTACATTCAACATTGAAGAAATAAAAATTGAATAAAATAAGGAATTTGATAGGGATTGGGGTTCATCATTTCATTCATATAAACCATTAAATACATACAAAAGATTATATATTTTTCTTCTTTCATCAGATATAAAAAGTAGACATCCTAGTATTTGAGAGAGTAAAAATCCCCTTTTTGATAAACATAACTAGTGATGAATAAATTTCAATAATAACCTACATTTACCATTATTATTATTTTCTATTAGCCTTCTACGAACTCCATTTCGAATATTCTCTTCAAATTCATTCTGAAAATTGAAAAAATAACTTGGAGGTGGTGAAGTACCTTAGAAATCATTAAAAATTCCTTCATGAGGTACTTTAAAGAATTCTTCCCACTATATTTAAGAAAAGGATACTCTTTCACAATTTACCCAGGAGTCAAAATATTATTCTTAAATACATTTGACAAAAAACTCTGCATACCAATAAAAATCTTTCACAATATTAAGATAAAATGGGCTCTTATTGTTAAAGTACCACTCTAACCATCCTTTTTCATACAATTAATTCAACATGAGAGACATACTTGGAAGAAAACATTTAGAAGGAACATTCCTTTGAAGTGTGATGATGTGGCTCATGATTTAGAGATTGATAGGTTTTGGTATAAGTTCACGTGATTCATCTTTCTTATTCTTAGAAGGAAGCGACTCATCCACATACTTCTCAGAGACATGATTTACTATATCGATTAGAGAGATTTGATGTTTTATGTTCAAAGGAGAAGATGAGTAGTTCAAGGGAGAAGAATGTGAGAGTAGGAGTGTGAGAGTGATCAAGTTAGTTGGATCAATTTATGTTTTAGCATTTCAGGATTTAGAAATCAAAAATTGAGAAATGTAGATTAAAATAAAATGAGGAAAATTGACCAATGATGTTTTAACTTCCAAAAAGAATATAAAATAAAGTACAGAATGTTGTTACACAATAGTGAGTCCTATAGGCAAGTCATTAACGATGAGTCATCAATGCCGAGACATCAATAGTGAGGAACAAAAGTGAGACATAATGGTGAGACATCAACGATGAGACACAATAGTGAGACACAAAGGTGAGACATAATGTTGAGACACAATGGTGAGAAACAACGGTGGTACACAATAGTGAGACATAATGGTGAGTCTTCCTAGTGAGTCATAAACTATTATTTACTCAATTTTGATCATCCTATACTAATTTCTATTGTAACTCATTAATTATGAATTTAATGGCTTTGTAAAAATATAAGTATGTTGATGTTTAGGTCAAATTAATTATAAATTAATATAACATTTTTGATAATGATCTATCTAAAAGAAATTTCTTACATCAATATGATTTGTTCTTGAATAAGAAATTTTTTACAACCCTGGTTTTAAAACAAATTTAAACATGATTTATTACATAAAACTTCACTTGATACAATAATAAGATCGAGAGTTTTAGTGTCTTTGGGGCTTAGGATCATCACAAAAAAACATAAAACATTAAATACAACATCTTTATTGAAAACTTCCTTTACATGACCACTACATTTCCTCGTACTTAGCATTGAATGGGATAACCTGAGGACATGCATAAGAAAATGGTGAGCTATAAAGCCCAGTAAGGGAGTACACATGGAATAACATGAGGAGTACAATACATGTTAGACAATAGTCATATCAATAGAGCATAAAAGATACATGAACATAAAGGCATGATAAAGCATGATAATCATAACATGAAAATGAGGCAACAACACTTAACATGGAATTAGCATGAGCCAAGGCTCATTGCACATGGAGCACGAGTAAATCCTCATTGCACATAAATCACGAGTAAACACTATTTGAACTTTAATGAGCATGATTCAATACTCATTGCACATGATGTATCATGATACTATACTTTACCCAATGCATTGGAGTGCTATAAGGGTACATCCTTCTTAAATATTTCATTTCGTGCATAAGTGTGCCACATGGATCATAAAACATGGATTCGTTAAACATAATCATTTATTCCATGATAAAGGAATGTGAAATTCATACATGAAACATTATAATAAATAATTAAATGTGCATAAATGTGAATACCCTTGATTGAGAAATGGGCATGGTATTCACTACACAATGACATTGGCTTAGAAACTCGGTGTTATTTCGTCAGCGTAACGACGTGACATAAGAATTCATAAAAAATGGCTGATGAGAGAGAAATGGGTTCCTCATCATATTTACATGAAATGGAAAGTAATTATTTCATATAGATAAATGTCCCAACAATTGTAATGGAATTTAGATTCATGATACAAAAGTATTCCTTGAATGTAAAAGAGGAGAGAGAAGTTCTTTTTGGAATTTCAGCATAGTAACGGGTGTACATGGGAGGCATTTAATGAGAGAGAAAGGGGTATCCCATCACTAAAACATAAATAGGGCAGTATGAGGGAGGTTATAAACTATACCTCAACATTCATAATTGAAATTAAAAGGGAAAAATAACTTAAAGAAAATTGGACAAAAATGAGAAAGGAAGAAAAACCCTTACTTGGAAGTGTGCTTCCAAAGGATAGAGATAGGCTTGTGAGATGCTTCATGTGAGATTTGGGCTCCTTGGGAGGATTCTAGAGAGAGTTGGTAAGAGGTTGGACGAACTCCAAAGGCTTTGAGTGAGGAGGAAGTGGGATATTGGGTGTGTTTATATAGGAAAGGTGATGGAATTCTTTATTATTTAGGTTTGGGTCCCCTTACATTAAATTAATCCAAACCACAAAACATCCCATGATTTTTGCCCATGGTTTTTGGAAATGGGAAGATGAAAAAAATATTTTATACGGCCAAAGTCCGAACTTCTTAAAATAATAAGGTTTCTTATGTGGAGGTGAGTCACACTCCCATGGAAATTAATTTAAAAAGATAAATTGTTTAATAAGTCTTGAGGGGTCCATTAATGATTTTAAAAGTAAGTCAAACAAACACAAAATCACATTATTTTAATGGTAAAACATATATTGTCTGAACATAAAGATTATAGTATTTTATTACATCACTATTGGGTCATTATGATGTCATAAAACACATTATATATTTAAATGTTATTTAATTTTTACCCAAAAATATGACTGTCTTAGAAAATTATGAAAAATTCACCGTTGGATAATTTTGACATCCTGATTCCAAAAATAACATTTATTTTATCAAAATAATTTTATAAATATGTTAATTTTCCAATTTAAAATAATAACCTTCATTTATCAAAAATTCACGGGTTTTGACACAAATGGCTTTCAAACCTTAATAAAAATTATAATTGCATTCATAAAATTATAAGATCATTTATATTTAATAAAAATTAATTTAATAATAAAAATAATATTTTATTAAAATAATATTTAATTCAAAAATACATTAATTTAATAAAATATATTTCTTAATTAAATAATAATTAAAAACACTATTTGTACTATAAAAACTATTTACAATGTCTCAAAAATGACAAGGAGGTATATTCATTATTATATACAAAAAATAATATACATTAACATAGTACTAGAGATTTGTTATATAACCCCTTAAAACAGCCGCATAAGACCTAAGGGTAAGGTGTGTGATGGTGACAAACTCTTGGGGTGGCTCAGCTAACATTGTTTGAGTGGTAATCTATATCAACTTCCATTTTTCCCGTAGACGGTCCCATTCGAGCTTGACATGGTGAAGCTCAGTTTGGTCTTGGTCAAGAGCGAAGCCCAAGGATGCCACCAATTTTCTGAGCACCGAAAAATGGGCTTCGTATGGGGAAATTCTACTGGATGAGGTCATCGCTTCCTTTTCCTGAGTAAATTAGATTTGTTAAAGTCCTATATTTATACTTATCTTGTGATCACTATTCAACAACTATATTTGCAACGGTCAAAATTCGTAACATAAAACCATAGAAGTTGAAATTTTATATAAACATAAAGAGACATTTAATTAGATCAAGAGGGATTTCCATTAATGAATCTTTGGGTCGTTACAAAATTGAAATCTTATAAATTTTAATATAACTTGTATTATCCTGGTTTATAGGGATATGTATAAATTAATTACCATAGTCCATTAATGTGTGTTTCATCAAAAAAATTTGGGCAAAAAAATTACCAGTATCTATGTACTCGGCTTCTGTAGTAAATAATGCAACAAAATTATTTTTCTTACTACACCATGATACTAGAGACTTTGAAGAAATGTTACATGTTTTAGAGGTTATTTTTTAATCTAAATTTCAACCAATAAAATCAGAATCAAAATAACTAACAATTGAAAATGGTTATCATATAAGATTGAATAGTCCAAAGCTGGTAGTATACATGAGGTATTTGAAAATTCTTTTAACAGAAATTAGGTTTCACTCTTTAGTATTTTCGTGAAAATGAGCACACATACAAACACTAAACATTATAACAGGTTGGATATCAGTCAATTATTGAAGAATTCCAATAATACCTATATAATTGGTTTTATCCACAGATTTTCCATTTTCATCAAGATCCAATTTATAGGTTGTACTCATTGGGATATCACTACTTTTATTGCTATAAAAAATAAATATCATTAAAATATTTTTAGTATACTTACATTGATTTTAAAAAAAACCTTCTTTATTTTGAAAATTTTGAAATCCAAGAAGGAATTTGAGTTTATACATTAAACTCATTTCAATCTCATTTTGCATCATTTTTTAAACATCAATAAATAATTTTTTTAAAGATCTAATAATAATATCACCAGTATTTATTTAAATAGAAAAAAATCTTTAGAAATTATTTTTATGGAATTTTTGGGCCAACTATACCTTTAAAAAACATCTAAATTAAGAAATATTTTGATAATATTATAACATTCTGTTGGATCATATGTTAAGCCATACAAATATTTTGTTAATTTGAGAACATGATTTGTAAATTGATGATTTTTAAAATTGGGTATTTTTTCAAAAAAAACTACCTAGTCAACTATATAACCATTTAGAAATGAACTTTTGACATCCATTTGATAATTTTTTAAATACATATGTGATACAAAAGACATTAGAATTATAATTGATTCCAGTTTGTCTACAGGTGCAAAAGTTTCACCACATTCTATTCCTTCTTATTGACTATAAAATTTTTTAAGTAGTGTTGAATTATTTCTAACTATAGTTCCATCTTCATCCACATCATTTTTAATCACCCACTTAGTTACTATTGTCAAGGTGTATTTGGGTCCCTCAATAAGTTTCCAAACAATGTTTCTTTCAAACTGATTTAACTCTTCTCACATAACCAACATAAAAAATTCATCATTTATTACACCATTGATTTTTTTAGGTTGAAGCTATGAAAAAAATACTTTATGTTCAATCTGGGATATTAGAGAAGCTCTAGTTTGTGTTCCCTTATCTATGTATCAACATAAAGTATCTAAAGTATGGTTCTTAACAGCTCTAATAGGTCTAAAAAAAGAAGGGCTGGTCACTTTGATTTTATCTATTGATTTGTGTTCCCTTTGGTCAGAATCTGGAGATATTCCATAAGTTTCTAATTTTTTCACAATAGAATCAGAAGGTTTAGGATTTAGGTCCAGACTTGAAAGATTGTCCTAATGATTTCTAGGGTGTTTTTTCATTCATGTTGATTTGTTTCATAAAATATGACAAGCATATATTCTTACACACACTTGGTTTTCTTATTAAATAATTTATAGTCTTTACTAGGGATTCAATAACCTAGAAAAATTCCTTAATCACTATTGGAGGAAAATTTGTTAAGATTATATTTATTATTAAGGATACAGACTTTGGAATCAAAAACACTAAACTAATTAAATTTAGGTATTCTATTATTTCAGTTATCATAGGTTGTTCTATTTAGGAAAGGTATAATTAAGACTCCATTGATTATGAAATAAACTATATCCATAGCTTTTGTGAAAAAATAAGTAGATAGATAATATTCATTTAGAATAGTCTAGGAAATACCTTGTAAGTTTCTATTTATCCTTTCTTAAACTCCATTCAATTGGGGTGTCATAGGATTATAGAATTTCTGAATATATCCATTTTTGTGAGATAAATGAATCAAACTATAGATTTTTATACTCACGACCACGGTTACATCTTAATGATTTAATTTTAAGTCAATTGAATTTATCCACTGATCTAGAATAGTTGGTAACATAGTAACATGTTACAATTTTGTTAGCGAAAAATAAGATCCATGTATACCTAGAGAATCCATCTACTAGAACATACAAATAGTGCTTACCACATAAACTCGAAACTCAAGAAGGTCCAAAAAAATTCATGTGAACAAACTCAAGATGATGAGAAGTTGAAACTTCTTTCTTTGGTTAGAAATATTTTTTTTGTTTTTTTTTTGTTTTTGAAAATGATTACAGACTTTATAATTTGGAAACGTAAGGATAAGAATATCATTGACTTGTACATTTATAGTAATATTTTTAAGTGAGTTAATGTTACAATGTCATAGTATCCAATTATAGAGGCATGACTCTTATCAAAGGCACTTAATCGAGAAATATTTTGTGAGACTAAATTATCTAGATTAATAGAATATACATTTTAATTCTAAATATTAGTAAAAAATAAATCATTTTTGAAATTGAAAACATTCCAAGAATCATTTTGAAAATTTACATGAATTCCATCATCACAAAACTGTGAAATTTTAATCATATTTTATTTAAGACTATAAACAAAAATATCTTTAAAAATTAAAATAGATTTAATATTACCGATTTAGACAAGGATAATTATTTTCCCTTTATGATTGTCACCAATGGTGACATGTCCACCACCAATCATGATAAGGTTCTTGAAGAAATAATAGTTCCCAATAATGTTTCTTGAACACCCACTATCCAATTACCATAAGCTCTTACATGAAATATTCTTGAATATTTACTTCAAAAACAATTTAGCCTCGAAATGGTTTTGGTACCCAGATTTTTTGGGTCAAGTAATACTCATAATAAATGATTTAGGAACCATGATTTTCTTCATGAGTTTCCAATAAACAGTTCGTAAAGTCTTATAAAAATAAACTATATTTGGTCAAGAAAACTAGAAGCACTAAACGATGTTCCAGTATAGGAACTTGTAGAAACTTTTCCCGAACTGGGCATTAAACGAGATTTTCTAGATTTAGATAAAAAATTAGTGTTAACAAAAGTTGGTTTCACAGGTTGATAACCAATACTAGTAGTATACATGGGAGTAAATTGTTTTCCAAGAATTTTAAATAGTGTATCTTTATTATTTGTAATCTTCTCAAGATCCTTGTTTTAATTTCTCATTAGTAGTTTATGTTCAATATTTTTATTTAGCAGTTGAGTATTATTTTATTTTTCTATAGTGAGTTCTGATTTAATAGTAGTAGAAAGAGAATTTTATTTAATGAGTGATATATATTTATCTTTTAGTTAATTAAATGTGTCCTCAATAATTCTAAAATATCAAAATATCCCTTCATTTGTAATATTTTTAAAGTTAGATTCACATTATTATCTTGAATAATAATAATTCCATACAAGAGATTCTTGGGTTACCTCAGATGTGTTTGTCATAAAACATAGGATGGATTTTTCACCCTTTTCATCATGTTACAATTTTGAATAAATGGAGTTGTCCTTAGATGAACTCCAAGACTCCATTATTTTTTTCTTGTATTTTAATAATTTTCCTTATATATATATGTATATATATTAGATTTAGAAAGTTAGCTTTTACATGTCTACTTATTTTGAACTAATAAAAAACTATTTAATTTTTGTTATCACATATTTTATAATCCTTTTTAATTATTTATTTATTTTCATACTTCCCTCGATAGCTATAATTTCTAAAGAACATATTCTTTATGAAGAATTTCATAAATATTCGGGATATTTGAGCCATTTTGTCATCACTGTTACTTGATGTATCTTAATTTTGGGAACTTTTTGCAGTAGCATGAATTTTCTCCTTTTGTATGGATGTAGTGGTTTTGAAAGCCATTGACATTCACCAATGTTCAATATATTCTTCTCTATTAACCTCTAATTATTATTCATAAATCATTAACATACCTATCAACTCCTTTATATATAGGAAATCATTTTCATAAGATTCCCTAATCAATACTATGGTCCCTCTCCACCTTTCTAGAAGGCACCTCAAAATTTTCATGATATATTCCAATGTAGTAATTATCATTCCTAAGGAGATCATTATAAACACGAACTCAAGGAACCTAAGGTAAATATCAAAAAGGGTTTCTTCAGGCGTCATTTTGAAGTTATCATATTTCATGTTATATGTTTTATGCCTAATTTCTTTAACATTAGTTGTTCCATTATGTTTTTTCCCTAAGGCCTTAATTTTTATTGATTTTTTGATAACCCCCCTTTCATGGGATGAGGGGGAAACCTTTAAAGGCTCGTAGGATCAGAGATTACATGGCCTGTAAGCTTATGAGATTACATAACCCGAAGGTCTTAGGGAATTCATCCAGACTATCTATAAGGAACTGACCCTCCCCAACATCTACATCCTGATAGTATCTCTCAACCTTTCCATGACCATCCATCTAGGCTTACCGTGCAAGCAAAGGCAGGTATCGATGGCATAGCCATACCCTCTCATTCTAATAATCCATTTGGCTCTGCTCTGGTGAGTGCACCTTCTCTGAATCCTCATCTGGGGCTGCTTCTTTTTTGTAGTGTGTCTTGGGCCTGCATTCATGTGGACCGAAGGCCTTGGGGTGGCCCTAAGGCTGTAAGGTGGCCCTAAGGACTTGCGAACCAACTGTCCCGAAGGCCATTGGTGGCTCAAAAGTCTTGTAGGACCTGAGGACCAAACTGGTGGCCCGAAGGCCCAGATGGATGAATAGTTCTGGCTGCTATGGTATAGAACAATGACTGCTACAGTGACTGCTACAGTACTACTACCGAACAGTGACTGCTATAGTGACTGCTATAGAAATCCCATTGAATTATTCATCCCCAAGGGTACAATATAAATAATTCATAATTTTAAAATTATTATTAAAGGATTCCATTTATTCATCATTCTAACTATTTCTATCAGTATTAGGAATCTTATATTCATCAACTATAGCATACCAGATTTTAAAGCCCATGCTTTCTAAAAGCATTTTCATTTTTATTTTCCATTAGATAAATTTAGTACCATTAATTTATAGAGGTATGTTGGTAGCATAACCTTCCTGTATGTCTCCATTTAAAATTATTTAAGGAAATATAAATTTTGAACTGAAATAAATTTTTAGATCTTTAAAAAGGAAACTAAAATAAAAGTTGAAGGGTTTTTTGAAAAATATATTAATCTACTCCAATAACAAGTGATTGTCCCAATAGGATACTCAAGAGGGAGGGTGGTTAACTGTGTTGCTATGAAAATTTATTACTTAAAATATTTATTTAAAATTCCCCTAATTTAAAATCAAATACAACCCATTTAACCAAAGTATCATAATTATAAAATATTTGATTGTTTGAAATATTTATCAAATATTGATTAGTTATCAGTTAAAAAAATACGAGTTGTAATTTAATATTTTGAAATCAATATACTAAAATAAATTCTAATACAAGAACTATCTAAGAATAACTATTAGTGTGAAAGAAATAATTTCTTTTTTTGGAAAGAAAAAGTAGTGAAAATAGAACAATAAAAATAATAGTAGAAATAAAACAAGAGTTTGAGTCACAAGAAACAACATAATCTTACCTACATGGTGATCACCTTCCATGAATATATTTATATAAATAAACATGAACCAAACCCTATATTAGGGTAGATAATATAATTCACATCTATCTAGGTCAATAATCCTCTTCCATAATTTTCATGGGGGTTTAAAAGAGAACAGGACATGCAGGGACTAATTGGACTGTTATCCATGGAGTGTAATGTGTAAAAAGGTAGGTTTGCAAAGATATCAATATATCCTCTTTATTGGAATAGGAGTCAATGTTTCTTTAAAAAAAGATACACACATAGCTTATAAAGTAAAAAAGAATACACAATGAGAACATAAATAATTATAAAAGAGTTTGAAGGCCCTGTTTTTTTTTGCAGCCCAGAACTCCTCATTGGTGTGTTAAAATGAATCTTGAGTCAATTTTTGGAAACAAAAATCAATATAGAGTATCATGAGAAATTATTTCTTATGCTTCCAATGAGGTAATAATGTGCTCCATGACATCATCTCTTCTTTTAATTTGTTGGTGCAAAAATGTTCTTTAGTTTTTGTTATTTGAAATATCATCTTGTATGCACAAAAACTCTTCATATTTTTTTTATTGAATTACTTAAAGATTTATAGACATATCATTAATTTTTGATCAATTGATTGCTTCATACTCTACATCTATCAAGAATAATGTTCTTTGGTACTTTGTACCTCATACTGGTCTCTAACATCCATTAAATGTTGTCTATAAAAGTGATATAGTCATTAATATAATAATCAGTACTACATTTCATAAATTTGACCATTAGAAGTAATTTTTAATTTAAATTAAATAATATGAAATGGTTGTGTATCAGGATTCGAATTTCAGGAAGGGTGAGTCAGGATCAACAGGTCGGTCTTTTGGTAGGTTGGCTTTATGGTGACTCTACTATTGGTAGGTCATTCTGACCATAGGCTTAATTGATGGTAGGTCTACTATCAGTATCTCATACATAGAGAAAATTTTGAACATCAGTAAGTCATTATGTCTATAGCTTGATCTGATGGTGAATCATGCCATCAGTAACTTAGCTTGAATAACGACACATCCTTATAAAAAAATCTAAAATACTGTTAGTTTCTCAATGCGATGTTGACTTAGCTATTAGTATGTCAGAAATTAATGACTTATATCAGTGTATTTTACTTTTCCAGATTTCAATATTCATGTATATTCTGAGATAGTTGAAATTGATACATATCATCACTAGGTCCAATTGTGAGTCTACCCTAACAGTGACTCAACTTCAATGGTAAATTATTCTCAAAAGTGACTTATACTTAACCAAACTTTTATAATGTGTCTTATATAGTAAAACACTAATATAATAGATAATGTTTATATAAAAATAAAATTAAACATAAAACACATAATTGTACTTCATGACACTTATTAAAACACAATTTTTGGGTATGAATACTAGAGGAAGCAAACATCTCAAAGAGTGGTGTATCCTGTTTAACAAGTTGATGACCTCTATAAAATAGATGTGGAACTAGATTATCATTAGTAACACGAATGATTGAAAATTATGAATAAGTGAAAATAATGTCTCTTATACTATAGTGATTGTAATATTAGTTTTTTAGTGAAATAAAGATTAATAAGCGTTATCTTCTAGGCCTAGGATGAATGTACAGACCACATAATCTTTGTCTATACACAAAATTTTTATATTGTTTCCTTTCACATGAATGTTATTGTGAGATTCATTTGTGAGAGTGTGTGTCAATTGTGACTTGATGTGGTGAGTTGGGTTATTTTAATTTACATCTAATAGTACACTAAGGCACAAAATGTTCTTTTCGATTGAATTTCGTAAAGAAGGACCATTGGTGTGTGTGATCTTCTAATGAAATCTCATTCTACAATTTGGTAATTTAATGGTTTGTCACTTATCAATAGATACATGAACTAATAGGGTCTCTAAGTATCATGTTAAATCTCAGAAAATAGAGTAATATTAGAGATGAGGGTGTCTCCCCCATGGTTGGAACGGTTGGGAAGCTCATCATAATATGAGTCTTCATTCTCAAGCTGAGTACTTGGGAAATTTTATTCCTTGACTAGTAAAGGAAGTTTTGGCTCAATACACTTCTTTTTCTTTGGAAGGTTTAGGACAAGTGTGGAAGCGATATATTGGAATCAAGTCTCAGTTACTGTCTTGGGGGATTTGACTATTGTTTGTTTACCATTAGTGGTATTTTTGGTGTCATGTTTTCACATGACATCACCCTTTTACTTTTTATTCTTCTTAATAATACAGAACCATGGGTTTTGTTTTTCAAAATCATGCATCTAGTAGTTCTTGATTATTAAACAATTCTATCAAATTTATCTATAGTTAATATGTTACTAATACTAATATTAATTACATCAGTAAATATCAGTATTAATAAAAAATTATTTAATTTATGATATTAATTATATTTAAATTTATAGTTATAAAAATTGAATTTACTTATTATATTACCGTTAATGATTAAAATCATAAATAAATAATATTAAAAATTAATAAAATTATCATTATATGTATTAAATAGTTAACTAGTTTAATTAATAATTAATTTAATAATTATTAATTAATATTAATATATTATTATTTATAAGTAATAATTATTAATAAAATATTGAAAATTATTAATTAAAAATGATAGTTAATAATTTATATTAATTTCAAAATATAATAATATTACTAATAATAAATAATTAATTTTGACAATTAATTGTAATATTATTCACGGTAATTAATAATTCATTACATTAATAATTTTATTAATAATTATAATGTTATAATTATTTAAAATTAATGACATTGTTCATTACAATTAATGAAAATATTAATTATTGAAGTAATTACTTTTTGATTGTATTATTATTATTAATTACTAATAATATCATTATCCATAATTTGAATATTTTATAGAAAATATTATATTAGTAATATACTGTGCTAGAAAAAGGGAACTTGAATTTCATATGAAAAATATATAAATGATGGGAAGAAGCACCAATTATTAAAGGGAGACCTCTATAGTGTTTTAAGGGATGTAATATTTTTTGAACCCTTTAATGAATGTTATACCAAATAAATATAGTTAAATAATTTCGAATTTTTTTATTTGTTATATATATATATATATATATTTGTTAAGGTCATAAAGGATACTAGATAATAAAATAATACACAAATCCCCTAGATGGAAAAGATATACTAAACCCCAATACAAGGGCTGATCAACTTCCCAACTAACCCATTACAATTTTATATCTCGAAGACCCAGTGACTATAAATACACTATATGGTCCGAAGACACCTCATCCATTCTCAATGGGAAACATATACCTAGGTCTGCACCCATGCATGAATCATTGCAAACATCATCTCCTGCATTATCGGATTCATAAAAGGTTATAAAAGGCCAAGAAATCCCCCCACGGGGGATACTAGGATTGGATCCCTAGCTATATGCATAATTATGGGGTAACCTTTCCACTCAGTCAGGCCCACAACTATTACATTAGAACACATACATATATATAAACAAAATGATAAAAAAAATTATATAAAATAAAAAAAAATACATGGTACCAAAATAGAGGGAACCTTCCTTTTAGAATAATCTAAGAGATTGTTGGTGGGAAATTAAACAATGGAAAAAAAATAATTCACCCTATGAGATATTGTCCTCTCTAGAAATTTTCAAAATAAATCTCTTATCAGTATGATTCCCACATTTCTCCAAAAAAACAACCCTATGTGGAGAAAGAGTTTCCCCAACCATATATATTCAAAAAAAAATTATTCTGTTATAATGAAATATTTTATTCACCTTAGATGAATTTCAGTGATTAAATGAGTTGTTCACAAAAATATATACCATTAATTTCCTGAATATCATTAGCTACTAATTTCTAAAATAATAAAACAATAATGAAATAACAAACCAATATACTATAGTAAAAATAAATAATGAAATTAAATAAAAGAAACTAAAATTCTTAAATTCACATCAAATGCCTAATTTTATAAATATTATATAATTTAAGTATAAATGTTTAATATTTAAATTCAATCAATTTACCAACACTTAACCTTTTCTATACCTTGGAGAATCTGAACACCCAGATAACATTTAAAAGAAAATTTAAATGAGAAGAATTATCAACTATTTCCAATTTCATTGTCATAATATCTATAATGATTAAGATTAACATGTATTTTTTTTCTCTTATTAACACTCATTTTAGCCTCTCTTTTGAATCTATAAACCATTTATCATCTACCTTCCAATGATTTTATTTCTCACCCTTCACTAAAGAGTAACTTTTATGTAACATTTTACAAATTATTATGATATATAAATTTTTAATAAGCGTAATATAATCCAAATTTCCTTACATAATGGGATAATAAAATGTATTAATCATGATTGATTTTAATGAATCATTAGGTGGGTAAGGGTTATTGTTTAACTATAAAAATTCAATGGTTTAGATTGGTGGTTTCTCGGAAGAATAATGCATTACTAGGATTAATAATCTAAAATAAAAATTTCCTCACTCCATCCCTTTAAACAATGTATCACCCATGAAAATACCCTTCTATTTTACTCACAAATAAATGTAGTCTATAAAAATTATACATTTTCCTCTATTATATTTTTTATACTTTAAATATATAGAAATTTTACATTTTATTTTTATTAATATTATTATTAATTCAAATTAAAATTCTTTTCTTCCTTCTATTTTGAGATAATGTTGAATCAATAATTACAATTTTTACTAAAATTGATGTTTACTTTGAAACAAATGACACAACCTTCACACTCCATGCAAAAAAAATTTATACATCTCAAAATACTTCTTGAAATAATATCTGCCCTATACTTATATTTAAAAACAATCATGTAAAAACACCTAAGTGATGGGTAGACAAGGAAATAATAGCTTGAAATTTAACTCACCTTTACATATTGTCATGGATTTTAATGGCTTAAATTTATGTAAAATGGTTTGGTAGTCTTAATGTATTTTATGTTATTCATAATAAGAAACGTGACTTATTAATTGCAACATAATTCATTATATAAGAATAATTTCAAATAACAATAGAGGTTAGTTAAAATATAAAAATGTCTCAAGATTCTCTCATAAAAATATGGGATTTTAAAAGATTATGTAAAAATCTTACAAAACCCCCCTCAATATTGGTAAATGGATTATGGATAATCAATCATTGAATGGAAATCCATAATATGTTAAAACTCATAAAAATTAATGAAAATAAAAATGAATGGATGGAAAGACCAATTAATAATCTTTTAAAATATTTAGTGTAAAAAATGATTAAACTCCTACCAAAAATATTATAAGTAAAAAATGCTGTAGTTTATTCTATTAAATATAAAATAAAATTAAAAATTAATAAAAGAATTAATAATGGAAAATGAAAAATAAAAGTAAAATAATAGAAAATTAACAAAACTATTATATCAGCCACCAATATACACACATAATTTTCATTTATTCATTAGTGAAATTCCATAGTTATTACTTATATTCCAAAAAATTCATATAATATGGTATGAAAATAGCAGTTTGGTAGAGGTAAAACTATATACTCTTTTAGAGGATTTGGTAAAACTCTGTCACAATCAATTAATAAAAAAAATTAAAAGAGATAAAAAATGTGAATAAATAGTAAAAGTATATTGTTTTACCATTCAAGCGGTGTTTTAATTTTATTTTCTTCATAGGAAAACATGTTTGTGATCCAAAATCAATGGGTGGTTTTTATTTTATCCCCCACATAGTTGTTTTACACTTCCTCTCCTGAAACACTAATTTTAGAGGAGTCTTCTTTCCAGATAAAAACTTATAACCTATTAGTAATAATACTATAGTGAACCTGGGGTGGACATAAGGTGTAATGTAAATATTTATATTTGGATTGAGGATCTAGCATATTCACTGACCATTAACTTCCTATTCTAGGGACTGAATTCAAATAATTTTTATTTAATTTTTTCATCATGGATATATAGCTTAAAACAATCCCCTTTCTCTCCCTTAGTGTCCATCACAACATACACATGCATTTTATTTTCAATTCCAACAACCTATTTTGAAGATTATTTACTTTTTCTTTTAGTGAAATCATTAGTTGTGTTGGTAAATCACTATTAAAATAAGTAGGGTAAATATTCAATTTAATTTTTAAACAATTAAACAAAACTGTATTGAAAATAATTTTATATCCCTTAATATCCCCAGCTTATATTTCATTTTCTCCTTGTAATTAATTTAAGAAGTATCTTAGATCGAGAAGTGAATTATCCATATTTTCTTCAAAACTATTAACTTTTATTATGATCTCTTTCTCTTCGTAAATAAGAAGATCAAGAAGTAGGTTTTCTAATTTTTAAATTTAAACTTCAAATTTTATTAGGAATTTCAGTTTATATATAATCATTCCAATATTACTAAAATGTTGTTTTATTATCCTCAAAGGTCATTGATATTTATTACATGTTCACATGCATGGAGGATTTTTTTATCTCATATAGTAGAGTATTTTCATGTTTTTATTCAACCTTAATAATTTCTTCTTTAACAATTATAGGTAATCTTTGTTCATCCTCTATTGATTATTATTCCTCCTCTAACATTTTTGATGTCAACTCTTGGAGGAGAGTAATGAATTGGGATATATTTTCCTCATTTGTTTGTATAATATAAGACATTAACATTTTCTACTTCTCATTAGTGTTTGTTTTTGATTTATTTTATTAAAATTTGGTACATAAGTATCTATAATTGTAATTTGAGATATATCCTTTCCATCCTGAATAATATTACTATAGAAAAATGATTAAGTTTTAGTATTCAAAACCATATTTAAATGTTTTTATCTATTTTTAAGGATGTTTTTTAAATCCAATTCCAATTCATTATTTTAATAATTATGAAATCATTTCAATTTAGTGGTGATTTTTTAGCAATGGATAAAACCATCCTTAATTATGAAATTTATTTCTTATTTTTTATTTACTTATAACACCACTTTTTGGAAAAGCATTTTGAAAATAATATCGATTATTAATAATTAATTAAAATAATAATTGTGTTTTTATTATTAAATAAAAATTATTTGTAATTATTAATCATTTATTTGTAAAAATTCAAATAAAATATTAATTGGTAAATTTTACATATTAAAATTTCTTTATTTATTTTAAACATATTTTTTTAAAAACAATTATTAATTATTAAATAATTACATTAGTGGAAATTTCCCCCCGTATACCTACATGAACCTTGGGTTAAAATCTGGATGGAGGTAAATTACCCTGCATTGGAACAATACTGTAGAACTACTGTAGTTCACATGTTATAACAAGAAACTATTACTACCTTAATATTTATCTGAAATGGTCTTGTGGGACATAGATTTGGGACTTTAGATCATGGGTCCACTAGGATATCCAAAGGTTTCGGGACATAAGGCCTATATTCTTTCATCAGTGGGCTGCACAATAGTAGGTAAAAATGAGTTATGGAACAATTGGATTGATTACATGTTGCGACAAGCAGGTGATGTGGCATATAAATGAATGTCTTATAAACAATAGAAATACATATTGAATAATAACCAATATATAGTTTTTTTGGGGTTTTTTTGATTAATACATAATATACAAGGTGTAAAATTTCATGAGAAATGCATTAAATTCATTGAAAATTGATATAAATTATCAGAACCAAGAGATAATATCCCTTCATATCAAATTTATAAAGAATTTAAAATATGAATAAACTCGATCATGTGAATTATTTATTTGATGATGCTTTTGAACCTACAAAAATTCATTTAGGTTTCTCCATCATCATGTCTAGAGGATCCAATATAGAATCTCTCCAGTGATGATCCACATGTTCTTTCTTGATCTCAAAGAAAAATTTATGACACTCTATGGTAGTGTCAATCATCTAATGTTTCTTCCTTTGACCACAACACAATACTTTTAGGTTTAATAATAGTTTCTTGATATCTACTTCTTGATGGGATAAAAGAAGGTGGAATATTGCTCTGATTCCTGAGAGTGTTCTAGAGAATTATCTTATGTGTTGAGATAATATCAAGATGGGGATGTGTTGTGCATAATACCCTATAACCTTAGAAAATGATTTCCCTGAGTATTTATAGATCTTAGATAGAGAACAATTAAATTTCATGTAGGAATTTTCTTATTCTCTTAATCCCAAATGAACCCCATGTCAAAATAATATCAATAATTCAACAATTTATTTAACATGCACTAAAGTAATAGATAAAAATAAATTTTATTTTTAAACTAAATAAATTAATATATTTTAAAACGATATTCAATATATCATTCCCAATATAACCAGTTTATTAGTTAACACTTCCTCAACCTTTATATAACCACTAATAATAGATAATATTTATTTGATAAAAGAATAAAAACTAATGATATTAAAGGTATTTTAAAAAAATATTTATTAAAATAAATAACTTTTTATTTAATAAATAAATATTATTTAATAACTTCTGAATAAAACAATAGAAAAAAAGATATTCTATATTTGTGTATGTAGTAATTAAATCGTGAATAAATATTTTTAAAATTTTAGCTCAAAAATAAATACTTAATAATTGAGATTTGTAAATACTATATAAATAATATTGTATACTATGGAGAATAATGTTTATTCTAATAATTATATTTAGTTAGAACTATATTATGATCAATATAGACTCTAATTTTGTGTCCATAAAGTATTCTTCCTTAGTGGTATAAGGTAGGTTCTCTTAAAGTCCAATATTACTGTCTAACAACATGTAATGACTCACAAAAAGAAGATATTAGTGTTAAAACATTGAAAAAATAATAAACATTATTTTCATGTATTATAATCCCTTTGTTGTGATATCTCATCAAGCAGTTTGCACACTCATTTCATCAATGTATGTGCTCAATACATACATCATTAACTTTATAAAAAGAACCTATTGTTTTTCCATTACTATGAAATTTAGTTTTATGGTTATGTTCTAGTAAAAATATTGAGATATAAAATTCCATTAAAATAGAAGTGAAAAATCCTTATGTGGATTATTCATTAAAAAAATATCACTCATGACACACCCAACAAACATAATTTCATAATTAACATATGTCGTTGTGATTTGTGAAAATACAATTATGAAGGAAACTGAAAATTTCAAATAATAATAATTATAAAGTTTAGGAATAATTCCCCACGTATTCAGATAGAAATATACAATGACACAAACTTGTGTGATTACTACTAGTGGTTCTGTACTCATAATATATTATCTTGGATATTAAAATGTGGGATCTTTATGAGTGGAAGTCTCGTTGTCTTGTGAATATCCAACACCTAAAAATCCACATACCATCTATCCTGTAAGATAATATTATCCTAACTATAGGAATAAGTTTAATAATATCATCATTACATTTCAAGGCTCTCATCATAGAGTGGAACTATATAAAACCATTTCAATGTGATCGATTCTCTATTAAATTAGCCCATTAATTTTATTTAAAATCAATCAATATACGATAAGATGTTTATGAATATTCACTTATTTGAATATACATGTAATCTAAAGTATAAATTAGTTGGTTTTAGGGAACATACTCTAATAGGTAACATGTAGACATTGTCGGGTGGGCAGATCTAAAAATAGATAGGTGCATTGACACCTATCATTCACTTATGTACCCACTCAAATTTTTTATGTGGGTTGTAGTGTTTCCCTTCCACATGAAGATATGCATAGTATAACTAGTCGGATGATGGGACATGAATTTAAAGGTTATATAAAAATGATCCACATATGAATCTTTTGGGGAGAAACTCAAAAGAGATATGGGTTCATTAACACCAATAAATCAGCTATCCTCCCACATGGATTACTGATGTGGGATGGACGGATGCCCTGCTATGGCACAAAGGTGGGCATCATGATGCCCTATTTGTAGGAAGGGGTGGCGCAACTGTATGAATACAGATATAATGAAATTAATACTAATAGGGGAAGAACAACCTAATACTTGTGAAATGGCATGATAAAAGATACTCATTTGGTCCTTCTAGTCACCTCCTACAATGTCATTTGTTCAACACTTAGTTGGGGCATAGTGACATCTGGAATTTTGTTCATTAGACCAATCTATTTAACAAAATAAGTATTTTTGGTGTTCATAATTTCCTATAGTGAGGGATGAGGCTTGATCCACATGGGTGTCTGAGTGCATATGTATTTGTGATTTGTAATCTCCCCGCCGAAAATTACATATTAATTCTTAATTCTTAATTCTTAATTCTTAATAATCATTTAGTTATAATTATTAATTAAATGTCATATAAAAATTAATCAAGTAATTACAATTATTAATTATTAATGATTAATCAAAAAATATTTTATAATTATTAAAAATTATTTATAAATGTTTTCTATTTATAATTTAAAATTTTAATAAATTCTCAATTCTTAACTATTAATTATAAATTATTCCGGAATGAATGTTAATAATTATTAAAAAATAATTATTTATTTATTATTAATTATTACATATAAATAATCATTAATTATTAATCAGTTTCTAATTATTAATTTTAAAATGTAATTTTTAAAATGTAATTTATTCATAAATAATTATCAATTTTTAATTATTAATTATCAATTATTTTTACATTTTAGTTATATGTTAATCCAAAAAATTTATTATTTGTTAATTATTAATTTTTAGTTAATATTTGTTTTTAATGATTTAATAAATAATGGTTTCTATTTATTAAAAAAATTACATTCAATTAAACACATAATTTTTAAATAGTAAATATTAATCATTACAAGTTATTAATTGATTACAAATTTTCCATTTTATTCATTACATATTTATATAGTGTATCTTATTTTTGAAATAGGTTAAATAACATCCACTGGTATATTATTATTTGTAAATTTACATGGTGGAGTTGTTAGTATTAAGAGAGTTATGTGAGAAAGGGTGTGAGGATTGTAATAGTGTGTGAAAACTTGGGAAGTTATTGTGTACTATGAAAAAACCATTGAAACAAGTAGGTTAAATAATAATTATTAACATATTAATACATTTAAATGCATTTGGGAAGTGGTTAACATTGTTTTGTGCAACAATTATCATGATTAGTGTAATGATGAGTAAAATTCTAGGAAGTTATTCCACTTTATATAAAAAATAAAAAAACATGTGGAAAATATAAAAAAAAATTGAAATACAAATAAAATCTATATCATAAATAATTAAAAAATATATATATATTTAAAAAAACTATTTTTTTTAAAAACAATTAAAAATATTTTTTAAAACATAATTTCTAAATTAAAAAAACCTCTAAATAATTCACAGTGGTTTAAAACCCCACTAGGAAAAGACTCTTGACACATAAATCTAAAACATTTTTTAGAAACTATCATGGTTCATTTAAATATGGTTTAAACCATTTATAAATCTCAATAAAACACTATTAATAACCATTTTTATTGTATTTCACATTTGTTTTTAATGTTATTGGTATTACTCCCTTTTATATCTCCTAGAATAAGTATCTTGTATCTATGGATAAATTTATAGGACAGTTTATCTTTTATTTTTTTATTTTTTAATATTTTCAATGGGTTCATCAAGTCAATTAGGTATTTGTAGGTATTTATGTTCCATATTGGACTTAGTGTAGTATGATCAATTAAATAAAAAAATGAACAGGGAAAGAATTATTTTAAAGAAAACCCATTTACATAAAAATAAAATAACCAGTGAAAGAAATTTCCTCTACAAAAATGCTGGAAACAGTTTTATGTAGATGTCATGGAACACTGAAAAATAATACTTATTAATAACCTAAAAAAATAATTAAAATATATTAAACATTTATTTATCTCTTAATGTATATTTATAACCCTCATCCTTCATAACTATCACCTATAATATTTTTTATAATTTTAAAATAGTAATCATATATTTTTTGTGGACTTGTTAAATGAAATTGGAAATTAAATAAAACAAAATGAAATTCCCCTTGAAGGAAATTTTTGGTGATCCTGGGTAGGTTTACCACTTCATTCAAATAAACTTTTATAGATAACAACCCATAATATTACTCTTATCCAATGAGAGAACATTTAATTGTAGATCACTCACTTTTCATTGACTCAAATTCTGATTCCCAAAACAATATTATCGTTGTATTTCAACCCTTATTTCCTAATGAAATATAAGAACTACCTAGAAATCTCTATGAAATTCAACAAGGCCTGAGATTTCAGTGTTTGGGAAACTCTCAGTCTGATTTTGTATACTCTAAATAGTGGAAACCTAAATGAATGTCATATTTTTAGAATTTTAATGCATAATACCTTGATTATTTACTTTGTTTTTGTTTGAAATCGAAATGTTAATGTTTCTATGAAACATAAGTCCATTTGGTTGTAATTTGTAAATAATTGATTTTTTCCTCTGATATGAAATAAAAAATATATTCATGTTTATTTAGTGAAAATTAAATATTTTCGTGTAATTTTATACTTCACATATTATAATTTTTTTTCAAATTAGATGCATTTTTGTTCAAGGAAATTTAATTACGACCCTAATTGGTTGCAATTAATTAATTCTAAATTGGACAAAAGTTAACATTTTATTATGATTTCATTTTTTAAAATGTGATTTCATCCTCCACATGTATTACATCAAGGTCTTGAAGCCACTGTACAATGGTAAAATACCACTCATTTAAGGGTCAGTGATGTATGCCTTATGCTATACAAGGGTTATCATGGGGAAGAAACAACTGCGTAAATGTATAAAAAGGTGTAACAGATAAGTTAATTCCATCAATAAATGTAAAAAATTCCATCCCTCTAAAGGTCCTCACTGCACTCCTTAAGCTGTATAAATCTCTACATTACCTCACTCAAATAACCATAATCTCAAAATTCAATGTATCATTGTAAAAAATACCTACCATATGAACAAATGGGGTATAATATGAGTCTCCAAAAAATGGATCAACCAATCTCTTTTATATATCATAATCTTCAAACCCCCCACAATAACTCTACTAACCTACCATGAGAGTGATACCAACCTCACCCACACCCACACATCCCTAATATCTTAACTGATGGCAAGTGCCGCTTTTGAAAACTCTAGTTAATGTGTCCAAGCATCTCGATGCATAAATAATTCCTCTAAATAGATCCTCAAGTAAAAGCAAATAATTTTTACACCATACTACACCTCTGATAAAATTTAATTTTCATCATAAACCTAAGAATCCAAGATGCGTAACTGAATAATGAAAAATCCTTTATCTCAATTAACTAATACATGAAAACTATGACTAGATGGTAGTTGAGGGGTGCCAAAAAAGAAGGATCCAAATTGATCTTATTTTTTTATAGTTTTATGATATGAGGAAGTTAAGGATAAAACAACTTTGAATGAATATGGTCTCCAAATCGAGTCATTCCTACATTAATGAAGCCCCAACTTAGACTTGTTGAGGTTGGAGATTTGAATCTGAAGTGATGTTATCAATAAAATTCATTCACTTATTTTTGTACCTTGTACAGATTTAAATTTTGAATATGGGGTTGGGAATCAATCATACCTAGTGATATGGTTGTAAGTACATGGAGGGGTACACGCTAGGTTCTTGATGGTATGACTTAATGAAGTTCTGATTTAACAATTTCTCACCAACCCAACTCCAGTGTGTAGACCTGTGCATACACAATGTTAAGGAATAACTAGGATTTAATTTGAAAAATCCTAGACCACAATAAAATTACCTATTTTATGGCCATGAAATTTTTCATGTACTAACCCACATTGACACATCGTGACCCATACCTCAAGGAAATCCACCATAAAGGTCGATACAACTCTAAGTAGATCCCCAGCTCACACGAGCTAGAAAAATAGGAATCACTGACATATAGATAGAGAAAACAATGAATATATTATCAAAACTAATGTATAATCAATGTCATCCAACTAAAAAACAATCTCCTTTAAACCAAAAATTATATACCCAACATCAAAGTGGATCCCAACACTACTCAAAGAAATATTATTTTTCCATTACATGACAAAGTAACCAAATGTAGTGACATTTAGGGCCAAGTTCATAATAGACCCAACAAATATATTTTCCCCCTATTCATTAGTCCTGAACTAGTGGAACATGCATCACTTATCTAAAATTCATCATGTGTGGATATTGAACATCATTCAACTTCAACTACACCATGATAAATCTGAGTAAACCAACTTCAATTGTCGGAAAAGGTGTATAGAGATTGATTTTGGGATGATTCAATCAACATGGTACAAAATAATGTTATTTTTAAAAAAACATGCTAATATAATATATATAATGTGATGAGGGGTATAGAGTAAGGGAATTTCCCCCTTCGTGGGAGGAATATTTCTTACATTATTTCTTATTTCTTATTTGTAATTGATATTCCTTTTATTTCAAGTGAAATTTATATATTGTTATACCTTATTCATTGTTTTTATGATACCCCTATATTCTATGGACTTGGACTCTCTACTATGTTATTATGGAGTAACAACCCATTCTAAAGTCCCTGGGGAGGTTTAATGGTGCACCCAATTATGCTCACATTTCATTTCACTATGCTTGATTCTATTGTGATAGAATTGTGGATTTTCCTGGTAATTGTGAAGATAATTCTAACATTATTTGTGTTATATTAAAGTCATCATTACAATATCAAAAAAATCACCTCTTTATTATATTAATAAATACTTTGTGAGGTTGATGTTATTTGGATCCAGAGATGAATATTGAACAATTTGGAAATGATAAAGGGTTGTTGATTATCTAATCTTTAGGAACCTCTGTCACTTAACGATATGGAGGTGATAAGACATGATATTCCAATGTTTTTTTAAAGGTTAAATAGTCTCAAAACGCATGTCTATATTGGTAATCCATGAAATGATATTAATTTTTTAACATCTCTTAAAAAAATTAAGTTTCTCAGTGATGGTCTCGTGTTGCCCTGATCTTGGATTGACTCCTTTCCCTACTAAAAATTGATTTAGAATATTTTAACATTTTCATTTATTTTTTTTCCCACACATGAAAACATCACACACCATGCCTATTGGGTTCTAATATAGAATTTATGAAAAAAAATAAGTGATCAAATATAAAGAATAATGATTCATAAAACTCATTGAGAATAACCTCGGTCAAATACTCTACTACATTATGGGGAAATTTGAATTCCATTTAACTACATCCCATGAAAACCATATGATAATATTAGTACTATTATCAGATATGTTTTATTAGTTTTTAATTATATTACCAGAACTATAAATTTGGTGTTTTATTCCTTTGGTTTATATTATTTTCTTTGGTTTTTATGTCACAAATTTATCTATTTATTTCATCCCCTCAAACATTGGATAAGAATCAATGTCTAAAAATTAATTAATAGTTCCAAACACATATAAGTTTTTTACATTCGCATGTGATACCAAGGAGGATAATTTTTAAGGGAAATAGGAGAAAACATCGATATACAGAATCATATGGGAGGATGTAAGATACTATAATAATTCTGATAACCAACATCAATTACAAATAACCTCCAACCATCAGAATAAAGATAATCTTACACTTGAGAAGATTCAGGGATTTATCAATCACTCTTTTTTAATATCCCTTTAATTGAAGGAGAAACCAAAAAAATAAGATTGATGAGCATTAAAGAAAATGATGGTTGTAATTTTCACTATCCTTCAAGAACATATAATGAACATACAATGGAATCAATGTACAGAAGAGGATCAAGAGTTGATAAATGATGAAGATGAACTAGAAATATAATTTTTTTCTTATATTAATAACCATGTTGGAGGGAGAACTTAAGGAGAATAGATAAGTGGATGATGCACTAATTTTTTACTCATGAACCCATCAACATAGTGGAACTACAATTTTAAGAGGAATTCGGGAATGAAATCATTTAGGAAGACTCTACATTGAACATTTATATCCATAATTTTATTGAAAATCTACTTTATATTGATATCCCATTTATTATAAATGGAAAAACAGATGGATGGATACAATACCTTAATTTAGAAGATAAATATATAGTTTTTGGGATCCATTTTGAAAAGAATCTTTAATGCACAATATTTTCTACATCCACATTTGATTTTATCAAAGAGGTAGTGCGCTGAAAAAAATAACTACAAGAAAAGAAATGAGCGGGGAGTTATTTAATTTAAATATAATATATTATAATTTTTTAGATCAAGAACTTCATTATATCCTCCCTTATTAAAAAATATAATATTGGAATACATTATTACATTACCAATATGATACTGAATAAGAACCTATGAAATCAACTACAGAAAAAGAATATGGAGATAAAATTTAAATAAGTAGTATATTACCGATATTAATTAAATGATATGGATTAATAATTGTTTTAAAACCTTATCATATTCACTATGGAGTTATTTTAATAAGAATACCTAACCTGGGATGAAAAATATGGAACATAATTAATGAAATTTCTTTTTAAATAATTATGTGTGCTTCTAAATCTACATAGGGAACTCAAGTCCACCAACGAAGTGTTAGAACAATAAGATAATGGTCCTGGAATTGTGGGGAAGTCACTACTATATTGAATATACATTTACTACTATACAGAGAGAGTAAATATAGAAGATCAATTAACAACAGTTCATTGCAATGTACTTAAAACAATGCTTCTAATTATGATGGAAAATATTGTATTGAACTAACCCTATTAAAAATGTTTTCACATTGAATTTCTTTGGGAATATCCCATGTTTGAATAGTATATCCAAGACAAATTATTAAAGAATCCAATCGAAGGGTAATCCACAACAGCTATGGTCGAGCCTGAGGGGACCCCATAAAACATCTTTCCACCCCATTTGTATGAGACTCACAAAACTGACTAGGAGGTTGAATTACAGTAATCTAATATTGGGTACCTCTTAATTGAAGTACCTAAAAAGGGTTATAAAGGAAACTATAGAAAGTAACATGTTGTGGATATTACCACACAAAAACACTCACCAATTGATTTAGGTGCATCTTAAGGTTGTATGGATATGGACAGTGTAATATATAACATATCTTATGGGGTTTTACGTAAGATTATTTTTCTCTTTCCTAAGATTTTTATTTTTTTAGTTATGTAATTTAATTTTTAATATTCAACACAATTATACTTTTTCTAATTAATAAAATGAAATATTAATTTGTTAATTTATCTCTTTGAATTTTAATAAGAAGAAATAAAAATGGTAATCACATCCCACCAAGGATGTTCACATTTAGATAATAACAACACTCAGTTTGACCCATTCCATTATACTCATTTTTAATGTTGTTTTATTTTCTAATATTCTTTAACATAGATTATTAATATTAAATTTAATTAATGATATAACTAATGATGAGTTTGGGGGAGAGGGTAAGTCATATCTTCTATTTTTTACTCTTTAATTTATTGTTATGTTTTTTTTTCATTTCTAATTTGTTTATTTTTTGAAAACATAAATAAAAAATTATTTTCTACTTTGAAAATATAGAATGATGATTTTTATAATTTTTGAGAGTGTTATAATACTTTACATGATCTAAATTGAAACCCTATATCACTTTTTAACTCCAAGTGATCATACAATGATTGATTATATAGTTTAACTATAAGAGATCAAATGATTCAAGAATGTGTTTTCCCACTATTATCATTGAAATCTAGTTATAGAACTAAAGAAGAGAGTATGATATCAACTATTTATGTGTAACTAGAATTATAAAATGGAATAAATTTATTTTTTAAATGAACCTAGGTAACTTAGACATTATGAAATTTAACACCTCTATGTGCTAACTCAAGAGAGATTTATATTATACCTTTGAATGTAGTGTAAAATGGGAAATTAAGACCACATAATGATGCTATAAGATATTAGGTACTATGTGTTTGGGTTACAAATTCTATTGTATATTCCAATAAGTGTATTTCATGATACATGGATTAGAAAATAATTTATTAAAGTCTATAATTTTCAAAAATTAATTCATTTGGGTGAGGATAATATCAAAATAAGATAATGAACTCGAAACTTGACTTATAATAATAACATTTTAGTTTTATCTAGGAAATAAAAAATGAATTGTAGGTATAAGGAACATCAGGGGTAGTGATAATTGAATGTGATTCTGGTTAAAATATTCATTCCACTAAAATATAATTTATTTCACTCACCGAACATGAAAATTTTCTTAAATGAAAATGAGGAACCTGGATTAAGTTCATGTATAAATAAAGATGAAATTTTATATTGAATGAATTTTAAAAAATTCCCACAGTCAAATCATAATAGTTAACATTCACTTAGAGACTATATTTTTCTGTCCATTGAATAATTTTTCTAACAATTCCAATTGAAATGGTATTTCTAAATATGATATGGAATATGTTTTTTATTTAAATACATGATTCTAGATTGGGTGCGCTATGAATCATTGTTAATTGATGAATGAAATCAGATACTCAATAATATTTTTGGAATGATAATATTTATTAATTTTGAAATTAGACTTATTAATTTTAATGGTTTTTAATGATTGAGAGTATAATATATATTATAAAAATTTAATTAGGTATTATAGTGTTTCCAAGGAATTCGATGGATTTCTAGAACAAGCCGGATATTCAATTTTCTTTTGGGGTGGAATTTTTTACAAAATATCAAAATCATTGATCTGATGGTTTTTTTATTTTAGAAAATAAATAGAAATAATTTCCCTATAGGGAAATAATTTATGTGTGGGAGGATGATCAAGAATAATAGTTAAAAAAATTTATTTCTAATTCATTGATGATATCCCCTATTATTGTTATAATTTGAGTAGTAAATGTGTTTTGGTTACTTTATGTCATTTGGGTATATTTTGTAAATACATTATTTTTTCCATTAATTTTAAATAAAAAATATATTCATTGATTTTTCATTAAGTTTTTTTATTTAAAACTTCATATATTCTAATTATTTTTCATGTTGGATGAAATTTTAATAAAAAAAATAATTACGACCTTATTTATTTGAAATGGATTTATATAAAATTGGGAGAATTCCTACTTTTAATTTTGATTTAATTTTTTTAAAGGTGATTTCATCCTATATATGTGATTTCAGAAAGTCCTAAAATGAATACGTATGGGTAGAAGTTACACTCACATTATGGGTAAATATGTAATGCCTCATGAAATATAAGGACGATCCAAGTGGAAGGAAAAATTCTATAAATGTGTTTAGAGGACCTACAGATTTGTTAAAGGTATGAATAATCTTCAAGAATACAACTATGTAAAGGTAATATCTATATTCATTTAGCTATGTAAAGGTTCATAAGTTGTCACTCGACCAACCACAATCTCCCAATTCAACCCACCAAGGCAAAGCAAAACTACTACAAGAAGCAATGTGGTCTACCATAAGACTCCAAACAATGGATCGACTTTTCAATTCTATATACCAAAATATTTTATCCTACCATAATAATTTAACCAACATACCAGAGAATGAGACCCACTTGACCCACACTCATTCTTCTCTATTTTCTCAACTAACCGGAAGTACCACCCATAGAAACATGAGCTACCATGTCCAACATAAGAGACTGTAGAAGGAATAACATCAACATATCGTCAAGGATAATTCGAGAAGAACCATTATTTGAAACAACTTCGACCATATTCTACATCCTTTACAAACATAGCCATCACAATTTCTCAAATGACCATAGATTGACCATTTGAGCTTGGAGTAATATTGTCAGACAAGTGTGACTGCTCTAAATTTGGGGGGGGGGGAGAAAAGAATGATTGAAACTTGTAATCTAGTATTGTAGATTTATTTTAATATTAAGTTTATGATAATAACATTTTGGATTAAAATGAATGCTATGATAACCCACACCTTCCCGGCTAAAGCATCAACTAAGGCTTGTTAATGATGATGATTTGAATCCAAATTGAAGTTATGGAGGATATATTTTACTAATTTTTAATCCCTATATAGATTCAAATATTTAATACATAAGAGTTCTATGATAATACCAATGTAATATATAAATTTCTATAGAGGGGTTAATGAAAGGTGATCAATGGTATGACTAATTAAATTTTTTATTTCCCTGGTGATCACTGAACTTGCTATAGTCATCCAGCCAGAGCATACCATGTGTTGAGAAATCACCAAGCTTCACTATACCCAAGCCAAGGCCTAAATCATTGTACTTATAGAAAATCCTTGGGAATTTTATTCACTAACCTAAATCAACAACAAAAGTCTCAAAACTAAAGAAAATATACCTTGAAAATCAGTGCTACTCCGAGAATATGCCCATATCACATAAGTAATACTACTATGTTTTCTCTAACATATGGCTCAAAAATATTGATAAAATATAAAAGATACCAGTTTAATATAAATTTCATCTAATCCCTTCAGTTTATATATGAAACCCAATATGATAGGCCCAATATCCAAAAATCGTACAAAGATAATCTTAGAAATGAAATTTTTCCAATACATACTCATGTAAACCAATATAGTGAATATAGAGACACTATCCTTTTAGAAAAATTATTATATTATTTTAATCATAATTATCCACTAAAAAAAAGCATGGATAAAAATTTAATGTGTATTTAGAAGACTATGTACATAATTAAAAGGCATGGAACGAAAATAAAACATCTTTTATTAATCATTATAATGATCTCTTAACACCATGTTATTTTTTATAACTGCATAGGTTTACTTGGGAAATATATAGAAAAAAGAGGTGAGCTAAAAAGACCAGTAAGGGAATAAATTTGAAAATGATGCATGAAACATGAGTGATAAGGGATAACCAGATAACACAAGAGGAATAAATCAGGAATAAATTTATTTAGGAGTAACATATACAACATTAAATCATATGATCAAAGAAACATAGGAATGTGGAACCAAAAAAACATGGGATAAACACGAGTCAGTGCTAAATATCAGCATGATATCACATGGTGGGAAAAGTCCCATTATGTATTAGTTTTACCCCTTAATTCTATATATAACATCTTATTAGACAAAAAATTACCCAATAAATAGTCAAGAAATAGGTTAACAGCCATCATAATATGTTCATGAATATGTTTTCCACATAAAGAGTCAAACAGAAAGAAACAATATAAATGTTACACATGAAAATAAATGTATTTTATAATCATGTCATAAGGTAGATACAATGGGTGAATCATAATGGTTTTCATGAAATAATTAATTAAAGAAATTTTGGACATTTATTAAATAAAAATAGGAATAGATCCAGAATAAAAATGTCCAAATAAAGTGCAAATAAGAAAAGAATGGTTAGATTACATTTCAAATGTGCTACTTTTTCATAGTTTTAGTGAATATAATAATGACTATTTAAAGAGGATATAATTATAATTACATCTAGAAAACCAAAAATTAAATAAAAAAATGTTTGATGATAAAATGGGTGATTTCTTTAATTTTTTGATATAAAATAGTATATGGATTGTACTTTATAATGGGTAAGAAACAATGAAGTTCCCTTTATATGGGCTTTCTTATTTAGAGGAATTGAGAATAGAACCTTCTAAAATATGTATTTACCCACCATAGAAATATCAATTGATCTAGATATATATTTTCGGAACACATATATTGAATATACAAAATTGAATTAGAATAATGATGATATAACATGAGAAAAGTAGATATAAAGCCTTACCCAAAAGAAATATGGAGATTTATAGAGATCTGTTACCATATCATTGAATGTGTTATGAACATTTACATAATGTTATGGATAATAAAATTAGATTAATTAATTAATAAACTAATAACCTTTTTATAATAGATTTTATATTTTAAAATTTTATTATGTTCATTATAGACATTTCTATGAGTAATAAAGTTTAATTTCAGGTTTTTGGGAGCTTTCATTTCATGGTTTCTTGGTCCGTAAAATTGTATATATTTATGTATCTCCTTTTTTTGGGACCAAGTAGGATAGAAAAGGTTTTTTATGTAATAAAAATTATTTTTTCTAACTATGTTTTATTTTTTTGTCAAAGAATATAAAACAATTCTCATTGTACTATTTGACAATTAGACTTAAAAATCGTATCAAGATCATCAGAGACACAATTCGTTAGAAAGTCCATCGTATTGAGGAGAAAAATTTTATGGAAGAAAAGTCTCATTGGGCACACCATGGATCTAGAATGAGGTTTTGATCCTAATTAAAAAATAATTTGAATAAGTATGGACCTAATACAAATCAGATGATGATTTCATATTTTTTTAATTCTATCAAATCAAATGTTTTTTGGAAAATAGATAGTGCTACCATGATAAAATAAAGGGGTATAATTGACAATAATATATAGGACAATCATATTTATGCTTGAATTAGAAATATTGAAGTTGCTGTAAGGGATGGGATACTACATAACCTTCCATTATAAGTCAGACGATGCTAAAGCTGATATTCAATGTATCCAATGTAATAAAGTATGTCTTGACTATAACACAATTTTTTTCCAAATGATGGATGTTTTTGATGCTTAAGATTTATGGTATCAATCAATCAGATTGAGAACAATGGATAAAAATTTCTTTGATAGACGGAGAGGTTGATTTTAATGTTATAAAACCAAAGGGTGTGAATTTCTATCAGATAAAAATATAAAATATTTAAATTTATAGAGAATGATGTTGATGAGAATCAGAATTAGAAATGAGAAATAGGTTAATTATTGTAATTTCGTTGATATAATATTCACAAAAGAAGAAATAATTTAATAAAGGTGAAGTTATTAGAACTGGCCCATAAGAATCGATGTCCCACATATAATCAAATTTTCTCAAACACTAAATAGTAATTAAATTTTTTGGTATCATTATGGAATCATAGGCAGCTTGATAAGATTTTTTTGGAAATAGAATTATTTTATGAATATTTGTATTTGTAAATGTTTGTAATACTGAATAATATATGTTGTTTGTGTCAATTAATAATGAAAATTTTCTACATCGCTAATAAGTGGATTAAGAGAAAAGAAGATCAATAGTCTTGTTTGAATACTTTATGAAATTGTCGAAAAAGGGAGACATGAATATTGATTAAATTTCCCTGAATTTTCCAAAAATTGTTTTATCAGATGGTGGGTAGCATCATAATTAGAAGATATATGTTTAATATTTGTCAAAATATATACAAGGCAACGTATTAAAGAATCTTATTGTCTTCATCATGATGAATAAATCAAAATGTGTATATTATTATTATATTTTATAAATAGAAATTTAATGGGATATCATAAGTTATAATTTATTTGAAAGTGGGTCTAGAAAATCAATGAGAACAAATTCCTTCATCGTAATTAAGAAATCATAAAATAAAATCAAAATCATAATTAGACATAAGATTTCTAAGAATATTGAATCTAACATTTTAATCATATATTAATGTTGTACAGAGCATCATAATGAAGAAATCAAATTGGGGAATCAGAATAGAGAATCAAACTCAGACTGATGTTTTGTTAGAAAGTATGAAACAATGAAGAAGTAATAGAGAGATCAAAAAATGTAAGGAAATTAAAGGCACCAAAAAAGTAAATGAAACAACAAAAAATGTAAGGAAGATTGATGATTTGTGTACTTTTGTAAATCAGGAAGAAAATAGAATGCCACTTAAGCCACTCTTGGTGTGTCTTTAAATGGAGTATAATATTTTTTGTATTCTATAACATGTATCACATGTCAAAGAGGAGGGAGAATCTCTGGAATTATATCAAGATGGATTTTACCAATTGTTTTTTTTCAAAGAAGTTAACCAAATTAAACAAGAAGAAAGAATAAGATCATATTCAGAGTTTTCAGACTGATTTGAGAAATCATATTTGGTTTTACAGACTGAAGATGAAGAACTCAATAATTGTTTAGTTGGTAATCAGAGATAGTCATATTTCTATATTGATAAACTGGACATAGGAATCAGATTGGATAATCGGACTAAGTGTGATTACAATGTCCAGGGATATCATAACATTTTATGGGTAAGAAAGTGAATTTTTTTTTTTGAAATATCTTATTTTTTGAAATTTGATGAATAATAACCATAACATGTTTGTAACAAAATTATCTTACATTATTTCATACTACAAAAAAAATACACTGTTGTACTAATCATAGTTCTACAAAATTTTACGGGATTATCATACTCGTTATTATCGACACAAAATAATTATTTTCCTTTGTATTGTGTGTTATTGGATTATTTTCAAACCATTACATGGATGTATGTACTATTGTTTTTTATTGAACTGTTTTAATTATTATGTTTCTACAAATGTGTGTTAGAATTGTTTTCAACATGAGGTGATGGTTATTTTAACAGAAAATAAACAAAAAAGAAAAATATATCATTAATTAAACCCCTTATAATCACATTGATACAATAAGGTTGATTGGGAAATTACAAGTGGAATCATATTGAAGGTTCCCTTCATTTTTTATTTGCGGAAGTTTTTAAGAGAATTTAAATTGTGTTAATAGTAAAGTTATTTTGGATTTAAATGGTAATAATTATCATATCAAGAAAGATATAACGTTTCCTTATCTTATGTATCTTGGATATGATGTTCTTGAAGCCACATTAGATGGATTTACTCTTATTGATGATAAAGTTATTCTTATATATATTGACATGAATAGAATTGAGAATAATGGAAGGGATAAGAATTATTTACTATCTTCACATTATGAATGTGAAATTTTATGATTAAAGGCAGTTTCCACAACCAAATGTATCTGGGATAAGATGAAGAATATCTATGTAGTCAATACAAAAGCTAATAATACAAAATTAAAAATATATAGGTTGAAGCATGAAGATATCACTATGTGTGAATTTAAATCTATTGGTGACTTCATTACCAGGGTTAATGATATTTTAAGTACCATTATATGTCTTTGTTAAAAGTAAGATGATTATATAGTTGTGGAAAATATTGTAATAATTATGACCAACAAGTTTGATGATAAAGTTGTCTCATTGGAAGATATAGATCGTGATACATTATCTATAGATGAACTTTATAGTACACTAATTACTTATCAAATAAGAGGGGAACAATTTATAATGGAAAAAAACATGACAGAGAAATGTATTTCAAATACACCATGAAAGAAAATTTTAAGAGTTTCATGATGAATATGATATTGCAGACTCTGAATCTAATAATGTCGTGTCTAAAAATCATGATGTAATTTTATAGTCAATTTCTTTTTTTTTTGAAAAGTTACATGTAAATATAAATGGAAAAATCCTTTTAGGTGTTTTGAATATGGATCCATTTACAACTTTATGGATAATTAAACACAAAAGATAAAATAATAAGATAGTTATGAAGATGATATTAGGCCAATAAAGTCATTAAATAATAGAGTGATAATGCTAAATCATTTTCAAGATGAAAAGTTAGTAAACTCTGCAAATCCAAAAGAAAGATTTTCTTATCTTAAAATTATGAAGAAGAATACATTGAAGATGAATATGAAAATTATACTAAGCATGATGGTGAGTATAATTTTATAACATCATTTAATAATTAAGAGTTTAGTAAAAGAACACCAATTAAAATTTCATCATATAAAACACTTGATATAATGGGTGCGGAACATTTGGATGTTTGAAAAAGAAAATAGCATGCTGTAAAATAAGAATTCTTCATCAAAAATGAAATAGGGTCTTCCTAAAGTGATAGTCACACAGTTGGAAGTTATTGATTACTAGAAGAAATATTTTTCAATGTAAAATAATAATAATAAACATCATGAAGTGATGTTGAAGGAAAAATAATAATATTTGAGACTTTTCCACAAAAAAATACTTTTAATAGAGGGGTAAAATTTTAAAAAAAATATATCCAATATTTGAGAAAGTTCTCCTAAGGATAAAACTAAGAACGATCAACATAAGTTACCTTCAACGGTTGATAATAATGCTGATTTTTTATAAGAATAATGATGGGAATTTTTGGTATGTGTCCAAGACCAACAATGTATTGAAATCATAAGTCACTAAATATTCAAAGTAAAAAACTAATCTATTACCTCTAGTTATGATATGACTAAAAAGAAGGATGATCTGAAAAAGAGGAATATGGTTAGTTTCAGAAGGATTGGTGGTTAAAAAACTTGAGATATGAAATATGTGAATGTTGCTGAGAAACATGGTCAAGAATTCTATCAGTATAGAAGTTTACGATGAAAATATTCCCTCTATGGATACTGCTAATATTTTGGTGGATTGATACATATAGAAAATATTTATTGGTTAAACAAAAAACATTATTAATATTCAAAAAATTATATATGTAAATGTTTTAGGGGGATTCAATACCCTCAAAGGAAGGAGTCTGATAAGGATGTTCTGAATAAGCCTTTGAAGGATGGTGTAAAAATTAAAAACTATGTTCAAACCCTATAAAACATTTTGTGAGAGTTGTGAAAAAACTAGAAACCTTAAAAAAGGATGGCTTTTTTTGTTACCAACACAATTTTTTTTTATTCACAATTCTAAGAACCCAGAAGTTAACATAGATAAAGAGAAAGAAAAATCTCTTATTTTGGATACCACTCTCAAAGATCTAAAATGAGAACAACCTTGGATTCTAGATAGTGTATGTTCTTCAAATATGATAGGTGTCATAAAATTGTTGAATAATGTGAAATAATTCATTGAAATAATGTTGAATATTTGAAATGATGAATCTTTCAGAATCATAGGTGTTAGATCATCCAACATTGGGAAATAAAAGTTGAGGTCCACAAAATATTTGTATGTTGATGTGTTTAAACACTATTTAATATGTGTTTAAAAACTCTGTGATGAAGGTAACAAAGTAATTTTTATGAAATATGGTTTTTTGTGATGAGTGAGGAATATGGAAGTATTGATCTAAGCGGACAATATAAAATAGGTAATTTATTTCAATTTGGTAAAATAAAAAATTCATATTACTTGATAATGGTGGAAGAGATTCAGTTATTCCGGAAAATGTTGGGACATATGTGTCACGAAAGCATGTGAATGATATCTATGTGAGAGGGTTTCAATGGTATTCATGATATGTCAACAATATGATATTGGTCTTTCACTAATTTTTAGAAGGAAAAAATTACTAATTTAGTTCACAAGAATGATTATATTTTTTTAACACAACCCCTAGAACATATCCATTCCAATATTTTTAGGTTAATGTGAAAACAATTTACTAATAGACATAAGTAATTCATCACACTCATTGATGAATTTATGCACATTTCTTGTTTTATGTATATGAAAAATAATTTCTATTCTAGGAAAACATATAAATGGTTCTGGAGTAAGGATAAGAAGTAATGTGACTATTCAAACAAGAATTTGAGAAATAATTATGGTGGTGAATAAAAAATAGAATTATTTGAAATCTATCTTCAAAAGAATTGAATCCAGCATGAGTTCAGTTCACCATATTCTACTAAAAAATTGGGATGGATGTATGGGATAATTGAAGTTTGGTTTTAATTTTAAAAACTTTGTTACTCGAACATGAACTTTCTCATTACTTTTATAGGCAAGCCCTAATTACTATTGTGTATATCTAAAACCAATGTTTCTAGTGACAATATTCTGAAATGAATCCCTATAAAATGTTTTAGGATAAAAATCCTTTTTTTGAAACACATAAGAGATTTTGGGAGTCCATGTATCATAAAGAAGAATGGTATAGACATTGGAATATTGATTAGGGTGTCAAAGATGGAATTTTTATGGCTATGAATTGAACAAAAAGGATATAAGTGTTCTATTAAAGAAATTAAAAGAATTGTTATTTATTTTTATGTGATGTTTATTGAAAAATATGAGCAGGATACATATACTTAGGATGATAAGGAATTTTGGAAGGCTAAAAAATGTTTTGATAAAAATTATGATAATGATATTGATAATAGTAATCCTACTCAAGATGATGAATCAGACTCAGCTATTTCAAGTGAAGAGGACATATATCAGAAATCTCATCCTCGTTTGAGGAAGAATAAGGAAGATCCGAACATTATTGGAGATCAAAATCAAATTGTTCAAATATGAAAAAACAATTCTCATACTTATTTATATTAAAATTTATATATGAATGATTTGAATAGAACTTTTGAACATCTGAAATGTGTTCATACTATAAATGAGGATATGGATCAGATAAAAAAGAATGATACATGGGAACTCGTACATAATTTAGATAAAAATAATTTTATTGGAAAAAATATGGTTTTCCTAAACAAGATTAAGGAATATGGTCAATTGATAAGAAAAAAATAATGATTAGTTTGCAAAGGTCACTCATATATAGGAGACATTGAATTTGATGAATCTTTTTCTCAGGTGAAAAAGTTAGAAAAAAATCAGAATCCTTCATGATATTGTTTCACAACAAGGTTATGATTTTTTTTCAAATTATTGTAAATTATAAATTTTTGAATGGGATATTGATAAGGAAGTCTACATTCATCAACCTTGTGGATTGGATGTTGGGAAAGATGAATATTGTATGTGTAAGCTAAAGAAATCCTTATATGGGATAAAACATGATCTGGGATCATGAAAATCCAAATTTAATACTTTCTTGAGGAAGATAAGTTTCAAGAAAAGAAGAGTCGATAAAAATCTTTAAATAAAGGAAAGTCACAAGTTTTCTATTATCACAATTTTTCTGTTAATGAATTAATCTTTTCTAGGAATGATGAAAGATCTTGTGAATTATTTTATGAGGAGATGAAAAATTAGTATGATTTTTCTATGTTTGGAGAAATGAAATAATTTATAAGGTTAAAAATTTTATAAAATAATAAAAACATTTTTCATTCTTAGAAAATTTATGCTAAAGAAATTATTTTTAAGTTCATCATGGAAAATTTCAAACTAGTTTCCACACCACTTTCAGTGGGAAAAATGTTGTGTAAAAATTCAGCAGGAAATGAATTTGATAAGAATGTTTTTCAGAAGCTCATATGAAGTTTATTGTATTTGACTTCCCCAAGAGACAACATTGTTTATGTTGTTACATTATGTGAAAGATTTTAGAGTTATCCTGAATAATCACTTTTACATATTGGAAAAATAATTCTGAAATACATAAAAGGAGAAAAAAAATTCATATTTAGGTATGATAGCTTTGAAAGTATTAACTTGTTTGGGTATTTAGATTCTCATTGGGAAAGAAATATTGATGGTAGAATATCCACATCTAGTATAGTTGTCATTATAGTAACAATTTGTGTTTTTTATCATTCAAAGAAATAATATTTTGAAATTCTTAGTACGGATAATGCTAAGTATGTTTCCATAACTTGAAACTGCAATGAAACATTTGTGGATGAAGACATAGTCAGAAGACATAATTGATGAAGTAAAGTTTCCCATGTTATCCGGATATGATAATAAATGTGAAATCAAAATTATACACAATCTTGTAAAATATTCTCACTCAAAACATATTGATGACAAATATTATTTCATGGAAGATCATCTTGAGAAGAATTTGTTTAATATGGAGTATGTTACTACATTGGAACATGTTGTAGAAATTTTCAAATAAACATTACAGAAAGAAATGTTTTCCAAACTGAGGTTGAACATGGATTTCCAACCTACTTCTCATCATGGTTGATGTATTTGTTTTTCCCCATTTTCATCTTACATTTGGATAGTGTTGTGAAGAGAATAATTTTTTCATAAATCTATCATTTTTGAAGCATATATAAAGGTGGTGTTGTGGGTAATCTGTGAATCCAACATGTATGTGTGTAAAATATTATAATAGTTTGTTGGAGTGGTTTAATTAATTTTTTTTCATGAATTTTGAATAAAAATTTTTAATAAAGAAGAATTTAGTAGAGAAAATTAGAATAGAAATCATGAGTCACTACTTTAAGAGAACATGGAAGTGTTGATAATAATTTTAGTTTAATACAATGATTTAGTGGAACTATTCTTAGAATTAATGATAAGTAATCCATATCATGAGGATACAATGTTATGTGATTTGTGAATCTTTATGAAAAAAATTATCCAATGGGAGAGATTTCTGGGACCAAGTTTGTGGGAGATGTTTATGTGGAGTAACAAAGTTCTTTTCTTCCATGAATGTTTTCTTTTACTGGAAAAGAAGATTAAATAAATCACTTTTTAAAAGTTGATAATAAGACTCAGAAATCTTATTTAGATCACTAAAAAAAAATGCTTAATAAAGTCCATAATATTTAGAATAATATGTTCTTGGAATAAAAGGATCATGAGAGGCACCTTGGTTTCAGAATGAGTTTATAATCATAATGAGGAAGGGAATTATATTTGGAATGGATCCAATATAAATATCACACTTTTTTTCTATTTTTTAGTTCATAAAAATCATAAATTGTATATAAAACATGTGTTTCTTACTTAACAAATGAAATGGAGAGTGTTTCTAATTGTATTAAAGAAAAATAGTATTCAGGATATGATTGGAAAGAAAATATATCAATTAAAAGATGTAAAGTTACAAAACATTCCATTTTAAGTCAGATGATGATAAAGATGATCTTCAACATATCATTTGACACTAAAAAATGTGTTTCATGAACCTTGACACATAATTCATGATGTGATCTCCACATGGGAAAAAAATTTCATTTTTGATTATAATGTGTCAAGATATTGGGAGAAGATAATGTATTAATTATCTTATGACACAATACAACTCCACAATGTGGGATAAGTGGGAAGACACGCCCCCCCCCTCTAGGAGAAGGAAACTGATTTATATTAATGATGATATAATGTAATAAAAATATTATAATGAAATTTCAATGTTTCTTCTTGTATTCAAAATATCAAGAAGTGTAGATATCATCGAGAGCTTCGATCAAACTGGTCATCGAGATAAAATAGACTTATTGAAAAAAATTCATGGAACTTGAATGAGGAATAAATTTTAAAAATTATTGTGCATCACTGCACATTTCATCCATGTAGGTCTCTCCATTAAGGGACATCCGTGAGGGTCCATCCATGAAGGGACATCCATATGGGCCCTTCCGCATAGGTCCCTATACATAGGTTCCTCTGTGTATGGACCTCAAAATAGGTCCCACTAGATATGTCCCTCTCTACAGTTCCATTCACATAGGCCCACCTGTGTGTCTAAAAATCGACCCCTCTACATAAAATTTCCAGTCGACACCCAAACTCCCTAATGGAAAAATCATGAGAGGGATTTGGTCGCAAAGTTCCCTCTTCAAATTAGTCCATTATTACATAGGAGATAACCCATGGATTTACCTCACTAGGGTGAGACACCCAACCTAGCACCTAGGGGAGGGAATTTTGGGTTCAACCTAATATGGCCTTAATATCCACACCAGAAATACAATTATATGAGATAATTCTCTACACTCAGAAATAACCTTGTCTCGATATACTACCCTTGGTTCGTTCAACGTATTATGAGTTTATATTCTATTTTTGGATTCCTTGAGTAACTTAAGTCAATAAACTCCATAAGAAACTCCTAAAGGCTCATCACCTGACTCCTATGATAGGTTGAACTGGTACAACAGAATCCTCTTTAAGAATAATCCCCAAATGGAACATAGGAATCCTCCTTAGGAATATGCCCCAAAAAGACATGAAATGCATATTCTCTTTATGAGTTAGCCCCAAAAAAACCGAAAATGGGCATCATCCTTAGGAACAATCCCCAATAAAACCTCAAATGGGAATCCTTCATAGATGTATGCCCCAACCAAACCTCACATGGGAATCCTCCTTTGAAGTAAGCACCAACCAAACAACAAATTTTCATCCTACTTACTAAACATTCCTAACCAAACCTCAAATGGGCATCTTCCTTAGGAGTAAACTGCAACCAAACATTAAATGGTAATACTCTTTAGGAATAAGCCCCAACCAGTACAAAGGAATCATCCTTAGGAGTAATCTACAATATTTTAAATCCATGTCCACCGGTGGTCAAAATAAGATTGTTTCGTATCTCATATTGTCCAATAACTCTTGTTTCTCACACCTATCATGGCTCATGTGGGTATAGAGGTTAATGATGGTCATGACATCCTCATGGTCCACAACATTCATTGAACTACGAGAACTCGATTCCTACTCTAATTAGTATATGTAGGATGACCACCTAGGCCATAAGCTAAATTGGGATCCTCCTTAGGAGTAGTCCACATTCATAATTTCCCTAAACTGGGTATCCACCTTCGAATTAAGACCTGAAGTAAGCATCCAAACCACCATGAGTCGATACATTCCACATGATCACTTTATTCTGGAATCATATTCAAGTGTTAGCCCCAACATAATCCTCTCAAAGGGACACTATTACTTATGATAAAAACCTTTGAGGGCATCTATAAGAATAGGTCCTCACCACTGAACTTTGTGGGCTTTGATTCCCATCCAAAATATTATACGTAGGAAGCCTCTCTGAGGATCAAACCCAACACTCTAAAAAACCCAATTATCTCTATGCCACATTACTAGTAGGGTCTAATTGAACATTATGATTTATATACTTTCCATGTTCATTGGGATTATTCAATATAAGTCATAATATAATAATATATAAGTCACCTTCTACATTTATATCTTTTCCATATAATGTTAAAATGTTCTGTTAGGTCATTATCACTTGACATTAAAAGGTTTGATGTGTCCTGCTAAGTGACACCGAACTACATGGGTCATGATCCATGTCATGAGGTTTTTTTACAAGCCTATTTCATGGTTCTGATACCAGCATCAAAACAAATTTCATTTCCAAGAATGATGATATTGTCTAGAGAACCCCACTGAGTGGCTATAAAACAGGCACCATCATCATAATTACTAATGAATATCTATGTAGTACATTAGGAGATACCATTGATAGAGAACCTCATATACATATAGATATCTCCATTTATGAATATCCTCAAATAAATAAAGACTATTCTAAATTTCATACTTTCTAATAATTTATTTCTAATTCAAGGACAACCCATGCCATACTTGGGAATTAATGAAGGATTCGTGAACACATCTTAAATTTATAAGAGAGTAATTCAGAAGAAAATAATTCTACCAAAAAGGGTGTGATGAGCTCAAAATACAATCCTATTGGCCAATGTGAGTTCATAATCATCAAAGGTAAAAATCCCTATAGAGATCCTACCTTTGGAAAGAAGGTCTTGTTATATATTGAATCATTAGGTGTTTCTTGTTCCATGAAATAACCCAATAGAAACAGTTCAAAAACAATGAACCTGAGATAAATTATTACACATAAACCCAATCCCCTCCAATCAATCATTGGGATACTGACTATCTAAGAGGGAAACAATATCCAAGGTTAGGACGGAAGTCAAGATTAGAAGATGAAGATTATAAAATAAGGAAGATGTTGAGGTTGAAGATTTTTTGGATTAGTGCATCCGAGTAATAAAATTAGATACATATTTTTTGATGTATAGAGAGGATGATCATACTGTGATAAAACCAAAGGTTCTTATTTTTAGTAAGGGAAAATCTAAAATATTTAAATCTTCCATGAAAAATGTTGCTATGAATTTTAATAACGAGAATGATGTTATATTTTTTAAGTTCATTGATATCATATTTATAAATGAAGAATGAATTTGTTGAAGTTAAAGTAGCTAAAACTAGACCATCAAACATAGTATTCCATCGATAATCGGAGTTACTGTAACACAGATTAGTCACTACCATAAATTGGAAACCTAATGACATCAGAGACAGTTTGTTATGAAATGTTTGACGAAAGATAAATGTTTTATGAAGAATTATATTGGTAAATTTTCAGAAAATTTAATAATAAATTTTATTGAGTCACGTGATAATTAATAATTGGAATATATCTAACAAGTGGGTCAAGAAAAAATAATAATAAGAGGTGGATTATTGTTTAAATACTTTTTGAATGTTTTGAAAAAGGCGAACAAGAAGATTTCTTGATGTTCCATGAATTATTTTCCTTTGTTTTATCAGTTGGTATAAAAATCATAATGAGAAGACATATGTTTTATATTTTTCATAATTTATATAGAAAATTGTATTGAATAATATATTGTATTCTTCATAATGATGAAATCAAAATGAGAATATTGGTTTTCCATTGGTATAGAGAAACAGAATTTGATGTATTTAGTTTTGATTTGTTTGGATGTGGGTCAAGAAAATCATAGTTACTAAATGACCACATCGAAATGAAGAAATCATAATCGGACTAAGGTTTTATAAGAAAATTGAAGCTATCCATTTTGTCTAAAATTGAAGTGGTGAAGAGAATCATAATGAAGAAATTGTATTAGGAAATCAGAATAGAGAACAATATTCAGAATTATGATTTGATTGAAATTATTAATCATTTATGATATTAAAGATATATATAAAATTAAATGGAAATTAAAGGAACTTAACAAGTCAAATGATTATCTGATAATTAAGGAAGATTTAAGATTCAATAAATTTGTTATAGTGTGGAAACATTTTAAGAATTCCATTTAATCTATTTAATTGTGTCTATAAATGGAGGAAAATACTTTGTGTATTCTATAAATTGCATCACCTATGAAAGATGAGAGTAGAGATTCATAATTATATTTAGAAGATGTTTTCTGATTGTGTTTTCTTTTAGAATATTGTTGGAATGAAAGGTAAGAAAAATTAAGATTGTATTCAGAGTTTCTAGACAAGGATGAGTAATCAGATTGTGATTTATGGAATGAATAATAAGAAGTCAATAATTTTTTATTGGTATTCTGACAAAGTCATATTTATATATTTATTAATCATACATGAGAGTTGATCCCAAAAAATTAATATTGATTTCCATTGTAATGTCAGGGTTGTTATTACTAGAATATTTGTAAGAATAAGAAGAATAGTTTTGAAAGAGAATATTTGTGAATTTTTATGAAGAAGCACCATGACTTGTTTTTTATAAAAATTATCTTACAACATTTCATAATACTTTAAGAACACACAATATTGTATTGATCATAATGGTACAAGGATTTAAGGGAAGTTCTTACATGTTGTATTCTACATAGAAGAATTGTTTTGTTTTTTGGTTGTATGGTATTTGATTTTTTCTAAACAATACCAATGATGTAGCTACTCATGACGAGTAGTGAACCATGTAAAATTCTATGTTATAATGTATATGTGTTTTAACTTTTATTATTAGGGAAAAAATTCCTTAACAAGAGGCAAAGGTTGTTTTAAAATAAAGGGAGAATAAAAGAAAATGATATCACTCATTCACCCCCATACCCTCTCAATGATTCAAAAATATTTATTAGAAAATTACACTTTTAAAATTGGAATAGTACTCCAAAAGTGAAATTATATTGTATTCATGTGATTAAAAAGTATAAATGGTCCCATGTGTCAATTTTTATTCTGTTACAAGGATGATTCATTTGATAAAAAATTTATGATAAATGATTTGTTTATTTTTTCAGTTTTTATGAATATCATGAACTAGTTTCATTTTAATTAAAATTATTTATATATATTAGTTTCAGAAGATGAAATAAGTTATAAATTACCTATTATAATCTGATATATAAAAATAAATATTTATTGACCATCCTTGAAGATGTTAATGGAAAATGAAAAATCATTATGCAGAAAAAAGGTAAACCGCCATAATTTCGACAATGGTTTTGTTTCATTGAATAAGAGGAGATGAGAAAAGGGGTGAATAGAATATATTCAATTATTAATATAAAATTATAGTGTATAAATGATACCGATTTTATTATTCTATTATGGATGAAGTTGTTCGTGTGAAGGTAGAATAAGTAATGAAATTAAGAGTGGTGGTTTGAGAAAGTTACCTCTTGAATATCACCACCTTTAAGGACTCCTTAAGGAACATGGAATTTTTATTTCAGTTAAAAAAATAACTTAGACAAGGGGAGAGAGAATATGATAATTTTTTAAGATTCTCGAAACACTTCAAGGCATAGAATATGTGAGGATAAGGGGTTGTATTTATAAGGGGAGGAGGGGGACGTCTTTGATTATTATAGTTATTAGTTTATTATTTTAGATCAGTGCAATCGATATTGTTGATTCCTATGACTATATACATTAAATGGTGCATGTGAGTTATAAATAATGGTTTATTACATAATGAAAGACTAAAAAATTCATGTATTTGGATTATAATTTTATATATCACAAATTATCATATTTCACTATTCACTATAAATTAATCAATTTTAGAAACTCTCCCAAATTCAATCTAAACATTTTTATACCATTAGATTTAAAAAATTGAATCCATTTTATGAAAAAAGATTCTAACTATGAAATATTGAATTTTTAAATTAAATAATCAATTTTTCAAAAAAAATCAATTTTAATATTGTAATCTATTTTATGACCATTTGAAAAAAAAATTATCGTCTCATAAAATTATATTTTAATTATAATACAACCTAATATTAATTTATAGATTAATTTTATATAAATTAAATTTATTTTAAATTATTATATTTTTAATAAATGTGTCATTAAAATAATTATTTTTTATAAAACTACTAACTGTTAATTTAACATTTTCTAAAATAATGATTTTCATATACCATGGTGAAAATATATTACATTATCATTTTATTGGATACCTGAATATTATTTAACATTTTTATAGGTGAGGTTACTATTATAATATTTATATCACTATTACTAATTGTTAGAATACTATTCCTAATAGTTGGATTTATTTTCTAACAGTTAGATTTATAACGATGATATGGGTTTCTTAATTCATATAAATAACTCTTATTCTATTCAATACTCATTCACTTCTATATTATCAGGATGTCTACATATTCATTCGTCTTCATAATGAATATTTTATTATTAACATAATGTTTTATATCTACACCATTGATCATGAGTGCAATCATTATGGTAGGTTGATTAAATCCAAATTAAGTTATTATTATTCTATTATTTTCTATAAATTTTCACACATTAATACTTGGAATTAATATTTGTTTATTTTCTTGACAATTGTTTCATTCTTAATTTATGATAATAATTTTTTATTGGTTTCTCTATGTGATGTGTGGGATTATAGTACACAACATAATTATAAGAAGATAATTCCCATTGATAATGTACTAGGTAGCTACAATACCATCCAAACCCAGGTACATACCTCACAAAAAAATTCCAAGTCCTATTATTATAGAAGGATGAACTGGTGGAACATGTATCACTTATCTCCAATTCCACACTCAAGCATGCTTGGAAACATTTTTCTTACACTAAAGGTGTGATACAATGAAGAAAATCATATTTGAATATTCTCAAAGGCATAAAAAGATCAATCATGGGATGATTCACACATTATGATATGAAATTCAACTGTTTTATTATAAAATGTGATGAGCTAATATTTATAATATTTTGGTGGTATAAGAGCAGGTAATACCCCTTTATGAGATGAAAAATTATAACACTTTTTTTATTATCCTTTATAATTTAAATTTTGTTTATGTTAAGTGAAATTTTCTCTTATCTCTTTTCCTTTTTTAAGTGATATTCCTCTATGGTGTAAATGTGAACTCTAAACTCCATGATCATGGAGTATTGAACAATGGGAATGTCCCATGGGAGGTTACATAGTGCACTCAATTCCCCTTGTAATTTATTTCATTATTTGTTTCATTCTATTATGATAGAGCAGTGGGTTATCATAGGAATTATGTAGAAAATTAGCACTTTACCTAGGTAATATCTATATCCTCAATCAAATCTCAACCAGATCACTTTCCCAAACTTATCTTGGTCTACATTTCATATAATTTGTGTTGTGTGGAAAATAGACAAAGAATTTATGATTGGGAATGAAGGAAGGGTGGTGGATTATTTATGGTTATGGAAAATCAATCTCTCAATACTATGGTACTGGTATGTTTTGTTGTGCCTATTGAATTTTAAAAAGTTCATTAAGACTCTAAAATCTTATTATGTATAGTAATCCATGACATTATATTGAATATATTTTCAACAGCATTCAAAATAATTATGTTAGATAGTAAAGGGACCACATTTACCTAATTTCTATTGACCCCTTTCCCCACTAATAGTTAGTTATCATTATTTTACTATTTTATTTTATTTTCATAATAAAAACTAAGAAAATTACAATTCTATTACCTTGGGGTTAAATATATAACTAATGGGAAAAAATATAATATGTGATATAGGATATCGAAGAACCGACCCCAAACACTCTTTAAGAATGAACCTAGTCTTACATTATGCTCTATTATTGGTTAATTTAAATTTTAATTGACCACAATTGACAATAAACACACGATCAAAATCAGAAACATTATTTCCCATCCACATGCCCACAATTACCAAACACTTCACCACCTAACTCACTCACATCCATTATATGAATAATGAATTGGTAAAATGGAATCAAGATGAAAATAATGTAAGAAAGTGAAAAAATCTAATGAAGCAGAAGAACATAAGTGATCACCTATAAAATAAACTCATTTGAATGCATTACACATAATAAATTAAGACATAGTGTACTGTTATTAAACACAATAATTTAGGATGTGAAATGGATCACACCTTCCAGATCAACCACTAGATGATGTTAGTTATTCAAAATGTTCAAAACTAAAGGGAGAGATAAAAATGAAATAAAAATAAAGATGAAAGGAAACTAAGATCAGTTTGGAAATCAGAAATTTAGAATCCCCTATCTTAGAGACTATGGGTTTGAATGATTAAATTGACTAACTTAAACTGACTAAACAATCAACCTCAAATCAAAAACATTTGTTGTAAATTTGATAATCGGGTCAACTCAAATGATGAATAATTATTATTTCCATTATTCAGTTTGTTTTTTATTTTTTAACCCTAAAAATTCATAATAAAAAGAAATCAATTATATAAATATAAAATTTTTTATTGAATATGTAATTGTTGATTTTTTTATATGATAATTTTTTTAACACTCCATCTTAAACCATCAGGTCGAAGTCGGAGTGCCACATGACCTCCTATGTGCCTCTCCATACACAAGAGGCTATTGAAAAGTAGTGAGAGTTTATATCTATTAATGGGGAGACTTTACCCTAAGTATCATTTATTAAAAAAATAAATATAATAGAATAATAATTAATATAGTGATTAGAGTGTGGTGCATAAACAAAAAATAGGAGTACAAGTCATACAGATAATCAGTGAGCTGCCAACGTGGAAAATAAAGTCATATTACAAGTTTGGAAAGTAAATAAATAAGTAAAAAACTTCTAACTTATAAGAGTTTTTCCTGGATTCGCCTCCATCACCATGCTCAATGTCTCAATCATCATCCATGGGTGTCTTTCCCTTATGGGGATCCCTATACATGAAATCATTAACCGCACTGAAATGAACAAGTAGGATATGAGTACCAGACTTAGTTGGACATAACCAATGTATCCTTAACCAAGTGTGATCAAGTGTAACAGGTGTAATCCATAATAATAATAAATATGTAACAAGTATGACAACATAAAATCCAAAACTGAATGGTCGTGAACTAACCAAGGGGCCACACACCTCCGACTGTATCAACTCCATCTCTATGATGGGAGGATAATAATGAAATTTAAAAGGGAGAAATAATGGTATAATAAGTTGGTAACATGTCTCCTAGTTTTCTCAATCCATCATGTCAGATAAGGCCCTACGAGAATCTTATCCTAAATTCATCATGGGCCAGGTATCTAGACTATCATACCCCATTTGGGCCTTAGTTCAGGTCGTCCAGGCTATCATGTCCCTAATTTTCTACCTTGGTCCAGGCCCCAGGCTTTCAGGTCCTTCGCTTTTTCTCATTTACATAACCTTCATGGTCACATGTCATGTACACTCCCCTTCTAAGGCATCGAAACCAGACAAGAGTCCACCAATCTCAGGTACTAATAAAATCCACAAAGGAAATGGTAACAAACAACGTATTATAGAGAATATGAGGTTGAAATATCATATCATCAGGATAATATCATATCAATACATAACAACATATGATCATAATTAAACATGGAATCAATATACTCTAAAAATACTCATGGAATCATATATCATAACTTGACTCATATGCTTCACACACACAGAAACCCACATTTGATCACAATCAAACGTGATAACCGAGTTATGCCAACAAAATATATATATCAAGGCATCATATGCAATGAGAACCCAATAATTTATGTAAATTTTTACCTCATACTACAATGTCAATGCTAATGATAAACCACATTGTGTGGTTTGAAATTTGGAGTGGAAACCATTAAACCCAAGAACATCCCCTCCAAGGATGTGTTATCATAGTTATTGAAAAACCAATGTTCATTATTTGTCATGGATTTATAGAACAAAATCTATAATTTTGTTTACAAGAAAAATTAAAAAATAACATGTGATAATATCATTAACTCTCCTACAAAATCAAAAATAATCATGATAATTACAAATTGTATTTCTTTATAATAAACGAATATTTATTAGAGAATAAAAGTAATACCACAAATGATAAATAATCATCTTCTTGAACAGTTCAATAGGGGACATCGTAATTATTATTATTATTTTCCATAACATCTACATGATTATCATTTTATGAAAACATTATCATTTCCTAGAAAACTGTGGAAGGAAAAAATCACTTATAATAAATATTGCCTCCCTCTAGAATAATCCTGGATAAGTTTAGATAATATTTACTTATCATTATTGGAAAATTTACCAAATATTATTATTAATGAATATTTATTATTAATTTATATAAGGTTATAGAATGTAATTTATTAAAAAATAAAGATAAATAAATTAATAGAATTATACCTTGGAGAATGTTTCTCTCAAAAATAGATGTGATATAGGCATAACAATTGCTATAAAATGGAAGAAGATATTAAATTACAAGTGGAGGAAATTTTCCATCAAAAATAAATAATTTTCGGATTCTTGTAATGAAGTGGTTAACTAAAAATGTAGTCCATATGTGTTTGGATAATTTTAGGAATGAATCGACTTATAGATTCATTACATTAAATCTGCCATCTAAGTTAGCAATTTATTTTTACTCTTAACTAGTTCACGGTAGTTGTGTGTTTAATCCGTCATAAATATTTGACATGATGGGAAAATAAATTTCATTTAATCCCATGTTTTTTAGATTTTAGATTTATTTAAAGAGTTTACAAGGTGAGCTAGGGAAGAAGAAATGTGTAATGGTATTTAAAACAAAATTTTCCCCAAACGGCTGCAATGTAATTGTAACTTTGATTACCCTTATACAACTCGATGATGTCACATAATGGTATGATTTTGAAACAATATGTGGTTCCTAACACATATGTATTTTTTTATGGAAAAATGGTTTCCCTTATTCAGTTCTTTTTATGATTATTCATATATCTACACAGATCGACTTACCCTTACACATTAGCTTAGGTGACCTTATGTAGCACCTTGATATACTTATGAAACCCCATGATTTTCCTTATGTATCATTAAGAAATTTGGATCCACCATTAAACATGGGCTTCTATACCCTAATGCAGCCTCTGGTACCCATACATAATCCTATAATAGACCTTACTCATCACATATAATCAAGGGTTTACTCTTATGCAACACATGCCTTACCCTTACATAGTTATTCGACTCAGGGGTTACCCTTACACAATATCCTATTTAAATATTTATAAGTCATATAAAAAGTATTTACCTTTATATAGTAGACTATTTTCCCTTACATAGTGTATGGATGGCTCACAAACCATTAAATGACTATGGTAAAAGTGATTTTACCTTTACATAACACCATAAAACCCTATGGTTGAATTTTATTTTAAAACAAATATTTCACACAAAAATACTCATATATTATAATAAAAAGAGAATTTAAGGATAGAAAAAATTGAAAATATTATAAATCAACCCCTATAATGACATTCCATTCACAAGAAATATCTTTAGTGGTACTTCTCAGACAACATGAGTTACTGAGCTCAAACATCATAATTACACTCTCACATCTCCTCCATGATCCATCCATCCTATCACCTGATTTGAAAACATGGTATCCTATTCCCCCCAAAAACATTCTATCTATTATCTATAACATCCCCAAGTTTATCCTCATACACTATTTCTAGATCCAGCTCAATATACTCATAGTCAAGGACATTGACAAGATTGGTAATGTACCACCAAAGCTATGACACATTAAACACACAATTTATACCTCTATAACGTGAATGAGGATCCCGATGGTATGACACATTCCCAGCCCGATTAGTGATATTGAAGGGTCTAATATAATGTATTGAAATATTTCCATCCTTACTCACATAGTAGTGGCTGAACCATTGAGTCAATATAGAGAAAACATTACCACGCAAATAACTCCAATGGTCTCATATTAAGGCCTACATAAGATCTTTGTATACTTTTATCAATGATCAACCAATTCTAAATTAGTTTCACTCTCTCAAAGTTCTCCTAAATTGAGTTGGACATCCCAAATTATACCTCACCAGTGTCATGATTGCAATTCAGTGAACCACATGGTCTCTCATAAGTAGCCTCATAAGGTTCCATCAAAATGATTCCTGGTAACTATTGTTACTTTCAAAATCCATGAGGAATATGTAATCATCCCATGATCCTTCAAAATATTGAATGCATTTTCAGTGAATATAAACTAGTATAAGAATCGTCCACTCAGACTGTCTATCTAATTATGGATGGTATTTTGTTCTCAATATCAGCTGAGTCTTTAGTGGTTTTTACAAGCCCTTCCAAATATATTATGTCAAATGTTCATTTATATTAGATACAATCCTCAAGGCAACCCTATGTAAGTGTCTGATCTCATATACATATATCCTTCCCATCACTCCTACTGAGAGAGTCTCTCAGATTAGAAAGAAGTTGTAAACATTCATCAACTGATCAATAATTACCCATAATACATTATGAATACTTATGGTCCTAGGTGACCACATCGCAAAGTCCATGATGGAACCCCCCCCCCCCAGTTACACATTATCACTAGAAGCGGTTGAAGAAAATGACATGGATGCTGGTGCTTAGCCTTTACGATAGGGTGGGTAAGCTATTGGGAAACAAAACCTACAAAGTACCTATTTATCCCAATATACTAGAATATTCTTATGATGTCATGGAACATATTTTTCAAAATTAGATTTGCTAACCATCTAGAGTCTTGGAAGTTATCTTTCATCTCCTATATCATGGGATAAAGGAATAATACTCTCTCATTCATAAGGATCACATTATCATTATCCATTGACCATCCAATTATCAGTCACCTCTTTCTAGTTTTTTCCTGCATTACATTATACTCTGGTTTAGACTCTTAAAAAGAATTCACCTGATATATACAGGAATATGTGATCACTAAGGGGAACACATCATTGATCCCTGGTCCTCATAAGAATTAATCTTCTAGGTGACCAACATGCTCATTATTATATACTGCTCCATTGTAGATAACTTACTAATATATTTATCTACCTGTGTCTTATAGATAATTGAATCTTCCACAACATTACCTTACCTGGGTGCATACGTCATATAAAATTCAAAATATTGTTGGTACTCAACCTAGTTCCTCTACATGAAGCTTATATCCCATTGTATAAAAAGGTAACAGAGGTTATTATGGTCATTGTAGATAAAAGAGCCTCTTGGTGATGAGGCAGTAAATCCCAAACCTCAGGGCATGGACCAAAAATACAAACTTCATGTTGTTTTTCAGGTAATGCCCCTAATACGGTCACAACTGAAATGACACGTAAGGCATTACCTTCTCCCTCTCCATAAACATCACTACTAGAATAATTCATGATGAAAATTTTTATACAACATATAATACCACAAACATGATAATTTTCAAACCTAGAGAGCTATAGTCAATATACCCTTGAGCTCAAAAAACACATCTAAACAATATTATGACTAATAAAACTTCAATACATTCTTGTTCAATGAATTCATTAGTGATAATTATTGGGAGCGGTCCATTATAAAAAATATATAATATCATTTTAATCATTGAAGTAACCTAAAATTGAACATTTTGTAGGGATGTGTCTAGGAAATCAACAAAGCCACTCTCTTTGGGTATATTGATAAATCGGTCACAAACATCACATGCCCTCATGAACTTCACTTTATTAATCTAGAAGTTACACTTCAATAGAATAGTGTAAATATTATGTTCTCAATGAACAATCAAGACAATCTGAAGATTTCTGGCATATTTCTCTGATGTCAATGAGTAGTAAAGGATGTTGTCAACAAACACTCTGATGAATGAGTCATGGTAAGGGTTGATGATTTTATTCATTAGATCCATGAACAGTTATGGAGTCTTGTTCAGTCTGAACAATATCACCAAGTACACATACAACCCAAAACTCCTTTGTAACCTCATTTATAGGATTTAATCTTCTCTATCACATAGCTGGTGACAGTTTAATAAAAAATCAATCCCTAAAACCACTGATCACAATTTAAATGATAGAAAAGAAAATTGATCTATGGGAAAATATATTTTCTTCACAATCACATGGTTTATATTCTGATAAATAATGTTGAGTTGAAGACTACTATCCTTCTTTATGGTAATAACACAAGTTCACCCCATGGTTAAGTGCCCAACATAATAATTAATTTATGCTATAGGTTTTCAAGTTACACCTCAATCTCTTACACCTTGTCTAGAACCAAATGATAAGGGGATATCATAATTTGTTGTGCACTCAGAAGAAGATCAATCACAAAATCAAATCCAATATATGGAGTAATTCTTATGAATTCTCCTTGAAAAAAAAACCTTCTAATAGAGATCCATTAATAGTGTAAATGTTGAGGGGTCCTATCACTAATCCAAATAAAAGATCCAAGACTAACAAATGTTTTTTTATCTTCTTGAGATGACCCATTCTGGACCAACTCTACCTACTCCGATTTCCTATTCTACAATCATTAAGTACCTATATTCATTCAATGAAGTAAATGACACCCATATTCAATAGTAGTCATTGTGATATCAAAATATAGTTACCTATTCTGTTATGAGAATCACAAAGAATGTATTCATCTCTAAAATCAAGAATTCCTATTGATTCCCATAACTAGTTATGACTATAGGACACTCTAGAAATCATTGAAGAATATACGCTTTCATACCCTATAGTGTATTAATGTAGATTATCTAAAAGTATAAATTGATAGACAGGATAATTAAAAAACTACTTTTGATGATGTGAATGAATGCGAATCAAATTTATCAAAAAAAATAGATAAAGTATATGGGATCAAGACCACACCTCACAAAGTATATGGTATGTCACTAGAATCTACTGAATTCTGATATACTATGTAGATAAATACTATCTCAACTCTGGGAGATTTTCCCTAATAAGCACGACTCACCCCATTCATCATTATATGTGCCTACTTCTATGGAACCGAGCCGAATTATTGTTTCTCAAACCATTCTCATCTCCCCCACACTACTGAATACTGATCTCAAAGATATATGATACTTCTACTAGAGGTGTCTCAAATTTCTACATTAATAACACTTGATATGAGATGTGAGAAGACCTAGCAGTAGTGTCTAATCATCAAATAGTTTATACATTGTGGGCCACCTCCTGAGGTAACAGAAGAAACATAAAACCATTTCACCTGTATAGGACTTATTAATTAGACATTACTAGTCTTACCCTTGATTCTACCAGAAAAGGTACTCACTTTACCAGTTATATGTCCACTTATCTAAGTACCTAAATGTAGAAATATATAAACCACTTGACCCTCCTCTAAGATCCTTTATAGGGTCAAGGCCATCCATACAAAATTCAAGTATAAACCCAAGTCGATGCTCAGGACCTGCTATCTAATGTTGACATAAATTATGACATCAAATATTTGGGACTTCTGAGCCTCAATCCTAGTCAGAAGAGGTGAAAAGGAAATAAGTACAGTAAAATTATTGAAATATGAAGACAATATCATTGAACCCTACTAGAGATCCATGAACTCTTACACTCAGTCAAGATTCAGTGTATTAAGGAAGAACTCCCTAAAGAATAGGCCAGTGATAGACTCCTATGCGTGGCCTTAACATTGACCAGCCTATCCCCTGACTCCCAAATAATTCCTAGTGGGTACCTATATCCAAAACATTAAAAGTTTCACCTTATAATTTATCAGTTTCATGAAGTGGATGAATATTCCCTTAATTATTTCCACCCAATCCTCTATATTTTTTGTTCCCCTAGTGACATGAATGGTTTGTGGATACGAGAGATAAAAACACTATGCATAGGTGACCAGGGATCTTAGGGGAGGAAGTACATACTGGTATTGAACTACTACCTACCAAATTAGAATAAGTGTGGTAACATTATCAGGGCACCCTCATGTTGATTTAGTGGTCCCACAAAACTTCTATGAGGTAGAATCTTCCTTAACTTGAAGGAACATTAGGAACATAAACATTTCATAACCATTATTTAGGATCACAAAAAGGTTTCTCTAGGATTATATTCATAACCCAAGTTGTATCCCTCCATTCATTAACACAATTATTTCCCCTGCACATTAGTTATAGTCATCATATAAATAAATAAATAAATATATATATATATATATATATTAAAACATAGAAGCATACTTAGTTTAACTAATTACTGCCAATAGAGATACATCAGAATAGCATGAAAAACTAACAGACCACACAATAGAGTATCTAACCCATTAATATAGAAAAATTCAAGTCATTTATTTAATGAACTACTGTGAAGAATGGAAACATGTATATATATATATATATATTTTGTTGACCTATGTGCATAGTCATGATGCATAAACACACCCATAATCCCATTAAAACAGTAACAATAATCTCGTCCAAAAAAACTCAGAGGTCCATTAAACATTTTCTAGAATGGTACTTTTAAACTACAATGGTTGAGTCCCAAACAACTATATATATTCTACCATTTCCTAGTTTAGTAAAAAATGAAAATTGATCATCTGATACCATTTTGCAATGCCCAGACCTGAACTTCTGGGTCCTAGCCAGAGTGCCACATGACGTCACATGTGCCTCCCTGTATATAAGAGACTACCAACAAGAATTAATTGTTTAATTAATTCAATTATACTATTCCCTCAATATTATGTTGTGAAGAAAATAAATAAATACAATAAGATTAATATAGTGATCATACTATAATTCAGAAACTAATAGGGGCATATATTTCATACAAACAATCAAAGGTCTCCCAAACTGGAAACCTAGACTAGAGTATAAGTAATGCATGTAAATATATAATAAAAAATGATGATACCTTGATTCAATCACAAACCCACCTATAGGTTCATGTTCCCTGACATAATTATCTTCCTTGTGCCCATTACACTTTCTCGGATCCATATGCATGAAACAAACATGATCTATGTAATTACTTAGTATGATAGGAGTACAAAAATCAGTGGGACACCAATAATGCATCCTTAACCATGTGTTCTCATTTTTAATAGGATTATTCCTTGATAGCAGTACATTTAAATTAATCCTATTAATATATATTACAAATTTGAGCATTCGTGTGCTATGAAATCTTCCATAGACCTCCGATTGTACATACTTAGGCTCTATGTTGGAAGGATAATCATGGATTGTAAAGGTTATAAAGAACAAGAAAATAGGATAATTATAAACCACCAAATATTCTTACACCATCAATTCAGATTTGGATCCCAGACCATCGTATATTGGCTTCGTCATGGGTTAAACCTCCATACCATAGTACCCCATCCATTCCATAGGTCAGGGGCCCATACCATCATTCCTGTAACATGCTACTTTGGTTCAAGCCTCTTGCCCTTCATGCCCCCGGCCAATTCTCATGTCCATCATCATCATGGTAGAAAGTTATGTGAGATCTCTCTTTAATGGATGCACATGACACAATGGTCCTCCTATATCATGTACCAAAATAACATACCATGTAATGTTAACACACATAACAAGGTAGGGCATAGAAGGTGGTTATAATATATCATCATCAGAATTTAATAGGCACTAAGAACTATATTTAATCATACTAATACATATCAAAAATATTCACTATAAATACTCATGGAATCAAATATCATAACGGGTTTCATGGGCTATACCCACACTCACATGTTATCAAATTAAATCACAAAAACCATGGTATACCAAAACAAGGATTATATCTATACATCATGTGTAATGTGATCCCAAAAAGGTAAGGAAGTTATTAACACGGTGTACACTCTCAACATCAATGATAAAACATTATATGTGTTTAAAAATCTAGATTGTAAGCCTTTAAAACCAAGAACACCTCCCTATCCAATAGGGTGAAGGTTGTGTGGTGGCATGATCTTATCTATTACATCTCATGGGAATTGTTTCACTTGTTCAGCCCCTTACCACAGAAAAAAATTTCCCCTAATTATTTGGGGGGTGGACAACTTTGGGTGACACATAGAAGGCCATATGATTTGACTATGTTGGAATGAGTTGAATGATGATGATTAGAGAACTACATAGGTGAGACTGGATGGTGTTAGTGTTTCACGTATCGATGAGGGAGATATATTGATGATGTGGAATGACACTAATGGATGGACTAGAAGTTTGAAGGTTGGGTGATTCTAGTGATGTGGATTTTGATGCATGTGAAACTGACATAGGGGATGTAGGTTCATAGTGTTAATGGTGGGATAAGATTCTGTATGGGTATAAATTTCAGTAGGCTATACAAGGGATAGGTGGGAGACCTTCAACAATGTGAGCATGGTTGAGTGTTGGGTTGAGAAGTAGCAATGGTTTTCCCATGGGTTCTCATACGTTTAATCAGATGTCTTTGGATTTAATCTCATCTAGGATTGTGTGCCATGTAATGGGTTTCCCTTTACACAAAAAATAGTTCTTTTTTTGGTTTTATAAAAAGTGGTTTTCCCCTAACTACTAAAAAAGGAACATCCACCTGGACCTTATTATCATAAATGTCAAAATGTTACTGTTCAATGATCATTAGTGATTTGTAGAACCATTTTTTTCATTTTATTTTTCAAAATAAATAAAGTATCACAAGTGATAATATCATTATCTCTCCTAGAAAATACCTAACAATCAATTTAATTATATATTTTAAGTCTTTATAATTACAAAATATTTCATAGAAAATAAAATAAATATCATAGGTAATAATAAAATCCCCTCTACATAATAGTCTGGGGTGGACCAGAATAATTCTTATTTTTATTTTCCATAATTAGTGATTATTATCATTTTATGAAAACATTATAATTTTCTATAAAACAATGTAAGGGAAAATCCACAGACAATAACTATTTTATCTATCGATAAGAACCTGGGATAACTTGAGAAAATAATTCCTTATCATTAAGAAACATTATCTAAATTATCATTAATAATAAAACATTAATGTACAATCCTATAGGTATTTAAAATGAACATTATTAATAAAAAAGATAAAATAATACATGTTATTATTCATTGATGAACACTACTCTCATGATCATAGGTGTGAGAGGTTTAGCCACCCTTATGAATTAGAAGAAGAAAACATATCACCAGAAGAGGACAATTTAGATCACACATAATTGATATTTGGAAACTATATCTCCAGAGGTTAACTAAAAATGAATTTCATGAGGGTTCATATATTTTTAAGAATGTATCCGCATACACAGCCATAGAATTAGATCCACTAACTATGTTAACAATATAATTGTTCTCCCAGCCATTTCTTGGTTGCTAAGAATTTAAGATTAAATAAACATTATAATTAAGGGAAATACATCAAAGGAATTTAATCCCGTTATTTATTACATTTAAAATCATTTAAAAGTATTTAAAGGTGGATCTTGGGTAGAAGAAACCTGTAAAGGTCTTGGAAAACATAATTTTTCAAAAATGGTAGTTAGATAAGGGATCCATGGTTTACCCTTATGAATGTCATGGCTATCGGTTAAGGGTATGGGATTTACCACAATGTGTGTCCTTTAACTCATATAGTGATTAAGAACATAAGGGGAACCTTATACAGGTTTACTTACCATTACACATACCCTTACACAACTCGTATTATCCTTACCAAAAGGCTTAGGTACCCTTAAAAATAATCTAGTTACCCTACCTAGCTCCAAGGTACCCTTATATAAACATTATAAATTATTATCTACCCTTATAAATAAGCTTAGGTACCCTCATGTAGGGGCCAAAATACCCTCACAAGCCATATAAAAAGGATTTTACTTAATATAGTTGTCTTACAACCCTTTTATAAAATATAAAGAACACCTTTACCCTTATATAACTAAGGTAAAATTGTTGATATGCATACATAACAACATAAAAATGTAAATAAGGGTGGTTTTATTGAATAATTAAATTTTCAAATAATATTTTTTATATATTAAAAACAAAAGAGGGTTTAATTATCAATTAAAAATTGAGAATATTACAGGTCTTATCATATATAATTATTTATTTTTCAATAATGAAAATCATGATGAACATATGTGATTGTTATATGAATATAACTAATTAAACCATATTGAATGTTTCCTCCCACATTACTAAATTACATTAAATATTTAATATAATTGTGCAATTAATGTTTATCTAACTATTTACTTAATGTTATTTTTTTAATTTAACATATTTTTAGAGATATTTTCTCCATACTATTTTTTTCATGATCTATACATTATCATTAGAACCCTTAGAGATACAATTTTATGGGTTTAATCTTTTTTATGAATAACTTTTACATAATGAAATTATTTTTCATGTTCAATTGAACGATATAAACTATTTTTAACTAAAAAAATTCGAATGGTTATTCTTATATTGGATTTTGATTAATAATTAGTAATTTGTATTTTCTATTTAGGATACTTGTTTTCAGTCAGTCGATTTAAAATGATGTCTATAACTGATTTTAACTAACCTTGCACACCCTAATCCTGAATGATTTATCCATTAAATTTACAATGGGATCTATGAGTATTTTTCTCAAAACATTTTTATATGATATGGTTTCTTCATTAATACTAATGTGGCCAATTTATTTCTACATATCTCTTTATTCCATTGAGTTTTCTATATAGTTTTGATCTTTCATGTAACACTTACTTCTAATGATATCGTTCTAGCTTCCATCTCTTAGACCAAATTCCATATGTCTATACTATTATGATATTCCAAATTTTGTTATATATATCGTACATTGTAGCGATGAAAAATGTATGATCGAGGCTTATATGGTCCATCATTACTATAGAATCACATTTATTCAAAGATATATTTTGTCAGCACTATAAAAAGGCAATGATAAATGGTACCTTTATCAAAGCTAAAAAAGCATTGATAATGGATTTCATTTATCAGCATTGTTTTCATTAATAAAGGACAACCTTAATTAGTGTTGTTATCATTAATAATTGGAGGCCTTTTTCTATGTTTATAATGGTGTGCCCTTTATCAATACTGATGTTTTTTAGCATTTATGAAAGGTACCCTTAATAAAAAACAATTATTAAAAATCATACTTTACCATATAAATAAAAATATACTGATATATAGAAAAAAAATTCAAAAATATAATATTTCATAATACTAAATATGCATTCTTTATTAATATATAATATATTTATTGAAAAATAGTTTAAAACAATAAATATTAATATTAATTAATAATTTTGTTTTTAGTATTGAGTTATAGATATTTAATAATAATTTTTTGATTTGAAATTGTTTAAAATTAATTAATATTTTAAGGTAAGTTGAAAAAATAACTTGAACTTCAAACGACCCAATCTTTTGATATGGGTGCCTGTTTGGACTGCATGAGATATCAAATCAAACCTCATGAATATTTATATTCCTTTTGACCTTGAGAGGACCCTACTTATTGTTTTTTGAGAAAAAAAGGCTCAAAAGTACTCTAAAAGTGAATTTTGGTTAGGATGCCCTAGTTTTTTAATATTTTATGAGATGTCAACTTTTTATAGAAGGGTATTCTTATCTATTATTTGTAGACACTAAATTTATTCATAAGGAATACTCTCCTGTGTATTTTATGATGTTTAAATTTTACCATTTTTCATATTGTAGTGTTATTTATAATTAAATATATGCATATATATACATATTTTAACATTTTTATATATAAATACTGAAATGTATAAATAATTATTTACAATTTCTAAATATAAGATTTCTTTTTAAATATATAAACCGTATTTAAATAAACAAAAAATATATGCTTACATAAATACATTATATATATATATTTAAATTTTTTTAATTTTTTGTTCTTTTATAATAATTTATAATTGTTTATGTAATAATTTATAGTTTTTTAAATAATTATATTTAATTAAATAAGTATACATATATTTATATATTATAAAATCTAGTGATATGGACTATATATAAATATGTATGAGTGTAGTGTATATATATATACATGTGTTACTCTTTATGTGAATTATAAATTTTAATATGTGTGAAAAATATAAATATGTGTACGTGTGTGTGTGTGTGTGTGTCAGTTGTTGTATATATGTGTGCGCATGTGTGTGTCAATATTGTTTGTGTAAATCATATATATATATATATATTAATATAAATATATTAATATAAATATATCATTAAATTTATACCATAAATGTAAATAGGCATGCATATAATAATAGTATTTAAAAAAATTACAGAAATATTGTATATAAATGTATTTAAAATAAATATTTCATTTTATAAGTACATGCTAAAATATTTCTATATAAGTATATAATTATATATAAATATATTAAAATTTTTCTGTAAATAGATAATGATATTTTATAAATGCATATGAAAATACTTATATAAGTATACATAATTATATTAATACATATATAAATAAAAAATAATTATGTATATATATAAATAAATAGATTACTCATAAAGCATTGAAGAAATCTGGGTGGTGTAGTGGCATTGGAATTCGACTTTCAAAGAAGATATCTACGGTTTGAATCCAAGTTTAAGAAGGGAATGAAATGGTTTAAAAATAACTGACAAAGGGGTGGGGTTATATAACAAGCTGGTAAAGGAGATAATAATGGAACAATACACAAAAAGCACTAATAATGGGGTTATGGGGATACTAACGCACTGATAAATGAGGTGTGTGTGGTGAATATAGAAGTTTCTAAAAAGTACATTTTTAGTATTAGGAATACTAAAAAAGCAGTGATAAAGCTAGTGTTGACAAATTCCCCATTTATTAGCCTGAAAAAATGGTGATAATGGACACCTTTATCAGTGATAAAAGGGACTGAATTTCATGGGCTCTTAGAATATCAATTCTTTTTTAATGCTGATAAATGAGAATTTTAGCATTGATGAAGGGTAAATATATAGTAGTGTAATGTTGTATACTCATATTCCCAATTTTTTTTAAATGGTCCAATTTTTATAAACCAGATGCATTTTTATATGATATAATAAAGACTTTAGGGAGATTTTTTTAAAATAATTATATAATTCAATTATTAAAAAAAATTTTAAATGTTCTGGTGATTCCCCGTAGCATGTATATTTATAATCATTCAACCATAAATTATAAAAAAAATCCTTAAGTAAAAAAATAAATTTTCATCATCAAATAATAATTATACAACATAAAAATTGAATAAATCTAATTAACAATAACATAAATTTATTATTTTAAATTTAAAAAAAATATGTATTAAAAATTATTTGAGAAACACTACTTCAATTTCATTGTAGTGAAAATATTTTTGACAATGATAATTAAGATAAAGGGTCACCTTTATCAGTGCTAAAGATAGCTGACATATTACACCATATAATTATAATGTATAAATTTGTATTTGATAGTGTGTATGACACGCATAACCAAGAACGTTATGAAATATAATATCCTAAGACTCTACAATTTTTTATTATTTTAAATAAATTCAATGCATTATATAGATTTTAATGAATGAAACACTATGTTATCTTACGTTACACATAAGGGCGACCTTCCTAGATATCTTGCATTACACACAATAACGAGTTTTACCAAATGACAATGTATCAATAAAATATTATTATTTGATATAATAATAAATAACCATGAAAATAAATTTTATGTTAGGAATATTATTTAATAACTTATTAAAATATATGGATTACATAAATATAATAAATTAATAGGTTTTAAATTAATTATAAAAGAAAAAACAAACCAATTGAAAATAAAGGAAATATTATTCTTCCTATGCTCACAATAGTATTTTATATTAATAAATGAAATTAATAAAAATTATTGAATAATATTGATGAAATACATAAGTTATATAATCAATAATATATTATGTACAATCATACAATATATACTATAGACATAAGATAAGTATAATCTCAATATTAAACATAAAAACTAAATTTTTATTAAGTTACTTTTACCATTATTTAATGGATAACCCATTTTAAATCCAATTTTTGAACCTTTTATAAATCATATATGTTAAAAAAATTAATCTCTGAAATATTAACACACAAATTTGGTTTGGGTGAATTTTTATAATTTTTTATGAAGATTCATTATTTAATGAATAGTGAAAATACTAAAATTTAATTCAAAATGCCATTCCATCTATTTTATTTATAACTATTAATTATAAATTAATTTTTTTAATGATTAATTAGATAATTTTTTTAACCAATTATAATGATTAGGGTTAAATTAAGCTTAACTAAGGACGAAACCATAAACATAAAGTGAAACAGCCTATACAATGTCCAAAATAAATTTTATGTCCATATTTATACCCTATAATCCAATTTATAAACATTTTACCATTACTGATCCACTTGAAATAAAACAAATTGGTGTAGTTCCTTTCTCTTAAAATATTACACGAGTGACACTCTTCCATTATAAAAGGCCTCCCTTCCTCCCATTTTCTCACACCTCCCAAGACAATTTGGATCATCCCAAATCTAAAAAAATATCTCCAAAAAAATACTTATCTTCCTCCTTGAAGTATCACTTTTTTCAGAAAAAAATCCAAGGATGTGTTTTGGTGAAAACTAAAAGGAGTTACCCGATTAAGAGGTAACACCGTCCCTAAAACTTCTTTCTTTTATTTTCATTCTCCACTCGCTAGAATCTTCTTATTCAATGATATTATAACAAAAAATTTATCATAAATATAGTATTATATATTTATTTTGATTTTTCTACATACACTTACATGAATTTACATCTAATTGGTAATGGAATATTCTGTTTATGTTTATAGAGGACAACCGACTCAATAAAGAATGATTGTTCAATTTTACATTACCGCCTATGATGGTGGAAATTAGGATGGAAATTATATTTATATATTTTATATATCATATTTATTATTTATTTAATATTCTATAATTCTTATACAACACATATCTTTATACTTTTCAATTTGTGTAAAAATGATAACATCATTTGTGGAAGTGTTGACTACTGCCCCCTCAAAGCGATTAGATTCATTCACACTATACATGTAATGTATAAATGATGACATTAATTACTATTATGTGACATAAAAACATATATATTATATTCATGACATAATTATCTTCCTGTAAATATAATATATACCATTTTAATTATTATCCTTTCACGCACTTCAAAAGTGACAATGTCATTCGTGGACGTGTGGACAACCGCCTCCTCGACAAGATGTGATTATTTTCATACATCACAATCATTATATATATAAGTATATATGAATAAATAATAATATATTTATGATATAGTTATCTTTATGAAAATATATGTTGATACTTAACTACTTTCAATAATGATTATAGAAAAATGAGATCGTTACTCATGCGTACATATGGCCTACCATCTTCATGAGTGTAACGTTGATTCAGTTTTCATAACCATATTCCATGATTATTTTTCAAAGTATAATTGATTTAAATATATTATAATTATGTCATTACTATTATTCTATATATGTTATCTAGTGAACCCATTGACCATAGTTTACCCACCAATGTTGTTTTTGACACAAATACTGAATTTTGGTTAAAACACTTGATGTAAACATAATTGTTCAAGTAGTTGTACACAACATAGTAATAAGTGAGAAAAAAGTAATGATAAACATGAAAATATTTACCGAAAATTAAAAAATTAACATAATTTTGTCATACATGAAGTAAAATGTTGTACCACTGAAAGGAAACACAATGTAATAGATTTTCGTCTCAATCTACACTCCATTGAGACTTAATTAATGTTATAAAAAAAGGTTCTATTATGTAGTGTATATAGTTTTTTATTATGATATATATTAAATACATTTATTCTGAAGATATTGTATGTTTTTTATGTCAATATTTCATGAGCCTTATGATTTAAAATTAATCAATGAGGTATGAGACACTTTGGGATGTTTAAAGAATAATTTCCTCGAAACCAATACTAATTATATTTCAATCAAATTTTCATTTGAAAAAATTTTATAACCATTTTACAATAAACCCATCCCATCTTCCCAATTTATTCATAACCATATTAAATTATTAGTAAAAAAAATTCATCCTTGGTAATCAATTTGTTTATGAAAATGTAACTTTATTTCTCTTTTTAGTCAGAGAACCTATTTTCTTCTAAAAATCATGTTATATTAGAATGTGCTCAAAAATACTTTTTTAAAAACATTTATACCCTTTCATCCTTTTACCAATGTTTTTAAAGGAATATTCTTATCACTTTCCCAATAATAAGCTTTTCGAACCTTTTTACCATGCAAAATGGGAATTTTTTTACCTTGTATGACAAGTACAATTTCACTCACCATTATTTCATTAAAGACTCCTTTTCCAATTTAAGTAGTTACATTTGAAAATATATTTTTTGGTGTTTCTATTAATTAAAAACAAAAACCATTTATTTTTACTCTATGTTGGATTCATTTAATTGATACCATCCTCATTCTTCCTCTGCATGGTTTATTATTGGTTTGGTCAAGGATAGTATTCACATTCACTTCCATGATTCGTCTCTTTATCTCCATGAAATATTCAATTTACTATGATAATTTAATATTGAATTTAACCTAATTATCCATATAATATTTCATAGATATTACCATTTCCAATGTCATATTCCATTTTACAAATGGTTTATACTTTTAATGATATTTTATTATTGGGGAAAATATTGATAATTTTATATTCATTATTCAATAACGATATTTTACAAGGAAAATTATTTATTTAAATTATTTAATACGAGGACTGTTTTGGACTAGTAAGAAATGGGTGTGGCCTAGTTATAGATATCCCCACTATGAATCAGATGTCTTATGGGATGAGTCATTTGGCTAGCCACTATAGATGAGTTTAACCGTATATTTTTTAAATTTTCTGCTAAAACGTTTTGAAGGTAAAGGTACCATGTACCTAGGAAACATGGATTCCAATAATTAAGTATTTCCCTCATATAGTTTCAGTTATTATTCATCTATAATATTTTTCATTGACATATCTATGGATACATTTCATTTTCAGGTCATTGATCAAGTGTCATGTATTTTTGTTTCTTATCGTTCCATACTTATTTTGAATTATGTAGTTATTTGGATGGAATCTGTTTTTAGTTACTACCATTCAATATTTTGTATTATCTTCCTTATAATTTTTTTGATTACATGGTATGTGTATTCAGTTATTTACCATTCCATAATTATTACTCTCATTGATTCATTATTTATTACACTATATCTTTCCCATACCGAGCATTTGAGAACACCGTTATTATATTTCTTTCACTAGGAATCCAGGAATGTCACAATGAATGAAATGAAGGGATTTACTATATGGATAAGAGCTATCCTTTTAGACGCTGAAATCCACCAAAGGCCTCTAGATATTATTTTGAGAAAACTGGAGGCCTATTTTGACTGAGCCAACAAGTCTGTGATAGATTGAAAGGATGCAAAGAAAATCGAGGAAGTACAAGTAAAGCAGCCCCAATAACACATAAATTTATACACCCAAGATATTTTTTCATGCCACATGGGACGTTTTTTGTAGCCGACTAATGCGTAAGTTTTTCCACACAGGACGAACTCTACATGAACCCACAACCCCCGATTACATATAAATAGAAGGTCACCCCCTCACCTCCAGGGATAAATAATTTGAACTATATTCCCAACATAAAATACTCCTTTTCCATGTGAAAAAAATGAATTTCATGTATAGTGTTTTCCATGAGAGGTATCCCAGGGGTCAACATTCTTGTGAACCCCCTAGGTGTTGACCTTGACATGGTTACTTTGTCGATTGGACAGTTGTGCTCAAGTCCCTATAGTTATGCTCATGTCCCTTTTCTTACATCCAAACCTCTGCCTCTTGCACGCAAAGCTCCTCTATTGTTCATAAACCTCCTCTAATTCCATGAACTCCTCTTTATCTACACAAGACATCTTTTTTTCATTGACCGATTCCAATTTTTGTTCTTATTGTGAAAAAACCATTCTTTTCTTTCAATCCTTGCTCTTTGTGCGATCCATGTGTCACGCTTATCCTAAGGCACCATGTTTGAGCCCCTCTTATATGTGACACCGTTTTCATACACACCCTTCTCCCGTATGACCCTCCAGGTTTATGCAATGTGATTTTAAGGTCCCTTGGGAAGGGATTTATGTTATGTTGCTTAGCCTTATGCTTCTTTGCTTATGCACGCTAATGAATATTGAATGTTCGCATTTCCAGGCTAATTTGATCCCCTCAATGTATCACTCCACAACACCCCCACACTATGGAATTTCAAGTTCCTTCCCTTCACCAAGGGCTAATGTGTGTCGGTTAAGTACGTCCTTAGAGTGTGGAGTGAACCTACCTTGTCCGAGGTTTATGACTTTAAACGTCCAAGCACTATCGTCCTCAACACATGACGCCAAACTGTTGACTGACCCCATGCATTATACATGAGGCTCCCCATCTCAAACATTCTCCACGCCCGATCATCTCCATGGGAGTGAGATCTTCCTCACATGGAATGAGATCCTCTTTGCAGGAATGACATATGTCTATGGGGAAGGGCTATCAGCTTGCTGTAATCCCCTAGCCTTTCATGTAGGAGGTAGCATCCCAGCTCCTCATCTCTTCTACTATACCAAATACTAGATGTGATAGGGGCACAATGAACTTGGTCACCCAAACCCTCTCCCTATGGGCTTTGTCTCCATCAGGCATCCATCTTGGAGTAAGACCCAATATCCATCTCCCTGGGCCGCTAAGAACACATAATCCCCCTATTTACTCTATTATACTGTAAGAACATATAATCCCCACTCCAATTCTTGTGGATTCACCTTTCATGATGTGATCGCCAAGTTTTTTCTTCCTCTTGTTTCTCACACCGAGAATGAATCACATGATCTTATTATAAGTATCAACTGTGGGAAGAAACCTAGACACACCAGTGTCCCATTGTACAGACACGCCAGTGATGTCTGATGTGACTACTCCCCTGACTGAAGGTTACAGCCCTGACTTGTCCCCATGTAATGTCTAGACAGAAGCATCATAATTAACTAGCGTCCATGAAGACATGGCATGTGGAAGAGTTTCAAAAACAACACCTTAAGTATTTGAGGGAGACCCAGACTTGGTAATGGGATCCATTGAGGAATACACGAATGGAGAGTCTAAAATCCCATCATCCCATTTCAATCAAGGAGAAAACGAACCTGAATAAGAAAAGGATACCACCCACCTTTTTAAAGTGGGAATGCAGGGAAACAGTTAGCGCATCCTCAACAGACGGATGTGCACCACAAAAAAAGCTTCAAAAACAGAAATAGTGACCCCAACGTGAATTTTGTCTCCTCAATGTGAAGATTAGTAGAGTTCCAGACATTAGTGGATTAGTGTGTCACCATATCAATGTATTTGACGCCGGTTTCCTCCATGAAAATAGTGGACCTAGCATGAAACTAACTAAAAATTAAGGCAGCTAAATGTTGGACATCCCAGTCGGCAACATTGTAAGTGTGGATCCTTCTTACTGACCATGGAACACAGAATGGGGATGGGGAACTAGATGTTTATTTCCTTATTTAAACACTAATGGTTTAATATCCCTGTTTTTCAAGACCTAAGTTGCTTTGATGGAAAAATGATCACTGCCCACACACCAACACAGGGGAAAAGACAACACGGAAATCTCACATGTTCTCCTCCCTTCCATGGAGGCCTCTACATCCACGCTCTTTGGTCGCCCACACCACATATTCTAATCAAAAATCATTTTGAGAAGGGTGATTAGTGAACTTGTTTGGTGTTAGAATGAATAATGGCTTATCTTAACCCATGATATGGCCCGATGAGACCTCGAGGCTTATATGCCTCACTGCCACTGCCATCGACAAGAGCTAGGTTGACAGTCACATCTCCCCACTCTAATATATAATATTTTTAGGAAACTCTCCCCATATTACCATGATTACTCCCTCCCCTATGCCAATGTAGCATGGGATTTCTGGGCTAGCCCAGCTATAGTCTCATCCCTGGGGCCACCAAGGAGGGATCCCACTAGGTTATTCCAGCGTCGCCACCTAGACCAACTGGTTGAGGAACATGTGAGTTATAAACCCATGACATCGGACCTAACACAGTTAATCTTATGCCAATGTTGGCCACATGCTAAGGAAGATTCCCTTCAATGGATGTCAACATCAACAGATACTATGGTCTGTGCCACCGCTGACATTTTCCATCAATATACTATTCATAATAACCACAAAAATATGTAAGAACTACTAGGATCGAGACTCCAACCACCCCATGGGAAGTCCGGGTTGACTCAACTGGTTTTTGACATAGGTGTCGTCCGTTGCGGGCCAAACAACGATGTCGAAATACAACGCGGAGGACCTCACCATGCCACCACTAATAAGATCAGCGGCCATTACCACTCTCATTCTTGGCATGGATGTCCTCCCCATTCGATGACCTATCTAATTGAGGGTCTCCTCCGCCACGTTAGTATATATCATGGAGGATTTCCTCATACCTGTTACCACAAGTATAGATCCATTCCTCTTGTTACAGGTTGAAAATGTAAGTATCATTCCCATCAGGTCAACTACCATCACGAAGGTCTTCCCCATGCTCATATCACAGCCGATGAAGGCATTCATTATTCCAGAAATCAGAGAAGTGAAGTTCTACCTCACTTCATTAGCACTAAACACAGAGGTCCTACCCATGATCAGTTTGACCAGTATGAAGGGCAACATAGTACCAGAAATGCTATGGGGAACAAGAATGGAGGTACTACCCATACCCTTACCAGCTCCAACGGGGATCCCACCCACTCTATCACTTCCTGTGGAGACTCCCTCTATGTGGCATCCAGCGAACATGGAGGTCCACTCCATGTTCTCTTTGACATCTGTACCAGTGCTCCTCACACCTGGTTCACTCAGGAAGAAGTCCTCTCCGCCCCAGAACCAGTTCGGCCAAAGGTCATCCTCAAACTAGGAACCTACCCTATCATAATGATCTGGTCCAGGGTAGGAGGGTGGGATGCCACCTCCATAAGAAGAATTTCAGAAGATTTAGACTACAATTAAACCTGTATGATTCTCAAATTCTAAGGCAGAATTTGATACAGCAATAGAACCCTCACCTTGATCCTCTGTGTCTAGGTATAGGGTAGGGATGAGGAATATCATGCTCATAATTCTGGAATGCGAGGTCCACCAGATCTCCACCTCCCTCTACAGATACATCCAAGAAGAGGATTATTTGGAATCCGTCAAGGGCTTTTTCATGAAATGCCCCTTTTCATTACCTGGGGAACTCTCTACCTCAACTAGAGATCATAGAGTGTTATTTTGGGGACCGATGGAGGAATAACATCAGTATGGCCACCTCCAGTAACCGCGTCCCCTATTTTGAAAACTATAGATGATAGCCAAACTTATCGTGATGTGGTGGCTAAGTAACTCCATTTTTCAGAGGATATCCTGAGATGCAACATCTTGTAAGCTCGTTCACCGTATTATCCACTGGCTAGCCTACAATCTCAATGGTCTACTTCTCTACTGCTACTGGTTCCCCATCCACTCGCAGCCGACTTGTGGGGAAGCCAAGGGCCATACCCCGAGTATGAGATGAGGATCTTGTGGGATATCTTTGAAGCATACTATTTCCTGGAGATGTTTTGGCCAGTTGCAGCACCAAACTTCAGTGTGATGGAATCGCTCGCCCAGGAGGAAATAAGGCGTTTTCACCAAACCCTCTATACAACACACTTTTTTCTTCATCATCTATGAGTGACGTACCCCAAGATTCAGGCACACATCAAAGACATTGGACAACAATGTTGAATGGTTGACTTGGCCGCACTCTCGGTGGCCCAACACCATGAGTCACCCAGTCTGCAACGGACCCTCCAACAATGATGCATCAAGTGTTTCAATGTGCTCTGCACGATCATCAAGGAGGATTCCCCCCACATGAAAATACATGGCTGTGGAAAGTACACAATCCTTAACATTACTTCTATTCGGTGGTATCCAACATTCCAGATGATATTGAAGATATGCCTCCACGTAGAGTCAAGATTAACGTGGATGATCTATTGGAGGGGGAGAAAATTTTAGAGCTCCGTGACAAGAACTTTCCCCCCGGGGAGTGCCAATATTATTGGACTTATTTGGAAGGGTTTGATGCCAGAAAAAAAATCTACAGGGTCATACCGTGCCCACCTAGGCATTAGTTTTCAGCTAGAATCCCAATAATGGAAAAGAGCACCTTGGAGCAATCAAACCCTATGACATTTTTGGCTTAGTGCACAAGCTAGTGGATGATCCTGAAAAATATGTATTGTTTCAACAGATCATGGAGCACAGGAAGATGGTTGATGACCTCTTTGATAAATGCACCACTGAGTGGCGACTAGACTATAGTGCTCCTCGGCTAGGGAAACATGGGCAGGAACAACAATCCCATGGGGAATTGCCTCTGGGTGACCCTGAACATCCTACCCACATGGATACGAAAGAGGTTGTAACATATGAAAAAAGTGTGTGGTATGTGTCACCAAATCCTCTTGAGCAGCATGATAATCCATGAGACCTAGCTCAGGTCCCCCCAACCACTCTGCAGGTCATCCCACCAGCCGCTCCATGAGCATTTGGGCCGTCTTATCATGTTGAAGAACCTTACAACACACTATTTGTTAAATAAGATCACCAATACAATAATCCCCACCTAGATGATCCAATGTCGGCACTTATTACTAGCCTCAAGGTGTTAGAAACTCAACATTTGAAAATACCGCCTGATGGAAAGCCATATCTGATGTGGGTTGATGATATGCCGGCACCCCCGGGGTTTGGAAATACCACCTTTTCTCCTTTCAATGGGATGGACAACCCACTGCAACATCTATCCCACTTCATCTCAAAGTGTGGACCCATGCTGGGAACTCCATCGTAATAATAGGCTGCTAAGCTCTAGTGTTTTTTACAAAAAATAGTAGGACCTGCATTTTTCAGGTACATTCAACTACCCATTGGTTCAGTAGCCAGCAAAGAATATCTTCATAGGAAATTTCTTTACTAGTTAAGCTCCACCACTCAAAAGATTATTATTGCATACCTCTTCAAGTGAAAGAGGATTCCTAACGAATGCATCAAGATCATTGTCACCCGGTGGAAGGGACTCATATAATCCCTTGACATGCCGCTGAATTAGAAACAATTGATGATAATGTGTGTAAGGAATGTAAATATGGAACTATTCTCCTCACTCATTACCTATAATTATCCCATGGGATTTTGAGATTTCTCTGATAAAGAACAATGCCTAGTGGAAGCCCTATAATAGCCCAAACAGGCATTCCCATTACCTCCTGTAGTCCCCACAATAAGGGAGGCCAAGGTCGAGCCTTCTACGATGGAAGAAATAGAGGCCCCTTGGCAACTGGAGTTATTACAGGTGGAACCATCACTATAGCCTTGCAGTGGCAGGCCACCACTAGTGGAACCTAGATCCCATTAGCAGCCACCTCAGAATAATTAGGTAACCCCACGTAATGGGACTCCACCACCTAGGCAAGATATCCAAGTTCTGCCTCCGCGGAAGACCCCTCCAGCCCCTCATCAAGGACAAGCTCCCAAATTCCCTTTTCCTAGATAAACAAAATTAGTCCTACTCATTCAGTGATGCTTATGCCCCCTATTATTTCTGAAGTTCCCTGGAATAAAGACTCTTTTAGTTGCCGGAATACAAGAGTCCCAAAAAGGCGGATCTCACTGATCTCCCTAATTATGTCCCTCATCATTGGATCTTGGGGAATACTCTTAAACAATTCTATGTGTTCATAGATTGGATTCAAGACGAGTATATAACAACATAGTTAGGTTGGGTCCAACAATAGTATAGGTGACATTTGTGTCTATGAAGCCCTAAAATGACAGTGACAGTGGAGGTGAGTGGAAACATGTTCTTATTTGCTGGTCCCAAAAGTATGATTGTTGGATGGATCCTAAGATATTCTCCCATTCCCATGGAATTATTCATGTACGTATAAAGTGACCCAATCCTTCAGAGTCCATTATGCCATTCGCAGCTACTACTTCTACATCATCTTCCTAGCCTCCCTCTTCTCAAAAGGGCATGCATCAACGACACAAGGGAAAAAATTCCCTTGCTGATGCTATCTTTATTATGTACTCTCAACAACATCATGCCTCCAAAAATTAAAGTTACTGACATGGGACCTCCAGTGATGGTGGATGCATCAAGTAGCATCCGTAGGCATGCTTCAGTTAATACCTTGGAGCTGGTAAATCCCTATATGATGTTTGGGGAAGTGGAGCACCAAACAGATCCTCCAAACATACCCAGTCGTCGCTAGTGTCGATGGGGCCGGGATCATTTGATTCATTTGAATAATTTAGTCCAAACTTCCATTGAGGTAGTACATGCCACCAAAACTAGACAATAGACCCAACGTAGAGCTCATCATGAGAAATGTTCTCATATGATTTCACCAGGTTCACATTCACCACTGTCTGTCCTACACTATTAGGCGGAGTCTCCCAAACCATAAAATTTCTAGAAAAATTTTCTTGTGGGCCGTCCTCATCTGTATATCCCTCATCCGGTGGTTTCTCGACGAGTTTTTACATGAATGCAGTATAATATTCCCATCACCAGTTGATCGCCAGTTGATCCATAAGGGTATGTCATGCCTTCTACCATAGAGTGACTCCCATGTATGTTGAAGCTCTCACTTGGAACAAAAGTATAATAATATTAAATTTCTTTACAACATTTATGTGAGGCTCTCTATCCTTTAGGCTCTTCACTTATTGGTGGATATGCGTGAAGCCCTTGCGAAGGCTTTAAAAATCCCCCTCCACTTTGAGACAGAGGTAGAACCTATAGAATCCTTACATGATGAGTCTTCTGAGCACACAGAATTTCAAGAACTCATCTCCTTCCCTGGAGAAGATGATGTCTCTCCCTTATAAGGGCACATCCACCCACTGTACATCACCAGTCACTTCAATGGTGTAGAGGATCATCACTATCGTGTCGTCAAGGCTCAGTCATTAACTTAATCCTGACCTAGGAACTTTGAATGATGGGGATATCAGAGGATGATCTAAGTCCCTCTGACCTAAAAATACAAGGTTATGATAGGATGAAATAGATGCCGATCGAAAAGATATTCCTTAAGACTTAGTTTGGTGGCCTAGTTTCCAGCACTGAGTTCATGGTTTTCTCACATTACACCACATAAAACACATTAATGGGCATACCATCGCTACACCGACACATGGATGTCCACTATTCTTATCACCAATGCCTCATGTACTCCCTTAACGGTCGAGTAGGCATATTTCGAAGTGAAACATCTCCATTTTTTCTTGTGAATCCAAATTCTTGGATGTAGACTATTACAAGAGAAAAGACAAGAATATCTAGGCTTGTGAGGTTGAACCTGCTATGGGTACAACAGAACTGTGGACATGCCTAGATGAGTCCTATGCCTTCCTGATCCATCGATTGGAATCCACGACTCTCGATTTGGGGAAATGTTTTATCATCTCTTAAACTAGGGGGAATCACATTCCTAAGTCCAAGTGACACCATAAGATCACCTCGTATTCATATATGTTTTAGGCCTAGGTGATCCTGGAGCCCCTACTCCCGTAAGTTATCGAGATGTCTACCCATTGTTATGGAAATACAAAATACATTCTTGTTTATCCAAGTTTGTATAAAATGAATCAATATGATGAACCACTACTTCTTTGATATCATCTCCTGTGGACCCTTAGGAGGAATACCAGATGGGATCTGATTGACATCTTTCATCACTATGGTTTCGGAAGCACCGGCGACATGGGAATCCCCCTATGTAGTGACCATCGATTCTCAGGATGGCTCCACAAGCCGATCAGGATAGTTTGACATAGAAGACTCACCTCCCCCCAAGGATCCCTCCTTCATAAGTCAATAAGATGATTTAGAATATGAAACTCCCACTTTTGAGGGGGGAGTCTCTCCCACAATAGATGAACTTGTATAGGTGAACCTCAGTAGCGAGATTGTTCTGAAACCAACATTGATCAGTGCCACTATGTATGTCTAAGAGAATCAACAATATATGGACTTCTTGAACAACATCATGATGTATTTTCCTAGAGTTATGATGAGATGCAAGGACTAGATCCTCAGGTCTCCATCAACCGACTCAGACGTCCAGTGAATCATCACAGTTTCAAATAGCCTCCCAGAAAGATGAAACCTTCTCACGATTCCATAATTGAGGCTAAGGTTGATAAGTCCATAAAAGACAACTTCGTAAAATATGTCAAGTACCCTATATGGTTGGCCAACATTGTGCATGTCAGGAAGAAGAGTAGACAGATCTGAGTTTGTATCGACTTCTGAGATCTCAATAATCACGGTCCGAAGGATGATTTTACCATTCCCATGATAGAGTTATTGATTGCTGCCACTACTAATTTCCAGTCCCTCTCCATTATGGATGATTATTTCGGGTATAACCAGATTCGAATGGATCTGGAGGATGAAGTTTTTACAGAATTTAGGGAACCACAAGGTACATTCTGATACTAGGTAATTCCCTTCGGCCTAAAGAATGCAGGTGCAACATATCAGTATGTCATGCATCACATATTTAAGATGATCCATAGGACACTAGTGGAATTCTACGTGGATGACCTGGTGGTCAAATCTCTCTAGTGTCAAAACCATCACAAAGACCTTGATTAAGTATTCATCTTCATTCGTTCTTGATATCTGAAGATAGCCACATTGAAATTTTCCTTCAGGGTCACCTAAGGAAAGTTTCCCAGGTTCATTATCAGATATATAGGTATCAAGATCGATCCAGAGAAGATTAAGGACATCATCTAGATGTCTCCCCTGAGTAACATCTGAGAGGTGTGAGGTTCTCAAGGAATCATTGCCTATTTACGTAGATTTATTTAGAATATGGCTGGAAACTATATGTCCTTATCCCGGATCATGAAGATGGGTGTTGATTATCATTAGGATGGGGAGTGTCAAACTACATTTGAGGAAATCAAGCAGTACCTATCACGTCCTCTGGTTCTGATGCAACCAGGTTCTAGAAAGGTGCTTGTCCTTTATGTGACTGCCCTGAAACGACCTGTCGACACCCTTTTTTCCTAGAAAAACAATGAGGGGACATAGAATAATCTTTAATATCTAAATTACATACTTCTTTATATATATTAGATATTCATCTATTGATAAGATCTTCCATGCATTGGAATTTTCAATACAGAAATTGCGACATTACTTAGATAACCATGTCGTACAACTAGTTTCTCGAGAGGATCTGTTGAAGTGCATCATGCATTGCACCATATTGATAGGTCATCTATCTCGGTGTGAAGTGATCCATTATCTTTTTTATATCAGGTTTTTTCCAAAGAATTCCATCAAAGGACTTGTGTTGTCTAACAACCTTACCGCCCATCCAACTCTAATTGATTAGTCTCTTGAACATGATTTTCATGATGAGGCAATCTTCTCAGTATACCAAGTCGTTCCATGTTGGAAAATTCACTTTTATGGTGCCTTTTGAATGCCAACCAGTAGAAGAATTAATGACTCTAGGATCAAATGAGCGGGCATGGGTATCATCTTCATAACAAAAACACTAAATGTTATTCCATATTAATTATAGGTTTCTTAATGTTTTACAAAAAATGAGGCAGAGTACCATGCTCTCATCACTGGTCTGGAGCTGGCCCATGAGATTAACATTCCACATTTTCATGTTAAATAGGAATCTTAACTGGTCATCAAGTAAATCAACGGAGACTATGTTGTCAGAAATCCGTATCTTGTACCATTATTGGAACGTACCCACCAGTTGATGGACCAGTTCCCATCTCATCCATAGGATACTCATGTCCCTTGTTCGCAGAATGGTCAAGTTTATGACTTGGCCAGCATGGTTTCATCTCTTACGAAACCTGACTAGGATGATTTGATTATTCATGTGGAACACCAGAGGGTCATTTCACTTGTTTCTCTAGATAACGATGATAGCCCATAGGTAAGTCACCTTACCACTAATGCCTTCACATCACGACCCCCAGGCCCCCCTGCCTCAGGTCTGAAAGTAACTCCTGACTCAAGTACACCCTTTGCTAAGTATCTACAGTACGGAAATCTCTAGGAAAATCAAAATGAGAGGGAGAAAATCATGTGTCACGCATTACATTGTACCCTACAGAGTGGTCCCATCCTTGAGTAGATCCTCTACAAAAGCGGGTTTGATGGGGTGATCCTATTTTTCATTCAAAGAGGTGAGATCTGTCAGGTCACACATGAGGTTTGTGCCGGTTCTTGTGGGGCCCATTACACTATGCTAAAACTATCTCACCAGATCTAGAGGTTGGGATATTTTTGGCCCACCATGATTTTTGACTGCATCAAGTTTTCCAAGAGGGTCCATGCGTGCCAAATCCATGCTAATTTTGAGCATCGACTACCAGAACCTCTCCACACTACCATGTACTCTTGGCCCTTTGGGGTCTAGGGACTCGATGTCATGAGACCATATCCACTACCGACATCCCTCCAGTGTAGGTTCATCATGACTGCTACAGAATTATTTTCTAAGTGGGAAGAGGCGGTTCTAATCAAGGAGCTCATGGCCTATTCTATCGTTGAATTTTTGAGATCTAATAACATCTCCCAATTTGGAGTCCCTCACTTTATCCTCAATAATAATATCACCAAATTCCAGGCGGCTGAACTGATGAAGTTGTACACCAAATAAAACGTCCATTTGAACCACACCTCCCCCATCACATAATGAAAAATTGGAAAATTGATGAATTTATCGAAACCCTCTCTATAATCTTGTAGAAAATGGTTTTTGAGAACAAGAAGAGTAGGCCAAAAAAACTCCCCAACACCCTATGGGATATTCAGACAATGACCCATATTCCCAAACAGGTGACCCCACATTCACATATGTATGTAACAGAGGCCTTAATGACAATATAGATTCAATTTTATTCACTATTCATAGATTTTTATGATTAGAATGAATTAGATAAGGTAGCTGAAATCCGTCTGGCTAAATTGGAAGCACTCGATGAGAACAGACTTCATTCCCTGCACAATCTTGAATGGAATGAAAACAAGAAATCCATATCTTTTAACAGGAGATTTTGCCTCAGCTCTTTTTTGAAAGGTGACCTGGTGTTTTCCCAGAGAAAACCAATGATACCTGGTAGGAAACCAGCCAAGCTGGAGCTCAAATGGGAAATACCTTACATCATTGACAAGGTTTAACCCAATGGAATATACTCCCTGGTTACCATGGATAGTGAGTGAATAACTCATCCCATAAATTCCAAATTCCACAAGAAATACTTTTACTAGGAAAAAAGGGTCCTACATGAACTTAAACTATTATATCTAAAATTACATTAAACTGTATGTCATCTTATAGAATCTTAATATGTATCTAGTCCTAGATGACCTTAAATTATTCTGTCGTGTATAAAATTAAACTAATTTATCATCCCACATGCTGATAAACTAAAAAAAGGTCCAAGATCCATGACCATAAATTAATATAAATATGTTTCTACATGACCTTAAACTATTACATCATGCATGAAATTAAACTGCCTTATTGCCTTATGTGACAATAAACTACAACATGGTCCTAGCTCTATGACCTGAAACTAAGATCTCCCTACATCAATTATCCCACAAGACATAAAATGAACCTTCATGAACTATGTATGTATTTAATCCCATCCCCATGGTATACGTAAGAATACTCAGACACTTTGTCTTAGAGTCTATCCCCAAAAATTATTCTTTTTGGCTACCCCCTAGGTGTATCTCCCTTGGAGGATTGCACATGGTACCCGGTATGCTACTTTGGCCCCATTTGTTCCAGGTTTACGATGAACACACCATGATCCTCTCATGTTCTTCAATTCTATCATGTCCTCACCACACAACGTTAAATTGCATGGGCCTTTTATAACTACATTTGGATTGATTCCCATCCTCATGGGATACATAAGAATTCTCGGAAATTTTTGTCCATTGGCCCAACCCCAAACCTTTGATCACTCCATTGGTCTTCCCCCAGACGAGATACCTCCCCAAATGCATGGTGTGACGTGGGATTATGTATTCATTCATGTCACGTATTTCATGACCGCACCAAGTATTCCCCTCCTTGGAGGTGTACACTCATCTTTTTTCTTTACATAATGATGATAAACTAAACAACACCGCAGAACTATCTATGTCATGATTCACATCCTCATGGAATATGTAGAAATGATAGGACATTTTGTCTTCAACTCTAGCCCTATTTACCCCCTCATATATCTAGCCCCTTGGCTTGAGTCCTCCAAGGGGGGGGGTATGTTGTGTTGTATGGGATTATTTCCCCATTCACATCATTTTTGTAACATCAACAGCCCATTCATCTCCCTCTTAAAAGCTCTTCCTCCCCCTATTCTCTGTTCAACTTTTCTAGTTTGTTTATCTTGAATACAACACCTTGACCCCCTTGGTAGTTATACATCACACCCAAGAGCACTCTAGTTTAGGACTGAGAGTGTTGGGTTCAATATAGACATGTTATCTCTCAGTTTAATGGTTCATGTTCCCATTTATTTGGGATTTCATCATCTATCACCTTTAAGGGACCCCTGAACAGTATGGATTCTAGGCCTCAGGGCTCTCCTACAGTTTTAGGCCAACGTCCCCAAGGGTTTTGGATGACATTTTCAATAGGTCATGTGTTTCTAACATGGACTGTGGTTGACCCTCATTTTTCTATCCCCATGCTAGGATAAAGTGAAACATATACTATGTTTCAAACATGGTCAACAACTATCCTCCACCATCACACCACCCCCATTAATCCTTGAATATCAGTTTCAGGATTCACATTCTTCCCCATTTCATCATTTCCAAGTGGAATTATGACACTGTTGGTGCAATCCCTCATTGCGCATTTTCACATTTAGATGACAAAGCCACAATTTGGCATTATTCATGGGTCCACATCAATTTCCCCTTTGTGTGTACTCCATGTGTGGAGAATTCATTCTCTTCCCTTATTTCCCATATCGAGTGTAGCTCACATGGGCTTAGGGATTTGGTCGAGGTTTGTGCCATTTTAGAGGATTCTATTATTAATATTGTTTGAGCTCTATGAACATACAACTATAATCTTTCTACATCCTTGCTGCAAGATGTAAAACTTTATGATAATCCTAGAACTACATACATCTTGATCACCATCCTTTTGGGATACGTAGGAGTGCCTAGACATCTTGTGTTCATATCCAGCTCTAGTTCCAATAATTACCTCGTTCACTCAAACTTTTGGCCCTGACCTTCATATGATTGTGTGGTGTGGTGTGTGTGGGATTATGTCCTCATTCGCGTCAGATTTTCAATAGCCGCACCACGTACTCCTCTTATGGGAGGTAGTATCTACTACTTCTTGTCCATCATGACATCTAACCACACCCTTAGAATTTTGTATAACATGATTCCAATCCTAATGTGATACATAGGAACAACAAGAAATTTCATCCAAGGGTCCATCGCCATATTATCTAACCTTTTCTAGCCCCTTGGCTAGAGGTTTCTTCCTCGTAATTGCACATGGTGTGGTGTGCGCTTATGTCCTCATTCGTGTTGGGTAATATTTATCACTCCATGAACATCCCCCCTTAAAACCTCATTTATCCTATATTTTTCCATGACATATGAATTTAAACCATGATGCCTAGTCTCACATGAATTTAAACTGTTACATCCTTACTACAAGATGTTATAATGCAGGGGTTGGCCCTATCATATAACCCTTACTAATGACATTATCATCCTGGCCGCATGATGAATGATGGAACCATAATGTGATGTCCTCACTCTGGGGGGACATCATGTATGGTATTCACCATACCATTTTTCAATGACTTCATTTGGCTTTATTCCTATATCTCAACCTGGATTATCCATCCAAGGCTCGCTTCTCCACAAAAAAAATACATCCATCCTCAAGAACAAACAAGATCCATCAAATGCCGCTTCATTTGGTTCGTGGGACAGATCGACATGATATTAGTTTTCCTAGAATTAGTACCTTACCAATATGATTATATAAATATTTTTGGATTGATTCCCATATTCATGGGATACATAAGAACACCTAGAAATTCTATCTGTAGGTCCATCCCCATGAATCTTAAATCATGTACCCCTTTCTTCCAGCCCATTGGCCAAAACTCCTTTGGGATCATGTGGTCTGACGAGTACCTCTTGGGTTTTCATTCACATCAGTTTTTGAAACAACAGAAACATTTTTATCCTTTGTCTCTCCCTATATTTGTCAATGTTATATGACCTTATAATAAGATATCATTATGGGAACTATGCTTTGGGTTCGACTACTTTGCCACCTTAGGAGAATTTCATTAAATCAGGTCCCCTATTAATGGTCCGCCCTGTGACCTTAAGGTAGGAGTGTGTGACACCCAAACCCTTGTCATCAGAAAAGGATTCGATGTCCTCTATATGACAAGTCTCATTGGTGTACTCAAATGTGGCATGGAAAAGAGTCAAAGGTGTCAAATTTTTAGACACACACCCCCTCGTTTCGTTTCAATTCTTCATAAGACATTATTTAGACCCACATCCTCTTCCACATATGAGTGTGATGCCCTTTATGGCCTAGTCTCATTCCACATTGTCTTACCTACTGTCTTGGGCCAACACCCTTCAAGACCTTAGACGAAATTTGTGACAGGTCGTGTGTTTCGAACATGGTCAGTGGTCAACCCTCATTTGTTTTTCCCAATTCCAGGATAACATGAAACATATAATTTTATTCTATCATGGTCATAAGTTATCCTCAACCATCACACCTCAATCATTGTGATTCATATATCGAGTCTCATGATTCACATCTTTCCACCCCAATATGTTTAAATGGAATTCCGACACACTCAGTTCTTCTCCCCCACACTTCTATGTGTGTTAAGTAGGCGTGTCTGTAGTAGTGGGAGTTCACTCACCTAGTAGTCCATCACTCCTAATGTGTGCCTCCCCATACCTAGGAAATGCTACTATTACTCTGTGTTTCCAACATCGAGCACGAATCACGTGGGCTTAATAGTTTTGGTGGGGTGTGTACGGGTGCATCTGTAACACACAGTCCTATCGTCCAACATGATGTTAAACTGTAATTCTAGAATAGTGCATGGATGGATTACTATCTTCATTGGATACACAGGAATGCCCAGATGACTAGCCTCGAGCCTAGTCCAGTTTTCACCTTCAGTATCTCGACTTAAGGTCTCCCCCAGTATTAGATAGTGTGGTGTATACTCTTATGGTTTTCATTCACATCAGGATATGTACCGTACTATGTATTTACTTTTTGCATAAGCATGTCCCCAGTGAATGACTTTAAAATGCGGCCCTACCCTAAACAAATTTAGGATTCCCATTCTATGAATGGGATGTGTCAGATTCCTCACCGAAGAGGATTCCCCTTACCATTGTTGGTCTTTGACTACTCGATGCTTGATAACTAAGTTTGGCTTGATTCTCATCCTTATGGGATACAAAGAAACGTACAGACAACTCGCGTTGGGCCCATCCATGGTATATCATTCGCCTTGACATGGCATAAAACCAAAATGCATCCAAGACCATCACTAGATAGATCCTTTACGAAAGCAAGTTTGATCCTTGATCAGACCAATGTGTCCACCTAAAGTGTTCTCATCATGGTGTCATAGTATCAAGAGTATTAAACCCCATTTCAATAATCCATCACTTCACCATCCATGATTTGTATGCCCTTTATTCATACCCTCTTCCCATTTCACGTCTAAAGGAACCCCTTAAAAGTATCGATACTCAGCTTATGGATCTCCTACTATCTTGGGATATCATTCTAGAAGACTAATTAATGACATTTTGAGGAAGGTATTATATTTCAAACATGGTCAGTAGTCAACCATGAATTGTTATCCCGTTTTAGGCTAACGCAATAAGGATTCTGTGATTATAATGAAACCAATAGTTATCCTTCATTTTAACAAAACCACCACTATGTTATTAATTTTGGGTATTGTGATTCACACATCCCATTCCTCTAGGTTCGAATTGATTCTAACTCCCCCTGTGTTACTCATCTCATGCACTAGAGCACATTAAAGAAATAGTGGCTCGACTGTTATGAGTACTTCATTCTCCTGTCAGGCCCCCCTCTTTCTCCCTAGAATCTCAGATTGGTCATTTATACCTTATATTCACAAAGATCGGTTAGCACTCTCATATTTAGATTAAGTAACAATATGTTCATCCCTTTTTTCTCACATCGGGCACGACCCACATGAGCTTTGGGAGTGATTGTTGGTTACTCCACAGTTATCCTTGAGATGTGATAATTAAAATAAACAAGAAAGTATATAATATGTATATTCATGTAGTTTGGGATAAGAAGAAAAAGGGAGAAGTGTTTATAGGTTTGGTCAAAACCCATCCCTTATAGGTCATTCCCTTTGATGGATTATTCCAGTGCTACCACACTCTGGCTTGTAGCCTCCAGAACTACTTCCCACTCCTTGAGCTACCTATATTCGTTAGTATCTATGGAGCAGAGCTTTTTACTTATGATATTAATTTTCTCCCAGTCATCTTGAAATCCGCCTATTGATGGTTTGATCACACTACTCTCTCTTGGTCTTTGTCCTGGTAGGCCTTCGACCACATGATAATCTCAGATTAGTCTGCAATGAATATAGATTTTACATTTTCCTATTCTTCAAGGAACCAAACTTCTCACTCAACCTCAAGCAAATTTAGTATGCTCATAGATCAATTATAGCATTAGTCAATGATGAGACGTTGGCTGCTCTCCTATACCTTCTCAATCATGTAATCACGGATCATTGCATGAAGGTGATGAAAATCCACCCCTCTTGTGCAGAGAAGGTGCAACCAGGTGTACAGTAATCCTATTCAGGGTACCCAATCAACTATTAGATGTATTATAAAACTACCAATACACTTCAACCCCTTGTTTCATGTCATACTACTTTCTTCAGCTTCTTCAAGATCAGAATCATCCACCACCTCAGGGTCTGCAGAACGATATTATGGAAAAGTATCCAGAAGATCAGTTGTAGGGTCCCCCTATGGATTTTCTCCCAAGGGGTTAGGATCTTTATCATGTGGGAGAACGTCCTCTCTCATCTATGTTTCAGTGATTTCTCCCCTACAGACATTGGATCCCACCTCAAAAATGATGTCACTGGTGTTCACAACCCCCTATTTGTTAGCTTCTTGGAACATCTCGGGCTTGGAAGCGGGTTTTGATTGGATTGGTTTGGTCACCATCAGATTCTCTATAGATGTTCTAGATTCAGAGGCCTACCCTACCTCAACTATCACGATTACTAGAAAAACAATGAATATGTTGATCAGCAGAGCTCTCTAATGATAAATATGAGCGTTTGAGTAATGAAACATACAAGAGATAAATGCATCAGCCTCCGACATTTCAGTTGCTGTAGGAGTTGTCACTATATGATATCCTTCAGTGATTGTTAGTCCAATAATAGATGTAGGCTCCCCAACTTGTTCTATCGGTACGTACTCAACCCCTCAGATAGAACATGCCAACCAGTGCCAATATGGGTTTGAACTGATGAAAAATATGATTAATGATTACGAATGATGAAAAGAGGAATGTTTGGGAGAATAATTAAGTATAACTTGAGATGCTCATCCATTTCCATATCATATCTAGAAACCTCGTTCCTCTCCCAATAAATCCTTGGGTGGGCAATCCCATAAGGATATTCACCTCCAAGATCCTCTTTAGCTTCACTGATTCCTTCTTCTTTTTCTTCTTCTTCCTCTTCTTATTCATATTCTGATTCACATTGATCTACATCCTCATTACCATCATCATCTTCAGATGACATTTGTTATGGATTATGCTCCTGGTCTATCATCACATTTACTAGGAGAGGTAGTTCATAGCATAAACCGCGCTAGTGTGCATATACATCTAGGGCCATAAAATATGTGTGCCGATAATTAAAGTTCAACCTGTCATCAATCTGATTGAGTATAATTTCTAGTGGTTGTATCCCAAATCATACCATATTTTTCTAAACGGCTACGGTGCTCATTGACTATTATAGGGTCAACCAAGCTGACCATACAACAGGGAATATTGTGTCCTCAGAATGTTAAACCAGATACCTTATCTGCTTCCAAGGAAGCTCCCTAGATTCTCCACGAGTTTGTTTCTGAGCCCCTCTCCCTCCAGATGATAGGGGTATGGCCCACCACATGATGTCCCTGCTGCCGAAGTTCCAGCATGTACTGACCTAGTTTCCCATCTTGTTCACAACCTCTCCTCCCCAAAGGAACATTATCTTCCCTCTCACCTAAATTGTTCCACACTAGCCACCTTGAGCTTCTAGACTCACATCCACATGATCCCTTCTGGATATGCCACCACCCAATGCTTGGCATATTTAATTGAGAGGCCAATGTCAACTCCATTGGGGGAAGGGTAATTACCTAACCAGATCCATAGGTTTTGAACATCAACAAAATTTGATGATGAATGAAAGTATTATCCCAAGAAATTTGTATAAACCTTATTCGGAATTTGTTGGAGGAATTCAAACTGTCGACAAAACAATGGAGACATATAAGGCTAAAAAATAATTTCCCCATCATCCCAGGCCACAATCACCCCATCTCGGATGCTCTGCATGTATTTTGTTTTCTCTAGAGAGCCCTATCCACCATCCATCATCTGGTATTCTCGGGTGGGGAATAGATTAATAGTGAAATTGGTGTGATTAAAATTCATAATACTTATCCCCTCTTTATTGAGCATCAATGACATGAACCTGACAATGATTTACATGGAAGGTCGCAGGCCATTGCCTTGTGGACGAATGGAATTTGGAATTGTGTACCCACCGTAGTGACCTGAGATCCAACCATAAAGGATTTGGAAAGGGTCATAGATTCTCCTTGGTGATCCCCCTCTCAGAATATTCTCTAGAATAGCATAGAGATGGTCCAGCCCATGGACCCCTAGGTAAGACCTCTGATTGTATTCCAAGATTCTTTCCAGCAATAATGTTTTTGGGCAGACTGCCATCCTTGTTTCCCTTATTGGCAGAATCCAAAAACTTAGGAATGTTGTAAGAAATCCATCATATCATACATTCAAGTATCAGCTTTCATCACCACTAAATCCCCTATATTGGTATCATTCCACCCCAAGGATCATCCAATATGACCCTCTCTTGCTCCTTTGCACCGCTGTCAGACACTATTTTCCTCGCCCCAACATCTTGGTATTCAGGTAGTTATTAAGAAATAGGGTAAACCACTTGGAATAGGTGATGTATTTTAGGATTTCCCTGACCTAGATATGCTCCTTTGTTAACTATAACAGATTCCATGTCAGGATGGGAGTATGCAACCTGTCCCCCTTTATATTTTCTATGGGAACAAACTCATTGTACAGATGCCTATCCAATGGGATTCCCCCAATGAAGTGAACATACAAGAGACTTATTCCAACCTCCCCATGACTAAGATGGAAGGTTTTGGTATCAAGGTACCACTAGATAAACAACACCATCCCGAGTTATTGATGGCGGTAAAAATGGAACTGTGATGTCCACACCGCCTCGAACAACCCGATGTGCAATAGTTCTACACAAAACTAATAACATGACTAGAATAACAAATACTCTAATGCCCAATAACTTGAGAAATTGCCTCCATACCTCAGGTACCAGTCTTGTAGCACACCCTTGGTCTCATCGGTGATGCTCTGTTTAAAGGTACTTGTGTAATAAGCCATAGAATCCTCGACAACCGTCCTGATTCCCAAGATGTTTCTGGTCCTTGGATTTAGTACAGAGATGGCCATATTCCTGGTTTATATGGATGGATAACCATTTTTTATGTTGTTGTATCGGGAAATATCATCATCGCACGTCACCCATGACCGTGGTGTATCGACTTAAAATCCTGGCACAGGTACCTCTTCTAAAATACCAAAATCTGATATCGATAGGTTATCAGATAGCACACAATCCTTCTGGGATTGGGTTAGTATTTTAAACAGAGCATGGATATTAAATATAACCTTTATGTAACCATAAAACATAGGGTTTTCAATCATTTCCACCCTCTGAGATGCATATACAACTTCTCTCCCAGTGTCACTCTGATCAGTAGCCATTCTTTTTTTGGTAATGTCTTGAAAAAACCAAAGATCCCACGTGGAAAGACCAGTGTGTTGTGCAAAAAATTAGATGGTGGTGTGAAAAACCAAGAATTTGGTGTGGTAAATGTATGTTTTATGAAAAATTGTGACCAATGTCAAGGAATTCTGTGCAACAATGGTCTGATTCCACACAAAGGCAGGTGAGTTTTCTCGCACACGAGGGCTTCAGAGCTTATCGAGCGAGAAGTCCTATACGGACCATGGGACCCCCTGAGGGTTTTTATAGGAATAGATGGGATTTTCCTTATGTGAAAAAGATTATGTGCCACATGTGATATTTTCCACACACCACCTCAAAGGGGATAATCGTCTCAATGTTTCCCTATGAATATGATCTTTGTGCCCCCTTACAGATCCGAACCCGAGGGGGCATTTCTAGATTCTGAAATCCGCCAATGGCCCCCAGATAAAATTTTAAGAAAACCAAAGGCATATTTTGACTGATCATACTGGTCCGAGATAGGATGAAATTCTTCTTTGAAAATCGATGAAGTGTGTGCAAAGATTCCCAAACGATGAACAAGTTTGCGCACCCAGGAGAATTTTTTCACACGGCGTAGAAAGTTCTGTGTGGTTGATAGATGGGCCGAATTATCCATGAAGTCCGAAATCCATGCACACCTAAATCCCCTGATCACCTATAAATAGAAGGGCACCCCCTCACCTTCAAACCTAATGAATTTGAACCATCTTCCTTGTGTGCAGTACACCACTTCGATGCACAAAATGATGACTTTCAGGTACATTTTTTTCCACGATAGGTCTCCTAGGGATCTAACATCGTCTAAATCCCCTGTGTCTTGAACCTCACATAGTTCCTTTATTGATTGTCCAGTTGTGTTCATGTCTATTCATTTGCGCTCATTTCCCCTTTCTTGTGCGCAAACCTCAGCCTCTTGCACACAAGGCTCTTCTATTGCACGTAATCCTCCTTCAATTCCTCACACACATCCTTTATCAACGCAACTTGGATTTTTGCACGCAGTAGTTCCAATTTGTGCACCTATTTAAATCAAACCCTTTCTTTTATGCACAATCATCACTCCTTATGCACTCCATGTGTCTCCCTTACCCTAATTTATCATGTTCGAGCCCCTCATATATCTGACACCTCTATTGTACACACCCTTCTCCCATATGACCCTCTAGGTTTGTGTGGAGTGATTTTAAGGTACGTTGGCCTGTTCTTTACATTACGTTTCTTATCTTTATCCTTCTCCACATAGGAACAATAATGATTATTTCTTCTTCGAATAGCCATGCTAACATGATACCCTCAATGGATCACTCCAAACACCCCCACACTATTGCATTTCTAGTATCTTCGCTTCAACAAGGGTTAAATGGTACCGGTAATGTACGTCCTATGGGTGTGGAGTGAGGACTTCTCATCCAAGTTGCATGACATTAAACATCCAACAACTATTGTCCTCAGCAGATGACGTTAAATAAGGGCCTTTCCCCATGAATTATACACAGGGGGCTCCATCTCGGACATTCTCCATGCCCACTTGTCTCCACATGAGTGAGATCTTCCTCACATGGAATGAGATCCTCTTTCGTGGAATGACTTCTATTGGTGGGGAATTTCTACCATCTTGGTGTAATCCCCTATCCTTTCTTTCTAGAGGTAACATCGCTTCTCCCCCTATATTATTCTATGCCAAATACTAGAGGTGAGAGGGTCCAGACCTTTATTACCCATCCCCTTTCCCTATCGTCATTGTCGCCATCAGGCCTCCATCCTAGAGTAAGTCCCAATCTCTACATTAATGGGCCACTAACCACACATAATCCCCATGTTTCCTCTTTGGGCCACTAACAACGTGTAAGCCCCTCTCCACTTCTCACAGACACACCATTTGTGACATGATCATCAGGTATTTACGGCCTCTTGTTTCTCACACTGAGAAAGAATCACATGAGATTATAGACAGCACCTCGACATCACTCTCGGGCCTCCCCAGAGAATAATACCCAATTCCCACTTTTTACCAATGTGGAATTGGATCCTTTTCATCTAGACGTGGTACGTAGGAAGCCTCCCTGAGGTTCAATCCCAACACCCATCAGTCTTGACCACTTCAGGTTGGTTCACCTTCCTCCCACATGATATTAAATTGTATCAACCATCTCGAACTATGTAGACTTTAATCCTTTCCCCTTCCAAAAAAGCTACAAAGGCTGCCACTTGAAGGTTCAAAACAAACACCTCCATTGGTTTTGGACACTTCACATCGGTGCACTCTCATCCTGCATGGCATCAAACTGCATTTACCCTCCAAACTATGTGGATTTTGATCCCTGTCTCCTAGAAAAGGCTCATAGGATGCCTCCATTATGTTAAATCCCAATTAGTGGTAATCCGTTATGTTTCCTCATCCAACGGTAAGTCGTGGTGACCCCAATCAGCATTAATCTGTTGTGTTACCCCATCTAGTGGTAACACATTGCACCCAATCTAGTGGTAATTCATTGTTATACCCATCCCGTGGTAAGACATTGTGATCAATGTCCATTGGTAAGACATTTTACCCCATCTAGCGACAAGTTGTTGGTACCTCAATCAGTAGAAATTTGTTGCATTCCCTAACCAGTCTTAAGTTGTTGTAGTCTGCAATTGACAGTAAGCGGTTTTAATCCCCTTTGTTGGGAACCATATCTTTATTCTTTCCCCAGGGAATCAAACCAACTTGGGTTTATAACCACATGTAACCCCTATTATATTTTTGAGTCATTATTCTATGTGTACACTCCGATTCTACACCCCCATCCTGAACTACGTGGACATTGATTCCCTGCCACAAGGATATGTAGGAAGTATCATCAACCCTCAAGATGAATATATTTGTCATTCTCATGTTGGTTCCATATAGTTCTCCATCCACTTCTCCCAACCATCCCTATCCATCTTGATCCTTTCCTGGGTTCCCACATCCTAGTGAGATCATGTCACCCACTTTCGTGTTGCTCCTTGCAGTAGTTAGGTAACTTACCATGCATCAGCCCAACATCAGTGTACACTCTCAGGGTCACACCCATATAATCTACTTCCATCTGTGTTCTGATCAATCCGATCTATCTCCACTATAAGTTCAACTCACGGCGTACCCGGTGTAAAACATGGTAAGATGAGGAAAATCTCGGAGACATGTCTATGGAATATAATTCTCTGCACTCAACATGGGCTTCCTCAGGCTTCCATGCCCTCAAGAAGCCTTATCATAAGGGGAAAATCCAAATGCACCACTGTTTCAGTGTCTTGACATGCCCGATATGTTTGACGTGACCACTCCCCTGAACAAAGGTTGCGGCCCTAGCTGGAACACATGGAAGGCCCAAATAAGAGCAGGGTAATTAAATGGCATCCAAAAAGACATGGAACTGGGAAGAGTTTCACAAACAATGCCATAAGTACATGAGGGTGACCCTGACTAGGTAACGAGATCTGATGAGGAATCCATGGAAGAAGATACCTACATCACATCAACCCATTTAGATCAAGAAGAAAATGTCCCTGAATAAGGGACAAATTTCATTTTCCTTTAGAAAGTGGGAACGTGGGGAAATAGTCATCACGTTCTCAACATACATATGCACACCCTGACGAAAGAATAAAAAAAATACTCAATGTTATTTATTTATTTAGATAGAAGAAAAAAATATTTTTTAGTTACTGTATTCATTTTCAATAGAGTTCTCATTTATGTATCATGTTAACAAATACTACTAAACTAATCTAATAATTAAGATTAGATTCCTTGTAATCATGCCAATTTAATTAATAGCAGAAAAATCCTCTGGTTTATAGGGTCAGGGTGTTGTAGTTAGTATCAATATGTGTTTATTAGTAGCATTGGGAACATTATTTTGAAAACAATTCGGTATAAAACATTTCCCTAAGATAGAATTTGAGGATAAGCGTTGAAGAACATAATAGAATATTGGTAAGCTAGAGATTATGTGGGTCTTCCTAGATATGAATACTTGTCTGTATACTTGAAGTGGGCACTGTTCTGGAATAGATTTATCTTGGAGTAACAACACTGAAAAGGTGTTCCGGGCCTAACTCCGGTTAAACCAGTCAATGAAAATGGTCTTTACTACAGCCCTGGTTTGACATTATCGGTGGATATACGTGGCAAAATTTACATTTTCTTTATAAACTATTTTTATTTTTTGTAAATAAATAACCTAGGTAAAAAGAATGATGTATTATATTGAAGATAAAGTGTTATGATTTAGGATTACAAGGGAAGATAAAACGGTTAAACCTTAGACTATAGAAGGAACAATTTTCTGTATGTATTTTGGGGATTAAATAATAAAATTATTGTCGTATTTTAGCATTTGTATTTGGGATATATAAATCGTGAAAAATCTACGGAATGTTCGTGATTTTAGAAGCATATGTTTTAGTTGAAAAGGTTATATGAGGAATAATTATTTTACATTTATATAGACATAAGTTTTAAGTTTTTGATAACCTTTAGGGTTCATATTATCAGTGATGACATCATACTAATAGTCAAATAAGATTATGGGACTTTGTAAAAGAATTTTTTTTTGAAAACTATAGTTAAAAGGTTATTTAATGATTCAATTTCATGGATTCTTATTAGGATTATTTCTAAAATTATATTAATATTTTTTTATAAATATAAAACATGTATTCAGGGTGAGAACCCATCAAATCTTGCAAGGACATGGGGCTTGAACCCATGACCGAAAGAGGATAAGGGTTTTGTGCCTACCAATGGGCCACACAATGTCTTAGTTAATGTATAATTATTTAAAACACTTGAGGAATAAATAGTAATGATGAACCTATAATTTTTATTTTTTGGTTTTAGATATTAATATATTAGCCATATTGATTTTGGAGAATTGTTAGAGACAAATTGTGTAGCACCCCAAGCATCCACAATACGTTTCCCTTTGAATAAAGCAATAGCTTGCATTGTACACAACTTCGAGACTCTAACACACCGCGACTAATCAAAGAAGCCGTTATGAATAGTAATACCTGCTTTTTGAAATTTTATAAATTTTATCTTTCAAAATGGAATTCATATTTGGATTCAGAATAACAAAATTATCCTAGGGTGAATTTTTGGTATTTTTCTAAAAACATTCAATTCCTAATGAATAGTGAAAAAACACCGAGTTATAGTTTAAAATAGAATTTTTATTTAAATAATTATTTATTTTATTTAAATATAATTAAGGTCAAAATAGATACATAATCCCTATATATGTTCAATGTTATTCATTGAATTTAGTTTAGAATCATTTTATATATGTAAAAATTTTATGGAACATTTCACCGTCTTTTACCCACCTCCTAGGAGAATTTGTAAATTCACATAAAACTTAATTTTACCGCTTCTATGAGTGGAATTTTAAAAATATGAGAGACATGGTTAATATCAAGGAGTAAAATTTCGTTCAATGAGATAAAAATAATTTTTTTTGAATAGTAACTTTTTACTTTTATTTACCACAATTAAAAGTAAATTGGGTAATTAAGGGTAAAAATGATATTAATATTACCCTAACACATGTCCTAATTCTATTGGACAAGTGTATCTCGACCAAAAACAATTTTAGGAATAAAATATTATCTTTTAGGTCCACTTAGATTATATTAAGACATTTATTATTATTTAATTCCAAGAAGAGTTAAAAGAGTTAAAATCAAATTTTAATTACTAAAACATTTTTAATATAGGGTTATACATAAGATATATTATATTATAAATATTAGTTGGAAAGATAAAAATATTTCCTAAATAATGGTAGTTTATTTATAATTTTTAGAAATTAAATAATTTAATTTATTTATGACACAATGGTGATGCATTAATTACCTAATTAATGAAATAATAAAATAATTGATATTATAAATATCAAATTAAATGAAATTTGAGAATTTTTATGAACCACACTAATTTATAGGATAATATGACATGTTAGGATTGATTTAATTAACTCATTTTTAAGTAATCATGCTGTTTTGATTTTCACAGAAATCAAATTTCAAATAGTGTCAAAATTGACATGAAAGAGTTTTTAAAACAAATATTACATTATTAATTCATATTCTATTCCTAAAAATCTAAGGTTCGGCCGAAGGAATTTTATCATGATATGTGTATCATTAATGTACCCCTTTGTGGTCTCTAGGAGGTATATAGTAAGTTTATTAACTATATAATATAAAAATACAAAGAGACAAGGTAAATGTCAAACTAATTATCTAAGAGTGAAAACTAAAATATAAGGTTAAAAATGTGACCCGAACCTATCTAAAAACTATTATATGAGTTGTTTTTGACCTATACCCACCTTAAACATTATATAATACACCTTTTATCCATTATACACCGAATATGAATTTATTAAAAAATAATATTTCTAGATTTTCCAAAGGATCCCCTCACCCCTCTTATAAAACAACACTCCCCCTTCTCACTAATTCACACCTTCAAAGCCATTTGGATCAGCCAAAATCTTCCCAAATAACATCCCAACTTCCATAACTTTAACCTATAGGCCTTAGTTTTATCATAAATCCATATTAAGGATCCATTTTGATCAAATCAAAAGGAAGAACCCGAAGAAGAGGTAACGTTTTCACCACCGTCTTTCAAGTTCCATTCTTCTTCAACTTATTCTTTCTTTATTACTTACATTATAAAATTATAACTCCAGTATCTAATATATACTTTGATGTTATTATAAATATGGTACAACCATATTCAGTATTCTATCCATCCATTGAATGAAATTTCACCATACGTGCGTACATACGGCTTACCATCTCCACGGCGTGGTGTAATTGTTATTCAATAAATTATTATTTGGATGGGTATAATAATGATGTGTAATTCATGTATATAATAAATATAACATGACAATAATTCTGTGTATATTATATACCATCCAATTATATATTATTTTAATATCAAAATAATGATATTGTCACTCGTGCGTACGTACGGACTACCGTCTCCACGAAGGCGATGAGATTCATTCCCCATCGTATCCATTCAAGTCTAATTCTCATTTGATGATTAAAAATAATGTTTAAGGACATGATATCATTATGTATATGAATAATATAAATCATATCCATAACAAAAATGACTTATGTAACAAAACATATAAAAGAAAAACAGTAAGTTAACACCCGAAACGATGACAATACTAAGATATTCTTATCAAATCAATGTTAAAAGATCATATATGATATCATATTAATGTAAATGATTCTTGTATAATTTAAAAACAATTATATCACCAATATACAGGCGGTTAACCTACCCTCAACCAAGGAAAATTACAAGGTAAGGGGTAATTTCACAATCTCTTCATTATCCGAGGTTGTTTATACGTAATTATCTACTGGGACCTCTTTATCATCGACATCCATGTTTCTTAAAAATGTATTTCAAAACATTCTTACTATTTTACAAAATATGGGTTACATTAATTTTTACCCTTTTTGACTTTTTATAATAAGTTTATAAAGGAATATTTTCGTCATTTTCCAAACAAGGTCCTTTTTAACCTTTTTGAAAGAATTAATGTAAAAATGACTTTTTTTAACTTATACGGTAGGTGCAGATATTTTCCGCTGTTATAAAATCCTCAAAGCCTCCCATAAAAGTTTATAAGAATATTTTTAAAGTAAATTTTTTCTTTTATAATTATGTGACTTTTAAATGATTTCAAAAAAAGAGACATTTCTCTCAAATAGTTTTGATTCTATCTTTTTCAACATCCTTTGGTGGATTTTAAGCTTATTTGAAGTTTAGTTATTATGATACAAATCATCCATACTATATTTAAGGTTTTGTGATATGTTTGAATATGGATGAGTTATTTTTATGCCATTAATGGTTTATGATTAATGTTTTGGAATTCTGTATGCTAGTTTTAATACGAATTTTTAGGTTATATTTCATCATCTTCTTTAGATGAATATGTTGGACTGGTATGTTTCGGGTTGGGGACTGGTAAAAGCAAGCCCTCCGGGTTGGTGTCCGGTTATTAGAGGCACTCCGGGTTAGTGTCCGGTTATTAGAGGCACTCCGGGTTGGGTTTCGGTTACAGTTATCCTTTAGGTCTTGGCACGAGGCCTTGACACAGAAATTAAAGTTTGGCATTATGCATTCCATCATTATGAAAGTGGTTATTGATATTGCATGTGATTATTCGACTAATAGAATATCTGTAACAACACGAGATTTTATAAGATATAGTATTTTTTAATTTCTTTCATATATTCTGTTGTATGCTACACCAAGATTATCTTTCACTATACGCAACACCGTATTTGCTAACAATATATGCAACACTAATCTTGGATCGTGTTACACACAATTTCAAATTTGTTTGATAGTAGTTATTCTACGCAAAATTGAGTGTATATATATATATATTCAATGTATAAATGAAATATAGTTGGATTTTGTTATATTTAACAACAAAGGAGTCTTGCACTAAATACAACCCTAACATGGATTTCATTACACGCAACTGCGACCTTCCACGATAGCATGTGTTTTACGCAATCCCAAGTTTCACTAAACGAGATATTATTATAATATTATTATGAACTAGCTGTTATGAATAGTAATACCCACTTTTTGAAATTTTTCAAATTTTATCTTTCAAAATGTACTTCATTTTTGGATTCAGAATATCGAAATTAGCCTAGGGTGATTTTTTGGTATTTCTCTGAAAACATTCAATTTTTGATAAATAGTGAAAACACAAGGTTACTATTTAAAAACCGACTTTTTATTTAAATAATTATTTATTTTATTTAAATTTAATTTAGATAAAAATTGATACATAATACCTATATAAGTTAAATTTAATTAATTAGAGTCATTTTATAATAATTTTAGATATATAAAACTTTTATTGAACTTTTCACCATCTTTTACCCACCTCCTAGGAGAATTCGGAAATTTACATAAAACATAATTTTACCGCTTTTGTGAGTGGAATTTCGAAACTCTGAGAGACACAGTTACTATCAAGGACTAAAATATGGTTCAATGTGATGAAAATAATTTTTGGTGAATAGTAACTTTTTACTTTTATTTACAACGGTTAAAAGTAAATAGGGTAATTACGGGTAAAAATGATATTATTATTACCCTAACACATGTACTAATTCTATTGGATAAGTGTAATTAGACAAAAAAACCTTAGGAATAAAATATGACCATTTAGGTCCACTTGGATTAAATTAGGACATTTATTATTATTTAATTCAAAGAAGAGTTAAAAGAGTTAAAATCAAAGTTTAATTACTAAAACATTTTTAATATAGGGTTGTACATAAGATAAATTAGACTATAAATATTTGTTAGAAAGATAAAAATATTTACTACATAATGGTAGTTTATTTAAAATTTTTAGACATTAAATAATGTATGTTATTTATGACAAAATGGTGATACATTAATTACCTAAATAATGAAATATTAAAATAATTGATGTTATAAATACCCAAATTAATGTAATTTGAGAATTTTTATGAATTAAAATAATTTCATAGGTTAATGTGACATGTTAGTATTTAATAAAGTAACTTTTTTAGAACTAATAATGATTTTATGATTTTCATAAAAAATCAATTAGAAAATAGTGTCAAAATTGACATAAAATAGTTTTTAAAACAAATATTATATTATTAATTGTTATTATATTCATAAAAATCTAAGGTTCAGCCAAGATACTTATATCATGATAGGTGTATTATTAATTGACCACTTGGGGGTCTCTTGGATATATATAGTATGTTTATTAACTGTAAATATAAAAATACAAAGTAACATGGTAAATGTCAATCTAATTAACTAAGAGCTAAAACTAAAAGATAAGGTTAATATAATGACCAAAACCCGTCCAAAATATATTTGTTGAGAGTATTTAGACCCATAGCCACCATATATTTTAAATAAATCAATTTGGATATATTAAAAACTGAATATGACTTTATTATAAAATAATATTTTATGTTTTTCCAAAGGTGCCCCTCTCCTCCCTTATAAAAAGGGCACCCCTTCCCCCTTATCTTTACACCCATTTGAGCCTTGAAGCTCGGCCAAACCCTGTTCATTTGTCTTCTACACATCCCTAGAAACATTATAGAGGTTATTTTCTTCTCCAAATACCAACTCTACTTCCTTAAGAGGAAGCTTAAAGGAGGTGCGTGGAAGAAGAGGTAATCTCTTCTTCCGATTCTCTCAAGTTTATTTCTTCTTCTACTTCTTATTCTTTAGTTGTCTCATTATAAAGTAATAACATAAGTATTAATTATATACTGATATGTTATTATAAATATGAAACAACCTTATTACACCTTCTATACATCCTACGGAAAATGAAATCACCACGCGTGCCTACGTACGGAATACCGTCTCCACGCTGTGGTGTAATCTGTTTTCGACCACCACCTTACATGGATAGGTATAATAATGTAAATAAATAAATACATATGATTATTGTAAAGTGATATTTATTCCTAAATATTATACATACACTTAAATATAGTTCCACGATCATGGGAATGATATCATCGCTCGTGCGTACGTACGGACTACCGTCTCCATGACGCGATGAGATTCATTTTCCATGTTTACCATTAATGAATGATTATAAAGTATATATAATTAATAATAATGAAATATATTACATAATAATGATAATGGATTTATGTATGTATATATATATATATATTTAAGTCATCTACTTAATTCCATTCAATTCAATAAGGAAACGAAAACAGCGTTCATGCGTACGTACAACCTACCGTCTCCATGAACGGTGTATTTCATTCCATTTATCAATCTTTCATATATATATATATATATGTATATTCTGAATAAATATTATTTATAAGTCATGTTTTACATTCTGTAATTATTTAAATCAGTATATAAGTAATAATATCAAAAACAACAAGTCGAAACACGTACGATAAATTAAACGATTATACCCAAAATGCTGCTTTAAAATGGAATTTACAATAGAACGGGTAATATAAAGTCATAAATGAACCATATATGATATCATAACAATGAATATGATTCTTTAATAAGTCAATGACATTATTTAAATCATTATATAGGAGGTTCGGATACATACGAAGCATATCGGACGTAAGGTAAGGGATAACTATTCCAATCTCGTTTTTATCTGAGATTGTTTATTCGTAAGTATTTATTGGGGTAATTGTTATCAGCCATGTCCTTGTTTCCTAAAAATGGATTCATGTATGTTTATAGTCCTTTTTAACCATTTTTGACTTTTACTACACGGTATGTAAGGATTTTTTTACTATACGAGGTACCTTTTTACTTTTCCGACAAAAGTATGAGGAGAATGTTATTTTTAACTTAAACGGCGTCAACGGATTTTTACTATTTCATAATGCATTATTTTCATGAATATTACTATAAAAGATTGCATGAATATTTTCAAAAAAAAACGATTTTCTTTTAAAATTTCATGGCATTTTTTGAAAATAAAATGATTTTGAAGAAGAAAGGATATTTTCCTCATGATTTCATTTCAAGTGTTTTATCAAAAATATTTTCCATCTAAAATGACATTATTTAATATGTTTATGTTTCATGTATAATGTCTCCATTATTTACATGGATTGATTCTTCTTATGATGAAATGATATCCAGTTTTTTTTATATGGGGTATGTTATGATGACATGATATTTATGAATCTTATTCTATTACATGGGTTATGTTATGATGTATGATTTATGATTTTGTGGAACACGAAAGAATGATTTCATTATGAGATGGGTGGGACCTATATCTCCCTCCAATGCATTGGGTAAAGATTTATATCTCATGATATAGACATGGATGTAATGGTATGTTAATCCAGTTCAGTAATATAGGACTGGAATGAGGAGTGAACTTGATTCAGAAAGGGACTTTGTCCACTAAGATGGTTTTGGTAGCAAAGCCTTGGCTATTATAGAAATCATATAATGTGCTTAATGGTTGTCACAATCACATGTTTTATTCCCATTCTATTTTATCATGATTAATGTTTCTTTATGATCTATGCCTTATGTACTAAAATGTTTTATGACATTGCAAAAGATTTTGATGTTTAAACATTATGTTCATGTTTTTAAGTTCAAATGTATATGATTTGTTTTATTTTATCCATTCTTACCCTTACTGAGAATTTGATCTCACCCTTTATATGTTTTATTTTCCCCATGATTTAAAGAATGTTTTTTGGTAAAAAAACCGAAAGGGGAAGATATTTATGGGAGATGTTGAAGATCTTTCACCACGATTGGAAGATTACATTCCGAGTTTCAGAAGACACTAAATTGTTACGGTCCTTGTGTGTCTGTTTTTGTTATGTATTATGTATTCCGCTAAAGTAATGTAATGTCCTTGTACGTCAAGATTCTAGTCTCTACAATATTCATGTGAATAAGTAAATGGGATTATTTCATTTTATATTTTCCATTGTATGCTAAAATTCAAGTTTAAAAGGATTTTGTTTTATTTATACATTACCTTAACTGTTTATGTTTATTTATGAATGATTCCTCTATATTGTTATCATTACTGAGCATCAGAGCTCACTCCTTTCAATGTTTTATTTTTCCCAGGATGTGAAGAAGTATTTTATGAATGACCTGTAGGGATAGTATGATGGGATATGAAGACAAGATGTTGTTTTAGTTTTCATTTTATGATGTAATGTAAACATTATGAATGTATCTAGTGATTCCTTGGCTACTAAACTAATCGGTCTTTCGAGACTTGATATTTTGTGATCATTCCAATGTTATGTAATAATGCACCGACTCTGGGTAACTGTGGTTGGGGCATTATAGTTGGTATCAGAGGAGGTTTAGTATAAAACATAGAAGCTATATTTAGATAAAATTTGATTAGAGAACATAGACCTAAGATTATCTTTGAGGATTAGTGTAGAAGAACATCCTAGAATTTTGGTATTGTAGAGATTTTGTGAGTTTTCCAAGCAATACATCGTTGTCTAGATACGAGAAGGTAGAGGCGGCTCTAGCATAGATGTAACTAGCAGTTAAACTCAAAAACACTTCTTTGATCTAGACTTGAACGGGAACTGGTGGACGAAAACGGGCCTTGCTGCACTCTTGGTTATGACACTCCCAGTGGATATGCTTAGGATAATTATCATTTTCTTTATGAACCATTATGAAGGGTTTATGAGTATATACTTCCTCAAAGAAAACATTTTTATGATTGTGGATTATATCTATAAACTATTCAATTTATGTTATGTGTTTTACAAGTATGGAATTATGTATTTTGATTCATAAACTGGTCTCGTTTATGCCATTGTTTAGAAATGGAGGCTAGTGAAAGGAATGGAAACCATATCAATGCACACACTCCATGTAGGTATTTCCCTCCTGCTCAAGATAATTATAGTGGAGCTGGTGATGCAACTGGTGCTGGTCAGCTAATCACTATACTGGGAAAACTCACTCAGGTTATGAATAATAACCTTACCCGTATGGAGAACCCTGATCCGCAGCATGGAGGATCAATGTTAGATCGCTTCATGAGGCAACAACCACCAACATTCAATGGGAGTACACATCCATTAGTAGTTGATAAATTGATAAGTTCCCTAGAGAAAATATTTCAGGCTTTGGGGAGTGGTGAAAGGGAAAAAAATTTCATGGTAGTTTATCACCTCACTGGAGATACTGATCAATGGTGGTCATTTATTCAAAACACAAAGAAAGATGATAAAGTATAAAATATGTAATATAGGGAGTTCAAAGATATTTTCTTAGAAAAATACTTTCCCCATGACCATCGAGCAGATATGGAAAGGAAATTTCTGAGTCTGAGACAAAAGGAGGATGAGAATGTCGCAAAGTATGAGGCTAACATTACAAGGTTAGAAATGTATGCTGGAGATTATATACATAACCCAAGATGTAAGATTGATCGTTACTTTGATGGGTTAAAACCATTTCTTCATCAAGCATTGATCTCACAATCCTTCTCGTCGTACGAAGACATTGTCTCATGTGCTATGAAGACAGAAAAAGAATTCTCTAAATCTTATGAAAATAATGTAAAGAAAGAGAAGAAGAGAATGATGGAGCAAGAGACATATAAAGGGAAAAAGGGAAAGAAGGATTTTTTATTTTGTGAAAATTGTGGGAAGAAACACCCCGGTACTTTCCTAAAAAGAATGAGAGTTTGTAAAAAATGTGGAGAAAAACTTCACCAGACTCGTGATTGCAAGGGAAAGAATGAGGCTGTCAATGTTGAATGCTACAATTGTAGAGAAATGGGGAATTATGAAAATAAATTTCCTAAGATTCAGTGAAACATACCTCAGAAAAGGCCAAGGGATCAAGGCGAAGCATATGTTGTTACTACAGTTGAAGAGGAATAATTAATGTATTTGTGTTTTTTGACTCAAGGATTATATTATGGTTATGAGAATAACATAATATATATAAGGATTGTACTGTAGTACTTTTTGTTTTCATTAAGGTTTTAATAGGACTAAGGTAATAATATTTTCATTATGTGACAATAAGAGAAACTTTACTCAGTTTGGGGAATCTGATGTTGCGATTGATTTTTGAATTTAGATACCTTTTACAGAGAGTCTAGACAGAGGTACTTTGGATAACTATATTGTTGTGGAATGGATTAAGTTGAACTTTGAATAGTATTGATCAAGGTTAAAACATTTCTTATGATTATTTTTGAATATTATGATAGTATATTTTTAGGAAAAGGACAACATGCAGGTCGGTAGATAACCCGTCGCGTCGGACAAAGCTGTAGGAATCGAACTAACAACCATAGTTTGACATGCCTTTATTACCTACCACTAGCCTACAAGAAGTCCCTGGTTATTAAAAAAATATATTTTTTCATTATAATGGTATGTTTTAATGATTGGAACCTTATACTGTTAGGATAAATATAATATTTTTTAGTTCTATTATCTTTTGAAGTGAAAGTAGAGTTTGTGTTAGAAATTAGTTGAAGGATGAAAACTCTACTTGTCAAGATGTTTTTATACCAGGAAAGCTCAGTCCGAGGAAAAGCCTTAGACCATTTATTAAGAAAAGAAAAGTCCAGTGAACAAGAAAACAGACAGGGGAAACCAATTACATTTCATAAAAGTCATACCCGTCTCCGCACCCATGGAGATCCTCTGCAATGACTGATTCCCATTCCGAGCTCTCATAGTGCTTAAGGATCTTTGCGTACTTCCTTATGAGGTTCAGTTTATCCAGAGATATCAATTCCTTAGGGGACTGATTGATATAGGACATTGTCGCCACTTCCATTGGTAAAGTAGAGTAATCCTTCCTCGGGATTCTCTTAATTGAAGGAGGTTTCTCCACTCCAGAATTCTTCTTTCCATCCTTGACTGCATCACAATAATAGGGCTTAACTAAGCCATTCAGATTTTCTTTGTCACTCTCTGATACATCCCCCCATTTTCCAGTGACAGGATCAATTTGGAAACAAGCTTCCCCTGATCATATCGTCCATTACGGTCAATCAAAGCCACACATTGTGGAGGATCCACAGATTCATGACCATCATCAACCTCCTTCTCTAATACACCCTCCAAGGTAACCTGCATACATTTATTCCTCATTTAAGAGCTCCCCTCCACTTCAACATGATACAGATCCTGGAATTTATTGAAAAAGTCAATTGATACCTGCAACACACCATCAGATGTCGGCTGCACCTCCTCCTGAAATGCCAGATAGAGGGTTCTTTCTTCTTGAGTTGGCCCATCACAGACTGGACCCAGCTGCAACTCCCCCTCCATCTTCGGATCATCACCAGAACCAAATGGCCTACATCCCTCCCTAGCAGCATCCTAACTTGGCCAATGCACGTGATGCAGATCCTCCCTAGCGAAGTCAAGAACTCTCGAGCTGCCTCCAGCACCAATACCAGGACCATTCACACCATTTTCTAGTTTATTATATTGCTTCAATCTGTCAAAAACCGCAGCTACAGATGGATTAAAGCGCGCCCCCACTTGCTTTCCCAACTCTGATCCACCCAGGTCAGCCGCACTACCAAACTTTCCAGAACTTGTACCTCTCCTCCCTTGACTAGGAAACCTATCAGGTATCTTCACAACCGACCTTCGGCTCCTAGCTCTACCCAGACAATGACTGGCCGAGTGACCCAGGCAGCTACAACTTGAGCAAAAATCAACCCAAACCTCAAAGACAATAGCCTGACTCCAACGGAACTCCTCCCCTACAGTAATCCATACCCAATCAACAGGTGGCCTCGATGCATCCACTTCAACACAAATGCTTGGATTTACCGGGTGTCTCACAGAGGATGTGCGGGCGTTAGAGAATAAAAATCGACCAACTAAGTTTCCTATCATACAAATTATAGAGGGATTTTGAAAGGGCAAAGGGAGATTCAGCAAACTTACCCATGTTGCAACCGCAGGGGGGGTCTCGGTTCATGCAAAGGTCGAAAGACCATCGAAGAAGGAAGAAATTCCATCCTCTGCATCTGTGAGGAGCACTAGACCAAGCATGGATTAAATCTTCCTCTGAAGAGAATCATATCATCATGTGACGATTATCAATTAACCTTATTACTGCGCAATCCTATAGATCCCAATCGCTGAAAACAAAACGATCAAAATCATCAACCGAAGGACGTCGATGCGAGAACCGGGAAACCAGGGTCAGATCCAGGAATCTTGAAGCCGCAGAGAATTCCGATAAAGTGATCGAGAGTTGCGGTTCCCCAAGGTGAAGATATGGGACTTTCGGTCTTATGGAAGTCGCCGGGAAATCAGGGAGGAAATTAGGGTTCGAAAATGGTACAAAGGGCCTTCGCGCCCCCGGATACGGTGAAGCCAACCCGTCCTCCCCCCTCCCACCGCCAGGGAGGGGGGAGTCTATTCTCAGTCATCAGCTAGGGCATCTCCATCGCCTCTCCATCTCTACGATCTCTATTCTCATTTGTTTCTTTTGCCTCAATATGTATATATATATTTATCTTATTCTATGATGAAATTAATTCTTTAGGGAAGGGATATTAATACCAAAAATGTGTTATCCTAATACCTTATGTTTTGTTGAACTGGTGATATTTTAAATCATCATAGATTGATGGATTTGAGGCCCTCAATTCTATACTTGTTTGTGATTGATGACCTCAATCACTCCCTATAAATATTTACGTTTTCCTCTAGTTACGTGTCTATAATTGCCACCAATGTTCTCCCATTCTAAAACCTAATTTGTTGGTGGCATTCTCATTTCCCTTTTCCTCTTATTAAAACTAAATTTTATTAACCCTATTTCCGATATGGGTTTCCACAAAGGTGTTTTCTATTTTCATCCTTTTATTTTCAAATATCAACTTCAAATTGCAAGGATGCAATTATTTGAATGAGGGGAGAATGTAACACCCCAAGCTTCCAAGGTACATTTCCCTTTGAATAATGAAATAGCTTGCATTGTACGCAACTTCGAGACTCTAACACACCGTGACTAATCGAAGCAGCCGTTATGAATAGTAATAATCACTTTTTAAAATTTTATAAATTTTATCTTTCAAAATTGACTTCATATTTGGATTCATAATATTGAAATTAGCCTAGGGTGATTTTTTGATATTTTTATGAAAACTTTCAATTTTTGATGAATAGTGAAAAACACTGAGTTATAGTTTAAAACTGAATTTTTATTAAAATAATTATTTATTTTATTAAAATTTAATTAAGGTCAAATTATATACATAATACCTATATAAGTTCAATGTAATTCATTAGAGTTTCTTTATAATAATTTTAGTTTTATAAATATTTTAGTGAACTTTTCACCGTCTTTTACCCTCCTCCTAAGAGAATTTGGAAATTCATGTAAAACATAATGTTACCGTTTCTGTGAGTGGAATGTCGAAATTCCATGAGACACAGTTAATATCATGGAGTAAAATGTGGTTCAATGAGATAAAAATAATTTTGGGAATAGTAACTTTTTACTTTTATTTACCACGGTTAAAAGTAATTAGGGTAATTATGGGTACAAATGATATTAATATTACCCTAACACATGTCTTAATTCCATTGGACAAGTATATCTCGACCAAAAACAATCTTCGGAATAAAATATTATCATTTAGGTCCACTTGGATTAGATTAGGACATTTATTATTATATAATTCAAAGAAGAGTTAAAAGAGTTAAAATCAAAGATTAATTACTAACACATTTTTAATATTGGGTTATACATAAGATAAATTTGATTATAAATATTCATTAGAATGCTAAAGATATTTCATATATAATTTTATTTTATTTATAATTTTTATAAATTAAATAATTTAATTTATTTACAACACAATGGTGATGCAGTAATTACCTAATTAATGAAATAATAAAATAATTGATATTATAATTATCATAATAAATGTAATTTGAGACTTTCTATGAATTACACTAATTTTAAAGGATAATATTACATGTTAGGATTGATTAAATAAACTTTTTTTTGAAGTAATCATGCTGTTATGATTTTCACAAAAATCAAATTTAAAATAGTTTCAAAATTGACAAAAAAGAGTTTTTAAAACAAATATTATATTATTAATTCATATTCTATTCCTAAAAATCTATGGTTCGGACAAAGGACTTGAATCATGACAGTTGGATCATTAATTGACCACTTGGGGGTCTCTTGGAGGTATATATTAAGTTTATTAACTATATAATATAAAAATAAAAAGAGACATGGTAAATGACATAACAATTAACTAGGAGTTAAAACTAAAATATAAGGTTAATAATGTGACCCAATCCTATCTAAAACCTATTGGTTGAGTTTTTTTCGACCTATCCCCACCATAACCTTTCAATAATCATCTTTTCAGACATTATAACAACAGAATATGAATTTATTATAAAATAATATTTCTAGCTTTTCAAAGGAGCCCCTCACCCATCTTATAAAAGGGCAATCCACCTTCTCATTAATTCACACCATAAAAGCCATTTGGGTCGGCCAAACACTGCCCAAATATTATCCCAACTTCCCTCAATTCAACCTAGAGGCCTTAGTTTGATCATAAATCCATCTTAAGGAGCCATTTTGATCAAATCAAAAGGAAGAACCCGATGAAGAGGTAATGTTTTCACCACCCTCTTTCAAGTTTCATTCTTCTTCAACTTCTTATTTTATTATTATTTCTTTTCTAAAATAATAACTCCTTTATCTAATATTTACTGTAATGTTATTATAAATTTGGTACAACCATATTCAGTATTCTATCCATCCCTTGAATGACATGTCACCATACGTGTGTACGTACGGCTTACCGTCTCCACGTCGTGGTGTAATTGTTATTCAATATATTATTATTTGTATGGATATAATAATGATGTGTAATTCATGTAAATAATAAATATAACATGATAATAATTCTTTATATATGATTTAACATCCAATTATATATTATTTTAATATCAAAAGAATGATATTGTCACTCGTGCGTACGTACGGACTATCGTCTCCACGAACGCAATGAGATTCATTTTCCATCGTATCCATTCAAGTATAATTCTCATTTGATAATCAAAAATAATTTTTATGTACTTGATATCATTATGTATATGAATATTATACATCCTATCCAAAACAAACATGGCCTATGTAACAAAACATATAAAAGGAAATGAGTAAGTTAACATCCGAAATGATGATAATACTAAGATATTATTAACAAATCCATGTTAAAATATCATATATGATATCATATTAATGTATATGATTCATGTATAATTTAATAACAATGATTACACAATTATAAAGGAGTTTGACATACCCTCAACCAATGAAAATTACAAGGTAAGGGTTTATTTCATAATCTCTTTATTATCTGAGGTTTTTTATACGTAATTATCTACTGGGACCTCTTTATCATCCACATACATATTTCTTAAAAATGTATTTAAAAACATTCTTACTATTTTACAGAATTTGGTTTAAAGTTATTTTTACCCTTTTTTACTTTTTATAAGATGTTTATAAAGGAATCTTTCTGTCATTTTCCAAACAAGGTCCTTTTAAACTTTTCAAAAGAATTAAGGTATGAAGGTCTTTTTTTAACTTATACGATGGGTGAGGCTATTTTCTGCCGTTTTAAAATCTTCCAAGATTCCCTTAAAATCTTATAAGAATATTTTTAAAGTAAATTTTTTCTTTTATAATTATGTTATTTTCAAATGATTTCAAAAAAAAGATATATTTCTCTCAAATAGTTTTGATTTAATCTATGTCAATATCCTTTAATGGATTTTAAGCAAATTTGAAGTTGAGTTATTATGATACAAATCATCCATATTGTATTTAAGGTTTTTTGATATGTTTGAATATGGATGAGTTATTTTTTTGCCATTAATGGTTTATCATTAATGTTTTGTCATTCTGTATGCTAGTTTTAATAGGAATGTTTTTGTTATATTTCAACCTCTTCTTAAGATTAATGTGTTGGACTAGTATATTCCAGGTTGGGGACCGGTAAAAGTAAGCCCTCTGAGTTGGTGTCTGGTTATTAGAGGAACTCCAGGTTGGTGTCCGATTATTAGAGACACTCTGTGTTGGTGTCCGATTATTAGAGGCACTCCGGGATGGGTTCCGGTTAAAGTTATCCCTTAGGTCTTGGCACGAGGCCTTGACACAAAAATTGAAGTTTGGCATTATGCATTACATCATTATGAAAGTGGTTATTGATATTTCATGTGATTATCCTACTAGTAGAATATCCATGTGAATAAGTAAATGGCATCATTTCATTTTATATTTTCCATATTATGCCGAAGTTCAAGTTTAAAAGGATTTTGTTTTAGTTATACATTGCCTTAAATTTTTATGTTTATTTTTGAATGTTTCCGCTATATTGTTATCCTTACTGGGCATCAGAGCTCACTCCTTTCAATGTATTATTTTTCCCAGGATATGAAGAAGTATTTCATGAATGACCTGTAGTGATAGTATGAGGGCATATGAAGACAATAGGTTGTTGTATTTTTAATTTTATGATGTAATGTAAACATTATGAATGTATCTAGTGATTCCAAGGCTACTAAAATAATAGTTCTTTCGAGACATGATTGTTTATGATCATACCAATGTTATGTAATAATGCATCGACTCTAGGTGACTGGGGTCGAGGCGTTACAAATAGTTATATGTGTGACTCTTTTATGGTCCTTATAATCACTTAAATGTTTTAGTGCTTCTGGGATAAAATTTAATTTTTGGATACCCATTTCATGAGCTAAGGGTTTAATTAAAATTTGATCGAAGAAAAACAAAAAGATTATTTAAAAAAATGATATGTATTAAGAAATTATATTTCCTTGTATTCTTAGGCAGTAAAATAATTACACAACTTTATGAAAATGTTATAAAAATGTGATTCCCTAATAATATTATTTTTTGAACCAATGGTATAAAATATCATCAAAATTTTATAGATTTTTGGTCCTCAACAATCCATTAATCATTCAGTTGATTGTTATTGATTACCTCAATCGCCCATATAAATATTTATGATTGTCTAAAAAGTATGTTTCTCTACATGCCATAAATATTCACCTACATAAAGACCCAGTTATATGTTATTCCATGTAAACAATGTAATTCATATTCATTATTATATAGAGGATGTATTACGAACTATTCTCATGATGGTAGATTTCAACATCAAAAATATCAAACAAACAATTACCGAGACCGAGTTTAAATTTCAATGATACAAATTTATTAAATTGGGGAGAATATAACATCTCGAAATTCTAAATTAAAAATTTGTATTCGATAGTGTGTATGACAGAGATCACCAAGCACGTAAGGGAATATAATATCGGAAGACACTAATATATGTATATATATATACTATTATAAATAAATTCAATAGATGATATAGATTTTAATAAAAAAACAGAGTTATCATGCGTTACATGCTATAGAGACCTTCCTAGATATATTACATTACACACAAGAATGAGTTTCACTAAATAAAAATATATTATTAAATTATTATTATTTAATATAATAATACATAATCTAGATGTTAAATTATAATATTTAATATTATTAACTAACTGATGAAAATATATAGTTTACAGAAATTTTAAATGAATTAATAGTTTACCAATTAATTAGAAATTTAAATAAAAACCAATTGAAAATAAAAAAAATATTATTATTTTTATGCGCACAAATGAGTTTTGTCTTTATATTTTTATTTAATTTAAATTAATAATTATATTACTGAAATATATATTTTATATATTCAAAAAAATATTTTTGATAAATATATATTATATTCGGCAGACATAAGATAAAGATAAAGTAACTATTACAAATAAAACCTATATTTTCATTAAGCCACTTTTATCACAATTTAATGGAAAACTCATTTTATATAAAATTTTGTGACCCTTTTAAAAATATAATGTGTAAAAAACTTAATATTTGTAAGAAGAGCATAATAATTATATAAGGGTAATTTTTTTATTTTTCTGTGCTGTTTTATTTTTTAATGAAAGGTAAAAAATTAAGAAATTTAATTCAATACAACTTTTTCATTTCATTTATTTATAAGGATAAATAATATATTTTATTTTTTTTTGTTTAATTCGATTATATTTTATAAAATAATTCAATTTAGGTCATTGGAATTAATTTTACACTGAAAGTGACTACGAATACTTAGAAAACTTTTTTATTTATTTACAATAAAAACCTGAATTATCATCCAATATATAGAATTTATTTTAATTTAATTTATACCACCTCATTGATGGGAATTTTGAAAAATGGATTCTATATTTGGAATCATCATTATTAATAATTTATAATAATTTCATCTTAGTTTTTTAGCGAAAATATTAGTGAATATAATTAAAATTAATTACAATGGAAAAGGATAAATTTAGTTTATCTAATGACTAAACTATAACATTAAGGCCCAAAAAGACAAATAAAATTTTTAGAAATCCATTGGATGGAATTATTTCGACCCTATAATACCTTGGATTGAATTTTTAACATTATTGATCCAAATTCAATGAAAAATGTTGGTGGGGTTCCCTTCTTTTAGAATACAACAAGAGTCACATTCCTCCTCCATTATAAAATAACACCATCCCTCCAACATATTCAGACCTCTGAAGCCACTTTGGATTAACCAAACACTACAAAAATAGTTCCACAATATCCATAACTTCTTCATGTAATCCAATTTTTGGGCATAAATCATTCCAAAAAATTCTTTTGGTGCAAACCCATAGGAATTACCTAATTAAGAGGTAACACCCTCTCTCAAACTCCTTTCTTTTATTTTTTATCCACACCCAAAAATATTCATATTCCATGTTTCTATAAAAACACCAATATACATATTATAATTGGATGTTTTTATTCGTAGTACTTTACCTACAATTACAAACACTTCAATCTAATGGGTATCGAACATACTATATTCGTGTATGGCAGACTACCACCTCGCTAAATGATGATTGCAAAATTTTCCATTACCAAATCTCAGGGTGGACATTATGTATGATGAAAGTCCGTTTATGTATTTTATAAATCAAAATTATTATCTCTTCATGATTATGTAATTATTTTACAACACATATCTTTATGCTTTTCATTTTGTGTAAAAATGACTACATCGGTTGTTGATGTACAGACTACCTCCCCCTCAATAAGATGAGATTCATTCTCATGATACATTGAATGTATAAAGGATGATTTTAATTACACATAAATGAAATAAAAAATATATATATGATATTCATGGCATAATTATATTCCTAAAAATGTAATATATACCATTTTCATTACTATCATTTCAAACAATTCAAAAGTGATAACGTTGTCTGCGGATGTGTGGACTACCGCCTCCTCGAAATGGTGTGATTCCTTTTTTATATCATAAGAATTATATATAAGTATATATATATATAAATAATATTTATTTAGGATATAATTATAATTATATATTTATATAATTATACTTAACTTATCTCCATAATGATCTTTGAAAAATGAGAACGTTACTCTTGCATACGTGCGGTCTACCGTCTCCATAATCGTAATAATGATTCATTTTTAAAACCCATATTTAATGATTTTTTTAAAAAAGTATAATTAATCTATAAATATGATAATTTTATAACAATTATTATTATATAAATGTTAAATAATTACACCTTTGACCATAGTTTCCCTAACAATGTTATTTATGACGAATAAACCATGTTTTGGTCAAAACACCTGATGTAAACATAATTGTTTAAGTAATTGTATACAACATAGTTATAAGTGGGATAAAATTAATGGTAATCATGAAAAATATTCTCAGTAAAGAATAAAATTAACATAATTTTATTACACAGGATGCTAAAGGATGTTCATCTAAATAGAAACACAAGGTAAGGGATTCACATCTCTATTTACCTTCCAGTGAGACTTAATTATTGTTTTTCACCTAGTTTAATTTATATGGTGTATATACTAAATTTGATATGTTATATCATGAATCAATTTATTCACTTGATATTATATATTTTTTTAATTTTTTTTATTTCTTGAGGCTTATGATTTAAAATATTTCTAAGTGGTATGGGCCACTTTGGGTGTTTAATTATTATTTTCCTCAAGACTAATACTAATGATAATTAAATGGAATTTACATTTTACTAAATTCTATAAACACTACTCAATAACCTCTTTCATTCTTATCTAGTTACTCATTAGAAATTTCATGTATTTGTACCATTTTACTACATGTTGGTAGTGATAAATTTTTTTAAGAAAACCTAGCATTATTTCTCTCTTTATTTAGAGAACTCGTTTTCTTGTAAAAACCATGTTTTATTAATTTGGTTTAAAAACAATTTGTTAAATAAATTTAAACCCTTTTTGAATTTTACCCACTTTTTTCAAAGGATTATTTTTATCAATTTCCAAAAAGGCAGTTTTCAAACCTTTTTATTCTGAAAAATGAATGTTCTTTTACATTGTACAAAAAGTACGAATTTACTCACTACAATTTAATTGAAGGATCCAATTCCGTTTTAAAAGGATACTTTTTAGAACATATTTTTGTAGTGTTTGTATTCAGAAATAACAACAAGCCTTTATTTTTTATCCACTTAGTATTATTTGTATTAATACAATCCTCATTCTTCCTCTGGATGGTTTGTTATTGATTTGGCCAAGAATTGTAATCACATTTACTTCATTGATTCATCTGTTAATCCCCATTAAGTATTAAATTTACAATGATAATATATCATTGAATTTAAAATAATTTTCTGTATAATTTATCATGGATATTACCATTTCCTAAATCATATACCATTTTACGTATGGTGTATACTTTGATAGATATTTGATTATTTGATGAAATATTGATAATTATATATTCATTATTCAATAAATTTATTCTATAAGTCATATTACTTATTTTGATTATTATTATGAGCAATGTTTTGGAATGGCACGACATTGGTGGGACCCAGTTATAGATATCCCCTCGATGCATCAAAAATCTCATGGGATAAGTAATTTGTTTATCCAAATTAAATGGGATTTTATCTTATATTTTGTAAACTATATTTTGAACGGTATTTAGGGTAAAGGTACCATGTACCTTTTAAACATGAAATCCAATAAATAGGAATTTCCATCATATTGTTTCCGTTATTATTCCTCCATGAGATTTTTCACTAACATATATATGGATACATATCATTTTCAGTTCATTAATTAAATGGGATGTGTTTTAGTTTCTTACATTTCCATATTTATTTTTCCTTATCTAGTTATTTGGATGGAATTTGTTTCATGTTATTACCTTACATATTTTTTTATTAACTTCCCTCTCAGTTTTTTGATCACATGGTGTGTGTGTTTAGTTATTTACTATTAGATAATTATTACTCTCATTTATTCATTATTTTTTCCGCTATATATTTTCTCTTGCTGAAAATTTAAGATCACTCTTGTTATTTTTATTTCCTTAGGAATCCAAGAAGTTAATTGTGAATGATATGCAGGTATTTAATATATGGATTAGTGTTCTCCTCAGTTTTATTTATTTAGTTAGAAAGAGGGAAAAAATTATATTGTAATTAGTGTATTTATTTATAATACAATTAAAATTTATGCATCTGAATTAACAAGACTACTAAATCTATTAGACAATTGTTACTTGATACATTGTAATCATTCCAATTTATTTAATAGAAAACATCCTCAACATGCTTTTCTGGGTTGGGGCACTACTTTAAAATTTGTACCTTTATAATAATTATTTAGCGCTAATAAAGGGTAACATTATAAGAACTTTTTTTAGAATTGGTAAATGGATATCTTTATAAGTGAATTTAACTAGAGTTGATAAAGGGTAACACTATTTATAGTGGGTTCTTTAGTAGTCAAACTAACCATTACAATATCAAATTTTTATAACAATGAAAATTAAGATGAAATTATTTCTCAGACCATAGATTGATGACGAATAGTCTTACATTTTTTCTTTGATGGTGTCTAACCAAGGAATGGAAGGTTGAATAAATGAATAATACTATAGACTAAATGGATTGGAGAAAAAAAGACGGGGAGAAAAAGTGTGGGTGATGATGATATGAGGATGGAAGGAAGGAAGGGAGATATGGATTGAAGGGAGGCTGAGTGATGTTATACGGGTCAGATGGTGATGATGAATCGAGGATATCAGGGTGGGTAGGGGTGGAAAATGAAAACATGGGATATTGATTTATTAATGGATTTTTATACACTTGATCACAACACTAAATCATCGCTCAGTGGTTAAAAAAGTAGTATGTTGAATTTAGATAATTTTTAGATGCTCTAACATTGAATTTTTTTCATCAATAAATAATGTTTAGTATAGGCTGAATAGGCATGCATATACTTTATGTGATGCATGTATTAACATTGGCTTTATTTGAGTATGGAATTATTATGTTTTATTTTAGAAATTTTTATATTTATGATATAAGTACATTATAGATAATGATATTTTATAATCATGTTACCTTTAATGATATGGATATTTCATAATTTATAATATTCCCTTCTTCATTCTCATCATTTAATAACAAATACATTTCATAAAAAACAACATATTATTTTTAATTATTTTATTAACTCTTCATAGGAAACATTTATATGACATAATCAATTATAGTGTTTCTTGTGATGATTCCCCATTATATCCACTAATGAATGAAGTATCTCTTATGTGCATTGAATCTTATACACCAATTCTTATTTAAAACTCATGATATAATAATTTATTATCATTTTTTAATTTAGATAGAATGCTAATTAAATTATGTTTTGATATTCATGATAATATTAATAATATATTGAATTATCTTATGATGGTTTTTACAATATATGATTTGGAATTTTAATTTTCACTTGATCGGTTCTATGGAATGTTTATTTTTGATAACCTATCATCTTGGACCTTTATCCCTACTTGATCAATTATTTTCCCTCAGATTACTTTGATTTTATATTTTGATATTTTATGAATGAAATGTAAACCCAATATCCCCATTTGTATTTTAAATAAGTACATACCCATAATTCATCCCAATACAATTTTAATTAGAGAAAAATTGAGAATAGTTTTGTGTTATAAAAATTAATAATTTGTTGTTCATTACTTTCAAATTATATGTTCTCTGAACATTACATTTCAAAATTCATCAACTATTTTATTCTTCTTCACTGTTTACACTCTTTGGATATAATTTATGAAATTTGTTTTGTGTTATTTCATTGTTGTATCCTCTATTTGTATTCCATTCTAGATACCTTTAGTAGGTTTTTCCTATTAATGTAGTTGGTTTTGTGGTATGATATATCTATGTGAGTTTTTACTATGTGAGAAGTGTGGTTAGCAGTGAAATGCTAGCAGGGTTATCAATTGTTTTGTATCTCTCTTTTTATAATATTATTCTTCATAGTGAACTGACATTTTCTATTTTTTTGTGTCTATGTGTATTAGTTTGGGATGGTGTGTCTAGGTTTCTACCAATTGCAAGTGCTGATTTGGATTGGGTGGTGTGTCCGGTATTGTAACACCCAAAGAATTCATAATGTGTTATTTCTTCAAAATAATTCAATAACTTGCACTACACGCAACACCGAGTTGAATTGCACCATGACTTACCAAAAATCCATTCAAAAGAGGTTATGAATAGTATTAACTAAATTTTAAACTTTATATAATCCTTATAATTTTTCCATATTATGAGTATCTTAGACATAATGCAAGAACAAATTCATTTTCAGTATTGCACTTTTGTAAACTTTTAATAGTGAACCCTTTTTAAATACAATATTTTAAACTTTTTGACTAAATTGGGACATCAAAAATTTAAAATGAAACATTCCAAGCTTCCACGGTACACTTTTTTTGAATAATACAGTACCGTGTGTTGTACGCAACCATGAGTTTTAACACACACCATAACCAATCAAACTAGCCGTTATGAATAGTAATACCTACTTTTTGAAATTATATATATCTTATTTTTTTAAAATGGACTTCATTTTTGGATTCGTAATATCTAATTTAGCCTAAGGTGAAATTTTGGTACTTTTCAGATAACTTTCATATTTTGATGAATAGTGAAAATTACTAAATTTTAATTAAAAACAACCTTTTTAATCAAAATAAATAATAGTGAAAATTATGAATTTGAGTGTTTTTAAAGTATATTTAGAATATATTTTTACCATTTAATATAATGTTGGTCATTGGACATAATTTTACAATTAAACCGAACATAAACAAGTGTCAATCTTTTGATAGTTATTATCTCTTAAAAACACGTTTTTTGTTTTGACAGCGGGAATTAATTTTAAATTAATTTCTGCCACTTCTGTGTTTTGAAATTAGGAAAATGGATTCCATATTTGGAATCATCATGTTCAAATTGTGTAAATAGGTAACTTTTATTTTTAGACATTTTGAATAATTACTGCGGTAAATATTTTATTTACCATGGTTAAGGGTAAATCCGGTAAATAAGGGTTAAAACTTATATTATAATAATACTAAATTACCCTAAAAAGTGTCTTAACCCTATTGGTTGATACATGGTCGACCATGGGCATCTTTGGGTCGATTTTGGGACCCCATGGATCCACTTGTAAGTGATAATGACACTTTATTTTAATTAAGTTAAAATGAATACAAAAATGACACAAGCATATATCTTTTAGTAAAACAATTGTTACATAGGGTTATATATGTTGGATTTTAGATTATAAATATTAATTAGAAATATAAACAGAAATCCTACATAATTATATTTTATTTATAATTTTTAGACATTAAATAATTTATTTTATTTATGACACAATGATGATGCAGTAATTACTAAAATAGTGACAAATTAAATTAATTGATATTATAAATACCCAAATAAATATAATATGAAACTTTTAATGAATTAAACTAATTTTCGTGGATAATATGATATATTAGTATTGATTTAATGGACGTTTTTCGAAGTAATCAATCTGTTATGAGTTTCACAAAAATCAACTATTGAATAGTGTCAAAATTGACATAAAAGAGTTCTTAAAACAAATATTATATTATTAATTGATATTAAATTCATATAAATCTAAGGTTCGGCCAAGAGACTTATATCATGATAGGTTCATCATTAATGGACCACTTGGGGGTCGCTTGGATGTATATAGTAAGTTTATTAACCATATTATATAAAAATACAAAGAGACATTGTAAAAGTGAAACTAATTAACTTAGAGTTAATACTTAAAGATATGGTTAATATAAGTACCCAAACCTGTCTAAATTATATTGGTTGAGTTGTGTTCGACCCATCCCCACATTAACCTTTGAATAGTCAACTTTGGAGCCATTATAAACCGAATATGAATTTATTATAAATTAATATTTCTAGCTTTTCCAAAGGTGCCCCTCACCCCTCTTATAAAAGGGCACTCCTACTTCTCATTTCTTCACACCTTCAAAGCCTTTTGGTTCGGCCAAACTCTGCCCAAATACTCTCCCAACTTCCCTCACTACAACCTAGGGGCCTTAGTTTGATCAGAAAGCCAACCTAAGGAGCCCTTTTGATCAAATCAAAAGGAAGAACCCGAAGAAGAGGTAATGATTTCACCACCCTTTTCTAAGTTCATTTCTTCTTCCACTTATTCTTCCTTTGTTGTTACCATTCTAAAATAATAAATCCAGTATCATATATATACTGTGATGTTATTATAAATATGTTACAACCATATTAAGTATTCTATCCACTTTTGAATAACATGTCACCATACGTGCGTACGTACGGCTTACCGTCTCCACGTCGTGGTGTAACTGTTATTCAATATAATATTATTTGGATGGGTATAATAATGATGTGTAACTCATGTAAATAATAAATATAAAATTTTAATGATTCTTAATATATTATATACCATCCATTTATATATTATTTTAATAACAAAAGAATGATATTGTCGCTCGTGCGTACGTACGGACTACCGTCTCCACGAACGCGATGAGATTCATTCTCCATCGTATCCTTTCAAGTATAATTATCATTTCATGATTTAAAAAAATGATGTTTAAGGACTTGATATCATTCTGGATATGAATTATATAAAACCTATCCTTTACAAACATGTCTTACGTAACAAAACATATAAAAGAAAACAAGTAAGTTAACACCCGAAACAACGATAATACTAAGAGATTATTATCAAATCAATATTAAAAGATCATATATGATATCATATTAATGTATATGATTATTGTATAATTTAATAACAATTATTTCACCATTATACAGGAGGTTAACCTACCCCAACCAAGGAAAAGTACAAGGTAAGGGTTATTTCACAATCTCTTCATTATCCGAGGTTGTTTATACGTAATAATCTACTGGGATTTCTTTATCATCCACATCCATGTTTCTTCGAAATGTATTTCAAAACATATTTATTATTTACAAGAATATGGGTTAAAGTCATTTATACCTTTTTTTGAATTTTTATAAGAGGTTTATAAAGGAATCATTCCGTTGTTTTCAAAACAAGGTCCTTTTTAACCTTTTCGACATAATTAAGGTAAGAATGTTTTTTTAACTTATACGGCGGGTGCGGCTATTTTACGCCGTTATAAAATCTTCAAAGCTTCCCTTAAAAGCTTATAAGAATATTTTCAAAGAAAATGTTTTATTTTATATGGATCTTAAATGATTTCAAAATAAAAGGAGATATTTCTTTAAAAAGAATTTTGATTTCATCTATGTCAACATCCTTTGATGGATTTTAAGATTATTTGAAATTGATTTATTATGATACAAAACTTCTATATTGTATTGAAGGTTTTGTGATATGTTCGACTGTGGATGTGCTATTTTTATACCATTCATAGTTTATGGTGAAAGTATTGACATTTCGTATGCTAGTTTTAATACGAATGTTTATGTTATGTTTAAACCTTTTCATATGGGAATGAATTGGACTTAATATGTGAGGGGTGGAGCCCGCTATAGCTCCTCGATGCATCGGTAGGTCTCATGAGAAAAACTAGTGTCTTGGCACAAGGCCCTGACAAAATCTTATTTGTAGTCTTGGCATGAGGCCTTGGCTATGTGGTTATGATAGTCTGGCATTATGCATTCCATCATTATGAAAGTGGTTATTGATTTTGCATGTGATTATTCGATTAGTATAATAACCATGTGAATAAGTAAATGGAATTATTTCATTTTATTTATGCCATACTATGTTAAATTTTCAAGTTTAAAAGGCTTTTGTTTTAGTTATACATTTCCTTAAATGTTTATTCTTATTTATGAAAGTTTCCGCTATATTGTTATCCTTACTAGGCATTTGACCTCACCCCTTTTCTATGTTTTATTTTTCCCAGGAAGTGAAGAAGTAAATTATGAATGACCTGCAGGGATATTATGTGGGGATATGAGTGTGGATTATGGAGACAATATGTTTTTGTAGTAGTATTTCATTTTATGATGTAATGTAAGATTTATGAATATATCTAGGGTCTCAAAGACTACTAAACCAATCGGTCTTTCGAGATTTGATCTTTCTTGGGATCATACCAATGTTATGTAATAATGCACCGACTCTGGGTAACTAGGGTCGGGGCGTTACAGTTGGTATCATAGGAAGTTCAGTACAAACCTTGGAATCTAGATTTAGATAAACTCTGATTAGAGCACGTAGACCTAAGATGAACTTTGAGGATTAGTGTAGAAGAACTTCCTAGAATTTTGGTATTGTAGAGATTTTGTGAGTTTTCCGAGCAATACATCCATGTCTGGATACGAGCAGGTAGAGGCAGCTCTGGCACAGATGTACCTAGGGGTAAAACCCGAAAACAACGCTTTGAGCTAGACTCGAACGGGAACTGGTGCATGACAATGGGCCTTGCTGCACTCTTGGTTATGACACTCCCGGGGGATATGCTTAGGATAATTCTCATTTTCTTTACAAACCATTATGAAGGGTTTATGAGTATATACATCCTCAAAGGAGACATTTTTATGATTATGGATTATATCCATAAATAGTTCAATTTATGTTAAGTGTTTTATAAGTATGGGATTATGTATTTTGATTCATAAACTGATCTAGTGTATGCCATTGTTAAGAAATGGCGCCCAGTAGAAGGAATGAGAACTCCAGATATGCACATGATCCAAAGAGAAGGAAGGATCATATCATTCATGGTCTTAAGCTAGAATTTATAAGAGAAATAGTCTCCCATGTATTATCATCATATGATGAAATAATATCATGTGTTGATAAGATATGTAAAGAGTTTACTGAGTCCTATGGCTTTGAAGGGAAGCAAGAGAAGAAAAGGATGGAAGAGAGAAAGATGGATAAAGGGAAGAAGGAAAAGAAGAATTTTCCCATATGTGGTAACTGTGGAAAGAAACACCCTGGAACTTGCCTGAAAGGAATGGGAGTTTGTTATAAGTGTGGAAGAAAAGGGCACAAAGTACGTGACTGCAAGGGTAAGAAAATGGTTTTAAATGTACAATTCTTCATTTGCAAGGAGTTTGGACACTACGCGAACCTATGTCCCAGTCATCAGACTATGCCACAAATGATGTTATTGGATAATAATCAAGTTATGATACTACCATAGATGAAGAGGAATGATTAGAGTTCTTATGTTGATTATGTCAATTGAGTGTTGTATCAACAATGTACTTGTTATAATAATTATGGAGTATATAAGGATTGTACTGCAGTACTATTTCATTAAGGACATGAGATTGTGTGGAACAAAGAAAAGTGACTCAATAGAATGATAAATTTTTGGAAAATATATGGTTGAGAGAATGATAAATCATAATATAGTTCTGATACTGAGGTAGTGATTTTGGAATAATATGTGATTGTTTTGGATAAATTATATTGGATATTCTTGACTACCTTGGAACTGATTAATGATTTGTATATTCCATCATTGTTGGGGTTTAAAATATTTTTGGATTAATGAAGTATATCCATCATTATATATGGAATAAGGGAGCATGAATGTAATCAATAAGGAATATGGTAATACATGATGAAGGTATTCATATGCTATTACGGGGTAAAAAGGATCTATATTATGTTTACCGTCCTTATAAATGTTGGACTGTGAGTTTGGACAGAATTATTTTGGATAGTTCTAGTTTGGATTATTTTGGATTGCCATAAAAGGACAACCCGGAGGTCGGGCGGCAACCCGTCGCGTCCGGCAAGGCTGCGAGACTTGAACCCGCAACCGAAGGGCGACAAGGGTGTATCACCTACCACTGGCCCACGAGATGTCCTAGATTAAATAATGTAGTTTTTATTAAAAGATCTTGTAGATGAATTATAAATTCGTTTATTTTGGAACCCTATACCAATAGTGTAAATATAATTTTTTTACATTCTATTATCTTTTAGAGTGAAATATGAGTTTGTGGTAGAAATTTATTAATGGATAAAACTCTAATTATAAAGTAAGTATATCTCCTTATGATCTTAGCCAATCTCATAAATAAATTCCTCCATATTATGAAAAGCAACTTAGAACAAAAATGTTTTCCTAGTTGGTACCTTAAATCATCACTAATTTATGGCTTTGGGATTGTTGGCCTTTTCATAGCCATGTTCTCTACCACTCTCCATCAGATAATTGATGGTTAGATTTCTCTTCCATATCCATATTTTCCTACATGGAACCATAGTATGTGTTATTTTCGATAATCTCCATACTTTCCACTCTTTATTTTAAATAGAGGCCTCATTAATTCATTTTTCGATGTGGGATTTCAACTAAGATATTTTGAAATGTCAAAAATGTGTTATCCTAACACCCAATGTTTTGTTGAACCGATGGTATTTCAAATCATCATAGATTGATGAATTTAAGGACCTCAATTTTTACACTTGTTTGTGATTGATGACCTCAATCACTACCTATAAATATTTACGTTTTTCCTCCAATTATATGTCTCTAATTGCCTCCAATGTTCTCCTAATCGAGATCATAATTTGGTGGTGACCCTTTCATTTCTCTTTTCCTCACATTAAGACTAAATTTTAGTAACCCAATTTCCGAAGTGGGTTTTCCCACAAATATATTATCTACTTTCAACCTTTTATTTTCGAAGAACAATTTCAAATTGCGAGGACGCAATTTATTGAAGGAGGGGAAAATGTAACACCCCAAGAATTCATAATGTGTTATTTCTTCAAAATAATTCAATAACTTTCACTACACGCAACACTGAGTTCAATTGCACCATGAATTAACAAAAATCCATTCAAAAGAGGTTATGAATAGTATTAACTAAATTTTAAACTTTATATAATCCTTATAATTTTTCCATATTATGAGTATCTTAGACATAATGCAAGAACAAATTCATTTTCATTATTGCACTTTTATCAACTTTTAATAGTGAACCCTTTTTAAATACAATATTTTAAACTTTTTGACTAAATGGGGACATCAAAAATTTAAAATTAAACATCCCAAGCTTCCACGGTACGCTTTCTTTGAATAATACAGTAGCGTGTGTTGTACGCAACCTTGAGTTTTAACACACACCATAACCAATCAAACTAGCCGTTATGAATAGTAATACCTACTTTTTGAAATTATATATATCTTATTTTTTTAAAATGGACTTCATTTTTGGATTCGTAATATCGAATTTAGCCTAAGGTGAAATTTTGGAACTTTTCAGATAACTTTCATATTTTGATGAATAGTGAAAATTACTAAATTTTAATTAAAAACAACCTTTTTAATCAAAATAAATAATAGTGATAAATTATGAATTTGTGTGTAATTAAAGTATATTTAGAATATATTTTTACCATTTATTATAATGTTGGTCATTGGACATAATTTTACAATTAAACCGAACATAAACAAGTGTCAATCTTTTGATAGTTATTATCTCTTAAAAACACGCTTTTTGTTTTGACAGCGGGAATTAATTTTAAATTAATTTCTGCCACTTATGTGTTTTGAATTTAGGAAAATGGATTCCATATTTGGAATAAGGATTTTCAAATTGTGTAAATAGGTAACTTTTATTTTTAGACATTTTGAATAATTACTGCGGTAAATATTTTATTTACCATGGTTAAGGGTAAATCCGGTAAATAAGGGTTAAAAATATTATTATAATAATACTAAATTACCCTAAAACGTGTCTTTACCCTATTGGTTGATACATGGTCGACCATGGGAATCTTTGGGTCGATTTTAGGACCCCATGGATCCATTTGTAAGTGATAATGACACTTTATTTTAATTAATTTAAAATGAATACAAAAATGACACAAGCATATATCTTTTAGTAAAACAATTGTTACATAGGGTTATATATGTTGGATTTTAGATTATAAATATTCATTAGAAAGAAAAAAAGATTTCCTACATAAGGATATTTTATTTATAATTTTTCGACATTAAATAATGTATTTTATTTATGACACAATGATGATGCAGTAATTACTAAAATAGTGAAGAATTAAAATAATTGATATTATAAATACCCAAATAAATATAATATGAAACTTTTAATGAATTAAACTAATTTTATAGAACAATATTATATATTAGGATTGATTTAATTGACTTTGTTCGAAGTAATCAATCTGTTATGAGTTTCACAAAAATAAACTATTGAATAGCGTCAAAATTGACATAAAAGAGTTCTTAAAACAAATATTATATTATTAATTGATATTAAATTCCTAAAAATCTATGTTTTGGCCAAGAGACTTATATCAGGATAGTATCATAATTAATGGACCACTTGGAGGTCTCTTGGATGTATATAGTAAGTTTATTAACCATATTATATAAAAATACAAAGAGACATTGTAAAAGTGAAACTAATTAACTTAGAGTTAATACTTAAAGATAAGGTTAATATAAATACCCAAACCTGTCTAAATTCAATTGGTTGAGTTGTTTTAGAACCATACCCACCTTAAACTTTTAATATTCAACTTTGGAACCATTAGAAACCGAATATAAATTTATTATAAATTAATATTTCTAGCTTTTCCAAAGGTGCCCCTCACCCCTCTTATAAAAGGGCACTCCTCCTTCTCATTTCTTCACACCTTCAAAGCCTTTTGGTTCGGCCAAACTCTGCCCAAATACTCTCCCAACTTCCCTCAATACAACCTAGGGGCCTTAGTTTGATCAGAAAGCCAACCTATGGAGCCCTTTTGATCAAATCAAAAGGAAGAACCCGAAGAAGAGGTAATGATTTCACCACCCTTTTCTAAGTTCATTTCTTCTTCCACTTCTTCTTCCTTTGTTGTTACCATTCTAAAATAATAAATCCAGTATCATATATATACTGTGATGTTATTATAAATATGGTACAACCATATTAAGTATTCTATCCACCCTTTGAATAACATGTCACCATACGTGCGTACGTACGGCTTACCGTCTCCACGTCGTGGTGTAATTGTTATTCAATATAATATTATATGGATGGGTATAATAATGATGTGTAACTCATGTAAATAATAAATATAACATTTTAATGATTCTGTATATATTATATACCATCCATTTATATATTATTTTAATATCAAAAGAATGATATTGTCGCTCGTGCGTACGTACGGACTACCGTCTCCACGAACGCGATGAGATTCATTCTCCATCGTATCCATTCAAGTACAATTATCATTTGATGATTTAAAAAAATGATGTTTAAGGACTTGATATCATTCTGGATATGAATAATATAAAACCTATCCTTTACAAACATGTCTTACGTAGCAAAACATATAAAATAAAACAAGTAAGTTAACACCCGAAACAACGATAATACTAAGATATTATTATCAAATCAATATTAAAAGATCATATATGATATCATATTAATGTATATGATTATTGTATAATTTAATAACAGTTATTTCACCATTATACAAGAGGTTAACCTACCCCAACCAAGGAAAATTACAAGGTAAGGGTTATTTCACAATCTCTTCATTATCCGGGGTTGTTTATACGTAATAATCTACTGGGATTTCTTTATCATCCACATCCATGTTTCTTCGAAATGTATTTCAAAACATATTTATTATTAACAAGAATATGGGTTAAAGTCATTTATACCCTTTTTTTACTTTTTATAAGAGGTTTATAAAGGAATCTATCCGTCGTTTTTAAAACAAGGTCCTTTTTAACCTTTTCGACATAATTAAGGTAAGAATGTTTTTTTAACTTATACGGTGGGTGCGGCTATTTTCCGCCGTTATAAAATCTTCAAAGCTTCCCTTACAAGCTTATAAGAATATTTTCAAAGAAAATGTTTTATTTTATATGGATCTTAAATGATTTCAAAATAAAAGGAGATATTTCTTTAAAAAGAATTTTGATTTCATCTATGTCAACATCCTTTGATGGATTTTAAGATTATTTGAAGTTGATTTATTATGATACAAAACTTCTATATTGTATTGAAGGTTTTGTGATATGTTCGACTGTTGATGTGTTATTTTTATACCATTCATAGTTTATGGTGAAAGTGTTGACATTTCGTATGCTAGTTTTAATACGAATGTTTATGTTATTTTTAAACCTTTTCATATGGGAATGCATTGGACTTAATATGTGACGGGTGGAGGCCGTTATAGCTCCTCGATGCATCGGTAGGTCTCATGAGACAAACTAGTGTCTTGGCACAAGGCCCTGACAAAATCTTATTTGTAGTCTTGGCACGAGGCCTTGGCTATGTGGTTATGATAGTCTGGCATTATGCATTCCATCATTATGAAAGTGGTTATTGATTTTGCATGTGATTATTCGATTAGTAGAATAACCATGTGAATAAGTAAATGACATTATTTCATTTTATTTATGCCATACTATGTTAAATGTTCAGGTTTAAAAAGCTTTTGTTTTAGTTATACATTTCCTTAAATGTTTATTCTTATTTATGAAAGTTTCCGCTATATTGTTATCCTTACTGGGCATTTGAGCTCACCCATTTTCTATGTTTTATTTTTCCCAGGAAGTGAAGAAGTAAATTAAGAATGACCTGCAGGGATATTATGTGGGGATATGAGTGTGGATTATGGAGACAATATGTTTTTGTAGTAGTTTTTCATTTTATGATGTAATGTAAGATTTATGAATATATCTAGTGTTTCCAAGACTACTAAACCAATCGGTCTTTCGATATTTGATCTTTCTTGTGATCATACCAATGTTATGTAATAATGCACCGACTCTGGGTAACTGGGGTCGGGGCGTTACAGTTGGTATCAGAGGAAGTTTAGTACAAACCTTGGAAGCTAGATTTAGATAAACTCTGATTAGAGCACGTAGACCTAAGATAAACTTTGAGGATTAGTGTAGAAGAACTTCCTAAAATTTTGGTATTGTAGAGATTTTGTGAGTTTTCCGAGCAATACATCCCTTTCTGGATACGAGCAGGTAGAGGCGGCTCTGGCACAGATGTACCTAGGGGTAAAACCCGAAAACACCGCTTTGAGCTAGACTCGAACGGGAACTGGTGCACGACAACGGGCCTTGCTGCACTCTTGGTTATGACACTCCCGGGGGATATGCTTAGGATAATTCTAATTTTCTTTACAAACCATTATGAAGGGTTTATGAGTATATACATCCTCAAAGGAGACATTTTTATGACTATGGATTATATCCATAAATAGATCAATTTATGTTAAGTGTTTTATAAGTATGGGATTATGTATTTTGATTCATAAACTGATCTAGTGTATGCCATTGTTTAGAAATGGCGCCCAGTAGAAGGAATGAGAACTCCAGAAATGCACATGATCCAAAGAGAAGGAAGGATCATATCTTTCATGGTCTTAAGCTAGAATTTATAAGAGAAATAGTCTCCCATGTATTATCATCATATGAAGAAATAATATCATGTGTTGATAAGACAAGTAAAGAGTTTACTCAGTCCTATGGCTTTGAAGGGAAGCAAGAGAAGAAAAGGATGGAAGAGAGAAAGATGGATAAAGGGAAGAGGGAGAAGAAGAATTTTCCCATATGTGGTAACTATGGAAAGAAACACCCTGGAACTTGCCTGAAAGGAATGGGAGTTTGTTATAAGTGTGGAGGAAAAGGGAACAAAGTACGTGAATGCAAGGGTAAGAAAATGGTTTTAAATGTACAATGCTTCATTTGCAAGGAGTTTGGACACTACGAGAACCTATGTCCCAGTCATCAGACTATACCGCAAATGATGTTATTGGATAATAATCAAGTTATGATACTACCACAGATGAAGTGGAATGATTAGAGTTCTTATGTTGATTATGTCAATTGAGTTTTGTATCAACAATGTACTTGTTATAATAATTATTGAGTATATAAGGATTGTACTGCAGTACTATTTCATTAAGGACTTGAGATTGTGTGGAACAAAGAAAAGTGACTCAATAGAAGGATAAATTTTTGGAAAATATATGGTTGAGAGAATGATAAATCATAATATAGTTCTGATACTGAGGTAGTGATTTTGGAATAATATGTGATTGTTTTGGATAAATTATATTGGATATTCTTGACTACCTTGGAACTTATTAATGATTTGTATATTCCATCATTGTTGGGGTTTAAAACATTTTTGGATTAATGAAGTATATCCATCATTCTATATGGAATAAGGGAGTGTGAATGTAATCAATAAGGAATATGGTAATACATGATGAAGGTATTCATATTCTATTACGGGGTAAAAAGGATCTATATTATGTTTACCTTCCTTATAAATGTTGGACTGTGAGTTTGGACAGAAGTATTTTGGATTGTTCTTGTTTGGATTATTTTGGATTTCCATAAAAGGACAACCCGGAGGTCGGGCGGCAACCCGTCGCGTCCGGCAAGGCTGCGAGACTTGAACACGCAACCGGAGGGCGACAAGGGTGTATCACCTACCACTGGCCCACGAGATGTCCTGGATTAAATAATGTAGTTTTTATTAAAAGATCTTGTAGATGAATTATAAATTCGTTTATTTTGGAACCCTATACCAATAGTGTAAATAGAATTTTTTTACATTCTATTATCTTTTAGAGTGAAAGATGAGTTTGTGGTAGAAATTTATTAGTGGATAAAACTCTAATTATAAAGTAAGTATATCTCCTTATGATCTTAGCCAATCTCATAAATAAATTCCTCAATATTAAGAAAAGCAACTTAGAACAAAAATGTTTTCCTAGATGGTACCTTAAATCATCACTAATTTATGGCTTTGGGATTGTTGGCCTTTTCATAGCCATGTTCTCTACCACTCTCCATCAGATAATTGATGGTTAGATTTCTCTTCCATATCCATATTTTCCTACATGGAACCATAGTATGTGTTATTTTCTGTAATCTTCATACTTTCCATACTTTATTTTAAATAGAGGCCTCATTAATTCATTTTTCGATGTGGGATTTCAACTAAGATATTTTGAAATGTCAAAAATGTGTTATCCTAACACCAAATGTTTTGTTGAACCGATGGTATTTCAAATCATCATAGATTGATGAATTTAAGGACCTCAATTTTTACACTTGTTTGTGATTTATGACCTCAATCACTACCTATAAATATTTACGTTTTTCCTCCAATTATATGTCTCTAATTGCCACCAATGTTCTCCTAATCGAGATCATAATTTGGTGGTGACCCTTTCATTTCTCTTTTCCTCACATTAAGACTAAATTTTAGTAACCCAATTTTCGATGTGGGTTTTCCCACAAATATATTATCTACTTTCAACCTTTTATTTTCGAAGAAAAATTTCAAATTGCGAGGACGCAATTTATTGAAGGAGGGGAGAATGTAACACCCCAAGAATTCATAATGTGTTATTTCTTCAAAATAATTCAATAACTTGCACTACACGCAACACCGAGTTCAATTGCACCATGAATTACCAAAAATCCATTCAAAAGAGGTTATGAATAGTATTAACTAAATTTTAAACATTATATAATCCTTATAATTTTTCCAAATTATGAGTATCTTAGACATAATACAAGAACAAACTCATTTTCAGTATTGCACTTTTATCAACTTTTAATAGTGAACCCTTTTTAAATACAATATTTTGAACTTTTTGACTAAATGGGGACATCAAAAATTTAAAATGAGACATCCCAAGCTTCCACGGTACGCTTTCTTTGAATAATACAGTAGTGTGTGTTGTACGCAACCTTGAGTTTTAACACACACCATAACCAATCAAACTAGCCGATATGAATAGTAATACCTACTTTTTGAAATTTTATATATCTTATTTTTTTAAAATGGACTTCATTTTTGGATTCGTAATATCGAATTTAGCCTAAGGTGAAATTTTGGTACTTTTCGGATAACTTTCATATTTTGATGAATAGTGAAAATTACTAAATTTTATTTAAAAACTACCTTTTTAATCAAAATAAATAATAGTGATAAATTATGAATTTCAGTGTTTTTAAAGTATATTTAGAATATATTTTTACCATTTAATATAATTTTGGTCGTTGGACATAATTTTACAATTAAACCGAACATAAACAAGTGTCAATCTTTTGATAGTTATTATCTCTTAAAAACACGCTTTTTGTTTTGACAGCGGGAATTAATTTTAAATTAATTTCGGCCACTTCTGTGTTTTGAATTTAGGAAAATGGATTCCATATTTGGAATCAGGATGTTCAAATTGTGTAAATAGGTAACTTTTATTTTTAGACATTTTGAATAATTACTGCGGTAAATATTTTATTTACCATGGTTAAGGGTAAATCCGGTAAATAATGGTTAAAAATAATATAATAATAATACTAAATTACCCTAAAACGTGTCTTGACCCTATTGGTTGATACATGGTCGACCATGGGCATCTTTTGGTCTATTTTGGGACCTCATGGATCCACTTGTAAGTGATAATGACACTTTATTTTAATTAAGTTAAAATGAATACAAAAATGACACAAGCATATATCTTTTAGCAAAACAATTGTTACATAGGGTTATTTAGGTTGGATGTTAGATTATAAATATTCATTAGAAAGGAAAAAATATTTCCTACATAATTATATTTTATTTATAATTTTTAGACATTAAATAATTTATTTTATTTATGACACAATGATGATGCAGTAATTACTAAAATAGTGAAAAATTAAATTAATTGATATTATAAATACCCAAATAAATATAATATGAAACTTTTAATGAATTAAACTAATTTTTTAGGTTAATATGATATATTAGGATTGATTTAATTGACTTTTTTCGAAGTAATCAATCTGTTACGAGTTTCACAAAAATCAACTATTGAATAGTGTCAAAATTGACATAAAAGAGTTCTTAACACAAATATTATATTATTAATTGATATTAAATTCTTAAAAAACTAAGGTTCGGCCACAAGACTTATATCATGATAGGTTCATCATTAATGGATTACTTGGGGGTCTCTTGGATGTATATAGTAATTTTATGAACCATATTATAAAAAAATCCAAAGAGACATTGTAAAAGTGAAACTAATTAACTTAGAGTTAATACATAAAGATAAGGTTAATATAAGTACCCAAACCTATCTAAATTCTATAGGTTTAGTTGTTTTCAACCCATCCCCACCTTAAACTTTTAATAGTCAACTTTTTAGCCATTAGAAACCGAATATGAATTTATTATAAATTAATATTTCTAGCTTTTCCAAAGGTGCCCCTCACCCCTCTTATAAAAGGGCACTCCTCCTCATTTCTTCACACCTTCAAAGCCTTTTGGTTTGGCCAAACTCTTCCCAAATACTCTCCCAACTTCCCTCACTACAACCTTGGGGCCTTAGTTTGATCAGAAAGCCAACCTAAGGAGCTCTTTTGATCAAATCAAAAGGAAGAACCCGAAGAAGAGGTAATGATTTCACCACCCTTTTCTAAGTTCATTTCTTCTTCCACTTCTTCTTCCTTTGTTGTTACCATTCTAAAATAATAAATCCAGTATCATATATATACTGTGATGTTATTATAAATATGGTACAACCATATTCAGTATTCTATCCACCCTTTGAATAACATGTCACCATGCGTGCGTACGTACGGCTTACCGTCTCCACGTCGTGGTGTAATTGTTATTCAATATAATATTATTTGGATGGGTATAATAATGATGTGTAACTCTTGTAAATAATAAATATAACATTTTAATGATTCTGTATATATTATATACCATCCATTAATATATTATTTTAATATCAAAAGAATGATATTGTCGCTCGTGCGTACGTACGGACTACCGTCTCCACGAACGCGATGAGATTCATTCTCCATCGTATCCATTCAAGTATAATTATCATTTGATGATTTAAAAAAATGATGTTTAAGGACTTGATATAATTATGGATATGAATAATATAAAACCTATCCTTTACAAACATGTCTTACGTAACAAAACATATAAAAGAAAACAAGTAAGTTAACACCCGAAACAACGATAATACTAACATATTATTATCAAATCAATATTAAAAGATCATATATGATAGCATATTAATGTATATGATTATTGTATAATTTAATAACAATTATTTCACCATTATACAGGAGGTTAACCTACCCCAACCAAGTAAAAGTACAAGGTAAGGGTTATTTCACAATCTCTTCATTATCCGAGGTTGTTTATACGTAATAATATACTGGGATTTCTTTATCATCCACATCCATGTTTCTTCGAAATGTATTTCAAAACATATTTATTATTTACAAGAATATGGGTTAATGTCATTTATACCCATGTTTGACTTTTTATAAGAGGTTTATAAAGGAATCTTTCCGTCGTTTTCAAAACAAGGTCCTTTTTAACCTTTTCGACAGAATTAAGGTAAGAATGTTTTTTTAACTTATACGGCGGGTGCGGCTATTTTCCGCCGTTACAAAATCTTCAAAGCTTCCATTACAAGCTTATAAGAATATTTTCAAAGAAAATGTTTTATTTTATATAGATCTTAAATGATTTCAAAATAAAAGGAGAGATTTCTTTAAAAAGAATTTTGATTTCATTTATGTCAACATCCTTTGATGGATTTTAAGATTATTTGAAGTTGATTTATTATGATACAAAACTTCTATATTGTATTGAAGGTTTTGTGATATGTTCGACTGTGGATGTGCTATTTTTATACCATTCATAGTTTATGGTGAAAGTATTGACATTTCGTATGCTAGTTTTAATACGAATGTTTATGTTATGTTTAAACCTTTTCATATGGGAATGCATTGGACTTAATATGTGACGGGTAGAGCCCGCTATAGCTCCTCGATGCATCGGTAGGTCTCATGAGACAAACTAGTGTCTTGGCACAAGGCCCTGACAAAATATTATTTGTAGTCTTGGCACGAGGCCTTGGCTATGTGGTTATGATAGTCTGGCATTATGCATTCCATCATTATGAAAGTGGTTATTGATTTTGCATGTGATTATTCGATTAGTAGAATAACCATGTGAATAAGTAAATGGCATTATTTCATTTTATTTATGCCATACTATGTTAAATGTTAAAGTTTAAAAGGCTTTTGTTTTAGTTATACATTTACTTAAATGTTTATTCTTATTTATGAAAGTTTCCGCTATATTGTTATCCTTACTGGGTATTTGAGCTCACCCCTTTTCTATGTTTTATTTTTCCCAGGAAGTGAAGAAGTAAATTATGAATGACCTGCAGGGATATTATGTGGGGATATGAGTGTGGATTATGGAGACAATATGTTTTTGTAGTAGTTTTTCATTTTATGATGTAATGTAAGATTTATGAATATATCTAGTGTTTCCAAGACTACTAAACCAATCGGTCTTTCGAGATTTGATCTTTCTTGTGATCATACCAATGTTATGTAATAATGCACCGACTCTGGGTAACTGTGGTCGGGGCGTTACAGGTATGACTCAAACTGTGAATTTTTATTTTAAATTGACATAAATTTTGGTAAATATTACAAAAAATATACTCAAAAATGAGAAAACACATTCATATTGTTTTAATACATTACTAAATAATCTAAAATTCATTTTTTACATATAGAAATTAGTCGCACATCATTTTGATACACAATTTACCCAACACGACTCAATGTGTTCGTCATGAGTTTAAAGTTGACATTTTAGTTCAAAAATTAAAAATAACTAAAAAATGGAAAAATTGATTGGATTTCCATGATAATATATTAAAAATATTCACAAGTCATTTTTGACTTATAGGAATTAGTCTCATATCAAACCAATAAACGGTGTGATCGATATGGGGCATGGTATGGGTTTCTTGTTTCAAATGAAATTTTAGTAAAAAAAATCACATACTCATAACTAATCAAACACATCCAAAATAATTTTATAAAATTTTAAAATAATCCACAATTAATTTGGGATGTGAAAGATTCTATCATACCTTAATTTGATGCACAGTGCGACACGAATGACTCCAAGTGAATCTTTTTAATTAAAATTTACATTAATTTTGGTGAAAGAGACAACTAACATACTCAAAATCATGAAAATGCATTTAAATAGTTTTGAATCTTTATTAAAATAATTAAAATGTCATTTTATACATGTAGGAGCCATCCAAACATCAATCTGATACACTATGTTCCCAACATGACTCAACGTGTCTGTTTTCAATTTAGAATTTAAACTTTAGTTCAAAAAGTGTCACTCACTAAAAACTAAGTAATCAAACTCATATTGTCTTGATAATATAATAAAATTATCAATAATTTTTTTTTGATGAGTGGGAATAATTATCATGTCAAAATGATACATTCTGTGATTGATAAAACTCAAAGAGTTCATGCCAGTTTAAAATTAAATTTTAGTAAAAGGCATATATGATGTACTAAAAAACACATTTTTATTTTTTAATACAATAGTATAATAATCTATAAGTAATTTGAGATGAGTATGAATTTTCCACACCTTAATCCAACACATGGTGTGATAGTTACACCTCCAAGTGCATCTTTTCATTTTTAATTGGCATTAATTTCAGTAAAAAAACAAATTACATACTCAAAACTGATTAAGAACATTCAAATTATTTTAATACTTTTGGAAAATGATTCATAAGTCGTATTTAATGTTAAGTAATTATAAAAAACTCAATTTGATACATGAGGTGTTGGGTATGACTCAAATTGTCTCTTATCTGTTTGAAATTGGCATTTTAGTTAAAAAAATGTTACCCACTGATAACTAAAAAAACATTCTCGGATTGTTTCTGTAATTTAGTAAAACGTTTAATAAATGATTTTTGATATTTAGGAATTAGTCTCATTTCAATATGTCACATCATGTTACTATTATTACTCAAATTGTGCATTTCTAGTTTAAAATGACATTTTAGTAAAAAAACACAAGTGACATACTCAAAACTAAGGAAATACATTCATATTGTTTTGATACTTTAGGAAAATGATACATTATTCATTTTGGAAGTGTATAAATTATCCAAATCTCAATATGATGAATTTTGTGATCAGTATTACTCTAAGTGCATCTTCTTAATATATAAGTTTAATTTTAGTTTAAAATGAACATCACATTGTACAACCTAAAAAAATGAGTCTAGAGTGTTTTCACATAATTCTATATAATATTACACAGTTTGTTTCTGTATAATCATTATCTTATAATTATTTGGTTAGTTTTCATAGTGATAATTCTTGAAGACCAGAAAGAAATGGTGTGACGTGCAAGAAGCAACCACAACTCAATCTGATTCACAATGTTCTCAGTATGACTCAATGTTTATTTTAAAATTAATAGTTTCTATTTAATTTATTTCTTCATATTATTAATAAGATAATAATTTTTTTCTAAAATAGGTTTGTTTTTTTTTCTCGAGCATGGTTGGTTTGTTCTTTAATAAAGGTTTGTTTATTTTCTCTATAATATATTGTTTTTATTGTATTTGTGTTGAAAATTTAATTTCATTTAAATTGTGTATCTGTATCAGATTTTGAAAAATTTGGGTTCTTTAGTTTTTTATTATAGTACACCCATTTTCTGGTGTTATAGTGTTCTATTAGATCACACTGATGTGTGACCCTTTACTAGCTATAAATAAAAGCACTAATAAAAACCTAAGGCTTTTAATCATGCTTCAGAAATTAGTGTTTTTTCTATAATTGATAAAGCCCAATTATAGCAATATTAAAATCATATTTTGTAGTAGATTCTCAAAAATAATAGAAATGTAAAGAATATGTCAAAATGGGTTTGAAGCCACTTTATTTTGACAAGATTTTCAATTTGAACCATACTTGTGCGCATGCGTTTTAGAGTAAATCGAACTTCATCAAATTAAAGGATTCTAAATTAGGAAACAAAATCCATAAATTTAACATATAAATCCATAAAAATTAAAATAAAAAAAATATTCCAAAAAAAATAAGGTGGTTTAAATTTTTTAAATTATTCAATTCAGCTCAAGAATTCTTAAAACACACCAAATTAAAAATAAAAAACAGGAAAATTCAGTAAGATAAATGAAAAATAAAATTAAAGCACATGAAAAATTCATAAAAACGAGTTGAAATACCACCACAAAAAATCAATTTACTACAATTTTTTAGATTAAATCAGATCAAGAAATATTTTCATATAGAAATTTAATTAGTAAGAATAAAAAAAATAAAACAAAAGTCACAACCTGATTTATATTTCACTGGTATCCTTGAGTTATGCTCCTAGATACTTCCTATTTAAAACACCAAAAATGAAAGAAACATAACATATTAAACTAAATAAAAAAAGATTAAATTGAATGGAAATTTATAATTTATCATTTAGACCCCTAGCAGGTGCTAGGTTTTTACTTCCCCTAGACAGGTAGTTGTAGTGGTTTATCCCCAATCAGAAGGTGCATGTGGTTTCTTTGAGATGAACCAACACATATGAATTTTACCATTGTCCAAGACTAAATAATGATATTGGAGAACCCCAAGGAATATAATAAAATCCGCATCCCCCCAGAAATAAGAATTATATAATTTGATGTCTATAGTGGGATGGAAAGAAAATAGGGTGCTCCCTACTAACTTATCTGGTGTCCTCATCTATATGGTATGCATGTTTTCATTGAAGAGGTTTTCAAACCACCACAAGATTCTATAGCTCTTCTTTTTATTTCATCAACACAAGTTGGGTGGTTTATTCCCCAAAATACAAGGTGTAATCCATTTTAGATTTATTATAAATTTCATGAAAGGAGAAGTTAGAAAAAAAATTCATATTGACTATGATTAAAAAATGAATCATCAAAAAATAAATATTCCATTTCAATTATGGCAGCTTCTGGAAGGACCGTTGAAAATTCAATATCAATAGGTACATATTCGTCATCACCTTCCCAAGAAAGAGGTAGAGAGGTAATAATTTTTCCTTATCAATGATGGGAAGATCATCTTGTAGGTTATCTTCAACAAATCAATTCCAATATTTTTCAAAAAAAATGATGATATCCCACAAGTATATAAGATGATTTGTTTTCTTCAAATAACTCATCAATCAATAATTTAGGGCACAATGATGTTATTTATTACTTTCTTATATATTTCTCAATAGTCATAGGTTCTTTATGATAGTGAATGATTTGTGAAATTTCTTCTACCACTTTTTATTGTTCTGGTTTTAGTTCTAATAGCTCCTCCTGGCATGAATGTACATATTTATCTATCCATTGATTTTATATCTCTAGGATTTTTATTTCATTACTAATCATTTTAAAACGAGCTTCAAGATCACCATGAAGATCCCCTTGTATGTTAAATTAGACTATCCATTATTAATAATTGTATTTAAAATTCATCCTGAAAACAGAATATATTTTTGAATTTTCTTTTGAAAAATTGTGTGTGAAAGTGTAGTGCCTCCCAAAAGATAACATAAAATTGATTTTACACTCAAGGACTATCCTCTCATAAAATTACCTAGAGTAAAACTTCATCATATCATTATTATATTAAAATTTATAAAATGAACATGATACATCATATTCTTGAACATACTCTCCTTCTAATTTTGTCAGTATATGGTGCACTCGGTGATTCCCAAGAGACCGCATATCCACCACATCGATCAAGGGAGAATATTTTAGAAGGGAAAGTTAAGACTCAAGTGGAAGTAAGAGGCATAATGGCTCCTTTCCCACTAATATCCAACTTCAACTATCTATAATAATATAAGAAGCATTAAAAATAAATTCATAAAAAGTGAGGTTCAACACTGGATTGATCCCTCAGGAACTTCCCCTTGTTAGTTACTCATGATCATTTCTAATAGAGATCACATTGAAAAATGAAACTATGTGGAATTTTTTTTTGAAAATATTAGAATGAGAGGAAGAATAAGAGAAAAATATAATAAAATTGGATAAAAATATTAAAATATAAATTGAAATAAGAAACCTCTGAAAATTGCCACATAAAGTGTCGAGCCTTTTAAAATGACATGAGATACAGTTGTATAGGAAAATGGCTATGTTTTTTGAACTAAATCTATCTACATAATGTTTACTCTTGTTATACCCCTTTAATGAAATAATTCTGAAGAGTGGTATTCTTGAACGTTGCTTCTGTACATTATCCTCATGAACCATTAATATTTCAGCTTTATTGTCCACATTTGGAGAGAGTTATAGCTGATTTACTCTAGGAATATTTTCTTTGTGGACATAATCTTTTTATTCTAGTGCCTCGAGTTACCTTTCCATTATGGCCTTGAAAATGAATGAATATAATGAATCCACATTAATTAAAGTTGTTGAATAAAATCTTGTCCATCTCCATGAAAAACATCTTCTCCCTTTTACATTTTTTTCTATAGATATGGGCCCATCAATTAAAGTGTCTAGATATGTGTTCATATTTTGAGGCCTGATTTGTGATATAGTTTTAGGCTTTCAAACGAGGGATTGAGATTTGGGTTGAGAAAGAATAAATGAATCCCAATGAAGATATAAACATAAAAAATAATAATTTTTCAATTTAGATCATTTTTGATATTGTTATGTAAAAAATTGAAATAAATTTAAATTGTTAAGATCCAACATAGGCCATTTTTTCAATTTAGCTTAAAATGATTCTATAAAAATGACGATTTCCCTTAAAATAAATAGTTTTTGGGATTTAATACAATGATATTAAATTTAAAATAATGTAAAATATTTTATATGTCCCTATACCTCATACAAAAGGTTATGTTGGGTTTATCTTCCTTGAAACATAGATGAGGATATCTGAATCAAAGATCAATCTCAGAAAACTATTGTTCTATACATAATTAATCAAACTTATTGTCAATATGGGTTAAAGGATAAATTTTCTAAAGAGAGATCTTGTTATGTTCCCAATAGACAGTACAAAGACATAATGATCCATCTTTAATCTTAAATAAATAATAGGTGAACCTCATAGTCAAGAACAATGATGAATAAATACATTATCAAGATTATATTGGCATTTATTCTTCAATTCAGTAAACTAGAACTGGGATATTCTACATCAATTATTTGAAATAAAATTAGAAATGGGATTTATTTCCATTAAAAACTTAACTCTATTATTTTTTGGAAGATGGGTCATGTCCTTAGGAAACATATCAGCATATTTCCAAACAATAGGAAGATTTTAAATTTTGAGTTTCTCCCTAATCGTTTATGATAAATATACCTCATGAACAGGTAGTAAAACCCATATGGTGGATGTAATTTCCATTATGAGTTAAGGTTACTCTTCTGATGATCAATGGATTATACATAATATTAAATAAAAATTCCCTACCTTGTTAATTGATATGGGATCTATATTGAGAGAGCCATTCCATTTCAAAAATCACATCAAATTCAACTAGAAAAAGAATAAAAAATATATTCAAGAAATAAATTCCCAAAATCATTTATAAGGGAAGTGTTGTAGACTTGATATGTGTTCATCATATCATTAATATTTTCAATTACCAAAAAACATCTAATTATTTTGGTTGTGACGTGATGATTCTTGAAAATACTTATGATATAAAATTGTGGATAAAACGTAAATCAACTAAAACATTTTCACTTTCAGAGTGGAAGGTAAGTTTACCTTTCACCACATCACTAAAAATTTCTTCTTCAGTTATAGTAGTTGTATAAGATTATAATTATACCCTTTGATTTATTTTTTTATAGATCACTTAATACATGTTAAATTTTTTTGAGAAATGAACTATCTCTTTATAGTTGAAACTATGGATAGTTGTGTTTTCATTATTTTCCATACAGTCAAGAGCCTTATGAACCATTTAATGACACATGAACCAAACTGATGTTTCCATTAATAAAGTACCTAAGTGTTTAATTTCATAATTATCGGTTTTTGGATATTTTAACCTCTATTTATTATTAATTGAAACATTTTATTTCAAGTTTCTAATCTTACCTATTCTTTTTATAACATCCCATGAAATTACAAAACCTATAAAATTATTTATCTTTATTAATGAGACTTGATACTATATCATCATATGATGAAAATAGCTGAGAAACTAGTTAACTTCATTGAATTGGAATAATATCGTTAATGAAACAATCAATCTTCCATTCCATATTACTTATGCAGTCCATAACATGCTTGGAAAATCTTGTAATGTAAGAATCATACTCTACCACACTTTCATTTCATTCTTTTTTAAAGTGAGGAACATCTATTCCATTTTAAATTACATTTATTTAGGAAATTATATTTTCATAAATATCTCCTAATAAGTACTCTATTACATGATTTATATTTAATAAACCCCATTAGTGTTCTTGATAAATAGCCACGATTGGTCGACATCTCCTTTCAAACAATAGTCTTTCATAATAACAATTTCACATTCATTATATCCTAAATCATGAAATATATTTTCATGTAAATTAATCAATTTTACATCTACTAGTGGATTAGTTTTTACATTAAAATATAGAGGATTATATCACATGAAGAGACCCAAAAAAGGATAATCACATTGTGGGACAATATGTTGCTCCAAATGGGAAATGTTATTCACCATAACTTGTGTCTGCTACCCTAATATGGACATGTTCTGATTAGTTCCAAAACTAGCTATATTTTTATGGTCAATAGGGAAATCCTTATAATGAACAAGGTTGTTGATTCTATATATTACATTAGGTTTCATAACTAAACAATGAAACACACTAATTTAGTTCATAATCATCAATAATATTAAGCTAGGAACTGAAAATCACTATAATGGTAAATGGTCCCAAATACTATAAGGGAATGTCAAAATTATTATGTTAGCTATGTGTATTTAAAATATAGCTAACAATGTTCCTACAAAACTTTCTCTAATACCATCTATATCAACTTGACTCTAGTAACAATGATTTGATATTTACATTATTACACGATTACAAGACACATGAGATCTCACAACACATGATAAATAAATCTTGTAGTCTTAGAAAAAAAGATATATACATAGTCCACACATTACATTTTAAATAAAAAATATAGCATAAGAAACAATCTTTCACCATTGATATAATTTATATTATCATTCTTCGTATCATTGTGAAAGGGAAAAAATAATTATTGGGATTATATACTTGATAAGTTTTACATAAAGTGGAAGTTATCATGTGTAAATAAGGCATAATCATCATGATAGAGTAGATAATAAAGAAATATTCCATGAAATCAACAAAATGAGTTCAATGGGAATTCACAGATAATATCAACATAAGAAACACATGGATATTGAAAACTAATTTATCGATAATTTAAATTCGTAACTATGTACATTCATGATTAAGGCCTCTCAACAAAGTTATCATGAATATAACCCTCACAACCTCTCAATAATGACATCATTCTTAGTAATTGGTTAGGTATAAAAAATAACTATATAATATGTAATTATTTATATTTTATCTCATTATACTTATCTATGCATCATAGGTCTATCTATAACTGGTGCCTCATCCATCAAAATCACATCCTATTCATTTATCATATTTTTAATGATAAATAAACCTTATTCTCAAATGCATTTTATGTCAAAAACTATCTTGAATAAAAAATATAGAACATTGAAATATAATGATGACAACCCATCTAGAGAAATAATAAAGATAGTATCATTGTATTGTATCCCTAGTAACATCAATGGGTGTTTTCATAGATGAAAATATCATTAAATGATTAGTGGAACCGTTCACGAGGAATATAATTATTTCATTTTGATACCACTAATTTAAAAAATAATAATTTGTATGATATAATAAAAAAAATTCTGAAAAAATAAACATTTCATCTTATAATGGAATAATTAAAGAAAATAGTATTCATTGCAATGAGAAAAGTCATTTCTGTGGTGTATATTAATACAAATATTTCATTCTCACATTTGATAAAAAGTAACTCGTTTGAAAAAATGCAATGATATTCCTTTTAATTTTTTACTAAAATTCAAACATGTATAAAAACGAATTTAATACATATTTGGTGAATTGTAAAAAAATGTACAAAAATTTATATATACATGGAATAAAAATGGTTGGAAAAAAATATTTAAAAAAATATTTTTAAAAGAAATTCCCATAGATGTAACATACTTTTGGATTCATGATACAAGAAGAGAAGAAATGAAAAATAAACATGTAAACCCTAAACATAACAGGATGATAATAAAAATTTATTGGTTTTTATATATTATGATCGCATAATTATCTCAATGGTAATCTAAATATAAATAATCACGAAAACATGAGATTATAAAAGAAATATCTTACCTATAGGTTGAAATGCCCTTTAAATTAATTTAACCAAATATATATTAAATGGTGGTTTATTATATTCTATAAAAACCTTAAACATAAATATAATATCATATATTATCCAATTATAACATTCCAACATATATTTATTAGTAATTAATTACTAAAATCACCATTTCTAAGTGTTAAGTCTTTCATTTTTAATGTATGTATTAGTTCACTAGTTTAGGTCCATACATATGGTTCATAATTCCATCATATATTGAATTTTAATCATGAATACATTATCATATATATTCATTTTGTACATATTTATAATCATCATTGGAATAAATACATTTTAAATGAATCACATAACTTCAATGAAGTAATAGTCTAACCGTACCCACGAGAAACACTATAATTTTTTAAAGAGTGGAAGAGAAATAAGTTAAGTGTTATATTACATTAAATGAAATATATTTATGTCATAAATATGATACATATTTATTATTTTCAACATTACGACCATCAATGTAATATGGCGATGAAAACTAATTACACTTTCACATGGAGGCGATAAGTTCTAAGTACACACATGTGATGTTTTAGCTTTGTGTAGGATCCAAAATAGTTAGAAAATATTAAAAATATATCATTAATAACAAACCATTATATTTATAATAAAAGATTTATTATTTTCGTGTGGGAAAAAACATTTATTGGAATTTAAATAAGAAATAAACGTGAAAGATTCAGTAAAGATGAGTAACTCTTCTTTGTGAGAACCCCTTTTCTATAAACCGTGATCCATAAAACGTTGGTGTTAAGATAAGAAAATGGGAAATATTTTGAATATAAGTAATATATAATGTAATTAGGTTAGTTATATTTTGATCTATAAAGATCAAAATGTTTGAATAATGGCGAAGAAGAGGTTCATTTTAAAAGTGACGTAAAAGACAGACTTGCAAGTACGTGAAAGGTTAAAAAATATATATGCATCATAATCAAGTAAAGTGGAACCAAATAAACATATATTTGAATATAAGGTATTATATGGGTTAATTAAACTCATTTAAAGACAACTTTAGAGTTCTTGGACACGTTTTAATCCTTTTTACCTAGTTAAACCACTTTAATCCCATTTATCCTTAACCGTGATAACATTAAATTTAACCATGAAAAACTACTTATATGAATAAGAATAAAATGGGGATTACAAAGAAATATGGACATGATGATTATAAATTATGAATCCACATAATAATATTCAATTTATATAAGTGAAAAAAGTAATTTTAATATAATAATACAAACCACGTGAATGTTTTTTAAGAAAATATTGAATTTATGAGTTAAAAATATTTATCTTTTAAATAAAGTTATAAGTTGATTTATAAATTTTTTATTGGTTAAATAATAAAAAAAATTTATATTTAGTCTTTTAAATGAAGAGAAAACTGAATGGAAATATTAAACAATTCCATTATATGCAAAGAACCAAAAATTGTTTTTATTCAATAATGCCATTTAATGAAAGCACCCAAAAATATTTTTTAATTTTTATCCAAATAAAATTTATCTTCAAAAAATTCAATCATGGAATCCAAATTAAAAATGATTCTTGAAATTAAATTATTTAAATACTTACACACATATTTCGTCATGAACCACTAATACAATATTAAAAAAAAAATTGATATGTATTTGATTGTTTTACCCAACAATATTAACCTAGTTTTTCCTCTTTTACTAAGGTGAAAAATCATTTCCATGATTAATATGACTAATTAGAAAAACATAAGTTTAAAATGCTAAATTATAATAATTTTTATTATTAAAAATATTTAATCCATTTTAGATGTGAAGAAAATCAGTTTTAAAATAAACACACAATTTGTGACGAAAAAAGGTTTTCAACAAATATATTTTAAGTATATAAGATTTTTTATACCAAAATATAATATAATATTTATACAAAATATTTAATTGAATAATTTATAATAAATATATTATAATTAGATCTTAAACCCAATCAAATAAAAATTGGTATTTTAAAATCATACAAGGGAAATGATATTTTTCTTTAAAAATCCATATTTACACTATTCAACCAAAAATAAAATTTTATAGAAAATTATCAAAAAACCACTCTAAGATAAATTTAATATTATGATTTTAAAAAATTATTTCCTTGTTGTAAAATTTAATTACTAAAATTTTTATAAATTAATTATAATATCGGTGTTCAAAATACAACAAAAATCATTTGGAAGAAAACATATTTTTAAAGAATGAAATGACTAATAAAAATGGAGTAATTTTTTTATATGAATTACTAAATAATGTAATATTAAATAAAAACTTTCTGTATATTTTTTATAATGTGGTTAATCCTATTCAAACCCATTAATACAATTTCTAAGTTAGAATTATCAAATTAAATATTAATATTTTAATAGCATATAGTGATTCGTTTAAACATGGTGTTCCATGTGAGTAAAGATTTCAATGAATTTAAATATACATAATGTTAAATATTTCATAAAATATTAGGTTTTTATAGATATGATTAATGGGAATGTCATGATTCATGAGGATATGTCATAGTGGCATTATAGATTTCATGCATTTCCATTCCAGTATGTGGTTTAATTATTCTTTGTCTTTTTATGTTCGGTACATTGAGACTAATGCGAGGTACAAGACCCTAGGATATGACTATGTATTCAGGGGTCATTAATGTAAATTTAGTGAAAAATAAATCTCAGGTTGTTATCAAGTGTTAAACAATGGAGGAAAGGTGTAAGATGATGACTACTACTGCATCAAGATATAACTGGCAGTTGAGATGAATTTATGGGATGTGATTATAAAATTGTTAAGTGTTCGTATGATTGTAGATAAGTTTAAATGAGTAGATCATGTGATAGATCATCTGCCCCCTATTTTGAATTGAAAAATGTGGTATATTGACTGTTGAGTTTTGTGAGGTTTGGAGGGTCCATGTAGCTCATTATAGTGATTAAGGAATCAAGAGAGTGCCTCATCTAAAGTGAGTAGACCATGTAGATTATGAGATACTTGGGAGGTTATGTGGGAATCACATTGGTGTGGAAGGTTAGAATCTCATAGTAATTAACATAGTCATGGACCTTGAGTTATATATATTGATAAATTATATTATGGTGGAAGATTATTAACATAATTATAAAATGTTTTTGAAAAGAAACATGACAATTTAATATCCTTGAGAGAAGCATGATAGATGGGTTTATCTTGATGTAATGATTAAGGCTCATGAGTTTTAGTACTTTTTTGATAGTGGATTCAATGTAGGATCATGATGGTAAATTGGGAATAAAAGAGATATATGGAGGGAGCACATCATTTTGTTCTTTCGTAACCGAAATCTATAGTAGGTGTGATATGGGTTGAGTTAAGTTCAACGCATTTGGAAAACCTAGACTACAAATGGTTGAGGTTTCTTTCTAGGGATTAGAGTCTTGCAACCATATTTTATTAGTAATAATAAAATTCAATGATAATGGTATTAATAAATGAAGATCAAATTAATTACATATGTTATGTAATTAGAATATGTTTGTTGTGTGTTATGATATACTAGAATGACTACATATGTGTTTTGGAAAAAACAATATATAGGATGTAGAATTATATAATGTGATGTAATCATTGGAGAGTAAATAAATTCTTATGATATAGTGTGGATTCAATTTATTTATATATTCTGAGAGTGAGACTATGGGTTCTCATGAGAATAGTTGATAAATACTTGGGTGTGGGGAAGAATGGCTGATGATTTGATGTAGAATAATGGAATCGACCATTAGCATGTGATGTTGATGGATTGAAAACTCTTGAATGTCTTTGGGAGTGGGAATTCACCATATATTTGTTGAATTTAGTCAGTTTTGTGATGCATCGGTTGGTGAGTTTATGTATTAATGTATGAGGTGTATAGTGTTTTTGTAGTTGTTCTGGTTCGAGTGCAATGTTTGGATGAACTTAACTAGCGGGAGACCAGAAATTGAAATTTTCATCTTATTTTAGTTATTGATGTTGTTGTGGGAGATTCATGTAGAAAATTATTAGGGATGATAAGTTTTATGATAGGGATTTTAAAACACCCTTCATATTTTTATGTGTAGTATAATGTAAAATTTTTCAAAACCTTATGTGTTTTTATGGTTTTGGCTGTTGAAGGACTTGGTGGAGGTTAAAAATCACTATTTTGAGTAGTTAACCATTATTTATGAAAAGAATGTTTTGTAAATCAATGGTCATGCTGCATCCAAAGATGTTAAATCACGGGGAAAGTGTTTGTAAGATTAAAAAAATTAGAGGAGTATTCTAGTCATGTTGTATTGGGAGTTGTTTCCCCATGAAGACTATGTATATGAATAAATATTTGATCATAAAGAGGTGGAATACTATATTAGGAAGCAAATTTGTCCATTAATTATTTTTTGTGGAGTTGGGGTTACGATATGAAGCACCTGTCTATGCTATGGTGCGCAGTTTTGATTTTCCAGTGCTGCCCTAGATGGGGGTATTTCACCATAGTCAAGTGGTTCATGTCACAATGTGACTTTAGGTTGGGGAGTTTGTGGTTTTATGTTTCTATTATGGAGTTTTGAACTGTGGTATATGGTATATAGTCATTCAATGATGATTGTCTTGGGTTTTTCTGGTCTCCCACTCATAAAGTATTATACTGTGATAGATAAGCTCATCTTGCAACGCAACCTTATGTTGATATTAGGGTGAACTATGTAGGTGTTTTGTGTCATGATAGATGGGGTCATGCCAAAAAAGTCCCAAATTCTGTTTTTCAAACATGTATTTAAATTGAAGCACCTATTTCTTTAGGGATTCTTTTTTTTTGAGAAGGAATTGGGGGACCCCTTTTTTCCACCTATCCACCAATATTATTCATCCATGATCCATAGAGGGTTTGTTCATGTGGGTTCATTGGTTACGGTGAGATATTCCACCTTCTAATCCTAATTCATTTTCTCTTTACCCCATATGATTCCAATGACTTGGATTTATAGATATATTTATGATTTCGCTGAAGCATAGTATATTTGGATCAGGGATAAGAGGGATTTTCTTGGCATGGAAAGAGGTGGAAAAAGGAGGATGATCACTCATGTGGATCATCTTTTTGGTTGGTGTAAAGAACTATATTGATTTAGGTTGGATTTTAATCAATTGTGATGTCATTTGATTGAAGAATTAGTGTCATATATTGGGGATTTAATATGGAATAAGTCCTAATTGATGGTGAAAGTGGATAACAATCTATTTCATGAGGATTTGGCATCATTATGTCACTAAGTGAGATTTTATATGTTTCATAAAACATTCTTGATTATGGATTAATTATTTAATATTAATTATACACTATTATAAGTGATTATGGAGCCTCTTGGATGAGTAATAGGATTTTGGATAATGATGTTGTTAATCAATTTCTTGACTGGGGATGGGATGATCTTTCCTGAGGTGATAAGTCCAGTGTCGAGGTGAGTGATCACTAAAAATTTAATCAATTTTTAATAAATTTTTTTCATGATAAATTTAAAATGTGGATTATCAAGTTATATGAAATTGACCTAAATTAATTGAATTATTTTTTATTTTTCTAGAGTATCACCTCCTTATTTTAATGATCTGAAGTCATATTTATATTGTTATTAATGAATATAATGATTTTTATTAGTAAATTTTTTTATCTACAATAATATTCACAAATGGATAAGTCTAGAGCTTACCATTTCACCTTACCACAGGAACAAACTTCTTCATATAACTCAGATGAGAAACGTTTTTCTAATACATGAACTTACCACACATTAAAGATTTATCTTATCATATGTTGAGAATCATGTTACCAAATGAACAATAATCACACCCAAAAAAAACATATTCCTACCATGTGTAAAGAAGACCTGACCCTGCAAACCCAGGAAGTGATTGTTTGATGAAAACTGCCTACAGCATGAATAAATCAAGTTACATTTCCAAGGTATTTATAATTATTTAATTAATTAATATATATATATATATAATTTATATTATTTTGGTGACTATATGTAAAAATAACTTACCAAATGAAATCATGAACCTATGTGAGCATTTAACTACATCACAGAATCTCCAAGGTTGAACTCACCTAAACTGATGAGATCATCTATGCAGTGATACACTACATGAATGAAATATCAATATGGTCTACATATGTATTTGGTTACATGACCAACAAAATATGTTTTTCTCATGGAGCATTTAAATCTTCAAAAATTACAGTGTTATGCGTTATATGAATATTCAATGTATTTAATATTGCATTGATTGTCCTCTAATGACTATTTTTTAAAAAATATTTATTTTAAGAAGAAAATACGATCATGTGAAAAACGTTTTTGAGGAATTGATCATTGTTCTATCATAGTGAATAATATAGGATCTTAGACACATTCATTTGTGCAACAGATAAGACTCTACAACACTCTATTTTCCTAACCTCGTTAAAAAACATGTCAACAATTCTTCCAAAAAAAACAATTTAAAGGACTCTAGATAACTAATTCTATTTATATTTAACTACCTCACATTAATTATCTTATATCTCTGACTATTTTTATATTATCTAAACTTTTTATATTTGTTTTTATATTACTTTTCAAATTCATAAATCAAAATCTATGGTAATAAATTAAAAAATAGCTGATTCTATATCAATCCTTTCTGTTATATTCTCATGAAAAAATATGGAAGAGTACCTATGTGACCTGATATATTTTTTTCCCATGTATATCTGTGAAAAAGGATCAATACCTAGAAAATCGTGTGAACTATTGTTTTTAAAACCCTATTCAGGATTTGGATTAGTTTTTTCAATAATAAAATACTTGGATACATTATTTTTTGATGTGGATGGGATTAAGTCTTAGCTTGATACTAAATACCTTGTTAATTTCTATTTTGATATAATTTTTTAACATTAATACTACTCTTTTGTTATTATTTTCTTCCATTCAAACATGTATTAGTTTTCTAGAACTGTGGAACAAAACTGTACACAGATTGTTAACATAAATTAGTATTTTATACATTGTGTTTAATATATTTAGATTTTTTTCAAAAGTAAAAGTATTTTAAAAATTAATTTATCTAAGATATAGTGGAACTATTTAGACCCTATTCAAAAGATAAAATTATATATTTCTACTATTTTTGTTAACTATGTGATTTTAATAAATTGGGGGATTTAAGTTTTAAAATTTGTTTTTAAACATTAATTTTTATTAGAATCTAAATTTATACCTCTATTGAGTTTTCCACTATGACCGACACATTTTGTTAACTAGTATGCATTGGGTGATGATATCAAGGGACATTATAAATCCTTAGATCATTGAGCATTGATACATCAGACACCAATGGTCGTGGTATTGATTTAAATTGTGAGGTAAACCGTAGGAGGGCCAACGAAAGATGTGTTCTTGGCGAGTTAAAACACAGAAGACCATGGTTAGGTTCCTTTATCCTACTCTAAGAGGGGATGTGTTTGATTTAGAGTAGTCATCTTGAGTATTAAATTAGTAGAAACTTCATTTTTCATTATTAGAACTTTTATGATTTGAAGAGTATATGAGGTGACTGTTCCCCCCAAATAGAATGTGTCATATGGGTGGTTATACCATTGGAGTTGACTTATGGAAAGGTTGGGCCTGAGTGACTGACTTAGTTGGACATTTAGGGTGAAACAGATCTCATTACACCCCTTATAGTATTTTACTAGATCATATCATCCAAGATACTTATTAAATCATAATTTGAATTTTGATATGTTGATGGATGTTATGCCCATTGTGAAATGATCCTTGAACCCAGTGTTTGAAAATTTCTTAAGGGGATCTAGGAGGGTCGCATTCATGAGATGACTTGGTGGAACATGATAGGCATCATAGAATGATTCTTTTCAATTGTGGAATATATGATATAATATTGGCATGGAATCTTCCATATGATAATGTTCATTTTGGGAGATTTGTGATTGAGATACTTATATAGAAGTAATGTGCATGTTGATATTGGGTGATTTTCAGATATAGGGATATTTTTATACATGTTTTATACATCTAGTTTGAGAAATAATTGTGTTAATGAGGTCAATATTTTATTTTAATTACGAATTATCAACTATTAGTTATTTTATATAATAATATAATCATTCCACAATTATTTTAAGTATAATTAAAGTTTTTTCTGATAAAATGATTTAATGATATTTTTTTCATTTTCACTTATTTTAAGGTATAACATTTTAGTTCATATTATACACAATTTTATTGTAATAATTGTGAGTAGGTTATTAGAAAAGTCATTATGAATATGAGTGTCTATGAAATAGATATTTTAAATACTTTACAAGAGAAAAAATTCTTAGGAGTGATTTGCCTCATTTATTGAACATCATATATATAAACTCAAGCATTAACTAACTAACTCTGAAATCAATTGAAGAATAATTTAGACAATGATTGACTTACATAGCTAATTATTATAAAATGAGTCCAAATATTTGAAGAACATATAATAATTTTCAAGTTTGAATCAACATGTTCGACTACTAGGGATTACCAAAAGAAATATTTATGTTGTATTTAAAGAATAATGGAGAAGCTAATATAAAATATTTTTGAATCATGGAGTTGAACACTGTTGAACCACAAATACATTGAAGACCAAGGCATGGTGAGGAAAATATGTGGGATCAAATACCTTTTTCTAATGATTTCTTGATTTAAATTTTTGATCAATTAATGGGGCTTTGATCATCCCTAATCTAATCGATTAGGAAAACTAGTAGTGGTGCACACCATCTTCTTGATGTAATATATCTATGAATCTCCATATATATTTTGGGATGTTCAAGGATAAATTATCTCATTTTTATGGTATTTTTGGTCACTCAAACAAAGTAAGGGAGCTACCCAAGTTATGACTCATTGAGTTCAAAAGAAATATAGAGACTGAGATTGGGCCGGATGGATTGATTGAAATGGAGAAAACATTGGAATGTTTCAAGAAGTATAGTGTTTTAAATTTTTATTCAAAAAATAGAGAAATAAAATAGATTTTATGGGACCCAAATTTTTGGTTTTGGGATCTATTAATTGGTTAAAATTTTGTGAAATCCCCCATTGGAAATGAGGATAGAATCTTAAAAATCACACCAATTATAAAAACAGATATTGTAAATTGTTTATATATATATTCCTAAATAATATTACAATATTATTAAAATATATATTTTAGAAGATTGTTTCATTATATATAGTAAAATGTTTTAGTAAAATGTTTTTTCATAAAGAATTATCAAATATTCTCCCACTAAGTGTTATCTCAATTTTACCAAATAACTGTATGTTTTGATCAAAACCGTAAGGTCAAATCAGAGTGAGTCACACAAAAGATGATCTATAAATAATGGAATGACAATATAAAAATATTAAATTATTCATCCCAAAAATTCTACTTGTAAAATATTCTATAATCAATGTTATGGTGCTGTTAATAGTTGGAATTTAGAAATCCCAAAAACATGGTGAAATCCTCATGAAATTTACACAATGTAACCTACCACAATAAGTGCGGGTGGATCAATTTTTTTTTGAAAAGTGGATTAAATTCACATATCGAGATTTGAATTTTCAAGTATCTTCTCAGTATAGCTTAATGTTTATAAAAATCAAAAGTTTTTGATCAATTAATAACCTAGATGATGGATTCTGAATCCTTTTTCTGATGAAGCAAGATGCTGTAAAACCTAACTGTTTCAATGAAAAAAATTTCTCCAAGTGGCATCATAAAAAATGGTTCTTCTTACTTTGTTTAATCTTTTTGAGGAAAACAACTTCTCCCAGTCATAGGAAAATATGATGTTTCTTCCAACAATGATAAGGATTTTTTACATCAAAAAACCAAACCTCCCTCCCATTCTTGTTGAGCATACTCCAAATCCTGATAGAACACCTGTTGAAGTGACTCAAGTTTAAAAAATTTAGGAAATAATGAATAATTATGAATATGATTTAGTTTTGGTCCATGGAAATATTCTATGAACAATATAAAATCATCTATATGACTTTTTTTGGAAATTAATGACTACATGGGAGATATGAGATGCACTCAAATTCCAGTACAAGTATAAAAAAATCAGTACCAATAAATTTATTATAACCAAATATCCTAACATCAAGATGGTTGAAAAAAATACAGGCTTGTATAAAGTTCATGAACTCAATGTTATATAAAACAAACATATTTCCCCAAAAATAAATATACTCGCGACATTCCATGTTGGTAAAATTATTTCTAAATTTACACTAATTTTGAAATACATTGGTATATCACTCATTAAAAAATGTTAGTATATTTCCTTGGAACAATTTAAAAAGATTATTCATGTTGCAGAATAATCCATGTTGAGAGATGTTGGCATGACAAAAAAATTTGATATTATGGCTAATTTACTATATTTAGAGACACCATCGACTTCTTACATACACATCAATAATAAAAGTTTACAATTCCACAAAAAAGTAAATCCTTCTAAGAATAAATGATAATTTTTTTCTATATAAGTCATGTGATTTTTTCAAGGAAATTCAATTGTAAAAAGGAAGTTAACAAACTCACTAAAAATATTCCAAATAAAGAGAATATAGTTTCAATGATATTCGATGTCAATATGAATTTGAAAAATATCGGATGGTGGCATGATTATGGAGAAACAGATCATGTGTACATGGATCATTTGATGTCCAAAACATTTGATGATATTACTTTCATGAAGTAATTAAACCATGGAAATAATTCAAATATAAATTTCACTGGACAAGGAAGCATAGAACTATAATTTTCTTATGGGATTAAGTTGAATATTCTAAATGTGTTTTATGTAATCAAGATTTGAAAGAATTTAGTCTCTACAAATCATTTATGTAACATGATATTTTGAGGTTTATTTGAATCTGAAAAGGTTATCTTGTTTAATAGATACATGTTTATGGGGGGGAATGGGTACTCAAATGATCGTATATATCAAATGTTTATTAATAATATGATTGAATCTTATTATTAGTTAATTGATTTATATACTTTATGGAATGATTTTTTGTCACATCTTAACTATAATTACTTAAAAATAATGAATAATTTAAACTTAATTAACCTTGGAAATAGATTTAATATATGTGAAACGTGTTTGTGAACTAAAATACTTATGAAACCATTTCAAATATTTGAGAGAAATTATGATATATTAGAATTCTTACATTTTGATATTTTTGAATTAAATGGTTTGTTAAATCGTGGAGTAAAAATACAACTTATTACTTTTTTTTGGCTATATTAAATATTTACATATAAATATTCTTAAAAAAGTTGAATAATTTAATATTTTTAATAAGTATAAATATTAATTTGAAAACAAATTAAACAATATAATTAAAGTATGATTCTTATATAGAGGTTGGGAATATATTATCGATTAATTTAATGTGTAATTTAAATAAAATGGTATTATTCATCCATGTACCACTCCTTAAACACATTTAAAAATGGATTATATGAAAGGAAAATTAATAATTTATTAGAAATTTTAAATTACATGATTAATGAATATAATTACCATTATATAAATGGGTAATATATTTACTGGTTTTACATAATATTCATAATAGTATTTATTCTAGGAAATAATGTTTATCCTCTATCGAAATTTGGATAGGTAGAAGACCTAATCATATATATTTTAAATTGTGGGGGTGTTTTTTATTAATATAGAGGGCCATATCCTTAATGGGCTAAAATTTTCCCATGTGAGATTAAAATTATTCTTATTGTATATGAAGAAAATAGAGGAGCATATAGAGTTATGGATTTGGAAGAAAATGTCATTTCTGAATAAAGAGATATATCATTTTTTTAAAATAATTTTTATATAGATGATGTGTGGGAGGTTATTCCGCACACCCATATCTATTATACTCCATCTACATGATATGAAATAGTTGAGATTAATGGTGATTATAAAGTTTAACCTAAATATATTACAAGAATTGGGAAGGAGAAACATCTACATCCAGATTTTATTTCCCTCAATTCTATAGTTTTCTTCCACAAGAGTGATCAAAATATTCCTTTTATTAATAATAATTCTATGAAAATGACTATAAAACATTACCCAAAGACATATAATGAATCAGTGACTTCTAGATATACTTATTTTTTAAAATAATTAAATAAAGATGAAATGGATTCAGTTTTGGGGAGTAATGATTGGGTGATTTGGTATTTACCATGAGGTTCAAAAACAATATTTTATAAAGCGTTTTTCAAAAATAAGTGTGATTTTAATGGTAAAATTCATGGTTTTTAAGCTATATTGGTTTCCAATATATTATTAAAAAAATAATGGATTTATTATTTTTACACTTATGCTCCTGTAGATTTTATTTCTTTGATAAGAACTTTATTTTTATTATCTTAAAATACTAATTTATATGTCCATCATAAGAAAATGAAATTTTCATTTTAAAAATATAATTAAATGAAGAAATTTACAGAGTCAACCAAAATGTTTTCTTTCACATGGTAATTAATTGAAATTATGTAAACATGTTAAATTTATTTATGGACTTAAACTATATATGAGGAAATTTCAGGGGAAATTGGATTATATTATTTTATAAAATGTATTTACTAATAAAAATGTAGATAAATGGATTTATTCAATGTTTAAAAATAAAAATGGAGTTATTGAGGTTCTATATGAGGATTATATGTTATTTTTTTAACCAATATTATTGTTTTAATGGAGAGAAATAATTATTTATTCATTATTTATAAAATGTAGGATCATGTAATAGATGATACTACACATGATATCAATAATTGAAAGCAACAAGGGGTTTATTCTTTAAGTAAATATCATTAAATACAACAAATTTTAATGAAACTTTATTATCTTGGATTCAAGGATGCTAATACTCCCTTTGATGCTAGTGTAAAACTGTTTTTAAAGATGAGTATAGCTATAACATATATGTTAAGTATAAAAGATCAATTTTTTCTTTAATGTATGTAATGAAATGCACTAGACCTCATATAATTTTTTTGGTATGTATAATGAAAAGGTATACTGTTATTCATGGTGTGGTTCATCGATAATATGTAACAATAAGTTTTGGATACTTGATATTGACAAAAGATTTATTTTTATACTACAATAATTATCTAACTATATTATAAGGATACAATGATGCGATTTGGATGACAATTATTGGTGATAATGAATCCACATATAGATGGCTTTTTAATCTTATAGGTTTTTCTGTTTCTTAGGAAAGTATGAAACCTACATGTATTTATAGTTTGACCATAGAGTTAGAGTTTATCGCCTTATCAGCATGTGGAAAGGAAGAGGAATGAATTAGAAATATATTATTGGATATTATAATTGACTTACACTGATGCCTCTTTCAATATAAATTCCAATAATGAAAAAACATTATCAAAATCTTGTATATTCATGTACAATGGAATGTCTAGACAAATATGCTTGAGACATGATTATGTTAGAAAATTTTTAACAAATGATACCACATTAATTTTATATCAGTGATAAAGTTAAAACCTTGTGGATTCATTTACAAAATCTATTCTTAGAGTGGTCATTCATAAAAATAAAAAATAAATGTGACTACAACCCATAGAATAAATCATTTTTCTAATCGAAACATGACATTTTATTTAAGTAGATCCCAATAAAAAATTTTAATGTCTAATAAAATTTACTAATATGATTTTTGATACTAAAAAATACATCCCAAACTACTTGGTTTCAATATATCTCATTATAATAAGATGTTTTGTTATAAAATCATAACCAAATATTAATTCTAGATGTGTATTAATTATAATAACAGAAACACATTGTAATATTTTTCCTATGTTAACTTATAAGTGGTGATGTGTTTTACTCGATTTGATGGGTTTAATTGTATCGAACCAAACATTCATTAATGAAAATTACACTTGATCTAATTAAATTTTTATATGTGAACTTATTTGGTTTTATGTTTTTTGAATTTTAAAATACTGTTTTGAATTTTTACTTTTGCTAATAAAGGCTATTGAACAATTATCACATGATTAGTATAAATATAAGGTCTTTAACAAATCTAATTTACTCAATCAAAGTAAGCGGCGGCCTCATCTTGTAGACTTGCCCCAAATGTAACCCATTTGTTGGAGCTCCTAAAGGATATGGAATCATTGGTCTTTTCTCTTGACCAAGACCAAACTGAGCATCAACATGTTAAGATTTAATGGAACCGCCTATGAGAGAAGTGGAAGTTGATAGATATTACCACCCAGCAATGTTATCCAAGCCACCCTAAGAGTATTTCACCATCACACACCTTACCCTTCGGTTGTATGTGGGTGTTATAAGGGTTTATGTAACAAGAAATTATCACTATTAATATGTTCATTAATTTTTATATAATAATGAGTATACATTCATTTTATTATTGTCACTTTGTAAATAGTTTTTAAAGTTCAAATAGTATTTTTCGTTAATATTAAACTATGAAATCTATTTTGATGAATTAATGGATTGTTGAATTCTATAATATTTTAAGAAAATATTATTATTATTATTATATTAATTTTTATTAAATATAAATGAGAAAATAATTTTATGAATGAAATTGTAATATTTATTAAGGTTCGGATGATGTTTTTGTCAAAACCCATGAATTTTCGATAAATGGATGTTTTTATTTTAAAAGTAAAAATTCAAATATTTATAAAATTATTTAGATAAAATGGATATTATTTTTGGAATCAGGATGTATAAATTATCCAATGGCGAATTTTTCATAATTTTTTGTGATAGTCAACGTTTTGGGTAAAAATTAAATACCGTTTAAATATATAATGTGTTTTATGACATCATAATGACCCAATAGTAATGTAATAAAATACTAAAAATTCTATTTTCCACCCATACATGTTTTATCATAAAAATAATGTAATTTTTGGTTTGTTTTATGTATTTTACAAAACGTTTGTGGACCCTCCAATAGTTATAAAACATTTTCACATTTTAAATGAATTTCTTTGAGAGTGTGACTCACCTCCACATAATAAACCCTATTATTTTAAAACGGTCAAACATTGGCCATATAAAATATTTTTTTCCACTACCATTTGGAAAAAACCATTGGAAAAACCATGGTTTGGTTTGTGCTATTGATTAGATTAATGTGTGGTTACGCAAACCCAAATCATAAAGAATTGCCTCTTATTTCATATATAAACCCACCCAAACTCAAACTTCCTCTTCACTCAAAGCCTTTGGAGTTCATCCAACCTCTGAAATCCTCTTTATATAATCCTCCCATGGCCCCTCATGCTCCCAATAAGCCTCTATCATGACTCTCCCATGCCTTTGGGATCACACATCCAAGCAAGTGATCTCCTCTTTTACAATTTTTGTCTCAATTTCATTATGTTATTATGACCTTTTAATTTCAATTAAAAATATTTGGGTATAATTTTTAAACTCCCCCATAGTCCATATTTATATTTTAAATTATTATATACCTCTTTCTCTATCACTAATTTCTTCCATGTACACCTGTTACCATGCTGAAATTTTGTAAGGAAATTCTATCTTCTCATTCATGTTCAAGCAATTGTTTTGTATTATGAATTTAATTACCATTACATTTTTTGGGACATGTATTTATATGACCCGGTTACATTAAATTTCAGGAAAATATGATGATACACTCATTTATCTCTCATCAACCATTTTTATTAATTCCTCTTTCAAGTAGTTTCGCTGTCGAAATTACACTGCGATTTCCAAGCCAATGTCATTGTATAGTGAATACAATTCCCATTTATCTATCATGGGTATTAACCATTATTCACATTTACATATTGATTATAGTGTTTCATTTATTAATTAAACATTTCCTTTATATTGGAATAAATGATGAGGGTTAGTGAATCCATGTTATATTATCCATGTGGCACATTTATACATGAAATGAAATGTTAAAGAAGTGTGTGCCCTAATAGCACTACAATGTATTGGGTAAAGATTAGTATCATGATACATCATATGAAATGAGTGTTTACTCATGGTAATTAAAGTTCAATTAGGGTATACTAATTATCCATGTTCAATGAGCATTGGGTCATGCTAAAATCATGTTAAATGTTGTTGTCATATATCCATGTTATCTTAATCATGTTATATATTACCTTTATGTTCATGTTTCTCTTATGATCCATTGATTTTCCTATTTCCTAACTTGTATTGTATTTTTCATGTTATACCTTCCTCACCCTCTTACTGGCCTTTATAGCTCACCCTTTCCTTATGCTTGTCCTGAAGTTATCCTATGCAATGCTAAGTAGGATGGAATATAGTGGTCATGTAAAGGAAGTTTTCAATAAGATGTTGTGTTCTATGTTTTAAGTTGTTATGTAATGTTATTAAGCCCCAAAGACACTAGACCTCTCAATATTCTATGTTGTATGAAGTGAATGTTTTTATGTAATAAAGTACATTATGTGTGTAATAAAAAGCATTGTTGTTATAGTTGGCATCAGAGGATAGTTTTAGTTATTTTTGGGATTAGGATTAGAAAACTCTAGTAATGCCTTAGATAAATCACTAAGTACAACAAAAACATCCCTAAGTTTTGGTGAGTATTAATTTAGTGGTTTATCAAGAAATACATCCATTTCTATATACGAGTAGTTAGAAGAAGCTCTTCCACATAAATACCTAGGGGTGAAAACCTATTCAAGGAGTTTTTGGATTGACTCAGGGTATCTCGGTACACAACAACGGGTCTTGCTACACTCTTGGTTATGACACTCCTGGGGGATATGCTTTGTTAAATTATGAAACCTTATTAAGGGAATTAAAAAATTCCCCTAAGAATATATGTTACAAAGTATATCATGAATAACATAGGTTGAATCCTATGGATTCATCTGTTAAGAAATAAAAGTAATTTATAAGTCATCTGTTTTTGTCCTTGGATTACCCTTTATGTGTTACCCAAAAATTTCCTTTTATTCCAGCCAATGGTCGGAAATATGAGGGCTCAGGCTTACAACTGATGTGAAGATCAATTTTATGAATTTTCTAATGACATTCCCAATCTTATGGGAGCGGAAATCATGAATTGTTTCATGCTTCTCTCTCAGTTAACTCACAATTTGAATAGAAAATAGGTCAATAAGAACTTTTGACCCTCCCCCCACCCCCCAACCAAGAAATAAAAAGTCGCTATCAAGAGTATCATGAGACAAAGGCCTCGTAACTTTAATTGATCATCTGATCCCTCAATCGTGGAAATATGGATCAACTCCATTGAAACGATCTTCTCCATACTTCAATGTTCCGAACAAGAGATAGTTCTTTTAGCTGCTTATCAAATAGAGGGTGAAGCTGATCAATTGTGGACATTGAAAAAACAAACAAATCATGTGGAGGTGATTGAGGCGGTGGAATGGAAGGAATTCCAGAAGATGTTTTTTGATTAAACTTTTCTATGCACCCTCAGACTTAAGATGGAAATGGACTTTCATGAACTCAAGAAAAAAGATGGTGAATACGTTGGAGCGTATGAGGAAAACTTCTCAAGTGTTTCACGATACACATCCATCTTTGTCATTACTCCCGAATGCAAGGTTGACCACTTCTTTGGATGGTTGAAACCTAGCATGTGGAAGTCCCTGGAGATCCATGACTTTTATAGCTATGGGGAAATTGTCTGATGTTCCCTCAAAGTCAAAATGAAGTTCTTGGAATCTCATGGGTATCAATGGGATAAGAATCATAAGGTGGAATCCAATTCTGGAAATACGATGGTTAAATCCAATGGTGCTAAGAAAACCCAACACCCCACTTTCTAAAGGTGGAGAAGGAACCACCCTAGAAATTGCCTGAAGGGGATGAGGAAATGCTTTATGTGTGCAAGAGAAGGGAATATGTCTATTAACTGTCAGCAAGAAAAACCCACATTTCTGATAGAGGAGTGGAACACTCCATTCAACTCTCAGCACATTGTTCAGTACTTCAACTAAAATGAACTAGGGAACTTTGGAAATCAGTTCACTAAGCCATGGGTTTTTGGAGGCAACCAACAACCACCGAGGTAGAAAGGGTGATCTTTTTCCATCACTACCACTAAAGTGAACCCCAACAATGAAGTTGTGACAGGTATGCTAGTTATTCATTCAAGAATAGAGAATGTACTTTTTGATTCTAGTTCTACGCATTCTTTTATATCCCGAAATTTTAGTTGAACAATCCATGCACCACTACAAATCATGGAAGTAATGATGTCATTGAGAACAAAAAATGGGGAAATCATTTCATTCCATGAATATAAATCCTCCCCTGTCATAATTTGTGGATTGAAGTTCACGGTGAACCTTGTCATACTCCCTCTTGTGGAATTTGATGCAATTATCAGCATGGATTGTCTTTCCTTATATAGAGCCAATATAAATTGTCATGAGAGGTAAATCACTCTCCATTTGGATAATTGACCTCAAATTTTATACATGTGCAAGGAGGAAGGTGAATCTACTTTAGCTCCATCATCTCAAACACGGATAATACTACACAATGAGCATGTGTATCTGGCTCAGATGATTGAGAATAAAGAAGCAGCTACCCTTGAAGACATGAATATTTTTTGGGAATTAATTGATGCGTTTCATGATGAATTTACGAGTCTTCCTCCTAGAAGAGATGTTGAATTTCCTATTGACCTTATACTAGGGGCATTAAAAAAATCTAAGACTCCATATAAAATGGCTATTGTGGAGCTTGAGGAGATGATGAAACAACTACAGGAGAATCTGGATAATGGGTTTATACAACCAAGTACAACACCATGGGGTGCTCCAGTCCTCTTTGTCAAGAATAAGGATGGGTCATTGTTCCTTTTCATCGATTATTGTGATCTTAATAGAATCATGATAAAGAACATTTCTCCTCTCCCACGAATTGATGACTTGTTCTATCAATTGCGTGGAGCACAATACTTCTCCATGGTGGATTTGAGGTCGGGATATTATCAAGTAAGGGTGAAGAAGGAAGATATCCTCAAGATTGATTTTCATACAAGATATGGTCACTATGAATTCATAGTAATGCCTTTCAGAATCACTAATTCTCCAGACATATTCATGGAAATGATGAATAGAGTCTTTAGAGAATATATCAACAAATTTTTGGTAGTCTTTATAGTTGATATTCTAATATAATCCAAAACCAAGGAGGATCATGAGAGCATATAAGATCTATACTAAAGACCATACAGAAATAGAAGTTCTATGAAAAGTACACCAAGTGTGAGTTCTGGTTGAAGAAGGTAACATTCTTGGGCCATATCATCACATGTAATGGGATATATGTGGATAAATCCAAGATAACTGTATTTGAGGGATAGATAAGGCCAACATCGGTATCAGATATCTGTAGCTTCTTGGGGTTAGCTGGATACTATCAATGATTTGTGAGAAATTTATCATTATTGTGCAACCATCATAGCAAGCTAACTCAGAGGGAGTAAAGTTTTCTTTTAGTGATGAATGTGAAGAAATATTCATGGAGTTGAAAAGGAGGCTTATCATTGTGCCCATGATCAATTTAACCATAAGTGGAGAAATTTTTGTTGTATTTAGTGATTATTTGATGAAGGACCTGGGATGTGTGTTGATATAAAATTACATTGTAATTGAGTATGATTCATGGTAATAAAAAGTTCATTAGAATAATTATCCAACACATGATCTAGATTTGGTTGCGGTGAATTTCACTTTACAATTTTTGCGTCATTATCTCTTTGGGGAGCTGAGTGAAATATATACAGACCACAATATCCTGAAGTATATATTCACATAGAAATATTCAAACATGCACGGATGAAGAAGGTTATAGCTAGTCAAATACTATGATTTCTCAATCTTCAACCTCCCTGGGGAAAGTGAACAAGGTGGTATATGCTCTAAGTAGAAAGGACCCAGTGATTCTATCATTAATGAGAATTTAAAAGGATCTAATCTTCTTAGATTTTCATAGGATGTAAATTGGAATCATTAAGGGAGAAACATCATCAATCCTTTATCAAATGATTTATCAATCATCCCTCATGCAAAAAATAAAGGATGATCAATGAAAAGATATGAAGATTCTGAAAAGGGTAGAAGCTATCAGAAATGGGAAGTCCTTAGAGTTTTGGTTGATGATGATGAAATTGTGAGATTTGTGTCATAATTATGTGTACCATCAGATTCAGAGATAAAGAATAATCTTCCTGATGACTCACATAGCTCAACCTTCTCTATTCACACGAGGAGCACAAATATGTATCGAGATCTCTGTGAGAACATTTGGTGGGACAATATGAAAAGGGGGATTTCTAAATATACGTCAATGTTCATGGTATGTCAGCAAGTGAAGGCTAGGAGGCATCTATCTAAGGGGATGTTGAAACCACTACCCATAAAAACATGGTAGTGGGAGAGAATTACCATTGACATTTTCACTGGACTTCCAAGGACATCCTAAGGAAACAATGCAATATGGGTTATTTTAGATCGTCTTACAAAGACAGCTCACATTGTCATGATTCGATAAGAATTCACATTGGATAAACTTTCATGTATTTACATCAAATAAGTGGTAAGGATTCATGGAGTACCAATATCTATTGTACCTAATCATGATCTACAATTCACCTTGAATTTATGGAAAAGTCTCCAACAGTCTCTAAGAAATGAACTGAACTTCAGTATAGCCAATCATCCTCAAACTGATGAACAATCTAAGCAAACTATTTAAACACTGGAAGATATGTTAAGATATTGTTTTATGGACTTCAAATGATTGTGGGATAAACATATTCCACTGGTTGAATTCTCATACAATAATAGTTTCCAATTGAGCATATGAATGGCACCATAAGAAGCTGTTTATGGGAAATGGTGAAAAACACTACAATATTGGGATAAATTCGATGAACGTAACCTTCTAGGACTAAAAAATGGTTGTATAAATAGTGTAGAAGGTGAAAACCATTCAACAGAATATCAAGGTAGCCTAGAGTCGACAGAAGAGCAATGCATATAACTGTCGACGAGACCTTGGGTTTAATGTTGGAGACATGGTATTTCTATGTATATCTCCATGGAATAAGGTCACGAGGTTTGTAAATTAAGGGATGTTAAGTCCTAGGAACATTTCCCCTTCTAGATTCATGATCAGGTCAGGGTTGTGGCCTATCGAATAGAAATTACACCTTCCATGTCCAAATTATATGATGTATTTCATGTATCCCTATTAAGTAAATACCAGACCCTTCACATGTGCCCTATTCATAGGTAGTCAAGTTATAGGATGATCTTTCTTATGAGGAGAAATTAGTGAAGATATTATATTATAGAGAAAAATTTCTATGAAATAAGACAATTCCCCTCATCAAGGCGTTGTGGCGAAAACACAAGTTTAAAGAAGCGACATGGGAATCAGAGGAAGTAATAAAGAAGAGTTACCCACATCTGTTTTAGTGTGGGAAAAGGAAATTTTGAGGGAAAAATTTCATAAAGGGGATGATTTTAATCACCCCAACTTTCATTAATGAAAATTCATCTTGAACTAATTGAATGTTTATGTTATAACTTTCTTTGGTTTTATGTTTTTGGATTTTAAAATACCATTATGAATTGTGACCATTGCTAATATAGCCCTTGAATTGTGATCACATTATTAGTATAAATATAAGGTCTTTAACAAATCCAATTTACTCAGACAAAGGAAGCGATGACCTAAACTAGTAGACTTTCCCTGTTTGAAGCCCATTTGTCGAAGCTTGGAAAGGAGGTGGATTCATTGGGATTTTATTTTGACCTATCCCAAGTCGAGCTACAACATTTTACGCTTGAATGGAACCTCCTAATAGAGAAGTGGAAGTTGATAGAGATTACCACCAAAGAAATGTTATTTGAGCCACCCCAAGAGTCTGTCACCATTGCACATCTTACCCTTCAGTCTTATACGGGTGTTAAGGGGGTTATGTAACAATACCATAGCACAATGAATATGTTCATCATTTTTTTATAATAATTAACATACATTCATTTTATCATTGTCACTATGTAAATTGTTTTTAAAGCGCAAATATTATTTTTAGTTAATATTCAACTAAGAAATCTATTTTGATGAATTAATAGAATTTTGAATTAAATAATATTTTAATAAAATATTATTATTAATATTATTAAATTATATTTTTTTAAATATAAATGGCCGTGTAATTTTATGATTGAAATTGTAATTTTTATTTAGGTTTGAAAGACGTTTTTGTCAAAACCCGTGAAATTTCGATACATGACGGTTTTTATTTTAAAAGTAAAAATTCACAAATATAGAATTTTTTTTTGATAAAATTAATCTTATTTTTGGAATTAGGATGTCAAAATTATCCAACGGTGAATTTTTAATAATTTTTTGACCCATTCAATTTTTTGGGTAAAAATTAAATACCATTTAAATATATAATGTTTTTTATGACATCATAATGACCCTATATGGATGTTATAAAATACTATAAATGATATTTTCGGCCAATATATGTTTTAAAATTAAAATAATTTGATTTTAGGTTTGTTTTCTTTTTTTACAAAACATTAATAGAACCTCCAAGAGTTAGAAAACATTTTCACTTTTTTAAATGAATTTCTTTGAGAGTGTGACTCAGCTCAACAAAAACAACACTATTATTTCAAAAAGTCTGGCCATTGGCCTTATAAAATATTTTTTTCCACTCCCATTTGGAACAAACCATGGGCTAGTTTGTGGTATTGATTATTTTAATGAGTGGTGACCTAAACCCAAATAATAAAGAATTCCATCTTCATTCTTATATAAACCCACCCAAGCTCCCAATTCCTCTTCACTCAAATCGTTTGGAGTTCGTCCCACCTCTACCCTACTCTCTATAGATTCCTCCCATGGAACCCCAATCTCCATAAAAGCCCCTCTCAAGCCTCTCCCAAGCCTGTGGGATCACACTTCCAAGTAAGGGATTTCCTCTTTTCTCATTTTTTCTCAAATTAGTTATGTTGTTATACCCTTTTAATTACAATTAAAAATTTTGGGGTATGATTTTTCACCTCCCCCATACATCCCTATTAAGGTTTTAAATGATGTGAGACCTCTTTCTATATCATTAATGCCTTATGTGTACATCAGTTACCATGGAGAAATTCCATAAAGAAATTCTCTCTTATCTTTCATGTTCAAGCAATTGTTTTGAATTATAAATCTAATTTCTTTTACATTTGTTGGGACATGTATTTATATGAACCACATTCTTTCCATTTCATGTACATATTATGAGACATCCATTTCTCTCTCATCAACCATTTTTATGAATTCCTATGTCATTCCCTTATGCTACCAAAATTGCACCACAGTTTTCCAAGATAACGTCATTGTGTAGTGAATACCATGACCATTTCTCTATCCAGTGTATTCACCATTTTTCACATTTACATATTTCTTATAATGTTTTACTGTATTAATTACAAATTTATTTTATATTGGAATAAATTATGAGGCTTAATGAATCCATGTTATATGATCCATGTGACACATTTATGCATGAAATGAAATGTTTAAGAAGGGTGGGTCCTGATAGCGCTCCAATGCATTGGGTAAGGATTTGTATCAGGATACATCAAGTAAAATGAGGTTTTAATTATTATAATTAAAATTAATGAGGTTTTACTCATTCTCAATGTTAAATGATACTTGGATCATGCTAAAATCACGTTAAATGTTATTTCCACATTTCCATGTTATGTTAATCATGTTATATAATGCATTTATGTTAATGTTTCTATTAAGATCCATTGATATGTCTATTTTATAACTAGTATAGTAAAATTTAATGTTATACATTTTTCACCCCCTTATTAGGCTTTATATCTCACCCTTTTCTTATGCATGATCCCATGTTATCTAATGCAATGCTAAGTACGAGGGAATGTAGTGGTCATGTAAAGGATGTTTTTAATAAGATATTGTGTTATATGTTTTAAGTAATTATGTAATGTTACTAATACCAAAATACACTATACCTATAGATCATCTATGTTGTATCAAGTGAATATTTTATGTAATAAATTATGTTGAGTGTATAAAAAATTAGGGTTGTTACATTAATCCTTAAAGATTTTATGGAAATGATATGTTAACATAGCCATTAAAGAGTTAAAAAGTGATATATATCATTGAAAGTAAAATTTCTCCAATTTATCTTAAATATTAAAAAAAGTTATTTTTAAAAATCATGTAAATTTTAATATACATTGATATATTGATACTAAGTAAAGGTTTATATGAAAATATACATTTATTATGTATAATGATTCACCTATGATCTGCAGGGTTAATATTTAATAAATAATGTGGGAAATTATTATATCTTTATTTAAAAAACTGATAAATAAAATGGTTTTTGTAGAACCCACATACTTCATGGTTTTGATAGATGAGGTGGATAAAACAATTTGGAATCTGACATTGGAAATTGGGATAGAATCCTAAAATATTATCCCTTATAAGAAGAGGCCTTGGGAATTGTTTTTCTATAATTTTTTTGTCTTACTAAATTATTATAAAGTGTTTTAAAAAAGTATATTTTAGTATATATATTATATTTATAAATATAAATAAATTAAAATAATGTATTTTATAAAAATTACTAATGATGAGTTAGTCATAACGATTGGATTTTAAATTTTCAAATTCCAAACGGGTGCCCCCAATATGATTTTCCTCACATCTATCGAATCATTGTATCTTTTGATCGAATGTATAAGATAAAATAAATTTTATTCTCAAAAATATTGATCTATAAATAAAGGGATGATGATATTGTACTATTAATCTCTTTAATATGAAAATTCATTAGATAAAACCTTCAAACATCGGTATTATGGGACTATTGGAATTTGGTGTTTTAAATACCAAAAATCATGGTGAAATCCTTGAGGAGAAGTACACCAAGAACAATATACTAACATTTGGGGATAGATAAAACTAATTTAGAAAGTGAATTAAATTCGTGCATCAAAGTTCAAAACTTTTATTGCCTACTCCATTTTCATTTCTATTTTAAATATAGTTTCCCCAATGGAAGATCATGATGAATGATTTGAGCTTAGTCAATGAAGAAATAGTTTACTTTTCTAGATCAAATGAGGAGAAAAAACTGATGTTGAGCTTGAGGGAAGATGGAAATAACACTTCATAACTAAGAAATTATCAGTGTGTTTTTGTTTTGAACCACCAATCATTGACCTAGTGGTGAGTATGTACTAACTTGTGCATGAACCAATGATACATCAATCCAACTAATTGAGTTGTGGAGTCAAAGCCATTGAAAATGAATCATTCCATATGGGTGAGAGTTAAAGGTAATTTTTTGGAAAAATTATGTGATGTTGATTTTGACGGTTTTTATGTTAATAGTAACATATGGATTTTAAAAATACCTGGAATAAAATGGTTTTAAAAATTAAACAATCTATCAAATAAAATAGAGGGTAACTAAAAATTCCATCAATCACATACATTAAGCTGAATCCCATAAACTAATTAACTTGTTAGGGAATACTTAATGTAGTTAGATATTATAAATATATTATTAGTGAGTGGGGGTGAAATAGGATAAACATGGGGGAAAAACATTCATAGAGGTAGATCCAATAAAATAATCTAGAGAATATACTAAATAGTTTAAGCTATAACATAGATACTCCTAATGAGAAGTTGAAGTGTATTGAATATGAGGAAGATATTTTCAAGTGGATTTGTTTTGGGATAACCGTAGTTTTATCTATTTAAATTGAAAAACATCCAATGTTCATTCCACATGGATTGTGATGTCTTGGACCTAATTCACTCAACAGTTGGTGAACCTAGTTGTCCATATGGACTCAATAACACATCCCCATATGCTAGAGGATATTGACTAGTAGTGAGGGTCCATGGTGGAATATTGTGGATAGTATAAGCCATGATTGAAGTGTATCACAATGGTATAATCATAATGAAGATTATAAGAATAATGCTTGTTTAGTGTAAAAATAAACATCAATCATATTAATAACCAAATATTCTCATCTGATGGTTTCATATACAAATTATTTCCATGGAATGTTGTAAAAAATATTATTAAAACATGGAAACATGAATCTAATACAGTATATTAATCAAAATTGAAAAGGACCAAAACAAACAATCCCCAACCGCATCACAATCCATAGGCCGGTCCCATTTATCCCTATTATTATGGAGAATCAATCAAGCATTACCAAGTGGGGGATTTCCTGAATCGTTTCCCTCATCCAAAAAGTCTTTATAGGCCCCCATTGTTGCCTGAATAGGTTTCCAGATCACAGTCAGTTCGCCACAACCAATCACGTCTATAACAATTCATGTCCATGCATATAATTTGATTAGGTGTATATATATAATAGGTGTACTAGTAATCATAGTAGAGGTGATGTTATCAAGTCTATCATGTCTCATTGTGATCAAAACAATAAATGATAATGTTATCTATAAAGTATAACATTTTTTCAACTACAATGGCCAACACCATGTAATCAGGTGTTAGGACTACCTGATCCAAAGTATAAGGAGTAGTAATGTCCAAGGAAACCATATATAAAATATAACATAATTAAAATTATATAAGGAGTATAAATTTACAAGTAATCCAATAGGGTCCTCAAATCCTTGGAGAAGAAATTTTTAAGCCATCCAAGAATATCAACAAAATTAGTTCAACTAGATCCACGGAGTATAATTTTTCAAGGAATCAATGTAATCCATTTAAATCAAATTCATGGAGTATAAATTTCCAAGTTATCCTTTTGTGATATTCAGATCCATGGAGTAGTAACATTTGAGGATCCTAACAAGTCATGTAAATTGGATATAAGGAGTATAAATGTACATGGAATTATAACAAGTCAAGTAAATTAGATCCATGGAGTGGAATTTTCCTATTCATTATATCATGTTAATTAAACAGGATCCAAGGAGTAGAAATTTCCATCACATCCAAGTAATAAGGATGCACAGAGTAGAAATTTCCATGGAAACCAAATATTTGTTATCAGATCCAAGGAGTAGTAATGTCCAAGGTATCATGACCATTTCATTCACTAGATCATTTAAGATTAAATTAAAAATTTCTCAATTCCCATATTGATCATCTATAATAAAAGGTATTTTCTAATTCATACCATTCAATTACAATTCAATTGGTTCTATAACGTTTTCAAAAAAAGTTATTGTTCACATAAATACCACATTCATGACACCCATTGGGTGGGAAAAACACAATATAAATGTATAACCCATGCTATGGGTGGTTAAAGATGTAGTGAAAAACATATAACATAGAAAAAATATATCAATAGAGTGTCTCAACATATTTATATAAATTAACCCTTGTTTTAATTAATTTACAATGAATCTAGTGGAAAGGTTGATGTGCATCACAATGATAATAAGCTATTAATAATGATACATTGATTAATATGTTTTAAACAACCCAACATAGCTTCGTAATGGAACAAACATCTAGCCTAAGCTTTTTATTCTACATAGATCAAAGGAAAATTGAATAATAGTTGGACACACTAAAAATAAGTAATAATATCCTGTAATAAAATAACTCTATCAAGAGTAATAAAAATGATGAAAGGAATAACATGAATAGATAAATCACTGATTTTGATCCAATTAGATGGGAAACTCAATAATTAGATTTTATATAGTGAATTAGCACTAAATAATTTGAGTGGAGATTCATCCATAGACCACTTATAAATCAAATAAGTGAGTGGAGGTCTTCAGTCAAAAAATGAGGACATGAGATCTTTATAAAACAAATACAAGGGAATTACGTGACAAGTAAGCTTTGCATTCCCTTTAATATTCATGTTCCCCCATCCCCTCAATAAAATCCATTTCGTATATTGAAATGGGATTTCAAGACCGATACACATCATTTATTGAGTACATACAATGTATTCTAAATACATTTTATGTACTTGTCCTACATCCAAACTATCATCCCCATTCATAATTCCTTTTAAAAATAAACCAATTGGTATAAATGTTATCCTTCAAAGTCAAGTCCAAAAATAGAGTTGTAAGAAGTTTGTAACAAAAAAATTAAAAAGATCTTCCTCATAAAAACCCAGAAGCTTATAGTATTCCCACTTAATGTAATTTGACCCTGAATTTCCATATCAAGGGAGGAAATGAATCTTTTGAGAATAACTCTGGAAATTGGGAACGTACATCGGCCTCCCTCTCCCATATCCCTTACTTTACTCTATCTTGATTCCATTATATCCAAAGTATAGGATTTGGAAAACCATTGAGAACCTTTTTGCCTTGATAAATAACATGGATAAGATATGCCTCAATTAATGCATCTACCTCTTACTCGGCCTCATTGGATAAAAGAATATGAAATAGATAAAAATAATATCAATGAAGATAAGTTATGGGTAATATTCTTGCATAGAGTCATATCTATTATGTAACTGTAAATGATAGGCTATTATCTCAAATCTCTCTAGAATATCAATGGGAAAAATGTAATGAGGTGATAGCTTCCCTTGTTTCTAATTCCTCCAATGCCCCAGTGTAGGAGAAACTCGTAATAAAAACCAACTCCCCAGCTCAAGATCTATTGGATGATGATGATGAACAAAATATTATTTATGTATAGATTAATCTATAAACATCTTATAACTAAGAAGCTAAACCTACTCTTAAGTGTCTTGAATGAGATGCTGACCCAGTAGTGTTGCCTCTCTAGCCTTTAACCAATGCAGCAGTGAATAACACAACCTACTGTATAGGTACTCATAATTATCATTCTGTAATGTCACATGGAGGCTATTATTATAAGAGAACTGAGTGAGAGGAATGTATTTCTCCTGATAACCTTTGAAATCAAGGACACATGCTCAAATAATATCCTCTAAAACAAATATCATACGCTCAAACTAACAGTCAGTTTGTGGGTGATTGGATGTACTTAGTAGTACCTTTGGACCTAGTGGACAATGAATAAGATACCACAAAACTCACATTAATGTTGTGTATCCTTACAATATGATATAATTTGTAACACTTTGTAGGAAAAAATCTCACGAATGCATATCCCCATGAGATCATTAACTAAAAGAGTCTCCCAAATGGGCATAAAATGGGAAACATTTGTTGAATTATATATGATCATCAATATGATGTCACTATCCAAAGGTGATCTATGATGTAATTCCACAAAATCCATGGTGACATCATCCCATTTCAACATTGGAATATGTAATGCCTGTAAAATCCCTGCCAGTTGATGGTATTCTACCTTCACATGCTGATAGGTGGAACACCATGTAACAAACCCAACTATCACTTGTTTTATCCTCTTCCACAAGTATTGATGACACAAATCATGATACATGTTGGTAATATTGGGAATAAAATACCATATTGAGGCATGGGAATCACAACTAAACTCATCTCAATTGTCTATAGGAGCCTGTACAGATTTGTGGATGTTTAAGATCACATTCTCATTGACAATTAAAATAGAAGTTGGTTCATCTCCTTCCATGAACTCCCGTATGACCAATCCCTTATATTATAAATTTTTACTCCACTTTAATCATCTCTAGAATTACCTATTTATAATTACTCCTACTTAGATAATCAGCAACTACATTTCCCATCCCATGCATATAGGAAAGTTCAATGTTCAAGGATAGAAGGTATTCAATCCACCTTCATTGTTTGAGACTAATGTAATGCTTTGTAAAGATATATTTGAGGGTTTTTTATAACATATACCCTATAAAATGATCTCCTAGTAAATAAAGCCTTAAACTGTGCAACCTATGAACTACAATGACTGTCTCATGATTGTGTATCATGTAGTTCCTCTTTTGTGGTCTTATATGATAATACCTATATTCCATTAATCACCCCTACATGAGAACTACCCCTATCTTGATAATAGATTCATCACAATATACTATATTTATATTTCCCTACTATTTTATATTTCTTAATGGTACTGAATTTCATCACCCTTTTAGCTCTTTAATGGTTTTCATGTATGAAAATAACCATATAAACTTCACACCCTTCTTAGTTAAGAGTATAAAAGGTTCTTCTCATCATGATAATTCCTATATAATGTACATGTAAAAACTATAATGCCACAATAAACTATGTATAATAATGAAATTCTGAGGATGATCCCTAGAAACTACAAATCACACATTATATAGGTCAACAGAAACTCTAGTCTCTAAGATAATATACTCTAGGTAGTGAATCCTATCTATCTATAATATTAACTTTTACAATTTAGAATATAACTAATTATCTATCAGTGTATACTATACTATATCAGGATGTTTCGCATGGTCATGTGAAGTATTAGAATACACCAACATATCATCCATGAATACCACCACAAATTAAGGTAGGTAGGGATTGATAACATGGTTCATTAGATCCATGAAAACCGCTAGTGTTTTCGAGAGACCAAACGACATGAACAAATACTGATATAGACCATACCTACTATAGAAAGATGTATGATGTATGATTAAAATTCAAACATGCACATGATGATAACACGATCTCATATAAAACTTCATGAAAACCCAATATCCTTAGAGATTATTGAAGAGATCATCTATATAAGGAGAATAATATTAGTTCTGAACCATCAACTTGTTCAATTTATGATAATCCACAAAAATATATATGGTCCCATCCACCTTCTTTTTGTAAGGAACTAGTGTACCCAAAAGAAAATTATTGGGTCATATAAACCCCTTTTATTCCATGTCCTCTTGCTTCTTCTTGATCTTTTGCAACTAAATAGTAGCCTTCCTATGAGAAAGAATGAATACCGGTGCAACTCTTAGAACTAGCTCGATGGAAATATCATCTTCCCTCTTAGGAGGTATTATTGAGGAGTCATCTGAAAAAACATCCCATAAATTATCAACCTCTAGTGGGAAATATTTCTGACACATTACGTGACCATCTAGGTATATACTAGAAAATTTGGTTGTCATCCCACCCCTTCCACATTTCTGGGGTTCAGAATGGAACTCTAGGATATACAATTCACCATTTTGAATAAAAAATCCACTATAAAGTGATTTGAAACCCACCATTCGGGGATAAAAATTAATGTAATCATGAAATTTAACAAAACAATACATCCCAAGAATGATTTCAACCCCAGTCATATAAATGAAAAAGACATTCATATAAGGTAACACCCACCTTATTCAAAGGGAACTCCCTACACTATACTACACTCTCTGATAATATCCCCAAGGAAGTATCATATATCATCATGCTAATTTAAAACTGATCATTGATTCAAAGGCTCTCCATAATAGGTATCTATGTTAATCTTTGAGAAGACCCTATATCAAAAAGAGTAAATACAAACATAGAGGGTACTAGAATAGTACCTCTAAAGGTTAATGGTCAAACACTCCTCCCCTCAGTTATCGGCTATACTGTTTACATGTGGACCAAACTACATCCCAGAGATATTTCCATAATACCCTGATCAAGTCTATTATATTATCCCAAAGAGCCTGAAATATAGATGTGGCATCCACAACAATGACCTCATCCCAACAAGTCGGTCTCACACCATCTCCTTTTAAAGAAAGATACTACTTACCCCTCTCCATATCATGGAGTCAGTGTTGACTATCTCTCATAGGATTCTAGAAGAATAGTCTTGAAAAACCACTATTTATGGACTATCCTACCAAAATCTCGACACTCATCTTAGTCTCTGTCACACTGGCTCTTTATGTGTCCCTTACTCCCACACCAATGATAGAGAATTAAACTACCATTACCCATTCTTGGGATGATATTCCTCACACAAGAGACCTGAAAGCATCAATTTCTTCCACCTGACCCAGATCCACTTGATTCAGAGGATCATTTACCATGTCATATTCCCCATAGATTCCCTTATGTTATGTTCAATAATAAATTTATTGTTTACTATTTTAGAAATGTTAGTATGCTGTAAGAAATTTACATGTGATTGAATTCCATACTTGATAGAATCCTCTAATTTTATCGCTTTTGATAACTTATCACCTAACATAATAAGTATGAAATTGTAGAACTCTATAAAATAGGCATAATAGTCTATGATAGATAAAAATCCATGATCTAGGTTCATAAACTATTATGATATATCAACCTTCATTATATTGGGATAAAAATAGATATAAAAGGCTAATAAAAAATACAATCAATCCATATCATGATGACGATCTGTGTTATTATTCGCATCCAACCATATCATCGAGGAGTCCTTAAGAATATATGTAGGAATGTATAATATCCCCCTTTGATTTATTTTGAGAAGTTTGAAAATGGATAACATGGCCTCTAGTTATAATTATACGGCCTGTGGTCTGCCATCACGCCAATATATGGGCGAAATCTACTACAAAAAATCACACATAAACTCTTCCTTTATTGGGGTAGGACGCAATTCTCCTTAAATAGTATCCGTGAAACATAGGAAGCACTTTAAAAATGGGTCCTTATCACCCATATTAGGTGTAACGGGTGGTGACTCTAGAGGCACTGTCAGGTCATGGAAAATGGTGCACCATCTTCAGATCATGGTCATCACCACCCTCCATGCACATAACTGATGACGTTAATGTTTAATCTCTACTGAAATTCCAATCACATGACTCAGTAAATATTTGGTAACAAAAGTATCAAATATAAATCACTAGATAGGCACAATACTTCCTAACATGAGTCACACCCCTCTTCCCCCTCCTGAAACTTGGTTTGGGTGGTATATAATTCATAAAATAACATGAAATACTATCTACTACCCACTAATAAGTTCTGGTCAAGGTCATGTTCATTTATATAAGTTTGGTGTTTTAGTATACAAAGTGTAAATTATAACCTATATAAGAAAATTCCACTAAATTGAAATAATAATCCCTTTTTAATGTAAATAATTCATTCTCGAATTCAATTTCATTAAAATTATTTATCATGTATATAAAAATTCTTTTATAAAAGATGAACTATATAGATCACCACTACCAAATTATATGGGTCCATAATCCTTATAAATTGATGTGTGGAATTAATTTAATAGCAACCATTCTTTAGGAAAGTCCCTATATGAAATGTTAGCATAATTTATAGATATTGGAATAAAGAACCAAAACATGTTGCTTGCAATGCACAATGTAATATAAACGTGGTATATCCACAACGATTAATAAAAGAATCATAAGAAATAATTGGGAAATAAAAGAATAAGCATCCATCATATAAACAACCAAGTAAACTCATACAGAAGTGTCACATATAAATAAAGACCAAGGAATTCTATAGAAAAGAGAGTTAAAATGGAAATATGCATTGATTACATTCCATGTATCAAAAAACATAAATAACATAAAGAAGAATCCCTGATAGCATCTTGATCTATAGCCTAGTCATGTCCTTCCTTGGTCCTATGTAAAATCAATCAAGAATCCGCAAGTAAGAGATTTACCATATCCCTACCTACATCCATAAACAATATCATGGTACCCAACGGTTCCATGAATAGGGTGTCAGATATTACAGAGTATTCCAGCACCATTGGGGTCTATAGAATGTCATGTACATTCATATAAGATGAATCAATGTATTGGAATAATAGGTGTACAAGTAATAATTGTATAAGTCATGATATCTAGTCTATCAAGTATCATTGTGGTTTAGAAACTAAATCATAAGTATATCTATAAATCTTAACATTTATCAACAATAACAGATTATCCCATGAAATCAATTGTTAGGTCTACATGGTATTGTGTCCAAGTGTATTAATTTCCATAGAAACCATATATTCTAAGTAAAACAAGTAATAGGATTCATGGTGGAGAAATGTCCAATCCATCCTAAAGGGTCATCATATTCATGAAGTATACATGTCCTAGGAATTCTAGCATTTAAACTAAAATATTTCAATTGGATCCATAGAGTAGAATTTCCAATGAATCTGTGTTTTTGAATTAAATTAGATCTATGAGGTAGAAATGTCGAAGGAACCCTATGGTGATAATCAAATTGAAGAATTATTAGTGTCTGAGGCATACAAATAGGTCATGTAAATAATATAAAAGGATTAAAAATTTCCAAGTCATCCTAATAAGTAAATTAAATAGGATAAATGGAGTAGAAATGTCCATGGCATCTTAACATGTCAATTAAATATGATCCAAGGCATAAAAATGTCCATCACATCCATGGAAGTAGGATTGTTGGAGTAGAAATGTCTGTGGAATCCAAATATGGTTATTTTATCAAAGGATTTGTTATTCCATGGGAATCCTACCAATTAAATTCACCAAATAATTAACTATTCAATTAATAATTTCACTATTTCATTAATTATCATGAAAAATGTAAGAGATTATCCTATTTAAAAAGGTGCTATAAGGTGTTCACAAAATTGTTCAATTCACTATAATAAGTCAATAGACTCTCAATTATATAAGGTAATATCATCATACCCCAAGGTGGAATAAACATGGTATAAATATAATACCCACCCCATTGGTGGTTCTTGTTGAGGAAAACAACCTCCAAACAAGAAAAAAAGGATTGAATGCCATGTATCAACATGTTTATATCAATGAACCCTTGTTTAAATTAATTTAGAATACAATGACTAGAATGTATGGTGTGCAGTACAATGACATAAATATATAAAAATTAAATCATTTAGGGTAAAGGTATATACCACCTAAAACATCTTGTTATAGGAACACTCATCTTCTCTCTACCTCAAATTTTATCCAAATTAGAAGAAAATGGATGATTGGTCAAATTACATGAAATAGGGAATAATATCCTGCACCAAAAACAACATAGTAAGGAGGAATAAAAATGATAAAGAGAGCAATAACAATTGATAAATCACTCATATAGATCCAATGATTTTATAAAGTATCAAATCAGATGTCATTCAGTGAAACAACACCAAATCCTAGGAGTGTATCTTATTCTATTAACTTATTATGCATGATGGAAGTGGTGGTGGTGGGGGGGGGGGGTTGTTGAAAATGAGGCCCTCCCTTTTTCAAAAACGGAAGAAAATATATTACATGATGTGAAAAAATTACATGCATTGTAATGTTCAGGTTTACCCCTCCAGGTAAAATCCGTCACCTGACATGAAAACATTCTTCTAGACCAATACACATCATGTATTGAAAACCTGATATGTACTCTAAATAAAGGTTGTGTACTTGGCCACTGGAAAACCCTTAAGCCCATGTATTTCATCCTTATAAAGAGAATCCAACAGACCCAAAGTCTTAGATTTTAGGTCTAATGCAAATATATAGTTGTAACATGGTTTTAGGAAAATGTGAAAGGGATGATACTCTTATAAAAAACTAGGATGTTACAATATACACCCTTAAAGAAAATTTCCCTAAATTTCCATTCCATGGGTGGAAATGAATATTCTGAGAAAACATTCATCCATTTGGAGTGTACTTTGGCCTCTCTCTCCCATGTCATATCTTATAAATGTTCATGATGCCATATTACCCGTACCAGAATATCATACTGACATCAGAGAACCAACATGCCTTGATGAATAACACTAATAGGATTCCCATCAAATGATACTTATAACTCCATCATAAGATCACCTGGATAAAGAATATGCAATATATCCAAATGATATTTGTGAAGCTAATATACATGGAAGATGTTGTGCATGGCTTGGAATATTTTTTTTAACTTCAATAGATGGGATACCGGCCTAAATCCCTCGAAAAGTTTAATGAGACTTATGTAATGAGGCTATAAAATCTCTTTCTTTAGAACCTTTTTATGCCCCTGTCTAGGTGATACTCATAAGAAAACTTGACAACCAACATCAAACTCTAGTGGTCGATGATGACAATCTGCATATGATTTCAATCTAGAATCAGATTTAAACAACTTCTTCCTAATAAGATGAACCTAATCTAAAGACTCATGAATGATATGGGGGCCCAGTAGCACTACCACTCCTATCTCTAACCATCACAGGTGTGAACGGCCTAGACTATTGTATAGGGACTCATAAGGATGCATATGTATAGTTTCATTGAAGATATTATTATAAAAGAAATCAGCTAAAGGTATGTGTTTCTACAAAGAACAAATGAAATCAATAACATATGCTTCAAGAATATTTAATAAAACTTATATCATATGCTCAGACTAAGCATCATTATATGGGTTCTAGGTTGTAATCTGTAGTACCTATGAACATGGTTCCCTCTATGACCCCTAAAAAAATTGTGACGTGAATCGATCATCTCGGTTTGATACTATAAAATTTGGAACCACATGGAACTACATGATATCATGCATGTAGAGCATATCGATATCATCCACTAAATGATTGTTTTGAATAGGTATAAAATGGGAGAACATTATGAAACTATCTACGATCACCCATAAGACGTTACTACCGCGATATGATCAATGAAGTCCTATCCTTATATCCATTATAACATCATAACATTTCCAATTTGGAATAGGTTACTTTTGAAATGGACTAGTAGGTCTATGGTGTTCCTCCTTCACTAAATATTTGGTGGTACACCGAGTAAAGCACTCAACTTTCTCCCACTTCATCCCTGACCACTAGTATTGATGGTGCTAGTCATGATACATCATAGTGAGACTAATATGAACAACCAATATATGGGAATTATACTCTCACATGAATTTCTCTCGAATGTATATACAAAACTAGACACATTTATGGATGTGAAAAATCAAATCCTCATAAAATATCCCGCCAAGATGTGGGTCCTCACCTACCATCATATCCAATAGCACCATACCTCAGATTCTGATAGCTTCCTCATCTTCACTCTCTCTATAAGTGAAGAGGTAATCAATAATAATTCATGTATAAGATATCTATTATAGTCAATGTAACACCCCAAGCTTCTACGGTACGCTTCTCTTTGAATAATGTGATAGCGTGTGTTGTACGCAACACCGAGTTCTAACACACCATAACTAATCAAACTAGCCGTTATGAATAGTAATACCTACTTTTTGAAATCATATATATTCTATATTTCAAAATGGACTTCATTTTTGGATTCGGAATATCGAAATTATCCTAGGGTGAAATTTTGGTACTTTTCGGATAACTTTTATATTTTGATGAATAGTGAAAATTACTAAATTTTAATTAAAAACAACTTTTTTAATCAAAATAATTAATAGTGATAAATTATGAATTTGAGTGGTTTTAAAGTATATTTAGAATATATTTTTACCATTTAATATAATGTTGGTCATTGGACATAATTTTACAATTAAACCGAACATAAACAAGTATCAATCTTTTGATAGTTATTATCTCTTAAAAACACGCTTTTTGTTTTGACAGCGGGAATTAATTTTAAATTAATTTCTGCCACTTCTGTGTTTTGAATTTAGAAAAATGGATTCCATATTTGGAATCAGGATGTTCAAATTCTGTAAATAGGTAACTTTTATTTTTAGACATTTTGAATAATTACTGCGGTAAATATTTTATTTACCATGGTTAAGGGTAAATCCGGTAAATAAGGGTTAAAAAAATAATATTATAATAATACTAAATTACCCTAAAACGTGTCTTAACCCTATTGGTTGATACATAGTCGACCATGGGCATCTTTGGGTCAATTTTGGGACCCCATTGATCCACTTGTAAGTGATAATGACACTTTATTTTAATTAAGTTAAAATGAATACAAAAATGGCATAAGCTTACATCTTTCAGAAGAACAATTTTTACATAGGGTTTTACATGTTGTATTTTCTATTATAAATATTCATTAGAAAGCTAAAAAGATTTCCTACATAATGATATTTTATTTATAATTTGTTAGACACTAAATAAGTTATTTTATTTATGACACAATGATGATGCAGTAATTACTATAATAGTGAAAAATTAAAATAATTGATATTATAAATACCCAAATAAATATAATATGAAACTTTTAATGAATTAAACTAATTTTCTAGGCTAATATGATATATTAGTATTGCTTTAATTGACTTTGTTCGAAATAATCAATCTGTTATGAGTTTCACAAAAATCAACTAATGAATAGTGTCAAAATTGACATAAAAGAGTTCTTAAAACAAATATTATATTATTAATTGATATTAAATTCCTAAAAATCTAAGGTTCGGCCAAGAGACTTATATCATGATAGGTTAACCATTAATGGACCACTTGGGGGTCGCTTGGATGTATATAGTAAGTTTATTAACCATATTATATAAAAATACAAAGAGACATTGTAAAAGTGAAACTAATTAACTTAGAGTTAATACTTAAAGATAAGGTTAATATAAGTACCCAAACCTGTCTAAATTCTATTGGATGAGTTGTTTTCGACCTATCCCCACCTCATCCTTTGAATAGTCAACTTTTGAGCCTTTGGAAACCGAATATGAATTTATTATAAATTAATATTTCTAGCTTTCCCAAAGGTGCCCCTCACCTCTCTTATAAAAGGGCACTCCTCCTTCTCATTTCTTCACACCTCTAAAGCCTTTTTGTTCGGCCAAACTCTGCCCAAATACTCTCCCAACATCCCTCACTACAACCTAGAGGCCTTAGTTTGATCAGAAAGCCAACCTAAGGAGCCCTTTTGATCAAATCAAAAGGAAGAACCCAAAGAAGAGGTAATGATTTCACCACCCTTTTCTAAGTTCATTTCTTCTTCCACTTCTTCTTCCTTTGTTCTTACCATTCTAAAATAATAACTCCAGTATCTCACATATACTGTGATGTTATTATAAGTATGGTACAACCATATTCAGTATTCTATCCACCCTTTGAATAACATGTCACCATACGTGCGTACGTACGGCTTACCGTCTCCACGTTGTGGTGTAATTGTTATTCAATATAATATTATTTGGATGGGTATAATAATGATGTGTAACTCATGTAAATAATAAATATAACATGTTAATGATTCTGTATATATGATATACCATTCATTTATATATTATTTTAGTATCAAAAGAATGATATTGTCGCTCGTGCGTACGTACGGACTACCGTCTCCACGAACGCGATGAGATTCATTCTCCATCGTATCCATTCAAGTATAATTATCATTTTATGATTTAAAAATGATGTTTAAGGACTTGATATCATTCTTGATATGAATAATATACAACAAACATGGCTTATGTAACAAAACATATAAAAGAAAATGAGTAAGTTAACACCCGAAACGATGATAATTCTAAGATATTATTAATAAACCAATATTAAAAGATCATATATGATATCATATTAATATATATGATTCTTGTATAATTTAATAACAATTATTTCACCATTATACAGGAGGTTAACCTACCCCAACCAAGGAAAAGTACAAGGTAAGGGTTATTTCACAATCTCTTCATTATCCGAGGTTGTATTATACGTAATAATCTACTGGGATCTCTTTATCATCCACATCCATGTTTCTTAAAAATGTATTTCAAAACATTTTTACTATTTACAAGAATATGGGTTAAAGTCATTTATACCCTTTTTTGACTTTTTATAAGAGGTTTATAAAGGAATCTTTCCGTCGTTTTCAAAACAAGGTCCTTTTTAACCTTTTCGACAGAATTGAGGTAAGAATGTTTTTTTAACTTATACGGCGGGTGCGGTTATTTTACGCCGTTATAAAATCTTCAAAGCTTTCCTTACAAGCTTATAAGAATATTTTCAAAGAAAATGTTTTATTTTATATGGATCTTAAATGATTTCAAAATAAAAGGAGATATTTCTTTAAAAAGAATTTTGATTTCATCTATGTCAACATCCTTTGATGGATTTTAAGATTATTTGAAGTTGATTTATTATGATACAAAACTTCTATATTGTATTGAAGGTTTTGTGATATGTTTGACTGTGGATGTGCTATTTTTATACCATTCATAGTTTATGGTAAAATTATTGACATTTCGTATGCTAGTTTTAATACGAATGTTTATGTTATGTTTAAACCTTTTCATATGGGAATGCATTGGACTTAATAAGTGACGGGTGGAGCCCGCTATAGCTCCTCGATGCATCGGTAGGTCTCATGAGACAAACTAGTGTCTTGGCACAAGGCCTTGACAAAATCTTATTTGTAGTCTTGGCACGAGGCCTTGGCTATGTGGTTATGATAGTCTGGCATTATGCATTCCAACATTATGAAAGTGGTTATTGATATTGCATGTGATTATTCAATTAGTAGAATATCCATGTGAACAAGTAAATGGCATTATTTCATTTTACTTTTTCCATACTATGTTGAAGTTCAAGTTTAAAAGGCTTTTGTTTTAGTAATTCATTGCCTTAAATGTTTACGCTTATTTTGAATGTTCCGCTATATTGTTATCCTTACTGGGCATTTGAGCTCACCCCTTTTCTATGTTTTATTTTTCCTAGGTGGTGAAGAAGTAAATTATGATTGACTTGCAGGGATTTTATGAGGGGTTAATAGTGTGGATTGTGGAACATTATGTTGTTGTATTAGTTTTTCATTTTATGATGTAATGTAAAACTTATGATTATATCTAGTGTTTCCAAGGCTACTAAACTAATCAGTCTTTCGAGATTTGATCTTTCTTGTGATCATGCCAATGTTACGAAGTAATGCACCGACTCTGGGTAGCTGGGGTCGGGGCGTTACAGTTGGTATCAGAGGAAGTTTAGTACAAACCTTGGAAGCTAGATTTAGATAAACTCTGATTAGAGCACGTAGACCTAAGATGAACTTTGAGGATTAGTATAGAAGAACTTCCTAGAATTTTGGTATTGTAGAGATTTTGTGAGTTTTCCGAGCAATACATCCCTGTCTGGATACGAGCAGGTAGAGGCGGCTCTGGCACAGATGTACCTAGGGGTAAAACCCGAAAACACCGCTTTGAGCTAGACTCGAACGGGAACTGGTGCACGACAACGGGCCTTGCTGCACTCTTGGTTACGACACTCCCGGGGGGATATGCTTAGGATAACTCTCATTTTCTTTACAAATCATTATGAAGGGTTTATGAGTATATACTTCCTCAAAGAAAACATTTTTATGATTATGGATTATATCCATAAATAGTTCAATTTATGTTAAGTGTTTTATAAGTATGGGATTATGTATTTTGATTCATAAACTGATCTAGTTTATGCCATTGTTTAGAAATGGCACCTAGTGGAAGAAATGGAAACCGTATCAATGCACGCACTCCATGTAGGGATTGCCCTCCTGCTCAAGATAATTATAGTGGGGCTGGTGATGCAACTGGTGCTGATCAGCTAATCACCGTACTGGGACAACTTACTCAGGTTATGAATAATAACCTTACCCGTATGGAGCACCCTGATCCGCAGCGTGGAGGATCAATGTTAGATCGATTCATGAGACAACAACCACCAATGTTCAATGGGAGTACAAATCCCTTAGTAGCTGAGCAATGGATATTTTCCCTAGAGAAAATATTTCAGGCTCTGGGGAGTAGTGAAAGGGAAAAAGTTACCATGGCAGTTTACCGCCTCACTGGAGATGCTGATCAATGGTGGTCATTGATTCAAAACATGAAGGAAGATGATGAAGTATCAAACATGGAATGGAGGGAGTTCAAAGATCTGTTTTTAGAAAAATACTTTCCTCGCGACCATCGAGCAAATATGGAAAGACAATTTCTGAGTCTGAGACAAAAGGAGGATGAGAATGTCACAAAGTATGAGGCTAACTTTACAAGGTTAGCGAGGTATGCTGGAGATTATATTCGCAACCCAAGAAGTAAGATTGATCGTTTCTTTGATGGGTTAAAACCATTTCTCCGTCGAGCATTAGTCTCACAATCCTTTTCGTCGTACGAAGACATTGTCTCATGTGCTATCAAGACCGAAAAAGAATTCTCTAAGTCTTATGACTTTAAAGCGAAGCAAGAGAAGAAGAGACCTGCTGATCAATCTGGGAATGGAAATAAGTGGAAGAAGGGAAAGGTTGAATATCCATCTTATGGTAAATGCGGGAAGAAACATCCTGGTACTTGCTTGAAGGGAATGGGAGTCTGTTACAAGTGTGGTGAAAAAGGCCACCAAGCTCATGATTGTAAGGGGAAGAAGGAAGCTACCAACGTTCAGTGCTACAATTGCAGGGAGATGGGGCATTATGCAAATGCATGTCCTAAACGTCAGGAGAACTTACCTCAGAAAAGGCCAAGGGATCAAGGCCAGGCTTATGCTATCACTACTGCTGAGGTAGAAACTCCGAAAGACGTGGTGGCAGGTAATTTAATGGTTTCCTCAAGTTTAGCAAATGCATTATTTGATTCTGGATCATCGCATTGTTTCATATCTTCCCAGTTTGCTAAGAAAATTAGATATTTCCAATTTGATTTAATAAGGGAGTTGTCAGTTAAAACTCCTAAGGGAAGTATCGTTGCAACAAAGTTTTGTGAATCAGTCCCCATTAGAGCACATAAATTTTCTTTATCTGCTGATTTCATCGTCATACCTATGATTGAGTTTGATATAATCCTCGGTATGGACTGGCTTTCGGACTATGATGCGAAGATTTATTGTAAGAAGAAAGAGGTTACGATTCTTGATGATAATGATAAGGAACACCTTATTTTTAGAGCAGAATCGTCACCACCTAATTCTTATTTAGACCCACCCCCAGTAGCTCAACTTAATTCAATTATTGGGGAGGAAGAGAATGAAGTAACTATCGGTGAGGAAAGGAATGTTCAAATAGAGGGTGTACCTGTTGTGAAAGAATTTGTAGATGTATTTCTGGAAGATTTACCTGGACATCCTCCAGAACGAGAAGTTGAGTTTTCCATTGATTTGATTCCTGGATCAAGGCCTATATCGAAGACCCCTTATAGAATGGCCACTGTAGAGTTAGTTGAACTAAAGAAACAACTAGAGGAATTGAGTAATAAGGGATTTATTCGCCCTAGTGTTTCTCCATGGGGAGCCCCTGTTCTTTTTGTTAAAAAGAAAGATGGATCTATGAGGTTATGTATCGACTACAGGGAGATCAATGCTATAACGATAAAGAACAAGTATCCCCTACCTCGTATTGATGATTTATTTGACCAACTGCATGGAGCTCAATACTTTTCAAAGATTGACCTTCGATCTGGATACCATCAGTTGTGTGTGAAGAAGGAAGACATTCCGAAAACAGCATTTCGAACCAGGTACGGGCATTACGAGTTTACTGTAATGCCGTTTGGATTGACTAATGCACCCTCTGTATTCATGGATCTGATGAATAGAGTTTTCAAGGAGTATCTCGATGAATTTGTGGTGGTATTTATTGATGATATCTTGGTATACTCCAAAACCTACGAAGATCATGAAAATCACTTGCGCATTATCTTGAAGACTCTTAGGAGGCATGAATTATATGGGAAGTTTAGCAAGTGTGAATTCTGGCTTCAGGAGATTTCTTTTCTTGGCCATATTGTCTCTAAAGATGGAATCTCTGTTGATCCTTCTAAGACCAAGGCAATCCAAGAATGGCCAGCACCTACGAGTATAACTGAGGTACGTAGTTTTATTGCTTTGGCAGGTTATTATCGACGTTTCGTCCAGAATTTTGCCCGATTGGCTAACCCATTAACGAAGCTCACACGTAAAGGGGTTAAATTTGTTTGGACAAAAGAGTGTGAAGAATGTTTCGAAGAACTGAAGAGAAGATTAGTCAATGCTCCTATATTGACTCTACCATCGGGGAATGATGGGTTCGTTATTTATAGTGATGCATCGAAGAAAGGACTTGGCTGTGTCCTTATGCAGAATGATAGAGTTATTGCCTATGCATCACGACAGTTGAAAATTCATGAACAAAACTATCCTACTCATGATCTTGAGTTAGCAGCTGTGATCTTTGCTTTGAAGATATGGAGGCACTACCTCTATGGTGAAAAATGTGAGATTTATACTGATCATAAGAGTTTGAAGTATATTTTCTCACAAAAAGAACCCAACATGAGGCAAAGGAGATGGCTTGAATTACTCAAGGATTATGATTGCACGATACACTACCACCCAGGGAAGGCAAACAAGGTGGCAGATGCTTTGAGTAGACAAGACCATGGAGTTTTGAACAATATGAGAATTGAAAGGGATCCAATTTTCATGGATCTAGAGAAGATGGACATGGGAATAACCAGGGAAGGTGAAACATCAATGCTTTTTCAAATGGTTGCCAAACCATCTTTACTAGAAAGGATTAAGAGTTCTCAGACTGATGATGAAGAATTCCAAAAGAAGATTAAAGCTGTGAATGATGGGAGATTGAGAGACTTTGTGTATGAAGATGGAATTTTGAAATTCGGGAAGAGACTTTGTGTTCCCAATATACCTGATCTAAAAAGGGAATTGCTGGATGATGCTCATAGTTCCAATTTCTCTATACACCCTGGGAGCACCAAAATGTATAGAGATTTGAAGGAACATTTTTGGTGGGACAACATGAAGAGGGAGATTGCTGATTTTGTGTCAAGATGTATGGTTTGTCAACAAGTGAAAGCTGGAAGGCAACAGCCTGGAGGAGTCATGCAACCGCTTCCCATACCGGAGTGGAAATGGGACAATATTACAATGGACTTTGTCATGGGGCTACCAAAGACTCCTAGAAGGAACGATGCAATATGGGTTATTGTTGATCGTCTTACCAAGTCAGCACATTTTCTTGCTATAAGAGAAGATCTACCCCTGGAACGTCTAGCAAGACTATACATTAATGAAGTTGTGAGACTTCATGGAGTACCCCTATCAATTGTTTCGGATCGTGATCCCCGTTTTACTTCAAGGTTTTGGAAAAGTCTTCAGAAATCCCTGGATACTGAACTTCATTTGAGCACTGCTTACCACCCTCAGACAGACGGACAATCAGAACGGACTATTCAAACCTTAGAAGACATGTTGAGATCTTGCTCACTTGACTTTCAGGGTATGTGGGATCAATATTTACCTCTGGTAGAATTTTCCTATAACAATAGCTTCCATTCGAGTATTCAGATGGCACCATATGAAGCGTTATACGGAAAGAGATGCCGTACACCAACCTGTTGGGATGACGTCGGTGAAAGAAAACTTGTAGGTCTAGAACTGGTGGAGGAAACGATGGAAAAGGTAAAGGTAATCCAAAATCACATCAAAGCAGCTCAAAGTAGGCAGAAGAGCTATGCCGATAATCGAAGGAAGGATTTGGAATTTCAAATCGGTGATCATGTTTTTCTGAAGGTATCTCCGTGGAAGGGAGTCATACGTTTTGGTAAGAAAGGTAAATTGAGTCCCAGGTACATCGGACCTTTCGAAATTCTAGAACGAATTGGGGTTGTAGCTTACCGATTGGCAATGCCGCCAAGTCTCTCCAAAGTTCACGATGTGTTCCACGTATCTCTATTGAGGAAATACATGCCTGATCCGACGCATGTACTCACCTATGAGGAATTAGAACTGGAACCCGATCTTTCCTATTGTGAAGAGCCCGTCAGGATTCTTGATACAAGAGAACAAGTACTGAGAAACCGGACGACGCGTCTGGTAAAAGTTTTGTGGAGAAATCATAAGATGGAAGAGGCAACGTGGGAACCCGAGGAACTTATGATGAAGAACCACCCAAGTCTTTTTATGCAGTAATACCCTAGAAATTGCGAGGACGCAATTATTTGAAGGAGGGGAGAATGTAACACCCCAAGCTTCTACGGTACGCTTCTCTTTGAATAATGTGATAGCGTGTGTTGTACGCAACACCGAGTTCTAACACACCATAACTAATCAAACTAGCCGTTATGAATAGTAATACCTACTTTTTGAAATCATATATATTCTATATTTCAAAATGGACTTCATTTTTGGATTCGGAATATCGAAATTATCCTAGGGTGAAATTTTGGTACTTTTCGGATAACTTTTATATTTTGATGAATAGTGAAAATTACTAAATTTTAATTAAAAACAACTTTTTTAATCAAAATAATTAATAGTGATAAATTATGAATTTGAGTGGTTTTAAAGTATATTTAGAATATATTTTTACCATTTAATATAATGTTGGTCATTGGACATAATTTTACAATTAAACCGAACATAAACAAGTATCAATCTTTTGATAGTTATTATCTCTTAAAAACACGCTTTTTGTTTTGACAGCGGGAATTAATTTTAAATTAATTTCTTCCACTTCTGTGTTTTGAATTTAGAAAAATGGATTCCATATTTTGAATCAGGATGTTAAAATTGTGTAAATAGGTAACTTTTATTTTTAGACATTTTGAATAATTACTGCGGTAAATATTTTATTTACCATGGTTAAGGGTAAATCCGGTAAATAAGGGTTAAAAAAATAATATTATAATAATACTAAATTACCCTAAAACGTGTCTTAACCCTATTGGTTGATACATAGTCGACCATGGGCATCTTTGGGTCAATTTTGGGACCCCATTGATCCACTTGTAAGTGATAATGACACTTTATTTTAATTAAGTTAAAATGAATACAAAAATGGCATAAGCTTACATCTTTCAGAAGAACAATTTTTACATAGGGTTTTACAAGTTTTATTTTCTATTATAAATATTCATTAGAAAGCTAAAAAGATTTCCTACATAATGATATTTTATTTATAATTTTTTAGACACTAAATAAGTTATTTTATTTATGACACAATGATGATGCAGTAATTACTATAATAGTGAAAAATTAAAATAATTGATATTATAAATACCCAAATAAATATAATATGAAACTTTTAATGAATTAAACTAATTTTCTAGGCTAATATGATATATTAGGATTGCTTTAATTGACTTTGTTCGAAATAATCAATCTGTTATGAGTTTCAAAAAAATCAACTAATGAATAGTGTCAAAATTGACATAAAAGAGTTCTTAAAACAAATATTATATTATTAATTGATATTAAATTCCTAAAAATCTAAGGTTCGGCCAAGAGACTTATATCATGATAGGTTAATCATTAATGGACCACTTGGGGGTCTCTTGGATGTATATAGTAAGTTTATTAACCATATTATATAAAAATACAAAGAGACATTGTAAAAGTGAAACTAATTAACTTAGAGTTAATACTTAAAGAAAAGGTTAATATAAGTACCCAAACCTGTCTAAATTCTATTGGATGAGTTGTTTTCGACCTATCCCCACCTCATCCTTTGAATAGTCAACTTTGGAGCCTTTGGAAACCGAATATGAATTTATTATAAATTAATATTTCTAGCTTTCCCAAAGGTGCCCCTCACCTCTCTTATAAAAGGGCACTCCTCCTTCTCATTTCTTCACACCTCTAAAGCCTTTTTGTTCGGCCAAACTCTGCCCAAATACTCTCCCAACATCCCTCACTACAACCTAGAGGCCTTAGTTTGATCATAAAGCCAACCTAAGGAGCCCTTTTGATCAAATCAAAAGGAAGAACCCGAAGAAGAGGTAATGATTTCACCACCCTTTTCTAAGTTCATTTCTTCTTCCACTTCTTCTTCCTTTGTTCTTACCATTCTAAAATAATAACTCCAGTATCTCACATATACTGTGATGTTATTATAAGTATGGTACAAACATATTCAGTATTCTATCCACCCTTTGAATAACATGTCACCATACGTGCGTACGTACGGCTTACCGTCTCCACGTTGTGGTGTAATTGTTATTCAATATAATATTATTTGGATGGGTATAATAATGATGTGTAACTCATGTAAATAATAAATATAACATGTTAATGATTCTGTATATATGATATACCATTCATTTATATATTATTTTAGTATCAAAAGAATGATATTGTCGCTCGTGCGTACGTACGGACTACCGTCTCCACGAACGCGATGAGATTCATTCTCCATCGTATCCATTCAAGTATAATTATCATTTTATGATTTAAAAATGATGTTTAAGGACTTGATATCATTCTTGATATCAATAATATACAACAAACATGGCTTATGTAACAAAACATATAAAAGAAAATGAGTAAGTTAACACCCGAAACGATGATAATTCTAAGATATTATTAATAAACCAATATTAAAAGATCATATATGATATCATATTAATATATATGATTCTTGTATAATTTAATAACAATTATTTCACCATTATACAGGAGGTTAACCTACCCCAACCAAGGAAAAGTACAAGGTAAGGGTTATTTCACAATCTCTTCATTATCCGAGGTTGTATTATACGTAATAATCTACTGGGATCTCTTTATCATCCACATCCATGTTTCTTAAAAATGTATTTCAAAACATTTTTACTATTTACAAGAATATGGGTTAAAGTCATTTATACCCTTTTTTGACTTTTTATAAGAGGTTTATAAAGGAATCTTTCCGTCGTTTTCAAAACAAGGTCCTTTTTAACCTTTTCGACAGAATTGAGGTAAGAATGTTTTTTTAACTTATACGGCGGGTGCGGTTATTTTACGCCGTTATAAAATCTTCAAAGCTTTCCTTACAAGCTTATAAGAATATTTTCAAAGAAAATGTTTTATTTTATATGGATCTTAAATGATTTCAAAATAAAAGGAGATATTTCTTTAAAAAGAATTTTGATTTCATCTATGTCAACATCCTTTGATGGATTTTAAGATTATTTGAAGTTGATTTATTATGATACAAAACTTCTATATTGTATTGAAGGTTTTGTGATATGTTTGACTGTGGATGTGCTATTTTTATACCATTCATAGTTTATGGTAAAATTATTGACATTTCGTATGCTAGTTTTAATACGAATGTTTATGTTATGTTTAAACCTTTTCATATGGGAATGCATTGGACTTAATAAGTGACGGGTGGAGCCCGCTATAGCTCCTCGATGCATCGGTAGGTCTCATGAGACAAACTAGTGTCTTGGCACAAGGCCTTGACAAAATCTTATTTGTAGTCTTGGCACGAGGCCTTGGCTATGTGGTTATGATAGTCTGGCATTATGCATTCCAACATTATGAAAGTGGTTATTGATATTGCATGTGATTATTCAATTAGTAGAATATCCATGTGAACAAGTAAATGGCATTATTTCATTTTACTTTTTCCATACTATGTTGAAGTTCAAGTTTAAAAGGCTTTTGTTTTAGTAATTCATTGCCTTAAATGTTTACGCTTATTTTGAATGTTCCGCTATATTGTTATCCTTACTGGGCATTTGAGCTCACCCCTTTTCTATGTTTTATTTTTCCCAGGTGGTGAAGAAGTAAATTATGATTGACTTGTAGGGATTTTATGAGGGGTTAATAGTGTGGATTGTGTAACATTATGTTGTTGTATTAGTTTTTCATTTTATGATGTAATGTAAAACTTATGATTATATCTAGTGTTTCCAAGGCTACTAAACTAATCGGTCTTTCGAGATTTGATCTTTCTTGTGATCATGCCAATGTTACGAAGTAATGCACCGACTCTGGGTAGCTGGGGTCGGGGCGTTACAGTCAAGGACATACCTACACATTTCAAAAAATGGGACCATGTATTGACAATCAGTACTAGCCTCCTAAACTTCTTATGTCTATGTCATCTTTTTCATAGAATCAACATCAACCTTTCCCATATCGGGTGCATAGAAAAGCATAAATTTGTTGGAATAAAGGTAATAATCCCACATTAAATTCTTATGATTAAATTCATTTTGTATAAATATGTACATGAGGCTTTTTTGGTTATTATACACCAGAAAATGCTCTCTGAGTAAATAATTCCTCCAACATTGCAAGTCATGAACGACATCGGCGATCTCTAGAACTTTTTTATGTAATTATTTTCATGTAGTTTCAAATGACAAGACCCATACACAAAGACTCACACTCCAATCATCTGAACTACTCCTAGATCAATACCTGAGGAATCACAATATAATTTATAGATACTTATTGGCTCTAGAAGAATTAGGGAAATCATAATATTCTAACTCCCTTTCAGATCCAGAAAGGCTATCTCAATGGCGTATGACAAAATAAACAACACACCATTCTTAGTCAATCCCATAAGAGGTGACGATGAGTGTTAGACGTCTGGTATGTGGCACCTATAATATCCTTGAATCCCTAAGAAAATACATCTATCAAATAAATTCTATAGCTGCTACATTGAACCAATATCTCTCACCTTATGTGGGTCTACTGATACTCGTGTCTCTATGATAATAAAACCCCGTAAGTGAATCCCATCCATAAAAAATTCACTCCTTGTGATCTTGGCATATAAATAAGGATCTCATTGTTTATCCAATATGATCATATGATGTTTGGAATGGTCATGTAAAGAGTGATAATACACCAAGATATATTCCATTAATAAAACCATAAATGAATACAGATAAGGATAGAAAACTATGTTCATCTGTTCCATGAAAATTGTTAATGAGTTTATGAGAGTGAAGGGAATGAAAAAAATACTGATATAGACTACACAATCTTTTAAAAGTTGTTTGAGTTATGAGAACACGTAATACATGCACGTGAAAATAACCTGATCTCACATCGACCATTGAGAAAACCTTGGCAACTCTGTGTTGGTCGAAGAGATCATCTATCTGATGAAAGTATATTGGTTCATTACAATCAACACCTTTAATTTACTGCAATCCAAATAAATCCTGAGGGTATCATCTAACCTTTTTGAAAAAAGGACTGGAGAACCCCAAAAATAAGTTATGGGTCATATAAACCCCTTTGTTTCAATGTCCTATAGTATCCTCTTAAGATATTACAACTTAGTAATAGCTATCCTATAAAAAGAAGTGGATACTAGTGAGGCTATAGGATCTAGTTCAATGGAAAACTCTACCCCTATCACAAGGGGTTAACTAGAAATGTCAACTAGAAAAACATCCCTAAAACAATCAAATACTAGGGAGATATCTACCTAATATTTTCTATGATCATCCAGGTATAATGTAGAAATTCAAACATTCATTCCTCCCAACCCACAATTCATAGGTCCTTCTTAGCTCGCCTACACATCCCATTATCTCTTGTGAATAAAACCTTTACCCTCTGGTGATGTGAAACTCACCCTTAGTTGAAAAAAATCAATATGATAATGATAGGTAACCAACCATTCCATCTCAAGAAGTATTTGAATCCATGTAATCTTGTGGAAAAAGATGTCCTGTAAGAAGTGACACTGACCAACCTTAAGAAGGACCTCCCTACATTAGAATACACTCTAGGATCATATAACCAATAAGGTATCAAGTGTCATCATGCCACTATAATACTAAACTTCAATCCCAAATATCTCCTAAAAATTTACATATATAAATCTATGAGAAGATCCTATATAAAAAAGAGTAGATGCTAAAATAGTGACTACTAGAATATCACATATCATGGTAGAAGGTCGGACACTTTTCTACTAACGTTTTTACTATACTATATACATATTGCCTAAAATGTGACCCTAATATATATCATGAATACCCTAAAAAAGTGTTATCAACTGTCATTGAGAGTCTGGCATTGGATTTCACCATCCATGACCACCGCCTCATCCCGAATGGTTGGTCACACTCCAACTCCCTTCCTGATTTGATGCTAATGAACCCTCTCCTAAATGTGGAGTCGATGCATACACTCTCTCACTAGAATTGAAAGAAAGGTTCTACAAAACTAGTGTAGATTGCACATCCTACTCAAATCATGGAACTCGACTGTGTATCTATACCACAATATCCTCATATGGGTTTCCTATCATGTTGATGACAATGAATAGAAATACCAACACCCGTGCTCTGTATGGTATTCCCCAAATTATAGATGTCAAAGTGTCTATTCCATCAATCAGACATAGAACCACTAGGTTGAGATGTTGATCTACCATGATCTACACCCATATATACCCTCATGTTATGTTTATTATTCAACACCCAATTTACTAGTTGATACACAGTAGCAAGACAGAATATGTTCACATGTGATTAGATTTCATTCCTGAGACCATCCTCAAATTTCATATCTTTCTATAAATCATCACCAAACAGAATAGTTGTGAAAGTATAGAACTCTGTAAAATGAGAATAATAGTACATGGATGATAAGAATCCCTTTCTATAAATGTTTAAACTATCTATAGCTATCAGAAATTATCATATCAGGAAAATATTAGTCAGAAAAGGCGGTCATGGAATCCCACTAAGCCATATACTGAGGATGATCAATCTAAGTAATCATGTCCCACCATCCCATGGTGGAATCATGGAGCATATAAGTTTCAAGATTCAGTATCCTCTCAGCATGTGTCTCAAGATGAAAAAATATTGATAAGATGGTATCTAGAAATGACATAATACATTCTGTAAATCTTCCCCTAAAAAAAGGGAGGATGCTTCTACTAAAACTCACACATCAACACTGCAATAATCGGGGCAAGCTGTAACACCCGAGACTTTTATGTTATATAAATCATCAAAGGGATCTTTTTATACACAACACTTGCTTGGCTTGCTTTACACGCAATCGCGACCTTCCTAGATAGCTTGCGTCGTACGCAATACCGAGTTTCACTAAACAACAATATGCTATTAAAACCAGCCGTTATGTATAGTAATAACCACTTTTTGAAATTTTATAAATTTTATTTTTCAAAATGGACTTCATTTTTGGACTCAGAATATCGAAATTAGTCTAGGGTGAAATTTTGGTATTTTTCTGAAAACTTTCAATTTTTGATGAATAGTGAAACCACTAAGTGGTAGGTTAAAAACTGAATTTTGCATAAAACTTAATTTTACCACTTCTGTGAATGGAATTTCGAAAATCCGACAGACACGGTTGATATCAGTAAGTAAAATGTGGTTCAATGAGATAAAAATAATTTTTTGGTGAATAGTAACTTTTTACTTTTTTTACCGCGGTTAATAGTAAATAGGGTAACTAAGGGTAAATATGATATTAATATTACCCTAAAACATGTCCTAATTCTATTGGACAAGTGTAATTCTACCAAAAACAAACTTAGGAATAAAATATGACCATTTAGGCCCACTTGGATTAGATTAGGACATTTATTATTAATTTATTTAAAGAAGGGTTAAAATAGTTAAAATCAAAGTTTAATAAGTAAATCATTTTTAATATGGGGTTATACATAAGATAAATTCCATTTTAAATATTCATTAGAAAGCTAAAAAGATTTCCTACATGATGATAGTCTATTTGTAATTTCTAGACATCAAATAATTTAATTTATTTATGACACAAAGATGATGCAGTAATTATCTTATTAATGAAATATTGACAAAATTGATAATATAAATACCAAAATAAATGTAATTTAAGACTTTTTATGAATTACACTAATTTTCTAGGTTAATATGATATATTAATGTTGATTTAATCAACTTGGTTCGAACATATAATTCTGTTATGACTTTCAAAAAAATTATATATCAAATAGTGTCAAAATTGACACAAAATAGTTTTTAAATCAAATATTATATTATTAATTGTTATTTTATTCCTAAAAATCTATGGTTTGGAAAAATGACTTAGATAAGGATATATATATTAATAATAAACAATTTGGGGTTCGTTTGGCATGTTATAGTAAGTGTATTAACCATATAGTGAAAGAAAACAAAAAGACACGGTAAAAGTTAAATTAATTAACTTAGAGTTAAATCTAATTGATAAGGTTAAAATAATATCCTAAACTTGTCTAAATCCTATTGGTTGATAGTATTTCGACCCATCCCCACTTTAGCTTCGAAATAAGACCCTTTGGAACCATTATAAACCGATTTTGACTTTAATATAAAATAATATTTTGAGATATTCCTAAGGTGCCCCTCTCCTCCCTTATAAAAGGGCACCTCCTCCCCCTCCTCCTCACACCAATTTGAGCACTCAAGCTCGGCCAACCCCTGCCATTTTCTCCTCTCCACTATCCTAGAATAATCCTAGAGGTCCTGGTCTTCTCCAAAGACCAATCTTAGTTCCTTAAGTGGAGGATTCAAAGAGGCGTTCCAAAGAAGAGGTAATATCCATTACCGATCTTTTCAATTTCTTTCTTCTTCAACTTCTTCTTATTTAGTTGTTTCATGATAAAGTAATAACATCAGTATTACTTACATATTGATATGTTGTTATAAATTTGAAACAACCCTAATTCACCTTCTATCCATCCTACGGAAAAATGAAATCACCGCGCGTGCGTACGTACGGAATACCGTCTCCACGCCGTGGTGTAATCTATTTTTCCACCATCACATTACAAGGATGGGTATAATGGTGTAATGAGTAAAAATATATGATTATTATGAAGTAATATTGATACTGAAATAATATATATATATATACTCCAATAAAATTCCACGATCATAGGAACGATATCATCACTCGTGCGTACGTACGGAATACCGTCTCCACGATGTGATGCGACTCGTTATACATGATCTTCATTTCATAATGATTATATAAATGAATTGAATGAATGAATATGGTATATACTACACTAATACCATTCAGTAAATAAATTTTCTATAACCTAAAGATAAGAATAAGAATTTATTCGACAAAACACGCATAAGAACAAAAAGTTATAAAGACCCGAGTAACAAGTAACAATGAAATATTACTAACAAGAAGCTAATAATATGACCATATATGATATCATATCAATATGTATGATTCTGGAATAAGTCAATAACATTATTTAAACCATTATACAGGAGCTTCGGACACGAACAAAGCAAATCGGACCTAAGGTAAGGGAAATATCACAATCTCATTTTTATCCGAGATTGTTTATTCATAAGTATTTACTGGGGTGTATTTTATCATCCACATCCATGTTTCATCAATATGTAATATTAATTTCATCCACCTACAATTTTTTAAATCCATTTTTACCCTTCGGTGAGTTTTTAGTAATATATATGAAAGGAATCTTTTGTCATACGAGGTACTTTTTGACTTTTCTGACAAAAGTACGAAGAATGTTTTTTTAGCTTATACGACACGAACGGATTTCTACTGTTTTATAAAGCCTTATTTTCATGAAGCTTCCTCTAAAAGATTTCATGACTATTTTCAATAAAATCTCTTTCTTTGAAAATTGCATGATGTTTTGTGAAAAGAAATTGATTTTGAAGAAGAAAGGATATTTTCCTCAAGAATTCAATTCAAGTGTTTTATCAAAATTATTTTCCATCTAAGATAATAAAGGGTTCTGTTTATATCCATATTTTTACATTGATTTGACTATGTTGTGATGGAATTATGTTTATGAATTCCTATATCTTATATGAATTGATTTATGATGTCATGATGTTTCAAGAATCCCATTTTTGTTACATGTGTTATGCGATGATGTATGTTTTATGATTATGTGGCACACATAAGAAAGGATTCATTATAAGATGGGTGGGACCTATATCTCCCTCCAATGCATTGGGTAATGATTTTATATCTCATGAGATAGACATGGCTGGAACGGAAGGTTATTTCGGTTCAGTGATACAGGACTGAAACGAGGAGTGAACTCGGTTCAGAAAGGGAGTTTGTCCACTAAGATAGTCTTGGCAATGAGTCATGACTAACAAGAAATGATTTTCCATGATTATATGTTCATGCCACAAAGTTTCAAGTTTTATGTTATGATTATGGGGATCTCTTTTGCAGGTTTTGATCTTCATAAAGATATGATATGATTTTTATTTCCTTTATTTGCCCTTGCTGAGCATTTGAGCTCACCCTTTTATGTTTTCTTTTCCCCAGGTCAGGAAGATGGATATTAAGTAGAATATGCTAAAAGGGACCCTAGATATGATGAAATAAATGGGAGACACTGTAGAAGATTTATGAACCAGTTGTTTATGTTTCCCAGTTTCTAAAGACACTATACCTATACGGTCCTTTGTGGTTTTGTCATATGTTGTAATAAGTGTGCTTCAATTTCGAAGTATTAACAATGTATGTAAAGTATGGGTCGTTATAGTTGGTATCAGAGGAAAGGTATAGTCAACCTTTGGAAACTAGGATGTGAAAGCCTTAGTAAGAACCCTAAGGATAAGTCTAAGAATAGAACACAATCTTAGTGTTTTAGAAATGGCCTTGAATAACCTAGGATAAGACCTTAAGCATGAAAATTTTATTCTTGAATTATGTGGTTTCCTATTATAATTAGTGTTTCTGACACTATTCTTCTTGGTTTTAGTCAATGGATGGAACCCGAAGGAACCGTGTTAATGCGGAATGCGATGGGAAATGCAATGATTGTCCCCCTGAGCAACCAAACGATATGGGAGCTGAAATGAAAAATCTTGTAGCCATGCTCACACAACTTTCTCAAGCTATGAATCATGCAGGATTTCCAAACGAGCAAAGGAGGGAGCAACATTCTGTTGAATCCTTCATGAGGCAGCGTCCACCTTCTTTTAGCGGGTCTACTGATCCATTAGTTGCTGAACAATGGATTAGTACTACTGAAAAGATATTTTCAGTTCTTCAATGTTCTGAACATGATAAAGTCATCCAAGCAGTGTATCGTTTAGAAGGAGATGCTGATCAATGGTGGAATCTTGTTAAGAATACGAGGCAAAGGGATGAAATTGAGTCTATGGAATGGGACGAGTTCTAGAACTTATTTTTCAATAAGTACTTCCCTCGTATTCTCCGAAAAAAGATGGAGAAAGAGTTTCTTGAACTGAAGCAAAGGGATGATGAATCTGTTGGTGCCTATGAAGCAAATTTTACAAGATTTGCAAGGTACGCTTCTGGTATTATTATCCAACCTGAGAGTAAGATCGATCGATTCTTTAGTGGCTTAAAACCAAGTCTTCGAAGGGCGTTAGCCATAAGGGACTTCAATAGCTACGAGGAAATCGTTCGATGTGCTCTCAAAGTCGAGATGGAGATTGGAGTAACCCATCAGTCATATGGGTTTGATAAGAAGAGGAAGATGGAATTCAAAGAAAAATCTAAAGAGCACACGGAAAAGAAGATGAGCTTTTCCTTATGCTCAAAGTGTGGAAAGAAACATGGAGGGAGTTGTCTTAATGGGACAAGTAAATGTTTTAAATGTGGAAAAGAAGGTCATCGGGCATTTGAATGCCGTGATAATGGGAAGAAGATGTCTAATGACGCAATCAAAGGAAGGGATACACAGAATGAACCTACTACACTTCAATGTTTCAAGTGCAAGGAGATGGGGTATTATGCCAATCAATTCCAAAATCCAAGGGTTGATGATGATGGTCGACGCCAACAAACTCTTAAGGCTAAAGACAAAGGATAGTCACATGCAATTTCTCTCAGCGATGTGGAGTACGATAACGATGTGGTGAAAGGTACACTTACCATCCACTCTAAAGTAGCAAATGTTTTATTTGATTCTGGATCCACCCACTCTTTTATTTCTGAAGACTTTTCTAAGGGTATCACCGTATTACCTCAACAATTAGATGTTGAGTTAGCTGTGACAACACCTAATGGCACATCAATCGCATCAATAGTTTATAATTCTTCTCCGATCGAAGTTTGTGGGAAAGTGCTTCCTGCAAATATTGTGATCCTTCCTTTAGTGGAATTTGATGTGATTCTTGGCATGGATTGGCTTTCTCTACATGGAGCTCATATCGATTGCCAAAGAAGGGAAGTCACATTTCATATTCCAGATCAATCTACGATCGTCTATCAATGCAAGGATGAACATAACCTTCCAGTGGAAATTTCTTCCATCTTATGGGTATTGATTCCACTAAATGAAGGTTATTTATCTCAAATTGTTGGTGAGAAACTCACGATTAAGAATATGCCCATTGTACGGGAGTTTGATGATGTCTTTCCGGAGGAATTGTCGGGTCTTCCACCAAATCGTGAAGTTGAGTTTTCAATAGAACTCGTACCGGGTGCTTTGCCTATTTCAAAGACACCTTATAGAATGGCCCCAATTGAGTTGCAGGAATTGAAGAAGCAACTCCAAGAGAATCTTGATAAGGGATTCATACGCCCTAGTGCGTCACCTTGGGGAGCACCTGTTCTATTTGTTAAGAAGAAAGATGGATCAATGAGACTTTTCATTGATTATCGAGAACTTAACAAGATCACTATCAAGAACAATTATCCTCTCCCATGCATTGATGACTTATTTGACCAACTACGCGGAGCTCAATACTTTTCCAAGATTGATCTTCGTTCAGGGTATCATCGATTAAGGGTCAAAAGGGAGGATATACCAAAGACGGCTTTCCGTACAAGGTATGGACACTATGAATTTATAGTGATGCCATTTGGTATTACTAATGCCCCTGCTATCTTCATGGATCTAATGAATAGAGTCTTTAGAGACTATCTTGATCAATTTTTGGTAGTCTTTATAGACGATATTCTTGTCTATTCAAAGAGCAAGTAAGAGCATGAAGATCACTTGAGAATTATATTGAAGACCCTGAGAAAGAAGAAGCTTTATTCCAAATTTACCAAGTGTGAATTTTGGCTTCAAAAAGTTGCATTTTTGGGTCATATAATCTCAAAAGAGGGGATATCTGTGGATCCAGCAAAAACAGAGGTTATCGAAAGATGGTCAAGACCAACAACAGTAACTGAGATCCGAAGTTTTATTGGTTTGGCTGGATATTATCGACGTTTTGTAAAAGCTTTTTCACGATTATCTAATCCAATCACCAAGTTGACTCGGAAGGGAGTTAAGTTTGTCTGGACAGAGGAATGTGAAGAGAATTTCAAGGAGTTGAAAAGAAGGTTATCCAGTGCACCTGTGCTCACACTACCTTGTAGTGGAGAAAGGTTTGTGATCTACAGTGATGCATCCAAGAAGGGATTGGGGTGTGTTCTTATGCAAAATGATATGGTGATAGCTTATGCCTCACGACAGTTGAAAATCCATGAGCAAAATTACCCAACACATGATTTGGAGTTGGCTGCGGTAATCTTTACATTAAAGATTTGGAGGCATTACCTTTATGGTGAAAGGTGTGATATTTATACTGATCATAAAAGTTTAAAGTATATTTTCACACAAAAGGAGTTGAATATGTGTCAAAGAAGATGGTTGGAGCTGATTAAGGATTATGACTGCTCAATCCATTACCACCCTGGGAAAGCAAACAAGGTGGCAGATGCATTAAGTCGACAAGACCATGCTAGTTTATCCATGATGAGGATCACAAAAGATCCAATATTTATGGATTTACAAAGGATGGATCTTGGAATTATAATGGAAGGGGAAAAATCTTATCTTTCTCAAATGAATGTTCAACCATATATACATGTGAAGATTAAAGAGGCACAGAAAGAAGATGTCGAGTTACAAAAGAAGGTGAGAAATGTTCCTGAATTCAACCTTGATTGTGATGGGATAATAAAGTTCAGGAATCGGGTTTGCGTTCCTCCCATCCCCGAATTAAAGAATGAGCTGCTGGATGAGGCTCATAGTTCATCATTCTCTATTCATCCTGGAAGCACGAAGATGTATAGGGACCTGAAAGAGTACTTATGGTGGGATGGCATGAAAAGAGATGTTGCTGAATATGTCTCTCGATGCTTGGTTTGTCAACAAGTTAAAGCTGAGAGACAGAAGTCTAAGGGGATGTTACAACCCTTACCCATACCCGAATGGAAATGGGAAAACATCACTATGGACTTTGTCACAGGACTTCCTAAAACATCCAAAGGCAATAATGCTATCTGGGTCATAGTTGATCGTCTTACAAAGTCTGCACACTTCATTGCTATTAGAGAGGATTTCTCTCTAGATCAGCTTGCCAGGATATATGTAAAGGAAGTGGTAAGATTTCATGGAGTACCACTTTCTATTATATCTGATCGAGATCCGAGATTTACCTCGAAGTTCTGCCGAAGTCTTCAGCATACTCTGGATACAGAGTTGAGTTTCAGCACTGCTTATCATCCCCAGACAGACGGTCAGTCTGAGAGAACAATTCAAACCCTAGAAGATATGTTGAGAGCTTGCTCTATGGATTTCAAAGGAGGTTGGGATCAACACCTACCTTTGGTGGAATTTTCTTATAATAATAGCTTTCACTCCAGTATTCAGATGGCTCCTTATGAAGCTCTCTATGGAAAGAAATGCAGGACTCCAACTTGCTGGGATGAAGTTGGGGAAAGAAAGCTATTAGGACCTGATCTCGTTGATGAAATGGCAGAAAAGGTCAGATCTATTCAACAACACATAAGAGCAGCTCAGAGTCGACAGAAAAGTTATGCCGACAACCGAAGAAAAGACCTAGAGTTTGAAGTGGGTGATAAAGTGTTCTTACGAATATCTCCCTGGAAGAGGGTTATGAGATTTGGAAAGAAGGGGAAGTTGAGCCCTAGATATATCTGTCCTTTTGAAATATTGGATCGTGTTGGGAAGGTAGTTTACTGATTGGCGCTTCCACCGAATCTCTCTCAAGTTCACGATGTGTTCCATGTATCTCTCCTGAGAAAGTACATACCAGATCCTTCACATGTACTCAGCTCAGAAGTTGTACCGCTGGAGCAAGATCTTTCTTATGAAGAACAGCCGATAGAGATTCTGGATCGTAGCGAAAAAGTCATACGAAACAAGACCACTCGCTTGGTGAAAGTTTTATGGAGAAACCACCAACTTGAAGAAGCTACATGGGAGCTTGAGGATATGATGAGGGAGAAGTATCCTCATCTGTTTGTTGCAAAGTGATGAATTTAGAGGGCGAAATTCTTTTTAAGGGGGGTAGAATGTAACACCCGAGACTTTTATGTTATATAAATCGTCAAAGGGATCTTTTTCTACACAACACTTTCTTGGCTTGCTTTACACGCAATCGCGACCTTCCTCGATAGCTTGCATCGTACGCAATACCGAGTTTCACTAAACAACAATATGCTATTAAAACTAGCCGTTATGAATAGTAATAACCACTTTTTGAAATTTTATAAATTTTATTTTTCAAAATGGACTTCATTTTTGGACTCAGAATATCGAAATTAGCCTAGGGTGAAATTTTGGTATTTTTCTGAAAACTTTCAATTTTTGATGAATAGTGAAACCACTAAGTGGTAGGTTAAAAACTGAATTTTGCATAAAACTTAATTTTACCACTTCTGTGAATGGAATTTCGAAAATACGACAGACACGGTTGATATTAGTAAGTAAAATGTGGTTCAATGAGATAAAAATAATTTTTTGGTGAATAGTAACTTTTTACTTTTTTTACCGCGGTTAATATTAAATAGGGTAACTAAGGGTAAATATGATATTAATATTACCCTAACACATGTCCTAATTCTATTGGACAAGTGTAATTCGACCAAGAACAAACTTAGGAATAAAATATGACCATTTAGGCCCACTTGGATTAGATTAGGACATTTATTATTAATTTATTTAAAGAAGGGTTAAAATAGTTAAAATGAAAGTTTAATAAGTAAATAATTTTTAATATGGTGTTATACATAAGATAAATTCAATTGTAAATATTCATTAGAAAGATAAAAAGCTTTCCTACATGATGATATTTTATTTGTAATTTTTAGACATCAAATAATTTAATTTATTTATGACACAAAGATGATGCAGTAATTATCTTATTAATGAAATATTGACAAATTGATAATATAATTACCAAAATAATGGCAATTTAAGACTTTTTATGAATTCCACTAATTTTCTAGGTTAATATGATATATTAATGTTTATTGAATCAACTGGGTTCGAACATATAATTCTGTTATGACTTTCAAAAAAATTATATATCAAATAGTGTCAAAATTGACACAAAATAGTTTTTAAATCAAATATTATATTATTAATTGTTATTTTATTCCTAAAAATATAAGGTTCGTCCAAATGACTTAGATAAGGATATATATATTAATAATAAACAATTTGGGGTTCTTTTGGCATTTTATAGTAAGTGTATTAACCATATAGTGAAAGAAAACAAAAAGACACGGTAAAAGTTAAATTAATTAACTTAGAGTTAAATCTAATTGATAAGGTTAAAATAATACCCTAAACTTGTCTAAATCCTATTGGTTGATAGTATTTCGACCCATCCCCACTTTAGCTTCGAAATAAGACCCTTTGTAACCATTATAAACCGATTTTGACTTTAATATAAAATAATATTTTGAGATATTCCTAAGGTGCCCCTCTCCTCCCTTATAAAAGGGCACCTCCTCCCCCTCCTCCTCACACCAATTTTAGCACTCAAGCTCGGCCAACCCCTTCCATTTTCTCCTCTCCACTTCCCTAGAATAATCCTAGAGGTCCTGGTCTACTCCAAAGACCTATCTTAGTTCCTTAATTGGAGGATTCAAAGAGGCGTTCCAAAGAAGAGGTAATATCCATTACCGATCTTTTCAATTTCTTTCTTCTTCAACTTCTTCTTCTTTAGTTGTTTCATGATAAAGTAATAACATCAGTATTACTTACATACTGATATGTTATTATAAATATTAAACAACCCTAATTCATCTTCTATCCATCCTACGGAAAAATGAAATCACCGCGCGTGCGTACGTACGGAATACCGTCTCCACGCCGTGGTGTAATCTATTTTTCCACCATCACCTTACAAGGATGGGTATAATGGTGTAATGAGTAACTATATATGATTATTATGAAGTAATATTGATACTGAAATAATATATATATATACTCCAATACAATTCCACGATCATAGGAACGATATCATCACTCGTGCGTACGTACGGAATACCGTCTCCACGATGTGATGCGACTCGTTCTACATGATCTTCATTTCATAATGATTATATAAATGAATTGAATGAATGAATATGGTATATACTACACTAATACCATTCTGTAAATGAATTTTCTATAACCTAAAGATAAGAATAATATTTTATTCGACAAAACACGGATAAGAAGAAAAAGTTATAAAGACCCGAGTAACAAGTAACAATGAAATATTACTAACAAGAAGCTAATAATATGACAATATATGATATCATATCAATATGTATGATTCTGGAATAAGTCAATAACATTATTTAAACCATTATACAGGAGCTTCGGACACGAACAAAGCAAATCGGACCTAAGGTAAGAGAAATATCACAATCTCATTTTTATCCGAGATTGTTTATTCATAAGTATTTACTGGGGTGTATTTTATCATCCACATCCATGTTTCATCAATATGTAATATTATTTCCATCCACCTACAAATTTTTAAATCCATTTTTACCCTTCGGTGTGTTTTTAGTAATATCTATGAAAGGAATCTTTTGTCATACGAGGTACTTTTTGACTTTTCCGACAAAAGTACGAAGAATGTTTTTTTTAACTTATACGGCACGAACGGATTTCTACTGTTTTATAAAGCCTTATTTTCATGAAGCTTCCTCTAAAAGATTTCATGACTATTTTCAATAAAATCTCTTTCTTTTAAAATTGCATGATGTTTTGTGAAAAGAAATTTATTTTGAAGAAGAAAGGATATTTTCCTCAAGAATTCAATTCAAGTGTTTTATCAAAATTATTTTCCATCTAAGATAATAAAGGGTTCTATTTATATCCATATTTTTACATTTATTTGACTATGTTGTGATGGAATTATGTTTATGAATTCCTTTATCTTATATGAATTGATTTATGATGTCATGATGTTTCAATAATCTCATTTTTGTTACATGTGTTATGCGATGATGTATGTTTTATGATTATGTGGCACACATAAGAAAGGATTAATTATAAGATGGGTGGGACCTATATCTCCCTCCAATGCATTGGGTAATGATTTTATATCTCATGAGATAGACATGGCTGGAACGGAAGGTTATTTCGGTTCAGTGATACAGGACTGAAACGAGGAGTGAACTCGGTTCAGAAAGGGACTTTGTCCACTAAGATAGTCTTGGCAATGAGTCATGACTAACAAGAAATGATTTTCCATGATTATGTGTGCATTCCACAAAGTTTCAAGTTTTATGTTATGATTATGGGGATCTCTTTTGCAGGTTTTGATCTTCATAAAGATATGATATGATTTTTATTTCCTTTATTTGCCCTTGCTGAGCATTTGAGCTCACCCTTTTATGTTTTCTTTTCCCCAGGTCAGGAAGATGGATATTAAGTAGAATATGCTAAAAGGGACCCTAGATATGATGAAATAAATGGGAGACACTGTAGAAGATTTATGAACCAGTTGTTTATGTTTCCCAGTTTCTAAAGACACTATACCTATACGGTCCTTTGTGGTTTTGTCATATGTTGTAATAAGTGTGCTTCAATTTCGAAGTATTAACAATGTATGTAAAGTATGGGTCGTTATACAAGCTGTGGTGCTCTCAAAATGGTCTGTATTATAAATACAATTCCAAATAAAAAATAGGCCTCAAAGCCCATATCAGGTATAATGGGAAGTGACACAAGAGGCACTCTTGGAGGTTTTACTAGTTTCCCAGGGCCCACTGCCTTAGGAGTATGGTCATTTTTACCCTACTAGAGCACAAATGGGGGTCATTGCCATGGAATATATCTACAAATTCCTAGCACACACCATAGTAAATATTTTTTCATAATGGTATTACAAATATATCAAAGGATAGGAAAAATTCTTCCTAAGATCAGTCACACCCCTCTACATATTTGTAAATCTAAGTCTATGGGATATAAAAGTCAGAAGTGTGCATGGGATAATGCCTACAACCCACAGCTTACGCTAGGTAAGTGTTATATTCTCTTCTACAAGTTAAGGGTTTTGGTACAGAGAGTGTCAATTTCATATTGTAGAGGAAAATAACCTTTAAATTTAAATTGGAATCTATATTTAATGAAAAATATTCCTTTTATAATTCAATTACATTAAAAAAATCTCATTTATAAAACATTTCTTTTAAAAACATTAAACTATATGGATAAAAACCTCAAATTTATAGTTTCACATACACCTTATAAATTAATGTTTGAAATCAATTTCATCCCAACCAGTCATTTATCACGTCCATTCCAAAACATTTAGCACAATTTGATAGATATAAAAAAGAAACACAAAAACATGTTGTAGGAAATGAACACTATAATATGAAAATATCATAAAATTGTTCAAGGCATATAAATCATAAGTGCCTATAATAATGAATGATGCAATATCTGCTTTCCATACAAGGCCACGGGAAAAATACATATTCATAAGGAGCATCACATATAATTTGAATCAACCAATGGTGAAATAATGGAAACTGTAATAAACACAATCCAACCTAAAGAATTTGGATTTTTCATATACAGGGGTTAGATACTCCTACGAACAACTCATTTTCAAATTCTAAAACATTACTAATCTCCTTTATAATTCTCACAAATAGTAATACAAAAGAAAATAACCAGCTTTGACATAACTTTGTTCCATACCAGACTATGTTCACTCAATAATAACAAAATTCAGTTGCCCAAATGGCCACGACTGCAACTCCCAGTATGCTAGAAAATAATCATTAGTAGCTAGGGTCCATGGTGGAAAAGTGTGGAAACTATACCCTCATGATCAGTGTGCAGAAAAATGATATAATCGTAAAAAACAATAATGGTAGAAAAAAATTCTATTAACTAGATGAATAAACATACATCATATAAAAAACTAAGTAATCTCATAAAAAAGTTCCATATAAAAATTATGACTAGGGAATTTTATAAAATAAAAAGATAAATCATTGAAATAGAAATATAGTAAAATACATGTATCAAAATCCAAAAAATGGAAAACACAAACTGTCCCATATAAAATCATGATTCATAGCCTTCTCTTGGGCTCCCCTTCTTCAATACATAATGAATCAAGGATTCGAAAAGTGGGTGGTTGAACATATCCCTACCTGCATCCATTAAATCTATCTTTGTACCCAATGGTGGTCTGAATAGGGTGTGAGATAGAACCTAGTAGTCCATCACCAATAGTTTCTACAATTATTTACATTATTTTATATAAGCTGAAGAAATGTTCAAATATAAAAAGTGTACTAGTAATAATAGTATATGTGATGTTATTTAGTCTATCAAGTCTCACAGTGGTCAAGAAAATAAATCATAAGGATGTCTATATAGCTTTTCATGTATCAACAACAATATCCTATGACATGTAATCTGATGTGAGGCCTACCTAGGATAGTGTCCAATGTGTAGAAATGTCCAAGGAAACAATATTCTCTAATTAGAACAAGTAACAATATAATAGTAGTAGAAATTTCCAATGAATCCTAAAGGGTCTTCAAATCCATGAAGTAGAAATGTCGATGGAATCCTAGAATATCATGTAAACTAGTTCAGTTGGATTATTAGTGTATAAATTTCCAAAGCATCCATGAAATCCAAGTAAATCAGAACCATGAAGTAGAAATGTCCAAGTCATCCTAATAAGACCATTGTATCCAATGACCAGTAATGTCCAAATCATCATAATAGGTCATTTAAATTGGATACAGAGAGTAGAAATGTACAAGGAATCCTAACATGTCAGGTAAATCTAATCCAAATGAATATAAATATCCATGGAATCATAACATAAAGTGTCAATAGAATCCAAGGTGAATAAATTTCCATCACATCCATGAGTTAGTCATATAGAGATGTTTTAATGTGTCCCTTCAAATCAACATGTGGTGGTTTCTGGTTCTGAAGCTTCGGGCCTAAGGAAGTTTGGGGACATTTTGAAATCGGCTTGTAAGTTTCCAAAATTTGATTTTCCTCCTCCTATGAGGATCATCAAAAAAGGATGTATTTCCCATGTTTCTATAGGTCAAATTGTGATTGAAGAATGCATAAATCTTTTCCAGTTCTCAATCATTGCTCAGGTTGTTCTTCTAATGGGATGAACTCTCTATAAATTTAACGATCTTTCTCGCAGATTTGGGGGTTTGAAGATTGGATAATGATCTTTATGGGCCGTGTTTGTTATCATGTTCTTTTCTCATCTGAGGAATCAAAACAAAGGGCATGGAGCTTTGGGTATGTTCCTCTAATTCTTGGAGATCATTGAATTCAAGAGTGGGTAAGAAATTTTGATCCTGAGAATGTCAAGGATACACACAACAAGGTTTGGATTTGTATTCACAAGTTATATTGTCTTTATTGGCATTCTAAGATTATATGGGATATTTCCTCTTCGTTCAGCAATCCAATTAGGATGGATAAGCATACATAATATCATAAATTTGACCATTTCGTTAGTGTGATGATGGAAGTGGACATGTATTTGATGCTTGTGGAGGAGGTTGTTCTCACAACTAGGGACGACTGCTTCAATTTGGAGATTCAATATGAGAGGCAACCGAAGTTCAGCCTCAATTGTAATTTTTTGGTCGCATGGATTTTGAATTCAACTGGAGAAAACGTTGTGGTTTGTGAAATTTTATGGGTCACTCTGATGTCCATTGTATGAAGGGAAAGGCCAAGGGAAAGGTGAAGGATACAATCATGAATTATCTACCTTCTAATGATCAACTTTCTCAAGGGAACTGTGCAGGTAAGTGTTGCTAAACCAGATATTCAGGTTGCAATGTAGGGTCATGATGTGTCTTCTCATTTCGATCCACTTGATGTCCCTTCAGATTCTTTACAGGGTTCTGGAATTGATCTTGATCAGGTCTCCTTGCAGGTGTAGATTCCATAGGTCTCTGTACAGGTGTCTAAGAATCTGAATAATTCCTTCATTTCTATAGTGCAGGATCAGCCTCTGCCCTTCCCAATTACCTCTCGCGATAGTGCACAGGAAGGGCATGCTAAACGTGTTTCTCAAGTAGTGTAGGGTCAGGAAGTAGCCTCTCATGCAGTTACCTTGGATGTCCCTCAAGTGACATGAAGTGTTGAATATGTTTCTCAGGCAGTGCAATGTTAGACAGTGGCCTCTTACGCCGTTATCTTGGATGCCCCTTGAGAGTCTGTTCAAGGTTATATTGCTGAGATTTCTCAGGTCTCATTGCAGGTGGAGTCTAAATACCATGAGCCTTTTGTTGAGCCTGCTTTGAAAGGTCCAGTTCATAATGTTGTTCAGTCTGTTACAACACTTGATACTTATTTGGTAACATGTATGGGTAAGGAGTCTGCTGGTTTATTTGGAAATATAAATAGGTATTCTCTTCTTTTTGAATCACTTATACAGGGGAAGGTACAAGGTGTACCTATTGTGAAGGCCTTGGATCCTTAGTTTATTCAGGATTAGAAGAGTGGTGATTAAAATGTTGATGGGTCCTTCTCTCAGGTTCATTTGTCTAAGGCTTCGAGGAATCCTATGTTGCAGACCAGTCAAGAACCAGTTGGATCTTTGAATATGTTTACACCTTTTAGTGGGGTATTTAGGTCTAATTATAAGTATAACTCTATCAGTGAGGAACAACCTCAATATTTTGAAGGATCATCCTCCATTACTTGTTCACTAGTTGATCCAGATACTTCTTCCTCAGAGGTTCTTAAGTGAAAGAAAAAAAAGGGTGAGAAGCAGGATAAATCGGAGCAATTGCAACAGGATGGTTGGCCTAAAACCATGTTAATGTCCTCTCTCTCATGAAGATATTTTCTAGAATTTCCAAGGAATTGGGAATTCTCCCACTATTACAACCATTTGGAATTTTATTTTTTCCAATAATCCTATCCTTATTGGAATTGTTGAGGCTCAGATGTCCTTCTATAAATATAAATACTTCGAATGTTCAACCCTCATGTACTCTTTGGTTTCCCATAATGCTGGTCAGAGTTCCTCAGAGTCTCATTGGGTTATGAAGCATTATAGTGTCTCTTTGATATCATCCTTCTATGATCAACAATCGATCACTCATTCTGTTGAGATAAGTGGTTATGGTATGTCTTTTACTTTTGTTTATGCTTTAAATCAGTATATTGGGAGACATACTATGTGGTCATCTTTGGAAACCATAGCTCTTGATATGAGACAAAATTGGGTCATTATCTGTGATTTTAATTCTGTGTTTCGGCTTGATGATAAGACAAGATATTTTTTTAACAGATTGACTACTTTTGAATTCTCAACATGTATTGTTTCTTGTAATCTAATTGAGGATCCAATCATGGTGGAAGATTTTACCTGGAACAGATACACATTAAATGGGTTACATTCCAGTAAAATTGATAGGTTCTTTTGTAATGTTGATGGGGGAAATCCGGACTTTCTTGTGTCTAGTATTACTTATCCAAGGTCTAATTTTAATCAAAAACCTCTTTTAATGGATTTGAGTCTCCACGGCTTGAGATCTTCTCCTTTACCATTTATGTTTAATTATATATGGTTATCTATTCAAGGTTGTAGGTATATTGTCATTAAGGCTTGGGAAACCACAGTTATTAGAAGCACCTTTCATATAATGGTTATGAAGATGAAGGTTGTGATGGGAAAGATCAAAGCATGGTGTAATAAATATTTTTCATGCCTTGATCATGCTATTCAAAGTGCTGAGGATAATCAGTTGCACTATCAAAGACTTAATGAGGGTCAAGATGTGATATCTTGGGAAGAGTTGCTTGCTCTTTCTAAATTCAATTAGCTACTATACTTAAAGGAAAGTATCTCCCATGCTCAATTTAAATTCAGGTGGTTGAAATAAGGGTATAGAAATACAAGACATTTTCATTGCTCACATAGGGAAAAAGGGGTGAAGCGTGGCATGAATGCCCTCATGGTTGATGGTGTTCTTTTCAAATTTGAAAATGATATATTTGATGATACTTATAGATATTTTGAAAATCCTTACACTAATTCAGGGAATGATAATACTCATAAAATGTTCAGGAATATTTCTCCTTCATTTAAGGCCTCCCAAGTTGATATGCTCACTAATACACATTCAGAGGAGGTAGTCAGGAAGGCAATGTTTCCTATGAATGCTGATAGTGTGTCAGGCCTTGTAACGCCCCAGATCCAGTTATCTAGAGTTGGTGCATTATTACATATCATTGGCATGAACACAAGGGATACAATCCCAAAAGACAGATTAGTTTAGTAGCCTTGGAAACACTATATACATTAATAAGTCTTACATTCCATCATAAAATGAAAAAATACAACAACATAGTCTCCATGGTCCACACCCATATCCCCTTAGACTATCTCTGTAGGTCAGTCGTAAAATACTTCTTCACATCCAGGGAAAAATAAAACATATAAAGGGGTGAGCTGTGATGCTTAGTAAGGATAACAATATAGAAGAAACTTACATAAATAAGCGTAAACATTTAAGGCAATGTATAACGAAAATAAAAACCTTTTTAATTTGAACTTAATTAATATATGGAAAATATAAAATCAAATAATTCCATTTACTTATTCACATGGATATTCTACTAGTCGAATTATCAAATTCAATATCAATAACCACATTCATTATGATGGAATGCATAATGACAGACTATCTTAACTACATAGTCAAGGAATTGTGAAAAGACTAAAAATAATATTTTTCAAGGCCTTGTGCAAAGACACTAGTTTGTCTAATAAGACATACTGATGCATCAAGGAGCTATAATGGGCTCCACCTGTCACTTATTAACTCCAATGCATTCCTCATATGAAAAGTCTGAAACATAATCTAAACACTCGTATTAAAACTAGCATAGGAAATATAAATACATTATCCATAAACCATGAATGGTATAAAAATAGCACATCCATAGTAAAACATAACTCATTAAATTCCATATGGAATATTTTATTATTATAAATTAACCTCAATCGAGAATAATGAAGGATATCATCATAGATGAAAAGAATCATAAAAACTATTTGATAGAAATATCCCCCATTTTCTTGAAAAAATTTAAAAGTCACACTATTTATCAAGAAGCCATTTGAAAATATATTTTTGAATCATAGTATCCCATACAAATTTAAAACATTTAAAAGGAATTTTAATTTTCACACATTAATGTCTGTATAAATAAAACCTTAAAACCATTTTTAAAACACAGACATTAATGAGAAAGATTTAGAATAATAAATCGTTAAAGCATTTAAAATGATATTTAAGTTAGAGATACTAACAAAAGAGAGACACTTGAATAAAAATAACTGAGATAATCAAAACATTATAATATCATTAGAATAAGGGATTCATGATATACTATGTCAAAGTACATTATATACACCATATAAAAGTGAATTGGTATATAACAACAAAGAAGTCTCAATGGAATGCAAATTGAGATGAAATCTCTTATAAAGACTATATATTTAGGTTAAGGATAAATCAAAAACATAATTTTTCATGACAAATATAAATACACTCAATATGATTGGATATTTAGTGTAAATCAATCAGAGTACATTCATACGTATTCTTGTAAAAACAACACCAATGAATGTGATGTTTAACTCATTAAATTGAGATTGAGTTAAAATTGCTCATATCATGTTCATATCGACGACTTTAGAATTTATCAATGGAGTGATTTTGTGTATTAAAACTATATCCACATAAAGGGGAGTGTATTTTTTGACATAAGAAAATGAATAGTGATTCTACACATAATCAGTGAGTAAAATAATCAATGAAGTATGTGTAAAGCCGAATGAGTGGAAATTGAAATTTCAAATTCCCTTATCGATTTGGTAACTAATTAAACATACACCCATGAAAGAAGGATCATACAATGATGATGTAAATATCTATAAATTAAATTATATTACACAATGAATACAATCATGGGTAGTACACACACCACATGCCATAAATAAGTGCAAACAATGGAAATCTCATAGAATTAAAAGTGAGATAAGAAACCCCTTACCTTGTCCTTTTCCTTGGTTGAGGGTAGTTTAACATCCTTTATAATGTTTAAATAGTTTTTATTAAATTATATGAGATTTATATACATTAATATGATATCTTATATGATCTTTTAACATTTCTTTGATAATAATATCTTAGTATTGTCATCATTTCAGATGTTAACGAATTCGTTTTCCTTTATATTATTTGTTATTTGAGTCATATTTGTTATCAATGGTATGTATATTATTAATAACAATAATTATTTCAAGTATTTGAAATTTTTTATTAATTATCAAATGAAAATTAGTCTTGAATGGATACGATAGGGAGTGAATCTCATCGCATTCGTGGAGACGGTAATCAGTATGTACACACTAGCAACAATATCATTATTTTGATATATAATTGTATTTTATATCATATATACAGAATAATTATCATGTTATATTTATTATTTACATGAATTACACCTCATTATCATACCCATCCAAATAATAATGTATTGAATCACAATTACAATACGACATGGAGACGGTAAGTTGTACGTATGAACGTATGGTGACATGTAATTAAAGGGATGTATAAAATAATGAATTTTGATGTACCATATTTATAATAACATCACAATATATATAAGATACTAGAGTTATTAATTTTTAATGGAAACAACAAATAATGAAGAATTGGAAGAAGAATGGAACTTGAAAGAGGGTGGTGAAATCATTACCTCTTCTTCGGGTTCTTCCTTTTGATTTGATCAAAATTGATCTTTAGGATGGCCTTCTGACTAAAGGATGTCCTCTAGGATGAAGGGAGGACAGTTTATAGGGTATTTGGGCAGAGTTTGTCTGAGTAAAATGGCTTCTAATGTGTTAATTATAGACAAGGGAGATCGCTTTTATAAGAGGGGTGAGGGGCACCTTATGAAAAAATTAAATATAATTTTATAATAAATTTATATTCGGTTTATAATGGATCCAAAGTGACTTATTTCTAGGATAGGTTGGGAATGGGTTGAAATCCACTCAAAAATAGGTTTTATACAGGTTTGTGTCACTATATTAACCTTATCACTTAGATTTAACTCTTAGTTAATTAGTTTGACATTTACCACATCTCTTTGTATTTTTATATTATATTGTTAATAAACATACTATATATTTCCAAGAGAACCCAAAGTGGTTAATTAATGATACAAATATTATTATATAAGTACTTTGTTCAATCCTTATATTTTTAGTAATAGAATATCAATTAATAATATAATATTTATTTTAAAAACACTTTTATGTCGATTTTGACACTATTTGGTGTTTTGTTTTTTCTAATTTCATAACCGAATTATTACTTCAAAAAAAATTGATCTAGCCAACCCTAACATGTCATATTAACCTATAAGATTATTTTAATCCTTAAAAGTCTAAAAATACATTTATTTGGATATTTATAATATCAATTATTTTAATATTTCATTAATTAGGTAATTACTACATCATCATTGTGTCATACATAAATTAAATTATTTAATTTCTAAAAAATACAAATAAAATAACATTATGTATGAAATAATTTTATATTTCTAATGAATATTTATATTCAAATTTATCTTATGTATAACCATATATTAAAATGTTTTAGTTATTAAACATTGATTTTAACTCCTTTAACTCTTCTTTAAATAAAACAATAATAAGTGTCCTAATCTAATCCAAGTGGACCAAATAGGTTCATATTTTATTCCTAAGGTTATTTAGACGAATTATACTTATCCAATAGAATTAGGGAATATTTTGGGGTAATAATAATATCATTTGTACCCTTAATTACTCTATTTACTTTTAACCGTGATAAATAAATGTAAAACGTTACTATTCCCAAAAAATTATTTTCATCTCATTGAACCACATTGTACATACTAATATCAACCGTATCTCTCTAATTTTTTAAATTCCATTCATAGAAGCGGTAAAATTATGTTTTATGTGAATTAGCAACTTCTCCTAGGAGTTCGGTAAAAGACGGTGAAATGTTCAATAAAATTTTTATATATCTAAAATTATTATAAACTGACATCAATGAATTACATTGAACATATATAGTTATTATGTATCTATTTTGACAAAAAAATAAATTTAAATAAATTAAATAATTATTTAAATAAAAATTCTGTTTTAAACTATAACTCTGTGTTTTTCACTATTCATAAAAAATTGAAAGTATTCAGAAAAATACCAAAAATTCAAACTATGAAAATTTCGATATTCTGAATCCAAAAATGAAGTCCATTTTGAAAGATAAAATATATAAAATTTCAAAAATTGGGTATTAATATTCATAACAGCTATTTTGAGTGGTTGCGTTGTGTTAGAATCTCGATGTTTCGTACAATGCAATCTATTGCATTATTCAAAGGGAAGCTTATTGTGGATGCTTGGGGTGTTACATTATCCCATTCTTCAAAAAAAACCTCATAATTTATACTCGGTATTGAAAACATGGGGTTGACATTTGAAAATATCTTACTTGAAATCCCACATCGAAACATGGATTAATGAGGCCTCTATTTTAAAATAAAGAAATGTAAGTATAAAGGTTACCAAAAATAACACATACTAGGGTTCCATGTACGAAAACATGGATATGGAAGAGAAAACTAATCATCATGTTCTGTAGGAGAGTGATCAAGAATATTATTAAGAGAAAGTTAATGATCTGAAAGCCATAAACTTGTGATGGGTTGAACGGTCTTTGATTACTCGGTAGGAAAAGTATAAGAACAACGTTTCTATTCTATGTTCTTTTTCACAATGCAGATGAATTTATTTATGAGATTGACTAAGAGTACAAGGAGATATACTTACTTTACAATTAGAGTTTTATGAATTCATAAATCTCTAATAGAAACTCATATTTTCTCCAAACGATGAGTATTCAAGTTGACTTGGTTACACCTGAAGCTCTAGAATCAACATATAGAGAATAAAAAAAATCCAAAAAGTATGAACTATATATTTCACTTGTCATCAAACATTAACCAATACCAAAATGGTTAGTACATGATCAAATAATCCCCAAAAAGGTCAATCCTTTATAGAAACAAATACTACTCTTAATCTCTAAAACTTAAACAACAATACCCAAAGTTCAACAAATACCCTTCAATGAACAATTGTCCTAAAAATATTTCAATGTAATCCCAACTAAGATTGAATTGAAAAACTTAGAAGAAATTGATAGCGTGGTCTTCAACATTAAATTGTATCTCCAAACAACATTGACTACTCTTAAAGTTACATAATTAGAAGTAATTAACCTAATCACATATTCTTTATGATAGGATAGTAATTTCCATAAATAACCCAAATCTCTATAAACCCACAATAAAAACATAGAAAAATATCTACCATTACTCCTCAAATGAAATCCCATAGTATTCTACTTTCCTTAGGCATATATTGTTCCCAACAGAGCAAACATCTTCCAAAATACAATTTATCACATAATCACCAAATCAGTTTCCAATACTAGGAATATCAATTTGACAATAAATAAGGTCCCAAAATAACTTAATAAAATCATTTTACAAAAAGGAATTAGTAGCACTAAACTGGGACTTCACGTCATCCAGTGGTAGGCGATAAATCCCAATCGCACTCTGGTTGTGGGTTTGATTCCCCCAACCTTGTTCAATGCGATGGGTTTTCACACGGTCTGCATGTTGTCCTTTTTCAAAATCTATATTTTATAACATCACTAAAATGAGATAAATTACTCAAAATAAGCATAAGATAATTTAACCACAAATTTTATCCCATACCCTGCATTTTTGTCCCAAAATTTAATAATTGGTAATTGCCTCAAACTCAATGATCATATAAAGCCAAATGGTTATTTATAACTATATCAACAAAGAGAAAAGATAAATCTTCCTCAAATATCATTTTCACCTGAAAAACTATAGGGTTACACATATAAGGGATAAGTCATCTAATGTAACCCCACCAGCAAAGAGCACTATTTCTTTTAAACATGTCTCTATCAATTTATTTCCACATAGCTTCTTCCTTGACCAAGAGGATATCCTATTGAATAGGTCATTCAATCAGGTAATGGCCAGGTCCCCAACATTTATGTCAAATGACTATAAATGGATTCTTGGGACCATTTTTATTTTCTTCCATAGTACTCTTCATTTTTCCTCAGAAATTCTTAACTTTATGGCCATTTCCCACACATAAATCATTTCTTTGTTCCATTGATACGCTTTCCAGGGTGTATCCATCCAAATTTCCTACATGATGGAAATTGAACATTCTTTTCTACATGGTCTCCACTGCTGGAGCTCTTATAATTCACCACCTTCCTCTTCGTTGTTGAGTCTGGGAGTTGGTGAATATATATGTTGTTGATCATATTTTTGGAAACCTGATTCAGCCTGAACACGATATCTTTTTCACCTATCAAGATTCCATTTCAATTCTCATTTCCACCATCGTGCCCACCATGTACATCTGGTTCAATGTTTCTATGACTTCCTTGGAATCCAGTCATTGACTAACACAAGAAAGCATAGTGTGAGTCATAAAATCATTTAGAGAATATCATAACACCTTATTTTCAGTATAAAATACCTTAAGATGAACCAATTCTATTTATTCTCATATTATATTAAAATACATCAGATCAGTTTGAAAATAAAATGTGAATTATCCTAAGCATATCCCCCAGGAGTGTCATAACCAGGAGTGAAACAAGGCCCATTGTTGTGTACCAGGATACCCGGGGTCATGCCCGAAACTCCTTGTTGATGTTTTCACCCCTAGGTACATATGTGCCAGAGCTTCCTCTACCTGATCTTATTAAGACAGGGATGTATTGCTCAGAAAATACACAAAATCTCTACTTTACCAAAATTCTATGATATTCTTCTATATTAATACTCAAAAACTATCTTAGGGTAATGTGCTATAATCATATATTATCTAAATATAGTTTCCAAGGTTAGTACAAAATTTTCTCTAATACCAACTGTAACGCCCTGACTCCAGTTACCCAGAGTCGGTGCATTATTACGTATCATTGGCATTAACACAAGGGATCAAATCCCAAAAAGACCTATCGGTTTAGTAGCCTTGGAAACACTAGATACATTCATAAGTCTTACATTACATAATCAAATGATAAACTACAACAACATAGTCTCCCTGTACCACACCCATATCTCCTCAGACTATCCCTACAGGGCAGTTATAAAACACTTCTTCACATCCTGGGAAAAATAAAAGATAGAAAGGGGTGAGCTCAGATGATCAGTTAGGATAACAATATAGAAGAAACTTTCATAAATAAGTACAAACATTTAAGGCAATGTATAAATAAAACAAAATCCATTTAAACTTGAACTTCATCAATATATGGAAAAGATAAAATAAAATAATTCAATTTACTTATTCACATGGATATTCCACTAGTCAAATTATCACATGCAATATCAATAACCACTTTCATAATGATGGAATGCATAATGCCAGAATATCATAACCACATTGTCAAGGCCTTGTGTCAAGACTACAAATAATATTTTTCCAAGGCCTTGTGCCAGGACACTAGTTTTTCTCATGAGACCTACTGATGCATCTAAGAGCTATAGCAGTCTCCACCTGTCACTTAATAAGTCCAATGCATTCCGCATATGAAATGGCTGAAACATAATCTATCATTTTTATCAAAACTAGCATATGAAATGTCAATACATTATCCATAAACCATGAATGGTATAAAAGTTACTCATCCTCAGTCAAACATAACTCATTAAATACAATATGGAAGATTTCATTATAATAAATTAACCTCAGTTGATAATAATGAAGAATATTGACATAGATGAAAACAATCATTAAAAATATTTGAGAAAAATTATCCCCCTTTTTTGAAAACATTTAAAAGTAACACTATTTGTCAAGAAGAAATTTAATAATAGATATTTGAATCAAAGTGTCCCACACCCCTTTTAAACTTTTAAAAGGAATTTTAATTTTAAAACTTTAATGTTCATATAAATAAATTATTAAAAACATTTTTAAAAAAAATACATTAATGAGAAAGATTTAGAATAATAAATCTTTAAAACTTTAAAAATTATATTTTATCTAGAGTTCCTATCAAAATAGATACACTTGAATAAAAATAATTTAGTTAATCAAAACCTTATAAAATCATGAGATTAAATGGATTCATGATATACTATGTCAAAGTACATTATATACACCATATAAAAGTGAATTGGTGTATAACAACAATGAAGTATCAAAGGAATGTAAATTGAGAGGATGTCACTTATAAAGACTATATCCTTAGGTTAACGATAAATCAAAAACATAATTATATGTGAAAAATATAAATACACTCAATATTATTGGATATTCAGTATAAAACAATCAGAGGATATTCACACATATTCTTGTCAAAACAACACCAATGAATTGGATGTTTAACTCAATAAATGGAGATTGAGTTAAAATTAATCTTACAAAGTTCATATCGATGACTAGAGAATCTATTAATGTAGTTATTATGTGTATAAAAAGTATATCCACAGAAAGAGGAGTGGAAATTCTGACATAAGAAAATGAATAGTTATTATACACATAATAATGGAGAAAAATAATCAATGAATTATGCGTAAAGCCGAATGAGTTGAAATTGAAATTTCAAATTCATTTATCGATTTGGTAACTTACGAAACATTGAAACATAAAAGAAGGATAATTATATGATGATTTAAATATCCATAAATTAATTATATTAAAAAATGAATACAATCATGGGCAGTACACACACAACATTCAATAAATAAGTGGTGAACAATGGAAATTTCACGGAATTAAAAGTGAGATAAGAAACCCCTTACCTTGTACATTTCCTTGGTCAAGGGTAGGTTAACCTCCTGTATAGTGGTTAAATAGTTGTTATTAAATTATAAAATAATTATATACATTAATATGATATCTTATATGATATTTTAGCATTGAATTATTAATAATTGCTTAGTAAAATCGTCATTTCAAGTGTTAACAGATTTGTTTTCCCTTATATTCTTTGTTATGTGAGTAATATTTTTTTTATGGATGGTATGTATCTTATTCATAACCAGAATGACATCAAGTATTTAAACATTATTGTTAATCATCAAATGAAAATTAGTCTTGAGTGGATACGATAGGGAATGAATCTCATCGTGTTCATGGAGACGGTAATCCGTACGTACACACGAGTGCCAATATCATTCTTTTGATATTAAAATAATATATAATTGAATGTTATATAATATATAAAGAATAATTATAATGTTATATTTATTATTTAAATGAATTACACATCATTATTGTACCCATCCAAAGAATGATGTATTGAATTACAATTACACCACGACGTGGAGACGGTAAGCCGTACGTACGCACTTATGGTGACATGTCATTAAAGGGATAGATAGAATAATTAATTTAGTTGTAACATATTTATAATAACATCACATTATATATAAGATTATGTAGTAATTATTTTATAATGGAAACAAAAATTAAAGATGAAGTGGAAGAAGAAAGGAACTCGAATGAGGGTGGTGAAATCATTACCTCTTCTTCGGGTTCTTCCTTTTGATTTGATCAAAATCGATCTATGGTTGGCATTTTGACTAAAGAAAGGCCTCTAGGATGATGGTAGGGTAGTTTAGAGGGTATTTGGGTAGAGGTGTTCCAATCCAAATGGCAATTAATGTTTGAATGAGAGATAAGGGGGAGTGCCCTTTTATAAGACGGGTGAGGGACACCTTAGGAAAAATTAAAATATTATTTTATAATAAATTCATATTCCGTATAATATGGCTCCAAAGTGACTTATTTCTAGGATAGGGTGGTTAGGGGTCGAAATACACTCAACCAATAGGTTTTAGAGAGGTTTGGGTCACTATAATAACCATATCTTTTAGGTTTAACTCTTAGTAAATTAATTTGACATTTACCATATCTCTTTGGATTTTTATATTATATGGTTAATAAACCTACTATATATTTTCAATAAAACCCCAAGTGGTTCATTAGTGATAAACCTATCATTATATAAGTCCTTTTTCTGAATCTTATATTTTAAGGAATATAATATCAATTAATAATATAATATTTGTTTTAGAAACTCTTTTATGTTGATTTTGATACTATTTGGTTTTTTTCTAAATTCATAACAGTGTTATTAATTCAAAAAAAAATCCTATAACTAATAATAACATGTAATAATAATCTATAAAATTATTTTAATTCATTAAAAGTCTCAAATTACATTTATTTGGATATTTATAATATCAATTATTCTAATATTTCATTAATTAGGTAATTACGGTATCATCATTGTGTTATAAATAAATTAAATAATTTAATGTCTAAAAAATAAAAATAAAATAAAATTTTTTAGGAAATATTTTTATCTTTCTAATGAATATTTATATTCTAATTTAGCTTATCTATAATCGTATTTTAAAATGTATTAGTTATTAAACTTATATTTTAACTCTTCTAACTCTTCTTTAAATAAAATAATAATAAGTGTCCTAATATAATCCAAGTTGACCAAAGAGGTTCATATTTTATTCATAAGTTTGTTTTTGGTCGAATAAGACTTATCAAATAGAATTAGGACATGTTTTAGGGTAATAATAATATCATTTTTACCCTTAATTACCATATTTATTTTTAACCGTGGTAAATAAAAGTAAAACGTACTGTTCACCAAATATTATTTTCATCTAATTGAACCATATTTTACATACTGATATAAACCATTTCTCTCGGATTTTGGAAATTCCATTCACATAAGTGGTAAGATTAAACTTTATGTGAATTTTCAACTTCTCCTACGAGTTGGGTAAAAGACGGTGAAAAGTTCAATAAAATTTTTATATATCTAAAATTATTATAAACATACTTCATTGAATGAAATTGAACATATATAGTTATTATGTATCTATTTTTACCTAAAATAAATTCAAATAAAATAAATAAAAATTTAAATAAAAATTCGGTTTTATACTATAACTCATTGTTTTTCACTATTCATCAAAAATTGAATGTGTTCAGAAAAAATACCAAAAATTCAACCTAAGCTAATTTCGATATTCCAAATCCAAAAGTGAAATCCATTTTGAAAGGTAAAATTTATAAAATTTCAAAAAATGGGTATTAATATTCATAATGTCTAGTTTGAGTGGTTGTGGTGTGTTAGAATCTCGAAGTTACGTACAACGGAAGCTATTGCATTATTCAAAGGGAAGAATACAGTGGAAGCTTGGGATGTTATAGGGCCAGATGGTTTCTCCAATAGGTTCTTTATGTATTATTGGGATATTATTCACACAGATTTTGTCAATGTGGTTAGAGATTTCATTTATCATTTTTATTTCCCTTTCGGTGCCTATGCTAGATTTATTCCTCTGATTCCAAAGAAGGACAATGCTCTTGATATTTGGAATTTCATGACAGTGGCTATAAAGAACAACATTCCAAAAGTTTTCTGCAAAATCTTGGCGAATAGATTGGGAAGTATTGCTATGGAATTTATTTATACAAATCAATTTGGGTTTGTGCCTTAAAGTAGTATTCAAAATTGTTTGTATATTGCATCTTAATGTGTTAACGTCATGAGGAAAATGGTGAAGTATTTGAATATAGATATAAAGGATGACATTTCGAAGGATTTTGATATGATGAAATGGAGTTTCATTTATGCGGTGTTAATAATGCATAGTTTTTTCAATGGGTTCATCAATTTTATTAACTGCATTCTTCAGAGTTCTACCCTATTTGTTCATGTTAATGGCTCTCCTAGAGGTTTCTTTAAATGATCCAGGGGAGTGCGGCAGGGTCATCCATCATCTGGCCTTCTTTTTTCTATCGCTGAGGACTATTTGAGTACATGTCTTTCAGATCTTGTGCATGCTAGTTTGTACAAACAAATGACTGTTGGCAAAGGTCTTTCTCTCCTTGACATCTATTTTATGCTGATAATATTCTGCTATTTGGTAAGGGTGATGGAATTACTTTCTGATATATTAAGGCGGCTTTTGAGCATTATGAGGTTGTTTCTGGTCAAGTTATCAGTTAAGAGAAATCCTCTGTGTTTTGTTGGGGAAGGGGTCATTGTTTCAAAGCAAAACAAAGTTGCCCGGAAGATTGGGGTTAAAAGAGGGTCACTACCTTTTAACTATCTTGGGTTTCCCCTTTACTGGGGTGCTGTTAAAAGGTGCCATTTGGGAAATATCTATCTCAGAATTCTCAATCAAATGACTACCTGGAAAGGTAAATCTATATCTCTAGTAGGATGTGTCTATCTTGTAAATTCTGTGATCACTTCAATTCTTGGCTGTTTTTTTATATACAAATGTCTTAGAACTATTCTTAATGATTTACAATGGGTGATTCAGAATTTTATTTTTACTGGTTCAATTCATGAGAGTAAGCTAGTTACAGTTGCATGGAGTGATTGTATTCGGCCTATTGATATGGGTGGCATGGGTATTAAGGACCATATGTTCTTTAATGAATCTTTCATCAAAATTATTTCATGGTCACTTTTGACTTCTAGTGATTTTTCTTTGGAGTTTCTGCGTAATAGATTTGGATCCAAGCTGCTAAATGGGTACTCTCTTTATGTCCCTTCCTCGATATGGCCACCAATTAAGAATGCTTATCTCAACCTCTCAAAATCATTCAAATGGGTGGTTTTTGGGAATTCCTCTTTGAACTGCTGGAAGACTATTTGGTTATCATGTGTCATTGCTAAGCATACTGATATTCCTTATGGTTTGAAGGATAATTCAATTTCTGAATTTCATAATAATGTTATGGATCAAGGGTTTCTTTATAATCATCTGAAAATGGAGTTGGGATGTTATCAGTATTCTGTGATGGATACTTTAATTTGGTTTCTCGATATTACTAGATCCTTTAATACTAAGGAGGATTATAGATTCACGTGTGCTGAGTCTTTGATGACTCCTTCTTGGATGTAACACCCCGAGCTTCCATGATACTCTTCTGATTCAATAATGCAATAGCTTGCATTGTACGCAACTTCGAGTTCTAAAACACCGTGACTAATCAAAGTAGCCGTTATGAATAGTAATAACCACTTTTTAAAATTATAGAAATTTTATATTTCAAAATGGACTTCATTTTTGTATTCGTAATATCAAAATTATCCTAAGTTGTATTTTTTGTAACTTTCTGAGAACTTCCAATTTGTTTATGAATAGTGAAAAATACTTAAAACAAATTTTTAAATCAAAATAATTTATATTGAAAAATTATACTATTTAGTGGTTTTAAAGTATAATTAGAATATATTTTTACCATTTTATCCAATGGTGGTCATTAGAATTAATTTAACATTGAAATCGGACATAAACAATTGCCAATCTTTTGATATAAATTGTTTCTTAGAAACACGCCATTTTTTGTAACAGTGGGAATTAATTATAAAATTAATTAATGCAACTAATATTTTTGGAATTTTGTAAAATAGACATCATTTTTGAATTCGGAATATCAATTATAGCTTAGGGTGAAATTTTGGCTTTGTTCTGAAAAACTTCAATTTTTTATGAATAGTGAAACCACTAATGGTAGTTAAATAACTGATTTTTCGTTTAAATGAAATATTACCACTTCTGTGATTTTATTTTCAAAAATCTGACATACATGGTTGTCATTACGAATTAAAATGTGGTTCAATGAGATTAAAATAAATTTTTGGTGAATAGTATCTTTTAAGTTATTAATCACGATTAGAGGTAATTAGTGTAGTTTAAGGTACAAATAATGTTTTAATAATATGAGATGAGCATGAAACTTGTCCTACTACTATTGGATGTGTCATGGCCGACCAAGACAACCCATGGGTCAACTTGGGGACCCCATGGAGCCACTTTAGTTGGAAAATGAAATTAATATATATTTATTTAATGTTAAAATTAAATTAACACAAACATGAGTTGTTTTACTAAAACAGTTTTTAAGTGGGGTAACACTAGTCCAGATTTTTATTATAAATATTCATTATAAAGCTAAAAATATTTCCTACATCATAGTATTTTTTTTATATTTTTTAGACATTAAATAAATTAAATTATTTATGACATCATGATGATGTAGTGATGACCTCATTATTTAACGATTTAAATAAAATGGAAAGATAATGTAAAATCCAAAGCGTACACTTGTCAAAAACCTATTGGATGAGTAGATTTCGAACCCTTATCATCTTATACTCGAATTATATAAGTGTGGGACCTCTAAAATCCGAAACGCATTTTATAATAAAGTGACTTTTCTTTACTTTCCAAAAGTGCCCCTCCTCTCCACTTATAAAAGGCCCCCACCACTCCCACCTTATTCACACCATCAAGCCATTTGGCTCGGCCAACCTCTGCCCAAATAATCTCCCAACTTCCCCCTCTTACTCCTAGAAGCCTCACTTTGGGCATAATTCTTCCCATGGAATCCTTTGGCTCAAATCAAAAAGAGCTACCCTATTTTTAAGGTAATGTCTTCTCTAATGTTGTTTTGTTTCATTTTGCTTCTCCAACCCCTTAAACTCTTTTCATTCCTTTCTTTTGTAACAACACCAGTATCTAAAATATACTAGGATGTTGTTATGATAAGGATTTGGTTTACACTTACACACACATTCGTCTAATGGTTAAAGAACATACTGTTTCTGTGGGTGGCGAAATACTGCCTCACGAAACGATGATTGTTCAAATTCTTTTAACACCTATAATGGTGGCCATTTTGATGAAACTATTTTCATATATGATATATATATTATGTTTATATTTTCCTTATGCTTCTGTATTTCTCATTTATGGCATACTTTATGATTTCCATTATGGGTAAACGCGATAATTTCATTTTAGGAAGTGCGGACTACCGCCCCCTCAAAGTGATGTGAATCGTTAATGCCATATGTGGGATGTATAAAGGGTGGAGTAAATGATATTATATATGATATTATACTGGAACTATATTATACCTTTATATCATTATTATTTCATTCCATTAAATACGAAATAGAAATGAAAGTAGCGTTCATGCGTACGTACGGCTTACCGTCTCCATGAACGGTGCATTTCATTTCTTATCTCTAAATGTTACGTAATATTATAAATGAATGTATATACTGGATATATATGATATATATGACATATAAATCATGAATATAATTCTGGAGATAATGGATATTCTACCACATAAACAACTTGTAATTATAAGAAGTTTATTGTTGACTCAAGTACCAAAGATCGACAAAACGACCGTTATTAACTTAAATAATTACATAATGTTCATAACATTGTAATAAGTGATATAAAAAGGATAATGAAATTGAAAATGGTTCTTAATAAGGTATATATTAACTCTAGTTTATTATTCAGGAGGTTAAAGAATGGTTGAGTCAAGTCAGACACGAGGTAAGGGAACTTCTTAACCCAATTTCCATTCTTTGGGTTAATCTCCTACTTTAAAATTATGTCATGATATTATTATGTACTATCTTGTATTTATACTTTATTTATGTGTACATATAGTGAATACACATAATATATCTATTTTATTTGTAAGGGAACTTCTTAACCCAATTTCTATTCTTTGGGTTAATCTCCTACTTTCAAATTATGTCATGATATTATTATGTATTATTTTGTATTTTTACTTTCTTTATGTGTACCTATAGTGAATACACATAATAGATCTATTTTATTTTAAAAATTATCTTTTTAAGGACTTCGTCTCAATCCCCTTTCATTGAGGCATATTTGGTTTTATACAAAACTTTCTTTTATACGGTGTATAAACCCCTTTGATTTTTACGTTTATTCAAAAGGAATATTTTTTATACAAAGCGTTTTACTAAACGACAAAAAGGGAATGTTTTTCTTTCCGTACTTATGCGGCGACAATGACTTCTCCGCAGCCGTGACCATTAGTTGAGTTTCGACTTCCTCTTCAAGCCATCAATTTTTTAATGAAAAATAAATACAAAGTTTTAACTTTCTTTTATTTTGGTATTGAAAATGGTTTTGAAAGCATTTTTATTATATCAATGTGTTGTATTTATATCTTGTGATTGAAATGTAAAAATGTTATGTTTCCTTTATGCATGTTTTATGTGATACGATTATGTTATGGTTTATGATATGTTTAAACCTATTCATACGAGGAATGAATTGGACTTAATAAGTGACGGGTGGAGACCGCTATAGCTCCTCGATGCATCGGTAGGTCTCATGAGACAAACTAGTGTCTTGGCACGAGGCCTTGACAAAATCTTATTTGTGGTCTTGGCACGAGGCCTTGGCTATGTGTTTATGATAGTCTGGCATTATGCATTCCATCATTATGAAAGTGGTTATTGATATTGCATGTGATTATTCGACCAGTAGAATATCCATGCGAAGAAGTGAATGGCACTATCTCATTTTTCTTTTGCCATATTATGTTGAAGTTCAAGTTTAAAAGGCTTTTGTTTTAGTTATACATTGCCTTAAATGTTAATGTTTATTTATGAAAGCTTCCGCTATATTGTTAACCTTACTGCGCATCCGAGCTCACCCCTTTCAATGTTTTAATATTTTCCAGGATGTGAAGAAGTATTTTATGAATGACCTGCAGGGATAGTCCGAAGAGGATAGAAGTGTGGACTATGGAGACTATGTTATTATAGTTTTTCACATTGTGATGTAATGTAACATTTATGAATGTATCTAGTGTTTCCAAGGCTACTAAACTAAATGGTCTTTCGACAATTGATCTTTTGTGATCATGCCAATGTTAGGAAGTAATGCACCGACTCTAGGTAGCTGGGGTCAGGGCGTTACAGTTGGTATCATAGGAAGTTTAGTACAAACCTTGAAAGCTAGATTTAGATAAACTCTGATTAGAGCACGTAGACCTAAGATGAACTTTGAGGATTAGTATAGAAGAAATTCCTATAATTTTGGTATTGTAGAGATTTTGTGAGTTTTCCGAGCAATACATCCCTGTCTGGATACGAGCAGGTAGAGGCGGCTCTGACATAGATGTTCCTAGGGGTAAAACCCGAAAACACCGCTTTGAGCTAGACTCGAACGGGAACTGGTGCATGACAACGGGCCTTGCTGCACTCTTGGTTACGAAACTCCTGGGGGATATGCTTAGGATAACTCTCATTTTCTTTTAAAATCATTATGAAGGGTTTATGAGTATATACTTCCTCAAAGAAAACATTTTTATGGATTATATCCATAAATAGTTCAATTTATGTTAAGTATCTTACAAGTATGGAATTATGTATTTTGATTCATAAACTAATATAGTTTATGCCATTGTTTAGAAATGGCGCCTAGTGGAAGAAATGGAAACCGTATCAATGCATGCACTCCGTGTAGGGATTGCCCTCCTGCTCAAGATAATTATTGTGGATCTGGAGATACAACTGGTGCGGATCAACTTATTACCATACTGGGACAACTCACACAGGTTATGAATAACAACCTTACTCGTATGAGGCACCCTGATCCGCAACGTGGAGGATCAATTCTAGACCGTTTCATGAGGCAACAACCACCAACCTTCAATGGGAGTACAAATCCTATAGTAGCTGAGCAATGGATAAATTCCTTAGAGAAAATATTCCATGCCTTGGGGAGTAGTGAAAGGGAGAAGGTTGTCATGGGAGTTTACTGCCTCACTGGAGATGCCGATCAGTGGTGGTCACTGATTCAAAACACAAAGGAAGATGATGACGTATCTAATATGGAATGGAGGGAGTTCAAAGATCTTTTCATAGAAAAATACTTTCCTCGTGACCATCGAGCAGATATGGAAAGGCAATTTTTGAGTCTGAGGCAGAAGGAGGATGAGAATGTTGAAAAGTATGAGGCTAACTTTACAAAGTTAGAGAGGCATGCTGCCGATTATATACGTAACCCAACGAGTAAGATTGATCGTTTCTTTGATGGGTTAAAACCATTTCTCCGTCGATCTTTAGTATCACAATCCTTCCCATCATATGAAGATATTGTCTCGTGTGCTATCAAGACAGAAAAGGAATTCTCTAAGTCTTATGACAACAAAGTAAAGCAAGAGAAGAAGAGAACGGTGGAACAAGAGACAGATAAAGGGAAAAAGGTAAAGAAGGATTTTCCATTATGTTATAATTGTGGGAAGAATCACCCTGGTACTTGTCTAAAAGGAATGGGAGTTTGTTATAAATGTGGAGAAAAGGGTCACCAGGCTCATGATTGCAAGGGAAAAAAAGAGGCTATCAAAGTTGAATGCTACAATTGTAGGGAAATGGGGAATTATGCAAATGAATGTCCTAAGTGTCAGGGAAACTTACCTCAGAAAAGGCCAAGGGATCAAGGACAATCTTATGATGTTACTACAGTTGAAGAAGAATAACTAATATATTGGTGCTTTTGGACTCATGGATTATATTCTGGTTATTAGAGTAATGTGATATATATATATAAGGATTGTACTGCAGTACTTGTTGATTTCAGTAAGGTTTTAATATGATGTAGGTAATTATATTTTTAGTATGTGACAATAAGAGAAACTTTACTTTGTTTGGGGAATCTGATAAATTGATTTTGGAATTAAGAGACCTTTTAGAGAAAGTCTGGACAGAGGTATTTTGGATAACTATAAAGGTTGGAGTGGATTAAGTTGATCTTTGGATAGTATTGTTTAAGGTTAAAAAATTCATGAAGATTATTTTTGGAATATTATGATACTATAGTTTTAGGAAAAGGACAACCTGTAGGGTGGGGCATAACCCGTCGCGTCGGACAAAGCTGTAGGAATCGAACCCACAATCATAGTGTGGCAGGCCTTTATTTCCTACCACTAGCCTACAAAAAGTCCCCAGTTATTACAAAATAGTTTTACTAATCTAAATGGTATGTGTTAACATTGGGAACCTTATACAATTAGGATAAATAGAATATATTTGAGTTCCATTACCATTGGAGTAAAAGTTGGGTTTGTGGTAAAAATTTATTAACGAATGAAAGTATACATAACAGGTATGTATATTCCCTTACGTTCTTAGTAAGTCTCCTAAATAAATTCCTCAACATTATAAAAGGTAACTTAAAACAAAAATGTTGTCGGTTAACTTTTCCAACTGGGGATTCAATGACCATTTAACCAATCACAAGTTTGTGATTTTCTTGTGGTTAAACTTTCTCCTAATCCTGTTTTCTATAACTCTCCATCAGACCTTGATGGTTTGTTTCTCATCCATATCCATATTTTCATAGAATCCTAGAATGGTCTATATCGGGTGACCTTTGTACTTATCTTGCTTTCTTTTAATGTTATATATTTATTAACCTTATTTCCGATGTGGGTTTTCCTCAAAGGTATTTTCTCTTTTCAACATTTTATTTTTAAAGAAAAATTTCAAATTGCGAGGACGCAATTTATTGAAGGAGGGAAGAATGTAACACCTCGAGCTTCCATGATATGCTTCTCATTCAATAATGCAATAGCTTGCATTGTACGCAACTTCGAGTTCTAAAACACCGCGACTAATCAAAGTAGCCGTTATGAATAGTAATAACCAATTTTTAAAATTATAGAAATTTTATATTTCAAAATGGAATTCATTTTTGTATTCGTAATATCGAAATTATCCTAAGTTGAATTTTTTTGTAACTTTCTGATAACTTCCAATTTTTTTATGAATAGTGAAAAATACTTAAAACAACTTTTTAAATAAAAATAATTTATAGTGAAAAATTATACTATTTATTGGTTTTAAAGTATAATTAGAATATATTTTTACCATTTTATCCAATGGTGGTCATTAGAATTAATTTAACATTGAAATCGGACATAAACAATTGCTGATCTTTTGATATAAATTATTTCTTAGAAACACGCCATTTTTTGTAACAGCTGGAATTAATTATAAAATTAATTAATGCAACTTATATGTTTGGAATTTTGTAAAATATACATCATTTTTGAATTCGGAATATCAATTATAGCTTAGGGTGAAATTTTGGCTTTGTTCTGAAAAACATCAATTTTTGATGAATAGTGAAACCACTATGTGGTAGTTAAATAACTGATTTTTCGTTTAAATGAAATATTACCACTTCTGTGATTTGATTTTCAAAAATCCGACATAAATGGTTGTCATTAAGAAGTAAAATGTGGTTCAATGAGATTAAAATACATTTTTGGTGAATAGTAACTTTTAAGTTCTTAATCGCGATTAGAGATAATTAGTGTAGTTTAAGGTACAAATAATGTTTTAATAATATGAGATGAGCATGACACTTGTCCTACTCCTATTGGATGAGTCATGGCCGACCAAGAAAACCCATGGGTCAACTTGGGGACCCCATGGAGCAACTTTAGTTGGAAAATGACATTAATATATATTTATTTAATGTTAAAATTAAATTGACACAAACATGAGTTGTTTTACTAAAATAGTTTTTAAGTGGGGTTACACAAGTCCAATTTTTTATTATAAATATTAATTAGAAATATAAAAATATTTCCTACATCATATTATTTTTTTTATATTTTTTAGACATTAAATAAATTAAATTATTTATGACATCATGATGATGCAGTGATGACCTCATTATTTAATGATTTAAATAAAATGGAAAGATAATGTAAAATCAAAAATGTACACTTGTCCAAAACCTATTAGATGAGTAGATTTAGAACCCTTATCATCTTATCCTCGAATTATATAAGTTTGGGACCTCTAAAATCCGAAACTCATTTTATAATAAAGTGACTTTTTTTTACTTTCCCAAAGTGCCCCTCCTCTCCACTTATAAAAGGCCCCCACCACTCCCACCTTATTCACACCTTCAAGCCATTTGGCTCGGCCAACCTCTGCCCAAATACTCTCCCAACTTCCCCCTCTTACTCCTAGAAGCCTCACTTTGGGCAGAATTCTTCCCAAAGAAGCCTTTGGCTCAAATCAAAAAGAGAAACCCTATTTTTAAGGTAATGTCTTCTCTAATGTTGTTTTGTTTCATTTTTCTTCTCCAACCCCTTAAACTCTTTTAATTCCTTTATTTTGTAACAACACCAGTATCTAAAATATACTAGGATGTTGTTATGATAAGTATTTGGTTTACACTTACACACACATTCGTCTAATGGTTAAAGAACATACTATTTCTGTGGGTGGCGAAATACTGCCTCACGAAACAATGATTGTTCAAATTCTTTTAACACCTATAATGGTGGCCATTTTGATGACACTATTTTCATATATGATATATATATTATGTTTATGTTTTCCTTATGCTTCTTTATTTCTCATTTATGGCATACTTTATGATTTCCATTATGGGTAAACGCGATAATTTTATTTTAGGAAGTGCGGACTACCGCCCCCTCAAAGTGATGTGAATCGTTAATGCCATATGTGTGATGTATAAAGGGTGGAGTAAATGATATTATATATGATATTATACTGGAACTATATTATACCTTTATATCATTATGATTTCATTCCATTAAATACGAAATAGAAATGAAAGTAGCGTTCATGCGTACGTACGGCTTACCGTCTCCATGAACGGTGCATTTCATTTCTTACCTCTAAATGTTACGTAATATTATAAATGAATGTATATACTGGATATATATGATATATATGACATCTAAATCATGAATATAATTCTGGTGATATTGGATATTCTACCACATAAACAACTTGTAATTATAAGAAGTTTATTGTTGACTCAAGTACCAAAGATCGACAAAACGACCGTTATTAACTTAAATAATTACATAATGTTCATAACATTGTAATAAGTGATATAAAAAGGATAATGAAGTTGAAAATGGTTCTTAATAAGGTATATATTAACTCTAGTTTATTATTCCGGAGGTTAAAGAACGGTTGAGTCAAGTCAGACACGAGGTAAGGGAACTTCTTAACCCAGTTTCCATTCTTTGGGTTAATCTCCTACTTTAAAATTATGTCATGATATTATTATGTCCTATCTTGTATTTATACTTTATTTATGTGTACATATAGGGAATACACATAATAGATCTATTTTATTTGTAAGGGAACTTCTTAACCCAATTTCTATTCTTTGGGTTAATCTCCAACTTTCAAATTATGTCATGATATTATTTTGTATTATTTTGTATTTTTACTTTCGTTATGTGTACCTATAGTGAATACACATAATAGATCTATTTTATTTTAAAAATGATCTTTTTAAGGACTTATTCTCAATCCCCTTTCATTGAGGCATATTTGGTTTTATACAAAACTTTCTTTTATACGGTGTATAAACCCCTTTGACTTTTACGTTTATTCAAGAGGAATCTTTTTTATACGAAGCGTTTTACTAAACGACAAAAAGGGAATGTTTTTCTTTCCGTACTTATGCGGCGACAACGACTTCTACACCGCCGTGACCATTATTTTAGTTTCGGCTTCCTCTACAAGACATCATTTTTTTAATGAAAAATAAATACAAAGTTTTAACTTTATTTTATTTTGGTATTGAAAATGGTTTTGAAAGCGTTTTTATTATATCAATGTGTTGTATTTGTATCTTGTGATTGAAATGTGGAAATGTTATGTTTCCTTTATGAATGCTTTATGTGATACGATTATGTTATGGTTTATGATATGTTTAAACCTATTCATATGAGGAATTCATTGGATTTAATAAGTGACGGGTGGAGCCCGCTATAGCTCCTCGATGCATCGGTAGGTCTCATGAGACAAACTAGTGTCTTGGCACGAGGCCTTGACAAAATCTTATTTGTGGTCTTGGCACGAGGCCTTGGCTACGTGGTTATGATAGTCTGGAATTATGCATTCCATTATTATGAAAGTGGTTATTGATATTGCATGTGATTATTCGACCAGTAGAATATCCATGTGAAGAAGTGAATGGCATTATCTCATTTTACTTTTTCCGTATTATGTTGATGTTCAAGTTTAAAAGGATTTTGTTTTAGTTATACATTGCCTTAAATGTTAATGTTTATTTATGAAAGCTTCCGCTATATTGTTAACCTTACTGAGCATCTGAGCTCACCCCTTTCAATGCTTTAATATTTTCCAGGATGTGAAGAAGTATTTTATGAATGACCTGCAGGGATAGTCCGAAAAGGATAGAAGTGTGGACTATGGAGACTATGTTATTATAGTTTTTCACTTTGTGATGTAATTTAACATTTATGAATGTATCTAGTGTTTCCAAGGCTACTAAACTAAACGGTTTTTCGAGACTTGATCTTTTGGGATCATGCCAATGTTACGAAGTAATGCACCGACTCTGGGTAGCTGGGGTCGGGGCATTACATTGGATGATTATGTTTCATGTTGTTTTTATTCCACCAGCTCAATATATTCTTATATGGAGGATTTTAAAGTGTATATTACCATTGCAACGGATTATACAGTGAAATAGATTTTCTCTTGCACCTATTTTCTTTCTTTGTCTCGCTGCAGATGAAATTGTTGATCATTTATTTATATCTTGTTGCTCTTAATCTAGTTTATGTGATTATTTAAAAGGTGTTTTTGGTTTCCATTTGAACTTGGAGAGTTTTGGATAGCTTATGGATTCCATTTACCGAGCTTCTTGCTACTCCCAGGTGAAACCACTGCTCCTTTCTGCTGTCTCATAGTTTGTTTATTTTTTCTGGAGAGCTCGAAATGATCTTGTCTTTAACAAAAAAATTATACTGATTTTTTTTGGTATTTGTGAGATTAATATTTGTGTTCTTTCTACTACATAGGCTAGAAATGGAGTCATGCATAATGATATTTCAGATCTGGTTATCTTGCGAACTTTGGGTGTTTCTGGAAGATATAAGAAGCCGATTTTGATGAAACATATCTGGTGGATTCCCCTGATCTCTCAATGTCTAAATGTTAATGTGGATGGAGAGGATTTAGGTGCACTAAGGCCTTCATGATGTTGTGGTGTTTTTTTCACTTATAGGGGATTTGTTAAATGCTTTTTGAATCACATTTTAGGAAATTTCTTGGAGATTAAGGTAGAATTATGGGCTATAATCAAATATGTTCAGTATGATTCTTTTAATGGTTGTATGACCTTATGGATGGAGTTTGACTCAAATTTGGCGGTTGATATTCTTATAAAGCGTTTCATAAATGTCCCCTGTAGGATGATTTCTACCTGGGATGATTTTCTCAAGCTTGTATAACAGATTTTTTTTGGTTTTCTCGCATATTTATAAAGAGGCAAATCAGGTTGCTGATGCTCTGTCTAAGAGTGAGATTGAGGAGGTTTTCTCTTTATGGTCCATCATTACTCGAACCTTATGTTGTGGTTTGGTTGATTCTGATGTGTGTGGTGATGTGTGCATGCATCTTTGTTGACCCCATGATTCTCTTATTTGGTGTCTTACTCATTTATTAATTAATTTTTCTAGGAGTAGGATGGTCTACTCCCGAGTCTTCTGATTAAGTAAAAATAAAGTTATTATCCAATTCATACCATTCAGTTAAAATTTAAAAGGTTCTATGAGGTGTTCATAACTTTTTATAGTTCACTTTAATACCCCATTTGACTCCCAATTATATACGGCAATCTCATCACATCCCAAGGATGAAAGAAATGTGATATAAATGTTGATCCCAACCAATGTTTGGATAGAGGTTGATCGACATCCTCGAAGCTATATAAAAGGTGTTAGTGGGATTTATAAACATGTATATATAAATTAACAATTGGATTATTTAATTTAAAAAGAATAACATAGAAATTACTGTTTATGAAACAACGATAATAATATATAAATAACAATACATTGAGGGAAAAGGTATAGACCACTTACCTCTACTTGGTAGTAGATCAATCATCCATTAGTAAAATATGATTTTATCCAGATAAGAAGAAAATGGATGAATGGTCAAAGCCCCTAAAAATATGTTATAATATCTATTATAAAAATACATTTGTATAGAGGAATAAAAATTTTGGATAGTGAAAGTTGAATAGAGAACTCACCAAAATAGTTCTAATGAGATGAACAACTCCTCAATCAAATGAAAGATGGTGGAACATCAACAAATCCTAGGATTATTTCTTCTTCCAAAAACATTCTATGCTTGAGACATGTGAGGGGGTAAATTCTATAAAATAAAGGGGGCCCTTCCATATATTTGAAAAAAATTACCCCGGGGAATTACATGGCATGTAAACATGACATGCAATTTTTTATTCAGGTTTTCCCCCACTTGGTAAAATCAATAACAAGCCGTAAAAAGGGTTTCCCATACCAATACACATCAAGTTTTAAATAAATTTTGTGTATTATAAATACACACAATGTACTTTTCCTACATCTAATCCTTAATCTCTTATTCCTTCCTTCCAAAAAGAAAAAAACCACCCAAATCAAGAGGATTCCAAGTCTAATCCTTAAAGAGAGTTGTAACATAGTTTTAACCAATAGTTAAAACCATCCACATCATAGAAAAATAGGGATATTTAATGGATCAAAATCTTGTTAGATTTCCTTATAAATGTTTTATTTTTTGTTTCTATAAATTTGGGCTTGAATTCATGTAGAGTGGATTCCTCATCCAGTTGTTAATGATTCTTTTTTTTTCAACAACTATATTGCATAAATTAAATTATTTTTTATCTTCGTCTTTTTTTTGAAAAAACCCAAGATAAGAAGGTTTAAGTAACTAACATATATTGATAAGTGAATCATGAATCTTTATAGATATTAGAATACCAAGTTATCATTATCTTGTTATCATTCCCATCAAACAATGTTGTAGTAGAGGAAAAGTAACAACTTACACTCTATTAGAACGTACTTTACACTATTCTTCCATTTTATTTTTTATTATTATTCATTTTTCATATGATTTTTATGTTATGGATCTGGTTTTTTCATTTTATTACCGTTAATGGATCACTGTAGGTTGTAAAAAACCATTTTAAGGTGAATCAATTGGGTGATTTTGGGTACAGTTATCAAGAATATCCCATGCATTGAGAGAAATTTATGGAATATCATTATTTATTTGTGGTGGTAGAGGAAACTTTATTCAAGAAACCACAAATTAATTAATTCATTTTATGTTTAAATGTTTTTAATATTTTCGTATTTCAATAATTAGTAATATTAAATTGAAACAACATGGGGATTTTATAGTTTTCCACTATCTTGCTTCCAATTCCCTTACATCTGTTTCTTATTTCTTGTTTCATTTCACTATTGTCTAACTAAAATAATATGCACATTTATTTTTTATGTTTTAAAAAGATTAACATTCCTCATCCTTGAGATGACCACAAGGTTATCCATTGTGCATATCAAGGGAGATTATAATTTTTTTTGACTAGCCTAGAGGCATAATCATGTCAGTTTCAAACTGATGTGATCCTCATTATATATGTGTGTTTGTTAGTAAATTTATTTATTACTTATTTTATGAAGATATGAATGATTTTTTGAGTGTAAATACAACCATTGGTAGTGGATATTAAATTCAATGGAATTTTTAATTTTTTGTCACAAAGTAGATTATAATTTGATAATTGGGACACATATCGGGATTATAGGGGGAAGAATCTCTTAATAAGATGTTTTTTGATAAGGATTGTGGTATGATATGTGTTTATAGTTCTTGTGAGAAAGTCAAAACAGGGTTTTGTTGAACAATTTTCTAATTTTGGAACAATGGGTCTATTATTTCATGATGGGCATGGTCATACTGCAACAACCATTAACCAAGTGACTGCCACATTTTTTCTAGTTAGTATTGCAGTGTGGTAGCATTTTTTGTGGATTTTTTACTAAGGAAGAAACCTTAAACATGTGTTTAGGAAGAACGTGATAAAACATAATTAATAATACATTAATAACCTGATAAAAATAATACAACGTACAAATAGTCACCCAACCCATGGACTAAAATGTTTAGTTCATTGAGATTACCTCTATAAACATTATATCTTATAATAATTGTGATCATTCTCCATAATTTCACCCATATAGACCCTATTATTGAAATATAATATGATGTAATCAACTTTTTAACCAGTGTAATAGGAAAACAATAAAGAGATGAGGTAAAATGATCAGTATGGGGAAAAAATAAATTCATCAATACTACTAGATCATAAACATGTTAGAAACCTGAATATGAAATAAAAAATTTCATTAAATTTTATTGGAAGATAATTATATATTAATTCCATCAAAGAGTCTCACCAATAATAACTTGTCTTAGAAGTGTAAACCATTAATCCCAAATCATTAGAGCATTAGATAATAGTGTGCAATATATATGAAAATTGGAATAAAAAAACAATGTAACACATAAAGAAATGAAAATTTGAAAGGAGGGAAAACATAATAATAGGAATATCATGTGAGGAAACTCATTTTTCCCATTACATTAAGAAAAAAACTCATTATTTAAATTTAATAGAAATTAAGAAAACTCATTATTCATGTATATTTGTTAGAAAAATCATAATTTCCACTCATTAAAAAGTGATAAAATTGATTACACCCATTCATTGATGAAAAATATCAATATGGTGAGACCTTACTATCTCATGAGATTTTTAAATTAACCAATTCATTGGCTGGATATATAGGACCCCACCCATTGTCATTCATACATATACGAGGCATATAAAATCAATCATCATCATATTATAAGGAACCCATAGAAAGATAATGAGTTCCAAAAAATAACCACATAACATAAACATTAGAATTCATTATAAATTAGATATATCATTTATAAATGAATTCATATCATAATAGAAAGTAAAGGGTGATCAAAATATTTCGTTATGAGATAAAATCTATAGAGAAAAATATTGGTGAAAAAAATAATGTGCTTGGAAAACATTTTTAAAATTACAATAAAATTCAAGAGACACATGATTCATTTAAAACAGTTTGGAGGGGGGAAATAAGTATTTTGAGATGCTTTTTAAAAGAGTTACAAATAATGGACCATTGCATGAAATTAAATTCACGATAATAAATTCATAGTTGAAAAAAAAAATTGAACCTGAAAAGTAATGTTTTTTACCTTTATGTGTCTAATTATTGAAATCAACATTAGAGAAAATTATAAATATTACCCTTTTCTTAATAATTTAATGGATAAATGAGGAATAAAAAAGTAAAAAAACATATTTGGATTTCATTAAATAAAATAAATTCTATTGGAAAAACATAGACATTGAATAGAAATATTAAATGGTAATAATGAGAGTTATTCTCACTAGTGACACACTTTTTTTATATAATGAAATTCATTTAAAAATATATCATCGATGAAGAGAATTATTATAACCATAAAATATAATAATAAAATTTGGAATAAGGTAATGGTAGAATCAGATAATCAATTAATTAAAAATTAATGTAGGAAATACTATGACCCCATGAAAAAGAAATTGAGAAGATGAAATGATGACATTGAATTCTCTTTTATTTGAACATACACTGTACTATTGTATAAAAAACACAACTATTATAATAACCTATTAAATAACCTTATTCATATATTTTTAATTTTATATTAATCATTTATAATCAATAATTAAGATAATATTAATCAATTAGGACTTATATTTACCATTGAGTGTTAGAAATTTTGAATCTTTCACACATGTTTCATAAAGATGATGTTGATACACAATGAATTAAAAGAAGTTAATAATTACCATATTATCTGAGATTTGATAATAATTTTTTTAAATCTATTTTTCATTTTATGGTAGAAATGGATATTATTTATGAAGATAATGTTGGTGATGAAATAGTTTTGTTGATTTTTATCAAAAAAATGGTGTTTTTTATAAATAGTGTAAATGTTGATGTTACATTTAATGAACCATAATCAATTAATTATTTATTCATTTATGACCAATAATCATATCAGTTCAGTTTCCTTATTCCACTATTATAATGATTTATAGAATTGTTTATGTATGTCATTAAACCAACCCAAACAAGAACATACTATAATAAATGGCTATGTGTGGTTATAAAAATGGGTTATTTTGGAATAATATAATTATTATAGAAGAATAATGAAATTATATAGATTTTTTTTGTGTGTTTAATATAATTTTAAATGATTTTAATAAATTATAATGAACCTAGTTGTTAAGATGATATATTTTACTTAATATAGACAGTAATCCACACATACTGACAAATTGATTATTTATTTCTCTTAATGAAGAAGGGGAAATGTGGTTAATTATTGTAAAAATAGCATAATAAAATAATGTATGAAAACAATACTAATTTCATTATATATTATTGTGAAAATTAGGTTTAGTAAAGTATGCTACAAAAGAAAAGAATACAGGGAATGATTGGAACTCACATTGAGAGCTTGAGTTTTCCCTAGGAGTAATATGTGGGAATATAGTGATTAGGATCACAAATTATAACAAGAATCTAAAGTAAGTGAAAAATAGTTATAGGTAAAGGAAAATTTTATAGTTTAAATATGAATATGAAATTTAAATTGGTCTTGAATGGGTGGTGGGGACCCTTTCATAAGTGAATAAAATGAATATTTTTTAAGTACTCCTTACATTTCCCTAATAACATATCACTATAAAATTATAACAGTATAAAATAGCAAAAATTAACGTATTCTAGGAGGGTTTTCCAGGAACACAATCATCTAAAAACATGAAGCACCTTTTTTAAATGTTTTATGCCTTTTACAATTAGTAAATCTTCTTTTACCCTTTTATTATGTCACTATAGTAACTTATTTTGTAATCATGGTAATTAATTTTTTATGAGTTAAAATTAAATGGTTCTTATTAAATAATATGAAAATTAAAATTGAAAATTAAAATTCATTATTTCAACTTCAGTTTCTAAAAGTGATAAATACTGAATTTAAAATAATTAATGTATAATTTATAGAAATAAATTATAGAGAAGTGTGGAACATTGTTTATAAAATATCAAAAAATGTTTGTAAAATTAAATAAATTTTTAAATTTAAAATATTTCTTATAAAATATTTTTTTATAAAAGGGTTTCATATATTTTAAACACAAACTTATATACAAAAAATTTCATGAAATTCATAGTTTTTATGAAAATTATATTGTCACTATTCACCTAAAAATACACCTTTTTATAGAAATATAAAATATTTACATAATTATAATATTTTTATGATATTTCCCAAAATGAAGATCATTATTATATTCAAATTCTTAAATTTTTAAATTTATATTTTATTTATATTTATAAAATATAATGAAAAAATATTTTTTTTTGGAAAATGACTTATCAAAATATTTACATTATTATACTTATTTCTAACAAGTTAATTAATAAAATGATATATATATATATATATATTAAAATATATATAAATATATATATACCTATATCCATTCCTTCCAATTTCAGGGCGACATTACAGAAGATATATTTAAATGGAATCAGGGTACATTTAGGTTCAGTGATTCATATGAAACAAACTATATAATATAATGTTTATTTAGAGGAAAAAATAAACTAAAATATTTAGTCATTACATGGTTATCAAAAAGTGTTTATATAGTGTCAGAAATTAATGGTATATTTTAATCATGGGTTAGATAAAATCCTTATATGTCAATTTTTTATTTTTCCCTAAAAGAGAAGCCAATCAATTTGTGACCTTGGGGTCACACTAGGGAGACCTAATATAGAGGATGCATTATTCTGGGGTTTGTGAAGAATTTTCTACATTAGGTTTCTTGGTTTGTCACTCTATAGAGAAGAGTTAGAACACATAATAATGATCATGGACTCTCTTGAAAATTGGGTGTCACCCCGTGACATGCCTCTTATCCAAGAATATCTCGTCCCTATGAACAACCTATTATCCACATCATGACCTACCATATTCCCTATACATGGTTAAAATCATCCTATTGGGTTACTATAATTTTTGATTTAATGGGAAGATACACTCAAGGAGAGGCTATTGAAAAAATTCCCCATTATTATTCCACTGTCCAAAACTACCCTGGGGAGGGGTGTTCATGATTACGACCCCACAATGATTCTAAGTGAGTTCCCCATATATAACATTTTTTATCATGACCTTCAACATACTTTTATTTGGGAAGATATTTTTTTGACACTAATTCCACCAAATCTTGGTAGAACTGAGCCAATGTGATGGGTTTTATGCTGTGATTATCAATATGAGATCTTAGGCAGATTAATGATCATTGGTGATCACTATTTTCTTAGAGGTACTTCAAAAAATGAATTTTTAATTTGGTTTTTATTAAATTTTATTAAATTTATGATTGATAAAATTTTATGTGATAGTTCATTAGTATGTGGATATGTGGAAAGCATGCAATGAGATGTTAGAGTGAAATGAATCTATTGTTTAGTGAGTGGATGACTAATGATGATATTTAGGCCTTATTACCTTTCAAAATAAATTGAATAATTAATTATAATTTTTTGACTAATTATTTTGCATGCAATGACATGGTATAATAGCTCATGTGATGAGGTGTTTCTTAGATGAAAATAGGTATTGGAGTCTGAGATATAATTAAAATAAATGAGCTTATATGTGATAGGTGATCCTTAATAATCCCCCTAAGTATTATTAATGGTATTTATGTCCATGTGATATTTAGTCTAAGCCCTTTAATTTGATATAACATAAAATTAAAAAAAATCTCCCTTAAACATATTTTTATATTAAAAAGGGATATTGGACTAGGATATTCCCTTAAACACTTGTTGATTCCTCAACTAGTGATGATCAAGAGATAAAATATAAAATATTTATATTTGACACTTTGACCACATAGGGGTATCGATTTACAGAAATGAATACATATAGTAGACCTAGATATAGGGTTTCATTGATCCGCAAAGGTTGATACCTGGTTACCTTGTGATATTTATAGGAAACAATGATTCAGGGTGACTAGGTCTCCACGGGAGAGATGCATGCCAAAATCCATCATTTTTTGGCTCAATTTATCAAATTTTTATTTTTTATGGAAAAGTTAATTATCATTGGAAAATAATTTTAGCATAAAAAATTTTGTTTAAAGAATAGTTTTTTGAATGTTTGAAAAACTCACGGATTGGGGAGTTTCGCAAAAATGAAGAATACTTAAGGCAAGTTAAAAGAATATTATGAGTTACATGTCAAATTCTTATAATAATGGGTCATGATTTCTAGGCTTCGAATGATTCATGAATGGTCCATTGAGGGTGTATATTTTCATGATGGTTCATCCACAATGATAAATAGGCCTCTCCCCCATCATTTAGAAAGGTTAATACTTAGATAATATCAAGGATATATATTCATGTATATCTTATGGAACTATTATTTTGGGGGAAAAATATTCTCTAAACATCAGTTACATGAAAAATAAATATTTTATTCATTAATAATGATTTTTTATAATTATTTTAAAAAATAAATAGTTTTGATCATTACAAATGTGTAAAGCTAAGAAAAAGATTTCCAAAGGTTACGTAAAATTAATTTTCTTAAATGTTTGTGTAATTTCACATAATTTCAATATTAAATTGAAACTCAACATTTCAATGATATACCCAAAAATTCCGAGATCCAGGTGAAGACCTACTCCGCAAAAGTTATATATAAAAGGTTTAAATAGTACAAACAACTCAGAAAGGGGGAGCATTACCCAACCTTGTATATATAGTGCCAATTATATCATTGTATACTAGATCATTTCAGTACTCGAGAAGAATAAAGGACCAGCTAGAGCTTGCCTCCATGATTTCGCTTTTTGAAAGATCATCCTCCACTTGATTCACTTCTCTGTACACATGAGAGACATCCTTAGAAATCAATTCATCAATCTTCAATGAGCCTATCCAAGAAGGGAGCATCCTCCATGGGACATTCCTGGACCGCTCCTTAAGAATCTACATAACAACAGAAGAGTTCGATTCGAGCCAAAGCTTCCTCCAACCATAACAAGCTGCATACCTTATTGCTTTTATTATTTCCCATAACTCTGCCTTAATAGCATGCTCATTTCCAATATAATGAAAAAAGCATCCCTTGACAAAGCCTCGGTAATCCCTAAAGACACCACCACATCTAGTAGGTCCCGACGCACCAGAGGCTGCCTCATCCACATTATCCTCCATCCAATCAGCTATTAGTGGAATCCACCTGATATGTTTCACCATTTTGGGTTTCCTCTCCCTGCCACTTACCCCAAGGGTTCTCAATAGAAGGAAATCAAACTTGTCATTATTCATAGAACCAGATTGATTCAACGAAGTAAGAATAATGTATCGGTGAATCACCATCATACCCTCCTTGAAATAGGGTCTATCATTATTAAAGGCAATGTTCTTCCGGGCCTTACAAATGAATGATATAATAGAGACAAAAACAGTAGTAAGTAGGGAAATGACCTGCTCACTGCCCTCGGCTTGAATAACATAGGTTAGCAGAGTGATAACCGAGTTGCAGATTATATTACATCGGAAAGTTTCTTTCAAATATCCCCAAAACCGAGCAGCAAATGGATAGTGGATAACGATATGATCAATAGATTCATCCGGAGCCAAGAATAATAAACATACCGGGGAAATGTTCAAACCTGTTCTTTTCAGTGTAGATTGGATTGACATCCTCTGTTTCCAAATGCGCCAAATAATAAGAGCATTTGACGGAAGGATAAAAGAATTCCTTACTCCCTCCACCCAAGAAGGAATTCTAGGTGCATTTCCACACTGCATAACATAGGACAGACGGATGGAGAAAGATCCAGTCATCACTGGTTCCCATATCATAATATCATTATCAACGTATTCATAAGCAGGAATCTCATGTGGAAGATGAGAAGGTATAATCGCATGAGCCTATGCATTACCCTGGAGGTCAAAAATAGAAGTGTTCCTCAAGGACAGAGGAATATTTATACATTGTTAAATTGGGGACTACAGCCACTGTGTGCTCCAACAGTTCATCTGAGAGTTAGCACACACCAGCCATTTCGCATGTAACATGAGGTTAGAGTTTGTGCTTCTGACTACTGTCCAGACAGAGGATTTCAAGTACACATTCTGCTTCTTATATAACATTTCAACAAATCTATTAGTGACAAACACCAAAGAAGAATCAATACCAGATAGGAGTCCCCAAGTAAAATTTTGAAGCAATGAATCATTAAATACTTTAACATCTTTAACTCCCATTCCTCCCATTGAAACATGTTTTATATAGTCCTTCCATTTCATAGTGACTATCTTCCTCTATTGTATTGAGGCAATCTAGATAAAATTTCTCATCATACCACAAAGTTCATTAAGCAAAGCAGCTGGCCATTTATAGAGTGAGAAGGAATAAAAAACATTGAAGTGATAACCGAGTTCACAAGACATATCCTACTAGCTTGATACATTGTCTTCCCTTTCCAACTTCCCAATTGATTGGTGATTTTAAGCGAAATACCCCCCAAGTAAACTCTTTTAACTCTTCCCTAGAACAAAGGCAATCCAAGATAATTAATGGACAGTGTACCCCTCTTTACACCAATCCTGAAGGCTATTCTATTTTTCTTTACTATTCTAACTCCTTCCCCAAAGACAAAAAAATATTTCCTCCAGCTTGTGACTTGGCCGGTAACTTCTTCATAATGGTTGAAGATAGTCTTTATACAAGAAATAGTTTTCCTGTCAGCTTTAGAAAAGAGAAAAATATCATCAGCATAGAATAAGTGGAAGTGAGTAAAGAAATTCCTCCGAAATGACATCCTCTGATATATCTCAGAATTAACAAGGTCATGAAGGCAGAAGCACAAATAATACTCAGCCATAGAGAACAACAATCCAGATAAAGTATCACCCTACCTTACACCCCTATAACACTGAAATAATCATCTAGGTTATCCATTGACCAGTGTTGATAACCTAGCACTTTTCAGAATGGCCTGCACCTTGCCAATATATTTATCTGAGAAGCCATTCCAATAGTGTGTTCACCCAAAACATTAGTATGCTTTTGTGATTCTGGTACACTAGAATATTGCATTTATATGATCCTTGTATAAGACCAACTAGAGTTACCTAATTAAAATTGTTGTGTCTATTGTATAGTATTATTTCAATTTATATATTACAGTGAGAAATAAAAAATAATAGAGTTCTATTTAATAAAGAAACAAGATCAAAAGTGATAAATTTATTTAATCCATCATACTTTGATTCATACAATCTATTAGGGCATTTATCCAAGTTGAGAAGATAGGTGAAGAATCTAGTTGAGGCCATGGGAGACTCATAATGGTTCATATATCTAGGATGAGATGTACATAACATAGGGAATTTTTCTAAGGCTATTCGCCAGGTATGGAATGATTAGGACAAGTGGAGACATGATGGATGTTTTTATGTCTCAAATGTGATAGATAACACTAATTGATGTTGGACTGGATTAATTGAGTGTTCCAAGAGTGGGATATGTCCTCCCAGACTAGATGTTGTTTGATGAGAGGTTTTCCTCTAGTCGATATGATCAATAGATCTTGTAAGGTAGATGTTAGATGGACCCTAGTGAGGGATGTGGGATATGTTTGGAGGACATATCATTGAGATGAATTGTCCCTCACTACAAGAAATATTGATATAATCCCTTTGTAGTGATTCTAAGATATGACATGGGATTTTGATGAGGATAAGAAATATCCAATTTATGCTATCGTAAGATAGTGCTTATAGGATGTGACAACAACGTGGTGTATTGGCTTTGATATGATTCCTATCTACATTGACTAAAATGGCCATGATGGAACCAAATGGATTCCATTATGGGTAATTTGAGCTCATTGATGGGTTTTACAAGACGTTCTGTTGTTACTGAGATGTCCATAAGATTAATTAACTTTAAAGATGGATGGATGATGAGATTTTCATTAGGTCATGGAGCTAGGCCAAGAGTGATGAACACACTATGTAATTGGGTGATATTGTTTAGTGGGATTTGATTCACCTTTTCTACTTGATTTATATGTTTCTAAGGGGAAAGGGTATGATCTTGAGTTTCTGATGATGTGTTATATTTTTCTATAATAGGAATAGAGTAATACACAGGGTTATCAATGATGTAAAATATGTTTCGAAGGAGGGGATTGAGTATTCCCGGAGTTAGAGATGATGAAATATATGATTCAAGGACTAGGAGTGATTTCCCTTTAGTCGTATATAATACATTATGTTATTCAATGGAAGGTAGAGGTTTCCCATATGTTCTTAATGATATTTTAGTTGAATCTAGGGTGGGTCCCCTTACCCTTTAATGAGATAGTTCTAGGTAGGGGATTTAACACCCATATGAATGATATATGGCAATTCATGGTAGGGATTTAACCCCTGGGTGGATAATATATGATAGTTTCAGGTAGTGGATATACCCCCCCATGAGTAGGTGGTGTATGAACTAATTCTGGGATGGAGACAAATTCCCCCCATGATAGACTATTTGATTAATGGGTGGGGTGATATTTCCCTGAAGATATTGTGGTAATTTATTTTGATGTGGGATTTCATCCCCCCTAATGGGTATGAATTATACTCAGATCCATTCAACACTTTCTGGGTGTCACCTTAAAACCACTTGGATGACGATGTTTCTTACTATGCTTTTCTACTGTATTTATTCTTATAGGTTTATCACTTTCAATTCATTTGATTAATTGTTTATGTTATAGTTATTGTTATTCAAGTCCTATTGAGGTTTAAACACACCCTTCTTGAGGGTCATGGATATTATGGTACGTTATCTAACATAACGATAACATATATAAGTAGGGAAGGGGACTAATACTTTTTTGGTTGAGTTTGATAGATAGGCTAGAGTCTAGAGACCAAATTAGGCATGGGAATTATGTCCATGTTTTTTTATTTCAATTATTTACTTTTATTATGTTATGTATATGATCTAATATTTATATATCAATAAATATATTCATGGCTTGTGTACCATTTTTATCAAGTTCATTGTATTAGAAAATGTGTTGTATTATTTATTTATAGTGGCACTATGAATTACTTTTCATTATTCTTATTGATTTGTGATGATTTATTTTATATTATTTCCTCTATTTTATTACTATGATATGAGGTCATAGTCCCTCCATGGACTCATCTTAGACCCTCATTTTTAGTCAATAGTCTCTGGAATATGGAATACATTCATGAGGTCACATAATGGCCCAATATGGTTACTAAAGTGTGATCCAGGTCTGGGATGTTATGAATTGGTATAAGAGAATCCTTTATTTTTTATTTATATTAATGATGTGTTTAAAGGGGAATAATAATATTTAATAAGTTGTGATGTACATTATAATGCATAGTTTTTAACACATATCTAGTGATAATTTTTTGGTTAATATGGTATTTTTTATTTCGATTCATTGGGATCTCTATTAATTTTGGGATATTTATTAATTTATGGTGTGTCTATTTATGATTAATGTTTATAGTTTTGAAACTTTTTACATAGTATAATCATACACTAATGTATTAAAATTATTTAACTTGTATGATTCAAATGATATACATGTTCTTATGTGTCATGGATTTCAATGATGACTAGGGTTAAGTTGTTTAATGTGTAAATAATAATACGAATAATGATTTCCTCTATAACAAGTTAGTGTAATCCTACATAGCTATAATACGATATTATTTTTTTTCGATAGGTCATGTGGATCTTATTGGGGATATTCATTGATTATAGACACATAGTCCCTTATTGTTTGGGATGTGTTGTAACCCTTTGTGGGTATATAAATGCAATGTATTCTATAAAACTGGTTTTAGAACATACAACAGTTTTTCATTCATAATAATTCAACAAAACCCTATATGATGTTTTCCCATATTGACAGAGACACCTTCATATGGAAGCCGAATGTCACAGGCTCTCTAACAACTCGTTCCCTATACCTATACATGTGTGATGGGAATATTACCTCCCCACATTGGAACTTGGATTTCCAGAATTCTTTCATTCCACCCTCTAATTTTCTGCTTCTATGGAAAATATGGAAAGGCAAGGTCCCTGTCCAGTATCTTCTCAAGAAGGCTGGAATTTGCCTTGTATCAGCCTGTCCATTCTGTCCCGCATCTGTGCAATCAATTGAGCACATATTTTTTTTCTATGTTTTTTCAGGTAGATTCTGGAGTTATATCTAACACATTACAGGTTTCTGGCTGCAGCTACAGATCCGGGACGACTGTCTAGCCTCTGTTGTTGCTTCTCGGTATAGTGTGCAGGTTGGGAATATACTTCTAGTTGTAGAAGCGGCCACATGTGGCTTCATCTGGAGGGCCCATAATTCCTTGGGTTTGAGGATATTAATCCAAAATTCAAGGCTGGTGTGAGGTCTATACACAGGGCAGTGTGTAATTCATCCAAAGTGCAGGCTGGATGCATGAATAATAACTTTGATGATCTTGTTATCTTAAGGAGTTTTGGTTTTTCTGGAAGGATTAAAAAACTATTGGTTTTGAAGTCAGTGAGATGGATACCTCCCATCCCTTCTTGGGCGAATGTTAATGTTGACAGGGCGACCTCTGGTACACCTGGGCCTTCGGGTTGTGGTGGTGTCTTCCGCACCTATCGGGGCTTCGTTAAGGGCTTTTTTTATCACTAAATTAGACAGGGAAATTCCATTGAAGCGGAGTTATGGGTGATGATCAAGGCGATTACTTATGCGGTTCATCATGGTTGGCATTTCCTTTGGCTGGAATCAGACTCAATGGTGGTTGTTGATCTTCTTAGACGGTGTTCTAGGGATGTTCCATGGGTGATGTTACCTTCCTGGATTGAGTGTTTGAAACTTTTTGGTGGCATCTTTCTTGATGTGACACATGTTTACTGGGAGCCTAATCAGGTTGCTGATGCCTTTTCAAAGAAATCTATTGTGGACTCTTATTCGGATTGGTCTTTTCATATTCCTGATTATTGCACGCATCTTGTTGAGGCAGATGTGAGTGGCACAGTTTTTACTAGGTTACTTAAACCTCCCTTGTATTGCTGACCATCTTTTCCATTTTTAACAAAATTTGGTAGGAGTGAGCTTCTTGCCCTTGGGCCTTTTGAGTAATAGTTTGTTGGATTGAGAATGTGATAGTTGATATATATCTGGGAGAACTCAATAATTCATATATTGGCATTTGAGATTCAATGAATATGTTTAATATGGGAATGATATGCCTCATATAAGTAGTTCAGATAAGGTTATTTTCTAATATGGTCCTCATGGACCCTAAATGATTCCATTATGGGTGATTTGAGTATGTTGATGGGTTTTACATGATGTACTTAAGTTACTGAGATGTCCTTAATGAAAATTACCAAGGAGGATAGAAGGATGATGATATGTGCTTTATGGAAAAGATCTAGGCCTTGAGTGATGAACACCCTTGTTGAGTGGATGAGCTTATTGGGTGGGACATGATTCCCTTTTTCTGCATAATTTATATGTTTCAAAGGAGGGGATTGAGTATTATCATGAGTTCATGATGATGCAATATATGTTTCCATGGTAGTAATAGAGTATTAAATAGGGTTATCAATGACGTAATATATGTTTCCATGGAAGATAGTGAGTATTCACCGAGTTCAAAATGTTGTTATATATTATCCAAGGGCAGGGAGAGTTTTCCCTTATGTTTTATATTATATGTTATGTTATTCAATGTAATGTAGATGTTCCCCACGATTTTGGATGATATATTAGGTGACACTGAGGAATATATCCATTAAAACCTAATGAGATGGTTTTAGGTAGGGGATTCAACCCCCCATATGAATGGTATATGACGATCCAGGGTAGAGGATGTGACCCCAGGTGGATGGTATTTGATAGTTTTAGCTAGGAGATATAACCCCCTGAGTAGATGATATATGAACTAATTCATGGATGGGGAGACAATCTCTCTGGATAGACTATCTGATTATAGTGTTGGGTGATATTCCACTGATGATATTGTGTCAATTCATATCAGGGTTGGTGACATCCCCCGTGATGGGCCTGCATTACTCTCAGAGACATCCCACACTAGCCAGAGTAGATATGGTTAATCATAGGTGTAACCTTTAAACCATAGGGTTGATGATAATTCATAATATGATATTCTACTTTATTGATTCTTTTAACTATATCACTTTCACTGAATTGTATTTACAGGTTATGTTAATGTCACTAATATTGGTCTCCTGTTGAGTTTTACCCAAAAGCTTATCAGCTGGACCTTGTATATTTGTTCCTAATCATACCTAATTATCAAAAGTACATGGAGGGAAGGGAACGAATATTTTTATACTTGATTTGGATAGTTTGGATAAAGTTAGAATATGGGACATGGTGTGGGACTCAGGTCCATGTTTTTGATTATTTCAATTATTTACTTTTATTGTGTTATGTGGATGCCGCTATGATCCTTGATGTGGTATTATAGTATAAAAATTATTAATAATGATTAGAATCTCATAGTAGGTGGTTGGATCGAGAATGTGATGATTGATATGTATCTGTGAGATCCCTATAATGTGTATTTTGGAATGTGATATGTCTTGAATATGTTTATTATGGGAATGGTATGCCAGATATATGTGTCTTGGATAGGCCACTGATTACCATGAGGATGTGGATATACCAACCATCTTATCATGAGTTTTATTGTTATTGAATGTGAAGGATCATTCATATCAAGTGAGAGAATATATTCATGGTTTGGAGAAATTCTTGGGTGGTGGGTGATCATGTGGTTTGCTTTTCCATGATTGAGGTGTCAAACTAGATAAAAAGAATGCATTTGGGTGGTTCTAGCTAGACGATCTTGACATTAAGTGGTTGCATAGTCAGTGTATTAGGTAAATGATCTTATGTTTGTTTTGATGTGAATCATGGGAGTATGATTCATGTTGTGTGATCCGGTAGTGCAAGAATGTGTAATCATTGGTTTATATGAGACCCAAATAGTCAATGAGTGAGATACTATTATAGGGTTCTTTAAAAGATCACTCAAACATGGAAATAAAATAATCAGGGTTTTCAAGGATTTTTTGGGGATATATTGATGCCTAAATGAAATATCACACTAGATTTTTATAGTTCCCATTTAATTTTTAGATTAGTGAGTGACTGTGTATAGTTCAAGAACTAATGTAACTGAGGAGACACTTGTTGTAATAGAGACCCGGAATTTTATCTAGATTAGATGTTTCACTTATTTGACCAATGGGGATGTATTGAATTGATCATAGTACCATGGTGTGGTATTTTGAGATTAGTTATTAACATAGGCTTTTATTGATGGGTGAGGGCGGCTTAGGAGAAGTATCATTCATATGTTTATGAGGTTTGTTTGGGTTAGTTCTTGAGGAGAAATATATGATAATATATATGTTGGGGAGTACACTATTTATATTTATGGTTGTGACCCACATATTAGGTTAGCTTAAATGAATGTGTAAGATGAAAATCAGGGTGTAATTCAAATGGGTAATAATCAGTGATTTATATTGGTGATCAGGTATGAGAAGGATAACCATGTCCAATCTATAAATTTAGTAACAGATGAATCATGGGATATAGAGAGTAGGCGGTTTATATATTAGAGTGGTGATAAGGTTACTCATATTATGGGTTGTATCCAATTATTCATAGATTGTATTACTCTAATACTGGTAGGTTAGTGAATGTGATGAGACTAGTCATTGGATAGTTGATATAGAATTTAGATACTAGTTTGAAGATAGATCTAATTTTTTAATGTTCTATGGTGAATAATATATTTGGGATTTTGATGTAGTGTTCGATGGATATCGAGTGTCATCATCAACCTCATGATGATGTTAATGTGATGTGAGGTTGATTAAAATAGAGTACGGGTCAATTTTTATGGTGATAGTATGATGTATAGTGTGCTTAGTTGGGTATCCATTTATAGAATTACACTGATTGCCATGTTTTTACTTTATTATAGTCATTTTGGAATTTCTATGATACATATAGGGATTAAAGAATTTTTATTGGGTGATGTGATGAAACATAAGAGGGCGTGAATGATCATTTATGGGAAATTTAATCCATAGGTGGACTGAATAATATTTTATCTATCACTAGGTGGGGAAACCACATCATCTATGTCGAAGGACCATTTAATATGTATTTTTGATAGGATATTCTTATGGTGTATATAAAAAAGATCATGAATCATCCTTAATGAGTAAATACTTGTGTTGGTGAGGACTATAAGAATGAGAATGAATCTATTACTGATGATTTAGTATCTCAATTAGAGGTGAGTTTTATGGGGGAATAACCGAGTATTAATGATGATGAAGAGTAAGTACCTCGACATCCAATAGATAGTGTCCCATGGTGTGGGTGGTTCATTGTGGAAACTTGTTCGGCGTACTCGGATAGAATAAGAAGCGTTAATAGTAACTTGATGATCAATGTGAATCAAGATCAACAGATTGAGGGCCACTAATACTTCTCTATGGGAGGACGAGTTATGGTGAAGAGTATGCAGTGTCCCACATCCATACAAGTTAAAAATTTTGATGGAATTTTATTTTCTTGTCATGCAGTAGGGAATATTTTGATAATTATGACCCGATTTGAGATTTTAAACATTTATATGCCTCAAGGAGATGTTTTTGGATATGGATAGAGGATAGACAATTTTTTCCAAGGTTGTAGATTAGAGTGAGGTTGGGGTGACACCTTTTCAGATATTGATAGTAAGTTTCATGTCTTTCCCTAATGGGTGAGTGTCATGCAATGATAATCATTGATCTAGTAGTGGCCATGAAATGATGAGTTGGTGACATAGTGTGTGAGAATTTTTTAAATGTTTTTTCATAAGGAAAAAAACCTTATGTATGGGCACTAAACCATCAACTAGAGATGTTATGATACAAAAATGGATTTTACACATGGTTTTGGAGAAAAAATTTATGTGTGGATTTATGAATATTTTTTATATTAAAAATTTGACCCTCATACTTCCCTTATTTCTCACCTTGAATGCATTCCGTGAATAATAAGTCAATGTGGGGTGTGTGAGGGATTTTCCATGTGATTGTGAATGGGGTAACATAACACAAAAAATAGGGATACCACACTGCTAAGTCCTAGACCTCAACTAAAAAAATGGAATCACAATATGACATGTAGGTGTCTCACTACAATAGAGGTAGGTAGGGGTGTTCATCCCTCTCACGAGGGGAGGTCATGCCATGTCCTAGAGGGGTCATTCCATGATCTACCCTCTCTCCATATTTTTTTTATTAATGGAAAATGTTTTTTAAGGTGACCCCTTAACATTTTATAGGGAATTGGCACTTAGGGAGAGATCATTTGGTTGGATGTCTCTATCATTATTCTCATTTTCAAATTACCACGGAGAGAGGTGTTTTTGAAGTTGATTCCATAATTATTTTAGGAAAGTTCCCACATTTTTAACTTCTTTCCTTACCTTATTTTTCCATAATTTTACACCCTTTTGGGCTAGTTGTTGATAACAATTACACTGAATCATCTTGGAATTGTGAAGTTATAATGAAGGATTTTATTTTCATAGTTAGAAGAGATTCCATGAGGAAGAACACACATTTTTTGGTTATGTGACTATAGTAATATTAATTCTTATTTTGTTTTTTATTAATTTGGATAAAATTAGTGAGTCTCTGGGTTTCTTGTTATAGTGCTTCGATGTCAACATGTGTATGGATAATTTGAAGGGACTTTTTCATGCCATCAATTGAGGTTTCTATGAATGTATGCCACTGGGGGAATTTTCAGGAATTATTAAATTTTCAACTAAATTGAATAATTAATTATAAATTGATAAAAAGTTTATTTTGGATGTAATTTATTGTAATATAATATGTATTGATGAGACTAGGCTTCTATGATCTTAGATGATGATAGTTAACATGTGATCAAAAAGAAAAACCCTATATGAGGTATGTTTTTCTTGAACATATCCATAAGATTAATGAATTTTTTTATGTACATGTGATATGCGGTCCCACCACTTACATATGAGAAAACATAAAAATAAAATTAATTTATCCCTTAAACTCCTTTGTATTGAAACAAAATTTTATTATGCTAGGTTAGGACCTTGAAAACTACTTGATTTTTAATACATTGACGACTAAAGGATTGACAATAAAATATTTATTTATGACACTTAGACCCAATATGTGTAACAACCCAATGTTTTTCAATGAAAATTTACTTCTTATATTTAAGTCATAAAATCACATGAAAACAAAACATAATGAACTACTATGTGCTAACTGACCTTTAAATATAAGTGTGTCACTTCTGTGTTTGGAATTTTGGAAATCTAACAAACATGGTAGTGTTCAAGATGTTTTTTTCGAGTCCGATAAGAAAAATTTAATTTGTTGGTGAATAGTAACCTACCCTAATGAATAGTAACATAAACATATGAATAGTGATATAATATAATGAATAGTAACCGCACCTATGATAGTATATAAATAATATTCAAGTTGGAAGTGCAGTATACCTATATTTTAGAATAAGTTAATGAGTGTTTTAAAACTAGTTTGGATAATAAATTATTATTTTAATTAAATATTAAAATAATCATATTTGGAAAATTATTTTTGAAAAATGGAATTCATTTTTGAATTCTACACGTCGAAAAATGGTTAGGGTGAATTTTTAGTATTTTTCTGAAATACTTGAATTTTTGATGAATAGTAAAATACGATAAATTACAATAAATGCCAAATAATGCATCATAGGTGATGTATGGATGATGTAAGATGATAATCCCAAATCCTCCATGAATATTTTAGTATATTTGATGATAATTCTCAATTATCCATAGTCTAGTCTTTAAATAATAAACTAATACTTAAAATAATGGGAAAAACCTCCACTCCATTACTATAAATACCCCCTCTACTTACCTCTTTCCCACACACCTCTCAAGCCTTGTGCATAGCCCAAATTCTTCCAAAAATCCTCTCAAGATCGTTTCCCACGTCAAAGGCCTGCTGGTGTTACCAAAAGGCCAAAACCAAAGGCCTTAAGAGGGATCTCAAAGAGAGGAGATCAAAGGGTAAGGAGCCCCTTTCATTTTCAAGTGTTTTGTTTTCAATTTCCATCTTTTCTTATACCCCCTTCCCCTTCCGTTATCCAAATGGCATGAAAGCTCTAGAATATCATATATTCGGGATTTAAAGCATGTTTATGTAAAAATTCAAGAATCGTGCTTCTTCTCCTCTCCCTCACGTTCTAAAATTAAAACACCGTCTGTGATCGTCATCTTGGATAATGTGTTTTCAATTTCTTTTATCAACTTTGTTTCTGGTCCTGAAACTATTTATGCTATGGTTGAACTAGATTATTATATATGTTATATTTCTTATTTATGGTTATGGAATCCTTATACATTCATGATATCAAATAATAATACAAAACAAGTTAATTATGGGTAAAATCGTTAAAATTAATTCAAAAGTTTACCATTAATGTCTTATGTCATGGTTATCCTTCACTCCAATAAACCAAATTAATTTTCTAACCTTCTGGATGTTCACTGATTCTATATAAAATCAATTCTGGACAACCAATTTTATCTTAAATTTTATCTGAACCTAAATACAAGTGAACTTATCATTAAAACCAAGGAAACAAACAGACCCAAACCATGAAATTGAACCTTATAATCAATAAAAATGGGTATGAATGATCTTAAAAAGGTTATACTAAATATTTTACATGTATATAAAGTTCTGTACCTATTTATTAATAAATCTAATTTGACTATTCGGGTCATTAATATCAAGTGGAGAACACCAACGGACTTAAGGTAAGGGATCCTCCCCTTTTCAATGTTAATCAAGATTATTCTCTATGCTATGACTTTTTTTGTAATACCAAGTGATAGGGTATGTTTATACACCTTCCCCATACTAACATAATGTTTTATAAGTGATGAGAAACCCCTTTTCTATCTCATAAATACCTCTTAGGTACACCCAACACCATGCCGATAAAATCGTAATGAATTCTACCTGAACCTTCTTTGTTCTTTCGGTTTGCCATATCTTTCTTTCAAAATGGTGTTATCTTATCTATGTGAGACTTTTGAATACTGGTTAGTTTTACAATATTCTTATATCAATACCCTTTCATCACATTCTTTTGTGGATATACATTATTTTGAAAGATTCCCTCCATAGAACTTTCTGATAAGCCATCCTGTTTTAAGGGGACTTCCCAAATCATTACCCAAATTTCAAGTGCACTCTATCCTATTTTTAAAAAACCATTGTATTTATAAAATCATTATTTCTTTTATAAATCATTATTGGTTCAATTATGTTTTTATATAAATTAATGTCCTCTTTTCTATTTAAAATGATCTAGAGTGTTTTTCTTAAAACCGCACAAATTTCTTTTAATGCTAATGTATCTAAAATAAATTTTTTAAATGTTGTCACTTATATTTGACACCACTTACAATGTTATTTTCCTATTTTACCCTATGAATGTCTACGTTTGTTCTAATACCTTCCTTTCATGGACACTTTCGTGATACGCCCATTGGATATGTTTTATGTCATGATTGTGGAACCTAATTCTTTCCATGGGTAACCTTAAGTTTATGTATGGTTGATTATGTATGATTATAGATGTGGCAAGATTATTTATGTGGCGTGAATATTCATGAATATTTTGAGATGGGTGTGCCCAGATAGTGCTCCAATACATTTGGTAGGGATAAGCCTCATGAGATGCGATGTGAAACGGGATTGGCGGTTAGCCTTGACCCGTACTGAAATGGGAAACGGGATTGGCGGTTAGCCTTGACCCATACTAAAGATATGATTTATGACTCTTCCACATTTATATGATTATATGTTTATATTATCCCATTATTATATTAAATGATTTCATATGTTTCATGCTTTGGATATCATTATGCCATGCCTCTTAACTCATGTGCTTGAGATGTATCCTTATGTCCATTCCCTTAGTGGGCAATTTTAGCTCATCCATTTGTTCATGTGTTCCCCAGGGAACCCTATGGAGATGTAAGAGCTCAAAGGAAGTTATAAGATCTTTATAGAGATTAAATAAAAAAGGTTTTTTATCCCCATGTTTTATGATATATGTACCTAGTCTTCCAAGACACTAGACATAACGATCCTTGGCTTGTACTCTGATGATTAATTATGCTTAAAATAATGTAAAAGGCTTGGTTCGCTATAGTTGGTATCAGAGGATGGTCTAGTTATTTTTAGAGATTTGGAATATAGCACCATAGTGAGAACCTTAAGGATAATACTTAGTATAAGAAAACATTCCTAAATTTTGGTGATTATAGAGTAAGTGGTTTATCAAACAAATACATCCCTATCTCGATACGAATAGGTAGAGGCGGCTCTGGCACAAATGTATCTAAGGGTAAAACCCGAAAACCCCGCTTTGAGGTAGACTCAAATGGGAACTGGTGCACGCCAATGGGGCTTGCTCCACTCTTGGTTACGACACTCCCGGGGGATATGCTTTGGTAGATTCATTAGCTTAGTACAAACCATTATTAAGGGACAAAAAATCCCATTAGAATATTAGTTATGAAATAGATCGAGGATAACCTAGATATAAACCTATGGAATCACAAGTCATGATATACTTTTTCTTTATAAGTTCATAATTTTAAGTTCAAATTTTCTTTTTATGTTCAATAACTAAGTATTCAAGACCTTTAATTATACATTATTTTTTTTAGTTAATGGAGGGAAGTAGAAGAACACGTTCCAACAACCAATGTGATAGGAAATGTAATGATTGCCCTAACAACATGCCTAATGTCATGGAAGTGGGTGCTCAAAACATAATGGTAGTACTTTCTCAGCTGGCTTGAGTTATGAATAATAATTTGAATCAAATAGAACATCCCCCTCCTCCAAGTAAAGAAAAAGTTGTCGTAGAATCCTTCATGCAACAAAGGCCTCCCATGTTTAGCGGATCTTCTGATCCCCGCCTCATAGAACAATGGATTAACTCCATTGAAAAGATTTTCTCTATCCTCCAGTGCTCGGAAGTAGAGAATGTTGTACTGGCAGTCTATCGTTTTGATGGGGAAGCTGGTCAGTGGTGGACACTAATCAAGAATAAAATTTCCCAAGAGGAAATTGATTCTATAGATTGAGAGTAATTCAATAGAATGTTTTTCAACAAATATTTTCCTCGAACCCTCCATCTCAAGATGGAAAGAGAGTTCCTTGGACTCAAACAGAAGGAAGATGAGTCCATCGGGGCATATGAAGTGAACTTTACAAGGGTTTGAAGGTACACCTTTGGCATTGTCATGAACACTGAAAGCAAAGTGGATCACTTCTTTAGCGGACTAAATCCGAGTCTATGAAAAGTGTTGGTGATTCGAGACTTTGAAAGCTATGAGGAGATTGTCTATTGTGCCCTCAAGGATGAAATGGATATTGGAGACTCTTAGTGGTCTCATGGTCCTAGTGACAAGAAGCGGAAAATGGAGAACAACATGGGAGGTTCATCAAAAAATCCCATAATGGAAAGAAGCCTCACATTCCCTTTTGCAAGAATTGTGGGAAGAAGCATCTTGGTGACTGTCTCAAGGGAACTAGGAATTTCTTCAAATGCGGAAATTTTGGTCATCATGGAAAGAACTATCGAAGGGATATGAAAAATACCGCTAATGTTGAAGAATAATAGAAGGTTCAGATCAACACTCATCTCGTAGTGCATTGATTTAACTATAAGAAGCTTGGGTATTATGCAAACAATTTCCCTAAGCCAAGGGTTGTCAGAGTCAATCAACAACAACCTCCAAGGAAACAAGGAAGGGCTTATGCTATCACTACTACTGAGGTGGAGACGGAAAATGATGTGCTTACAGGTACGCTTGTTATTCATTCAAGAATAGCGAACATACAATTTGATTCTAGTTATACACATTCTTTCATGTCTTTTAAGTTTAGTAGAGCTATTCAAACACCACCTCAAAATTTGAAGGAAATGTTATCTGTGAGAAGAGTGAATGGGGAAATTATTGCATCCATGGTTTATAACTCCTCCCCGGTTAATGTTTATGGACTGAACCTCCAAGAAAATCTTGGAATACTTCCTTTAGTGGAGTTTGACGCTATCATGGGCATGGATTGGATATCTTTGTACATGGCCAACATCAACTGCTGGGAAAGGCAGATTACTCTTCACATCCCGAAGCATCCTTCAATTATTTACAAGTGAAAGGTGGAAAATGAGCCTCCTTTAGAATCTTCATCTCATGTTTGGAAATTGACTATTTATTATCATAAATATCTAGCTCAAATGATTGGGAAAAAGTATAGAATAATTCTTCAAGACATGCCCATCATGAGGGATTACACTGATGTATTACCCGAAGAGTATCTCGGTCTTCCTCCTGACCGAGAGGTTGAGTTCTCAATTGAACATATCCCTGGATCTCTGCCTATCTCAAAGACACCTTACAGAATGGACACCGTAGAGATAGACGAGTTGAAGAAGCCATTACAAGAGAATATGGAGAAAGGTTTTATATGCCCAAGTGCTTCATCATAGGGTGCTCTAGTCCTATTCATCAAGAATAAAGATGGATCAATTCACCTTTTCATTGATTATCGTGAGCTCAATAAAATCACTATAAATAATAGGTATCCCCTTCCATAGATAGATGACTTGTTCGATCAGCTTCGTGGGGCCAGTTATTTCTCTAAGGTGGACCTTCGGTCAGGATATCTCCAACTAAAGGTGAGGAAGGAAGATATTCGCAAGGCTGCCTTTCGAATGTGGTATGGAAACTATGAGTTCATAGGTGTTGACGCTCCTTTCATCACAGAATCTAAAGATCGGAAAAGGGGAATATCTGAGCATAAAGTGATTCATCCTTTGAAAGAAACATCAAAAATCGACAAAGGCATGAACAAAGGATCGACAGCAACTTCACCGCGCAAGTTTTATCACTGTCGCGCAAGTACACTTGCGCGACACCCTTGGTCGCGCAGGTGACTTGCGCGACCTAATTGGTAACCGCCCGGTAACCACCCGGGGTCTTCTTTTGCCTATAAATAGACCCTGTGGGCCCCCCATTCGAGAGGATTATTTTCTAGAAACTCGGATTGAAGCTCCCGACGCCCAAGTCTCTTCTCAAAGCTTCTGAAACACTTCTAAGGTAATTTCTTACCTAGAACGGAAGATCTAAAGAGAAGAAGGAAGGCCTAAGTGTTGAAACTTATGAAACACTTGCGCGCCGACTTAATTCCTTCAATATAACTTGCGCGTCCCTTTTTTGGAAGAACCTCAAGAGGATTCTAAAGTGATTTAAAAGAAGACGCTCAAATATTTCAATTCCGATTGAGAATCGCGCAAGTACCCCTCATGTCGCGCAAGTATACTTGCGCGACCAATACTTGCGCGCCGCCGTAGGACTTGCGCGTCTTTCAAGACTTGCGCGCCCCTATCTTTTTGGGTGCCCATCTTGCCCATTTTACCCCTCTTAAGCCATTTCACCTTTCCTTTTCAAGATTCAGTCTTCAAGAAAATCTTCAAAGCCATTTATGGCATGATTTCTTGATTTGACTTTCTTACCTGAAAGGAATTCTGTGGAATCTCTCTCAAAGTCTAGTGATTTAAATATCCTTATATCACTAAAAAATGGAGAGTTTATTCATTCAACCTCATCCTTTAAGATGAGAGAATCCTAACCTGGGTCTCCTTTTCAGGAATAATCCCCAGTTATAAAACCTTTAATCTGGGCATCTTTCTTAAGAATAAACCCCAACCTCAAATATGGGCATCCTCCTCAGGAGTAAACCCCAAACCTTAATCCCTAACCTGGGTCTCCTTTTTCAGGAATAAGACTCAGTCATAACCTTGGGCTTCCTTTTCAGGAGTAAGCTCCAAGTCCCTTTAAACTTCTCTTAACCAGTCATAATTTACCTTTGATTTGGGTTTCCTTTTCAGGAATAAAACCCAATCATAAGTCCCCTCCTAACTTGGGAATCCTCCTTAGGAGTAAGCCCCAAGATTAGAGTATTCAAAATCTCCATGAAGCACATATAACTTTATGGACCCTGTTCATGGATCTTCTCCCTAAAAGTAGATCCTAAACCTTCATCTATCTGGGCAGTCATCCATACATAAGCCCCAAACAAATTCTTATGATTGCAACTTTCATGGCACAATTGTCTAAATTTTACTCATACCTCTTGTTTCTCACACCGAGCATGACTCACGTGAGCTTAGAGTGTAAAAGTAATTATGAAATTCATTTTTTGAGCCATCAATCATAAACATCATACTCCATTACTCGAACTACGTGGGTTCTGATTCCTTTTCCAAAACAAAGGATACGTAGGTAGCCCATTTATGGGTTCGATCCCAACTTTGAAATAATCTCTGTCCTTCTGAATGACTATAAACTTCAAGTGCCCCACTGAGTGGCTTTAAAACCAGCCTGGTCATCATAATGACCAAGATACTTTTATATAAATGTTTTGAAGGATACCATTTACCAAGAATCTCTAAACAGATATAGATGATTCTCTATTGATGAAGAACCTCGAATACATATAAAAGATTCTCTAAATTTCTTGCATATTTAATCATTGATTGTTAAAACTAAAGGAAAGCACATTTTATACTTGGTAATGTAATAAGGATTCACGAACATAACTTAAATCTATAAAGAGAGTCCCGAAGTAGACAATAATTCCCCTAAAAAAGGTGTGATGAGTCCGACCTCCCATCCTCTCGACCAATGCAAATTCCTAAGCCTCATTAGTCCACAAGCTAATGAGCGCCTGCCTTTGGAAAGTAGGTCCAAACGGATGTGGAATCATTGGATGTTTCCGGTTCTACAAACAAACCCGTTAGAAACCGATCGGAACGTTTGAATCTCCCGTCTAGGAGGTCATCCCCGGATTCCGCGCGAAACAAAAATGGTGAACCCGACGTGAATCCTTAACCAAGTGAAAGTGATGTTCTTCTTATTTGTTAAAGCCCCTTGGGCCAACAAAGAAATCATTGACATGTGCTCATCCAAAAGATGCAGTGGCTGGATTCATCTTGATTATGTCTGTTACATGGAACATGCACTCTTTTCTCAAGATCTTCTGCAAAAAATGGCTTTCCTTAAATTCACCTCTGTGAATACTGCTGCTGTGAACACCTCTACTGTGAGGTCCGCTGCTGTGAAAACCAATGCTGCTACTCCTGCTGGAACGTCATCCGCTCTGAGGATGACATCACCAACTCAGCGTCTTCAACACTGTGTTTCTAATGCACTGGTTAAGGAGTACCGTCACAACGGTACTATCCCAACTCTGGAGGCCGCTCGTCAAGCCCTCCAAGTTAACAACTCTACTTGGTCATCCGGACAACGGCGGCTAGCAATCAAGAAGCAGGCGGTACTGACTACCGTCTCCAACCGTTTTGGGTCGTTATCCCCGGAACGCAATTTCCATTCACTCCCTTACTCTGAGGAAGTGAATGAGCAGGTCCCGCAGGACCTTAATTCAAAAAGACAGGAGTCCTTCTCAAGGGCTCCCATCAACAATCGCCGCCAGACTCGTGCGGTAGTGCGCCCTCAACATGATGAGGGTACCGAATCCAGGCATTCAGCTTAGGTTCCTCGAACCCGAGCAGGCAAGATGAACCGCCAGAGACGGAATCCGGTTAACAATAGGCAGGTTGTCATCCCTGCCATCTCCGGAGAAGTCCACCAACCTAACTTGGTGGCAAACAACGAGCAGACATATAAACCTGCCCGTTTTAATTCAGCTGTCCAGCAGACTCGTCTGGCAGCATCAAGCCGATCCCGCCAGGCAATTCCGGCGGAGTACCATAGGCAGGAACATACACCTGCTTATACATCACCAGTTAGTCAGCAGGCTCGTCTGACTACATATGATGGATCTCGTCAACCGCGTTTGGCGAAGTGTAATCAGTAGGCACATACACCTGCTAATACTAATCAGGCCTACCAACAGTCTCGCTTGGTAGCACCCAGAGAAGTCAGTCGGAAAGTCCCGACGACAAACAGGGGGCAGACGCAACTCTCTGCCTCCACACTTGAGTACTGTCAGGATTCACTGACAGGAAAAGGAGGACAGGAGCAGGCACATACACCTACTCCAAACCCGAAATGGACGTATATCCCCGTTCCGGCGGCTGAAGTAACCAAACATATTTTGTCAATGGTGAAAGAGCAGAAGCAAATTCCTGCTCATATTCTGGATGCTTGCCAGGATATCATAACAGCTTCAGCATCATCTCAGGGACAGACACATAAATCTATCCCTAGCAATGGAGTGACACATCAACGATTCACTCTGGAACAGACACACACATCTGTTCCAATCCAAGAGGGTTATGGGGAATACTCCCCCATATCATACGGACAACCAAGTCAGGCACATACACCTGATTTGAGTGGAGATCGTCAGCCTAACCTGACCATCTTTCCTGATCAGGCACATACACCTGCTCAGAGCAATCACTTTCGTCATCAAGTGGTTTCTAAAGCGAGTAAGAAGGCATCTAAGAAAAAGATCCGCCCAGCACAGTTAGGAGATCAAAGGCCAATCTGCAACAAGGCCTTGCTCGATGCTGGAGTTCTTGAAGCCCTCAGACATTTATCTGTCGGAATTCAAGATTCTACTCCCTCAGTTCCCAATAACTGGAACATTAATTCTGAAGGTCTTCAACAGACACTTCCTCATGAAGACATGCTTCATGAAAATTCGGTCAATCTTGAAGTTTCTTCTTCAGATGAGAGCCACAGGAACCCTCTGTGTGGTCAGAAGGCCAAGGAGCAAGAGATTTTATCTTTTGTTGTAACCCATCATGACGGTCCTCCTCATGGTGATGGACTTCGCTGCGAAAGTCCTCTCCGCAGTAGTGATTCACGTTGTCTCGAAAATTCTTCAGAAGGCAATGTAGTGACGAGAAATCCCTCCTATCTCGAGGAACTTGCAAACGTAAAACCAGTCATGTCTGATGCTTTACTATCGGCAGGTGAAACTCTTTCTCCATCAGAAGATATCCTGGGGTTCAGGTTATTCTCCGAACCATCCCTGGGTCATTCATCTTCCAGCATGAATAGTGATTTCTCTACCAACCTTGTTGAATCCGATGAAGCAACAAGGAAACACCAACTCTGGTCCAAACAGGTAGAAGAATCTTCATTTAATGATAAAGAGGAAATGCTAAACATGAGGAAAAAACTGGAAAAAGGTGAAGTACCAGTCATGTTTTGGCCTTTGGCTGACTCCCAATACGACATTCCAAAGATGTTGAGGGATGATGGAATCCATGATATTCGTCTCAACATATGGAAAACTCTTTGTCAATTAAATAATAAGGTATTATCTTACGATGAATATGAAAATCATCTTAAGATAATAGAAGGGTTACAACGCCAGATTGATTTGGCATCTCTATCAGTCTCTCGGTATCCGAAGGCTGAAAAGAAACAGAGAACCCTTCAACGTTCATGCCTTGGCGCACTAAGAAGATTGCGTCAGTTAATTGCCAATGCTCCATCTGATGTTCATATCAGAGGATGGGGTGTTCACGGAGCACTACATTTCACAGTGCTTTCCGGTCAGCAAAGCCCGCCGAAAATGGTCTCATGCAATGTTATTGCCCATAGCCGGCCACAGTCAATGGGCTTTGTTCATAATCAAAAGCTTGCTCAAGAACAAACTTCAACTAGTTCCTCTCAAAATCAAGTATATAGAGAACAGGTTGTTGAATTGCTCCTACATAAAGCAGGAGAGAATATTTCACAAGCCTCTCGTCTGGAGGAAACACGTCATCAAATGACAGAAGTTTCGGAAATCATCCAACGTTCTGTTGAACCAGGTGATAAAAGTGGATACAGGTTAATGCATCCAGCTAATTTCCGAACTAAGATTCGCAAGATCAAGAGAGATTTTAAGAAGATCTCAGACATAGCATGTCAAGAGACACCCCAGCTTGCCAGACTGGGGACTTCTCTAACCCAACCCTCAGAGTCAACGAATGGGATTCAAGGAGTTGAGCGGAAGCAGCAGGAATATCCCCAGTCCACCGGACTGGGGACTTTTTCAAATCTTCAATCCTTCCCTCAGAGAAAGTTAGTATTCTCTCGATTAGGGAATAAGCCTCAAGAGGAACGAAGAGCCAAGCTGTCAGGAGATTCTCTCCAAGTGACGGTTCTCCAAGAAATTCCTGAGGGATCAAGTCAACGGAATGCCATGTCTCATCATGGAAATAGAAGGAGACAATATCACAGAAATGCTGATAGAAAGGATTCCATGCAATATGCATCCATTAATGTCATCAATGCCGTTGCTGCTGATTCACCAGATGAGGCTCAATCAGAGGGATCAGACGAAGAGGTTCCTGCTCAAGAAGTCGCGCACACAGACCTAAATGAAGAAGGTGTGCGCACACGTAATCAAAGGCTTACCCAAAATTTGGGTATTCCTTCAAGTAACCCACTTCCCCCTCTCCGAAAAGGATCCAATAAGGGGAAAGGAAAGAATCAGGTTACTTCTCACCCTTCCTCTGAAGGAGGTCAATCGCTCTCATTAGAGCAAATGTTTGCACAAAAGGAGGAAGAAATGAAAGAATTAAGATGGTTGAATGCAGAACTACTTCAGAGTAGTCTTCTTCATAAGAATGCTGAAGTCCGACAACCGAAGGAATTTGTTGTAACTACTGAGATGGATCAAGAATATCCTCCTTTATCAGTACACCCACAGAGGTCTAATCCTACAGGTCAAACGCAACAACGGTTGGCAGCACTACCATCAGTTGCAGCACCAACCACCACGTCTGTCCAAGCTCCATTCATTGCACCTACCCAAAATCAAGTTCAACCTGATGTTTCTCAAAAGTTAATAACTACTATTGAGTCATTAACAACTCGGTTAGAAACTATGGAAGGGAAACGGGCGCAAGTTCAACCTGAAAATAATGTTTACCCTGAATGGGTAGATTCAATTTCTCCTCCATCCAGTTTTGGAAACCCTATTTTCCCTACTTTCAATGGATCAGGCGACCCTGAACAACATTTGACGCATTACGTGTCTTGTTGTGATCCTATGATGGGAACTCCAGAGCAGCAAGAAGCAGTGAAACTCAGATGCTTCGTGCGAACCTTGCAAGGACCAGCTTTTGTCTGGTATACAAGCTTGAAATCTCGGTTAGTCATCAGATGGGAGGATCTTTGTCAAAAATTCCTTATTCAGTTTAGCTCAACTTTGCCAAAAACGACAGTTTTCGATCTTACAAACTGCATGCAAAGGGAGAATGAAAGAGTCTCTGATTTCATTGCTCGTTGGAAGGGATTAACGTATTCCTTGGGTTTATCACTCCCTCAGGAGGAATTGTTGCCAATCTGTGTGGCAAATTTGCGTGACGAATTACGCACGCCATTGATCCCTGTGAAATACACAGGAGGGTTTCGAGACCTTACTTCAATCGCTCAACAGATTGAAGATTCCCTTATACAGGCTAAGGTTAAATCTCGTGTAATTCCATCAGCTCCAGGAAGAAGAATGGGTAAAGTAGAAACTGCTACAGTTATGCTTAAACAGGCACCTGTACCTATTTCTACTTCAAAACCTTCATCTTCTCGAAGGGCTCCACCTCCTGAACGCCAACAACAAAGGCTGTTTCGTCCAAATGATCAAAAATATCAATGACGAAAACAATTTGAGGATATGAAGAGTAAAACATACACTTTTCGAAGTGAGCAAGTTCCTGGTTACTTCATTTCAGCTCTGGAAAATAATTTGGTTCAATTACCAGTGCCGAAGAGGCCAAACAAGGAAGGAGATGAAGACCGTCCCAATTATTGTCTCTTTCATCAAATGTTGGGTCATCCCATCCAGGAGTGTTTTGTCTTTAAAGACCTCCTGCAAAAGATGGTCGACTTGGGACAAGTCAAATTGAAGGGTTCTTCAGCTCATGTAGCGTGTATTACCGCTACAGATCCAGAAGAAGGAGGCGAGTGGCAGGAAGTCAAAAGCAAAACTGCGAAAAAATATGATGATTAGATGGTCAGAAAGACAATCAATCAGACCCATTCCATTTTGTGAACACAATTGAAGAAGCCAATTGTGTCTCCTACAAGGGCTGCAGTAAAGCCTCCATCAAAAGAAAAATCCTCAAAAGGGCAGCGCAATTCAAAGAAGAAAGAGGAATCAGGAGAAGATGAGTATGCATAAAAACCTAAATTGTCTTTAACTCTGGCAGATTTCATGCCATCTACTTCAAAGCCACGGGCACCGTCCCACCAAACGGCACAGCCTAAACAGGCTAACCTGGCAGAGTATTTATCAGACGAAGAGTTAATCTTTGGTTCTATTAATATGATTCAATTAACAGATTCATATTCCAGTCTTGATGAGCCTGAATTCCCTGTATCAAATAAGGGAACCCGAGGAAGTTCTAGAGGTTCAGGATATAGGGGAAGACGTGGATCTTTCCGAAACCACTACTCTAATTCTACCCCTTCTAGCACTGTATATGCAGCAGAAACTCATGGTAGAGCCCTTCAGCGAGCTCAAAAAGAACAAGCAAGTTCTTCTGCCAATGGCCAACTCAGTTTCGGCACAGTTATTTTGGAAGACCGATTAAAATTTCCATCTTCTTTATCTCAGCAAGTAAATCGATCTAATCAGTCTAATTTTCCAAAACCAAGGATGTTGCCAACTTCAATACAAGATGCATCAGCTTCCAAAGCATCTGCTTCCAAAGTACCTTCTAAACCACATATTTCTATTGGGAAACGTAGACCTCTAGATCAAAAGTATGATATATTGAAACACTTGGCCCAAGTACCAGCCAAGTTATCAATTTTGGATGCTTTAAATCTGTCAAGAGATCTTCGGGAAGCACTCATCGAAGCTTTGTCAAGTCCTCAGGAGTTTGAAACTGAAATTGTTGCAGCTGAAATCTATCACATAGAGAATAATCCTGCGGAATGCCATGCAGTGATATCTTTTACTGATAAAGATGAAGATGATTTTGTGCATGGGCACATAAAACCTTTGTACTTATCTGGAAAAGTCAATGGTATAGATGTTCGAAGAGCTTTCATTGACAATGGTTCAGGAGTCAACCTCATGCCCATTCGCACACTTCGTCGATTGGGCCTCACGGAATCTGATTTATCTCCTTCTACCATGATGTTGCAAGGATATGATAAAAATGAACAAGAACCACTGGGAGAAGTTACGCTCAGAACTCAGTTTGGAGATCTTGTTTCCAATTCGGATTTCATGATTGTTGATCAAGACTCAGCTTTCAATATCTTTCTTGGAAGACCCTGGCTACATCAGCATGCAGCTATTCCGTCATCATACCATCAATGTCTCAAATACTGTTTCGATGGTCAAGTTGGAACATTGTATGGTGATAAGGCCCCGTTCAAGACATGTGAGTCTCAATACATTGAGGCGGAATTTTATCACATGAAGGGAAGAGAAAATCTACAATGAAGGAAATTACCAAAGTTAATGCTCCGTATGGTTTGGAAAAAATTCCAATAAATCCATTTTCACATGTGAGTACAGATTATGTGTTACCTATCAGTCAAATTGACAAAATAGGCCCAAATCAAAATACTCTTATGGAAAGATCCATAATGTCAATTACGGCAATCGAGCCAGACAACATGGGAGAAATTGGTAACTTACCAAGCAGTGATGAAAGCATAAGTGGTGACGTTTTCATTTCGTCTGCTGAAATCCAACAAGTCTATACTTCGCTAATCAGGCCAGAAGAAGTTATAGCAACACCAAAGGTGAATATTGATTTCGATTCTCAATCCATCATCTCCTCTTTATTTCCCAAAGAAGACCCGTTATCATCAATAGGGTCGGAAATGGAAGCTTCTTCTTCAAAATGTGAAAATTTTGACATTTCTTATGATCATGAGAATTTCGTTTTTTCAACTAATTTGCAAGTAGAAACGGAAGAAATAACACATGATGAAGAGGAAGAGGAAGATCTCAGAGATGCTCCTCCAGCATTTGAAGAGGGTATCTCTACCACTGTGGATGAACTCAGAGAAGTAAATCTGGGTACAGAGAAAGATCCACGCCCCACTTTAATTAGTGCGGCCATGACCCTTGAAGAGCAAGAGATGTATATTTCTTTTTTAAAGCAAAATAAAGATATTTTTTCTTGGAATTATACAGAGATGCCTGGCCTTGATCCTGATGTTGCCACCCATCATTTGGGTTTGCCAAAAGAACATCGAGGATTCAAGCAAGCTGCGAGAAGAACACACCCAACCTATGCTGCCAAAATCGAGGCTGAAGTGGATAAGCTTATCAAAGCTAACTTCGTCAGAGAAGTTCAATATCCCAAGTGTTTGGCTAATATTGTCCCTGTAAAGAAGAAGAACGGAAAAATTAGGGTTTGCATCGATTTCAGAGATCTTAATCGGTATTGTCCTAAAGATGATTTCCCAGTTCCGATTACAGAACTCTTAATTGATGTGACGGCTGGATATGAAGTACTTACTTTCATGGATGGATATTCTGGATATAATCAGATCCAAATGGCCCCAGAAGATGAGGAATATACAGCCTTCAGAGCTCCTCAAGGTGTGTTTTGTTACCGGGTGATGCCCTTTGGTTTAAAGAATGCAGGTGCAACATATCAAAGCGCCACACATCGTATCTTCAAACCTTTTCTAGGGAAATTTGTTGAATGCTATGTAGATGATCTGGTGGTTAAATCCAAAAAATGTTTCGATCACTTGGCTGATTTGGAAGTCGTATTCCACAAGCTTCGACAACATAATTTGAAGATGAACCCCTTAAAATGTGCTTTTGGGGTAACCTCAGGAAAATTCCTCGGCTTTGTTGTACGCCATCGTGGTATTGAAGTCGATCCTGAGAAGACCAAATCAATCCTTGGTATGTCACCTCCTCATAATTTGAAAGAATTAAGAGGACTTCAAGGACACTTAGCCTATATTCGGTGTTTCATCACCAATTTGGCAGGCAAAAGTTTACCCTTTACCAAATTATTGAAGAAAGGAGTCACTTACCAGTGGACTGAAGAATGTCAAGAAGCATTTGATGTTCTCAAGAAATACCTCTTAAGTCCACCAGTACTCATGCCACCTGTTGAGGGTAGGCCTCTTATCCTCTATGTGACAGCTTTAGAGCGATCATTGGGTGCCTTTCTCACTCAAAAGAATGATGCTGGGAATGAAAATAGTCTCTACTATCTCAGTAGAACTATGCTTGAAGCAGAAACCCGGTATTCGAGTATTGAAAAGTGCTGCCTAGCATTAATCTTTGCAGTTCAGAAACTGAGACACTACCTTCAACATCACGAGGTCCAATTGGTATCTCGCAATAATCCGCTCAAATTCATCCTTAGTCATCCAATGATTACAGGACACCTGGCAAGATGGGCGGTTATTCTACAACAGTTCGACATCCAGTATGTGTCTCAAAAGGCAATTAAGGGCCAAGCTCTGGCTGATTTCCTGGCTGAACATCCTTCAGTGGAAGACACGTATTCAGATATCGAACTCCCTGATGAGGAAGTTTTCTCTATTCAAGAGAGTCCTAAAACATAGGAAATGTATTTTGATGGTGCTTCTAGAAGTCCAATAGGGAAGAAAATGGAAAATCCTAAATTCAACAAAGTTGGTTTAGGAATTGTGCTCATTTCTCCAGATAAGGCAGTGTTACCTTATTCCTTTTTGTTGTGGGAAGGTGGTACCAATAATGAAGCTGAATACTAGGCTCTCATTACAGTATTGGAGTTAGTGCTTCAAGCACAAGTGAATCACTTAAAGGTGAAAGGCGATTCAGACCTGGTAATCAAACAAGTCAATGGGGATTATGCCATCAGAAAAGTAGAATTAATCCCTTTGTATGATTACGTCAGAGAATTAATGTCGGAATTCCCTTCAGAACCGACATTTTCTTATGTCCCAAGATCACAAAATGCTCAAGCTGATGCACTGGCTAATATAGCCACAGCTTTAGCAGATCCAAATCGGGACAAGACAACCATCTGTATTGCCCAGCGTCGTGCAATTTCACCTTATGTTCAAGTCAGAACAGAGGAAATTAATGAAATTAGTCCCATTCCTGAACCGTATGGTCATACTACAGGATGGATGTCACCTATCAAGGAATACCTTCAAAATGGAACACTTCCACCTGATAGAGCCGAGAATGAACAAATTCGGCGACGTGTGGTCAATTTTACTCTTTATGATGGTCCAAACCACCTTGAGAAAATTCTCTACAAACGTGGTTTTGATGGAGTTCTCTTCAGATGTATTGATGGTGAAGAGACAATGGCTGTCATAAAAGAAGTGCATGCAGGAGTCTGTGGTGCCCACCAGTCTGGACATAGACTGTCTGATCAAATTCGAAGGCTTGGATACTTCTGGCCTTCAATGATACAAGATTGTGTTAATTTCACAAAGAAGTGTCATTCATGCCAAGTATATGCCAACTTCATTCATCAACCTCCAGAGTTGCTTCATACAGCTAAATACTCATGGCCATTTTCCACATGGGGAATGGATGTGGTGGGACCTTACCCTTCAGCTACGGCCAAATAGTTTAAGTACATTCTTACTGCTACTGATTTCTTTTCCAAATGGGCAGAGGCAATACCTCTCAAAGAAGTCAGTTCTAAATGCATTGTTAGCTTCATCAAGTCTAACATCATTACTAGATTTGGTGTCCCTCATACCATATTGACGGACAACGACACCAACTTCTGTTCTTCTGAGGTAAAGAAATTGTATCAAGAATACAACATTAAGTCCAACCATTCATCTCGATATCATGCAGCGGCTAATGGCCAGATAGAGGCCTTCAACAAGACTCTTTCAAACATACTGCAAAAGATGGTGGATAAAGATAAGAGTTCATGGCCTGATAAACTCTTTCATGCTTTATGGGCTTATCGGACTACCACTCGCAATGCAACGCGGTCTACTCCATATTCATTGGTATATGGAACAGAAGCAGTCTTGCCAGTTGAAGTTCAATTTCCCTCACTCAGAATAGCCATTTGTGATCAGTTATCAACAGATGAGCAATCCCAAAAGCGGTTGAATGAATTGGAACAGTTAGATGAGAAAAGATTGTGCACTTTGCACCACTTGGAAATCTATCAGAATCGGATAGCACGAGCTTTTAACAAAAAAGTTCGTCTTCGTTCATTCATTCAGGGAGAATTGGTATTGGTTCTCAGAGCACCAATGATACCAGGAAAGAAGCCTCCCAAACTTGAACCAAAATGGGAAGGACCTTATTCAATACATAAGGTCTACTCCAATGGAGCGTATTCTCTGATCTCAATGGATGGAGAACACATCACGACTCCAACTAATGCCAGATTTATGAAGAAGTATTTTGTATAAATACAAAATATTGTTCCCAGAACCAAGACTCTTACAATTGGTTCATACAGCAATGGTCCAGTATGACCTTAAACTGCAACTTCGTCCAACATGACGTTAAACTGTGTCACCTTCAATGTCCGAGATAACATTAAACTATATTGTGTCCTAGCAACATGACATTAAACTGTGTAGCACTTTCATCGTCCAGCATGACGTTAAACTGTAAAAAGTCCCCAGAACTGATATCCTCATATTGGTTCACCTTAGTCCTAGCTACATGACTTTAAACTGTACAACACCAGTTCGTCCTTGCTATATGACGTTAAACTATACAGCAATGGTCCAGTATGACTTTAAATTGCAGCTTCGTCCCACACGACATTAAACGGTGAAAAAGTTCCCTAAACCGTCCAGCATGACCTTAAACTGCATCATCCCTGGTCCATGTATATGACCATAAACTATTTGCAAATCCCTTATGTCCAGCAAGACGTTAAATTGTGACGTCCTAAATTACATGACGCTAAACTGTATAAAAGTCCCTCACATCCGGAAAGACGTTAAACTATATAATCTCAAAAGTCCAGTATGACATTAAACTGCACCATTCACGGTCCATGCATATGACCTTAAACTATTTCGCACCTTCGTCCGACATGACGTTAAAATGGTACACTCTTTTGTCCATACTGCATGACATTAAACTGCACAGTCCCCCTTTCGTCCAATATGACGTTAAACTATTTTATCCCCATCGTCCTAACTACATGACGCTAAACTGTACAGAAAATCCTTGATATGTCCTACATGACATTAAACTGTATTTTGTCCCTGCTACATGACACTAAAATGTGCAGCATCAATAGTCCTAACTGCAAGACTTTAAACTACATAGTCCCCTTTTTATGTCCTACATGACATTAAACTGTACATCGTTAAGGTTGTTATTACCACTTGTTTCTCACACCGAGTATGACTCACGTGAGCTTAGAGCGAACATCAACCATAACACTCCCTTTGGGCCACTAACCATGTGTAAGTCCCAACAATATTTTTTATTAGATCATTGTCCACAAGAACAACTTGATCATTGATTCATTCTTTAATTGAACTACACGGACTTTGATCCTTGCCCTCCAGGCTGGGTATGTAGGCAACCTCCCCGGGTTCAAGCCCAAAAAACAATCTCTTCACATCGATTCACCACATCCTCATATGATGTTGATTTTTGAAACCGCCCCTGGAATCAATATCTTTACATTGATTCACTTTTGTCCTTATTATATGACGTTAAACTATACAACACTTTTGTCCGGTACGACAATAAACTACAATTTTTTTTGATTTCCTCATTTGAGAAGGAACCATTATTGACATTGATTTTTTTCAAATCATGTTTCATTTCAAAAGACTGCGTGCATACATGGTAATGCCTAAACTTTTTATCTCAGGTTAAACCATCATTGCACTAAAGTCCCCTTTCACCCTTCACATGTACGAACCAAATTTGTACAAAAGGGTAGTTCTAGAACTACGTGGACTTGATTCCCATCCTTATGGGATACATAGGAACATTCGAGTGTCCCTCGAATCCAGTCCCAAGTCTTTTGGGCCTAACCCCAAATTTCACTTTCAGTCCCTTGGCTGAAAAGTCCCCATGAAAACACACACTGTGTATTCATTATTATGGTCCGAATTCTATGACCCTAAACTAAGATCACTCATACTTTCGTCCTGCACGACGTTAAACTGCATTTCAAGAACTACGTATGGCTTGATTCTCATTCTTATGAGATACGTAGTGAAGTCCAAGTTTCAATTCAGGACCCAGCCACAACATGATTATGGTTTTCATTGACCCATGTATCTCTATATACATTGGACAATACCCATCTTTATGTGTTATAATCCTAACCTTAAAATATTTTCAGATCTTCATAACCCTTTTCATGACTTCTAGTCACAAAAATGTCAAACTTCTGAGAATTCTTTTTGCCTGACTATGCAGCATGTGCCCATAGGTGGCCTTGCATAAACAGTCCACATAATAGACTTGTCAGCCAAAAGATGCTATTTATTTCACCATGCATCCAATGCCCTTAGGTGGCCCTGCATATTTCAACCCCCTAACAGGTTTGTTAAAAAATGGTAACTTCATTCTTGGGAAGAATGCCTCTTTTGTCCTTATTTTTCTGAAACGACAGTATGTAGGAATCCGCAAAAAATAGCCATCCTTAACATATTTGTCCCATATCCTTTTTTTCATGATCTGAAAGTATTCAAGTCTATGGTTTATTCTTCTTCCCTACGTTTGGGTCAGACCTTCGTAGGAGTGATATTCATCCAGTTCATCGATATTCTTGTTCGGAAATATCTTCTCCATATTCAAGTACCTCTTTCCATACAACAAACTCTATACTTTAGAAAATTTGAATCTCCATAAACTTTCACTGGCTTTTAGCACTAGGAAAGTAAATTTCTGGGATTTCTTTTGCCTGACTATGCAGCACGTGCCCATAGGTGGCCTTGCATAAACAGTCCACATAACAGACTTGTCAGCCAAAAGATGCTATTTATTTGACCATGCAGCCAATGCCCATAGGTGGCCCTGCATATTTCAACCCCCTAACGGGTTTTGTTAAATAATAGTAACTTCATTCTTGGAAACTACTTCTTCTAATGCCTTTTTAGCTCTTTTTCATATCATTACTCAGATTCAAATATTCTTAAGCCATAGTTTACATATTTTCCCTCATACTTGAGTATGGTAGTATGTTTTCAGATGAACTTTCAAGGAATTGTGTCAATTCTAATCCATTTCGGTCAAAGCTATTTCGACCTTAAACATTAGCCCCATTATGTCCGGCATGCATGACTTTAAACTACCCACAAAAGACAAAGGAACTCTGAATAAAAGTCAAGTTCCAGCACACTTGCGCGCTGCCTTCTGTTCCCTGAAGACTTGCACGCCCCCTTTTCCTTTGGATGGATTCAATTTCCTCAGAGTCAAATCCTCATTTCTTTCCGGATCCAACTCTGAGGGGGGACTTTTGTTGATGCTCCTTTCATCACAGAATCTAAAGATCGGAAAAGGGGAATATCTGAGCATAAAGTGATTCATCCTTTGAAAGAAACATCAAAAATCGACAAAGGCATGAACAAAGGATCGACAGCAACTACACCGTGCAAGTTTTATCACTGTCGCGCAAGTACACTTGCGCGACACCCTTGGTCGCGCAGGTGACTTGCGCGACCTAATTGGTAACCGCCCGGTAACCGCCCGGGGTCTTCTTTTGCCTATAAATAGACCCTGTGGGCCCCCCAATCGAGAGGATTTTTTTCCAGAAACTCGGATTGAAGCTCCCGACGCCCAAGTCTCTTCTCAAAGCTTCCGAAACACTTCTAAGGTAATTTCTTACCTAGAACGGAAGATCTAAAGAGAAGAAGGAAGGCCTAAGTGTTGAAACTTATCAAACACTTGCGCGCCGACTTAATTCCTTCAATATAACTTGCGCGTCCCTTTTTTGGACGAACCTCAAGAGGATTCTAAAGTGATTTAAAAGAAGTCGCTCAAGTATTTCAATTCCGATTGAGAATCGCGCAAGTACCCCTCATGTCGCGCAAGTATACTTGCGCGACCAATACTTGCGCGCCGCCGCAGGACTTGCGCGTCTATCAAGACTTGCGTGCCCCTATCTTTTTGGGTGCCCATCTTGCCCATTTTACCCCTCTTAAGCCATTTCACCTTTCCTTTTCAAGATTCAGTCTTCAAGACACTCTTCAAAGCCATTTATGGCATGATTTCTTGATTTGACTTTCTTACCTGAAAGGAATTCTGTGGAATCTCTCTCAAAGTCTAGTGATTTAAATATCCTTATATCACTAAAAAATGGAGAGTTCATTCATTCAACCTCATCCTTTATGATGAGAGAATCCTAACCTGGGTCTCCTTTTCAGGAATAATCCCCAATTATAAAACCTTTAATCTGGGAAACTTTCTTAAGAATAAGCCTCAACCTCAAATATGGGCATCCTCCTCAGGAGTAACCCCCAAACCTTAATCCCTAACCTGGGTCTCCTTTTTCAGGAATAAGACTCAGTCATAACCTTGGGCTTCCTTTTCAAGAGTAAGCTCCAAGTCCCTTTAAACGTCTCTTAACCAGTCATAATTTACCTTTGATTTGGGTTTCCTTTTCAGGAATAAAACCCAATCATAAGTCCCCTCCTAACTTGGGCATCCTCCTTAGGAGTAAGCCCCAAGATTAGAGTATTCAAAATCTCCATGAAGCACATATAACTTTATGGACCCTGTTCATGGATCTTCTCCCTAAAAGTAGATCCTAAACCTTCATCTATCTGGGCAGTCATCCATACATAAGCCCCAAACAAATTCTTATGATTGCATCTTTCATGGCACAATTGTCTAAATTTTACTAATACCTCTTGTTTCTCACACCGAGCATGACTCACGTGAGCTTAGAGTGTAAAAGTAATTATGACATTCATTTTTTGAGCCATCAATCATAAACATCATACTCCATTACTCGAACTACGTGGGTTCTGATTCCTTTTCCAAAACAAAGGATACGTAGGTAGCCCATTTATGGGTTCGATCCCAACTTTGAAATAATCTCTGTCTTTCTGAATGACGATAAACATCAAGTGCCCCACTGAGTGGCTTTAAAACCAGCCTGGTCATCATAATGACCAAGAGACTTTTATATAAATGTTTTGAAGGATACCATTGACCAAGAATCTCTAAACAGATATAGATGATTCTCTATTGATGAAGAACCTCGAATACATATAAAAGATTCTCTAAATTTCAAGCATATTTAATCATTGATTGTTAAAACTAAAGGAAAGAACATTTTATACTTGGTAATGTAATAAGGATTCACGAACATAACTTAAATCTATAAAGAGAGTCCCAGAGTAGACAATAATTCCCCTCAAAAAGGTGTGATGAGTCCAACCTCCCATCCTCTCGACCAATGCAAATTCCTAAGCCTCATTAGTCCGCAAGCTAATGAGCGCCTGCCTTTGGAAAGTAGGTCCAAACGGATGTGGAATCATTGGATGTTTCTGGTTCTACGAACAAACCCGTTAGAAACCGATCGGAACGTTTGAATCTCCCGTCCAGGAGGTCATCCCCGGATTCCGCGCGAAACAATAGTGATGCCCTTCAGACTCACCAATGCCCCAGAAACTTTCCTGGATTTAATCAATCGAGTCTTTAGATATCACCTCAACAAATTTGTGGTGGTCTTTATTGATGATATTCGGATATACTCCAAGAGCAAGGAGGAACATGAGAAGTATTTGTAAACTATGTTAAAGTCTTTGAGAAGGGAGAAGTTGTATGCAATGTAACGTAAATGAGAGTTCTGGATGGAGGAAGTATCATTCTTGGGGAATGATATCACAAGGATAGGTATATTTATGGACCCTTCATAGGTGAAGGAAATTGAAGAGTGGTCGAGGCCAACTTATGTAATGGAGATCCGCAGCTTTTTATGTCTAGTTGGGTATTATCGACGATTTATGAAGAACGTTTCATGATTGTCAAACCCAATGACCAAGCTGACACGGAATGTTGTAATGTTCATCTGGACACAGGAATGTGAAGAGTGTTTCAAGGAGTTGAAAAAGAGGCTTATCACTACGTCGGTACTCACACTCCCTTTACGTGGAGAACTCTTTGTGGTGTATAGTGATGCTTCTAAGAAAGTATTAGGCTGTGTGCTAATGAAAAATTGTAAAGTGATAGCCTATGACTCAAGGCAGATGAAAATCCATGAGAAAAACTATCCCACACATGATCTAGAGTTGGCGGTTGTGATCTTTGAATTGAAAATCTGGCGGCATTATCTCTATGGGGAAAAATGTGAGATATATACTAACCACAAGAGACTCAAATATATATTCACACATATAGAGCTTAATATGAACCAGTGAAGATGGATAGAGCTCATCAAGGATTATGACTGCTCAATCCACTACCATCCCGGTAAGGAAAAAAACGTGACAGATGATCTAAGTATAAAGGATCCTGCATCTTTTTCAATGATGAGCATTGAAAAGGATCCAATTTTCTTATATTTGAAAAATATGGGCATGGGAATCATTAAGGGAGGAACATCATCAATCCTTTCTCAAATTATTTCTAAACCATCCCTCTTGGAGAGAATAAAGTTTTCTCAAAGAAAGATGTGGAAATTCAGAAAAGGGTGGAAGCTGTTAAAAATGGGAAATCCTATGATTTCAAAATTGATGAGGAAGGAGTTGTAAGATTTGGGACATGATTATGTGTACCATCTGATCCAAAGATAAAGAAGGAGCTATTGAATGAGGCAAATAGCTTGAAATTCTCTATCCATCCTGGGAGTACCAAAATATACCTTGATCTCTGAGAACTCTTCTAGTGGGATAACATGAATAAGAAGATTACATAATATATATCAGGGTTCGTGGTATGCCATCAAGTTAAAGCTGAGAGAAAAAAGTCCAAACATATGATGAAGCCATTGCCAATACCAATGTGGAAATGGGAAAATGTTTCTACGGACATTGTCATGGGTATATCGAAGACATCGAATGGAAATAATATAATATGGGTTGTGGTTGACCAAATCACCAAGAAATCCAATTTTATCGCAATTCGGGAAGATCTCTCTCTTGAACAACTTTCAATGTTATATGTGAAGAATGTGGTGAGACTGCACGATGTTCCACTCTCAATTGTCTCTGACCATGATCCAAGGTTCACATCTAAATTCTAGAGGAGCCTTCAACATTCATTGAGTATTGAATTAAATTTCAGCATGGCCTATCACCCCCTGACCGATGGCCTATCTAAAAGAACTATTCAAACGCTTGAAGATATTCATAGAGACTACTCTCTAGAATTAAAAGGTGGGTGGGATCAGCATCTCCCCTTGGTTGAGTTCTCATACAATAATATCTTCCACTAGAGTATTCATATGGCTCTATATGAAGCTCTGTAAGGAAAGTGATGTAGAACTCCAACCTGTTGGGATGAAGTTGGATAACGAAAGCTAGTTGGACCCGATATTGTTCTAGAGATGACAGAGATGGTTCAAGTCATCCAGAAACACATCCAAGCTTCTCAAAATTGGAAAAAGAGCTATGTCGACAACCTTATAAGGGACTTGGAGTGCGACGTTGGAGATAAAGTTTTCCTGTGAATATCTCCATGTAAGAGAGTCATGCAATTCGGGAAGAAAGGGATGCTAAGCCCAAGGTATATTGGCCCCTTTGAGATCCTCGACTGCATAAGAGACATGGCCTATAGACTTGCACTTCCACTAAATATGGCTCAAGTTCATGATGATTTCCATGTATCACTCTTGAGAATGTATATACCTGATCCCTCACATGTACTAAGCTCAGAGGTGGTGCAGTTGGAAGATGATATCTTCTATGAGGAGCAGCCAGTAAAGATTGTAAATTAGAGAGATAAGGTTCTACGCAACAATACAACCCATCCTATCAATGTGTTATGGAGGAACCATATGTTTGACGAATAAACATGGTAATTGGATGAAGCAATGAAAGAAAAGTACCCACATCTGTTTTTCCTAGACTGTAAAATGAAATTTTGAGGGAGGTACATCTTAAAGGGGGAAGAATATACGACCCGAATTTTTTCAATGAAAATTCCCTTCTTATATTTATGTCATAAAATTACATGAAAACACATCATAATGAACTAAAAAGTGATAAGTTACATTTAAACATAAGTTTTTCACTTCTGTGTTTGGAATTTTGGAAATCTGACATACACAGTTGTGTTCAATATGTTTTTTTGGAGTCCGATAAGAAAAACATATTTTTGGTGAATATTAACCTACCATAATGAATAGTAACATACCCTTAAGAATGGTGATATACCCTAATGTATATTAATCTCACCTATGATAGTCTAAAAAAATATTCAAGTTGGAGGAGCAATATACCTATATTTTAGAATATGTTAATGTGTGTTTTAAAACTAGTTTTGATAATAAATTATTATTTTAATTAAATATTAAAATAATCATATTTAGTAAAATATTTTTGAAAAATGGACCCCATTTTTGAATTCTACTTGTCGAAAAATGGTTACGGTGAATTTTTGGGATTTTTCTATAATACTTGAATTTTTTATGAATAGTAAAATATGATAAATTACAATAAATTCTAAATACTGCATCATAAGAGCTGTATGGATGATTTAAGATGATAATACTTAAACATCCTTGATTATTTTAGTATATTTGATGATAATTCTCAATTATTCATAGTCTTGGCCTTTAATAATAATCTAATACTTAAAATAATGGGAAAACCCTCCCATCTCATACTATAAATACCCCCTCTCCTTACCTCTTTCCCACACACCTCTACAGCCTTGTGCCTAGCCCAAATTCTACAAAAGAAAATCCTCTCAAGATCCTTCCCCACGTCCAACGCCGTCTGGGGTTACTAAAAGGCCAAAACCAAAGGCCTTAATAGGGTTCTCAAAGAGAGGATATCAAAAGGTAAGGATCCCCTTTCATTTTCAAGTGTGTTGTCTTTAATTTCCTTCTTTTCTTATACCCTCTTCCCCTTCCCTTATCCAAAAGGCATGAAAGCTCTAGAATATCATATATTTTTTATGTTAATCATGTTTGTGTAAAAATTCAAGCATCATTCTTCTTCTCCTCTCCCTCACGTTCTAAAATTAAAACATCATCTGTAATCGACATTGTGGATAAGGTGTTTTCAATTTATTTTATCATCTTTGTTTCTGGTCATGAAACCATTTATGTTATGGTTGAACCCGATTATTATGTATGTTATATATCCTATTTATGGTTCTTTAATCCTTATACATTCATGATATCAAATAATAATACAAAACAAGTTAATTATGTGTAAAATCGCTAAAATTAATTCAAGCGTTTATCATTAATGTCTTATGTCATGGTTCTATTTTACTCCAATTAACCAAATTAATTTTGTAACCTTCTGGATTTACACTAATTCTATATAACATCAATTCTAGATAACTAATTGCATCTTACATTTTATCCGAACATAAATACAAGTGAACTTATCATTAAAACCAAGGAAATAAACAGACCCAAACCATGAAATTGAACCTTATAATCAATCACAATGGGTATGAATGAAATTAAAAATGTTATACTAAATATTATAAATGTATATAAGGTTCTGGAACTATTTATTAATAAACCTAATTTGACTATTCAGGTCATTAATATCAAGTGGAGAACACCAACATACTTAAGGTAAGGGATCCTCCCCTTTTCACTCTTAATCAAGATTGTTCTCTATGCTATGGTTTTTTGTGTAATACCAAGTGATGGGGTATTTTTATACACCTTCCCCATACTGACCTAATGATTTATATGTGATTAAAAACACCTTTTATCTCTCATCAGTCCCTCTTAGGTACACCCGACACCATGCCATTAAAATCGTAACAATTTCTACCTGAACCTTCATTGTTCTTTCAGGTTGCTTTATCTTTCATTCAAAATGGTGTTATCTTATCTATGTGAGTCTTATTACTACTGTTTAGTTTTAAAAAATTCTTATATAAATAGCATTTCATCACATTCATTCGAGGATATACATGATTTTGAAAGATTTCATCCTTTGAGCTTTCTGATAAGCCATCCTGTTTTAAGGGGACTTCCCAAATTTTTACCCATATTTCTAGTGCTCTATATCCTATTTTTTAAAACACCATTTTATTTATAAAATCATTATTTTTATTATTAAAACCTTCTTGGTTCAATTCTGGTTTTATATAAATGAATTTCCTCTTTTCTATTTGAAAATTTCTAGAGTGTTTTCCTTAAAACCGCACAAATAGTTTTTAATGCTAATATATCTAAAATATATTTTTATAGGTTTTCACTCATATTTGACACCACAAACCATTTTATATTCCAATTTTACCATATTAATTTCCAATTATGTTCTAGTCCCTTCCTTTCATGGACACTTTCGAGATATTCCCAATGGATATGGTTTATGTCATGATTGTGGTACCCAATTCTTTCCATGGGTAACCTTATGTTCATGTATGGTTGATTATGTATAATTATTTATGTGGAATTATTATTTATGTGGAAATAATATTGATGAATATTTTGATATGGGTGCACCCATATAGCGCTCTAATGCATTTGGTAAGGATAAGTCTCATGAGATGCGATGTGAAACGGGATTGGCGGTTAGCCTTGACCTATACTGAAATGGGAAATGGGATTGGGGGTTAGCCTTGACCCATACTAAAGATATGATTTATGATTCTACCACATTTATATGATTTCATTTTTATATGATCCCATGTTTATAATAAATGATTTCATAAGTTTCATGCTTTGGATATCATTATGTCATGCCTCTTACCTCATGTGCTTGAGATGTATCCTTATGTTTATTCCCTTACTGGGCAATTTTAGCTCATCCCTTTGTCAATGTATTCCCCAGGGTACCCTATGAAGATTTAAGAGATCCAATTTAGTTAGAATCTCTTTATAGAGATTAAATAAAGAAGTTTTCTTCCCCATGTTTTATGTTATATGTACCTTGTCTTCCAAGACACTGGACTTAACGATCCTTGCCTTGTACTCAGATGATTAATTATGATTAAAATAATGTAAAAGGATTGGTCCACTATAATATGCGTATAAATTAAATTAAATTAATGAATATAGTGGACCTAGAGGTAGGGTTACATCGATCATCATAAGTTCAGATTTGTTACACTAATAATATTTTTTTATGAGATGTTTCCTTTCAAAAATGTTTTCAGGGGGTGAAAAAGCAGGTCTAGATCATGGGCGACTCATAATGAGTCCTTGATAGAACCAAATTACGATGTTTTATTTTTATATTAAACAAAATTTTATTCACATTAATTTATTTAAATTTTAAATATTGAATTTTATTATGTTTTGTTGTTGGGTTCATGAAATATTGGAATACAATATCAAAACTATAAAGTTAATCATAAAAAATATGTTTTGTGAAAAAGTTAAACTCATGGACCAATCTCAGAGATCAAAACTAATAAAAAATATGAAAAAAATTGTTGAAACTATTAGACATTTATGATTTAAATCATAATTAATTCACTTTTAGGTAAACATGTTCAAAAAGGTGAGTTGAAAGAAATATGCGTTAAAAACAAGAAATATGGGAAAATACCCCATGTGTCACTGTGTGATATATCTTTCCATGCCATGAAACTCATTAAAATAACCCACAAATATTTTAAGGTGTAAAGACAAACCAAAAATGGTTTGGACCCACAACATCCACATAATAAAATCTACTTTTATGACGTAAAACCGTAAGAAGGGACCTAAGAATGAACCGTTTTAAAAAAATTAATACCAATACCACTTTGGAGACCTTATTATTTCTTAAGTTGACACACGACACATTTATGATGCATTTATGGTAATTTCAGTTACCTTTTATTATAAAAATATAGTCCTAGGGTGGATTAGAAAAGAATCGGTTCATAAGGGGGTTTTCATTATGAAATAGTGATACTGATGCTTTAGGTTTTCGTTTTTGTTATTGTTTCCATTTCATTTCAATGTAATTAATCTGAATATTATAATAAAGTATTCAATTTTTTCATCCAATACAAATTTATTTATCCAATCTCGTATCTCGATATCTTTAAAAATTCCACCATGAACTCATATATTTGGAATGAAGATCAGCTGAACTAAGGCATGACCTTAGGGGAGGTTCCAGGGTGTTCCTAATTATTGTAATTAAAATTATTAATTTTTGGATATCATTTTTTGGAATGGTAGAGAAGTGGATGGTTGCGATTATCATGCACTGCAACATAGATTTAAAATTATTCACTTTTCATTTATTTACAACATTCCCATCCCTTATCTTTGGTTAACTCTTCATATGATAGAGTAGAAATATTACACTTGGTAGAGGTGTCATCCAACATGGTTATTAGTGGAGGTGGGTTTTTGTATGCTAAATCGGATTCCTATCCATGATAAAATTCCACATTAAATAAATAATATAATGTAAATTCATTTATATTGTTTCAAAGAATAAATTATTATAGTAAATTTAAACAATGAATTAATAATTAAATAACCCACATAACTAAACCATAGGACACATGCCATTATTTCTAACCCCATTATGGATTCATTTTCTTCTTCATTTTAGTTTAATATTTTCATTCCACATTTTCCAAAATAAAAATCCACAAATTCATCCATTTACAAATTTATAAAATCTCAAAACTAGTAGAATAAGTAAATTATAATTATTGATTAAATCGCTAAATGGTATTAAATTGAAATGACCCTCGTCAGACATTCTACATTAGTAAGAAAATAAATGTTTATTTTTTGTCTCCCTAAGATGGGTGAATAAAAACATTCTATAAAAAACATTGGGAAAAAAGATAAATCATGGAAAGTACAACATTTGACATAAAGTGAAATTTATGATCACATCATGAAACTCCTAAAAATCACCCACAAAATTTTTTGGGTGTAATTACAAGTCATAAATTGATCAACCCGACTATATTCACAATGTAGAAAACCCTTTTATGATTTAAAACCTTTTTATGGGACCCAAAAAATGAATGGTTTGTTGAAATTTATATTTTATAACCCTTTGAATACCGCATTAGGACTTGAATTATCTGAGACTCATTTATGAAATATTTATGGTGCATAGAATTCCTATTGAGGCCTTTAAATTTAAGACATGGATTTCTTGGAAATGAATTGGTTCCTACTGATATTCTATAATGTTATAGAATATGGATATTATTACTTTAGTTTTTATTTTTTGTTTTTGTTTTCAATTTATTTTCCATGTAACACATCATTGTATCTTAATTATGTGTTCCTCTTCCATCTACCAATCCCAATTTATTTCTATAATCCCATATCTTTCTCTCATCCCTCATTGTACCATAAACTATTATTCTCAAAATTATGAGTGAAAAACCGGAGGATTGTCCATGTTGGACGTTTCATAAAAATACTATTTATTTTTATTTAAATAATTAATGATTCAATCCGTTTTTGGTGAAGAAGAGAGAAGTTCACGACTGTGGTGGTTATCCTCCATGAAACATATCTCAAATTAACCCCTTGTTTGATTTACATTTTTTAATCACTTCTCCTGGGTAAACGATTCATATGATTTAGTTTTGGATTCATGAATCGATGAAATAGCATATGGTTGAGAAGTGTAATTTATAGATTTAACTATTGGTTAAGGTGTTATCCGACATGGATATTGGTGGAGGTGGGGTTTTCTATACTAAAGTAGTATCCTAGGAATGATAAAATTCAACACTCAATAAATTATTGAAAATTAATTCATTTATGAGGATTCAAAAAATGAATTATAAAATTGAATTTAAATAATGAATGAATAATAATGAAGCCCACGTAACAAAACAATAAATACAATACCTTTCTCTAAGACTAAACTCTTTCTGCATTTGCATATTCATTTGAGTTTAATATTGTTATTCTTTGTTTTCCAAAATCATATTAAAAATCGTTATTTCACTTATAAAATAATAAAAATAAAAAATATGTTAGCATAATTGAATTGAAATTAGTGATTAAACAACTTCCAAGATCCTTAAGTGAGATGACCCTAGTAAACCATTATGCTTCACTAAGAAAGTTAAATTTTTTTGTACCTCACTATGATAGGCTCATAAAAACTAGTTACATTTCTATGGACATGATTTTTATTTCTTTCACTTTTATCAGTTTTGACATTTTCCAAATAATTTTTATTAAAAAATTCCATTTTACATGACATATTTAGATTCAGTTTATTATTCATGGGTATATTACTTATAGGTGATATAACAATAATATGAAGATGATTAGTACAATAGAGATCTGATTGAAGCAGATAGAGATGACACATAACAACTAAACAGAAAAGTCTAAAGGGTGTTTGGATATCTTCATTCATTTTGGAGAAACATAAACATAAACTCAAGGAAAACCCTAATCTAGTGGTGAATGATATTTCATAACCCATAGTTGAATTTGAATAACCTGAGGTGGTAAATGTGTGAACACATGATGATTCATTCCACCTACCACATCCATTTTTAGATGAGTTTTATAAAGAATAAATTCTTAATAATATTTGGATTATAGATAATTTTTTTGATAACCTGTGGAATGGATATGATATACAATATAATCTCCCAATACCATAAAATATTAAAGATAAAACATAATTCCATCTCTCACTAGCATTGTAAGATCACGACAACACCCAAGTTGTAGAATTTTATGAAATACTATTGGAGCCTAACTACATTCCTCCACCTATTACAACTAAACTACATTAAGAACTTTCCGTTGAATAATAAATTAAGAATTAAAAAAATCAAGGACACAATATATAGTTAAAATATATTTAAATTAATTTATCTTTATATAAATAGGGTATCCCTCCATGCTATTAAAATTTTACAAACACTGATTAATCATATTTTCCCTTTGAGAAACCTGATGAATAAAACATTTCACAAGATTAGGAACACATGGATCTTCATAAAGAAATTTAGAACCTATTAGAGGTAACCCATAAATATATCAAATTGGTTATTCCTAAAAAACCAAAGACTAACGTTGTATACACCAAATGGTATGATTTTTCTTTTACTTACTAATATTTGTGATTTATTCAAATAAATTTTAATTATAACTTTCCCTTTGATTATTATTTTAAATTAATAAAATTTTATTAGCATTGAAAAATGAATAAATGTTTTCAAAATTAGAGACCAACAAATTATTGGATCAATAAATCATCCTACACCCTCTATGAAATATGTATATCATTATAATTTGGACATATCCAGTGTAATTTATCTACGAATTCTTCCACAACTAGGAAGTATAAATTCATGCTAAAAAGTGAAATATTTGGTTGTTAAAATCAAATATATTCCACCCACCATCAAAATATATATTAAATTTGATACGTCAAATCCGTGGGTAGTAAAAATCCCAATCCAACATGGTTGATTATGATAAGAATTATCCTCTATTTTTTGAGAACATATATTTTAGTTGATTTATTTATCATGTTTTAGTTTAGTAATATATTATGATGAAACTATATTTCCATCTATCATTTTTTATATTATTTTTACACGGTGCTTATACATATAAGAGTTTTTTATTTTATATGTTCATAATATTGATGACACAAAGAAGCAGAAGAAAAAAATGTGGTTGTTATTATGTAATTTATGATATAAAAGGGATATTACTCCATAAAATAGGGATTATGTCATTAATATGATACAGAAGAAAAATACACAAATAAAACATAAAAAACTAACATAGACTATCAAAACAATGTAAGTGTGAGATTAAATCCTTTATTTTATTTTACCCCATCAATTTTTTAATATTGTTTTCAGGTTTAAAAGAAAAATCTCATTTCCCCACAGTGATCCCTTGTATTATAGATTTTATCTAAAATACATAGAAAATTCAAAGGATAATAAAATTTCTTTTTTTATATTTCATTATTGAGATAACTAGATGTGTAAAATTTTAATTAAATTATTAGTGTTATGATATATTGAATAAATATAACAAATAATGATTTTTGTAAATAACTTGATAGTTTTAGATGATATTGTTCTTAAGTTTAGCTGGTTTTGAATATCTAAATTTGATATGGATTGTTTTATTATTTTTGTGCATTTCCATGTGTAATTGTCCCAAAATTGAATGTTTTTATTCCTGAGAATATTTTTGAATCGAGAATTTCCAATTATTTTCAATAATACATTTCTTGAGAGATGAGATAATATTCTATTTAAGATATTTTGGACATCTTGTCGAGGATATGACTATACTAAATAATTTTAATGTGATTTAAGAAATTTTATTTTTTACCCTTTATCTTTATACACACCTTAACATCAATATTTTCCCCCCATATAATCCATTAATGAACTTATTAGTAAATCGACCGTGTCATAATCCTAGTATAACCATTCCAACACTACACATAGTATAATGCATGAATTTCCAAAAATAAGTGTGGAAGAGAGGTTTTCTATTGTGAATGGGGATATAATTCATTAATGATATTTGGGCGTTTTCATGATATTTTGAGAGAGTCCTCGTTTTCATTATACAATATTCAACTCTCTTTCTTAAAAAAGAAAAAATGAAAAAAAATAATGAAATGAGTTGTCTTATTTTTAGATCAAAAATCACCATATCATGACTGACAATATTATAATTTTATGTTGTTCGGTGGAGGATATTCCAGTATTCTAAAGAATAATTTTTTAAAAAGAAAAAATATAACAATGAAATGAAAATGTAAAACCAATATAGGGTGATTTAGTCATTATGTTTACATTTACAATGTTATTACATTTATAATTTGGTATATTAGGAGATGACATATTTATCAATTTATAAGTTTTTTTTGTTGAGTCTATCTTTTTATATCTTGTTGTATAATAAATATTAAAACCTCATTTTTGGATTTATTTTATTAATTACATACCTATCAAAATCCTTAATGATGTTTAATACTTAATTCAATAACAAAATGACAATTTTTATTTCTATATTTACAAGGTTGGGATGTTAGATGCATTGTAATTCTATGGTATGTGACATGTACTTGAGGTATAAGCACAACTTAATGAAATTTATTACATTGATAGATGAGTAAAAATAATTCAATCTGAGGTAAATTTAAATGTCAAATGAAAATTAATGATGAATTAGAAAATAATGGTTGAATGAAGGATATAGATTCTTATTTTTAAAGAGTACAAATTAAGTGCAAGATTGGATTTGTTTCTTTTAAAAGTGAGTAGTTATTGGAATTCATTTGTGTGAAATATGATACTTTATTTTCCAATGAAAAATATTTGATTATATTGATTTTAAAATTTTATAATTTGATGATTGAAATGATTTTAACAATGTTGAGGATACATTCTTGAGGAAGATAATGTTTTAGGTGTGTGGTAATTGAAAAAACAAAATTATACATATTATTTTTAATATGAAATAAAATCTATATCAAATTTTATTGATTCAATGTGATGGTATTTAATTATTTTTATATTTTCTTATAGGATATAGGAAACGTGTGAAAATGATACTAAAAGTGAGGAATTATTCATAAAAATGATGTTTAAAAATAAAGGGATTGTTAAAGTCCAATCCAGGATCTCAAAACTAAGGAACCAAGTGAAAACATTGTTGAATCTACTGGATATTGATGGTTAGAGCATAAATTAGTCACTTATTATGTAAACAAGTTCGTAATGTAATACCAAAAGAAATAGAACATAAAAAATGGGAATTTTGGAAAATACCACATGTGTCATGGTGTGACCTATATGGTCATGCCATTAAACTTGTATAAATCACCTAAAAATGTTTTATGGTGTACATATAAGTTGTAAATGGTTTATACATTAATAATTAACATTTTAAAAACACCTTTTACAAATTATAACCTTCATACGGTACCATAAATGATTGGGCTAATGAAATTAATAACTGAGACCCCGTTGAATACTCTAATACCAGATTTGACAAGAGACTCGTTTATGATTAATTTATGGTGTTTGAGGTTGATTTTCAAGATTATAAATACTTGACTAGGGTGTAATATAAAGGAATCATTTCCTTTGGATCTTCTTCTATGATTTCAGAATAGGTATAATACTACTTTATGTTTTCTTTTCTATTTTTTATTTTTAATTCCAATTCAATATGACACATATTAATATTAAAATATAGTATTCCACTTTTATCTTCCAAACCCAATTTATTTCTCCAATCCAATATCTTTCCATCTTCCCTATTTCGGGAATGGACTCTTAGACATGAGATGATTGGTGACTAAAGTGAGGCTTGTCCTTAGGGGTGGGGGTGTTGAATTCTTAATTATTTCTCCTTAACATCATAATATTTGAATCATAATTATTTTTAATGATAGATTAGGGCATGGTTTTGGTGGTCATCAACCATGTCATGGATTTCAAAATCTTCACAATTATTTTATTTACTTATTTTTTCAACCTTATGTTTCATTAATTCTTCATATGTTATTGATTATAATACCAAGAAGGATGAAATACAATATAGTGGATATACTACTTTTTGGAATTTCACTCTCGGTCGAGGTGTTATCTTACAAAACTATTCCAGGAGGTGGGTTTGGGTTTCTAAAAAGGTTTAAAAGGAATTATGAAATTCTACATTCAATAAATTGAAGAAAATAAATTCATTTTGAGGTATTTTAAAATTAATTATCAAATTAATGTTAAAAAAAATTAATAATTAATTAACATGTGTAACCAATCCCTAAGACTAGGTTCTTACATTCCGACATGCATTCTTTCACCATTTCCATCTCCATTTTAGTTTAATATTTTTATTCCATATTTTCAAAAAAAAATCAGTTCTTTTTAAAAATAATAAGTAATAAAAAAATAGTAGAATATGTGAATTTGAACGAGTTATGGATCCATTGTAAGGCTTCTCAAGTGAGATGACACTGGTTAACCACTCTAACTCACTAGGAAAACAAAATTTTCATTTGTACCTCCATATGATAGGCACGTCAGTTCTAAATATTGATATTATATTTTCATATCCCGGGGTAGTGTATTATGCATTATGGGGTAGTTATTGAATTATTTGCCCAATTTTCGATAGGTGTGATGATTTGGAAAGTCATTTATGATGTGGAAAAATCCCTTGAGAATTTATTAGAGTCTTAGAGTGTTCCACGAGTGGGTATGTCCTCTATGTAAATATAAAATGCAACAAAAGGTTCTTCTCTAGTTGGTGGTCTTGATAGATATCTTATGGAAGATTTTAAATTGATCACAATGAGGGTCATGAAAACTATTCAAAGATATTGGATTTGTGATGCTAATGGACTTTGTGAAAGAAATCGTAATTAGAACCCTAGGTCAAGGGACCAAGCTATGATATGGGATTTCAATGAACTTTTAGACTGGCCTATTGAGGCAAGATTTTGATAGATCCTATTCATGGTGATAAAATTGTATGGTATTGTATGTGGCTTTTTTCCAGTGTGAAAAGATCGAGATGGGACTGAGGGACCCTAGTGGATGTCCTTATGGGTGAGATGTGCATGATTATTGGTTTGATGTGATATTTTTATGTTATTGAGATGGTATTGAGGGGATTATAATACAATAATAGATATATGATGAGACATTATTTGAGATATATAGCGCGAGATTGAGTGATGAACATCTTGGTTGGGTGGTTGATTTTTATGGGGTGTTACACTATTCCATTTTTTTATAATATATGATTCTATATTAAAGAGTAAGTGTGAAACTAAGTTCTTGATATTGTGTTATATGTTTCTGGGGTAGGGGTGGACTATTCCTAAGAGTTCCCGATGATGATACATGTGTTTAAAAGGTAGGGAGTGTGTATCACCAATGTTTTGATGATATAATATATGATTCCAGGATGATGAGGTTTTTAGCCAAGGTTTTTGATGATATATGATATGATTCAATAGTAGGGAGAGTATTCCACTAGGTTTCTGAAGATAGGTTATGTTATTATAGAATGAGGAATCATTCTCGTTATTTGATATATGATTCATCGGTGGGGAACCATTTCTTCATGATGAGAAGATTCTATGTAGGGGTTTTGATCCCCTGAGTGGATGGTTTATAACCATTATTAGTAGAGGATTATACCCCCCCCCCCCCGAAGTAGGAATATGTGTTAATTGGTTCAAATGTGGGGATACACCCCAATTATATACTGTATGATTATAGAAATTATTTTTATTCCTCCCGATGACACTATAAAGACTAATTCATGGGTGGGACACCCCCTTATTGATATGCATTATGGTTTGAGAAATCTAAAACTTACCCAAGAAGATATAAATAATCTTGGGTTCCAACATATTACTTTAGTATTTATGATGATTACTTATTATGCATCAATAATTGATTAATTATTTTGAGAATATTAGATTTACATGCACTGTAGTTGTTGGTTATGTTAGAGTCAGCATTGGTAATGTCCAATAGTGTTTTATTCATACCTTGATCGTGTGACCCTAACACATTGGTACATGAGAATACCTCATGATTTAATTTAAAGGTAAGTTATAGAACCAATATTGGTAGTTAGAGTATGATATCATGGATAGAGTCCGGACAACGGACCATGTGTTGGACTCAAGAACACGTTGTGGTTTTATTTTAGTTATTTATTTTTAGTCTATAGTGTGTATGATCTGATAATGTTAGATCAGATGATGCCTTACTGATTTTTCTTCCATTTAGATAGTGAATTTTATTATAACATGTGATGAATTATGTATTTTTGGTTTCATCAAACATGATGTTTATTTATTATTTTTTACCTTGTGATGATTTGTAGTAAAATATTTCTACCATTGGATTACTCTGATATGAGGGTATATTTTCCCAACGTAACCCATAAGACATTAATTACTAGTCAAAAACCTTTAGAATACAAGGAGGTGTACTTGATATCATATAATGACATCTCCAATTACTGTAGAGTGAACCATGATAGGGATGTTACAACATGAATATCCATGATTGGTATGCTAAATGATAAAGGATTTATGTTATCAGTTGCAAAATCATGTCAACGATGCTTAAGAGATGTGAGGGATTACAGGTTGGGTGAGAATTCCAACCATGTATGTATTTTATTGTTATTGGATAAACCATGTTAAGGGTTAGACATTACACCAATCATGGGAATATTGTGATGGGGGTTTGGAAGTCATGACAAACATCCCCCTATGTGATAGGACCTAATAGGTTTTTTGGATATGAATTGACAATGGTTGAAAAACATGGATGTGTGAATTGTTATAGAATAGATGTTGTGATTTGGGTAAGGATATATTTCTAAACATGGATGGGATTGAGGGATGAGTTTGGTATCATAAAAAATTTTAATTGATATATATTTTTGATTTTTGTTCCTATCAACTGTGGATGATGGATGACTGTGGGTTGATGTGAGTTTTTGGTTTGGAAATAATAACAACATTGAGACTTGGACAAGCATGTGATATGGGTTGAAAAGGATGCATCATGAGGTTATATTGATAATTGGGGTTGGAATTTATATCTTATAAGTATTTTTGGTATGGATTAATATTTTGATATAGGTTATATGTGATGACTCTTGAGATGGATGTGAAATTTTGGGTTAAATGTGATTTATTCCAGACATTTTGATTTCGGTTGGATATGATTCCTTCTTGGGATAATGGTTGTTTAAGATGAGAGTTTTCTTAAAATGTGACATATATCAGGAAATCATTCTTATTTTTTTATCCTTGTAACATGTTTGAGGACAACACAGAACTCGAAAAATATGTATGGTTTCTCTTGGGTGGCTTCAACAACACTTGTGATTATGTCAATTGTTTTATTATTATTTATTTTAATGTATTGCAACCATATCATGTTATATACGATTTTTTCAAACTATTTCCCTTTTATTAAATGAATTTTTAATTTCATTTACCAGAATATTAATAAATATCTTATCATAAGACCATTTGTTTCTATGTAACATTAATGTGATAATGTCTGCATAGTGTTTTTTCAGAAAAAGGTAGTAGAAGTTATATTCTATAATGAGAAACATTAAGTGTTATAAAGATATTAATAATCATATATCCTATTGTTTAGATAACATCTATATATAGGTACATATTATATGTTTTATAAATAGGTGTTCGAGGATAATAAGATATTGAGTCTACCTCTTTTGAATTTTACACATGGTAATCTATAAGAAGGGAGGTTATGAGGAAAAACCCTCTAATATACATTCCACTTGATATAAATTCCATAGTACATTACTATATTTGAACATGTATGGTTTTCACTGTACATGAGATTATTATTATATTATACAATGTCATTCATACTTTGATATATAGAATAAATCTGTGATGACAGATTCTTGCTAAGAGGTAGTATACGTAGGGTTCATTTAAAGTGACATCACATTAATTTAATAATTCAAGAATGGATTTATTTATTTAAGGATAGAGAAAAAATATATCTATATACTTATGATGGAAATTGAACTATGAAATTAAATCTATACACAAAATAGTTCATGGGAGAGTTTATTTAAAAAATTCTAAGAAAAGAATTACAAGAATATTGAGTAATGATAGAAGTATTAATCCCTACTGTTGAGATATTGGGACAATTAGATTATATTACTCTTCATAATTTATTAGAAGGATGTTTTATTTATGATGAAATAATTTCTCTATTGTTTCCGTGAAGTGTTGTTGGATAATAATCTTTAATTTTAGACAACTTCACTAAAGTGGCCTCGATGGCCATTCACTAAGTGTATCCATAATATCATTAAATTATATTTCATTTAGAATTATCAATAAATATTATTAGAAAATCAGGGAATAATTATTATTGTATTATCATCAATCACATATATCGAATCACAAAATATTCTTGTTTATAATATGTAGTTTGTTTTTTGCTCTTTCATATTATTTAAATTGTAATATATATATAAATATTCATTAAAAAATTTAGTGAATAGATTAATATATAATTATTTAATTATTTTTTTCAATATTAAAATATATATATATTTATGTGTTTTGTTATTATAAAATTTAATTATTTTTTAATAATAAATATTTATTTAAATAAATATATTATTATTCGAGGTTCAATATATTCCAAGTAGGGTTTTTGTGGCATGTTAAGGGAAAAATGGATATGGTATATTTTATTAAATATATTTGAAAAATATATTGACTTATATATTTATCAAATAATGTTTAAATTTATGAATTTCAAGTTGTATAATAATAATATTATTATTATTATAAGACATGAGCAACAACACTGATAGAATATTTCTTAAAGTGATGTTATGAAATTATCAAATATTAATCCTATGTATACATTCCAATTTATATAATTTTAGAATATATAGTTGTTGTTCACAACAATGAGACTCCAAAAATCTTCTTAATCCCTAGAGAGAGATCCTTCTTCCACCCTGTCAAGAATAAGAGAGAATAAGAGAAAAATCATGTTATGATTAGTGAAAATGACATGAAGCACTCAGTTCATCCGTGTTGGAACCCAAAATACCAAGAACATTGTCTTGGATAATTTTAGATAATATGTGGATATTACTAGAGGAATCATCTCCAATATAAATTGATGTTGTGAAAAGATATATAACTAAATTGACCAATAATGAAAATTACCATGTTGAATGTAATTCTTGTTTTAAAATAATATTTAACTAAATGTGAAAGATTATATATAGGTGATTATAGGGATTACCATTTTCTTATTATTTATATATACTTCATTGAAATTAATGAGAAACTATTTTTTTCACCGACCTACTACTTATAGGACAACCTAGTTCTTTCAAGTGGTATAAAATTGATCACAACATAATTTATTTTTTGTTTGATAAATTTCTATGTTTGATTCTTTTCTTTTCATTTTGAGGAACTCATTCTTAATATAAAGTAACATTTAAATTTTTTTCAAATCCACTTTATAATGATTAGGATAAATACACAAGAATAACGTAGAGTGATACCATTAGGAGTTTCCAAGACTATTGATTACATGACAATAATAAACAACATATAATATAAAATTAATGGAAATGTACTCTTGGACAACGACACAAGGCTAGGGACACAATAATTGTGAAACACTATGGGGTAAGGTATTTTGTTTAATTAAATGTTTTGTATTATCCCCTAGGAAAAAATTTGGACAGAAAGTGAATACATGGTGTGTAACGAGAATGCATTTCATGTAATCCCAAACAAAATTGACCTCATGTAAATCCCAGTAATCCATGTGGTCAACTACGTGGTGTAATTACATGCTACACATTGACTACCAGCCGAGAGACATGGATAAAATTGAATTTCACAACATGTTTCAATATTTATATTCTATGTAACACACAATAGCTTAGGCAATGCACACATTGATATTTTAGGCATGTCATGTGGGTTACCAAAAATAGATCACATGACCTGTATTTTTCTTTACATTCCTTGCAACATGTTCCAAATCACTCAGGGTACAAACCAAGAAAGGCATGTCTTATAGGTAAATATATAGATAATTAGAGCAAGAAATATTATAAATGGTGTGTAGCATGCTAGACACATTGTGTGACCTGTTTTAATGCACACCAAGTACACACATGGTGATTTTTTACATTTTATGTGGATATAAATGATTAGTAATTATTATCCACATATATTATATAAATACATGATGTGTAATGGTATTCATACATTCTATATAATTCATTGACATTTATATAGGTACATACTATATATATTTATTTAATTCCTTGTGGTCATAAACATTTTGAAGAATATGTGGCTTGACTAGTGAAACAACACACCATATATTCCATTACACGTCATAAAAGAATACTTTCTATGAATGTATAATATTCAAAATATGGAACATACATAAAGTGATTCTCATGATATGCTAAGTGATATAACACATTTTTTAAGTAGATGGAACATTCCATGTTGCATCTATAATACATGTTCTGTATATATTAAATTCCAATAACAAATTTAATATGATATAGAAAGGTATATAATAAATTTAAATTAAAGAAAAATTTATCTAATTTATCTTAAATAATATTGGATGGGAATATGAAGACCAATTTGGATAGTATATTATGATAAATAAATAAATAAATAACTATGAAATAATTAATTTTATTAAATTTATATTAATACGAGCAAATTTAAATGAATGTCAGAAAGTCTAAATGTGTTTTAATTATTTGTTTTCATTGATCATGGGATTTATCCACCAATGTTTTTGTTAGGTTAATTTATTTTAATTTTCAATTTCATAAGGTTTTATGAGATAAATTTTCTATTAAATTAAATATTATTATCTATTAATATTATATACCATATTATTATATAAGGTCCTAGGTTTTCAAATTATTATTTTATAAAACCATAAACACCAATTTCCTATAAACCACGAGGGAGTAAAACTTCTTAATAGATGGAGATCCCATTTAGGGTAAATAATTTATGACCTGATCTAAGGTGAAAAAATCAAGGAGATACATTGGTTAATAGTAGAACACTACAACAAGATTATGGAATATCATAGTTAGTTAAATCCTCTATTTTAAAGGTTGGTTTAACTTTTCTTTATAAATCAAACAGTAGAAAATATATCATATCCTATCACATACTGATTTTATTTTAAAATTCATTTCTATTTATTTATTTATTTGATACATGGTTTATTAATATGGCTAAAAATAATTAAATAAAGTAAAAAAAATTAACAAGTATAATAAAATTAATTGAAATGAAATTATCATGTATGAATTATTTTATTGATAATGGATTATTATTTATGTAATATATATGTATATATATAAATAATATTAACACGAATATAAATAATAAAATAAATAGTATTTACACATAAGATAATGAAAAATCATAAAATAAAACAATATCAATAATCACCTCAATTACATAAGTTATAATGAACCCATAGATCAAATTACTGTTCTTACTCTCATCATGATAATTTCATTAATATGGGATTTATAATGAATGTTTTGGGTTGAAATAAAAATGTTATAATCAATATTAGTTTCCACCAGAAGACTTGATGTACCTTGGAGGCAAGAAAAGATGAAATAAATGTTTCATATTTCAGGATTGGGGATCCCACTCAATAGTTCAAGTAAGTATTAGTTAATATAGTTCTCAAGAAAAGCCTACCTAAAAACCGTTGAATAAGTTCTTAAGGTATCTCTTTAGGTTATTTAATTGGGAATATGGAACCATTCCACTAGATTATCAAAGTAATGTAACATTATGAATCCAATATTGAGGGATGATTGTATTTATTAATAGAGTTAGAGACAAATAATATTTATCCATTATGTCATAACCAATAATAAAGATATATTACTAAAATCTACATTATTTTTTATAGAAAATGGAATGTCATTTGAGTATATAACTATCCATATGATCCATCTTAGGGAATGATAATATTTATAATGATACTAACTTATAAGAATGGTATAGGATATTGTATATGTCACTATTCCAAGATTGGATGTTTTGCGTAGTAGAGTCTCTAGTTCCTACCAATCCCTCTAAGGAGGCATGCAGGGAGTTATATAACTTGTTTTAGAATCACATGGAAAATTAATTGAATGTATAATGAATTATGTTGTAATACATTACTAGTAAGATTTTTAAGCTTCATGAAGACATGAATTCATACCCCATGGTAGTTAATCTCTATTTTCTTATTGCAGAGAAAGAAAGAAAAGTGAGGTATGAAATATTTAAGGCACCCTTTACAGGCATGCTAGGAGAAGATGTTTCATCTCAACCACATATAGTTAATATGATTGGATACATTAAGAACCACAATATTTTGGGATTCATGATACTATAGGAATTGTGTACATAACTCATAAAAATCTCACTTCCTCTAAACATATTATTTTTTATTGTGAATTTTAATATGAATAACATTGTAAAGATGATCCTAGATCACTTGAATCTAATTTTCAAAACCGATAAATATATGAAGAATTAAAAAATGTACGTATATTTAAAAAGATGAAATTAAAGGAAAAAATGTATATGCCAAATTTACATTCTAAGACACCTTTACAGTAGCCTTCAAAAGGGAAAATATCTTAAGAGAGGCTAAGCAGAATGATGTAGTTTGTTTTTCATCTAAATATAAACGAAACTAGACGATGAAATATGAATCCTTAAAGGTGAAAATGTAAAATTTAAGAATTTTCATTATTTAGTGGGATATTTCATTTATATAAATTGGGTATTAGATATATCATGCAGTTCTCACAATTCTATCTAAATACTGAAACTAAGTTGGTTCTATAGGATTACAAGAGTCAAGGTGGATCATAAAGCTTCCAATGAAGATACACTAGCTACATTGGTTATAGGATACTACAATCTCACATTCTAAAATGGATTAGATTTAGTTTTAAATAATTTATATTATGTTCTATAAACAACCACGAATGTAATATACATGTCTAGTTAAACATGGATGGTTTTATTTACAAGTTTGGGGATAATTAATGGTATTTTATAATGTCAACATATTTTATGGAATGGAACATCTAAATAAAAATCCTCATTTACTAGAATATGGAAATAATGACAAAGAAATGGATAATGAATCATGTTCACATGAACTATATCACACCGAATTATGGATTCACTAAAATAGAAATTTAACTGAGAAGAATTTGGAAACATTATATAAAGAAGGATATTTATGTTCTTATATACTAATATCCTTGAATATATGTCATACATTATTACAACCAAATTTTATGTAAGATCAATTTAGTGAAAAATTTGAATGATATAAAGAGAATTTAAAATCAGTTCTTATAGATGAATTTAAAACTTTTCTAGTAGAAAATAGATGCAGATTCTCTTATATTGTAACTTTTACCAATGGGGTTTGTGGATACGAATAAATTTTCATGATGAGGTAAGAGACAAGTTACTTTTATAAATTTATGGAATATTTTAGATAATTATAAAACTATTTTAGTAAGAAAATAATTAAACTATCGTAAAATCATGTTTGTGAGTATCTTAACCATGAGTTCATTGATGGTCTAAAAGAGTTTGGGATACTATCCCAACAAAATCCTCCTTATACTCCATAGTGTAATAGTGTTTTTGATTGTCTAAAGAAAACCTTATTGGATATAGTGAGATCGATGATGATTCATTTTAATATTTCATTATCATTTTAGGGATTTTCAGTATAGGCTATAATACACATACGAACATGAATGCCAACTAAATCATAAAAAGGTTCCCATATAAGTTATGGTATAATAAGAAGTACATTTTCTCACATATTCATATATGTGGTTAAGTTTAATTCTATAGAAATTATAATCATGTGGCATTGAGTTCATCTTTTAAGAATATCACAAAGAAAAAAGTAAGATATTATATATATGATCTCTTATATTAAAAATTCATCATTGATAGACATGCCATGTTCTAAGAAATAGATTATATTTTCAATTATAATAGTTGGAGAATGATATAATTTGATGAAGTCGAGGCTCAAGATACACAAGTGATGAAAAATAAACAAATTCCATAATTCCTAGTGGAAGAAGTTTTTCTAGAGACACAGGTGTTGCATTGGAGCACTAAAGAGAGTAGAGAACTGGAGAGATTTCATTCCTAGACCCTGAGGAATGAAAAAAATTACTATTTTAAAATAAGGAATCTATATCCCATGTGTATGTAACAAAAAACTCATATGATGATAAGTGTCTTGAATATATATATTCTAAAATGGATTCCATTCATAATAATTGTGTATTTGTTTTGGTAATTCATTTAGTTCTTTTAAATTATATTAGGTGAAAATGAGCATTCAAGAAGAAACAATAATTGGATAGTAAACTTAGTAACTATAAATATTGAACAATCAACAAAGGGTTTAATAAACATCAATGAATATAATTTAATGAATCTTTTCACTCGTTATTATGATAAAATAAATTATAATTATACTTTACATGGAATCCAACTATAAAAATTCGATTTAGAAAATACATTTAAAAACTACTTTCCATAATAGAAACATTTTGGAATATGACTATAGGAAAAAAGAAGGGTTTCTGACACGAAAGAACACTAATAATTTTTTAAATATACCTATAGTTTTCAGAATGTATCATTATCATAGAAAATTTATTTTCATAAATCCATAAGAGAATTTGATTTTATAAAAAATAAATGGGAGACCTATTTCTAAAATTGGTTTTTTGGGAGTGCATTAGTTTTCCAATTAATATATACTTATGGTATATTATATACAAGAAATGATATATTATTTGAAATTTTTTCCTAGAATGGTTAAATAAATGCTTCTTTAGGAAATACATAGGTGAATTAACATATATTTTAGGGATTAAGATCCATGGAGATGAATTTATGTGGATACATCGGTTTTGTCAATGTATACACATTGACAAGGTGTTTATGAGATTCAATATGAAATAATCCAAGAGAAGTATATTTTCATTGGTACATGGTATACATATCACTATGGAAATGTGTCCTTATACACAAGAGGAGAGAGATACACAGTATAATTACATAAATATTTACTATTAGATCAATCATGTATACCATGATATATATCATGAATAATATTGAATACTCCTTCCGAATGGTATAAACGTATTAAGAAGAACCATGTGTGATATCCCTATCCTGGTTCACATTAAATAGTATCTAAACTAGGTCTCTTGGTGAACTCTAGTCTGCCTCCCTATGCAGAATAATTTTTACTAGTAGTGATGGTCTAGGGTTTTATAGTGGGGGACAATATATCCCCACAATATAGTGCAAAATGATAGAAAAAAATAACCAATGGGAATATATAGTAATAAATTAGAGTAAACATAATCAAGAAAAATTTTCCATCATATATCAAAAGATCCTAAAGATGAAAACTGTCATAAAGAATCATAGTCATTATAGGATACACCAATTGACCACCCACCTACAAGATCAAAATACACTATATTAAAATAAAATAAATTAATAATCTCTCTATTTCTATAAAAAAATCCATACCTCTTCCATTTGGAGACTCTATCCATGATATCCCGATGAACAATCCAAACATGGGCCTTTAAGGTACCTAAACATATGAACAATGATGTTTTACTCTAGTTCCTATATTCCATGACTTCTCAATAATGGTGTGAGTAAAATTTTATATATAACCAACAACATGGCCCCATAAATAACCATAAAATTTAGTTCATGCGCGTATTTTATATGCTTAGTAAAATAATAAACAAACTGAAAAAGAGTAAATGAATTACAAATATTGATACTATGGTTCTATCATGACACCCAATTGTGATCAAACATTATTTATTCAGTGTTAGAGTGTCTTTGTGTGTTCCATATAACCATGAAATAAATTATCAAGAATATAAAAAAATCATAGGAGAAAGTTAATGGAAATTCAATTGTATCAGGATCAGTGATTGGATCCTAGGAGGAACAACTACATATCCATTGGTATACTGATCACTAGAGGGACAACGCACCCCCAGATTATCTCATGTATACATTCTATTGAGGGGGGAAGTGGGACCCTCATAAAACATCTTGTATATCACATAATGAGTTAGTGTGTCCCTACCATCCACCTCATATATTAAATGTGATGGCTATATCTAAGGATTTCATCCAACAAATCCCATGTTTCTCAATACATGTCATTAGATATTTCTTCCCACTTGAATCATCTCATAAATAATTGAAACAAAGGAAATATAAAATGAAAATGTATAAATAATTCCATGTATCATAATACTTATTGGTTAGAAGTGAATGCCACCTAAATTATCTCATCATATTAATAGAAAATTGTTTGGCCTACAATCCAAACCTATATCACATAATTGATGTTGTAATTTTAAGTGCATAGCCAATAATTTCCATAACCTTAACAAGATCGCATTATAAATAGTTTTTCTAAGCTGACATCTGCAATCATCACTACCCATTTGTGAATATATCCACTAAGGTCCAATTATATATATGGTGCAACATTTTTGGTACGCCTAGTCACATCATAAACTGAACCCCCTGCATTGGTCATGTTATCTTATAAACCTATCCTAGATCCAATCCCATCACTCAAAGGGTATAATGTCCCTAATTATTATTGTAATCATATCATGAACTCATTGGCCTCATCGGTATAGTCTCATAAAGGAGTTGTCCTGAAGCACACCTATATCCCTTGTCACCATGGTCTATCTTCACACCCGATGTACCATCAATATCTATATGGTCTACCCAACAAGGTATGAATTTCACAATAGGGGAGAAATCACTACCTAGTATATCTCACTAGTTGTAGGACTTAAGGGACTACAAGTCTCACCATGGACTTCTTGGGACTCCCATCATAGTTCTATACAATCCTATTAAAAGGTGATTTCTAAATAATTATATAGTAGGCACACTATTTTATGTTTAATCCATTTAGCCTCTTTAACCTTAGGGGCCATAAGTCACAAGGAATTAATTTATAATCATAGCCTCAGCTATCCGTGGCTAAGGAATTATGTCAGTTTGCACAGATCCTTCTTGGACCTAATAACTTTATCTAATTAGAAACCATCACATTAAATAAAAAATTACATTTTGAAAATGTTCAATCATACTTATTATAGAGAGAACATATCTAATTTACATAAAACGAAATTATAATAACAAATGGGTATTCTCAAGGACCACCTACCTCAATTTCACATTTTCCATTACATTATGCCACTTGAAACCACTACCCATGCCCATACAAGTCCTTCCTGTAATTTTCTACCCACCCGATTCCCTATATCAAAAAATCCTTTTTAAATAAATATAATCATATTATAATTAATTTCAATGTAAAAAATTATAATTTAAAGAGATTAGTAATAATACATAACAACTCACTGATCCACAATTGATGGATGAAACCTCAAGCCATGAGGGTTGGCCCAATCTTTACATGCACCTACAACTAGTCCATATAATATATTTAAATTAAATATAAGAATAATAATTTATTATAACTAATTTCAAATAATCATAATTTAATAACGTTTCCCAAGGTAATCTTTCACATAGAAACAATGAACTACCACCCATAGAAGGTATATGACATACTTGAAGAACCACCCATACAAAAATGATAAATGTAAAATTACCATTCAACTACCAAAATAATTTAGTTTACATAAATTTTAATTAAAAATATTGAAAATTCATATAATGATGTACCATTAACCAAATGACACACAACAAAATGTGACCAAATTAGAATATCCAATATCTAAACCATGAAAAATCCCAATGAAGGGGGTGATTTCTTGTATGATCTCATAAAAATATTCAATAAACTGAACCAACATCACAAGAAATTTGTGACTACAAGGATAGGGAATAAATTAATGAGACGGGGGGAGATACACATCAATATTTACCATCAAAATCACATCATGTCCATCACAATTCCTTGGGGTATCAAAAAATAAGAGAGGGTTAGTTCACATGGCTCGAGTATGTAAAATAAGGGAGAAAATGGGAATGATTTTTTTTAAATCACTTGGGAAAATCTCCCCCAACCATTTTATGATAGGTAGGGCACACCATGGAATACCCCATACATGAGATATGTTGTGGTATGATCATTTTTATCCCCTATAGATCCCAACTCACTAGACACCATGACTAGGTTAATTCAATATCACCGTGGTGTATAGGGATATCCCGCTCATACCAAGGTGATATTAATAGTGTGGTGGAGACCCCTTAAATTTTTCAGACTCTAATAAGAAAAATTGTTGTAAAAACTCCCATCCAGAGTGTTTCTCCCTCCCTGTATCCCACATGAAACTCCCTTTAAGCCCGACATTCATCAAAACACATGATCCTTGGGAATTATAATATAGTGGGATACCTTGCCACCACACCCAACCAAACCACCCAAATAGGTAATTTATCCTTTACCATTTATAATTTTTGTTCCCATAGGCGCCACCATGATCATCAAAATGTCCAACGATGGTGTTTTATAGTCCGATTTACATAGGTAAAATCCTGGGAACACTGCACACTAACCCCTTGGTTGTGCCCAAATTTACCCTATAGGTATGCAGTCATTGTAGTACAGGTAGGGGTCGAATCCACAGGGACTGAAGAAGAAACCTAGAGACACTCTGATTTTGGAAGGATTTAGCTATGGAGTGGCCAACTATTTGGATTGATTTGATTTGAATAACTACTGATTTATTTTAAAGAAAATAAATTAAAACATACATTTACATATTCTAAAACAATTAATGGAGATGAGTTGATCCTAAGTTGTTACTAGGGTTATATTGGATGTATTTATCTTCTTATAATGTTTGTTTCACTAATTCAAGACATATCCACAAAATGATATAATTTTTCAAAATAATTCACCAATTTAATCCCTACACAATTCCAAGGATTATCATCAATGCACATAGAGGATCAATTTACTGATCACTCCAAATAATTGGATCGTACTAGCACTCGAAATGTGTCATTGTTAAAGTTGGCGAAGATGAAGATGAAAATAATCATCAAATTGAAATCTTTAATTAAAGAAATGATTACATAAATTTAGATCATTAAAAAACATCCAATCTACCTCATGAAAATCCCTATGACCAACCCATAATGTTATAGCCCTCCATTGATTCTATGTTCTCAACGGAAGCGAGAAGTATACTTATGAGGGTGGAATTGCAAAAGTAATAAAACAACAAAAAAACATGATCACTCCACCGTTGTGTGAAAAAAATCACAGGGTTTTGTGTGAATAAATTTACACCTTGGTTCAATGGTGTCAAGGTTATAAGAGGAAGAATAGAATAAGGGAATAAAAAGAACTTTTATTGATAAATAAGGTGATAAAAACAACATACTTGAGATGGAAAACGCTACAAGGACAATTTGGCATAATAACATTACAATGAAAACAAAGATCCAAGATCTTTCAAATTATCCACCACAACTACCTTAAATAGGAGTTTTTGAAGTCTTTGGTCTATCCCCCATCATACCATGTGCCTTTAATTAATTGTTTTGGGGAAAGGTGGGTGGAAAATTAATGGATATGTGACCTTTCAATTCTTTCCCCGAAGTGGCATCCAGCATGCATCCACCGGAAAGACGTGATGAAAGGACCTTCTAGAAGGCCGAATTGGAGTGAGTAATAGCAGACGTAAATTAATCCCCGGATGTCCGCTAATATGCTGTAAAATGTCAGCCAAAAATGCTTTGTGGATTGCGAGATATGTTTTAAATGGTGGGATGTTGTTCTAGGCCGCGAAATCTGTCCCAGAATTTCATCTTCAACTTGGTCCGCATGGAACTCCCTTAAAACCATAGAATTAGCTCTTTCCACTACTGGATTCAATGTTCGTTGTGATTTCATCTATCTCCAGTTAAATTTTGAGACTCTTTGGGCTTGTATCATGACCACTATAGTATGTTTATTAGGATAATGTCCAGCTCACTTCACCCAGAATGTTTGTTGGTTCAAGGCCCACTTTGGTGGTCTTCCAATTTGAATCATCAAGTGCTCTAAAAGCATGAATTGTTCCATAGAGCATGAGAGACCAAAAAATAAAATATGAAATTAAAAGAAAGACCATTTTTTGTTTTATGATATTTTCATTAATGTACCATGTAATAGTGCATTTATGAAGGAATTACAATCACAATGTGAAATAAAGTTCATAGAGTAAAATGCACTAAAAATGGTGTTTATGATTAATAATGCACATGAATATTATATTAAAAACAATTAATATTAGACACTTCTAGTGGCTAATCACCCCTACGCTCACTTGATCACGTAAACACCACTTTGGACTCGGTCCTCATACTATTATATCTCTTTTAGAGGTTCTAAAATTGAAGACAATAATCCAATCCCTGGTTCTCATCTCAATGTTTCTATAAAAAGAAAAAATTAAAATTCACTTGGAATTTCATATCCCATAAAAATATCCATATTTTCACTATGGTAGCCACATTGGTTTACTATAAATATTATAATCAGTACACAACGAATACAAAGGACATATTCATGCTTTTTGGTGTATAATAAACTAGTTTTGAGTGGATACATAGATTTTAGTTTCTAAATAGATTAAAACGATTCAAAATCATAATTCGGATATGTATTTTTTCACAGGGGAAGATAAGTGAGAAATAACTATTCAATATAGCTAGTGGTTGAAGATTTTATAGTTGATTTTAAGTATATTATGGATTATTATGTTTCATGGGAATCAGTTGGGATATGTAACATTATATAGGATCTTGGTGTCGTAAAAAACAATAATGATGTTATCACTCTAATTTATTATAATACCACAACATTTGATATATCTGTGGAGACTATGTGAGATCAATGGATGAATTGCATACTATGGAATTGTCGCCACTTGTGGGGTTTTTCTCAATGTTGTGATGTTACCGTAAGAAAGGTATCCTCAAAATTAAATGTGATAGACCAATTGAATAAATACTTCTATTAGTAAAAGCATGAATATCATATGGAACATAGAAGAATAATGTTTTTAGGAAATGGATCTAGTGAAATTGGGAGTCTATTGAAGATGGTTTCCTTAAACAATTTAAAATTTAAAATTTAATTACTATAATATTAATAAATATCATCTCACATAATGACCATTCTTCATCATAACGTTAATTTTATAATTTCCATAGATTATTTTTTACATAAAAAGGTACATGACTTCTATATTATAAATAGAACATTTGAATGTTATGAAAATATTCTTAATCATGTTTCCTAGGGTCTAAATAACAATTATTCAATAGTGAAAAATTTATTTTTAATATCAAGTGCTAAATTGTTATAATACATTGAGAATTATTTAATGATGTTCACAAATGGTAATCACCAAGAAGGTTGGATATGACGACAGTATTCCCAATATGAATTCCCCATGTTATATATGTCATTAGATATTCTAATAAATGGATGTGTGTATTGGTCTATAGAATTAAAAAATTTATTAATGTATATTAGGAATCATGTACTTTGATATATGGATGAAAATCAAGATGAAATATTATTACATAAAGACAGAATATATTTGGTGCATCATAATCGATATTAAATTAATTGAATTAGTCAAGTGTAGATTTGACACTTTGAGTAAATTTATGAATATATATATCTAATGCATTGATTTAAATAAAACTATATGCTTATATACATGACAAAGGTAGTTAATTAAATAGTTCATTTTAGAAAATCAAATAAGAATAAGTCATGTAAATAAGGTGATGGAACAAGTGTAAACCCTGATTGATGAGATATCATTTTAAAGGGAATATATTATATATTTTTATTTATAGGAAGGTTTTTTTCATTGAGACATTAACTTGATTCCTTATTGGTGCCTTGAATTTTTTCTAGATTCTAATCATGATATCAAAGTATGTTTCCCTAATTCAATTGAAAAATAATCCAATAAGGTCACACACTAGGTGTATCCCAAATCATTTGAGATTTTAAGAAAATTAATGTTATGAATAAATATTATTCTCAGATTTTGAAAGAATAATTACTCATGTATTTTCAATTTAATAAACTCAATATATGGATATTTGAGTTTAGAATATGTATCGTTTTTTAACTCTTATTTATTATTCTCATTGTAATAAATAAATATATATTTTCTTAAAAATTTAGTAATTATATAAAAATCTAAATATTAATTTACTAAGCTGAATTTTTAAATAAATATTTTTTCTGATTTCAGTGAACATAATATTTATTTATTTATTGAATTAATAATATTTATTAAAGTAATTTGTTTTTTATGTCTGTTTTGATATTTTTCTAGGAGGATTTTACAGCTCATTTAAGGGACCAACACAACTGATATATTTTATTTTATATCACTTAAATAAAAATTATTTATTTATTTGAAAAATTATATTTAAAAATGTTCTTGTTAAATGACATAATAATAATAATACAATTTTGGTAAGACATGGGAATTAACCTAGATAGAATATTTTGATAAAGGTCCATTGGCCATGGTAGAGAAACGGTGATTCGAGAAGGAGTTTTTTGTTTATTATCAATAATTTATTTGGTGGATCATGGTGTTCAAAAACCAATTGTGGTTTTTTATTTGAAATGGAGGTATAATAGAGGATTAATTTAATTTTTTAATATGGTGTGGTTTCTGAGTGTTTTCCAATTTTTTGGGTGTGAAATTTTTGTGATTGTTCAAAATTTAATCTGAGAGAAAAGTAATAATTCTCATGCATGCCACGTAGAGTTTCATGAAATTCATGTTTGTGAAGATAAAAAAAATTCAATGAAATAGAACTAGTTTCACACTATTTAGGTAGTTTCAAAAAAACTAGGGGATTCATGGAAGTGTAGCTATATGTACCCGGTGTATAATCCAAGTAGCAGGAACAAATCACCAACAAAGATACTATGTAAAATGAAAATTTTCATGAATGTTTTTTGGTGTGGGAATGTTTCATGATGGTTGGGGTTGGACTATAAAAACATTATAAAACCACTCATTTATTACTAAGAAATATTATATGAGGATTAAGGGATCTTCTTTTAAATAATTGAGACGTGTAAATGAGACATGAGTGAAATATCATTGGAATCATTTTACGTGAAGGATGTTTTGTAAACATACCTTAAGAAAAGTACCTTGGATGAAGAAATTTGGGAATAAGAAGTAGTTTCCACAACATTCATTGAAAAATGTTCAGGGAAGGAATTTCAAAATTCATCCTTTAGCCAACTCACCTTATCCAAGGTAGTTCTATAAGCCATATGTGTGTGAACCATAGTTTTACAAACAATAGTTTCACAAACCATAATTGATTGAAAGATAGTATTTTTGAGAAATTGAAAAATATTTTGGGGCATTATATTCAAAAAATTAAGGTGAAAATAAAATAATTGAATATTGATAATAAAGAAATGACCTTCAAGTTGATAAATGGATGAAAAAATCATATGAATAAGTGATCAAAGAGGATTCAATAGAAGTGATCATAATGAGTTAATGCACTTATCCATGAATTATATTATAAAAATAGTGTTTCTATTATGAATTTATTATATATGAAAATTTTATCCATTTAACTAGTAACGATATTTTGATTTAGGTATTGTAGATGAACACCATGGGTATTCCATTTGACTATCCATTTGTTTTAATCTTTGTAAAAAAATTCCATTATTTTATTAATAAATTTATTCAATGGAGAATATTATTATTATTATATTAGGTTTAACATGTTCATACCAAGGTGATAATTTTATCAATTAATAATGAAAATAAAACTTTTACACCCTGATTTACCCCTCTCTTTTCTAGGTGTCAAAAGATAAAATATGTCGTTTAAGGGATAAGGACTATAGTATTAAATTTATTTTCTAAAGTAAATACTCATAGATATTCTAGTTAATTTCAAAGGAGGTATACTCATTAATTGGAATAAATAATAGATTTTAATTTAATAGGAGGATATCATATCTTCAATCACTTAGGATAGAAGTTTTATCTTCTATAATTCCTAGAATTCATGTTTGAGATGCAACGAGATTATATGAGAATGAAGTTGAAATTTTTTTAAATGATAATTCTGAATCCCAAAATGATTTAACTACATATATATCATGTCTGAAATATATTATAATGATGATATTTACATTTTATAGGGATATCTGGGACAAATGATTCCAATATTTATTAAGGTGATATTATGTTGAAGATATAAAAGCTAAAATTGATACACAATAAGTTTGTTGATTTGGAAATGATTCTAGATGAAACTTATATCAGTTTTTTCAACCAAATCAATATGGTTATTGGATCTAATTTGGGGATTAGTTATTGAATTTATGATATCGATATTATAAAACAAATTATTGAAAATTACATTGCTACATAATACAAAAGTATTATCTCTTGAAAAATGGATTTTTCCATGTTTTCTCTTGATGATATTATAAGTAGTCCAATGGTTTATAAAATGAGTGTAAAGATGAAGGTAGAATCTAGTCTATCAAATATGGATATGGATTTATAATAAATCGAAATCTCTGACATTTCTATGAGTGGTGAATATGATGTGATTTAAATGATGAATTGATATCACTTCTAGAAAGAAAATTCAAAAAAATAAAGGTGAAGGATAAAAGTAAATACACCATTGGAATGATTTAGATGTTTTAATGTAGGTCACATCATTTCATGGCGCTTCGGAAAATTTTATGATGATGAAATAAAATAGAAATCATACAAAGTTCTTAGAGGAGGTTCTCTCTAAAAGGCATATTCAAACTAGGAAACAATTCATGTAAGAAATTGTATGTATAATCATTATAATAAAAGAAGAATGTGATGAAGAAGACTACTTGAAGGAATTAGAGATAGAGTTTATGGCTAATGCAAAAAATTTCAATATGTCAATAGTTGAAAGGAATGAACCTATAAAGGAAGAAGAAAGTCAAACAAAATGTGTATATGATGTAATGTAATAACCTAAGTGTGATATCAAATAGATCAATCTTAAATAAAATTAAGCGATTTATAGTCTACTCAAAGAATTTTACAAATATACATGAAGAAGATACTGACCAACTTTAAGAAGAGTTAGATAATATGTTTTCAAATAAGGTAAATTTAAGAAAAGATATATATTTCATATTAAGATTAAATATCAAAATAAAAATATATATGACAATAATGTGTTTCAAAAACTGAAAACTAAGAGTGTATAATCCCTAGAAGTTGATGTTGTTACCCTGAGAAACAAATTGGAATCATAAATTCAATAAAATGATTCATATAAGAAGCTACACTTTGGGTGGTTCACAAATGGAGGAATGATAATATTATATAAGAGAGTATATAAAGGTGTCAATAATATTTTCAATGAAAAAGAATATTATTTTTTGGTAATGGTGGAATTGCCTATAATTTTAAAATGTTAAAAGATGTGGAAACAATAATTCAAAATAAAGGGATGTAGAAGGTTGACACTATTGTTGTAAAATCTGAAACATGTTTTGTTAATAAAAATGCATCCCATATCAAAGGAAATTATAGGTAAGAAAATAGTACTCAATCCTAGAGGGTAAAAAAATAATATCCATGAATATTAATGATGTTTGAGGACATTTTTAAGAATAAAGGATTAAATATATTTCCCATTATGAAATTTAAATTCTTGGGAATTCATAGAAATACCATTTTTTTATGATGATGAGGTAAATATCTGTATAAATAGGGAAATTCTGAGAAGTTAGAAAATACTAATTAATATATATAATTGATTATAAAAAATCACTTCTTTTTTTGTATATTGTATTCTCTATTCTAATTTCTGTCATAATGCTTTTGATTCCAAGAAGAGAAGAAGTGAGGGCTATGAAATTTGAGTCCAATGTAATTGTATGATATAAAATTCAATAATATTTTATTATATAATTGATTCTCCATTTTAAAATAAGAATATGAGTAATAATATATATTACCTGTGTTTAATAGAAAGTGGATAGGCCGTCTTATTTGTCAAATAAACGAGGTATGTCTTGGAAGAAAAATAATAAAATAGATGAGGACAATATAACTACAATATCTATCATTTATAAAAAATCAACAACTGGATCCGTAATAGTGTTTTCCCATCCCACATGACTTGAAATATGAACCTTCTAATGAACATTAAAGGTATATTTTATTGAAAAACAGGTTTTAATAATGTTATCTATCTTCAAATGAATGAAAATGACAATAGATGACTGGAAGGTGATGAATTCAAGAAGTTATAAGTTCTCTATGTGGATGATCTGGAAAAAAAAATATTATAAGTATGAGTTAAATATATGACTTTATACATGAGGATAAATTCAACTAAAAGTGATTATAAATCAATGGAAATGGTGGAAACTCTCTGATGTAAGGTTAAGGGAACAACATTTACCATTACCATGTGGATTGTAATAAAATGCTTATTTATGAACAGTTTAAGAGGAGAAAAACTTGTGGAAAATTACGTTTTGACACATTAATCAAAAAATAATAGCGAATTTACCAAATATAAAGGTGGTATAAGATATTAAAAAATTAAAAAAAATCAAGAAAATACATGTAATGATTTTATATATGGGTAAAGATTCCAACATCTATATGGGAGGAAGATAAATAGAGATTCAAGTCTCATCAATATAGAATACATCATTATTTTTAAACAAATGAATATATCATAAACATATGGGGGAAAGTATTTATTTTATTGAGGTTTACAAAATAATTGAATTCATAAAGTTTATGAAATGCAAGAGGGATGTTATAAACTACATGAAGAGAAACATGTGATAAAATTAAAATGAGACAAGATTAAAATTCATGTTATTATGCTCTCACATTGTAAATGAATATATATCGATTGAATTTAAAAAACACCTTTAGATTTATATAATTAATCATGATGAGTCATTAGTTTTAAAAACAGTTTTTATTGAATCGAGGGTAAAAAAAATCATTAGCGCTCTCGAGTGTTCTCCGAGGAAACCCTAGCTGTGGCGCTCGGCCTTTGGGCAGCGGTGATGCCCCCCACCTCCTGCTGGCCTTCTCCCCTTTCACCTCCCCAGCCTCCCTTCCTGATTTTCCTCATATCTGTGTCTCCCCTAAAGTCCCTTCTCTCTTCCAGGATGCTCATTTTCTCCCGCTTTCTCTACAGGAATTCTCGGAGGCTTCATCGCTCCTTGAGTTGTCCCTCGTCACCCATTTTGGACGTCGAAGACCTTTCCTTGATAGCTTCGATAGATTTGTTAACAGTGCCTGGCCCCTGATGTCCCGCATTGTGGTTGGGCTATTGGATTCGCGTCACTTTCTTCTCCGCTTTGACAGTGCTGACGATTTGGAATCCACATGGTCCAAAGGTTTGCACGCCTGTGATGGTTCCCACTACTTTCTATTCAGATGGGGATATGAGTTCCACTGGAATCGTGACCCACCGACTGTTGTGATCTGGGTTAGTTTACCGAATCTCCCCATTCTATTCCAAAATCCAGCTATTCTTGTGATTTTGGGTAACCTCGTCGGGAGGTTCCTTGATTTCGATGAACGTTCTCGGTCCTTTGGCCACCCTATTGCTCCTCGGATCTGCGTGGAAGTTGAAGTCTCAAAGGCTCTCATGGAATCCTTCTGGATTGAGGTTGTTGTTGAATTCAGATACAAACAATCAGTGTTTTTTGAGATCTGGATAGATTTTTGTAGTTCATGTTCTCACCTAGGACACCTTGATCATGTCTATCATTAGAATTATTTTCCTCCTGGGGATGGACGTCCTACGGGTTGTGCACCCTCCAGCAATGGTGTTCCTCTTCATTTGGAGGCTCAGCCGTATATCCCTTACTCAAAGGAAAATGGTACAGTTGCAGCCACCATTTCAGAGAATACAGAAATGCCTCATGTGAATGGTCAAATCATGGATCCCTCCATTGCGAAGACAAAATCTATTCACTCTGTTATTAGGGAGTCTCGGGGGACCACTGATCCTATGTATCCCTTCCAGAGTAAGGGAAGGAGATCGAATGAAAATCCAAAGGAGGCTAATATATTTGATCAGCTAAAATAGAACCTGGGTTTACAGTTGAAGGAGCTGGGAGGAAATGAAGAACAACAGGCCCGCACTGGTTCAGATCAGTCATCTGCTACTAGGACTACAGTGGAGAAGAATAAAATCACTTAGAATGAGCATGACCGTGCTGCAGTAAAGGCTGGAAAGGAGGCCAAACCTTCTAGGAATTCAGATGGTGTCAAAGGTTGCTGATGAAGTACATATTATAGAGATTCGAGAGGATAGGGGTGTGTTGGGTCCCTTGGATCTAAACATTATCCAACCCCCATCCTCTATAAAGGATGAATCTGTAGGGGATAACAAGCGGCTCCCCACTAAGATGAGAAAGCTGTTTGGACTAAAGGCCCCAAATGAAGGCCCGAGGGTTGAGCTAAGGAACCGCTTTGATTGTCTGGTGGATCACGATCATGTAATGATGCCTGAGGAGGAAGATTCAAGTGCTGATAGCTTCACCCAATTATTAGAACACAACTGGGATCGTTTCCATGGGAAAGGTCCTCATAGCCCTAGAAGGAAGAAGGGACAAAAAGGAAAGCGCGATTCTCGAAAATGAATTGTGGTTCAGGGGAAAAAACCAAAGGGACGTAAATACTATTCTTACCTGCCAAAACCAATGGAAACCAGGTCGGCCAAGAAATATGGAATAAAGGAAAGAAAGGCCCTGCAAGACAGAGATAATGATGGTCAAAGTAGAGAACTGAAGGTAATAGACGGAGAGTTAGGGGAATTCTTGAAGCTCATTTTCCACTCCATGGAAGAAATAATTGAGAAAGACATGAGGCCCAACGCCACTATTGAGTAAATTTCTAGAATTTATGAAAGAGGGTTAAAAGTTGAGGCCACTGAGGAGCAGGAAACGTGGATCAACATGAAAGATTGAATAATTGCTCGGGGTTTCAATCAAGGAAAAATATCCCTAGAAGAATTCATCCAGACAATGGATAGGATGATCTCACATCTTGAAGAACTTCTCAAGGAGGATCCAAACACAAAGGGTAGCACTTTTCACTATGAATTATACAGTGTGGATGATTCAAAAAACCATATTCTGGTGTTTAACAATTTTTTGAGCTCCTTTAACATGTAGTGGTTTTGGTTTTTCGAATAATGGTTTCCCACTTGTCCTTAAAGTGGATTTTTTAATAAAAATCTCTATTTGGATGGTGATTAGTTTTAGAAGCAGAATATAATGGAGTAATATAATAAAAAATAATTCAGTTAATAATATAGAAAAAACATTTCTCATTGAATATGGAATCTTCTAGAACTATTGAAAGTAAATAGTGAAAATTTTAGTCTACACTAAATATTATATGGTTATTAGCCAAGTGAAATAAAGGAAACTATTTTATATGTGTAATGTAAGGAAGACCACACATAAAATGTTATTAGTATTCAGAATAGAATGTTATTTTTGAAACAAAGAAGGTAATCAGGGATAATATGAAAAATAAGTGGCATAAGGAGTTCTTCTAGATTAATAATTAAAGATAATGTACCATAAATGCTTTAGAAAGGTGATGACTAAATTTTTTTAAAGTAATTAAGTGATATTCATTAAGGAAACACAAGGGAAGAATATGTGGAATTAAACTTTCATTGATATGTATGATGTAGATGAAGAGGTTTAGAAATCTACCATGGTTTCGAAAATATCATAATATAATGAAGATTATAAGGTTGAATTGAATGGGTAGATGATTTCTATATAAATCCATCCTATGTATCAGAGGAGAAATAGGGGAACCAAAGTGAATCCATCAAATATTATCAGAGACAAAAAATCTCTTATGCAGACATGAATAATGATAAATGTGGATCATTATTCTATAATATAATGGTAGAAAAACATTCTTTGAATAAGTCTTTAAGTCTAAATCCTTGGTTAAATCCATGAATGAACAAATGTTTCAAATTGATACAAATTTAACTGGAAAACTTGTAAATAATATTGAACATCATAATGTGATCTGAAAAAGTGTATCTCCCAGAATAAATATTACGAGCATGGAAGTAGGATCCAAAAGACGTGATTTATAGATTTTAAAGGCTATAGTTAGATTGAAGGGTTTATTTTGAATAATAATTTTTATAGGGTACTTTTGTGATCTTATCTTGACCATTATATATATATATATATATATATATTTTAATCACATTCATGATTTTTTTATGGATGTGAAAACATCATTCTTGAATGGTATACATTTATAAGTGGTATATATTGAATTCCCCGGGTATTTAGGATTGGAAATGATAATAGTGTGAAGTCTCAATAAGACCATCTCTATTCTAAAGTACGAACCATGATCAGTAAATGCATGCCTATACTCATACATGAAAATTATTTAATTCTTAATAGGTTGTTTTCATCACAACATCTATGTAAATAAATTCATGGTAGAATAGTTCATCGTTTTGGTCTATGTCAATGCAATCATATTTGGTGGAGTCCGAAATAAATCTATAGATTAATTTAAAAATACAATGAGTTCAAAAATTTTAATGTTTATCACTGGTGAGATTAAATATTTTCTAGGATTGTATGAAATTTAGAATGAGAGGAACATATTTATCCCTCGATAAAAGAATGTGAAAGAGTTGATAATGAAATTTGGTCTGCCTAATTCAAAACCAATGTAAACTGTAATAGTGGTTGGAACCAAACATGAGAATAATGAATATGGGATGTTTTTAGATCCAAACATATATATGAGGACAATATAAATATTTCTATTTTGGAATGAAAAATGTTCATATGATTTATTTTCCCCATGTTTAGAATGTTTTTTCTTGAGTAATTCAAAGGAAGTCAACATCATAGAACATAAGAATATTAGGTGGAACATCTGGAGTAATATCAATTTTTAATCTATTATTTAATATTTGAAGGATAATGAGTAATTGGAATCTTCTTATATTGACTGCGATGGTGATGTAGTCGATTGAAAGTACAAAAGATGTGGTGAATTCGTTTTTGGTAAAATTAATGTTATCAGGTTATGAAAAAAATTAGAAAGTACTTCACATACCATGAAATTGGAAAAATGTATTACAAAAACCAAAAATTCACTTAGATTTTATGTATTAAGAAACAATTGTATGATATTAGTGAATATTCACAATAATATATGAAGATCTTCTATGATAATTAATGTCCAATAGACCTCATGAAAACATTTATACTACAATGTCAAATGAAACATGTTGAGATTACGTATCACTTTATAAAGGAAATAATGGATCTGATAATAGTCAAAGTGGAATATTTTTGAACAAATTAATAACTTAAAGATATCTTGACAAAGCTCTTGGACACTATAGTGTTTGAAAACCCTTAGTTGAACCTTAATATCAACCACCCACCTCTTCTGTATTAGGTTTGGAGTTAAATCTTATTACCATTAATTTAAGTATTTCCTATAGTTTTTAATATTGTAATGGATTAAGAGGGAGATAATTTTCATGGGGTGTAATTTGATTCAAATATAATAACTAGATTTTTAGAATGAAAAATTATCTTTCTCTTTATGTTTATTTTCAATGGGGGAGAAATCCTTTTAAAATAAAAATAGAATATTGCGGTGAAACTCAATAACATAGGTGGAGAAATATAATTTTTCCAACAAGTGTGTTCACAATGAGATATGTTTTCATGGTGGAGTTTATTATATTAAATCTATGGGGATTTTCTAAGATGATGATTTCTATGAGTTATAAAATGATTTCTTAAACCATTATTTTCTATATTGAGTAGCGACCATGTAGAATTATAATGATACTTGTTTTCTATTTTTATCTAGATTCTCAGTAGAATGTGTGATGAATTAAATTTCACATCGGATTCTCAATAATCCCAAATAAATATATTATTGGATCCAAGGTTTTTCAAGTATGAGTTTTGTTTTTGTATTTGTTCTCAATAAATTTGAATGTTAAAAAGGGATTTTGGTTACCATGAAAATGAGTTATGGGAAATTAATGGCAAAAATAAGAATTGAAAATGTTTTTATAAGGGTATAATTTCTAATTTTTTTCTAAATTTCTTGGAGTGAAATTTGAGAGACAATTAAAATTTTCATTCTAGATAAAAATACTAATTTTTAATTAAGACTCATTGAGTATTGTAAAATTAATTTTTTTGATGACATAGAATACTTTTGAAGAAAATGCATAAGTGTTTTCACAATTTAGATAGTTTTACACATATTAATTTGATTTTTGGAATTTTGGTTGCATGATTGAATTTCATGATAAGAGTTGTACATGAGAAGCATCAATACAGATGTTTTGAAATATATGGAATTCAAATAATGTTTTTAGAGAGATCAAGTTGTGGGAATATTGGTTTCTACTAATAAATGCAAGATAAAACCTATCATTGGTAACCAAAAAATCTTATAAGAGTATTTAGGGATTCATTTTTGTAAAACTATTTATTTTACTGAACTATAAATGAGTTATATATTTGGGGAATCACATTTCATGAGAGTCAGTTACGAGAGATATGTTTCACAGACTTACCATCATGAAAATAAGTTGTGTGAAGATATTATTGAAAAGGAAGATACAAAAACATAATTCAACAAATATTATTTAGTAAAGGAGTTCCAATATTCATCCCTAGGCTAACTGACATGAGCCTACGTTCTTGTACCAAATATAGGTTGACGAACCATATTTGTGTGAATAGTAGTTACGTGAACCATAATTGCATGAATGGTAATATTTTATAATATTTTAGAAACACATTAGAGAAATATATTATAATTATTATAATTTAAATCAATTTATATATATTTAAAATGATAAGGTAGTGATATTTAAGTTGATAACATGAGGAATACTTCATTTTAATTAGTTTTTAATGAGGAGTTTACATAAGTTATCCAAGGGAGGCAGTGTTCTTGTCCTTGAATAAAATTGTAATGGTAGTGATCCTTCCAAATAGTGAATTAGACTAGAAATTGTATCCAAAAAACTAGTAAATATTAATGGTTTCAGGTACATCATAAAAACACGTTGACTATGATCTTTTTACTTACCCTTTTTGATGAACAATATAAAATTAGTGTGCCATGTTAACATTTGTTTTTCATTTTGTATAATGTGTTAGTGTTTCTAACTATAATTGGATTAAAATTATCCTACCAAAACATTAAAAATATCATTTATAATGAAATAATTTATTCACACCCGGATTCACCATTCCCTTCAACAAGTGTGTAACTATCAAATATTGACACTATATATATATATCCGAATAAAAATAATTTTAAAAAATTAGAGTTGTTTTTAATAATGATGATTCTCTAGAAATTAACTCAAGCCCAAGAAAGATTATCCTCCTCATACTCTCTAAGGAAAAAATAGATAATAATGGAAATATCTCATTTTGACCAATGAGGAACAACCTGGAGAACTAGATTCCTCCACATTAGCACCTAGAATACCAAGAAAATTGTTCATAGATTCATAGAGAATGAATTGATACAACTAGAGGAATCCATTATCAAATTTTACATTAGAACAATGAAACAAAAATACCACCAACCGAATTTATGAATAAGAAGAATTTTCGCATTGAAGGTATTTTTTATTTAAATTGATTATAAAATTAACATGAATTGTCATCTAAAACCTATTTCAGGGTTTCCCCTAATCAAATTATTTGGTAATTATCATTAAACTGATGAAACCCATTGTTTCTTAGTGAACAACATCTTATGATACTCCCCGAAACCTTCACTATTTATATTGGATATATTAAGGACACCATTTATGGTGGAAACATATCATCTTCTCACATATTTCTAAAGGGGACCTAACACTTTGTAGTCGATCTCAAAATATATTTATAAGCATGGGTACAGTAGAGGATCAAGCATGGATGTTGAGATTGATTTCTTTGTTTGAGTGAGGTGATTGGACCGGGTCAATACTTTGGACTAAGTTGTGATTGTTTTTATCTTTTTAAAAATTAAACTAGGTTGTATAAGATCTTATCAAGGGAGAACTTGATGTGGTTTCCGGATTCATGTGGTTTTTATAGTTCATTCTAGAATAACATATGATATGTTATTTATTTTTTCTTGTCACATAGCTATGATGGGGTTTTTATGTAAATTAGTTATTAAAAAATGATTTCATTTTTTAACCAATGTTATTTTAGGTTGTCAGGGAAAAAGGGTATATTCTCCTCAGGGATTCATCATAGAACCATGATTTTATTTCACATCATCTGGTATATAGGGTTATATGTCTGAGGTAACTTGAGCCTCTAGTATAATTACAATTGAGAGTGCTCAAAAAATATCCCACATTCAAGAATATTATTTTCAATTCTATATTGTTTATATTATAATTTAGAAACGGATTTTATCATCATTAGATTCTATTTATTGATTTTTTTTATATTGTTATACTCTACATTAAGATATATTTTTTTCTAAATTTATTAATTGTATTTAACCCTACCTAGTAATTCATTCATTTATACTTTAATCATTTGTTTTTCCTTGTTTTTAATTTCTTTAATTATAATTTTTTAATTATTTATTTTCTCTAATTATTCCATGAAACAATAAAAAAACGTAGTCTTTAGATTTTTTATTTTATCGTTTTACAAACCAAAATTTAACCGAACATCCAGTCTGACTATTGATTGTGGGATACCATTTAATGTATCCCATAATATTTATAAAATCATTCATGTCCTCAAAATAAGTATTCATATATATAAAAAATGAAAACTATCTTTTCTTCTGATTCATATTACATTTTTACTTATGTTAAAACCATGTCATATTTTGTGATTATTTCATTTCAAATATTTGTATAGAACTGATCAACATAAAAATTATATGTGTACTTCATAGTCATCCCCATGATCAATACTATAATTCATCACATTAATCCATGAAACATATTTTTTCATATCCACCACACATTTTTGTTATAGTACAGAAGTATTTTTTGATCACAATTTTTCCACCACACATGAGACTCCATATAGAAAACATAAAAATCTGCATACAATTTGGTTCTAGATGTATCCCAATGATGAATTTTGTTGAATGTTAACACTAAGTATTATAGCCTCTTGAATACATTAATTTTTTTTAGTAATAATTGAGTCAAATTTTACAAATTCAAATATAATATAGATACTATATTTTCAATGTATCATTGCCTACAACATTGAATTTTTTACTCTAATATTATCTTCCTTCCCTTTTCCTATTTTTCATTTTATTAACTGTTAACATTATTCTGATTTTATTGTTTCATCATCAATAATAAATCATGGTTACTGCTTTATAAAACACATAAACACATTTATCCTCCTACGACACTCCCATATTACAACACCTATGGGGGTTTCAATTATTTTTATGAAACTATGATCCTTCACATCTGAAACTACATATTATGTTTACCTAAACCCTTTCACATAACAACCTTTTTTGAATAGCTCCCTATATCCCTGTTTCCTTTGATTAGTTTTATATTTGTATTTATTTTTTTTATTTTCTTATTTCAAATTTATGTGGGTTTCATGTACCACCAAAATTGAATTTCATTCCAAAAAATGTGATGTTTGTTCATATTCTAAGTACAATATATTTCCACAGGTTACTTTGATCACTAAAGTTGTTATATATTACAATTAGTGTATCTTGTTTCAGCAAACATATTACCGTTGAATTCGAATAAATGAAATTCCATATTTCTTTGTCCCTATAATAATTTTAGTGGGTTTTCATTTTATTTTCAATTGTAAAAATTACTATCATATATAAAAATCATTTTTCTATGATGTTAGATGGATTAACATGTCCCATGAAATCCTATACCCCTCTTAAAATATACAATGATAGTTTATCGAGAAATGAAAATAGTGGTTGAATCACTAAGGTAAATGAGTGATGAAAAATATATGAGGAACAACATAGAGACTCTTGAAGGTGATCGATCCTAGACCTACCGATTAATATGATGTTTTAATACAATTTTATGTTATTCTCGGGTTTTCTTCATCTAACATGTCGGAAATCCCAAAAAACATGTATATGAGAAATATAGAATAGGAATCTATGAAGATCATTTTCAATGAACCTATACATGATACTTATAGTATATAAAATAACATGACTACAAATAATGAGTAGGTAACATTAATAACTGGGAGGGTATATAAATAAACTAGCATTAATGAAAATAAATACTATATAGATATTGAATAATACCATCACAATAATAATAATTGAAGATACGAGTTTATCTAGGTGGGTTTTTACATGCCAAAGTTGATTTTACTCAATGAATAGAATTCAGTGGTTGTGATAAAACAAGATATTGATTATGTCGTTTATGATATTGAGAAAATGTAATGTTTTCCCTTTTTTCCAAAAAAATGAAAAATCATTTGAATGAACTATAAAAATTATTTTATAAGAAAAATTTATGATTCCATGTTTGATGGGTTAGTGTTTATTATTATATTTAATCATGGAAACAAATCCGCATTCCTCAAACTTTAAAACAACTTACCGTCATTCCTTAAAATTCTACACATATCCATTGATGGGTGAGAGACCCTATTTAAGTGTGTCATCCAAAATTAGAATTTTAAATATCCCTATAAGATAATCTAGGTATCAATCTATTGGTTCATCTCTAATGATCCAACAAATTCATTTTTCCTCGATTCTACTTAATTAAACTTTTTAGTGTTGTTTCTATAAAAAATACTCAATTGAATGTATAGAGAGGGTGGTGGTGATATAAGGATAGAAAATATATTTATATATAAAATGAGAAGATAAATGGGTGTTCTAATAAAGAATAAACCCTTTTATTTTACAAAAATAATTAAATATTTTTTCATTACCTTAGTTTCTATTATACAAACTCATTGTGTTCTATGAATCAGTTACACACACCATCAATATACAATTTTTTGAACTAAAGTCATATTATAAACTTCAAGGTACATTTTCCACCATTCTCTCCAAAACAGAGAGAGGGAAGAAACATAATTGAGATTACATCAGTCACCACCTATGTGGATCACAAATGTGAATCCACAAACCACTCAATATATTAATCCCATAATAAATCAATACTTCAAGTAATGGGCGATAAAATATATTTTATAATGATAAAAGAAATTGATATAAAGAGGAGAGAGATATCTTATCACTAACACCATATTCTTAATCACCTATGTCCTCAAATAATGAAATATGGAATTAAAAATGGAAATGTGAAAAAACATTTTAATTACCTATTAGTATCCATGTGATGATCTATATATTAAATTTTCACCCTTAGTTAGATATGTAGAGTTCTTTTTTATGAAAATATAAAATAGAGTATAAACGAACATATATGATGATATAATTTAATAAAAATTTAAGTAAAAACTAAGTATAAATGATATAATAATCCTTAGTGGGGAAAACATACTAGGATGGAATCCCCTTTTAATTATACATGGTTCTGTCTACTTCCAACATTTACAAGGCTTGTCATGTGAAAATCAATGTTGTAACCTCAATCCCATTATAGTGTCCTTGTACATTGATTGAGGGGAATATATTTATCCCTAAAACATACACTATTTAATCATACTCATAATAAATAATTCTCGTAATAAACACCTCTTTCTATTTATTGATGTATTCAATATGGTATCCCCCATAGTAATTTGACAATTTTTCTAGGAAAGTGAATATTTCATTTTATTTAACAGATGATCCTCAATTTTCTTTTGTGGAAATATATTTTTAATCCTCCATAGAAATCAAGTCTCAGATTTAAATATGACATATATGATGAATGATTATTAATAGAGGATTTCATGGTACCTGATTTACAACATTAGTTATACCTGGAATGACTAATGAAGTGGACTAATTAAACATACACAATTGTAAAAATATTTATTTTAGTCAAATGAGATCTGATAATGAAGGGGTTAATCTTATATATCCTTGATAATTTCTTGGATATTATTACACAACTCTACCCAACCATAGTTTATTCTAACAAAACATGTTATAAATAGGATTTAATTTGAGAATATTGTTGGATTCATCTTTTAGTGGAAAATATAAATATCATTACATATACTTACGAATATCTTACATACCCCAATTGACTTTCTCATTTTTTAGTGCTTCATCAAAGTTAAATATTATATATAATCCCTTAATATTCTACAGGAAATCTATTTTCATACATAAATCATACAATATACTCGCTAATTTTATATATCATTAAAAATTACCCTTTATATATGATATATAATCTCTATTATCATATGTAAGGGTTGTTGTTTTTCCTAGGAAACCTCCAAGATCTATTTTTAATTTTATGTTTTTATCTACTAAATTTAGTAATTATATTAAATCAATAAATAATAATTGTATACCCTATTAATATAAAAATCCAAAAACTCTCAATATCCAAATATGTTGTAATTACTATTTTATTTTTGATATGTTTGGAAATTAATGATTGAATTTATAGCATAAAATTATTAATTTCAATGTTTTTCCACTCCCCTACATACAAACATCACAAGTTTGGGAATTATATAAATTATGTAAAAATATTTATTATTCTACCAAGTTCTAACACATTCCCCAATTGAGAATAATACCATCAATTCATCCATTATTAATTAATATAATGCCTCATCTTTAAGATGTGCTAACTACATTTAAGTAACTTAATAATTTTTAAGACTTCTACCCCAACCCATGACACTAAATATCTTACCTCACATAAAAATCTACCCTATTCACTATAAGAACATTTGAAATGGAGTTCTTCATATTCCCATAATGTAGGTGATCCAATATAAACTTGATAGGATCCTATTTTATCTACTATATGAATCAAGTTCTCTAAGAATGGGGTCATTCAACTGATTATTATAATGTTATCAGGTTGTTAAGATTCAATGTTAATATGTTTTAGGTGGATGGAGGTTTTTTAATCTTAATGAATAATGCATGTTATATTTCATCATGTTTCACAGAATGAATGTTACTCTACACATCTACATACATATACTAAAATCCCAACAAATTTTACCCTTATTCATGGTTGGTATCAACTATACAATGAATAATAATGATAAATAAATAATCTTATCTCCACATATATATATATATTAAATATAATTTTCTTTTAATCATTAATTTTTTGTACAATTGATTTTCATATAGATAAATTTTTACTTGTATAATAAGAGGTAAAACAATTTATAATACAAAAAATTCATGTTCAGACCAAATTACCCATAATCAGGATTAAAATCACCCCACACATAACCCATAATAGCAAACTACCTTAAAATAAATAACATGAACACACCCCCACCAACACACTTATATGAAAACGTAACATGAAATGTAGTACGTTTTTGGTAGGAAGGGATTAACTAGTATGAAATATGGATTACCTAATAGGAAATTCATGGCATCTAAGGATTATAATGGTTAAATGTAAAGGTGGGTATTAAAATGTATTTTAAAGGGAATTTCCAATAAACTATGGCCTTAATCACTCTTAATTCACAGTGAATCCTATAGTTTCAAACAATAATTAGGGAAAATTATAGTTTTACACAAGTCTTGCGACACTCAATAAAATGATTATAATAAATAAAATGTAATTAAAGATTAAAATGTCTCTCAGGATGGGGATAAAATATTTAGATAGTCAATTCATGGAATGAATATATTTATCTAGTTTACTAACAAATTTTCATGTCTCTAAATATTATAAATGACTCACATCATCAATCATATAAATAAATGATTTAAATATCAATTAATTCAATAAAACATAAATGTATATTAGATTTTTAACGACTATGTAAATATCAATTTAAATTTTTTATTTGCCTAAACTCACTAATCATTACAGTCAAAACAACTTAAAATGTCTTAAATCAGATTGGAATAACACTCTTATAGTCATTCAATTATGCCTACATTACGTTCAAGTAGGATGTAAACCAAATTTAGTAGTAACAAAACAAATTATATGGATAAATAAAATTTTATTTTGTTAAATAGTGGTATCTTTGAGTTAATATCTATAATATATTAGTATGAAAACCTAAAAATTTAATGTGGTATAAAATTATACTATATTGAATGAAAGAAATGCTAATTTTGAATAGGGGGAAGATATTTCGTGGTCAACTCCCAAAGTGAGTACAAGGTTTTTACTGCATCCAACTAGACAATACTTGTTATTTTCCTCAGTCTAATTATGGGTTAGTATTCTTTGATTAAAAAAACCACATTTTATATATTTCAGTGTGACACCCTTTACATATATTGTATAGACTATTTTTGATAGAGTACAGTAAGATGAAAAGTTAGAAATAAAACAAAATTTCATTATGTAGATGGAATTTGTTATGAGTCATTAAATATTATTTTTAAAATTCCACCTCTTATGTGGAGTCTTCATCTAGTGCCTACCAAATTATTTTCATTGAAAATTATCAACAGGTAAATTGATTAATGTTAGGGCCATGATGATGAGGAAGGTTATTTTGTTCAAATATTTTTCTTTTGTCTAAGAAGCATAACCAGAAATGAAAAATTAAATCACTTTGTATTTTTTAAAATTCATATTGGCTATCATATTCGAAGAATCAAACCCATAATGCTTGAAAAGGTCCATCATATTCACGAGAAGCTAGATCATCAGTTTTACGTTAAATCCAAAATAAAAGGACATGTTATATTGAGAATGTATCTTGTTGGAAGAAAATGGTCATCAAATTCACTCTAAGTTCATTATGGAGGAAGTTATTATTATGGAAGAATATGAGTCTACATGACTATGGTAAATTAAATTTCATGATTGATTTCTATTTTTGAATTCTAATTATTCATAATTCAATGGTAATACATATGATGCTATTTGGATGAAAGAAATGAGTAGTGAAAGAGATTAGGCTAATCGTATTAAGGCCAATTGTATTCCTGACAACTATATTCAAGATAAGAAGGATAGAAAATTGTTGATGGAGTAGAAGGAGAGTACAATAAATTCTAGTGAAAATTAGGAGATGTTGAATATGATATCAAATTTATTCCTTGTTATGATTTAATTCATGATACATGATAATATTTGTGAAAGAAAAATAAATTTAGTGAAGCTGATATTATCAGATCATCATAATAGGTTCATCTAATTAATTTAAGATGAGAATGTTTGAAAAAAATTTGACAAACCCAAGGTGTTGTTTTTTAGTCAGACTAAAATCAAAAAGGAAAAAATATTCAAATAATGAGGTTGATGGGAAAATAGAAATTAATGGTATCATATTTAGAAGAGAAAGAAGTTGTTGATTGGACCTGATATGTTATCATAATCAGAGGATCAATTGGATGAGACTAATGAAAGTAGAGAAAATAAAATAATGGAATTACCAATAAGAAGGGTAGTTTTAGAGTTTTATCAACAATGTAGTCAACCATTTAAACGGGGTGGAATTTATTTGTTTGTAGAAGTAGTTCAGGAGTAGAGATGAAGGAGAACCTATTGTTATAAATTTTCATCATCTTATTAAGACATATTGTAAAAAAATCATAATTGAAATCATACATGAGTGTATGAAGGAGATATTTGGATGTTTTTTGAAGGGGATCGTCATATTTAATGATCAAAATTATATCAAGTTCATTATACACAAAATTGATACCGATCATCTTAATAAAAAATCGTATTAAAAAACAAGATTGAGACAATCAGATTCAGACTGATGTTTGTAAAGAAATTCAAAAGGGAGATGAAGTTTGATGAAGATTTGAAAATATTTGAGAAGAGTTGAAGAATTCATAAATCAACCCAAAATTGAAGGAAAAATGAAATATTGGGTAATTTGGTTAAGCATGAATGCTTTCGGGATTCTTTCCAAAAACACTCCTGGGTCACCTATAAATGGGGATAAGTACATCGTAATTTTCTGATGACTGAAAAGGATGTAATATTCACATGAAGGGAGAGAAACTATGAAGTTTAAGGGAGAGAATGATGTTTCTGTATTATTTTTATTTAATAAGCATTGACAGTGAAATGTGAAAGGAGAAAAGATAATATCTAAGTTTGTTTATCTAATCATCATATTAATTTATCATAATATTTAGCTATCTATCCTATTATGCAGGTCATTGTATATATCTATTCATCATATCTAGATGGATAATCAAATCCCGGTTTTGATATTGGGTTCTGTGGAATGTGGAAGGATGTGTTCTTAATTGTCTCAATCACATTCTAATATGGTCATATCCATCATTCTAGGAAATGGTATTGGATGAACCAGATCTAAATATTTGGATTAAGTAGATTAGACTTGTAACCAAAATGAACTCTATATCAATTTCATGGAGGTTTCTAGCATTTTATTATTAGGGAATTGAATAATTGATTACATAAAATACCTTTTTGAAGTTTAAACTAAGTTCAGGTGACATGTGTTATTACAGAAACATTATTTTACCCTAATTTTTCTATGATAAATCACATCAACTATTGGATAGTATTCAAGGTGCTACATAAGTGAAATTTTAGATCATATTGATTGTATTCCATATAAAGTATTCTTTTCTTATCGATTGTGTTTTATTGTATTAACTCCAATTTTTACTAAGGATGTTGCTATTCATATTGAATATCAAACATTATAAATATTTATCTTCATATGGTTTTGTGTTAGAATTATTTTTAGTATGGAGTAAAATCATTAAAAGGTTGTGATGTTTGTTTCAATTTCAAAAAAATATAAAAGGAAAAGAATCATTCACTCAACCCCTCCTCCTTTTATTGATTCAATTATCTTTATTGGGAACTTACAAGTGGTATCAGTTCCAAAGTAACCCTTTTCGTATTCGTTGTGGATAGAGAGTTTGATTTCTTTTAGCAATAATGTATTCTAGTTTTCAATTGAAGGAATTATCATATCTTGAAAGACATTATGTTTCCTTATCTTATGTTAGCCGGATATAATGTTGTTGAAGCTATAATATATGGGTTACCTCTAATTGATGATAAATTTAATCTAATATATGTTTATAATAAGAATCATGAGAATAATTGAAGGTCTAAGAATTCATTACTATCCTCACTTTCTGAAATTGAATTCCTAATGGTGAAAGGTTCTTCCAAATCCAAATTTATGTGGGATAAATTCACAAACATATAAAAAGGAAATACCAAATTCAATAAGAAAAATTTAAAAATATAGAGGCTCGAGTATGAATATTTGAAGATAGGAGAGCATGAATCTTTTGGGAAATTCATTACTTGGGTGAAAAACGTTGTTAGAAATATTAAATGCATTTTTGAAAATTTATACGATTGAACAAATTTTTAAATGATATTGAGAATCCTTTCCAAAACGTTTTATTAAAAAGATTCCTTATTAGAAGATATATATTAGGAAACATTATCTCTATATGATTTTACATCACTCCCATTAGATATATAATGTGAAGGGATAAAGTAATAAAAAGAAGAAAAAGTTTACCGATAAATTTCATTCATAGATACTATAAAATAGAAGTCAAATACATTTTTTATTGAAGTTGATGGTGGTGAATCTGATTCAAAAGATTAGTTATGTAAAAATATTTATGATATTTTATCCTAATTTTATAAGAAAATGTAAAAAGAGTTATATTGAAATTAAAAGGGAAACTTTCCTTGAAATGTCTAGACTGTGGAGCCGTAGGAAACATTCCAGAAAATTGTTGCAAAAAAATAAAGAAGAACATAGTGATAAATAAGAATGAAAAACAAGAATATCGTGGAAGAAATAGGAATATAATGGAATATCATTTCAATAGGGAAGGACATTAAATTATTCAAATCAAAAAGAAGATGTTTCATATCTAGTGATAATGAAGAAGAACTCATCGATGCTGAATCTAAGAATTCTACCATGAATAGTGTTTAGAATACTTTTATTCCAATAGTAAATTATGAAGAATTCATAATTAGTTGTTCTGAAGAAAAAGAAACTCAACTTCAATTTCAAGAGATATAGGAGTTGAAAGAATGGATGAGGAATATTAGAAGGATTTAAAAGAAAAATAAAATTATGGTAGTTGAATGTTCCTCAATAAAAAACCAATAATGTATTTATGAATAGAATGTAAGGCTGGTGAAGTTGATTTATGATTTTATGAATTCTCCTAAGGAAGAAAATAATCATAATGATCATCTATAGGTTATGTTTAAGGCAAAATAAGATGAGTTGGAACTTTTCCAAAAAATCTATCTAAAGATGAAATGATGATTAAAAATTTTAAAAACACTGTATCTAATGTTGTTCAATGTTCTCATAAAGAGAAACATTAAATAGTTAAATAAAACTTACATTAAAAGGGTGATAGTAATGATGGAATTGTTTCATAAATAAAGAAATAATGGAATGTTATGTATATATCCAAGACCAACGATGTTTGGAATTTACAAGTTTGAAGTCTAAATATATTTTTTATAGATTTAGAAAAGTATCACATACATATTATTCCTTTAAATATGAAAAAATTATATTCATATTGGTAATAGAATAGATAGTGGTTTATAAAATAAATACAAGAAGGTTATTAAGAATCATATTCATAATTACAGTCAGTATGGAAGTTTGGGAGGAAAAAAATATTTCTATGGATATTGATGGTTTTGTAATGGATTCATGTATACATAAAATATTTGTTGGTTCAACTAACAAAATTACTATTACTCCACAGGTTATGAATGTAAAAGGTTAATGGGTTTCAATCTCTTTAATGAAGTAAGTCTGAGAAGGATGTTTTAATGAATCCTTTAGAAGTTGGAGTAGGATTTAAAATAGTTTCTCACCACTGGAAACTATTTTTGAAAGGTGTGATAAACCTATACATATTTCAAAATGATGTATTATTTTTATTGACATAACAAAATCTTCTAAACAAATCTTAGATTATGAATATGAGGAATGAAATGGAAGAATAAAAAATAACTTGTTGTTTAAACTGCTTGGAAAGATACAAAAGGAGAACACCCTCAGATTCTAGATATTGGGTGATTTTATCATATTATAAGAGAATTGAAATTTTTGGAATAATTTGAATGACATTAAAAAATTAATAGTGATATATGGAAGTGGTGAATCCGTGAAAATCATAGCTGTTGGATTAGCCATCATTGGGAAGTAAAAGATAAAATCCTTGAAAACATTGTCTGTTTATTGACTGAAACAAAATTTTCTATGTTGTTATCAATTTTTTATAAGTTTAATGAATTTTTCTTCAGAAAAGATGAGTTTTTGTTAATATGTTGAATATTGATAGGTCATTACAACATGCTAACATTTAATTGGAATCATGTCTAATGATAGAAAATATGGATCTATTATTACTTGTGTATAGTGGAAGAGAATCATTTGTGGCATAAAAGGTTGGAAACAATGGGTCAACGAAACAAGAACATGTTATTTAAATGAAACAATTTCTGAGATGATCCATATTTTCTAAGAAGAAGAGATTGTTATTTCCCTATTTATCAAAAAGAAATAATTACAAACTGTGTGCATAAGAAAGTTGAGATTTTTTCAAAAACAACCCCTTGAGGTGATTCATTTTGATATCTATAGGATAATGAGAAAATAGATGACATACTTTATTATTTTCATTGATGATTTTTTTTCACATTATATTTGTTATTTATATGAAACATAAATTATATTCTTTCAAAATGATTAAATGCTTTTGAAAGAACTATGAGAAGGAATGTATGTATATAGTGAAAACATGAGAACATACAATTATGGTGAATAAAAACATGATGAATTTGAAAGTTATATTGAGTATAATGGAGTTTAGAATTTGTATATTTCCCCATAAACTCCTAAAAAATGGGGTTACTAATATAACCAATATATTTTTGGTAGAAATGGGAATAATTATGTTAATTGAACATGGTATTTCTTATTACTATTAGATATAAGCCATGAGTACTACTTTTTATATTAAAAACTGATTTTTCTACGGGTTTGGTTCATATGAATTGTTGTATGGGAAAACACCAAGTTTGAAACTCTTAAGTGATTTTGGTAGTACTTGTATTATAAATGATAAAGATGGAAACAATGAAAGGTTTCATCAGAAAGGTGATGATTGAATTTTCCTTGGATATGATCTAGATCAAAGAGGATATATATGTTTATACAAGAAAACATGTTGAATTATAGATTTTTTGGATGTAAAAGTAATTTAAAGAGACTATGAGCACAAGAATACTTAGGAAAATAAGTTTATTTATCAAGATAAAGAAAATAATTATGATAAGGATACATACAATTGTAAACCTACTCAAGAAGAATAAGAATCAGACTTAGTTGTTTCTAGTTATGAGGAAGATACTCACAAATCTCATCTTTGTTTGAGGATAAAAGTGAATGTTCCGAATATTATTGGGGATCAAAATCATATTGTTCAAATAAGAAAACAAAATATTCAATTACATATTCTTCATTGTATTTAAAAGTGGATCTGAATGATGTGAAAGAATAATATGAGTACTTGAAAGAGGATCGGTCCATGAATGAATAGTTAGATCTAATTAAAAAGAATGATAAATGGGATCTTATACCCATTCTAGATAAATGAATAATATCAGTACAAAATTGGTTTTCCACTGAAATAAAAATGATGAAGTTTAACTAATAAGAAACCAACACACATTAGTGTGCAAAGGGTATTAAAAAATTTAATGTATTGATTGTGATGAAATCATTACTCCTTATGAAGTATTAGAAATAATCATAATCATCCATTCCATTGCTGCACAACAGGGTTACAGGATATTTCCAATTGACTTTAAATATGATTTCCTTATTGGTGATATATATGAGGAAGATTTCATTAAACAACCTTGTGTCTTTATTAATGGAAAATATTAATGTTATGTGTGCATATTGAAAAGGGATTTGTATGGGATAAAACAATATTGACGGTATGGTATTTGAAATTGGATACATGCTTATGGTTGATGCAGTTTAAGAAAGGAAGAGTGGATAAAAATTAGTATATCATAGAAATTTATGAGTATTCACTCATCATAATTGTTTATGTTTATGAAATTATTCTTGATGGGAATGATGAAAGAGGTTGTGAAATATTTTTCAAAGTATTGAAAGACTTTTTTGAGATGTCCATGTTGGGGGAAATGAAATATTCTCTTGGGTTACAAATCTTTCAAAAGGAGAAAATATGTTTTCATTCTCAAGAAAAATATATTAAGGAACTTCATAAGAAGTTTGGGATAGAGAAATCAAAACTTGTTTCAACAATGATTTTAGTTGGAAATTTTTTTTCTAATGATTGAAGAGGAAAAGACATTGAACAACCAGAATTTTGAATGTTGATTTGAATCTTGTTTTATTTGACTACCTCAAGACTCGACATTGTTTATGTTGTTACCTTATGTGAAAGATTTCAGATTTATCCAAAATAATCAAATTAACTTACTGGAAATAAAATCACATATAAATCACATGAAGAATTTTTTTTTGAATTATATATGATAGTTGAAAACATATTGATTTGTTTAGGTATTCAGAAGCTGATTGTGTAGATGAAATTTAAGATCTAAGATCTATAACTGGTAGATTATTCATTATCGGAAGGAATTTTTTTAGTTTGAATTCAAGGAAATAGAATTTTTTACTCTCAATATATTTTAATATTATTATTTTTCTTCCACTAAAGTCGCAACTCAAGTTATGTGGACGAAAACCCAATTAGAAGACATACTTTTTATTAGGAAGTTACCCATTTCTCTTGGTTTGTGACAATAAATGTAGAATAATTCTCACAACGAATACAGTTCAATATTCTCATTAAAAACATATTGATATCAAATATCATTTCATCAAAGAGAAATTGGAGAATAATGAATTAATGTTAGAGTATGTTCTAACATCCGAATAGGTTGTTGATATTTTCAAAAAAAATTATGAAAGAATCATTTCCTAAAATGAGGCTAAACATTAGTATCCAACCTCTTTCTCATCAAGGTTGAAGTATGTGTTACTATTCCCATTCTAATATTATATTTCGATAGTGTTTTAAAGGGGAATAATTGTTTCATAATTATATCCCCAGAAGTATATAAAAAGTGGGAGTTTTGGGTATACTGTGAATTCAACTTTTTGTTGTGAAGTATTCTAACTATTTGTTGGAGTGGTTGGGAAATTTTGTTTTTGTGTTCCATGAAAATTTAAGAGATGAGGATGAAATTGTTTTGAATGTAATAGATCGAGGAAAGAAATAGGAAGAATGTTTTCATAATCACTACTTTTTGGTATCATGGCTTGGCTATCAATAATTCATGTTTCCAATAATAATTTTGTTAACATAGGCTTATAATTGTAGATATGTAAGCCTTTACTTGGGGACAAAAAGTAAATTGATTTAATAAATATTTTATAGCAAAAAATAAAAAAGGCGGATATTGTTCAGACCTAGTTGATGAGGAAGGTTATTCTATTAAAATGTTGTCTTTTTAGGGAAAATATTTTTAAGAGGAAAAGAAAAATCACATCGCTTTGTATTTTGTAAAATTTATACTGTCCATCACATTTGGAGAATCAGACGCACAATTCTTGAAAATTTCTATCTTATTTAGGATAAGATTTCTCATTAGATTCACACTGAATTGTATATATATGAGTATGGAAGTGTTATATATTTTCTCAACCACACTTTGATAGAGTTATATCCATCATACTAGGAAATAGGGTTAGAAGAATATGATATGATGTTTTGGAGTGGGAAGATAGGACATGGAAATCAGATTAAATTATATATCAAAGTCAAGGAGGTTATTACCTTCTTCTAGGTAAGGAATTATGAATGATTTCAAGAGAATATATTTTTGTATGTTTAAAAGAAGAACATGTAACGTGTTTTCTACACAAACACTAGTTTAACCTATTTGTGCTAAGAGGGAGAAAACACACTATTTGATTTCCTTCAATGTGCCACACGATTGAAAGGGTATATCATACACATTGTAATGAAAATAAAGGATTGTTTTCTAGTGGATTTTGTGATAATAGATTATCTCTAAACCATACCAAGGAAGTAGGTATTTGTGTTGAATAGTGAAATTTTTAAATACTTGTTTTCTTATAGATGTGTGTTTGAATTTTTTTTGTAGAGAATGAAATATTTAACATGAGGAGAAGGTTATGTCAATTGCAAGAAAACATAAAATAAAATGTTTAACTGAATCAACATGTTCTAATCTCATGGATACAATTATCATTACGGGGAAAATATAACAAAATCTTCAAATTGAATAAATCTAAACTTATATGTGTTAATTTTAAAATATTCCCCTTTATATAATCATCATTTAATATAATCACGTTTTTGTAGGGACAATGGGTATTTTACTTTCTTAATAAAAATTTTAAATGTTCAATAACATTCATATATTCATATATATATGAGAAATATTCATTATTATCACCCTCTAGTAAAATACATGGTTGTTCTAAATATAAATATTCAAAATAGTGGGAGTCTTTGTCAATTAATTTTCAATAAAATTAGATATTTGGATTTTGATAATATATAATCTCTATATATTGGAAGATGATGAATTTTTTCTTAATAACTAAGAATCTCCTTGAGGAATATTTTTTGAGTTAAATTTGTGTAATCAATATCAATCATCCTTTGTTCAAATGGGATCAAATCGATGACGACTTTATCTTTCAAAACTAGTGATAGGTAGAGTGTTGATAAATCATTGTTATTGAAGATGGGATGATGACTTGGTATATTTCATACTAATAAGTGATTCTAGAATAAATATAAGAACAATTTTACTCCAACATGAATCTCATCGAGTATCTCAACTTTAGTGATCTCCTCTAGATGTGGTACAATGAGGTATGATAGTATGTTTTCTAGTCACCTGTATTCAGGCTCCATGGGTTCTTGGACAAGAAAGGTATATTCCTAAAGTAATTATCAAAAATTTTATTTTTTAGATTGTTAATATTATATTAACTTTATTTTGGGATGTACTATAATAAAAGTTTTATTTATTTTCTATTAACTGGTATTTCATCACTATGTTCTTACAACTAGGCAATCATTCCATCATTATGTTTTTGATGGATATGTATTTATTGGTTCCATGATAAATATTTTTTCATCATAAAATCACATCATGGATAAATTTAATTAGATTTTATTTTAAAAGAAAGTATAATAGTGTATGTTCTAATAATAACGATATTATAACAGTAGTGATTAAATCACATAGAATACTGAGAATGATGCCAAAATCTATTGGTGGAAAACATTATAAAAGAATATTAATCATCAATTACAATTTTAATAATCTCCCAGGAATGTACCTAGGGATTTGAACGTGGGTTTGTCTCCCAAGATCCAACCAATTCGATCAATTTATCTTCCATTTATTTACAATTTTTTGTCTTTTTAAAATGGTAAAAATGAATTAAAAGTTGATTGAGAGTAGTTTTTGTGTAAGTATAGAATGAAAATATGAAGATTTATTGAAACTATAATGAACAGAGGAATAAATTATACACCAATGGATTGAACGTGAATTATTGTCCATTATCTCACTCAGTTTGATTCTGTTAATCTATGTAACTTTCTACTACAAATTGGTTACACAGACTAACACTAAATAAATTTTGTGAATGATCATTGGACCTGGTACTTATAATTATTTTTCCCACAACTATATCAAAAATAGAGAGAAGGATACACCTCAATGATGACTACATTAATCATTGCCTTTATGGATCAGAACTGTGAATCCACACACCACTCAATCTATGTATACCATCCTATATCAATAAGTCAAGAAGTGTAAAATTAAATTTTATAGTGTGAAAGAAAATATGTTAAAGAGAAGTGTTGAGTCTTATCACCCACCCATCTTCTCGATCTCTTATGTCTTCTAAGTATCAAAAAAATAATTAAAAATTAAAAGTTATGTGGACTTTGGAATCATAGATTTTATTCATGTGGTGATCCTAGAGTAAGACTCTCACCATTGGTGAGAACATGAAAGCTCATCACTATAAAAATTGAAAAGAGAGTGTGGATGAATGAACACACATGAATAAACAAAGATATTTTAGTTATATTAAAAAAATAAAAGTAAAATTCTACTCATCATTTGAGAACACACATACTATAATAGATTTAAATTCTATATGTACATGGTTTTTCAAGATTATTTACTTTACAAGGCTTGTATTTTTAAAATAAATTCCAACATAACCATCCATCGACCACTTCCACATGAACTGGTAGAGGGGTTAGGACTTCCCACCATTTTGTTCTTGTGTCTAGTTTTGTGTTCTAGAATTTTAAATTCTACTCTAACAATAAATATTTCTCAATATTTTGGGATATGTAATAAAAAAAATCATATCCAACTACTAATTATTCTATTTTAACCATGAAGATACAACATGCTATGGTTATTTGGATTATACCCTCCATTTTCCTCACTAAGACACTATGTACATCATTCTTTATTTTAACTCTAAACACTAATTACCCCCACACATATACAACCTGAAGTATTAAATACACCATTAAAGCTTTCTATAAGATGTCACCGACACATATTTCATTCTATAATAGTAATTTCATTTATTAATCATTACCTTATCTTAATTCAGCTAGGTTTTTCCTTTCAATAGGTAGTATAGAATACTAATATTTATGAAATTATTTGAATTTTATCATATTTAAAATATTTAATGTGTTTTTGAATTGAATATTTTTTTATATTAAATTTATACAGTTCAATGTTTGGTCATATCCTTTTTTAGGGTAAACGCATTTATCTTTATTTAAAATTTATAATGTAAGGGAAAAATCTAGTAGAATACTATGAACCACACCATCCACATGTGTGCATGTTAATGTTAAAATGTGTAATGTGACACATTGATGATGTACTTCGAACATCACATTCAATAATAGTATGAAGTAATCTGAGGTGAAAACATTATTCCTTATAGATTAGTAGGTCATGTTAGTTTTTTTCTTAGTTAAGAATGGGTAAATCTAGTGGGTCAATTAGATTCAACCATAATTTATGATCTAGATCATTGATAAAAAAATTGAGATCTAATGAACACATTTGTTCACTACTGGGCATAGTTAATGTCATATAATAAATAACCTTTTATCCAATGTAAAAGATTGAATCTCAAAAAGAAAATACTTTCCTTTAAATTTTTTTCTAAAACAATCGAATAAATGATTTTGGTGCACAACAATATAGACTTTTATTACTCTCTTATTCCAAAATAATCATCAAGTGATATTATCCAAAAATTTTACGTGTGAGTATTGACCCACTATTTTATCATAAAGAGGTTTCCCAAAAAAACCATTATATGAATGATTTAGTGGGGGATAATCTAATATTAAGTACAGTTACATTATAACATTCCATATTAACCTCTATCTACTATTATAAAAATAAAATTATAAAAACTTACCCACCAATGTACCAAAAAATCATAATAGTGGATTTTAGTCAACATGGATATATAAATACCAAAAAATATAGTGATGGTTGAGAAATTTGATGGAAAAAATTTCAACATGTGGAAAAAATGGATGCACTTTCTAAACATGAATCTAAAATTTGTATACATGATCTCAACTATAATGACCCGCATATCTAAATAATAGACACTTCAAGATTCCCATATAATGGAAAAAATGAGATAACGATGATGTCATGATTTTTTGAAACATAATCAATGCATTAGATGATTATCTCATCAACACTTACTACCACTTATCTGAGGTAAAGTAGATATTGGATGATATGTAATAGAAGTACATCACTGAAAATGAAGTGAGAAATACATACATACTATGATTGTTTATTTAATAAAAAATAGAAGATAATAGATCTATCATATTTAAATTATTTGAAATAAAACACATATTAAGACATTTAAAATAAAAAAGATGAACATAAATGATTCCCTGATTTTCCAACCCATCATTAATAAATTCTTCCAATTTGGGATGAACATGAAATATTATCTAAAAAAATAATGATGTTATTTTACATAATGAGTTTTTAAAATATGCACAAATTATGGTGAAATATAAAAACAATGTGGAGAGAAACGAACATACGTATTATAAATCCAACGTCCTCATAGAGGAAGGAGTGGGTCCATTTGGGTCCTAAAAGGGAAAAAATATCCTAATAATGCATCCGATGGAATTTAAAAAAATAACAACAAAGGGTAATGATACATACATGGAATTCTATGAAAAATAAAATTGTATTTTCATCTCTATTAGAGGAATTTTTTGAATGTTGTTTCAAATAATAACTTTATAACCATGAACTTAAAGCTAATGTGCTCAAAGATAGCTTTTCATAGTTGACCAATTATATAGCTACAAGAATCATGTGGAACAACAAAAAACCATTTAGGAGGATAGAATCAACAAAATATTGTAATTTTATCTACATAGGGAACTCTATAAGGATAAATGTACAAGGGAAGGGTGCAGTGAATATCAAGTTTACCATAAGAAAGATTCTCATTTTAAATGAATAATTATACATCCGTGATTTTAGTAGAAAATTAGTCTCGTAGAAATTATTTAAAAAACATGGGTGTAAGGTTGTATTTTAGGAAGATAATGTTATTCTATATGAGGGTGGGATCTTTGTTGGAAAATTTCACTAGTAAAATATATTATTAATATTGAATACAAATTATATTTCTTGTTATATACAAGAGATTTTTATTTATGTGACAATAATTTCATCAAAATTAATTATATAAAAATTAAAGACATGTCAAAATGGTATTATTACACAGCGTAAGAAAAAATGATAATTAATGTGTGAATTTCATTACAACTGAAATAGTTAGAAAACAATTTTCCAGTATATATTGGAAAAGTAATATTTTAGAATAATACATAGGGAAGATTGAAATTTTCATGTGACACCCAACATAAGTACTAAAAGGTACTTCATAACTATTATTTATGATTATTATATATTTTCCCATGTATATTTGTTACAAGATAAAGAAGAAGTTATAGATAAATTTAATATCAATAAAAATAATTATTAAAACTAAAACGAGCTTACAATCAAATGCATAATATTTTATAGGGGAGGTGAATTTTATAGTTCATATTTGTTTTAATACCTAAGGATCATACAAGAAGTAACAACTCCTATTAAACCTCAATAGTGTGGTTCAACTGATAAAAAGAATAAGAACATTATTGGAAATAATTAATTCCATGATGTCTATCTTAAGTCTCTAAAGATAATTTTGTGGAGAGGCATTATTAACTACAAGTCACATCATAAACAATGTTCTTATAAAATTAAGGTTATGATTCCATATTAATAATTAAATAATTAAAAACCAAATAATAATTATTTAATTTTTGGGGGTGTCATACAATTTTAATAGTATATAAACCAAAAATAATGTTTGGTAAATGTTGTATTGATATAATATTTCTATATTATATTGTGAATTATAAATGTTTTTAGATTTATAGTTATCGAATATAAATATTTAGAAGTTTTTAGTACAATTATAGAATCAGGAGTTGTTATCTTCATTGAATCTAGGTATCCCACTTTACCCAAAAAGTCAAAATAAAGGATTTTTTCTAAAATATAAGAGTATGTCAAAAGGGTACATTCTGTGAGGATCATAAAAGTAAATAAACTCTGATACCAAACACACACACTCACAAACATATATTATTCAAATATATGATTTTTGAAATAAAAAAAACATATAATATTGTAACACAAACTATTGTTTTTCTTAATAAAGAGTCCAACCTAAAAACTCTAAAAAAAGCTATGTCATCATCTGATGCATCTCTAAAGAAGGAAAATATAAATGATTAAATAGACTGTATTAATGGGAAAAATAAAAGAATATTATTTAATCTTCCTCAATTTTCACTGAAAATAGGTTGTAAGTGGGTATTTAAAGAAAATATTAATTGTAGAATTGAAAAATATAAATCCAGATGGGTTTCCAAGGGGTATACTCAAAATAATGGAATTGATTGTTTCAATATATATGATCTTATGGACATAAAAACATCTATTAAAATAATTAATTCTTTAGATTAAATATATTTTTTTAAAATTCACCAATTGGATATAAAAATTTTGATTCATAAATATGGTGTTATAAAAGAAATATATATGGAACAATATAATGTATTCATAGTACATTAAAAATAAAAAAATACTGAAACATTCATACAATCCTTATGTGGGTTAAAATAGGCACCATTATTATAAGAAATTTAATGAATGGATTTTAACAAATGTATTTTTAGTTATCATATATTTAATTTATTTATAGTATCATTCATAATAATAATGATATGTTTATTTGATTATATATAGGAGACATACTAATATTTAGAATTGATATGAATAAGGTAATTGAGGATAATACCATATTATATAGAAAATTGGTTTTGAAAGACCTATTTTATGATTGTTTAATTTGGGGAATGAAAATTTTTAGGAATAAAAATTTTATTTTCATTCTGAATTTCATTATATATAATTTTTTTAAAGAGGTTTGAAGAAATTGATAGTTCATCCATTTCTACCCAATAAGCTTGTAGGAGTATGATGGTATCACATCCTAGGAGGGAAGATTATTAAATATAATATGTAATTGTTATTAATTATCTCATGTATAGAATAATAAGCACTAAATATGATATTTCATATCTATTGTAATGTAAATAATATATATATTTTTAATAAATTCAATGAAAAATGGGATTTGATTTAAAAAGTACTAAACTACCTTTTCTGTAATATGAATCATTGTATATGATATAATTGAAACCCATGGGTGATGTTAGGATTTTATAAGACATGATGTATTACTAATATGGATGATGAATATTCAATGAGTGATTTGGTTTTTTACACCTGGATGTTGAGTGATATCTTGAGTATTAAAGAAACAAACCTATATGAAAGGATTTATAATGATTTTCTAGTTTTTTTATTTAAAGGATAATACAAAAAGTAAAATATATTGGATCCATTTGACTAGATATATTGTTATATCCCAAAGAAATGTCTCCAGTTTCTATAAATTGTGATAGTGAAGGAATGTGTTCATGGGAATATAGTGATACTTATATAAGAAAATGGAGAAACATTAGTCATAGGGAAAACCTATAAGGAAATTTATAAAACCATGTATCATAATTGTGGACATTTATTTGATCAATAAATAACATAGTGTTCCCTATAACAATGGAACTTTTAATTGATTTGTTATACCAAAATTCATTTGGGATGAGTATAAAGTCATTATTTAAAAAATAACTAATTATAGGACCTCAACATTAAATATGATAACTTCAAATGTATAATTTACCTTTAGAAAATTATATAATATGTATAAAGGAAATTCCAAAGGTATATTACCTCCTAGGAAAATGATGTTTGGTGCCCTTGTGAAAAGGGAGAGTTATTTTAAAACTCATAATGAACTAAGGATATCAAAAAGTGTTAAATAATGGTAAAATGTTTTTATTCACCTATGGCCTTATATGATTTGGGAGATCGAAAGAGAATATGAGTTTAGATAATAAAAAAATGAAATTATAATTAAATCATTGGAATAATGGTTTCTAGTATTAGATAACGAACTAAGAAATTTTTATAGATTTTTATTGGATGAATTTGGTTGATAATTAGAGTAACCCGATCAAGACAATGTCCACCCATTTCTCTATCCTATTGTATCTACTACATAAAGGATCAAACCGAGATGTAACTTTATTTACAAATGTTCCTAAATTGAATGTATATTATTGATCATATAAACTGTTTTTTAAAATATTTAATTTGGTGAGGAATTATTAGATTTTATGGGATTTTAAAATATTTAATTTGGTGTTTTTTGTGGTTTTAAAAAAGAAAAGATGATGTGGATTCCCACATTGTAAAGAGTATTGGAGTGGGATATACATTATTATAGGGAATAAATTAATCATTATTTAAATTATAAGGGAAATAATCCTATAGGGGACGGTGCACCACACCATCCAGGAATATGTTCACCCACATGAAAACACACAATATGGTGCTTTGATGGTGAACTATGCACTTTTCATGACACATCGATTTAAGGTTCATGAATTTTTAAGAAACACTCTTTAAATCCAATGATAAAATGGGTATGTATGGTGGGTAAAACCAGTTTTCTAAACATGTATGATTTGAATTTTCATTAATATTATTCTTAATCTAATAGTCAAATCCAGTTTCTAGTGGGTGCAATCTCAGCTACTTAATCGACTAGCTGTAATTTGATAAACATGATTAAATCTATAAAATAAATGCCTTAAGAATATACCAAATTCAAAGATGTATTATGACTTATCTAAATAAGTTATTAAATGAATATAAAATGGATCCTCCGTTGAATTTAAATGTCATCTCACCTTAATCTAAAACACTCTAATATCTCTAAAAGAATGAGATTCCAATCAATGTTTTCTAAAAATAGTAAAGGGAATTTATTGATTTAGTACAAAAAAACCATTTTTAATCTCTTATTTAAAAATCCCCTTCATGGTATACTTTCTACTAAGTATACATATAGAGTATCGATACACCATTTTATCATAAAAAGGACTCACCAACATTCCATTAAACTACCCATTTAGTTGTGGTCAATCTTATCTCAAAAAGAGAGACATTGTAAGGATAATAAGAGAGTTAAATACAATACCATCCTTGTATAATAAAATACAATTTCCTGCCTATATCCCAAAAAAATTATTGGAAAATTATTCTTGTCTAGTTTCACATTAGTACCTTTGTATTCATCACACTAACATCTTTTTACAAATATTTTTTCATCATAATAGATGCATGTTTTGTACCATATTTTACAATTTAGGGTTGATATATATTTAATGATATTAATTATCATTGTTGTGATATTATTATGATACATACAGATACATATAAAATTAAACACAACAGAAATCATTCTCATTTGATACACTTTTCCATCCCAAAAGAATTGTTTGATCCACCTAACTAATGTTGACCAAACCATTAAAAATTTATATGTATTTTTTACTCCATACATGTGAGAAACCATGCTCATAATTTCAACCTCCAATATAATTTTTTAAAAAATTATATAAATTATTTTGAGAAAATGAGTGGTACTTTAAAATATTCCATTCACTTAACTAATATAATTATTTAACAACTTCTAAAGTAAAATACAAATAAGGAAAATAAAAACACTCCAAAAATCCAATAATAAAACTAAATATTAAATTTAAATAAAATATACTAAAACACTAAAATAATGATATAGATTTTTTTTAATATTTGGGGATAATTTAATATTAAATTAAAGTACAAATATATAATATTTCATCTTTATCAATACAACAAACAAAATCCTAAGAAAAAATTTATAAAATACATGAACCGAATGTAGAAAGATAAAAAAATTACATTCTATATCATTAACAATAAAAATAATCTCAAACGTGAATTTTTTCTATATGAAATTAAAAAAACTAAAAAATATGGTATTTTTTCTCATTTGGGATTTTTATTTCTAGATTATTTACTCTACACCTTCTTAATTCTGTCAAAATTGAACCTAGTGAATCTTTCATCCTCATGGAATGTATGTGTTATGATCCCACCAAATTCTACTTTTTTGATCCTTCAATGATTGTTGATCTCTATAGTTTTTCTATAAACACAACATATTACATTAAATAAATCTTGTTATATACCAACATAATTAAATGGTCAATAAAATAGTTCAACAATTAACAAGTTCATATGATTTATGTTTATCACTGGTGAGATTAAATATTTTCTAGGATTGTATGAAATTTAGAATGAGAGGAACATATTTATCCCTCGATAAAAGAATGTGAAAGAGTTGATAAAGAAATTTGGTCTGCCTAATTCAAAACCAATGTAAACTGTAATAGTGGTTGGAACCAAACAAGAGAATAATGAATATGGGATTTTTTAGATCCAAACATATATATGAGGACAATATAAATATTTCTATTTTGGAATGAAACATGTTCATATGATTTATTTTCCCTATGTTTAGAATGTTTTTTCTTGAGTAATTCAAAGGAAGTCAACATCATAGAACATAAGAATATTAGGTGGAGCATCTGGAGTAATATCAATTTTGAATCTATTATTTAATATTTGAAGGATAATGAGTAATTGGAATCTTTTTATATTGACTACGATGGTGATGTAGTGGATTGAAAGTACAAAAGATGTGGTGAATTCGTTTTTGGTAAAATTAATGTTATCAGGTTATGAAAAAAATTAGAAAGTACTTCACATACCATGAAATTGGAAAAATGTATTACAAAAACCAAAAATTCACTTAGATTTTATGGATTAAGAAACAATTGTATGATATTAGTGAATATTCACAATAATATATGATGATCTTCTATGATAATTAATGTCCAATAGACCTCATGAAAACATTTATACTACAATGTCAAATGAAACATATTGAGATTACGTATCACTTTATAAAGGAAATAATGGATCCGGGAATAGTCAAAGTGGAATATTTTTGAACAAATTAATAATTTAAAGATATCTTGACAAAGCTCTTGGACACTATAGTGTTTGAAAAACCTTAGTTGAACCTTAATATCAACCACCCACCTCTTCTGGATTAGGTTTTGAGTTAAATCTTATTACCATTAATTTAAGTATTTCCTATAGTTTTTAATATTGTAATGGATTAAGAGGGAGATAATTTTCATGGGGTGTAATTTGATTCAAATATAATAACTAGATTTTTAGAATGAAAAATTATCTTTCTCTTTATGTTTATTTTCAATGGGGGAGAAATCCTTTTAAAATACAAATAGAATATTGCGGTGAAACTCAATAACATAGGTGGAGAAATATAATTTTTCCAACAAGTGTGTTCACAATGAGATATGTATTCATGGTGGAGTTTATTTTATTAAATTTATGGGGATTTTCTAAGATGATGATTTCTATGAGTTATAAAATGATTTCTTAAACCATTATTTTCTATATTGAGTAGCGACCATGTAGAATTATAATGATACTTGTTTTCTATTTTTATCTAGATTCTCAGTAGAATGTGTGAAGAATTAAATTTCACATCGGATTCTCAATAATCCCAAATGAATATATTATTGGATCCAAGGTGTTTCAAGTATGAGTTTTGTTGTTGTATTTGTTCTCAATAAATTTGAATGTTAAAAAGGGATTTTGGTTACCATGAAGATGAGTTATGGGAAATTGATGGAAAAATAAGAATTGAAAATGTTTTTATAAAGGTATAATTTCTAATTTTTTCCTAAATTTCTAGGAGTGAAATTTGAGAGACAATTAAAATTTTCATTCTAGATAAAAATACTAATTTTTAATTAAGTCTCATTGAGTATTGTAAAATTAATTTTTTTGATGACATAGAATACTTTTGAAGAAAATGCATATGTGTTTTCACAATTTAGATATTTTTACACATATTAAGTTGATTTTTGGAATTTTGGTTGCATGATTGAATTTCATGATAAGAGTTGTACATGAGAAGCATCAATACAGATGTTTTGAAAGATATGGAATTCAAATAATGTTTTTAGAGAGATCAAGTTGTGGGAATATTATTTTCTACTAATAAATGCAAGATAAATCCTATCATTGGTAACCAAAAAATCTTATAAGAGTATTTAGGGATTTATTTTTGTAAAACTATTTATTTTACTGAACTATAAATGAGTTATATATTTGGGGAATCACATTTCATGAGAGTCAGTTACGAGAGATATGTTTCACAGACTTACCATCATGAAAATAAGTTGTGTGAAGATATTATTGAAAAGGAAGATACAAAAACATAATTCAACAAATATTAATTAGTAAAGGAGTTCCAATATTCATCCCTAGGCTAACTGACATGAGCCTACGTTCTTGTACCAAATATAGGTTGACGAACCATATTTGTGTGAACAGTAGTTACGTGAACCATAATTGCATGAATGGTAATATTTCATAATATTTGAGAAACACATTAGAAAAATATATTATAATTATTATAATGTAAATCAATTTAAATATATATTTAAAATGATAAGGTAGTGATATTTAAGTTGATAACATGAGGAATACTTCATTTTAATTAGATTTTAATGAGGAGTTTACATAAGTTATCCAAGGGAGGCAATGTTCTTGTCCTTGAATAAAATTGTAATGGTAGTGATCCTTCCAAATAGTGAATTAGACTAGAAATTGTATCCAAAAAACTAGTAAATATTAATGGTTTCAGGTACATCATCAATACACGTTGACTATGATCTTTTTACTTACCCTTTTTGATGAACAATATAAAATCAGTGTGCCATGTTATCATTTTTTTTTCATTTTTTATAATGTGTTAGTGTTTCTAACTATAATTGGATTAACATTATCCTACCAAAACATTAAAAATATCATTTATAATGAAATAATTTATTCACACCCGGATTCACCATTCCCTTCAACAAGTGTGTAACTATCAAATATTGACAATATATATATATCCGAATAAAAATAATTTTAAAAAATTAGAGTTGTTTTTAATAATGATGATTCTCTAGAAATTAACTCAAGCCCAAGAAAGATTATCCTCCTCATACTATCTAAGGAAAAAATAGATAATAATGGAAATATCTCATTTTGACCAATGAGGAATAACCTGGAGCACTAGATTCCTCCACATTAGCACCTAGAATACCAAGAAAATTGTTCATAGATTCATAGAGAATGAATTGATACAACTAGAAGAATCCATTATCAAATTTTACATTATAACAATGAAACAAAAATAGGACCAACCTAATTTATGAATTAGAAGAATTTTCGCATTGAATGTATTTTTTTATTTAAATTGATTATAAAATTAACATGAATTGTCATCTAAAACCTATTTCAGTGTTTCCCCTAATCAAATTATTTGGGAATTATCATTAAACTGATGAAACCCATTGTTTCTTAGTGAACAACATCTTATGATGCTCCCCGAAACCTTCACTATTTATATTGGGTATATTAAGGACTCCATTTATGGTGGAAACATATCATCTTCTCACATATTTCTAAAGGGGACCTAACACTTTGTAGTCGATCTCAAAATATATTTATAAGAATAGGTATGGTAGAGGATCAAGCATGGATGTTGAGATTGATTTCTTTGTTTGAGTGAGGTGATTGGACTGGGTCAATACTTTGGACTAAGTTGTGATTGTTTTTATCTTTTTCAAAATTAAACTAGGTTGTATAAGATCTTATCAAGTGAGAACTTGATGTGGTTTCCGGATTCATGTGGTTTTTATAGTTCATTCTAGAATAACATATGATATGTTATTTATTTTTTCTTGTCACATAGCTATGATGGGGTTTTTATGTAAATTAGTTATTAAAAAATGATTTCATTTTTTAACCAATGTTATTTTAGGTTGTCAGGGAGAAAGGGTATATTCTCCTCAGGGATTCATCATAGAGCCATGATTTTATTTCACATCATCTGGTATATAGGGTTATATGTCTGAGGTAACTTGAGCCTCTAGTATAATTACAATTGAGAGTGCTCAAAAAATATCCCACATTCAAGAATATTATTTTCAATTCTATATTGTTTATATTATAATTTAGAAACTGATTTTATCATCATTTGATTCTATTTATTGATTATTTTTTATATATTGTTATACTCTACATTAAGATATTTTTTTTCTAAATTTATTAATTTTAATTAACCCTACCTAGTAATTCATTCATTTATACTTTAATCATTTGTTTTTCCTTGTTTTTAATTTTATTAATTATAATTTTTTAATTATTTATTTTCTCTAGTAATTTCATGAAACTATAAAAAAACGTAGTCTTTAGATTTTTTATTTTAGCGTTTTACAAACCAAAATTAAACCGAACATACAGTCTGACTATTGATTGTGGGATACCATTCAATGTATCCCATAATATTTATATAATCATTCATTTCCTCAAAATAAGTATTCATATATATAAAAAATGAAAACTATCTTTTCATCTGATTCATATTACATTTTTACTTATGTTAAAACCATGTCATATTTTGTGATTATTTCATTTCAAATATTAGTATAGAACTGATCAACATAAACATTATATGTGTACTTCATAGTCATCCCCATGATCAATACTATAATTCATCACATTAATCCATGAAACATATTTTTTCATATCCACCACACAATTTTGTTACAGTACAAAAGTATTTTTTGATCACAATTTTTCCACCACACATGAGACTCCATATAGAAAACATAAAAATCTGCATACAATTTGGTTCTAGATGTATCCAAATGATGAATTTTGTTGAATGTTAACACTAAGTATTATAGCCTCTTGAATACATTAATTTTTTTTAGTAATCATTGAATCAAATTTTACGAATTCAAATATAATATAGATACTATATTTTCAATGTATCATTGCCTACAACATTGAATTTTTTACTCTAATATTATCTTCCTTCCCTTTTCCTATTTTTCATTCTATTAACTGTTAACATTATTCTGATTTTATTGTTTCATCATCAATAATAAATCATGGTTACTACTTTATAAAACACATAAACACATTTATCCTCCTACGACACTCCCATATTACAACACCTATGGGGGTTTCAATTATTTTTATGAAACTATGATCCTTCACATCTGAAACTACATATGATGTTTACCTAAACCCTTTCACATAACAACCTTTTTTGAATAGCTCCCTATATCCCTGTTTCCTTTGATTAGTTTTATATTTGTATTTATTTTTTTTATTTTCTTATTTCAAATTTATGTGGGTTTCATGTACCACCAAATTTGAATGTTCATTCCAAAAAATGTGATGTTTGTTCATATTCTAAGTAAAATATATTTCCATAGGTTACTTTGATCACTAAAGCTGTTATATATTACAATTAGTGTATCTTGTTTCAGCAAACATATTACCTTTGAATTCGAATAAATGAAATTCCACATTTCTTTGTCCCTATAATAATTTTAGTGGGTTTTCATTTTATTTTCAATTGTAAAAATTACTATCATATATAAAAATCATTTTTCTATGATGTTAGAGGGATTAATATGTCCCATGAAATCCTAAACCCCTCTTAAAATATACAATGATAGTTTATCGAGAAATGAAAATAGTGGTTGAATCACTAAGGTAAACGAGTGATGAAAAATATATGAGGAACAACATAGAGACTCTTGAAAGTGATCGGTCCTAGAACTACCGATTAATATGATTTTTTAATGCAATTTTATGTTATTCTCGGGTTTTCTTCATCTAACATGTTGGAAATCCCAAAAATCATGTATATGAGAAATATAGAATAGGAAGCTATGATGATCATTTTCAATGAACCTATACATGATACTAATAGTATATAAAATAACATGACTACAAATAATGAGTAGGTAACATTAATAACTGGGAGGGTATATAAATAAACTAGCATTAATGAAAAACAATACTATATAGATATTGAATAATACCATCACAATAATAATAATTGAAGATACGAGTTTATCTAGGTGGGTTTTTACATGCCAAAGTTGATGTTACTCAATGAATAGAATTCAGTGGTTGTGATAAAACAAGATATTGATTATGTCGTTTATGATATTGAGAAAATTTAATGTTTTCCCTTTTTTCCAAAAAAATGAAAAATCATTTGAATGAACTATAAAAATTATTTTATAATAAGAAATTATGATTCCATGTTTGATGGGGTAGTGTTTATTATTATATTTAATCATGGAAACAAATCCGCATTCCAAAAAACTTTAAAACAACTTACCGTCATTCCTTAAAATTCTACACATATCCATTGATGGGTGAGAGACCTTAATTAAGTGTGTCATCCAAAATTAGAATTTTAAATATCCCTATAAGATAATCTAGGTATCAAACTATTGGTTCAACTCTAATGATCCAACAAATTCATTTTTCCTCGATTCTACTTAATTAAACTTTTTAGAGTTGTTTATATAAAAAATACTCAATTGAATATATAGAGAGGGTGGTGGTTATATAAGGATAGAAAATATATTTATATATAAAATGAGAAGATAAATGGGTGTTCTAATAAAGAATAAACCCTTGTATTTTACAAAAATAATTAAATATTTTTTCATTACCTTAGTTTCTATTATACAAACTCATTGTGTTCTATGAATCGGTTACACACACCATCAATATACAATTTTTTGAACTAAAGTCATATTAAAAACTTCAATGTACATTTTCCACCATTCTCTCCAAAACAGAGAGAGGGAAGAAACATAATTGAGATTACATCAGTCACCACCTATGTGGATCACAAATGTGAATCCACAAACCACTCAATATATTAATCCCATAATAAATCAATACTTCAAGTAATGGGTGATAAAATATATTTTATAATGATAAAAGAAATTGATATAAAGAGGAGAGAGATATCTTATCACTAACACCATATTCTTGATCACCTATGTCCTCAAATAATGAAATATGGAATTAAAAATGGAAATGTGAAAAAAAATTTAATTACCTATTAGTATCCATGTGATGATCTATATATTAACTTTTCACCCTTAGTTAGATATGTAGAGTTCTTTTTTATGAAAATATAAAATAGAGGATACACGAACATATATGATGATATAATTTAACAAAAATTTAAGTAAAAACTAAGTATAAATGATATAATAATCCTTAGTGGGGAAAACATACTAGGATGGAATCCCCTTTTAATTATACATGGTTCTGTCTACTTCCAACATTTACAAGGCTTGTCATGTGAAAATCAATGTTGTAACCTCAATCCCATTATAGTGTCCTTGTACATTGATTGAGGGGCATATATTTATCCCTAAAACATACACTATTTAATCATACTCATAATAAATAATTCCCGTAATAAACACCTCTTTCTATTTATTGATGTATTCAATATGGTATCCCCCATAGTAATTTAACAATTTTTCTAGGAAAGTGAATATTTGATTTTATTTAAAAGATGATCCTCAATTTTCTTTTTTGGAAATATATTTTTAATCCTCCATAGAAATAAAGTCTCAGATTTAAATATGGCATATATGATGAATGATTATTAATAGAGGATTTCATGGTACAAGATTTACAACATTAGTTATACCTGGAATTACTAATGAAGTGGACTAATTAAACATACACAATTGTAAAAATATTTATTTTAGTCATATGAGATCTGATAATGAAGGGGTTAATCTTATATATCCTTGATAATTTCTTGGATATTATTACACAACTCTACCCAGCCATAGTTTATTCTAACAAAACATGTTATAAATAGGATTTAATTTGAGAATATTGTTGGATTCATCTTTTAGTGGAAAATATAAATATCATTACATATCCTTACGAATATCTTACATACCCCAATTGACTTTCTCATTTTTTTAGTGCTTCATCAAAGTTAAATATTATATATAATCCCTTAATATTCTACAGGAAATCTATTTTCATACATAAATCATACAATATACTCGCTAATTTTATATATCATTAAAAATTACCCTTTATATATGATATATCATCTCTATTATCATATGTAAGGGTTGTTGTTTTTCATAAGAAACCTCCAAGACCTATTTTGAATTTTATGTTTTTATCTACTAAATTTAGTAATTATATTAAATCATTAAATAATAATTGTATTCCCTATTAATATAAAAATCCAAAAACTCTCAATATCCAAATATGTTGTAATTACTATTTTATTTTTGATATGTTTGGAAATTAATGATTGAATTTCTAGCATAAATGATTAATTTCAATGTTTTTCCACTCCCCTATATACAAACATCACAAGTTTGGGAATTATATAAATTATGTAAAAATATTTATTATTCTACCAAGTTCTAACACATTCCCCAATTTAGAATAATACCATCAATTCATCCATTATTAATTAATATAATGCCTCATCTTTAAGATATGCTAACTACATTTTAGTAACATAATAATTTTTAAGACTTCTACCCCATCCCATGACACTAAATATCTTACCTCACATAAAAATCTACCCTATTCACTATAAGAACATTTGAAATGGAGTTCTTCATATTCCCATAATGTAGGTGATCCAATATAAACTTGATAGGATCCTATGTTATCTACTATATGAATCAAGTTCTCTAAGAATGAGGTCATTCAACTGATTATTATATTGTTATCAGGTTGTTAAGATTTAATGTTAATATGTTTTAGGTGGATGGAGGTTTTTTAATCTTAATGAATAATTCATGTTATATTTCACCATGTTTCACAAAATGAATGTTACTCTACACATCTACATACATATACTAAAATCCCAACAAATTTTACCCTTATTCATGGTTGGTATGAACTATAAAATGAATAATAATGATAAATAAATAATCTTATCTCAACATATATATATATATTAAATATAATTTTCTTTTAATCATTAATTTTTTGTACAATTGATTTTCATATAGATAAATTTTTACTTGTATAATAAGAGGTAAAACAATTTATAATAAAAAAATTCATGTTCAGACCAAATTACCCATAATCAGGATTAAAATCACCCCACACATAACCCATAATAGCAAACTACCTTAAAATAAATAACATGAAAACACCCCCACCAACACACTTATATGAAAACGTAACATGAAATGTAGTAAGTTTTTGGTAGGAAGGGATTAACTAGTATGAAATATGGATTACCTAATAGGAAATTCATGGTATCTAAGGATTATAATGGTTAAATGTAAAGGTGGGTATTAAAATGTATTTTAAAGGTAATTTCCAATAAACTATGGCCTTAATAACTCTTAATTCACAGTGAATCCTATAGTTTCAAACAATAATTAGGGAAAATTATATTTTTACACAAGTCTTGCGACACTCAATAAAATGATTATAATAAATAAAATGTAATTGAAGATTAAAATGTCTCTCAGGATGGGGATACAATATTTAGATAGTAAATTCATGGAATGAATATATTTATCTAGTTTACTAACATATTTTCATGTCTCTAAATATTATAAATGACTCACATCATCAATCATATAAATAAATGATTTAAATATCAATTAATTCATTAAAACATAAATGTATATTAGATTTTTAACAACTATGTAAATATCAATTTAAATTTTTTATTTACCTAAATTCACTAATCATTACAATCAAAACAACTTAAAATGTCTTAAATCAGATTGTAATAACACTCTTATAGTCATTCAATTATTCCTACATTACGTTCAAGTAGGATGTAAACCAAATTTAGTAGTAACAAAATAAATTATATGGATAAATAAAATTTTATTTTGATAAATAGTGGTATATTTGAGTTAATATCTATAATATATTAGTATGAAAACCTAAAAATTTAATGTTGTATAACATGATACTATATTGAATGAAAGAAATGGTAATTTGGAATAGGGGGAAGATATTTCGTGGTCAACTCCCAAAGTGAGTACAAGGTTTTTACTGCTTCCGACTAGACAATACTTGTTATTATCCTCAGTCTAATTGTGGGTTAGTATTCTTTGATTAAAAAACTAGATTTTATATATTTCAGTGTGACACCCTTTACATGTATTGTATAGACTATTTTGGATAGTGTACAGTAAGATGAAAAGTTAGAAATAAGATGAAATATCATTATGTAGATGGAATTAGTTATGAGTCATTAAATATTATTATTAAAATTCCACCTCTTATGTGGAGTCTTCATCTAGTGCCTACCAAATTATTTTCATTGAAAATTATCAACAGGTAAATTGATTAAAGTTAGGGCCATGATGATGAGGAAGGTGATTTTGTTCAAAAAAATTTCTTTTGTCTAAGAAGCATAACCAGAAATGAAAAATTAAATCACTTTGTATTTTTTAAAATTCATATTGGCTATCATATTCGAAGAATCAAACCCATAATGCTTGAAAAGGTCCATCATATTCACGAGAAGCTAGATCATCAGTTTTACGTTTAATCCAAAATAAAAGGACATGTTATATTGAGAATGTATCTTGTTGGAAGAAAATGGTCATCAAATTCACTCTAAATTCATTATGGAGGAAGTTATTATTATGGAAGAATATGAGTCTACATGACTATGATAAATTAAATTTCATGATTGATTTCTATTTTTGAATTCTAGTTAATCATAATTCAATGGTAATACATATGATGCTATTTGGATGAAAGAAAGGGGTAGTTAAAGAGATTAGGCTAATCGTATTAAGGCCAATTGTATTCCTGACAACTATATTCAGGATAAGAAGGATAGAAAATTTTTGATGGAGTAGAAGGAGATTACAATAAATTCTAGTGAAAATTAGGAGATATTGAATCAGATATCAAATTTATTCCATGTTATGATTTAATTCATGATACATGATAATATTTGTGAAAGAAAAATAAATTTAGTGAAGCTGATATTATCAGATCATCATAATAGGTTCATCGAATTCATTTAAGATGAGAATGTTTGAAAAAAATTTGACAAACCCAAGGTGTTGTTTTTTAGTCAGACTAAAATCAAAAAGGAAAAAATATTCAAATAATGAGGTTGATGGGAAAATAGAAATTAATGGTATCATATTTAGAAGAGAAAGAAGTTGTTGATTGGACCTGATATGTTATCATAATTAGAGGATCAATTGGTTGAGACTAATGAAAGTAGAGAAAAGATAATAATGGAATTACCAATACGAAGGGTAGTTTTAGAGTTTTATCAACAATGTAGTCAACCATTTAAACGGGGTGGAATTTATTTGTTTGTAGAAGTAGTTCGGGAGTAGAGATGAAGGAGAATCAATTGTTATAAATTTTTCATCATCTTATTAAGACATATTGTAAAAAAATCATAATTGAAATCATACATGAGTGTATTAAGAAGATATTTGGATGTTTTTTGAAGGGGATCGTCATATTTAATAATCAGAATTATATCAAGTTCATTATACAAGAAACTGATACTGATCATATTAATAAAAAATCGTATTAAAAAACCAGATTGAGACAATCAGATTTAGACTGATGTTTGTAAAGAAATTCAAAAGGGAGATGAAGTTTGATGAAGATTTGAAAATATTTGAGAAGAGTTGAAGAATTCATAAATTAACCCAAAATTGAAGGAAAATTGAAATATTGGGTAATTTCGTTAAGCATGAATGCTTTCGGGATTCTTTCCAAAAACACTCATGGGTCACCTATAAATGGGGATAAGTACATCGTAATTTTCTGATGACTGAAAAGGATGTAATATTCACATGAAGGGAGAGAAACTATGAAGTTTAAGGGAGAGAATGATGTTTCTGTATTATTTTTATTTAATAAGCATTGACAGTGAAATGTGAAAGGGGAAAAGATAATATCTAAGTTTATTTATCTAATCATCATATTCATTTATCATAATATTTAGCTATCTATCCTATTATGCAGGTCATTGTATATATCTATTCATCGTATCTAGATGGATAATCAAATCCCGATTTTGATATTGGGTTCTATGGAATGTGGAAGGATGTGTTCTTAATTGTCTCAATAACATTCTAATAAGGTCATATCCATCATTCTAGGAAATGGTATTGGATGAACCAGATCTAAATATTTGGATTAAGTAGATTAGACTTGTAACCAGAATGAACTCTATATCAATTTAATGAAGGTTTCTAGCATTTTATTATTAGGGAATTGAATAATTGATTACATAAAATACCTTTTTGAAGTTTAAACTAAGTTCAGGTAACATGTGTTATTACAGAAACATTATTTTACCCTAATTTTTCTAAGATAAATCCCATCAACTATTGGATAGTATTCAAGGTGCTACATAAGTGAAATTGTAGATCATATTGATTGTATTCCACATAAAGTATTCTTTTCTTATCGATTTTGTTTTATTGGATTAACTCCAATTTTTTACTAAGGATGTTTCTATTCATATTTAATATCAAACATTATAAATATTTATGTTCATATGGTTTTGTGTTAGAATTATTTTTAGTAGGGATTGAAATCATTAAAAGGTTTTGAAGTTCGTTTCAATTTCAAAAAAATATAAAAGGAAAAGTATCATTCACTCAACCCCTCCTCCTTTTATTGATTCAATTATCTTTATTGGGAACTTACAAGTGGTATCAGTTCCAAAGTAACCCTTTTCGTATTTGTTGTGGATAGAGAGTTTGAATTCTTTTAGCAATAAAGTATTCTAGTTTTCAATTGAAGGAATTATCATATCTTGAAAGACATTATGTTTCCTTATCTTATGTTAGCTAGATATAATGTTGTTGAAGCTATAATATATGGGTTACCTCTAATTGATGATAAATTTAATCTAATATATGTTTATAATAAGAATCATGAGAATAATTGAAGGTCTAAGAATTCATTACTATCCTCAATTTCTGAAATTGAATTCCTAATGGTGAAAGGTTCTTCCAATTCCAAATTTATGTGGGATAAATTCATAAACATATAAAAAGGAAATACCAAATTCAATAAGAAAAATTTAAAAATATAGAGGCTCGAGTATGAATATTTGAAGATAGGAGAGCGTGAATCTTTTGGGAAATTCATTACTAGGGTGAAAAACGTTGTATGAAATATTAAATGCATTTGTGAAAATTTATACGATTGAACAAATTTTTAAATGATCTTGAGAATCCTTTCCAAAACGTTTTATTAAAAAGATTCCTTATTAGAATATATATATTATGAAACATTATCTCTATATGATTTTACATCACTCCCTTTACATATATAATGTGAAGGGATAAAGCAATAAAAAGAAGAAAAAGTTTACCGATAAATTTCATTCATAGATACTATAAAATAGAAGTCAAATACATTTTTTAATGAAGTTGATGGTGGTGAATCTGATTCAAAAGATTAGTTATGTAAAAATATTGATGATATTTTATCCTAATTTTATAAGAAAATGTAAAAGGAGTTATATTGAAATTAAAAGGGAAATTTTCCTTGAAATGTCTAGACTGTGGAGCCATAGGAAACGTTCCAGAAAATTGTTGCAAAAAAATAAAGAAGAACATAGTGATAAAGAAGAATGAAAAACAAGAATATCGTGGAAGAAATAGGAAGATAATGGAAAATCATTTCAATAGGGAAGGACATTAAATTATTCAAATCAAAAAGAAGAAGTTTCTTATCTAGTGATAATGAAAAAGAACTCATCGATGCTGAATCTAAGAATTCTACCATGAATAGTGTTTAGAATACTTTTATTCCAATAGTAAATTATGAAGAATTCAGAATTAGTTGTTCTGAAGAAAAAGAAACTCAACTTCAATTTCAAGAGATATAGGAGTTGAAAGAATGGATGAGGAATATTTGAAGGATTTAAAAGAAAAATAAAAATATGGTAGTTGAATGTTCCTCAATAAAAAACCAATAATGTATTTATGAATAGAATGTAAGGCTGGTGAAGGTGATTTATGATTTTATGAATTCTCCTAAGGAATAAAATAATCATAATGATCATCTATAGGTTATGTTTAAGGCAAAAAAAGATGAGTTGGAACTTTTCCAAAAAATCAATCTAAAGATGAAATGATGATTAAAAATTTTAAAAACACTATATCTAATGTTGGTCAATTTTCTCATAAAGAGAAACATTAAATAGTTAAATAAAATTTACATTAAAAGAGTGATAATAATGATGGAATTGTTTCATAAATAAAGAAATAATGGAATGTTATGTATATATCCAAGACCAACGATGTTTGGAATTTAGAAGTTTGAAGTCTAAATATATTTTTTATAGATTTAGAAAAGTATCACATATATATTATTCCATTAAATATGAAGAAAATTATATTCTTATTGGTAATAGAATAGATAGTGGTTTATAAAATAAATACAAGAAGGTTATTGAGAATCATATTCATAATTATAGTCGGTATGGAAGTTTGGGAGGAAAAAAATATTTCTATGGATATTGATGGTTTTGTAATGGATTCATGTATACATAAAATATTTGTTGGTTCAACTAATAAAATTACTATTATTCCACAGGTTATGAAAGTAAAAGGTTAATGGGTTTCAATCTCTTTAATGAAGTAAGTCTGAGAAGGATGTTTTATTGAATCCTTTAGAGGTTGGAGTAAGGATTTAAAATAGTTTCTCACCACTGGAAACTATTTTTGAAAGGTGTGATGTACCTGTACATATTTCAAAATGATGTATTATTTTTATTGACATAACAAAATCTTCTAAACAAATCTTAGATTATGAATATAAGGAATGATATGGAAGAATAAAAAATAACTTGTTGTCTAAACTGCTTGGAAAGATACAAAAGGAGAACACCCTCAGATTCTAGATATTGGGTGCTTTTATCATATTATAAGAGATTTGAAATTTTTGGAATAATTTGAATGACATTAAATAATTAATAGTGATACATGGAAGTGGTGAATCCGTGAAAATCATAGCTGTTGGATTAGCCATCATTGGGAAGTAAAAGATAAAATCCTTGAAAACATTGTCTGTTTATTGACTGAAACAAAATTTTCTATGTTGTTATCAATTTTTTATAAGGATAATGAATTTTTCTTCAGAAAAGATGAGTTTTTTAAATATGTTTAATATTGATAGGTCATTACAACATGCTAACATTTAATTGGAATCGAGTCTATTGATAGCAAATATGGATCTATTATTACTTGTGTATAGTGGAAGAGAATCATTTGTGTTATAAAAGGTTGGGAAAAATGGGTCAACGAAACATGAGCATGTTATTTAAATGAAACAATTTCTGAGATGATCCATATTTTCTAAGAAGAAGAGATTGTTATTTCCCTATTTATCAAAAAGAAATAATTACAAACTGTGTGCATAAGAAAGTTGAGATTTTTTCAAAAACAACCCCTTGAGGTGATTCATTTTGATATCTATGGGACAATGAGAAAATAGATGACATACTTTATTATTTTCATTGATGATTTTTTTTCACATTATATTTGTTATTTATATGAAACATAAATTATATTCTTTCAAAATGATTAAATGTTTTTGAAAGAACTATGAGAAGGAATGTATGTATATGGTGAAAACATGAGAACATACAATTATGGTGAATACAAACATGATGAATTTGAAAGTTATATTGAGTATAATGGAGTTTGGAATGTGTATATTTCCCCATAAACTCCTAAAAAATGGGGTTGCTAATATAACCAATATATGTTTGGTAGAAATGGGAATAATTATGTTAATTGAACATGGTATTTCTTATTACTATTAGATATAATCCATGAGTACTACTTTTTATATTAAAAACTGATTTTTCTATGGGTTTGGTTCATATGAATTATTGTATGGGAAAACACCAAGTTTGAAACTCTTAAGTGATTTTGGTAGTACTTGTATTATAAATGATAAAGATGGAAATAATGAAAGGTTTCATCAGAAAGGTGATGATTGAATTTTCCTTGGATATGATCCAGATCAAAGAGGATATATATGTTTATACAAAAAAACATGTTGAATTATAGATTTTATGGATGTAAAAGTCATTTAAAGAGACTATGAGCACAAGAATACTTAGGAAAATAAGTTTATTTATCAAGATAAAGAAAATAATTATGATAAGGATACATACAATTGTAAACCTACTCAAGAAGAAGAAGAATCAGACTTAGTTGTTTCCAGTTATGAGGAACATACTCACAAATCTCATCTTTGTTTGAGGATACAAGTGAATGTTCAGAATATTATTGGGAATCAACATCATATAGTTCAAATAAGAAAACAAAATATTCAATTAAAGATTTTTCATTGTATTTAAAAGTGGATCTGAATGATGTGAAAGAAGAATATGAGTACTTGAAAGAGGATCGGGCCATGAATAAATAGTTAGATCTAATTAAAAAGAATGATAAATGGGATATTATACCCATTCCAGATAAATGAATAATAGAAGTACAAAATTGGTTTTCCAGTGAAATAAAAATGATGAAGTTTAACTAATAAGAAACCAAAACACATTACTGTGCAAAGGGTATTAAAATATTTAATGTATTGATTGTGATGAAATCATTACTCCTTATGAAGTATTAGAAAAAATCATAATCATCCATTCCATTGGTGCACAACAGGGTTACAGGATATTTCCAATTGACTTTAAATATGATTTCCTTATTGGTGATATATATGAGGAAGATATCATTAAACAACCTTGTGTCTTTATTAATGGAAAATATTAATGTTATGTGTGCATATTGAAAAGGGGTTTGTATGGGATAAAACAATATTGACGGTATGGTATTTGAAATTGGATACATGCTTATGGTAGATGCGGTTTAAGAAAGGAAGAGTGGATACAAATTAGTATATCATAGAAATGTACGAGTATTCACTCATCATAATTGTTTATGTTTATGAAATTATTCTTGATGGGAATGATGAAAGAGGTTGTGAAATATTTTTCAAAGTATTGAAAGACTTTTTTGATATGTCCATGTTGGGGGAAATGAAATATTCTCTTGGGTTACAAATCTTTCAAAAGGAGAAAATATGTTTTCATTCTAAAGAAAAATATATTAAGGAACTTCATAAGAAGTTTGGGATAGAGAAATCAAAACTTGTTTCAACAATGATTTTAGTTGGAAAAAATTTGTCTAATGATTGAAGAGGAAAATACATTGAACAACCAGAATTTTGAATATTGATTTGAATCTTGTTTTATTTGACTACCTCAAGACTCGACATTGTTTATGTTGTTACCTTATGTGAAAGATTTCAGATTTATCCAAAATAATCAAATTAACTTAATGGAAATAAAATCACATATAAATCACATGAAGAATTTTTTTTTTGAATTATATATGATAGTTGAAAACATATTGATTTGATTAGGTATTCAGAAGCTTATTGTGTAGAAGAAATTTAAGATCGAAGATCCATAACTGGTAGATTATTCATTATAGGAAGGAATTTTTTTAGTTTGAATTCAAGGAAATAGAATTTTTTACTCTCAATATATTTTAATATTATTATTTTTCTTCCACTAAAGTCGCAACTCAACTTATGTGGACGAAAACCCAATTAGAAGACATACTTTTTATTATGAAGTTACCCATTTCTCTTGGTTTGTGACAATAAATATAGAATAATTCTCACAACGAATACAGTTCAATATTCTCATTCAAAACATACTGATATCAAATATCATTTCATCAAAGAGAAATTGGAGAATAATGAATTAATGTTAGATTATGTTCTAATATCCGAATAGGTTGTTGATATTTTCAAAAAAAATTATGAAAGAATCATTTCCTAAAATGAGGCTAAACATTAGTATCCAACCTCTTTCTCATCAAGGTCGAAGTATGTGTTACTATTCCCATTCTAATATTATATTTCGATAGTGTTTTAAAGGGGAATAATTGTTTCATAATTATATCCATAAAAGTATATAAAAAGTGGGAGTTTTGGGTATACTGTGAATTCAACTTTTTGTTGTGAAGTATTCTAACTATTTGTTGGAGTGGTTGGGAAATTTTGTTTTTGTATTCCATGAAAATTGAAGAGATGACGATGAAATTGTTTTGAATGTAATAGATCGAGGAAAGAAATAGGAAGAATGTTTTCATAATCACTACTTTTTGGCATCATGGCTTGGCTATCAATAATTCATGTTTCCAATAATAATTTTGTTAACATAGGCTTATAATTGTAGATATGTAAGCCTTTACTTGGGGATAAAAAGTAAATTGATTTAATAAATATTTTATACCACAAAATAAAAAAGGCGGATATTGTTCAGACCTAGTTGATGAGGAAGGTTATTCTATTAAAATTTTGTCTTTTCAGGGAAAATATGTTTAAGAGGAAAAGAAAAATCACATCGCTTTGTATTTTGTAAAATTTATACTGTCCATCACATTTGGAGAATCAGATGCACAATTCTTGAAAATTTCTATCATATTTAGGATAAGATTTATCATTAGATTCACACTGAATTGTATATATATGATTATGGAAGTGTTATATATTTTCTCAACCATACTTTGATAGAGTTATATCCATCATACTAGGAAATAGGGTTAGAAGAATCTGATATGATGTTTTGGAGTGGGAAGATAGGACATGGAAATCAGATTAAATTATATATCAAAGTCAAGGAGGTTATTACCTTCTTCTAGGTAATAAATTATGAATGATTTCAAGAGAATATATTTTTGAATGTTTAAAAGAAGAACATGTAACGTGTTTTTCTACACAAACACTAGTTTAACCTATTTGTGCTAAGAGGGAGAAAACACACTATTTGATTGCCTTCAATGTGCCACACGATTGAAAGGGTATATCATACACATTGTAATGAAAATAAATGATTGTTTTCTAGTGGATTGTGTGATATTAGATTATCTCTAAACCATACCAAGGAAGTAGGTATTTGTGTTGAATAGTGATATTTTTAAATACTTGTTTTCTTATAGATGTGTGTTTGATTTTTTTTTGTAGAGAATGAAATATTTAACATGAGGAGAAGGTTATTTCAATTGCAAGAAAACATAAAATAAAATTTTTAACTGAATCAACATGTTCGAATCTCAGGGATACAATTATCATTATGAGGAAAATATAACAAAATCTTCAAATTGAATAAATCTAAACTTATATGTGTTAATTTTAAAATATTCCCCTTTATATAATCATCATTTAATATAATCACGTTTTTGTAGGGACAATGGGTATTTTACTTTCTTAATAAAAATTTTAAATGTTCAAGAACATTCATATATTCATATATATATGAGAAATATTCATTATTATCACCCACTTGTAAAATACATGGTTGTTCTAAATATAAATATTCAAAATAGTGGGAGTCTTTGTCAATTAATTTCCAATAAAATTAGATATTTGGATTTTGATAATATATAATTTCTATATATTGGAAGATGATGAATTTTTTCTTAATAACTAAGAATCTCATTGAGGAATATTTTTTGAGTTAAATTTGTGTAATCAATATTAATCATCCATTGTTCAAATGGGATCAAATCGATGACGACTTTATCTTTCAAAACTAGTGATAGGTAGAATGTTGATAAATCATTGTTATTGAAGATGGGATGATGACATGGTATATTGCATACTAATAAGTGATTATAGCATAAATATAAGAACAATTTTACTCCAACATGAATCTCATCGAGTATCTCAACTTTAGTGATCTCCTTTAGATGTGGTACAATGAGGTATGATAGTATGTTTTCTAGTCACCTGTATTCAGGCTCCATGGGTTATTTGACAAGAAAGGTATATTCCTAAAGTAATTATCAAAAATTTTATTTTTTAGATTGTTAATATTATATTAACTTGATTTTGGGATGTACTATAATAAGAGTTTTATTTATTTTCTATTAACTAGTATTTCATCACTATGTTCTTACAAATAGGGAATCATTCCATCATTATGTTTTTGATGGATATGTATTTATTGGTTCCATGATATATATTTGTTCATCATAAAATCACATCATGGATAAATTTAATTAGATTTTATTTTAAAAGAAAGTATAATAGTGTATGTTCTAATAATAAAAATGTTATAAGAGTAGTGATTAAATCACATAGAATCCTGAGAATGATGCCAAAATCTATAGGTGGAAAACATTATAAAAGAATATCAATCATCAATTACAATTTTAATAATATCCCAGGAATGTACCTAGGGATTTGATCGTGGGTTTGTCTCCCAAGATCCAACCAATTCGATCAATTTATCTTCCATTTATTTACAATTTTTTTGTCTTTTTAAAATGGTAAAAATGAATTAAAAGTTGACTGAGAGTAGTTTTTGTGTAAGTATAGAATGAAAATATGAAGATTTATTGAAACTATAATGAATAGAGGAATAAATTATACACCAATGGATTGAACGTGAATTATTCTCCATTATCTCGCTCAGTTTGATTCTGTTAATCAATGTCACTTTCTACTACAAATTTGTTACACAGACTAACACTAAATAAATTTTGTGAATGATCATTGGACCTGGTACTTAAAATTATTTTTCCCACAACTATATCAAAAATAGCGAGAAGGATACACCTCAATGATGACTACGTTAATCATTGCCTTCATGGATCAGAACTGTGAATCCACACACCACTCAATCTATGTATACCATCCTATATCAACAAGTCAAGAAGTGTAAAATTAAATTTTATAGTGTGAAAGAAAATATGTTAAAGAGAAGGGTTGAGTCTTATCACCCACCCATCTTCTCGATCTCTTAGGTCTTCTAAGTATCAAAAAAATAATTAAAAATTAAAAGTTATGTGGTCTTTGGAATCATAGATTTTATTCATGTGGTGATCCTTGAGTAAGACTCTCACCATTGGTGAGAACATGAAAGCTCATCACTATAAAAATTGAAAAGAGAGTGAGGATAAATGAACACACATGAATAAACAAAGATATTATAATTATATTAAAAAAATAAAAGTAAAATTCTAGTCACCATTTGAGAACACACAAAATATAATAGATTTAAATTCTATATATACATGGTTTTCCAAGATTATTTACTTTACAAGGCTTGTATTTTTAAAATAAATTCCAACATAACCATCCATCGACCACTTCCACATGAACTGGTAGATGGGTTAGGATTTCCCACCATTTTGTTCATGTGTCTAGTTTTGTGTTCTAGAATTTTAAATTCTACTCTAACAATAAATATTTCTCAATATTTTGGGATATGTAATACATAAAATCATATCCAACTACTAATTATTCTATTTTAACCATGAAGATACAACATGCTATGGTTATTTGGATTATACCCTCCATTTTCCTCACTAAGACACTATGTACATCATTCTTTATTTTAACTATAAACAATAATTACCCCACACATATACAACCTGAAGTATTAAATACACCATTAAAGCTTTCTATAAGATTTCACCGACACATATTTCATTCTATAATAGTAATTTCATTTATTAATCATTACCTTATCTTAATTCAGCTAGGTTTTTCATTTCAATATGCAGTACAGAATACTAATATTTATGAAATTATTTGAATTTTATTATATTTAAAATATTTAATGTGTTTTTAAATTGAATATTTTTTTATATTAAAATTATAAAGTTCAATGTTTGGTCATATCCTTTTTTAGGGTAAACACATTTATCTTTATTTAAAATTTATAATGTAAGGGAAAAATCTAGTAGAATACTATGAACCACACCATCCACATGTGTGCATGTTAATGTTAAAATGTGTAATGTGACACATTGATGATGTACTTCAAACATCACATTCAATAATAGTATGAAGTAATCTGAGGTGACAACATTCTTCCTTATAGATTAGTAGGTCATGTTAGTTTTTTTCTTAGTTAAGAATGGGTAAATCCAGTGGGTCAACTAGATTCAACCATAATTTATGCTCTAGATCATTGATAAAAAAATTGAGATCTAATGAACACATTTTTTCACTACTGGGCATAGTTAAAGTCATATAATAAATAACCTTTTATCCAATGTAAAAGATTAAATCTCAAAAAGAAAATACTTTCCTTTAATTTTTTTTTCTAAAACAATCGAATATGTGATTTTGGTGCACAACAATATAGACTTTTATTAGTCTCTTATTCCCAAATAATCATCAAGGGATATTATCCACAAATTTTACGTGTGAGTATTGACCCACTATTTTATCATAAAGAGGTTTCCCAAAAATCCATTATATGAATGATTTAGTGGGGGATAATCTAATATTAAGTAGAGTTACATTATAACATTCCATATTAACCTCTATCTACTATTATAAAAATAAAATTATAAAAAATTACCCACCAATGTACCAAAAAATCATAATAGTGGATTTTAGTCAACATGGATATATAAATTCCAAAAAATATAGTGATGGTTGAGAAATTTGATGGAAAAAATTTCAACATGTGGAAAAATGGATGCACTTTCTAAACATGAATATAAAATTTGTGTACATGATCTCAACTATAATGACCCGCATATCTAAATAATAGACACTTCAAGATTCCCATATAATGGAAAAAATGAGATAACGATGATGTCATGATTTATTGAAACATAATCAATGCATTAGATGATTATATCATCAACACTTACTACCACTTATCTGAGGTAAAGTATATATTGGATGATATGTAATAGAAGTGCATCACTGAAAATGAAGTGAGAAATACATACATACTATGATTGTTTATTTCATACAAAATAGAAGAGAATATATCTATCATATTTAAATTATTTGAAATAAAACACATATTAAGACATTTAAAATAAAAAAAGATGAACATAAATGATTCCCTGATTTTCAAACCCATAATTAATAAAATCTTCCAATTTGGGATGAACATGAAATATTATCTAAAAAAATAATGATGTTATTTTACATAATGAGTTTCTAAAATATGAACAAATTATGGTGAAATATAAAAACAATGTAGAGAGAAACGAACATATGTATTATAAATCCAAGGTCCTCATAGTGGAAGGAGTGGGACCATTTGGGTCCTAAAATGGAAAAAATGTCCTAATAATGCATCCGATGGAATTTAAAAAAATAACAACAAAGGGTAATGATACATACATGGAATTGTATGAAAAATAAAATTGTATTTTCATCTCTATTAGAGGAATTTTTTGAATGTTGTTTCAAAGAATAACTTTATAACCATGAACTTAAAGCTAATGTGCTCAAAGATAGCTTTTCATAGTTGACCAATTATATAGCTACAAGAATCATGTGCAACAACAAATAACCATTTAGGAGGATAGAATCAACAAAATATTGGAATTTTATCTACATAGGGAACTCTATAAGAATAAATGTACAAGGGAAGGGTGCAGTGAATATCGAGTTTACCATAAGAAAGATTCTCATTTTAAATGAAGAATTATACATCCGTGATGTTAATAGAAAATTAGTCTCGTAGAAATTATTTAAAAAACATGGGTGTAAGGTTGTATTTTAGGAAGATAATGTTATTCTATATGAGGGTGGGATCTTTGTTGGAAAATTTCACTAGTAAAATGTATTATTAATATTGAATACAAATTATATTTCTTATTATATACAAGAGATTTTTATTTATGTGACAATAATTTCATCAAAATTAATTATATAAAAATTAAAGACATGTCAAAATGGTATTATTACACAGCGTAAGAAAAAATGATAATTAATGTGTGAATTTCATTACAACTGAAATAGTTAGAAACCCGTTTTCCATTATATATTGGAAAAGTAATATTTTAGTATAATACATAGGGAAGATTGAACTTTTCATGTGACACCCAACATAAGTACTAAAAGGTAATTCATAACTATTATTTATGATTATTATATATTTTCCCATGTATATTTGTTACAAGATAAAGAAGAAGTTATAGAAAAATTTAATATCAATAAAAATAATGATTAAAACTAAAACAAGCTTACAATCAAATGCCTAATATTTTATAGGGGAGGTGAATTTTATAGTTCATATTTGTTTTAATACCTAGGGATCATACAAGAAGTAAAAACTCCTATTAAACCTCAATAGTGTGGTTCAACTGATAAAAAGAATAAGAACATTATTGGAAATAATTAATTCCATGATGTCTATCTTAAGTCTCTAAAGATAATTTTGTGGAGAGGCATTATTAACTACAAGTCACATCATAAACAATGTTCTTATAAAATTAAGGTTATGATTCCATATTAATTATTAAAGAATTAAAAACCAAATAATTATTATTTAATTTTTGGGGGTGTCATACAATTTTAATAGTATATAAACCAAAAATAATGTTTCTTAAATGATGTATTGATATAATATTTCTATATTATATTGTGAATTCTAAATGTTCTTAGATTTATAGTTATCGAATATAAATATTTAGAAGTTTTTAGAACAATTATAGAATCAGGAGTTGTTATCTTCATTGAATCTAGGTATCCCACTTTACCCAAAAAGTCAAAATAAAGGATTTTTTTCTCAAATATAAGAGTATATCAAAAGGGTACATTCCGTGAGGATCATAAAAGTAAATAAACTCTGATACCAAACACACACACTCACAAAAATATATTATTCAAATATTTGATTATTGAAATAAAAAAACATATAATATTGTAACACAAACTATTGTTTTTCTTAATAAAGAGTCCAACCTAAAAACTCTCAAAAAAGCTATGTCTTCATCTGATGCATCTCTAAAGAAGGAAAATATAAATGATTAAATAGACTGTATTAATGGTAAAAATAAAAGAATATTATTTAATCTTCCTCAATTTTCACTGAAAATAGGTTGTAAGTGGGTATTTAAAGAAAATATTAATGGTAGAATTGAAAAATATAAATCCAGATGGGTTTCCAAGGGGTATACTCAATATAATGGAATTGATTGTTTCAATATATATGATCTTATGGACATAAAAACATCTATTAAAATAATTAATTCTTTAGATTAAATATATTTTTTTAAAATTCACCAATTGGATATAAAAATTTTGATTCATAAATAAGGTGTTATAAAAGAAATATATATGGAACACTATAATGTATTCATAGTACATTAAAAATAAAAAAATACTGAAACATTCATACAATCCTTATGTGGGTTAAAATAGGCACCATTAGTATAAGAAATTTAATGAATGGATTTTAACAAATGTATTTTTAGTTATCATATATTTAATTTATTTATAGTATCATTCATAATAATAATGATATGTTTATTTGATTATATATAGGTGACATACTAATATTTAGAATTGATATGAATAAGGTAATTGAGGATAATACCATCTTATATAGAAAATTGGTTTTGAAAGACCTATTTTATGATTATTTAATTTGGGGAATGAAAATTTTTAGGAATAAAAATTTTATTTTCATTCTGAATTTCATTATATATAATTTTTTTAAAGAGGTTTGAAAAAATTGATAGTTCATCCATTTCTACCCAATAAGCTTGTAGGAGTAGGATGGTATCACATCCTAGGAGGGAAGATTATTAAATATAATATTTAATTGTTATTAATTATCTCATGTATAGAATAATAAGCACTAAATATGATATTTCATATCTATTGTAATGTAAATAATATATATATATTTTTAATAAATTCAATGAACAATGGGATTTGATTTAAAAATTACTAAACTACCTTTTCTGTAATATGAATCATTGCATATGATATAATTGAAACCCATGGGTGATGTTAGGATTTTATAAGACATGATGTATTACTAATATGGATGATGAATATTCAATGAGTGATTTGGTTTTTTACTCCTGGATGTGGAGTGATATCTTGAGTATTAAAGAAACAAACCTATATGAAAAGATTTATAATTATTTTCTAGTTTTTTTATTTAAAGGATACTATAAAAAGTAAAATAGATTGGATCCATTTGACTAGATATATTTTTATATCCCAAAGAAATGTCTCCAGTTTCTATAAATTGTGATAGTGAAGGAATATATTCATGGGAATATAGTGATACTTATATAAGAAAATGGAGAAACATTAGTCACAGGGAAAACATATAAGGAAATTTATAAAACAATGTATCATAATTGTGGACATTTATTTGATCAATAAATAACATAGCGTTCCCTATAAAAATGGAACTTTTAATTGAGTTGTTATACCAAAATTCATTTGGGATGAGTATAAAGTCATTATTAAAAAAATAACTAATTATAGGACCTCAACATTAAATATGATAACTTCAAATGTATAATTTAACTTTAGAAAATTATATAATATGTATAAAGGAAATTAAAAAGGTATATTACCTCCTGGGAAAATGATGTTTGGTGCCCTTGTGAAAAGGGAGAGTTATTTTAAAACTCATAATGAACAAAGGATATCAAAAAGTGTTAAATAATGGTAAAATGTTTTGGTTCACCTATGGCCTTATATGATTTGGGAGATCGAAAGAGAATATGAGTTTAGATATAAAAAAAATGAAATTATAATTAAACCATTGGAATAATGGTTTCTAGTATTAGATAACGAACTAAGAAATTTTTATAGATTTTTGTTAGATGAATTTGGTTGATAATTAGAGTAACCCGATCAAGACAATGTCCACCCATTTCTCTATCCTATTGTATCTACTATATAAAGGATCAAACCGAGATTTAACTTTATTTACAAATGTTCCTAAATTGAATGTATATTATTGATCATATAAACAGTTTTTTAAAATATTTAATTTGGTGAGGAATTTTTGGATTTTATGGGATTTTAAAATATTTAATTTGGTGTTTTTTGTGGTTTTAAAAAAGAAAAGCTGATGTGGATTCCCACATTGGAAAGAGTATTGGAGTAGGATATACATTATTATGGGGAATACATTAATCATTATTTATATTATAAGGGAAATAATCCTATAGGGGACGGTGCACCACACCATCCAGGAATATGTGAACCCACATGAAACCACACAATATGGTGCTTTGATGGTGAACTATGAACTTTTCATGACACATCGATTTAAGGTTCGTGAATTTTTAAGCAACACTCTTTAAATCCCAAGATAAAATGGGTATGTATGGTGGGTAAAACCAGTTTTCTAAACATGTATGATTTGAATTTTCATTAATATTATTCTTAATCTAATAGTCAAATCCAGTTTCTAGTGGGTGAAATCTCGGCTACTTAATCGACTAGCTGTGATATGATAGACATGATTAAATCTATAAAATATATGCCTTAAGAATATACCAAATTCAAAGATGTATTATGAATTATCTAAATAAGTTATTAAATGAATATAAAATGGATCCTCCGTTGAATTTAAATTTCATCTCACCTTAATCTAAAACACTCTAACATCTCTAAAAGAATGAGATTCCAATCAATGTTTTCTAAAAATAGTAAAGGGAATTTATTGATTAAGAACAAAAAAACCATTTTTAATCTCTTATTTAAAAATCCCCTTCATGGTATACTTTCTACTAAGTATACATACAGAGTATCGATACACCATTTTATCATAAAAAGGACTCACCAACATTCCATTAAACTACCCATTTAGTTTTGGTCAATCTTATCTCAAAAAGAGAGACATTGTAATGATAATAAGAGAGTTAAATACAATACCATCCTTGTATAATAAAATACCATTTCCTGCCTATATCCCAAAAAAATTATTGGAAAATTATTCTTGTCTAGTTTCACATTAGTACCTTTGTATTCATCACACTAACATCTTTTTACAAATATTTTTTCATCATAATAGATGCATGTTTTGTACCATATTTTACAATTTAGGGTTGATATATATTTAATGATATTATTTATCATTGTTGTGATATTATTATGATACATACAGATACATATAAAATTAAACACAACAGAAATAATTCTCATTTGAAACACTTTTCCATCCCAAAAGAATTGTTTGATCCACCTGACTAATGTTGATCAAACCATTAAAAATTTATATTTATTTTTTACTCCATACATGTGAGAAACCATGCTCATAATTTCAACCTCAAATATAATTTTTAAAAAACTTATATAAATTATTTTGATAAAATGAGTGGTACTTTAAAATATTCCATTCACTTAACTAATATAATTATTTAACAACTTCTAAAGTAAAATACAAATAAGGAAAATAAAAACACTCCAAAAATCCAATAATAAAACTAAATATTAAATTTAAATAAAATATACTAAAACACTAAAATAATGATAAATATTTTTTTTAATATTTGGGGATAATTTAATATGAAATTAAAGTAAAAATAAATAATATTTCATCTTTATCAATACAACATACAAAATCCAAAGAAAAAATTTATAAAATACTTGAACCGAATGTAGAAAGATAAAAAAATTACATTCTATATCATTAACAATAAAAATAATATCAAACGTGAATTTTTTCTATATGAAATTAAAAAAACTAAAAAATATGGTATTTTTTCTCATTTGGGATTTTTATTTCTAGATTATTTACTCTACACCTTCTTAATTCCGTCAGAATTGAACCTAGTGAATCTTTCATCCTCATGGAATGTATGTGTTATGATCCCACCAAATTCTACTTTTTCGATCCTTCAATGATTGTTGATCTCTATAGTTTTTCTATAAACACAACATATTACATTAAATAAATCTTGTTATATACCAACATAATGAAATGGTCAATAGAATAGTTCAACAATTAACAAGTGTAATTCTTCACATATCCCCTCCTATTAATAACCACTTCCTAAAATAATACCAAATATTTATAGTTTGTTTTAACCTTGATGAAAGATAACTATTCACTAAAAACCTCTTCTTTATCATAGGATTAATACACATATAATGATTAAAAATGAGAATTTATGAAACTATATAAATTATTGTTATGTAAACCATAATATTCCCAACTGTAAAAAAACCCATAGTATTGATATACAAGACAACCCATCCATCTATTTGAGTAAACAGAACATTGAATAAAATCATACAACTTCATGATAATTTATTAATTCGATATATTTTTATTTTTAAATAATTACATAAAAACTAATACAATCTTATAGAAAATAATCAACATCCTTCCAGTGAAACCAAATGTAAATTCTAATAGGAAGGTAGGTATTGTTCATTTTATTACCTGTTTTTAGGTAATGAAATTTTATTGATTATAGAAATTCGAAATAATGATTATTAATAAAACAATCATAAAAAATAAATTTGATAAGTTCATTATACCCACATTTACTTATCAGAATGTGTTTTTCATTTCATAGATCCTAAATATACATAGTAATAATACATAATTGTATTGTTAATCGTTTCCTAATCAATGGTGTCACTGTAAAAACACATGGTACTACCACATAATACTAAAATGTACCACCAATCAGTGATGAAAAATTGATTAAAATATAATACTATTACCTTGATAAATGTCCTAATTAACATAAAATGGATCCAATTTTTCAAATTTTATTTAAGAATAAAAAACATCTAAATCATTATCTCAAATTGTCATATCTTTTCAGAAACCCCATAGTTGGAATTTCCTAATTGGTGTTCCATCACCCGATTAAGGTATCAGATTTTAATCAACACCCATTAGATGAAAAAGCATCCAAATAATTAAAAAAAATGTATAATCATTTTATGAAACCCATAACTTATGTATCTTAATTATAGCTCCATTAATCAATTAAGAAAAAATATAATTAACCCCCATTGGTTTAGGAAAGTCATTTCTCTACATCTACTATGTCATGGCATATTTTTTCTATCTAGTGTTGTCCATTTTTTATATTCCAATTCTTGGAATCAGTCAATAAGATGTTCCAAGGGTGTAAATCATTTATATTTAATTAAAATGTAATTTTCTAAACAAAACGTACATACCGACTATTAAATTCATCACCAACCATTCTCTAATCTTGACCATAACATCAATTTTCCTTTTATTACCCATTATCTTACAGTACTTATAAACAAATTATACCCCAAAAGTAATTTATTTAATCACTGTATATACCATCAATCTCAAAAGAACCACATTTAGATCATTGTTTCTAATCCCAAGGAATTAAAAAATCCAAAAATGATAAAGACGGAAATTTAATATTATTCCACAAACATGTAGTTCATCTCCATAATCATGAAACCTTTAGGGAACACATATAACCATAGTCCAAGTAGAAAAACATAATGGTCTCCTTGATGACCATAAAATTCAAATGTAAACACTAGGAAGACACTTATGTCAGTAAGAAACACTCACTATAACAAAAACAAATCATCCTTGAACTTAACACCTCATAATGGAAAAAAATCAAAAAAAAGTAATAATCCAATAATCCACCAACATATACCACTAATAAAAAGTCGTGCAATTTTAGAAATTTTGATAACTCATAATAACATTATAATGGTTTGAACAAATTCATGTCAAACTATTAATGATCTACCCCTATCATATGGTGTGTTCCCATATAGAGAATAAAACTACAATATAGTGCAGTTATTATTCACAAAATATTTTGATTATAAATCTTTATCTAAGAATACAATAAGAATTTTTTTTATGCAAGTAATTAATCAATATTATGTTTATAAATGTCATATATAAATTTTATTGCATTCCTTATTAAATGGATTTAAATAAATATAATATATCATAAAACCTCAAAGTATTTACAGTGGAGATATCAGTATCTCATATCCTCTACCAACTCTGGATTGTAATAATGAGACCTCAAAAGATTGCCACTCAAGACGTTATTAAAATTAGACAACCAACAATAAAAATTTATGATCTATACCTAATTAAAAAACATTATAAATATAATTTTACAAGAAATCTATTTATCTTCAAAATAAAGAACCAACTTTAGTAAAAAAATATGTGATACCATATCTAGGTTAATCCACTGATCCCATGATCACAAATTATAGTAATTTATATGTTTCTGACTAATCATAGAAAACAATATCCACTAAAAGAAGTTACATAGATAAAAATTTACTCATTTCGAAAAGTATATTTTATCAATGTTATACATCTAATGTATTTACAGCTAGCATCAATATCACACCAAGACACAAGTAATATAAATTAATGAATCATTCACAACATCCCATTAATATATTATACTTTATTATCCAATGTAATATTAATCCATTGTGTGGAAATAGGTTTAATCTCTTCCAAAAAAGGTCATTCGATGATGTACTCATTAGCATTATGATTAATAATAGGAAATATCTAATTGGTTTCTATCTAATAATACATGGACCATTAGTTTACAAAGAAGATTCTATGTGGGATGATACCACTTTTAAAAGAATTCTAAAATTATGATAGCTTGGTAGTGTAATGAAGAGATAATTTCATAACATATTACTAAGTTGAAAAATGATCTATCATAGATTCCTTTTGATAATATAATAAATCCTTAATATAGAACATGTCCTAACTTTTATATAATTATTTTATTAACCAAATTATATATCAAAATCAATCCTCAATGAACATGAGTAAATTAGTTGATAATTAGAGTCCTAATGTTAGAATATATTGGAAATTACACCATAGATAGGTTCATTATCTATCAGACTAAACTGTAAAACCTCTAGCATTGTTTCCCAAATGTTCCCAACCAAACAAAAATTGCACATGTAATTAACTATGGACTCTATCCAAAAACTACACTAAATATTTATTATCCCACATTTCCAGAACACAACCCCACTAAGACCTCGTTTTGGATTAACAATGAGAATGAGAGGTAAATCTAAATCCACCCTCTAATATGTCTTGGGTTGGTGACTACTGTCAAGGGAATAAATATTACAAATATAAGGAATTTTCCTTTAAAGAATTTATTAAATAACTATAAACGAAATGAAAAAAACAAATGTGGAAAATAGTGAATCAATATCCAACTAATATCATAATAATTTACAATGCATAAATGTTATAAAATAATGAAACCATTGAAAATTCCCATTATTAAATGACTATAAACCCGAACGTTAAAAAAGTAAAACACTTAATATACCTTAGAGGTATACAAATCTATTCCCACCAAGATCCAATTATCAAACATAGTTTCCATGATAATGCTTCATGAGAATTCCACCATCATGATCCTATGAACTTATATATAAATGTAGGGATGAGTATTTCCACATCCTTAAGGATTCGAATGCTAGAAATTAACATCCCTACCCAACAAGTGTTAAATGAAAAATCATCTGCATCAATATCCTCTGAAGAACAAGGATCATCCTCCTCATCGGATGAAGACAAACCCTACCCTTATATATAGGAACAAGAGGATAGAATTAATCATATAAATTTCACTCTTGTGATTAATTAAGGATACAAGGAGGCCATTTACCCTTGGATTGAGGAAAAAGAAATATTGCCTCTTGGAAGATATCATAACAAGGAAATATATGTTGTTGATTATCTTAGTATCAGAGAGCATATGTTTGATAGAGTGGAATTTGAGATTGATCGAATACATGATTTTGATTATCATCAACTTCTGTAGGAATAAAACCATTTTAGGTATTTCAGGGATGCTTATTATAGCATTTTATAGGTGAATCCATGGTTCTTTTTTACTTGGAGGATGTGGTAACCTGCATACATTTTTCATCTGGGTTTCATTAGTGCCTTGCGAGTCTTTGTATGTCACCTTCCCTTTCAATTTGAGTTTTGATATGAAGAACAAATGGTTTCTGCTATATGATCATAATGTTTTCATCATTGTTTGAATACTAGTTGTTTTCAATATAGTCTTCGGTATTGAGGTTGTCCCATGGCCTTGTAGGGATAGTTTAGAGCTGTCTATGTTTCATTCAGGCGAAGATTATACACAACATTATGACACATCAGGACTATGCTGGAAGTCCTTCAATTTCTTTGTGTTGTCCTCAATTATTTGAGGGATGTTTCTTTAATAGTTAATTATTTAATAGGGGTACATTGGAGGAATTGGGTTGTAATAAGAGCCTCAAGATGGATTGTTTGTGAAATATGGTTGGTTAAGAGAGAAAATACAGCAGTAGAAAATCTGGTTCTCACATGAGCTGATCACATAATGAAGGAAGAACAGTTTTTTGGGTTATTCATAATGATTTCACTAAATAACTAGTCATTGGGGTGAAGATTCATTCTGGGGTCATATGTTTTCATGCTGAGATCTCCCATGTTCTTGAGGGGATGATTTTGAGGTTTTTCTTGTCAACTTTTTTGTGTCGTTTATTTTCATGCAGGTACAAACTCATTGTTCCTCATGTAATAACTTGATATTTATTTTTGTTTAATAAATTTTGGGGAGATTGAGTTTTAAACATGCTATGTGACTTTTGGGTAATGAAAACCATGTCAATACCATACATACATAACAATTAGAGAAGTAAAGTCAAAATAAAGAGTCTGAACATCACCAACAAAAAACGCCAAGGTGTAATCAAAACCAAATAGTATCTAAAAAACTATCTCATCCTCAATGAATCGTATGTTACTAAAACAATATTATTTGAAAAAAAGCCTCTATAATACATTAAATATTATTATAGTTTGTTAAATAATTTAATTCCAAAATCATAAAAATCATTACACACCAAATATAAAAATATTAATAATATAACACATGCCATTAAAATATCGAACACCCCTTGAAAATCAAATCCCACCAACTATTAGTATGTCACTCAATAGCTAATTTATAGCCACTACCCCACTTTTATAATCACACAACACCAATCTTCAAAACTAATATATATATATATATATATATTAACATGGGAATGGGATTGAAAAGTAATAATTGGACCTCTAGTAAACAAGAATTATAATTTAGTGGGGTTTACAATAGAACACTATATCTGGGGGTTGGGTTTATAGGGAACTATTTTCCCAATATTGATGTGTGATAAAAATAATTTATGTTAAAAATATATAATCTGATACCCATAAACAATTCACCACACAAATCATCATTTATCTTGTCATGTAACCATCATCATCATTATACCATCTGTATTTTAAAAAAATCATGACACCCCTATCACTATAGTATTATGATAATGTATCAAGTAAATAAGTCCTCAAAACTGATTTTATAACCCAATAAAAGAGTAATAAATAAAATAAAATAAACCTCTATGGATAACCATATACACAAAATTTTTATAAATAGTATACATTATCATTATAATGACCATATTTGAGAATAAATATCTCAATTCTAATCATCTACAGTCAAACATGATTGTTAATCCACAATAAAAATACTATTGGTCACAAATTTTCCATCATTTCGTGACAACCTAGTGAACCATCAAATAATCCACAACCCTATCATAAAATACACTCTATGTATTCTATTAGCCTATAATAAAGGAGATAAAATACGATAATTATATCAGTTATTGCATCACAACATAACACCCAAACAAAATATTCACCCTGAACCACATCCTATAGTAATTTCTTAGTGTCAATATGAAAATTAAATTTCATTATAACATTAAATCAATGAAATTTTCCTATGATATATATATTAAGATATGTATAGATTTATCACAAAATCAATTACAAAATTAAATCACATTACTAATATCAAAATCTATACAGTCATCTCTCGACCCATAATACTATATAAAGGTCTTTCGATGCTTGATGTGATTAACACCAACTCCAAAATAACATTTTATTTAATAACTGTATAGGTAAATATTTCATGCTCATGTTAATGGGTTTTATCAATGACTCCCCGTGTTTTATAATGTTCATTAATTATTCTAAGGTATCTATCTACACTCAAAAATTGAAAACTTATTTTAGAACATTCATTATATTTAGAGATCGATGTCACTTAATGAAGATAACTATTATTTTATACATGATAACATGAGAAATTAGGAACACATTGATTTTAATTAGGCTATATGTTTAACAATTTCAATGTTTAAAATTAGAAAACAACACTTAATGAAAATACATTGGCCCTAAAAACATTATTAATATTCTCACATGAAAAAAAACTTATTAGAAAACAACACTTAATGAAAATACATTGGCCCTAAAAACATAATTATTGTTCTCACATGAAAAAACGAGTGAACAATTATAGTCGTAAGTTAAATATATGCACTGGGGAGAAAATGTACATTTATGAAATGTTATATATATTTATAAATACAAAAAATATTAGTTTTATAATTTATATAATATATAATTATATATTAAATATATACCCCATAACATCTAGGGACACTATCTATTAACAATGTTATATTAAATGACCCATTATATACTCCCAACAGGATGGTTTGGGATCCAGCCTCTCATATGGGTGATAAAACATAAGGAAATATATTCAATTAATTATCAAATACATGTTAGATTTCTTCAAACATATCAATATTTATATAATCATAGTCACATAATGAAGGATTTATTCCACCAATGAAATATTTTTTACCACACATAAAATTATAATCTCTATAAACCTAGAGACACTACTCATCACACCTCACCTGATGCAATAATAACTTTACTTACAATACAATATCCCCACCTGTAACTATCATTAATAGCATACAAACATGGACTCTCAACATTTTTATCTTCTGTATGAAACTACCATTGGCTTATCTCAATTTCAGTGGTCTATCTTTTTAATTTTATCATCCAAAACCACCCAATATAAACCTTTTTCCCCCAAAAACATTCATTATGAAAGATGTTTATTAAGACATGGCCCCTTTTCCAAATCCCCATTCATCTCCATTACATTTAATAACTAGCTATAATACAGGATCTTCTAGATGATGTTATCACAGACCAGACCAAACACTGATAACCATTCTCAGTCTATATACAGAAAACAAATAATGTTGCAGTGGGTAGGTTGGTGGTGTTCAATAGGGAAAGAGAATGGTATTAAGCTACCACCATTCCAAACCTAATGAATGAAAGAAAATCATATATAAGGATGATTATTAAAATAATGAAATAATTTTTATTATTAGTCAAATGTATATAAAATAATATAAATTTTGCAAAAAAATATTCCATAATTGAATCAATAGTTGTTCAGTGTATTTTCATATAAAGTGGAACATTTCTTGAACTGGATCTTGAAAATTTATGTGGGGGTTGTAACAACCATACCCATCGCTGCCTTTTTAGTTGGTAGAATATTGGTTCTGAGAACAAAAATATCTCCAAAAATTGGCTAGGTGATAGATATAAATGTCTAGATAGAATAAATTAGTGGTAGGTTATTTCCTAATATACTTTTATTCACACACATAGCTATCTCCCTGAAAATGTGAATGGAATATAAATAAAAGACTATAATATCATGTTGAAAATGATTTATTAAATAACCTCTATGAAATACATCGAAGTACCATAGTATAAAAAAAATAAATAAGGAAAAAATAAACGGCCAACCAGAACTAAAGTACCAACCTAAAAACAAAAGGAAAAGTAGAAAATATAAAGATCCATGCTTCTGACCTCCTTTTCTAACCTCCATATATGTTCAATGCAGGAAATAATCACTATGCCCCACCAATGTCATTGTCGAACATCCCGTCATATTCTTATGTCCCGAGAATGTGGGGAAATCCCATTTAGGGGTGAGTTTATACAGACATAGTAGTGCATCCTAGAAACCAAAATGTTAAAATAGAGTTCATCTCAACACATAGAAAGAGGGTTATGAAAATCCAACACACATATTCTAATAAGGAAACTACTATAGTGATAATGGGGATCTACATCCCTTAGACCAACTATAGTCAGTGAGTGTTCCAGTATCTGTAAAGGTCCCTCACTAATTTTCATCATCATACACAATTTCACATGAATCAGTATGGAGTGGCCCAAGCCTAAACAATGTACTACACAATAGAGGGATCCTAATATCTAGTGGAGGACCTTCTCCCCATTTTATATCAAATATGGGGGATAACCAATATATATCTTGATGACACATACCCTTATATGGGGGAGTACTGACTCTAACCATGTAAAATGTATAGATAAATCTTACCCTACTACTATATGGGAGTACTGACCCTGACATCACTTTTATGATCTTTCCCTAATCATTACCAGAGTCAAGTGTCACCTGAAGAAGTATCATGATATGAACACCGCACATCATATCTCATACCCAAAAATTAAGGATATCATCATGTTCTAAATGAAATAAAACCTAGGATAGGCTACTCATGTGATGAAATCTGTGTCAGAAGAAGGAGATATTAAGCTATATGTTATTGAGAGAAGTACACATTGTGTACAAGGGTCACATGGTGTATAACCTCGCATACTGGTGTTCTCCCCTCAACATAGATTGGAAAGCCATGTCTGACTACAAGGCATGTACATGTTTTACAAGGTATTTCTTATCCACTCAAGGCCTACGTTTATTTATCTAGTTGTGCCAATGTATATCAACTTGTGATCATGTGTAATGTCTTGTCCAAGTATCGTGTTCATGTATTGGTACATGGTTGTGCATGTGTAATATTTTTATTCCTCTTTGAATAGAAATGTATATGCCCATATACTCTCAATGTAAACATTGTGCCACTTTCATAGGGTTACATGGTGTGCAGTAGGGTCTACGCACCATGCGATATTTACCTCCACCTCAAACCATAGTCTCCACAGATATGGGAATATATGATGTGTGCTCTTAATATTACATTCCATATAGTTGATATTTTCCTAGAAAATAAAATTTATTCATGTGAATCAATTTCCTCCTTCTCTATCACGGATAATGTCATTTTCCTGCCTAATAATGAAGGGTATATCATCTTGTAATTGAATTTAAAGGCTCGGAAATACTGTGGAATTTTTATTCTCAAATACATGGAAATTTTACAAGTCTGTGGTATCTTACGGTGCCTGATTCTGAGGATGGGTGTTTCGGGAATCAATTTCTAAAGTTTTTTTTGGGTGCGTTCAGTAAACGTACATGCGAGATTTTATATCTTTTGAACCGGTGCTCAGAATTGAAATCTGAAGGCACCGTTGAACTCGCAACACCGGTATTCTCTTAAAAAGACCTTTACCGCAGTTGTGTTTAATCATGATTGGAAGTTAATTTCTAGGGGTTTCTAATTTAAATTAAATAAAAATGTGTGTAACACATTTTTATATGAATGGAAGTTAATTGGTGGGGCCCAACCTAGCCCCCTTAATTCCTCTAACCCCCCTTTAAACCTCTTGAACTTCCCATAAATGGGAGAGCTCTTGAACTCTTCATTAATGTGCCAAAACTCCCTTTTAATTAATTAATTGAGTCCTTGGAAATTCTTGCCAACTCCATATATTTAATTAAGTGAACCAACCTAATTAATTGAATTATTTTGAACTCATGCTGGCCATTAAAATAAGGGATAAGCTTTTTTTTGTTGGAATAAGATTTTTGGGTTAACTAAGGAGTGGAGGAGATCTTAGTAGAGCTTGGTGAATGCTTGGAGGAAGTTATCGATGGAGAATCATTCATCCAATGAGGAACGTGAAGAACACGAAGAACTCCCACTCTCTCCAAGGAAAAATGACAGACTTCTCTTCCTCCTTCAACTGGGGAAAGATACGTAATCATTGTCGTCTTCGAAGTACACCGACGGAGTCAACATGACTCATCTTCAACAAGAATTTCCTCCTACGATATTGACGGAACAACTTCTTTCTTCTGCAACGTCCGTCTTCCGCGACTCCATCGTTGATAATCGAAATTGAGGTAGGGGAAATTGGATTAATTTTATATATGAGTTATACTCTCTTTTCCTCATATTGTGTTGTACCATTCATGCCAAATTATTACAACATAATGAAGAGGGTTTGGACCGCACGAAGATGGTCTGAACCTCCCCACTTTTATGTTGTTGTTTTCATTGTGTTGTCGACGGAGGCGGAGCCAGTAGGGCGTGGTGCCATCATAGCGCGCCGGGTGAAGGGGGTCGCGGACATGTGGGTTGCGGCGGATAGAATAGGTGGAAGCGTTGGCGACCGGAGGCGGCGACGGGAGAGGCGGCCTCGCACCGGCTGCGTGGAGGGATCGGCGGCTACTCGGGTCGCCCGGTCTGCGGGACGACCGATCGGCCAATCTGGACGGCCCACTGGAGAACCGTAGCGCCGGTAGGCACCGTGTGGAGGAGGACGCGGCCCACATTTGATGGCCACTTGGGTAGGCGAACCATCCAGCCGTGTGCCAGCCAGGATGGAGAACCGCGGCACCCGCAAGCACCGCATGGGAAGAACTGTGGCTCGTAGCGCGAGTCGCATGCGTCAGGCCGAGCCGGCTGGCTATGGCAGTCTGGGTAGAGGAGGAGGTGGCGGTGCTTGGTGCCGTTGGGCGAACCAAACCAGCCTGCAGTGTGGGCCGGGTCCGCAGGTGGGTCGCACCCCTCCGGGCCGGGCCAACCCCCAGCTGGGTCAGACCCGCCAATCCTGGTCGGGCCGACCTGCCAGCCCTTTGGGCTTGACAGGTCGATCCCGTCTTCGCTTTAATGAAAATATCTCCTAGACCACACATTAGATTGACGCGCCGTCTGTGGAACTGGGACCCTCGCAATGAGGCAGTAATTTTGGTATACTCTATGTGAGTTTTGGACAAATTTGGATAACAACCAGGTTTGGATCGAGTGTAAATCCAACCAGGCCCCTATAACAGAAATGCCAATAACTCTCAGACCAGGCGTTTGATTGACGCACCATCTGTCATGTTGGGTTCCTTGTGATGAGACGGAACAACGGAATACATCAACTCATGACTTTGTGGCTATTGAGGTATCGACACTTGGTTCGAGGAGCAGACCCTCCCGGAATCGAGGGTGATGTGTGTAGGAACCCTAGGGTCGGCTGCCACTACGATGGCTACTGTACCAGAATCCTCCGTGGGTTCTACAGTGATGACTAATGTACCAGAATCCTCCATCGGTTAGATAGTGATGAATATTGAACCAGGATCCTTCATGGGTCCGACAGTTATGACATCTATTTCTATATCATGTGTGGGTCCTACCGAATAGCTGATTCTGTATCCTGTGTGGGTCCAACAGCTTAGCCAGTCCAGTATCCTATGTGGGTCCGACAACATAGATGAATCAATGACTACATCTGATTATCTCTATCACTCCACAAAAGATTTATATCTGTTTGAACTGAGTCTTTACTTTCAATCATTTATCTTCGTGGTGATTGACTTTACTTCCTCAATGGATTGGGTTGTGCTTGGGCTCGAGAGTTGGAGTTGGACTGTGACAGGTAAATTAGGTATATGTATGGACATATACCTAAGTATGGTTGGTTGACACTTCATGATTGTATATTAATTCTATGGTTTATCCTTTTTGGATTCGGAGAGACCTTAGGGGGTCTCGGGGTCCCATACTGAGTATTGTTATACTCACCCCTGCACGGGCTTCACCCGCACAATGTCATGTTCTATGTAGACGACGAACAGTATTGATCGAGGTTGAGGGTGACAAACATGAGGCTGATCAAAGCTGGACTAGACGGGATGTACCATACGGATGATTTGTTCGAGTTCTGTACTAACCCTTCAGGTAGGATTCCATGGTGGATGATCCAGGAGATGTTTTCCTTTTTTACTATACATGTTATTTAGTTGGGTTTGTATACTTGCCCACTTACTTTTTGCACACCTTACTTTTCTATTTTAGTATTTGTTCCCTCCACTTCATGTGTTTAGACATTGTGTGTGTTATTGTTTAAAAGGAAATTCCTTCCCTTTTTATTGGGATTATGCCTTTTTTGCTAGTCACCATCCCCTGGCCTATGGAGGGCGGGCTTGGGGTAGTCACAGCACGGGCCCCGTGGAAGGGTTGTGACAAATTGGAATCGGAGGAGTCGGTTATACCATACAACATGGAATTTGATTCTTTAAATGACAATAGTGTTATGTTTTTTTGGTGTGGTTATCTGTTTAGGGAAACCGATGTTGGTGTGGCGGCCGACGTATCCTTACACAAGGACTCTGACTTCTGATTTCAGACTCAGTGCACAAAAACATTGATTGCATGTGTGTTTCCTTTGAAAAAGTTTTCTTCGTGATTAATTTTTGTCAGCTCACCAGGTATACTGTTTTAACCATGGCTCATCTGTTTCTTTTCAGGATGGCCCCACGAAGGCAGCCAGCTAGGGTTCCGAGTTTCGTACGAGATGGTAGTCCACCAAACGACAAGGGCTTGGTGCAGGGTCCAATCAAAGGGGAGGTAACAACAGTACCACTACCCACTGGGCCATCAATACTACCAGCTCCAATAGTAGAGAGTGCACGCCGCCTGAGTGCATTTCACGAGTTCCAGTGCTAGAGGATGCCTATGTTCTGGGGAGAGGCGGACGTAGCTGAGGATTGGCCAGAGGCTGTCGTGAGAGTTTTTAGATTGGTAGGGACACCATCCGACCTCATGGTGATCCTTACCGCGAGTCTCATGTATGCAGAAGCTGGTAGATGGTGGAGCCTGATGCTCCAGGTGCATGATGAGCCATAAATACTCTGGACAAAATTCGAGAGTCTCTTCCACTCAGAGTTTGTTCCATCCACCCAATGTGTGGTGCAGATTCAGGAGTTACTTCATCTACAACATTACAACATTATAGTAGCTCATTACTCAGCGAGGTTCACCGACCTCTCACGCTACTCCACAGATATGGTACAAGACCCATTCTTCAGGGCATGGACCTTCGAGCAGGGACTCAGGCATGAGATCAGGGCTTCTATGATCCCCCTCAGCATCCCGACGCAGGCGGGGGAGCTAGAACGAGCCTTTCTAGCGGAGAGTTTTCCCACTGAGCAATCACCAGTAGCGAGACCCACCACATGGAGACACGTAGAGGAGTCTTGTGCATCCAGCAGTATAAAAATGTCACAGAGGTCCAAGAGGAACAAGCCATCAGGTGTTCGACCCCATGATATAGGTTCGGCTGTGCGGGGCACATGAGACAGATCCAGCTATACGAGGAGCAGGCAGTGCTATGCATGCGGCGGGTAGGTCCACATGGCTCGTGACTGCCTGACCCGCCATGTAAATGAGCAGTAGACAGTAGAGAGACATACTATTTAGAGGTATTGGTTTGACCTTGGTGGTTCGTTGAGAGGAGTAGGACGTGGTAGAGGAGCTGGCCGAGCAGCGGGTTGTAGACGACGTTTTGAGGCTCTACCACCACCACCACCAAGAGGTCCACCCCGACCACTGGGAGCTGGCGGATAGAGGTGCGCTTTGCTTCAGGAAGTCGAGGCCTATGACCACGACACACCTCAGGTGATTCAAGGTACTATCTGTGTCTACTCCACCCTTGCTGTAGTACTCATAGAAACAGGTGCGAGTCATTATTTTATTTCTGCTGCCCTTGTTTAGAGATCAGAGATTCCGACGGAGCCATTGGCTTGATCCTTAAGTTTAGAGACTCCAACAGGAGCCGAATCGACGATTAAGCACTGGTTCCAGTAGTGTGATCTTACTCTAGGAGGTAAGATCTTTGGCTGGGATCTCCTCATTGTGGCGTCGAGGACTTACGATGTCATCATGGGTATGGAATGGTTATCCATAGTTCATGCTCAGATTGACTGTATTAGGAAAAATGTGCGATGTATCAGCATGGATGGGACCAGGTTCATCTTTACTAGCAATAAGGGAGCCTTTGCAGTGTAGGATGGACTTACACAATGGAGGGGGCAGCCGATCACACATAAGTTGGCTAGTCTCATCCTCGGAGTGGTTGATGTGCAGAGTCCAAGTTTTCCTATTGTGGTGGATCTGTACATGGATGTTTTTCCTAATGAAGTTCCATAACTACCTCCTCATAGAGAGGTAGACTTCTACATTGACATGTACCCCGGGATGACACTGAAATCTACTCCAGCATATCGGATGGCTCCCACAGAGCTTTGTGAGTTACGGGTACTGCTAGAGGACTTGCAGGGGACGGTATTTATCCAACCGAGTGTTTCACACTGGGAATCTCTGATTTTGTTCCCCAAGAAGGTAAATGGGAGCTTGAGATTGTGTGTCAACTATCATCACATGAACCAGGGGATCGTGAAGAACAAGTACCCACTTCCGAGGATTGACAGCCTCTTTGATCAGCTCAAGGGAGAATGATGGTTCTCGAAGATAGACCATAGGTCAGGCTATCACCAGCTTTGGGTTCGAGATGATGATGTGTAGAAGACGGCCTTCTGGTGTCGGTATGGCCACTACGAGTTCTTGGATATGTCTTTCGGCGTAAACAACGCTATATCAGTGTTCATGAGTCTCATGAATAGGATCATCTAGCCTTACCTTGATTTCTTTGTCGTAGTTTTCATCGACGACATACAGATCTACTCGACTACTGAGGAGGAGAATGCCTACCACTTTCATGTATTACTGGACACACTCCGAGAGCACCATATTTATGGTAACCTCTCGAAGTTCCAGTTCTAGATTCGAGAGGTTTGCTTTCTAGGACACGTCATCTTGGAGGCTAGAGTTGCAGTAGATCCAGCAAAGATCGGAGCAGTACTTTCTTGAGAGCCACCCAGGAGTGTGACGGAGGTGCGGAGTTTTCTGGGACTGTCTGTGTACTATCATAGATTTGTGACAGACTTCTCCAGAGTTGCAGCACTGCTTTCAACATTGAAAAAGAAGGGGAAACCCTTCGTTTGGTCTGATAGATGCCAATAGAGCTTTCAGGAGATGAGGTAGAGGATGACCAGTGCGCCCTTCTTGAGGCTATTGGAGGAGGGTGTAGGGTACGTAATTTACTGCGATGCATCAGGGACCAGACTTGGGTGTGTCCTGATGCCGGAGTGAGTAATGATCGCGTATGGTTGATGGCAGTTGAGACAGGACAAGCATAACTATGCTACCCATGACCTAGAGTTAGCAGCAGTGGTCTTTAGCTTAAAGATGTGGTGGCACTATCTAATGGGCAAGCATTTTACATTCTACTCTGACCACCAGTGTCTCAGGTACATCTTCTAGAAGAAGGACCTGAACCAGAGACAGCGACGATGGCTTGAGTTCCTCTAGGAATATGACTTTGAGATAGTCTATACTTCTTGGAAGGGGAACGTTGTAGAAGATGCTCTCAGCAGGAGATCAGACATTCAGCTGCTTGGAGAGGCGACAAAGCAGTTGTCCACATTGCAGATATCCTTTGTGGATAGAGATGGATTAGCCTTTCTGAAGTCTCTCACAGTCATTCCTCCACTTCATCAGCGAGTCAGGGAGGCATATCGTGGGGATGTTGACTGTGAGACGTGACATGCTCTGATATCTTCAAGGAATGCACCAAATAAATTTTTTGAAGGCAGGGAGCACGTCATTATTTTCAGAGGACGGACAATGGTACCAGTTGAAATTCAAGATGAGGTGTTGATGGAGTTGAACACATCCCCTCTAGTGGTACAACCGGGAGTGGCGAAGATGTATCAGGTCCTCTGACGACAACACTGGTGGTCAGGTATGAAGAAGGCAGAAGCATAGTTTATCTCACGATGCCTCACTTGTCAGCAAGTGAAGGCGGAGCACCAGGATCCAGTAGGTTTGGTTCAACACATAGAGGTCCTAGAGTAGAAGTTGGATGGGGTATCCATGTATTTCAGGATGGTACATCCACGTACATCAAGAGCACATGACTCTATATGGGTGATTGTAGACCGACTCAATAGGTCGGCCCACTTCCAACCGATTAGAGAGCAGGGATCAGTAGAGATCCTGGGACACCTCTATGTATAGGAGACAGTACGGCTTCATGGTGTTCCATCAACGATCGTCTCCGATTGAGATGCATGTTTCACTTCCCAGCTATGGGAGGTGTTGCATGAGGGTTTTGGGACACAACTTTGTTTGAGCACCGCCTTCTATCCTCAGATGGATGGACAGACTGATAGAACCATTCAGACTCTTGAGGAAATTTTCCGTTCTTGCATCCTCGACTTTCGTCGCATCTGGGAGGATAACTTACTCTTGGTAGAGCTTGTATATAACAATAGATACCACTCCGCCATCGGGATGGCACCTTACGAGGCACTGTACGGCCGACCTTGTAGATCGCCTCTATGCTGGACTGACCCAGGGGAGTCAGCACTTGTAGGACCAGAGATTGTGTATGCTTCAATGGAGAAGGTGAAGATCATCCAGGAGTGTATGAAGACTACACAGAGTAGACATAAGTCCTATGCTAATAGGAGACGGAGACCACTGGAGTTCGAGGATGGAAACCACATCGTCCTACGGGTCTCACCTCGACGAGGTCTATGGAGATTTGGCCGAGGTGGAATATTATATTTGTGATTCATCATACCTTTTTAGGTCCTCAACAGGGTAGGTGAGGTGGCATACCACTTGGCTCTCCCACCTCGGTTTCACTGGGTGCATGATGTCTTCCACATACCTCACCTGAGAAGATACGTGCATGACCTATCCCACATCATCAACCACTGGGAGCAGGACATCGATTACATTGTGACATTCACGGAGGTTCTAGTGGAGATTGAGGATCGACAGGAGCTGGTCCTGCGTGGATAGTCAATTCCTTTGGTGCGTGTTCGCTGGCAGGATGGGAACCTCCAGGAGAGCACATGGGAGAAGGAGGCTCAGATGCGTGCTCAGTACCCCAATTTGTTTCCCTAGTGTATATTATAGCTTACGAGGATGTAAATCCTTGAGTTAGGGTGAATTTAATGACCCATTAATCCTGTGGAAATATTTTTATTAAATACATGGTAATTTTACTAGTCTATGGTTTCTGACGGTGCATGATTCCGAGGCCCGGTGTGCCCGGAATCAATTTCTTCAAGTATTGTTCGGGTACGTTCAGTAAACGTACATGCGGGATTTTATATCTTTTAAACCAATGCTTGGAATTGAAATACAAGGGCACCGTTGAACTCACAGCGCTGGTATTCGCTTAAGGAGACCTTTACCATAGTTGCGTTTTATCGTGATTTGGAGTTAATTTCTTGGGGTTTCTAAATTAAATTAAATAAAAATGGGAGTAGCACATTTTTATTTGAATGGAAGTTAATAGGTGAGTCCCTCCCGAGCCCCCTTAATTCCTCTAACCCCCCTTTAAACCACTTGAACTCCCCATAAATGGGGGAGCTCTTGAATATCCCATTAATGTGACAACACTCCCTTATAATTAATTAATTGAGTCCTTTGAAATTCTTGCCAACTCCATAAATTTTATTAATTGAAACAACGTAATTAATTGAATTATTTTGAACTCATGCCATCCACTAAAATAAGCAATATGTTTATTTCATTTTGGTTGGCATAAGCTTTATTGGGAGAACTAAGGAGAGGAGGAGATCTTGGTAGAGCTTGGTGAACCCTTGGAGGAAGATCTCAATGGAGAATCATTCATCAAACGAGGAACGTGAAGAACAGGAAGAACGCCCTTTCTCTTCAAGGAAAAACAACAGTCTTATCTTTATCCTTCTTCTACTGGGGAAAGATAGGGAAGCATCACCATCTTTAAAGTACACAGATGGTGTCGACTCAACTCATATTCACCGAGCTTTTCCTCCTCCGATATTGATGGAACGACATCTGTATTCTGCGAAATCCATCTTTTGAGACTCCGTCATTGATCACCAAATTTGAGGTAGGGGAAATTGGATTAATTTTATGTACGAGTTATACTCTCCTTTCCTCATCGTATGTTGTTCTCTTGATGTCTAATGTTAACAATGTAAATAGGAGAGTTTGGACCGCATGAACACGGTATGTCCATACCCACCCCCTTTTGTTGTTGTTTTCATTGTGTTGATGATAGAGGCAGAGCCGGTATGGTGTGGTGTCGTTGCATCGCACTAGAGGAAGGGGGCCGTGGCCAAGCTTGTCGCGGCGGACGGAAGCGGCGGCGACGTCAACGACCGGAGGTAGCGGCGGAAGTGGCGGCCGTGTGCCGGCCGCGTGGAGGGACTGGCAGCCGTTCGAGCCACCTGGTCTGCGGGAAAATTGTCCGGCCAATTCTGCCGGCCATGTGCCGGCCATGCTGGAGAACAGTGGCACCTGCTGGAGCTGTGTGGGAAGAACTGTGGCCCGCAGCGCGTGCCGCGTGCCCCGGGCCGAACCGGCCGACCAGAGGAGGAGGCGGCGCTACTTGGCACCGCCGGGTGAACCGGACCGGCACGTAGTCCGGGCTAGGTCCCCGGATGGGTTGCATCCCACCAGGCCGAGCCGACCCCCAGCCGGGTCGGACCCGCTGAGTCAAGTCGGGCCGACCCACCAGCCCTCTGGGATTGACGGGTCGGGCCCGTCTTTTCTTTAATACAAATATGTCCAAGACCGTGTGTCTGATTGATACATTGTCTGTAGCACTAAGACCCTTGCAATGAGGCTATCCTTTTGGGATACTCTAAGTGAGTTTTGGACAAATTTAGAAAATGGCTGGGTTTGGATTGAGTGTAAATCAAACTAGGCCCCTGGAACGGAAATTCCAATAACTCTCAGACTGGGAATCCGATTGACACACCGTCTGTCGCGTTGGGTTCCTTATAATGATATGGAACAACGAGATACATCAACTCAAGACTTCATGGTAGTTTATGTATCGAAACGTAGCTCGAGGATAGATCCCTCTCAGAATCGAGTGTTTTGTGTGTGGGAACCCTAGGGCTGGTTGTGACTACGATGACTATTATACCAGAATCCTCCATGAATTCGATAGTGATGACTACGGTACCAGAATCCTCTGTGGGTTCGACAGTGATGACTACTGAACTGGGATCCTTCGAGGGTCTGGCAATTCTGACTTCTGTTCCTATATCCTTTGTTGGTCAGACAGAATATCTGGTCTTGTATCCTGTGTGGGTCTGACAGATTAATAGGTTCGGTATCCTAGGTGGGTCTGACAGATTAGATGAATTAGTGACTAAATCTGATCATCTCTATCACTATACGAAAGATGTATACCTATGTGAGTTGAGTCTTGAGTTTCAATCATTTATCTTCAAGGTGATTGACTTTACATCCTGTGTGGACTGGTTTGTTCTTGGGCTCGAGAGTTGGAGCCATACTGTGATTGGTAACTTAGGTATATATATGGGAATATACCTATGTAGGGTTGGTTGAAAATTCATGATTGTATCTTACTACTATAGTTTATCCTTTGTTGATTCCAGGAGACCTTTGAGGGTCTCGTGGTCCCCTACTGAGTATTCTTATACTCACCCCTACACGGGCTTCGCCTGCACCTTGTTGTGTTCTGTGCAGACAACGGACAACAATGATTGAGGCTGAGGGTAATAGACAGGAGGCTAATCGGAGCTAGACTTGATGGGATGTACCATAGGGACGAGTTGTTTGAGTTTTGTACCTACCCTTCAGGTAGGATTACCTGGTGGACAATCAAGGAGCAGTTTTCCCTTTTATACTTGTACTTGTTGTTCAATTGGGTTTTTATAATAGCCCAAATACTTTCAGAACACCTTAATTTTATATTTTAGTACATGTTGCATCTACTGCTTCTGTTCAGACAGTGTGTGTTACATGTTAAAAGTAAATTCCTTCCCTTTTTATCAGGATTACGCCTTTGGTGCTAGTCTCCAGCCCCTGGCCTATGGAGGGCTGGCTTGGGGTAGTCACAACACGGGCCCCAAGGACAGGTCGTGACATTGATTACAGACCTACAGTGGCCAAAAATTGGAATCCAATCATCTACTAAATAAGATTCTACATGTCTCGTTGCATTTTCCATCACCCTTCACTACTCTAGATCACATATTAATGAACAATCACCCCAAATACATTCTTATACAACTAAAAATCACCATCTTATATGTTGTTCACACAAATACCACAAATATGAGGTTGATCATGCTCGAACCCACTCCGACAATGTCAAAACACAACCTCCTAGGAAAATAATGAAGAATGTAAAGAATGATGTGGAGAAATACATAAGAACATAGTATATATTTTGTTGGATAATAATTCTTTTCCATTGATCACAGAAATAGGAATATCTACGAGTGATAGTAGATGAAACGAGGGAATATTATGAAATCAATAAATTTTTATTATGGATAGGCTTATGTGAAGATAAAATAATCATAGAATAAAAAAAATATAATTTCAAACATGATTGAAAAATAACATTGGTTAAAAATCCATAAATAACATTCCCTACATACATCTGGGATTACTGTTTTGCTAAATAATGTTATCTCTAGCAATGATGAAGACCCAATGTGTTTACTACCTCTCAATCAACCTTGATCTAATCACCCTTCATTCTCTGATCATGATCCTCCAATGGAGAATGAAAAACATCATCAGCTCAAATCATCATAGGGTTATTTAGCTAACCCTAGTGTTTTATATAATGGTGTATAAATATTTGATTATATTTAGTTAATTTAATAAAAATAAATGAGTTAAGATATTTATTTTATTAAACACCCCATCCTAGATGAACATCCCTTAAAACGTATAATGCTGACCAATATTAGTTCTTTCATAGGCTAAACCATGATATCCAAAATCAACAATTGTATTGAATATCCCATATGAGGTCTCAAATAATGGGAAAAAATTTAAAATGAAACGATACATGCGCGTGAATTAAAATATATTAATATTTTTTATATGGTAATTTATGGGTCCCAAGACACCCAAACACCACACTGAATATGAGGATAAACTTATATATATACGTACAAATTTTCAATAAAATAATCCCTTAATATCATAGTCACTTATTTGTCCCATGCTTACGTATTTTCCCCTTGAAACACCATGTTACACAAAAAGGTGGGGGTGCATTATATGTATCTGACTATCTCACTCCTAGGATTTCTCCTGCATACTCCCATAATACAAAAGAAGACAAACCAAAGGGATATTCCTTCCACAGATGATCCTCTCCAACTAATACATGATCACTACCAGTCACTTCCAAAAGGGGGTCCATCCTTGATGTATAACTATCCATAGTCAATAATTTGTGTAGGGTCATGAACTTATCTCCACAGATGAGACACCTGGAAGGAATCTTGCACCCAATCCAACTATGGGGTCAAGTATAGATGGTAATTAATCTCTCTAACCCTCCATATGATTTTGAACGATCAAATAATCATTGGAGATAGGTTAAATTCCTAGCCAAACCTTCATAATTCTCATCATGGGGAGACTCTTAAGAAAATATGGTCTCCCCTCTAGAACTCCCAGAACATATGATGTCAATCTTCATAAGATTTAAATTTTTCTCTTGGGTATACACATACACTCAGGGATCATCTGATAATTCTCCATCATCACTCGCACCATCTCTATCCCAACTAGAGATGTCTCATGATTATCATCACAACACAAGGGTGAATTAACGGATCTCCCATATATGGACTTGAAATGTTCTATACTGATAGTAGTGTATTATTTGTTATTTTAAAAAAAATACCAATGTAAATTGATTCTACGCAATATGAATAAAGTCCATTAAGAAATATCTCAATATATCCCCCAACACATGGATAGTTTTCTATTTCTAGACATTTTTCTGAGGGTGAATCATTTTACTCATCTATAAATGGGAGCCAAAAACCTCATGCAAACCACTATAAAACTGTGATGTGAACTGAGAATCATAGTAATAGTCATTCACTATGGGTTCTCCATGAATCTAAATGATCTCGTGCACATGAATCTTCCTCAAAATCTCAACCAAACTCTTCTCTTAGATGGGAAATAAGTACAATGACGGGGTAAGACAGCCAACAGTAGCCTCAATTACATCGTGGTCTATCATTATTTGTGGAATCCCTATAAAAACCCCATGGATATTACATCCTATTTCAACTTTAGGATCTCAAGAGGCTATATCAAACCTTCCATAACCATGTGCTCATCCTTCACCTACTAATATGTGGGACACTGAGAGATAAAATTGACAATGATCCTCCTCATTCCAGCCAACCAAAAATTATTCTAAAGTTCCTTTTATATCTTCAATACATTATTATATACAACCATAGAGGATGGTAAAATGCCTTCATCACATCCACACACAACATTACCTAGACCATTGTTCATCCCTAGGAAAGTATGATGTGCTCCCTTACTTCAAAAAGTCCATTAGGTGCATCTCATGAGGATATCTAGTAACATAGAACATCATAGTTTATATATCCCAAACAAACCTCTTGTAAATGCTAAAGAAGATACGAATTCACCACCAGTAATTGAATAAATAATATTTCCTCTATTATATGATTGTAAAATATAAAAAATATAATTTCTCAAATGCATCCAACACCAATCAATAACGAGAACTCCTACTCATGGAATAATCAACCATATTTCCCTTCTTAAGAGAATATACAATCTCAATTTTATATTCTTATAGTAACTCTAACAAGAGCCTTTATTGAGGCTAATATCTCTTTGAGTGATGATGTACCTAAGAATCTGGTGGTCTATGGAAACAAAAAAAATCTCTCCAATAAGGTAATGCCTCTACATCTTCAGATCAAGGACTTCTAATTTCCACTCTAGGTCATGTGTTTCATTGTTCCTGATTTGGGGTCTTAACTACCTTGACCTTTATGTGGTCATTACTTACTTATACATCAACACAAAATCAATAATAGTTACATTGGTAACAAAAAAACATTGTGTACTCTATACCCTACTCCTGTAGTATTAACTCATGATCATAGGTCAGACACATCCACAAAAGCTAAAAGGATCTCTGAAAGTGATCACTCATGTTATGTAGTTGTTTTTTATTATCAAGGTGGAAAAAGATGTGGTAGTGTCATACCATGCCATGAAAACTTATCACCTCTAATACTATATTGGTTGGATACCAAGAAAGAACCATATCAATATTTACAGGGTCTATAGCTAAATCATGCATAGAAATAACATTCCATAAATATTTAACCTTACAGATCTAGAATTATGACATTCACGTACTACCATAAAGCTCATGATCTTAGAGTAAGTCTAAGACCATCCTAATAATCTATGTATACTAATCCTATCATAAAAAGTAAATGTATAAAATGATTGGGAACATTAATTATACTAAAAGAAACACCAGGAAGTCATAGGTTCTATAGAAACATCATAATGTTGTCCTTAGAATATCATCCATGAGAAACCTCAACTGGGGGTAGCCAGACCTAAGATCGTTATTAGAGAACAAACACATTCCTATCAACTGGTAATATTGATTTTGAAACATTTTAATGGTTTTCTTTTTCATTATCATTACCTAATTCAGTTGAAAATAATTAACGCATAGTCTCAAGAATGCATTCACTTTGTTTAGGAATAGAAATAGAGCTTCCCCAGGAGACAGACTAGGTTTGATGAAATCCATCTCCCAATGTTTGTAAAACTAAAACCTCATATCATAGAGTTTGGTTGGGGATATATAATATACCATATAATATATGGATGTAGACCTGAGGTGAAGGTCAATTCAAAAGTTCATATCCCACCATTGAGGTAGTCCAAAAATTTTCTTATATAATATATTAATATAGTACTCCATTATCAATGGAATCTAAATTCCCGAAGAGCCCAGTGTGCTAAGGGATAAAATCACAAACTTATGGGTGATGAGTTTAGTTTCTTTCCCTTAAGATACAATCTCTAAACTATGAGATATCTATCACCTATAAAGGATAATCTCATCCCATATTTCTGAAGGAATGTAATAGGTTTACAATTATAATCAATTTCGGTCTGATCCATAGAAAACTAGTCCTTTCCTATGATGAGGTCGCATGGTTTCATCATGAATGCGAGGGCGCCCCATCATAAACTCTCTCCATCAAGAACTAGATCATACTACTGGCTGATATGAAAAACTGAGAATCATTCCCTACCTAAACCTCTATCCGTAGATGTTGTTTTAGAGTCTCAAATGAAGATCTAGATCTCACACAACAAACAACATGATAAAATAATGAATCAATCCATTTTCTAACAGTAATGGGGAAAGAGTATGAAATATGAAAATCATATGACAAATAATTTCCTAATATCATCCTCCACCACAAAATCCTTCCTTAAATGTTAGAACTTATCCCTTATCTATACCACCTATCTATGGGATCCCTTGATTATTATTAGGAGATCCCTGACCTCAACACTTCCATTACTGTGGTGGTCTATCCACTGTCTACATGTACTTCATAACATGAAGGGATGAGAAATCATATTCTATGTGACCTATCCTTTCACAAGCATAGAATTTTACATCACCTATTTAACTGGATCCTCTATGTGATCTGTGAGCTGAATATCCACAAGTCTGTGTCAAATAATGATAACACATCCTATGTCGAGACCACAATATATGAATCTTTCTAGCTACTGTAGACAACTCAGCTATATAATTCCCACTACTGACTCCAACCACCATATTTCCCTCTGATAAGAATCTCTCATTCACCAGATCCCACTCAATCAATCAATTATATGATGGGAGGTCCATACAGACTATGTTGGAATAAAGGTCATTACATAGACCATGTACAAACTTCTATTCACAAGAAGAAACCATCTCACACCTTATCCAGAGGTTAATGTGTGAGGTCAGTGAACCTCATAAAGAAATATAAAGATTTCATGTCACATCATTGTAAATTGAGAAGATCAAGAATCCGCACAGTTTATAAACATGAGGGGTACTACTCCTTGTGAAATAACAACTAGATTTATGTCCATGAAAACATTGTCTTATCATGGGTCTGTATATTCAAACTCCACTCGAACCCTACTAATTAATGGTAAAAAACAAAATTATAAAATAATCATCTAATTATACAATGTATAAAATGCCAAAATAATAGGAATGACAACTTAAGCCAATCATTTTCCACCTACAGTTCTGGATCATAATGGAACCTCAGAAGCCTCTAACAATAAAAATAACATAGAACGTCAAGCATACACAAATCATTATTCATAAATATTGTTATTATCTATTTTTTAGAAGGTGGGGTTGTTGACCACTACCCATATAGATGAAACACCTCTAGAGATGGACCTTGAACAAAGGCCACATCACTCATCAATTGATCATCAGAATCCTATATCAGTAACTAAGCTTGTTGTCATTGAAAAGAAATCCTTAAAGTGATCAGTATATATGCAAAGTCTCGGATCTGAGTGCCACTCAACGGGTGCCCCGAACCTGGTTGGTCACATGACCTCAATTGCATTTACCCAAATGTCAGAGGTTGTCGACTAGAAGCTATGGCCTAGGTCTAATAGTGGGAAACCATGCCCTCATTTGTCATAGTGTAGTGCAGCGGAATAAAACATACAACATACAACAACAGCGGAAGCAATAAACCATACAAATTTAAAATGAACAACTACAGAAAAAGATAACCAACAATCATATTGATAATGATGCAACATGTATCATGTTCTAAGAAAACTGCTAGAACATGTTACACAACAATACAGTACAATACAATACAGCATACAACAGAGCAAAAAAACGGAGTAGACAGAACGCAGCAGCATCGCAAGCCTAATCTCGGTCCAATGCTCTCCTAGTCCTCTGCTACAATAATGTACCTATATAGGGATCCTTTCCCATGTCAACAACTACAGAAACAAAATCTGTTTGGGCCGAAGACATGACCCAAACAGGGTGTGAGAAATAAATCCCCGTAGGTACCCACCGAAGGTCCGTACCCAACTGTGTGAAAATATGCAACAAAATTGTGCAGTATTAAATGCAATAAACTAAGAAGTACTCAAATGTAACTAAGTATACCAGTTATATTGACATTATTATTATTCATTTTTACCATTCAATTTAATGACTTTCTATGCTCATCAGAACGTATCCCTCGGGCCTATCAAAAACATTCCCTCGGGATAATATAGTAAAACCACAGCCTCAGGCTTGCCCTTAGGCTATATAATATTTCCCTCAGGCATACGAAGTGTCACCATCAGGCATAGAGTCTATCGCCCACAGGCATAACGAATATTTCCCTCAGTCTAAAATAACCACTGCCCTCAGGCCAAAAGAAGAACTGCCCTCAAGCTAAGTAAAACACTACCCTCAGGCTAAGAAAATAACCGGGCCATGCCCAACATATAACAAGAAATTTAAATACAATTTTTATCATGGAAATTCAATAATCATTATTACAATGGCATACCCTCGGGTATCCTCTCCAAATTTCTAAACAGAGGACCGCACCCCCTGGGGTGGTCCTGGATCCAAGCAGTGATCCCAAACAACAGTCTATTTTCAAATTTAATTACTTATACAATTATAGGTATTCAAAGCAGCCAAGGCCTCAGCCACACGACACCCCAACATGGGTTCGTAGCACAACGGTACATAAAAACGCACAACAGTTAGAATTTAAACACCAAACCACCTACCTCGATCGCCCATGATCTGTATACACAAGTGACGACCCTCGATATCATCCAAGAATGACGTAGATCTGAGGTAAAATAAAACCCATTCAAAAATTAATAACTACCCCACGAGAAAGAATTGGTAATAATGGATTAAAGAGAAGGAAAGGCTTACCTGTACGGTTCCAATGAGATCGACATAGGCAGAATCAGATTCCCGGTGCTCGATCGAGCGGTCTCCAAAGTTCCGGCTGTCTCTCCCAAGCCCTCCTTGGGTTCTAAGCCTTCCCTATGAACATGGGATGCTACTTCCCATTTTTAGTGAAAAAAACTACACAGCATGTACTATTGACTACACGGCGTGTAATTTTCTAATTTATGTGTTCCCCGGGCAGCTACCTTTCCCACCGTCGGACTTTTCATCTATTGACATGAGTACATGGCGTGTATTCCTGATCGCACGACGTGTACTGTCGCTCAGCTTCAGACTGCTTCCACCGCCTTACTATTTTCCTACCAACTGACTACAGAGTGTGTAAATACCCACTACACGACATGTAGTCGGTTTTTACACCTTTCATCGCCATCATGGCTACACACCCTGTGTACTCATCCCACATGACCAAAGTACACGGTGTGTGGGAAAGTACATGGAGTGTGGTAAAAAAATAGTGACTTTCTCCATTTCCCTTATTTTCTCAAAAACACGTAAGTAAAAGAGAAAAGAAGAAACTCGTACCTCAAAAATAAAAACCGGGTTCTTACAAACTTCCCCCCTTAAAGCAATTTGTCCCTGAATTGCCATTCCCTGGGTGGTAAAGATAAAGCTCAGAACAGCTCTGGCCACTGAGCACGTACGTCGGTATCCTGCTCCCAGGTTTCATCCTGCACTCGACAATGCTTTCATTGCACCCGTACGAGAGGAACTGACTGGCCTCGGAGAACCTTCTTGCTCCTTTCCATGATACGAATCAGATGCTCCTCAAATGATGCATCGATCTGAAGCTCAACCTCCTCGAGCTAAAAGACTTGAGATGGGTCTCAATGATAGTGGCGTAACTGAGATACATGGAAGACGCCGTGAATGGCCCGATACCTCTATGGTAACTTTAACCAACAGGCTACCAGCCCGACTCTCTCCAGAATCTCTAATGGCCCCAAATACCTCGGCGAATGTTTCCTCTATCTCATGATCTGCCTTTGTCCCAAACTCAGTGAAACACATAAGAAAACCTCATCCCCGGCCATGAACTCCTAGGGTCATCTGAAGCGATCAACATAATATTTCTATCAAGACTGTGCGGTAGCCATCTGCTTATGAATCAACTGGACCTGCTCAGATGTCTCTTGTACGAGAAATGGTCCCTGTAAAGCTGCCTCACCTACCTCTAACTAGAAAAAGGGTGATCGGTATGACCTACCATATAAATCCTCTTAAGGTACCATCTCAATAGTTTCCTAGAAACTATTAATATAGGAAACTCGACCTGGGTTATGTGCTTCTCCCAAGAGCCCCCAAAGTCTAGGATTCATGCACAAAAAATTTCCTCAAGCACCTATATTGTATGCTCTAACTGGCTATCAGTATGAGGGTTGTAAGTTGTCCTCAGAAGCACCTATGTACCCAGTGCCCTCTGAAAACTCTTCCAGAAACGAGACGAAAAATTGTCATCCCTATCTGAAATGATAGAACGATGAATCCCATGAGAACGTATGACCTCTCGGATATACAACTTTCCGAGATCATCAACACCGGAGGTCTCCTTGATCAGCAAAAAGTGAGCTACCTTTGTGAGTCTGTCTACAACAACCCACATGTCATCATTGCATTGAGGTGACATCAGCAACCCAGTCGCGAAGTCCATCGCGATATCATCCCATTTCCCTTCTAGGATGGGTAACTTCTGTAACAGTCTAGCTGGCCTCTGATGCTCTGCCTTCACCTACTGAGAGGTGGAACATCTTGTAACAAAACCAGCTACATATCTATTCATACCCGGCCACCAATACTGACGTCTCAAGTCACGGTACATCTTTGTAACCCCGGGATGAACTGCCCAAGCTGAAGCATGAAACTCCTGCATCAACTCCTCATGTATATCCCCTGGAACCCACACTCGTCCATGTAAATGCAGAATTTCATCATCATCTATCATCCATCCAAGAGGAGGGTCCTCACTTGACACCGACTCCCAAAGAACTAGGCCTTCTAAATCAGATAGTTGTCTCATCCTCACCCTATCTAGGAGGGTAGAATTTATATCTAAAGAATAAAGATAGGTTTTCCACTGACTATCGTGCACCTCCAAATGCATCTTAGAGAACAAGGCCATAAGCTACCAGTCACCACTGGCCTCATGAACTACCTATATCCGAGTCCTCTTGCTCAGTGCATCAGCTACTGCATTACCTTTACCAGGTGTATAGGCAAGATTAAAGTCGAAGGAATGATAGTATTAGACCCACCTTCATTGTCTCATATTCAAGTCACACTGAGTAAAGATATATTTGAGTCTTTTGAGGTCAGTGAAAACTACAAAATGCTCTCGCAATAGATAATGTCTCCAACAGTGCAATGCATGAAAAAATGCAGCCAACTCGAGATCATGAGTCGGGTAATTCCTCTCATGTTTCCTCAAAAATCGAGACCCGTACGCAACAACTCGGTCGCCCTGCATCAACACTACTCCCAGTCCAATACCTGATGCATCACAGTTAACTGTATATCTCTTCCCTTGCTCTGGAAGTATCAGGACTGGTACTAATGTCAACCTTCCTTTCAGGTCCTGAAAGGTTGTCTCGCATGTTTCTGACCAAATGAACTTCACACCCTTCTTAGTCAGACCCATCAATGGTGCTGCTAAGAGAGAGATGTCATGTATGAAGCATCTGTAGTAACCAGCCATCCCTAAGAAACTCTGTATATCAAATATGTTCGTAGGCTACTCCCAGGAAACTAATTCTCTCACCTTCTCTGGGTCTACTACAACTCCTGCCTCTGAGATGATATGAACCAGCAAGTGAATCTGGTCCATCAAAAAGTGGCACTTCGAGAGCTTAGCATATAGCTGATGTTGTCTCAGTGTACTCAATATGACCTCAATATGGGTGGCATGGTCGTGTCGAGTGTGAGAGTACACTAATATGTCATCCATGAATACTACAACATAATAATCTAGGTAATCATGAAACTCACGATTAATCAGATCCATGAAAATTGTTGGCACGTTCGTAAGTCTGAACGGCATAACCAAGTACTCATAGAGACCATATCTGCTCCGAAAGGCTATAAGTGGTATGTCTGATGGTCTCGCATGTAACTGATGATATCCAGACCTCAAGTAAATCTTTGAGAACACTCATGCTCCACGAAGTTGATCAAAAAGATCATCAATCCTTGGAAAGGGATATTGGTTATTGACCATCAACTAGTTCAATTTCCAAAAATCCATACAGAGTCTGAGGGTACCGTCTGCCTTCTTTGCAAAGAGGAATGGCAAATCCCAAGGATAAGTACTGGGTCGGATGAAACCCATTTCTTGTCACTCCTCTAACTACCTCTTGAGCTCCTGAAACTCTAGTGTATCCATCCTATAAGGAGGAATGGACACCAGTGCTATGCCTGGCACAATCTCAATAGAGAAATCCACCTCACACTCCAGAGGTAGACCCGAAAATTCGTCCAGGAAGACATCACTAAAATGATCAAACACTGGAGAGAAATCCTTATGAAAAATCCTCTGATCATCCATATATAAACTCGCAATATGGGCTGTGACTCCACCTCACCCATGATTCTCTAGTCCAGCTCAAATCACCTGAACATCCCATTCGCCTTTGTATACAAACTCTCTGCCCTCTAGTGATGTGAAACTCACCAAGCAACGATAACAGTCCACAAAGGCTCGAAATGGAACCAACTAGTCCATCCCGAGAATGACATCATAACTCGTCATCTCTAAGAAATAGAGGTCCCATAGAAAGTGACACCCTCCAACCTCAAGGGTGAACTCCTTGCACAGACACACACCCAAGATCAAGATTATCACTGATGGAAAACGAAGGGACAAAAAGAGGAATAGGAGGATGAAGGCATTCATGATTTTCAAAACAAGACTACATGGCGTGTATATTAACTACACGGTGTGTACCTATCTTTTCTTCCCCTTCCCAGGTCCTTCTACATGGCCAAGCCACACGGCTACCATTGAACAAGACTACACGGCATGTATATAAACTACACGGTGTGGATGGTGTAACTTTCCAACTGCCCATGTCGTTCGTGACACGGCCGACTACTCGGCTTTATACTACACGGCGTGTTACACCCTCACACTACATGTACACCACCCCGTTTCCCCAACCACACGGCTAAGTCCACATGGTCTCTCACTGGTAAAGACTATATGGTGTGTCCAACATGTATACGACGTGTTCAAGAAGATGTAACACCAACCCGTGTTTGTTAGTTACATGGTCGGGTCCCCAGGCCAGACTACACGGCGTGTATGTCTTAAGGTCTCCACTGTCTGTGTTGTTAGTTACACGAGCGGACTCCGAGTCAACACTACATGATGTGTACATCCATTACACTGTGTGTTTTCCCAAGAATTCCCCATCCCTGTGTCCCCGCACACACGCTTTATCACACGGGAAGATACTACACGGCGTGTACTGAGGGTACACAGCGTGTACTGAAGAAGTTTTATTTTCATCCCGAATAGAAGATCACACGACATGTGTCCGAGGAACTACATGGCGTGTATCCTAGGTTTTCTGGATTGTAAGCCTCTGAAACTACTCAGGAACCCAGAAAATACTGAAAAACAACACCTAAGTGCCAAATTCCAATTTATGACGGCCCATACCCCCCCCCCCCCCGCAAATCAATGTTTGGAATCTAATATGTGTTATTACAAAATAAACAGTCAATGATCCACCAAATTCCAGTCAATGAGGGCCCATAATCCCAAAAAAACCAATGTTTGGCATCCATTTTATCATCATACTCACACAAAAATACCCTATCACATAGCAGGTATTTATCAAAGTAGCTATCACAAGAGCATTATTTCCTATCACAAAAATTATCACAACAACATGAAATTTCTAATGCCCCTACATGGCATGGAACTATGAATGGCATGTGATTTTTAGCTTGTGCTTAAATGATGCATGAGATTGCATACCCTCATCTCATTGGGTTTCCACTAAATAGAAACCATGGATAAAATATGAACAGCACAATCACAAGTGCGTCACCCAACTGTGAAAATCAAGTCAACCGTAAAATTTGCAAAATCAAAAAAATTGAAAAAATAAAAGGTAGACTAGATTTTCCATGTACACAGGTTAGCTAAGCTCGGGCACAGCTTATTACCAACTACCATTTCCATCTTATCCCTGACTAAGGCTCCAAATAGTATGTCATAGAAAATAACTCCTCTAATACCACTTTGTAACGTCCCGTATCCGGGTGCCACTCAATAAGTTCCCCAAACCCGGTTGGTCACATGAACTCAAGCACATTTCCCCAAACACCAGAGGCTGCGGACTAGTAGTGAGGTCCTAGGTCTGATAGTAGGGAAACTATGCCCTCATTTGTCAAAGTGTAGCACAACGGAATAAAACATACAAAATACAACAATAGTGGAGGTAATAAACCAAACACATTTATAATGAACAACAACATTAAAAGATAACCAACAGTAATATAGATAATGATGAAACTTGTCTCAAGTTCTAAGAAAATTTCCAGAACATGTTACACAACAATACAGTACAATACAATATAGTGTACAACAATGTAGAGAAAAACAGAGTAGACAGAACGTAGCAGCATCGCAAGCCTAAGCTCGGTCCCATGCTCTCCTACTCCTCTTCTACAATCATTTACATGTATAGGGACCCTTTCCCTTGTCAACACTTGGAGAAACATAATCTGTTTGGGCCAAAGACATGACCCAAATAGGGTGTGGAAAATAAATCCCAGTAGGCACCCACCAAAGGCCCTTTCCCAACTGTGTTAAAATATGCAACAATAGTGTGCAGTAGTGAATGAAATAAACTAAGAAATACTGGAAAGTAACTAACTTTACCAGTTATATTGATATTTTTATTATTCATTTTAAACATTCGATTTAATGACATTCTGTGCTCATCAGAACTAAGCCCTCAAGCCAATCAGAATCTTTCCCTCAGGATAATATAGTAAAACCACACCCTCCGGCTTGCCCTAAGGCTATCGAATATTGCCCTCAGGTGTACGAAGTGTCGCCCTCAGGCACAGAGTCTATCGCCCACAGGCATAATGGATATTGCCCTCAGGATGAAATAACCACTGCCCTTTGGATAAAAGTAGAACTTCCCTCAGGCTAAGTAAAACACTGCCCTCATGCTAAGCAATGTAACCGGACCATTCCCAACATTTAATAATAAATTCACATACAATTCCTCTCAAGGCACTTCAATAATCATTATTACAATGGAAGACCCTCAGGTATCTTGACCAAATGGCTCTATAGATGAACGCACCCCCGGGGTGGTCCTGGATCCAAGTAGTGATCCCAAACAATAGTTTATTATCACATTTAATTACCTATACAATTCTAGGTATTCAAAACAGCCAAGGCCTCAGCCGCACGACACCCCAACATGGGTTCGTAGAACAACAGTATACAAAAATGCACAATAGTTGGAATTTAAACACCAAGCCACCTACCTCAAACACCTCTGATCCGTATACGCGAACGACGACCCACAAATCTTCCAAGAACGATGTAGATCTGAGGTGAAAGAAAACCCATTCAAACCTAAATAACTACCCCTCAAGAATTAATTGGTAATAACGACTTAAGGAGAAGGAAAGGCTTACCCGTACAGTTCTAACGAGATTGACGGAGGTGGAATCGAATTCCCAGTGCTCGATCGGGAAGTCTCCAAAGTTTTGGTCGTCTCTCCCAAGCCCTCATATTGTTCTAATCCTTCCCTGTGAATAGAGGAGGGAACTTCCCATTTTAAGAGAAAACAAAACTACACGATGTTTACTATTGACTACAGGGCGTGTACTTTTCTCATTAAACGGTTCCCATGGTGGCTACGTTTCCCACCACCGCACTGTTCATCCTTCGACATGAGTACACGGCGTGTATTCCTGATCAAATGACGTGTATTGTTGCTTAGCTGGCAGTTACTTCCACCACCTTACTATTTTCCTGCTGACTGACTACACTATGTGTAAATACCCACTACATGGAGTGTAGTCGGTTTTTACACCTTTCATCACCAGCATGGCTACACACCATGTGTACTCATCCCACATGGCCAAAGTACACAGCTTGTGGGAAAGTACACAGCGTGTAGTCACAAAATTCGTGATTTTTCCCTATTTTCCTTATTTTCTGAAAAACACTTAAGGAAAGAGAAAAGAAGAAACCCATATCACAAAAATAAGAACCGAGTTCTTACAACATTCCATGGTTAGATGAGAATATATAAATAGTGATATTACTAAAAAGGAATATAGAAAGGTAATAATACTATTTGATGAATTTATTGGTGTTCCCTGCAAAAAAGTTCATTGTATTCAGATTCAAAAATCCAAGACTCGGATCCCTAGTGGATGGATACATCGACCACTGCACCAATACTAATTTCCCCAGAATGAAAGATACTCTCAGAATGTTTGACACCATTACCCTATGTTTGAAAAAAACATTACAAATGGGATAATTCAAAACACCATCTTAAGGAATGAAATCCTTTGATACCACTCTATCACAAACCAACCCAGTAGGTCCCACCTAGATAGTGTATGAAAAGGAGAGTCAAACCCAATCCTACCTTAAATATGTTAGGAGTTGGTGAGAAGAACCATGAAGGAATAGCTAAAATGAGGGGGGGGGCTTTTTCTAATGTTGCACTATGCACACACATAACCATCTTAATGAAAAGTTGTAGATGAATGCAAATAAAAGACTACAATATCATCAGTAAAAAAATTCATGGAATAAACTATAGAGAATTTATAAGAGTAAAAAAATATAAACTAATGAAAATAATGAAAAAATACACGACTGAACAAAAATAATGTACCCTCTTGACAAAAACTAGAAATTAGAAAAACTAAGAGAGCCTGTCTCTGGATGTAACACCCGAGACGTTTATGAGAAATATTTTCTTTTTATGTTATATAAATCATCAAAGAAATCTTTCACTAAACACAACACTAGCTTGGCTTGCTTTACACGCAATCGCGACCTTCCTCGATAGCTTGCGTTGTACGCAATACCGAGTTTCACTAAACAATGATATGCTATTAAAATATTATTAAAACTAGCCGTTATGAATAGTAATACCCACTTTTTGAAATTTTGTAAATTTTACTTTGGAATTCATTTTTGGATTCAGAATATCGAAATTACCCTAGGGTGAAATTTTGGTAATTTTTCTCAAAACATTCAATTTTTGATGAATACTGAAAACACTAGGTTACTATTTAAAACCTGACTTTTTATTTAAAAAATTATTTATTATACATAAATTTATTTTAGGACCAAATTAATACATAATACCTTTATAAGTTGAAATTAATTCATTTGAGTCATTTTATAATAATTTTAGATATATAAAAATTTTATCGAACTTTTCACCGTCTTTTACCCACCTCCTATGAGAATTTTCAAATTTACATTAAACTTAATTTTACCGCTTTTGTAAGTGGAATTTTGAAAATCTGAGAGACACAGTTAATATCAAATACTAAAATGTGGTTCAATGATATTAAAATAATTTTTGGTTAATAGTAACTTTTACTTTTTTTTACCACGGTTAAAATTAAATAGGGTAATTAAGGGTAAAAATGTTATTATTATTACCCTAACACATGTCATAATTCTATTGGATAAGTGTAATTTGACCAAAAACAACCTTAGGAATAAAATATTACCATTTTGGACTACTTGGATTAGATTAGGACATTTATTAAAAATTTATTTAAAGAAGGGTTAAATTAGTTAAAATCAATGTTTAATAACTAAATAATTTTCTATATAATGATATAAATAAGATAAATTAGACTATAAATATTCATTAGAAATATAAAACGATTTCCTACATAATGGTATTTTATTTGTAATTGTTAGACTTAAAATAATGTAATTTAGTTATGATACAATGATGATGCAGTAATTATCTTATTAATGAAATATTGACATAATTGATGTTATAAATACCCAAATAAATGTAATTTGAGACTTTTTATAAATTACAATAATTTTATATGTTAATATGACATGTTATTATTGATTTAATTAACCTTTTTTGAAATAATAAATCTGTTATGATTTTCACAAAAATCAATTACCAAATAGTGTCAAAATTGACAAAAAATAAATTTTAAAACAAATATTATATTATTAATTTTTATTATATTCATAAAAATATAATGATCGACCAAGATACATATATAATGATATTTTTATCATTAATGGACCACTTGGGGATCTCTTGGATGTATATGGTATGCTTATTAACTATATAATATAAAAATACAAAGTGACATGGTAAATGTCAATCTAATTAACTAAGAGTTAAAACTAAAATAAAAGGTTAATATAATGACCTAAAAATGTCTAAATTCTATTGGATGAGATAATTTAGACCCATTCCCACCTTAGCTTCGTAAATAAATCAACTTTAAGATATTAAAAACGGAATACGACTTTATAATAAAATAATATTTTTGGTTTTTCCAAAGGTGCCCCTCTCCTCCCTTATAAAAGGGCACATCCTCCCTCTCTTCCTCACACCACTTTGAGCCTTCATGATTGGCCCACTCCAAAAAACTTCTCTTCTCCACTTACCTAGAAACATCCTAGAGGTCCTGGTATTCTTCAAAGACCAATTTTAGTGCCCTAATAGGAGGTCTCAAAGAGGCGCTTCAAAGAAGAGGTAATGTCTGTTACCGATTCTTTGAACTTTATTTCTTCTTCCACTTCTTATTCTTTAGTTGTTTCATTATGAAGTAATAAAAAAAGTATCATTAATATACTTATATGTTATTATAAGTATGAAAAATCCATATTTCACCATCTATCCATCCTACGGAAAATGAAATCACTATGCGTGTGTACATACGGAATACCGTCTCCACGCTGTGGTGTAATCTATTTTCCACCACCACCATACTTGGATGGGTATAATGGTGTAAATAATAACTATATATGATTTTTGTAAAGTTATATTGATTCTTAAATAGTATACATACACTACAATACAATTCCACGATCATGGGAATGATATCATCGCTCGTGCGTACGTACGGAATACTGTCTCCACGATGTGATGCGACTCGTTCTACATGATTTTCATTCCATAATGATTACATAAATTAATTAAGTGAATAAATATGATATTTATTACTCTAATAAAATTCTATAAATGAGGTATATATAACCTAAAAAAATAATAAGAATTTATTCGACAAAACATGCATAAGAACAAAAAGCAATAAACACCCGAATAACAAGTAACAATGAAATATTACTAACAAGAAGCTAAAAATATGACCATATATTATATCATAAAAATAAGTTTGATTATTTAATAAGTCAATAACATTATTTAAATCATTATACATGAAGTTCATACACTTATGAATAAAATCATACCTAATGTAAGGGAAAATCTCACAATCTCATTTTTATCCGAAATTGTTTATACTTAAAAATTTACTGGGGAATATTTATCATCCACATCCATGTTTCCTCAATATGTAATATTATTTATATCCTCCTACAATTTTTTAAATACAATTTTACCCGTCGGTGAGTTTTTAGTAAAATATATGAAAAGAATCTTTTGTCGTTTTTGGTACGATGTACTTTTTGACTTTTCTCACATAAGTATGAGATGAATGTTCTTTTTAACTTATACGGCATGAATGGATTTTTAAAACATTATTTCCAAGAATCTTCCTTTACAAGTTTTCAAGTTTATTTTTAATCAACTTCTTTTAGTTTAAAATTGTATGATATGTTAAGAAATGAAAAATGTTTTTAATGTAGAAAGGATATTTTCCTCAAGAATGGAGTTCAAGTGTTTTATCAAAATTATTTTCCATCTAAGATAATATAGTTTTATGTTTCTATCCCTATTATTACATTTATTTGATTATGTTGTGATGGAATTATTTTTATGAATTCCTTTATCTTATATTAATTGTTTTATGATGTCACGGTGTTTAAGAATCCCATTTTTTAGTACATGGGTTATGCAATGATGTATGATTTTTGATTTTGTGGTACACATAAGAATGGTATCATTATGAGATGGGTGGGACCTATATCTCCCTCCAATGCATTGGGTAAAGATTTATATCTCATGAGATAGACATGACTGGAATGGCAGTTTAAACCGGTTCAGAGAAACAGGACTGAAACGAGGAGTTAACTCGGTTCATAAATGGACTTTGTCCGCTAAGATAGTCTTGGAAATGAGTCTTGACTAATAAGAAATGATTCTCTATGATTATGTGTGTAAGCCAAAAAGTTTCATGTTTTATGTTATGATTATTGGGATTACATTTCACTATTATGATATATCCCATGATATGAAATTATGATCTCTTTTGCAGGTTCAGATTTCTGAAAAGATATGTTCTTATGAATATGATGTGATTGATATTTCTTTTGTTTTGACTTACTAAGCATTTGAGATCACCCTTTTGTAGGTTTTCTTTCCCCAGGTCATGAAGAAGGTTATTAAGTAGGATATTCCAAAGAGGGACTCTATATATGATGAAATAAATGGGAGACAACGTAGATGATTTATGAACCAGTTTTTTATGTTTCCCAGTTTCTAAAGACACTATACCTATACTGTCCTTTCCTGGTTTTGTTATATGTTGCAATAAGTGTGCTACAATTCTAAAGTAATAACAATGTATGTTAAGTATTGGTCATTATAGTTGGTATCAGAAGAAATGTATAGTCAAACTTTGGAAACAAGGACGTGAAAGCCTTAGTAAGAACCCTAAGGATAAGTCTAAGCATAGAACACGATCTTAGTGTTTTAAAAATGGCCATGAACAACCTATGATAAAACCTTAAGTGTGAAATTTTATTCTTGATTATGTGGTTTTCCTATTATAATTAGTGTTTCTCACACTATTCTTCTGGTTTTAGTCAATGGCTGTGAAACGAAGGAACTGTGTTAATGCGGAATGCGATGGGAAATGCAATGATTGTCCCCATGAGCAACCAAACGTTATGGGAGCTGGAATGAAAAATCTTGTAGCCATGCTCACACAACATTTTCAAGATATGAATCATGCAGGACTTCCAAACGAGAATAGGAAGGAGAAATATTCTGTTGAATTCTTCATGAGGCAGCGTCCACCCTCATTCAGCAGGTCTATTGATCCATTAGTTGCTGAACAATGGATCAGTACTACTGAAAAGATATTTCTAGTTCTTCAATGTTTTGAACATGATAAAGTCATATTAGCAGTATATCATTTGGAAGGTGATGCTGATCAATGGTGCAATCTTATTAAGAATATGAGGCAAAGGGATGAAATTGAGTCCATGGAATGGGACGAGTTCAAGAACATATTTTTCAATAAGTACTTCCCTTGTATTCTTCGAACAAATATAGAGAAGACGTTTCTTGAACTAAAGCAAAAGGATGATGAATCTGTTGGTACCTACGAATCAAATTTTACAAGACTTTAATGGTATGCTTCTAGGAGTATTATCCAACCTGAGAGTAAGATCAATATATTCTTTAGTGGCTTAAAACCAAGTCTTTGAAGGGCATTATCCATAAGGGACTTCAATAGCTATGAGGAAATTTTTTGATGTGCTCTCATGGTCGAGATGGATATTGGTGTAACCCATCAGTCACATGGGTTTGATAAGAAGAGGAAAATGGAATTCAAAGGAAAATCTAAAGATCACACTGAAAAGAAGATGAGTTTTTATAAGGCCCCGACCTTAAACCTTACTTAATATTGAATTAAATGAATAATTCACATTGAGTATCTTTTCACGGTTTAGAGTTTTAGAGAATTAGGACATAACTATTACATCTCAAAAGATTACACAGTAGAAACATCTACTAAGTTTCCATAAAATAAAAACTTTTAAAAGGAAACATGTCTAGTTCCAGGTTTTAGATAGCATGACTTTCCCTTGATCCCATCCTTGACCATATTCCACATTAAGTCCTGTGAAAAACATTTCAAAAAAAACTTGGGGTGAGCATAAAAATCTCATTAAGGGATACACAAAGAATGAAAACTGTTAGTTTATCAAAACAACAAGTAAACAATGTATACTTTATCAAAGTTATACTTTTCACCTTTATGAAGAAGTAAAAACTCTTCACTGAATAAAAGATCATTACTTACCCTTTTGGAACCAAAAGATTACCATAAAACCCATATAAAGATAACATAACATATAAAGGTAACTTGGGACATAAACATACTTAAATAGAATAACCATATCGTCGACTTCCACACATATCACTTAATGGAATAGCCATACGACCGACTTCCAAACCCAATGCATTGTAGGTTATAACGTAACCACCCGTCCTGGTATTCACGACACCACCCGTCATATGGTTTATCACGTAACCACCCATTAAATTTCCATGTACCATTATAAAATCATAAAACATAAATCAAATATAATGGAAAGAAAGAATTTCCACACTTTGATCACAATATATCACGTAAAAATATTGAAATAAAAAATCCATTATAAAAACCATTTTCAATACCAAAATACATAAAAGTGTATACGGTATTTATTTCATTTTAAAAACATTACGGATTATTGAGGAAGCCAAAGAAAAAATAATACTCGCGGCGGTGAAAAAGGTTGTTGTCACCACGTACGTTAAAAGAAACATTCCTTTTTGGCGTTTAGTAAAATGCTTCGTAGAAAAAGATTCCTTTTTTATAAAAGTAAAAGTCAAAGGGGTTTATACACCATATAAAAGAATGTTTTGTATAAAATGAAATATGCCTCAATGAAAGGAGATTGAGACAATGTCCCTTACCTCAGGTCCGACTTGACTCGATCGTTCTTTAACGTCCTGAATAAAAAACATGAGTTAATTTATACTTGATTAAGAACCTTTTTCAAGTTCATTATTAATTTTATATCACTTATTACCATTTTATAAACATTATTTAATCATTTAAGTTAATAATGTCTGTTTTGTCGATATTTGGTTCTTAAGTCGAAAGTGGACTTCTTACAATTAAATGTTGTTCATGTGGTCAAAGGTTCTTTATATCCAGAATGATATTCATGATTTGGAAATCATATATATCATATATACACAACATATAAATGTATTTATAATATTACATAATCATTTAGAGTTAATAAATGAAATGCACCGTTCATTGAGATGGTAGGTCGTACGTACGCATGAACGCTACTTTCATTTCTATGTCATTTTAATGGAATTAAAACTAAATGAGAGGTATGTATATTTTAATTCCAGAGTTATATTCATAATTTACATGTAACGTACATCATATATAATAACTTTAAATCCATCCTTTATACATCCCACATATGGCATTAATGAATCAAATCATTTTGAGGGAGCGGTAGTTTGCACTTCCTAAAATGAAGATATCACGTATACCCATTATGGAAGCCATAAAGGTATACCACAAATGAAAAATAAAGAAGCATAAGGAAAACAGAAACATAATATATATCCTATATAAATAGAGTGAAATCTTAATGTCCACCATTAAAGGTGTTAAAACAAGATTGAACAATCATCGTTTCGTGAGGCATAAATTCACCAACCACAGAAACAGTATGTTCATTAACCATTAGACAGAGGTTTGTGTAGGTGTAGCTCGAATCATTATAATAAAAACATCCTTGAATATTGAAGATACTGGTGTTGTTAGAAAATAAAGTAATAAAAAGAGTTTAGAGGGTTGGAGAAGCAAAATAAAAACAAGAACACAAGAGAAAACACTACCTTTAAAACGGGTAACTCATTTTGATTTGAGCTCAAAGGCTTCTTTGGGAAGCCTTCTGCCCAAAGTGAGGCATCTAGGAGTAAGCGAGGGATGTGGAGAGACAAAAAGAGTAGAGATTTTCTGAACCAAAGTCTTGAGAGGTGAGATTAATGAGGTAGAGGTAGGGGACTTTTATAAGAGGAGAGGAGGGGCACTCTTGGAAAGTTATGAAAAGATACTTTATTATAAAATGATTTTCGGATACAAAGGGTCCCACAATTATATATTTAGAGTATAAGGTGATAAGATTTTGAAATACACCCATCCAATAGGTTTTTTACATGTGTAGGTCTTAGATTATACATTATCTTTTAATTTAATTTAAATCGTTAAATAATGAGGTAATCGCTGAATCATCAAGGTGTCATAAATAATTTAATTTATTTAATGTCTAAAAATTATAAAAAATATCATGATGTAAGAAATATTTTTATATTTTTAATGAATATTTATATTAAAAAATATTACTTGTATAACCCCACTTAATAATTGTTTTAGTAAAACAACTCATGTTTGTGACATTTTTATTTTAACTTTAAATAAAAAGTTATTAATGTCATTTTCCTACCAATGTGGCTCCATGGAGTCCCCATGTTGACCCATGGATTGTCTTGGTCGGCCATGACACATCCAATAAGGGTAGGACATGTGTCCAGGTCATTTTATATTATTAAAACAGTATTTTTACCTTAAACTACACCAATTACCTCTAATTGCGATTAATAAACATAAAAGTTACTACTCACCAAAAAAATTATTTTAATCCCATTGGAACACATTTTACTTCCTAATGACAACCATGTATGTCAGATTTTTGAAATTCAAAACACAATGGTGGTAAATTTTCATTTAAACAAAAAATCAGTTTTTTAAGTACCACTTAGTGGTTTCACTATTCATCAAAAATTGAAGTTTTTCAGAAAAATACCAAAAATTCACCCTAAGCTATATTTGATATTCTGAATTCGAAAATGATGCCTATTTTAAAAAATTAAAAACATATATGTTTCATTAATTAATTTAACAATTAACTCCCGTTGTCAGAGTAAAGAGCGTGTTTTTATGAAACAATAAGTATCAAAAGATTGACACTAGTTTAAGTCCGATTTCAATTTGAAATTAAATGCAACGACCACTATTGGATTAAATGGTAAAAATATATTCTAATTTCACATTAAAACAAATTCAAGAGATAATCTAATCATATAAATAAATTATATTAAAAAGATGTTTTGAATTAAAATACAACATTTTTCACTATTCATTAAAAATGAACTTTATCGGAAAAATACCAAAAATTTACACAAAGTAAATTTTGATGTCCCGATTCTAAAGGAGAGTTATATTTGGTCCAATAGAAAGTATAAGAGTGACCAAAACTATATTTAAAGAAGTTTTTCCATGAAAAGGCGATAGGTCGACCTTTAGTGAAAATTAGAGTATATATGCCTAAAATTGAATTCTTTTCATATTTTAAGTCTTTATCCTTTATTGGATAATTGAAAAAACATTTAACATATATAATCATATTTTAGTTATTTATATTCATTCCTTCCAATACAAAGGCTACGTTTTAACTACCATTTAATATAATATTATTTTATTACTAGTGTGCAACGTAAGATTTCAAAGAAACTCTTTGTTGCGTATCAGGTACGCTATCGAACATAGAAACCCCTTTAAAGTAAAATTAATTTTTAATTCGTAAATGATAATATATATGAAATTTTATTATTCTTTATTTACATGGGATGTTACATCCTTCCCCCCTTTTGGGAATTGTGTCCTCGCAATTTAATTCACTTATCAAAATAAGTGGGGGTATTTGTCCCTCATAGTATTTTCAGATTCCCACGTTGCCTCTTCAACCATATGGTTTTTCCACAAAACCTTTACCTGGTGAATTAACTTATTTTGTAACACTTGATCTCTTCGGTCAAGAATCTGGACTGGTTATTCTACATAAGAGAGATTCACTTCCAATTGAACTACCTCTGGGATCAAACCATGAGATGGATCTGGCATATACTTTCTCAACATCGAAACACGAAAAACATTGTGTACCTGAGATAAACTCAGAGGTAATGCCCATCTGTATGCAACTGATCTAAATCTCTCCAGAATTTCATATGGTCCAATGAACCTTGGGCTCAGCTTTCCTTTCTTACCAAATCACATCACACTTTTTCATGGAGAAACCTTGAGAAAAACATGATCACCTACCTCAAAATATAGATCCTTCCTTCGGTTATCCACATAACTTTTCTGTGTGCTCTGAGCTGTTCTCATGTGTTTCTGAATCAACTGAACTTTTTCTGCCATATCTTCTACAAATTCTGGCCCCATCAGCTTCCTTTTACCAACTTCATCCCAAAAAGCTGGAGTTCGACACTGCTTCCCATATAATGCCTCAAACGATGCCATTCGTATACTATAATGAAAACTGTTATTATACGAAAACTCAACCAATGAAAGATGTTGGTCCCAACTTCCCTGATAATCCATAGAGCAGGGTCGTAGCATATCCTCCAAGGACTGAATTGTTCGTTCTGAATGCCCATCTGATTGCGGATGAAAAGTTGTTCTAAAATTTAATTCAGTACCCAATGACTTCTGAAGGCCATTCCAAAAGTTAGAAGTAAACCTGGGATCATGATCAGATACAATGGAAAGGGGAACTCCATGTAACCAGACTATCTCATTAAGATACATACGGGAAAGTTGATCTAGGGAAAATGTATCTCGTATAGAAAGGAAATGAGAAGATTTAGTTAAGAGATCAACAATAACCCAGATTGCATTATTACCTCGAGGTGAATTCGGAAATCCCACAACGAAGTCCATGGATATATTCTCCCATTTCCTCTCTGGTACTGGTAAAGGCTGCAGCATCCCTTTTGGTAACTTCCGCTCCGCTTTAACCTCCTGACAAGTCAAACACTTCACAGTAAAATTAGCAATAACTCTTTTCATTCCATCCCACCAGTAATACTCTTGCATATCTCTATACATCCTAGTACAGCCAGGATGAACTAAAAACAGGGAACTATGAGCCTCACATAAAAACTCATTCTTCAACTATGAATCACCAGGCACACATAATCTCTTCCCAAACCTCAAAACACAATCATTGTCAATGTTGAATTCGGGCAAATTACCCTTCTGAACCATCTCTACCTTTTTCTCCAACTCACTGTATTCCCTCTGTGCTTTCTTAATTCTATCTGATAGGGATGATCTCACTGATACCTGAAACAGAACAAAATAACTTCCTGCACCAACAACTTCTATGCCAAAGTTCATCAAATCAAAACCCAAAATATCTCGTTTCAGATGAAGCATTACTTTTTCAACTCAAAGCATCAGCCACTTTATTTTCTTTTCCTGGATGGTAATGAATTGTACAATCATAATCCTTCATTAATTCTAGCCATCTCCTCTGTCACATGTTCAATTCTTTCTGAGTGAATATATACTTTCAACTTTTGTGATCAGTATATATTTCACACTTTACACCATACAAATGATGCCTCCAAATTTTTAAAGCAAAAACAACTATAGCTAATTCCAAATCATGTGTAGGGTAATTTACCTCCTGAATTTTCAACTGGCATGAAGCATAAGCAATTACCTGATCATTCTGCCTAAGGGCACAACCAAGTCCTTTCAATGAAGCATCACTGTAGATAGCAAACTCACCATTCCTGGAAGGAAGTGCCAAAACTGGAGCATTCACCAATCTTCTTTTCAACTCTTGAAAACAATCATCACATTCTTTTGTCCAGATAAACTTAACACCCTTCCAAGTTAGCTTAGTCATTGGACTAGATAATCGTGAAAAATTTTCAACAAACCTTCGGTAGTAACCTGCCAAACCAAAATAACTACGGATCTGGGTTACATTTTTAGGTCTTGTCCATTCTTCAACAACTTTTTTTTAGCAGGATAAATAGTTATGCCATTTTTTTGAAACAATGTGACCAAGGAAAGAAATTTTTTGTAACCAAAACTCACACTTGCTAAATTTTCCATACAGTTTCTTTTCTTTTAAGGTTTGCAATATAACACTTAAATAACTTTCATGGTCCTATTTACTTTTAGAAAAAACCAAAATATCATCAATGAAAACAACCAAAAACTTATCCAAGAACTCATGGGAAATTCTATTCATAAGGTCCATGAATACAGTAGGTGTATTGGTTAACCCAAAAGGCATAACTAAAAATTCATAATGGCCATATCTAGTACGTAACGCAATCTTTGGAACGTCTGATTCTTTTACTTTCAACTGATGGTACCCCAACCTCAAGTCAATATTTGAAAAATACTGAGCTCCCTAGAGCTGATCAAAAAAATCATCGATATGAGGCAAAGGATACTTGTTCTTAACCGTAATATTATTCAAGGCTCTATAATCAATGAAAATTATCATTGAGCCATCTTAATTTTTAACAAACAAGACAGGAGCACCCCATGGTGATGTGATAGGTCGAATGAAACCTTTATCTAATAACTCCTGCAATTGCTTCTCTAACTCTAAAAGTTCATCTAGAGCCATTTGATAAGGGGGTTTTGAAATTGCCTTAGAATAAGGAACTAAGTCAATAGTAAATTCCACTTCCCAATCATGAATAATACAGGCAACTCATTAGGAAAAACATCAAGATACTCATTTAACACTGGCACATCATTAATCTGAACAGTTCCTTTATTTTGAACAATATGTGCAAGGTAACATTCATTTTCATCTTTTACTATTTTCTCAATATCCTGATATGTTATCAAAAGTAAGAGTTCATTATTGTACACAAACTGAAAATCTTTCTGAAAAGAAACCATTTTAGCTCTTCAGTCAATCTTAGATTGATAAACAGAAAGCCAATCCATTCCCAAAATAACATCAAACTCTTCTAGATGCAAAACAATAAGGTTTGCTGGTAGATTCTTCCCGCATACAAGGATAGGAATGTTCTTATAATTTCTTTTTGTCTCAAAGTTCCCTATGGGCGTTTTTACCATAAGTTCAGGATTCATATCTTGATATGGAGTTTACAATTTACTAGAAAACTTCTCAGAAATGAAAGAATGTGTAGACCCTGAATCAAAAAACACATTGGCATAATCTGAACAAACAAACAGTGTACTTGATACTACTTCATTCGATGGCCCAACATCTTCTGATGTAGTTGTAAAGGATTTCACCACCCCTTTTTGCTTGTAGTATGGCTTCTTTTCCCGAGTTTAGTTCTTCGTTAGACACTCATTTTCATAATGACCCATTTCATTACACTTAAAACATCTTACTGCTGGCTTTTCATTGCTTTCTTGATCATGTTCCTTACAGTTACAATAAATATGACCTGACTTACGACACCGAAAGCACTTTCCAGACTTGGATAAACATTCTCCAGGATGCATTTTACCACACTTCTCATAGGATGGATATTTGTTTTTCTTACTTCGGTGTTTCATTGATGAATTATTCCCCTTTTCCTGCCAACTGGACCTCTTATTATGTTGTTTGTCAAAGAACACCTGATCATCTGCAAACTCCATTTCCACCTTCTCCACACATCGAACAAGTTTTTCATAACTTTTGAACTCACGAGAAGCTAAATCCCTTCGATACTTTGGCTTTAACCCTGAGTAAAAACAGTTTATTTTACTATCAATATCTCGTATGAAGTTTGGAGCATACCTTTCCAATCGAGTGAACTTTTCTTCATAAGCAGCCACTGAGTCATCCTCCTGCCTCAATTCTACAAATTGTTTTCCATCCTAAGACAAACCACCTTAGGAAACTATTTCTCAAGAAACATACCGTTGAATTCGTCCTAGTGAAGATCACCAATCTCATCACTATCCCTGATATTTTTCACCATCGACCACCACTGATCATCTTCACCTTCAAAAATGTAAACAGCAAGACTAACCTTTTGATGTTCTGAACACCCCATGACATCAAAAATCTTCTCTAGTGCATTAATCCACCCTTCAGCTAGCACAGGGTCAGATGATCCTCTAAATGATGGGGGATGTTGCCTCATGAAATGTTCCACCACTAACAAGTTCCTCTGCGGCTGAACTGGCTGATCTCATGCATAGATACCACCACCATTTATAGCCTGAGTCAATTGTGCCATCACTACAACAAACTGTTCAGTTCCAATTCCAACCATCTCAGGTTGCTGATTTGGAAGTTTGTCTTCCTCCTGATGTCATCCCAACATAGCTGCCTTGTTTCCTCTGCGGAAAACCATTCTGAACACAGAAATATCTTAGGTGAAGCAACATGGTAATCTTTAAATTTTATATCATTTCAGTCATACCATAAATTAATTTATAATTTAACAATTTTCTAACTCCTAAAGTTGTCTAAACCAACCTCTGATACCAACTATAAGTTCTCGGCCTTAAACCATACTTAATATTGAATTAAATGAATAATTTACATTGAGGATCTTTTCACGGTTTAGAGTTTTAGAGAATTAGGACATAACTATTACATATCAAAAGATTAAAAAGTAGAAATGTCTACTATGTTTCCATAAAATAAAAACTCATAAAAGAAAACATGTCTAGTTTCATGTTTTAGATAGCATGACTTTCCCTTGATGCCATACTTGACCCTATTCCAAATTAAATCCTGTGAAAAACATTTCAAAAAAAAACTTGGGGTGAGCATAAAATGCTCAGTAAGGGATACACAAAGATTGAAAATTGCTAGTCTATCAAAACAACAAGTAAACCATGTATACTTTATCAATGTAATAATTTTCACCTTTATGAAGAAGTAAAAACTCTTTACTGAATAAAAGATCATTACTTACCCTTTTGTAACCAAAAGATTACCATAAAACCCATATAAAGATCACATAAAATATAATGGTAACTTGGGACATAAACATACTTAAATGGAATAACCATACGGTTGACTTCCACACATATCACTTAATGGAATATCCATACGGCCGACTTCCATACCCAATGCATTGTAGGTTATAATGTAACCACCCATCCTCGTATTCACGGCACCACCCGTCATATGTTTTATCACGTAACCACCCGTCAAATGTCCAAGTACCATTATAAAATCATAAAACATAAAACAAATATAATGGAAAGAAAACATTTCCAAACATTGATCACAATATATCACATAAATATATTGACATAACAAATCCATTATAAAAACCATTTTCAATACCAAAATACATAAAAGAGAATATGGTATTTATTTCATTTTAAAAACATTACAGCTTATTGAGGAAGCCAAAGACCAAATAATACTCACAACGGCGAAAAAGGTCGTTGTCACCGTGTACGTTAAAAGAAACATTAATTTCTGTCGTTTAGTAAAACGTTTCATAGAAAAAGATTCCTTTTGTATAAAAGTAAAAGTCAACGGGGATTATACACCATATAAAATAAATTTGTGTATAAAACGAAATATGCCTCAATGAAAGGAGATTGAGACGAAATCCCTTACCTCGGGTCCGACTTGAATCTATCGTTCTTTAATGTCCTGAATAATAAACTTGAGTTAATTTATTCTTGAATAAGAACCTTTTTCAAGTTCATTATTACTTTTATATCACTTATTACCATGTTATAAACATTATGTAATCATTTAAGTTAATAATGTTTGTTTTGTCGATATTTGGTTCTTAAGTCGAAAGTGGACTTCTTACAATTACATGTTGTTCGTGTGGTCAAAGGTTCATTATATCCAAAATTATATTCATGATTTGGATATCGTATATATCATATATATCCAGAATATACATGTATTTATAATATTACATAATCATTCAGAGGTAAGAAATGAGATGCACCGTTCATGGAGACGGTAGGCCGTACGTATGCATGAACGCTACTTTCATTTCTATGTCATATTAATGGAATTAAAACTAAATGAGAGGTATGTATATTTTAATTCTAGAATTATATTCATCATTTATATGTAACATAAATCATATATAAAAACTTTAAATCCTTCCTTTATACATCCCACATATGGCATTAACGAATCAAATCACTTTGAGGGGGTGGTAGTCCACACTTCCTAAAATGAAGATATCGTGTTTACCCATAATGGAATCCATAAATGTATACCACAAATAAAAAACTAAAGAACCATAAGGAAAACATAAAAATAATATATATCATATATAAATAGAGTTACATCTTAATGGCCACCATTAAAGGTGTTAAAAGAAGATTGAACAATCATCGTTTCGTGAGGCAGAAATTCTCCAACCACAGAAACAGTATGGTCTTTAACCATTAGACAGAGGTGTGTGTAGGTGTAGCTAGAATCCTTATTATAAAAACGTACTAGTATATTGAAGATACTGGTGTTGTTACAAAATAAAGTAATAAAAATAGTTTAGAGGGTTGGAAAAGAAAAATAAAACAAAAGAACACAAGAGAAAACACTACCTTTAAAACGGGTAACTCTTTTTGATTTGAGCTCAAAGGCTTCCTTGGGAAGACTTCTTCCCAAAGTGATGCTTCTAGGTATAAGAGAGGTATTTTGAGAGACAAAAAGAGTAGATCTTGGCCGAACCAAAGCCTTGAGTGGTGTGGGTAAGGAGGTAGAGGTGGGGGCCTTTTATAAGAGGACATGTGGGGCACTCTTGGAAAGTTAAGAAAAGATACTTTATTATAAAATGATTTTCGGATACAGAGGGTCTCACAATTATATATTTAGAGGATAAGGTGATAGGAGTTAGAAATATACCCATCTAATAGGTTTTTTACAGGTGTAGGTCTTAGATTTTACATTATCTTTTCATTTTATTTAAATCGTTAAATAATGAGGTAATCGCAGCATCATCATGGTGTCATAAATAATTTTATTTATTTAATGTCTAAAAATTACAAAAAAATATTACGATGTAGTTAATTGTTTTATCTTTCTAATTAATATTTATAGTCAAAAATATGAATTGTATAACCCTATTTAAGAATTTTTTTCTTAAAAAAACTCATGTTTGTGACATTTTTATTTTAACTTTAAATAAAAGGTTATTATTGTCATTTTCCTACCAAAGTGGCTCCATGGGGTCCCCATGTTGACCCATGGATTTTCTTGGTCGGACATGACACATCCAATAAGGGTAAGACATGTGTCTAGGTCATTTCATATTATTAAAACATTATTTTTACCTTAAACTACACTAATTACCTCTAATTGCGATTAATAAACATTAAAGTTACTATTCACCAAAAAATTATTTTAATCCCATTGAACAACATTTTACTTCCTAATGACAACCATGTATGTCGTATTTGTGAAATTCAAAACACAATGGTGGCAAATTTTCATTTAAATGAAAAATCAGTTTTTTAAGTACCACTTAGTGGTTTCACTTTTCATCAAAAATTAAAGTTTTTCAGAAAAATAACAAAAATTCATCCTATTCTATATTTGATAATCCGAGTTAAAAAATGATGTCTATTTTACAAAATTTGAAACATATATGTTACATTAATTAATTTAATAATTAACTCCTGCTATCAGAGCAAAGAGCGTGTTTTTATGAAATAATAAGTATCAAAAGATTGACACTAGTTTAAGTCCGATTTCAAAGTGAAATTAATTCCAATGACCACTATTGGATTAAATGGTAAAAATATATTATAATTTCATTTTAAAACCAATTCAAATGATAATATAATCATATAAATAAATTATATTAAAAATAGGTTTTGAATTAAAATACAACAGTTTTCACTATTCATTAAAAAATGAACTTTATTGGAAAAATACCAAAAATTTACAAATGTAAATTTTGATTTCCCGATTCTAAAGGAGAGTTTTATTTGGTCCAATAGAAAGTATAAGAGTGATCAAAACTATATTTAAAGAAGGTTCGCCATGAAAAGGCGAGAAGTCGACCTTTAGTGAAAATTAGAGTATATATGCCTAAAATTGAATTCTTTTCATATTTTAAGCCTTTAACCATTATTGGATAAATGGAAAAACATTTAACATATATCATCATATTTTAGTTATTTCTATTCATTCCCACCAATACAACGGTTACGTGTTAACTACCATTTAAAATAATTCTAATTTATTACTAGTGTGCAACGTAAGATTTCAAAGAAACTCTTTGTTGCGTATCAAGTACGCTATAGAACATAGAAACCCCTTTAAAGTAAAATTAATTTATAATTCGTAAATGTTAATAAATATGAAAATGTATTATTCTTTATTTACATGGGATGTTACAGTTTTCCCTTATGCTCAAAGTGTGGAAAGAAACATGGAGGAAATTGTTTTAAGGGGACAAGAAAATGTTATAAGTGTGGAAAAGAAGGTAATCGGGTAGCTGAATGTCGAAATAATGGGAAGAAGATGTCTAATGATGCAAACAAAGGAAGGGATACACAGAATGAACCTACTTCACTTCAATGTTTCAAGTGCAAGGAAATGGGGCATTATCCCAATCAATGCCCTAATCCAAGGGTTGTTGATGATGATCGACATCAACAAACTCATAAGGATAAAGACAAAGGAAAGTCACCTACAATTTCTATCAGTGATGTGGAGTATGATAAAGAAGTGGTGAAAGGTACACTTACCATCCACTCTAAAGTAGAAAATGTTTTATTTGATTCTGAATCCACCCACTATTTTATTTCTAAAGAATTTTCTAAGGGTATCACCATATTACCTCAACAATTAGATGTTTAGTTAGCTGTGACAACCCCTAATGGCACAACAGTCGCATCAAAAGTTTATAATTCTTCTCCGATTGAAGTTTGTGGGAAAGTGCTTCCTGCAAATCTTGTGATCCTTTCTATAGTGGAATTTGATTTGATTCATGGCTTGGATTGGCTTTCTCTGTATGGAGATCATATCAATTTCCAAAGAAGGAAAGTCACATTTCATATTCCATATCAATCTATGATCGTCTATCGATGCAAGGATGAACATAACCTTCCAGTGGAAATTTCTTCCATCTTATGGGTTTTGATTCCACTAAATGAAGGTTATTTATCTCAAATGGTTGGTGAGAAACTAATGATTAATAATATGCCCATTGTACGGGAGTTTGATGATGTCTTTCCAGAGGAATTTTCGGTTCTTACACCAAATCGTGAAGTTGAGTTTTCAATAGGACTCGTACTGGGTGCTTTGCCTATTTTAAACACACCTTATAGAATGGCCCCAATTGAGTTGCAGGAAATGAAGAAGCAACTCCAAGAGAATCTTTATAAGGGATTCATACGCCCTAGTGTGTCACCTTAGGGAGCACTAGTTCTGTTTGTTAAGGAGAAAGATGGATCAATGAGACTCTACATTGATTATCGAGAACTGAACAAGATCACTATCAAGAACAAATATCTCCTCCCGTGCACTAATTACTTATTTGACCAACTATGCAGAGCTCAATACTTTTCCCATATTGATCTTCATTCAGGGTATCATCAATTAAGGTTCAAAAGGGAGGATATACTAAAGACGACTTTCCGTACAGGGTATGGACACTATGAATTTATAGTGATGTCATTTGGTCTTACTAATGCCCCTGCTATCTTCATGGATATGATGAATAGAGTATTTAGAGACTATCTTGATCAATTTGTGGAAGTGTTTATAGATGATATTCCTATCTATTCAAAGAGAAAGGAAGAACATGAAGATCATTTGAGAATTATATTTAAGACCCTGAGAAAGGATAAACTTTATGCCAAATTTAACAAGTGTGAATTTTGGATTCATAAAGTTTCATTTTTGGGTCACATAATCTCAAAAGATGGGATATCTGTGGATCCAGTAAAAACAGAGGTTATCGAAATATGGTCGAGACCAACAATAGTAATCGAGATCCAAATTTTTCTTAGTTTGGCTGGTTATTATCGACGTTTTGTGAACGATTTTTCACGACTATCTAATCCACTCACCAGGTTGACTCGAAAAAGTGTTAAGTTCGTGTGGACGGAGGAATGTAAGGAGAATTTCATGGAGTAAAAAAGAAGGTTGTCTAGTGCACCTGTACTCACACTACCTTGTATTGGAGAAACGATTGTGATCTACATTGATGCATCCAAGAAGGGGCTGGGGTTTGTTCTCATGCAAAATGATATGGTGATAGCTTATGGCTCACGACAGTTTAAAATCCATGAGCAAAATTACCCAAGTCATGATTTGGAGTTAGCTGCGGTAATCTTTTCATTAAATATATAGAGGCATTATCTTTATGGAGAAAGGTGTGACATTTATACTGATCATAAAAGTTTAAAGTATATTTCCACACAAAAGGAGCTGAATATGTGCTAAAGAAAATGGTTGGAGCTAATTAAGGATTACGACTTCTCAATTCATTACCACCCTGGGAAAGCAAACAAGGTGGCAGATGCATTAAGTCGACAAGACCATGCTAGCTTATCCATGATAAGGATCACAAAAGATCAAATATTAATGGATTTACAAACCACGGATCTTGGAATTATAATGAATGGGGAAAAATCGTATCTTTCTCAATTTAATGTTCAACCATCTATACATGTGATGATTAAAGAGGCACCGAAAGAAGATGTAGAGCTATAAAATAAGGTGAGAAATGTTCCTGAATTCAACCTTGAGTGTGATGGGATAATAAAATTTAGGAATCGGGTTTGTGTTCCTCCCATACCAGAATTAAAGAAGGAGTTGCTGGATGAGGCTCATAGTTCTTCATTCTCTACCCATCCTGGAAGAACGAAGATGTATAGGGACCTAAAAGAGTACTTCTGGTGGGATGGCATGAAAAAAGATGTTGCCGAATATGTCTCTCGATGTTTGGTTTATCATTAAGTAAAACCTAAGAGACAGAAGTCTAAGGGGATGTTACAACCATTACCCATACCCGAATGGAAATGGGAAAACATCACTATGGACTTTGCCACTGGACATCCAAAAACATCCAAAGGCAATAATGCTATCTGGGTCATAGTTGATCGTCTTACAAAGTCTTCACACTTCATTGCTATTAGAGAGGATTACTCTCTGGATCAGCTTTCCAGGATATATGGCAAGGAAGTGGTAATATTGCATGGAGTACCACTTTCCATTATATCTTATCGGGATCTGAGATTTACCTCAAAGTTCTTGCGAAGTCTTCAGCATACACTGGATACAGAGTTGAGTTTTAGCACTGATTATAATCCTCAGACAGACGGTCAGTCTGAGAGAACAATTCAAACTCTAGAAGATATATTGAGAGCTTGCTCTATGGATTTCAAAGATGGTTGGGATCAACACGTACCTTTGGTGGAATTTTCTTATAATAATAGCTTTCACTCTAGTATTCAGATGGATTTTTATGAAGCTCTCTATGGAAAGAAATACAGGACTCCAACTTGCTGGGATGAAGTTTGGGAAAGAAAGCTATTAGGACCTGTTCTTGTGGATGAGATGGCAGAAAAGGTCAGATCTATTCAACAACACATTAGAGTAGCTCAGAGTCGACAAAAAAGTTATACCGACAACTGAAGAAAATACCTAGAGTTTGAAGTGGGTGATAAAGTGTTCTTACGAATATCTCCTTGGAAGAGAGTCATGAGATTTTGATAGAAGGGAATGCTGAGCCCTAGATATATCAGCCCTTTCAAAATACTGGATCGTGTTGGGAAGGTAGCTTATCGATTGGAACTTCCACCGAATCTCTCCCAAGTTCACAATGCGTTCCATGTATCTCTCCTGAGAAAGTATATACCTGATCCTTCACATGTACTCAACTCAGATGTTGTACCTCTGGAGAAAGATCTTTCTTATGAAGAATAGCCAATAGAGATTCTGGATCGTAGCGAAAAAGTCCTATGGAAAAAGACCACTCGCTTGGTGAATGTTTTATGGAAGAACCACCAATTAGAAGAAGCTACATGGGAGCTTGAGGATATGATGAGGGAGAGGTATCCTCATCTCTTTCTTACAAAGTGACAAATTTTGAGGGAGAAATTGATTTTAAGGGGGGTAGAATGTAACACCCGATACTTTTATGAGAAATATTTTGTTTTTATGTTATATAAATCATTAAAGGAATCTTTAACTACACACAACACTTGCTTGGCTTGCTTTACACGCAATCTAGACCTTCCTCGATAGCTTGCGTCGTACGCAATACCGAGTTTCACTAAACAACGATATGCTATTAAAATATTATTAAAACTAGCCGTTATGAATAGTAATACCCAGATTTATAAATTTTGTAAATTTTATTTTGGACTTCATTTTTGGATTCGGAATATCAAAATTAGCCTAGGGTGAAATTTTTCTATTTTTTTGAAAACTTTCAATTTTTGATGAATAGTGAAAACACAGGGTTACTATTTAAAACCCGACTTTTTATATAAATAAATATTTATTTTATATAAATTTAATTTAGCTCAAAATTGATACAAAATACCTTTATAAGTTCAAAGTAATTCATTGGAGTCATTTTATAATAATTTTAGATATATGAAAATTTTATCGAACTTTTCACCGCCATTTACCCACCTCCTAGGAGAATTTGAAAATTTACATAAAACTTAATTTTACCACTTCTGTTAGTGGAATTTCAAAAATCCGAGAGACACAGTTAATATCAATGACTAAAATGTGGTTCAATGAGATGAAAATAAATTTTGGTGAATAGTAACTTTTTACTTTTTTTTTACCACAGTTAAAAGTAAATAGGGTAATTAAGGGTAAAATTGTTATTATTATTACCATAACACATGTCCTAATTCTATTGGATAAGTGTAATTCGACCAAAAACAACCTTAGGAATAAAATATGTCCATTTAGGCCCACTTGGATTAGATTAGGACATTTATTATTAATTTATTTAATGAAGGGTTAAATTAGTTAAAATCAATGTTTAATAACTAAATCATTTTTAATATAGGGTTGTACATAAGATAAATTCTACTATAAATATTCATTATAAATTTAAAACAATTTACTACATAATTTTATTTTGTTTGTAATTCTTAGATTTAAACTAATTTAATTTATTTATGACAAAATGATGATGCAGTAATTATCATATTAATGAAATATTGACATAATTGATGTTATAAATACCCAAATAAATGTAATTTGAGACTTTTTATGAATTAAAATAATTTTATATGTTAATATGACATGTTAGTATTGATTTAATTAACGTTTTTTGAACTAAGAATTCTGTTATGAGTTTCACAAAAATCAATTACCAAATAGTGTCAAAATTGACATAAAATAGCTTTTAAAACAAATATTATATTATTAATTGTTATTATATTCCTAAAAATATAATTCTCGGCAAAGATACTTATATCATGATAGGTGTATCATTAATGGACCACTTGGGGTCGATTGGATGTGTACGGTAAGTTTTTTAATTATATAATATAAAAATACAAAGTGACATGGTAAATGTCAATCTAATTAACTGAGAGTTAAAACTAAAATATAAGGTTAATATAATGAACTAAACTTGTCTAAATTCTATTTTATGAGATTATTTCGACCCATCCCCACCTTATCTTATAAATAAATCACCTTGGAGCTATTAAAAACCGAATATGACTTTATAATAAAATAATATTTTTTGTTTTTCCAAAGGTGCCCCTCTCCTCCCTTATAAAAGGGCACCTCATCCTTCTCTTCCTCACACCACTTTGAGCATTAAGGCTCAGATAAACCCTGCAAAATTTTCTTCTACACTTCCCTCGAAACATACTAGAAGTCCTGGTATTCTTCAAAGACCAATTTTAGTGCCCTAAGAGAAGGTCTCAAAGAGGCGCTCCAAAGAAGAGGTAATGTATGTTACCGGTTCTTTCAAATTTATTTCTTCTTACACTTCTTCTTCTTTAGTTGTTTCACTATGAAGTAATAACATCAGTATCAGTAATATACTGATATGTTATTATAAGTATGAAACAACCCTATTTCACTATCTATCCATCCTACGGAAAATGAAATCACCGTGCGTGCGTACGTACGGAATACCGTCTCCACGCCGTGGTGTAATCTATTTTCCACCACCACCTTACTTGGATGGGTATAATGGTGTAAATAATAACAATATATTATTATTTTAATGTGATATTGATTCTGAAATAGTATACATACACTCAAATATAATTCCATGATCATAGGAACGATATCATCGCTCGTGCGTACGTACGGAATACCCTCTCCACGATGTGATGCGACTCGTTCTACATGATTTTCATTGCATAATGATTACATAAATGAATTAAGTGAATAAATATGATATGTATTACACTAATACCATTATGTAAATGAGGTATCTATAACCTAAAAAAGATGAATAAGAATTTATTCGACAAAACACGCATAAGAACAAAAAACAATAAACACATGAATAACAATTAACCATGAAATATTACTAATAAGAAGCTAAGAATGTGACCATATATGATATAATAAAAATAAGTATTATTTTGGAATAAGTCAATAAAATTATTTAAATCATTATACATGAGGTTCGGACACTTACGAAGCAAATCGGACCTAAGGTAAGGGAAAATCTCACAGTCTCATTTTCATCCGAGATTGTTTATACTTCAGAATTTACTGGGGAATATTTATCATCCACATCCATTTTTCCTCAATATGTAATATTATTTATATCCTCCTTCAATTTTTTAAACCCAATTTTACCCTTTGTTGAGTTTTTAGTAAATGATATGAATGGATTCTTCTGTCGTTTTTCGTATGAGGTACTTTTTGACTTTTCCGACATAAGTATGAGAAGAATGTTTTTTTAACTTATACGGCATGAATGGATTTTTAAAACATTATTTCCAAGAAGCTTCCTTTAAAAGTTTTCAAGTTTATTTTTAATCAACTTCTTTTATTTTAAAATTTTATGACATGTTATTAAAGGAAAGATGTTTTTGAAGTAAAAAGGATATTTTCCTTAAGAATGGAGTTCAAGTGTTTTATCAAAATTATTTTCCATCTAAGATAATATAGGGTTTTTCTTCTATACCTATTATTACATTGATTTGATTATGTTCTGATTGAATTATTTTTATGAATTCCATTGTCTTATATGAATTGTTTTATGATGTCATGATGTTTAAGAATCCCATTTTTTATTACATGGGTTCTGCAATGATGTATGATTTTTCATTTTGTGGCACACATAAGAATGGTATCATTATGAGATGGGTGGGACCTATATCTCCTCCAATGCATTGGGTAAAGATTTATATCTCATGAGATAGACATGGATGGAACGTCATGTTAAAACGGTTCAGAGAAACAGGACTGAAACAAGGAGTGAACTCAGTTCAGAAATGGACTTTGTCCTCCAAGATAGTCTTGTCAATGAGTCTTGACTAATAAAAAATTATTCTCTATGATTATATGTGTATGCCAAAAAGTTTCATGTTTTAAGTTATGATTATTGAGATTACATTTCACTAATATGATTTATCCCATGTTATGAAATTATGATCTCTTTTGCAGGTTAAGATTTCCGAAAAGATATGTTCTTATGAATATGATGTGATTGATATTTCTTTTGCTTACCCTTATTGAGCATTTGAGCTCAACCTTTTGTATGTTTTCTTTACCCAGGTCATGAAGTAGGTTATTAAATAAGATATTCCAAAGAGGGACTCTAGATATGATGAAATAAATGGGAGACAATGTAGATGATTTATGAACCAGTTTTTTATGTTTCCCAGTTTCTAAAGACACTATACCTATACGGTCCTTTCCTGGTTTTGTTATATTTTGCAATAAGTGTGCTTCAATTTTGATGTAATACAAATGTATGTAAATTATGGGTCGTTATACTGGATCTCTATGTCTAACCACCATACATGGTAAATGAACCCAAAAATCACTATGATACCCTGATTTAAATGCCAAACTACATAAATTTTTCATAATACATGACACATAGGGTAAATTCCCATTTAGGGGTGAGTATGAACACACCCAGTATGACACCATGAAAAATATTAGTAATTAAAATATACAACAGAGGTCATATCAACCATAGTAAGAGTCAAACAAAACAAAACACATATATGATCATAAAGAAACCCATTAGTGCGAGAAATATGATCTCTATATCAAAGACTATAAATAGTTGATGCGTCGTCTTTAATATATAAATGTCAATCTCTAATACCCAACATCACATAAAAATTCACATGAATTTTTGTGTAAGGGAATTCCCCTTGTTATTATTCTCTACAGAAGAGGGTGCCACAAAACTTTTGGAGGAATCAATTCTCACTGAAGAATGGATATAGGGTAGTATCAACCCATAGATAGAGGACTTTTGACCTGATATGGTAAAGTACCGAATCACCCAATGTAAATTGTATAGGGGACTCATGCCCCAGTATGATAGGGGAGTATCGATCCCAACATCACTTCGATAATACTACCCTGATAACTACCATCATCAAGCATATCCTAAAAAAGCTTCATTCTTGGAACACCTCACAAAATATATTGCATGCCAAAATTAATTTTTCCATCATGTTATATATGCGAAAATATATTGGACAGTTTACTCGCATTCATAAATCTGAGTCCAAAGAAAGTGATATTTAAGGGAGAAGTTAATGGGAGATGTACACATAGTTTACAAGGGATTACATGACATGTGACATCACCTCTTCGCTGGGTCTGGTTCACCCATAGTTATAGATTGGAAATAATGTTCCCACTATGTTGCATGTACTAGTTATACATGACAAGTCTCAACCACTCAGGCCCTGCCTGCTATCTTTTAGTCAATCTCGTGTACATCAGTATGTGTCTGTGAAGATGTCCATGTTTGTGTATCCTAGACCTGACATATTACATTTTCATAATGATGTACTATATCCATGATCATACTCCTAGTTTTTCTGTGCCCATGTAATCAATGAGTAAACATATTGCCGTCAACACAAGGTCATATGGTGTGTGGTAGGGTCTACATGTAATGTGTTCTTTATTTCTCCTCCAAACCATATCTTCCATTGCTAAATGAATGCACAATGTGTGTTCTTCATTGTACACATTATATAGATGAATTTTTCATAGAAAACTAAATTTATTAATTTAGATTGAAATAAACCTTCATGTATGTAATTGTCATCTTTTGACCACCCAAAATCAATGGGTAATGCCTATGGCTATTGATTCTCATCCTCCAATAGAATGAAATAGTAATCTAATCATCTTATGAAGAGACACATTGAAACTTAATGCACTTAACGTCACTATTTTATCACTAAAATATATGATCTATGAAGAATCACCCACGATTCATCCGATTACATCCTCAAATCAACATCTTGTAGGTTTTTTTAAGAACAACCATGAATTAAGTAGTTCAATTGCACTCGAACACAACCTAGAAATTTAGAACTATGACCCCGTCGGCCAGAGATGAAGAATGTGAATAAATGTGTGGATAAATTCACAATAATAATATAAATAATTCATTTTCCATGTTTTATTAGCCAATGTTCTCATAAATGGATATATATATATATATAGGTATTATAATTGGTGAAACAAGGGAAGATTATCAAATAATATAGTCACAGTTCAAAAATAATATAATTTATTCCATTATTAATGAATAAACTAGGGACTAAATCCAAAACTAAAATGAACTAAATAGATTTATGATTGATCATTCTGAATCTATTGACTCTAAATCCAACTTGATTCAATTTCTTATCATTCTCTAGTCCCGATCTGTTTTGAAGAACACCTATTTTCATTAAGTGAAATACTCCCAGTATTATGTGTATAATTATGGTAATTTTTTATAATGGGATATAAAAAATGGTTTATATTTATTTCATTTAATATTAATAATTAAAAGAACATATTTATTTTGTTAAATGTAGCCACCGACAGTCACCTCTATCAGAACATTTCGCGTTGACCAATATTAATGTGCACCAAGGTTAATCCACATGTTCCAAAATTTACTGTGACATTGGATTTCAAATCTGAGGTCTCAATGAATGGAGAAAAACATAAATTGAAATGATTCATATGTGTGCTTAAAAATACATTAATTCATTTAATATGTAACTTTCAGGATCCCATGACACCCAAACATCACACCGACTCCAAGGATAAATCTTGATATATACATAGAATTATTAAAAGGACTAATTAATCAAAACTTGAGTTATTATAGGTGTGAATTACAAAATCATATATAATAGATAGATATTAAAACCCATTAAATACATCCACATACAAAAAGTTAATCTATGAAAAATTAATAAGGATGTGCAGAAAGGTATAATGTTAAATCTAAAAATGATTGGATAATTGAAGATCAAAGAATTTAAAGGTTAGAAAAGGCTCCAAAAATGATGTTATTAAATATATAAAAAATACATTATAATATTCAGTATATATTAAACAAACAGATTCCAAAATAAAAGGTATTAAGTATTGTGAGATTGTTTAGAATTACTATTTGAATTTGTTAATAATCATAAAGATACTTCAATGAAAAGAGTGTGAAATTACATATATAAAAAATATAGAGGAGGTAAAATAACTATAATGGAGGGATATTAAAAAAATAACAATGTTTTGGATATGAAATCACTATATCGCCTATTTTTATTGATTTCTAGATCGTAAACTCAAAACATTGTCCATTTTCACACAAATTTGGAGGAGGATCTAACAACTAGATCTGGAAAACATTCAATACAACTAATTACCAATTTTTTTAGATAGACATGTCCTTATTCCTAGGACATATTTTATTGATAAATGGTAGTAAAGAACATCATATCCTTAGAAATTATTAAATATGGGATTGGCAGAGTGAAATTACCTATCCCCAGAAGTTGTGTGATCCAAAGATTGTACTATGAAAGGAGTGAAAATAATGGAGGATTTCTTTGTTCATAATTTATATAAATTAAATATAATTGGATATGACATGAATTTGGTAAATTTAAATGAATAAAATACAAAAAATAAATGAAATTTATATTTGATAAGGAGGTAGAAGATGATCCAATCGAGGTGAAATAATTCAGGATATAATTTATAAATTCTTTAAATTACAACCATATATGACTATGCAATTTTTCTTATTTAAAATTATCACTCTATAGGTCTTTATATGGTATTTATAATCTGGTCATTAGAAAATATATCTATTGGATATTGACATGACTTCTCATCCTACCATTTCTCATTCAAATATTGTGGTTATCGATGATTCATAAAAGAAAATTGAATAATACAAATTTTATAGTCAATTTATCTTATATTTGAGGTTTCCTAAAGTGAATTTATTTATAACCATGTCTAAAAACCAATATAGCTTCTCAATATTTATAATATTGACATTGATACCCTAATATAGAATAAAATATAATCATATTACTCATCCAGGCAACAATGTGTAGATATCATGATCATAGTCCTGAAACTATTTATACTTTGTCTTATTAATAGAGTCTAAATGCTAGGATCTTGGTATTTATAGTTTTTTATTATTATTCAATTGATCAATACATGATAGGGTGAAGTAACTATATAAATTATCTATTAAAATATATTAATGTTTTGTATTCATTGAGATTCTTCTACTTTTCAAGCAATGATCTACCATGTATCTAAATGTAATAGAATGATGAAGATTATTCCAAATTCCTAACCTAACACTTGGATCATCCATGTATTGGGTTATCTATTTCTTTTATGAACCATTTCAAAATGAGGTGCATATGTTGAAGTTGAATCATTAGTATCCCTATTAGGAATTGATTTTTTGTCCAGTGTTTAATTTTAATTCTCAAGTATATAAAAAGAGGTTTTAAAGTTGATGTACCTTTTTTACTTCAATTGACACATAGTTATTCATCCTACTAATGCATTTTACATCGTACATAATCAATAGATCATTTGGACTTATTCACTTTTTATTCCATGTTATTTTATTTTAGTATAATTTTTCAAGTGTATAAATCATTACATATAAACATTATTGGTTGGTCAACCATTTTCAGTGTGTTATATCTATGATATTTTTCTTTACCATTATTTTTATAATATGTTATTTCTTGATTGTCCATTTTTATACACGTCTATTTTTAATATCAAAAATATGTTGGTTTAATTTTTAGATAAAATGATGAATGTATGATGATCAATTTAACATAATTGTTTAAAGGATGACGATTTCTGGTACCTAGAGGAAGGCCCAATAATATAAAATCACATAATGATCAAGAGGAATGTTAGATTGTGAAATAAGAGTAAATATATTAGTTTCTTATGATCATTGAAATTAGTCAATCCAATGATATGTTAAATTTGAAGGGTGAACTAAAAATATCACTTTTTTAGTGATGATGAAACATGATAAATAACATTATAATAAATTATGAATAATATTTCACTAATTTATATTAGATAAGTTAAATACTAGTTGAACAAAATAAGTATGAGTTGTATGTATGGATTTTCATTTAATCAATACTCTCCAACTATGTGATTATCATAAATATAGGGGAATGTTATGATCTACCTTTATTTTAACATCATACATTTCATATAATTGGTTTGATATTATACTCCCCTTTTGTGAGAATAAAAGGTGAATACAAAAAAAATTATTCTCCCCTATGGAAAATAGCTATTGTTCAAAAATTTATATGAACCTTTCTAAAGTATCATGGAAGGTAAGTGTGGGTTAGTCATTTGTTCAATATTTAGAGGGAAAAAATTAAATTAAAGATAAATGGAAATAATTTGATAAAACATAAAAATAAAACTTTAAACCTAAATGACTATAAAATATTTATTAATAATTAATTAAATATTCATTTGAAATCATAATATTTGATAATATTACTTATTAATATTGATCTTAATTAATTTTCATATATTCATGTCATTAAAAATTTATAGAAAAAAATGAAATATTTACCAATATTATGTTCTCATTATTTCTATGAACCGACTATGTTTTTAAGATCATGATATTTTGTATGATTATTAAATTTCAAATTTATCAATTTCGTCCGCTTTTTCTATTGATATATTAATAATAAAATATTAATATTAATAAGTCCACAGAATTATTTATCAATTAATATTTGTAATAAGGATCATAATTTTCTTTAGAGTAGTGAATTAATGAAGCAAAATTCACTGAAAATTTACTATAAGATGAAGAAGTACATGATATATATAAAAACTGAATGCTTTCAATATAATTATCTACTTCTAAATTCATGATTAATTTTTCATATTTTAATTTTATAAAGATATTTTCATTAAAAGGATGATTCATTATTATTTTATTATATATCCTAAATGAATTTTCATGCCATTTATTGATGATCTTTCTATTCAAAAGGATTTTAATGAAAAAATATTTATATTTGAAAATTATGAGTGGAAATTAATATTCATTATAAAAAATTTTATACTCATGATTTATAACTGTATAATAATTAAAACTTTATGTTTTCTTATTTGAAATATTCTAGAACATTATCTCTAAATTTTTTATTGATTAAAATGTTGAAATATTATTTTACTTGAGGAATTGGGTTGTAACATATCATTGAATGATATTTTGGCTGATAAATAAGTTTTTTATAGTATTTTTAGGATTTGTGATTAAATAAATTTTTTAATATGATTTATGTTAAAAAAAATAATGTTTAATTTAATTTCTGGAATTTTAATGGTTGATTTAATTTTTAAATGTTGTATGGAAATGGATTTTAATGGGATTTTTGATGGATAGATTAAATGAATAATTTTTAAATTGATTTGGTTTAAATGTAGTGGCATAATATAAATTAAATATTTTCTCAAACTTTATAGAAGAATAAATCAGTGTTTTATACGATATTTTTGAATGTAGTATAAGTTACATATGATTATCTTGATATGTTTCACATAAAAATGAATACAATAAAAATTCCATATTTCACATGATTATTCTTTTATATGGAAGTGATATCCACGATATATAAGATTAAATCCCATAAAATTTCATAACATAAGAATACATAATAATATAGGGATTTGAATTGAATTATGTAGTTTTTTAGGTGTTGTATAAAAGTAATATCAATGAAAGGAATATGTGTGTGAGAATATCAAATTTTACAAATAGATCACATGGATAAAAAAAATAACATGAGGAATTATATATGTTGGAGATACATAAGAATAAACATTGTTTATATAATGAAATATAATGGGCTAATAAGTTCATCCATAAATTACATAAGAACATGTCTCTCATATAAAAATATAATGAAATTCTCACTAGACAAAATAAGAGTAAAAATATGAGCCCAAGTCTCCCAAACACCAACTTTTAGAAGAATAACATCCAGAATAAATATTTTACATAAGAAAAAAATATTAGGGTCATGATCTATATAATATTAACTCATGAATCAGTTGTTTTTCATAGTAATAAAAATAGATATTTCAGACCATAAATATTCTAAGGTCAGATATTGAATGGAAGAACTTTTTTAATGATGGAACGTCTACCAAAATTATAGGGAGATAAGGATGAGATTTCTTATGAATGAAACAATAAACCTCAAACATGAACATTTTTTTATCCCAACCATATCTAAAGTGTCTAAAGAGGGTATGTATGAGTAGGTATAAGGTCAATAAATGTGTGTTGAAAAGGAACAAGTAAAAATATAATAGTTGTAGGAATGTAAATCGAAGTGTTTAAGAGATATGGAGAGAGGGGGGTGATAGATCACTCTGAGATATTTGATGAATATATATAATAATAACTATAATGAATTATATTTATGTCATGAGGATTCCCACTATTTATAATATTTTTAGTAAAATCAATGACATTATAAAGTAATAAATAAATTCATGGGAAAAAATTTTTCTTCGTAAGATTAGATTATTGAGTTAAATAATCATAGATCTACAACATATTTAGTTAAATATAAATTAAAGTTCATATCAGGCCATGTTTCCATTTATTTCAAATTGAATTCTGAAGTCATAATGGATACTTATAGGATTCATGGACAATAAATTCCATGCAACTACTTACGGAGATCATGGAATGGATGATGACATTTAATTTCAATCATTTTTTCTACATGAGGGTTTTCTGGATATTGTTCTTGGTAATATTGGCATGTATTCCCCACAATCCATGCAAGTGTAAGATCTTTACACATCATTCTTGTACTTCTACTTGAGATTTTAATAAATTTATTTGGGGCATGAATTGGGTAACCAGTTCATGTAACCAATTTTATAAAAAATTTGTTAGTGAATACACACATTCATCATTATAACGATGTTTTTTAAATATTAAAAATTATTAGAAATATAAGAAAAAATTAAGTACATGTGTCTCGATTTTACCACATTGATTTTCTTTATGAAAACTTATAGAATTTATATTTAGGGATTTTTAATGATGATACATTGTAAGATTGAACTTCTTCTATTTTTTATACTTTTAAACATACATTTTTATCTATATAATATATTTTTAATAATTTTTTCTAGAAAACATGGATTTTTAATTACAAATTATCTTTAATTTGTTTTTTGTGGGGAAGATTTCGGTTATATCCACATTTTATTTCATTTTATTTAAATTGGATTATTCTAGATGACCTTTAAATTATTATAAAGAATATAGTTATTTACAAAATTAATTATATTATACTTTGAGTATCCAATTAAATATTAGTATTTATGATGATTTGGATTTTTTTGGAGTTTTACTCAATATTCGCTATTCATTTTACAAAATTATTTATTTTGATATTCCTTTTAAAAAATCATGAATTTTTTATTTTCCAATCAATTCAATGGAGAACCTTTTCAATTTGTTCCTTTATAGAGATTTAAGAGTGATATGTAGATATAAAACATAATTTAGTGGATTTTGATTTTATTCACTCATTTGTATATTTTAAATGAAATACCTAAGACCCAACTTCAGTTGGTAAACATTACATCCCAAAACTATTTCATAATGCACACACTAAAGATAATTTATTCAATAGTTCGTTTAAAATATAATTTTTAATTGGAATTTGACCAAATTAAGATTATGTTTTATTTATAATTTTAATATTTGATTAAGATGAATTTTTACGATTTTTTTAAAATCGTTGATCTTTAGATGAACAGTAAAAAATATTGTTATTTCAAAAATAATCACTAATAAGACATTATCAGAATAAAATAATGAATTAAAAGTTTTTTAATCATTCACCTATAAATATTATTTATTTATAATAAAAATAAATCATATGAAACTACATTTCTGTATTTAAAATATTTATGTTTATTGTTTTGGAAACATAAGTAAATTTTACACTATAAAATAATTTCATTACTTCCATTTTAAAAATTATTTTTCATCACTAATAGAAATTAGATAAAAAAATTGATTTCATATTTTATATATTCATTATTATATTATTTAATAAGTTTAATTTCTTTTTTGGTCCTAAAACTATTATTTCTATGATTAAAGTTAATGACTATGATATTTGTCAAACTAGTAATTTCAACGAATTATTATCTAAATATTTTGAAATTTAAATCTATTAAAATAACACAATATATACTCATATGAGACGTTAGTAAAAATATTAAACCTACAATACAATACATTTTCACTCATTTAATTAGTAATCAATACTAAATAAGATTAAGAAAACATAATAGTGAAAATAATACTTTCTCTACAAAACCATTATTCTATAGATAAAATGTTTTCATTGAAAATTTACATTTATCTTAATTATAAATTGAAATATAGTAAATAAATATTTAGTTTATGTTAATCAAAGTGATATTTAATAATAGGGGTTATTTTATATTTCTAATAAAACTCAATATACTTGTGTAAAACAGCATTTCCTCATAAATAAAAGACAATTAAATGTAAACATTTATGAAAAAAATGACATCCAACATGTTTAGAACTTTTTTTGAAATACTTGGTGGAGACATTGTCAACCTAATATCACACATCCAACAAATTATTCAGTTATTTTGAAAATAATGACCCATGAATAGAATCATTCAATTCACTACATGTTTATTAAATATTTGTGATGGTACCCCGTCACAAATGGACTTCATTGAAAAACACCTCAAAAAAACTTCTTTTTTTGTGACTATCCATCACGAAATATTATTTTTCAATGGGGATCCCCAGTAACAAAAAACATTTAATGGTTATATATATATATATATATATATATATTATTTTTTGAGATGGTAATAGTCTACCATGAAAAATACATATTTTCGGCGAGAAATTAATCTCATCCCAAAAACAAAATAAAAAAATAAAAAAAAATAAAAACATAAAAAAATAAAAAAAAATAAAAACATAAAAAATAATAATATAAAAACATAAAAAACAAAATAATTATAAATAATTTGTTTAATAAATTAAAAATCATAAAATCCAAAAATTATAAAAAAAAATTAATAACAATTTTAAAAATAATAAACACCACAATAATATAAAAATCAAAAAATATAAAATAGTAAATTTTTGAATTAATAACAATATTCACAAAAAATGCTCTTTCAAATGTTTATCATAGTAAATGTTTTCAAAAATAAATAATCCATTGAGGATGGGGAGGGTCATCTGGAAGAGGTGGTATAGGGAACTCCATCCATAGACCCTTTTACAAATGATGCATATATTCTACCATCTGTTGTTTCAACTACTCATGAACACGACTCTTCTCTTCTTGCAACTGCTCATACTATCGATGAAACTCATCCTTCTCTTTACATAGGGTCCCTATAACTGCAACCTAAGATTTCATATTATCATTATACTTTATAGATGATGATGAATACTCTTCATGATCTCCCCTCATGTTGAACATTGACAACACAAAAGTCTACTAATAACTTCAAGGAAATAATTGATAACTGCTAAAAAAACATCGCCGTTTTGGAAGGCTTAATGAGTCACATACATCCATGTTGCATTAGCAGATAATATTACACTGGTGTCTTGATCCTCATTCTTTTACCAACTATCATCATGTGTGTCAGAACATTCGGCCTCATATAACTCCTTCAAATGAAATTTTAAATTGAAATAGTTATCAAATTATTTTAAGATAATTTTAAAACATAAAAAAATACTGACCAGAATATGATAATGTCAACCACCAGTAATCTCTAAAGTGATGGATTTTGTGTTCATCCTATTTTAAATATTAAAATTTGTATTTTCAGGATACTAAAATACCTATGTGAATAATAAAGAAACATTTTACATTAACAGTTATATAAATTATAAAATAAAAGTATATACTAGATGTCATCGATGAGTACTGAAAGTAAGACTATAATAGATCTTTGTGTGAAATCCTATCTCTCCAATTTCTACTAACCTAATTATGACATCCTTTAAAAACATTTTATCCTAAAGTATGATCACAATCCATCACAAACCTAAAAGTATATATAATTGAGTCGATCGTTGTAGAAATGCTAATAAAAAACTATGACTCTACCTTTCTACATGGCTCTCTTCCCAAGATTGTGAATATAATAATTACAACTCTCATGAATGCAGCCCTCCCAGGTCTCCTAGATATATGTCCTCATGATATCGTTAATGATATACCATAAAACATAAGAATAACTAATACTGTCATGTTAATAATTAAATAAATTTCAAAATAACAATTATATATTTACTTACCATCCAATGATCAAACATAAACTTTTTTACATCAACAGGAATATGATTCCACATCACCCTTTCTGTAGAGAAGTAATTCCAAATATTATCACATCCCATTTTAATAAATACATGTGAAAATATATGGAAAAATAGAAATAATAACAAAACAATTAGTACATAAATAAATTAATTAAAATTTAATAAATTACACTATTCAACATACATCAACTTGCATGGATAAAAATAATGATATGGATGTACCTAAGGAATAGTGATAGGAATAATAAATCATGAAAGGCAACAACCCCTCGAATTTTATGAACAACATGAGAACTTAGGGTCAGATTCCATAGCATCAGGCTCAACACCAAAATGTATATCATCCTCAAGGGAAAGGAACATCTCCTCATAAGTCTCATCAACAATTTAAAACATTAAAATAATTTTTTCAATAAATAATATATGACATGTATTATATATATATATATTATGACTATAACCAACATATATTGGTTTCATTCTTCATTTTCATCATCATGATTGTATCTGATGATGTAAATATCTTCATATTCCTTCTAAGTATAACCAATTTTCATAAGAGTTCCATATACATAATCATTTGTTAATTCAAAATAATTTGTTACATCATCCGCATCATCATCACCATTAATTTTTAATTGTGGGGTGTTGTCATTGTTAATTGTGTCTTCATTTAAATATCACTAAATTGTTATATCTTAGATAAGACTGTTTAATTATTTCATCTAGAATTCCATACATGTGGAGATATCATTCTCTATAATGATATACTCATAAAAAATCACTATTTTTCATTGTTTTTTATTCACTATATTCACAAGTATGAAATAAAAAATATTTCACCACATATGAATTATAAGATTTAGTCATTTTATATAATGGGTTAATCAATAAACACAATATATTATCTATTTTATCAGTATGTTATGATACTTTATAAAATGAAAGACAAATAGTAATATAAAAAATAATAAATTCATTTCATATGTTAAACAAAAAAGATTACTTTACTATTCATTTAAACTAGCAGGGAAAATGATGTTGCTTACATTTTTCAAGGGAACTAGTATAATCTATGGAAACTAATTCTTGATTTGATCATCATATAATATACAATTACAATAATACTAATTTATTTTTAAATAAATTTAATGATTAGATGATAGAATCAAGCAATGTCAAAATTGTTTAATTTCGTAATAGTTAAAATGGAAATATGTATGAGATGTGTGATATTCATCATCTTAAACCCATCATTCATGAACTCCACCAAAGCCATGTAAAACTGATAATAGAATATTTAGTGTATCATCAAATTTTCACTCCTTACGGCCCACTTGGTTCTGTTTTGAAGGATATTCAGGTTGGAAATAATGGTAGCATGAAAAAGAAATTTCATGTTATAAATAATCTTATTCAATTGAACCTTCAACTGATTACTTGTTACATACCCTTCAAATGAATTAATTCATGCATCTATTATATTGTTACATCCATTAAAAATATACCAACCTTCAACATTTTCATTTCTGTAGAAAAGTAATATCAAATGTTCTATTTAATCAATGAAGGGTGGTGATTTTTTTCTAGTTTACATTAAATTAAACCAATAATTATTTTATTTTACTATGTGAGTAATCATTTCTTATCTCTACACAAAAGTTTTCAAAAAAATATTATATTTCAGTTAGCACATCCCCAATCAAAGTATTCAACAAACCTCTCATTCAAATCCGCAAAAGTACATGCAATATGACATTACCATCATAACATATTAATCTGGTAAGATGACTATTTTTGACACATCAAGGCAAATTATAGACACTACCATCCCACATCCTCAACTCAGTAATCCACTAACAAAATAATAAACATTTTTCTTTCAAAGGTGTGTAAAATTCTTCTGGATTCATTAAATTATTTGATCTATCATTTTACTACAACTGAAGTCCTAGGTCCCTATAAATTTTCACAAGATCTAATCATTTATTTACATTATCTTTGGTATTTCTAAGAGTTTCTAAAACTATAAGAAATATATTATCAAATTTGTTATTCTTTATATAAATGGCATCCAACATGTTATGGGCTAGAATTTAGACCAATATAAGAGATCCTAGAAACTATTACTCCAATTATGATCTTTCCCATTTCCATTCTATTTTTTGTTTGTATATAGTTAGTCCAAAGGTATTATGTGGTAATAAAGGGACAACAGATTTTAAATCATTATCCAATATCATTTCTTGATGTCCATCCTTTTCAATTTTATAATTTTTTAAAATAATTTCTTTTCATTCATAATGTACAATATATAGGACGAAATATATTATAACAATTGAAAAATAAGGGTTTCCCCATTGATAAAAATACATGATTTTATATCTCTCATAAAGTATGGACATGATTTTTTTTCCACCATGTGTACTCCAGTGAAATAATATTTCATATGTTGGGAAGTCACTAATTATCCACATTAATTCAATTTTCATTATGAAATTATATTTCACAAAAACATCATATGTAATGATACCATTAATATACAATAAATTTTTGTCATCAATAAAAAAATCTAAATAAACATTGATTATATTTTTAGAGGAATTAGAATCAATATTATTATAAAAGATATATGGTTCATTAATGAACATCAAATGAGGTTAGTTGTACAGAGTTATAAATATGCTCCAACAAGAATATTGACTACCATAAAGACTAAATAGAAAGAAACCATAAGTAGAAAGACCAAAATATGTTACAGTTTTTTAATGAAAAATAAGGATGTGCATGATTAAAATGTTTCCATTAATCACCATCATAATGAGGATTTAATATTTAACCAGATTAAATATCAAATTTCATCTATAACGTTAAAGACACTATGTTCTAAGATATAAATAAACACTACGATCGGGGTGTAAGTGGGAAATACCTCAACTATTTAATGGGAACCAATCCAAACATCACTTATTAATCCTACATATACCTAAATTTTCCATATATAGGATAACTAAATAATGAAACATTTCCACTATAATATATTATAATATAGTTTGAAGATACACAAATATTATGATAAGAAAGAACCAAACTAAGAAACAGTCTCTTTCCTCATAAATATTTGTAAGCAAAAAATTTCTTTTAGGTAACAGTGATTTAACCAAGGACGACATCTGATCAAAACAACTATTTGATATTCCATTATCTAATTTAACAAGAATAACTTTATTTAATGATTCAAATTTAATTCTCTTTCAACCATGATATAATTAATATTCAGAATACCTTAGCAACAAATTAAGTATAGTTAGATCTAACACAAGAGTTAAGTCAATATATTTTTTATTTCTTGTTACATAATAGGTTTTTAAATTGGGATAAAAACCACACCTATTTTTAATTTTAGAATTATTGGGTATTCCCTCCTCTTTTTGGACCATTAGAATGAAATTCTGAGAGATATTTCAGCACTATATCACATGCTTTGGTGGGTTTGTAGTCTTGGAGAGTTACTCGGGTGTATGTAAGGGTTTTTTAGCGTAGGTGGACTAGAATCATGTTTTGGGAGTTAAAATTTATAGTTCATGGTTTGTGGTAAACCATTCTTCCTATTCCAGCTAACCAGGAAGCCTAATTTTTTATTTCCACGTGATTTTGAAAACTGTGTTGGTAGGGACGCATAATTGTGTGTGGAGGTCTATAATTCTTGATAGAGGGGTCCCACAAGGTTTCCACATAATTTTTATATTTGTGTGGGGTAGTCATACATACCTGGAGCATTGGGTAGTGGGTGTTACATTGTTGGCGCATGGTTTGGAAACCCGTGTGATCTAATAGTGCATCCCCATTAAAAGCTTAAAATTACTTTTCTAACCCTCCCTTCATTTTATTTGTCCCTCATTCTTTATCATTCATCTCTTGAGGGTCAAACACATTAGTATAGGAATAATCCATTCATCTCCTCAATTTGGTTTGATCCCATTTCATTATTGGTGATCCATTTTTATATTTCCCTGGTGCATTGGAATCATAGCGATAAGGATTCCCTCACCCTAGCTTATTTTCACATTTTCACTCACATCATGGAACTCTAAACAGTTTTGAGTCTTTTTCCCATTAGTTTAGGGAATTCTACATATACTTTGATCTCTTCCAAACTACTTTGCATTAGAATATATTACCATATGTACCTATGTCTATGATTCCAAGGTAGGTTCTTCATACCTTTCTATATTTTTTCTTAGTCATTTTCGAAGTGCTACTTTTATTGCACCATTGGGAAATGGGTGAGACCCATGTTAATTTTATTACATGATGTTAAATTGAACATGTAACCCTATGGGATGTTTTTGGGAATTTACAAGCCACATTCTCTCATGTGATCACAAGTTATAGACCATGGAACACCATGTGTAGTTAGAGAGAGGTGTGTTTTTATTTAGTGTGAGTTTTTCATGATATTATAATTTAACAATTTAAATTCATTGAGGTAATTGAATTGAATGTAATTTTTTATTTAGATTAAATTTATTATTTAAACAGAAGTGAAAAATGTTTATATATTTTCTTGTGATAAGCTATGTGAACCATGGTATCATGACATGCATGGCATGCAAGATTGATGTGGTGTGTTCATTTGGATTGAGGTGACGTGGTAATCTAGTTGGGATTGGACCAGATTAATTTGGTGGTATTGACCACCAGTTGGTAATTATGTATGTTGGTTGAGGTAGAATGTCTGTTAAGTTAAGGGAATGACTAGAGATATTAGGTGGAATAACCTTTAGAAAAGATATATGTTGTTGTAGGGGCATGTGGTGTGAGTTTTTTGTGTATTACGTATTTATTTGGTGATTTCCTCTCACCGGTGATGTCCAAAGTGCCTATTATAGCAATGTTAAAACTTGTTTACATGGTAATGATGTGTTTTCTAACCACATGTGTGGGTATAGGCCCCTGGTAGTGAGGCATAGAATTTTTTTTGGGTTGATTACCATAAAATCCATGTGTATGCTAAGGAGCCATTGTTTGATATGCATGAGGCTGTCAGTTTGGGGCCAATTCTGACCTTATTGAGGCTATTGGGCCTCAACTATTTTTGTATGATGCGGATCACCATTTCTCGAGACATCATGTTGTGATCTAGTGATGACTTTATTTTAATAAATATATCATTATGCCTCCAAATGTAGGGCTTTGAGTTGACAAGTTCTTTTGAGAAGGGGTTTGAGGGACCATATTGTTTTACATGACAAACCTTTAGGAAGTCGGTGGTTTTACCAACGACACGAGGTGTCGTTTTGGCTGGAGGTGATAATAAATTTTGAGGTGAATCCTGAGGGTTCACCTATGCTATTAAATATTAGGGGATAACTAGGGAAATGGTCCAAGGATCCTCTCCACTTTAGTGATTCAGGTGTTGGATGAGGAAGGTGATGGATTCTTGATGGTTATTGGGCCCTAATGAAGTATATGTTTATTTTTGGCATGTACTTTTTTTATTATATTTCAATCATTCTTAAACACTTAATTTGGGTATGCACAGTTTTGTGGTATCCTATCAAGACTCGTTCTAAACCCGATAGGGGCCCTTCGAGACATGTATAATCTTTATGTTTTTTCATTCAAGTAAATTTATTGGTTAACGATATAGATCTTAGTAAGTTTTGGGCGTGAATTTTGGCACAAGACCTTGAGGAATTTCAATAGCTTGAATTTTTTGTTTTAGTTTCAAATTTTGTTTCATCATGCCTATATATGTATTGTATTTTTGTTTTTCAATTAGAATTTGTTTATGGATATTGATATATATGACATGTTTTGGTATGCATTCATTGTTTTTTTATTTCTACAGGTTATATAGTGGCTTGTTTTGTTTATTTACTTCTGTTATTTAGTTATTATTATGATTTTTATTGATATTAACTATGATTATTCCTTTTATGGGTCTTTTTTGAGTCTACTGAGTCATTACTTCTACATCATGCTATATATAATTACTCATACCAGTGTATTATATATTTACCCTGAGTGTATAGTCTCCCCACTATTACTCATTTAAACACTTTCTCGTGGTTTTTAGCCTTTGGAATATTGTGGGTCATGTGTAAGGCTAGTGTCACCCAGCCCAATAACATTGTTCGGGTCATTATTTTGGGCTAGGATTCTACAAGTGGGATTCAAGCTACTTTTACTAGGATTTAGTGAACTATTTGGCTGGCTAATAATGAGATCGAGTCTACATTTTCTTTCCCATTTGTTTTAGCATTTGGGTTATAGTACAATAGAGATTAGAATGTTGGTTGAACTAGATTCATAACTCATGCACTATTTCTTGTATCCCCATATATGAGGGATAGACCATGTTACCATGGGTTGTAATTGTGGTTATATTTTTCTCTTTTTACATTTGTATGGCTTCCTCCTAGAGTGTTATTATTGGAATGTGGCTATTATTTTTCATGACATATGACCCCTACCCTGGTATGGTAAGGGAGTAGATATTAGAACCATGGACTGGTGAGGAAAGGCATGTTTTCTATTCCTGTTAAATATTTTTCTTATTCACATATTAAGATGTTCAATTATATATCATGATGAACTGGTGAAAATTTCATGTGAAATGTGATATGAATTTGTGTATATGCAGTGATATATATATATATATACTTTTTACATTATAAAATAAATTTTATGTTTTGATATTCCATGGTATAAAATTTCTTATGTCATGTGATATGAGATTATTATATTTATATATGGGAAAGGTTATTATAAGACTATGCCAGTATAGTAGTATAGGGTGATGTTGATTGTCATGTTAGGAGACAAGGTGATTAGTTTGAGAAAACATTGGTTTTATGGATGAGCATAGCTCGGGATATATCTGATACATGGCTCTATTTAGGGTGGACAAGGAGTCAATGAGGCCAGGATGCCATATGGCAGGGTTATGATTGGAAAGGAGAACTGTTTTGAGGATTTGCTTCATGTTACTAATTTTGATATCATTATTTTATATCTAGGTTATGGTATTTATAACTATGTTGGATGTATTCACAGGGATCCTCCAAGATAGATCAAATAGGGCGCCAGGTGGGTGGTGATTTAGTGCCATAGAAAAAATGATCAATTTGGGACCCATGAGGGTCAGGTAGAGTAAGTGCAGGCTTAGGTACATGCTCAGGACAAGGCTTGGACTTAGGTTCCAGTTTATGTGGGGAATCCACCAGATCATACAAAATTTGATCCATGGCTAGAGTAGTATATCAAAATTATCCTAGTATGTTTCTAACATGGGATCGATAGTGGTTCTTAGAGATAACACCTATCTATGGCATAACTGAATCGGGAGTTCCAACTGCAACACCTACCACTTTTTATGGGTGATGGTGGTGAAAAAGTAGATGCGAACTATATCAAGTCCATGATGATAATCATATAGAAGAAAAAGATTATTCTAGGGTAGAGGGTGAAATTGGAAACCTATATTCTCATAGAAAAAACTAAGCACAAGTTTGATGTGTAGGTTCAGGCAGACAGACATGAGTGGATGGCTGAGAAGTAAATTTATGCTAGGTTCATTGAGAATTTCATCCTAGAGACACTATAGGAAGAATGGGCTATGGAGTTCTTAAACCTTCATCACGGTGACATGTCTTTCATGTACTATGAAGTGAATTTCAACAAATTGTTTCACTTTACACCAATCATGGTGGATGACGACACCTCAAGGGCAAGTCGTTTCAAGGAATTTTTTTGGAACCCCATTTGGGTTGATGTAAACATCTTTAGTTAACCTCATTCATAGAGGCTATGAACCGGGAACTCATTGCCAATAGAAGACCAACAAATAATTCATAAATGATCCACAAAGTGAATTCAGGTTATTTTAGTAGTGATTCTTCATATGGTAGGAAGCGAGGCTAGGATGAGTTCCTGGAGGGAAATGAGGCCAAGGGCTCAAGAAAAAACCTCATAGTGGATCGTCGATGGTTTAATTTTAATGTGGTCAACCAGGTAATGTTGATACTCGGTGTAAGAATCCTCTAAAGGAGTGTGACACATGTCGGAAGGTTAGGAATCATGAGAGGTTCTTCCAGAAGCCTTCTCAGAATTTCAGCAATTAGGGACTGGAGTAGATTGAATGTTATGAGATCAGTTCAGGATCAACAATAGGTGAGGTTAACCAAGAATTATCTACACATGGAGTTCATGGAATTGAAAATGGGACCAATTAATGGGGGATGTTTCTAATGGATGGTGAAGCACCACAAAGAGGTCAGGCATTAGAAAGTAGAGCTTCAAGCTAAGTGCATGATGTGGAGGTAGTAGGTTCCGATTAGGCTGGTGAGATGAAGACGATTAGACGTACATCCAGGAATTATTCAAAAAACTAATTCTTTGTCATTTCTTATTGAGGCATGTTTTTTGTGGGTTTGTGAAGTTCATGGGATATATAAATGGACTAAACATAGATTGGTCAGTAGGTTTTTATAACATCATATGTGTTATATTAGTTTATTATGTGTGAGGCCCCATGATCTATTTGAGAATCATTAGACGCATGATTATTGAGTTGATTGGAATTAGGGTATTGAGGAGATGAAGGTGAGTTATTATTTGGGAATCATTGTGATGTAGGACTTGATTTAGGTTCAAAGAACCGGGTTTTTGTTGCACATATCATGAGATTCAAAACCATTATGGTGTTATGTGTGACATGGAAACACGGTAAGCACCAATGTGGTGAATGATTGTGATGGGTGTAAAATATGAAACAGGATCACCAGATGAGGTTCAACATGATTAGGAATATCATGAAGAATGTTCAGTCTAGAAATTGGTTGATGGATTATTGATTTATTTCAGTATTGGTCAGGATAGACTGATGTAGGTTACTCATAAGGTCGGGACCCCCCTTGGGATAGTTGACATGCGACATTGAGATTAGGGTAATCTAGGTTTATTTTAATGGGATGGGTATGTTATGTACAATCTCTGTGTTTTGTTAATTATCTGAAGCATGAGATATGTTAAGGTGGAGAGAATGTAACCTCTTAGGTTTTTGAATCGAGTTGAAAAACACTCCAATTTGGAATTTTGTTAGTGGGTATGTCCATTCATTTTTAGACCATAAAAAATAAGTTTTGATATTTCCATCGAACTTATTTGAATCTTTTGGATGGTTTTAGAGGATTGGAGAGTTTCATAAAATTTTGGAAGAGCTTTGGGAGCATCGGACACCCAGAATCCAATTTTTGGAGTTATAGGTTAAGGCACATGGTTTGGGGAAAACCATGTAAACTATTCTAGATAAAAATGTGTCCCAATTTTGAAATGCTTCATGGTTTCAGAAACCATGTAGCTAGGGGATAATGACCATGTGTGGAGGTCTACAATGTTTTAGAGAGGTATCCAACACATTTTTCAGATGGTTTCTCAAACCATGCTGGGTTTTGGTGTGGACCTAAATATTTGGAATATGGGTTTCACATGTGTACCACATGGTTTGGAAAACTATGTGAGGTTAAAATAAAAGTCAACATGTAATCCCATTAAAGGTCTAAAATTACATTTCATTCCCTCCATTTATTTTCCTTTTTCCTCATTTTTTATCTTTCTTCTCTTGTGGTTTGGGGACAACTTTGGAGGAATCCTCCATTCTTCTCCTTTTATTGGGTTGATTCCAACTATTAATCAGAGATCCTTATTTATATAAGTTGGGGGCATTGAAACCAAGTCATTAATGCTTCCCTCACCATAGCATATTTTCTCATTTTCTCCCACCTCCGAGAGAGCTAAATATATTTGAGTAATTTTCCCAATTTTCAGGGTGTCTGACGGAAACTCTGATTTCATAAAAAATGATTTGATTTAAAGGATAATACCATATGTACCAATATCTATGAGTCTAAGTTTTTTAGTTCATAAATTTATTAATTATTTCTTTATCATTTTGGGGATGATGATTTTAGTGCATCATCGGGTAATTGAGCGAGACCCACAATAATTTGATTTCATGATGTTAAATTAAATGTATGACCATGTGGGATGTCGTGGGCAATGAACATGCCATATTTTCTCATAAAAGGACAATTTTGAGTCTATTTACTAGGCTGGGTAGTAATGATGGGATTTATTTTAAATTAATGTGAGTTGTTTGTCAAATTGGAACCGAACAATTCAATTACATTCAACTGATTGTGTTAAATTGATTAATTTTTTTTGATTAAATTTAATATTTAAAGTGAACTAAAATATGTATATATATTTTCGTGTGATAATTTATGTGATATAAGGGATCATCATAGGCCTGTACTGAGGGATTGAAGCGGAATGGCCATTTGAATTAAGTAGATATGGTAATCTTGTTGGGCATGTCCTTGATTACATGGGTGGTGTTGACCATCAATTGGGAATCATTATTGATAATTGAGGGGGAAATTTTGTCATATTGAGAGAATGATTAGGGATATAGGATGGAATGGACATCACAATTGATTTATGTGTTCGTAGCTGCACAAGGTTTCTAGGGGATGTGGAATAGGTATTTATTTGGTGATTATCGCTCACCTGTGATAGCCAAAGCGATGATTAGAGTCATGTTAATATAGGTTGACTTGGATATGAGGTGGTTTTTACCACTCATGTGGGTATAGGCCACTATTAATGCGTCATAGGAATTTAATTTGGGGGTGTTTATCATACAAAATCATATAGAAGGTGAGGAGCCTTTAGTTGATAGTAATGATGTTATCGGTTGGGGGATGAGGATCACCATATTGATACCCTTGGGGTTAGACTATTTTGTTAGGAAGGAGATAATTGTTCCTCATAAAGTCATTATGTGATCCAATTATGATTTAAATTGAGGATAGATATTGTTTTTTCATCTGATTTTGGGCATTGAGTCAATGAGTTTTGTCAAGTAGGGGTCTAAGGGACTAAATTATTTTACACAGAGTTTTAAGGAGACATTTTTGGATTTACTTGATACATGATGTGTCAGGTTATCATGAGGTGTGAGTGACTTTTCAGTTCAAACCTAATGGTTCACCTGAGCTATTCTACATTATGTAATAGATTGGACAATGGGCCAAGTATCCGCTCAAAATCAATGATATCTATTTTGGATGAGGATGGTTATGGATTACGGTTTATTATTGAGTACCAAAGAAGTCCATGTTTACTTTTTTTCATGTGTTGATTTATTTATGATAATTCACATCTTCGTAAACAATTATATTGAGTATGTACACAAGGGTTGTATCCTAATGCTACTCATTATCACATCCTATAATGTCTTTTAGGGATGCATGTAGAATTTATGTTGTTTTGTTTAGGTAATGGTTCAAGTTCATGATCGAGATCATTATAGGTGTTTGGAATGAATATTGGCATAAGACACTGAGGTCTTTCTTTAGCTGAAGATTTCATTTTTAATTTCCTCTATTGTTTCAATTTGCCTATATAGTATTATACTATTGTTCCACCATTGGCATCCATGTATGAATATTGATATGTATGACATGATCTATTATAAATTCATTGCTCTATTTTGTTTCTATAAGTGGTAGGATGGCTTGTTTTGTTTATTTTCACTACTTATTTATTTATTCTTCCAATATTTATTAATATTGATTTTGCTTCCACCTTTGGTGGGTCTGGATTAAGCCTACTGAGTCATTACATCTACTTTATGCTATATATATTTACTCAAAAAAAATGTATTACATCATTCTCATTTGGAAATAGTCTCCCCACTATTTATCATTTACACCATCTTGGCTAGTTGATAGCATGCAGGGTATGGGGAGGGCGCCTAAGGCTAGTGGGGCTTAATCTGATAGCACTATTTGGTTTTCAAATCAGGTTGGGGATACCACCATTTTCATTTGTTGATAAAACAGACCATCAAAATTATGTACTAAACTTTTAAAACATGATGGGTCAAGAACTAAAAAATTTGTATCATCTATGAAAGTGAATTCACCCTATTGAAACCAAAAATACTATTTTTTTCCAAAACAGAAAAAAAATAGATGACGCCAACATTATCAAATTTTCCAAATCTCCTCATATAACATTTCATGCATGGACACATAATTTCCCCTTCGGAAAAAAATTCGTGTTTATATTATGCAAATGATAAAAACTATTCAACACCATTAATATATACAACATTTATACTTGAATCATTTGGAATCTTCTGATGATTTATATATTCATAACCTTGTTATAAATAATATTGACTACTTCCTTGTTAAATATTTCTATAAATAATTGAAAATAAAAATATTATTTACGACTACTCCAACATAAAGAAGATAATATCTGTAAAAAATCATGAAATTTTACAATTTCCAATTATATGTAAATATTGGAAATTCTATATAATTACCATAAATTTTTTCTAATTTATCCTATTACAAAAAAAATTGAAATAACCCTAGTTGTTTATTATTACCATTAATTATCATTAATGGTAATATAAGTCTACCCTTGTATCATGAGGGAAGCAGGGAGTCGAGGGGATGGATGTGACCACATAGTGAAAGAATTCCAAGATAATAAATCTTTCAGTCTACCATCCCCATCTTCCCCTCAACTTCATTGTTCCCACACACCCTTGGTCATCCTTATATATCTAATTACCCTTAATAATGGTTAATTGTCATTAATTATGGTTAATTATTTTTTATTATGTGTTTAATTGTGGTATTTTTTACTAATTACCACTCATTACCGGTTTTTTACTAAATACCACTAATTATCCTTATTTTTTCAAATTACCACCTATTCCATGTATTGTTTTTCTAATTACCACTCATCAACCGTATTTCATTCAAATTAGTACACATTATCAATATTTGTTTACTAATTACTGCTCACTTTTGGTATTTTATACTAATTACCCCCCATTGCCTGAATTTGTTACTAGATACTGAAAATTAATAGTATTTATTAGTAATTACTTCTCATTGTCAGTATTGTTTACAAATTAAAGCTTATTACTGGTATTTGTTTACAAATTATCTCTCATTCCCAATAATTGTTTTACTAATTATCGATCATTATAGTATTTTTTTCTATTTACTCTATCAGTATTTGATTACTCATTAATGTTCATTTTAGACTTTTTACTAATTATTGATCTTTTTAAGTATTTTTTCTAAATACCACTCTTTAACATTATTTTTTACTAAATAATGGTTATTGTATATATTTTTTACAATTTACCACTCATTGTATATTTTTTTTAATAATTACTAGTAATTATCAGTTATTTAATAATTAATACACATTTTTTCTAATATTTACTAATCATTTCCATTTTATACTAATTTTACCTAATCGAAAATAATTTATACTAATTTAAACTAATTAAAATTATTTTTTGCTAATTTTATATAATTCATACTCATTAACGTTTTTTTAAGAATTAATGCTTATTACTATTTTTTTAACTCTTTACCACTTATTATTTGTCTTCAAAAAATTAATACTAATTTCCAGTATGTTTTTACTAATTAATGCACATTTATACTTATTTTAACTAAATAATGCTCACTTATGTTAATGTAAAGTAATTTATATTAATGAACACATATTTTTAATAGTTTCCACCCATTACTGCTAATACTTCAAAATGAATGCTCATGAACACAAATTTTTACTAATTAAAACTTATTTCCACTAATTTAACTATTTAACACTGATTTACATTTATTTTAACTAATTAACACTCATTTCTTGTTATTTTAAATAATCACCACTTAGTACCACTTATTTTTATTAATTACCACTCATTATTTTATTTTTTTACTCATTTTCACTAAGTACAAGTATTTTTTATTAATTACCATCCATATTCGGTAACTTTTCCCATTATTTTTCATGTGGGAATTCCATATGTATATTCAATGGGATTGGTTTCATGTCACAAATAATTATTTATTTAGGATTATTTGAGATCGAAGAAAAATCCCATCGAAAATAATCCCACAATAAGTACTATTTGTGGGGGATGACAGGCCCGACCCAAATAGCTCATCTAAAAACCCACTTATTAGCATAGTTAATATTTAAAAATAATTACTGTTCAAAAAAGAAAAAAAATTAGTTAAAAAATGGGATCACTTACACCCTTTTAATGATCAATTTCCCCTTTAAAATATCCTTGAACCCCTAATCAATATTCCTCTCCAGGAATTCCCTTAAATTTACTCTGTCCCTTGGTGACTAAAATTTATAATAGCTATTTGAATTGATAAATTTTTTTTGAGAGGAAATTCAAGGTCTCGAGGAGATTCAGTAAATTTAATAGAAATCTAGAGTTAAGGTAAGGGACTATTGATGTAAAAATATTTTTCAGGGGGAGTGTTTTTTATTATGAACCTATTTTAAATTAAAATGTGTGTACATGACCTATTTTATTTTTTATATCATGAAGTTTTTATTTATTATATTTTTTGTTTAATTATAAGGTATTTATTTAAAAGGGGTTTGATTGAAAATTTTACTAATCCATCATAATTCCCAAATATCCTAATATTTTAGAGAGTAATGTGTGTATGGTTTTATAGGAAATTAGATCACTATATGGATACTAAAGGGTGTACGAAGTTATGGAACATATTCACCTTGGGGTAATCACCCTAATAAAGGATAGTTGAGTATCAAATTAATCATCACTCGGTGAACATTGAGTGGTCATCAGACTATACACATGACTAGACACTCCCAAAGGAAATGTCCTGTAAAATTCATACGAATGTTAAAAACATTAATGCAAGCTTTTTAAATCATTAATTTGGTCACATACCACTGTAAACTAATAAACAAAATTAATATGTTTTATTGATAAACCATCACATTTTAGGAACCCTCTATACTATATTGTCTTTTTTTCAATGAAATGGTTATACCACATTACATTGAGAATACATTGTTGTTTCTATGTTTATTTTCATGATATTATCCATAAGGACACATAATTACATTGTGTTGGAAAATATTTTTTTTGGTATTTACATCATAAAGATAGTTATTATTCTATTTTCTCATGATTAAGTACTAAGTTCTTAAGGAAATGTTATAAAATTTATTATCAACTCATATAAAGAATGCATTGAACTTAATTAGAGATAGGTTGGTCATGGTATAGATAGAACCTGATTATATTAGTAGGTCTCATGAGACAAACTAGCTAAGTTATTACAATATTCCATAACTATTTATATATGATGCCTTGTCATATGGCCTTGAAGGTATGTTTATTATGCCTAACATTATGAATTACATCAATATGAGATCGGTAAATTTTACCCATGTTTTTTTATTTTCATGGATATGTTATCCATTTGTTTCACTTGATTATTGATTTATTTGGAAAAATTATTTCTCTTTTCCATACTATTTATTCCATGCCTATGTTATCATATCTTATTATATAAGTTACTCTTTACCCAGCATCTGATCTAACCCTTATTTTTTTTCCTTTACTTAGGAATCGTAAAAGAGAACTATGGGAATTTTAAGGATCTTATTGAAGTGATAATAATATTCTCATGGAGTTTTTATTTTTAATTTTATGTTATCAAGTATAATGTGTAAAATATGTATGTTTCCAGTATTATTAGACTACTATGTTGTTGGATTCCTCTAGAACTCATGTATTATGTACCAATAATATAATACAACTACCAACTTTGGGTTTCTAAAGATTGGGTTTTTATAATTAGTTTTCTAAGAAGTTCAGTTGAAACCTTGCGGTATAGATTTAAAAAAACCTACATATACATAAAAATTATTTTTATGAACTATTAATATTTTAAGTATTTTTTTCTAAAAAACCAAAAAATTTGTATTTGAAATTTTAATATCAGGTACAAATTATATATATTCCATTATTTATTGAAAATGACTAGATAAAATAATGTGAACTATATAAATACCCATAGTGAATATAGGGATGTTCCTCCTAAGAAATTCAATGAGGATGGAGTTTGAGATGATCAAATCATAATCATATTTGGGGAGTTCAAATAGTTTATGAAAAATATCCTTGCCCACATAGAAGAAAATGCTGATAAATAATGAGGTGTACCTATATTGAACCATTTCATATTCCCACAACCACCACCATTATACAGAAATAATAATCCGTTGTCTGTTTAGAAATGGTTTATGATCCTAGAAACTTCATTCGTCACTTTGAGAAGGAGTTATAGTAATAATGTTTTCATGGAGGTATGTTGTCTTCTAGGAGATTTACATCAATTATGGTCAATAATTGAGGTAACTAAAGAGAAAATAGAGGTAAATTATACAGAATGAAGAAATTTTAAGGATGAATACTTTAAAAATAGTTTCTTCATGACAAAAAGTTTGAAATTGGAATGAAATTCTCTAATATCATATAGATGGAGGAGGAAAATGATTCTGAGTCAGAGGACAACTTTAAACAGTTATCTAGATATACATTATACTATATATATAGAACATAAAACAATATTGAACATTTAATTAATAGGATAAATCCATGATTTCAAAGGGAATAATTGTCTCATATAATTTCATCATATTAGGATATAGTCTCAAGGTTCACTATGATAGAAAATGTTTTCTCTAAGACTTAGGTCTTCAAAGGATAGGAGATATATATTGTGTACCATGAAAAGAAAATTATGTCAATGAGGGAAAAAAGAAGAGTGGAATTTACCACATGTAGTAACTATGGAAGGAAACACTTGAGGACTTTCATGAAGTTAATGGGTCTAATAACCCAAGATTTTAAAATAACACAATGTTATATATTGTATTGAACATGAAAGACTGCATTTAAAAGAAATGAAACATATTAATTAAATATTATCAAAAAATTATGATAGTTTTAAACTAGAAAATAAATTATTGGGTATGTACAGTATTATATAAATTATAAAAAATATATATTAAGGTCCTACTAAAGATAAAATTATTTATTAATGGTTAATAAATAAGAACTTGACATTAATAATGATATTTTATCATATCAAAAATTATGGTTAATTCAAAAAAATTATATGTTATAATTACTTTTTAGATCTTTTATAAATGATTATTTATAATCATGAAATAATTTTTTAAATATATATATCGATATTATATATGAGTGAGATATTTTTATTTTTTTGATGAATATTGATATTTCTGTGACTAGTGAAAATATCATTTTAAAAAAAATAATCATTTCTTCTTAATAATTTAATCCCCATTATTCTATTATTTTAATTTAAAAATAACATAATTTTTATATTTTTATTTTCAATCCAATTAATTACATTTAAATAATATTTATAATATATTTTAGTATATTTCTATTCAAAGGATTAAAAAAATATTTTTTCCCTGGAATCTATGTTAATGTGTGTAATGATTCTCCATTTTAAATAAATAAAATAAACCTTAATAATGTATTGTGTACATAAAAAATAAAGATTATATATATGTAGATATTAATTTAAATTCATTTAATTATAAATACTTTTCATACCACTATTATCATGTCACCGTAAGTATAAAAATAGAATTCCTTCATAAATCGTGTTTTCGACACATCCACAAGATATATTTTAAATTTATTTCTACCAATTATTTTGAAACATCATAATTTCTATTATATAATATTTTCAACATATATTTTGAACATAATGAATTTTAATGATAGTAAAAATTATTTACCACATTTAACGTAAAAACGTGATTATTTTGGGGTTAAACTAAAATGATAAGTGATAAAAAAGAAAAAAACATGTATAATTCTTATTGTATGAAAATATATAGACTTTTTATCTTTTAAGGATCTAAAATTTCACATTTGGGATTCTTGTTAGATGAGAAAACCATTGTTGGTGTTCCTTATTTTCCAAAATTTTAAACATGTGCTCTTACTCACTTATAAAATGCCACCACCTCTCCTCTCATTTCCTCACTAAAACCCAAATTTTTAACCAATAACTACCTAAATAACATCTTTTAATTTTTAAAAACATACTATAAATCTTGGTTTCATAAAAAGTAAAACCTAGAAATGATTTTGGTTAAATCCAAAAGAAGTTGTTCAAAGAAGAGGCAATGTCCTTAACTAAGCATTTTATTTTATTTCTTCTTACACATCCTTAAAATATAATTCAAAAAATATTATATAATTGTTCCATTATATTCCATATAGTGATAGATTTTTTATGTTCATGACATACAACTATCTTCACCTCCCTCAAATGGGAAACAAAACTGTTGAGTGTGTGTGTGCTGAATTACCACCTCACAAACCGATTAAATTAACATTACATCATATATTTTCGCAACTAGATATATTGATGTATTTAATATATATATATATATGTATTATATTTATCAAATAATTATTCTTAAGTAATCTCAATATCACTTATACCTTCTTACATTCCATTTTGTATAGAATTATATAATGTCACTCATATGTACGGATGACTATTGGCTCGTGAAGGGTTGTGATTCATTTTTTCACATAATATTTACATTAAAGTTAATAATGATTAATTTTATTTTTATATATTATCTTCTTGAATTATTGATCATTATGAAAAATAAATATATAATATAATTTCTTATCTTGACAACCATTGAATAAATGATAACGTCATTTGTGTTTATAGTGGACTTCTGCCTAGGGAAACGATGTGATTCCTTATTATTTCCAAATCACATGGTTGGTATGTCAAACATTATTTAAATAAATAATTATATATATATATATATATTATCCTATAATGATGAAAACCCCTTACCTTCATTCCATATAGATATTTAATAAATGGAAACGTTTCTAATCTATACATATAACCTACCATCTTCATGATTTTAATTAAGTTCATTTTTAATATCCACTTTAAATGGTTTGTATTAAACATTAATTTATATATTAAAAATTTAATTACTTCATTTTTACCATTTGTTATTTTATTAAATAATAACCTATTTGACCCTAGTCAACATACCAATGTTTTTTTTTTCTATATTTGTCATTTATCTTTGAAACATTTGACGTGAAATTAATTAGTTTACTAATAAATATATGACATAATAACAAATAAAATTAAAACATAACAAAATTTTAATTTATTCTCAAGAAATTATATAATTTATATAAATATATTATTAATGATGATAGGTTATACACGTGACAAATCAGGCTCATGGTAATGGGTTTCCTCTCAAAACATCCTTCATTGAGACTCATATTATTTTATACAGTTTATTTCTTTTAAATTATTATTATACTGCCACATAAAATATTATATAATGAATCTATAATAATTCATGATATTTTATTTTAAAATTCAATTAGATAATCCATTTTAGTTATGTTTCCAAAATTACCAAAGTGGCAAGGGTTTATGATTCAATTTCATTTTATTTGGGATTGTTTATTCATGAATTTCCAATGTTGGAAATTTTTTGATCATTATCTAAGAAACCCTTTTAGTTTTGTTCTCCAATATTTTATATTGAAATTTTTAATTAATAATAATTTTTTTCTCTCTTTGTTATATAAAATTCTAGATAAAATGTTTTTATGAAAACCTGACTTCATTTATCCCTTTAGTAGAAAATCCTTCTATCCTTGACCCATGTTTTCTAAAAATATTTTCTAAAATGTATTTAATATTATCATATGATTTTAAAAAATATTTTTTCAATATGTTTTAATTTTTAAAAAATGGTTTAAAATGTATCATCATGTCTTTTTCCAAACAAAGTACTTTTTAACGTTTCTAAAAAATTTGAAAAGAATATTTTCTTTAATGTCGACACAATGAATCATATTTTATATCATCATGACCATTACTTTATAGGAATATTACATTATAATGTTCCATTTATAATTTCAACAAAATGGATTTACATAATATTTTTTAAAATTTATTTGTTTTAAAATTGATTTTCATTATCGAAGGGTTATTTTCATATATAATGTTTTTAATATTTTTAACTATATTTCTATTATTCATTAAAAAAATATTTAAAATTTCAGACCTAATCTAAATTTTGTATATATTCTCTCCACATATATACCTAGATTAACAACCCTTTCTCTAATTTTTTAATACATACCTTATGAGCATTTCACAAAATTATTATTTAATAAATATCTTTTGATTATGTTATGAGAAAATATTATGTAAACCATTTATTTATATGGATAATTATTATCCTAATGCCTTAGGATTTACTTCCTTATGTGGTAAAAATATGTATTTCCATGAAATTAATGTGATGGGTGGGACCAAAACATTGTTTCCCTGTACTAGAGTGGGTAATGTTTAGACTCCTGAGATGTAATGTGTTCTATTAGGGAGTGAACCTAATCCCTTATGGGACACTTTTGACCATGTGATCTTATCTCAGTAGTTATCCATGATTGATATTTATTTCATGTTTAATATTTCATCTAAATTTCCAATGATTCAATGATCTTATTATACCATGCTCTTTATTATATTGTTCAATGAAATTGCACATGATACTTCTCTTTTTATGATATCTTGTTATACCAGTGAATCACTTGCTACATTCCCTTATTATGTTTCTTTCCTTAGTGGGAATTTTATCTCACTTCTATCATTATATCTTCCATAGGTTACCCCATACTTACATAGGAGGTCTAATGGATTTTATAAGCTAAATATAGAATATAAAAGAATTATTCTATGTTTTATCTAGTAAGAAAATAATATTCCAAAGAAAATAGGCCTTTAAGATCTTTTTCATGAAATTATTGTATATTTATGTTTAAGAATAGTGTAATATTATGTATAAATATATTGGGTCAGCATAGTTAGTTTTAGAGGAAAAGGATTAGTTACCCTTTGGGAATATGGTTAAGAAATAATTAATGAGAATCCTAGGGATAAGTCTAAGGATAAGAATAAGGATGAGAATAATTATAGAAATATATCTTAGAATCATGGTGAAATATAGATCAAGTGGTTTCTGAGAAATTAAATCTCTATATTGATCTCAATAGTTGGTTTGGTTATTAAAGAGATGTACTTTGGGGTAATAACTCTGAATAAGGCATGTTGAGCTTGTCTCTAGAATTTCTTGATACATGAAAATGGGTATTACTGTGCATTTGGTTTGAAATACCTAGTGGATATGCTATGGAAATTCATAAACACTCAATGAACCATTATGAATTACTTGAAAAAAATATATAGGTTAGAATACTAAATAGGTAAATTACTATGGATAACCAACATTAAAATCTTGAGACTCATGTGTCAGGGTATACTTATCATTTACATTTTATTCATCCTATGTTTATAAGTTTTCCTTTTTTTTCTTTAATTTTTAATGTATTTTCATCCTGTTTCTTTAATTATTTTTAGTTAATGATGGGAGATAAGAGGAATCATGCCAAAAACCAATGTGATGGGGGAATGTAATGATTTCCATAAAAACATTCCTAAAAATGGTAATAGTTTTTATACATATTGTGATAACACTAAATGATTTATGTCAAATTAAAATTAATAACTGGAAAATAGTTGTAATTCCAAAAACATCAAAGAATATATAGATGTCATCTCATCGAAATTTAAGTGTCAAAGATGATAAATAAAAAAAATCTAATTTCCAACAGTTCAAAAATGGTGGAAGTGATAGATGTAAAACGTCTTAATGAAACTCATGATTATATGTGTGTTTTAATGGAGGGTACAATGAAGTTAATTGTCAATGGAAAATGATGATTCTGGATAACATGATGTAGAAAACTATTATTCAACCTAATGAACCACTGAAAATTCAATGTCGTAAATGTTGGGATCTTTATCATTATCTGATTCTAATAAGTAATTAAAATATTAGTTCCAATGGGCCTATGTCATTAAATTAATTTAAGTAGAATTACTAAAATGTATAGGTGTTGTAACTTGAGAATCATGTTGTGGAATTGTTTTTATTAGTGGTATCATAGATCTTAATTGGATCATATCATATAAGGAATTATTTAATTATTTTGAAGAATATTTTTAATGGTACTGATGAACTATAAATTTTAATTAATGGTATGGTGATATTTGATGGAAAATCACATGGTTGGGGAAAAGATAATGTTTGATACTGTGTAATATCGATGTAAATTTGGTTAAATATGATTATGTAATTTTGTGGGAAAAATAGGTTGTATAGAAGACTTATATGGTTAAAAATTTATTTAATGATTAATTCTTTTTTAAGGATGTTAATAATACTATTAGGAACATTATATTAATTATATTAATATTTTTTCAGAGATCAGTACAATTCATTTTCTCGGTAACATACCACCATTTATGGAAAGCCCATGGGATTTGAACTCAAAACCGAAGGCAGACAGGGGTACAATGCCTGACACTGGACAATGTGGTGTCCCAGTTAGTATGAAATTATAATTACTTAAATGGTATGAAGGATAAATAATATGTTTATTTGGGGAGCATAATTTAGCATCATGATTTTTATTTTTAGATGATTAATAATGTTTCTGGATATTTTTTCAATTGAGGTATACACATAATGGATTATTTGTGAATAATGTAATTATATTTTCTGAGATGTATGTTTAAGAGTACGATATATCCATTAACGTTAAAACCTTATTTCATTTTGGGTTATTAGGACTATTTGTGATATGTGGTTCTTTATTTAAGAAATAATAAATGTTAATCCTTTGGTGTTATTATTGAATTTTTGAGACTACAATGTATAATATTGGGAATTATATTATGATGTGTTATCTATGTTTTCATTTAATAAATATAGCTGGAATACCTTGTTACACTTTTTGGATCTTATGGTTCGTTGAAATTTAATTTTATTTCTTCCAGAATAAAAACCTCATACTGGATATTTATTATTATGATTAAGGGCTGAAGTGGAAATTTATTGAAGCCCAAAAAAAGATTAAAATTGTTTTTATGTAATAAAAAAAGATAGCTAGTAAGTATATTTTATAGTGATATTTATCTTAATTTTATGATAATCCATCAACTATTGGGAAATGATATTGAAAAAAAATCTTATTAACATCATATTTAATGAATCAATGTTCATTTAATTCATTAATGATTTAGGGTTTTATGGTTTTTGACATTCTCATGACCATTCATATTCTTTTGACCAATGATCTATATTACTCTCCATAATTATTTACATATTTCTTCCAAATATATATTGTTAATTTCAACAAATTTTCTCCTATGTGGAATCCAATTTATGTGATGACCTTTATATTTCACTTTCCCCATTTTTCAAAGAATGTTTTGTTGACACCTTTTTTTGATATGATATTTTCATAATGAAATTTTCTGAAGAAAAATCATTCATTATTGATAACATATTAAAATTATGAGTAAAAAATTTATTTATGTGGGGTATAATGTAACAAACCGTTATTCTAAAATAACACAATGTTCAATAGTGTATTCAACATGCCATATTGATTTTAAACACAATATGATATAAAATTAAAATATTAGTATTTAAATACATTATTTTTTACCTAGACATTAAATTGGATGGTATGAATGGTGTTAACTATGATATTAAATATATGTAAATTTATTACTCAATATAAATTTATTTAAAAACACTTAATAAATAAGCACTCATCTTTAATAAAGATATTTTACTCTAAAAATATATTTTCTTAAAAAAATTTGTATATTATATTTAATTTTTCAATGTTTTGGAAATTATATTTTATAAAATTATACAAGTTTGTTAAATTATAATACATATAATAACTTATGGAAAATGTTTTGGTTTTTAAGAAAATATTGAATTTTTATTGAAGAGTGAAAAAATCTTATTTTTAAAATATTGTCATTTATTTTAAATAAATTAAGTTTTATTATTTTTTAAGTTTTATTATAAATTAAAAAATAAAATTTATCTAGTTATTTTAAATAAAACTTATTATATTTAAATCATCTTTATATTATATTTTAGTATAACTTGTTTCTCATGATAAAAAACACATTTTTTGAAAAAAAAAATAAAGTTCACAATGATTCTATATTTTAATTAATTAAAATACCCCTAATAAATAAATATATAAATTATATTTATATGTCATTTATCAATAAATATTAATTTAAATTATATTAATTATTACTACTCAAAATATAGTAATTATATTATTATCTAATGGTTTGAAAATGTATGCCTTGAAAAACTGTTTTTCAGCACGTCCACATGATTTATTTCAAATTTAATTCCATCACTTATTTGAGTTGAATTTTTAAAGATAGATTCTATATTTATAATAATATTTTATTATTCTAAATACTAAGGTAAAATTAATTTTTTAGCATAATGAATAGTGAAAACAGTAAAAATTATTTACTATGGTTAAGGTAAAACTAGTTTACCTAGGCATTAAACTAAACATATAACAGTTAAAAATGACCCAAAACATGTATAATCCCTATTTTAAAGACTTATTTAGACCATATATATAATATATTGTTTTAAAATAGATCTATTTGGATCCTTTTTTCATTATATAATTGTTGGATGAATTCTTTCATTTCAAAATTTCCAAGTGTGTCCTCTTCCCCACTTATAAATGGAAACCCACAATTATCTCCATTCCACACATACGAAACCAACTAGTTAATCCAATAAATACCATAATAAAGTTATTAATTCTCTAATTGAAGGTTATAAACCATGGTTATATGATAATTTAATCCTATAAATACTTTTGAGGAAAACCTAAAGCAGTTGTCTGATGAAGAGATAACATCCTTCACTGTGTGTTTTATTGTAATTATTCTACCACATACTTCCAAAAAGTTTATACCAATCTTATATAATAACTATAATTTATTAAAGATACATTTATTTTTATATGATAAGGATATTACCTATAATTATATCCACCTCCCTGAAATGTGATACAAAATTGTTGATCGTGTGTAGGGATGGATACAACCTCCCGAACTAACGTAATTTATTTTCCATCATCTCTTAGAAAAATAGATATAATAATTTATTTGAAATATATATATATATATATATATATATGAAATTATAAAAAAATTGATACATATAGAATCATAATATAATATTTAATTTATTACTTTCAATTTTGTTGAGAACACGATAACACAACATGTGTATATGGAAGATTACAGCCAAATGAAGTGATGTGATTCATTTTTTAGATTTTCATTATATGAATTGTAATGAGGGTTAATTTAATATTTATTTTTTACATTAATGAAATATTAAACTTTTAATAAAATTAATATATCATATAATTTCTATGCTTTTTATCCATTAAGTAAATAATAATGTTGTTCGTGTTTACAGTGGACTGCCATCTCACAATGCGATGTGATTAATTTTTATTACCACATACCATGGATGGATTTTATAAGGTTATTTATGTAGAGACCTGTATCTTGACGTACATGGACATTACATAACTTTTGCGGAATACTTAGTACATAACAAAAACACACACACAAGGACCGTAATAGTTTAGTGTCTTTGGAAACTCGGACTACAATCTTCTAATCGTGGTGAAAGATCTTCAACATCTCCCATAAAGATCTTCTTTTTTTTAATACCTAAAACCTTTCTTTATATCCTGGGGAAAATAAAACATAAAAGGGTGATCTCAAATGCTCAGTAAGGGTAAACAAAAGAAATATCAATCACATCATATACATAAGCACATAACTTTTGGAAATCTTAACCTGCAAAAGAGATCATAATTTCATAACATGGGGTAAATCATGGTAGTGAAATGTAATCACAATAATCATAACATAAAACATTAAACTTTGTGGCCTTCACACATAATCATAGAGAATCATTTCTTGTTAGTCAAGACTCATTGCCAAGACTATCTTAGTGGACAAAGTCCCTTTATGAATCGAGTAACCCTCGTTTCAGTCCTGTTTCACTGAACTGGTATAACCTACCATTTCAGCCATGTCTATCTCATGAGATATAAAATCATTACCCAATGCATTGGAGGGAGATATAGGTCCCACCCATCTTATAATGAATCCTTTCTTATGTGTGCCACATAATCATAGAACATACATCATAGTGTAACCCATGTAATAAAAATGGGATTCTTAAACAACATGACATCATAAATCAATTCATATAAGATAAAGGAATTCATAAAAATAATTCCATCACAACATGATCAAATCAATGTAATAATAGGGATAAAAAAACAGAACCCTTTATTATCTTAGATGGAAAATAATTTTGATAAACACTTGAACTCCATTCTTGAGGAAAATATCCTTTCTTCTTCAAAAAACATTTTTCCTTTCATAATATGTCATACAACTTTAAAATAAAAGAAGTTGATTAAAAATAAACTTGAAAACTTGTAAAGGAAGTTTCATGGAAATAATGTTTTAAAAATCCATTCATGCCGTATAAGTTAAAAAAACATTCTTCTCGTACTTTTGTCGGAAAAGTCAAAAAAGTACCTCGTACGAAAAAAAACGACAAAAGATTCCTTTCATATTATTTACTAAAAACTCACCGAAGGGTAAAATAGGTTTTAAGAAAATTTAGTTAAATGTAAATAATATTACATATTGAGGAAACATGGATTTGGATGATAAAATACACCCCAGTAAATTTCAAAGTATAAACAATCTCGGATAAAAATGAGATTGTGATATTTTCCCTTACCTTAGGTCCGATTTGCTTCGTATGTGTCCGAACCTCCTGTATAATGATTTAAATAATGTCATTGACTTATTATAAAATCATATTCATTGTTATGATATCATATATGGTTCACTTATGACATTATATTACCCGTTCTTTTGTAAATTCCATGTTAAAGAAGCATTTTGGGTAAAATCGTTTCATTTATCGTAGGTGTTTTTACTTGTTGTTCTTGACATTATTATTACTTATATCATGATTTACTTACTTCCAGAATATAAAATTTGATTTATATATCATATATATTCAGTATATATATATATAATAGATAGATAAAATGAAAAACACCGTTCATGGAGACGGTAGTCCGTACGTACGCATGAACGCTGTTTTCCATTCTTTATTGTCTTGAAATGGAAGTAAGTAGATGACATACATATATATATATATATATACATAATCCAGTAGCTTTATAATGTCATATATTTCATTATTATTTCTTATATATACTTTATAATCATTCTTAAATGGTTAACATGGAGAATGAATCTCATCGCGTCGTAGAGACGGTAGTCCGTACGTACGCACGAGCGATGATATCATTTTCATAAATATTGAATTGAACCAGAGTGGATTATACAATATATCAAAATCAATATGATGTTGTAATAACTATGTATAGTTATTCTTTACACCATTATACCCATCCATGTAAGGTGGTGGTGGAAAATAGATTACACCACGGCGTGGAGACGGTATTCTGTACGTACGCACGCGCAGTGATTTCTTTTTCCGTAGGATGGATAGATGGTGAAATAGGGTTGTTTCATACTTATAATAACATATCAGTATATGAGTGATACTTATGTTATTACTTAATAATGAAACAACCTATGAAGAAGAAGTGGAAGAAGAAATAAAGATGAAAGAATTGGTAACGGTAATTACCTCTTCTTTGAAGCGCCTCTTTGAGACCTCCTCTTAGGGCACTAAAATTGGTCTTTGAGGAAGACCAGAACCTCTAGGATGTTTCTAGGGAAGTGGAGAAGAGATTGTGCCAGGGGTTGGCCGAGCTTGAGTGCTCAAATTGGTGTGAGGAGGAGGGGGAGGAGGTGCCCTTTTATAACGGAGGAGAGGGGCACCTTAGGAATATCTCAAAATATTATTTTATATTAAAGTCAAAATAGGTTTATAATGGCTCCAAAGGGTCTTATTTCGAAGTTAATGTGGGGATGGGTCGAAATACTATCAACTAATAAGATTTAGACATGTTTAGGGTATTATTTTAACCTTATCAATTAGATTTAACTCTAAGTTAAATAATTTAACTTTTACCATGTCTTTTTGTTTTCTTTCACTATATGGTTAATAAACATACTATAACATGCCAAAAGAACCCCAAATTGTTTATTATTAATATATATATATCCGTATCTAAGTCATTTGGCCGAACATTATATTTTTAGGAATACAATAACAATTAATAATATAATATTTGATTTAAAAAACTATTTTGTGTCAATTTTGACACTATTTGATATATGATTTTTGTGAAAGTCATAACAGAATTATATGTTCGAACAAAGTTGATTAAATCAACATTAATATATCATAGTAACCTATAAAATTAGTGGAATTCATAAAAAGTCTTAAATTACATTTATTTTGGTATTTATATTATCAATTATGTCAATATTTCATTAATAAGATAATTACTGCATCATCTTTGTGTCATAAATAAATTAAATTATTTGATGTCTAAAAATTACAAATAAAATACCATCATGTAGGAAATATTTTTATCTTTCTAATGAATATTTACAATCGAATTTATATTATGTATAACCCCATATTATAAATGATTTACTTATTAAACTTTGATTTTAACTATTTTAACCCTTCTTTAAATAAATTAATAATAAATGTCCTAATCTAATCCAAGTGGACCTAAATGGTCATATGTTATTCCTAAGTTTGTTTTTGGTCGAATTACACTTGTCCAATAGAATTAGGACATGTGTTAGGGTAATAATAATATCATATTTACCCTTAGTTACCCTATTTACTATTAACCGTGGTAAAAAAAAGTAAAAATTTACTATTCACCAAAAATTATTTTCATCTCATTGAACCACATTTTAGTCCTTGATATTAACCGTGTCTCTCGGATTTTCAAAATTCCATTCACAGAAGCGGTAAAATTATGTTTTATGAAAAATTCAGTTTTTTAACTACCACTTAGTGATTTCACTATTCATCGAAAATTGAAAGTTTTCAGAAAAATACCAAAAATTAGGCCTAAGATATATTTGATATTATGAACTCAAAAATGATGTCTCTATTACCAAATTCAAAACATATCAGTTGCATTAACTAATTTAAAAATTAATTCTCGTTGTCAAAACAAATAGCGTGTTTTTAAGTGATAATAACTATCAAAAGTTTGACACTAGTTTATAACTGGTTTAAATGTGAAATTACATCCAATGACCAACATTGTATTAAATTGTAAAAATATATTCTAAATATACTTTAAAACCACTCAAATTAATAATTTATCACTATTAATTATTTCGATTAAAAAGGTTGTTTTTAATTAAAATTTAGTAATTTTCACTATTCATCAGAATATGAAAGTTATCCGAAAAGTACCAAAATTTCACCCTAAGCTAATTTCGATATTACGAATCCAAAAATGAAGTTCATTTTGAAAAATAAGATTTACAGAGTTTTAAAAAGTGGTTATTACTATTCATAACGGCTAGTTTTAATAATATTTTAATAGCATATCGTTGTTTAGTGAAACTCGGTATTGCGTATTACACACGCTATCGAGGAAGGTCGTGATTGCGTGTAATGCAAGGCAAGTCAAGGATGCGTGTTGTGCAAGCTCCTTTTGGTGTAGCGTACAACACAAGACTTTAATAAAATTAAAAAGAATATTTTTTTATAAAATCTTGGGCTGTTACATTCTACCCCCCTTAAAATGAATTTCTCCCTCGAAATTCGTCGGGGTTATAAATGGTTTACTATTCGAAAGTTTCATTAATAGAAACCCACATCGTAAAAAGGAATATCAAAACCAATCTTTAAAAACAAAAGTATGAAACGTAACGGTTACCCAAATAAACTAATCATTCGGTTTCCATATAGGTGAAAATATGGATATGGAAGAGAAATCTAACTATCATGTTCTGATGGAGAGTGGTAGAGAACATGGCTATGGAAAAGCCAGTAATCACAAATCCATAGATTTGTGATGATATAAGGTACCATCTGATTCATCAGGTATAAGATCACTAGGACAACATTTTTGGTTTTCATGATCATTTCCCTAAAGTTGAAAATTTGAATTAGAATAAATACTTACTTTATTTTGGTACAATCTCACTGTTGTTCGTGCCTTGAACAATTTCCACTTCATCTCTTAAATAAATGAAGTTGAATTTGTTATTCATGAAGTGTTAGCAGATCATGTGATAGAATGACGGGTCATTCCATCTGTCTCAAACAAAAGGTTAGCAAAAATTATATGCATAAGTCGATCTATAGTGAGATTAATCATATATGGTTCCTAAAATGGACTTATACTTCATATATCATACTGCTTAATATAATAAAACTAGTTTCTACTAAACAGGGACTTTCTGTAGGCCAGTGGTAGGCGATAAAGGCCAGTCGCACTTCGGTTGTGGGTTCGATTCCCACAGCCTTGTCTGAAGCGATGGGATGTCGCCCGTCCTGCAGGTTGTCCTTTTTCCAAAACTATATAACATCCCATCAATAATATCGAAAAAACAAACAATACTAACTTATGTCCAACATAATCCATTCCAATCTTTTAGGATTATCCATAATACTGCAGTCGACTCTCATAATATAGTGAAAATGATTACCAGAGATTTAACACCATCATCGATCCCCATATATCATAAGATATGTTTTGTTGGTCACATTCCAAACATTCAAAGTCCTTAATCGTGTATTCTCTTGAATACCTTAGTGAAAACATGAGTCACTTTTCACATACCAAAATCCTCAAAATTCTATATACTCAAACTTAGTCCTTATATCAATCATGAGCTCATGAATACTGTTAAACATTTCATTTTCTCGTTTTACCTTCATTATGCGCATAATATCTCAATCACTTTGAATACCACATTATACCAATACATAAATATTCCAATATTCCAAGATACAACATTATTTTGGAATCCCATTACATAAACACTTAATCATTCCACCACATCGTTGTCATATTCAACATTGCCAATAGTGATCGCATGTGACTTCCCTTTTTCATTTTCCTTAAGCGGTTGCTCATGTCGATCATCACTAACCCTTGGATTAGGGCATTTATTAGCATAATGCCCCATTTCCTTGCACTTGAAGCATTGAAGTGTTGGTTGTACGTTCTCTGCAGTGTTTGCTTTATTCACTTCATTAGAATCCCATTTTCCATTACTTTGACACTCAGCTGCTCGATGACCTTCTTTTCCACACTTAAAACATTTTCTAGTCCTTTTAAGACAATCTCCACCATGCTTCTTTCCACACTTTGTGCATAAGGAAACATTCATCTTCTTTTCACCATTATTCTGAGTTTTCTCCTTGAACTCCATCTTTCGTTTCTTGTCAAACCCATGAGATGGATATGTAACACCAACTTCAATTTCTACCTTGATAGCACAACGCAAAATTTCTTCATAGCTACTGAAGTCTCTTATAGCTAATGCCCTTCGAAGACTTGGTTTTAAACCACTGAAAAATCGATCAACTTTACTTTCAGGTTGGATGATAATACCAGAAGCGTACCTTGCAAGTCTTGTAAAATTCGCTTCATAGGTACCAACAGATACATCATCCCTTTGCTTCAGTTCAAGATACTCTTTCTCCATCTTTGTTCGGAGAATACGAGGGAAGTACTTATTGAAAAATAAGTTCTTGAACTCGTCCCATTCCATAGACTCAATTTCATCCCTTTGCCTCGTATTCTTAATAAGATTCCACCATTGATCAGCATCTCCTTCCAAACGATACACTGCTAGGATGACTTTATCATGTTCAGAACATTGAAGAACTGAAAATATCTTTTCAGTAGTACTAATCCATTGTTCAGCAACTAATGGATCAGTAGACCCACTGAAAGAAGGTGGACGCTGCCTCATGAAGGATTCAACAGAATGTTGCTCCTTCCTTTGCTCGTTTGGAAGTCCTGCAAGATTCATAGCTTGAGAAAGTTGTGTGAGCATGGCTACAAGATTTTTCATTCTGGCTCCCATATCGTTTGGTTGCTCAGGGGGACAATCATTGCATTGCCCATCACATTCCGCATTAACACGGTTCCTTCGGGTTCCATCCATCGTCTAAAACCCCAAAAGAATAGTATGATAGGCAAAAATCATGCTAGGGAAAACAACATAATAAAGGGGTAGTACCCTCAATATCTAACATCTTAGGTTAAATTCGAAGATCGTTAGCGCAATTCTAGGACTATAACCTATACGTATACTTAACCTTAGAGACATCCCTAGACATACCTTAGAAATATCTCTAGGGATCTCACTAACATTTTCGCATCCTAGTTTCCAAAGGTTGACTAAACCTTTCCTCTGATACCAACTGTAGAGACCCGTATCTTGACGTACATGGACATTACATTACTTTTGCGGAATACTTAGTACATAACAAAAGCACACACACAAGGACCGTAATAGTTTAGTGTCTTTGGAAACTCGGAGTACAATCTTCTAATCGTGGTGAATGATCTTCAACATCTCCCATAAAGATCTTCTTTTTTTTTATACCTAAAACCTTTCTTTATATCCTGGGGAAAAGAAAACATAAAAGGGTGAGCTCAAATGCTCAGTAAGGGTAAACAAAAGAAATATCAATCACATCATATACATAAGCACATAACTTTTGGAAATATTAACCTGCAAAAGAGATCATAATTTCATAACATGGGGTAAATCATGGCAGTGAAATGTAATCACAATAATCATAACATAAAACATGAAACTTTGTGGCATTCACACATAATCATAGAGAATCATTTCTTGTTAGTCAAGACTCATTGCCAAGACTATCTTAGTGGACAAAGTCCCTTTCTGAATCGAGTAACCCTCGTTTCAGTCCTGTTTCACTGAACCGGTATAACCTACCATTTCAGCCATGTCTATCTCATGACATATAAAATCTTTACCCAATGCATTGGAGGGAGATATAGGTCCCACCCATCTTATAATGAATCCTTTCTTATGTGTGCCACATAATCATAGAACATACATCATAGCGTAACCCATGTAATAAAAATGGGATTCTTAAACAACATGACATCATAAATCAATTCATATAAGATAAAGGAATTCATAAAAATAATTCCATCACAACATGATCAAATCAATGTAATAATAGGGATAAAAAAACAGAACCCTTTATTATCTTAGATGGAAAATAATTTTGATAAACACTTGAACTCCATTCTTGAGGAAAATATCTTTTCTTCTTCAAAAAACATTTTTCCTTTCATAATATGTCATACAACTTTAAAATAAAATAAGTTTATTAAAAAAAACTTGAAAACTTGTAAAGGAAGTTTCTTGGAAATAATTTTTTAAAAATCCATTCATGCCGTATAAGTAAAAAAAACATTCTTCTCGTACTTTTGTCGGAAAAGTCAAAAAAGTACCTCGTACGAAAAAAACGACAAAAGATTCCTTTTATATTCTTTACTAAAAACTCACCAAAGGGTAAAATAGGTTTTAAACAATCTTAGGTAAATGGAAATAATATTACATATTTAGGAAACATGTATGTGGATGATAAAATACACCCTAGTAAATTTCAAAGTATAAACAATCTCGGATAAAAATGAGATTGTGATATTTTCCCTTACCTTAGGTCCGATTTGCTTCGTATGTGTCCGAACCTCCTGTATAATGATTTAAATAATGTCATTGACTTATTATAGAATCATATTCATTGTTATGATATCATATATGGTTCACTTATGACATTATATTACCCGTTCTTTTGTAAATTCCATGTTAAAGAAGCGTTTTGGGTAAAATCGTTTCATTTATCGTAGGTGTTTTGACTTGTTGTTCTTGACATTATTATTACTTATATCATGATTTACTTACTTCCAGAATATAAAATTTGATTTATATATCATATATATTCAGTAAATATATATATAATAGATAGATAAAATGAAAAACACCGTTCATGGAGACGGTAGTCCGTACGTACGCATGAACGCTGTTTTCCATTCCTTATTGTCTTGAAATGGAAGTAAGTAGATGACATACATATATATATATATACATAATCCAGTAGCTTTATAATTTCATATATTTCATTATTATTTCTTATATATACTTTATAATCATTCTTAAATGGTTAACATGGAGAATGAATCTCATCGCGTCGTGGAGACGGTAGTCCGTACGTACGCACGAGCGATGATATCATTTTCATAAATATTGAATTGAACCGGAGTGGATTATACAATATATCAGAATCAATATGATGTTGTAATAACTATGTATAGTTATTCTTTACACCATTATACCCATCCATGTAAGGTGGTGGTGGAAAATAGATTACACCACGACGTGGAGACGGTATTCCGTACGTACGCACGCGCAGTGATTTCTTTTTCCGTAGGATGGATAGATGGTGAAATAGGTTTGTTTCATACTTATAATAACATATCAGTATTTGAGTGATACTGATGTTATTACTTCACAATGAAACAACCTAATAAGAAGAAGTGGAAGAAGAAATAAAGATGAAAGAATTGGTAACGGTAATTACCTCTTCTTTAAAGCGCCTCTTTGAGACCTCCTCTTAGGGCACTAAAATTGGTCTTTGAGGAAGACCAGAACCTATAGGATGTTTCTAGGGAAGTGGAGAAGAGATTTTGGCCGGGGTTGGCCGAGCTTGAGTGCTCAAATTTGTGTGAGGAGGAGGGGGAGGAGGTGCCCTTTTATAAGGGAGGAGAGGGGCACCTTAGGAATATCTCAAAATATTATTTTATATTAAAGTCAAAATCGATTTATAATGGCTCCAAAGGGTCTTATTTCGAAGTTAAGGTGGGGATGGGTCGAAATACTATCAACCAATAAGATTTAGACAAGTTTAGGGTATTATTGTAACCTTATCAATTAGATTTAACTCTAAGTTAAATAATTTAACTTTTACCATGTCTTTTTGTTTTCTTTCACTATATGGTTAATAAACTTACTATAACATGCCAAAAGAACCCCAAATTGTTTATTATTAATATATATATCCTTATCTAAGTCATTTGGCCGAACATTAGATTTTTAGGAATAAAATAACAATTAATAATATAATATTTGATTTAAAAAACTATTTTGTGTCAATTTTGACACTATTTGATATATGATTTTTGTGAAAGTTATAACAGAATTATATGTTCGAACAAAGTTGATTAAATCAACATTAATATATCATATTAACCTATAAAATTAGTGGAATTCATAAAAAGTCTTAAATTACATTTATTTTGGTATTTATATTATCAATTATGTCAATATTTCATTAATAAGATAATTACTGCATCATCTTTGTGTCATAAATAAATTAAATTATTTGATGTCTAAAAATTACAAATAAAATACCATCATGTAGGAAATATTTTTAGCTTTCTAATGAATATTTACAATCGAATTTATCTTATTTATAACCCCATATTATAAATGATTTACTTATTAAACTTTGATTTTAACTATTTTAACCCTTCTTTAAATAAATTAATAATAAATGTCCTAATCTAATCCAAGTGGACCTAAATGGTAATATTTTATTCCTACGTTTGTTTTTGGTCGAAATACACTTATCCAATAGAATTAGGACATGTGTTAGGGTAATAATAATATCATATTTACCCTTAGTTACCCTATTTACTATTAACCGTGGTAAAAAAAGTAAAAAGTTACTATTCACCAAAAATTATTTTCATCTCATTGAACCACATTTTAGTCCTTGATATTAACCGTGTCTCTCGGATTTTCAAAATTCCATTCACAGAAGCGGTAAAATTAAGTTTTATGAAAAATTCAGTTTTTTAACTACCACTTAGTGATTTCACTATTCATCGAAAATTGAAAGTTTTCAGAAAAATACCAAAAATTAGGCCTAAGATATATTTGATATTATGAACTCAAAAATGATGTCTCTTTTACCAAATTCAAAACATATCAGTTGCATTAACTAATTTAAAAATTAATTCTCGTCGTCAAAACAAATAGCGTGTTTTTAAGAGATAATAACTATCAAAAGTTTGACACTAGTTTATAAGTGGTTTAAATGTGAAATTACATCCAATGACCAACATTGTATTAAATTGTAAAAATATATTCTAAATATACTTTAAAACCACTCAAATTAATAATTTATCACTATTAATTATTTCGATTAAAAAGGTTGTTTTTAATTAAAATTTAGTAATTTTCACTATTCATCAGAATATGAAAGTTATCCGAAAAGTACCAAAAGATCACCCTAAGCTAATTTCGATATTACGAATCCAAAAATGAAGTTCATTTTGAAAAATAAGATTTACAGAGTTTTAAAAAGTGGTTATTACTATTCATAACGGCTAGTTTTAATAATATTTTAATAGCATATCGTTGTTTAGTGAAACTCGGTATTGCGTATTACACACGCTATCAAGGATGGTCGTGATTGCGTGTAATGCAAGGCAAGTCAAGGATGCGTGTTGTGAAAGCTCCTTTTGGTGTAGCGTACAACACAAGACTTTAAGAAAATTAAAAAGAATATTTTTTTATAAAATCTTGGGCTGTTACAATTTAAATAAATAAAAGTATATTTATGATCTAATTATTATCTTTTAAATATATAATAACACTAAAATCATTTCCATCATGGTCATAAAAAATGGAAATGTTACACAAGCATACAAAAGATCTACCATCTCCATGATTTTAAAGTAGGTCATTTTTCTTAACAATATATCATGGATGGATTAAAATGATTAATTTATGTATTAGAATGATAATTATTTTGTGGTTACCATCCTATATATTATTTAACAATAACTATTTTTTCCTTTTTCAACATACCAATGTGATTTTGGAGATATTAGTAGATTATAGTTAAAACATCCAATGTGAAATTAATTTGTTATGTAACTGAATATGGCATGATAAAAAATAATATAAAAGGAATAATAAACATGAAATATTTTCATAAGAAATTTTATAATTAAAATATATTTATTATTCAAGTAGATAAGTAATTCACATTGTGAATCATGCTTGAGGTAAGGGGTTTTTTCTCAAAATAACTTCTTTTGAGAAAAATGTCATTTCATTAACTTAATTTATTTTTAATTGTATATATAATGAACCTTAACATATTATATGTTGAATACTTACTACTTCATTATATTTTATGTTATAATTCATATACATAATATTATTTATTTATTTTTCAAAAGTTAACAAAGCGGTAAGGATTTATGATTCAATCTCATTTTATTCAGGATTTTTAATGCCTGAATTTCCATTGTTAGAAATTATCTGATCATTTTATAATAAAAACATTTATTGTTATTTCCCTATGATTATTCATGATATTTTTATGTTCTACAACCATTTTACTCCCATGGATACTAAAAATTATTATTAAAATGTTATTTACAAAAGCCGATTTCATTTTTCCTTTCAGTTGAAAATATTTTTCATCCATATCAATGATTTCTAAAAATATTTTAATTTTTTTTATATTCTAAAATGACAATCCAACATCTTTTTTACCCATGTTTTAATTTTTTTATTGAATCTTCCTATTATTTTCCACATAGTTTACTTTCAACATTTATCGAAAAGGTGAAAGGAATATTTGTTTTAATATGTATGGCATGAACATTATTTTTTTTAATGAAAATTACTTTCCTTGAAGTATCCTTTATAATATTTCAAGAAAATGTTCAAATAAAATTATTTAATAATTTTTTTGTGTTTTTTTTCTAATAAAGTTATTTTCAATTTGGAATGCTCATTTTCCCCATGAATTCTTTTCATATATTAAAAGGTATCTATATTCATGAACAAAAACACCCATGATTGTTATATAATTCTTATAAATTCTATATATATGATCCCCCTATGTATTACTAGCTTATCGTACCTTCCTTTGAAGGGTTATTACATTATTTATTAACATTTCCCAAAATACTTATTTAATAAATATATTTTTATTACTCTATGAGACAAGATTATGCAACCAATTTATTTCAATATGGAATTATAGTATTTATGAACTATGAATAAAATTATTATGTTGAACACATATTCATGAACATGAAATAAAGTTTATCGGTGGGACCATAATATTCTTTCCCTCCAATGCATTGGGTTATGTTTTGTTTCTCATGATATGTCATGTATGTGATTAAGGAGTGAACCTAATCCATTATCGGAATCTATCCATAGTGTGATGGTATCTCAACAATTTGGATTGGCATACATTTATGTCTTTTTTTATATTACTCCCACATATCCTATGATTCCATGATCCTATGATACCATTTTCTTTACCATATTCTTCCTTCAAATTACTCCTGAGACATATATTTTATGATATCATTTTATACCTTGGACACATATCCTATGTTTTCATACCACATTTATTCCCTTTTTAACATTACTATCTCACCCCTTTCTTCATGTATTCCCCATGATATCCCATGATTATTTAGGAGCTCGAACGGATTTTAGGAGATCACTAGCGAAAATTAAATAATTATTCCACATTTTATGTCTTAAGGGCCTAGTCTAACAAAGACACAAGGACTTTACAATCCTTTTTTTATAATAATTGGAAATTTATGTCAAAGAATAATGTTAAAATATGTGTAAATGTATTAGGTCAATGTAGTGGGAGTTTGTTTCAATTTTGGAGAAAATGGATTTAAAGATCAAAAATAAAAACCCAAGGAATAATTTTTTATTATTTTCAATTCTTTAATTATACGTAGATGGGAACTATAAAAGACAATACCAAAAATGTAAAGGTAATTTTATATAGAAATGGATGAATCAGAAAATAAAAAATTACATGAAAACTATAGATATGGTTAATGTATATATGTCATTAGAACTGATATGTTGATCCTACACTCAAAGTTAGTGAATACATTATTTGATTCTAAATCTATGAACTACTTTTTATCATACATTTTTAATGGAAAAATTAATAATATCCTAATACTATGGTAAATATTTCTCAATTAATACACAAAATGGGATTCTTATTGTAATGAAGATTTACCAAGTGGTCTTTATTAAGATGAATATAAATTCCATAGTATAATAAATGATTATTAAACACTGTGTTGATATAAATTTTATCCTTGGTATATATTTTATCTCAACACATACTGTAAGAATTTATTCACAATATATGGAAAGTACTATTTTTTAATGGGAACATAATACCTTGTATTCAAGGGAGATACTTTATATCCAAATTATTTTCTAGACCCGCCTCTAGTATCTCTACTTCATGAAATTAAACTATAATATTTAGGAAAAAACAATATTTGTATGGTAAATACATCCAAAATATATTGTATATAAATATTATACAAAAATAAATTGACGTAATTCCGTAGGAATTACCTATCCATCCACATAAGAGTGAGGTTGTGTTTTCAATTGAACCCATTCCTAATATAATAACAATATCTAAAACATCCTATATAATAAAATAAATGGAGTTGGAATAGTTGAAGAAAAAATAGGATTCGTTTGATAATATATTTATCTACCCTAATGTTTCACCTGGGGGATCCACTATTTTATTCATGAAAAAGAAGGATGGGTCCTAGAATTATAAATTTATTATAGGGAGATCAATTCCATTACTATAATGAATAAGTATCCTTTTTTACTTATTTATGAATTATTTGATCAAATTCAAGGATTTAAATATTTTTTAAAGAATGATCTCCGCTCTGGTTATCATCAATTAAGGGAGAATAAGGATGATATACCCATGATTGCATTTCATATGATATATGGGAATTATGAGTTTATAGTAATTCCTTTCTGATTGATTAATCTACTTTCTATTTTTATGCATATGATGTATTGAATATTCATATATTATAATGGTAACTTATTTGTGGTATTCATTAATGGTATCTTGATATACTCTAAAATAAATGAATTACTTGGGAACAATATTCTAATAATTATTGGGACTCTCAATGAAAATGAATTCTATTAGAAATTTAGCAATTTGAATTTTGGCTCCATGAGGTAACTTTTTATTTCCATATTATCCCTAATTATGGAATATCTACTGATCCTTCAATGAAAAAGGAAGATAATTAATTATATCCATTGATGAATATAACTAAAATATGTATTTTATACGGTTTAGTAAGTTACTATAAGTAGTATATTAAGAAATTTTCATTATCGACCAACCCACTAACCAAGATGACATGTAAAGGGGTTAAACACACATTTATAGGAAATGAGAATACTTTTTGAATAGATAAATATTATATTAATTAATGAAATTATATTACCTTTATCATCAATAAATGAAGTACTTGTAATATATAGTGATTCACCAAATAAAGAAATGAGTTTTTTTCATACATTGAATGATAGAGTGGTTTCTTATACAAGAATACAATTGAAGATTCAGAAATATAATTATCGAACATAATACATTAATTTAAAAACAAAAATATTTATCTTTAATATATAGATAAATATTTTTTGATGCTTTAATCAGGGCATGCCCCCATGTCCATAGATAATTGTGTGTGCTTGTTTCTTTGTTGCCCCACATTACCACCTTCTAAAGGTAGAGAACATTTACCACATTCAATGGTGATGTCTTCTCCTTGGAAAAAATTGGATGATGGGATGTTTTTTAATACATACATGGATTCCTCCTTGGAACTCCTAACTAGGACTGGGTCTCCCTCATAAAGTTAAGTCATGTTCTTGAAACTTATTCATGGTGTCATATCTTCATGGATGTCGGTTAATTACAATACATCATTTAGGACATTATGATTCTTCTCTACATGGTATAAACCATATGTCAATGGAGTATTCCTATTCTATATTGAGGGAATATGAGGACACTAGGAACATTCGTTACCTGTATTCTTCATCTTGGGATGAAATATTATAGAGGCATCTTATGTGAATAACCCAAGGAATCCCATGTCAATCATGAGGTTGAAACAATAGGGGATTATATCTTTCAAGGAATTCACATTAGGCTTCCCATTTTTATCATGAGGTATCTAAATCTAGGGGTTTATATCTTCCTAGGATTTCACCTCAATCATCACACGGTTTTCATGATGTATGAGTTTAGGATGTGTCAGTGTTCAATATTCTTTGGAGATGGATCATAATTTCTAATATATATTTATCAGGAAAATGTTTAACACAATATAGAGATAGAATTAATGTATCATGATTCACCATGGAGGCAGATCATAATGGAATGTACCAAGGAGGGAAGTTGTTACATCGTAAATATTAACCAACGAATGGATCAGAATGCCCCATGGAGGTAGATTTGAGAGGTTTTTCCCATAAATGGATGATTCCATAACATTAATTTTTATTAGAACATCTCTTGATATGGTCTAGGAAGGTAAATACCTTATAGGGAGAACCTAAGTTTACAATTGGGAAGGATTGAACCTCCAAGAGGCATCATACATACCATTTTTGGAAGACAAGGATCAAAATAGACAATGTTCGATGTCATAGTTTATGTTTATGTTACAAGACTAGTCCATAAATTTTGACATTATTTTCTATGGACACCGATGTCAAGAAAGAAGAATCAATGACTGGTTGAGTGGGTATTATTCGTGAATGAAACCATCCACAAGAGGATTTATCTTTGTTGGCGTTAGTGTGGGGATTACGCAATGAGCTTACTATAGAACCTAGAGGTTTTGTTGTCCACTCGTTGAGGGGAATTATCTCACTTAATATGTGTATTGGAGAACATCAATGTTAATTTTGATGTTTTTTTGGAAATGTGGGAGGATTCCTATGTATCCAAGTTAGATGGGAATCAAATCCCACTTAGTTCAGAACATCAGCGCTTATACCAAGTATAAGGTCCATTGAATGATGATGATCAGGGATTATACCTAAAATAGGTCCCATTTAGATATTGGGCTCACACTGATATCTTGATATCCCCTAATATCTAATACCATGTGAGTCAGTCCTGTGATGAGAATCAAGAAGAAGTAGTAGATCTAAAGATCATACTACACAATTTTTCTGCTGGTGGATAGATTCTGGAGCCTAAATGGAAGGGGAATGGGATTAAAATGTTCCAATATAATCTTTTGATATTATAACTAGGATATCCATATTTTATTATCTATATGGATATGACCCATGTAGTTTAATAAGAGAAAGAGTACTACCTCCCATACGAAAGACTGGTGGCTTAATCCATGAGGGACTCTCGGGGATCTCATTCCATGTGAGCGGTATACAAGACATCCTATTAGAGGTAAACCCATCCTAGTCATACATGAAACATCATGTGAATATCAAAAATAGAAAGAATATAATTTTACATCATTTTGTATGTATTTTGTCATGTATTTTAATGTTGTATGACTAGGACATGGGAGTATGCAGTTTTACCTCATGCATCCTACACATGGGTGGACTCACTCTTTACCCCATGGGATTACAAGACCATTACATACCTTCTCTTAGGAATGGCATAGATTTGGAAATACCATGTTACAAGTAAGGTATGATTTCTCCCCCTTGAGGTCCATGTAATCGTCCCTATTCTGAGAAGAAAGAGGGGTTATAGTACATTTACAAAGAAGAAATATGTATGGGAATTGTTGCACTAGGGGAATAGAAAAAGGGACATGGGGGACTCAGAATCTATTGGGTTAGTTTTTTAGGATTGTCTGATCTAGTGTCTCTAGCACAGGGGAACTTTAGGGATCCACAAACATTGGCTGCGTGGATGATTCTTACTTGAGAGGCGGGTTAAGGTTTCACATAAGAAGGGATTTTTAGTGCACCTGAAATAAGTTGAGAGAGGTTGGGTGAGGATTAATAAATTATTTTAGAATTTAATTTTGGACCCATTAGGAACTTTCATGCAATATTCTCAACCATGTGTATTCCATGTTGTGCATTGTTGAAAAATATTGGGATTATGCTCAGAAGAGGGATGTTTCTTCATCTTAAGAGCCTCCCTAAGGATGAGGGGTGAGCATCAATAAATATCCAAATTCATCATCAATGGGTGAACAAGATTTCATTCACAGAATTCCTTTGAGCATGTTAGGTTACATTGACACTAGGGATTAGTCTTGAAAGATGTCAACCATGACGTCTCCATTGGCGAGCAAGGTGGGTCTTTGCACACAACAACAATTTCTTGCACACATCATGTATTATTATTTTTCCACCATGGCCATCCTTTCATACATGGTTGATGAAGTATAAAATCCAATCACCTTGTGCATGTAAGTGTGTTACGGATATAATTAGTTCATGAAAATTGGCGTGGAATCATGAACACACCACCATCACTGATCATGGAATTGTCCTTTAGGGTGGGATGCATGATAGTTTTGGAAAAAATTGTCTGTTTATCAACATAGAAAAACATTGACCCCAAAAAATGAACCCCTCATAATCTAAGATAAAAGGAGAGGATAAGGTCACATTTTTAGGGAAATGTAGAAAAGAGGCATTGATTCTCATAGGGGAGAAAAAAAACATGCACTTGGGTAAAAAATATTGTTCTTCACATGAAAACGGTTCCAGTCCACATCTATAAATATAATAATGGGTCATCAATTTGGTAATTTATCTTTCCATGAGATAATATATTTCTCTCGTGCACGTAATTATTGATTTTTCATTTAAACATTATTCTTTGATCACTTATTTCATATAGGTTGAATAATTCACAAAACTGAATCTATGATTAGAGCCTGACCATATGCATATTCATGCACCAATGCATGAATAATTTCATTTTTTCTTTTGAAACTACCTTTATATGAATTCCTATATTATGAAAAAATGAACCACCTACATAATTTAGATTAGATAGAAGCTACTTCCACCGCCCAGAGAGAATAAATAAAATGAAATCATATGATTTGTTAGGATATGAGGGTTGATTCAAATAATCAGATGCTTATGGTAATACTGGCGGGAGCACAAAATAACTATTCCCAAAGAAACTACCTTAACCTATGGAACTTCATGCTGATAGATGAGGTCAAATTCTTGGGCATGGAATCCAACACATCGCGATCATGGTTGACATGAGAATATGAGATTTATCACTGTTACATGTCTACTCATGGAAACTCATTGAGGAATATTAGGTCATGGTCATCAATGAACTATATGGGTGGACCAGTATTATCACGGTGGAAGATCCAGAAGAAGAAGAATTCCAATCCCACTATGGCAAAATTTTTCATAGAAGCATATTGGATAACAACGTGGTATGACATAGAGATTGATACATGTGGTTTGGAAGTAACTTTACCATTGATTGGGTGTGTATGTACTGGGTACACACCACATTCTTAGAGTATGGGGTGGAGATGTTCCACATTGAACTGTTTGAGTTGGTGTGGATGTCATTGTTCCTCTTATACCACGAACAAGAGCTAGGTTAGGAGATCCCTAACCGATGGTCACTAGATATGAAAACCTTATATATTCATCACGGGGAAGTCAAAAATAGTTTTTGGGACATAATTTTAACTGGTTTCATTCCAATGGAAGGGTTTTAGTATGATGATCTCCTTCAATAAAAGAACACATGTGGCCATAGATAGAAGACTCTTCCCTTAGCTTGACATCATATGGATGTGTTGAAATTGATGTCAGGTCATGCTTCTTTTTCTCACAAGGACATCCTATTTAATGCATGGTTTTACATGTTTTTGAAAAATAATTTTGATATAATTATTTTGAGATATTAAAATTAATTCCCAACTATGTCACAAGGGAGTTGGTAGAGATCATATTGGTTTATCCTTGAAGAGGGGATGTTCTAGTATTTTTTTACAACATTGTGGAAGGAGGGGAGTAAAAGTTCCACTACATCACATTTCTCACTACATAAATGAGAATTTGGATTCTCTAGGTAAGAGACACATGGTTGGGCCTTCTGACGGTGGCACTAGTGATGGAGGAAATTCAAGAAGCTGATAGTAGAGTAAATTTGGGGGTACCTTTGTTAGTCAATCACTATAACTTGTTGGTCCATGTGAAAAGAAGAGGCATACTGAGGAGGGTCAGTTGGCTGTTCTATTTATTAAATGGGAGGATCATAAAACACCCCATTGGTTGTGAATTACTAATTTCCATCAACCCTCCAAATGTCGGTATGTGGCTATCCCTATTGAATATTGTAGGTGTCTAGCTAGTGATCCTTAAAGAGACTGGGGTCATGATTAAAATTGGAAACCACAAAAAATTTAACATTCATCCCTTATCGACCCTAGTTGGTTCAATAGTGAATGAAATGTAGGGATCATGTGAATAGAAGAAGTACATGCAATGATTTGGGGGTAGTGTGCTGGTGTCTAGGATTGATGACCACATCTATTGTGAGAAATTTATACTGTCTAGAATTTCTAGGATATTTGGGTGCCTTTAGTGTGTGGAGAAGGGAGTCTACATAGGTTTCTGTGAGTAGTTTCATCACAGTATAATTCATCATCTATGGTGGATATTAGTGCACATAGTTTCAAGAGATACCATTACGCTACTGCTGACTAATGTTGATGCTGGCCTATCAATGGTTTATGCTCGCAACCAAGTAAAGGCCTATCGAGAGGCAATCTTATTGAGGCACATTGAAGTGATAAAGAATGTGAGTTAAACACATATGAAACAATGTGGTCGATTGGATGATCTACATGGAGTAAACCAAAAAAGGGGCATGTCATTTTTTAGCCACGATGGGGGCGGCGCAAGCTGTCGTGGAACCCCCTCCTCCTAGAGGGAAAGTGTATTAGAAGTGACCAAGGGGGAAAATAAGTGGATTTCATTCCATAATCACAACAGATAGGTAGGATACTATGATTAATCCATGGTAAATTCTATATAAGGATACTGATTCTATCTTCATTTATCACTGGTTTTCCTAGAGGATATAGTAAATATCAACATCAATGGAGGAACTATGGATAAATCCTGTCCAAGATGGAATCAAGCTGCTAGAGGATAGGACCATCCTGATCACATCCATGGTAAGATTCCTTTAAAGTCATGTATATATAATATCAATGGATTCCTACATATTCTAGATAGGGTATTATGATCATATTTCCACCCTGGTGTAGGCGATGATTATTGAAGATCTAGGGTGGTATGAGACAAAACCCCATGTCAATTCAAGCATGGAGGAATTGACTAATGAAGATGCACAAAAATACAATAATGAAGAATCTGGGGGATCATCCACCCATCAAGGGAGCCCCCAAGAATTTAGAAAAAAGAAATCCTCAAAGAAGACTTGGCTATGTTCCTCGAGGTAATCCATAACAAACATGCCTCCATTTATCATTCCCTTTCATTATTGAGAAGCATTATTAGAAACAAGGATATTATAAGTGATTCTTGACAATGAGCATGAGGCACATACTATAGGAGGTGAAGGTTCACCAATGAGTGTGGGAGAGAATGCTATGGGGACTGTTCATGATGCCGAAGAGGCTACTGTGTTGGTCATGGAGGTTAGAGTGATAGCCTCAGAGACCTGGGTCTTCCCCATTGTCTATGGGGGTCTTCACCCAAGTATTTAGATAGATGAATCCACTGATTTGGAAAAAGAATTATCGGGGTTAATTATCATCAAATTTCCTCTCCCCAAATGTTTGAATATATCTTAAGTCACTTGACACTTATATAATCTTCACATAGACTTGTATCAACATGTTTGTATGTTTCATGCAGCTCCCACTCTATCAACAGAAGAGGATATGTCATCATACTTTGAAGTAATAACTTCACTCAATGGGGATCCATTGCTTCATCTCTATACTAATAATATGGGACTCAATCTGACAATGCTTACTCTATTTATGTTTTCCTCTATTACATAAGTTTGAAATTACATTTTTTATCAAATTTATAGGGGTGTTCATGTTTTAAATATGTTCTTGAATGGTTTTGTTCCCAATAAGAACATGATTTTGGAACATCTGTAGGACCTTACATGATATCTGCTCTGGTCCTTGTGGAGTTGGTTATTCATGATTTCCCAATCTTATTCCTAGGTGAACAGTCCTATTCAGCTGCAAGTGACACCACTATTGGGGTAAATCATGAAACAGGAAAAGGAAAAATTCTCGAGTAAGGGTGATGTGAAGATGACCAACCTCATGATCTAGATCCCATACCATTTGAGAGGAAACCAAAGGAGTAATCTTCTACCAACCTTCACGCATCTTACCTTGAATATGATAATTCACTACTTAATGTTTTGGAATATTCCAACTGTAACTTACTCGAATAAAATTTCATAATATGGAACAAGGGGAGGAATTGCATACAAAACTTCATTACTCAAATTTCTGGATTACAACTTGATCGGCTAGTTGGTGTCCCCATTCCATTGGTAGAACAATCTATCCATCAGAGGGGTTGATTTTCATGGTATCTGTGCACTAGTCCATTAATTTCTTGTTTAGTTACTGAATAATGGAATCCAACACATAGATGTTTCTAGGTGTTAATAGTATTTTGATAGCATCATGAAGATTCATTAGGTCAATCGGAAAATAAAGAATCTGTATGAAAAAATAAACAAGAATTCATCCTTTCTCAATACTCAATTAGCGGGTTTTATCCAACTATGGGCACAGTTGGAGGAGGCATAAATGGAGACAATCTGGGTAGTATCTTAAATAGAAGAGATCCATGATGATTTGGACCGATCATAGATAAAATACGATGAAATTCTTCCTGATTCTGCTGAAGAAAAAATGTATATCATGAGGTAGAATCATAGCTTAGAGTCCATGCACTTCATATTGATGGATCTTCGGCACTCAATTTCATGGTCAAAACTATATGGTGGATTTTTCTAGGACCCAAGATAGGATACAGAATGTGGATAACCCTCTCCAATACCACATTTTTTTTATTGTTTTGCAAACATTCTGTATGCATGGACACACATCTTTTCCCCAATTACATACTCTACTCTGATTATATTTGTCAAAAACCAACGAATAATCCCTATGATCATGTGACTCATGGTCGGTTTGAGAAATAGAGGGAGACCATTTTATTTCCAATTTGATTGAAAATTTTATATAACTATTGAAAAAATAGGGTATTATACTATTGAATGACCACCATGAACGTATAGGGTGAGACAGTTCATGACTAGAGAATAGGGAAATTAGAACAAACAAATTGATTTTGAAACAAACTATAGTGCATGAATGGGGTATTTCCGGAGGTGCTAAATTATACAAAAACAAAGGGGAATGAAGAGTGTGAATCGCAATTCTCAAACTCTAGAGCACGTGGTGTGGGTCATAGTGATACAAGATAATTGAAGACCATGTTTGAAACACAACAACTATTCCATTATCCTGGAATAGGGATAAACAAATGTGGGATGATCGTTGACCATGTTTGTAATGCAGAACATGTCACATAATTTCTTCCAATGTACTTTAGGATGATGGCCCAAGATTTTGTGTCATCCTTGGATCGACATAATTCAATTAGTGGGTCCCTTCAGACATAGAAGAAGATGAGGATCCAAATAAGGGGCATTATATCATGAAATTGAAGTGATGGAATGTTTGAATGGATTCCAACACTCTTGAGATTATGAAAATATGGGATAGAGAAAACTAGACTTGGTGTAATGGTCTAAAAAATTTCTAACTCAACATCCAAGGGATCATCATCTTGGATGTTGAGAGACAGCTGAAAGCGTGAACTATGTGGTAGTTAACCATCACCAGAGGAGAGTACCTCTGAGGTAAGGGCCTAAGATGCATTTTAGTTTTACATCATGAAATGAGGATGATATATGCATTATTTAACGTAATACAGTAAGGATTTTGGGAATATAGTTTTACGTAATACAATGAGGATGGTTCATTTTATAGATTTATTTCATGTGATCGCGAAGTGGTTGTGTAGTTTAAGTCCATATATCTTGGACTATAGAAAATAGTTTCAAGGTCATATTGCATAGACAATAGGGTGCATATTAGTTTATGGTCTTAATGTTTGTACCATGATTGGGACAAGGGGCTGAGGGATTTGATGAATTTCTTGCTGGGTCTGGATATGAGATGTTCTAGAATCACTGCATATCCAATAATGATTATAATCAATCCACAAGTAGTTCTAGAATACAGTGGGGTCATATTATTTACTAGGGGTAAAAAATTACAGGCGAATCGAGATGTGAATGTTCATAATTTAGGTTTGTAGGGATCATAACTATGGTAAATATTTTAATGTAATAATTTATTGACCGTAGTGAGGGTTCTCCGAATGAATATTTGTGGCATGGAACCTAATGTGAATGAGGATCAAATAATCCCAATGCCACACAACACATTTCTAGAACCGTTTTCACAAAGTTTAAGGTTATACGTTCTAGACCATAAGGGGTACATGAATGTCTAGAAAGATACTTTTGTGGAACAAAGTGTGATAACCTGGCATGTAAGTGGGTCTAAAGGACCCCCTATAATACAAATTCAAAAAAACCACATACTGGGTAAATATCATAGCATCCGGGAAGGAAATGACCTATGGTGGATTGAAAAAGGGGATATACCCAAGATAATATATCTAAGAATCACTATGTATCCCAAGAGTAATGAAACAAATTCACACATTGTTTTGAAACATGTAATGGTAGAAGACCAATGACTATGAGGGGATAACATCTTGAATGAGAGTACAACATCTTCTAATAAAAGGATTTGAGGAATCCCATATTGATAAGGGGTAAGGCTATAGTTTAACGTCATGTGATGAGGACGTTTCTACCAATTATTTGGGTATGAGGGAGTCCTGGTCCACTAATGGTTCTTGGTAATTGAATGGAATGTATACCTAAAAGGAACATCATAGGATGTTTTGGGGGGACTACACAACAAATAATCATGGTTTTGTGGTGAATCTATAGCTCACCTAGGATATTGAGAGTATAAGTGTCACTATGTATCTCATGAGGATGTGAGTCAATATAAACATATATTTGTAAGTAAATACACATAGTTTAAGGTCATATTTCTTGGACAATGGGAATTTTGGAATTCTGGGATGTTCAAACAGTGATGGAGTTGAAACATGATGTGAGTGAGCCAAGGGGGCTCTACACCACCAAAAGAAATCATTATGTTAGGTGTTCATTGTTTATGTTCATAAGGTATTTTCCATGGAAAATATTTTACATTCATGTTTCTTGGAATAGGGGTAATTAGATTAAGGACATGATGTATGGACTCTAAAATGTGTTATCTATAAGAATTATTATGTGAAATGAACGCAGTAAAAGCCAACACAAATGAGAAAAAGGAGTATCATTTACAATTCAATTATTAAGAAGAAAAAATCACATAGTTTAAGGTCATATTGCTTCGACCATGGATAGAGGTCCAAATGGTTGATGAATTTTTGGATGGCCTGGAGATGAGAATTTCGAGAATCACTATGTAAACAATCAGTTTGGGAATCAAGCCACTTGTGGTTTTAAAACACATCATGGAATAAGCCATACATTGGTATGAGAAATCCCCACTAGTGAGGAAATCCAAGGAATCCTACAGATATCGTAGGGAATCCCATGTTTGAGGCACAAGGTGAATTTTTTTGATAATCCATTACTTATGATATGAGTCATCCTAAACTGAAAATGAGGTAAAAATCATTTCTCATTAAGGGGAATCCTAATTTTTAATTGGGTAGAATCATAGTTTAATGTTGCGTGTTAAGGATTCCTTGGTTCATAGTTTAAAGTCATAAAACTCGGTATATATGGGACAAATATATTTTAAGGTCATAATTCATGGACCTATATTAGAGAAAATTTATTTTTGTGTTTCATGGACCAAAGGATGGATATGAGTTTAAGTTCATAAATCCTGAAAAAATGAGGCTCTTAGTTTAATGTAGTATTGTTCTGACCAACGAGGTGTGATTCTCAAATTGATATGTTTCATGAACTATCATGAAAATACAATTTTGAATGATGTCTAAGGAGGTCTATCTCCATAGGACACACTCTTGATAGAATTTCACATACAATTTAATGTTGGGATGCTTAGAATATGTTCCACCCATTGAATGTCATATAGTTTCAACCACTGTGGATCATTTTTCATGGTCATAGTGTTTGGGCCACTAGGGATCTTAGTTTATTGTCAAAGTGTTTAGACCACTGGGGGAGTATATGTACTTTAAAGGATATATTTGGTTTCATGACTAAACTATCATAAATTAGGACCTATGGGGCCAAGACCATGGAACACATTCACATGGAGGCTTATACACACCTTAATGTTGTGATTCTAGGATATTGACTCTCAGTTTAATTTCATGGATTTTGGACCAGTTTAAGGTCAAAGATTTTTAACCATTGGGTTCTCAAATCGATATATTCAACATGAAAATGTAACAAACCTAATGTGAATGAGGGTAAAGATGGATTATTTCCCCAGCACATATTATTGAAAATACTTTCACATAGTTTATATTCATGAATATTGAACCATATTATATTATATTGTAGTTATAGAGTTTGAACAATATTCCCAATTTAATGTCGTAAGTTTGGGATTTGGAATCCTAGTTTAACATAATAGAGTTTGGACCTTTGGGTCTCTAGATGTATATTTGTAGAAATTTTGAGAAACAAACCCAACATGAATGATGACAGAGGCAGCCCATCACCAAACCAAACATTCCTAAGAAGATGTTAACATAGTTTATAAATATGGTGATTGGAATATAGGCTCTTAGTATAAGGTCATAGAGTTTGGACCACACACAAATCATAATGTAATTTTCGTGGGACGTAGATTCCTAGTATATGGTCATATAGTATAGACCATTGATGTCTCAAATGGATATACGAATAATGATAGAGTAAGAAATGTGACGTGAATTTTGGAAAAGGTGGCATCATTCCACACCATATATTTTTGAAAATAAATTCATATAGTTTATAATCTTGATGATTGAATTGTACACTTTATGTGATGTAATTCCTATAAAACATAGATTTTTTGGGAGGTGTGACATGTTCTCCATCCATGGTGATGAAAGCATTTGCTCTATTAGAATAGATCGTATGAATGATGTATGGTCTATCCAATGTGGGATATAGCTTTCGTGTCTTCATTATAGGTTTCATTAATGTTCCGAAATCTAGTATTGTGTCACCCTAGAGGATTTAGTAGTGGAAAAACTTATTATTGGATGATCTTTTGATATTTTTATGGTTCCTCTCTAGATTGTGAAAAGCTAAGATCATATTCTCTTCATGGTATTATTTCTCTAAGAGAATGAATTTTTCCATTATATGATCCATCTTCTAGTTATAGAAAACTATTTGGTGGAAGGAAAAAACCCTCTATGGTTTGGACGACTTCTTTCTTTCCCACCCGTGAGTATGGAGTCACATGGGTGGAAGTTTTATTCATTAATCAATAGGCCTTGAGGTCTTTGAGAAACTTCAATGGCCAAATCGCTTTGTTATGGACCACCATCATCTGTATCATGTTACAGTGAGTATTAATAAATTCCTTGATATGTACGTTTGTTTGCGCATGGTAGTGAGATGTATGGTTTGACCTAATGTTTTAATTGATGTACAATCTCTTCAACTTAGCAGTGCAGAATTTGGTTCTGTTGTCTGTGAGTATACCATGAGTAACTCTGAATCGATGAATGATGTGGGAACTCATAGACTCAACCACACATCAGGCCATTACATCCTTGAAAGGAATCACTTCTTCCCACTGGGGAAATAAATATGTATAATCTAGAATGAACCTATACGAGAAAATAGTTTCTTAAAGATATGGACCTAAAACATCGAGTCCCCATACTGAAAAAATAAAATAACACTTGGTGGAATTGAGGGGCTCAAACTATTGATACACAAAGTTGACATGGATTTTACATGAATGAAATATCATGGAAAACATGATGTAGTCATTTAACATGGTGGGATAAAAGTAACCCAACATTAGAATCTAGTGGGAGAGCTTCAAACATTCTTGATGATCACCACAGTACCTGTCATTAACATCCTTTATAACATGGGGAAATTTATCTCCTTGTATACAACAATGGAAAATTCCATCCAACCCATATTCGTACACTGACTTCTCAAAGTTCATATGAATTTATAAGATAAAATGTGTTGTACGCCAATATATTAAATCATGTTCATCTCATTCTACATTGAGGAGGCCACATTGAAGGTTATCAATGAACGGAGTATTACAATTAGAGGTTTCTCCCACTGTGGTGGAACACAAGGGTCTTGATGTTGAAATAATGATAGCCAATTGGTTTACCTACTCAATGTCATCATCACCTATAGTGATGAGAGTGATTACTGTATAATTCACCACATGATTAAAAAAACATCTTTGTTAGGATCTATAAGTGGAGTGGCTAAACATTCTTGGTAATCAACTCAACAATTCTATGATCTAGGGACCAAAGACACGTCTAAAGAAGGCATGAACATGGACATATGTTGGAGATTTTTATCCAATTGGGGAACGATCTATGTCTTTATAATAATTTAATCACCATTAATATGTTTGATGTCTAGTTAGGAGTCTCCCTTCACATGTAAGTGTGGGAAATAAATCTTGAGAGCCAGATTGAGACTAGTAATTAGATCCTGATACTCTGACTCATTACTCTTGTAACCATTTAAAATAAGGAATGACTATGGAATGATATCTAATATATGGGTGATGAGGAAGATATCAATTCCTAGTTTTTTTATCTTTAGATCATTAAAATATCTATGAGTTGGGATTTGGGAAGAACCACCAAAATGCAACTTCCCACATGGCATGTCCTGATCAACTAAGAGGATGGAACCATCTTGGAATTCAACATCTAGGGGTAATCATTCATGGTTTGTATGAGTAGAAAGGATTTCATCCAATGTATGAACCTTGAAGGATTTCTATATAATGAACCAAATGTAAATCTTCTAGATAATTACTACTTATCACACCAAGTGTCCTATCAAAATTAGGAAATTCAACATATATTTAAGAGGCTTCATACAAGAAACCAATTGTATATCATGATGCTACAAATAATGGCTCAACGTTTTCACTAAAAAATCTATCATGATGCATCTCTACTTGATATGGGATTATTTGTACTATGTGTCATAGACTATGTGACTGAGATAATATATGTTTTTCTATCTACCCTCGTTATATTTATGGGTGAGAAGGGAGCCAAGGGACCTTTTTAGTGTGGTCACATAGATGAGAAGAGGCTTCCCAATGATGGGTGTAATCTAAACAAAAGGATGTAGTAGATACTGGTTTATTTACTCAAATGGCATAAGGAATTCATCATCCCACTATTAAATGGTGCATTTCCTCGCGAGCCTTGAAATGGGCGTACACTTTTTAGTGAGATTTGTGATGAACTAACATATATCAGATATGTTAACATGAAGGCCACATAGAGACTAGAGGTTTCACAATTGAATAATATGGATTATGGATTTGATCTTCTATGGGTCAATCTGAATTCCTCTATATCAAAAGACAATTCTGAGAAAATTCCCAAAGGTTACCCCAAATTCACACTTCAAGGGGTTCATCTTAAAATTCCAGGAGCATAGAAAGCTGACCACTTTTTCAAGATCTATGAGATGATCCTAAATCTAGTGTGATTTGTACACTAATTATACCATTTAGGATTCCACTATTGTATAGAGGATCCATTTGATGATTTGTTTCACTGTGCACCATTATGTGGATATTACCTTCTTTAGGATGAAAGAATCACCTTATAGAAAAAGTTCCCTTGAATAACCCTAAAGGCGGTAGAATATTCTTCATTGGGGGCATCTGGATTTGATTTTATCTTAAATTTCCATCCATGAAGGAGAGAGCATGGACCTGGATGTAGTATCGATCAGAAAAACTATCACTGGAAGGGGAAAATCATCATTCGGACAATATAGGTTGACTTATCTGAATTGATGAAGACTCTATTCTTCATGTTCTTCTTTTTTAATGGTATGATGTTTGATAGGCATTTGGCATACTAAAATTCCATGATAAAGATGTATATAAAAATATTATCAATCTCGGCCTTGACCATGGATCCATGAGGGGGTGCATATTTTGGGGAGGCTGTTAGAATCATTTATGACTCACTAGAAGACCATGATAACAGATAATGACTTGAGGGTATATTAATTGAATCACATTATAATTATAGGAAAATACAACATGATTCATCTTTAGGAAATCCATGTACAGTTTTTGCTCTTCTAGAGTTTTGGTTTCACCGATCATCTTTAGCCTCGGATCTTACATGGTGACAAGGTTCACCTAAACCAACTCATAAATAGTTGAAAATATACCCTAATCAAATGTTAGAGGATCATCATCCAAATCATATTCACCACACTAGGTAGGATAATTAATGGGATTAAGTCTATCTACACTAGCTGATTTCAATTGAGCATTTATGTCTTATTGGTTGGATACAAAATCATAACGTGGGGATCCATTATCAACCAAAACCATGGAGATAAAGGTTTTTGAGATGATTCCATCAGTCTATAGACCATGGGATCCATGGTTGATGTTAATGCAATGATTCTAGGTCCGTTTTGTGAGATTTATCCCTGATCAGTAGAATAGAAGGTACTATCAGAAAATGGTTGCCAAGGAGAAACATATCAATACATCATAGAAGTAGGAACTTTTGGAATCACATAATCCTATCACGTGTTGTAGTAAGTGGCAATATTTCTATTTTGAATCCATCTGAGAATACTTCACCCCTTTATTATGGGAAATAATAATCATCCCATGTCTATGGTTGTGTCCTCTAAAAAATTAATCAATAGAATGAAATAATCATCCATGTATACCCATGGACTGGCTGAGACGGTTGTGTTCTCAACCTCATTGGTCTAAACCTACTTCTCTTAACTCTTATAATGAAATGAATCTAGCTAGTGTGATTCACAAGAGTATAATGGAGAAACACCACCTTGAGGAAACCCTACACTACCATTTATGGAGTACTTGAGGCACTGGTGGTACGAAGATATGAATGATAATTGAAAATGAATCTAGGGTCTACCCACTAGTATTTTTTATGTAGTATCTTATGAGACTACCATGAATTCACCACATTAAATAAACACTCTGAATTGGGTCTTAAACCAAATCATGCCACATGACCTCTTCTCGATCCTTTAAAAACACTATATTTTTACATTATACGGAGTCACATATTCATTAGTCAGCACCAACATGTAGTATGTCCAGTTTGGGATAATGTTAATCCGGGAACCTGTGTCAACCAGGAAGTGGTGGATTTTCATGCCACTGAACTGGCCTATGATGTATAGTGTAATAATTTTCCCCTACACAAGTTAACCCTCATCTTCTTTATAGAACATGATTTCATCTTGGAATTCATATTAATTGACCACCTTGGAATAATATGACTTGGCGTCTACTATCTTCACTTCAAACCAGAGGGGGTTTGAAAGGCATATTTATGGGCCTTATACATTTTTTCTAATAGGTAATTACCCTCAAGTGTTGATAACCCTGTAGTTATGATGTCTAGGTGCTTTAGAAAATCGTACATTCATGGAAGATGATAATTTTTGCACATAGGATGCCTCTTTATAGAGGTAGGTATGATAGGAACTACTGGCTATACCACTGGGTTCTGGATGGGGTTGATAACATTCTACTACTCACCATCCAAATTAACAAAAAAACTACTCATTGACTATCGGCAGGCCGATACGTGACTTTATCAATATTTGGTTGATCATGATATATTCATTATTGTTCTACCTATTCAGTTAACAAGGTCGAATATGGTGACATATTTGACAATGTGGGTTGGGAAGACTACACCTTGTGATATCTACACAACACATGTTTCCTGGTCTCACTAGCATTTAAAAAATTGTTTGAGGTACTGGAGAGAACATTGTATTAGCTTGCAAATCTTCGATTGTTCCATAGATGATTTCGATCAGAGGCATCCAGATTATTTTTAGGGAAGTCCTCATCATTGGGCAGTGTGAATTGGTCTACCAACTCAACGATGTTCACATATTCATATCTACTCGTCATTAGAGGGTTATTCCAATGTTGAGAATATTCTAGGGTTGATTCCCAATTATGAAGGCACAAAATCACTATGGTTACATGATGGATTTAGCACTGGTTGGGAACATTTGTATCCCTTTCTCCATTAGGGATTTATTTTATGATACATAAAGGGTTGCTATGTAGATGAATATGTAATGGTCGGAGAGGGTGTGGTGACTACAAGTGGTTTTGGCCTATCTAAATGGGAACAAATGATACCATAGTCATGAAAAACTAATTTTTGAGATAAACAGTCATCATATTTATGGGTCCCATAGATGGAAACCTACTTCCATTCACCTAAACTATCATTGTTGCTATTGAGATCGAGGAATTTATATTCAACATGGTCCATGAAATTTCCCAACTTGACTGAACCATTATCTACTTGGTATTGGTAGAAATCCTTTAATATATAGCATTTTTTGATGGTATGTCCAAGGATCTTATCGTAAAGGAAATGGTTAGGGGTATTAATATGCTTAGAATTTTGGGCATTCTTTCACTCTAGAACCATAAAAATTCCCTACTATAGCGAACTGAGAAAATAAATAGGGAATTGATCATCCATGAATGAATAGGTCCAGTTTCTTCTGGCTGGGAGGGGAACTCTGAGAGCCTTACCCTAATGAGGGGCCAAATCCATAAGTGGGGTTGGAGAAAAAATATGACATCTTGATGGATTCATAGGGAGAGTCAGAACCTAGTGCTTCTACACTTGGAAAATCTATTCCAAGTAGTTTGATACCACATGTGGCTCTTTCTACTAGGTTTTAGAAACTCACTAAGTCTGTTTAGGCAGAGCATCGAAAAAATCTTATATCTCGGAGGCATCTACCTATACAACCACAAAAATTTATACAATGTAAAACATTCTTTGGGGAGATAAAAGTGTCTACATGTGTTATTTCATAGCCTTCTAAAAAGCATCATCCAGATAATATGCCTTGTCAAAAAATACTAGAACTCACCTAGGAAATTTTGAGTGATAATTGTAAGAACCATACTAATATTGACATTCCCCATAGACATCATCAACAAATGGTCTTGAGACAGTATGTGAGGCATTTTCACTAGGCCAACATGTACGTTATATTCTCATTGACCAATTTATATAATGAGAAGAGGTCGTCACTACTTGTCTTATGGGTGTTGGAGCTGCACTAGTAATGAAATTGTCTCTTGAGGTTTTCATCTCCAGTAATAGTCCTAAAATGTAGCTGGCTATACAAGACAAACACATCCCCTTCCCATGACTGGAAAAAGCACAAGATCTTGGAAACCTCTTTTTGATTTGTGGTTACCAACATATCTCATAACATCTAGATGAATTGGGAAAAATGATTTATTGGTTTTCCCATCCCATTGATCATGGAAAATTGATGGTTCTCAAGTAAGGGTGTGCTCATATGTCATCCACCCATTTATGGTATGGATTTCCATAAGGTGGTATCACCACATGTCGTGTCTCTTGGGCTTCTTGGTGAGTAGTGATAGTGGATATAAAATTGTCTCTATGGGGTTCCCAGTCATGATGTGGATCTAGGGAAACAAATTCATTGACATGATAATCAACTTAGAAGGTGGGTTCAATGGAATGGGTTGTGGAATGACTTTGATCTTGATGGGAAACTTTACACTACTAGAGTGGATTTGGTGACACATATCTCGACTAATTTGAATATGACCCAACATATAATCTATCCAGATGTGTGTGATTAATGAGTTCAGTTAGGGGAAACTACCCATGGATGAATTGCAGCTACCCTGTTGGAGGAGAAATGGGGTCCAATCAATGAGGGTCATAAACTAGGTGTCACTCAATAAGTATCTCATAGTTGATCCTATTTTTCTCCATGACCTAATGAAGAATGGATGAAACTATTAAATAAGCCTCTACCATCAGAAAAATATTAGATGGATCAGATAGGTCTATATGACCTTTATCATTGTTGACATTTTGACTAATAGTCAATAATGTAGATGGTTCCCCAAGGATGAGTTCTGGTCATTATTGGTGGGTATGAACACATGCGTGAATTTCCCACTGATATTGTGCTACCCCAAGGGAGGGTTCTCATTTCCAGTCCCAACATTTTCATCCCAATCCTTGTAAAATTTGATAACAACCATGTTCAATCTCATAAAACTCATAGTAAAATTATCATCATCGATGTTTAGTTGATGTTGTTGCAGGATATGGATGAATTATATAGAAGAATATTGTGCCCAACTCCTAATATTCTCATGTGGAGATTAATCCTCCATGACCTTGTGGAGAACTGTTTGCCTATTGATGAAATGTGTTTGGAGATTTAGGTAATTTATAGGAGATCTAGGGTATTGAAATGATGGTAATGTGACATAAACAACCATTTTTACTTACTAATCAATGTTGTCGAAGTGCTCCTGGATTCCATGTAAAACCAACTGATGGTCATAGTGGTGGTGTACTGCACCCAGATAGTATGGTGTCACCACGTGTCATTGAGCTCAATGATGGATTCTTGGAGGTAAAATTTGGATGTTTAATTCGACCAAAACATGATAGACAACTAACCAGTAGCCAGAGTCTCTCACATTATTTATATCCCATAGGTAGATCCTTTACCTTGATTGGCCGAATAATTGATTGTTGTTAGAATAGAAATGGGTGGTTGTACTAATAAATATTGGTTTTATAGCTGGTTAGTCGATAAAATATCCAATGCACGAGGCATATATTCCCTGCACACTGGGTTATCTCTTGAGGGTGGTACCAATTGTATCATCCTATCCTTATAGATCTTGGTATTCATCACCACCTAATGTGTAAGGAAACAAATGCTCATTGTGGGGTCTTAAGGTTTCTCGCCATTTAAAAGAGTCATCCGTGACTTGAACTACCCTCTATTATCATGGGGTAGTGGTACATAGGGATACTAGAGATGACAGGGTTAGATACACCATGAGTTCCTATAATAGAGGCTAAAATTCCTCCTCTGAAAAGTACATGTGGAGGGATTTAGTTATTTTGTGGAACTCACATTATGGTATAGAAAACATCACCTAGAAGGATCCTACCCCAGACTCTAATAGCTCAGGTGGATATTTCTGTATAAATTTATCTATGTCCATGGAATCTTATAGATCGATGAGGTGGAAAATTACTTACTGCTTCCTGAGGTTCTTATAGCTCTAGAGAATGTTCTCCCTTCTCTCTAGGATGATTCACCATGGTAGGGTACCTAATGGCCACATGGAGTACCTTTATCATGGTGGTTGGTAATGTGGGGAGGGCCTCCTATTTGGTTAGTTAAGATACAATAAGAACCTTTGTATTAGATTTCACCATAACAGGGAAGACCATTGCATTGACTAGAGACAGGGGTGGGGAAGACAACCACTGTGGTTGTCAAAATGGTGGGGAGGACCTTCCTAATGGTTAGTGGGAACATGGGGAGGGCCTCTATGTTGATATTCATTATAGGAAGGACCATCTTGCTAATCATCGATGAAGTTGGGAGGACCTATGCATTTGTTGGTGCTAGATTGGGGAGGACCTTCTCCTGAGTTGAGAATGGCATGAGGAGGACCATCATGATGGTTGAAATTAAAACTATGTGAATCTTCATGTTAAGGAGATGGAATATTGAGAAATCCTCCATACCATTTTCGGAAATCATGGGGGCGTCCTCTTCTTGGTTTGATGGGAACATGTTGATGACCTATATCTTTACTACTAGAGGAGTGGAGATAACCTCTACTCTATTTGAATGTGACATGTAGAGTATCTTCATGTTGTCTAGTGGATATATTAGGGGGAGTTCAACTATGTATGTTTTGGATGAAGTAGGGATGACCTTCTATATAAAGAGTGTTGAGTGTAAAAGACATCTTCATGAGCTTGGAATGACATTAGGAGAAACTCTGATATCTTTGTAAGAGTAGGTAGGACCTCTTCTTTTGTTAGTGATGGTGTATGGAAGACCACGTCATTTAAACTCGTCATCCAAGGTTGGCCCATAATAGCTACCAATGGTGATGGCTATTGATAGAGTGAAAACTTATTTCATATGGGGGTGTTGATGTCTCGATACCAATTTTGAAAATATGGATTAAAAATATCATTTTTTATGGATATGAAGGAATTATATAGTTGTGGTATGGTAAAATAGTCTCATAGAAGACAATTCCCATTGTTAGTAATTATCTTGAAATTGAACCTGATGTTAGGGTTGGGTTGTCTGGTATAGGGTTAACAGAGAAGGGGTGAAGTCCACCCACTCTTCAGCATGAGTGACATGTCATTTCTTGCACTGACCATTCTTATTGGGAGCCATCTATGGAACCTCCTAAGATGTAGCTGTGACCAGGGCGACATAGGAATCCTAAAAATCCTTATCGATGGGGAATGAGCTATAGGGTTTCATCATGTAGAGTGTCCCAAAGTGATTTTCTATTGGAATGGGGTGTTTGTTCACCCTACATAGTCTGTGGGGCGATGGTGTCAGTGAGGAATTGAAGCCTCCATGTCATGGTAGGCCATATCCTTTATGGGAATGACCCACTCCTTCCTATATCGACGTATGTGTTTTTCAATCATGCTCTACTAGTTGATATCTGAGGATGATATGGTTCATGGGTTCCTAGTAGCTAATAACGTAAATGAGGTCATAGAGAAGGTGGTTTCTTGTGAGAATGCACCATTAACATTTTTCCTTCCCTTACACCAGTAAGAGTTGGGTAGTTCATTTCCTATTGCTGAGGGCTTGTAATGATAGTGGATTCAATCGTTAGTACATATGTAAATAATGTGGCATCCAATGCCCCTATATCATATGATCTTCCAAGGATGGAGAGATATAAACATTTAAAATGTCACAGATTGAGGATTCTGAACTACTAACTACAACAATTTCTGGTGTGTTCTATTCTAGGTCGACCGTTTATATGGTGGGGCATGGTTCTGGATGATTTAATCTGGTGACATGCTAATATGATAATGCCTCAAACTCTAATAGTCCCCATATTTAGAATACGAGTTCATGTTGGGTTCGCCATTTAAATTTCAGACAGTTTCTCTAGGGATCTCCCCCCACTTCTATACATGGTTTCATACTCTAGTGGCTTTATTTCCATGAATTCCCACTTTTCAAAGGCATGCGACTTTCAACACATTAATTAGAGATGTCTTCTCATTGATCCAAAATGGGCTGATGGGATGTTAGTTAATCCTTCTAATGATTCCTCCTTATAACTCATCAACTATTCCATGTCACCCTCATAGAGTTAATTCATGTTAGTGGAACTCATTCCCGGTTCCATATCTTTTTAGATGATGACTAATTACACTACTTCTATCTGGACATTCTTATTTGTCTCGATATGGTAGAAAATTTTAGTTAAGATATTAGTCATGTTGGGATTTTCCATAATGTATAGACATTACGAACATCGGTCAGATGTATTATTCCTCTTGGGAGGGAATGTCATGGAGTAATTATTGGTGTAGAAACCAAGGCATCCCATTTTTATCACAAGGTAGCAACACCTAGGGTGTACATCATCCGAAGGCTTTCAAATTTGGAATATCATAATTTCCATGACGTAACTAACACCATGGGTGTATATGTAATGGAACAAACCTCTCCAGTCCATTACATTGTGAAAATATGGTGTTTGAGGTGTTCTGGGAGGTCAAAGTGACTCATTTATAACACTTTCCCAAATTTCCAGTTATCTGAGTAGTGCTTCCAGTTCAGTGAACAATGTCATCAGTGAGATATTTGTGAACAATGTCAGTGTTGAATTTTTTTTAATAGTTTAATCTGCAAGACATTTTTTAAAAGTTTCTTCAATGAGAAATGTCTCAGTAGTGTCATCTATGAGAAATTTGGTAATGGTCTCACCAGTGAGACATTTCTGAACAGTGTCGTCTGGGAGAAATTTGTCAATAGTGTCGTCCACGAGACATTTGTGAACAATTTCGTTAGTGAGAAATTTGTGAATAGTTTAATCGGTGAGAAATTTTTGAATAGTGTCATTGGTGAGAAATTTATGAAGTGTTTCATCAAGGAGACAGTTATGAAAAGTGTCATCAGTGAGATATTTATGAATAGTGTTGTTAGTGAGATGTTTTCAAAGAGTGTCTTTAGCGAGACATTTATGAACAAAGTCATCGGCGAGACAATTTTTAATTGTGTCTTGAGTGAGACATTTGGGAATAGATTCATCAGCGAGTAATTTTTTAACATACCATCAGTTATACATTTGTGAATTGTGTAATTCTTGAGACATTTTTGAATTGTGTTGTCAATGAGACATTTGTGAATAGTTTTTTCAGTGGGACATTTGTGAACAGTGTCTTATGTGAGACATCTATGAATAGTTTCATCCAAGAGACGTTTTTGAACAGTTTCATTAGTGAGATATTTGTGAACATTTTGGTCAGTGAGGCATTTTTAAATTGTTTCTTCAATGAGACATTTATGAACAATTTCATCAGTGAGACATTTGTGAATAGTGTTTCCATCTTCCTACAATTTATCCCCTTTGATGTATTCTTTGATATTAAACACATTCAAAGTCTTTTTGAAGGTATTTAAGGCTGATTCAGTGCCCATAAATCCTATCATAATATTCCCAAATGTCCGGGTTCCATTACTCAGTCAAACCACATAGTCTTAACTATATCCTCTTTTAATGGAAAATCTAAACCATATATAAATTCCTACTCCATTTAGATTTTCAAATAGGCAAAGATACATTACACATTGTTCTTTATTATCCTTTATCTTGGTGTGAAGCACCCCAATCATTTTTTCATAAGGAGGTGTGTGATTGGGCTATCCTTTGATTGTTTCCCCTAAGTGTTTTTCCGGCTGCATGTGCACCCCCTGTATTGGTGCAACCAGGAAGTGTCAATCCATCTTCAATATAAGTTATGTTTTATCTCTATTGTCCTAGTTTTATCAATCTAGTTCCTCTCATTATCCTTTCCATGATATGACAAGTGATATCCATGTTCATAATGGACCTTTCTTGAGTTCTGGTTGATGTGGTTTTTCCTCAACGTCCTCGGGTGGATGCATTCATTGTGGGAGAGGTGATTGTGATCCATTCTGTTGGCCCATTAAAGTGAAAGAACATCAAAAAATATTTAATGCTGGGGATTCATGGATTCTCTATCATTTTAGGTGTAGTCATTGAGTTATCATGTTTTATCAAATAGATCACAATGTATTTGGCATAATAAATACTTGAACTATATTAAATAATTTTTAACAAATACTTAACATTGTTATTGCCTCTTGATTTTCTAGATCATGTGATATATATGATTTTCTTATTTATCATTTCATTACTGATAGAAATTTGTAAAGAACATAATGTTGGGATTAATTATAAATTAACTAAATATTGATAAAGAGGAATGTTTAATTAATTTGGTAGTTTTTGTGGTGCTTGGTGATAATAAAATTGATGTAGTTATGCATGATTAATTGTATCAGTTAATTCAATATTGAATAAAGGACTGGTTGTGCGATAAATATAATTCCTTAAAGGGTTCTATTTTACCCTATTTCTTTTAAATTCCAAGTTCCTTAAGCTTTGGAGATATTATTTCTTATTGTGTGTAAATGTTGAATGCCGTATTTAGGGCCAATAGCCCAGTTTCTATGATCATTGTTTCCTACTACATGTGTTGTGGTGTGATTCTAGGATGGCTGGGCCTGGAGGGATATCATGGTATGTGGTGGAAGGTAGGCCTGATGGTTGTGGTATAATATTATTACTAATATGTGAGATGCATCATTTTATGAATGCGGGTGTCAGGGAGGACACAAAGGTTATTTGAACAGGGTGAAACTGGCCTTACCTATCAATATTAAAGTGGTTGTTGATAAATATAATTTTCTTTATCTACATTAATTTCCCCACTTCTTGTGGTAGATGGTATTTCATACCCTCATTCAAAAGGAGACGAATATGTGTGGGTTATGCCACGTGATTTCCATGTTTATCTTCTTAAGGATGGATGGGCATGTGCTCCAACTATATGTGGAAAAGACTCTACTGGTAGTTTATCTAGTCACCATGTTGAGTCCCATGTGTTTGTATTCTTAGAATGATTTTCCAAAATACATATAATTATTGAAATGTGATAATTCTATTAATAAATTGTATAATTAATGATGTTTAACCCATGTGGTTTGAGCTTTCTAGGATGCAATATGGAGGTCATATTTCTGAGAAGCTATGAAATTTGTATGATTATGCATGTAAGGAATAGATCATGGTTGGAATGCTAATGAAATGTAATGTGGAAATGAAAAAAATTAATTAACTTCTAATCAATTATTTAACATAAAGTGAAACTGATATAAAGGGATAATGTAATTTAATGTATCTGTTTAAATGGTTGTGTGCTTATAGGAAAAAATAGTCTTAGTAGTGGCAGCCAGGAGTTCAAGAGACATTAGCTAAAATGAAGTCCAAGACTAGGATTTTATAATAGAGTGGTTGTGATCTATATTAAATTCTCTACTTTTTGTGTTTATATATGATACTCTACCCAATCGGTTATGGTAAGTGATACCCTAGTAATTTTTAGCTCTAGGGGGTTCTTTCCCTAAAAACCTGATGGGAGGATGGATGGTGGGATACCCCCTTTGTCCCACACTCTTCTATTGGAAGTAACTTGTGCTAGTAGGCAATGAAGTATGTTTTACCCATATATGTGCATAGAGGGAAATAATGGCTTATAGTTATTCACACACTTATATTCTAGATATAGTGTCATATAGACACTATAGGTGTAACATTTATAGGTTTTGATGGATTGAGGATCCATACTCAGTGTATGGGTTATAAGGATTGAGGTATAATACCTGTTGTATGATACATGTTATGAAAGATGTGGTGGCTCCCAGAAACTACCTAGTGACTTTTGGTTATGTGGGTGTAGTGGTGGTTCGTTGCACGAGGTGAAAGGTTTTGTTCATTTCCCAAGAGTATTTGGGCAAGACTTTTGCAGGGAGATGCTCAGGATGTGCAACATGGGGTCAAAGAAGAAAACCAGTGGGGAAGTTATAGTAGGCTACCCTTGAAATTATTTTTTATATTATATACTCTTATATGGAATACATCGTGAGAGTAGCCAAAATGAGCTTGGGATCATAGTATTCCTATTTAGGTGAGGAGATAGTTTCACTTGTTGTTCACTATGATTTTCTAGAATTTCGTTAATTTTACATGAGAGGCTCCAGGGAGGATCCTATTGACTATATTATTATATTCACCTTATGTGTATATAAACTATTTTCAGGTCACTTGGAGAAGGTTGGAGATTAGACTGGTTAATACCATCTTAGGTTTTTAGGAGATTTTTTGCCTTTGTGGTCATTGTTGTTTTACTTTCTTTTGGTAAGTATAGTTTTCCAATTATGTTGTAGTATTTCTTATATGAAATTAAGTATGTATACTTGGGATTTATTTTATATTGTAGTCTGATCTAGAGTTGGTTGGTGTGTATCTTATCTCTAACATTCGCATATGTTCTCTTAGAGGGTAATGCCTTCCATTTGTGTGTTTATTGTACCCGCAGTTCCAGTCTCCAACCCAGGACCTATTTGACGTGGGACTCGGATTTCATTATCTCTCTTCTCACATTGCCGACCCAAGAGGGGTACACTTTTCAGGGAGGGGGTCATGAAATTGTTGTATTTAAGATATAGTTGAGTGATAGGATGGATTTTGGAGTTAGGCACATGTGAGGATTCATGAGACGATAAGAAAATTTCATCAGCTATGTTTAGAAGGCACTATAAACATGTTAGACTGGCTGAGACATAGGTATTTAATGCCCCCTACGATTTGATGTGTAACAACCCGAGATTTTATAAGATACATTATTTTTAATTTCATTCATATCTTCTGTTGTATGATACACCAAGATTATCTTGCGCTATACGCAACACCGTATTAGCTTGCAGTATACACAACACTAATCTTGGATCGTGTTATACACAATTTCAAGTTTGTTTGATATTAGTTATTCTATGAAACATTGAGTGTATATATATATATATATATTAAATTTATAAATTAAATATGGTTGTATTTTGTTATACGCAACAACAAAGGAGTCTTTCACTATACGCAACCCTGACTTGGCTTTCATTACACGCAATCGTGACCTTTTTTCGATAGCGTGTGTTGTACGCAATACCGGGTTTCACAAAACAACGATATATGGTTATAATATTATTATAAACTGGCCGTTATGAATAGTATTAACTACATTTTGAATTTTATAACATTATTATTCATCTTAAACATTTTCTAGAACAAGGTATGAGAACAAAATAAATATTTCGGGTAAAATAAGTATTTTTCAAAAAATGCAGTTTTGCAACCTTTTGATGGCGCACCCACTTTAAATCTAGTTTTTGACATGTTAATAAGTTCAATTTTACAAAATACAATTATTCTTTGGAATAATTATATAAAATTTAACCTTGGATAAAATTTTCATGTTATTCTGATAAATTTCAGATTTTAATGAATAGTAAAAACACGCTATATTTTTATTAAAATCAACTTTTTTCATCATAAAAAACATATGTGGTTAAATTATAATATTTAATGGTCTTAAAGTATAAATATAATATATTTTTAAAATTTAATATAATTTATGTCATTAGCATTGATTTTACCTTGAATTTGTAGGTTAAATCAATTCAATCTTTTGTAATGTTTTAAACAAAAACCCGTTTTCTTTCGACAACGGGATTAATTTTAATTTAATTTCTGCAAATTCTGTGTATTGAATTTGTAAAAATTGATTCCATATTTGGAATCAGTGGTTCCAAATTATATTAATAGACTACTATTTATTTTTGGGCATTATGAATAGTAACTACGGTAAATTTTATTTACCATAGTTAAAAGTAAATCGTGTAATTAAGGGTAAATATAAGATTATAAAATTACCCTAACACCTGCAAAAATCCTATTTTATGACTAAAAGTAGACCCATATCACCTAAGGGTCTGATTAGAATCATTTAATGGACATTTTTACATGAAAATAACTTAATTATTATTAAAACCTAAGAAAGTGACAACATGTCACTCTCTTAAATCTTATAAGTATATTAATTTTAATTTACTTATAAACTTCATGAAACTTAAAAAATGAATAGTCTCCAGAAATATAATGAAATTATCTACATCATATGAATTTATTTATAATTTTTAGGGATTAAATAATTATCATTAATTTTGACACAATAGTGATGCAAAAATTGTTTATCCAGTGAAAAATCAAGAATATAGTTTTTATTAAACTAATAGTGACCCTAAAAGGCACAAAACCCTGACCAAAACTTATTTTTCATGTAACGTGTAACAATAATCATCCAATGGTTGAATGTTTGACCATTTGGAGCCTTATAAAAGCGATTATGACAATTATATTATTTTATTTTAAATGATGCCAAAGTTGTCACCTTCATAATTTAATAAATATAACAATTTAAATATTATTATTTTCATATGATAAGTTCTATTAAAAGTATTATTGTTAAATTTTATAGATTTATCTTCATCATAGGAGTTTATTTTTAATTTTTATGCAACAAATAAGTATATTAAATAATTATACAAAAGTGATGTAGTAATTATCTTATTAAGAGATAAACCAAATAAATGGTTTTAAAAATAATAAAATAAATATTATATGAACTATTTAATGTGATCCAATAAATTTATATCTACATATGACATTTTATGAATCTATTAAAGCTTTTATTTCGAACATATCTTCTGTATATATTTTATTTAAATTCAAATAAATGAATAGTGTCAAAATTGACACTATTGTTATTTTATAAGAATAACATATTATAAAATTGTTTAAAAATCACAAAAATATTTAGAAATTATAAATTTAAATTTATATGGTATAAAATGTTATAAAGTATCCAATTATGGAAAATTCACAACAAATAAGTAATTATTTTTTATAATTTAAAATTTATAATATTATTACCACAAATAAAATTAAATTGATTAAATAAGGTTAAATCAAGTTGATAATGTTTAAAATAAATTCCTAACATGTTTAAATTTATTGGTTGATAATATTACAACCCTATAGAATCTAATATTCTAATATGAGTCATTTTTGGAAGTTTTTAAGTGGGGTTAGATTTATTATAAATTAATATTTTTAAGATTTCCAAAGGTGCCCCTCTCTTCCCTTATAAAAGGGAACCTCCTACCTCTCTTCCTCACACCAATTTGAGCCTTTAAGATCATAAAAAACCTGCCCATTTCCCTTTTCAACTTACCTATCAACATCCTAGAGGTCCTGGTCTTCTTCAAAGACCAATTTTAGTACCCTAAGAGGAGTATTCAAAGAGGCGTGTCAAAGAAGAGGTCATATCCGTTACCAATTCTTTCAATTTTCTTTCTTCTTAAACTTCTTCTTCTTTAGTTGTTTCATTATGAAGTAATAACATTAGTATCCCTAATATACTGATATGTTATTATAAATATTAAACAACCCTATTTTACCTTCTATTCATCCTACGGAAAACAAAATCACCGCGCGTGCATACGTACGGAATACCGTCTCCACGCCGTGGTGTAATCTGTTTTCCACCAACACCATACATGGATGGGTATAATGGTGTAAAGAATAACTATATATGGTTATTATAACATCATAATTATTCTGATATATTATACCATCCACTCCAATTCTATAATTATGTGAACCATATCATCACTCGTGCGTACGTACGGACTATCGTCTCCACGACGTGATGAGATTCATTCTCCATGATTAACCATACATGAATGATAATAAATATTATATAATGAATAATAATGAAATATATGAAATAATAATTCTACTGGATTTATTTATATATATATATATATATGTATGTCATCTTTTTAGTTTCATTCAATTCAACAAGGAAATGAAAACAGCATTCATGCGTACGTACGGTCTACCGTCTCCATGAATGGTGTATTTCATTCCTTTTATCGATCTATAATATATATTTATATGATGAATATATATATATTATATATAAATCATGTTTTACATTTGGGAATTATGTAAATCCGGATATAAATAATAATATCAGGAAATGACAAGTCGAAACACATACGATAAATGAAATGATTTTACCCAAAACGCTACTTTAACATGGAATTTACAAAAGAACGGGTAATATAAAGTCATAAGTGAAACATATATGATATCGTAACATTGAATATGATTATGTAATAAGTCAATGACATTATTTAAATCAATATACAAGAATTTCGGAACCAGATGAAGCATATCGGACCTAAGGTAAGGGATAATTATTCCAATCTCATTCTTATCCAAGATTGTTTACTCGTAAGTATTTACTGGGGGTTATGTTTATTATCCATGTCCATATTATCTCAAAATGTTTTCATAAAATGTTTACTTTACTTCCATGTATGTTTAAGGCAGTTTTACCCTTTTTTACTTTTACCACATCATATGGAAGGTATCTTTCTTTTGTTTACCATACGTGGTACTTTTTGACTTTTCCAAAAAAAAGTACGAGGAGATTGTTATTTTTAACTTATATGGCGTCAATGGATTTTTATGGTTTTATAAACCCTTATTTTCATGAAGCTTCCTCCAAATGATTTCATGACTATTTCCATCAAAATCTCTTTCTTTCAAAATTACACGTGGTTTTGTGAAAAGAAAATGATTTTGAAGAAGAAAGGATATTTTCCTCAAGAATTTATTTCAAGTGTCTTATCAAAACCATTTTCCATATAATATGACATTATTTCATATGTTTATGTTTCAATTATAACGTCTCTATGTTTTACATGGTTTCAATTTTCTTATTATGAAATGATATCCATTTCTTTTATATGGATTATGTGATGATGGGATGATGTTTATGAAACCCATTTTATTCATTGGGTTATTATGAATGATGTATGTTTATTTTGTAGCACAAGTAAGAATGATTTCATTATGAGATAGGTGGGACATATATCTCCCTCCAATTCATTGGGTAAAGATTTATATCTCATGAGATAGACATGGCTGGAATGGTAAGTTAATCCGGTTCAGTGTTACAGGACTGAAACGAGGAGTGAACTCGATTCAGAAAGGGATTTTGTCCACTAAGATGGTCTTGGCAGCAATTCCTTGGCTACTATGGAAATCATAACATGTACTGAATGGTTTCCACAATTACATGTTTTAATCCCATTATATTTTATCATGGTTGATGTTCTATTATGATATATGCCTTACGTACTTCCACAATTTATGTCTTTGCTCAAGATTTTGATGTTTGAATTTCATGTTCAGGTTTTTGCTTCCAAATGTTTATGGATTGTTTTATGTTATCTATGTTTTCCCTTACTAATAATTTGAGCTCACCCTTTTTATGTTTTATTTTCCCCAAGAAATATAGAAAGGTTTTAGGTAAGGAAACAAAAAGGGGAAGATCATTATGGTAGTTGTTGAAGATATTTCAACATGATTAGAAGTTTATATTCCGATTTTCCAAAGACACTAAACTATTACGGTCCTTGTGTATCTGTTTTTGTTATGAATTAAGTATTCCGAAAAAGTAATGTAATGTCCATGTACGTCAAGCTTCGGGCCTCTACATGATGCATGGACCCTTATGTTTGTAGTTGATACTAAAATAGGTGATAATTATTTAAGGGTAGAGACCTAGGAATGTATCGTACATCATTATTATTTTCTCATGTGTTTCAATAAGTAGACCATGTGATAGGTTATCCTAAAATGAATAAAATAAAACAATTAAATAATGTGATGTCTTCCATTTTCTAGGTTTAGGAGGTCAAACAGTTTTTTATTTTGCATTTATGGATCCTGGTTGACGTCTAAATCATGTTAGTGCAGAATATATATAGTGGTCCATGCTAGTGGATCACCATAGAGTATAGTTTTATGATGACAACACTTGGAGGTGGAAACTCCATGAATTTTAGTTCCATATTATTCAGATGTTTGATGGATCCATTTCAAATGCAGTAACGAAAGACTTGTTGGGGTAGGTTAAGATAACGTTTATTTTGATATTTTCTTGGAAGGAGAACCCGGTTTCATTAGTTGTGATGATGTTTCAAGGGGTAGTGAGGAAGTAGTGGTTCTTGTTCCTTTGAGACCATGAGGAGTGGGTAGTCTCATGGGAGGAGTTTTAAGATTAGTTTAGAGTTGATTTTCTTCCTTCGATCATGAAGGTGGCCAGTCGTTAGGAGATTATTACCCTTCAACAGTGGAGCTCCATTGAGTGAGACTATGGGATCTATTTTAGGAAAATTATATGATTTCATTCGGACAAGTTTCTAGATGAGTAGGCTTAGGCCAAGCATATCGAGGAGGCTTTTCATCTAGAGATCTAGCTCCAGGTCACCCTGTTTATGATGATGCCAAATCTTGAGGTACTGATGAAGGTAGAGGTCATCAAGACGTCAATATCCAGAACTAGATCATCATGGGGGGCAATTCATCAGAATTCCTCACAAATTAGAGCTAGGGTCTAGGGTTCCATGTTTTTAGTGATGGAGAGTTTCTATTCATTCATGGGTTGATCTGAACCCTTAGAATCACATTTCTCCAGGGGCATAAGATCTCTGATATATTCCAACGAATCATGAATTTTTTTTCTTGTGTAGGCTAAGGTCATCATTATCATGAGTTCCTGACCATTCTGAGTGGTTAGCGTGCACTATGTGTTCTACATCAAGTTCCTCCATTGAGGCAGTTTCAACCAAACCCGTAGTAGGGGTTGCACTAGCTTTGGATTAGTAGAGAGTTTATTGGGGGTAGGATGATGATATCCTTGAGATGCTCCACATCCTAAAATATATGATAATGAACACGGTTGTGGTTATATTAAGGGTTATAGTGGTCGTGGTTACCTACTAGCTTTAGCATTACTAGTTTGGGGTAAGCATAACATCGTTCGAGGCACATTTTTTTCAAATTGCTTGTTTTTTCTATTTTATTTAGGATAGAAACAATAATTAATATCACTTACCCTTTTCCATGACTTGGGAATTGAGATTTTGTGGCTTCTAGTGCCCTTAGCATTGACTGCTCCAGTTTGAGATCCACTAAACTTGTTTGAAGTATGTAGAGACTATGGGCTAGTGCTCGAGAAGAACCACTCTTGGAGAGATTTACTATGTTTACATATACACCCATTTAATGTCATAATCAGCATGGATTATTTGTCATCAGTGTAGGATATCATGTATTTCTTTACAATTCATGTGGTGTTCTTCAATGTTGATAAATATCCAACTGTGTTTGTAGGAGATTGAGACCCTCAGATGGGTTAGAGGCCTGATCCTTCCTTATCATCCTTAATGAATGAGCCGACGATGAGTTTTTTCAGAGGTTTAGTAGTTTTTATTTCCCAAGGTCTGAGAAGATATCCCTGATGTCTTTCTAAAATAGGTTTCATTGTTACCCCCTCGATGAGAGGTCATGGTTGGGATCAATCTACAACCATGTGTGTCTCTTATCAAGATGTCCATTTATCAGATAGTTCCTTGTATGTTACAGGAGATGTATATACATCTCGATGGTCTATAATAGTTTGGTTTTTTTTGGATGAGTGTGTAATCATGGGTCACACTACTTGTTTTGTGAATAAGGCTGAAGTTAGATTGAGGTTTTGTATTGATTATCAGTGCATCAACCAAGTGATAGTGAAGAACAGTTATCATCTTCTGTGGATTGAATTTATTTGATGAACTGAAGGGTGAATTATGTTTCAAGATGATCATTTTATGGTTTAGATATCATCATATGAATTTCAAGGATGAGGATATTCCAAATACATCCTTCATATGACATCCTATTAATTACATGTTTGTTGTGATGCTTTTTGGTGTGACAAATTCTAGATGTGGTCATGGGGTTAATGAATTCTATGTTCTGTGAGATCCTAGATATGTTCATGGTGGTATTCATCAATAATTTTCTTGTGTACTCTATGTCGGTGTAGGATCATGCAGCACATCTTCATGAAATTTTGGTAGTTCTTCGTCTACAATAGATGTTTGGGAAGTTGTCTAAGTGTGGGTTTTGGGCTTGAGAAGTCTGTTTATTAGGTAATGTTGTATCCTTATAGGGATTATTTTTGGATTTTTTGAAGATAGAAGTAGTTTTTTCAAGGTTAACCCCTAAGATAGTGGTGTAGTTGCGATGATTCATTGGACTTTCAAGCAATTAATGGAGGTTTTTAAATGATATCACTCAGGTTGGCATTGGACAAAAAGAATTAGTTATCCATATGGGTTGATATGTGTATAGAATATTTTGAGTATCTGAATGAAAAGTTTTTCATTACTTTAGTTCTTTGTTATACAGCAGAAGGTGTTTAGTTTGGGGTTTTCTGTGATTCTTTACGTCAGGGGTTAGAATGTGTTCAAATGTAGTAGATATTAGTCATTTCTTATGCATCTAAGTAATTATGTCTCTATGAGAGTAACTATGTGGCTCGTGATCTTGAGTTGGAATTAGTTGTGTTTCCCCTGAAGTTATTTTGACATTAACTCATCGAAGAGCTCTCTGTGTTCTTCAATGATCATAAAATCTTGAAATATGTTTTCTCACAGCATCACTTGAACTTGTGACGCCATTAGTGGATGGAATTCTTTTAGGATTATGACTTAAAAATCTCATATACACATGGTAAGGGGAGTGTTATCGATGATTCAATAAACTAGATGTCGCATAGTGATATAGTGGGTGAATTGGATGAATCCTGTATAGTGAAAAAAGAACATTCAAAATTACATCAGGATAATGAAAAATTTGTCGGTACAGGTAGTCTTTTTAAGATGGCAGTGTAGATATATTTGGAATTCCATATAGAATATTACTATTTTGGGGATCTCGAGGTAGATGTATGGAGAGACCGAGTTGTTTATGGTGAGGCCCTAGATTGTTGGCCTAATGATTAACAACCACAATTGTTGTTTCGAGGAAGGATTTTCATTCCTTTGGGATCTCATGAGATGAATCTTAGGGAGTTTCATTGTTCACCATTAGTTGTACATCTTGTTGTTAATAAAATGTATCGATCTTTCAGGATTCTGTTTTTGTGGATTGGGATAAAGAGTAAAGTTGGAGAGTTTGTTTCTTAATGTCTGGCCTTCTAGAAGGTTAAGGTTGATCACTGAGTTCCCAGCGGGTTTCTCCAGCTATTAGATTTTCCTCAGTGGAAGTGTGGGTACATATTTATGGAATTGTTTACTAGTTCACCTCAAAATCATGGGGCTATGACTGTATATGGATAGTAGTATATACTTTGACAATTTCTTCCCACTTTATAGAGATCAATGAGTTGGGATCAGGGGAGGTTTTATCGAGTTAGTATCTGGAGGACATGGTGAGACTCCACATGGTCCGCAGGATGATTATTTCTGATTAAGATCATCATTTTACCTATAGGGTTTAGAGAGGTCTCTCTCTGGATTTTGGTTCTCATCTATTTCTTTGATCTTCTTATCATCCACATATGGATAGTCAAGCAGAGCGGACCATCTAGACTATTGAAGACATTTTTCACCCTTGTATCCTAGATTTTGGAGGTTCGTAGATGAGGCACTTACCCGTGGTAGAGTTCACCTACAATAATGGATTCTTCTCCACCATTGAAATTTTGTTGTTTAATTCCTCTTATGGATAACCTTTAAATTATTCGTTGTTCTAGATAGGGGTCGGCGAGTCAGCCATTCATAGGCCAGAGATAGTATAGAATATGACAGAGATGGTTCAAGTGATTCATGAGAGGATGAAGGAAGCGTAATATTGTCAGAAATCCTATGTAGATCATATGATGGGACGTCTAGAGTTTGAAATTCTGGATCACCTATTTCTCAAACTGACTCCCCATTATGGAAATCAAAGTTCTATTCATGGGAGTAAGATTTCTCCTCGATATTTTGGGCCTTTAATGGTGTTAGCACGTGTTGGATTTGTGGTGTTTCTGGTAGCACCTCCACCACAGATGACCTGGATACATGATATTTTTCATGGGTCGCTTCTCCATTATTATCTTTATAATGAATCTAATGTCATCGATTGGTGTGAGATCGATGATGACAGTGATGGAACCTTCTAGGATCGGCCTATAGAGATACAGGACCTCAGGGAGAACGTGATGTGTGGGTATGTTATCCTATTTTCTCAGGTCTTGAGGTGGAATGGTGGCATAGAAGATAGTACCTTGGAATGTGAGTAATAGATATGTGATTAGTAAAATGAACTATTTGATATTTAACTCTTTTCTTATAACTATTTTCATTCTGTGATTGTAGAAATTTCCTATTTATGGAATCTTTTTCTCTTGTAACTATTTTTGGATTGATCTATTTTGATATTTATCTCCCACAGGAGAGTTTCATGGAGTTGGTTGCAGTTATTTCATAGATTTACACTTGTTCCTCTAGTGAGGTGGTTGAGCTCCTTTGGTGGAGATAACCTTGACGTGTATCTTGAAGGGTGGTTATTCAAACCCCAGTTTTTGCTTCATCTCTAGGTTGGGTTTGAATTCTCGAGGATGAGAATCTTTTAGAAGGTATCTGATTTAATGGTCCAATGGTGTTTGATGTGCTCTCAGAGGTCACGATGACTTAATTCTATCACATTTCTAAATGTTCAGTTCCATGAATAGTTTATCCAGTTCAATGATTAAGTCATTGGTGATAAATTTCGGAGTAGTGTCTTCGTTGAGACATTTGTGAATAGTATCACCAGTGAGACATTTTTTGAATAGTATCATTGGTGATTGGTTTATGAATAGTAATTTCGATTGGACATTTAGGAACAACGTTGTCGGTGAGACATTTGTGAATTGTGTCATCCGTGAGACATTTGTCAATTGTTTAGTTATTGAGACATTTGTGAATAGGGTCATCAGTAATACATTTGTGAATAGTTTCACCAGTGATAGATTCTTAAACATTGTTGTCGGTGAGATATTTGTGAATAATGTCTTTGGTGAGACATTTTTGAACAATGTCGTTGGTGAGTCATTTGTGAAAAGTGTCCATGGCGTGTAATTTCTAATAGTGTCGTCGATGAAACATTTGTGAACTGTTTCGTCGATGATACATTTGTAAACAGTGTTGCCGGTGAGACCTTTCTTAATAGTGTCATTAGTGAGACATATTTGAATAGTGTTGTTTGTGAGACATTTGTGATCAGAGTCACCGGTAAGATTTTTGTGAACAAAATTGTCGATGATAAATTTATGAATATTTTCCTCAATAAAAATTTATATATAGATTCATCAGTGAGACATTTTTTAACAGTTCCTTTAGTGAGACATTTGTGAAAAGTGTTTTTAGTGAGACATTGTGGAACAGTGTCATCAGTGAGACATTTGTGCACATTGTTTGAAGCATCCTATAGTTTTTCCAATTTGACATTTTCATTAACATTAAACACATTCAATGCCATGTATTAATAGATTTAAGGCTGAGTCAAATCCCAAAACTCCTATCTTAATATTCTTAAGTTTTCAAGTTCATTTACTTAGTCAAATCACATTGTCGTGGCTAGGCCTTCCTTTAATGGAAAATTTAAATCATGTCTTAACCACTACTATTTTATGATTTTCAAATGTTACAAGATAAATTCAAACTTATTATTTCTTCTCCTTTATCTTATTGTGAGGCATCACAAAACATTAATACTTAGGATTTTTTTGATTGTTTTATCCTGGGATTGTTTCCCCTTAGTTTTTTTCCTACTATATGCGCATCCCCTGTCTTGGTGCAACCAGGATGTGTCAATCCATCCTTATATGTGGTATATTATAACTCTATTCCTCTAATTTCCTTGATTTTTTCCCTCCGAATATCCCTTTTATCTTAATAATTTTGATCTCCATGTTCCTAATGGACCTTTCTTAGGTGTTTGAAGATTTGGTTGTGCCATGGCATCCTCAATTGGATGAAATCATTGAGGGGGATGTGATCTTGATTCATTCAGTTGTCCCATTATCGTGCAAAAAACACGAGAAACCATTTGAGGTAGGGGATTCTTGGATTCTCTATCCAATTACAAGAAGTTGTAGAGTTAGAATGTTTTACCAACTGAATCATAATGAAATTGACATAATAAATACAAGAACTGGATTAAAGAATTGGTATCAATTTCAAAGTTATATAATCGCCTCTTGAAATTATATATAATGGGATATCTATGATCTTCTAGTTTAGCATGACATTATTTATAGAAATTGTGAATGAACATAAAGATAAGATTGATTTAAAATTAATTGTATAATGATAAAGAGGCATGTTCAATGAATCTTGTTGTTGTTTTTGTGCTTGGTGATAATAAAATTGATTCAGTTATACATTTATAATTTAATCAGATAATTCAATATGAAATATAGGACTTGTTGTGTGATAAATATAATTCATTGAAGGTTTCTGAGTTACCCCCTTTCTTTTAATGGCCATTTGCCTTATTCTTTGGTGTTGGTAGTTCTCATTGTCTGTGACGGTTGAATACCTTGTTTAGGGCTAACAGCTTGGTTGTAATGTTTTTTACTTCTACTTGTCTAGTTGTGTGAGCCTTCGATGGTTGAGCATAGAGGTCTATAGTGGTATGTGGGGGAAAGGAGGCCCAATGGTGGTGGTATCAGTTGTTGCATAGAGTGGTGAGATGTATCATTTTATGCATGTGGGTGTCTAGGAGGACATCGGGGATAATGTAACATGTTGAAGGTGGGCATACCCATTGATATGAATGTTGTTGTTGTTGAATATGATATTTTATTTTTTAAATTAATTTACCCATTTCATTAAGTAGTGGACCTTGATTACCATCCTTCCAATAGAGTAAGTGACTCATGGTGTTTACCAAATTCTTTCAATATTTAGATTCTCAAGGATGGATCGGCATGTGCTCTAACTATATGAGGAAAAGACATTATGGGTAGTTCATACACTCACAGTGTTGATCCCCTTATGTTTGGAATTTTAGAATTATTTTCCAGAATAAATGGAATTATGTAAATGTGATAATGTTGTTAATAAATGATTGAATAAATGATGCTCAACCCATGGGGTTGGAGCTTGCTGGGATGCAATGTTGGGTTTATATTTCTATTAAATAGTGGACTTGGTTGGTTATTCCATGAGGGAATGAATATTGGATGGAATGCTACTAAAATGTAATGTGTATATTATGATAGTTAATTATTTTATAATAAATTAGTTAACATATTGTTCAACATATAAAAAGGGTTAAAGTTATCTAATGTTTCTCTTTAAATGGTTATGTTATTATATGAAATCTATTCTTAGTAGTGTTAGCTAGGAGTTGAAGTGATGTTAGCTATAGTTGAGTCTAAGGCATGGTTATTTCTATAGTATGGTTGTGAGCTATATTATATTCTATAATTTTTTTTATTTCTATATGGTTCTCCACCCTAGCGGTTAGAAAAACTGAAACCCTGATGATTATGATCCCTGATGTGTGTTTTCCCTAACATCCCAATGGGAGGGTGGATGGACGACTACCCCCTTTAGCCACACCCTCTTCTCTTGGTAGTTACCTATTCTAGTAGGCATGGTGGTTAGTCTTCCCCATAATTTGTGTCAAGGTATGTAATGTATTTTGGTTATTCACAAACATATATTCTTGATATAGGTCACTATAGACTACAATAGGGTTAAGTATTGCCTATGATGGATTGATGATCATTACTCGGTGTATGGTATATAATGGATTGAGGTATAATACCTAACATATGATACACATTATGGGAGCTATAGGGGATCCCAAAAACTACTTGGTTAACTTTGGTTATGCGCATGTGGTGGTAGTGTGTTTCATGAGATGCAGGTTGTAGTGCATTTCCCAAGTGTCTTCGGGGTAGAATTTATGAGAGAGAGATTCTCAGGACTTGGAACATTGGTGAAAGAAGTAAACTAGTGGGGTAGTGGTAGAAGGGTACCATTAATATTCTTTATCATATTTTTTACTATTATATGTGATACTTGGTGACAGTAGCCATGAAGAGGTTGAGAACCCAGTATACCTATTTAGGTGAGGATTTAGTTTCACTTTTCATTCACTATTCTTTAGCATGATTTCATTAATATTGAAAGAGAGGCTCTGGGGATGATCATATTGAGTATACTATTATACTCACCCTACATATATATAAATTTTTTTTTAGGTCAGTTAGAGATGGTTTGAATTCAAGATGGTTACTACTAGCTTGGGGTTGTTGGAGCTAGCCAGGCTTCAGGGTCTCTACTATTTTACTTTCATTTGGTACTTGTAGTTTTCCCTTTCTATTTTAGTAGTTCTTGAATGAAATTAAATTTGTTTACATGGGAATTATTTTATATTGTACTCTAAGAAGGAGTTTGTTACTGTCTCTCATATCTCTCTCTTTCACAAGTGTTCTCTTACAGGGTAATTCCTCTCATGTGTGTGTTTGTTATACCATCGGTGATTGTTTCCAACCTAGGGCCTATTGGAGGTGGGAATCATGAGCCCTTTTATCTCTTCTAAAATTACTATACTAATAAGGTTACACTTTTTGGGAAGGGTTCCTGATAATATATCTGTTGAGGCTTTCTCTTAAGGTATCTTATGATTTTCATGAGGTATGTGTTGAGGATGTGTCACATGTTTTATGTATATTGGAGACAAATCAGAATGTATTATTGAGATGGATCATGGTTTGAGTTTAATGTATTGTATATTTGGAATTAATGGATCATGATTCCCCTATGGGGTTGGATCAAAAAAGTGTGTCCCTAGGAGGGAAGGTGTCAAGCTGTAAAGGTTTATCTATGAATGGATCAAAACACCCTATGGAGGTGGATATGTGATGTCTGTCCTATAATGAGATAATGTCACACAATGAATATTGATTATAAAACCCCTTTATGTTCATTAAGATGGTACATCCCTGAGATGGGGCACCTAAGTTTACCGTCTTCAAGATTAACCCTCATAGAGGCATCCTGCAAACCCTATTTTGAAGACTAGTATCAATTCCTATGTAGTTTGATGTCCTAGTTTAGGGTAATTTTACTTAGTGGTCCATTTAATTTAACTTCATGTGGTAAGGACACCGATGTTGAGATTGCAACATCGATGAGGGATGGAGTAGGGAATAAGTGTGAAATATTACATTTACTATAGGATTCCGATTAGTTAGAGATGGTGCTTGTCTTATTCAGTCAGGTACCCACCAGACATGGAGGAGAACTAGGCTCCCAGGTGAGGGGTTTGATTCCACAAAGGATGTGTCCCTGAGAACATCATGGTAGATTTGGATTTTTTTGGGCATCAGGGAGGATTCCTACATATCCCAATTAGTTAAGAATCAAAACCCACATACTTTAGATTGTTTGGGATAATAACAAGTAGGATGACTATTGAGTGAAGATGGATGGGGATTTTACCTAAAGGTTAGGACCATTTGGGGATTTGAATTTTCTGGATATCATAATCTCCACTAACCTCTAATCCCATGAGATTCATTCATGGTGTGATAAATAAGAAGAAGAAGGAGATCTGAAGATCACACTACCCGCTTTTACTATTGGAGGATGGATTCTCAATCCTAAAGGGAAATTAAGACAGATTTGAATGTGCTTGTATCCAATTTTAATTTTTTAACAGTGATAGTAACATCAGATGATCTATATTTCTATGACCCATTATGGTAGATAATATCAAGAGTTCCACCCCCCCATAGAATAGAGATGGGGCTTACTCTAGGAGGGATTCCTGAAGGATCTCATTCAATGTGATTGGTACATAATACATCATATTAGAGGTCGTCTCATTCAACTCATGCATGGAGAATCATGTTCTTATCACACATGGTTAGAAAATAGTTTTACATAAAGTTCTTAGGACGTTCTCATTTAGTTTAATGACATATTACTACGTTGTAGGACCAAGTTATATTAAGTCATCAAGATCGTATGTGGGGGGACTCACTCCTCACCCCTTGGGATTACATGACCATCGCACATGTCCCATTTGGGAAGGGAATTCCTTTGTAATTACAGTGTATAATAATGGGAGGATTGGTTTCTCACGACATCCAGGATATGGTATTTTCCTGGGATGGAATAGGATTTACAATACATATGATGAGAAGTAATAAGTGTGGGAATGGTTACACTTTTAGAATAAGGGATGACATGTGGGGGACTCCGAAAGTTGATATGAACATGTTTATAGGGTTTTTTGGAAGATATATCTGAACCAGGGGGATCTTGCACAAGGGATAGCCATGGATCCTCAATCAATGGGTTCATATATGATTAGGGTTTTGAGAATGAGGTTAGGGTTGTGCACAAGATATTATATTTTGTGCACATTAATTATGATAAGATAGGTTGGGTGAGGATTACTCTACTATGTTCCCAGTATTTTTTTGATCCATAGGGCACCTGGCATGCAAGATCCTCATTCTCGGGTAGTCCATATTTCATTATTTCATGAATGATCGAGGTTATTCCAAATAGAGAAATGTTTCATATTCCAAAAAGCCTCCCTAATTATATGGGAGGGGTGTGTTTCTATTTATAACTAATATATTTGGTGGTATGAGCACAATATTTCGGTCTCAGAAGGCCAATTTTTATGGTAGGTTCCTTTGACATTGGTAATCGAGTGCACGAGATATCAACATTGACCTTGCCTTTTGTGCTTATGGTGGGTATTTATGTGCAACCAAAATTTCATGAATGCTTTAGGTGTCTGTTGCGTAGACATGACTTTCTATTTTTTTCTGCCTTGGGTCAAGAATTATTAAATATCATCACATTTGGAGTGTAAGTGAATAATGTGTATATTGTGGCCTTTTACATAGGCATGGAATCTTGGGCGCACCACCCTAATTGATTTTGGAATGGTCCTTCATAGTGGGAGTCATTTTGGGTTTTCCCAATACTAACTGTTTACAATCTTCTAGGAATTTTGATACAAACTTGCACTATTTCTATGTGGAATTATGTGATATATATAAGGGCTACAAACATTTAATGTGTTTTTTCTATTAAAAATAGAATACCATGAGTAAAATTATTTGGGTGTAACCTCTCAAGGACTATGATTTCTCAATAAACTACCACCCCAACAAGGATAAAGATGTGGCCGATGAATTGAGCTGGTTGTAATATATGGTTTTGAAAATGGTAAGGATTAATGAGGATCATATATTCAATGCTATAGAAAACATGTATATGGTAATTTCTATGAAAATTAATCAATCATTAATTTTCTTCAAAATTTTGAAACCATTTTGTAATAAAATATATAGAAATATCATCGTAATGGTAATGACATAAATTGGAGGATTGAGGCGAGGAATGATGTGAAATTGATAAACATGGTCTATAAGGATAGATTTTTTTACATTTAGAAATTGGTTATTTCTACCATATATACATGAGTTGAAGAGGGATCCACTAGATGAAGAAAATAACTCATTTTTCTCTATATACCATGGTAGAAAAAAGATGTATAGGGATTTAAGATAACATTTATGGTTGGATGGTTTGATGGGGAAAATTGTGTACCTTTTGTCCAGATTCATAGTGTTCTAGTAGGTAAATTCTAAAAGAAAAAATACTAATGGAGTCATGCATGATGTTAATATTCCTATATTCAGGTGGGATAACATTACAATGGACTTTTTCATTGGACATCAAATGGCTCCACGGAAGAATGATGTTATATAGAAAATCATTTATCACCTCACCAGGCCTTAACATTTCATTTTAGTAGGGTAAGACATGTCCCTTGGGTGCCTTTCCCATATATATATCAATTAGGTCGACATACTTAAAGGAGAAATCAATGAATTATATCTTATTGAGACCCTGAGTTCACAACCATATTTTTGAAGAGTCTTCGAATAGATTAAAACATCAAGGTAAATTTAACCACAACCCATCATCACCAAACTTATGGATAGCATAAAAGGGAAAATCATACACTATAATACATGTTGAGATCATGTTATCCTGTTTACCAAAGGGGAATGGGGCTAGTATCTACCTCAGGTGGATTTCTCATATAATAACAGTTTCTATTCACACATCAAGATAACACCGTATAAGGAATATTATAGAACAAGATGACATGATCTAGATATTTGGGATCATTCTGAATACATTAAGATGTTAATAACAAAACCATTGTAATAGATAACTGAGAAATAATAAACTATTCATAACCATATCAAATCCTCTTGAAGAATACAAAAGAGTAAGGCTTATAATCAAAGGTTGTAATAGGAATTTGAAGTAGGGGATTAAGTATTCTTAAATGTGTCACAATGGAAGGTAGTTGTATGATTTTTTAAAAATGGGATTTTAATCCCTTGTTTTATTGGTCACTTCAAAATTATAGAGAGATTTTTATTTTCATCTTACTGATTGTCTATGCCGCCCAATATTTTTATGTAAATTACATCATACTTGTTTCATCATTGAGGAAGTCCATTCCAGATACAATGAATATAAACACATATAATTGAATTGTGTTGTCACCTGAATTGCCATATAATGAATATCCTATCTATATTTTTCACAATATTGACAAAGTACAATTTAATTACACAAACATGCATCATGAAATTACATTAGATAAATAAAAAACTCGAGGAGGAAATATGAGATCTTGAAGAATCTATGATGAAGGAATACACATAGTTTTTTAGTACTTCACATGTAACCAATTTTAAGGATGAAACTACCTAGGGTATGACTGGAATTTAATACCTGATATCATATTAAGGAATGTAAAGACTAATTCCCAAAACTATTACATAATGCACACTCTAAATAGACATTATTCATGAAATTGTTTAAAAGTAAATTTATAATTTTAATTTGAAAAATTAACTATATTTTTGGATAAAAATTTTAAATCAATGTTCATGATTATATTTTGGTATTTTTATAAAAAATGTTTCTGGGAATAGTAAAAAAATACTGATATTTCTAAAACGGTAACTTTTATGACATTATTATAATGGAGTAATGAATTCACTCATTTTTGAACGTTTTTATATAAGAATTATATATTTATATGTAAAATCAACCATTTAAAATTACTATGTTTTATTTATAAACCCATGTCTATCATTTTTGGAAATATATGTAATATTTTACTCTAAACACTGATTACTATGCTTATTTTTTTAAAAATTTCTTTTATTTATTTTTATAAATATTATCCAAAAAAATATATTTCATATTTTATATCAAAATATTAATATTAACTAGATATGTGCTTTTATGGGGTATAATAGTAAGATTTCTAAAATTAAAGTCAATGCTCATGATAATGATAAAGCTGCTGTTTTTCATGAATTATTTTATTAATAGTGTGTAATTTTTATGTTGTAAAATTTATTAATATCTTCTAAAAATATTCTTCAATATTATTTTTTTAAAAAAAATTTAAAAAAGTATACATTTTTATTGATAATAAATAGTGAATTATATTTAGAACAGTTAATGGTGGAAATAATATTTTTCTAAAAAATAGTTTATTAAATTGAATTTGTTAATTTAAAATTTAATTTTTAATTAGTAATATATTTTATTTGTTTAAATTGATATTTAATTTAGATTCATAACATTTAAATATTTTAATATGGGAAATTTTTATATGTTTATTAAATGATAATTTACATGTGTAAAAATTATTTAGCACAGTAAAAAAAGAAAGGTAAAAATAAAAATATATGAAAAAATGACTTTGAAAATGTTTAAAACATGCATGTAAATGCATTGTTGAGGATTTAATGAAACATGATCACCACACAAACTATTACTTCTAGATTTTGGAACCATTTACCCATGAATAGTGTTATTCTATTATTTAAAAATAATGGGTTCTTAGAAAAGTACCATTTTCATAACTAATCAATGGAGATCACTTCGACCCTTTAAATGTTCTACATTACCTTTGAAATTTATTTGAATCTCTATGAAATTTCACTCTCCTAGAAGTACCTTAAAATCCATCCATCCATGGTCACTACAAGTAGGCAAATTAATTTAAAGTTAATGATTTCAGTAAGAGTAAGTTCAAGGTCTTCTTGAGATTCATGTGCTTTAGTTAAAATTAGGAATTTAGGTAAGGGAACATTCATCTAAAATTACTTACCTTGGAAAATGTTTTTCATTATGAACATAATTTAAAATATATTTTTTTTACTTATTATTTGATTGATTATATAAAAAATATTATTTCATTCATGGTATTGGAAGTTCAATTTCCAGACCTATATTTCAAAGGGGGTTGATTAAAAAGTTACAAAAGAGGTCATAATGCCAAAAAAATACAATTTTTTAATGTTTATACTATTTGGTTTTCATGGAAATTTAATCCCTATTTGGATCATTGTAGTTGGATGGAGTTGTCTCACAGATGGACCTAGGGGAAATCACTATTAAAAAATCTAGTTATGTATCAACTCAATCATTTCATTATGCACAATGATTGGGCCTAAGACTACACACCTTGATATAAATTACTTGGGATATTATTTTGATAATTTAGATGGACTTTATGAAGATTAGGAAATAATTTTCCTACTATTTATTTGGTCACATACCATTTTAAACTACTCAACATTAAACAATCTTCTATTGATAAACTAACACCTTGAAAGAACCCACTCCACCAAACCATATTTATTTATTTGAAAATTTTAATTCCTAATTCTATTAGAACTGAAAATTTATATAATAATAGACCAAATTATGAAAAGGTATATACAATAGATTATTCCATTTTTAAGATTCGATTTAAATGGTCGTGGGGCCAAAACGGACTTATAGATAAAAAGTAATTGTCGCTCAAGGATAGGACTCTTAAAATGGCCAACCGAGGTGATTTTGGTGCAATGTATGTAATTCCATTAAAAAATCAAATATTTCACAAAAAAACCATTTAAATTAAAAAAATGACTTCTCTAAGATATGTTTTTTCAAATTCTGAAGATCCACTCATACACAATCCAACCTTGAAAAACAAAGGCAATTTCACACAATTCCATGGTGTTGAGTAAACTATCCCAAAAGTTTCATGACACATGCTATGATATGTGACATAGAAACAAAATGCCTATAAATATGGAATCAACCCATTATTATCATATATAACCTATATTATTCTAGTTTTGGATCTCTCTCTTCGGATTATTTGGGTTACACACATTGCTAAACTCTAAGAATCCAAAACTTGTGAAAAATTATCTATTAATTTCCATTAAAATTATATCCTAATTTATTATAATGAATATACTTATTCTTGATATATTTTAACAGAAAATTTTCCATGGAGAACAAAATTTAATAAAAAGATGAATATTTTGGGCAACACAATTTTCAAGCAATTATGGAGTTGTGTGATGTATTGTTTTCCAAAGGCATACTTACATGATATTCCTCATGAAAACACCTTTTCACACAACACCAAAATATACACAATGAAACACAATGTTTGATGATTTTTTTATAATTGTTTGAAAAAGTGTTTTGTACATGTGCACCAAAAGGACCAAAATATGGGGCCCACACCCCCACATCTCTACTTAGGATCAGTTCTAGGGTGTGTTCCTGGACCTCATGTCCAATACCTTAATCACTATCCCTAACCTCAATGACAAATGGAGAGTCCCACCATAATATTTTTTCGATGGGTTGTGGAAATTTTGGGATGAAACCAATATAACCCCAATATACACCCCATTTTATACCATGAGTTGAGATACATCTCTACGCACCGAAAAATACATTGAGTTGATATAATACACTTTGTCCCTTTCCCATGACATCAGTTAAGATTCTACCCTAGGTTTACATGAATACTTTGAATCAAAATACACTATAAGATATTCCTAAATCCGACCACATGATTCATATGCTAGGTTAAACAAAAAATTCCCACATTGATATTAGTCCCACACTATCCATTTCAAATAATTTTCCACTAATTAGTCCTAAATATTGATTTTAAAGCAAGTATACACTATGTGATTAGAAGGGGATGCCTCTTTAGAAAAACACAAGATTCCCTATGTCAAACCCCGACCTCAGATGCCTATTTATTTTTTTCATTCTTTTCTCGGTTCTGTGCCTTTTGGACTAGGATTTTTTGGGTCCCAGTTTGATATTTTTCAATTTTTGATGTTTTGGTGGGCCTCGGGCCGGTGCGCGGTCACCGCACCACTAGCGGTGATCGTGTGTTTGGTCGTAGTGAATGTGTTGTCACCTGATCGTTCGAATAAGTAATAAATATTATATGAATAAATGAAATTGACTGAAAAAAAAAACAAAGCTAAATTTTTTTTATAATGACAAAATATCGGTAATGTTTAACCCATATTCGAAATAATATTATTGTGCAGATTATAATTTTTTTAATTAAATTTGGTAATAATGATACTATCATTAAATTCGTATAAATATGTTTATTATTTAACATGAAACATAATAAAATTATCATTTTAATTTTCATTTAGTTTTTTCTATTATTTTCCTTTCGTTGTTATTAATATTATTATGATAATTTTTAAATTAACATTATTACTATTATTGTTTTTGTATCATTGATATTATTATTATTATATATACATGTATATTTTTTTATACCCTAAATCTACCCTTTCCCGCACCCCCTGCTAACCCTAGCCACCTCCCCTCTTTCTTTTCCGCTGCACCTCGCCTCTCGATCCAGCTTGCCTCTCACCCTCCTCCTACAGCGGTGCATGGCCGAACTAGCTATTGACACCCCTCGTTGTAGCGCCCCACACCAGTGTATGTTCTCCCTTTTTTTCCTCCAGGACCCCCGCCTCGGGTCCTTCTCCTCTGCACGAAGCCCACCGCCCCAGCTCACCCTCATACGGACTGCCTCTCGCCGTGCCGCCCTCCTGCGGTCTGCCTCCTGTCGCGCTGCCCTTCGGCAGCTCCTACCACCTACCGCGATGCCCTCTTGGTGTGCCAGCCGAACCACGATGCCCAGCTCCTTCGTTTCCCTCTCCCTGCTCCTTTTCCCCACAACACCTCTCCTCCCCTACTACCTCCTTCCCTGTACAATTCCCCTTGGTCGAGCCCACCTCCGCCGCTCGTCCCTATTCGTGCGTCTGCAGCATCATCCTTTGGCACCCCCTGCTACATCGCACCTCCTTCCATGGCCCTCTCCACCTTGAGTTCGGAGCACATCTTTTCTCTCCCCTCCCTTCTTGCTATTTTTTTCATTGGTGCACATGCCCTGGCTCATGCTCCACCTTGTCATCGCACCCACATGAACAGCAAACACCCCACCTATGGCCATGGTTTTTCATTTCGTTAAGGTTTTGTGGTTAGTATATCATCGGGGAGGTTTTTGTTGTTGATACAACCATATGTTTTGGGGTTATTTTTCTTAAGATATCGTTCTTCTTGGGTTCAATCTTTGTGCGTAGGGTTTAATTAAAATTCTAAAGTGTTTGGTTGAGGTGTGAATGGTTTTTCGCGCCACTTTTGGGGTGTTCTTCATCAATTGTGGTGAGTTTCCCCCTTTGCAAAAATATTCTTTATTTAATATTCACCTGTTTCGTGTAATTCACATTAGTTGTGATAATTAATTGGTGGCTTGCAATGTTATTAAAATTGTTTTATAACCTTTAAACTGGTCTACTAAATATTATGTGTGGTGAAGAATATGTTTTCGAAATATTTTGAGGCGCGCCTGGTTTTGCATTTGGTTTATGTATGTCCTGGATACCTTTTTGGTCGTACTTTGGTCCTTCTACATTAATTGTTTTTGGGTGTTGTTTAATTGTTGTAGGGTTTCTCTCTGACGTGGCTGTGAATCAACTCGCTAGGTTCGAAAAAGGTGTCTTGGGTCACGTCGGACTGTGCTCCATCTGTCGTCGTCGAAGGCGATGCGATTCAGATTGCTTTGAATTGTTCACCTTTATTTGCGGGGCACACCTTGTTTTACTGCATATTTTGGGTTCATTCCATTTCTTCTGCACCGGTTTCAAGGTGGGTTTTACTCTATTTATTCTTTTGGATTTTTTAGACAGTGTTTCTGTGTTTTTAGATACTTTTTGTTGTTGCAGCGCATTGGCATGTTTTTTCTGTGATATTACGGTCGTCGGCAAGTGGCGTTTGCTTGTGCGCAAGTTGGGACGTACTGTATCATCGTCGTAACCGAGCTACGAGTCGAGGTACGTTCCCCACTGCACTTACCTTTAGATTAAGAATTTATTAATTTCTTGATGTTTTATTAATTTTAATAAATTGGAAATAATATAATATTATTAATTTTTATATGATTATTTGGTGTGAAAAGAGACATTTATTTTATACTAAACACTTGAAACATTATCTTGACGAGCAGACACCCAGTATTGAAAGAATACATGTTTTTCCTTTAAACATAATTCACGGAATTTCAAATGTACTTCTAGTTTTTATGATAAATGATTTCTTCTGAACAAGTTTTTTGGGTTTTCTCGAGAACTGAAGTTTTTCGTTAAAATTAGTGAAGGCCCGTTTGGTAATTTAATAAAATAAATTATTTTTGAAAACCCATTTAGGGGTGATCTTTGGTGTGCGTTGATTTCGTGAGCTATATGTGATGTTTTTGCATCGTGACTGATTTATTTACATTGTGGATGCACCCATTTTTATTGCATGTGTTGACATGGGAACCTGAAATAGTGAGTGAATCTTCTGAAAATGATTACTGCACTAGTTTAGATTATGCACTAGCTAGTGGCCTCATAGTAGGGGAATACTGAGGTATTGCTGCTATGGGGATTGGGCCCCTTGGTTCGGCCATGTAGGGCTATGTCGGGCGTTAAGGCGTTATGACGTCATCGAGTTAGAGCATGATTTCGGGATGAGTCACATGTATGGTATGTTCTCGATTTTTCACGATCTCATAGGTTTGACCCATGATTCTTTTATTGATTATTTGTGTGTGGTGCACAATTGAGAAGTCTAGTTCAGTTGTTGGCTCATGCGTGCCATTTTTCCCATAGCCCTTGGTGTGTGTTGTGTGTAATGTGTACTTTTCTTTTTTGGCTAATAACTAAATTTTTGTTTTCTAATTGTTTACAAAAATGATTTAAAATGCATTTCACCTTTTCCTTTCAATCATTAAAGATTGTTTTTAAATTATAGAGGGCAATGGACTGATACTTGTTTAAGAAATGAAAGTGTATGTATGTGAAAACCAATATTTTGTATATTTAGTTCAAACCTGGAATTAATAAATTTCTTTATTTAAAGGTATTTAATTGGGAATAGATATCGGGCTAGCCTAATGAGTTTTAATGATCACGCCTATAGTTATTTTCTATTTTTACTGTTTGTGTGGCCTACAGCTTGGTTGCGTTCGCCTTGGGTGACATTTGGTCGCTAGTTGGAGAGTGACCCATGAGGTCACATGGAGTTAGTGGTTCTCTTTCGGTTAGCTTTATTTTATTTTGTTCCTATTTAGTCTTTTTATTTAGTTTGTTTAGTTTGCGTTGCTCTGTTTTATTTCTGCTGCTTTATTTATTTATATTGGGCGAAATCATTCCCACACCCTCTGTTGATGCCCTAGCACTTGTCGCTAGCCCGGGAGGATCGGGAACGCCTCTCGGGCCATATCGCGGACTGGCTCGGGTGACCGGTTCAGGGTCGACCATGGTTGGTTCATGACAAAATGGTATCAGAGGAGGTCGGCCCTTAGCGGACCTCACTTTTCATAGCACCCTTTGTTATTTGGGATGTCCAATAGATGGAGATTAGGACTGTCGGAGCTCAGGAGGTAGGTTACGGGTCGGCGACTGATCTCCACTAGTTGTAATGAGACCTGAGTTACCAGGGTTAGTCTGGGATTTGAATCCGTTATCTTTTGTTTTTTTTGGATTGATAAATGAAAATGGAGGTGAATCAGTTCACATTGCGGCCTCACATGGGGTGGTGACCCATGTGGAGTCCAAGTGTCCAGTTTAATGTCCTCTTAGAGTTATGCTTTACTTGGGGCATGCATCACCACCATGTCGTTTGGTTAGACATATGCACTAGTTCCTCATTCCATTGGGTCACTGTTTCCTGTGTTTTTCTTTAGTCTCAGTTGATTTGAGTGTGCGTTAAAAGTGAAATTGGTTTCTAAATGGAAAATGGTTTCTTCCAAATTTTTTTTTTGAAATTACTAATGTGAGTTTTTAAAGAGAAGAGGTATCTGTTTGGAAGAACTTGATATGTGTTTGGATTTGGTAAGGACAAAAAATAAGTGTTTGAACCTTTGCACTCCTTATGGTGGGTCACACATGCATGGGTATGTGTGGAAAGTGTGTGGGGGTATTTGTTCGTAGATGAGGTGAGAAGGATTGAATAAACGCACATGTGATGGTTCATAGGGTTCCATAGGCGAGTTTTTTTAAAAAATGTAAAGAAATAATGGTTTTGGAAAAATTATTTCTCCTTTTTTGTATATGTTTGGATCATGGGCATATTTCTCTTAGCTTGTGTTGTTTCTTTGATTGAGTTTTGGCTTGATGCCAGTTTCGATGGTGTTTTTCGTGTTGTTATGATTATGTTGCCCAGAAAGCCTCCCAAAGTTGCCAATGAGTTATACTTAGTTCTCAGTTCCTTTTGTGTGTTTCTTGCTTATCGAGGTAGTTGAATTCTGTTAGATGTAGTTGTATTGTTCTGAAATATAGTGTATCTTCGGGTTTTTGGGAACTCCCAAGTTAGTTAAGGTCTGTACCGCTCTAAAGTTATTAGAGGGTTCAGTTATAGACTAGTAAAGATGAAATGACTCATCGTCATTAGAGTTTTGGGTGTGATTATTGGTGTTTGACTTCCATGAAGGTTCCCCACCTAGCAAGGAGTGTGGGCCAGTGGAACCTATCTCCAAGAAACTATCCTCGTCGGTATGGGCTCCTAGTTCGTCGGACCACTCTCTTGTGTGCCACTAGTATGGCCTGTTCATAAATTCTAAGTCATCATGTTGCATCCCTTTGAAAATGTACGACCATCGTGGTTGTTTGAATCATTGAACGGAAGGAGTTAGAGACTAGAAGATGCAAATTATTGAATGTGAGGGAGTAGATGCTTCAGCCATCAGGACCCCAACCATAGGTCTCAGGGTGAAGCTCACGCACAGTCAGGAGTTGTCAAGGGCATGTGGAACATCAGCTCAGATCATGTTTTCAGCATTAGATGAAAATATCCATGGTTTTCTTGTTCGATTCTTGTCATCTTTTTAAACTCATACTCGTTGTTGTGGTGTGATGAACTCATTGTACCGTAGTCCAAGTGGCCTCATCAGCTCAAAATGTGGCATTTAAATCATTTTTATTCCTTCAAAGGAGTTGGTCCCACGAATAGTGGTCCCATCCTGATTCTGAGTTGGTCTCAATTGTATTCATCAGGGGAATGTTTGGTTTCATGAATTAATGGGTAGTGTTTCTAGGCCCCTTCCTAGTTCGGGCACCTCTCCATGTGTTTTTCTTTAGTGTGTTTTGGTTTTGTAGGGGTTTCCTCCGTCCTAGTTCCCCGGTGTGTTCGTTTTTCCCGTAGTTGATTTAAATTCTAGTGGTGTAGTTGTTATGTTAGGGTTGAGATGGTGGGATGAGTTTGGTTTGGGAGTTTACGTGTTTCCCCTCCTTGGGTGGTGATATGTTCGGGTATTAAGGGTTTTTGTATTAGTGAATTCTTGTGGTCGGGAGAACCCTCTCATGTTCTCCCCTCAATTTCGGGCAGTCGTTATCCTTGAATTGGTCGGGTGTGACGTTTGTTGGGAATAGTTACTCTGAGGATCTCGTTTTCCTTTGGTTTTGTTTGTGCATGCACTCAAGTTGTGTCAACTGTTGGCTTGGTGACTTTATGGGGGAAGAAAGTGTCTGTGGTGGGGAGAATTCTCCCACCCTGACCTCAGATGCCTATTTATTTTGTTTTATTCTTTTCTCGGTCTCATGCCTTTTGGATGAGGATTTGTTGGTTCCTAGTTTGATATGTTTCGATGTTTGATGTTTTGGTGGGCCTCGGGCTGGTGTGCGGTAACCGCACCGCTAGCGGTGATCATGCGTTTGGTCGTAGTTAATGCGTCGTCGCCCGATCGTTCTAATAAGTAATAAAAATTAGATAAATAAATGAAATTGACTGAAAAAAACAAAACTAAATAAAATTTTATAATGACAAAACATGGATAATGTTTAACCGATAATCTAAATAATATTATTGCACATATGATAATTTTTTTAGTATTAAATTTGGTAATAATGCTACTATCATTAAATTGTTATAAATATCTTTATTATTTAAAATAAAATGTAATAAAATTATCATTTTAATTGTCATTTAGTTTTTTTATTATTTTCCTTCCGTTGTTATTAATATTATTATGATTATTTTGAAATTAACATTATTACTATTATTATTTTTGTATCATCGATATTATTGTAATTATATATACATGTATATTTTTTAAGACCCTAAAGCAACCCTTTCCCGCACCCCCTGCTAACCCTAGCTGCCTCCCCTCTTTCTTTTCTGCTGCACCCGCCTCCCGGTCCAGCTTCCCTCTCACCCTCCTCCTGCAGCGGTGCCCAGCTATACTAGCCGTCGGCACCCCTCATTGCAGCACCCCCGAGTGTATGTTCTCCCTTTTTGAGCACCAGGACACCTGCCTCGGGTCCTCCTCCTATGCACGAAGCCAGCTGCCCCAGCTCACCCTCATGTGGACTGCCTCCTTCCGTGCTGCTCTCCTGCAGCTTGCCTCCCGTCGCGCCGCCCTTCCGCAGCGCCTACCTCCTACCGCAATCCCCTCTTGGTGCGCCGGCCGAACCGCGACGCCCAGCTCCTCCACTGCCCTCTCCCTGCGCCTTTTCCCTGCAACACCTCTCCTCCCCTGTTGCCTACTCCCCTGGACAATGCCCCTTGGTTGAGTCCACCTCTGCCACTCCTCCCTATTCGTACGTCCGCAGCATCATCCCCTGACGCCCCCTGCTGCATCCTACCTCCTTTCAAGGCCTTCTCCCCCTTGAGTTCGGTGCACATCTTTTATCACCCCTCCCTTCTTGCTGTTTTTCTTCGTTGGTGCTCAAACCCTAGCTCACGCTCCACCTTGTCAGCACACCCATATGAACCGCAAACCCCCACCTCTGGCCAAGGTTTTTCCTTTCGGTAAGGGTTTGTGGTTACTCTATCATCAAGGAGGTTTTTGTTGTTGATACAACCATGTGTGTTTGGGTTAGTTCTCTTAATATATCCTTCTTCATGGGTTCAATCTTTGTGCGTAGGGTTTAATTAAAATTCTAAAGTGTGTGGTTGAGGTGTGAATAGTGTTTCGTACCGCTTTTGGGGTGTTCTGCATCAATTGAGGTGAGTTTCACCCTTTTTGAAAATATTCTTTATTTAATATTCACCTGTTTCATGAATTTTAAATTGGTTTTGATAATTAATTGGTGGCTTGAGATGTTATTAAAATTGTTTTATAGCCTTTAAACTGGTCTATTAAATATTATTTGTGGTGCAGACTATGTTTTGGAAATATTTTGAGGCGCGCTTGGTTTTGCATTTGGTTTATGTGAGTCCCGGATTCCTTTTTGGTCATGCTTTGGTCCTTCTGCCTTAATTGTTTTTGGGTGTTGTTTAATTATTGTAGGGTGTTTCTCCAACATGGCCATGAATCCCCTCACTGGGTTTGTAAAAGGTGTCTCGGGTCACATCGTACTACACTCCGTCCACTGCCGCCGAAGGCGAAGCGATTCAGATTTCTTCGGATTGTTAGCCTTTAATTGCGGGGCATACCTTGTTTTACAGTATGTTTTGGGTTCGTTCCGTTTTGTCTGCACCAGTTTCAAGGTGGGTTTTACTATGTTAATTCATTTTAATTTTTTTATATAGTGTTTCTATGTTTTTAGATACTTTTCATTTTTGCAGCGCATTAGCATGGTTTTTCTGTGATATTACGGTCGTCGACAAGTGGCGTGTACTTGTGCACAAGTTAGGACATACCACATCATCGTCGTAACCAAGCTGCGAGTCGAGGTAGGTACCTCACTGAAATTACCTTTAGATTTAGAATTTATTAATTTCTTGATGTTTTAGTAATTTTAATAAATTGGAAATAATATAATATACTTAATGTTTATATGATTATTTGGTGTGAAAAGATCTATTTATTTTATTCCAAACACTTGAAACATTTTCTTAACAAGAGGACACCCAGTATTGAAAGAATAATCGTTTTTCCTTTAGACATAATTCAAGGAATTTAAAATTTACATCTAGTTTTAATGATAAATTATTTCTTCCAAACAAGTGTTTTGGGTTTTCTCCAGAAATGAGGTTTTTCTTTAAAATTGGTGAAGGCCAGTTTGGCACATTAATAAAATAAATTATTTTGGAATACCCATTCAGGGGTGATCTTTGGTGTGCGTTGATTGTGTGAGCTGTATGTGATGTTTGTGCATCGTGACTAATTGATTTACATTATGGACGCACCCCTTTTTATTGCAGGTGTTGACATAGGAACCTGGCATAGTGAGTGAATCTTCTGAGAACTATTGTTGAACTAGTTTAGATTACATACTATCTAGTGGTCTCAGAGCTGGGGAATACTGAGGTATTGCTGCTATGAGGATTGGGCCCCTCGGTTAGCCCATGTAGGGCTATGCCGGGCGTTAGGGCATTATGATGTCATCGAGTTAGAGCATGCCTTCGGGATGAGCCACATGTATGGTATGTTCTAGACTGTTCATGATCTCCTAGGTTCGATCCATGTTTCTTTTGGTGTTTATTTGTGTGTGGTGCACGATTGAGAAGCCTTGTTCGGTTTCTGGCTCGTGCGTTCCATTTTTTTCCTTTGCCCTTGGCTTGTGTTGTGTGTTATGTGTAGTTTTCATTTTTGGATAATAACTAAAGTTTGGTTTTCTAATTGTTTGAAAAAATGTTTTAAAATGCAATGCACCTTTTTTTCAAACATTAAAGATTGTTTTTAAATTATATAGGGAAATGGACTGATACGTATTTTAGAAATGAAAGTGTGTGTGTAAAAACCAATATTTTGTATATTTATTTCAAACCTGGAATTGATAAATTTCTGTATTTAAATGTAGTGCATTGGGAATAGATATCGGGCTAGCCTACTGAGTTTTAATGCTCACGCCTATAGTTCTTTTCTGTTTTTAGAGTTTGTGCAGGCTACTTCTTGGGTGTGTTTGCCTTGGACAGCGTTTTTTCATGAGTTGGAGAGTGACCCACGAGGTCACACGGAGTTAATGGTTCTCTTTCAGTTAGTTTTATTTTCTTTTGTTCTTGTTTTGTCTTTTTATTTAGTTTGTTTATTTTGCACTTCTCTGTTTTAATGCTGCTGCTTTATTTATTTATATTGGGATAAATCATTCCCACAGCCTCTGTTGATTCCCAGGCGCTTGTCACCAGCCCAGGAGGATCGGGAACGCCTCTCGGGCCATGTTGTGGACAGGCTCGGGTGAATGGTTTAGGGTCGACTCGGGTTGGTTTGTGACACCTTATTTGTTAAACAAAAAATTCCTCATGTAATGATCATTTAATGACCCCAATCAGTCCCAATAGGATTATTCTTAGTTTTATGTTGTAATTATATTCCTTGACCTATCAATGGGATAATATTCCCTCACGACCCAACATGAGTAAGAAAGAATGGGAAGCCATAGTGCACAAGACCAACATGTATCCTTCTTCATCCCATGTAGCCTCTATCGGCCGTATCCTTAATATTAATCTCCAATAATATTCCAGGACCCATCAGTGGGACAAGATTACCTCATGACCCAACCTGGGGAATAAATAATGGGAAGCTCAATGTATAATTCCTACACCAAACATTCGTGCATATAACGTTAAAATCTAGTCTTAACCAATGAAATAATCATGTAATGACCTATGTAATAAGAGTATGATTAATCATATAAGGATAATGAGATGAATCATATGATAATCATTTGAAAACACCCCCATCTCCTAGGAATATTTACTATGTAATACCCGGTCACCTCTACACCATTCCTCATTAGTACTTGAGAATCATCCATGTGTAATCCCAAACCACACCATCAATACTCATAACAAAACCCTTGAAGCTTCATCATGTAAGCCCAAATTACACTAGAATCACCCAATCATCATTAATTTGTATTCCCCTAACATATAATTGAATCTTCTCAACGTTATCTATGTTGCTACAATTTGTATGTCTCGACCACACCATCGGTACTCCTAGAATAACCAAGGAAGCTTCTATTCATAATCCATAATCCCACCATTGATAATTCGAGAAGCACTAGGTTGACTTCATGTGTATTCCCTACCACCACCCCTTTCTGGTTTCCATACTTCAAAAAATAATCCTTAAAACATGATTTTAAAAAACATGGACCAATCCATATCATTCCTTCTCCCCAGCCTCATCTATGTAGCTACAAGTTTTAAGTCCCAACCACACCATCGATACTCCTAGAATAACCTAAGAAGATACTATTCATAATTCATAATTCCACCATTGATACATTGAGAAGAACCAGGTTAAATTCATGTGTATCCCCCACTGTAGAGACCCGTATCTTGACGTACATGGACATTACATTACTTTTGCGGAATACTTAGTACATAACAAAAACACACACACAAGGACCGTAATAGTTTAGTGTCTTTGGAAACTCGGACTACAATCTTCTAATCGTGGTGAAAGATCTTCAACATCTCCCATAAAGATCTTATTTTTTTTTTATACCTAAAACCTTTCTTTATATCCTGGGGAAAAGAAAACATAAAAGGGTGAGCTCAAATGCTCAGTAAGGGTAAACAAAAGATATATCAATCACATCATATACATAAGCACATAACTTTTGGAAATCTTAACCTACAAAAGAGATCATAATTTCATAACATGGGGTAAATCATGGCAGTGAAATGTAATCACAATAATCATAACATAAAACATGAAACTTTGTGGCATTCACACATAATCATAGAGATTCATTTCTTGTTAGTCAAGACTCATTGCCAAGACTATCTTAGTGGACAAAGTCCCTTTCTGAATCGAGTAACCCTCGTTTCAGTCATGTTTCACTGAACCGGTATAACCTACCATTTCAGCCATGTCTATCTCATGAGATATAAAATCTTTACACAATGCATTGGAGGGAGATATAGTTTCCACCCATCTTATAATGAATCCTTTCTTATGTGTTCCACATAATCATAGAACATACATCATAGCGTAACCCATGTAATAAAAATGGGATTCTTAAACAACATGACATCATAAATCAATTCATATAAGATAAAGGAATTCATAAAAATAATTCCATCACAACATGATCAAATCAATGTAATAATAGGGATAAAAAAAACAGAACCCTTTATTATCTTAGATGGAAAATAATTTTGATAAACACTTGAACTCCATTCTTGAGGAAAATATCCTTTCTTCTTCAAAAACATTTTTCCTTTCATAATATGTCATACAACTTTAAAATAAAAGAAGTTGATTAAAAATAAACTTGAAAACTTGTAAAGGAAGTTTCTTGGAAATAATGTTTTAAAAATCCATTCATGCCGTATAAGTTAAAAAAAACATTCTTCTCATACTTTTGTCGGAAAAGTCAAAAAAGTACCTCGTACGAAAAAAAACGACAAAAGATTCCTTTCATATTCTTTACTAAAAACTCACCGAAGGGTAGAATAGGTTTTAAAAATTTTTAGGTAAATGGAAATAATATTACATATTGAGGAAACATGGATGTGGATGATAAAATACACCCCAGTAAATTTCAAAGTATAAACAATCTCGGATAAAAATGAGATTGTGATATTTTCCCTTACCTTAGGTCCGATTTGCTTCGTATGTGTTCGATCCTCCTGTATAATGATTTAAATAATGTCATTGACTTATTATAGAATCATATTCATTGTTATAATATCATATATGGTTCACTTATAACATTATATTACCCGTTCTTTTGTAAATTCCATGTTAAAGAAGCGTTTTGGGTAAAATCGTTTCATTTATCGTAGGTGTTTTGACTTGTTGTTCTTGACATTATTATTACTTATATCATGATTTACTTACTTCCAGAATATAAAATTTGATTTATATATCATATATATTCAGTATATATATATATATATAATAGATAGATAAAATGAAAAACACCGTTCATGGAGACGGTAGTCCGTACGTACGCATGAACGCTGTTTTCCATTCCTTATTGTCTTGAAATGGAAGTAAGTAGATGACATACATATATATATATATATACATAATCCAGTAGCTTTATAATGTCATATATTTCATTATTATTTCTTATATATACTTTATAATCATTATTAAATGGTTAACATGGAGAATGAATCTCATCGCGTCGTGGAGACGGTAGTCCGTACGTACGCACGAGCGATGATATCATTTTCATAAATATTGAATTGAACCGGAGTGGATTATACAATATATCAGAATCAATATGATGTTTTAATAACTATGTATAGTTATTCTTTACACCATTATACCCATCCATGTAAGGTGGTGGTGGAAAATAGATTACACCACGGCGTGGAGACGGTATTCCGTACGTACGCACGCGCAGTGATTTCTTTTTCCGTAGGATGGATAGATGGTGAAATAGGGTTGTTTCATACTTATAATAACATATCAGTATATGAGTGATACTGATGTTATTACTTCATAATGAAACAACCTAAGAAGAAGAAGTGGAAGAAAAAATAAAGATGAAAGAATTGGTAACGGTAATTACCTCTTCTTTGAAGCGCCTCTTTGAGACCTCCTCTTAGGGCACTAAAATTGGTCTTTGAGAAAGACCAGAACCTCTAGGATGTTTCTAGGGAAGTGGAGAAGAGATTTTGGCAGGGTTTGTCCGAGATTGAGTGCTCAAATTGGTGTGAGGAGGAGGGGGAGGAGGTGCCCTTTTATAAGGGAGGAGAGGGGCACCTTAGGAATATCTCAAAATATTATTTTATATTAAAGTCAAAATCGGTTTATAATGGCTCCAAAGGGTCTTATTTCGAATATAAGGTGGGGATGGGTCGAAATCCTATCAACCAATAAGATTTAGAAAAGTTTAGGGTTTTATTTTAACCTTATGAATTAGATTTAACTCTAAGTTAAATAATTTAACTTTTACCATGTCTTTTTGTTTTCTTTCACTATATGGTTAATAAACTTACTATAACATGCCAAACGAACCCCAAATTGTTTATTATTAATATATATATCCTTATCTAATTCATTTGGCCGAACCTTAGATTTTTAGGAATAAAATAACAATTAATAATATAATATTTGATTTAAAAAACTATTTTGTGTCAATTTTGACACTATTTGATATATGATTTTTGTGAAAGTCATAACAGAATTATATGTTCGAACCAAGTTGATTAAATCAACATTAATATATCATAGTAACCTAGAAAATTAGTGGAATTCATAAAAAGTCTTAAATTACATTTATTTTGGTATTTATATTATCAATTATGTCAATATTTCATTAATAAGATAATTACTGCATCATCTTTGTGTCATAAATAAATTAAATTATTTTTGTCTAAAAATTACAAATAAAATACCATCATGTAGGAAATATTTTTAGCTTTCTGATTAATATTTAAAATCGAATTTATCTTATGTATATCCCCATATTATAAATGATTTACTTATTGAACTTTGATTTTAACTATTTTAACCCTTCTTTAAATAAATTAATAATAAATGTCCTAATCTAATCCAAGTGGACCTAAATGGTCATATTTTATTCCTATGTTTGTTTTTGGTCGAATTACACTTGTCCAATAGAATTAGGACATGTGTTAGGGTAATAATAATATCATATTTACCCTTAGTTACCCTATTTACTATTAACCGCGGTAAAAAAAAAGTAAAAAGTTACTATTCACCAAAAATTATTTTCATCTCATTGAACCACATTTTAGTCCATGATATTAACCGTGTCTCTCGGATTTTCAAAATTCCATTCACAGAAGCGGTAAAATTATGTTTTATGAAAAATTCAGTTTTTTAACTACCACTTAGTGATTTCACTATTCATCGAAAATTGAAAGTTTTCAGAAAAATACCTAAAATTAGGCCTAAGATATATTTGATATTATGAACTCAAAAATGATGTCTATTTTACCAAATTCAAAACATATCAGTTGCATTAACTAATTTAAAAATTAATTCTCGTCGTCAAAACAAATAGCGTGTTTTTAAGAGATAATAACTATCAAAAGTTTGACACTAGTTTATAACTGGTTTAAATGTGAAATTACATCCAATGACCAACATTGTATTAAATTGTAAAAATATATTCTAAATATACTTTAAAACCACTCAAATTAATAATTTATCACTATTAATTATTTCGATTTAAAAGGTTGTTTTTAATTAAAATTTAGTAATTTTCACTATTCATCAGAATATGAAAGTTATTCGAAAAGTACCAAAATTTCACCCTAAGATAATTTCGATATTACGAATCCAAAAATGAAGTTCATTTTGAAAAATAATATTTACAGAGTTTTAAAAAGTGGTTATTACTATTCATAACGGCTAGTTTTAATAATATTTTAATAGCATATCGTTGTTTAGTGAAACTCGGTATTGCGTATTACACACGCTATCGAGGAAGGTCGTGATTGCGTGTAATGCAAGGCAAGTCAAGGATGTGTGTTGTGCAAGCTCCTTTTGGTGTAGCGTACAACACAAGACTTTATAAAATTAAAAAGAATATTTTTTTATAAAATCTTGGGCTGTTACATTCTACCCCCCTTAAAATGAATTTCGCCCTCGAAATTCGTCGGGGTTATAAATGGTTTACTATTCGAAAGTTTCATTAATAGAAACCCACATCGTAAAAAGGAATATCAAAACCAATCTTTAAAAACAAAAGTATGAAACGTAACGGTTACCCAAATAAACTAATCATTGGGTTTCCATATAGGTGAAAATATGGATATGGAAGAGAAATCTAACTATCATGTTCTGATGGAGAGTGGTAGAGAACATGGCTATGGAAAAGCCAGTAATCACAAATCCATAGATTTGTGATGATATAAGGTACCATCTGATTCATCAGGTATAAAATCACTAGGACAACATTTTTGGTTTTCAAGATCATTTCCCTAAAGTTGAAAATTTGAATTAGAATAAATACTTACTTTATTTTGGTACAATCTCATTGTTGTTCGTGCCTTGAACAATTTCCACTTCATCTCTTAAATAAATGAAGTTGAATTTGTTATTCATGAAGTGTTAGCAGATCATGTGATAGAATGACGGGTCATTCCATCTGTCTCAAACAAAAGGTTAGGAAAAATTATATGCATAAGTCGATCTATAGTGAGATTAATCATATATGGTTCCTAAAATGGACTTATACTTCATATATCATACTGCTTAATATAATAAAACTAGTTTCTACTAAACAGGGACTTTCTGTAGGCCAGTGGTAGGCGATAAAGGCCAGTCGCACTTCGGTTGTGGGTTCGATTCCCACAGCCTTGTCCGAAGCGATGGGCTGCCGCCCGTCCTGCAGGTTGTCCTTTTTCCAAAACTATATAACATCCCATCAATAATATCGAAAAAACAAACAATACTAACTTATGTCCAACATAATCCATTCCAATCTTTTAGGCTTATCCATAATACTGCAGTCGACTCTCATAATATAGTGAAAATGATTACCAGAGATTTAACACCATCATCGATCCCCATATATCATAAGATATGTTTTGTTGGTCACATTCCAAACATTCAAAGTCCTTAATCGTGTATTCTCTTGAATACCTTAGTGAAAACATGAGTCACTTTTCACATACCAAAATCCTCAAAATTCTATATACTCAAACTTAGTCCTTATATCAATCATGAGCTCATGAATACTGTTAAACATTTCATTTTCTCGTTTTCCCTTCATTATGCGCATAATATCTCAATCACTTTGAATACCACATTAGACCAATACATAAATATTCCAATATTCCAAGATACAACATTATTTTGGAATCCCATGACATAAACACTTAATAATTCCACCACATCGTTGTCATATTCAACATTGCCAATAGTGATCGCATGTGACTTCCCTTTGTCCTTTGCCTTAAGCGGTTGCTCATGTCGATCATCACTAACCCTTGGATTAGGGCATTTATTAGCATAATGCCCCATTTCCTTGCACTTGAAGCATTGAAGTGTTGGTTGTACGTTCTCTGCAGTGTTTGCTTTATTCACTTCATTAGAATCCCATTTTCCATTACTTCGACACTCAGCTGCTCGATGACCTTCTTTTCCACACTTAAAACATTTTCTAGTCCCTTTAAGACAATCTCCACCATGCTTCTTTCCACACTTTGTGCATAAGGAAAGAGTCATCTTCTTTTAACCATTATTCTGAGTTTTCTCCTTGAACTCCATCTTTCGTTTCTTGTCAAACCCATGAGATGGATATGTAACACCAACTTCCATTTCTACCTTGATAGCACAACGCACAATTTCTTCATAGCTACTGAAGTCTCTTATAGCTAATGCCCTTCGAAGACTTGGTTTTAAGCCACTGAAAAATCGATCAACTTTACTTTCAGGTTGGATGATAATACCAGAAGCGTACCTTGCAAGTCTTGTAAAATTCGCTTCATAGGTACCAACAGATTCATCATCCCATTGCTTCAGTTCAAGAAACTCTTTCTCCATCTTTGTTCGGAGAATATGAGGGAAGTACTTATTGAAAAATAAGTTCTTGAACTCGTCCCATTCCATAGACTCAATTTCATCCCTTTGCCTCGTATTCTTAATAAGATTCCACCATTGATCAGCATCTCCTTCCAAACGATACACTGCTAGGATGACTTTATCATGTTCAGAACATTGAAGAACTGAAAATATCATTTCAGTAGTACTAATCCATTGTTCAGCAACTAATGGATCAGTAGACCCACTGAAAGAAGGTGGACGCTGCCTCATGAAGGATTCAACAGAATGTTGCTCCTTCCTTTGCTCGTTTGGAAGTCCTGCATGATTCATAGCTTGAGAAAGTTGTGTGAGCATGGCTACAAGATTTTGCATTCCGGCTCCCATATCGTTTGGTTTCTCAGGGGGACAATCATTGCATTGCCCATCACATTTCGCATTAACACGGTTCCTTCAGGTTCCAGCCATCGTCTAAAACCCCAAAAGAATAGTATGAGAGGAAAAAATCATGCTAGGGAAAACAACATAATAAAGGGGTAGTACCCTCAATATCTAACATCTTAGGTTAAATTCTAAGATCGTTTGCGCAATTCTAGGACTATAACCTATACGTATACTTAACCTTAGAGACATCCCTAGACATACCTTAGAAATATCTCTAGGGATCTCACTAACGTTTTCGCATCCTAGTTTCCAAAGGTTGACTAAACCTTTCCTCTGATACCAACTGTAGAGACCCGTATCTTGACGTACATGGACATTACATTACTTTTTCGGAATACTTAGTACATAACAAAAACACACACACAAGGACCGTAATTGTTTAGTGTCTTTGGAAACTCGGACTACAATCTTCTAATCGTGGTGAAAGATCTTCAACATCTCCCATAAAGATCTTCTTTTTTTTATACCTAAAACCTTTCTTTATATCCTGGGGAAAAGAAAACATAAAAGGGTGATCTCAAATGCTCAGTAAGGGTAAACAAAAGAATTATCAATCACATCATATACATAAGCACATAACTTTTGGAAATCTTAACCTGCAAAAGAGATCATAATTTCATAACATGGGGTAAATCATGGCAGTGAAATGTAATCACAATAATCATAACATAAAACATGAAACTTTGTGGTATTCACACATAATCATAGAGAATCATTTCTTGTTAGTCAAGACTCATTGCCAAGACTATCTTAGTGGACAAAGTCCCTTTCTGAATCGAGTAACCCTCGTTTCAGTCCTGTTTCACTGAACCGGTATAACCTACCATTTCAGCCATTTCTATCTCATGAGATATAAAATCTTTACCCAATGCATTGGAGGGAGATATAGGTCCCACCCATCTTATAATGAATCCTTTCTTATGTGTGCCACATAATCATAGAACATACATCATAGCGTAACCCATGTAATAAAAATGGGATTCTTAAACAACATGACATCATAAATCAATTCATATAAGATAAAGGAATTCATAAAAATAATTCCATCACAACATGATCAAATCAATGTAATAATAGGGATAAAAAAAACAGAACCCTTTATTATCTTAGATGGAAAATAATTTTGATAAACACTTGAACTCCATTCTTGAGGAATATATCCTTTCTTCTTCAAAAACATTTTTCCTTTCATAATATGTCATACAACTTTAAAATAAAAGAAGTTGATTAAAAATAAACTTGAAAACTTGTAAAGGAAGTTTCTTGGAAATAATTTTTTAAAAATCCATTCATGCCGTATAAGTTAAAAAAAACATTCTTCTCGTACTTTTGTCGGAAAAGTCAAAAAAGTACCTCGTACGAAAAAAAACGACAAAAGATTCCTTTCATATTCTTTACTAAAAACTCACCGAAGGGTAAAATAGGTTTTAAACAATTTTAGGTAAATGGAAATAATATTACATATTGAGAAAACATGGATGTGGATGATAAAATACACCCCAGTAAATTTCAAAGTATAAACAATCTCGGATAAAAATGAGATTGTGATATTTTCCCTTACCTTAGGTCCGATTTGCTTCGTATGTGTCCGAACCTCCTATATAATGATTTAAATAATATCATTGACTTATTATAGAATCATATTCATTGTTATGATATCATATATGGTTCACTTATGACATTATATTACCCGTTCTTTTGTAAATTCCATGTTAAAGAAGCGTTTTGGGTAAAATCGTTTCATTTATCGTAGGTGTTTTGACTTGTTGTTCTTGACATTATTATTACTTATATCATGATTTACTTACTTCCAGAATATAAAATTTGATTTATATATCATATATATTCAGTATATATATATATAATAGATAGAAAATATGAAAAACACCGTTCATGGAGACGGTAGTCCGTACGTACGCATGAACGCTGTTTTCCATTCCTTATTGTCTTGAAATGGAAGTAAGTAGATGACATACATATATATATATACATAATCCAGTAGATTTATAATGTCATATATTTCATTATTATTTCTTATATATACTTTATAATCATTCTTAAATGGTTAACATGGAGAATGAATCTCATCGCGTCGTGGAGACGGTAGTCCGTACGTACGCACGAGCGATGATATCATTTTCATAAATATTGAATTGAACCGGAGTGGATTATACAATATATCAGAATCAATATGATGTTGTAATAACTATTTATAGTTATTCTTTACACCATTATACCCATCCATGTAAGGTGGTGGTGGAAAATAGATTACACCACGGCGTGGAGACGGTATTCCGTACGTACGCACGCGCAGTGATTTCTTTTTCCGTAGGATGGATAGATGGTGAAATAGGGTTGTTTCATACTTATAATAACATATCAGTATATGAGTGATACTGATGTTATTACTTCATAATGAAACAACCTAAGAAGAAGAAGTGGAAGATGAAATAAAGATGAAAGAATTGGTAACGGTAATTACCTCTTCTTTGAAGCGCCTCTTTGAGACCACCTCTTAGGGCACTAAAATTGGTCATTGAGGAAGACCAGAACCTCTAGGATGTTTCTAGGGAAGTGGAGAAGAGATTTTGGCAGGGTTTGGCCGAGCTTGAGTGCTCAAATTGGTGTGAGGAGGAGGGGGAGGAGGTTCCCTTTTATAAGGGAGGAGAGGGGCACCTTAGGAATATCTCAAAATATTATTTTATATTAAAGTCAAAATCGGTTTATAATGGCTCCAAAGGGTCTTATTTCGAAGCTAAGGTGGGGATGGGTCGAAATCCTATCAACCAATAAGATTTAGACAAGTTTAGGGTATTATTTTAACCTTATCAATTAGATTTAACTCTAAGTTAAATAATTTAACTTTTACCATGTCTTTTTGTTTTCTTTCACTATATGGTTAATAAACTTACTATAACATGTCAAACTAACCCCAAATTGTTTATTATTAATCTATATATCCTTATCTAAGTCATTTGGCCGAACCTTAGATTTTTAGGAATAAAATATCAATTAATAATATAATATTTGATTTAAAAAACTATTTTGTGTCAATTTTGACACTATTTGATATATGATTTTTATGAAAGTCATAACAGAATTATATGTTCGAACCAAGTTGATTAAATCAACATTAATATATCATAGTAACCTATAAAATTAGTGGAATTCATAAAAAGTCTTAAATTACATTTATTTTGGTATTTATATTATCAATTATGTCAATATTTCATTAATAAGATAATTACTGCATCATCTTTGTGTCATAAATAAATTAAATTATTAGATGTCTAAAAATTACAAATAAAATACCATCATGTAGGAAATCTTTTTAGATTTCTAATTAACATTTACAATCGAATTTATCTTATGTATAACCCCATATTATAAATGAGTTACTTATTAACCTTTGATTTTAACTATTTTAACCCTTCTTTAAATAAATTAATAATAAATGTCCTTATCTAATCCAAGTGGACCTAAATGGTCATATTTTATTCCTAAGTTTGTTTTTGGTCGAATTACACTTGTCCAATAGAATTAGGACATGTGTTAGGGTAATAATAATATCATATTTACCCTTAGTTACCCTATTTACTATTAACCGTGGTAAAAAAAAGTAAAAAGTTACTATTCACCAAAAATTATTTTCATCTCATTGAACCACATTTTAGTCCTTGATATTAACCGTGTCTCTCGGATTTTCAAAATTCCATTCACAGAAGCGGTAAAATTAAGTTTTATGAAAAATTCAGTTTTTTAACTACCACTTAGTGATTTCACTATTCATCGAAAATTGAAAGTTTTCAGAAAAATACCAAAAATTAGGCCTAAGATATATTTGATATTATGAACTCAAAAATGATGTCTCTTTTACCAAATTAAAAACATATCAGTTGCATTAACTAATTTAAAAATTAATTCTCGTCGTCAAAACAAATAGCGTGTTTTTAAGAGATAATAACTATCAAAAGTTTGACACTAGTTTATAACTGGTTTAAATGTGAAATTACTTCCAATGACCAACATTGTATTAAATTGTAAAAATATATTCTAAATATACTTTAAAACCACTCAAATTAATAATTTATCACTATTAATTATTTCTATTAAAAAGGTTGTTTTTAATTAAAATTTAGTAATTTTCACTATTCATCAGAATATGAAAGTTATCCGAAAAGTACCAAAATTTCACCCTAAGCTAATTTCGATATTACGAATCCAAAAATGAAGGTCATTTTGAAAAATAAGATTTATAGAGTTTTAAAAAGTGGTTATTACTATTCATAACGGCTAGTTTTAATAATATTTTAATAGCATATCGTTGTTTAGTGAAACTCGGTATTGCTTATTACACACGCTATCGAGGAAGGTTGTGATTGCGTGTAATGCAAGGCAAGTCAAGGATGCTTGTTGTGCAAGCTCCTTTTGGTGTAGCGTACAACACAAGACTTTAATAAAATTAAAAAGAATATTTTTTTATAAAATCTTGGGCTGTTACACCCACCCACCATCCCTTTATATTTTTCCCTTATTCACACAAACATCCTTACTGCAAAATGTTAAAAAAATGGACCAATCCATTCACATGTCCATAAATTGTACACTAAAACTATATAGTTTTGATCACTTTCAAAAAATAGGGTATGTAAAATTCCACTCAAATATCCAATCCTGAAACCATTAAACAAGTTGAGCACATCATTATGAGGTGAAAACTCTGACATGTGATCATATCCACTAGAAACATAGTCATCCTTACAATACAAACATAATTTCCCCATGAACCATGTCATGACTATGTGATGCTAATCCACATTCTCCCTAATATGTGACATGTTCATATTGGAAACACCCCCACAAAACTGTAGACTTATCCCCACGCCTCCATAAGACTTTAATACAATCAAAAACGTTATTTGATTATAGTTATACACATAATATTTCCCTTACGTGTGATTATATTAACTTTTAAATATGAATACTTTACAAATTCACAAAAAACCAAACATGCTCAGATGTTTAGAAATTTCTATGCTTTGAATAGTTTTGACTACAAGTAACATCTTTATAATGAAAAAAGTAGTGTAATTAACTTGGATCCACGTAAATATGGGATTGGGAATGAGCTTCATAAACATAAATTAAATATATGATGGAGATCCATACTAGGAAACATACAATAAGGAGTAATCCATGGAAGGAGTAATATGTAAGGACCATGCCTTAAACATTAAATATTATAGTGTTTATAAAATAGAATTCACATTGAAGGATATTTAAGATTATATTTTTAGAGAATAATGAAATAACTCATACATATTAGAACTATTTAATACAAAGTCGAAGCATCAAACCAGTATACGTTTGTACCACTTTATAAATGCTTAAAAAAATATTTCCATTCCTGAAAAATATTCATGGCATTTAAATTGACAGATTCCTTTTACCTCTCCCATCTATATACCCTATAAATAACATTTTAAATATTGGGATGAGAATGAAAAGATTAGTAAGAGACATAAAAAATGAAAACATTTGTCTATTGAGAAAATGAAAAATCATATAATGTTTACCTTCGCCTTCAATGTTTTTTGAATTTATATAATGAAACATTTTCGTATGAAAAACACACAAACATATTTCCCAATTAAATCCATTAAATCCCATTGAATGATATTTAAAACCATTTTTTGGTAACTTAGAGCATCATATTCTTAAAAACCTATCAAGACCAATTTAATTGAACTAATCATACAACTTACTACAAATATTATCACTACCCAATGAATTGGAGATCTATAACGTGCACCATCATTCATATAAGCTATATCGGGCTCAACAGTGGGGTATAATGGGGCTCAACCCTTTGTACAAGCTATATTAATCTCACCAATGTTTTATATTGGGGCCCAAACCACCATATATTCTATATTAGGCTCACCCATGAGCTATAATGGAGCCCAATCCTTCATGGAAGCTATATTGGTCTCACCCATGAGATAAAATGGGGATTAGACTTATATTTAAGATATCAGGCCCTCTTATTTCATATAATGATCAAGTATCATATCATGAATTAAACTACTGAAAACTTTTTTAAACCCATGTGTAAATCACTCTCAGATATAAAAATACCCATTTCTTGTAATCAAAAATTTTAAAATCTAAAATATGTGCATAGAATAATGAAAACATTTTATTTTAAAATAACTATGAAAAATTATAATGAAAAATAATTAAATAATTAATGTGTTTTGAAATATGGGGAATCTTTTCCTGTCATTTACATAAAAAATCATTAATTTTTATCCTTCTTAAAATAGTAGAAAGAGGAACATTAAAAGATTAAATTTAAAATAAATTCCATTACATAAAACCATTATAAAATTCATTTTTGAAATAATTTTAGAGAAATTAAACGATTCATTTTTTGAAAAATTCATGTCCATATAATTTAATTTGTTAAATTTATTTTAAAATCATGGAATTGAAAGAGAAAAAGAACTTGATGGAAAACCATAAAGGTTTTTTCCCCTAAGAAATGATATTTATCACATGGAAAACACTACAATCATAAAACTCTTTAAAGAAAGACATTAATCAAAACACTAAATATTTTGATTATAGGTAAATTATCGATACATAATTTTAAAGTGTCTTTATATACACTATATAAAATAATAATGGTGCATTACATCAATAATTTCCTCAACAAATGGAAATTGAGAAAAAATCTATTAACATGAGTTTGAATAATCACATAGAAAATTTATATTCTAGAATAATAAAAATATTTAAATTATTTAAATTATTTAAATAATTTTTAATGTTTTTATTACATTTATATCATTTTTTATCATGTTATGAAAATTTAATTTAATATTGGGTGTTATGAAAATATTTGGTACTTGAGTCCAAAATTATAATGGTATGATGTGTGTAGTCAAAGTGGTAATTTATTCCATCATCTCTAAAATAATAATCATTATACAATTGTAATTTTTATACATAATTTAAACTTTTAAATCCATCCTTTACATATGTATATGAAAAACTAACTACGTTACAATCCTGGAGATGGTAAGTCTTATGTACGTATGAGTAACGTTACTATTTTTCAATGATCATTATGGAACGAAGGTAAGTGTCATTTTATCATTAAATAATGATAATTTTAAAATTATTATCATATTATTGATTTAAATATTATTATATATATTATTCATGTTATGTGGTTATGAAAAGACAAATCACATTTCTATGTGGAGGTGATAATTCACACATATGCACGAATGATGTTATTATTTTTGTGTGAATGGAAAGGTAAGGAAATTAATGATACATTATATTTAAAAATATATATATATATGACATGAATATTGTATATCAACTTATAATTTATCATTATAACTATTCATTAATGACGTTAATGGAAAACAAATTACATCAGTTTGTGAAGAAGTAGTCCATCATAAAAATAGACGATGAATTATTTTCCCATTTAATTGTAAAGTAGATGGATATGGGTCACGAAACAAAAAGATTAACATGTATATATATAAATTATACTAGATTTTTTAGTGTAGTGTTGTTTATAAATATTTTAAAGAGGTGGAAAAATAAATAAAATAGAAATTATAGATTAAAAATTATACATCTTCTTCAGATGATATCCTTTTATTAACACCCTAAGACGACTAAGGATGGTGTACTACAAAAAATTAAAGAATCAAAAAATTTGGTAGAGATTATAGGAAAGTATTTGAGAATGATCTTACTTAACCAAAAGGGTGTTTAAGCGTGACTAAATTAGAAGAAGATGTTCCCTTGTATATGGGAGGAGAGAGCACACTTGGAATCCCTAAAACTATTAAATTTATATAAATTAATGTTATATTCCAAATGGATCCAAACATACCAATTTATAATAAAAGATTATTATGGGTCTAAATAAATTATTCCAATGAAAATTATACATGTTTTGAATATTTGTTAGTCCTTATATTTTGGATTTATCCCTTATTTATCCATTCTAACTTTTACGGTGGAATCATGATTTTTTACTCTTCGAGGGTTAATATGATGACTATAAAATTCAAAAAGAAGAATAACATAATCATGCATTAAATTTTAATCATTAACAAAATATTTTTAGAAATTTTATACTCTTAGGATTTATATATCATTTAAACAAATATTATTTATTTTAAAATATAATTAATGTTAATTTTTATACTATTTATTACATTGACTTTTACAAAAATCAAGAAAACATGATATCAAAAATCCAAAATTTTTAATAGATAATAATATATAAGTTTTATTTATAATATACTACTATTAAATTAATTATCTTAAATTATATTTATTTTAATAGTTTTAATAACATTTATTTGATTTTTTCATTAATAAAACAATTATTGTGTCATCATTGTGAATGTCCTTAATGTAATTAATTCTTCCATAAAAATTATAAAAATGATTACCATGATTATAATAAATATTTTAAATTTTAAAATACTACTTATAGTCAATCATATTCTCATTATAACCCCATATTAAAAATATTTCTCTTTTGAAAAATAAGAGTTTAACAAGTTTTACTTTTCAATGAATAATATATTATATATGTTAAAATCTCCAAAATTGATATAAATAGTCACAAAACTGATAATTAAATTATAATGTTTGAAATATATTCAACCAATAATGTTGAGTTCATTGTTAGGGTTTTTTTATAAAATTTATAATATTATTTTACCAACAATTACAAGATTTACCCTTAACCATGGTAAAAAAATTACTAAGGTAATAATTCATATTGAAAAAATAATTTGAAAATATTTAATAATTTTTTTCCATATCACTCAAAATATGGATTCCATTATTTTAAATTCAAAATCCAAAATTGGGTAAAATTAATTCAATTTAATGGGTGATAAAGCATTTTTTTAAGTGAAAATGTTTAAAATATTGAAATGTTTTTATATCCAAATTCAATATAAAAATGTTAAAATAACCTTAATTGGTTTAATATAAGTATATTTTATTTAATGTTTTTAAAAACAATTAAAAATATAATTTAACTGTATAAAAATGTTTAGATTAAATGTTTTTGAAAGTAAAAAAGGTATCATTTTGCACTATTAATCAAAAAAATAATCACATTAGAAAAATACTAAAAATTCAATAAAAATAAAATTTTAATATTATGAATTAATATTGATGTTTTTTTCAAATAAAATTTATGAAAGTGTCAAAATTTAGTTTTAAAAAATGTTCTCCACTAAAAAGGTAAAAAAATCACCTTTAGAAAAATACATCTTTCTATGGAAAAATTGGATTTATTTATATATCATGTCTAAAAACAAATATGATGAGTTTTAAACAATATATTGAATATTATATATATATATATATTTCATTAATATACTCCATAAAGTGTAATTTTCTTATTTTATTAGTATAAAACACACTTGTGCCCATTTAAATAATTTGTGAGAAAACGATTTTGTTTATTTTTTCAAAAGGGTATTATTTTAATTTATAAAGAATCATACATCAAGTAATTAATTATATAAACATGTATAAAACATATTTTCATAATTTAGAAATTTTTTTCTTATCCTCAATTTTAACGGTTGGGTTATAATGGTATCATTTGAATAATAATTTTTTTTGTTCTTTTATGATCGATCTGGTTTATCATGTATGCTATTGAACATAATGTTTCTTTTATAAAATTTAACGATGTTACATTCTCCCCCCTTTTATTAATTTCATCTGCATAATTTAAAATCTTTCTTGGTAAGAAGGGTTTAACTATATAATGTACCATTATTGAAATCCCACATTGGAAAAATTATTAATAATACTCCCATATTAAATGAATGAAAGTAATGTATGAAGGTCACCTAGGAAAACACATACTACATTTCTATGTAGTAAAACATAGACATGGAATATCTAACCAACACTAAAGGACTAATAGAGAGTTATAGAAAAAATCACCATGGTAAATTTAACCATCATAAAACCAAAAATATGTAGTGTATTAGAAGGGTATTGATAAAATTAAACGGATAACATTTTTACAGAACAATTTTCCAATTTTCATAGAATTCACTTAATTCCTAAATTAAGAACGTAAATAAACATACTTAATTGAAAAGTATATTTTCTCTCTTTATTAAATTCTTATTGCAAACTCATTATATTATCTAAATCATGAGTATGATTTTTCCAAGTCTGAACCACTGGATACAACATCTATGGAACCCTGAATCCATAAATGGAAATCAATCTATTCTTGATTCCTTAATTAATTACCTAAAAAAATTGGTATTAGATATGAAAATTCGAAAGATAAATAAACAGTAAAATAAAGGTAACATACTTTTAATCACTAAAATACAATTATAATTCTTAAATTTCAACATCCATTATATAACAAATTACTATATTTAAAATTCCTCAGTTTTATTCTGTACTATTATTAAATCCCAAAAATTAGATTAATTTTATCAAATAGTCATCTAATTTAATATTATCTCAAAATAACATCAATTATTCTTAATGTATCTTACCAAAACTGTAATTACATAAATAAAAAACTCAAATACATTCCAATCATTTCCAAAAATAATTGAATAACCATAAATCTACAATAAAAACCTAGATTCTTCAAAAATATAATTCATCCTATATTTCTCAAATTATGCCCCATAGTATTTTCTTTACCTCGATCATATAGGTTTCCAAAAAAAGTGAATGTTTTTGAAATAAAAATGATCACTTAATCATTAATTTTATTTATTAATAACATGGCTATCTTTATAAAAAAACATATGTTCACTAATTTTAATAATATATAACTACCTCTACATAAAACATTGGATAAACTCCATGTTCCCCCTTAATATTATGTCTGAAAAAATAATGCAATTCTAATTTACATTAAACCAAATGGATATATATAACTCATTTTTTTCAAAACTAAATAAATTTTTCTCAAATATATATCAGATTTTTACTATAATATTTTTCAAATGTATCTATTAAACCTGACATACATCTATATGTTTGGAGAAAAAACCTACAATAGAAATTTTTTTATTCTTATTATATTAAAAATTAACCCCACTATCATAAATCTAAAAACATTATCTTTAAAAATATCCTCCATTCAGTACCCTTGTAAATACATTAACCATGATTGTATATCATATTTTTTAATACTTCACCCCAACAATCACTGATATGAATTATATCCTAATAAATTATCAATATCAACAAAAATATGATGGATATTTCATACCATAAATCAAGTAATCATCATTTCATTGATACCCCATTTATCATTTGTCATGATTCCCAAATTTGGTAAATTAATTTCGTATACCCTTTTTGGAATTTCCCTTTTCATGAGAGTTAGTAATGTTGATATTTGGAAATAAAATTAATGAGACACCATGAAGAAATGTTTTTTTGAAAAATTAAGGGCGTTAGACAACTCATGAATTTTCTTTCGGGTGATTTGTATATTTATAATTATGGTGAAATCATTTGAACATGATATTATGATAATATTGAAAATAAAATCAAATGGAAGTGATATCAAGGTTGTGTAATATCACTTTACATATATCAAGAAAAATTATCCTTAGTCTATAGAAAATAAAATCATAAAATCATAAAATTATTTATTACATGTTAAAATTAAAATGGTCCTTTTAAATATCATACAATTAGAAACTCTATTATACATTAACCTTCAAATCCTTTATTCCTAAATTGAATACCTTTATAAAACAATCCTCCAAAATTATCATTAATCTTCTATAAATCCGTCACATTAAACAAAAAATGGATGTCTATCACAGTGAACATTTAATCATCCTTATACTTGAAAACCCATGATGATATCTTTATGTCTGACGAAAAGAAATCCTAACTACCAAGGATATCTAAATCATCCATTGATACCACATAAAAGGACTCAAAAATAAAGATAACATATTCTAGTATTTCAGCTAGAATTCATATTACTTGATATTTTCAGGTTATATATTTAGAGAATTTGGACATAACTAATACATATCAAAACCATATAATACAAATTGGTAGCTTAAGATTAGTATCAATTTTCCCATAATAAAAAATTAAAAAATCAAGAATTATTATCATGAAAAGTCTCAAAGACATTCAAATTAATCTACTCTTAGTCCGTACACATCCATAAACCCTGTAATATCTTCTTAAAACATGGGATGAGCACCATGATTTAAAAAATGTACATAAAAATAAATAAATCAAATATTCTAGTGAAAAAGGAAAACCATATAATAGTTATATTCACATTCAAGGTTCTTTGAGTGTATAAAATAAAAAAACATTAACATTAAAAACACACACACACACTTATTTTTGAAATAAATCATTTAAAACCCATAAAAATTTTAAAAAACTTTTTCAGTAACATGAGAAATCATATTTATAAAACCCTTCCAAAAACCATTTAATTAGAATAAACATATGACCAAATTTAAAATATAATCAATACCCAATGAATCAGGGATCTATAAAAGAGATCAATATTCATATAAGCTATACTGGACTGACATGTGGGATATAAGGGGGAACATCCCTTTTACAAAGCTATATAATGTTCTAATGTGAGATATAATGGGGCTTAAACCTTCATATAAGATATATAGGTATCACCCATGAGTTATAATGGGGCTAAAACCTTTGTATGGGATATATCATGCTCACCCATGAGCAATAATGGGGATCAACCAATTGTATGAGTTATATCGGGATCACCCATTTCATATAATTATAATGTACCATATCATGAATTAAAACTAGAATAATCATTTAAACCCTTGTGTAAAAAAATGAGATATCAAAACGCCCATTTCATGTAAAAATCACTTTTAAAATCTATAAAACACATAAAGAATAATGAAACCATTTTATAATATAATTATTATAAATACATATAAAGGAAACATTGATTTATTAAGGAATCATGGATTCAATATATTAAATTCATGTCATATATGTAAAAAAATAATTCCATTTGGCCTTTGTATAAAGAGTTGATATAAGAACATTAAAATTCTATTTTAAAAAAATAAATTCATTTTCATAATACATTTAAATGATAAATTTTTGAAAAACATTATGATAAATTAGAAAATTAAAATTTTAAAAATTTCATTTCAATATAAATACATTCATAAAACTAATTTTAAAAACATGGATATGGAAGTGAAAATGAGTTGTAAGGAAAACCATGAAAGATGATTTTTCCAACGAAATGCCCCTTACTACATGAGAAGAACATGAGTTTTAAAAAACCTTAATAGATGAAATTAAAAATAATAGTAAACATCGTTATAATAGGTAAATTTATTATATATAATATCAATGGTTCTTTATATACAACTTATAAAACACTAATGGTTCTTTGCATAATAAATTTCCTCAGTTAAAGGATATTGAGACAAATCCCTTACCTTGAGTGTGAATCGTCACATACAATATTTATATACTTGAATAATAAAATTAGGTTAGATAAGTACATTATATAGAAAAATTTTCATGTTTATTTTTCCTTTTTTATCATTTATTAGCATGTTATGACAATTTAATTTCACGTCAGATATTTTGATGATATTCGGTACCTGAGTCAAAAATTACTTTCGTATGTTTGTCTATAAGAAAAGTGGTAATTTAATCCATTATATCTATAATACTAATCATTAAAAAATCATATTTTTACATACTTTAAAATAATAAATCCATCTATTAAATATGGATATGAAAAATGAACTATGTTATAATCATGGAGATGGTAAACTGTATGTACGCATGAGTAACATTTCCATTTTTCAATGATCATTATGTAATTATGATAAGTATAATTTTATCATTCCATAATTTTCATAATATAATAATTAACATATTAGTAATTTAAATATGCTTTTATATATATCATCTCTTGGATGTGGGAATGAAAAATGAATCACATCTCTCTATGGAGATGATAATTCACACGTATATATGAACGACGTTATAAATTTTACATTCATAAATTGGTAAGAAAATAAAAGATATAAAATATATTCATAATGATAAATATTTCATTGATATTATATAAAAACATGAATTCCATCGTTATAAACAATCTTAGGAGAGGGTAATGGAAAAAAATAATTATATCAGTTCGCAAGCCAGTAGTCCACAGTACACACAAATGATGAATTATTTCCCCATTTCATGGAAAAGTTGATGGATACAGGTAATAAAAACATGATAATATATAATTATATGTATTACATTTTATTTATTATCTTATCTTGTTTTAATACTATTCTAAGGTACTTGAACAAATAAAATCGAAACGATTGATTAAAAATGACACCTCTTCTTCGGGTGATCTCCATTTCAGAACACCTTAAGACCACTAACGATGATGTTATTCTAAAATTAATGATAATAGAATTTTTGGATTGATTATAGTAATTTATTTAGGTATGAATTTTTTGAATCAAATGGTTTTGAAGTGTTAGGAAATGGGAGGAAGAGATGACCTTTTATAAGGGAGAGGAGGGACTCTCTTGGAATTCCTCAAAATATAAAATTACAATATATTAATTTTCTTGTAAAAATTGATCCATATTTATAAATATATATTATTTGATGATTTTGGGTCGAAATACCTTCATAAGATAAAAAATAGACATGTTTTTACAATTTATATTCCTTATATTTTGTATTTAATTCTTATTTAACCCCTTGAACTCTTACCGTGAAAAAAATACATTTTTAATCATTGAGGGTTAATATAGTAACTATAAAATGAAGAAAAAACCATAAATTAATCATTTATTAAATTTTCAACATTATATGAATAATTATGCCTAATTTTATATTTCTATGCAATTTCTATCATTTGACAAAACATTATTTATTTTAAAATGTCATTAATGTCATTTTTTACACTATTATTTACATTCACTTTTACCAAAATAAATACAACAATATATATTAAAAACTATCATAATACATGAATAATATTTCAAGGGAATAATTAAAATTCATGTATTACATTATTTATCTAAAATTATATTTAATTTAATTATTTTATTATCATTTATTTTATTATCCATTTATTAACTAATTACTGCATCATTATCGAGTAAGCCTTTAAGGTAATGATTTATTTCCTAAAAAATAAAAAAATCGCTATTATTAATATAAATATTTTATCTTTCAAAATAATTTCTATAGTAAAACATATCCTCCAGATAACATGATATTAACAAATTTCAGTTGTTAAAAATCGGAGTGTGACAAGTTTGACTTTTTTTAAAATGAAATATTATATAGGTTATAATCTCATCCAAATAGACATAAATCAACGATCATATAATGATTATGGAAAAAAAATTGTCATCTATAAAAATTGGTTAATTTCTTAGGGACAATTTCTAATATTTATAATATTAATTTTACACTTAATTACACAATTTACCCATAACCGTGGTAACAAAAATTGCTAAAGTTAATATGAATATTGGAACAAACTAAAAGAGACATATTTAATAATGTTTTAGATTATTATTAAAAATATGGAATCCATTTTTCAATCATCAAAGAATAAAAATGGATAAAAGTTATTTACAATTTATCCTGTAGAAGGAGAGAGAAAGTGGGGTTTTACAGTGAAAATGTTCAAAAGTGTAAAAAAAAATTATATACAAATAAAATTTAAAAAAAATAAAAATAAAAATAATTGAATTAATATATTTATGATTTATCTAATTTAAATTTAAAACCAATTTAAAATATATGTTTACTTTATAAAGATTGAAGATGAAAAGTTAGTTTTTAATTAAAAACTGTATTTTTCTCTATTTATCAAAAAATGAAACATATATTAAAAATAAAATAAAATAAATCAATGTCAATTATTATATCAAAATTTAAAAATAGAAGTCAATTTTTACAATTAAAATTTTTTAAAGTGTCAAAATTTAGTATTAAAACAAATGCAACATTAAAAAACATTAAAACTACCTTTCAAAAAATAAAGGTTTTTATTCGTTAAATGGGATTTATTTTTATATCGTGTCTAAAAAACACCTATAATGAATGTGAAATAGTATATTTACTATATTATAAATAAATCTCAATAATATAATCCAAAAAATGTTAGTTTTTATTTTATTGATATAGAAAACACAAGTGAGCATTTAAATAGTCTTTTAGAAAAATATTTCATTTAATATTTAAAAGGGTTTTATTTTCATTTTTAATTAGTGGGTAATTAATGAATTAATAATATACAAATTTATAAAAAATATTTTCAATATTTACTTAATCATATTCAAAACTTCGATTTTAATGGCTAGTTTATAGCAGTAATATTTGAATAATAATATTTAGTTGTTCGTTTAAGCCTGATGTGGTGTATCTTTTACACTATCATACATAATGTTCCCTTATTAAAATATAGGGATTTTACACAAATAAAATCCTATAAACCCACATAAGTAAAGGATAAAAATTTATAAAACACTGGGGAAAAGGATTCATCCTTTTGGAAATTGGGAATGTGGGGTAAGAAAAATATGTCGCATCCCTGATACGCCCCCAATGAGAAACATCTAACCAAAATGTTGAACATAATGTGAATCTATTATCTTGAAACTGTGAGTAGATAAGTAACATTGGAATCCACCTATTTTGGATATCACTAGATCCAGACACTTCATGGATTATGCTTCACTAAACAAAATGGGGAACATGACGTTGAAATCTTATCCTTCCATTGGGAGCCGATAAACAATGTTGGATATATATGAATCTAGGAATCAACAATGTGAATCATCTACCATAAATGTGTGAGAGGATGTGTAACATTGGGAATATCAAAATCAATAATCCATGATATAAAATCAAATCCAATTATAGAAAACATGTAAGGTGAAATCCCCCCATTATCATTGCTTACTGACATCAGAGCCTTTCCATATGTCAAACTAGAATCACATCCCATTTTCAAAGGAGGAAGGGTATTTTCAGACTGTGGAATCCACCACTGACAACTAGGAGTCCCCAAGCTAGATTCCCTCCACTAAAAGTACTACTTTCATTATGCCTCTCAACCAACACTAGGAAAGTTGTATCATATCCATGCTCTGGTTTCTCTCACCTAGGCTCCATGTCAACATCATTAGGGTAAGGTCGATCATATCCCTACATAGGTTTCACAAGTCAAAGATCCACAACACCAATTCAATGTAATTTCACTAGTCCTACTCCATGGGATTCAACTTAGATAGGCTTCTACATCCCATAGGATCACTCACCACTCCCAAATAGTGAGATAGGAATCCATGAACCCTAGTGTCCCACACCACATCCAACTAGAGTGATATGTATCTGTGGATTCTCATACCTCATCCCATCCAATTGATGATAAAATTATAAATTGATTTTTGTTCCATCACCTCATCCATCTGGTGAGAATTGAAGCCATAGCTCATGGAAACACATGCATTTTGCGTCCAAAAACATAGGTTGTACACCTTGATACACTCTCACAATCCAACCAGTGAGATAGGATTTCATATCTCATGGGTTCCCACATCCCATCCATTTAGTGTGGTAGTCTTCTATGTCTCATGAGAACAGTCACCCCATTAATATATTGAGATAGGCTTCCTTGGATCCTCAGTACCACCACCCCATTCAATAAAGGAAATCAACTTCTACAACTTCTTATCCACTCATGCCATTTTCAAAAATAAGGATTGTGTATGACGGTGTAACCAATTCCCAATGAAACATTAAATGTGAAAAAATATCCTTTATCTTGGATATATTTATAGTGAGTAACTTTAATAGACAATATCTCACTAGATCCATTGATAAAACATATATTATAGGATGAGACTTATTGTGTGAATCCAACCCCATGTTAGGGTAGTTCATCTTCACTACTAAATCATTAGTTGTAATGATATCCATTATCCTCTTTATAGTTTCGAATATAATGGAAGGATGTTATTCCTTCTTTCATATATTTAACTCTAATGGCTTTTCTGGACCCTGACACCCTTTGTGAACTGCTAGTAATCCCATGCACTATATGTGGATATGTTTTCATTTGACTACGTTTGAGGAATAAACAGCTCACAAGGTGTGTTGGGATGACCTTCTATACCAATGGAAATATTAAATACAATCATGGAGGAGCTCCCTATGTTTAAAAAAGCTATAGAGGTCCTCCCCATGACACCAACACTGGGACATGGAAATATGCCTATGACACAAACCACATCATGCTTTGATAACATCCATAAGTACATTGTTGTAATTTTAAAAGACCTTAGGGATGGATCATGCAATGATTGTAAAGAATACTTAAACATTAGTATTCAATGGAAATGTACCTAACTCCACCAACATATCCTCTTTGGGTAGAAATTTAGACCAGCGGAGGGGGATCATTCTAGAGAATTATATAAAGGATTGTTGTTTATGCTTGATTCATCTCAACATGACATTCCCTACATAAGGGGAACTATGTTTGGTAAAGAAAATTTCCACCCACAATGATATAAAACAAAATAATTTCATCCTTTCTACATGATGTTAATATAAAAATCATCATTGGTATTTCATTTAATACATTAAAAGTAAAATCACTCATTTTTTTGGATGATTTTTAACTAGGTATTATCCTTGGTCCTGCATGTGCGACCTGGAATGTTACATAATTAATCCTAGTCACGTGAAGTTAAACTACATTTTAATGTCTTCATAATATGTCATTAAAATGTATGAAAACTCAACCTATTTTCATGAAATTACTCTAAAAGACAACAGTCTCTTCATAATGCATTAAATAGTTTGATGCCTCATACTAGTCACATGAAGTTAAATTGTATTATAATGTCTGTTGGGAAAAAATCCCTCAAGGTATCATTGAAGCATTTTTGAGGTGATTGTGTTTGTTGAAAAAGTGGACATTTGAGTTGTGATTGTTGACATAGAAAAACAATGACATACAAATTTGTTGACAAAGAGGATTTCATGATAGAATGTCGAGTTCAAGAGCTGAGGTCAACGATCCAGGTTTGACTCAAGAACATTGAAAAAAGGAATGGATGATCTGGAGGCGGTACAAAAGAACAGATAAAAAGTGTCGCCGTTTTCCAATGTTTTCCAGATTTTTGGGCCTGAAAATCGTCAAATGAAGAAAAGTAGTTTTTGGGAAAGGGAAAAGTGTCATGAAAGTATTGGTGGTGTCATGCAAGTGACTTGCACTCCTTGAAAGAGACTTGCACACTGATTCTTTGGAAGCTTGAGAACTTGCGTGCTTGTGGTTTTTCAAGATCAGAAGATCAAAACATGGCAAATGAAAGAGGTTCACGCATGTTTGGAATTAGGTCACGCATGTGACTTGCAGGAGAAGAGACATGCACGCTGAGACTTGCGCGCTGAGGAGAGACTTGTGCGCCATCATGCAGGGGTGACCAAATTCATATAAATGTTGGACCACCCCTCTTCATTCTTCATAAGAGTTCAACACTTTGAATATTCAAAGCTCACGTCACGCAGGTGTGGTGGTTGTGCAAGTGGTGGTGTGTCACGCAAGTGGGACTTGTGTGCCAGTGTTGGAAGTTGTGCGCCAAGTGTTAGTTGCACGCCTGAGGTGGTTTAGGTGAGGAAGCAAGAGAGTCACATGGGTTTGGAGTTGCAGAAGCTTGATTCGCGCAATTGGATGAGGAAAGCTTATGCGCCAGTTGTGACTTGCACGCCGATATAGACTTGTGAACCAAGTAAGGTTGAGTCCCCGACCATATTTTCAGGCTGCGTGGAAGCTGTAGGATTCCCCGATACCTTCTATGAAAAGTGAGATTCATCTACGGGTGAAATCTAGACTTCAACAGAGCATCTACATATAGAGGAAGATGCATTCCTTCATGAAAATGAAGAGACCTACAGGTCTATAAACACTAAGTGGATCCTTTCTAGAGTAGTGAGTGAAGGAAGAGGAAGAAGGTGATCCTCTCCACCGGCAGTGAGCCGGAGAGAGAGAAATAGGGAGTTACCCTTGGAAAGTAGTGAACTGACCCTAAACCTTGTAAAGGAAGTGAGCCTAGGACAGAGTGACTGTGCCCGAACCTTGTAATCCACATCTAGTGAAGAATAGTGTAATTTGGTAAGACCAGCAACTTTTCGGCGTATACTCCTTGGACATAGCCCTTAGTGGTGAACTAAGTAAAAATTGTTGTGTCTTGTGCATGCTTTACCTTCTGTTTATATTGAGCAATAGGAAAGAGAGAGAAGAGTGTTTTTCTTAATAGATAAACAATATTAGAACAGGCTTTAATTTTGAATTAGCCATACCCTGATTCACCCCCCCCCCCTCTCAGGGTACTCAGCCTAGTGGACCTAACAATTGGTATCAGAGGAGGTTTACAATAGTTCTTCTCTCACTGGAGGTCACTAATAATAAAAGGATTCCAATCTTCGATGGAAACAATTTTCAGCTATGGAAGAATTGGATGCAACACTACTTCCTATCTTTAGGAATGGATGTGTTCATAGCAGCAATGCATGTTATAACAGCTGACATCAACATTGGTGCATTATCAGAAGCTGAGCGTAGAGTGTTGGATGCTGATGCCAAAGCAATCAATGCCTTTGGGAGAGCCCTATCCAATCCTATATATACAAAGGTTATGTCTTGAAAAGTGTCACATGCCATGTGGGAAAAACTATTGAATATATCTAATGGGGATACAAAGGTAAGAGAGGCAAAGCTGCAAGTGTTGTGAAACAAGTATGAAGATCTGAGAATGTACATGAATGAGTCTGTTGATTCATTCTTTGATAGGGTAAATGTTGTGGTAGAAGACATGCGGGGTCTTGGAGAAATTATCGACGATATAAAAATTTTTAAGCGCATATTGAGAAAACTTCCACCTCGGTTCAATCCAAAAGTTTCTGTTTTGGAAGATAAAGACCCAAAAGAACTGACATTGGATAACCTTCACAGAACTCTTTTGGCATATGAAATGAGAAATGATGATAACGATGTTGTGGAAAAGGGGAAATCCAAAGAAGTGGCATTCAGGGCCATAAAGAAGCTCACCATTGAATATTCTCAAGAAGAAGAAGAGACATATGAGTTGATGTCATTCGTTTCTTCAAAACTGCAAAGAGGAAGAGGAAAGTTTAAAGGGAAACTTCCACTAGCATGCTTTGTATGTGGAAAGGTTGTTCATCTTGGGGCAAGATACCCCAAGAAGTTTCAAGATAATGATAATGATGATTATGAAGTTGAAATTCCCAATAAGAAGACTTCTTCATTTGTTAAAGGGAAGAAAGAATTCACGATAAATTTCTTCAAGAAGAAGAATCTTCTTTCACAAGAATTTGAATTTTAGATGAGTCTGAGGATGAAGAGGCTGAGGAGATAGAAAATTATAGAGATTGTGGGTTAATTGACTTGGTGCAGATTGTTGGTAGTTCTTAGAAAAAGGAAGAAGCTGACGCTGAAGAAGAAGAAGAAATTGAAGGGAGAGTTGACATGGAAGCTTAATTTAAAGCAGCTCTTAAAGAGATAGATGTTTAGAGAGAAAAAACAAAGAATGCCAACAAGGTGGTACATGATGCCAAACTCTACATGCAAGAACAGGAAGAAGAGAAATCTGAGTTGATGGAAGAAATTTAAAATATCAAGTTATCAACACCAGATTACTCAGAATCAGTTAGTGAGTATAAGATCAAGACTGAAGAACAAAAAATGGAGATCGATGGCTTGATCAAAAATGTGAATGATCATGTCAAGTGTATCGAAGAGATTGAAGAAGAATTTTTCGGTCTGCGGAGAAAAGTTAATGACCAGGAAAAACCCTTGATTCACAATAAATTCTTGGGAAAGAAGGTCATTATGAGGACTGAAAAGATGAAAGTGGAGTCCAGTAGTTCAGCAAGAAAGAAACAGCAATTGAGCTCAAACATTAAGGCTGATTCAGGGATTGATCAGAAGCACAGATCTGTAGAAATTGAAGTCAGACTGCAAGCACCCATCCTGAGATTGAAAGTTGATTTGGGGACAAAGAAGAATAAAAATATTCAGAGGTCCCAAGGGGAAATTCATTATGCTGAAGTATCTTTAAGGAATGCACCTTATATCAGGTGTTATTGTTGTGGTAAGGTGGGAGATTCACAGTATGTGTGTTCCATAGCCAAAAGATACTGAAGGGAACAAGAACATAGGTGGAATCCAAACAGAGAGAGGTTTTACAAATCATATTTTGAAGGACACTATTTTTGGTGTGAAGTATTTGGGCACATGGCTAGGTACTGCACTTCGACCATTCAGAGAAATGTGACGAAGCAGAATCAAAATGTTCGCAAGGAGCAGATCAATAATATGACAAGTGATTTAAAACTTCAGAATAGATTTGCATCTCTGCAAGATGAAGATGGTCCATCGTATTCTGGGAATGATCATGAGTATCAATCTATACCATGTATGGAGACAAAAATATGGACCAAGAAGAAGAGATAAGATAAGGCAGTAGTTGCTGAAATTTCCCTTAAAGCATCAGATCATTCTGGTGTGTGGATTCTTGATAGTGGTTGTAGGTCTCGCATGACAGGCAACACGGAGCTAGTTATAGTCATAAAATATGACAACAAAAGAGTTTTCAAGTTTGGAAATGATGAAGTCCTGAAGATAATTGGATCAGGAAAGGCTAGGTTTGGGGGTAAATAAATCAAACGTGTTGATGTCTTGGTTGTAGAAGGTCTCAGTCACAATTTTCTCAGTTTCAGTCAATTGTGTGACTCAGGACATTATATATGATTTACCAAGAAGACCTATACTGTCATGGGAAAATATGGGGCAGTTGTTCTGCAAGGAAAAAGGAAAAAGGGAAATATTTACCTTGTAAGTGGGGAAGAAGATATATGTATTTTATCCAGAGAGGAAGAAAACCAGTTGTGGCATAAGCGACTTGGTCATCTATTTTAACCATCTATGGAAGATCTGGTAAATTGTGATGCTGCTAGAGAACTTCCCAAACTATCACGTGATCGTACTCATACATGTGATGCTTTTCAACAAGGGAAGATCATCTGAAAAACATACAGGCCAAAGGAACAGAAATCACCCAGAGTTCTCAAATTGGTACATGCCGATGTATGTGGACCTATTTCACCATGAGCTATAAATGGGAAAAGGTACTATATCATTTTTATTGATTATTATAGAAGAATGGCCTAGGTATTCATCACTACCCATAAGATAGAGGTGTTCAGTTTCATAAAGTAGTATAGGAGGGAATCAGAAAAGATGCTTGGGCATAAAATTATGAAGTTTCGTACTGATAACGGTATGGAATTCACAAATAGTCAAGTTGAAAACTATCTTGAGAAACATGGGATAAGGCATCAAGTTTAATCATTAAGAACTCCCCAATATAATAGAGCGGTTCAAAGGAGAAATATAATCACCAACAACATGGACAAAAAGATGCTTATTGAAAAATATATTCCAGAGAAATTTTGGAAGGAAACAATTTTGACATTGGTCTATGTTTAGAATAGGTATCTATTGTGTCCAAAGCAAGGGAATACTCCATATGAACTGTGGTACAGAAAGAAGACTTTTGGGGAGGAGAGTGATGGAAAGAGGGGGGGTGAATTGCCTTTTTAAAAAAGTTTAACAATTTAAAACAAAGTTAAAGTGCAGCGGAAATAAAAGAGGCAAGACACAAAACATGATAACGGAGTTCGGCTTAAACCAAAGCCTACGTCTCCGCTCCCAACTCAACCATTGAGTGATTTACTACCGCTTTCTTTTTAATGGTTTTAGCAAGAAACCCACTAGACTTTAAGGTAGTCTAGAACCTATTACAGATTGCTTTTAATGGTCGAGAAAGAACCCACTAGCCTTCTTACAGGTGAAGGCTGGCTCACCTATGATTCAATCCTTTTAAAGGGAAGGCTTGACTAACCTCTTCACACCTTGAAGGTGGTGTGAAAACCCAAACAAAAGGAAGATGAGAGAAAGAGGGGTTTGTAGGCACAAACCCAAATTGATGCTCCAAATAATAAAACAAGAAAAACCGTAATGTGGAGAATTCTTGGGCGCCAATGGATTGATTGGAGTTGATGAAGAGTGCTCCCAAGCTTCTATGGTGATGGTCCTTGGATGTGGAAATGGGTTGGAGCAATTGAGGTTCCTTGAAGGAATCCGCCGGAGGTTTTCCAAATGATGAAAAATGTGTCTGTTGGCTTCCGTTGGATTGGTTATTGTTCCACACCCGTTCCAGGGCTTCCTAGTCCTTTATTTATAGAGGGGGAACCCTCATATGTCCGTTCGGGGTCTTCGGAGCCGTTGGAAAAGTCTTCGGAGCCATTGGGAGCAGGATGGTCAAAGCCCAACGGCTAGTTTGACTGGCTCCACCGGCTGACCGGTGTTTGGCCACTGGTTGGCCGGTGCTTTGGAAAATGGAGAGGCCTTCTGCCCAGGCACCACCGGCTGGCCGGTGAGGAGGCCACCGGTTGGCCGGTGGTGAGACAGTAGGTGTCCCTTCTGTCTGGGTTCCACCGGCTGGCCGGTGATGGGACACCGGTTAGCCGGTGGTCTGGACATAGGGGATGCCTTCTGTCAAGATTCCACCGGCTGGCCGGTGGTCATCCACCGGTTGGCCGGTGGACTGAAATCAATCCACTTTTGCCTTCTGGCTTTCTTGTCCCAATTCCTTGGAAACCTGAAATCATGCCTATCATCCAAAAACACTTAAAACAAGATTAGAAAAATAAGAGAGTGATTGTGATCATGAAAATTAAACCACGAGGGGTACGAGAGGTACAACAATCTCCCCCTATTTTGATGATCACAATCACCAAAACAAGCAATGTAAAAGACTGAAATGAAAGGCATTCTTTAAAGGATAAATCAAAGCATGAGAGAAATATTTCTCCCCCAATCAACCATGAATTTCTCCCCCTTTGTGATTATCAAAATAACACGGGGCATAAAACTTGATTGAGGTAAAGGTTGAAAAACAAGATAGAGTTTTTAAACCAATTGAAATTTTTGAGATTTGAATTGAAAGTTTTGAATTGAAAGTTTTGAATTGAAGGTTTTGAATTGAAAGTTTTGAATATAAAGCAAAAAGGCTTAAACGATCCTAACTCCCCCTAAATAAAAACAACAAATCACCAGGGAGAGGATTTTGGAACCGAGTCAAATTTTGGTCCTGTGAGACTCGCTAAAAGGGATTTTTCAATCCAAACTTGTCTAGTGGCGGGTCTTCTCCTATGAAATTCATCATTAAAGGAAATGGTTTTGGGCCTTCCATACCGGGAATTTTTGCAATCGCACTCATAAATTAAGTGCCCGGGTTTTTTACAATAGTTGCAAAATTTATATTGGGAGCTCCCCCTTACAAAAATAGTAGGAGTATGGGAAGAGGAAGCTTGCTTGGAATAACCAAGCCCTTGGGTAGTTCTAGATACGCATTGGGAACCAAGGAGCTTCGAAAGGTTATGTTCACCTTCGGTGAACATAGCTAGGGATTTCCTTAAATCCTTGATTGTTAATTCCATAGAATCAACATCAGGAAGGTTTTGGATCTTGAGGGACAACTGCTCCTTTTCTTTGAGAAGTAGTTCCTTTTAGGAAGAAAGTTTTTTGAAATTCTTTTTTAAAGCAATAAATTTGGAAGAAAGTTCATGAAAGCCTTCCTCCAATTGATCTCTAGCATGTTGGAGATCCTCATAAGATAAATGATTGAAAGAATTTGAAGAACTAGAGGATGAGGAGTCGGAAGAGGATACCTCATGAAATGCCATTAGGCATTTTTTACCATTTTCACTTGAGGAGGAGGAAGAGGAGGATGTGGAGCTATCACTCCATGTGGCCTTGAATGCCTTCTTCTTTTCCTATTGCTTGGCATTTTTCTTGTTGAGTGGACAATCGGGCTTGTAATGGCCTTTCTTGCCACACCTGTAACATGTTACCTCGGGCTCGGATTTTTCGTTGGGTTGAGCCTTACGGGATTTCTTCTTCTTGTGCTTCTTCATGAATTTGTGCATTTTGCGGGCAAGATTCTCCATTTCTGAATCGCCTCTTGAAGAGGAAGACGATGAGGATGGGGAGCTTTCTTCTTTTTGAACTTTGAAGGCGATGTTTTTTGGAACTTTGACCGGTTTGCCTTCCTTTTCAGCTTGCCTCCTCATGGTGATCTCGTAGGTCATGAGGGATCCGATGAGCTCTTCGACTGGCATTTTCTTGACATCTTTTTCTTCTTGAATTGCCGTGACTTTCGGTGCCCATGAGCTTGGTAGGATCTAAAGGATCTTCTTGACAATAATCTCTGTAGAAACATCATCACCAAGGGACTTTCTCCCATTGCAAACATCAGTAAAACGTGTAAACATTTCAGTTATATTTTCAGATGGATGCATGGTAAAAGACTCAAAATCTTGACGGTACATATCCAATCGAGTATCCTTAACTTTTTTGGTCCCCTCATGGGTAACCTCCAATAGTTTCCAGATTTCATGAGATGAAGTGCATGTGGAAACTCGATTGAATTCATTGCGATCAAGGCCGCAATGAAGAGCGTTCATGGATTTTCCATCAAGCTCGAAATTTTTAATATCGGCTTGAGTCCATTTGGATTCATCAGGAGAAGAGAGAGACTAACCATGCATGAAAATTCTATAAATAGGATAACCTATACTTATAAGAAAAATAGTCATGCGGGTTTTCCAATAGGTATAGTCGGTTCCATCAAAGAATGGAGCACGACCCAATGAATAACCTTCGGGGGCGAAAGAAGATGAAGCCATCACAATGGATCTTGAATTTGAAACCGGTTAAGGTATTACACAAACACTTCCTCTGATACCAATTGTTGGGGAGGAGAGTGATGGCAAGAGGGGGGGTGAATTTCCTTTTTAAAAAAGTTTAACAATTTAAAAAAAAATTAAAGTGCAGCGGAAATAAAAGAGGCAAGACACAAAACTTGATAACGGAGTTCGGCTTAAACCAAAGCCTACGCCTCCGCTCCCAACTCAACCGTTGAAAGATTTACTACCGCTTGCTTTTTAATGGTTTTAACAAGAAACCCACTAGACTTTAAGGTAGTCTAGAACCTATTACAGCTTGCTTTTAATGGTTGAGAAAGAACCCATTATCCTTCTTACAGGTGAAGGCTAGCTCACCTATGACTCAAGCATTTTAAAGGGAAGGCTTGACTAACCTCTTCACACCTTGAAGGTGGTGTGAAAACCCAAACAAAAGGAAGATGAGAGAAAGAGGGGTTTGTATGCACAAACCCAAATTGATTCTCAAAATAATAAAACAAGAAAAACCGTAATGTGGAGAAGTATTGGGCGCCAATGGATTGATTGGAGTTGATGAAGAGTGCTCCCAAGCTTCTATGGTGATGCTCCTTGGATGTGGAAATGGGTTTGAGCAATTGAGGTTCCTTGAAGGAATCCGCTGGAGGTTTTCCAAATGATGAAAAATGTGTTCGTTGGCTTCCGTTGGCTTGGTTATTGTTCCACACCCGTTCCGGGGCTTCCTAGTCCTTTATTTATAGAGGGGGGACCCTCATATGGCCGTTTGGGGTCTTCGGAGCCGTTGGAAAAGTCTTCGGAGCCGTTGGGAGCAGGCTGGTCAAAGCCCAACGGCTAGTTTGACTGGCTCCACCGGTTGACCGGTGCTTGGCCACCGGTTGGCCGGTGCTTTGGAAAATGGAGAGGCCTTCTGCCCAGGCACCACCGGCTGGCCGGTGAGGAGGCCACCGGTTGGCCGGTGGTGAGACAGTAGGTGTCCCTTCTGTCTGGGTTCCACCGGCTGGCCGGTGATGGGACACAAGTTGGCCGGTGGTCTGGACAGAGGGGATGCCTTCTGTCAAGATTCCATCGGCTGGCCGGTGGACTGAAATCAGTCCACTTTTGCCTTCTGGCTTTCTTGGCCCAATTCCTTGGCAACCTGAAATCATGCCTATCATCCAAAAACACTTAAAACAAGATTAGATAAATAAGAGAGTGATTGTGATCATGAAAATTAAACCACGAGGGGTACGAGAGGTACAACAAAGACAACGTTGAAATACTTTCGAATCTTTTTAATTGAGTGTTTCATTCTCAACAATGAAAATCACAGGAAGTTTGAGTCATGAGTAGATGAGGGGATATTCCTTGTCTAATCAGGGAAAATCAAAGCATATAAATGATTCAACAAGAGGCAGGGAAAAATTGTTGAGAGCAATGATGTCACTATAGTCGAAAATGAATAGAATACTCAATGACCTAGTGAACAGTTTATGGATGAAAGTGATTATGAGGTAAGCGACATAGGGGGAGTAGAAGTGGAAGAGGCTGACTCAGAAGAAGATATGGATGATGAACAAGAAAGTGTCAAGTCTGTGTCTGCAAGGAAGCCAAAGAGTGGAGCTGAAATTCATAAGAAGAATATCATCGGTGATCAGACAGCTCCGGTTCAGACTCAAAGAATTAATTCATTACAGCAATCATCGTTTTTATCTCAGGTGGATCCTAACTGTTTTTCTGATGTAACTGAAGATGAAAACTGGGTTCAGGCTATGAATGAATAGTGTGATCAAATCAATAAGAACCAGACATGGGAGATTGTTTCGAGGCCAGAAGATAAGAATGTCATCGGGGCTAAATGGGTTTATCACAAAATAATTAATAAAGATGGAATTGTGTTTTGAAATAAAGCACAGCTAGTGTGAAAGGGATACTCCCAGATAGAGGGAATAGATGTAGATGAGACATTTTCACCAGTTGCAAGGCTAGAGACAATCAGATTTTTTTTCCATAGCAATGCAAAGAAAGTTCAAAGTGTTCCATATGGACGTCAAATCTTCATTTTTATATGGGGTTCTAGAAGAAGAGGTGTACATTGGGAATCCATATGGTTTTCTCATTCATGAGGATGAGAACAAATTTTGTTGGATGAAGAAGGCGTTGTATGGGCTGAAACAAACACCAAGGGCATGGTACTCAAGGCTTGATCAGTACTTGAAGAATCTTGGTTTCTATCATGGTAGAGTTGATTACAATCTCTATTTCAACAACAATAGTAATCTAAGGATGATGGTGCTGGTCTATGTCGATGACATAATATTTGGTAGATCAGATGAAGCTCAGTGCAAACAGTTTTCTGAGTTCCTGAAAAATGAGTTTGAAATGTCAATGATTGGAGAGCTAATATTTTTTCTTGGTCAACAAGTGACACAAGGATGGAATGGAACATTCATTTCTCAATCCAAATATGCCAAAGAGTTGTCAAGAAGGTTTGGCATGGAAAATTCCAAGGAGATGAAAACTCTGGTTGCTACCCAAATGAAATTATCAAAAGATGAGAATGAAAAGGCAGTTAATATCACAGAATACAGGAAAATTATTGGAAGTTTGTTGTACTTGACTGCGACAAGTCATGATATTGTTTTCTTCACATGCCAAGCAGTGAGATATCTGATTAATCCCAAGGAAATTCACATGCTCGTAGTGAAAAGAATACTTCGGTATATCAAAGGAACAGTGGACTTCATCTTGACATATAACGACAAATCTCAGACATAGTTATTGGGATATACTGATGCAGACTAGGCTGATTCAGCGGATGATAGGAAATCAACATATGGAGGTGCATTATATCTTGGCAGACTATGTATTACTTCTTTAAGAAAGAAGCAGGATTACATTTTATTAAGCACCGTAGAAGATGAGTATATTTCGGCCGCTCAAGAATGCACACAGTTATTATGGATGAAGCAGCAGCTTGACGATATGGGAGTTGAAGTGAAGTCTCCGATCGGAATCCAGTGTGATAACTCAAGTGCTATCAATCTTAGCAAAAATCCAGTTCATCACTCAATGAAAAATCACATTGAGATCAAATATCATTTTATCAAGGAGAAAGTGGAGAAAGGGATTGTGAAGTTGGAGTATGTGCCTACAGAGTTATAGTTTCCAGACATTCTGAAAAAGGCTTTACCTAAGGAAGTATTCGAAATGCATCAAATGGCTCTAGGAGTTCAGTCGATTCCTCGCACTTAAAAGCATGTGGATGTGAAACCCCCCCCCCTCTCCCTGAGGTATGTTGTGTTTTTCCCTAATGTGATGATATGTGTTCTCTACTATATTACAGACTACAAAGGAGTGACCTTTGGGTTCGTTGAAAAAGGGGGAGAAAATAGTGATTGTTCAAGTGGGAGATAGTGTGGCTATTTGATAAATCATGGATGCAATGGGGAGAAGCTGACAGGTGGAGCAGCGAGATAGGGGGAGCATTGAGAAAGGGGGAGCATTTTAAAACTGACGATGCTAGAAGTGATCGATCAAATAATAGATATCACGATATCTGAGGATTGTGATAAAAGCAGAAGAGAAGAGTGGTGTTGGAATGTGGTATGAATATTTCCAAAAATTGGTATCAGTGAAGTATCAAAAATTGGTATCAATTTGGAAATTGGTATCAGTTTGGTGTCAACAATGGATGTCAAAGTTAAAGTGATTCATTGATGAACTTTTCATTTACTCTTGTTTCTCACGCTGAGCATTTCCCATGTGGGCTTAGAGTATGTGTTGAGTAAATCCTTGATTTCTATCAAAATCGCAATGAGGTGAGTGGTGCCTGAATATTCAATGACGTATCTTTTTATAGAAGAGTTATCAACAAACCCAATGGGGGAGATTGTTGGGCAAAAATCCCTCAAGGTATCATTGAAGCATTTTGTGGTGATCGTGTTTGTTGACAAAGTGGTCATCTGAGTGGTGATTGATGAAAAATAAAAACAATGACATACAAATTTGTTGACAAAGAGGATTTCATGGTGGAATTTCGAGTTCAAGAGCTGAGGTCAACAATCCATGTTTGACTCAAGAACGTTGATAAAAGGAATGGATGATATGGAGGTGGTACAAAATAATAGATACAAGGTGGTTCCCTTTTCCAGTGTTTGCCAAATTTTTGGGCCTGAAAATCCTCAAATGAAGAAAAGTGGTTTTTTGCAAAGGTACAAGTGTCGCACAAGTATTGGTGGTGTCGCGCAAGTGACTTTTTGCACCAGGAAAGAGACTTGCGCGATGATGCATTGGAAGCTTGAGAACTTGCGTGCCTATGGTTTTTCAAGATCAGAAGATCAAAATATGGAAAAGGAAAGAGGTTCGCGCATGTTTTGAATTAGGTCGTGCAAGTGGCTTGTCGGAGAAGAGACCTGTGCATCGAGACATGCGCACTAAGGAGAGACTTGAGTGCCATCGCACAGGGGTGACAAAATTCGTATTAATACTGGACCACCCCTCTTCATTATTCACTGGAGTTCAACACTTTGAAGATTCAGAGTTCCTGTCGTGCAGGTGTGGTGCTCGCGCAAGTGGTGGTTTGTCGCGCAAGTGGGACTTGCACGCTAGTTTTGGAAGTTGTGCGCCAAGTGTTAGTTGCACGCCTAAGGTGGTTTAGGAGAGGAAGGAAGTGAGTCGCGTAGGTTTGGAGTTGCAGAATCTTGAGTCGCGCAAGTGGTTGAGGAAGGCTTGTGCGCTAGTTGTGACTTGCGCGCCGATATAGACTTGCGCTCCAAGTAAGGTTGAGTCATCAGTCATATTTTCAGGCCACATGGAAGCTGGAAGATTGCCCGATACCTTCAGTGCAAATTGAAATTCATCTATGGTTGAAAGATGGACTTCAACAGAGAATCTACATATAGAGGAAGATGCATTCCTTCATGCAAATAAAGAGACTTATAGGTCTATAAACTATGAGTGGATCCTTTCCAGAGCATTTAGTGAAGGAAGAGGAAGAAGGGGATCCTCTCCACCGGCAGTGAGCCAGAGAGAGAGAAACAGGGAGTAACCCTTGGGAAAGTAGTGAGCTGACCCTAAACCTTGTAAAGGCAGTGATCCTGGGACAGAGTGACTGTGCCTGAACCTTGTAATCCACATCAAGTGAAGAATAGTGGAATTTGGTACGACCAGCAACTTTTCGGCGTATGCCCCTTGGACATAGCCCTTAACGGTGAACCAAGTAACATTTTTTGTGTCATGTTCATGCTTTACCTTCTGTTTATATTGTGCAACAGGAAATAGAGAGAAGAGTGTTTTGCTCAACTTCGAAAACTCAACCTATTTTCATGAAATTACTCTAAAAGACAACAATCTCATCATAATGCATTAAATAGTTTGATGCCACATCCTAGTCACATAATGTTTAATTTTATTATAATGTCCACATAATAAGAAATTATAATGTATGATTTATTATCCTAGTCACATGATGTAAATTCGTACTACTTCAACTTAGTCACATGATGTAAAACAATAGAATATAATCACAGTAAATTGATGGAAAATGGATAAAACATCCTTACAACACAATATAAAACAAAACAATATCATCTCGATTGACTACATTAAATTACTAGAGAATTTAATGGTCACGTGATTTGAAAATATATAGAATAATGATCAAAGATATTAGACATTAAAATAAACAAAATTGGCCTAACCACATGATTTAAAATATTACAATAACACCCATGTCACATTATAGAAAACTGCATGACAACATCCTAGTTACACAACGTAAAATGGAATGAAAAGGTCTTTTTCATGTTATATAAAAATGAATGACATCATCTCGATGCATTAAACTAAACTGTGGGACAACAACATAGAAACATGATGTTAAACTATAAAACACCATGGTCAAATATATGTGACCATAAATTGTAGAAACTCTATCCTAGTTTCCTGATATACAATTACATAATACCTTTAACCAGTACCTAAGAGGGTTACCTTGTTTTCATTTCTAGTCACCTACCACAACATATTCTATAATTATGTAGATCTTGATTCCTAGTCCCATGGGATATGTAGGAATTCCTGGATGTCACATCCCAATCCCATCATAACCATTGATCTTTATAAAGGTTATTCTCCTTAGGTTCTTATCCGACTCCCACTCACTGATGTTCCCATTCAATATGTTCAAATTCATAATAGGATAAGTCCTAATTTCTTCAACTATTATCCAAAAATCTCTTAATGCACTCCATTACACTTCTATTCATCCTTGATTTGGATCCTAATTATCCTCTAAAATCTAGATGCACTGCCAAATGGAAATTTACTGAATGCAAAGGACCACCTCCCATCTTGGGCACACAATTCAACGAATATATGGAAAAATATGTTGATTATTGTGTTTAAAAAATGTATTTTGGCCAATTATTCATCTTAAAGACCAATCCTTTTTTACAAAGGTTGTGAAAACAATGTTTTGAACATTGCCAATATTCATTCCCTTCCTATCAGTCAGCCTCCTTTTGTGTTCCAAATTTAGGATGTCATGATTTACATCCTTTACAACTTCATTTATTTCAGTTTATTCTTGAAACCCATGGTTTTATTCCACCACTCACTTATGGAAAATGGCTGGGTTAGTATGTGAAATTGTAACACTCTAATTTCATCTTCTTTTACACAAGTCATATACTCCCTCATAGCGAAGAGAAATCCTCACCACTCAATTCTTATTACAGTGATCTTGTCTCACATGAGCTTAGGAGTTATTGTAGGATCTTCCCTAGAATGTTTGGGCCACATTAACATTCAAAAGAACAATATTTCACAAATGATCAATGCAACATGACCTTAAATAGTGGGTGAATCACCTCATATTCATTTTTTTGTGAAATTCCTCCTTGGCCTTCTATTCGCCTCATGTTTAAACCCAAGGGAACCATAAAACTATTGTAGAGGAATATCTCTTTAGTCCACGATGAATGAATTTAAAATAAAAATCCCAACATCATAAAAGAATGTTTAAAAACTATAGGTTATTATCCTTGAAAAATTATTTAAAACTATATGACATCATCATGATAAAATTATGATAAACTTTGGGGCAATATCATATCCACATGATGATAAACATAATGGAAACATAGTCAAATATATACGACCTTAAACTACAGAAACCATATGTCCTCATAGTAAAACTCGGTACAACATGGTCAATGTTCTTACCACAATATGTAAAACTTCATGGTCTATATCCCAATCTCATGATGTAAAACTGAATGATTCTTTGAGACCTCAATTAAGAGAGAACACCCTTCCATGTCTCGATAACACATCACACTATGTTCTATAACTATATAAGTCTTCATTCCCCTATATAATATGATATATAGCAATGTCCAGATCTCATATCCAAATACTATTCCAACCACAACCCTATTATATGGCCTAAAACCTTCGTAAATCTTCAATTTTCTCTGAAGGTTACAATAATCTAGCAGGATTGAGCACATAGAGGAAGAGCTCCCAATGTGATTAACTTACCCCAAGTATCCCAACAAGTTCACTGTAACAATTTATTCCTTAATAAATTTGAACCACCATCACCCTTCCAATATGCATTGGATACTAATGATAATATTTCCTAGAAAACATATCTCACCTCCTATCTTGGTCATACACCTCAAAGGATTCCATATAGTGAGTACCCGTGTTTTTTCGTGGCTCATTTTTTAGCGTAAATTTAAATTTTTTCTTTTAGAAGAATTAAATTGTTAAAATGGTATATTACTATAGAAAATGTTCTTGGATAATTTTATTCACATCTCTAGTGGTCCTAGAATATATTGTTTACTCTAGGGTATGAGATTGGTGGAATCCTGAGACATTTTAATTTTAGCTTAATAATGAATTTTTATAATTTAATAAAATTAATATTAATTTATTTGTGTAGGTTCTATTGGCTATGTTTTCTGAACAGATCATTGAAATGAGATTTCATCTCCACTATGGAGTCTGGAATGGGGACTTTTTCCTAGGTGGGGTGTAATCTCATGATGGGAATTGGGGTTAGGCTACACCCCATTTTCATTTTCTTTTCTTTTCATATCATCCTTTTGATTTATTTATTTTCATTCATTTTCTTCCTTGTATTCTAGAATATACCCCTAAGTATTCACTTTATTTGGACCAATATAGAGGATATAAATGGGGAGAAAGAAAAAATATGGGGGGAGAGAGGTACAACCATAGATCTTGGGACACGTAGGATCATCATGCAGCAACCATAGACAAGAGATATGGATGAAGCGTTGGCAGATTTGGCCCAAAGGTTAGACATTGGAGTTTTTCTTTAAATCAAATTATTTTTATATTTTTAAGATTTTAAACCATTTATTATCTTATTTAGGACCCCCTTAGGTCATATATACTACTTTTGGAGTTAAAATGGGTGTTTTAGGGTGATTTAAGGGTTTTTTGTTTGGGAAAACAAGTCTACACAGTGTGTGGTTCTGGGAACACAATTCGATTGTTCTTTACATTTGGGGAAGATGTAATTTTTACTTTAAACACCTTGTATGGGGTGTACATTACATTTGCTAGGGCTCGACTATATAGTCATGTACCCATTCAGGAATCCCGTGTAAGCGGTACAGTCCATGTGGAGTACATTTCCAAACCACGTGTGGGTCACATGCTATGTAGAAGTAGAAGATCAGGACACATACATGGATAGGACCTATGATATACATGATAAGGTACCCTATGTAGGGTACACTCTATATATATATCAAACCCACTATGTACTTGGGTGTCTACACTCTAATACCAGTATAAATACATGCCCAGAGGGGGTCTTTGGATTACATGACATGTGCTCTAGGAGATACGTCGTGTACTACCCCTTTTCAACCCTTTTGTGGATTTTGTAATATTTTTCAATAGTATTTATAATTGGAACCATGATTAGTCAATAATGAGTATTTTTACATGTATAATGCGATGGTGAAACCCTATTTTTTTGTATTAAGATGAGCAATTTTCTATTTCTTGAGACTGATGCCTTTTTAGTTTTACCTTGAGGACATCTCCTTTATGAGATGTACCCTTATGGACTAATAATACATGAATATTTTTATTTCTGATGATCCCTTGTAGGATTACTATTCTTAAATTTCAACCTTGAGGATCCAATTTAGGATACGTCTTTCTTATTTCAATACCAAGGGTCCTTAATGTGATGCCCTAGCTTACATTATATAATAGGGAATCCCATGTAGGATCCTATTACATGTGTACTATTCCAAGTATATCTTGTAGGATTCCTTTGTTGAACTGTATTTTAGGGATCCCATGTAGGACTCTACCCCTTACTTCCCACCTAAGGATCCCATGTAGGATGCCTTCGCTTATGTCAATACCTTGAGGATACCATGTAGGATGCCTCTTTGTGTGTGACTTAAGGGACCCAATGGGTTCCCCGATGTCCCACCAACTGTGAGTTATTCCGTTAGTTTTGGGTAGAAATGGTAGCATGTGTCACCTTAGAAAATGTTCCAAGCTGGTAAGCCCATTGGTATGTGGTAATAGTGTTTATTCTAGGAGTTTGGATACCTAGAATCTTTTTTTCTTAACTAACTTGGATATTGCTGATGCAACAATATTTTCCAGAGTTTCTTTCTGGTTCGTGGCTATTGAGCATGATGGAATGCCTCTTTGTTTCCCTTTAGGATCCCCAAATGTTATTAATGGGATACAACTTCTGAGAAATTTTTTTCATATGTTTATTTTTATACTGAGATATACTACCTTAGATCTGAATATTTTTCCTATGTATATTTCATTATATTATTACTCGAATTTCAATAGGTGCTTCTGGGAATTTGGTGGTTGAGCATAGTTATATGATATACTAGCATGCAGTTCCTATTAATGATACTCATGAATTATTCTTATATCCTGAGTGATGAGCATGATTACAATCTCTTCAAGGTGTTATATGATGAGGATGATTTCACTCTCCTTGACTCATGTGATAAATAAGGATGATTACTCTCTACTCAACCAGGGGTTATTGATGGATGATTATTCTCTCACAAACCTTTGTCTTATAGCAGGTGACTACACTCTACATGATTTTTCAAATGATGAGGATCTCCAGACTTTTTTTCTTGGATGAGGCATATGAGACCTTTTACTTATCATGGGGGTTGAGAATTTCATCTAACACTTATGATTTAAATATACATTTGGATCTCGAGGGTAAGAAATTTCATATAATCATTGATCTCGACTAACAGATAATATTGGGGTAAGAACTGTAGGGTTTATTTGGGTTACAATGGAATGACCACCTACAGACTGTGACCAAGGGCTCAGACATTGGACTGGATTTACATGGAATGAGCATCATGGCATCTATTTCTTGTCCATTTATAGTATTTCCATGTTTATATACTTGGAATAATTATTTATAGGGATTGGAGGTGAGTATGGGTGTACCTAGGGTTTGGAAGCATATCCACCTATAGTGAGTAAGCTTTCAAAGATATATTTCCATCATTGACCATAGATGATATATATCAATCGGTATTGAAGACATAGATATCGAATTAATTTTTCATGGATTTTGTAGAATGATGTCTAGATCAATTACCTTGCATAAGATATCTAGTTTATTGGGAGTACATACCCATGGATTGACTACTGATTGGTTTTATGTTATTTCATTCACCTTACTAATTAATATTCTTATTTTTTCATAAATTTATAGGTATGGGACAATACATGTATAAACATATAGATATGTACATACATGGTAGAACCTGCCCAGCTGACATGGATCACAGAACCATGGTTTTACTGTGGTTTCATGATCATTAGCTCTACATATCTTTGTAGTTATATCTCTACTAGGATGAGAATATTTCATTTCATGCACTATTGGTGGAATATTTTATAGGTTCAACATTTGAGTGGCCTACTGAGATTATTCCTCACCCATGCACATTTAGCAGAAAGTATGTCAGGACCTTGTGTCTTCTCTTTAGTTTGAGAAGATTTTATAGGTGGATAAGGTTGAGGCCCAATGTTTCATGATCGAATAGAGCTGCTCGTGTGGGTTTTTATGATCAGGCTGTTGTAGTTTGATAGTTTATTGAGAATATGTATGTGGTATTTATCGAAGTTAGTAGTATAGCCCTGTAAGATTATTTTATTTTCATTTATACACCTATATTTATATGGTAGGACCAATGGGTGATCATTTTTGTATGTATGAAATAACTACTTTGGATTTTATATAATATTCTATTATTATTATACTATTTTATATTTCTATTTATTTACTGCTTCTGAAAGATGTTTATTTACCATTGTGTATAATGACTATATATTTACATTTTTTTTCACTATCATATTAGGTAATAGTCTCACCACTATCAAACCCTGGGCCCCCATTTCATGTCGATAGCCTCTAACGTACGAGGAAGCATCCTTGAGACATCATAGCTGACCATATTGGAGCACTATTTTTGTGGAATATGGGTCTGGATGTTACAATGTGAAATGATAAATTTTATATTATTGTTATAATACTTGATATACAGTAAACAAGATTATTACTAATTTTTTATAAACTACAATAGATATTAGACTGGTTCATTCGGAACACTTAGTCCAATAAGTAGTAATGGTTTCCAAGGGTATGGGATTCATTATCTGATATTCAATGTTACATTTTTATAGTATTAAATGCTTTCAAAACACACATGTTGTTTGTATTTTATGATATATTATTGATTTTAAGATCTTTCCCACAAAACAAGGTTCCAATGATGTATTTTTAATCTTGGCTGGAAAAGGAAAGAGGATTCCCAAGCATCATATTTAGCATGTTGGATACACATCATAAGGGCCTTCTATAATGTGAATTTACTAGTGATTGAGTACCATTTAACTGGTTCAATGTATGATATATATAGATATATGTATATATATATATATATGTATATGTATATATATCATTTTGAGTGTAGGTTATGTTGATCTACGTTGTGGAATTGTTTTGTGAGTATGATAACTCAGTCCCCATGCCTATATGGTGCAGCAACCTTAGTAGGTTGATATGGAACGTGAGGCCCAAATATTGTCCCATTGTATTGTTTTTTCTTATGTTTTGGTTATCTACTAAGATAGCTGAGTGTGATTCTAATGGATACATGGAAATATATTGTGAGCTAAACATTGAGGGGGTATTACTATACAAGGGTTCCAGGTGAGTGTTAATTCAATTTAATTTTCTTCATTGGTGTCATAATATCCCAGGATTTGATCCTTAGGACGATTCTCTATAAAAATCAAGCATTTATAGGCTTTGTTTTAATTTTTGACCATCTTAGGTCAGTTTTCTCCTCAACTTATTTAGTAAGGTAGGTGTTTCATTATAGGTTGTTAGAAAATGTGTCCCAGTTGTTAGACATGACTTGTAAAGTTTAGTGGAGGACCTAGAGGCCCTTAGATTGATTCAGACCCTTGTAGGTCGACATCCATTTTGTTCGATGGAAACATGCATGAGAGAGGTTGGACCATGTTTTTAGATGTATTTTTGGTAGTGATATTAGATTTATGCTTGTTTTTAGATCAAGGCATAGTGAGTTCTTGAGTTTGCTGTTATAGGCTTGTTGATTCCATAATTGTTTTGAAAGAACATAGGGTGATTTGGTTTCAAAACTATATTAAACAGGATGAAATATTCAGGTGCCTTCCCTGGTCTAAAAATGTTAGAAATTTTTCCAACATAGTCAAAGAATAGTTAAATGCTCATGATTGGAATGATTTCAGGTGACAGGAAGTTGTGGAATATATTTTTTCATAGGTGAGTTTACTGATTTAGAATAGGAGTTTAAATGGAGAATTTGGATTAATGAGAATAACATGACATGTAGAATGGTCATCTTAGCCATGTGATGGAAGAATCACTGGAGTGTAATTCAAGTGATAAATGTATAGGTTGGTTGCACATGGTGCTGTTAAATTATAAATCAGTGAGTTCCCACAGGGTAGTCGAGGGCTAATGTTTTTTGGACTTTCCCTATGTATTCATTGCTAATATTTTTTTTCTAAAATTTTCATGACCCGTCCCCCGTGGCCCGCATCACGACTACCCCAAGACCGCCTTCCATAGGTCAGGGGCTGACGACTAGCACCAAAGGCGTAATTCCCTAAAACTAGGAAGGCATTGCCTTTATAAAACGTAAACACACACAAACAGAGTACAAGAAAAAGAAAACACTAAGTAAAACTATATAATAACTGTACTGAAAGGAGAGGGGCCAGAATACATCCCCAATTGTAATGTATAAATACAACTGAAAGCAAGTACAACTAAAAAGGGACAAACAGATGAAAAGTGAAAGCAGCTCCTGGATCATCCTCTGGGGTTCCTACCTGAAGGGTAGGTACAGATGGCCTCCACATCACTTCATATCCATCAGACTCCACCGTGTACTGATACGTCGTAAGGTCCTCCTCCAGGTACCGTCCAGTAATGGTGCTCTCAGCCTCCATCAGTGTTGTCCGACATCTGCATCCAACACAATGATGTGCGTGCATAGCTTGTGTAGGGGTGAGTATAACAACACTTAGTAGGGACCCCGAGACCCTCAAGGTCTCCCAAAATCCAACAAAGATAAACCACAATGTATGAAATCAATAGATAACCATTTCATAGGTATATGACCATACATATACCTAATTTATCAAGTAACCCATCTCAATCAGGAGGAAAACACAAAGGTCATTGACTCAGTTCAAACCTGGATTTTCATTAACGAAACCACAACAGCTGGAGAAATCCTCCTCTGTTGAGTAAAGTGGCCCTGTCGTGACTCTAAGTAGATACTCACTAACCTTAGACTACTGAGGTACTCCTCTTGTCGACTACCATGGGTCTGCTACCAAACCGGGCGCTCCTCCGCTGTGGGTCTGCCGCCAAACCGGGCGCTCCCCCTAATAGCCATCATAGGTACTCCTGTCGAGTACCGCGGTTCTGATGCCAAACCAGGCGCTCCATCCTCCATGGGTCTACCGCCAAACTAGGTGCTCTGTCCACTCGGCTAGTAGAATCACTCTGAAACGAATCAGTCAATCAATCGTCAGGTCTACAACTACTAGGTCTCTGCACTCTGTATTCTCATCTCCGGGAGGATCCACTCCACGAGCTACAGTTTGATACTCCAAGTGTCATGAAGTCTCAAGTGGTAGTATCTCAAAGGACCGCCTTGTCATAGGGGTCTCAACGCAATAGACAGTTCCTTAATCGGACGCCCGGTCTGTGAGTTATTTGTATTTCCGTTTCAGGGACCCGGTTGGTTTTTAGGCTCAAACCAACCTGACCATACTCCAACTACATCTGAACCTCAATTATAGTATGCCAAAAGAATCTTCTCATAAAAAGTAGTTAAAAATAGTTGATGGAACTTCAATTGGACATCCGGTCCTTACATTATAAGTGTTTCCGCTCCGAGGTCCTGGTTGGTTATGGGATCGAACCAACCCGGCCATCCACAAACATCCTCAAAATCTTGAGTGTGATATACTGAAACGACCGTCTCGATACGAGGAATCCAACACAACTGACAGTGTGTCGATAAAGGTTCCATAGCTCAAGATTTGGGTGAAATACCGAAAGTGGTCTGAAAACGGGGTTTGGGTCCGGCCCAACCCGGCCCAACCCGCCCTAGGTCGGTCCGACCGGGTCAACCCGACCCAAGTTCGGGTCTGGCCCGGTGGGGCATGGCTCGGCCTGGCGGTAGGTGGCCCGGCCCGTGCATGGGCGGCCCAGCCTACGGCTGGTCGCGGCTAGGCCAGCTGGCCGAGCGGAGCAGCCCCCCCCCCTCGGCTTCTTGAAACAGAGGTGCCGCCCCTCCTGCCCGATCGGCCAAATCCAGCCGGTCTTCTCTGGTGCGGGCGGCCTGCACAGCGGGCCGATGTCCTCCCGTGTGGCACCTTTGTGTGTCGTGGCTTCTTCAACCCGTCCGGTTTACTCTCCAAAGAGGATCGTCCATCGCGGGACGCAGTCCCTCTGTAGCGCGATGCTTCATGGCACTGCGGTCTTTTTCCTGGCCAGCCATACCCGGCCGGTTCGTTCGGAAAGCGACCCACACAGCGGCCCGCGGTCTTCCTACAGCGCGGCGCTAAGGGGGCACCGCGGTCCTCCAGCCCGGCCTGCTACAACCGGCCAGTTCTCTTCTTCCTAGAGGCCCGTGGATGAGGGCCGGTGTTCTTCTCTACGCGGCCAGTGCACGACCTCCACTTCTTCCGTTCACTACGGCCCGCATGTCTGCGGCCCCTTCCTTCCTCCGGCACGGTGTGATGGCATCGTGCCCTACCGGTTCTGCCACCATCATCAATTCAGGAGAAACAACAGAGGGTCATCGGGCAGTGTTTTTTCTTCCCGTGCCCTCTGCGTAAGGTGGTAACAAGAAGCAAACATCAAACCATATAAAAATGAGGAACGAGGATTTAATATAACCAAGGCAAAGACCTACCTTGATTTAAGGTTTATTCGTCGATGTCGCGGAAAACGGCGTCGTGAATGATGGTGTCGTGGAATTCGGGTGTCGCAGAAGACAGACGTTGTTTCCGTTGACGTCGGGGTGCATCTGAAGAGGAAGCGTCCTTGGAGAAATCCCTCATGTTCTTCGTCGGAGAGGAAAAGGGTCCTCTCAAGCCTTCCCCTTTCTCGACTTCACCCAAGAATAATGCACACCCAAAATAAAATAATAGGTTTGCCTATTATTTTATTATTGGCAAGAATTTGAAAAGATTCAAATTTAATTAAGTTAACACACTTAATTACAAGGGTGGAGTTGTCTCATTGATTGGAGGGGGAAGGTGAAGAGGCTCCCTTAATTATGGTGGGGGTTCCACAAATTATGGAGAGTTACAAGGGGGGTTAAAGAAGTTTAAGACCCGTGTAGGTCCCACCCCTTAATATCCTCTCAAGGGAGGTTATGTGTTGGTGGGCCCCACCACCATAACCTCTCATGTGATGTTATGGTGTGGTGGACGCCACCACTAACTTCCCTTTGGAGGTTTTAACTACCATAAAATAAAATAATGTTATTACTTTATTTTATTCAATTTAATTTATAACCCCCGAAAACAATCTTCCACTCTAGTGGAAATGAAACTGTGGTGAAGGTCTCACTAGGCAAATACCGACACTACGAGTTCAACGGTGCCCTAGGATTTCAATTCTGAGAACCCATCCAAAAGATAGAACAACCCGCACATACGTTTACTGAACGTACCTGAACAAAACTCTGGAAGTTGATTCCGGGCACACCGAGCCTCGGAATCATTCACCGTCAGAAACTGTGGACTCGTAAAATTCCAAAGAAATTAGGAAAAAAATTACCTTGAAATTTTCTGGTCTTTGCATTACCCCCACCTCAGGGCTTTATGTCCCCGTAAAGCTATAACACACAGTAGGGAAACAAAAGGAGGTACTGAGCACGCATCTGAGCCTCTCGCTCTTATGTGCTCTCCTAGAGGTTCTAGTGCTGCCAGCAAATGTGCACCAGAAAAATTGACCATCCATGCAGGACCCGCTCCTATTGATCCTCAATATCCATTGGAACGTTTGTGAAGGTTTCCCCATCATCGATGTCCAGTTCCCTATGGTCGATGATGGGGGACGGGTCGTGCACGCATCTCCTCATCTAAGATACGTGGAATACGTTGTGAAACAAGTGCAACTGAGGTGGAAGGGTAAGGTGGTAAGCCACCTTTCCTACTCGGATGAAGAAGTAGAGGAGTAACTGTAAGAGACTGTAGATAGCTTGTACCATCTCTATCCAAAAAGGATATATGTAAGGCAGCTAGCTGCTCCGTCACCTCCCCTTGCAGCTGAATACCATTCCTCCTATTGAGCACATCCGCAACAATGTTCCCCTTCCCATGAGTATAGACTATATCAAAGTCATAATTCTGATGTAACTCAAGCCATCACCACTGTCTTAGGTTCTGATCCTTCTTAAAGAAGACACACCTGAGACTATTGAGATTATAGTAAACCGTAAACCGTTCGTTCAACAAACAATGGGTGGGACTAGCCAATTTTAAGAACTCGACTTCACCCTTCTTCGCCTATGTTCTACAAGAGTTGCTAAGATTTCTCCCTTGCCGAAAAGGGATATGCAGTCTCATCCCCTGGATGAACTACATCCTTTTCCTAATACATTCAATCCTGACATGAATGGTACTAATTCATGTCGTGGAAGACGTTGTAAGGCCTCGACGCTGCTACCAAGAGATCCAACTATTGTAACCCCCCAAGATTTCATAGTGTGTTATTTCTTCAAAATAATTCAACAACTTGCACTACACGAAAACACCGAGTTCAAACGCATCATGACTTACCAAACAAGTCGTTCAAAAGAGGTTATGAATAGTATTAACCAAATTTTAAGCTTTATATAATCCTTATTATTTTAGAATCCATATTATGAGTTTCTTAGACATAATGTAAGAACAAATTCATTTTTTTCAGATTAAAGAAGTATTTTGCAAAAAATGCACTTTTACCGACTTTTAATAGTGAAACCCTTTTTTTAAATCTATTATTTTAAACTTTTAAATATTCAATTTGACTAAATTAATTTATTCTTTAGAATGGGGACATCAAAATAAAATTATAATGAAACACCCCAAGCTTCCACGGTACGTTTCCCTTTGAATAATGCAATGGTGTGCATTGTACACAACTTCGAGATTCTAACACACCACAACCAATCAAACTAGCCGTTATGAATAGTAATACCTACTTTTTGAAATTTTATAAATTCTTTAATTCGAAATGGACTTCATTTTTGGATTCAGAATATCTAAATTATCTTAGGGTGAAATTTTGGTATTTTTCGGATAACTTTCATATTTTGATGAATAGTGAAAATTACTAAATTTTAATTAAAATCAACTTTTTAATCAAAATAATTAATATTGATAAATTATGAATTTGAGTGGTTTTAAATTATATTTAGAATATATTTTTACCATTTAATTCAATGTTTGTCATTGGACATAATTTCACAATTAAACCAGACATAAACAAGTGTCAATCTTTTGATAGTTATGATCTCTTAAAAACACGATTTTTGTTTTAACAACGGGAATTAATTTTAAATTAATTTCTGCCACTTCTATGATTTGAATTTGGAAAAATGGATTCCATATTTGGAATCAGGATGTTCAAATTGTGTAAATAGGTAACTTTTATTTTTAGACATTTTGAAGAATTACTGCGGTAAATATTTTATTTACCATGGTTAAAAGGTAAATCCGGTAAATAAGGGATAAAAAATAATATTATAATAATACAAAATTACCCTAAAATATTTTCTAACCTTATTGGTTGATACATGTCCGACCATGGGCATCTTTGGGTCGATTTTCGGGACACCATGGAGCCACTTGTAAGTGATAGGGACACTTTATTTTAATTAAGTTAAAATGAATACAAAAATGAAACAAGTATATATCTTTTAGAAAAACAATTTTTACATAGGGTTATATATGTTGGATATTAGACTATAAACATTAATTACAAATATAAAAAGATTTCCTACATAATGATATTTAATTTATAATTTTTAGTCGTTAAATAATTTAATATATTTATGACACAATTATGATGCAGTAATTACCATAATAGTGAAAAATTAAAATAATTGATATTATAAATACCCAAATAAATATAATTTTAGACTTTTAATGAATTACACTAATTTTATAGTATAATATGACATATTAGGATTGATTTAATTGACTTTTTTCGAAGTAATAATTATGTTATGAGTTTCACAAAAATCAACTATTGAATAGTTTCAAAATTGACATAGAAGAGTTTTTAAAACAAATATTATATTACTAATTGATATTAAATTCCTAAAAATCTAAGGTTCGGCCACGATACTTATATCATGATAGTTATATCATTAATGGACCACTTAGGGGGTTGATTGGATATATATAGTAAGTTTGTTAACCATATAATATAAAAATACAAAGAGACATTGTAAAAGTGAAACTAATTAACTTAGAGTTAATACTTAAAGATAAGGTTAATATAAGTACCCAAACCTGTCTAAATTATATTGGTTGAGTGGTTTTCAACCCATCCCCACCATAAAATTTAAATAATCTACTTTGGAGCCATTATAAACCGAATATGAATTTATTATAAATTAATATTTCTAGCTTTTCCAAAGGTGCCACTCACCCCTCTTATAAAAGGGCACTCCTCCTTCTCATTTTTTCACACCTTCAAAGCCTTTTGGTTTGCCCAAAATCTGACCAAATACTCTCCCAAATTCCCTCACTACAACCTATAGGCCTTAGTTTGATCCAAAATCCAATCTAAGGAGGCCTTTTGATCAAATCAAAATGGAGAACCCGAAGAAGAGGTAATGATTTCACCACCCTTTTCCAAGTTCCTTTCTTCATCCACTTCTTCTTACTTTGTTTTTACCATTCTAAAATAATAACTCCAGTATCATATATATACTATGATTTTATTATAAATATGGTACAACCATATTCAGTATTCTATCCATCATTTTAATAACATGTCACCATACGTGCGTACGTACGGCTTACCGTCTCCACGTCGTGGTGTAATTGTTATTCAATATATTATTATTTTGATGGGTATAATAATGATGTGTAACTCATTTAAATAATAAATATAACATGATAATGATTCTTTATATATGATATACTATCCAATTATATATTATTTTAATATCAAAAGAATGATATTGTCGCTTGTGCGTACGTACGGACTACCGTCTCCACGAACACGATGAGATTCATTCTCCATCATATCCATTCAATTATAATTATCATTTCATGATTTAAAAATAATATATAATGACTTGATATCATTATGGATATGAATACGATACAACCTATCCATTACAAACATGTCTTACATAACAAAACATATAAAAGAAAACGAGTAAGTTAACACACGAAACAACGATAATACTAAGATATTATTAACAAAGCAATGTTAAAAGATCATATATGATATCATATTAATATATATGATTATTGTATAATTTAATAACAATTATTTCACTATTATACATGATGTTAACCTACCCTCAACCAAGGAAAAGTACAAGGTAAGTGTTTATTTCGCAATCTCGTCATTATCCGAGGTTGTTTATACGTAATAATCTACTGGGATTTCTTTATCATCCACGTCCATGTTTCTTCAAAATGTATTTCAAAACATTTTTACTATTTAAAAGAATATCGGTTAAAGTCATTTATACCCTTGTTTGACTTTTTATAAGAGGTTTATAAATGAATCTTTCCGTTGTTTTCCAAAGAAGGTGCTTTTTAACCTTTTCGACAGAATTTTGATAAGAATGTTTTTAACTTATACGGCGGGTGCAGTTATTTTCTGCCGTTATAAAATCTTCAAAGATTCCCTTACAAGATTATAAGAATATTTTCAAAGTAAATGTTTTATTTTATGATTTTGTGACTTTTAAATGATTTCAAAATGAATACTTTAAGAATTTGTGAAAGGTACTCTTTATCAAGATCATAATTTTAAATGTTTTAAAGAATTATCTTTATAAATCATTTTAATTAATTTCCATGTTTTCAAAATGATTATAAGGTTTTATTTATATGGACATGACTGTTTTGAAATGATATTTCTTTTCAAATGTTTCATAGCGGTATGGGACACTTTGATTCAAAAATCTCTTTTAAATTACTTCCTTTATAAATGTGTAACTTTTCAATGATTTAGAGAAAAGAGATATTTCTCTCAAATAGTTTTGATTTTATCTATGTTAATATCCTTTGATGGATTTTAAGCTTATTTTAAGTTGATTTATTATGAAACAAAACTTCCATATTGTATTGAATGTTTTTTGATATGCTTGACTATGGATATGTTATTTTTATACCCTTCATGGTTTATGGTGAAAGTATTGACATTTCTTATGCTAGTTTTAATACGAATGTTTATGTTATGTTTAAACCTTTTCATATGGGAATGCATTGGACTTAATATGTGATGGGTGGAGCCCACTATATCTCCTCGATGCATTGGTAAGTCTCATGAGACTAACTAGTGTCTTGGCATAAGGCCTTGGGAAAATCTTATTTGTAGTCTTGGCACGAGGCCTTGGCTATGTGGTTATGATATTCTGGAATTATGCATTCCATCATTATAAAAGTGGTTATTGATATTGCATGTGATTATTCGATTAGTAGAATATCCATGTGAATAAGTAAATGGAATTATTTTATTTTATTTTTTCCATGCTAAGTTGAAGTTCAAGTCTAAAAGGATTTTTTTTAGTTATACATTGCCTTAAATGTTTATTCTTATTTTTGAAAGTTTTCACTGTATTGCTTACCCTTACTGAGCGTTTGAGATCACCCCTTTCAATGTTTTATTTTTCCCAGGATTCCAAGAAGTGTAAGTAAGATTTGTTATGAAGGGTTAAGCCAAGAGAATAATGGCGTTCGTAAAGATTATTTATGATGTTTTGAATGTCTTAAAGTGTAATGTAACAATCATCTATGTAATCTATTTTCCAAGACTGCTAAACTGGTCGGTCCTTCGGGACTTCATTCCTTGTAATCATGTCAATGTTATGTATTATATGCACCAACTCTGGGTAACTGGGGTCGGGGCGTTACAGTTGGTATCAGAGGAAGTTTATAAATAACCTTGGAATCTAGATTTAGAAAAACTCTGATTAGAGCACATAGATTTAAGATGAAATTTGAGGATTAGTATAGAAGAACTTACTAGAATTTTGGTATTGTTGAGATTTTGTGAGTTTTCTGAGCAATACATCCATGTCTGGATACGAGCAGGTAGAGGCGGCTCTCGCACAGATGTACCTAGGGGTAAAACCTGAAAACACCGCTTTGAGCTAGAATCGAACGGGAACTGGTGCATGACAACGGGCCTTGCTGCACTCTTGGTTATGACACTCCTGGTGGATATGCTTAGGATAACTCTCGTTTTCTTTACAAATCATCATGAAGGGGTTATGAGTATATACTTCTTCAAAGAAAACATTCTTATGATTATGGATTATATCCAAAAATAGTTCAATTTATGTTAAGTGTTTTATAAGTATGGGATTATGTATTTTGATTCATAAACTGACCTTGTTTATGCTATTGTATAGAAATGGTGCCAAGTAGAAGGAATGTGAACTCCAGTAATACGTATGATCCAAAGAATAAGAAGGATCATATCGTTCATGGTATTAGGCCATCATTTAGAAGGGAAATAGTATCCCATGTATTATCATCATATGAAAAAATATTATCATGTGTTGATAAGATAAGTAAAGATTTATCTATGTCCTATGAATTTGAAGGGAAGAAAGAGAACAAAAGTATGGAAGAGAGAAAGATGGATAAAGGGAAGAGGGAAAAGAAGAATTTTCCCATATGTGATAACTGTGGGAAGAAACACCCTGGAACTTGCCTGAAGGGAATGGTAGTTTGTTATATGTGTGGAGAAAAAGGGCACCAAGTACGTGACTGCAAGGGTAAGAAAATGGTTTCAAATGTACAATGCTTCATTTGCAAGGAGTTTGGACACTACGCGAACCTATGTCCCAATCATCAGACTATGACGAAAATGATGCTATTGGATAATAATCAAGTTATGAAACTACCACAGATAAAGAGGAATGATTATAGTTCTTGTGTTGATTATGTCATTTGAGTGTTGTATCAACAATGTACTTGTTATAATAATTATGGAGTATATAAGGATTGTACTGCAGTACTATTTTATTAAGGACTTGAGATTGTGTGGAACAAAGAAAAGTGACTCAGTAGAAGGTTAAATTTTTGGAAAATATATGGTTGAGAGAATGATAAACCATAATATAGTTCTGATACCAAGGTAGTGCTTTTGGAATAAGAGATGGTTGATTTTGATAATTCAAGATGTTGCGGTGTTGTAAAAGAATATATGAGGAAGGCGTTCACATGTTATTACCTGGCAAAAAAGATCCTCATTATGTTTAAATTCCTTGTAAATTTTGGACTATGAGTTTGGATAATAGTATTTTGGATAAGTCTAAAGGTTGGAATGGATTAAGTTAGAAAGGTTATTTTTGGATTTTTATAAAAGGACAACACGCAGACCGTGTGACAACCCGTAGTGTCGGACAAATCTACGGGAATCAAACCCAAAACCATAGTGCAATTGGGATTTATCACGTACCATTGTGCTACATGAAGTTCATGAATACTATAATGTAGTTTCTTTTCATAAAGGATCTGATATATGAATTATAAATTCATTATATTTGGAACCCTATACGCTTAGGATAAATAGAGTATTTTTGAGTTGTATTATGTTTTGGGGTGAAATATGAGTTTGTGGTAGAAGTTTATTAATCGATAAAACTTTAATTATAAAGTAAGTATATCTCCTTATGATCTTAGCCAATCTCATAAATAAATTCCTCAACATTAAGAAAAGGAACATAGAACAAAAATTTTGTCCTACACGGTACCTTATATCATCACTAATTTATGGCTTTGGGATTGATGGCCTTTTCATAGCCATGTTCTATACCACTCTCCATCAGATAATTGATGGTTATATTTCTCTTCCATATCCATAGTTTCCTACATGGAACCCTAGTATGTGTTATTTTTAGTAATCTTCATACTTACCACTCTTTATGTTAATTAGAGGCCTCATTAATTCTTTTTTTGATGTGGGATTTCAACTAAGATATTTTGAAACATCAAAAATGTGTTATCTTAATACCTTATGTTTTGTTGAACCGATGGTATTTTTAATCATCATAGATTGATGAATTTAAGGACCTCAATTTTACACTTATTTGTGATTGATGACCTCAATCACTACCTATAAATATTTACATTTTTCCTCCAGTTATATGTCTCTAAATTTCCACCAATGTTCTCCTAATCGAAATCATAATTTGGTGGTGACCCTTTCATTTCCATTTTCCTCATATTAAGACTAAATCTTATTAACCCAATTTTCGATGTGGGTTTTCCCACAAAGATATTTTCTATTTTCAGACTTTTATTTTCGAAGAAAAATTTCAAATTGCGAGGACACAATTTATTGAAGGAGGGGAAAATCTAACACCCCAAGATTTCATAGTGTGTTATTTCTTCAAAATAATTCAATAACTTGCACTACACGAAAACACCGAGTTCAAATGCACCGTGACTTACCAAACAAGTCGTTCAAAAGAGGTTATGAATAGTATTAACCAAATTTTAAGCTTTATATAATCCTTATTACTTTAGAATCCATATTATGAGTTTCTTAGACATAATTTAAGAAAAAATTCATTTTTTTCATATTAAAGAAGTATTTTTTTAAAAATGAACTTTTACCGACTTTTAATAGTGAAACCCTTTTTTTTAAATCTATTATTTTAAACTTTTAAATATTCAATTTGACTAAATAAATTTATTCTTTTGAATGGGGACATCAAAAAAAAATTACAATGAAACACCACAAGCTTCCACGGTACGTTTCCCTTTGAATAATGCAATGGCGTGCATTGTACGCAACTTCGAGATTCTAACACACCACAACCAATCAAACTAACCGTTATGAATAGTAATACCTACTTTTTGAAATTTTATAAATTCTATCTTTCGAAATGGACTTCATTTTTGGATTCAGAATATCGAAATTTGCTTAGGGTGAAATTTTGGTACTTTTCGGATATCTTTCATATTTTAATGAATAATGAAAATTACTAAATTTTAATTGAAAACAACTTTTTTAATCAAAATAATTAATATTGATAAATTATGAATATTGGTGGTTTTAAAGTATATTTAGAATATATTTTTACCATTTAATTCATTTTTTTTAATTGGACATAATTTCACAATTAATCCAGATATAAACAAGTGTCAATCTTTTGATAGTTATTATCTCTTAAAAACACGCTTTTTGTTTTAACAACAAGAATTAATTTTAAATTAATTTCTGCCACTTCTGTGTTTTGAATTTGAAAAAATGGATTCCATATTTGGAATCAGGATGTTCAAATTGTGTAAATAGGTAACTTTTATTTTTAGACATTTTGAATAATTACTGCGGTAAATATTTTATTTACCATGGTTAAAAGGTAAATCTTGTAAATAAGGGTTAAAAAATAATATTATAATCATACAAAATTACCCTAAAACATGTCCTAACCTTATTGGTTGATACATTTCCAACCATGGGAATCCTTGGGTCTATTTTTGGGACCCCATGGAGCCACTTGTAAGTGATAGGGACACTTTATTTTAATTAAATTAAAATGAATACAAAAATGAAACAAGCATATATATTTTAGCAAACCAATTTTTACATAGGGTTATATATGTTTTATTTTCAACTATAAACATTAATTATAAAGCTAAAATGATTTCCTACATAATGATACTTAATTTATAATTTTTAGACATTAAATAATTTAATTTATTTTTGACACAATTATGATGCAGTAATTACCATAATAGTGACAAACTAAAATAATTGATATTATAAATACCCAAATAAATATATTTTGAGACTTTTAATGAATGAAACTAATTTTCTAGGATAATATGACATATTAGGAAAGATTTAATTGACTTTTTTCTAAGTAATAATTCTGTTATGAGTTTCACAAAAATCAACTATTGAATAGTGTCAAAATTGACATAAAAGCGTTTTTAAAACAAATATTATATTACTAATTGATATTAAATTCCTAAAAATATAAGGTTCGGCCAAGAGACTTATATCATGATAGTTATATCATTAATGGACCACTTGGGGGTCTCTTGTATATATATAGTATGTTTATTAACCATATAATATAAAAATACAAAGAGACATTGTAAAAGTGAAACTAATTAACTTAGAGTTAATACTTAAAGATAAGGTTAATATAAGTACCCAACCCTGTCTAAATTCTATTGTTTGAGTGGTTTTCGACCCATCCCCACATTAACATTTAAATAATCCACTTTGGAGCCATTAGAAACCGAATATGTATTTATTATAAATTAATATTTCTAGCTTTCCAAAGGTGCCCCTCACCCCTCTTATAAAAGGGAATTCCTCCTTCTCATTTCTTCACACCATCAAAGCCTTTTGGATCGGACAAAATCTGCCCAAATACTCTCCCAACTTCCCTCACCACAACCTAGAGGCCTTATTTTGATCAGAAATCCAACCTAAGGAGCCATTTTGATCAAATCAAAAGGGAGAACCCGAAGAAGAGGTAATGATTTCACCACCCTTTTCCAAGTTCCTTTCTTCTTCCACTTCTTCTTACTTTGTTGTTACCATTCTAAAATAATAACTCCAGTATCATATATATACTGTGATGTTATTATAAATATGGTACAACCATATTCATTATTCTATCAATCTTTTGAATAACATGTCACCATACGTGCGTACGTACGGCTTACCGTCTCCACGTCGTGGTGTAATTGTTATTCAATATATTATTATTTGGATGGTTATAATAATGATGTGTAACTCATGTAAATAATAAATATAACATGATAATGATTCTGTATATATGATATACTATCCAATTATATATTATTTTAATATCAAAATAATTATATTGTCGCTCGTGCGTACGTACGGACTACCGTCTCCACGAACACGATGAGATTCATTCTCCATCGTATCCATTCAAGTATAATTATCATTTTATGATTTAGAAATAATATATAAAGACTTGATATCATTCTGGATATGAATAAGATACAACCAATCCATTACAAACATGGATTACGTAACAAAACATATAAAAGAAAACGAGTAAGTTAACACCCGAAACAACGATAATACTAAGATATTATTAACAAAGCAATGTTAAAAGATCATATATGATATCATATTAATATATATGATTCTTGTATAATTTAATAACAATTATTTCACCATTATACATGAGGTTAACCTACCCTCAACCAACGAAAAATACAAGGTAAGGGTTTATTTCGCAATCTCTTCATTATCCGAGGTTGTTTATACGTAATAATCTACTGAGATTTCTTTATCATCCACATCCATGTTTCTTCAAAATGTATTTCAAATTTTTTTTACTATTTACAAGAATATGGGTTAAAGTCATTTATAACCTTGTTTGAATTTTTATAAGAGGTTTATAAATGAATCTTTCCGTCACTTTCCAAACAAGGTGCTTTTTAACCTTTTCGACAGAATTAAGATAGAATGTTTTTTTAACTTATACGGCGGGTGCGGTTATTTTCCGCCGTTATAAAATAATCAAAGATTCCCTTACAAGATTATAAGAATATTTTCAAATTAAATGTTTTATTTTATGAGTATGTGACTTTTAAATGATTTCAAAATTAATATTTTAAGAATTTGTGAAAGGTACTCTTTATCAAGATCATAATTTTAAATGTTTTAAAGAATTATCTTTCTAAATATTTTTACTTAATTTCCATGTTTTAAAAATGATTCTATGGATTTATTTATATGGACATGACTGTTTTGAAATGATATTTCTTTTTAAAAGTTTCAAAGTAGTATGGGACACTTTGATTCAAAAATATATTTTAAATTACTTCCTTTATAAATGTGTAACTTTTCAATGATTTAGAGAAAATAGATATTTCTCTCAAATAGTTTTGATTTCATCTATGTCAATATCTTTTGATGTATTTTAAGCTTATTTTAAGATGATTTATTATGAAACAAAACTTCCATATTGTATTGAAGGTTTTGTGATATGCTTGACTAAGGATATGTTATTTTTATACCCTTCATGGTTTATGGTGAAAGTATTGACATTTCGTATTCTAGTTTAATACGAATGTTTATGTTATGATTAATCCTTTTCATATGGGAATGCATTGGACTTAATATGTGATGGGTGGAGCCTGCTATAGCTCCTCGATGCATCGGTAGGTCTCATGTGACAAACTAGTGTCTTGGCACAAGGCCTTGGCAAAATCTTATTTGTAGTCTTGGCACGAGGCCTTGGCTATGTGGTTATGATAGTCTGGCATTATGCATTCCATCATTATGAAAGTGGTTATTGATATTTCATGTGATTATTCGATTAGTAGAATATCCATGTGAATAAGTAAATGGCATTATTTTATTTTATTTTTGACATGATATGTTGAAGTTGAATTCTAAAAGGCTTTTGTTTTAGTTATACATTACCTTAAATGTTTATTCTTATTTTTGAATGTTTCCGCTGTATTGCTTACCCTTACTGAGCGTTTGAGCTCACCCCTTTCAATGTTTTATTTTTCTCAGGATTCCAAGAAGTGTAAGTAAGATTTGATATGAAGGGTTAAGCCAAGAGAATAATGGCGTTCGTAAAGATTATTTATGATGTTTTGAATGTCTTAAAGTGCAATGTAACATTCATGTGTGTAATCTATTTTCCAAGACTGCAAAACTGATTGGTACTTTGGGACTTCATTCCTTGTAATCATGCCAATGTTATGTAATATATGCACCGAATTTGGGTAATTGGGGTCGGAGCGTTACAACTATTACTCTCGCCTCCAAGGGTTGAGTGACACTGTCAGCATCAGTGTGTGGTTACTGGGTCTCCTCTTGTAGAAATCTCAAAAGTGAGGGTCATTTCAATAGTTTTAACTAGAACCTCTTAGTATTAACCACACAAAAGGCAGGAAAGAAAATGTCACAAGGACATATGTCTTTTATTACAGAAGCTTAAAGTACAAAGACACAAATAAACCACAACAATGACATTAACGAAGCTAGAAGAATAATGAAAAAAGAATCTATTACTAAAAATAGTCCCGCTCCTATCCAATTACTTTCGGAGATCCATGGTTGTATGCTTCATCTGCCTGAAGTTGTGATCTCCCCTATCCACCAGTTCCCTATGGTTGGGGTGGACCTCCTGGTGGTGGTGGTGGAAACACCTCGAAGCGTCATCCACCACCAGCTGAACAGCCAGATCCTCTACCATGATCTCCTCCTCCTTACGGGCCATCTCAATAAAACCACTACCTCTGCCTGGGAGGTCCTTCATCTATTTGTTGATCATCTGTATGGTGGGTCGGACAGTCATGTGCCATGTGACTAAGCCCACCGCAGGAGTAACACTGTTTGTTCCTGGTATGCCAGGCTCTATCTCCACTCTGGGTGCCTTGCACAACTGTTCCTGATTCGTGCGTTCGATCACCTTTAGGTCTGGTCCTCTTGGACCTCTAAGTAATATTTCTACTTCCTGCTGCAGAAGACTCCGCTTCATGTGGGATATTGGTGGGTATCACTGCTGGAGACTTCTCAGCAAGGAAACTCGCCACTAGGAGGGCTTTCTCCAACACCCCCGTCTGTGTCGGGATGTTGTGGGAGATAAATGAAGCTCTAATATCTCGCCTGAGTCCCTTATCGAAGTTCCGGGCCCTGAAAAATGGGTCCCGTACCATATCAGTGGAGTAGCGTGAGAGTTTGGTGAACCTCGTTGAGTATTACGCCACAGTCATGCTTCCCTGCTGTAGATGAAGTAGCTCTTGTATCTGCATCGCTCGAAGGGTGGCTGGTACAAACTCCGCCCGGAACAGACTCTCGATGTCTGCCCATAGAAGTGAGGCCTTGTCATGCATATGGAGAATCAGGCTCCACCATCTGCCTACTACTGCCTAAAGGAGGCAGGCAACAAGGATCACCATTAATTTGTATGGTGTCCCTACCAGTATGAAGACTCTCACCACAGCCTCCAGCCAATCCTCAGCTGCATGTGGGTCCGTCTCTCCCGTAAACCTGGGTGGCCTCTGGCACTGGAACTCATGCAGAAAGCTCAAGCGGTGTGCACTCTCTTCTGCTAGGGCTGGTGGCATCGGTGGCCCAACAGGAAGTAGTACCACTGGTGCCTCTGATGGTGCCTCAACTGGAAGAGGGCCCTGTACTAAGGCCTCGTCGCTCAGAGGTCTATTAGTACGTTCAACTCTCGGGGCTCTAGCTGGTCGTCCATAGGGAGGCATCCTGAAAGAAACAGATGAGACATAGTCAAAAGTCTATACCAGGGGAGCTGACCTGGTTTGAGCTGACTTAAGGAAAACTTTTGAAAACACACAAGAAATAGGTGTTTTCATGCACTGAGTCAGGAATCAGAATTCAGGGTCCTGGTGTGTGGATACGTTGGCCGCCCGCACCAACACTGGACTCCCGAAACTGAAAACCACACTTAATTCCCTTAACACTATTGCTTCATAGAAAAGAAATATCATAGTCCTATGTTCTGCGATAGAACCAACTCCTCTGATACGAAATTTTCACGACCCTTCCCCCAGGGCCCGCCTCGTGACTACCCCATTCCCACCTTCCATAGGCCAGGGGATGGAGACTAGCACCAAAGGTGTAATTCCCTAAAACTAAGAAGGCATTGCCTTTATAAAACATAAACACACCCAAACAGAGTACAAGAGGAAGAAAACACTAACTAAAACTGTATAACAAGTGTACTGAAAGGAGAGGGTCCAGAATACAATCCCAACTGTAAAGTACAAATGCAACTGAAAGCAGGTACAACTAAAAGGGGACAAATAGCTAAAAAGTGATAGTAGCTCTTGGATCATCCTACGGGGTTCCTACCTAAAGGGTAGGTACAGATGGCCTCCTCAGCACTCCATGTCTGTCAGACTCCACCGTGTACCGATACGTTGTAAGGTCCTCCTCTAGGTACCATCCAGTCCAAGCACTCTCGGCCTCTGTCAACACTGTTTGACGTCTGCATCCAACACAATGAGGTGCGGGCATAGCCCGTGTAGGGATGAGTATAACGATAATCATTAGAGACCTCGAGACCCTCAAGGTCTCACAAAATCAAACAAAGATAAACCAAAAAGATTGAAATCAACGTATAACCATTAATTAGGTATATGCCCATACATATACCTAAGTTATCAAGTGACCCATCTCAATCATGAGGAAAACACAAAGGTCATTGACTCAGCTCATACCAGGATTTTCATTAACGAAACCACAGCTGCGGGAGAACATGTCCTCTATCGAGTACAGTGGCTCTGTCACAACTCTGAGGCACTACTCACTAACCTTAGACTGATGAGGTACTCCTCATATCAAGTACCGCGGGTCTGCTGGAAAACTGGGCACTCCTCCGTTGTGGGTCTACCGCCAAACCAGGCGCTCCCCCTAATAGCCGAAAGAGGTACTCCTCCTGTCGAGTAATGTGGGTCTGCTGCCAAACTAGGCACTCCATCCGCTATGGGTCTGTCGCCAAACCAGGCGCTCCGTCCATCGGTCTAGTCGAATCACTCCGAGTCAAATCGGTCAAGTAGTCGTCAGGTCTACAGCTACTAGGTCTCCGCACTCTGTCTTCTCGTCTCCCGGAGGATCTACTCCACGAGCTACTGGTCAATACTCCAAATTTCATGAAGTATTAGGTGTAAGTATCTCAAAGAACCGCCACATCATAGGGGTCTCAACGCAACAGATGGCGCGTCAATCGGACGCCCGGTCTGTGAGTTCTTTGCATTTCTGTTTCAGGGGCCCGTTTGGTTTTTAGGCTCAAACCAACCCGACCATACTCCAACTATGTCTGAACCTCAATTAGTGTATGCCAAAAAAACTGTCTCATCAAAATAAGTTTTACATAGTTGACGACACATCAATCGGACGTACGATCCTTAAGTTATAAGCATTTCCGCTCCGAGGTCCCGATTGGTTAAGACATCGAACCAACCCAGCCATACACAAAATTCGCCAAAACCTTGAGTGTGATATACCGAAACGACCGTCTCAATTCAATGAATCCAATGCAACTGATTGGGTGTTGATCGGAGGATTGAATCTCATGATATGGGTGAAAAAAAACAAGTGGTCCGAAGAGGGGGGTCTGGGTCCGGTCCAACCCAGCACAACCCGCCCTGGGTCGGCCCGAACCAGGTCCACCTGACCCGAGTCCGGGTCCGGCCCAGTGGGGCACGGCCAGGCCTAGCGGCAGGCGGCCCGGCCCACGGTTGGTCGCGACTCGGCCATCTGGCCAGGAAGAACAGGGGGCGTGGCCCTCCCGGCTTCTTGAAATGGAGGCGCCGAGTGGCGCCGCCCCTCTTGCCCGGACAGCCAAAGCCGGCTGGTCTTCTCTAGCACAAGCGTCCCCCACAGTGGGCCGCTGTCTTCCTATGTAGCTCCTTCGGGTGCCGCGGCTTCTACAACCTGGACGGTAGGCAGCCGGTCGGTTCGCCCGCCGAAGTGGGCCGCCCAATGTGGGCCGCGGTTCCTCTACAGCGCGACGCCTCATGGCGCCACGGTCTTCTTCCCGACCAGCCATAGCCCACTGATTCATCCAGAAATCGGCCCGCATTGCAGGCCGCGGTCTTCTTGCAGCACGACACTAAGGGGGCGTCGTTGTCCTCCAGCCCGGCTGGCTACGGTCGGCCAGTTCGCTTCGTCCGAGCGGCCCGCTTCCACGGGCCGCTGTTCTTCTCCACGTGGCCAGGGCACGACCGCCACTTCTTCCGTTCGCTGCAGCATGCATGGTCATGGCCCCTTCCTTCGGCGTGGTGTGATGGCACCATTCCCTACCGGTTCTTCCACCATCATCATCTCAAGATAAACAATGGAGGGTCGTTGGGCCATGTTTATTCGGCCCACACCCTCTGCGTAAATTGGTAACAAGAATCCAACATCAAACCATATAAAAAAGAGGAACGAGGATTTAATATAAACAAGACAAACCCCTACCTAGATTTATGGTTTGTTCGTCATAGTTGCAGAAAATGGCGTCGCGGAAGATGGTGTCGCAGAAGTCGGGCATCGTAGATGACGAACGTCGATTTCGTTGATGTCAGGGTGCGTTCGAAGAGGAAGCGTCGTTGGAGAAATCCCTTGCGTTCTTCGTAGCAGAGGAAAAGGATCCTCTCTAGCTCTCCCCTTTCTCTGCTCCACCCAAGTATAATGCACAGCCAAAAAAATAATAGGTTTGCCTATTATTTTATTATTTGAATGAATTTGAAAATATTCAAATTAAATTCAGTTACTTCACTTAATTACAACGGCGAAGTTGGCTCCTTGATTGGAGGGGGAAGGTGAAGAGGCTCTCCTAATTAAGGTGTGGGTTCCACAAATTATGGAGATTTACAATGGGGTTTAAAGAATTTTAAGACCCATGTGGGTCCCACCCATTAATATCCTTTCAAGGGAGGTTATGTGGGTGTGGGACCCACCACCGTAACCTCTCATTGGAGATTATAGTGTGGTGACCACCACCACTAACTTCCCTTTGGAGGTTTTAACTACCATAAAATAAAATAAATTTATTACATTATTTTATTCAATTTAATTTAAAACCCCCCGAAAACTATCTTCTGCTCTAGATGAAATGCCACTGCGGTCAAGGTCTCACTAGGAAAATACCGACACTGTGAGTTCAACGGTGCCATCAGATTTCAATTCTGAGCACCAGTCCAAAAGATAAGAAACCCCACACGTACGTTTACTGAATGTACTTGAACAAAACTTCGGAAGTTGATTTCGGGCACACTGGGCCTCGGAATCAGTCACCGTCAGAAACTGTAGACTCGTAAAATTCCAAAGAAATTAAGAAAACAATTTCCTTAAAATTTCCAGGTCTTTAAAAAATGATGATTGTTCCTTTGTAGAATTGGAGACATCATGAATAGATGGGGTACCATGATATAGTCTACCCATGTCTAAATCCTTATTAGGTGTTGATATGATAGAGATCATGGCTCAAAGGAATCTGTACCAACCTTTTGATTGAATCCTAGTTCACTATTAGTTAGAGAAGATCATTTTTTATCCTGAATTTTTTCTGAGTATACTGAGAGAGAATCAAACATATTCTGATATTTTTTTCTTTTAGATTTTCTTCCCTATTTGAGGAATGATCTTTATGATGATACACCTGAGTAATGGTAAAAAGGTAATTCATATTTTGGGGAGTGAATTCGTGTTCATTTTAGGGTGTTGACTCCTAGTTTCCAGTTTAATTAAGCATTTACGGTGGACCATTGTGCTCAGTTTTTTACTTTGAGATGATGATAAAAGATTTCCTATAGTAGGGAGTACATTATATGATGTAGTTAAGCATCTCATTTGTATGAGATTGTTTTTCATGCCATGAGACCAGTACTTTGATGGTTTATATAACTTTTTTGTTAATATTCTATGGTTGAGGGAATGACTATTAGTCTTAACACTAGGAATCTCAAGGATGATAAGTTTCATGGTGGGGTGATTGCAAGGTCCTCTATTATTTCTAGACATGTTTTTTGGGAAACATTTGAATATTTTCATTTATAATCATTAAAAGAGTAAAATAATATTTTTCCCATTTATGTGATCTTAGTTAATTATTTGAAATGCTCCATTGATATCATGATAGTGTGTTTACCCTAGGATACAATTTTACTGGAATCCCAAGGCATTTGAATTTTAGCTGATTAATTAATAATAATTATTCAGTAAAATAAATATTAAATTTTTCACAAATATTTTCAGTAATATCATTTTAATGGAGAATCATATTGAGATTATATCTCCTCCATTGAGTTAGGAATGATTATTTTTTCCCAGGTAGGGTGTAAACTCATGTTGGCTATCGGGGCCCAGTCAGAACCCCTTTCCTTTTTCTTTTATTTTGTGGTATTCGTTTTATTTTCATTCATTTCCTTCATTTCATTCATACATACGACCTTGTGTCATTACCTTTACACAACCTATAGAGAGGAGAGGTAGAGTGATAAATATAAAGATAGAGGGAGAGAAGGGTACTTCCAAAGATCTAGTGATGTTCCAAATTGTCATGGAATAACCATATACCGCATTTATAGATGAAGATTTGATGGAATCCACCGAAAGGTAGAACATTTTTAGTTATAATTGTATATCCCTAAAGTTAAATAATTTTCATGTTTGAAATCCCTTATATTTTTTATTAGGACCTCAATGTACTTATTTTGGTGTGAAAACTGGGGTTTGGGGTGATTCAGAGGATTTCTGTTTGGGAAAACCCATCTATATAGTGTCTGGTTAAGGGAACGCACACTGTGTGTTCTTCCTATATGGGGATTATGGGGTTTCAAAATTACACACTGTAGATATGTACTTGCTCAGGAAGCATTTTTAAGGGGTAAATTCCATGAAGAGTACATGGATAGTCCCTATGCAGGTTGCATGCTATGTAGAACAATACCCAATGGTGGGGATTTGTGAGACTATTTCATGTGCTTAAGAAGACACATCATGGAATTCACATTTTCAACCCTTTTATGTTTTCATAACTTTTATCTCATGAGTTAGAATTGGACCAATGAGTAGTCCATTCTATGTAGTATTCCAAATATATCATGGTGGTGAAACCGTTGTGGTGTTTTGAGAAATCCTAGGTGGAGTTCATTTTTTACCTCAACAGATAGGTTATTCTTCAAATAATTAAATTTTGTAGTCTCTTTGAAGTGATACCCTTGATCTAAGATTATCCATAATCTTACTATTGACACCAATGAATTTTATGTTTTCAATTGATGATGTATCCTTTGTGAGATTTTCCCTTCTAGAATAAGACGTCGTGAGTTTATTTGTTTCAAAGGATCACTTATAGCATTCATCAGTTTACGTTTTGAACTAGCAGATCTCTTGTAGGATGAATCTATATTCTTTATATATTAAGGGTCCCCTATGAGATGTCTTTTAATACATGATGATCTTTGGAATCCATAGTAGGGTCCATTATCTATGTAATGTTCCAATGATCCCTTGTTTAATGTCTCCATTGACTTGTCGTTAGGGGATCCAATGTTGGATTTTACTTTTACATTCCCAGCTGAGGATCCCAAGTTGGATGCATTCTCTTATGGTTATAACTCAATGATATAGTGTATTATTCCTCTTACCCTTTGATTTGAGGATTCCCTATTGTTTGGCTGACCATAAGTTATTAGTTTAGGTTTGGGTAGTGATAGTTGGGTTGTATCCATAAAACCCAAGGTGAACATGTAAGCCCATGGGGTTGTAGTAGTGGTGTGTAGTTTAAGAGTTAAGCTACCCTCAATATTTTTTTAATAATTTCACATGGTTATTAATTATGTAGTAATGTTAGACAGAGGTTCTTTCTAGTTAGTGGTTGTTGAACCTAATGTGGGGAATATTTCTTTCTGATTAGGATTCCTCTATTTTCATCCTATGATTTGACTTATGAGCCAGGTTATTTTCATATGTTTATTTTTATTCCCAAAGGTAATGAATTTGATCTGGATATTGAGACCATGTATATTTGATTTTTACATTATTGGGATTTTGAGACGTGTTTCCAAGAATCCAGTTATAGAGCCTACTACTATGATATACGGTCATGGATTCCCGAGTAATTACACTCGTTGATAATTCTTCTCTCCTATGTAATGTGGTTGATTCCTCTCACCTCAAGTAGTTATATGATGATGATGATTATGATCTCCTTATATCATTTGTTAAAGGATTCTTATTATACTCTCCTAAACCCATGGTTTTTTCTGGATGGCTATTGTCTACTCAACTTGTGTCCAATAGAGTACAATTACATTTTCCTTGACATGTAGCTTATAGAGGGTGACTACACTCTCCTTGATTTCTCATATGATGAGGAACTCCAGACATTCCATCTTAGATCAGGCTTTTGAGACCTTTTCAATATCAGTGTGGTTGAGCATGGCACCTCACACCTATGATTTACATTCACATTTGGATCTCGAGGAAAGGGAATGACATCTCCCCAATGAGCTCTCCATAAAGATCTCTTAAGGGTTAGACCCTTTGGGATTATCTGAGTCTCAATGACATGACATCCTACATATAGTGGCATTGAGGTCAGATATTAAATAGGATTTACATGGCATATGAAGCCTGATGTCTACCTCTCAGACATTTTATTGATTTCCATATGCACTTCCTTTAATTATTATTTGTAGTGATTGTATGTTACAAACAATGATTCCATGGTACACTTATTTTTAAATAATTCAATAGCTTGCCCTACACGCAACACCGAGTTCAAGCACACCACGACTAGACATTTATAATGCATCTATGAATAGTATTAACCACTTTTTGAATTTTATAAAATCAATATAAATTTAATATTTATCTCATTTGTTTCACAGACATTATATAAGATGAAAAATTAAAAAAAATTCAATGATAATGTCTTGCCACATTTTAATGGAAACCCATTTTTAAATATAATATTTGACACATTTATATGTTAAATTTTATAAAACAAACATCTTCTTTATATTTGGGACTTAATAATTTAGTTTTGGAAAAATTTTGTTGTTATTCTAATAACATTCATATTTTAATGAATAGTTAAAATACGTCATTTAAGTTAAAAACTTATTTTTCATCTAATTTATTTATATTTTTAGATTATCCATATAATTTGTTTTAAAGTATAATTATATTATTTTTTTATTATTTTATCCATTTTTTATCATTACAGGTAATTTAATATTGAAGTTTGATATAAACACATTCAAATATTTTGATGGTTTTACTTTTAAAAACCCTTTTTTCTCCTTTTTCCAATGGGAATTATTTTTCAATTAATTAATAAAAATTATGTTCTTTGATTTAGGAAAATGGGATTCTATATTTGAAATCATAAGATCCAAATTATGTAAATAGTTCCCTTTTATTTTGGGACTTTATGTATTGTATCTTTAGTAATTATTTAATTTACCCAAGATAAAGGGTAAATCATGTAAATAAGGTTAAAAATATTATAATAATATAAATCTCCCCAAAAATGTGTCATAATACAATTTCATGATATATGGATGACCATTAAAACCCTTGGGATGAACATTTGGACTTTTGAAACACTTGGTTGTGATTATGAAACTTATAATCTTAAATTTTAAGCAAAGGAAAATATGTTTTAAACATATATATTCTTACTAAACAAATTTTAATATATGTTTATATAAGGTATATATTTGACTATAAATATTAATTATAAGTCTATAATGATTTCCTAAATCATGATGTTTTATTTATAATTTTTAGGAAATATATAATTAAATTTCCCTGTGACACAATGATGATGCAATTATTTCCTTATTAATGAAATAATCTATTAAATAATATTTATAATATTAATATAAATATAAATTCAGTTAATTAATGAAATAAAATAATTTTATAGATATCATAGACATGTTTTTTAGATTTTATAAATATTTTTTTGATGTTATCATGTTGGTTAAATATTTTTAAAAATGTAAATTTTGAATAGTATCAAAATTGACATAAATGATACTTTGAGATAAATAATATTTAATTTAATATTATAAAATGTACAAAAATCTCTGTTTCGGAAAAAAATATTATAGTGTTAAATATGTCCTAAATGATCCAATTTTTGGTTCGTATGTCATTTTATTGTAACTATATTTACCCTATAGAGTAAAAATAGAAGAAGCCATGATAAGGGTTATACTATTTAACTCAGGATTAAACCCAAAGGATATTGTTAATTTCATGACCTAAATTTGAATAAAATTAGTTGGATGAGAATATTTATACACATAATCATCTTATACTATAACTAAATAACTTTTTAGCAATTTTGAACCAAAAATTAATAAATACATAATTAATATTTTAAGATCTTCCAAAAGTGTCTCTTTCCTCTCTTATAAAATTGTAATACCCTTCTCTTTAATTCAAACCCCCCAAATCGAATTTTATTTTCCAAAACCTAACCAATAATTTTCCCAAAATTCATAAATTAATCCTAGAGGCCACACATTGATCATTAATAATTCCAAATGAGACCATTTGTGCAAACCAAAAAGAGACAATCGAAAAAGATGTAATTGTTTTATCACCTCTTTCAATGATTTGTTCTTCTTATACTCACCCTTTATATGTTGTTTCAATATAAATATAATTAATACAGTATCATCCATATACTATGATGTTAATATAATAATGGTACACCCATATTATAAATATAATCCATCATAAAAATAACAATATCACCCTGTGTGCTTACGTACGACTTACCATATCCACACTGTGGTGTAATTTATTATTCAATAATACATTATTTTGGTGGGTATAATGATTCGTATAATGTATATAAATAATGAATATAACAAGATAATTATTATATATAATTAATATACAATCCAATTCTGTACCATAAAACCATTAACGGAAATATATCGCCGCTCGTGTGTACGTACGACCAATCCTCTCCACAATGTTGTGAGATTCATTGCCCATGTTAACAATTAAAGATTGATTATAAAATTTATATTATGGGTAAAAATAATAATTATGAACATTATTTCATTAAATAAATTATTAAAACACACCCTATGCCTAATAAACATGACTTACATGATGAAACAGGACTGTGAAAACAAAGTAGCTAACACCCAAAATAATAGAAAAATCAAAACACTATTAACAAAATGATATAATAGGATCATATATGATATCATAAAAGTGAATATGGTATTTCTATAATTTAATTACAAATGTTAAAAATTATACAAGTGGATAACACACCCTCTACTAACATAAATTACAAGGTAAGTGTTACTTTTGAAATCTCATTATTATACGAGACTGTTTATAAGTAAGTGTTTACCGGGACATATTTATCATTGATGTCCACTTTTCTAAAAAAAATTAAATTGAATATTTTAAATGTTTTATGTATGGTAATATTAAAATAAAACATCATTATAAATTCTGTTTAGATTTATTCTGCTAAATCATCCTCGTTAATGTCCATGATTTTAAAATGGTTTTAAAGATTTATTTTCATGGACATGAATATTTTAAATAGTTAATTACATTAACAATTTTCATTTAGTATGGGGAAAAATTATTGAAAAATCTCTTTTAAATGTATTATTTTATAAATTTCATGAATTTTTATGTTTTCAATCTAAAAAATGTTATTTCTATCAAAGAGTTTTAATGAGTTTATTAGATTATTTTCATCTTTGTCAACATTATTTGTTGGATTATACTCATAATTTATATTGAGTTATTATGATAAGATATTCCAAATTGTATTATATTTTTATGACATATTTGACTATGTATTTGAGATTTTTATACCTTTCATAGTTTCTGGTTAAAGTATTAACATTTTGTATGTTAGTTTTATACAAATGTTTATGCTATGTTTTACCATTTTCATATGAGGAATGTAGTAGACATAGTAAGTGACGGGGGGTCCCAAAACCCCTAGATTCATTATTATGTTTCAGGAGACAAAATAGTTTCTTGGAACAATTCCTTGATGGAATGTTAATGGTATTGGCATGAGGCTTTTATGGTATGGTTATGATGTCTGGTATTACGTATTTTCTCATTGTGAGATTAGTTATTATTATTAAATGTGATTATTTTACTAGAAGGATATCCATGTTGTTGTTTAAATAGACTTATTTGATTTATTCTTACCATATTATATTAAAGATAATGTATTAAATGTAATTTTTAGTTTTATAACTTACCTTAATATTTTATGCTTATTTATGATAGCTTCCGATATATTGCATCTCCCTACTGAGCATCTGAGTGCATCCATTTCTTATATTTTATTTTACTAGGATTCTAAGAAGTGTATTTTGATTTTTATTTAGCGTTAATCTTGGAGAATAATGCTATTCTAAAATAACTATCTATGTTTCATTTTATGTTTTTAATTTTAATGTGATGTTCATGTATGCAATCATTTTTTGAAGACTGTTAAACTGATCGGACCAACGGGATTTGATTCCTTGTAGTCATGCCAATGTATCAAAATAATGCACCAGATTTATACTTATTTAGTTGGGGCATTACTGTTGGAATAAAATGGTATTTTATTACAGTCCTTGGAAACTATATTTATAAAACATCCTTGATTAGGGAACATTACCCAAAGATAATCATTGAGGAATATTATAGAAGATAGTCCTATAGTTTTGTTAATATAAAGATTACGTTTGTATTCCTAAAAAATAAATCCCTATATGGATACTACAAGTGGATGTGGTTCTAGAAATGATGTACCTTGGGGTGGGAACACTAACAAGGTGTTCTGAGCTTGATTCAAGTTAAGGTGGTACACAAAAATAGGCCTTACTGCACACCTGGTTTGACACTCCCAGGGAATATGCTTAGGATAGTTAAAATTTTAATTACAAATATTATGAAGGGATTATGATAAAATATGTCCTAAAAGAAACATTTTTATGATTATGGATTGGATATTAATAAAATTTTCATTTCATTTTGTTTATTTTACTAGTTTGGAATAATGCATAATGATTTATAACCTAATCTAGTTTGTTCCATTATTAAGAAATGATGACTAGCTAAAGAAATTGAAATTTTATCAATTAACATAATCTATGTATGGATTTCACTACTATGAAAGATAATGATAGTGGATCTTGTGATAAAATGGGTTCTAAATAGCTTATAACCATAATGGGATAGGTGACTTAGGTTATGAATAATAACATTACCCGTATGGAGCTCTCTGATCCACAACAAAGAGGATCAATGTTAGAATTATTAATGATACAACAACCTCCAAAATGCAATGGGACAAAAAATCCATTTGTATCTGATCAATGGATAAGTTCCTCAGAGAAAATATTTCTTGCTTCGGATTGTACAAAAAGGGAAAAGGTGGTCATGGCATTTTGTAGTCTCTTAGGATATATGGATAAATGGTGGTAATTAATAAAAAACATGAAAGAGGATTAATACATAGAAAATATAGATTTCAAAGATTTTAATTAAATTTTTCAAGAAAAATACTTTCCTCATGAACATAATGCTGATATGGAAAAGAAATTTCTGAGATTGAGGTATAATGGGGATGATAATGTTTCAAGGTACGAAGCTAACATCAATAGGTTAGAAAGGCATGATATAGACTATATACATAACCCAAGAAGTAAAATTGATTGATTATTTGATGTGTTAAAACAATTTCTCCAGTGGGAACTAGTCTCACAATCTTTCCCATCGTATGAAGTTATAGTCTCATGTGATATCAAGATAGAAAAGGAATTCTCTACATCTTAGGACCCCAAAGTAAAAAATTATAAGAAGTTAATGGTGGAGTAAGAGATGGATAAATGGGAAAAGGGAAAAAATGAATTTTCCCTTATATGATAATATTGTGAAGAAACACCCTGGTACTTCCCTGAAAAGAATTTGAGTTTGTTACTAGTGTGGAGTAAAAGGGCACCATGCTCGTGATTATAATGGAAATAATGAATATCTAATTGTGAAATTATATAATTTTAAAGGTATGAGACATTATTAAAATGATTTTCTTAAGAATCAAGGAAATATTTTTTAGAATGTGAAAATATATCAAGTTCGAGCATATGATTTTACTACAGTTAAAGTGTAATAATTAATGTATTTATGTTTTTGGATTCATAACTTATGTTATTATATGTGAATAATTTGATATATAACTATTTTAATGAAATACTTATTCTTCAAGGATTTGGAATCATGAATTATTTCATTATTAATTTGAGTATATAAAGTTATTTTTCAAAAAGAGATATATTACATTGTTTGGGTAGTCTGATGTTATGATTGATTTTGGAAATGTAGAGATCTTTTTATATTATTGATTTGTATAGAATTATTTTTGAAAAGTCATATGGTTGGTATGGATTATGTTTTACATTGGTTTTTATTGTTTGAGGTTAAAAAAATTATTAAAGTTATTTGTGGAATGTTATAATAATATAGTTTCAGAAAAAGGATAACCATAGGTCGGGTAAAAACCCATTGATTTTGACAAGGCTTTGGGAATCAAACCTACCACCGAAGTACGACAAGTCTTTATCGCATACCGTTGGTCTATAAGAAGTCACTCATTATTATAAAAAAGTTTTCATTATTTAAATGGAATATGTTTATTTGGGAGCCTTATAAGTTTAAGATAAATATAATATTTTTGTTTTTTATATTCATTTGATGAGAAATATGAGTTCATGGTAGTATTTATTTAAAGGATGAAACTATAAATGTCAATTATGTATTCTTCCTTATATTATTAGTCTATGAATTAAATTAATTCTTCAGTACTAGGGAAAGGATCATAAAACGCAAAAAAGATCCTAGTACATTATTTTGTGGTGAATTAAATAATCCCTTCGATCATCACATATTTATAGATTTCAGGTTGTAACTTTCTCCAAAAAAAATGTTCTCTATCACTCTCCATTATAAAATGATGATTACATTTTCTTTCATTTCTATATTTTCCTATATGGATTCCTAGTATGTTTTATTTTCAGAAACATTTATATTTCCCATTCTTTATTTTAAAATATAGGTCAAATTAATCCATTTTATAATGTGGGATTTCAATAATGAATTTTGAAATTAAAACCCACCCCCCAGTTAATAATCCTGATTTTAAATTTCAAGGAAAAAATTTATTAAAGGGGAGGAGAATGTGACACCCCAAACTTCCATGATATGCTTATTTTTACATAACTTAATAGCTTATGTTTCACATAACACCGTGTTCAAGAACACCATGAGTAATAATTTAAGAATCATTTATAAATAGTATTAACCACATTTTGAATTTTATATATTCTGTATAATTTTAATCTTCATCTTATTTTTTTCTTAGACATTATTTAAGAAAAAATTAATTTTTTTAAAAAAATACAATTTTATGCCTTTTAATGTAGAACCCTTTTTAAACCTAATATTTGACACATTTATATATTGAATTTTAACAAATAATCTTCTTCATTAGAATCGAGACATTAAACATTAGTTTGTATTTTTTTGGGTTTTCTGATAAATTTCACATTTTAATGAATAGTGAAAAATACTACATTTTAATTCAAATCTACATTTTCATCTAATTTATTTATATTTATATGTTATCCCTTTAATCGGTTTTAAATTATGATTAGATTATGTTTTTATCATTTAATCTAATGTTGGTTATTGGATGTAATTTCATATTGAAATTTGATATAAACACATGTAAATATTTCGAGGGTTTTTACTTTTAAAAAACCCATTTTCTCAGTTTTCCCACCTGAATTAATTTAAAATTAATTGCAGCAACATTTGAGTTTTGAATTTCTAAAAAAAGATTATATATTTGGAATTATATACTCCAAATTACGTAAAAAGGGCCCTTTTATTTTTGTATACTATGAATAGTAACTATAAAAATTATTTTTTTATGGTTAAAGGGTAAATATGCTAAATAAGGGTAAATATAACATTTTAATAATATTAAAAGTCCTTAACACATTTCATAATACTATTATATGAGATATTATCGACCAAGAGAACCCTTGGGATGAAATTTTTTTCTTTTGAGGCTACTGGGGTGTGATTATGACATTTATAACATTTAATTTAAAGGAAAATATATGTTAAAAATATATCATCCTACTAAATAAATTTTAATCTGAGTTTATATAATTGATATATTTAACTATAAATAGTCCTTATAAACAAAAAATTATTTCCTACATCATGGTATTTGATTTATAATTTTTAGATAATAAATCATTTAATTTAATTATGACAAAGTGATGTTGTAGTGATTACCCTATTAATGAAAGAATCAATTAAATGATATTTACAATAATAAAATAAATATATTTGACTTAATTAATGACATAAAATAATTTTACTGATATCACATATATATTAGTGACCTATTAGAAGTATTGGTTAGAAGTTATCATGTCGGGTTGATTTTTTGAAAAATGAAAATTTTGAATAGTATCACAATTGGATAGAATGATACTTTAAAAATATAATATTTAAATAAATGTTATAAAAACCATAAATTTCTCTATTTTGGTAAACTAACTATTATAGTTTTAAATATTTAATAAATAATCCAATTAGGGGTTGTTTGGCATTTTATAGTAACTATATTAACCATATACTATAAAAATACAAGAAGACATAGTAAAAGGTAAACTCTTTAACTAAGGCTTAAACCCAAATGATAAGGTTAATTTTGTAAACTAAACTTGTCCCAAAATAATTGTAATAGAGTATTTTGATCCATCATCATATTAGCCAAGAAAAAAATCACATTGGAAATATTTTAATCAAAAATCAATTTATAATAAATTAATATTTTCAAATCTTCCAAATGTTCCCCTCACCTCTCTTATAAAAAGACACTTCTACTTCACATTAATTAAAACCTACAAGTACATATGGATAATCCAACCAATTCCCACATATTATACCAACATCCCTCGCTTCATCTTAGAGTCCACACTTAGGGCATAAAGCAATTCTATGGAGTCTTTTTTGTGCAAACCAAAAGAAGACACCCAAAAAAGATGTAATTTTTTGTCACCTCATTCAAAGTTGTTTTATTCTTCTATTAACTATTTTTATTTTTTTTAAAATAATTTAATAACTCCAATATCTTAAATATACTGATATGTTATTATAATCATGGGACAACTATATTACTCATTTTATCCATCATTTTAATAACAATATCACCATGTGTGCATATGTACGGCTTACCGTCTCGACATCATGGTGTAATTTATTATTCAACACTACCTTATTTTTATGGTTAATATGATGAATATAATGGATATAAACAATTAATAAAACATTATAAATATTTTTATAATTAATATACCATTCAGTTCCATACCATTTGACCATTAAGAGAACTATACAATCGCTTGTGCGTACTTATGACCTACCGTCTTCACGATGCGGTGAGATTCATTCCACACGTTAAAAATTTAAGAATGATTATACAAATTTATATGATGAGTAAAAATTATAATTATAAACTTATTTTCATTCTGGACCTAAATAAAATACATCCTCTACAAAACAAACACTACTTTCATGGCAAAACATGAATGGGAAAACGAAGCATTTAACACATGAAATAGTTGTAATATTGAAAACATATTAAAAAATGATATAATAGGATCATATATTATATTATAAATAATTATATGGTCTTGGTATAATTTAATAACACACTTTAACCATTATACAGTAGGTCAATAGACCCTCGACTAATGGGATGTAGAAGGTAAGGGTTAATTCCAAAATCTCGTTATTATATGAGATTGTTTATGCATAAGTGTTTACAGGGATATATTTATCATTGATGTCCATGGTTCATAAAATTATTTTCAAAAGGAATTTTTTTATGGTTTTATTTGAGCGACTCATTAATTAGAACACTGTTATATATGTTTTAATGATTTATTCTTCCAAATCTTCTCATTAATTTCCATGTTTTTAAAATAATTTTACAGATTCATTTATATGTATATGAATGATTTAAGAGGTTAATTCCATAAAAAACTTTCAAGTGGTATCAGAAAATTTTATTCAAAATCCTCTTTTAAATTCATTCTCTTATAAATTGTGAAACATTTCATGTTTTCAAAGTAAAAAATGGGTATTTTAATCAAATTATTTTAATGATTTCATTAGATTATTTCAATCTATGTCAACAGATTTTGTTAGATTTCATGCTTAATTGAGATTTATTTTTTATTAAACCATATTCCATATTCTATTGAATGTTTATGATATATTACCCTGTGGATGTACTATTTTGATACCATTCATGGTTTATGGATAATGTATTAACATTTATTATTCTAGTTTTAATACAAATGTCTATGCTATGTTTCACCCTTTTCATTTGAGGAATATATTGGACTTATTTTGTAATGGGAGTGGCCTGATACAGTCCCTCAATGCATCAATAGGTATCAAAATAAATACTAGCATCTTGGCACAAGGCCTTGATGGTATGGTAATGGTCTTGGCACGAGGCCTTAACCATATGGTCACAATGTCCATCACTATGAATTTCTCGTAATGAGATTAGTTATTGATATTGTATGTGATTATTATACTACTAGAATATCCATATTAATTATTAAATAGAATTTTTTGATTTATTATTTCCATATTATGCTAAAGATAATGTTTTAAAAGGCTTGTGTTTTAGTTTTCTACCTTGAATTAAGAGTTTATTCATATTTATGATAGCTTCTGCTTCACTGTTTACCCTTATTGATCGTCTGAGATCACCCCTTTCTTATATTCTATTTTTAATTATTCTATGAAGTATATTATGATTTATAAACTGTGTTAATCTAGGACAATAATGGAATTATGAAAAAATTATCTATGTTACATTTTATGTTTTTAATGGTAATGTGGTGTTCATGTATATAGTCAATTTTTCCAATCCTACTAAACTGATTGGAACTTAAGGATTTGATTATTTTTAAACATTATAATGTATTAAAATAATGCAATTACTCAGGGATTATGAAGGTAGGGTGTCACATTATAGGTGAGTACGGGTGAACCTAGTGTTTGGATGAGTATCCTTATGTTGTGAAATAGAGTTCTCAGTGAAATTTTCTGCATTGGACAAAGAATATATATGTCAATTGTGATTATGAACCTAGAGATCAACTATATTTTACACGGCATGACTGACATGATGTCCAGCTCAATTCCCTTGCACATGATGTCTAGGATATCAGGATTACAAACCCATGGATCGATGACCGATTGGTTTTATGTTATTTCATTCAAAATACTCATGAATATTCATATCTATGTATATATGTATAGGTATGGGACTATACATGTATAAAAATATGGATATTGACATCCATGGTGGATGTTTCCCAGTTCACATGGATCACAAACATGGGGATCCACTACGGTTTGATATTTTTCAGAATTAATTATCTTTTAGTTGTGTCTCATCTAGGATGATAATATTTCTTTTTATGCACTTCTGGAAGAATATTTTATAGGTTCATCATTGGGGTCCCTACTGAGATTATTTGTCACCCCTACATGTGAACCTCAGTGTTAATGCAGACCTTATGTTTTCCTTTCACAGTGAGCATAATTACATGGTGGATAGGGATATGGCCCAGAGTTGCATGTTCATGTGCGGATTCTCATCTAGGTTCATCTAATTGGTTTCTTATAGTTTGACAGTGTCTAAAAACCATGTATATGGATTGCCCTAATGTTATTAGCAGAGCTATATACATTTATTTTGGTTTATTCTATAATCATGCATAAATATTGTTATCCCAACGGGTTAATAGTGTTGTAAATATTACATAATAGTTCATGATTTTCTAACATTTTCATCTATTGTTACAACATGTTATATTTTAGTTTATATATAACTTTCATGCTCTATTTGTTTACATATATTTATTATAACAAGAAATTTATTCTGTTTTCTCAATTTAATATGAGGGTATAGTTCCCTCCCTGAAGTTACAACATATACCCTCACGTCTATTCAAAAACCTCTAGAGTATGGAGAGTTGCACATGAGGCCTCATAACTACACTAATCAGAGAAAATGTTTAGTGGAACCTAAGAGGTAATGTTTCTCTAATGATAGATTATGGTTCCTATATTTTTATCATGGTTAGTGGTCAATCCTAAAATTTTCATCTATATTCTTGATATGTTTGGTTTGGGAAATTGTGTTTTGAGCTTGTACAACATTTCACCCCTTCATTTTGATCATCTCTTTCGTGGTATAGATCTCAAAATTCTCGATTTACCTCCCATTCACCTCCCATAGTTAAGTTGGAGTTTTAAAACTCTTTGTGTTATCCCCATGTGGCTTTGAGAATGATGAAAAAGTAAGTGGGCATCATCAGAAACATCTGATTTTTGATCCCTCTTCCCTATATCATGATCCACCTTCTGAGGAAGGGAACACATTACCAATTCTTTTTTTCTCAAAGTGATCATGGATCACAGGGTATTAGAATTTTTTTCTGTAACATTCCCATAGAATGTTTGAGACACATGAACAATCTGAAATTAAATGTTACCCTCAAATCCAGTCGATGATATATGACTATAAACTTCTAGTTATCCAATCTATGTCGAATAATGACTACAAGAAACTCTATGAATGGTGTAACATGGATTTTTTATATAGTAATACTCTCCAATAGATATCTCTTTAGGATGGGATTTTTCCCATTATGGTGGACTCACACCCTTGGGACAAAACCCCATATAGTCCAAGCAATATGACCTTAAACAGAAAATCCATAGTTTGTTGTCCATGAATTTAAACTCATTGAAGATCCATTTTTAGTATGATGTTTATGACTTTAAACAAGTATCAATCCTCATCATAGAATCATGGATTTAATTTTTTTGCGATTTTTCTTAGAAATATCACATTTGTTATCAAGAATATATGGTCATCCTTTCACATAGGTAGAAACACTTTTTACACCACATAAACTTATTTGGGAAAAGTCTAGCAATGTTCCAAGCTATAATAACTTAAATTAGCAGCGACCCCCATGGTATAAAGTATATAATATTAATATATGTAGCTAGTGTCTAACTGTATGATTTTTTAAACTAAAGAATCAACTTCTAATCCTCATCTGAGAGGGTAACCCCACCACTTTTAGAGTTATTTCTCTACCACACTGCATTATTGAACTACATGTGGCTTGATTACCACCCCCATAGGATATGTAATGAAGCCTAGACCTCCTCTATTTTTCCCAAATGCCAATACTCTGCTATGTTGAGACCATTTTTTGTAACAATTACCCCTAGACCTCTATTTATTACCTGATTTTAGTTACTCGATGACGCAACTTACTCACCAATACCCCCATGATCCATGTAACATGGCCCTAAACAATGTGAACCTTTCCCTAAATAAACTTACATCACATGAGGACTCTTTACCATCAATTCACATCATGTTAGTACTCTCTCTACTAACTCATGAATGTTTCTAAAATACCCCATTATTTCTTTGAATTATGAAATGAAACTATGTGAATATGTCCCCTTATGGAACTCAATTCACATGTACTTTTCATCACCACTTGTGTTTCTAAAGACAAATTCCACTTTTTTCATCCCATCCTCACTTGAGGGCTCACCCAATTTTGGAGCTACTTTCCTAATATGCCCCAATTTTAAAATATATGTGGATTGATTACCAATTCATTTGTATATTTACCATTTTATGGATCTCCTATCTCAAGCCTATCCATAAATCCATTAGTCATCCATGTCTTTTTCACTATTTTCCCCACATATAATCTTAGTGCCTCTATACACAACAAGGGAGTATGATGCCGCAAAAAAGGTTGTTAATTCATTATGATGTTAAAATGTATTCAACTTGATTTAGATACAATAGTTTGGTTCATTTAATCCTTATCCATATTTTCATGCCTGATTCAAAACTCTACCATTCTATGTAGACCTGTCCAAATCACCCCCTTTCATATTAGAAGATCAATGAACATAAACTAAAAACCCTGGTCCATGTTTCATGGCCTTACACTAGATGAATTTGTCAACAAATATGACTATAAATTTGGTGAATGTATTGTTTGATTGGAATGAACATAAATTATCTAATTAATGTGGCACATATGTTTATTCGGATGAAAACCGATGAGGTACATTTGAGAAAAAGTTAAAATTTCACATACGAAGACTCCCTTGAGACTAGGGAAAAAATGAGGGCATGAATGTAACATTCCGAAGCTGTACTTGACTCACCACAAAGTACTAATAACAATCTAGATTCACTTTTTAGACCCAATGGTTTAATAAAAAGTGTGAGTTAAACCTTAACACCATTTTCCATCTACTTTTTGAGGCCCTCAGCAAGGTACCACCCTTTATGTTCCTCTATCGTACATCACAATACGTTGAAAAAATTAATGTAATTCACTTCAATATCAAAATGTTCTAAACTTTTTTTCTAACATCACTATCACAAAATGTTAAACTATACGACATCATCCTGGTCGAATGATGTTAAACTATGGGATAATGTCTTGGTCACAAGACACTAAACAACACTACAAACATTAGGGAAACCAGACATTAAAATTTATAAATCATCATCCTCACAATAAGAAAATAAACTGAATGTTAAATGTATTTTTTAAAAGACATTAAACTAATCACTTCCCATTATCACTGAATAATTTAAACCTAAAAAAAATTTAGACCTTAAATGAGTCGACCTTTCCTCCCCTTCGATGCTGGTCACCTACCACACCCCTCGAGTCCTTTAACCTTCTCTTGTATACCAAAATGACATGTGATGAAGCATAAATTTTTACACATTTTATTCTATAATTCAATGATTTTAATCCTAAAATATTTTTATTTTATAGGAAATTGCCAAATGTTTTAGGTTTTATTCGTAAATTAATCTTAATTGATAAAATTGCCTAATATTGGATAAAATAATACTATTATTTATTTATTTATTTAACCTATAACTATTAATAAACTAATTGAAAATTTGAAATTTATTTTTTTAGGCTTCCATACATGTTAGGGATTCTTTTTATTTAACATGATCTAAATCTAAATCGGGCATCATGAGGCCAAAAACCAGCTCAAAGTCATGACCCCAAAATTTGTACCTTCATTTGGATAATATTGATGTTTTACCTAAATATCAAATGTGGATGATCCAATGAAGATGAAAATCAGTATAGTGATTAGGAAAATTATATTCAAAACTTCATTAACTATGGAAACTCATGGTTATACCTCCCTCAAGATTATATTTTTATGGGAACATAAATATTTGGAATTCGAAGTGTCACTCAGCTTTAATAGTTTTCTAGAGTAAATAACAAATAAATCCTAAATTAGGTGGCCAATGAAGATGAGGTTTTTTAACACATAATAAATACATTGTCGAACAGATTTCTTAAAGAAACTAGTTTATAATTAATATATTTAATGTGTCATAGATGCTCAAAGATTTGGAGGTTGAATTTGGAGAGAACATTGTCTACCCTTCCCCTTATATTCTTGTACCTCATATCCCATTACAAGGTATATAACATTTCAAGGGCCTAAGGTGGAGTTTATATTCTATAATATTTTTTTATGATTTAAATATTTATTAGTTTATCTCTATTATTCTTCCTTCTATTTCTATTGTTCTCGATTTCATAACTTGGACACGGTGATTCTTTTAACTCCATGTTTGTGGACAAGTAACCCTTTCAATTGTTTCATGGGAATGTGGTGGTGTTTTTAGTTTATTTTTATTTAAGAATTTATAATGTTTTATCACAAAATTTTGGTGGTGGTTAAAATGCATGTGGAGTCTGGTCACCCAACATTCTCTACCACTAACTTACTTCTCCTCATTCACTCTTGTTCCTTCTCATTGTTATCTAAGTCATTAAAATTGTTCAGTTTCTTGAAGGTATTGATATGGAATAGGTTAATCTTAAATCAAAAGGACTTAGTATAGGGTAATAAAATATTATTTAGTTGGTGTATAGTGGTATTAATTTATCTCCACATTGTTTAAATTAATGATGAATACATTATGAAAAACAATGATAACACCAATATCAACCACTAAATGAAACTATTTTATTCTGTTAATAACATTGCGTATTTTCATTTTTTTGTGTTTTATAATTTTTATTAATATATATTATAACTTTTATTTCGAAATCAAACAACTAATATTTATTAATTTATTAATTTTATATTATATAGATTTTAATAGTGATAATAGGAAGACAATGAATCTTATCAGTCTTCTTGAGATCAACCCTAGATTGCGCCACTATGTTACATTTATAGAAGAATAAAGATTTAATTGAATATTTATTCAATAAAAAATACTTCCATCAAATTTTAAACAATTTAGGGGATATAAAGATCATCCAAATGATGTTTTCCCAAAAAGAAATTGAAAAACCAAAATTTCAAAAACTCAAAATGGAGAACTTGTGTACATAAGTTTAATTTCATAGATCATGATGAATTTTTATGATGAATTTTTTTATTATTAGACTATAAATAAATTTTTTAATGGTCCGAGTATGTAATAGACATTCACGATTCAAATGTAAAAAAATTAACACGAAATAGAAAAAAATCATTAACGCTTCGGGAAAATTTCAATAAGTTGGAATAAACAAGAAAGAAAGTAGCATCACAAGCCCCTGCATTTCAAGAAGATAAATTTATATGGATGGTATTTAATCAATGAAACTATTAATACATTGAAATTAATGTCCAAATACAGTTCAAGAAGAAATTTCTGAGGTAGAAGCATTACTTTATGATCCACTTCCCTATCGAATAAATAAATTCCCAACAACCCAAATCAAGTAAATATTGATTGATGTTGAATGTTTTGTGTGAGATTTAATATATAAAAATACATTTTTCAAAAAATATTAATTTTGAAATATATTTATATCTATATTATTATAATTTAGTAGACTCACTAAAACCACTACATGCCATAGATAATGAAGAAGAAGATGTTTATTCTATTAAGGAGAGAGTGGAGGTACATGTGGAGTTATACATTGGTGTATATGAGGATGATAACACAAAGTAAGATATCATTGAAAAATAATTTGATAAAAACTAGAATAGAATAAACTTCATATGATATTATACTCACCACTAGTGGAAACCAATCATCCAGTTAAAAAAAATATGAAGCACCCCTATATACTTATCCCCTCATATTCACCTGCAATTGTCTTTTTCATATCTTTTAGGGTTGGGCTTATTTTTATATTATGTAGAGGTTACATCACATCTAATATACACATGGATTATAAGAGAAAAAACATTGTGGTTTATGATCATGAAACCTCATAAAAATTCAGAATGGTGTTAACTAATGGAAACTACCTAATTAGGGTTAGTAAATCTCTATCACCCACATCAGGGTCCAAACCACGATCCATCATCATTATAATTCTCTTTATTTTTCAGTAATTATTTTTACTTATGACATTCTAGGACTAATACGGTAGTATCTAGGATCTTAACGTCAAGCTCCCTCTCAAAAATAATGTCAGGTTGTGTCTTTACTTCTCTTTTATTTTATTCTATTTTCATTTTATTTGTTGATCTAAAATGAATAGTAGTGAAGTATAATTGTGTGTGGGGGGGAAACATATTAATTTTTTTATTTTTTATTTTTATCTATTATATTTTGTGGAAAATTGAGCAGAAATGAATATTCATTTCACGTTCCACCCATCAATTTATTTTGAGAGAGTTTACATGATTTTTGATAGAATATATTTTAAATGATTTTTGATGTGCGAAAATTTTCCTTAAATTTTATTTTTAGGTATTTTTATGAGTTTGAATAATTTTTTAAATCCATAACTATGAAACACTAACAAAAATAATTTTTTATTCCTATGAGGTAATCTAATCCACATTTACACTTTCTTCATAATACCCATGATTTCTTAAGAGAAACAAGGATTTTGTCTGAGAACCTTAACATGTGATTAATCTCTTACCATTATTTTATATTAAAGGAGTATTTCTGAAATGATTGAAGATTTTATGGGATGATGGAGAATTATCAGTAGAATTTTCACCCATCAAGAATAATTATCTTGGGTAAATATGCCATAAAATCTTCATTATGTTGCCAATTATTCTAAATATATTTGTGTACATGAAAAATACATAATTTTTTTTATGTAAGTCAATAGTTACTAAATATTCTTTTTATGTTTTCAAAACATGCTCATAATTTAAGAGGTTTATTTTTTGGGAAAGTTGTCTAGCCGAATCCTTATAAATTTGTGCATCATATCCCATTCAAAAGGATTTCTATTTTCATGGAGAAAATATCTCATTTATTTTATATAAGATTTATTTATAATTTCAATATATATTAGTTAGACTCTATTATTTTTTCTTTATCATTATTTTATTTTAAATTTTTCCCTATCATGATTTTATGATCTCCAGGTTTATGGAGAAATGACCCCCACTATTGTCCGATGATAGATGTGGAAGTGCATTGATTATATTCTACCTTAATGGTTTCTCAAATTTTATGATAATATTTCAGTGGTGGTTAAACTGATTTTGGAATTCATTCTCCATACTTTCTCTTGAACCATCTTCCTCCTCCTCATTCACTCATTTTCCATCTCATTGGTATCAAAGTCATTCAAATGGTGGTGTTTGGATTAGGTATTGATGTTTACGTGATTATTACTACATGAATATGTATTATTGGAGGGAAATACCATTATATTTTTATGATGTAGAGTGATTTTTCTTTTTCTCAATATTGATTAAAATATTAAAGAATACATTCTGAATAACAACAATAACAACACTATAATTCACTGAGAAAAACAAATTTCATATGATAACATATTTGTGCCTTTTATTTTTCATTTCATTTTCCAATTTCATTAATACATATTAATATTATTAATTTAGTAAACAAACAACTAATATTTATTAGTTCTATAGTTCTATATTAGATAGATTATAATAGTGATAATAGAGAGATAATGCGTGTGACCAGCCTTTGCGAGATAGACCCTAGGTTGTTCCCCTAGGTACATATTGGGGAGAATAATATTTTTACGGAGTAATGCTTCATGAAATAAAGATTCAATCAATTTGGATGAATTTTTGGGCCGGGAAAGATATTGTAAAAATATTTTCCTTAAAATGACTAAATAAATAAAAAATTTCAAAAACTAGAAAATGGTGCTTTATTACATATATTTAATTTCATTTTTCAAGATGGATTGTTTTACAATATTGATTCATATTATTGGATTTTCCATAAATATTTTGGTGAAATACGTATAGAATATGAAATAATATTTCAAAAGTAACAAAATTAAAATCAAATGAATCAAAATGCCTAAGGATGGAATAAGAAAGCTCATAACATTACATACCACCACATATAATGATTTTAATATTTTAGGGATGTAATTGAAGCAATTAAAAGAATAAGGTAATTAAATTAATGTTACACATATATTTAAAGAATAGATTGGTGAGGTTTAATAAATACATGAATATCCAATTCCCTCTCTAAGAAATAAATTCTTAGTAGCCCTGCTTAAGTAAAAAGTGTTTCATGTTGATTTTTTTAGAGGTATATTTAATTCTGGATCATTCTTTTTATTAAAAAATATTAATTTTTCATTAGATATTGATCTACAATATTTTAAATTTTTAGATTTAGTACCAGTATTGAAGTCCCTAGATGACGAAGATGAATAAAATCCTTATGTTGATGAGGGAATTGAGGATCTAGATGAGTTTTACAATAGTTCATATAATAATGATTGCACAAAAGAATAAATAATTATGGAATAATTTTCTAAACTAAACTAGAAGGGGATATAAATTATATTCTAAAATCATCACCACCAGTGGAATTCACACATGTAGTTAAAAAAATAAAGAGAACCCCTATATTCTTTCCACACCCCCCCCTATACACCTCAAATTCTATCTCTCAATGATTTTTGGGGTTGGGGAAGATTATATTTTCTTTGGAGATTATTTATCCAAGAATATACTCTTGGATGTTTGAAGAAATAATATTTTTAGTTTTATAAACAAGGAATCCCATGCACTATTAGACTGGGGTTAATCAACTATAAAATCTTTTCTTGGGGTAGTAAAACCCTCTCACCCACATTGGGGGGGGTCCAAACCATGATTTTTCCTCTTTCACTTTATATATATTTATATATTTTTTCTTCTGTTTTCAATTATTTATTGTCTTTATTGTATAAAATGGATTTATATAGAAGATTAAATAAAATATTCCACTAGAAAATAATGTTATGTAGTGTCTTTCATTCTCTTTTATTTTCCGAACTTATAATTTTATTTTAATGTGCTAAAATAATGTGTAGTGATATATATGTGTTGGGGTAGTGTCATGCTGCAATTTTTTTGTACTTTTTTATTTTTTATCTTTATAGTAACATTTATATGAAATGAATATTCATATCATTTTTCATTATTCAATTGATTTTGAGAGACATAAAATTATTTTCAAAAGTATTTATTTTAAATGATTGTTTATTTGTAAACTTTTTCCACGAATTTGATTTTAAATAATTTTTTATGAATCTGGTATATTTTTTATATCCATTCCAATGAAACAATTAATGAAATAATTTTACATTCCTATGAGGTAGTGCAAAACATTTTTATATTGTCTTCCTAATACCAACACTTACTTGAGAGAAACATGGATATTGTGTGAGAATGAGTACTTGTGATTTTTCTATTTCATATATTTAGAGGTCAGGGAATGTTTTCAACATTATTGGAGAATTTTAGATTATATATATTTTTTAAATAATATTCTCCTATACATTTACCCTTTATATATATTTTAATCCATGAAATTTATTATAGTTTAATTCTATATTATAAGTTGATTCTTCCTTACATACCCACACTCATTATAGTTTCCCCTAGATATTTCAATATTGAGTGTGTGGGAATATCCTTTTGTATGTTTCATTTAGGATGTGTATTAATGGTGGGTGGTGTGATGTGTGTGTAATTATTTTGGGTAGTAAGGAGAATTAATATAGGGCATGATAAATCATTTCATTCATATTTATTTGTACCATATGCTTCTCTTTGTCTTTTTTTTGAAAAATACCAATAAATATTAATATAAATTAGTGAATAAATTATAAGTGATATTTAATTATTCACTATAATTAATTTTATGTCTCATTTCCCTCTCAAACAGCATGTTCCTGAATTTAATCTCATTTATCATATTTAATTTTCATCTCATCCCCCATGAAAATTTAAAAAAAAGGAAAAAAAGAAACCGAGGTGGCGATTTTGGAAGAGATCATTCATTGTAATCAGTATACAAATATTTCCCAATATCATAAAAGAAATGGTTTTTTGGTTTCGATTTTTACTGATATATAAGTGAGTTTCATTTTGGGGTTTCACATGATGATTCATGAATTGTACATAAGAGTTCAGCCTTATATTTTTAGCATTAAATTTTTTTTAGTTTACTGACCAACTTAAAACATAGAAATTATATGAAAAAGATATCAGGATTGAATATATATTCAAATCTCTAAGTGTTGATATATGAGAATTTTCTAAAGAATTTGGTGAAAAACATAATATCCATATATTAACATAACTCCATATTTAATCTCTCTTGAGTGAAGAGTGACATAAAATTAAATGTCATTTTTGTTGTTATTGGGCCCAGAGAGAATTTTTATGTGTTTAATGAACTCAAAAATGATATGTTAAAATTATATGTAATTTTTTTCATATGTGAGGCATGATTATGTTTTGGGTTAAATCATTCATGTTTACTTATTTTAATGTCGGGTGTGGGTTTATATTTAAATATTTGATGAATGACCATGATTACAATAGTTAAGTGTGGGGTATTGACTAATCTAATATTTATACATGATTTATTCTATAATTAAATGTTTTTAATCCATCCATAGTGTTATTTTATGGTAAATTTTGACATTTTAGGTTTTAGTCATAATTTGAGCATAACTGTTAAAATAGACTAATTTTAGTTTTTAAATGGATTTTAATTTTATTTCATCAATAACTTATTCAAAACTAATTGAAATTACTCTTTTTAGTATTCCATATAACATGGGATTTGTTTAATTAAATTCTATCCAATTCTAAATCCAAAACTTTGAGACCTAAAATCATCCCACAATCCAGGCATGTAAGTCTGTACATTAATCTGTATAATTTTGATGTTGGACCTATATCTCAAATGTGACCAACCAAATAGAGCATAAAGTTTACATGGTGATAGATAAGAGGTTAGAAAAACCATAATTAATTATTTATTTGAAAAGTTATTCCAATTTAAATTTAAAAATGCATGGTAAGTTGGATGATATTAATTTGAACAATCACTGATGATGAATAATTTTTTGTATTATGTTTTCTAAAAATAAAAGAATATGTAGAAAATTAAACGAAAACTATTTGGGTAAATGAAAAATAAATATAGTAAAAATAAAGGATTAAACCATTTCAAAATTCATGAATTTAATATTCCAAACATGCTAAACATTTTAGAGGTAGAATTTGGAGTGAAATGTGTCCAGCCCACCCCTTATTTGTTTAAGCATTATATATCTTTCCAAAGCCTAGATATTATAAGGGGTATAATGTTGAATTTAGATTTTAAAATTTTTACTTATAGTTTATTTAACTATTTGTTTATCCCTATTATTATTTCTTCAAATTAATTTTTTTAATTCAGATTTCCCCACACCATGATTCGTTTATTTTCATGAATATAGAGAAATAACCCTCAATATTGTTTTGGTTGTGGAGTGGTGGTGTTTTGAGTTTTTTATGACATAATGGATTATACTGATTTATTATAAGATTTATGTGATTTTTAAAATGATTGTTGCGTGTGGTCTCCCCTCATTCTCTAATACAATATTCATTCTCCTCATTTACACATTTGTCATCTAATCAGTATCTATGTTATTTAATTGTTTGAGTTTGTATTAGTTATTTATGCCTAAGAGATTACTCCTATAGATATAGGTATCAATATAGTGTAATACTGTTAAAATGAGAGGGAGTATAGTTATAGGTATTTATCTCTACATTGCATAAAATAATTAAGAATATATTCCAAATTAGAATGATAACAAAACTACGAACCCCTAAAATAAAGAAGTATCCTAAGATTAAAAAATTGGTATTTTCATTTTCACTATGTTTTGTATTTTCATTAATATATATTAATATCATTAATTTCATAATAAAACTCCATATATATATATATATTAGTTTATTATTTAAAAATTCAATAGATTATCATTGTTAAAATAAGAGGGCAGTGCTTCTGAGTGTAATCCATGAGATCGACCCTTGGTAGTGACACTATGATACATTCATAGGAGAATATTAATTTATTTAAAAAATTGTTCATAGAAAAAAACTTTTATCAACTTATTATTTGGTAAGTAATTCTGGCTTTCACAGGGACCAATATTTCCGTAAAAAATTCTATGACCCATGGTGGTGTAATGCTACGAGTGTTGAATTGCTTTTGAACATTTCCGTAGTTTACCCCGCACTTTGCATCATCCTTGACGTATATCCACACAATATTCCCCATTTGAACATTCTCCCTAAAAATGATGATACTTTAGAAATATTTCTCACCTCCCATCTTGGGTACATACCTAGAAGGAATTTTCACAATAATTTGACAGGTCTTGTTTCTCAAACATGGTAATTGGTTGATCCACATTTATATGTCCTCACTATTGGTAGTGAGATTGTAGAACCTAAATTTTGAACAAGGCCCCCAGTCATCCTCATTGATCCTATTTTTTCCTCTTTTTGTTCTATGTCATGGATTTCTCAATTCACATCCTCTATCTCCCAATAGATTGGGTAGAAACCAATTCCCCCAACATTACCCTATATGTAAACCTATGCATGTTGGAAACGAATGTTGGTTTCATGGTTTCACTCTCACCATCCACTTTTTTCATGGTTAATATCATTCTAGTAATCGATGGATAATCTTATACCCAACCCCTCATTACCTATCCAGCACTACCATGTAGGTGAATAGTATTCAATTGTCTCATGTTGTCACTCTAATCATGACTCACATCATCATAGAGATTTTATTTTACTATTTCGACAAAACAATTGAGATATATTTGAACTCAAGGTATGTAGTTTTTCTTAGAATTTTCTTATTAATATAGTCTACCTCTCCCCCATCATTCTTATTGGACCCTATAAAGACACACATATCTTTGTTTTCCAGATTCAATGGTTTCATTATTACATTTCCATTAGATATATGGAATCAAATCCCAAGGACCGAATAGTTTAGTAGTATTGGTAATAAGATACATACTCTAATCCAATTTTACAAATGAAAAAATAATGTACCATAATGTTTTTAATTCAAGTGAATCATTATTTCTTCTTACATAAGGATGAATATAAATCATAATAACTATATTGAAATCCTCTGGAAATAATCATTAGAAAGTGGTGATCTCAAATGTTCAATAATGGTATTAATATAGAAGAATCTATCATGAATAAATAATCATAATCAATATGGAATGGAAAATAACAAACACACATTTCATTTCATAAATAACTTAACCATGTTGAATAATATGAACATAAATAATGAAGATCAAATAATTCAATATAAATATTCACAAGTGCAAGAAATTTAAATAGATATATTATTACATTTCAAATAATAACATGAAATATCATTAACAAATATCAAAATGACGGAATTCATAATGTGAGACATCATAACCATACAGTTAAAGACTGATGCCAAGACATGTTTCATAAAGTGGTAATACCTCAATCAATAAACTAATATAGACTATCTCATGGGGCCTTCCAATTCTTAGATGGCCTATTATAGGTCTCACCCATAACTTTATATGACTAATTCATTCCTCATATAAATGGTTGAAACATAATTAACATAAAAAATTGCACTGATAATATAATATATGGAACACTAATAATGACCACAATCAATAAAAATCCTCATAAACCATTCAGAGTAATATAGAGAAATCAATTAAAATAAAACAACCCTAACCAAACTTTTCATAAACAATTTGGAGAAACATCATTGGACTATACCTCTATTAAATATTATAAAACATCAATTTATGTCAACTTGGATGGAAAATACTTTTGAAAGATGGCATTGAATATTTCATGAGGAACATATCCTTTATTTGAAAATCACATTCAAAAAAATAAAATTCTTGAAATATTGTTGTAGTATATTAATTTAAAAATAATCATGGAAACTTATAACGGAATCTAATAAGAACATTATGATATAAAATTTTACTTATGTTGTACAAGTTAAAAGAAAATATTCCTTCTAAACATTTGTAAAACATCAAGAATTACATCATTTAGAAAATGAAAAGATGATACATTTTAGCCACTTTGTAAATAGTAAAACATGGGTGAAAGTGTCTCTGATAAATAATTTGGGGAATTGTGAAACATTTTTTAAAACAGTTTTATAAAACAATGATATAGAAGATAAATAGTTTTTGATCTAAGAGAGAAATAATGAATAATTTTTATTGAAATACAATTTTAAATTATTGAGTACATAAAGAGAGGAAAATGAAGGCAAAACTTATATTTTCATGAAATAACCATAACATAGGAACATTTGCGTGTTTTTTTAGATTTATATCATAAATCTTCATCATCAAAAGCATAAACATAAGCAATACTGATAAATGGTGATATTTCATCCGAAAACTATTAATTATTTGGTAACATTGAATCATAATCCACTTAGAAATAATATTAAATTAAAATTTTAATATGATGAAAGTAAATTAATTAATGATATTAAATGTTATTGGGGTTGTATAGACACCTCAAAAAAACTTGTGTATAATGAGACATATATCTCAAATAAGGAAAACTAACACAAAAAACCTTACATTAGGTCCAAAATCATTTGTACGTGTTAAAACATCACATATAATAAATATTTTTTTATTATAAAAATATTCAAGATAAAAAATAATATATTTAATACCGTATATAATTTACATATAGTCTTTTATTACCCATTTGATTAAAATTCATTGTTAAAATCACTATTTCAGGTTATGATTTTATTTTTTCAAATATGTTTTGGTTGAGTAGATTCTGTAATTTTACGTTGATAATGGTTACATAATTTCAAAAAAAAATATAATGATATAAATATAGTGTATTTTCATTATATATTTATTCATATTAATTCATAAAATTTAGAGATACAATCAATGAGGGGGTAGGTCGTATGTATGCATATACGCTGATTGAATTTTATCAATGTATAGAATTAAATAGAAATAAATATTAATTAATCTTTCATAAATAAACAATATGATATGTATTTAATTTATATTAATAAAATCCAAACATATTACCATCCATGTAAACAAAATTAAAAACATTTTACATCCCTAAATAAAATTGGTAGTCAACAGGTATTCACAAGCGATGTTATAGTTTTCCAACATATTATAATCTTTGAAGTTAGATGTGATATTATATATATAAGTAATTTTAGGTCATATATTTAAAATATTTTCATTAACATTATCCATAATACCATTCATGTAATTCTTAAGAGAAAAAAATTAATCACATTGCTCCGTGAGGGGGTAGTTCGTCGTACACACGAGGGACATTATCGTATCTCACCATGAAATAGATATTAAGAAATTATGTGTGATATAATAAATATATAAATAAATTAATTTCATAAATATAATATATATTTTTAAAATACATCATTATATCCAACCTATATTTTTTGGTGATGGGAAATGAGCTACATTGGTTTGTGAGGCTGTAGTTCACCGTACACACAATCAATGGTTTCATTTCCCATTTAATGGGAGTGGAGATGGATACATGTTATGAAATTAAAATATTAAAATATATTTATATGTAATATATTTTTTGATTATATTACAATATTTTAATGATATTTTAATGGGTTTAATGAAGAAATAATACAAAAAATAGGATTAATAATTCTACGACTTCATTAGATAGCCTCTTTAGTATAATACGTAATGGAATATTAAGAAAGATTAATAATATGAATACGGCCTCTAGGAAGTGTGTAGGGATGTAATTAATACATTATTATTGGTAATATATGAAAATAGGATTTTGAAATTTGAAGTGGGGAGAGATGGGGCAGCCTTTTACATGTGTGGGGGAGAACAGAGTTGGATTTTTTGAGATGATTTATTTATTTCCCCAATTTGTCCATGAAATAATGATCCAAAATGGATCATTATAAAACATTAGATATTTTATTTATGAAATAGGGTCTTAAGATTTCATCCAAACAAGTATTTAGTTCATTTTTAACCATATCATTTTAGTTTAACCCCTAATAATTCAGTTTCTACATTCCCCGTGTTAATTATTTGTTACTGCTCTCTCTCATCATTATTATAAAAAAAATTAGATAAAATACATAGATTGTGATGAATAAAAATATGTAATCTATTTTCCATATTAAATTCTCAGATGTGGATGAATTAAATTTAAAATAAAATAGTATACACGATGAAAAAATAGTTTTCTGAAGAAATGTTCTCATAAGTATGGAACATTTTTACATTAAAATTGAACATATAATTTACCCCAATGACATATATTATTTAAATATTAATATTAATGAAGTAATTTAATTTTATTAATATAGAAATTTATCATTTAATATTTTATATAATTTATAAGAAAATATAGTTTTCAATAAAAACCATCATTGTTCACTATTCATCGACGAATAAACCAATTTAAAAAATTATAAAAAAACAACTCTATGATAATTTTGATATAATGATTTAAAAAATGAATTTATTTTTTTCTAAAAAAATTATAAAATAGAAGAAAAAAAATTGTTTTTATAATAATTTCTGAAAATCCGACGAATTCACTCTTTAGAAAAATAAAGTTTTTCTTAAAATACATTTTTACTTTGAAATGAATTTTTTATTATAATAAATAGATAAAAATGGAATTTATTTAATACATTAGGTAAAAATATACTTTTACTCATATATTTGTCCCTATCCATTGCCTCCAATATAATTTCTAAATTATAACAATATAATATATTATTAATCATTTCGCCAAAGGGTTACATGTTTGAAAAGATGTTAAAATTTGATTTTATTTAAAAGTAAATTTATAGTAATTTCATTTGGTGTGACATTATTACCCAATAAAAATATCCATCCTCTAAAATTATATAATTTAATGTTTTTAATAGAATTTCATAGTTCGTAAACATAATTTCTTATGGTTCCCATATCACCTCATCTATATTTTTATTTCTCCAAAGTAATTTTGCCAGATGTGTTATCCAATTCATGAACAATTATTATCTAGTGTATATAATATAGATAAGATATTCATGGTAGGATAGATCATGTTCCAATTAAATTTATTCATAGGTGAGCACATGTTTTTGGTTCAACATGTACTTCTTAAATAAATAGACATGAAACACACAACGTACATTAAAGAGGCTTGGTGGAATTGCTAAACTATTAGACACAACTCATATCCCTTAAAAAAATTCAAAGTGCCTAATGTACTTGGGGATTATTTTTCCTTTCTTAACAAATATAATAAAATAATTCAATGGAGATTATTTTATAAAAATGTGATATCCCACTTGAAATTCCAAATCACTCCTCTGATTATCAGATATTGATCGTTTGTCAGCATTGTGACAGTTTGAAATAGGTTTCAATATCCAATACCTGGGTATTCTTCTCCTCCACAAGTTTTGGTCTAACAATAATACTTTCACCAACTTGATCCTAAAAATATGAAGCATGACATATCATTCCATATAATAGTTCATATTGTTAAATTTGAATACTTTAATCGAATATTTTGTTATAGGTGAATAAACTAAAGGTAAATATTGGTCCCCCATTCCATGAATGTAAAGAGAGAACAAAATATACTTGTCAACTAATGTTGGAATATTATTTTTGGAATATCCTTCAGTTTTAGGGTGATAAGTGTCTCTCAAATAGAGCTCTATATCTTAATAATTATAAATTATTTTCAAGAGTTTTGAATTAAATCGTGGATCATGACCAGTCACAATTAAAATATGTTCAACTTCATTTCTTACAAATGAACTAATATAGAGTTGTTCATGGGGATCGAGTGGTTAAACTTCTCTTATGGTGTGTAAATTCAATGATTTTGTGAGGATACCAACAATAACCATATTTCATCATTCCTCTTAAATGTATTTGGAAATTTAGTGATAATCTCCATAGTAGTGGCATCCCATTTCTATATAGAAATATGTAGATATTACCAGTGTCCTCTTGGATGTTGTCTCTTATTTTTCACATGTTGGAAAAACAAACATCTTGACATGTAATCAACAATTACACACATCATGTTATCCCATGAAAAGTGTTCCTTCAAATATATATACATATTTGTGCTACCAAGGTGTATACAATAGATTTGATCTATGAGAATCATCCAATTTTTTCAATTTTATGTTTTAATGGAATACTTATTTTCTTTCAAAATTTCTGAATTCCATCTTTAAAAATGAATTCTATTTATTCTTCCTTACCTACAACATTAATCTTTATTTCAAATTTCTCATGATCAGGTTAAGAATGTTTTCTCTTTTCCAACAATGTTATCATATAAATAAATTGGAAAAGGCGTGAAATCTACCTTTACCAAATTATTCCTTGATCTATCTTTTCTAAATAAATGAACATAGTATCCCTATAAAAATAAATTTTTCTAGGACTTGATTATATTTACTTCTTAATGAATCTATTACCTTATTTTCCGTCATGTGTTAGAATTGTATTGACCAATCATAGTCCTTCAATATCCTGATCCAAGCCATTTCCATCATGTAAATATATTTCTATGAAATTTTATATATCAATCTCTTATGATCGGTTGATATCTAATAACATTCCCTATAGAGATTATTTATCCATATTTTAAACGAAAATATTATAGATGCCAACTCAAGAGTGTGGGTTAGATAGTTTGTTTATTGATTATTTAACTTCCTTGATTCATTGTTAATAACAATATAATTCTACTTTAGGAAAGAACCATGTCCCTTATTGAATGTATCACTATATATTAAGATCCCATCATTTCTCAATGGTAGAGTCAAAACTAGAATATTAACAAATATCATATTTAATTCATAAATACATTATTCACATTTCATTTTCGATACGAAAAAACCCCTTTATGAGTAAGATTTGTTAATGGGGTAGCCAATATGGAATGTTATTATCCAAATTCTTGATAGTATCTTTCCAAACCAATAAATCTATCTAAATAGATTATTTTCATTGGTGTATGATATTATTGAGCTTACATTTTCAGCATAGAATAAATTGAGATTCCGTCCTTATAGACAATATTTCTAAGAAAAGAAAAAAATTAAATCTAAAATTATCACTTTCTAAATTTCCCAAACAACACTTTTCTTCTGTGATTATTAAGAATAATCATCATATTTGTTTCATCTTCCTCATAAAACATAGAGGAAAATAATATATTATCGATAAAAACCACAAAAAAAGTATCAAGATATTAATTGAATACTCTATTTATTATATTCATGAAGAATGAGAGTGCATTTGTTAATCCAAATGGAATTATTTTGAAGTCATAATTTAAATACCTCATATGAAAAGTGGTCTTAAGAATATCAATCTTCTTTACCTGAAAATGAAGATACCTAAAATGAAGGTCAATCTCTAAAAATGTTTGGGCTCTGGGAAGTTGAAAGAAGAATTCATCAATGTGTGGTAGATGATACTTGTTCTTTATTATAATAGAAATTGATTCCCATATAATCAATGTACAGCCTCATAGATCCACCAAGTTTGTCAACTAAAATAATGGTGTATCCCCAAGGTGAAAAACTAGGGTTTATAAATCCATTATCACATAAATCATGTAGTAGTTTTTTTCCAACTCAACTAATTCCATAATTTCTAGTTTATAAGTAGTATCAGATATTAGTCTTGTATAAGGGATTAAATCAATAGAAAACAAAAATTCATATTTTTGGGGATATCCATGGAATTCCTCATGAAATACATAAATGTATTGATTTATAGGAGTTAAATACTTAATATTGATATTACCATTTCCATCCACATATCAGTTTTACTCTTCTACCAAAAGGAACCCATTCAGAAGAGATAGTGAGGGTCCATTTTGACATGTCTTAGATGACGAAGATTCCCCTCAAAAGAAAAGTAATTCTACATATTCACCAAAAATCATAACATTCTTCTCTTTACAATAAATGTTTTCAAAATACTTTTAAATCCATTCCATACCAATTATAATATAAAAAATCAACCATATTCATAATAATTAAGTTAGGAAACATGGAACATATATTATTCATAATGGGAACTAGCTAATAAATCTTTATTACAGTGATACATCCACGAGGATTATTGACTGATAACTATCACCATAAGGTCCAGAGGAAAATATTTAATTTTCATGGAACAATTAAAATATATAAAAGAGTGGAAAGATACATAATCAGTTAACGCATTAGCTAAAATTGATGATATGATTAATGTAACTGACACCACAACATTGTGGGATCATATCTTATGAATTTTGATAAAAAAAATCATTCCTTTTATGCCTTGGACTTTTATAGAGAAAATTATCTAGTCTCCTAGGAAAATAATTCACATTGTTTCCCATATATATATATATTCAAAGAATTTCATATTAGAATATTCTTTCTTTCATATTAAATCACAAGAATGGATTCCTTTATCTCCACACTTGTAGGAACCTCCCATTTTGAGCAAGCATGTTCCATAGTGTTTCTATCCACATTTATTATAATATAGAAATTCCACCCTTTTCTTCTTACATTTCTCAATATTTCCTTTCCCATCATGCTCAAATACCCTCTTATTATCTTTATTTACTTCAAAGAAGTAAGACCTAGAGAATCTTTTATTTTTCTTGGTAGATGATTATACAATATCTTCATATGATATGAATGTTTGTGATACAAAGTCCTTTTGAAGGATTATATTAAGACCATCAATGAAATAGACAATATTTCTCTTCATATATCTATGTATTATGTAGAATTCCTTTCTAAAAATTTAAATTTTTATTCATAAATAAAAAAATAACTCTTGCTTTTGTATTATACTCATGATCATTATTTCCATACCATCTCATTTATTATGAGAAAAATATTTTTCTAACAATAGTACCTATAAATCATTCAATTCCAAGTTTGATATATCTTTTTTAGCCTTAGTTTTTTAAATCCATGACCACCAATTATATTCATCTATTGAGAGATGGAAAACAACCATGAAAACAATCTCCCTTTCATTACTTCATAGTAAAGAAAATATTTTCTGTAAAGATCTAATCCATTTCTCTTCTTTAAATAGACTAGTATTCTAATTGAATGATGATGGTTGCTAATAAATAATTTATTATAACATTATTATATCATAAAGCAGATTAATATGATACTATATATGGGAAAAGGTATTTGATATAGCTATATTTAGTTTCCCTAATATGGTTATAATTTGATTTGTTCAAGTAATAAATCCATATCTAGCTTTATCATCTTTCCTGGGGTAAATCCCAACATGGAGCATTTGTATTGATAATATTCCTATTCATTATTAAAGGAATAAAATTTAAGTAAATAAATACAATATATTACACCACTACTTTATTCAATAGAATTTATAATCACAAAACAAGTTATATACTTAAAACAAATTGATAAGTTTATTAATAGGTAATATCATAATTATGTACATGGATTCTTTGTTAATGATTTCAAATTGTAAAAATATTTCCAAATAGTTAATATTAGTTTTTATATAAAATGTGAATTAACTCAAGATTAACCCAAGGGAGTGAAAAACCATGTGTGTAGTAAGGACTATTTTTGTGTACAATTTAACACTAAACCCATGCCCAAAATGAATTTTTCGGACTTATTACCCCAGGTAAATCTGTGCTAGAACAACATATACATATAGTATCAAGGTATGGATATTTTTTTAGTGAAATTCACATAATCTAAATCATATAAAAACATTATAATGAATTTATATAATTATACTCAATGTTAATTATAGTGTAATGTTTTGTAATCTATGTTTTACTAATTATAGTTCATAATGATTCTATTAAACTTCCTATAATAAGAATTATAGAGACCCCAAACCCATTTTTTAGAGTATGTGGTTATTTTATTACATTGTAATAAGATATAATGAATCACATATAAAAGGATAAAATCTTCTAGTTTTTATGGTAAGTATATATATACATGAATATCATTTTAAAAATGAAAACATAATGACTAACAATATTTTTTATTCAAGTGAATCATTATTTCCTCTAGCATAACCTTGAGTATCAGACCTAATACACATATTATAATCATATGTAATTAAACATAATAATTGTTATAAATCAAATTCTTGGTAAGTTTATGCATATGGAAGAATCTAATATGAATAAATAATCATCATCATTATGGAAATACAAATAATTGAAACACATTCTATTTAAAAAATTACCATGAAGAATAATATTGAATAAATAAATGATGACAAAATAATTCAATATAAATAATTCGATGAGCATGAAGAATAACCTTGGATGTTCTAACTAATAAAATAATATCATGGTTTATCAATAACTAATCTCATAATTAGGGAGTACATAATTCAAGACATCATATCAATACCATAAATTCATCATGCCAAGACATATTTTATAAATGGTTATATAGTCATCCAAAACACCCAATCTAGTTTATCTAATGATACCTACTGATGAATTAAGGGGCTATAGTGGGCCCCTCCTATCACATACAAAGTCAAATTCATTTCTACTATGAAATATGTGAAGTATAATAAACAAAAAATATTTTTTGAAAAAAATAAAAAATGAAATGTTAATAACTACCCAAACAAATAAATAAAATAATAAACCATCTTGAGAAATAATAATTATGAAATAATTGGACTATATCCCCAGTAAATCATTTGTAACATCAATTTATGTCATCATACATGGAAAATAATTTTTAATGATGACTTGGAATATTTACTGGGGAAAATAACCTCTATATAAAAATATTTTGTTAAGTACAAAATTCATAAAATATGTATAGGATACGTCACTTTTAAAACCAACTTGTAATAATATAAAGTAATTTTCCAAGATATTTATGGTGGAAAATTGAATTCATTCTGTATAAGTTGAAAGAAAACATTCCTTCCACACTTTGGTAAAAAGTCAAGAATCACCTCATCCAGAAAATGAAAAGAAGGTTCATTTTAAAGCCTTTATAAAATTCAAACATTGGTAAAAGTGTATTTAATAAATCCAGTGATTACTGTTAAAATATTTTGGATAATATGTTTCAAAAAACAGATACGGAAGAAAATGGGGTTTCAATCAAATAGAAGGATAAAAAAGATTTTTATGAAAAAAATTCTTTGAGATATTGAGTACATAAATATAAAAACATTTAAGGAAATGAATTATTAAAGTGATATAAAAATGAAAATATAAAATAATTGAGTATCTTGAGATATGGATCATGTGATTTAAACATCACAATTATAAACAAAAACATTCCTAATAAATGATGAGATCATATCATAAAAACATTATAATTTTAGTAACAATGAATACCAATATCCATGACAGAATAACATTAAAATAAAATTAATATTTCAAGAGAATAACTAAATTCGTGATATTTTATGTCATAAGTTCTATATATACACATCATAAAATAATATCTGTTCATAATAAGACAAATTTATGAAAGAAGGCAAATTGAGAAAAAAAAATTAACCTATGTCTGAGTTTCCCTGTATGTGTTCAGACCACTCGTATAATAAATAATATTTTATTATAAATATATTAAATAACCATACTCATATATTTCATATCATATATTATTTATATATAGTATTTTATTACCCTTTCATTGAAAATTATTTATTAAAATCAATATTTGTTGTCATAATTTCTTTGTTTTTAATTAAAGTTTTTGTATGCTAATTATGGTCATTTTAAATTGATCATGGATAAATAATTTCCAAAATTGTAATGATGATAAAAATTTTATATTTATTCTATGTAATTGAAAAAATTTTGAGATAAAGAATTAAATAAATCATTCATGGAGACGGTAGGTCATATGTATGCCTAAATGTTGTTTACATATTATCAATAGATAGATTAAATGGAAATAAATATTATTTAAAAATTATATAAAACTTATTATATAATATATTTAATTTATCTTAATTTCAAAGGTATTATATAATATATTTAATTTATATTAATTTCACCCCATGGAATGTAAAGTAAGAAGGTATATGTGGTATTATAACTCCATTAATATATTAATTTCATAGGTATTATATTTTTTTAAAATACAAAATTATATCCATCCTTGAGAGGTGGTGATGGAAACAGGCTATATATGATGAGGAATGAGTAGTCCACCATAGACATGAACAATAGTTTCACTTCATATTTGATGGTAGTGAAGATGGATATTAGTTATGAAATTAAAATAATATCATCTCAATATATTTTATTTACTTTTTTTATATAATAATAGGTTAATGATATTTTAAGGAGGTTTAAGAAGAAATAAATCAAATTAAAAGTATAATAATATTACATATTCTTCAGAGAGCCTCTTTGGTTTTCCACCTAATGACTTCATAAGAGGGTTTATATAAAAATATACTTCATCTAGGTAGTGGATAGGTATGTAGGTATGATATTTGGTTATTTATTAGATAAAATGGTCTTTTTAATTGTTAATATGGGAGGAGGGTGATTGGCCTTTTATAAGTGGGGGAGAGGACACACATGAAATTGTTGAAAATAATTTTTTATACCCACATTTTTCACCTGACACAAGGGAAACAGTTTCTCATTCAAAAACATTAAATATTATAGTATCTAAAAATATCCACTAAATTGTATTTGAACAAGTATTTAGATTATTTTAAGAATTGTATTTTTTGTTTAGTACATGGTAAATCTATTTTTACCTTAAATGCGATAATTAATTTGAATTATATTCATTATTGATTATGGTCAAGGATTAATTTCACCTTATTTGATAATATTAATTATTATTATTAAAAAAAATTAATTAATTTTTTTTAAACGAAATTTATATAAGTGGTATAATTTAATTTAAAAAAGAACCCATAGAGACGAAAGAAAATTAGTTTTCTAAATAAACATTCTCATAAGTATAGAAAGTTAATATATTTAAATTGATTTGAAAATTGATCATAATGAGCCATAAGAGTCAATTTTTATATAAATGGTCTAATTTTATATTAAATTAATTTTCAAATATAATTTAACTTTTTTGATTATTTGAACAAAAATGATGTTTTATGTAAACACCAGTGTTGTTCACTATTCATAGAATAATTAATCTCTTCACAAAATTCTCAAAAATTCACCCTAATTTAATTTTTTATTATTTCTTATAAAAATAAGTAATATTTTTAAAATAAATTTAATAGAAGTGGTAAAAATTAAATTTAAAAAAAGTTCTCAAATCACAACGAAAATTACGCTTTAGAAAAATAGTGTTTTTTAGAAAATAATTCTATTTTATTTCAAATGTTATTTATTTATATTTATAATTACAAGATAACCATCAAATTTATTTTATACAAGATTAAAAACAATAATTTTTATTATATACTTAGTGATATTCATATCTATTAATATAATATATATGTTATAATGGTGTACTATATTTCCATTCATTTAGGATCACGATTTCATGTTCCATTAGCTGTTATAAAAATTTAATTTGGTTAAATGGAATTATATAGTAAAATATCGAGGTGTTAAAAACCCCATTATGTGGGGGCGGGTTATGTTTTAGGTTTTTTAAATTTTCAATAATTCTTAGGAATTTATTGGTACATCATATATATCCCCATTTTTCATTATCTTATTTGAAGGATAGCTAATGGAAAATGTAAAATATGGAATAAACATTTCATGTCATCCTTTGTTTGATGATCCAATTTGATTGTTTTTATTGTGTTTATCTATTCATTAATATATTTCATTGTTAAAAATTTTGATCATTTTCCAAATATTCTTTAATAATAAAAAATAATAATTTTATCCAACCTTAGTTATGCACTAGAGGTTATATTTTTTGTAGATTAGTCGCTAGTAAAATTATGATCAAGAAATTAAATATTTCATGATATGTGTGAGATGGTGAAACAATTTATGGTTTATTACTACTCATAAAGTAGATTATAATATTAGTCAATGAAAAAAAATATATTAAACCTATACTTTTCCTCATGAGTAAAGATGTTATGATTCTTGTCGGATACTTTCTCTGATATAATTATTGGAATAAATATATTTCAAAATAATAACAAATCTATATCTTTTTTAGAGATAACAATATATTATATCTAAAATAAAGGCTCTAATACCTATTTTTATTATTTTTTAGAGAAAAAAATTCATCAAAATATATTTCGTATTATATCATTTCAATTGAGTTCTTATAATAAATAATACTTTAATTATATTATTTTAATAACACGTTTATAAAGATCGAGGTGCTTTACATGTTATTGTGAAGGATCTGATGGATTTTTATTTTATTATGAGTAGTGTGGAGGTATTATATAACATTATCTATTGGATATTTTACCAATATCTTGTTAGAGATGATGGGATGTAATATTTTTAGGAGTATGATTTGATACTAATTATTGGTATGAGGAATGGTGTGGAAGTGTAGTCCATATATACCTATTTTATCACTTATGTCTATCATATTATGTAAGGAAGCATAATTTGGTAACCCAGATCCCATGCCATCATTATTAAATTGGAATTAGATACCAGGTATCACATCCTGATGGACAGAATTATTTAGTAGTCTTGGTAATATAGATACATACTTGAAAATCAAATTACATTTTAAAAATAAAATAAAAAAAATTTCTATGTGAATGTGATTATTCCCCATAACATATCCCTTAATATAAATCACAAAACACATCCTGGTATAATTTGGAAGATTATATATATGAAAGGGGGAAGCATTTGGATGATCAGTTAGGGTATGCATACAATGTAATCTATCATAAATAAATAATCATAGTCGATACGTCAAGGAATATAACTGCCTCATATTATATTTAATCAATAAAATGTTCTTTTTGCTGTAAAAATAAATTATTATCAAATATATCCAAATAAATAATCACATAAGATTGAATCATATGAATGGATATTAAAAAAATCAAAAAATCAAATGGATATCACAAACATCATATTGAAAGAATGAATAATGTTAGACATGTAAAATTTTCAAGACATATTACTAGTTATTTTTAATCTATGGTTAGAAACTCATCTAATTTAGGAGACTAATTTTTCTCATTAGACCCATCGATGCATCGAGAGGATACATATAATTGGGTTGAACTATCGCATATTATTTAAAATTCATTCCTTATATGAAAGGGGTGAAACATAATCAACATAAATATTCTTATTGACAGACTGACGTACGAAATGTTAAGACATGACCTAATAAAAAAACAAAATCATTAACTATCAACATTAATATGTTGAATGATTATAAAAGTGTACATCCTCAGTATAAGTGATTTTAAACTGTCCAAAGAAATAATATGGATTATATAAATAAAATATATCTTTGGTGGATCTTATATAAAATAAACGATTGATTATATTGATGAATAAGAATAAAATGAGAATTTCCTTAAAAACTTGTTTGAAGAAAATAAGACTTTAAATTTTTAAATATTTTTATGACAAAAATATCAAAAAATATTTTGAAAATAATTTTCTTCAAAAATAACCATTCAAAACATTTAAAAAACCATTAAAACATTGATTTTCCATAATAGTGGAAAATTCTATTCATTCTGCACTTGTTAAAACAATGATTCCTTCAACATTTTTGGTAAAATCCAAATATGCCTTTTTTGAAAATAACATGAAGATTACATTCAATAAAAATTGGGAAAATTTTATTTAATAAATATTTTAGAAGTGGAAAAAATAACATTTTTAAAAAACATTGATTTTGATGACAAAATATTTTCAACGAAAGGACGATATAAATTTGTATTTTATTTAAATCATTTACACAATAATTTTATGTACTAATGAGATATAAAATGGTAAAATTACTTGAAAAAGATCATGAATAACCAAATGATAATAAAATATATTCATTTTTAGAAATAAATACAAATTAATTCCTCTAAGGGACACTTAAACAAAAACAATCCTGTATAATAATGAGATTGTAAAATATACCCATACCACTTTAGTAAATCTTGTATCATAAGCCTCATGAAATAAATAACATGAAATGAAACATTATGTAAAATGAAGAAAATTTAATTAATTATATACTACAAAAATGAACATTTATTCAAAAAAAATAAGTAATGAATATGTTGTATTTAATATATATGTAAAAGTGAGATGAAAAACCATTAGACAAGCTTTAAATTCCATCATATGAGTCTTAATCCCCTCTTCTTTAGATTTCCCCTATAGGTTTATACATAAATCCTATTTAGGAAGTACTAATAATGAAAATAAGGCATCTATTATGTTGGCAGGTATGTAATGAGGTTATTTTGGTATGGATTTCATGAACCAAAGGGTTTTGGATATGTGATGAGGAGAGGAGAAGGGGTGCCCATTTATATGTTTGAGAGAGGACACACGTGGAATTTGTGGAAAGATAAAGTGATACACATGTTTTTATCATCCCACTAGCCTAAAAATGGGACATTAGTGTACCATAGAGGTGTTAATTTATAAATAAGTGAATCCAATGGATTTTGTACATGTTTTCGGGGATTTTAACCCTTATCATCTTAGTTTAACCCCCCTCCTATAAACCAATTTTTACCATAACCTTAGTATTTAATTTTTATTTTTTATGATATTCATTATACTAAAAAACTAAGTTGGACATATTAGATTATATAAATTATGATGTGTGTAAATATTGAATCATTTTTTTCAATTTAAATTCAAATTAGTTGAAAACAATTTACAATAAGACCGTAGAAATAAATAATGATTGGGTTTCCAATGATAAAATACTCATTTGTATAGAATGTTTTAATATAAAAATTTAATATGAAATTGATCACAATGACATAAAATTTTTAAATTATAATCTTATTTGACTAATTTTACATGAAAACAATTTAAATAATAATTTTACAATGTAAATAATTTAATTTAAATGGTTGTGTTCAATAAAAATCATAATTTCGCAGTATTTATCAAAAATTTTGTATTTTTATATTATTTTCAAAATTCAACCTTTAAAAAAATTAATGTTGCTTAGGAAATATTAATTTCTATTTAAAATGGATATTATTTTATATCTAATAAATATATAACCATTGAATTTGTGTTTTCAATGGTAAACCATATAATTTTTATAATTTAATTATTATAATTCACACTCTTCATCATAACAGCTATGTTATAATGGTCATATTTATATAATAATATTTAATATGGCATTATGTTTTGCTCAAAACTTGGGTTCTCTTAGTTTAAATCTTTTAAAGAGATTGAATTTATTTAAAATGATATATATTGTAAATTATGTGGGTGTTACCTTATATTCTAAGCCTTGTGTTTCATTACATATACTCTATTGGATATGATGTTCCCCTTTTAATATATTATGGTGTTACATTATTCCCCCATAAATAAATTTCATCCTTGAAATTTAATATTCATCTAAATTATCAAGGGTATTAAATTTGAAATTACCATTCCTGAAATCCCGCATCAATATAAGGGATAAAAATAAACTTTGGGAAATATAAAAAAGGAAATTATGAAGGGAATATAGAATAATCACATAACTAGGCTTCCAAGAATGGGAATATAGGTTAAAAATGAAGATATTGAGATGAAAAAAAATTGTAATGACCATAAAATTATGGAGGATAATATAGGTCTTCAATCATACGAATTTTTATTATAAATATAATGTCTACAACCATAGGACCATAAATCTATGATGAGATAGGTGAAAATTTGATTCATCAGAAATGATTGTACTAGGATAATTTTTATGATTATTGTCTAGGAGTTTAGGACTTTTTTAACCATATTTGATGACATCATATTAAAATATAATTACTTGATATATTTCTATTTGATAAGAATAATATTATCTTTTGGTTGTTCTTTGATTGATTCTCATATCGTTGTTTAGTTCAAGATAACAATATCCAAAATGAATTATTATGTAAGAAGAACATTTAAAAGGTATTTATCTCAATAAAATATTTACAAGTCATTCCTCTTATATCTTTATATTTTCTGATATAAAAATTGTTAGAAAAATGTTTTACAGTGACACCCAAATTTCACCCTAATATATTCCATAAAAATTTAACCTTGAGATTCATCAAATATATGTTTGTCCAAATTCAAAGTCCAAATATTTATAAGGGTGTTCCCAAAATAATAATTATATACCAAAATATATATAATGTGGATATTAATTTAAAATTTTAAACATGTTAATACCTTGATAAATATGAAACATTAATCTAATCACAAAAGATTCCAAAATTAAAACCTAAGTTAGAGAATATATTCTATAAATAGAAATAATATATTAAACTTTTGAGAATACAACATAAATCCAAAAAACACTAACCAATTTCAATGTAACATATACTATCCCTTAATCATATCTTTATAATTATTATATATTCATATATCACATATTAAGGGGTATTCTCCCTTAATCATTTTTTCTACGAGGTTCATCTTGTCACTAAAACACTTTTCCATGCCATCAGTACCATCTATCATAACTTCTATAATTCATTAAGAGATAGTATGTTAGAAAAATAATATTAAATATAGATATTATTCCAATGAGAAAATTATTAATAAAATACTTCTACAACAAATTTATTGAATCAAAATGAAAGAACATTAATCATTCGACTTCGACTATATCAATAACATAATCTTGGATTTGATCCCTTGGATTCTTATGAGGTATTTTACCATAATGATTTCAACATTAATTTTCATAGTTCCCCATATTATTTTAAATTAATAATTGAATATTGGAAACTTCTTTAGATACATTTAAATGTTGAGTTTTTGATCTTTCTCTCCACACTTATAGTGAACTCCCATTCCATTAGACAAAGTTCCATTGTGTTTCATTTCACAATTATCACATGAGGGAAGATCCTTCTTTCTCTTCATCCATTTATATTTTTTTTCCCATAATCTTCTTCTATTTCATCCCTTTGTATCCATAAAATTTTAATAATTTTCTCTCTATCCTAATAGTACATAATACTATGTCCTCATATAATGAGAACTTTTATGTGATTATAAACATAAAATTAATTTTCAAAATTTATATTAATATTGCATACATGGTCTGTAGCATGCCATTATTGCCTTGTAAGATTGGACTCATACATAGAAACATTCTCATCTCCCATTTGTCATATACTTTCGAAATGTCTCTCCAAATCCACTCTTTTCTCATGGGGAAAATTATTTTCAAAGAAGAGGAACTTAAAATTATTTTATTCCATCTATATATTACTTATTCTTTATCAGTGTTTTGAATAAATAACCACTATTAATCCAAACATATTGAGAAAGGATAAATTATCATGATAGCTTTCTCTATTTCATTTTTTAACAAATTTAGAAATATGTTCTCTAAGGATCATATCCTTGGATTAGTGAAGAATAAATGTGTAGTCCCATTCAATAATTTATTTTTATTATGCATGAAGATATTTAACATTGTTACATTGTGTGGTGGATCAAAAGGATTCTCCATAAAAGTAATGTTACTTCTCACAACCTGAGTAATCTACCCCATAATAGTTATAATTTGATCAGTTCCTATTGTATATCTATATCCACCTTTATTATCATTCTTAGGAGGGAAATCCCCATATATGGTACAAGTGTTGATATGGTTATCATTACATCCATTTGTTTCCATTTCTAAACAATTATATACAATATAATTGGTCATAAAATTAAGAAACATAATGTATAATTTTAAAACTAGTGAAACACATAACATAAATTAAAATTTTTTCTCCTAGATAACACCATATCAATAAACATGGTTTCTTTAGAAATGTTTTAAAATTATAAAAATATTTTCAAAATCCATCCTAATGTTTTTAATAAAAATATAATTTATCCAAATAATATCATTCATTGGTGTCAAATAAGGTGTACAATAAGAATAATTTTTATGTAATTAATGAAGATTTATTCATATCGCAATGCATATTTTTTGAGTTATTATCCAATGGTATAACTGTGCTAGAACCACATACACTTGTATTATCCAGATATTAGTATATATTTCTAGGAATTCCACATTATCCATGCCATAAATTTTTTTAGGATATTCTTAAATTCATATATTCAATTTAGATTATTAGGGTATATTCCCTAAGATATGTTTTTCAAAACCTAGTTCAAATGTATTCTACTAGAAATTATTTAATACCGATCATAATGACCATGACATTAGTAAGTCGATTCTAGTGTCTACATTATTTTATTATAATTAGATACATGGTATCAAATCCCGAATAACTAAACTATTTATAAATCATGTTAAACTATATACATACAAGATATTTATATTAAATTTTAAAAATAAAATAAATAAAGTGTATTCTTTTTGAATTCTATTGTTTCCATTAGGAAATCCCTAATTGTAAATCATAAAACACTTTCTAGTATCTGGGGGAAAATAAAACAAAATAAAGGGGTGAGATCAAATTCTAAGTAAGGGTATATGTATAGTGGAATCTATAATGAATAAATAAGTATAATCAATATAAAAAGGTTTATAACTTAATCACATTCCATTTAATAAATACACAGATCATAATATTGCAGAAATAAATTATGATCAAATAATGTCATATAAATAATCATATAATATTGAAACATATCCATTGATATTATAAGTAATTGAATAATCACATGGATGTAATTAATATGAAATGGGTGAATCATAATAAACATTAAAATTCATTTTGGAAACCCAACATACGAAACATTAATACTTACCTTAATCAAATAAACACAATCATAAATTGTCTAGAGTAATGTGGTGAATGGTTATACAATTGTACACCCTTACTCAAACTAATTACAAAACATAAAATAAATTAATAAAGATGATATCAATGCAACATTTTCCTAGTTTACCATAAGTAAAACATACGGTTGATATCACTAATAAATATAAAGACCATAGAAATGTGATTTGAAAACATTTTTATTTGGATAATAACCTTTTCACATTGAAATTTATGCAAGAGAAAAAGTTAAAAAAAATTGAAAATATTTTTATTTTAAAATATCCCTTTTAATCTTGTAAAATAATCATTAAAAAATGAGAGGTCAGGAAAATATAAAATTTTGTTCATGGCGTACATGTTAAACCAGAGATTCCATTCATATTTTTAGTAACACCGAAATGGGCCTTGTTTTTAAAGAACATGGAGATTCCTTTATAAAATTTTTTTAAATATTTAAAAAGTATTTAAGTAATCCTTTATAAAAAATAAAAAATGGAAGCTTTTTTGTAGAAAACATCGATTTTAAATAAAATGATTTTCAACCAAATAGATTAATGAAGTTGTATTTTATTAAAAACATTTTCACAATACTTTTATGTATTAAATAGAGGGAAACTAATACTATTACATAAAAATGTTCAATAATAATTTGAGGATATGAAAATAGATATATTTTAAGATAGAAATATCAATAAATTCCCTTTTGAAATACTAAAACAATCCCAAATAATGATGAAATATTGAAATAAACCATTACTATTAGAGAAAAATATTATATATTATGAATTTTTTTAATAAATTTATTCACTTTGAAATATTACTTTTTACAAAACACCAAGCTTAATTGAACTCCAAAATATTAATATTTTAAAATGAACATTCTCACCTAGCCACAGGAATTAAGAGAAAGAATGAGATTAACTAAATTATGAAAATATATTTTACATTTGTTTATAAAATTTATTCAATAGAAACCAATCATTTCAAAATGAGAATAAAATAAAATGGAATATAAATAATGTGTTTTTATAAGAAACAATTTTATTCTGAAAATTTAAGTTTAGCATAATAAATTAAATTTATAAATATTAGTGAATGATATTAATGAAATTTATATGTTATATATTAAAAAAAATATTTTTAAATTCATCCAATAAGTTTGATATAGTTAAGAAAAGAATACATCCAATTTTTCACATAAAAAGCTATAATTTTCTAAAAGGTAAATTTGCTGCCAATGAATGAAAAACTTCTTCTAAAACTAAATATTAACAATTTTATAATTTTCATTTTAAAAAATTAAACTCATTTTTTAAATTTTAATAAATCAAATATATATTAGGGGGATTTTTTGGTAATTTTTTTAGAAGTTTCATCTATGATGAATATTGAAAATACTGAATTTTAATTGTAAAATAATATTTCATTCAATTAATTTTTAATGTTATATTATATTTCATGTTGTATTTAAAGTTGAAATAGTTTAAATTATCATGTATTAATATATTTTTAGTCATTAAAATCAATTTAATGTTGAAATTTCATATAAAAAATTTTCAATATTTTTAATATTTTAACTTAAAAAACTCAATTTTTCATCTCATCTACGAGATTAATTTTAAATGTCATTTTACAAATTTTATGGTTTAAATTTGGTAAAATGGATTTCATATTCATAATTTGATGTTCCATATTAGGTTGAATTTTCATTTTCATTTTATGTATAAATAATATATCGTGGTAAAAACGCATTTACCATAGTATTGGTAAAATAATGTAAGAGGTCAAAGAAAAATGGTACTAGAATAAAATACCTAAAAACTACAAAATTTAGTTGTTTTTTGATTTTTTTTATCAACCCAAAAAATAATTTAAAACATTTTTATGCGCAGTTTTTTGTGAATTAATGCGACCCAAATGGGACTATCTTTAAACATAAATAATGATTATTTAATCGTTTAAAACCACTCCCCCTAAATTATAAATACCACACATCACCATCAACTTGTCCACTTAAAAGCCTTTATTCTCCTCAAATATATTTAAAAACCATTCATACCCACTCTCCCCACATCCAAGTGATAATGGTATCCCCAAAAGTTCACTTCCAAAGTCTTTAAGGGGTCCTTCAAGAAGGTAATATTCAAGAGATATTTTTCTCAAACGACCTCTCTTATTTTCCTCTCTTCTTATAAATTTTCCTTACCACTATTAACCAAAAAATAATTATAACTATAGAATAAAGTAAATACATGAATTGTATGTTTCTAATGGTATATATTATATTTTTCTCCTTCATTACCTACTCTTATTTAAGAAAACGAAACCATTATTTGAATCATGGCACTAATTTCTTCCACGAATGATGATTTTGTCCATTTTCCATTACCACCTTTATAAAATCACGTTAAGTAAATATCTAGGAAAAATAAAATATTGGTTTTTTATTTTGAAATATTTCTTGTTCTGGATATAATATATACATATAATATTAAAGAAAAAATATACTATTTGATCGTTAGAAAAAATCCAAAATTAACTAAACATTAATCATTAAAATTTTATAAAATGAATCATCATCATATATGAAAGAAAAGAATATATGGGAAAATTAAAAATATTAATTTTCATAATGACATTTCATTTCAATTGTATAGTTTTAATTCCATTCCAAAAAATCCATAATTATACACAAATGATCACACCATGAAAATCGTGAAACAAACATGCATGAAATATGGAAAATAATGAAATGTAATTAATGAATGGTTGATAATATATTATGAAAGAATAATATAAGTTTTTAAAAAATTTAATATTGTTAATTAATTAATTAATATTATTTTTTAGACCCTTATACATGGAGTTAATTTATGAAAAATAAAGGGAAGTGTTAGGAAACTGTTTCTCAGCTAATATTTTATTCTGTGGGATATAAGCCTTATTCACCACTTATTTCTTATGTGTGGTGTATATAATCCCATTTAATATATAATATAATGAATATAATTTATATGAATTTTATTAAATGTATCATTTAATAATTATTTCTTTTGTGGAGCATACCATTTTACTGATTACAAATTGGTATGGAAATTGTTATCACAATTTCCATTGTTTTTGGCAACCTTATACTACATTGTTTACATCATACAATGATAATTTGTGGGATAAATCTGAGTATATTATGTTTAATTTAATATTTTTTATTTTCATTTATATTTAATACAAATAATTGATTAATTTTATTAATGCACTCTTCAGTTGATTAATTTTATTTTTTTATACGATTTGAGAAGATTTTTTTCTCATTAATATTTTTTATTTTAGTTATAATCAAAAGTTATCCATTTAATTTATTATATACATATATAAACATATAACTTTCATAATTTAGTTGTTAATATTCATACTATCCTTTCATTTCTCCTTGAAATTGCTATGCAAGGATGGAATGACATTTTCTGGAGTAGGTGGAACAAAAATTACATCAAACACATATCCACATCCCTTTAGGGAGGTTTTCAATGGGATTTATTCATTAAATTATAAAAACTAAATGGTTCGATATCAATTAGGGACCTTCTTTATAGAGTTAGGTGCTCATTGGGATGTCTAGAAAACAATACATTAAAACTCACATTGGTCGAGAGGATTGGAATTTCGGATCATTACACCCTTTTGGGTGGAATTATTTACTACTATAGATATATATGATATATTTAAGATATTTTAATTAAAAAATTATTTATTCCCAAGTACGATGTGGGTCACCCTTTAATTGACAATCAATTATTATCATGCATGGAATTTATAATTGTCTATCTTTATCTAAGGTTCATTACCAATTGAGATATCAATATGTATTTGAGTTTCTCCATAAATGGTCCCCTATTATGTACATATTAAAGAATATTTTTTTATTATTATGATATTGGTATTGAGCCACAATGTAGGGTACTATGGAGTGGCTCATCTTCTAGGGTAATGGGATTTGTTTTGATGTCGGGATCAAAACAATAATATGGGATTCCTATGTATAATTGTGAAAGGAATAAGAAAACATGATTTTTGTGGCACTTAATAGGGAACATCATACCTTTTAAAGTTATATGATAAAGTCCAAACAGTTTATCTTAATGGGATACGACATAGAAGTCTAGGAAGAAGGTGCCTATTCAATGTGTGGTTTGGGACTTATGTGAAATCTGTCTAAGAATCAAGAATGTTATATGGGTTCCCATTTCGATAAAACTCTATTTGGAATGTGTCATAGATAAAATTATGGTTCATATGGGTTTTTGTGATTGGACCATAGGGGGGGCCTCAAATATATCCCATTTTTATGAGAATCAAATCCCATATCGTTCGATTATGACGATCTATGTTTTTTGAGGCCCTCTAAAGGTTTTTCATGAATGGGAGTATTGTCCTTTAGGAGGAATAAAATGGGGCTTACTCTAGAAGAGTATGCCCCTGTGATTTGAGAGATTTGTTTGGGGATTTCTTCAAAAGAGGACCCCATTTGGATGAATGTGGTGATACTGTTGGGGAATACCCCTAAGAAGGATTTCCTTGTTTGGGTAATTGTATTTCTGGATTACTACTTAGGAGGATTATCTTTTGTGAATGTTTGGGGAATATCCAAGTAGGAGGCCCATTGGTTTGAGTGTTATTGGGGATTAAACCAAATAAAAGTCCCATGGTTAATTTGGGGGTTTCAATTTGAATAATTACCTATATAAATAGTGTGAAAATTGCATAATAATTTTTAACCTTGATGTCCATGTGAGTCATAAATGATGTAAGAAACAAAAGGATGTGATAGATCTGGAAGATCACAAAAACTAATTTGACTTCAAATGGATGAGGCCAAAACCCAAATGGATATGGGAAGATAGCTGGATATGTATCATATTCCCCTCAGTCGTTACACCCTGGTCCTAGAGGGAGAGATAATGGGATTTCCAGTTCCCATCTCCCCTCTTATTTCATAAGAAGAATATTCATGTTTGATGATCTATCATACTATTGACTATGGGTATAGAGGGGGGTGGAAAATAGCCTGAGGTGTTTTGTCAAGAAGGGATATGGTATTACTCTATGAGGGATTACCCTAAAAATTTGTCCCCTGGGAAGAGAGGAGGATCTTATTCCTTGTAAAAGGGAAAGATAAATTTTTGTCATCATCATCCCTACATGAAACAAGAGGTCCTCGGATTTAGAGACAACTAAGTAAGGACAAGGTCCTAACCATAGTTTTTGGACTAGGGAAATCCCAAAAGCTGACCCCAGGTTTGGGGTCCTCATGACCAAATGAATTCTTAATCATGTGCACTATGATGACCCAACCTAGCTTGTAGTACAATTGAGGGACACCACTAATCAAAGGAATGAATAATGAAATTAGATGCATGCTTGTGTCCCTACAACCATGGTAATGAATGATTGGAGGCATCAATGGTGGTTTAAATTATTTTCTCAAATTTGAGGGACCAAAATGAAGGAATACCCAGACATTGGTGGCATGGAATTTATCATGAGAGGGGCAACATGCAAGGTAGAGGTTGTGATACCAAAGGGGGTCTCACATAGGGTATGTCTATGTGATGTAGGAGTGATTCGAATAGGTAGGATATGCGAGCTTAAGGTATATTGGTTGATGGAACACCTGGGAAACAACACTTGGGAGAGGCTTTAATAGAGTAATAAAGTGTCTCCACAAGTGTTCCTAGAAGTATCTCTTGTAGGTCGCTGGTTAGATAATTGGAAATCATGCTATTGTTTTTTATCCACATGAGATAGAGTTTCTTTCAAAAGTGTTATGTATTTGAGACCATAGGATTACTTTGGTTCTAATACCCCCTTAATTATATCGTTTATATGGTTTTATAGAGCCGCCTCCAAGGTTTATATGGGATTGGGAAAATTCCTAGGGATAAAATATCATTGGGAGTTATTCATGATATTTCATCATGTAAAATGAGGAACCTCATTGCCCTATTTTTAGGAAAATAGTGTAACATTGGTGAACATACTAGCTCACATAGTTCTGTCATATATTCCAATGTGTAGTTTAAGTGTGTGGTTCCATTAGGTGACCAGGCTATCTAGGCCTATGCATCACCATTGGATGTGTAGATACCCTATGTGCTGACTCTATTTTAGGGTACCTACATGATGTGTATTTGGATAAGGGTTGTGAAATTTTTTATTATTTTATTCTCTTATGTTCTTCTCATTAAGGTATTTTCCTTTAACACCTTTTCACCCATGGGAATAAATTTACTGTAAAAAAAATATCCCCACCCCCATTTGGCAAGATATGATCGAAAGAAGAGGGTCTGATCCTGAGGTAAATGGATGATAATTGATCATAGATCGTGGATATAATAAGAACAAGTCACCTGTGTAAATCATCTATAAGGGTTGGTAGAATGGATATGTCATGAACACAATTCACACATGGGGGATCTTAGATATATAAGTAGTGTTGTTGGTCTCATTGGATGATTCTTACACTTCCCTACCTCTTATCTTCCCCCTATTATATTTTGTGAAGACCTTCTTCTCAATAATCCCTTGATAATGAATCATTCATACAGACAATGTATGATCATACCTACACCATATGTTTTCATATGCCAGAAACCTATGCTAGGCCTTTTGGTTGTTGAGCCTTTATGAAGTCGCATTCATGGATAACCCATGTGAGATCTTGCCTTTTCAAAATTTATATATTCATGATTTTTTTTTGAAATTAATTTTTTTATTATGACAATAAAGGTTCTTATATTTAGATTCAATTAACTCTTTACAGAATAGTGTTTCCTATGACCATACAAGAGATCACACCAAGTATATGGTAAAACCCATAAAATTGGACTATTATGACATAAATAAAAGAACTTTAAAAAACATGGAACTACATTCGAATAAGTATCATTGGGAGTACGCTAAGAGAAACAACCTTCCACTAGATGGACACAGACAACTGAATTAGGTATTCATTCCAGGGATGATTAATTATACTTCTCTTTCTTAGTTCATGAATATTGGGTCTTTAATACTACTAACATCTTAGGCATGGGTTTATACATTAATTTATAGACTCTATCCATAATTTGAGTATTTCATCATAGCCAGTGTTCCAGGGATTAGAAACCACACCCACCAAAATTTATGATGCAATATTACTCACATGTCTTCCCTCATTACATGATGTACCAATAAAAGGCTTGGATAGAGGATTTGGACCCCTTTATGGGAGGGTATGTTAGACCTTAATTGATGTGTGCATATTGTTTTTTCTAGAAATTTGCAGACTTCATGACTGATCTGAAAGTTGTTTGTATTTATGTTGCAATATCGGTGGCCAAAACATATGTGTACATGAATTACATCTTCATAAATTAATTTATTGACTTATTGATCCCACAAATAAGCATCATCCATATGATTCATTGAAATGTTGAAATCAACTTATTGGGTGTCCACAAAATCTTGGTAGAACCCATCCTTATAGGGATTTATGATGAATTTACCCCATTAAAAGGGAAGTGGGAATATGGTAAAAGGACACTGGTCTTGGATCATGGGATATTGAATTTTTTTGTGTTCCATTAATCAATAACCCCCATGATTTATATAGGGATGTACTTTTTATGGAATGGATGACTGATTGTATAGAGCTACATGGGAATGCCCCCATTTGCAAGCATCCTATGGGACGTCCCAAGATGTAATAACGTGGAACTCCTAGAAAATTATATCCAACTATGGAAAAAGGGGAGTACAAATAATGAGGGTATAATCCCAAGTTAGATGTACCATCCAAGGCATGCCTTTCAAGATTTTTACCCATGTGTATAATTATTTACATGCTGCCTTTCCGTAACTCCAACAGCGATGTGAGGCCGAGGACACTATTCATTATGGAGAAGCTGGAAGATAGGAATTACATAGAGTAATAAACCCCTATGTTTTCAAATATTCATAGATTTATTATATATATCCACATTGGGAAGGAACCATTTTGAATTTCAAGGCCATTCTAGGTATTGTGGGGGTGGTTCGCAACCATCTTTTTCTCTTATTCCATGTGATGTGGAGTTGAAATTCCTAGGAGAAAATTTCAACCATTTATTGTGTCCATTTCTAAAAGTCATCCCTTGACCCTAAAGTTCAATGATACCTTGAAGTGTCTAAACATATTAAATGTGTTCAAATTCATTCCATATAGAGATCAACATAGTGGTACATTAATTAGTGATTGAATTGGAGGGAAACATAGTTAATACATGATTCCTTCAATGTTGGTGTCCTAGTTACCCAAATTGATGGAGAGGTCATAATTCAGTCCAATGATCCATTCAGATTTGTATTCCAATTCAATGTCCTACATCAAATAACAAAATCTCTTCTAGAGAACATTTAATTATTTAGGCAACCAATGGTAGCCCGACAACTATGGATACTTACAGCGGTAGAGATTAATTGAATGATTAAAATCCTACCTCTAGTAGGTGTGTACAAAAGGATGAATATCTAGTATGATAAGGATTATATTTCATCATATCCCCTAAAGAGTGTTGGATGAAGTCACCCCAATAGTTGGGGATGTAATAATATATGAGCATGGATTGTAAGTATGAATGGATATACTGCCTCTAGAATTTGATTCTTCTCCAAAAAAAAGATACAATTGAGGAGGTCCTGAGATCACCAAAAAGACCTCAATCATGGTATAGTCCACTAGTAAAGATCAAAATGGCTACTCCATCTAATTTTCATCCCAGGTGGTCCAACCATCACCATTAAGAAGAGACCCAAATTCCATTATCTTGTCCTTCAAAGATGATAGAGAGAGTCTTAAATCCCATGAATTGAAGACAATTAGATCATCTTCAAAACTGACTATGAAAACCTCTAAATATGTGCCACTAGAAGTATTTAAATTTGGTCCGGAATAACCTTCTGATGTTTAAATTTTGTGGTCTCTTCTACAAGTTTGGTTACATATTCAATAAAGTGTATATTCCTAGGCCCCACCAAATCCTCACTTTGAGAATAGTCATACTGAGGTGGGGATTTATATATGGGAAACTTATATTATTATTTATGAAACTATAAACCAGTTCCCTGCTATGTGACGATTGGTTGACATTTCTAGATGGGGTTCTAGTAAATGGGTTGACCACCCCTCTTTTGAGGAATGGATTAACAATGATGATCCCATGGAAGTAAGTTCCTATCTTGTTTCATTTGTTGTAATTACATTCTATTATTTTCAAAAAATAATTATTATATAAGTAAAGGACAACTAGGTTTGTACTAGGTAAAGGGATCGTTACCTGAGATTTCAACACCAAAACTGGCACCCCACTCAGAACCAATGAATTATCTCTAGAATTGGGAGATATTTCCCCAGGATAATAGTAAATTATAGATAATATGGTGGTAGAATATATACTATCTCCCCCAATAACCTTCTTTGAGGTTGGTGGCTCAACAAAAAATAATGAGCGAGAGAGAATGATGTCCTTCGATAATTGCAACATCAACAACGGTAAGTCCCCATGAAGTTATTTATTTATACTTTATCTAGAATCAATGTTTGATCATCCATATGTTTATAATATATTATCATATTTCCTCTGGTAAGGGTCTTATAGACAAGCCTATGAAAACTGAAGAGGATGTTCTAGATGAAATAGAGACTTCCACTAGTGATTTGGATCCATTGTAAGGAAAATATTCAAGGGTTGAAACTATGTTATCTAAACCCAAAACTTCTCATACTACTATAGAGAGTGAAAAAGATTATAGTAATGTAAAATTTTCATAATAAGATGTCATACATAGATTTCTAAATTTATTAATTATGATATTTAAGGTTTATCTCATGCACTAGAGGACCCTACAATGATTGATGTTGACCTTGTAGAAATATATAAGGAATCTATTAGTGGCATCAGTTCATCATAATAGGTTTCTTCACCGGGACATGATCCCAATGTTTCGGATGTCCCCATTAGTGGGACAACATAGAGTATAGGACATTAATATATTCCTTCAAAACTCATAAAGGGAAATTTTGAATAATTTCAGGAGAAAACTTAATCATCCTTCCACCATAGACGTGCTTGAGAAATTTAATATATAATTTAATAGTAGTGAGCCATTATTTTCACATAACCAATTCTTATTCATAGTTTTGTAACAATTACTATTTGAATTGGGATGCTTTTTCTATGTATAATTTTGGAGAAATGGTGTGTGAACCAGGTTCTAATATTCATACCACTCCCATTGTTGAGGGATCAGCGACTCTAGGGGATCCCAAAGTGGGGGATCTTCATGAGCCCCTCTTGAAAATATCAGGGAAGAATTAGGAGATTTCCCCTAATTAAGAGGTCCCAAATCAGTCTAATGAGGTCTATAATGTCAGGTAGGAATCCACCTAATCCCTAATATATCAGTGCTTGGGTGTCTTCAACTACTTTAACCATCCCCTAATTCTTTGATTTTTTTCTTTTGAGGATAATAATGACTATTATCCATTTTTCAGTGCCATCTAATTCTGTATCTAGGTCTGAGGTGAGATCCAACATGCCAATTTAGCCAAGAGTTGGAATAAAGTTCATTACTATACTAGAGGGATCATGGAATGGTTTTTTATTGAGTGCAGTAATCATGGAATGCTTTCCTCCCTTTTAACGTGGCTCCAATTTGGATTTGGAGACAAACAAAATTCCTTTCATATCACACATCATGCTTCTTGGTGGGACATCTTAAAGATAATATCTATGTAAAATTTTAAAGACATTCCTTCCTGATTATATCAAATATGATTCCTTCTTGGTATGATGGGATATGCTAGGTTTGGTTAATGCATGATTAATGAAACTATTAAGGGTTTCATTCATAAAAGGGGTTGAAAATAAGAGCTATAACAACACAATAGAATGGAAACTTTTCTCATTAATAGTAATTTTTTTAGGTTACATTATATGAAGTGGAGGATAACTATTCAATGAAACTTTTAGAATATATGAAAAATTTAAATGAGAATACCATTCAAATATGACAACTTAAATAAGAACTATATACCTCTCCGATGAAGTGACCATAAATTAATAAAATTTTATAAGGATGTCAAATTTATTGGTCACCCTTCATCACAAATTTGGTGGAGGAACATTGTCAGGATGAGGAGACTAAGGCTACTCTGTATGAAAAGCTTTGGTAGGTAAATAATTTATCCCGGGTGGCCGTCTAATAAATAAAAAGTTACATCGATGATCTTTTGTAAAGTGTGAGGGAGATACTCTATCTTGTGGCTGATAATATGATTTTCTTTTAAATCATTACTAAAAATATTTTTTTCCCAATCATGTATGTATTAATCTCTATTTCCCTTTTTTATCATAACACAATTTTGAAGCTTATTTTCATAATAAAACATCACTGTGTCTGCCAGTCACAACTACAGTGATAGGGATTGGGAGATGATCTATTTTTTTCTTAAACCATGTGACCTAGAGAGTATAGTTTGATTGTTTCTAGGGTCATATGGAAAATTATACAAACATTTTAGCTTTTGTTTTATCGCCCTATTTTTCACAAGTCCAATATAAAGAAGACATAGAAATCGGGGATTGTCTTTTTCATAGGCTTATATTTGTGGGTACTCAGCTGAATTATTTTTGTGCATTTTATATTTTAACAACATTTTTATTTCCCATACCATATATATTTCAGGTCTAGAGAGCATAGACACAAATTTTTATGGAGTTCCCTTTATAGGTTTTCAACCTGGAGAGTATAATGTCTCTTTTTATGTGATGTTTATTTTATTCAAATAGGAAAAATCATGTTGTTGTTGTTTTAGACCAAATAATTTGTCCATAAGTTTCATAATGATGATCCAAACAAGGATCATGGACCAAAAATGTTACAGCATTCTTCATATCCCCAATAGGGAATTTGGATTCATGATATTGTGATTTTTAACACTAAAACATGAAACAAGAAAATTATATGAGGATTTGTCCTAGAAGAAATTACAAAATAAGGGTTTTAGAAAAATATTCTTAGGGACTATGGGAATAGATTAGTTATATCTTAATGTATAATTTACTATTGGTTTACAATACCTTGTTGTGGAATAATTTATTCAAATCCAATTAAAGAATGATATTTCAAGGAAAAAGTACGACATCCTTAGGTTTTAATTCTTTATTGGGGGGAAAATAATGCAAAGCCAACTAGGGTGTGTTACTGTATAGTCATACAAAAGAGTTATCTAGAATTATAATATTCCAATACTGAAGGCTAATGGATGATTAGGTGATTTAGATTTATTGAAACCATTAATGGTAGTTTTTATAGGGACGATTTATAATAATTGAATTAATATCTATCGATAGTGGATATGAATGGAAGACTGATCATATATGAATATGGATTATTTAAGGGATGGTTGTTTTTATTAAATTAATGATTCTAGGTGGGGGAGAACATGTTTTGACAAGCGTAAATAATCATGTAGTTTAATTTCATGAAACTATGACTTTGACCGTGTAGTTTTAACATCATACGGTGGGGGCTATATTGTATAGTTTAACATCTTGTATATAGGATATTATGAAATGTGGAATAATCTTGTATAGTGAAGTAATTATTTTTGGTAGTTTATTATTGTAAAACAATGGAATTTTGGGGATATAATTTAAGGTATTTAGTATTAATTGAAAGGTTAATAATTCTACCCTTTCATGTTAATATATCTAGGAATGTGTCATCCCTTTCAGGTGTGAGGAGGGGAATGTTGTAAGCTGAAATATGCGGATATCTAGATCTGAAGTGTGGTATGGGGAAAAGTTATTATGATGATAGATGTGGTATCCATTTAGTATTATCTTAAAACTAGTTTAAAACCCCATTATTTAGGAGAAATTATGAAAATAAAATTTGGGAGTGTTACTACATAGCCAAAAAGTTTCATCCTCTAGAAGACATACCTGATTGGTGGGTGACATATAAAAATAAAATTGGGGAATGCTACAACACAGCCCATTAAAGATGTACTCGTGAATTATAAAATTATATTTTTAATGGATGAAGGAATCCTATGGATATTCATATTTCCATAGACATTGAGTTTAGTTCATGGAAGGGATGTACCTGAATATGGGAGTATAATTTTTTTTTGAAAATTACCTGAGAAATGGGGAATAATAATCCTATATAGGTCTAACCCAAACATGAAAAATATGGTTCCAATAGTTTGAGGTCATAAAACTATGACAAAAACATTATGGAAATGATAGGTAATATGTGGAATATAAGACCATGGATAATAATACCTACTTCATACATGAGGGATGAAATTATAATTAACTATCTTGGTAATTCTCAGATCAAGGTAAATAATATGTGAAACGTATATGGGTGTGATTGTGGACCAAATTTCAGTAGTAGTTCTGACATAATTTCATCAAACCTCATAGAGATAGAAGGGACTTCTCCAAAGTTGAGGTTATGACTGGATGAAAACCACATTTTTTAGGATTATTTATTCAAATTATAATTGGTCGTGTTACTGAATTTTGAAATAGTTCCATACTATGGATGGATGGATCATTATTTGGGGTAATTATGAAAATCCAACTAGTGTATGTTATTGAATATTTAGGTAATGGAGTAATCATGTTTTATAAATTCTTTTTTGGTAGCTAGAGAAAGATTCTAAAGATATGAGTGTATTCAATATTAGTTTCATGATGTGTTGAATGTATATTTATAAGTATAATGGAATATATTGGATAGACATTGACCATGAAGTGTAGACTCCCTTTCATAAAGAAGGGGAAATCTCTATTTCCTTAGGGAAACCTTGAATAATGGAACCCAAATTAAGAGTCCCAACATAAATATTTTTTTATATGTGGGAGGGGGGTTATTTTATTTACAATGTGGATAAGACTAGAAAATAAGGTCTTGGAATTATTTAATATCTCACTGAAATAAGAATCACACCACACGTAGTTCCTAGGGAACTCGGTAGTTTGAAGGCATACAACGAGGAAATAATATTTTCAATTTAACATCATTTGGAGAAGACATAAGTGAATCGATGTGAAAAATAGATATTATGGTGGGGCCAATGTATAAGACCATTTTGTCATAATGAATCCTATTTAATCAAGAATAAATTCACAAATAGTTCTAAAAAAAGACATCGCACACTGATTGAATTCGTGCATGTCAAAAAAGGGGTTTTTAATACGAGCTCATGCATGGGGTGAGACAATAATGAATCATATTATTTAGATCTGACTCATACATATGAGAGTAGAGTAATTTACCATATTGTGTTTTGTTTGGGTCTAGGATTGAAGATCTATATTTCACTAAATTTCCCATTGGGATGAGAATCAATCCATACATAGTTCATGAGAGATCAATTCAATTTATGGTCTAGCAAAAATGATATAAAGTGAGCCTTTTATTGTCTTACAACCTAGACCATGAAAACTGCTATGTGAATTGATATTCCTTATTCATATAGGAATCTTACTTACAAAAATTATTAATCCCACATGAGATACACTCGGTCTAAAAAAAATTTGTACAATCATTAACTATGGTATAATGTAAATACAAGTGAAGTATATGGAAATTTAGGTTTCGTGGTGGATGGGCTAGGATGTACAATCTAGGAATCACTACATATCTCATTAGAATGAAAATCAAGACATATGTAGTTCTAAAATCCCATGAAGTTTAACATCATGAGGTGAGGATGAAAATAAACCATCAAGAAAGAGTGGTAATGTTGTGGTTGGGCCCACGATGAGAAATTTTTACATCACTACATATATCATTAACTTAATAATCAAGACACACATAGTTCCCATAATTATAATGTATTTATCATTAAGAAAAGGTGATTCTAGTCGGGCAGTTTAACATCTGTGGTAACAATGTGGGTTATCCAATATAGATGGGAATATTTCTACTGGACTAGGGGATATGAATCAGGAATCACTATGTATCTTATTGGATAAATAATCATGAAATACATAGTTCATGAATCCAGTTCCCCATATTAATCATGTTTTTACATAGGGAAAAAGGGAGATTTTATATTTTCTCGAATGATGGTTGGCCCATGAAAAATTTCCAGGTTGTCACAATGTATTTAATTGGAATGATAATCAAGCCACCTGTAGTTCTTGAATAAAGGTGTGGTGGGGTACAAACACTAAATGTTGTGATACTCTCAAACATTAATTGAAATGTTACTAAATTTTACATCATGATATTAGGATGCAAACCATGCTGGTTAACCTCGTACAGTCTAGATGATATGCTATATAGTTTTTTGTCTTATCGCGTAGACTATATATAGAGTTGTGCAGGTTATCATCCTACACCTAGGAATATATTTCACCCATTTTAAGGTCAATTCAAAAAATAATTACTATAAATCATAACATCTCGCAAATGAGATGAGAATCATGTGATACCTGAAATATTCCTTCAGGAACCATTCATTGGTTGGGGTCATAATAATTTCTTCATCCATTGAGATCTAGGATTACGCTTCATTAGAGTGGACCTTATGTATGGAGTAAGGTCCCTCCCAATTTGGCTCAACATTGGGATTCTTTTTTCTTGGTGTCATTATATTCATAAGGACCAATACAATTCTCCTTGGTGTAGTGAATAGAGGCATAGATTTCTGTTTAATGATCATACTGTTAAAATCTAATATACCTCTAAGTGATGCCATGTTTAAAATATATTCTCATCAAGCTTCAAAAATATACTCATATGTTTCTTGTATTGGTCATCTTTGGAAATCTAGTCACATATGGATATATAGTGTGAGGGAATTTAGACCTTGATGGGAATGAATGCTTCTATCCCATATACCATTGAATAATGGGTAGAATGTATGGTAGTATGAGATGTGGTTTGGTAGGACCACAAGGAATTTACAAATTTTTTAGGAAATGGCTTATCCTTAACCACGATCTTTTGGATTAAGTTTAACATGGGTTTTAAGGAATCTATCTGTCCATTAGTTGTTTAATGGTAGTGGGATGACTGGTTGATTTGGATATTGTACTCATAATATAGCTTTTACATATTAGAAGATAATAAATTGGCGTCATTATTCATTTTATTTCAATTAAGGGAACCAAATTTGGAAATTCTATTTTATTTCTTGAAGATGATAATGATTTTGGCCTCGGATTATTGGAGGGGCATTGGATCCTTCAATCATATAGAAGAAATGAGTAGTAGTTGGGATATATTTGAACTACTTAGACCTAACTGAAGGGTATATCCCCACAACATCCATTCCCCATATGGAAAATCTTCAATAGTATTTGGATGTACATAGAAACTCTAGGGGTTGATGGATGAAGTTGGAATGAACTTTATAAGAATGAAACTCCTTGGAGAATTCAGTGAAATCTTGTGTCATAGAAGGAAAAAATTATCAAAGCCTTGTTATTTTGTGGGAAAGTATATATCATGATGGGAGCCCACCAAAAGATCCTGAGTATATATATTTCATGTTAATAATGATCACTTCACTATCAATACATATGAGAATAACTCTATCAATGTCTCGCTTATAGAGGACATTCTGGTTATCTCGGAAATCATAAAGAGTGAAGTTTGTTGTTCACCATGAAATTTCCCCATTCCCAGCTATTTATTTAGGAGTACACTATTCTAGAGATATTATATGATGGATATCATCCACCCAATGGTAGGACCATATAGTCTTAGGAGTGGGAATATTTCATTAATATCTTTTGTTCTATCATGAACAAATGGTGGGAGCATTTGGTATTGTGGAATTTTGATGATCATTTTTTCTTAGTTAAGATATTCCAAATCGATGCACATTTTTACCAATTCATCTTCCATGTCATTCTATGATCACTCTATGTTATTAAATGTTGAATTTGAGGGGAATTCTACCATCAACCCTTGCACATAGTCAAAAGGCAGATTAGCTCTTATTTTTAGGTGTCATAATCCTCATTAATCTATTTGATCACTAAATCTATCTTACCTTTCACCTATATGTGGATAATTGGTATTTAGTGTCCCATTTCTTGACCTTCAATGTGGGAACAATATTCTTCATCCTTTTTTGTATAGCCTTATGACAATATGAATGAGTAAGGAAAAACAACCTTTGTTGGGGAAATGAGAAAAATCCCTATACCGACATTTTTGAGCTAGGGTCTCCCACTATCATTCAAATTGAGATCTAGGAGGGGTTGTGAAAATATATTTCCTTCATTTGGGGGCCATCCTAAGTACAAAAGATCTCTCTATATGGTAGTTCAATATTTAATTACATCATTTCTATAGAAGGTTTATCTGCATGAAAATAAACTAAATCTTGGGATTTCATTTCTTTATGAAGTATAAACTGTTTATAAAACTGTACCAGGATAACCACCCACTATTCCAATCATCATATAAACATAGGAAGACTAATGATAAATTTGATTAGGTTATTGAGAGAGACCAAATGGACCCCATTGTGCTCTAAATAGTGCATTTTTTATTAACTACAAAGGTTTAAACAGTGAATCTATTAATTAGATTAAAATAATGAGTCTTAGTATCTAGAATGGTTAAACTAAGATAATAGAGGTTGTTTTCATTCCCATCATCGTTACTCTTGGTATGTCACATATAGAATTATAGTATTTCTCTCAATGTGTTCCATTAAAAATGGTGAGAATAAGAGATATTTATTTATATCATTGAATGATTCATTAAAGTCATTTGACCACTAATACACAACACCATTATTAACCAATTTGGTGAAGGGAAAACACTAGCTTGTGGCATTGGCTATAATGTTTCAGATATAATCCAAGTTTCCCTAATGTACAATCAAATAATTGTGATTTTGAGGAGGAAACATGCTAAGGATATTATTTATATTCTCATGTTCAATATTGACACATAGATGTTGTTTGATGAAGACAAGATAATTTCCCAATGTTACACCAAAATCACATTACAAGGGGTTTATTTTCAAGCTATAATGTCATTACTTCTTGAAGATGGTTTTATGAACATCAATGTGGTAAGAATATTTTCAAGATACAACCACATGATCATCAATGTAGCATGAAAACAATTTATCAAGAAGGTATTGAAGATGAGGTGCATTGAATGTTGGTATGTGATACCATTGTTCTTCAAGTTAAAAGGAATTACTCAAAAATAGAATACTCCCAATGGTTCCCTAATAGTGAGGGATTCTTCATCATATCGGTCTTTCTAATTTTTGTGTACCATGAATATTCATCAATGAAGGAGAGGTCTTGATAACTATAAGTCACATCAATCAGTAGTTATTCGATTTGAAATGGTAAGTTGTCTTTTGGATTTCATCAATTGAGATATCTGAAGTTAATGAATACCCTATTTTTTCCATTTTCTTCTTTTCCAGGATGATATTGGATATCAATTCTTGATACTAAATTTACCAGATGAAGTTTCCCATAATGCGTTTCTCCACGTCACCCTCAATTTTGAATGCATAATCCATGTGTGTTCTTTTTCCTAGCTATTTTTATCTGTATTGGTCTTCTGAAAATACCATGTAGTGTCCTCACACCTTAGGATCAAGTCATAGAATCTATGTCTAACTCTAAGTGATCATGTATTAGTTATGCTTCAACAAGAAGGTACATTTCTATTATTCATCAGATGTCATGGACACACGAAACAAAGTGCATTACTGATCAAATTTTGTGTCTATATTTATTTCTATGATTTTATCAATAGTCATGGAGACACCTTCCTCAAATACTTGAGAGGATTCCCTGAAGTCATTCCCCACTTACCCTCCCTCATTATTCACCTCTTCAACCTCTACCTAGGATATAGGTGGTGAATCAAATTTATCATTGTTGGGGGAGAAGATGACAATTTGGGATTCAAATGAAGAAACTATTTCTTCCTCAATTGATGGAGTGAGGCATTTTTAGAGCTCTAAAAGGGAGACAATGGACTAAGATTGAGAATATTATTTTTCCCCCATTGATATGTTAACTTCATCCATCCAATATAAAAGAACATTGATTTGTTTATGCTTGGGGGTTATAATGAATATATTTTCATATGATATTTCATTACTATGTAGAGAGTTGAAATATTAGCAAGAAAAGTTAGGCTTTATTTTCATTATTGAAATCTTGGAAATCAGGGAATTTTTTCCTGAATTTTGACCCAACACATTGATTTAGTTAATGGGAGATGTATCTATTCACCTAGATTCTTGAAATGCTTCGATAGTATCAACTATATACAATTTGGGGCATTGATTCGTGAAATATCATTAGTCACAGACTATTTCCATTTCCTTTTATATAATCCTGAGTTAATGTATTGTGATTAACATGATTTTAATGGGTATTTTAACATTAACATTTCCCAATTTTACCATTGACACAATATTTGATATGTTGGTGTTATGATGCTGGGATAGTAGTATGATGATATATTTAGGGTCTTTCCAACAGAACTACAGAGGCCATATCTTTCCAAACAACCATGAATTCTAATTCAAACATGAGGTTCTTTAACTGAGTATTGAGTTTGATTTTTCTAAGAGGATTTTTCATGTTATTGTGATAATTAATCAACATTAAATATAAGGGTTACATGTTATATTTGTTAAAACCATGTTTATGATATGTTCAAATTTGAATGAGGATGACTCCCGAGTCATTGTCAATGAAGGATCATTGGATATAAATTTCATTCGTACTTCCAGATATATAAAATGATCATACATGTCCCGGTATAATGACATCCTTCTCCTAGTTTTGGAATGAGATTATTATGTGGAATTATGCAAGATAATTATATGAGTTATACACTTCTAGATAAACAACATCAACATTGTATTCTTGAGGGATTTACAATTCCACTACAAGTTCTTTCGAGAGGTCTTTTGATAGGATCAACGAATTCATGATTGAAAATATGGGTGGTACCAAGGACAATTTATTCAAAACATCAAAATTATGGTCCAATTATATACACTTCATAGCATGGTAAAACTTTTTTTATGCTCTTTAGTAACTAATGTACATTATATGGATGGATCAGCCCTTGAAACAGTATTTGAAGGTGCTTCTTCACACTGTATATTAGGTTTACAAGGTTTACCTTCACACCAATGTTGATTATGTGATGACACATCTTCTAGACAATATTTAATGAAGATCAGTTTAGAGAAGACCCTTGAATGTCTGGGGGGACATCTTTTCTTCTACTGAGCTGGCTGGAGCACTCTCCCAGGAGTTTCAAATACGCAAACGATTTGATCAGGGATGAGGTTAGAGTAGTGTATCATAGACCAATAATCTCTTTTCATGTATCTCCAACTATTATGTACTCTTATCTCTAGTTCCCCAATCATGTTTATGGATTTTGGGTTCATAATAACACTCACCATCTGATAAGGTATCCATTATGTGAATAAAATCAATGGAGCTAAAGATCAACTCCTTAATTGATAGAGATTCCATTTGAAGGGTTGAATTTTGTTTAGTCATATAGAGGAGTGGTTCTCATTATTTTGGGACTATAATCATGAAGTCTGATAAAGTCAATTCTGTATTTGGAATTACAATAGGATCATATTCTAGTGTTTTCTTCCATCTCTTATAACCATGTAAATTTTTGGAAGAGTGGACTTCAGAGGACTGAGCATCCAATGGATTCAGTTTTGTTTTAGAAAAGGTCATTGGGGGAATAGTCGTATTTTTTTGCTTCAAAAATAAAATAATATGAGTCTGGTTAATATTTTTTATGCCCATATAGTTACTTAACTTCTAAATAACCATTAATTTTACTTCTATCCATTCACCCGCCTCCTCCTGGCCAGTAGCAAAAACACAAGCCACTTGTGCATGTGGCTTTCCCAATATCACATTCCTAGAGTCCACTATATTCTATAGGTTTCCATTGAAAACAAAACATTACATTATGTTATTGCCCAATTCTTTAGTATTGGGAAATAGTTTGGGATATCTTCATCGCTACCCCAACTGGGCTACCTAGTCCTTAGAAACATGATCATGTTGTTCACCAATGTTGAAGTAAAGTACCCCAAGACTATGTCATTTTAGAAAAAATAATCTTTATTATTCATCAGCTAAATTTTTTTTCCTCTACTCTGTTTGATCATCCTAACAAGGCATGTAAAGCTTCTAATGCACAAGAGGTAAAATGGCACAATATGATTCAGGATTTATAGAAGAGTGGGTATACGGTCCTACTTAAGTATAATTGTGATAACATCTTATTTTCCCATTATCTTTCCTTGAGAAGATGTAATTAAATGACACTTAACATTTTTTTATATGATGGATTCTTCCACTATTTTATAAATCCATTCAGTTTTATAAAACCCTCCTATATATTTCACAGGGATGTGTAGCTTGTGAAACTCATGATAAAGGTTCTCTATACAAGTGGGAAACAAATCTTCTTGATAAAGAGGCAGGTTTAAAGAGCATGTCAATCATTTATATAGAGAAATGAAATATGATACCATTTTATTATCCCACTATTTTCAGTTTGAATGGTCATGGAATATTATATTGTGAATCCTCAAGATGAAATGGAAGATAAACTTTGGATTGAGTTCTACATACAATGTGATTGACTAAGCCAGAAACTTGGTGCACCATACAACGGCTAGTCCTACTAGAGACTACAAGAAACACACAAGTTTCACTTCCAATTATTGTTCATGGGTTCCCATTATGGGATCATAATGAGAGATAAAATGCAGTGAATGCTTCTATGGGTCTCCTGATTAAATAAAAACTGGGAATATAGGGTTCCCAATATTTGGTGAAGGAATGTTCAGATCTACCCATTTGAGGTTAGGATTCTTTTATAGTTGTACTAGATCACGTCATTCATATACGGATTCCAATAAATCAAGTAGTGCCTTAAAATTATTCATGATCCCTCAAGGAATGTATTTTTGAGTAAGAGATTGAAAAGGGTTATAATATAGTAGCTCCATCTGTGGTGGCACTGCTAGTATCTTCCTTGGGTATCCTAGGGGGAAGGATTATAAAGATTCACCTAGACCCTATCTGGATATATACCCAATAAAGGGATCTCTCGATCTGCTTTGGTGGGGTACATGCATATCAGTTGTTGGTATCACATATTTATCAGAGGTTCTATATTTGTTTAATTTTCTACAATGAACCCACATTATTTAGGAACAAAGGTTGCGAATGCTATTTGAGGATATTGTTATACAACAAATGAAGGAGGAAGGATTCCTTGTAGTAGTTCTATATTGATATATTTTATTATTTCAACTATTCATCTTATTATGAAAATATTTATTCAAGTGTGAGGGGTCTAGAATTTTCAAGGAGTATGTGTGTCACTAACATGCCTTTTCCCATTTCATTGTTGGAGTCTCTATATAGAGGTTATGGTACAATGATTGAGGTAATTCCCATATTCATGGAGAGTATCTGATTCTTGGTACATAAACCTCCATCAATAATTTTAGTATGTACCACAATATGATCCAAACAATCCTCCTCATCCTCCTATGAATTATACTAGTTTTTGGTAGGGTATGTTGGGGTGCTGTTAATAACATTCACTAATTTGTAATTCATTGAAGGAATTTTATCATTATCTTTGAAAGAATCACATTTTCTACACCTTCCATAAGGCCCTTTCCAATACTATTCTAGTTCTATCGGAGCCATTTGGAGAATATTAATCTGAAAGGAATCTCCAAACTGTTTAGTCACGAGAATACCTAAAGCATATACATAATTATGGGATGGGATGAGTTGGGAGGATTTGTTGTACAACATTCACCCTAATAAGAAGAAAACTAAATTCTGGTGTGGAGGAGGTTTCTAAGTTGAAATATACACCATGCCCAAGAGATGGGGATGTTTAGATTCTACTTTCAAAAATATTGTGTCTTGGTTTGATGACCTCAAAGGTTATGTTAAAAAAGTCCCCAACCCAAAGGGATGAGGTTACTCATGGATTTCTGTGTCTTCCACTGCCACAGATTCCCTTCTAAATTTATGGAGTTTTGTTCAAACATAGTCTTGGTACATCATTTATTATCCACCTAAATAAACCACTTTTACGATATTTGTTTTATTTTCATCATTTCAATATCTAACCATTTTATTCACCTAAGTAGAAGGCTTGTTCAATATTTTCAAATGTCTGAAAAAAAATGCTCTAAATAGATTTTTCTATTCTAGCCCAACGTTAGTGAGAGTCAATGGGGGCTTGTATTTTTTTGGAATATCATTGGTTGTAAACATAGTACATTTTATAAAGTCTTCCTAAAGCTTTGAAATTTCATGATATCACCTTCATTGGGCTATTCTAGTTGGGGATCACTATGAAATGTAACTCTCTATGTTTACTCCATCCTATGATATGAACACCCAATGGGGAATTAATGATCATATGTCACTATATTTTTAATGCTCTAAGGAATGTATGATGAAGGGGTCTTTCATATTTCTCAAACATTGGATTTTTTACTACTAGGAGATCCTCAAAGTCAATTTATAATTGCATCTCATTTATTATCTTGACGTGACTTTGATATTTGTAAAAGGGTAATATTGTTTCTCTAAAATGAAGAGGTGTGTTCTATATATTGAGCCCGATTTCATGCAAAAAATCTTCTGAAAATACCATTGGAATGATGTATTTGGGGTGGATAAAGGCCTGAACCTGACCAATATATAGTCTTTAGCTAGATGTTTCCCCATGTTCATCATGCCATATTCATATTCTGTTGAAATATCCCCAACCTAAAAAGACTATAGTGGACTATTTCCCACTACTTTATCATATGCAATGATATTAGTGGGGAAATCATCAGTTACATTAGAAGGTAGGATATCTAAGTGTGGTTCAAAGAGTGACTGTTTCCTTGGGATGTATTATGGCTGAGAAAGGATTTCACTTAATAATGAAATGGAATCAAACATGAATAGACCAATTCTACCATGTACCTCATGGTAGGATGGATTTCTCATCACTGCATTGCCAAGGGGAGAATCCCTCTGAAGAATTGAAACATTTATTCCTAGAGAACATTCACATCCAACATCATTATGGGGGGACTACCATGGTGGGTTACAACCAGGGGAAGACTCTCTTGCACTATAATCTTCTACCCATGTGGAAGGCTTCCAGGATAGTTATTAGGAGATAAGATCTTGAGATTGATAAAATTATGAACATGATTCAAGAATTCATTGTGAAGCATCACGGGAGGACCCATAGAATTACCTCTACTACATTAATAATTTTGAAAAGGGAGAGTATGATCATGAGTACCCACATATAGATATTTTATGGATTCAATTACACAAGTATTTAGTATTGAGTTATCATACATTAGCTCTTCATTTTCAATTTGTATTTAGTGTGGTTTATTTTTTGATTCGTTCTTTACTGATACTGGATTCATTTGCTGAGGAGTGTGGTTTTTAGGTATAGAATCTTGATATACAACCTCCCATGTTGCTTTCATAATTTTCCGACAGGCATCTAAACATTTTCTAGGGGTTTTTCCTAGCCTTATAGTGGGAATTAAAATATTCCAATTACCTCATGTTTCAACGAGTTTATGTTCCCAATCTTGTTCTCAATATATCAAGGGGGAGTTTTCCACATGACCTTCTTGGATGGGAGTAGGGTAAAGTTTCATTTACTTGGTGACATGCTGATGAGCCACCCCATTTCTATGGATGGAGATGTGTGTTTGTCCCTCTGTCAATATTCTGGTCTATATTATGATATCCTAGTAGGTATGTAGGATGTGTGGTGGGATATGGGACTTCTCATTAACCATTTTCAAGATATTGTTGGTGGATTAATAAGGATATATTACCAATATGTATTAAGAAAAAGGGTATATGGATGCTCCTGTATTCCATTTCATGCTAGTGGGTACAGAAAGTAATCATGAATTTGGGAAGAGTATTGTTTCTTCCTCTTATTTATAACCTAGAATTTCAAAATTACTTTTACGGGTGATTCTTGGTGGGGCTACTGGTATTTTTGATACGTGAGAACATGTTTTTGTTCATACTTCATGTTTTACATTGAATTAGAATAATATAATTCTTTAGTTAATGTAAGAAAATCTTTTAGAGGGATTCATTGGTGAAGGTGGGTGTATGTTCATGAACCATTTGTGCTCACAGAATTGAAAATCAGGCTTCCCTAGATTCTTCCTGAATAGTCTGACAGAAATGTGGATTCATTTATGTAGGTCTACGTTTCTACTCATAGTTTTCCAAAAAAAATTGATCGGTTGGATTCCCATGATGCTGATTGGTTTCTTCTCCCATTGGTCATTTTTTCATGCTTATATATATATTACATGGTCCTGACTATCAAGTATGGGACCCTCATCTTGTTAAGGATGCATTTCCACAAGGTATTGGTGGAAGTGACTGGTGATTGGAGACCTTTGGAAGGACCCATGATTCTTCTAGAGGAAACCATATGCGGCCTCTTTATCCACCGCCCAAAGATAAGGGACATATTGGTTGTTTCATTTCAAGGATAATTTCACAAAATGGTATAAGACAGAAGTTGGTGTTATTAGAATCTAGGCAACCATTCATCACTAGTTGAATAATCAATGGGAATTTGCAAGATGGAGATCATGTCGGGTGGCCTTCAGGGTTGGATGGAATAGTTATGATGATACTATTGGTCCAGTGCATGCAAGATTTATGATTTAAGATCCTTGGTTAGGGATCACCTTCTATATTTGAATGAGGGCCTATCATGCATGATATCCAGTTTATACATCTATGATTGTTCGTATTATGTAATTTGGATTGAAGGTATAACCTATTGGATGTAATAGGAATATTGTTAACAAATGAAAACAATAAAACCCCATAATATCATCATCTCATTAAATGAAAACATTCATGAGTATTTTTCTGGTTTGACTCTCCTTCATTTTGAGAGAAAAAGTGGACCAACAGTTGGGTGACACAATCATTTTGGTTATGGATTCATGTTGGGTTCGCAATTTTTTGTTTCATCACTAGAAATTCCACACTGGATTGGAATGATGATTTATGTTCTTGTTTTGACAACCATTACATCAAACACATATCTAGATCCTTTTTTGGAATTTGGAAACATGGTTTATTCATGGAACCAAAAACACACAACTGTTCTATATTCACGAGGGGCCTTACTTCCAAAGGAAGGCATTGATTGGGCTGTCTGACTAACAATACTTAAGAACTCACATTGGTTGAGGGGATGAGAGGCTAGGATCATAACACCATTTTGGGGGAAAATTTTCCTACTCTATGAGTCTCTTGTATATTTATGAAATGTTTGTGAAACATTCATTAATTACCAATGTCTTATGTGGGCCACCGATGAATTAAACATAAATTATTAGAATGTATGGATTTTAGAATCATTTGTATGTATCTGAGGTTATCTGTCAATGATACTCACTTATTTATGAATTAAGGATTCTCTTTTCATCTTAATACGAAACATCATTTGAGGCATATAGTGGGGATCATTGGAGTTAATCATCACATAAGGATACGGGAGTTTATTTGATGTTAGGATCAAACCCAGAAGATGGGATTCCTGTGAATCCTTATGAAAGGATTCAGAACCCACATAGATTAGTTATACAAAATGGGCCTGATCATACATTTTATGGTTGGATGATAAGAACAAAACTATGAAGTTTAATGTCATATGGTATGGATGTCTTATAAAAATGATCTCAGTCGATTTTCTGTGTGGGAACTATGCCAAAGTGGACCAGGGAACCTAGAAGGAATATGGTATCCCAGATTGGATAAGAATCTACCTAGAATTCAGCCAATATATAATTCAGATTGAGTTTGGGTATTAGGTTTGGCCCTCAGGGAGGATTATAACATATCCCATTTGGGTGGAAATAAAATCCCACATATTTCAATTATGAGGATCTATTATTATAAAGGTTACCTAAAGTTTTTTCTCACAGGGTTGTATGACCCTTTGAGAGGTTTATGATGGAGATTATGCTAAAGAAGATTCCCTGGTGATTTGAGAGATTTAGTTTTGGCTTACTCTTAAGGAGTATTCACTTTATGTGGGTATGGTGATATTGAAAGGTCTTAATCATAAGTTGGATGTCGCTGTTGGGGAAATTTTTATGGGTCTTACTCATAATGAGGATTCCCTTTTGTGAATGGATGGGGTTATACCAAGAAGGAGGTACATATGTTTGATTTTGGTTGGGTAGTTTACCAAATAAGAGTCCCATGGTTTAGTTTTTTATTACACTTGGAATGCAAGCCTGGATGTGAATTGTGTATATTTCATGATCATTAAAAACACTAAGCCCAAAAGAGTCATACTTGGAATGGGGGGAGAATTAATGAAGTAGGATGGGTTATATAAGCAAGGATATGGACATAATCTAAGAGGGATTCTGTTTTAAATTAGTTCCTAGGGAAGGGAGGAGGATCTCATTACCTTTAAAGGGGAAGATAATGTGTGATCCTCACCCTTTCCACCTGGACCCGGTGGCCCTATTTCATAGAGAAAACGAAGGGAGGATATTTCCAAACCCATGTTTCCCTCACCACGAGTTCCCTAACATTATACCCAGGGTCGACTCCCCATGACCAAATGAATTCACAATCACATTCACCCGAAGGACCCCACATATCTTGTAAGAGAATTGGGGGACACCTCTAATTTAAGTAATGCATACCCAAATAAGAAACATGGAAGTGTACCTCATACCATGGTCATGCAATTATGGATTCTTTGGTGGAGTTTTAATTTTTTCGTTGTCAGATTAGGGACCCAAAGGAAGAAGGTACCTACCATTGGTGTCTTGGAATATGGAATGAGAGGTGGCTCACACAGGGTAGAGGATAATATATCCAATGGGTATCATGTAGGGTATGACTGTATGGACTGGGAGTGCTTAGCGCAGGTACGTATGTGTGAGATGATGGTACTTTGGGTGACGAACCACCAGGTAAACAACATAGGGGCATTGATTATCTCAAGGCCTTAAGGGTCTCTATAGGTGTTCTTAGAAGTATCTCTCATAGGTACCTGGTTAGGTAAGGGTACCTCACTCCAGTGTTCATTAACGATGATGGGATGGGTTTCTCATTATGGTGTTATGTAGTACATAACCTTGGAAGACATTGGTTATACTACACCGCTTAATACCCCCATTTCGTAAGTTTTAGAGATCTACCAGGAAGGTTTATGAGCGCATGTGTAAAGGAAAATAGTGATGAGATCATTTGGAGGTCTTTAGTATTTTCCATAATGTGAAATTTGAAGCCCCAAGGTCCTTTTTATAAGAAAATATGGGACCCTGGGTGATGGTACGAGATAACATAGGTTTTTTGTGCAGGCCAATGTGAATGTTCTTTTCACGATGCCACTCAGTGATCCAGATGGTTGGGCCTCTATATCACCAAAGTATATGTAGGTACCCTATGTGATAACACTATTTTGGGGTACCTATTCATGGTGGATTTGATGAAGGGTGGTGATCGTGGGAATTATTCTCTTTTCTTATTTTCATCACATTAGGTTATTTTCATTTACGACCTTTCCATACATGTGACATAACAGAGTGTCAAAACCCATATTAGTGGCTAGGTTATGATGGTAATTTTTAAATAATAATATTTCATATTGTATCAAATAATTTCAAAAAATATATTTCATAATAATATATTGTAAGATTTCAAAGATATTGATTCTTTTTAAAATGAAATATATCATAATTTTTTGGGGTGTTACATTCTCCTAAAATATTATTTCTCCATATAATATATGTTATCAGATCTGTTGTTACTATTTATAAATATTTGAGTGTTACATGTTAGATGTCTTAAAATTTAATCTTTTTATAAGTGGATGTTAATAAAAAATTGGCCCACAGAGTGTAGAAGAGTATTTACTAGAGTAGTAAACTTATATAGGGGGGTTTAAATAAAAATTATTATTTACTGAGTAAATATTAAAACCCTTTTAAAACATACACATGTAAAAAATTTATATTTGGGAAACACAACATATGATGTAGAAAATGGAAAAACAGTAAAAATGAAAATAAAAGAATAAGTGATACTTATAATATGAAAGGTTAAAAAGAGTTTAGAAAATTCATTTTTCTAAAACTAAAACCATGGATTTTATTTCATAGGAACCCATTAAACCGAGTGAGTTTTAATTGTTATTATTTATATAGTATTTCAAAATACAAAAGGGGAACTATATGGGATGAAGAGTGAGGAATATGATACCTAATCTCAATATTTTGTCATGATCATACAAATAATTCACAGTACATAGTGAGATATACCAAAAATAAAAAATATAATGAAATTAAATAAAAAATATAGAAGAATAAGACATATAAAATATTAATGTGATTAAAGAAAATAAATCCCTACATCACCTATTCTATATTAAGTCCTTGTTTTTTACCCCATAAACTTATTCTCTTTTAACCCAAAGTAGAAAGAGGGTCTTATGACCAGATCCATGTAACAGAGAGTACAATTAGTTCCAACTTTATATTTATATAAATTTTCCTTATTCCTAGTACATGTTTAATATAGAATCTATTGAATAAATTTATATTCATATAAAATTATGATATGAGACATATAGAGTGAATTTTCATATCTATAGTACATTAATGATCTAATTATTATAGTATAGATGAAGTGAGTTAAATAGATTTGTAACTTATCCCATTTTTCATGAATAAATGATCAATGTATATGGATTAAAGGAGGTGAATAGAAAGATCAGAAATCATAGAGAGTAATGATATTTCTCTTTGAAGGAGGGTTGTAATAAGATCAAATGTATGTGGCATGATATATGATCTCCTTTGAAAATTATTCAATGTACTCTAATTTATCAACCACATCCTCACATATATCTCCAGTGTTATTCTTACATCTTTATATAGAGTTTGAAATTTGACCACTGGTAAATATATCAATTAGACATGAAATGTCTTCTCATCCAAACATTATACATTTAAACACAATTATTATTATGGGTTCAACTATGTATGTTGATTAATCTAAAATTTGTATATGATGCAACATAATATAGATTACGGATAATTTAAATTTATTTTTGGTTATGTTAAAATTCCTAGATTACATTTATACATTTAGAATATATAAAATTAAACACAAAGTGAGACAAAAATATAATCATTATACTCATCTAGTCATCAATGTAATGATTTCATGATTTTGGTAATTTAATTTTTATAATTTATCCAATTATTGATGTCCAAATTTCATGATCTTTCTCATCATAAAATTTAAAGATTCTCCCTTGTGTCTATAATTGATGTGAGTGAAGTGTTATAATGAATTATTAGTTAGAATATTTAATTTTCTGAAATTTATAATTCTTTATCCATTTATTCAAGACTAATATACCATGTAGTTAAATTTTATAAAATTATGATATTTTTTATTTAGATCCCACATTTTTTATAATTTATTTTTTCAATGGTTTTTAGTGAATATAGTGTTTTCTGTAATGTTTCATATTAATATATAAGAATGAAGTGTTAAAGTAAAGAATATTATCTTGTTATTTTGGTAGAGAACCCTAACATATTGAGAATAAGAGATTTCAATCATGTTTTAATTATATACTAAATGAATAAATTTGGAACACACATTATGGAATATTAGTTTAAATTCTATTATCATATCTTATATAATAATGGTATTTCATTCATTTGGGTGTTATGGAAGATTCACTCACGTGAGAGGAAATAGGTTTTTGAAGATTTTTTGGTTCAATAGAGAATTTATGAATTACATATCTATCATGAAGACATGGGATGATCAATCCATGTTTATTATATGAATAAATTATTATATATAATATTGCAGAATTTTAAAGAATATAGAAAGAGTGGTTGTATGGTTTGGATCCTAGAACATGGTTTTTTTTTCTAGAGACTATTACATTTGAAAATGGAATTCCCAATAAATTAGGGGAAAATATCTTCAACAAAAGATAAAACATCCACCTAAATATGTATGGAATCAATTGGAGACCTAGCCAATATTGATTCTTGCATCTAGAATTCAATGAAAACGGTAGAGGAAAAGATTCTATGTTGGGTAGAGAAAAAGAATGCAGTTAGATGGCACTTGTTCTAGGTGACAAAAGTTACCTACCCAAGGATGGTGAAACATAAGGGATATTTTTAGGGTTTAAAGAGTGAATTTTCACATTAACATGTGGAATTCATAAAGAGTTTTCGATGTTAGATCCCAAAGGGTGATACTTTTCATTAATATAAAAGATGTGCAATACAACGTCGAACATATGATCGTTTTCCTTGTAACATGTCATTTGAGTCATGGTGATTTTTTATATTCTACAATCATCAACCATTTAAAATTTATGATATCTTGAGTTATATTATTTGGGAGTTCTATAGGATCATTGGAAGATCATGTATTAATAACATTAAACTTATCGTCCATTGATTGAACATTCATGAAGGCGTTTGTAGAAACCTACTTGAATTACTTATTCTTTTAAATTGAAAATATACTAGATGAAAATCATAATAATTTATGGACAATGTATGACTATCAATTTTTTTAGATATTTAGGAAGAGGATTTGGATATCTATGAATAAGAAGAAGAATGTGAAGATCATTAGAATATGAGGATTTTGAAGAATTAAGTATTTACATAAGAATTCAATCATAACACTTCTATGAATAATTCTTTACTATCATATATGACTTGAAGATTATGTATGCCATTTATGTGTAAGACTTGGTGGTAGAAAAAAATTATATATGGATTTTGAGCAATGTACATATGGATTTCACTTATAGGTAGACTTAATCTAATACAATATCCATAAGACATTAATATCATATAACTATTTTGTTTTTACCATTCAATTAAACAACTAATTCATGTAAATATTTTATTAAAATATATTAATTACATGGTAATAATTATCTTGATTCAAAAATATGGAAGAATAAATTTATAGGATTTATTCAATATATCTAGGAGAAGATCGCAATATCTATATACATGATTCTTTTTGCCTTTATAGAGTAAATTTTAAATATATGATAATTTCATGGTTGTGGTTAGTGTGATAGAATATGGAACATGCAAGTTTAGAATATAATTTTATGGTTATTTTTCTATAATTATCAAAAGAAATTAATGAATGAAATATAAAAAGTGGCAGAATATTTTGGAGGATTTGAAAAACTATTATCTTAGGAATTTTGAATTATCTAGAATATTGGTAATTCAAAATTTATATATTTATAGTTAAGTGGATAACATTATGAAGGGGAAATGATATTGAGATACTAATATTCTAGTTTTAACTATTATATATATATATATATTATAGGTTGAATAAATATGTAGTTTAATTTAAACACTGTTATTCCCATATATAACACCATCATATCATGAAATGTAGATCTAATATAGTTTATTATAGAAATATTATTAAGTATCAAAGATAGAATAAATAGTTGATAAACCAATATTTTAATATATATATATATATATATAATGATATTTTTACTATTTTATGTAGGTAATATGAATAAAAAATTGAAAATCCATTGTTAATCATATACTGGTATCAAATATAATAGAAAAGAAGAAGAGATAGTTTATTCCATTTAAATAAATAATGAATAATAAGACGGAGAAGAAGTATAAGGGTGTTTTGAATTATAGATTATAGAAAAAAATAGATACATTAATTTATTAAGGTGAAAAAGAAGTGAATTATTAAAATTTATAGGTTATCTTCTATGAATTAGAAGAAGAGGTTGATTTTACTAGCATGCTTCCAAAAAAGTAAGAATAATAGAGGAAAACAATTGGGTGCCATATTAAAAACACGTTAGTAGTATATACTTATGAAATACTCAAAGATTATTGTAAAAATTATAATTATAATTATAGGGATACACTTGATTTATATATTCTCTAAACCACGATTTTTGGTATTCACACTTGTATACTATTTTGAGATTATATTGTAAATGTCACATATTGATTCTAGTGGGAAATGTAATACTGGGGTTTTCCCATTTTTACAAAAAAAATTAGACTTTATTGTTTAAAGGAGAACCTTTTAAATCATATGTTCACAAATTTGGTTGTTTTTGGATTTGTTTCATTTGAATAAGAAGGTGAGAAGATAGAATCAGAGATCCATTCGGTTAATAAGTGAAAAAAGTAAATAGTATAAAGGTATAAATGTTTAAATTATTTTAAATTTTCATAGCACTGATTCACCCATACATATAAATGTTGAAAACATATTTAAATTTTCATTTCAATTATTATCAAAGTCTTTTACCCCCATGCTTAGATTATATATTTTTATATTTATTATTTATATAAATATTTTAGTTTCATTTCAAATTTATAATTATGTATAATATTTTTGCATTTTTACCTATTTCCAATCAAAAATAAAGAACTAAAAATGTGATGATGAAAAAGAAAATTAATTAGAATAAAAGGTTGAAAAATATTTCTAATATTAGAAAAGAAGAAGATGTATTACACTCTCTAAGAAACTATGGTTCATTTAACATAGAAAGAAAAGATATTATTGTTTAGTCCATCACCATGGAAGTGGAAAACCCATATTTATTTTTTTATTTAGGAGGAAAAATATATTGTGTGGTATGTAATAATCCTTATGAAAACTATCCTCAAGAAAAGATAATTATTAGTTGGTTTTCCTAATTTAAAACTAAAATATAATTTACTAGTTTGAAAGATGAACTGCATTATTCTCCTAAAGAAAAAGAATCTGTTTCCTTGATATGTAATGTTTTTTTAAAGATTCTATGAAGTGGTCATCCAACATGAGGAGAAATATGATACAATGTATAAGCCTTGGAAATAATTTGTTCAATAACATTTAAATACCTCGAAATAGGTTAGAGCTAATGGTGCTATAAATTTACAAATTGAGGAGAAGTTCACTAAATTTTAAGAATAATGGATTAGTATAATCATTGAAATTGATGATTCTTATAAATGATTTAATGATAAAATCCATGAATTAGAGTTAAATCAAATAAAAAATAACATTGATATTAGAAATACAAAATTTCATATTGAATCCAAATGAATCCTGGTACATGAATCATTTCATTATGAAATGGTCTTGATTCCTAAATAAATTATTAAAAAAATAATAATCGACAATGAATATAGTGTTGAATTTAATAAAACATCAATATAAAACTCCCAATATTAATTTTCATGAATTGTAAATTAAATTATACAACTTATAAATGACACATATTGAGTCCATGCAATTAAATGAGAACTGATCTACCGCAATAAATTTTTATGGAGAGGTTTGATGTTAAAAAGTACCAATATTATATGGAAGGAATATAATTACATCATATAATGAGAAATCTAAGGCAAAATTAATGAATAAAGCACCATTATTACATAAATATAACTACTTCAATAAATCAATTTTAAAAATTTATTCAATTTAAAATTCAAAATATTTAAAACAATTGGTGACAAAAATGATGTGAAACAGACCCCTATTTAAATGGTGGATATAATAATGTGTAATTGAGTTGGTTATCCAAATGAATCTCAACTAGTAGTGTTAAAGCCCCAAATAATGCTATTTGGTCTGAAAATACTATATATCATGAATTGAAAAAAAAACATCATGATTTGGATGTCATTTATGGTGTTTTGATTGTTTTGGGAATAAAGAATAGAATTTTTGAGCAATCTATTAATTATAGAAGATAAAATGAAGTGAATTTTAATGGAGGGTAAATATTTATAAGAAGCAATATATAAAGTTAAAATCAATTAATATATTAAACTCAAATGAAGCTGGAATTCAATGAAATATATGTGATGTTTATGAAATGGTTTTCATCATACATATGGTGCATGATCATCAAATAATTTTTCAAAATCAAATGGAAAAATAAGATCACTACTATTGATTAAGAAAGAAGTTTAATACATCATAATTTAGTTAAACAGAGTGTAAAATTTTAATACTCCCAAGATAATTTCAAAGAAGGATAGCGGTTTATACTTGCATAACAGACCATGAATACATAGAGGAGCACTATATCCAGAATGACTAGTATCATAATAATTGATCTTTATAATCCACATCGACATTCCAAAAACGTTTCCCATTTACCAAAAGATATTTTTTAAAATTTTTCTCTATTACATTGGAAGAGAAAAGAATTTCATTGAAGCACATGAAAATTGGTGTTCCAAATTAAAAATACGATATTCCTCATGAAGAATCTAAATTTCATGAGGGGTTTTCAATAAATGAAAACACTTGGTTTAAAAATGAACTATGTGGTAGAATCCATAATTTCAAAAAAAAATCTTCAAATTTCATTAATATTATACCACCGTATGAATAATTCTTTATAATGATAAAGACAGTACTATGAATAAATGATGATAAAATTAATAATGTACCACAAAATGATTATATGAATTTTAAGAGATCTTCTCCCCAACAAAAAATTCATATTTTATGAAAAATTAAGTAATCAGGAAGAATAAAGTAACATGGTTGAGAAAATAGTTTCATCATTTATGTTCACATTTATAATAAAAGTGTTACTTACTTATTCTCATTCCCATGTGTGTTGTATTTGTGCTTACAATATAAGGAATTTGAGGTGAGACAAGGTGTTAGTGTGGAAACCTATGATGAATTGAGTTCCTTCAGTACTGGATAAAATATTAATGATGATTAATTCTTGTAATGATATGTATAATATGTTTAAGAAAATATATTAGTTAATATAATATTTATGGAAGATATAAAAGTTCCCAAAACTAGAAAACCTAATAAAGAAATCCATTTAGGTGAATTGTATACATTGTACATCTTGTAGATCGATCAATCTAAGAGATCTATCTTTATAAAGGTTTTAAGAAGAACCCCCTTAATGGGGAGATATGTGAATAATGATCAAATAATATTCCATAAGAATTAATGTCATAAAAATGTTAATATTATATAATGTTCTGAAATATATTCCATTGAATAAGGTATGAGTTCTTATTCTGTTATACTTGGAAAAAAATAATTCGATACTATTATTATGTTGTATAAAATTATTTTAATCAATAACATAAATGATAAAATATGAATAATATTAAAATTAGTTTTCTAAAACTAAATCCTACCAATATTAACATAATGGTTTTAGACATGTGTATTAAAGTGATTATAAGAATTCAGGTTTATATATTTCATAATTGATTTATATCATAAATTATATTAATATACTATCACATCATGAAATAGTTCAGTATCATTTGAGTAAATTAGTGGGTATCACATTTCAGTTGGTATCAAATTCAGTTCATACTGGACATTGTCGATTTTTAAATTAAAACATCATGTTTTCTACATTGACTATGGCTCATGTACACATAGGTTGGAATAGTTGAAGATAATTTTATTATATTTCAATCCATAAAACCTTCCTAAGAACATTTTATTTATTTTCAATTATGGTGGAGAATGTGAAATGAAATATTGATGGGGAATGTGGAGAGAATGAATGGAATACATATTTCCAAATCATTTTTACCTAGATAATGATAATAAATAAAAAAGGGGAAATTGTTTGGCCCACATTATGTGATTTATTTATTTTGAACATTTTTTAAAGAATACAAAAAATTAAATATGGTTTGATGTAAATATTGAATAAATAATAATTGATGTTAATAATATTTTCCTGGAATATAGTTATAGAATGTAATAACATCTAAAAGAAGATATTCCAAGTATGTTTTCATTCTATATTAAGTGGATACATTTTGGGGACACATATGTGAAGATTGGATTGATGTTTCTTGTCATTTATTATATGATAAAATGGGTTTATTCATATAGAGATTGTGGAAGATTTACTCATATTAAAGAAAAATGGTGATTTAATGATTTATATTTCCATTGTGAATTTATGCATTTTATATCTATGAATAAGTGTTCTAATGATCCTCTAATTTTTATTATAAGAATAAAATATTTCATATGAGTTTGAGGAATTTTTAATAAATTAAGAATAGTGATTTTAAGGTTGAGATAATTGAACATGAGTTTTTGGTCTTGAAATTTTATATTTGGAAGGGGGATTACTAAATGTCAAGGAAAATATATTTTCAACTCAAGAAAACACATACTTATAAGATAACAGAGAATCCCAAGGACATAAGACCAATTTTAAGGTTTTAATCCAACATTGATAATCTAAGGGGTGGCGTAGATGATTCAAATCCACTATAAGGGGTCATGATGGAGAATGAAATCACAAGGAACCCTTGAGGGGAGGCACAAGATTTCCTACAATGTGGTGTGATGGCCAAGTATCCTTTTAGAGGGATTATGATGTGCATTTTATTATTAAATAGTGGTCTATTGAAGAACTTTTTAATGTGGGATTTCAATGGATATTACCATTAACATACCTAAAGTGTGAAAAAATATGGAATTAAAAAATCCATCATCCCAATAACAATACTAATTTTTTACCATGAATCATTATTATATTTCTTGAACATCCCCTATTGAAGAGGAATGAGAACATGAGTTAATTTATGTTGGAGTTCTTTAGTATCACATGAATCTCATTTATCAATATGTTTATAAGTACCATCTGATGATTGAACATGTCTAGATATGTTTTTAAGAATAGAAGAGATGAAATAAGGAATTCAAAACCATAAGATACCCCATGATAATCTTCAAACGTTATTGAAAATTTAATAGAATAAGAAAATTCTAGAATCTGATGAAGAGAATTCATATCACTATATACAAGGGGATGATTGTGGAGATCATCAAAATATAAGTATTTAAAACAATGAAAGATTTATCATAAGACTAATATGTGTAAGGCATTGCTGTAATTTTTGAATTGGAGTGACCGTAAGTCTTGTCAGATTTTAAGTTAGTTGATATAAGACATTACACATATGAATATTGGAGAATTTGTGTATTAAAATCACTTAGAGGTAAATCTGATGAAAAATGATAATCCTAATTCGTTAATGTACTATGATATTTCAGTTTTTTCAGTTCATTTTTCAAATTATTTCCCGGTAAGATGTTATCAAAAAATATAAATATCATTTTAATACTTGTTGTGATTTAGGAAGAATCAAAAATAAATGTGCATGATTTATTATTTAAAGTAAGGAAACAATTTCATTAATTATGTTCATGAATATTTATTCATATGTTGTGTCAATTTTAAATATATTCATATTTTTTGGAAGATGATACTGTGAAGGAAGATCAGACATACTTATTTAAAATCTGAGTTTTTTGGAATGTCATCATTAATTACTAAATAAAATCAATTAAAGAAATATATATAATTGTTGAGGAATTTGGAGGGTTTTAAAAACTATGATCTCATGAGTTTTGAATTACCATGATGCATGGTAATTCAAAATTATTTTATTCCTTTTGTTAGGTGAATAAAAATATGAATATTTATAAAGTATAGAATCAAATGATGCTATAATTATTTTATATATACGAATACAATCATAAAAAAAATAAAAAGTATAAGTGAGACAAAAATTTTCTCTGATATAATATCTTTGTGTTGTAAAAGAGTGATTTGATAGAAGAAATTATTCTTCTGTATCGAAGATAAGAAAAAAAGATGAAACAAATAACTTATAATATACAAATTTTTATTTCTACATGACTTAAGATACATGAAGATGAACTGATAGAAAATTATCTATTCAACATTAATTACTAAAAAAGGTAAATGTAGATACAATGATCAAGTTCAGTTTATCGGCATTAAAGAGAAAATGAAGTGGGAGTAGAATAATAGGTGTGGTGTGAACATATGTTTTCAAATATATAATCATATACTTATATTCATGATTTAGAAGAAGAAGAAGAGAAAATATAAGTAATATATGTTTTTTTATGTGAAGATGATGAAGATGAAGAAATTACTTGCATGTTGTTGTGAAAGTAAGGAAATAATATGAAGAAGGAAATTTTAGAACATCAAACACTTGATAGTAGTATATAGTGATGAAGGACACTTTATTTGTTATCTAAATTAATATTTTATAGTCTGGGAAACACTTAAGTCATTGATACACCAATATAAGTTTTTTTGGATTCAAACTCATACACTTCCATGATACTATAACATTTAGATCATATTTTCATTCTTGTAGGTTTTTAGTCATGGGTTATTTACTTTCACACAAAGGATTATCCTTTCCTATTAAAATTTAAACCATATAAATCTCATTTTATTCTTGTGTGGAATGACTGGATGTGTTTTATTTGAAGAAGAAGGTGATAAGTGGGAATTAGATAATTGTTCACCTTAAAAATTGATAAAGTTAAATAGAAAACATTAAATCATATTTTAATTGGATTAAAATATTCCAACATTGACTCAAATGCTCTTTTTGTTGAATACAACCTTAACCAACCATTTTATATTATATGTTGTTCACTTACTTTTTTGGTGACCTATTTTCAGAACTATTCATTTAATATATTCATTTCCTATAATATATATCTTTATAAGTAAATTCATTAGTATTTTATGTAGAGAATATATTTTCTTGCAAGCACATCATTCATCTTCTTTGTTATATTAATGTATGTTATGAAGCTAATATAGAAATTTATGTTTCAAATTTTCTATCATTGGTTATCCAATTGTTTCATTTTTTCATACCATGTATTTAATAGAATGCATGAACTTTTTTTATACTGATGCCTACAGATTCAATTCCAATTTCATTCATTATGTGAACAATTTTTTATAATATTAACATATTTTTAATTCATTTTTTGTGTGTTATATGTATACTAATTTTTTAATTAATATTCCATTTTATACTTTTTTAGTATCTTTTTATCATTATGTGTATTGTTAATATATTAAATCCCAATGAGTATTTTTTGGATAAAAATATGAGTTCTAATTTATCATTAAATCCATTCATTCTTGAGGATGAGGATTTATGGTATCCTATGGATAACCCAATAGAGAGTTTGTAAATTAGGAGGACACAACATCCTCTATCACAAACCATCTATATTATCTAGGTAAAATTTCCTTCATATACATATGGAAATAATGGGTTTAAGTGTTAATTAATTGTTAATAGAAAACATTGATAGTGATTTTCCTAACAAGTATTTTCATATTCTTTGGATGTTATATAAAATTTCATGCTATTAGGAATAATATATTGATGTGATTTCCATATGAGATCATGTTTGAATGATATCCATATTTTCCACAAAAATAAGTAATTATGATATATTGTTTAGATAATTAAATAAATAATTTAATTAAAAATATAATATAAATACCCTTGATTTCATATAAAACACCCACACGTTAGTTAAAACCATATCATAAAATCATCGGAACATAAAATAATGTTTTTAAAACTCATTTACAAAATTATTTGACCCCTTTTCCATTAGAAATAAAATTAAAAAACCACTCCAAATTTAAAATCTACCAAAAAATGAAACATAATGTCTCTAAAATAAATACATTTCAAAATGTGACCAAAAAATCTATTGTTTTATTTATTTGTGGTCTAGGATTTATATTTGCCTTTCTGGATAGTTTTTAGGAATAATAGTAGTTTTTACTGGACAGAAGAAGGTGCATAGTTGGCACATAGTTTGGGGAAATCTTGTGTAAGCCTAGTGTTAACCATGGTGCCTATAATGTGGAACTATCTAGGGTGCATTGGAATGAACTTCTTTCCAGGAGCCCATTTGGTCCCTCCCTTTTATGATAGAGGCAACCGCACGGTTGGCGCGTTGTCTGGAAGACCGTGCTGTCAAACCATGATGTCTGACCCTTTTTTTATAAATAATAATAATATAAAATAAAAATTACATAATATAAAATAAAATGAATTTAAATTAGTAATTATTATAATAATAAAATTAGAATCTTTTTTAGAATTATTGTTAATAAAATTATTATTATTATTATATTTTTTTACCTGAAAGGGGTATTCCCCCCATTCAAATGTGATGAACCCCAAATCATTCTCTCTGGATTGTGAAAACAAGACCTCCCATTCCCCTCTCCAACGTGTGTCATAACATCTACTCTTCCCTCGACTTTTGGCCATCTATATCCTTAATATGGTTGTTATCATCATTGGTAAGATTCTCACCCCTTCATCTTCCTTTCTTCGACATTTTTTTTCTTTCTATTCCCTCAATTTTGTTGTACCTAACCAAGCCATACCCTAGACCTATTTAGGGTGTTCCCCTTTTTTATTTATGATATATAAGATTTTTGGGATCTTTTAGGGGTTATTATTTCAATGAGAAATGAATGTAGTGGGTGTTCCGTTGGTTTCGTGTAAGGGTTTGTCAGTTTCTTCATAGTGGCCCTATTTTAATTATGTTTTTTGTAATTTTTTAGATTCCAATATTTTTCTAGTGTACTTAAGACCATGATGGTATTAATTTAAGTCATTTTTTTCTAAGGTGACATACATTTGTATCCTGATGAATAAATACTCATATATAAGATCACCCAATATATATATTCTCTCATCGTGGTAAGAATATATATATATATATATATATATATATATTTGTGATAAGTGTTCTTATATATAGATATGAAAAATGCATACGTCTGTAAGTGTAATGGCATATATGAAATTATATGAATATATTTAAGTCACCCCTTTTAAATAATCATGTCTAAGAAAATATGTACATTGGGTATGGGTGTCCTTATATTTATATATGTGTGTGTTAATGTGAATATGTGTGTTTGTTGAAAGGGGATGATTCATGTTTTTGTTTTTAAATGTAAGGTATTTTGGGGCAGGTTCCCTATGCCTAACCCTTTAATTTTACATCCATAATTACTTGATTGTTTTAAAAGTATATTTTCCTTGTTATATTAACTGTAAATTCTATGAAAAATTGTTTTATTTCATGAAAATGGACTTCCACCTGTTCTCCTTGATTTTCCATAACATAGAACATTAGTTATTTTTCTCTAATAATCTTTATAGGATTAACTTTTAATGTAATGTATCCTAAATGTTAAATTTATTTATAAATTAATTCTAATATGTTAAGTAAGGTTTAAGAACACAAATTTTTTATTCAAATGTGTTCTATAAAATGGACATCTTTCTTGGAAGTGTTAAAGACCAATTAGCATTTTGAAATATTATATGGAAAGGGAAACCCCCTCTTTATAAATACCCCATACATTGGAAAAAAATTATATATTAATATGTGGATTGTTTTTTGTGTGTAGTGAAGATTCTTTTTCATGGTTTATATGTGACTTAAAAAGTGGTTTTGGATATGGTGGGAGTTCAGAGGTGAGAATGGGGATGAAATTTTGAGTAAATAAGGTGGTATACATGAATAATATACCTTGAGAAAACTCATATCTCTTTTAATTGTCATGGTTATCCATGGGTAGTTAGCTATGATAATTAGGTAAACATAGTGAACTATATTAAATTACACACTAGATAGTGTCCCAGTGTAGATAACCTAGCTATTTTTGTGATGTTCCCCTTAGTTGATCTAGGTACGGTGTCACTTAGTGTAATGGTAGTATTTTTAGATAACTGGTACTGATATATATTTATTATGTGACAGAATAATTGAGTTTTTCTAGGCCATCTCTACCATAACCTATGATCCCACGACACCTATTTTACAAGCACACTACAATCCCTTATTTTATAATATCTTTATGAAGTGACACCCCACATTTTAATTCAATGATAAAATGCATGTTCCATCACTGAATTTATTTAAAATAATTTCATTGTAAAATATTCATACAAGGAAACTATTTTTGAAAAATGTAATGGAAAATGGTTTTAATGAAAAATATAGTCTCCATTCATTTTTTTTGAAAATAATTTAAATACTTACTTTCTAGATTTATTATTTTGAAAAAATAAAAAATGGATTTATATTTAAAGGAAATGAATAAGGAAATGTTTATTTGGGAATTAATACAAAGCTTTAATAATCATTCCTACAACATTCTCATTTTTTAGATTCTCATGCTCCTTCCTACTCAAACTGGGTTATCATGGAGTGACATTGATTTTTTTGTTGTTGGTGATCCATATGGTCATGTGGTGGTATGTTTGGTCGTATTTAATTTTTCTTGTATTTTTTTTCACTTTTTTAGTTTATATTTATATATTGTTTGTCATTTTTGTGCTAAATCATTCCCACTTGAGTATATTTGATACCCGACACTAGTTTCCAGCTCGAGAGGATTGGTAGAACCTCTCAGGCCATTTTGTATACTAGCTCGGGTGACCAGTTTAGGGTTGTCTTGTGTTATGTGTTAAAAAATAGTATCAGAGTTGAAAATTTGGTATTTTTGATGTTAAGTATATTTTAGATAGAATTTTTAGGGCTCATGGGTTAGGTAATGGGTCAATTCCAAATCACCCCCACTCATGATGAGATCTGAGTCACATGGGGTTGTTTTGTTTTGATCCTTTATTTTTGGTTTCTAGTTTTTTTGAATTTTTTTAATTAGCTCAGATGGAGTATGTTGGGTGATGATAGTGGAAGTGATATGGTGCTATAAAGTGATCTTACATGGAATAATTGATCATGTGGAGCCCATATGCATGGTTCAAGAAGATTCCAATGGTTGGTTCATGTTTAGTGTGTGGTCTACCTACCATTTTAATAATCTATGCATGACCATTATTCATCTATTTTACTTATTTTTGTATTTCTTATTCGTTCGTATGATTTTTTTGGTGGAAGTGGATTTTCATAGGAAAATGATTTATGAAAATGGTTTTTAGAGTGAAAAAGTGGTTTTAAGATTGAAAAATCATTCTCTTATAATGATATTTTTTGGTTTAAAATGGGAAGTGGAAAATGTTGTTTAAATTCAAAACGGGAATCAAATTTTAAAAAGGTATAATTCAGAAATGTTCTTTTAAAAAAGTGGTTTTTTGTCATTTTTTGTGATGTTTTGTTTTTTTTTGTTCATATTTGATTTTGTTTTGATTTGGTATTGTGGTGTGTCGTTTTATGAGATTATTTTTTGCTCAAAATGTCAATTAGTTCTGTTCTAATTCAAAGTTGAATTGGTATGGTGATTTAAATTTTTTAGAGTATTTCACCTAGAGATACCCAAAAGGTTTCTAAGGATTCTCTTCCTATCTTCATCACTACCCAGAAATGTAGTATAGAGTTGTAGTGATTCTATTCTAAATGAGTGCCTATTTTTTGTTGTTATAAATGTCCGTTAGAGTTTATGGATTGTGTTGATGAAGTTGAGTGCGTATTCAGGTTATTGGGAACTCCATACACTGTGGGAGTGTGATTGATCTTGGTTATGCTTGAAGAACCAGGAATATACCAATTGAAGGAGATTATTTCATCCTCATTGTGATTTGGGAGGTCACAAGAGAACTTTAAGACCAATTTATTCCAATTGTTTATTTCTCATGAAGTTTATGAGAAGCAACCACTAGAGCTTATGGACACTTGACAAGGTTCACTAATGGTGAAGTGGGATGTTGATAACTTTAAAGAACAAGTTTAATTTTCCCCAGATAAGGTGTTGATCAATTAGTTGGATGCTCTTATTTTCAGGTGGGGTCTCCATATTGGGTTAAAATAGAAAATGTTCTTTCACTTAGGAATGTCTTATATGGAATATCATGGACATTGATAGTCTTATTACTTTTGGTTCTCGCAAAAAAATCAACATTCAGTGATAAATGAGAATCAGAGAAACCTATTCAATACAAGTGACTATATCAGTTCACAACATTAATTCGTTATAAAAAATTCTTATTTTCATCCAATGTGGTCAGTTTGGTCATTATGAGCCATATTATTATAATCCTTTGATGTCTTGTTGTCGATGCCACAATCTTTGATCCCAAAAGAAGATAAATAATTTTCACTACTGAATTGAGTTTCAATTGGATTATATGCTCTTAAATTTTGGGCATTATATGCTTCAAGACATTAGGGATCAATCAATAGGTCTCGGTGTAAATCTATACACACATTGATGGAGTTTCTACATGTGGGGGATGTACATCCCACATATTGTTCCTAAAATCAGAGTGGATTCCATTAATGTTTTCCACTACTGTGTTTTTATGTTCATTAGAACCTTTCATTTTTATGATCTCAATAGCCTATTTCTTGAGATTTATGTGGTTCTGCATTGTGTATGTGAACTATTTAACAGCTATCTTTCTTTTGGATTGGTTTTTGATTCAAGTGGTACCCGTTTGGAGATACTATACCTCGATGAATTATGGATGTTTCCTTTTTCATATTCCATGTTTGATTATATATAGTTAAAACAATGTTTTGTTGGTGGGTGGTTTATTTGATCCTTCTTCTTAGTTCAAACATTATGATATTTATTTCCTTAATTATGGGGAATCCCCTCTATTTCCCCATATGTGTCTGCTTTTTATTTTATCTATAGTGTTTCATTTTTGGCTTGTTGAGTTGAAATCTCACACTTTGATTCAAGGTTTTATTTGATCTTGTTTATTTTTGAGTTTGATTTTATTGCTTGTTTGGTCAGGTCGCTTTCTGGGGCGCAAAGTGTTAATGGTGAGTATACGTTTCCCACCCATACCCAAATCTTATCTATAGTTTTGCTTATTTTTTATTTTGGATTTATTCTATGGAATTCCCGAGTGGTTTCATGAAAACTAACGGCTTTTGGGTGGACATAAGAAGGTGCACGATTTCACACTATTAGGAGAAATCGTGTGACAACCTAGTACTATCCACGTGACCTATATAGAGGCATGGTCCTTGGTGAACAACTAGGTGTACATGTGTGTACCACTTCATGGTTTCATGTGTAGTCCCTCCCACTAAATATAGTGGAAACCCCATAGTTGGGAACTGATTTGGAAATCCATGTGGCCAAACTGTGCGGTTTGCCGGGGCTTTAAAAAAATAATAGAATATACAAATTTAATAAAATGAAATGAAAATAATTTAATAATTATAAAAATTGGGGTAAAATGTTAATAATAATAATAATATAATTATTATATTTTATTTTAACCATAAGGGGGACTTTCCCCCATACCCACGCAGCAACCCCCTTATCCCCCTCTCCCACAAGCATGGTCGAGCACCCACATTCACCTATACCTCACATGCCATTAACTCTCCTCCTCCACCAATTTGTGACAATTTTATTTTCCATAACGGGTTTTATGAAATCTATTTACCTTCTCTTAGCCTTATATTACTTTTTTCATATTTTATTTTTGGTTTATCTTCCATCCTTTTGGGTTTCCATGACCTAGTTAGACCCTAACTCGATTTTGGTTTTTCCTCTTACTGATTTTTGATTTCTATGGTTATTGAGTTTTATTATCGATGATTCATTCAAATAATGTTGAAGGAAGTGAGTCTGAGATTGGTTTTTGGTAAGGGATCTTCAGTTCCTTCACTTGGGACTTATTTAATTGGGGGTTTTGTAATTTTTTGGTGCCCTATTTTGTTATAGAGTAGTGTGGACCTAATTGATGTAGACTCAGGAAACCATTCTCAAAATATACTTTCATTTGTATTCATTGGTATTAATATACATATATAAATCCCCCTTTATAAATATCAACTCATAAACATATGAATATACATATATATATAGGGGCTAGGTGTCATTATATACATATATATTAAAAACTCATATGTGTGTAAGTGTAAAGGTGTATATGAAAGCATAATAATATATCTAATGACCACCTTATAGATATACATGGACATTTTAATATGTCAATTGGGGCTAGGTGTACTTATATATATATATATGTGAGGGTGTATATTCTTGTAAGAGGGAAAGTGAAGATTTGAGATTCCATCATCAAAAGTAGTGTATTTTGATGATGGTTCCCTATTCTTAACCCTTTAATTTTAATTCCACAATTTATTGGTTATTTTAAAAATATTTTCTCATTATTATATTAAGTGTAAATTCTATGAGGAGTGGTTCTGTTACTTGGTAATTGTCTTCCACTTTTTTTAATCTTTTCAAAAACATGCAACATGGTTTCCTCTTTTCTATGACTATTTACATTATTAACATTAAATTTGAAGTATCCTAAATGTTTAAAATGGGTTTATAAATGAATTATATCATGTTATGTTTGGTTTTATAACTCAAAATCATTGTTCAAATATGTTCTCTAAATTAAATAGTTTATTTAAAGTGTTATCGTTATTTGGAATTTTAATATATAATATGGAATGTGAAAATCTATCTTAAAGAACACCACTTTTATTGGAAACATTATGTATGCATTAAAAAAGTGGTTTTTATTGTGTTTATACTAAATTGTCATGTTCTTAGTTTATATGTGACTTAAAAAGGAGGATAAAATTAATGTGGGAGTTTAGAGGTTAGAAGGGGGGTGTGATTTTTTGTAAGGAAGGTGATATATATATCTATATGATACCTTGATAAAACTCACCTATATTTTAATTATCATGGGTATCCATGGGGTACTATGTGAGTTCCCAATGTACACATTATACACTAGGTTAAATTAAACACTGGCTTGTGTCCATGAGTATATAACCTGACTGCTTTTGGATGTGTCGCTCAGTCAATACAGTGATGTTTTATCTGAGTGTAAGGGTAGTGATTGTGATTACCTGTATTAGTTGAGATTTTTTATTACATAGTATTATATCTTTTATCTAGAATGTGTCAACCATCTCCTAATATCTCATGACACTTGTTTTCCACTTACTCAACATTCCTCTATATCCTATTAACTTAATGAAGTGACACGACTATGTTTTATTCCATATTAAAATTTGTATTCCATCGATATTTTTCTTTTAAATAATTTCGTTGGAAAATATTCATGCCTGAAACCTATGTTTAAAAATGTAATGTTAAAAAAATTCCAGAAAAATGAATTCTTGATAATTGTTTTATAGGTAATGTAAAATCATACTTTCTATAAATCTTATTTCCAAACTAGAATTAGTTGATTTATCTTTTAAGTATTGGAAAGGGTAATTGATTATTCAGACATGTATACTGAGTTTTAATACTCACACCAATAGCTATATAATTAATTTTATATTCTAGTGAAACTTCCATCTCATACTCGGTTGAAATGGAGAAATGTTAAATCAATGGTTCGTGGTATCCCAATGTGTCTTATATTGAAATTTATGGTCTTATTTCATTGCACTCTTCATGTGTACATTTTTAATATTTATTTATTTATTTTTTTATCATTTATGGGTTAAAAATTCACACATGTGTAAACTTGATTCTTGAAACTAATTTCAAACACATGAGGATTGAGAACACCTATCTGTCCTAGTTTTTTCTCGGATTGGGTGGCTAGCTTGGGGTTGATCCGGGTAGGTTCATGACTATAAACCATTAAAAATTTTCATAGTTAGAAAGTCTAAGTCTATACATACAATGAAGAAACCTCTGGATCATAATGTCTCGTTACACATAGTCTTCCACATAAGATGCAACTATAAAATCCACAAGGAATAATTTATAGAATAATTTAACAAAATGGCTTCTACAAGACACAAACTATATTTGATTTAATTAACTTTAAACACTATATTTATAATGAATTTCATCAATATGAAATGGAATATCCAAAAAAATATTTTACAACTCACACATTAATAATTTGTTGTATTCCTGGTCTCACAATACACCTCCATGATTTTATCAATGTTGAAACCTAGAGACCATCCTCTCTCAAAGGATATTTGGTTAAAAAGAAAAAATAACTTCAACATAACCTTATTTAGATGGTTATGGTAATATATATATTATTTATTGAACACCAAATATTCTATTATTTTTGACTGATTTTACACCACCATAAGAATGTATCATGTAGATACAAAATTAATTGATAAGTGTTACTCATCATACTTAATCTCCAACTCAGAACCACTTCTTTTAATTGATCATTGAATATAAAATTTTATGAAAATCTAAACTATAGATTACATTTTTTACAAAACATGTGATTCTATATTTTAAGAAACTATATTTTATCAATTAAATTCCCTTCTTATAATTATGTATTATATTATAATAACAAATGGTTACATATAGAACATAATAAAAACCTTATAAATTAATAATTCATGAAAAATGGTATCTCTAGAAGTTATGGAATGTATATTGATGAAATAGTGACTTGACCTCTGGAATAGTTATATGACCCTCGTGAATAATAAACACACTACTTGAATAGTAACATCACTATTGAATGTATAAATAAAATTTATCCATTTTATAAGTGACAATATGATATAATTATATCATAGTATAAGTATGTAAACATTTTAAAAATTATTAATTACGTGCTGTTATTTTTGTAAGTCATGTATATTTAATTAAAATTTTATGAATAATTTTATAATTTACATGAAAATTTATTTTCATAAAATTTATTCATAAGTAATTCTTTTGATGAATTGTGATTATAATGTTATCTTAAGAGACCTTATTTAATTTTTCAAAGTGTTAGGAAAGAAATTTTATTTTTAAAATTTATATTTATCATATAAATTAATATTTTAATTAAAAACTAAATTTCTCATATTTATAAAATAATTTTCATTAAATGGAGTTCATTTTTTGAATTTTATACATCAAAAAAGGTATGGAGTGATTTATTGGGATTTTTATAAGATACTTGAATTTTTGGTGAATAGTAAAATATAATAATTTATGATAAATGCTAAATAAATAATTTTTTCTATCATGGTGGATTAATGTTTAATGTTAATGGGAATTGGTTTGAACTCACATGAAATATTTACAATTTTGGGTCACATTAATCAATAATATTCATAGTCTTCAACATAAATATTAAACTGATGTTTAAAATAATGGGAAACTCTTCCTCTCCTCCACTATAAATACAACCCCTCTTTACCTCCTCTCCCCACACCTCTCAAGGCTTGTAACTTGACTAAATTTTGATAAAATAATATACCATGATCATCCCCACATCTAGAATCCCTTGGTCTCCTCAAAATACCATATCCTCTCCCCTAAAGAGGTTCTCAAGGATGATGTATTCAAGAGGTAAATTCCTCTTTTAATTTATTTTATTTTCATTCATGTTCCTTTCTCTATTTCTCATTCCACACCTCCTTTCATCAAAATTTTATGATAACTCATGTACTTATCATTTACTATAATTTTGTTATGATAATTAAATAATCCATCATCATCTCTCATTTCATTACTTTTATACTAGAAATGAAAACACTATATGAGATATGTCAATTTATCACATTTAAGGATGACGTGTTTTCAATATCTATTGACATCATCAATTAATGTCATGAAACAATTTTTATCATTTAAACAGACAATAATATATTTATTATGTCAAATTTATGTTTTTGGAATCTTTTTTACTCATGAAACTAATTTATAAAGAAAATTGAGTTCGTTGTGATCAAAAAACCGCCAAATAACCAAAACAGTTATCATTACATTTTTCTAAAATGATTCATCTTTTCATTAGATAAAAAAAATATTTTTAAAACTATGTAATCATATGTATGAAAACTAGTTACATATATCTCCAATTATATACAACCAATATCATCTGACATATTTATCCATACACGTATATAAGTAAACCAATCATGAAAACCAAGGAAACAAAATGCTCCCAAACAATAAAATTGAACATCTTATAAAAAAAAGGTCATTAATGAACTTAATAAGGTTGTAATAAATATATTAAATTATGTATAGGTTGTATAAATATTAATTAATGAATTTAATTCAGTTATCCAGGACATTAAGATCATGTGAAGGACAACATCAGACTTAAGGTATAGAACTCTACCCAAACCACTATTATTCTTCCAGGTTTCACTGTCTTTATTTTTACCCAAATGAATTTATCATTTTTTTTTTGTGAAAATATTTTATGTAATATTTATATTCTCCAAAATCATGCACCCAATTCCATTTATCTTTTTCTTTCTGGGATATACATTTTCTAGTGATTCCCTCCTCAATTATTCTCGATAAGCAAGCCCATTTTAGGGGAACTTCTTGAATTCTTACCGATTTTCAAGTTCACTACATAATCTATTTTTAAGCCACAATTATTTTCAGAAAACAAATATTTTTATTATGAATACCATCTTGGTTCTGTTTTTTATATAAAATGTTATTCCATTTTCATTTTTACGTTATCTTTGATATTTTCCAAAAACTGAAATAAAAAGATTTAATTCTAATGTTTCTTAAATTCACTTTTTTCATGTTATCAATTCTTATTAACATAACTAATACTATTATATGACTATTTTAACTTATGAATTTCCATGAACAATATAATTCATTACAATCATGGATACTTTTTTGATACACCCATATGTTATGCATTATGAAATGAATATGATACCCATTTCTTTCTATGGGAAACCCTTAAGTTTATGTATGATTGACTTTGTATGATTTTGTATTTGGATAGAACATTCACAAACTGTTATTAATGGGTGATAAAATATAGCACTATAATCAATTTTTTAATGTTTAGTCTTATGAGATGTTATGTTCAACAGTCTTGGTGGTTATCCATGACTCATGCTATCATGTGAAATGGTCGTGGTGGTTAATAATGACTTGTTTTTCTCTATGTGAAATGAGACTTAAATCATTCTCAATTCATGTATTATATTTCTTCCAAATTTATATGAATTAATGATTATATGATCCTTGGTTTATATTTATGATTTTATATGATCCATGCCTTTTATATCATTATTACATGCCTTCTAACCTAAGTGTTAAAGCTTTATTCTTATATATATTGCCATACTAATATTATTAGCTCATCCATTTTTTCAGTTATCCAGAACTAATAGAATGAAGATGTATTATAACAATGGAAACATAGAGATCATTTTTGAGACAAAATAAATAAATGTTTAATTTAGTCCCATGTTTTCAATTTTATGTACATAGTCTTCCAGGACACTACACTTTATGATTCTTGGCTAATAATATGATTCTTTATTAATCTTAAAATCATGAAATGATATATGTAAAAGGATAGAGTCATTATATTTTGTATCAAAATGATGGTCTATTTATTTCTTAATATTAGGAATAGATAACTTCAATAAGACCCTTAGGGATAAGACTAAGTATTAGAAAACATCTCTCAATTTTGGTATGTATAGAGTAAGTTATTTCCAAGAAAATAAATCCATATCTAGATATGAACAAGAATATGTGGCTCTAGAAAATAATTATATATTGATTAAACCAAAAAATATTTCATTAATATAGACTCGAATATGAACTAGTGCACGAAAATGGGTCTTGTTGCACTCCTAGTTTGATACTCTTAGGTGATATTAATTGGTAAATTCATAATCTTTTTATGAACCATTATTAATGGAAAATAGAAAGAATCCCATAAGAATATATGTTAGTAAACAGATTAAGGATAACCTAAATTGTATCCCAAGGAATCATAAGTTAAAATATACTTTTCCTCGAATAGTTTATCCTTTTTTTAATGTTTCCTTTTTATGCTTATTAACATAGTATTCCAGCCCCAAAACTATAGTTTATTTTTCTTGGTCAATAGTGGCAAAAAGAACAACATGTTCAAACAATCAATGTGATTAAAAATGTGATCATTTTCCTAATGATATGCCTGCTATTATAGGAATGGATGCTCAAAACATTATGATATTACTTGCTCAACTAGCTTAAGTTACGAATAATAACTTGAATCATATGGAACACCCTCCCTCTATAGGGAATGATAAAGTATCCATAGAATAATTCAGGTGGAAAAGTAATCACATGTTTAGAGGTTCTTCTAATCCCCTCCTCCCAAAATATTAGATTAACTCCATTGAAAGGTTATTCTCGTTCATCTAGTGCTCAAATGAAGAGAAATTTGTCCTTCCACTCTATCATTTTGATGGGGAAGGTAATCAATGGTGGAAACTAATAAAGAATAAAGAGTACCATAAGGAAATTTATTCCATGTATTTGGAAGAATTCAAGAAAATGATTTTAAATAAATATTTTCCTCTAACCTTCAATATTAAGATGGAATGAGAGTTCTTAGGACATAAGAAGAAGGAAGATGAGTCCATCAGGGCATATGAAGAAAACATCACAAGAATTGCAAGATACACCTAGGAAATTTTCATGAATAGTGAAATAAAGGTAGATAACATATTTAGATAAATAATTCCAAGACTATAAAAAGTGTTCGCGATTTGATAAATTGAAAGTTATGAGGAGGTTTTATGTTGTTCCCTCAAGTTTCAATAGAGATTGGAGACTCTCAATGGTCTCGTGGACCTAGTAACAAAACGTGAAAAATAGAGTCTAATATGGGTGGTTCAACAAATAATTCCCATGATGGAACAAAGATCAAAAATCCCACATGTCAAAATTGTGGGAAGATGTATTCTAGGAACTTTCTAACTGGAACCAGGAATTGTGTCAAATGTGGAATAATGAGACATCTAGATAAAAACTGCCAAAGGGGTATGAAGATTCCCACTAATTTGGAAGAATAAAGGTTAATATCATAACTTGGACTATAGTGTATTGTTACAATACAAAGGATCATGGGCATTATGAGAATAATTTCCATATTCCAAGGGTGGTCGGAGGCAATCAACAACAACCTCCGATGAAACAAGGTACATCTTATGTTGTCACTACAACTGAGGTGGAGTAGGAAAATTATGTGGTGACAGGTACACTAGTTATTCATTCAACAATAGTGAACGTACTATTTGATTTTTGATCTACCCATTATTTCACATCTTGCATGTTTAGTAGAAATATTCTAACATAACATCAAAAATTGGAGGTTCAGTTATCTGTGAGAATAGATAATGGCGAAATTATTGTGTGAAATTTTCATAGCTCCTCCCCAGTAAATGTTTGTGGACTAAACCATCAATAAATTCTTTTCATACATATATTAGTGGATTTTTAGGCAATTTTGTGCATGGATTGACTATCATTATACAAATATAACATTAACAGTCAAGAAAGGGAGATCACTTTTCACATCCAAAAGTATCCTCCAATTATGTACAAGTGTAAGGAGGAAATTGAATATCCTTTAGAATCAATATATCAAGTGTGGATAATTTTTCATTTTGAGAAATCATATCCCTCTCACATGATTTAGAAAAAGTATATGATACTTCTCAATGATACTAACATCATGAGGGATTTCACTTATGTATTCCCTAAATAATAGCATGGTCTTCCTCTAGATAGACATGTTTATTTCTCATTTGACCTTATTCATTGGTCCATACTTATAACTAATACACCTTATTTATTTTCCACCGTTGAGATAGAAGAGATGAAGAAGTTGTTACAAGATAATCGAAAGAAGGGTTTTATACACCTGAGTGCTTCAATATGGAGTGCACTAGTCCTTTTTATTATGAATTAGTATGTATCAATGCACCTCAAAATTTATTATCATGAGCTCAATAAAATAAGGAAATTAAAATGTATCCCTTTCTTCAGATTGATGACTTGTTTGATCTGCTATTGTGTGGAATGTTATTTATCTAATGTGGACCATCGGTCGAGATATCACTAACTAAAGGTGAGGAAGGAAGATATTTCCAAGACTTCCTTTTGAATGTGTTATGGACACTCTTCATTGATAATTATTCCCTTTGGACTCACTAGTGCTCTGTAAATATTCATGGATTCAATGAATATTTTATTTGGGGATTACCTCATCAAATTTATGGTTTTCTTTATTGATGATATTCTTTTATACTCTAAGATAAAGGAAGAATATGAGTAGAATTTATATACTGTTTTGGTGAATTTATGATAGGAAAAACATTATGAAATATATAGAAAATGTGATATTGGGAAGGATGAAGTATCAATCTTGGTGCATGTTATCATTAGAAGAGGAAAATTTGTGGACTCTTCCAAGATAGAAGCAACATATGAGTGTCCCAAGCCAGCATCTATAATGAATATCCATAGATTTCTAGGTCTATATGGGTATTATCAATGATTTTTAATGAATATATCCTTATTTTCAAACACAATGAATAAGATAACATGGAAGGGACTGATATTCTAGTAGACTCAAGAATGTTAATAAAGAGCTCAAATAGAGGTTACTCAATACACTAGTAATAACACTGCCGATAAGTGGAGAACTATTTGTGCTGTAAAATGATGTTTAAAAGAATGGATTAGGATGTGTGGTAAAGAAAAATGAAAATGTGATAGCCAACATATGAATGAAATTAAAAATACAAGATAAAAACCATTACACACATGATTTGGTGTTGGTGACTGTGATATCTTCCATGAAAATATGGAGGCATTATCTCTATGGGGAGAAGTGTAAAATATATAATGATCACCAGAGTGTCAAATATATATTCACACAAAAACAACTTAATATGATCCAAAAAATATGGTTATATCTCTTGTAGGATTATTACTACTCAACCCACTACTATCATGGTATGTAAAATAAGGTGGTGGATTTTCTAAGTATAAATGATCCTACATCTTTATCAATGATGATAGTTGAAAAGTAACCAATCTTCATAGATTTATAAAGGATGGAAATGGGAATAAAAAAGGGAGGAACATCATAAATCATATATCAAATGATTGCTCAACCATCCCTACTGTATAAGATAATGGATTCTCAAAGAAATGCTCTGGAAATTCAGAAAGGAGTGGAAGCTATTAAGAATGGTGAATCCTCTGAGTTCATAAATGACCAAGATATAGTTCCAATATTTGTTTCATGATTACGTGTACCATATGATAGATATATAATGAAGGAGCTTCTAAATGACACACATAACTCAACCTTATCTATTCATCGAGGGAGCAAAATGATATATCAAGATATCTAGGAGAATTATTTGTGGGAAAATATGAAGAAACTGATTTCTAAGTATACATCAATGTTCTGGGTATGTCAGTAACTAGATGATAAAAGTAAAAAAGGGCTAAATGGATGATAAAACCACTACCCATACGAACATGAAATTTGGAGAACATCACAATGGACTTTGTCACCTGAATTCTAAAGACATCCAGAGGAAACAATTCTATATGGGTCATTATGGATTTTCTTAGAAATACCACCATATTTATCACAATTTGAGAGGAATTCTCATTGGATCAACATGCATGGATATATATCAAAGACGTGGTAAGGCTGCATGGACTACCACAATCTATTGTATTTGATAGAGAGCTAAGATTCACCATGATGTTCTAGAAAATTCAAAAACATTCTTTATGAACTAAAGTAAACTTCAATAGGGTCTATCATCCTCAAAATGATGGAAAATCTAAACGAACTATTTAGATATTGGAAGATATTTTAAGATCATGTTATATGGGATTAAAAGGAGGGTGGGTCCACAATCATCCACTGGAAGAATTATCATACAATAATAGTTTCCACTCTAGCATTTTAATGACTCCGTATGAATCCATATTTGGAAAAGGTGCATAACACAGGTGTGTTGGGATGATTTTAGTGAGCGTAAGCTGATAAGAAAAAAATGGTAGAGGAAGTGGAGAAGAAGGTGAAAACCATTATGTAGCACGTAAAGGCTTCCCAAAGTTGACATAAGAGTTATGCAGACAATTATCGATATGACCTTGAGTTAAAAGTTGGACACATGGTATTCCTCCATATATCTCTATAGAATATGTTCATGAGGTTGGGGAAGAAAGAAAACCTATGTCCTTGGTACATCGACCACTTAGAGATTCTAGATCATGTTGCAGCATTGGATTATTGACTAGAACTTCCACCTACCATGTCTAAATTACTCAATGTATTACACATATCTCTCGTAAAGAGGAACATACCAGATCCTTCACATGTACTCTCTTCAGCAGTGGTATAGTTTAAGAATCATATTTCTTACGAGGAGAATCTATTGAATATCTTGGATTGTAGGGATAATGTTCTACAAAACAAGACTACTCACCTAGTCAATTTTCTATGGTGGAACCACATGTATCAAGAGGAAATATGGTAATTGGAGGAGGTAATGATGGAAAAGTACCCACACCTATTGACGGGATATAATTTAAAATGAAAATTTTGTGGGAGAAATTTCATAAGGTGTGAAGAATGAAATAATCTAATGTTTTATCCATGAATTTACTTTCTTATAATTAATTATTATATTATAATCATATAATATTACATATAAATAATAAAAACCATATAAATTAAAAATGAGTGAAACAAAAAGTATCTCTTAAAGTTAAGGAATGTAGACTGATGAAATAGTAACATGAACATTGGAATTGTAATGTAACCCTTAGGAATAATAAACTTATGAATTGAATATTAACCTCACTAGTGAATGTATAAATAAAATTTAATGATCTTATAAATTACAATATGATAGAATTTTATAATAATATAAGTAATTAAATATTTTAAAAAAAAATTAATTAAGTGAATGTATATATATATAAGTCATGTATACTAAATTATAATTTTATAAGTAATTTAATAACTTAAAATAAAATTTATTTTCTTAAAATGTATTCATAAATATTTAATCTTTTTACTTATGATTAAATTATTATTTTTAGAGACATTAATTACTTTTTCCATGTGTTAGAAAATCTGTTTTAATTTTAAAATTTATATTTTTCATGAAAATTATGATTTTCCCTAAAAAATAATTTTATAATATTTTGCAAATTATTTTCATAAAATGGAGTTAATTTTTAAATAATATACATTGAAAAAATGGCTGGGGTGAAATTTTTGGATTTTTTAAAAAATATTTGAATTTCTGTGAATAGTAAAATAAAATAATTATTTATAAATGATAAAAAAATTGCATCATGATTGAGACAAAGATTATGTAAATAACCCTTGGTTCAAATATAAATTCCCTATTTATAGTTTTGGTCAAATCAATTAAGACTATTCATGGTATTTTGAAAAAAATATTAAACTAAAGATTAAAATAATGGGAATCTCGTCCTCTACTCCAATATAATTACCACCACTCTTTACCTCATATCATTTTTCCTATAATGTATTTTTCATGCCTAAATTATACTAAAATATCCTCCCAATATCCTATCCACGTCCAGAATCCCATTTGTTTTCTCCAAAATACCAAATCCTCTTCCCTAAATAGGTTCTCAAGGAAGATATATTCAAGAGGTAAATTCAACTATTCGTTTCTTTTATTTACTTTTATGCTCCTTTCATTCTGTTTATTTCCTAAAATTCTTTTATACAAATGTCATGATAACTCTAGTAACATAAATTTATTATAATATTTTTATGATAATGAAACAATTATTCATCATCCCTTGTCTCCCCTCCTTTTATACTAGAAATGAAATCACCATCTGAGATGTATTAGTTTATCACCTTCAAGGAAAATGGATTTTTAATTTCTATTACCATCTTCGATTTTTGTCATGCAACCATTATAATGGATGAAACTGAAAATAATATATGTATTATTTATAATTTATGGTTCTTGAATCTTTTTTACACATGATACTAATTTATAAAACAAAATGAGTATGTTGTGATCAAAAAACCACAAATTAATCAAAATAGTTATCATTAATGTTTTATATAATGATTCATAATCACTCCAAATAACCAAATGAATTTAATAACAAAAATAATTTTATGTATATTAAATAATAAAATATATCTTTAATTATGGACAACCATTCTCATGTAACATGTTTATCCTTACATTTATATAAGTAAATGAATCATGAAAACCAAGGAAACAAACACTCCAAAACAATTAAATTGAACCTCTTAACCCATCAAAAAGGTCATAAATGAACTTATTAAGGTTATACTAAATAAGTTTCATGAATAATTGGTTAAAGAAATATTTATTAATTAATTTAATTTGGTTATCAAAGACATTATGATCTACTGAATGACCCCATCAGACTTAAGGTAAGAGATTCTACCCAAACCTCTATTATTCCTTCGGGTTGCTTTATCTTTATTCTCAAACAAGTGATGTTATATATTATTTTTATGTACAACTTATAAATATTTTGTACATGCTACAAGATATTGTATCAAGGTCCATTTATCATTCTCTTAAAATGATATACATTTATTTAAGTGGTTCCATCCTCAATTCTTCCCAATAAGAAAGCTCGTTTTAACGGAAAATCTCAAATTATTTCCCATTTTAAAGTACACTATAAAATCTATTTTAAGACCAAATATTTTTATAAAACCATTATTTTATAATGAAAATAATATTTTTTCACTATTGGTTTTTTATAAAATTTTAATTCCTTTTTTATATTAATTGATCATTGATATTTTCCTTAAACCACAATTAAATGTTTTAATTCGAATGTTTCTTAAATTAACTTTTTTAAGTTATCACTTAATATTAACATCAATTATCATGATATATACATATTATACCATTTTAATGCACATTAATGATGTAATACCTTTACTTCATGGACCCGTTTATGATACTCCCATTTGTTATGCTTTATGATATTAATATGATACCCAATTTGTTTCATGGGTAACCCTTATATTGATGTACGATTTATTACGTATGATTATATAAGTGGAAATCATATTTATGAACATTTTATGATGGGTTAAACTGGATAGAAATCCAATTCATTGGGTAATGTTTTGTCTTATGAGACATTATGTGCAACGGTCTTGGCTGTTAACCTTGACTCATACTACCATGTGCAACTCTCTGGTAGTTAATTTTGACTTCTTCTCCTATATGTGTAACAAGCCCTAATTCGTGATAAATTATTGTTTTATGTTTCTTACAAATTACTATGAATCCATTTTAATATGATTCCATATTTATATGTTATGATTCATTATATTCTAGTCCTTTTTATACTATTATGCCCTACCTTCTAACTGAAGTGTTAAAACATTATTCTTATGTATATTCCCTTACTCGGCTTTTTATTTCATCCCTTTGTTAATGTTATCCTCATATTATCCTATGATTTTGTATGATTACAATGGAATCTATGATATCTTTATGAATATTAAATAATGAAATTTTTTATTGTGTCCTGTGTTTTTAGTATTATGTACCTAGTTTCCAAGAAACTAGATTCTACGATCCGTGTCTTGTAATATGATTATTATTTTTTCAAAAATCATGTAATTATATGTTTAAAAGGCTAGGGTCATAGTATATATAATTTTAAATAAGAGAACCCATTTAAATGTGACCATTAATAAAACTCCTCCAAGACATTTTGTCTTATAAATAATAATCATATAAAAGGAAAAAAAAACAATTGTATAATAGTACAAGATAAAAAATCCATCTATTTGAGTAAACCATAAACTAAATTAAATTCTATAAGATCAAAAAAATTTATCAATATCAAATTAATCTCACATTAAATCACTGCAAAAAAACCTCATCCTCACATTTATAAAATAATGAATATTTTTTTTGTGATTCCACTTATAGATATTGGAGGGAATGTATGTTGTATACTTCAAATTAACTACACTAATTTAGTCAATTATTTCTAAATACCTCAATTATATATGAAATTAATTATTACAATTTACATCAAAAGTATGTTATGATAATTTTTGTAATTTATATTTGAAAAAGTGAAACCATTCAAATTATTGGGTATAATAATTGGGCTCTAAAGTAATAAAGACTAAGTGTATCATTTCATAACACATTTTTTTTCATTCATAGAATGGGAGCATGGGAATGGAAAAACCTTCTAGATCTTGGAATATTAGCACTCTATTTCATTGTTTTAATTCTCTATATTTCGTTATCTCCAGGTGCATTGTATATTTTCATTCTAAGAAATAAAACTCCTAGACCACCATAAGATATAATAAAAGGATTACATAATTTGTACATTTTATATACTTTATTGTAATATCCAGGTATGAATTTTTATATTACAGAGGGATATTATTTTCATTTTAGAGGATGTGTTCACTAATCATAGAATTAACCCTCAAAAGGAGAGTATATACAACCTCAAAGTGAGTGTTGAAAGGCAGTATCACCAACCCTTAGCAGTATTTAATGATTCATCCATTGTATCTAGATACATTCACATAAAATCCAATTATATTAAACTTTTACCCATTATTTGGTGGTCAAATGAAAATCAACTTTCCTTCCCCATATAAATAATCATGTGGTGTTTATATTATATAGGGTCAATGTTCTCACACAAGTAATAATTCTCTTTCCCTTAAGTGTGGAATCTATATCATATAACATCCTATGAAAATTAATTTGTTTGTGATACAAAAAAATTATTTCGTTTTCATTCATTATTTTTTTGAAACACTTTGCGAATCCAAATAATTTCCACCAAAGAGAGGATTTAGGTAAATCATTCAATATATAATCCATAAAAACAATGAATCCATATATAGAGAAGGATATTAAATGATTGTATATTAAGGAAATTATTTAATTATATTTTTTAAAAATTCAAAATTATATTATCCTAGTAACTTTCAAGAAAGATATGTATCTCCATTTCCACCTTTGTATTATTAAAACTCTTGATTTTTGAGAAATGGGTGATATATATCCATTAAAGAATATTTTTAGTCAGAAAATAACTTTAGAGTGTATACCAAACCATGTATTTAATCTTAACTAGGGTCTTCAAATTGCATAAGAGTTTTTTGGATGATTTTTCTCCATAATTAACATGTCAGATTCTACAAACACTTTGATAGTGACCATAACAAATTATATGGGACTGAACATGTAAGATTAGTCAACCTCAATATGATGAATATCACTGAATATATTATTTTTTATTTTTATCTATGATTACGTGGAAAAAATCATGGTGGTTGATTGTCTTTATAAACCTTATGTTATGAGTTTCATATCAATTATAGAAGAGAGTGATCCCTATATTATAATCATTTATTAAATAGATATCATATATCCCTATAATTAATCAATCATTTATATAATGTATTTTTACCTTTATAATTATGTTTTATATTGTATACTGTGTTTAATATCCCACTATTAAATAATGTTTCTATTAATTTATATTTGGAATTCATTTTTTGAAAGCATTTTCAATAATATAAAATTTTATTAAAAGACAATCGGATAACATGGTGGTATTTTTATCATTAAATTATTAAAAGTGATCCAAATTTTGAAATTACTATTTAAGATGATTTATTAATTGGGAAAGAGTTTCTTAAACTGTATTCAGATTTGGAACCTGCAAAAATTATCCCAATTGGGTCACTCAATGAGAATTAAATATAGGCAAGATATATGAACCTTTATTTTTTATTTCATCCATATTATAATATATGAACATAAAATTTTGGTGATTACACCTAAATTAGTTAGATAACAAAATGTAGAAAATTTATAGAAAATATAATTTAATATTAAGATAATAATTTTTTCATCCACCATGATAAGGTGGATGGAATATTCTTCCATGAACAACTCACCTCTACCCAGAGAGCATTTATAATTTTTACCTTTTATTTTGAAATAATATAATAAGAATACTCTTGTATATAATTATAAAGGGAATAATCATTATGTTTTAGTATAAGAGAGGGTAATAAATATCTTTATCCATCATATAGTTTCTTCTACATTAATGGATTCCTATTCTTCATGTTATCAATAAGGTTTTGAATTTATTCAAATACTTAGATTTGTTTGTACTTTATTGAATGATATTATAAACATGAAGTTTTGATTTGGTTATTATTCATTATCTGTTCCTTTATCATATATTTTATATTGTTATGTTACACTGCATTTCAAGGAACTGTTGTTCAGGTTCCGTTTCATGTAATGTGTTCTCCATCCCATTTTTATAATAATTATGTTTTTGTGTATCATATTGTTTGACCGATTCCACAAGAATACACTTATATAATATTTAATATAATTTGTGATATCATAATGAAAACGTATAAATATTTTGACGAAAAATTGATTTTAATGGTGTTTCATTAAGGAGTTTGGGTTATGGTATTGGGAATAAAAACCTCAATCATTAATAGTAACTAGTTAATCACTATAATTTTAGAACTGATCCTTAGTATATATCATATGATAACTCAATTAAAAATCCTATTTTGGATGTTTAAAAATATTATTAAAATATCAAACAAACTCCCTTTAAGGAATTATGGTTGAGCATAATCGAAATTACCTAGGGTGATTAAATTCTAATATATTTTTTCAAATCCTACTCGTTAATTTCATAAGTATTCTATAATGAAAGATTAATACAAAATTGAATAACCACCATTAATTCAAAACCCCATATATTTTTTAATCAATCCTTATTTAAATCTACTTTATCTAATATTATACCATGTTATGACTTAGATTTCCTACTATACTGTAAGAAATAATTCAAACAAGCAACTAATTTGATACATCCAGATTGTGATCTATAATGTTTTGTATTTCCAAGAGAATGAATTATTTTTTTCATTCATTATTTTTTATTTTTTTTATTTTCCTTATTGTTTTTCCCCCTCTATTTTTGTTTTTTTATTATCCCTCACTCTACATATATATTGTCATATCTTATCTATAGGTTTATAATATAGTTTTTTATTTCATATTACTAAATTTTTTTAAATAATATTTTATTGACTAAAAATACAATTCATTATTTTCTATTTATAACCCGATCAGGGAAAAAAAAGATACTCGACATATAACCATAAAAAAACTCTTCATATAAACCTTTGATCATCTAGGGAAGATGAATAAAAATAACTGGTGAACAAAATATAGAGCCTCATGATTTATAATCCCTATATAAGTATGCGGATTATCAGGGATATAATAAGATTGATGTGAATCAAAAGACCATAGATAAATTAACCACCACCATTGCGGAACATCAACACGTTTACAAAAAATACCTTAAAGAAGTAACCAACTTTGAGTTATGATCAGGCCGCATCCCCATATTCCCAAAATTCCTCAGTTTTCATGTTGAATAACCTCACAGAAAATGTCAAGGTGTTTCAAATAGTGTGAATAACCATGAACCTAAATGTGTGTTACATGTTCTCATTAAATTTAGGGCACTCAATTTATCCATCTATTGTATCACTAAATATTGGATATATAATATAACCACCAAAATTAATTGATGTGATGATGTAAACTATGTTTTATTGATATTTTTTCATTTCCTCTAAGACGTTATTTTTTATAATTGAAATGTGTGGAATTAGAAAAGAAAATAGAGAGATACTTAATGAATAATTAGAGACATTTAAAATATTTTTATTGTAGATTTCTCCACCAAAAAATATATGAAAAATATATAATTTAATACTTATATTAGGGAATTATTCAAATGGGTCATGGAATGATATATTCTACATCTTGTGGCGCTATAGTGGTAAAATTCCTACTACATCTCATAAATTGATGTCCAACATGGATAAAAAGTGGAAAATATGTTTGTAAGTTAGTGGTGACACCCATTTCATGAGGTAAACCATTATTATCTAGAAACAATATGTATAATGATGTTAACTAAAGGTATACATTTTAAGCAATTTATTTTAGTTTCAAGGAAAAGAAAACTCTCTACATGTTGCCTTTTATTATGGTATTTTTGTTGATAACACATATTTCTATGATCAGTTCACCTAACTTAAGGATTTATCTATTCCTTGTGACGTTTTATTTTGTGGGATTCAATTTTATAAATAACCATACATAATGAAATAAATCATCATGAATAAATATAATCTATAGAGAAAATCATAACCAAACTAATAAAAAAATATAATCTATTTGAAATATAATTAGTGTTTACAAGGATATGGTATGCATCATTATTTTCCTTCAAGATCCCTAAATAACATTCCTCTTTCCATAAAACTAAACCAATCCTTGAGTTTATTATGATGAAAATAGAATCCCAGAACCATCATTTATAAAAAACCACACAAATAAAAATACAGGAATTTTGGGATCATGTGAGTAAATTTGAAAACATTATTGGTTGGTAAAATATTAAATGTTCTAGAAAACTACCATCCCAAACTATTTTCAATAGTGAATATAATATAAATGTGCGTTCCCTTACACATCATAGTGTTAAATAACATTATCCACTCAATGATTCTTAAATATATATATTTATTTTTCTTGAAATAACTATTTCCCAATCCTTAAATGATTCGAATGAAAATAGAAAAACAAAAAAAATAAAAATATGTTATTGATGATTCCCATGATCTATCCATTCATATTAATTTTACCAATATACTCTCTCAGTATAAGAAAAACAAATTCATTAACATCTCATATATAGATGAAAATTTCACAAAATGGTGAAAAATTCATAAAATTGTGAAAATAATCATCAAAATTCACAATTGAACATTTTCAATGGACTTCATGGAAGAAAAGCTAAATTCTAATAATCCTCGTATAATGAAACACCTAGTTTATAATCACTCTCATGTTCTTATCTATTTGAGGTAATTTCTCCCAAATGACAAAAACACATCATTTCTTCATCAATCCACATTTTTATTCTTCTTCCTATTTTATACTATTTTTTCATTTGTCTTTTAATTCATGGTTTGACTTCTTTGTTATTTTAAAATTTTGTGGTTTATTATTTTAATTAATGATAATGTTCATCATGAGGTAACCATTACTATAAATGATTATTAAAATATTAGTTACATTGTTTCTATATCCATAGAGAATAATGATTTAATGATAGGTCGTATTATTTATCCCACTCTATCCAAATCCCTTCCCTCTATCCAAAAATAGCCCATGGTGGAAATAGAACCACTTCCCTCAAGTTTAAAATATTCTTATCTTGAGAAAATCAACCAATTCCAATTTTTATTTCAAGTGACCCATCTATATAATTGGAATTAAAACATAAATATATATTATGATAGTGTTAAATTTTGATTGGTTGGATAATAAATGAATTTCCTAGAATAACCCATATATTTCATACACCATATATTTTTAGTGGAAGAGGATAAATATAGAAGTAAAGAACCACATTTATTTAATCTCACCATCCTTAATGTAATGAAATTGGATGTTATAAAATTACACACTATTTTGACCATCTATGTCATATCTAGTAGTAAATTTTCTAGATAAGTGAAATATTATTCCTACAATTTATAATAATAGTATTGTGAAATGAATGGATTTAAATGGTTCCAAAAAATATCAATAATAGATGGAATGTGTATATAATCTACCTATAAATTAACCAATACATGTGAAGGGACCATTTTAATAAATTATTTAATGGACATGATGGTTATTCAAGTTATTTCAAAATCCATATATCCTTTACAAATCACGAATAGACTAAATTTTCCAATTTATTGAAAACATTTTCCTACAAGATAATTCAATTTCATCTATTTAATGCACATAACATTTTTCAATACTATATGATAAGTATTTTTTGAGTACATTGATAATTAAATGGTTTTTTTTGTTGATGATTTTACAATGTATGGATCGCCATTTGATGACTATCTAGAACACCTAGGTTGTGTCCAAAATCATTGAATTAAAAAACATATAACATTAATTTATGAGAAAATAAATTTCATATAGAGAAGGGGATAGAAAACTGGACATTAATTTAGATTAATGAACATAAATTTTATAAATTATGAATAAAACAGTTCCCACCTTTCATAACCAAATTTCCATCTTGAGTCTTGATAAATCTTAGGTCATGCTAGAGTTTACATCAAATTCATTAAATAATTTATTGATATTACAACTGATTTATAATTATTATTCAAAAATGTTTTGTATTTATTTATAGAAATTTTGATTATGAATCTAATTAAATTAATAAAGAACTCATATCACCTCCAATCATCCAATAACTATGGTGGTATCTCTACTTAATGATCTTGTTTAGTGCCTCTAACATTACAGTTGTTCTAGTTTTATCATTAATGGTAGGGAGAGTTCCATATTTCATTTAATATAAATCATTTACCATGGACCCTACCCCATAAATTAATACAAATATTGAAAAATATCTTCCTTAAATTGTGTTTTTGAAAGAAAATTTATAATGACATCTACTTGGGCTAAAATTTATTATGTTCTTTGATCATACATCCAATCAGTTTATCATTAATAAGCCCAAGGGTAAGCCCTGACTCGTATGATGGATGATCCTCCTCCAAGATTCTAACCTATAGATACCAGATAAGATATATGTGTAAGATGTGGTAGCCAACCGTATTATTTTTATTTACATACAATTAGAAGACCATACCAACTCATTACACCCCATAAGAGAAATATTCATATAACATGGACATTGTCATGTTGCGGAACTTACCACATGGTATAAATATATTTTTTATTTTTTATCATCATCTTGAGTTATGATTATTATTTTCATTGAAGAGTCTGATAATCAATATCATGATTCATGGTGTTAAATTTTATTATAATCTATACTTAGTTTTTTTGTTGATATATTGTTAATTGTTGTGTTCCTAAAAATTAGTTCACACCAATTTTTAGTTTCTTCAACACTATATATTATAGAGTCCAATTTATGTCTAAACATAAATAGAAAAGTGTCTTTGACACCCAATTATATTGTCCAAAGGTGTATAGATATCCCATTTAGTTTAATAATTAATGTATTTTATTTAAATTCATATATAATATCTCTATTAGGGATGAAATACCCCCATAACCAATGTTATTTTATGAGTTATGTGATGGATAGCGTATATAATTCATGGGGTCCTTTCTAAATTAATTTATATTCATGCATATACTATTAATAGTTTGTTATGTATCTAATTGGGTGGAAGAAAAGAACACTAGGAATGATGAATCATGAGAGGTTGTTAAATTTGTGAGATCATGGTTTTATATTAGGTTTGGGCTATTGATATTTTTAATTATTGATCAAGGATATGGTTTTTCTAATACAAACATGAAAACCATTATCCATTAGAATGTGTGTTTTCATAACGTCTCAATTTCATATCACACCCAATCTAATAGAAAATTGAGAATTTAAAATCATAAAGGTAATGAAATATGAGGAAAAAATTCATAACCCAATATAAGATATTTATGTTTATAATAATATGATGAGAAATGGGTATACAATATTTCTTTTATAACACCATATAAATTTCACCGTAGATGATTTTGTTTGAAAAGTATGGTCCCCTATTTGTCATGGTATAGAATCATTTATATTGGTTTGTTAAATAATGTAATATGAATCACTAAAATATAATTGGTCATAAGAAATTTCATATTCACATGTTGGAAGAATTTTTTCACAATGAATATGAGAACACTCAAATATAAAAATTGAAGGAAAAGGTTTTCCATGATGATACGATCCATCCAAAAAAGTTCCATATTTATGAGGAGGTCCTCATATATAAGTCAAGGATAATGCTCTACCTACTTAAAAATAAATTCTTTTAGATTGGTCAGTATACCATTATGATTATTTATTAATTTAGGAAAACATTGGTTCGTCAAAAATATAGTTGATATAGCTTAATCTACAATGGGAATTAGATAAAACACATATATAAGGATTTTTGAAAGCATAGAGTGGTGAAACTACATTTAATGGATACCACATATTACACCAACTAACATGATGATGCTTCTCCCTACATTTATTAAATTTTCTATATATTTAATTTCATATATTAAAAAAAATTCATTAAAGGGGGAAGGATAAATTATGTATTATGGATTTTAGTTTTTGAAAAAAACAAAAACAAAAAATATAAAAACAGAACAAATCAAAACAAAGGTTTTTTTTATTTTTCACTTTTTTCTTCATTTTTTTATTTTAATAAAAAAAATTAGATTAAATAGAATATCTAAATAATTTTACATAGATAAGTAAATTGTGAGGGAAATTAATTAGTTTTTTGAAAACATGGTATCAAATGAGTGTTTATATATATTTTTATTTAGAATTTTTATTTTCAATACATTATTAAGAGTTTAGTACATTTTTGGGACCCATTCCTCATTAACACTGACTAATATTAATTTTCACCAATATAAAAGGTCTTCTAAATATATTTTTATATTCTTTCTAGTACATGCTTTTTCTTGAGTGAACTAAAGATTTTTTTGTCCTCTATACCATAGTTTTATCATTTATTTAATCATTTTATAATTAGGAAAAGTCAAGTGTGATTAGGGTGTTTCCTTTATTTTGAGATCATTTTTTATCACATTTTTAGGCAAACCATTACATTTCCCATAGAAGCCTATTGTATCAATGAATGAACTTATATATACCCACATTATAAGACCATTTTCCTTATTAACCTTAACTATTGTATATATTTCATGATCATTGATCATTTTTAGTGTGTAGAATCAAAGAATTTTAAATAATATCAGGGGGATTGCATTCATTTATAAGAATATGGGGTTGATATTATAATTTTAAGGAAGGTCCAAAATTTATGTATAATTCATTGTAATTAAATAAAATCCTCTTGAAAAAGGAAAAAAATATCAATGACCTCATAAATGAGATTGAATTATTCATTATGATCATTTTTATAACTTATGAACATAAATAAATAGAACGATAATGCACCATTATTTATTAATTATATTTTCATAACATCATATTATTCTAAAATATGGAAATTAATATATATAAATATATTAGATGATAAATAATTCATTATAATTTATTTGCAATGAATTTCTTCCATATCTTTCAAAAGGGTTGATTGAGTTGAGTTATTTTTATTTGGGAACTTCGAGATATGATTCTTCTATATTTTAAATGAATTATTGAGAATTTTATTCTAATATAAAAAATAATATGTGAAACTTGTGTTTTTCACAAGTAAACCAACTAACCCTAACCCTTAATAGAACTCCAGGAAAATCTTATTGATTATAAAAATATTTTATTTCACTTGTGGATAGATTAATAATTTAACCAAACATATGTTATGAATTTCATGATTTTTAGATGAGTATAACGTTTAATAATTTTTCCACTTAAGATATAAGTGATTAATTATGAGGTAGGTATTAGTATTTTTCATGTTTGAGTGAATGAAATTAATTAAATTTGAATATTAGGTATGAAGAATGGTATGGAAATTGATTTTATAAAAGATACATTATGGATTTATCTATTAAAAGAATCCATTAATTCTCTTAACTTGTTATTTATATGTGAATTTTGATTCAAATGTCTGAATTATCCTAGAAGTTTAATGGTTTAGGTATGGGGTGGGATCACACATCATTAAGCTATTTATTTTGACTCTTTTACTAGAGATTTATATTTTTTGGGTTTTGGTATCCCATTTTTAATCATTTATACCGAATTTATATTTCGAATTCCTTTTTCAAAGACATGTTAAAAAATAAGAAATTAAACTATGACTCTATTTTTTACATGTTCATATTTATATAATGAAATTATAAAAAATTATTATATTTATAAAAAATTATTTTTTATGATGAATAATTCACTGGGGTATAATTTCATAAAATGGACCCAGAGATAGATTCAACCACAATAGGTCTGATGGGAACCTTTAATGATAATAAAATTAGGGTGATGTAGAATGGACATTCCTTGTATATTTTGAACACATATTTTGATATAGAGGTATTATAGAGGTTATCCCACCTCTATATGGTAGATAATTAGAATAGAAACACCTCCATCAAATTTCAATTCGTGATTAGGATGAGAATTTACTTATCCATTCTCATCAAGTGGATAGAAGATAACTCATACGATAACACGTCTATAACAATAGAGAATTGACCATTTTTTCATTTTCATGTGTAATATGGTTAAAATTTTCTACACCCACTCATTATAAAACTATAAAATAAAATATGATAGGAGAAGAGTAATTGGGACGTTAATTAATCAATTATATGGTTTACTCTCCTTCGATAGATTTTTAATCCCCTTTTGATCACCCGAGGAGGAACAATATGTTTATTCCAAAATTTTCTTACCCTTATTTTTATGATATTTTAAATTATAGGTTTTCTATTATCTTTATTTATAATTTATTCCCATATATATAATTCTTTAACGCCAATGTTACATTATCTTTTAATAGAAAATGATTGGGGATTTGTTTTCATGAAATCCAATCTACCAGTCTCTTTCTTCTATGCTTAGTTTATCTACAAATCGTATTAGTGGATCTATCCCACATGAAAAAATATATTAAGTATTGATTATAATTTGTTTTATCATTAAAAAAATAACATAAATATTGTGAAAACACATTGATTGTTTCATGTATTTTTTTAGTATTTAGAGCAGTGACATTGGATGTAAACAAATTGAATATCAATGATAACAATTGAATCACTATACATTCCAAAATGAACCCTTGGAGGTATAACTGGAGAACATAATTAAAAATTCGGATTTACTTTTTTAAAGGTGTTCATTGAAATATAAAAGCATTTCATTTAAATTAATGATATATTTTCACCAAGGGAATTACCTAAGATGATCACAATCTCATAGTTTGTTTGAAAACCTACTCATTAACATCATATGTAATCTGTCATGAACACTTTAAAATTGGTCAACAAAATTATGATTCAATAAAAAACCCTAGTATTTTTCTATAACCAAAACTTATTTTAATTTTTTCTATATATGGTTTCATTGATATATGAACTAATTTTCCTTATCTAATGTATAAATTCTAGCATAAAAATAATCATTTAATTTGACACAGTAAAAATTGTTATCAATAATACAGAGTAAACATCCAAAATGTGTATAATGGGACTCATTTAGTTTATCCAAAAAGGTGTTTATTTTGAACCATATTATGAATAATGTAATTATATTCCAAAAATATATTCATAGAAATTAATTACCACTTTGAGTGAGTATTGGTACATCCTAAGAAATATTTTCTTCCCTGACCAACATATTATCTTCCAACCTGCGTAATTTGATTTCTCTTTTATCTAGGGGACTCGATATATTCTTCCATTTTTCCTAATTTAACTAACCATATTATTGGGAATTCTAAATATATTGATTTAGTATATCCTCATTGTAATTGATTACATATATTGTAACTATAAGAATTAAAATAATTAACACTAGAACTATTAATTAATGGAATTTTCAATCCAATGGATATGAACTATTTTTCCCACTTGACTGTAAATCTAGAGATTTTTTTAACCACCATATTAAAATGTTCTATGTAAACCCTTACATCCAACATATCCACTATTATTTTTAGTAGGGAAATCATTATTCAATAACAAAATACACATTTTAATTTACTAGGTCCTCTAATTCTTTATTTTATAAAAAAACTAATGTGGCTTTATTTGATGGATTTATCCTTTTTTATTCTCCATAGTTTTAACAATTTATATTCTATTTAAAAGAATTAAAAAATTTATTTTTTACAATAATGAGTATATTCATGTCATCTACAAATAAAAATTTAGAGATACCATGATGCCAATGTAATCCCTTCAATAAACCCAATTTCCCATCATGTTATACCATGTTTAGGAGTTTAATACAATCATCCTATGAATGGAAAAAGTGTCATGAGGAAAATGGGTAACCTTCTATCAATACTTATAGATACTTGATCTAATGAAACCCCTTAACCAAGAGGGACATTTAATACTCTAGTGAAGAGTAAAATTGAAACCCAATGTCACATAACCATGCATAGAAACTATAAAATTTCTTGACCAATAATATGATGTTTCACTCGATCTAGTTATATTAATTTTTTTGTTTCTACTTTTAACAAGATATTTCCTTTGATAACCTTCCTTTAATGGTCTGGAATCATCACATATGAATGATATATAACACCCAATATGCTCCGTCAATTGGAAACTCTATTCCTCTTCGTTGACATTAGTTTTTGAAGGAGAGTTATGATCTTATATTTAATAATATGATCAAAAACATTCACATAATGTTTTATATGTCAATATATCAATATTTATAAGAGTTTTGATTTTCCACCTTATTATAAGGGAATGAGTTATTCCACAAGTTCACATATGAAAGGCTCCACCCTAGAAGTAGTCCGAGATGGCCTATGTGATTTATTTTTCAATAACCCATATTGTGGTAATAATAAATGATGTAGGAAAGACATCAGGGTATGGTGTATTATCATGGGTAAGACGTTTCACTATAATAAAAATTACATGTTCATTTGGGGTGGTCTCAAGAATCACATTTTTCATCTTTAATGGATTAAGGGATACCATTAATGACATTTTTTCTTATATATCCACCTGTATACCACCCTTGCATTTCTCATATCCCAATTAGAATGAAAAAGAAATTTTTAACTTATAGGGGGGCCATTAAATTGACATCTTTAGTAATGGTCTATCATGAGGATAAATATAAAGGTTTACTATTCAATTTAATTACCTAATAAAATAAGAAATTTTTTATTCCTATTTTTTAAATATATAATCCAATGGTTCCATGATTTTTTATACGATAACTACAATTAATTAAAAATATCATGCTAAATTGTATTTTGGTAACAGTTATTAATGAGTTACGAATATATAATTTCATATATATATATATATATGAATATATATTAATTTTCAGAATCTCGTTTCCAAAATCTCTGGTATCAATAAAATATACTTGTTTATTTTTTAACCCCACCCAAAGAGAGGATTTCAGTCATTTTAATTACATCAATAAAATAACCCAAGGATGTCATCTTGTTGAAACATTTAAATACTTCTAAATTATATTCACCAAGCCCATTATGAAAATTAATAATTTAGAAAATAGTCAATTTATAATAATTTGAATTATAAGATTCAAATAAAATTAACATAGGGATTTGGTTGGACAAAACACCATTAATTTTCATTTATGATACATTAGTAAGAAATTATATCCATTTAATAGTTACTTGAGATCTATTTAGAAAAATCTAGTTTCTCTGTTGTCATTATTTTTTTACACTAGTAAAAATAGTTCTCTAAAAATCTAATATCCATCAACTAATTGTGAATTAATAATATAAAAAATCCTTCTTGATATTTTTTACTAATGAAAATCTTTATTTATCATTTAAGGGGTAAATTATTATGTTAAAATCACCTCTAATAATATAGGAAGATGATCCCATTTTAAAAGAGGAGAAGGTTTTTAATGAATCCTTATCTCAACTATACCACATTTAGAGTATACAAGATTTATAAAATATGTTTACTCATAATGATACATATTAATAGTGATGTAATGAAGAGATTAGTTAATGATATCAACATGGATATTTTCCTTTAAAAATGAACATATAGAGATTTGGTGAATATCTTAATCTAATAAGGAAAAATCATAAAAATGTCTTTTATATAGATCTAGTGGTCAGGGTGATTTTTTTACTCTTTAAAATTGGGTTCGCTTGAAAAGGTCAACAAGGAACGTGGAGCTATATTTAGCTTATCTAATATTTCATGAAACATCTGTTCTCCTAGATTTGACACAAACCATCCATTTTCTAACCCATCCAAATTTACTTTCATGGTAGTTTGATCCATCTTATTAACAACTTCTATATCCAGAAATTGTTTTTGTTATCAAAAACAATACTTAACAGAAAACTTCTGTGTTGATAAAATTATCTTCCACGGTAGTTTTATCCTTCTTTGAGTCATCAGCGGGTAGATCCTGAATATTATCATTAATGATCCTTGAATTTGGGTCTACATAAAACCTATTAAAGATATATACAATTAAATATGGGAGGGTAAGATGAGGTTATTCATTAATCCTTATAGGAGGAAAAATTGAATTTTGAAATATTGTGTGAATATAAATTTACAATGGTCCTCTAGTCCATAAGGGGATGGTAATTATAGGATCATGTGAAGTTGAAAAACATCCCCTGTAGATAAAGGGCATATAAAAGTTTAGATAATAACTACATTGATTCTATATGATGTTGAAAAATAAATTCATATCGAATAAGTATATGGATATTTAGTTTTGTAGAATGACTCACTGAGGAAGTAGAGCAGACTGGAATATATATATATAGATAAGAGATGCCATCTTGCTTTTCATAGTCTAGACATAGGTGTCAATACATATAAACTACCCAACATAATATCAAATACCAATTTATATTACCTGATTTTTTAAGGGGAGAGGTAAACCCAATAGGTGGGTACATACCACGACAATTTTAGAATATATCCCCCCATGAAATTCCATAAGACATTGAAAAGGAGGAATTATAATTTTTAACAAACCTCGGATTCTAAATCCAATTATAAAATTTATTATTCCTATAAAAAGAGATGGATATATAAATATATCCTATTATAGATTAAAGTCATCATCGGGCCTAAGAGGTCCCATTATTTGATGAAATACTCAAAATTCCCAAGTGAGGGATGATCAAACTCAAATTTACAAAAAAAAATAAGGTTATTATATCCATAGACCTTTATCCATTGAAAGGTAAAATTTTGGATCCCCTCAATTATCTTATCCACCTTAATTTCCATGATTATTTTTGGCATAAGAGGAAGCTCTACTTCTAGCACCAAAGAGAGCTCTTTCTTGAGAATCACATTCCAAAATCAATTATATCAAGAAGAATCACTACAAGGTTATAATATTTATTGTCTACATTTGAGAGGATTCAATGAAAACATATGCTATTGAAAGATGTTGAGATTTTAATTTGATAATCAAATAATTATGATAACATGTTCAACTATTGAGAGATCATTCAGAGCATCCATACATCATATCTCCATATGTTTCAATCTGTATCAATAGTCACATTTATTATATCATTATATTAATGAAATACTCATTTGATGAATTATTAGTTAAGATATTAATATTTTATATTATATTTAGATGACTAAGCCTTCACTTATCATATTCCAATAAATTAGTATTTCCCCAAAAATAATGGTACAACCTCATTTTTCCTTTGTATACGACCAATTGGGGTTTTAATACAAACTAAAATCCAATTTTCTTAACTTGAAAAAAGATAAAATTTATATCTATGGAAGCACATTTGTATTAAACAATTATAATAAGCACACAAGATAAAATTTATATTAAGATGTAAATAATCACAAAAGATGAGTTGAGGGGGGGTATGAAGTGGTGGAGTCTGAGAGAATATAAATTGAAAATGATCATATAGCTTGAGTGAAGGGAACTAACACTACTAACTATTTGTAGAGTGACATTAATATCACCTTTGGATTCCATAGTAGTATTTAATTATTTCTTTCTGTTGGAGTTGGTGTTCTAGAACCGAATACATTGTACTTTATTCATTAATAAAAGCCTTATGAAATCTTGATTGATCTTCTGCATGACAATGCATGTGATAATGTTCTAAGGACAACTGTTACATTAAAGGGTCATAGCGGATCCCTGCTATGATGAGAAACCAGAAGTTCCATAACACTATTCTTGAATATATGTTCTATGGCCGGATGATATTATTTGAGGGACACAAATAATACAGGTCATTAGGGGTGAGGACTCATAAAACATTGAGGCACATTCTCATGGTGTGCGCCCATAATAATATCCAGGAGGATATTATGAGAATGAGACCTGCCAGTAGGAAATCCACATTTCATAGTGTCATTGGATGTTCCTATCTACAGATGTGTGTATTGGTCCTTAGACCAAAAGATTATTATTAATGGGTATTACAACTCATGGACTTAGATGTATTGATGAAAACTGTGACGACACACTGTTCGCGGTGAGGTAGGATATGTTGGGTGCGTCACGAGTAATACTTCATTAATAGATAATACGATAAAGGATTTTTCCCTTCTTTTCCATAACGGAAGTATATATCTCAGGCCCTTTTATGGAATTGATATAGCCTAAATAAATCCATAACCATGGTAAGGTATGGGCGAGTTCAATTCTGGGAAGCCAAAGAAAGAATAATCGAGAACATGGCTTGATGGCACTAGCATGCAACCTGCTTGATTATAGATATCGAGACAAAGGGATTATATTACATGGTAAGTGTTCGTAGGAGGTGACACATCATTATGGTGTTAACTTCTTTCTCTATGGGTGCCTTGGCATGTTCCTAGACACTAACCTTGTACTTTAGGTAGGATCTGCCTAATGCCACTGAGAAAGAGGCCTAGAGGGTCACACAATAAGTGTGTCCATGTATCTCAGTTAAATATTAATTTAACAAGTTAAATAAATATTATTCCCAACTTTGGTTTAATAATTATTTAAGGATGCCTGATCGCATTTATTTCAATACTAGTTATTCGAGAGAATATATTGTGGGAGAAATAATATATTTATTAGCGATTAATGCAGTTACAGTTATTTAAGAAATAAATATCCATTACACAAGGTCTAATAAATGTGGTGGAGAAAAATTGAAAATAAAAGTACACGCTGTGTATATTAAATATACACACCGTGTAGTTTTATGGAAAACAAGTACATGTCAGGTATTAATTATTATACGCTGTGTAGTTTTCCAGTCGAGATTTTGAGGATATAATATTGTTTTATTATATGCTATTAGTTATAATCAGTGTGGGTGCATGTCAAGGAATTAATAATTCTACATGGGGTTTCAATAAGAGTTAATGAAATAAATAAAACGCGTAACGCGTTTATTTATTATCATAACTCTATTCACCTCAAACCCAATTATAAATATCCTCACAACCCAAAACTTTTCCTGATCCATTGTTGTGCACAACGTATTTGGAAATAATCTCAAGCCAAGAGAGAATTCTATTTTCACCAAGAACTCCCTCAAGTTACAAGAGCGAGATCCTCCACTAGATCAAGGCGGTCGAAGGTGGACATTACAAGCGAAGGTTCTTCCACGCTAGCACCCGGAGATCCCTTTGGCGATGTCCAAAGATACGTTGAGCATGTTTGGATCACCACTAGAGGAATCCTATACTTGGATTCTACAACGCAACAACGGATCACAGGATCATGACTGGAGACATCGATGAAGAAAGAATTCCACCAAGGTTATTCTTGTGAATTAATTAAATTAATTATAACCAACATATGATGATCCTATCTCAATGGTTCTGGGACTCTTCTTTTCTTTTTCGTTCTTCGTTCCGTTTCGAAGATCAGGAATTTTATATCTTGACGGATCTCGGATTGAACATTGTTTAACGCTAAAATCAAAGTTGGGAAAACCCACCAATGTGCTTCCACTGCGCCCGGAACCTACAAGTGGTATCAAAGCCAGGTTATATCATTGATTATAATTATTTAGTTTTTCATTGGTGATTTGTGCATTTAATAATTTAGTTATTTTAATTCATGTTTAATCATTCTGGAAATTTGAATCTCAAGATCTATTCATCCTCCCTCGTTTCTCGTTCACCTCACAGAAACAAATTTTTCTTTTAATTTTGATTAATATAAAATAGAGGAACTCATCCGGAGGAGCCAAATGTTTCTAGCGGTACAACACCAGAATACACGGTGTGTATTCAGAAGTACACATTGTGTAGTCTTGGTTCAATGAATTGACTGATCCACCAAATTAGGCCATGTAATGGATTCTTTCTAAGAATTTAAGACACCGTGTGTTTACAAGAAATAGGTGGCACACATTTTCCAGATTACACGTTGTGTGGTCCAATTAACACGGCGTGTAGTCCCTTAGGGTTAGGTTTGGTCCATGTACCTCGTACACGTTTTGCCCGGCTGGAAATCTTGTAACACGGAAACTACATGGCGTGTGTCCCATAGAACACATCGTGTTCTTCAAAAATTTCCCAAGTACATTAACATTCCCTATACCCGAGCGTGTACTGCGGATGGATAGTGAAGAAAAGTACACGTCGTGTAGTCGGAACCGCATGCCTTGTACTCACCATATTATGCAGATTTATTAAAATTTATTATTATATTATACAAACCCTTGAGACATGTACCATGGTGTCGGGGTAAAGCTGAGGCACAACACGTGATAGGTGTTTTGTATATATGTGTTTAATTTAACATCTGCGTAATGAACAAGAATTCATCGGGTTGCCTCCAAGGTAAAAGTTACATACAAGGATAATTTTAAATGAATTTATTTGTTTAAAATTATGATGGATGTGAATCTCAAGGAAATTCAGAAAAGGTTTTAAGATAAAATGATTGATTAATTAAAAATAATTAGTTAATTCGAGCATGATTTATCTTAAACAAGAACGATTAAAGAATTGAATGCTAGTTTTATTTATGCATAAATAGCGTTGCATGTATGGATGATCATGAACTAGACTAAGACCTTTGTATGTGAATGGTTTCTTTTAATTTATTTATTTAAATTAAATTTGTTGGCCTATGAGCCATATCCTAATTAATATATAGGGTCTATGCGCCCAAGGATTATTTTATGTAAAAACCCCTTTTACCCCTCACCTGCGTGTGAGATAAATGCATATGTAATGGATAGAGATCCCAAGCTAGTGGAGGCGGATCAAGTCAAGAGCCAAGGTAAAACCAATACAAGGAGATACAAAGGTGGACAGGTGGAAAGCTGTAAACATGAACCCGAAAGGTTCAAGGTGTTTCTCCCCTAGGTCATGGGTTAGTTTATCAAATACTAGATAAACTAACCAATATAAAAAGCTCATGATCATACCATTTATTTTATTTCTATCAGTTTCACGGTTTATTTATTGTGGGTGTGTTGTCACGATCACATAATTAATGAATTAAACGAGCATGCAAGATGGAACTAAAATAAAATAGGCTTATACGTAAATATTATCTTAGACATGGTTAATCACTTAAGTATATGCCACTTAATATTAACAATCATGTAACCAAAGATAATAAAATGTCAATTTATGTATTAGGATAAAATCCCTCAAAAGAAATATTAAGTCTATATAGCCTTCCATAATCTTGGTTATAATCGAACCACAAAGTGCTTGACCAACCCTAGTTGGGGTGCTTTCAATTATCGGGGAATTCTAATTCAAGGTTTTGGGTTGACTTGACTTGGTTCGCATAAAGGGTTGACTTCCACAGCAGGACTTGGTGTGACCAAGAGGCAAAGGTTAAGGAAATCCAAAATAAAAGGATTTCAGTATTGGGGAGTCCATTTAGCGGATCAAGGAGCTACGATTTATTGTAGTTGGCATTTGGAATGCCTACCTAAAACCCTTTAAGTTGCTTGACCAACCCTAGTTGGGGTAATGCGAAGGGCAATATGGATCCTTTCTACTAGAATATTTAGGCAACAGAATATTCTGAAATCAATGGTGAGGGCTATTGGATTTCGGTAAAATAGCGGGAGACTAATAAGTATTAATTTTTTTATTTGTCTCAGTTTTGTAATAAAGTACTAAAACTTTTCTCATCTTAATTTGTAGAAATGACAAGAAAATGACTTCAAAAATATCATTGTGAACTATACTCGAGAATGAAAACATTCTCACCGGCACCAATTTCCAAGAGTGGCAGAGACGTTTACGCGTCATCCTTCACCACGAAAGAAAATTGTATGTGCTGGAAGATAATATTACAGTTGCTCTTGGGAAAGAGGTCAGTGATGAGGAATTATCTCTCTATATGTAACGCATGGATGATTCCATAGATGTCTAGTGTTTCATGCCATCGGCCATGTCCAATGAGCTCTTGAAGCAACATGAAATCGTTGACGCGTATAGCATGATGTCTCACCTTAAGTATCTCTATCAAGATAAGGCGAGACAGGAGAGGTATGAGATCTCCAATGTTTTGTTTACAACTAATCTTGGAGAGTCTGTACCATCTGGGCCTCATGTATTGAATCTTATTGGCTACATTGAACACCTGGACATCTTAGGGATTAAATTCCCGGATGAGTTGTGTACAGATCTCGTCCTATCATCACTGCCCAAGACCATCTCTAGGTTCATTGTCAACTATAATATGAGCGGCAATGAGAAGAGTCTATCGAAGCTTCTAACATTGATTCTCCAGGTAGATAAGGACATTGGGGTCTGACAAACCTGTGGTCCTTATAGTGAACAAGAAAATGAAGGATAAGGAAAAGGGGCCAAAGTCTTATAAACTGTCTGAATCCCCTGAGCATCATCCCTCAGAGAAGGGGAAGATCCAGAGGTAGGGCAAGGAATGGGAGGAAATGTGTTTTTCATGTGGCAAGCAGGACCACTAGAAGAGGAACTGCACTTAGAAGTGTGGGGATGCTAAAGGTGCATTTTTTATCGAGTGAAATCTTTCTAATTCTACACATTGGGTATTAGATATAGCTTGTGGGGATCACATCTGTATTCAAATACAGGAACCAAGTAGATTTAGAAAGATCACCAGAAGAGAGGTGGATCTTCGAGCTACCAATGGCGCCAGGCTGACTGTGTTGGATATTGGCGACTATCACCTCTCATTTCCTACTAACATGATTTTGGTTTTACAAAACTGTTATTTTGTGCCTAGTGTTAACAAGAACATAATTTTTGTATCTTGTTTGGATATTGATGGATTTATTTTCAAGTTTGGAAATAAGGGTGGTCTCATTTATAATAACAATGTATGTTATGGTATGGAACATTTAAATAATGGTTTGTATGTATTAAATTATGAAAACCAAGTGTTGCCAATCGATAATGAAACAAACTCACATGACTCATACATCACCCAGTTGTGGCATCATCGTCTCGGTCATGTAAACAAGAAGTGCTTGACAAAGCTCTGCCAAGATGGCTATTTAGACTCTACTAAGAAAAAACCACTTAATAGATGTCATGCTTGTTTACAATGTAAAATGACCAAGGCTCCTTTTGGTGGACAGGGTGAAAGGGCCACAGAGCTTCTAGGATTGGTACACACAGATGTACATGGACCATTTCCAGTAGAATCTAGAGGTGGATATTCTTACTCCATTACTTTTACTGATGATTTGAGTAGATATGGATTTTTCTACTTAATTAGGTATAAATCAGAATCATTAGAGAAATTTAAGGAATTCAAGAATGAGGAAGTAGAGAATCAGCTTGGTAAGAAGATAAAGAAACTTCGATCCGATCAAAGTGGAGAATATCTGAATCAGGAGTTCATCGATCTTCTACTGGAGTCTGGGATTCTATCTCAGCTCACTCCTCCTAATACACCACAGTGGAATGGTGTTAGTGAAAGGAGGAACCACACCTTGTTGTACATAGTGAGGTCGATGATGAGTCAGGCGGATCTCCCATTATCCTTTTGGGGATATGAATTACAAACTGTATCATACACATTAAACCGAGTTTCAACTAAGGTAGAAAATGGAATTCTCTCCGAGTTATAGATTGGAATGAAACCCATTATGTCGCATACACATGTATGGGGATGCGAGGTGTTTTTTAAGGCTTTCTCAGGCAAAAAACTAGCACCTCAGGCCATGAAGTGTATATTTATAAAATATCCCAAGGAAACGAAAGGATATTACCTATATAACACTCAAGAAAATAAAGTGACTATCGCCAGACAATCCGTCTTTCTTGAGAGGGAGCACATCCTCAAAAAGGATAGTGGGGGCAATATTGACTTCGACGAAGTTGATGCTCAAGATACATAGGAGTTGGTACAGGAACAAGTTCCACAGGTCCCCGTGGAAGAGGTTCTAGAAACACAAGTACTGCGTAGAAGCTCAAGAGAGGTAAGGGAACTAGAGATATTTTGTTTCCTAGTCACTGAGGATGGTGAATCATTATTGTTGGACAATGATGAACCTTTATCCTACAAGGAAGTAGTAGAAAGCTTAGAAGCTGCAATATGGCTAAAAGATATGAATTCTGAGATGGATTCCATGTATCAGAAGCAAGTCTGGGTTCTGGTCGATGAGCCAGTTGATGTAAAGCATGTTGGATGCAAATGGGTATTCAATAGAAAACTGGATATGGAAGGTCAAATTAGCACCTATAAAGCAAGGCTAGTGGCTAAAGGATTCATACAGCATCAAGGAATTGACTATGATGAAACCTCCTCACTAGTTTCCAGGTTTAAATCCAAAAGAATCACACTTTCCATATCATCTTACCATGACTATGAGATTTGGAAAATGGATGTCAAAACAGAATTCCATAATGGGAACCTTCAGGAATATGTCTATATGACACAACCAGAAGGGTTTGTGACACCAGGTGAAGCCAAACAGTTTTTCATGTTGCAAAAATCAATTTATGGATTGAAGAAAGCATCAAGGTCATGGAACATTCAATTTGATGAAGCCATAACGGAATTTGGTTTCATTAAGAACGAATGTGATCAATATGTTTATAAGCGGTTTAATGGGAATATGATCATTATCCTAGTAGTATATGTTGACGACATATTACTTATTAGAAATGATCTACCAATCTTAAAATCATTTAAGGACTGGTTGAACAAGTGTTACTTCATGAAGGACTTAGGAGAAGTAGCCTACATTCTAGGGATCAAGATCATTCGTGATAGATCCAAGAGGCTGCTTGAACTATGTTAGGGTATATACATTGACCAAATACTAAAGAGATTTAGTATGGAAAAATCCAAAAGGGTATTGGTTTCAGTGTCACATGGCCTACATCTTTCTAAGAAAATCTGTCCTCAGACACAACAAGATAATGATATAATGAGTAAGATCCCATACGCTTCGGCTATAGGATCCATCATGTATACCATGTTATGTACCAAGATTGATGTTGCCTATGCACTGAGCATGGTAGGTAGATATCAAGCAGATCTAGGGGAACAACTTTGGACTTCCGTTAAGACAATCCTTAAGTATCCGAGAAGAACTAAGGATATGTTTCTAGTGTATGGAGGAAACGAGGAGCTTGACATTAGAGGGTATGTTGATGCTAGTTTTCAGACAAATCAGAATGATCTAAAGTCGCAATCTGGATATGTTTTCTGCCTCAATAGTGGAGATGTGAGATGGAAGAGTTCAAAGCAGCCAGTTGTTGCCAATTCTATAGCAGAGTTTGAATATATAGTGGCTTCTGATGTATCCAAAAAAGATGTCTAGATTCAGAACTTGGTCTACGATCTTGATGTGGTGCCTAGCAGTAAAGATCCCATTATATTGTATTGTCATAATACTACAGCGGTGGCTCTTGCAAAAGAACCAAGGTCATATCAACGGACAAAGTACATACTCTTGAAGTATCACCTCTTGAGGGATTTCTATCAGAGGGGTGAAGTTGCTGTGAGAAGAGTGTCCACAGAAGAGAACATGGTGGACCCCATGACTAAAGGCCTATCTCAGCAGAAGCATGAATATCATGTGAGAGCTAGCGGTTAAAGGTTTTTAGTAGTTGGCTCTAGTCCAAGTGGGAGTCTGTTGGAGTTAGTGGTCTAGATCCAACTACTTTTTACTTTATTCAGTAATAAAATCCTTATCACATCTTGATTGTTCTTTTGTGTGAAAATTCATGTGATAATCTCTTAAGGACAGCTGTTGCATTAATGGGTCATAGTGGATTTATGATAAGATGAGAACCCAGAAGTGCCATAACACTATTCTTGAATATATGTTCTATGGCCGGATGATATTATTTGAGGGAAACAAATAATATAAGTAATTAGGGGTGAGGACTCATAAAACTTTTAGGCACCTTCTCATGGTGTGCACCCTTTGTAATATCCAAGAGGATATTATGAGAACGAGACCCACCAGTAGGAAATCCACATTTCATAGTGTCATTGGATGTTCCTATCTTCGGACGTGTGTATTGGTCCTTAGACTTTAAGATTATTATTAATGGGTATTACAACTCACGCACTTAGATGTATTGAGGAAAACTGTGATGACACATTTTTCACAGTGAGGTAGGATACGTTGGGTGCATCACGAGTAATACTGCATTAATAGATAATGCGAGAAATGATTTTTCCCTTCTGTTCCATAACAGAAGTAGATAACCCAGGCCCTTTGATTGAATTGATATAGCCTAAATAAATCCATGGCCAAGGTAAGGTATGGGTGAGTTCAATTCCGGGAAGTCAAAGAAAGAATAATCAAGCACATGGGTTGATGGCACTATCATGCAACCCGCTTGATTATAGATATTGATACAAATGGATTATATTACACGCTACGTGTTCGTAGTAGGTGACACGTCATTGCGGCGTTAACTTCTTTCTCTATGGGTGCCTTGGTGTGTTGCTAGATGCTAACCTTGTACTTTAGGTAGGCTCCGCCTAATGCCACTGAGAAAGAGGCCTAGAGGATCACACACTAAGTGTGTCCATGCATCTCAGTTAAATATTAATTTAACACGTTAAATAAATATTATTCCTGACTGTGTTTTAATAATTATTTAAGGATTCTTGATCGCATTTATTTCGACACTAGTTATTCGAGAGAATATATTGTGGGAGAAATAATATATTTATTAGCGAGTAATGTAGTTACATTTATTTAAGAAATAAATATCCATTACTCACGGTCTAATAATTGTGGTGGAGAAAAATGGAAAATAAAATTACACACCGTGTATATTAAATATACAAGACGTGTAGTTTTATGGAAAATAAGTACACGCTGTGTATTAATTATTACACGCTGTGTAGTTTTCCAATCGGGATATTGAGGATATAATATTGTTTTATTAAATGACATTAATTATAATCATCATGGGTGCATGTCAAGGAATTAATAATTCTACATGGGGTTTCAATAAGAGTTAATGAAATAAATAAAACGCTTAACGCGTTTATTTATTGTCATAACTCTATTAACCTCAAACCCGATTATAAATATCCCCACAACCCACCACATTTCCTGAGCCATTTTTTTGCACAATGGATTTGGAAATACCCTCAAGCTAAGAGAGAATTCCCTTTCCACCAATAACTTCCTCAAATTACGAGAGCGAGATCCTCCACTGGATCAAAGCAGTCGTAGGCGGACATCGCAATCGAAGGTTCTTCCATGCTAGCACCTGGAGATCCATTCGGCGACATCCAGATATACGTAGAGCACATGTAGATCACCGCTATAGTAATCCTATACTTGGATTCTATAACACAACAACGGATCATAGGATCATGACCAGAGACATCGACGAAGAAAGAATTCCACCAAGGTAATTCATGTGAATTAATTAAATTAATTATAACCAACATACGATGATCCTATCTCAATGGTTCCGGGGCACTTCTTTTATTTTTCATTCTTCGTTCCATTCTGAAGATCCAGTGTCTTATATCATGATAGATATCAGATTGAACATTGTTTAATTCTAAAATCAAAGTTGGGAAAACCCACCAATGCGCTTCCGCTGTGCCCGGAACCTACACTTTCAACCCATGTATAAATAATAATCACATTTTGATCTGTGATACACTAACATTCCATAATAATGTAACACATAGAACAATTAAAATAGTACAAGTTCATAAAGAATTTAAAAATCAATGAAGAATCATTATCTATTTAAATTGGGGATATTTTTAAATGGCTAAAATGGAGAATCATACTAAGCATAGCCAAGGCCTTTACAAGGAGTGGATTACCATCCCTATAAAAGGCACTAAACAAAAAAATCCTTAAATGTATCAAATGATACCTCTTATATGCCTAATATAATTATCTAATTCTCCATCAGTTTTGAATTTGAATCTTATATTTGATGGGTTCCAAAAAACCTACTTTCCTTTCCAATTATTATTCCCCTATTTATATCTGATTAATTAGGTGATTGATATTTTGAAAATTAAGACTCTAGAAGATCCCTAACAATTGTGACCCCATGTCATTGATAAAAATGATGATATTTTTTAAATTTATCATTTTTAGTTTGACTTTTTAGATTCTGAGCCTCATTGCAGTCCTCCTAAAGAACTCAATATAAAATTATAAAAACCACACTATAATTATTCCCTTTCCAGAAAGCAACATCCAAAACAAATCATGGGAGACATGTAAAAATATTACACAAAACAAGATGCATGTAAATTATATATAGATCATATGAAAATAAGTTACATGAAAAGATGATTATTTTTCATTATCATTGAGTTTGAGCCGCATAACAACTTTGACACCAATATAATTTCCTTCCATTATATATAGTTATTTACGGGGAATGTTTTTTTCAAAACATAACACAGTAAGACATTATATTTGACATGAATGAGATTTTTAAAATGGAATATATCCCAATAGACAAAGAGACCCATATAATTTATGAGTTTATGGAATTAAGAGGAGTATAACTGACCCAAATTATATAGGGTAAAAATACACATTTATGGTTTTTATGCCAACTTTATAATAGAATGAAAATTTTTCTAATAATTATCTAGTATAATGTTTTAAAACCTCAAGAAATCAACATCCACATGGAGTTTCATATTAGGGTATTAAATAAATTGTAAGAAGAGATACCAACTATGGCTATATTCATCCGTGAAAGAGATGCCATTACATCCTATAATCCAAGATGAATAGTATTTATGAACACCAAAAATTCCCTAGATAATATTGAATAAATGATTTTCTCAAACATATCCCATTAAATAACACCTACGTGATCCACCCATATACAGTGTTGATTTTTTTTACCATAGTGAGTGACAAGAGAGAGAACCCCTTCCCAAATTCATGAATGTACTCTGCATGAATTCCATAAGATTAGATATTTTAATAACAACTTCAATTAATGGTTATTCAAGATGAGTTGAATTTATCAATTCATATTTTCCATATTAGTGATAATTCTATAAGAATCCATTGATGACACATTTAATATTCATGATGATTTCTTTTTGATCCCTTTTTATGGAAAGAACATGCATGGGAATGGATGAAAGAATACTTGAAATGAGGATTATATTTCCACTAAATAATATAAAACAACTCATATAGTTCATTATACACATCACGATTCATTATATTGAACCATGTAAATAGTAAATTTGGATTCTTAATGTAGTCAATGGATCTCTAATATATGTAATACAGAATTTACAATCTTAAAACCAATTCCAGTTTTCTATAATCTGTGTATGTATGATTGATAATCAATAATAAATAAAAAATATATTTTAATTGTTTTTGTATGATTCAAACTCTACATAATATAAACTTTTTTCATATATTTCAAACTCTGTAGAGAACAATGTTTTCATTAAGAATAAAATCACAAAATACGCAATGAAAATAAATGAGATACCCATGATGTTGTATATTCCATTTAAATAATACACCCCATAATATTGATCTTCTTTTTATGCATTCCCTACATTAGAAAAATATTACTATGAAAAAGATGATATATTTGTTGGATTTCATGCATAAACTTGTGGAAAAAAAATATTTTTCTTTTAATGGTGATGGAGAACCATGGTGATGAATAAATGTAAAATAAATGGTAACAAAATTATTTATAGAATAAAATTATTCACATGAATTTTAGGATAAAATTGCATTTTAAAATATTATTTTCTTTTCCCAATCATTCTTTAACAAGAAATTAGTTTTAATAATTTTTTCATTAAGATCCACCAGAATATATAAGACAAATATAATTGGAACCTGATTATTTCATCCCAAACAAATCTATGTTTTTCATTAAAAATTAGGTCGGAAATGAAATGAGAGAATATTTTTTTTAATATTATATAGTATAATATGTATATGATGATAAATATAGTAGTTTTTCAATAATATTTGAAGTAACCCCACATTTTTACATTAGGAATAAGAATAAGAACTATCATGCATTTGGACCTATGAAGAGATACCCAACTAAAATAAACCTTGATGGTAATGATGACCTCTTTTTTAATGATATACAATGAAATTAAAATAACAAGATCTTGGAATCCATTAGAACAAGATGAAATATCCTAATTGATATTTTTAATAGAATACGTTATTTCCACCTCTATAGGAATAGATTTCATAACTCCATATTGATCCAGATCAAAAGAGATTATAATATTTTCGAATAAGTTTTCCTAACCCTCCATGAAAAATCCATCCGAATTTTATAATCATTTTTCTATGATTAAAGATGATTAAAAATAAATATTAAGTGGAGTAATTACCATGGTATAATTTTTATTATATCCATGCTTTAAACATTTAATGATATCACTAAAAAAGTTACAATTTTTAATGTAAGAATATAAAATGTTAGTATTTCAATTTATGTCATATAACCTTAATGATCTTGATTTTTATGATTTTTCACCTCTTCCTATATCAATAACTCAACTAAAATCCTATACTTATTAAATTATAACATTAAATTATCATCTTTCAATCTCTCCAAGTGAACAGTTTAAAACAAATTGATTTCAATATTTAATTCTTCAAAACTAGTATGATTGTTGGGATACCACTCCACCCATTATTAAAGACCACCTTTAAACATAAAATGTTGAATTTTAAAATGATCTACAAATTTCCCCTCATGGGTTAACTATAAGAATAATTATCATTTGGTAGGAACTCATTATTCTAGGTCTACCAGTTTCTGGGATCATAATTTTGTTAACCATTCTTTGAGTGAAGAAACATGATTAGTAAAGGGGAATGGTTATATATATCTTGATCCATCTGTGTAAAATATAGATTGGGGAAGATAAAGATACAAAAAAAATTAGATAATGACCTATGTATTCATATATAGGTCCATTGAGAGATAATTTTGTTATTAAGAAAAGTTAAGTTTTCACCTGAAAGCCCAAAATCTAGAGGGTCTTAATCCAATAAAAATGTTTTAAAATTCCTCATGGATTATATCAAAGAATATAACCAACCATGTTTTTCTCCAATGTTGGAGTTGTATTCAAATCACCTCCAATGAACCATATTTGGTGGTGTATGTTCTTGGTTGGAAGCATTTTCCTAAGATTCTCTATTTCTTGTGCATTAAAAATTGTATAAATAATTAAGAAATAATCTAAGAAAGAATATCATACAACATTTATGATAATATGTTGAGGGGAGAATAAATTAAGTTACCCTATAGATAGAATATATATAGTATCAACACTTTCTTATTAGTTATAATGGAATTCGTGTAGTTAAACATGTTATTTCAGATAATAATTCAGAATGATATCTACCTTATTTTTTAGTTATAGAATAGAAATCATACTAAAAATTATTTTAAATATATTAATAATAATTAGATTAAAATTTATCAAGGGATATAAAGATCCATACATTAAAAAAATTCATAGATATAATGAGGAATCAGGAAAGGAAGAAACATAGACTTTGAGGGATTTAATGTATTTAGATGAATTGTAAGCTAAATCATGAAGGTATATTGAGGAAATGACAACATGTGTAGGAAATATGGATATGGTGATAAATTTTTAGATTATAGTGTTAGTATTATGATCCCTATATTTTCTATTGGGGTAATCAGGAATATCATCATTGGATGAAGCCAAAGTCTTGATGGGGTATGGTGTGATATGAAACAAGAGTTCAATCAAACATATCTTTGGAATGATAGGCCTAAAAGTTCCTCCAAGGGAGGGAACATATCACTATCTAATATTCTATAATCTATATATATTCTATCTATATCTCCATTGCAAGATTATTGAAAAATAGAATTCATCATCATCATCTTATAATGGTATGTTCCCCATATCTATTTTCCCAAAAAATTCATCTCAATATAGTGTCCTCTATTATTGAGATACATTGTAACAAAATTAATTCAAAATATACACTTATATTTGGGTCATTTAAAGTCAACTAAATATTATATTCCTAAATAAAACATTAAAAATAAACTATTAATTCAGAAAAAATTCATTCTTTCATCTCCATCACACAATTAATTCTCATTCTAGAACATGTTTTCTTGTGGTGTTAATGAATAAAAAATATAATCACTAACTTATATCATATAATTTTATATCAAAATTCTAAAAATAATAATTATTAAACCATCATCACTAATCTCATAAAAGTAGATTTAATAAAAACCTCTAAAATGATAAAGAGAGATCCCCACTATCACCCACAAAAAAAATATCCAATTTTATTAATCTTACATTCAACCAAGGACCCATACAACCATAGTCTATCATTAAACCAATCATTGTCTCCTCAAAGATCATAAATTTATACTTTAAATTACAAGAAATGTTCTCAGTGAAAAATTTAATCTACCAGGAAAGAACAAAACAATAAAAAAATTGATTCTGTTTCATGGAGAAAACATCAATATTTTTTTATAATATAAATATCCATCCATTTAATTCACATATACTAGTTCAAAAAATCATCTTTTTTATATCTAACTATATGTTAATGATGGTTTGAACCCATAACATTCAAACTCTATGAGACCTAGAGTTCACATAGGGACTGTTCAAATATTGAACATTTGAAAATAAATGGCGTATGTTTCCATTCATAGAAATTTTCTAACATTATATTTATATCTAAAAAGCCCACACAAATTTTCATCACTATGAATTTAATCATATTCCAATTCTTATAAGTTGTATAAATTGTAAAATAATAAGTATACTAAAATTGTCTCAATAAAAATCATAAATCATGACATGATGATGTAATTTTATTGTGTATATCCGCATTTAATCTCTTCCATCAACCGATGATCATACTGATGAGTCCAAAAAATCTCATCAATCGCACCTCAAGAAATAAAACACTCATAAAATAGTATGATCAAATCCTATTAAAATATATCCAAAAATATCATGAAACAAACAAAGATAAAAATTATATAAATGAAAGATAAACTCATGTGAAAATAATTTGAGATCCCATAATTAGGTGAAGTAACTTATCCTTAAATTTAAAATAATTATAAACCATCATATACCCACTATCCATAAATAAAAACATAATAAAAATAATTCACATTAATAAAAATGTAATCAATAGGAAAAAATATTTCCAGTTAGTCTCAGGAATCTAGGGTTTCACATCAAGAATATAGATCAACCCACCACATTAGTAGAATGAAGTAATGTGTTTCCAAAACATCCTTACAAACATGAGTTGTCTTAGACTTCATGATAATATAAATCCATGGTATGGACACTAGTTCAGGATCCTCAATATATTGTCCTTTAAATAATTCCTCATTTTTTTTGTGATCAATAGTTGGGTGAACTCCGATAGGTTTCGACGCAATCATCCTTAACACATTACTTCGCAAAGGATTTTCCGTGTAATAAGATGCCACATTCAAAATAATCCACAAAATACTGATATGTTTTTATGACAATAAAGGGAAATTTTAAAATATATAATTGAATTCACCAATATTCCCTCCCACAAATATTCACATATCATAAGAAATCATGCACATATATCATGTCATGGACACTATAAAATTCATGTTTCAGAATGACTATTATAAGAACATGGTTTGTATCTTTATTATGGATCCTATTCATTTTTGAAATTATTATATAATATAGACCTATTAAGGATTCTCTTTCAGGTTAGAAAGGTTTCTGGGGGTTTCTGGGGCTTCATCGGGGAATGAAATCCCATATGGTGGAGAAAAACTCATGGGTTAATTGGTAGTAGAAACTATGTGCCCTATCCCACATAGTATCTTCTAAACATTTGGGGCGAGATAGTGAGTATAAGAGGGGAACACGGTTTTCCCTAACCATTTCCTAGGGTCTAAACACCCACGAGAGATGATTGATATTTATAGTACAATATATTCCAATGGTTAGAACATGGTTTCCCTAACCATGAGGCCTAACCATTAGGGTGACATTATTAAGTAGTGTGAGGTGCATAATTAGTTCAAGGTTTATCCAATCGTATGATCCAAATGTTTTTGTGGAATTTCCATGATTTCCATTAATTATAATATAAACATAACCCTACCTTTTTTCTTAATTCCCAGTAGAAGAGAGATCTACCCCTCACTTTTTTATCTCCTTTCAAGACCCTTTCAAGGGTTTTAATCCGGAGATCCAAACCAAAGTCTGATTTGATCTTCATTCATCATGTTAGATGTGAATCAGTAAGTAAATGATTAATCTTGAGTCCTTTTTTATTATTATTCTGATCAATGATGATATTGAGATTCATGATCGTATAAACTACTCTAAGGCATTGATCCTTTATTTTTGTTTATTTTGATCTAGTAAAAATTAAAGGTCGATACTATATAAGCAGAGTGTTATGAGTATTCAGTAGGTGGTTTATGACTCACCCATCATGGTTTTTCATTTTATAAATTTTCGTAGAGTTTTTCTGCACCGATTTCATTGGAAATGGCCTATTAAATTCAAGTTTATTTCTTATAATCATCATTCTAATATTCTAGATCCTATTTAATGAATTTTATTCATGTTTTTGGAGGTTTTCACCATAGAAATATCCATACAATGTAGTGTGTTCCCATAATTATGATTTATGTATGTTGTTAAACCTATCTCCACCATTGTATGGGTTAGCTGCGAATTTACCTTGGTAAAGGTATGCATTTTAATTAAGGGAATGGATTATAAATGGTTATTACGTGTTTTAATCACTTGACCCTCCTATGTAAAGTATTTCCAATTAATCAATAGAACTTTTAAAATATATACGGAATGTATATTGATACATATAACTTGGAATATTTAAATGAATATAATTAAATGATTTGAATTCATTTCTATATCACCTCATTCCATGAATAATGGTAGGTATCTGAGTGAACGCAATGAATGAATTTTTACTTTAATGAAGTATTAAATGGTTTCATTCCCTTTTAGACTTGTCACTTGTATGAAAGACAATAGAATGAACCAATTGAATTATTAAATGGAATGACTATTAAAAGACCTAATTTATTTAATGAATCATCTATAAGGATCCTATTTTATATGATCCTTGACATAGTTATAGGATTTTTCAGACATGAGCGAGCCTTGTAATCCCAAGGGAATGCCTTGAGCACTCATGGACTCAATTCTAATCTAGGGATATCAGTCTCCAAGGGTGAGAACCCACCTTGGAACATGATCATTATCTTCTTGTTGATGCCTAGTATGAAACTATAGGATCTATCCATTATCATTGATATTTTGGGATTCCTTGGATAAAGTCGTTTGATCCAACATGACATCTACAGACATGTGGCTCCTTGGATACACAAATTGGGACTAGACAATGCTCATCCATTTTTCCCATGGATAAGTTCCTCAGACTCGATTAGACTTATATTATATTTGAATATATTGAGAGTTTCCCCATGGATTAAATGTAAACCCTTTATATCAAATCTAAAAATTATATTTTATTTGGATCAACCCTTGATGTCATGTATTCGATGGTTATTACCTTGGATCTCTTTCATTATTGTCATCAATATAGGATGCCTCGTTATACCGTGGATACATTATTATTATATTCATTAGGTGATGTCTATTATAGTTAAACCTCATATTATTTATTTATTTAAACTAAATCATAATGAATTAAATAAATCACTACCTGTTCTGAGATATATCTAGGTGAGGATCATTCAGGTACAAAGTTATTTACAATACTATACCATATTATATTTATATATTAATTCACACTATCAGTTTATTTTATACATACTCGTTTTAGAGACTCTGTTGGTGGGGGCCTATTGAGATTTATCTCACACCATATCAAGGCCACCATTGGTACCTATGAATATTATATGTATGCAAGTATTGACAAAGGGAAGTGTTCTGCTTTAGACACTTTATACTACTTTAATTCTTAGGATGAATCTTGGTAGTAGATTAACGAGATTTTTCATTGGATGATTTGAGAGTTTTTTTCTTATTGTTACCTCTTTTGTATAGAATTTACAACCTAATATAATGTATACATGTGTTCCAGGTATTTATACACTTGACATGTATTATAATCATCTTTTGATTATTATTATCAGTATCTTCTGTTGATAATTTTTTTCATGATTCTTCTATGACATCTATTTAGGTATATTATTTATGATATTTAAATATTATTTAATTTCACTATTATGATTCACTCTGGAAATAGGGAATAGTATCCACCTATATAGACCGTTGGAACTAACTACTAGTCAGTAACCTCTGGAATTTTGGGAGATCCTCTTGAGGCCATATGGCTACCCATGCTCAGGGAACCCTTGAGTATATCCCAGGATTAAGTCATCAATAAGTTTTATCAAAGGGGTTCTGTAATGTCTCATATTTTCTGTTTATTATTTTTAAATATTATATGGAATTATTTCGAGATCGGGAACGAATACGGCACATTATTCCGAGGTCCAGTGAGCCTGGAATGGTGGTTTGAACTTTTTTTAGTTGAGTGAGTCGGCACTTCTGCGCGGGTTTGGCAGTTTTCAAACGGATGCCCAGATTAAAAATCTGAGCACACCGTTGCGTCTGGCACGATGACTTTACCTAAGACTGAGGCTAACCTCGACCGGTGCGGGTCAAAGGAAAAAAGTTGATTTTCGGACATTTTAAGTAAAATAAAATAAAATAACCAGTTTATTTAATTTCATTTAAGGAAACATCCACTGCAGCGCAGGTAATGGCGCAGCTGTTTCCTAAATTAATGGCATGTCATAATAACTTCAAAATGGAGAGTCAAAGTCATTAATGCTGCCGCGTAAATTAAATGCCAACTTGTTTCCCCTTTTTAATGCGATAATCAATTGTACGTCTTCGGCAACGTAGAGAGAGGAACCTCTGCAGAATCCACGGTGCGTTGGAGAAAATTCTTGATGACGAACAACAACGGATCGAAACCTAGTATTGTTGCACCGATGTTGAAGGATCTCGACGGCAACGGCAGCATGACTCCTTTGTCAACGTTCAATCCCTTTGAAAGTTAGGGGTTGTTATTTCAATTTATGTTTCCCCATATTTGAGTTTAAACAACGAACGCAGATCAACCATGAACAAGTTGATCTACGGATTCGTGCGTTCTTACAGGAGGGTTTTCTTTGGGATGATTTTGGGGAATTGATTCATGCGTTATGTTTTTGTTGATTCTTGCTCTGTTTAATCCTATTAACAAGAGAAAATCAACACCATGATGAACGACTGTGGAGGTTCATTCCTCATTTTGTTTATTTGGATTTATTCCCCATTCTTTCCTCTCGCGTTCGTCACGTTCTTCACGGGGCGACAAACAATGGATCGTTTCGCATCCATTCTACCAAGCAACAATCCCAAATCGAAGGTTCGACACCGCAATGACCTTTTGGAGGTGCGGCGACAATGGAGGACGACAAATTGGACTGGATCAAAAAGAGAGTTCTTCGAGCGTTCTTTGTGCAGAAAGATCGGAACATTTTTTCGGAGCCGATCGGAGGCCCAAAAATGAAGGATGTGTCTTTGTGCTGTTGGGGCGACCAGAACTTGGAAGTTTTGTGGCGATCAGATGGCTGGATCAATGATCGGAGAACCACAGCAGGCGTGCCGGCGAAGGGCTCCATTTCTGGGAATTTCTAGAATACATAGCGTCTACATCCGAAGAACATGCCGTGTAGTTCTGGTGGTGGTGGCTTGGGTTTCGGGGTTAGAGAAGAATCACACGGCGTGTGACCCCAATCACATGGCGTGTGGGAACTTCCCTGAAGCTCGGTATGTACTTTGGGTAGTACAGGGACACGGGATGATCTACACAGCTTTAGGCGGCACGACATGTACAGATCAGCAGTGGTGGCTACGCGGAGCTCAGCATGTATGTCGGGGATACACAGACACGGGATGGAGTACACGACCATGTACTCCATCACCCGGTCAGGCGAGGTCAAAAGCACGGGTCACCCCGTGTGCAGATTGCACAAGTTGGAGTACACGGGTTGGTGACCATGTACGGGCACATGGCCAAAGTACACGGAGCCAACCCCAGTGTCATAGACACGGCGTGTACTCCGTACTACACACCTTGTATAATATTTTCTACACTACCAGCCTCACGACACAGGTCGTTGTACACGAGCAGTACCCGGGGTCAGACAACACAGCGTGTATCATTTCTACGCGTCTTGTACTTTTTGGAAAATGGATTGGTCCTTTTGTTCACCGTTCCTTGAACATCTTTTGTTTGGGTTAGTGCCCCTTCTTCTTGTTCCCCTGAAGGCCAGGAATCATTCCCTCATACAGGATTATGATCCCTTCAGCAGGACTTTCTGTGATAGAGTCAGGCATCCATCCGAGAGGCCCGGATTGAGATCCTCTATCCATTCCAGACCCTAGATAGAGTCAGGCATCGACATGACCAACTCTACTGGGCATTGATCCTCTACCTAGAAGGTGAATTCCGGATGAGTCGCGGTATTCTTCATGGCCCTGGCAGTGATCCTCATTTGTGTATCGAGATCTTTCCCACTCAAGAGTGTGTCTCCTGTAATGAGTGCTTCTATCTATCGTAACCCTTCCACTTAGGATTGCGTCTACCGTAATGAGTGTATCCATCTCTCTTCACGGTTCTTGACGAACATCTCTTCCCGGACGGACGTCATCAGAGCTATAAGACTCGTGGAGTGTGTTCTCCTAGAACGAGCGCATCACAGAATCTTTAGACGGAATCCCTTGTGGGGGTATGCGGTCATGTGACTTGTTTCTAGACCACGGGTCTGGGTTTTGAGTTTATCAGGTATGTTTTATATGTTCTACAGACAAATACTATGCATAGCTGACTATACCTTTACATTTGTGCACTACTTTGTGGTTTTCAGGGTCCTCTACTGAGTATTGTTATACTCACCCCTACACTGGATTTTCCCGTACGTCTGGTGTCTTGTGCAGATGAGCAGCCTTTTGAAAGAGTCCAGGGCGGACTAACACAAGACTGAGCTTTCTGAGTTCCCTATAGGCCGAGATGTTCCTACGGCTACGAGTGGTAGTCCCAGTACCTTTGTGCTTACTGGTTGGACTTTGCAGTTTTTTTAGACTCTTGTTTTTGGTGGGCTTGTATTCTGGCCCAGTTTACTTTTATAGTACTCTACCTTCCATTGTACTCTTTTGGTTGGGTTTAGTTGTATGCATGCATTTTTGTTCCTTAGTGTTTTTTTTACATTCCAGCATTTGTGGGCTTAGATATGTGTGTGTGTGTACAGGTACGTAATAAATTCCTCCCATGTTAGTGATATGCCTACTCAGTGCTAGTCACCATCCCCTAGACTATTGGAGGCGGGCTTGGGGAGTCACGACGCGGTCCCTACTAGGACGGGTCGTGATAGAGTGGTATCAGAGCAGGTCGGTTCTACCTTAGGACCAAGAGTCTATGAGTTTGGTTTGGGGCAACAGTGTTGAGTGTTTCAGGTTCATATTTCAGTCCAGAGACTCCAGTGTTGTTGCGGCGGCCGACGTATCCATACACCAGGGCTCTGATAACCTTCTTTTCGACTCTGTACACGAAAACACTGGTTTCAGGGGAAATAAAGGGTACATGCATCATATAAGAATGGGTTGTGTTTTCCATTTCCTTGGTGTCAGCTATCCAGATATAATGATTGACTGTGACACATGTTGTTTCTTTACAGGATGTCTCCGTGATGCGTACCCTCTAGGATTCAGCAGCACGATCACGAGGATGACCCCATCGGTGATGATTCTTCGATACAGGGACCAGCTCCCCAGGCATTGCCACCAGGTGGTGCACCTGCTATACCACCAGTGGAGCAGCCAGTGGTACATGTAGTACTGACCGACGAGGAGCGCAGGCTTAGCGCACTCCACGAGTTTCAGAGGCAGAGACCCCTCATGTTCTGAGGTGAACTCAACCCTCAGGTGGCTGAGGACTATCTTGAGGCGGTGACCAGAGTTTTCCTTCTAGTGAGGACACCGACAGACCAGATGGTGATCCTAGGAGTGAGCCTTCTTTAGGGTTCGGTAGGACGATGGTGGAGTCTGACCATGCAGACTCACGATGAGGAGACTCTTTCGTGGACAGAGTTTGAGTGACTCTTCAGGGAGGAGTTCTCTTTGGTTACACTGAGATTTGTGTGCATCCAGGAGCTTCTTCAACTCCAGCAAGGCAGTATGACAGTGGCTGACTATTCATCGAGGTTCACCAACCTTTCCAGGTACTCGATGGTATGGTCAGGGATTGGTACTTCAGAGCTCGGACCTTCGAGCGGGGTCTACGGCATGACATCCGAGATAGTGTCGGGACTCTATGCATTTCAACTTATGCTGGAGTGCTCGAGCGGGCCTTGGTGATCGAGAGCTTCTTGGCAGAGCAGAGACAACCTCCGATAGTCAGCAGCAGGCGGACAGGTGCAGAGACAATGGCAGTAGGGAGCTGATGTCAGGCACAAGGATCTGGACGTGGGAGACGTCATAGGAGGACCCAGGAGAGGGGATCGACAGTCCAGGGCTCTTAGGCTGGATCCAGTCAGCCTAGGGAGAAGCGATTCTACGCATGACACGGTAGGGGACATCTCGCTAGAGATTTCCTGACACGTCGAGCTGCTGACAGGGAAGTGGTGGATGGACCACCGAGAAAGAGGTAGATAACGGAGCAGGCAGATCCGTCAGGTGGCAGACATGGAAGAGGATCAGGGAGAGCTACGGTTGGTGGAAGACGCTTCGACTTACTTCCACCACCACCCCCAGGAGGTCCGCACCAGGCTCAAGGAGCTGGGGGACAGGGACGGGGACAGCTGCATGTGGTCGAGGCGTACGAACCAAGGGCTCCATGGATGATTCAAGGTACGATCTGTGTCTTTTCTACCTTAGCTGACGTACTCATAGACATAGGTGCCATTCATTCCCTTATATCCACATGTCTTGTACAAAACCTTGAGATTCCGGTAGAACCGTTGACTCGATCCTTACGCTTGGAGACACCTACGGGAGGAGACTTGACGATCACACACCTTTGCAGACAGTGTGATCTTACCCTTGGAGGTGAGAGTTTCAGTTGGAACCTCTTGATGGTAGCGTCGAGGCCTTATGACGTCATTCTCGGTATGGATTGGTTATCTTTGGTCCATGCCCAGAATGACTATTTTAGGTGACGAGTGTGGTGTGTCTGCCATGATGGAACAAGGTTTTCCTTTTTCGGAGAAAAGGAAACCCAGGTAGCACAAAATGGGCACATGCATAGGAGAGTGAAACTGATCACTCACGAGTTGGCTGGCCTTACCCTCGGAGTAGTAGATGTTGTGAGCTCTCAGTTGCCAGCAGTGGTGGTGGAGTATGAGGACGTCTTTCCCAAAGATGTTCCAGGACTACCTCCCCACCAGGAAATCGACTTCTGCATCGACTTACACCCTGGGACGACATCGATTTCCTAATCATCTTATCAGATGGCTCCCGAAGAGCTTTGCGAGATGAGGGTGCAGTTGGAGGATTTGCATAGCAAGGGTTTTGTAAGACCCAGCGTCTCACCCCTGGCGGCCCCAGTCTTGTTTTCCAAGAAGGAAGATGGGAGTCTGAGGTTGTGTGTAGATTACCGGCGCTTGAACCAGGTGACGGTGAAGAAAAAATATCCACTGCCAATGATCGATGACCTCTATGATCAGCTAAGAGTTGCACGGTTGTTCTCGAAGGTTGACCTTCGATCAGGGTATCACCAGCTATGAGTACGGGAAGAGGATATACCGAAAACGGCTTTCAGATGTCGCTACGGTCATTATGAGTGCTTGGTGATGCCCTTTGGCATGACAAAATCCCCTGCTGTGTTCATGGGACTAATGAACTGGATCATCCAGCCATACTTGGACCGGTTCCTAGTGGTCTTCATTGATGACATCCTTGTGTACTCAGCATGAGAGGAGGAGCACGCGATACACCTGCGGATGGTTCTGGACGTACTTCAGGAGAACCGGCTTTATGGGAAGCTCTCGAACTGTCAGTTCTGGATTCAGGAAGTCCACTTTCTGAGACATATCATATCAGCAGATGGAGTGGCTATGGACCCAGCAAAGGTGGGTGCTGTGTTAGCATGGGAGCCACCTTGGAGTGTAACGGAGGTGAGAAGCTTCCTTGGGTTGGCAGGATATTACCGGAGGTTCATTCCTGACTTCTCCTGGATATCAGCACCGATGACATCCATGACCAGGAAGGGGAAACCCTTCGTATGGACAAAAAAGTGCCAGCAGTCTTTTGAGCATCTGAGATAGAGTTTGAAGAACATCCCAATCTTGAGATTGCCGGAGGAGGGTGTCGGGTATGTATTTTTCTGCGATGCATCAGGGACCGGGCTTGGTTGTTTCTTGATGCAGCGGCATGTAGTGATTGCTTATAGTTCGCACCATCTTAGGCCACATTATCAGAACTATGCGACCCATGATCTCGAGTTGGAAGCGGTAGTCTTCTCATTAAAAATGTGGCGACACTACCTTATGGGTGAGCGGTTCATTGTCTACTCTGACCACAAGAGCCTCAAGTACATCTTCTCATAGAAGGATCTGAATCTGAGGAAGAGGCATTGGCTAGAGTTCCTCCAGGACTATGATTTCAAGATCATCTATACTCCTGGGAATGGGAACAAGGTGGCAGATGCTCTTAGCAGAAGGTCGAGCTCACAGTTGTTGAGTGAGGCGACACAACAGTTAGCCGCGTTACAGTTATCCTACGTGGATGGAGAGGATACAGCTTACCTACAGCCGATGGTTGTCACCCCTCCACTCTTACAGCGAGTTAGGGAGGCACAACTTAGGGATGTCTACTGTGTGGCCTTACGTGCTCAGTTATCCATAGGACATGCTCCTGAGGGATATTCGTAAGGTAGGGAGCATAAAATTCTTTTCAGAGGATGCACTGTTGTACCAGTGGCGTTGCAGGAGGAGGTCCTGAGGGAGTTACATACATCCCCTTTGGCAGTACATCCTGGAGTGGCAAAGATGTACCAGGACCTCCGACGTTAGTTCTGGTGGTTAGGCATGAAGAAGGCATCCGCAGAGTTCATTTCTTGATGCCTCACATACCAGCAGGTGAAGGTTGAGCACCAGGTTCTATCAGGGTTATCTAACCCCCTGGAAGTTCCAGAGTGGAAGTGGGATGGAATATCAATGGACTTCATGACAGGCTTACCACGGATGTCCAAGGGGCACAATTCCATCTGGGTGATCATTGACCGACTCACCAAGTCAGCCCACTTCCTAGCTATCAGGGAGCAGAGTTCCGTAGAGAGCTTGGGAAGCCTCTACATACAAGAGATAGTTCATCTTCATGGCGTCCCCTCGACTATAGTCTCAGACTGAGACACCCGCTTCACGTCCCGGTTGTTGAAGGGATTACAGGAGGCTTTTGGGACTCAGCTACGCTTGAGCACAACGTTTCATCCCCAAATAGATGGTCAGACAGAGAGAACCATTCAGGTTCTGGAGTATATGTTTTGAGCCTATATCTTGGACTTTGGTCATAGCTGGGAGGACCACCTACCACTGGTGGAGTTTGCGTACAACAACAGCTACCACTCCACCATCAGTATGGCACCGTTCGAGGCCTTCTATGGGAGACCTTGCCGGTCACCGCTTTGCTGTACTCACCCCAGAGAGTCAGCACTTATGGGTCCAGAGTTAGTGCAAGCTACCACAGAGAAGGTGAAGATCATCCAGGAGTGGATGAAGACTGCACAGAGCCGGCATAAGTCTTATGCTGACAGACGATGGAGACTTCTGGAGTTTGAGGAGGAAGACCACGTCTTTCTTCAGGTCTCACCTCGAAAAGGGTTGCGGAGATTTGGCCGAGGTGGCAAGATATCTCCGAGGTTCATCGGACCTTTCCAGATCCTGGACAGAGTTGGCGAGGTGGTGTACCGCCTAGCTCTACCGCCACAGTTGCATCGGGAACATGATGTCTTCCAAGTTTCGCAACTGAGGAGGTACGTGCATGACCCATCGCACGTCATCGACTGGGGCGAGCTGGACATCGAGGATGGAGTAACCTTTGCTAAGTACCCAGTGGAGATCAAGGATCAGTAGTAGAGGATCCTTCTTGGGTGATCGATTCCCTTAGTGTGCGTCTGGTGGCATCACGAGATTCTTTAGGAGAGCACGTGGGATTGAGAGGCCCAGATCCATGCCCAATACCCTCATCTTTTTTAGTAGCCTTAGTTTTGTCTTTTCGGGGATGTAAAGACCCAAGGTGGGGAGAATGTAATGTCTCAGATTTTCCATTTATTATTTTTAAATATTATATGGAATTATTTCAAGACCAGGCGTGAAGATGGCACATCATTCTAAGGTCCAGTGAGCTTGGAATGGTGGTTTGAAATTTTTTTAGTTAAGTGAGTCGGCACTTGTGCGCGGTTTTGGCAGTTTCCAGAAGGATGCCCGGATTAAAAATTTGAGTGCACCGTTGTGCCTGGGACGACGAGTTTACCTAAGAATGAGGCTAACCTAGACCGGTGCGGGTCGAGGGAAAAAGTTAATTTTCGGACATTTTAAGTAAAATAAAATAAAATAAATTAACCAATTTATTTTATTTCATTTATGGAAACATCCGCTACAGCGCCGTAACTGCGCAGCTATTTCCTAAAATAATGGCATGTCATAATAACTTCAAAGTGGCAAGTCAACGTCATTAATACTGTCGCGTAAAATAAATTCCAACTTGTTTCCCCTTTTTAATGGGCTAAGCAATTGTACGTCCTGGGAAACATAGAGAGAGGAACCTCTGCATAATCCACAGCACATTGGAGCAAATTCTCGACGAAGAACAACAACGGATCAAAACCTAGGATCATTGCACCAACGTTGAAGGATCTTGACGACAACGGAAGCATGACTCCTTCTTCAATGATCAATCCCTTCGAAAGGTAGGGGTTGTTATTTCAATTTATTTTTCCCCGTATTTGAGTTTAAACGACAAACACGGATCAACCACGAACAAGTTGATCCGCAGATTCATGCATTCTTGCGGGAGGGTTTTCTTTGGGATGATTTTGGGGAATTAATTCATGTGTTATGTGGTTGTTGATTCATTCTCCATTTAATCCTATTAACAGGATAGAATCAACTCCGTGACGAATGACAGCGGAGGTTCATTCCTCATTTTGATTATTTGGATTTCTTCCCCCTTCTTTCCTCGCGTGTTCTTCGTATTTTTCACAGGGCGACGAACAACAGATCATTGCGCATCTGTTCTGTGATGCAACGATCCAAAATCGAAGTTTAGAAACCATAACGACCTTGTGGAGGTGTGGCAACAATGGAGGACAACAAATCGGACCAGATCAAAAAGAGAGTTCTTCGAGCGTTCTTCGTGTGAAAAGATTGAAATACTTTTTCGGAGCTGACCAGAGGCCTGAAAATGACAGAAGCGGCTTCAGGGTGTTGGGGTGACCAGAACCTAGAAGTTTTTCGGCATTCATATGGTCGGATTGATGATCGAAGCACCACGAGAGGCGCGCCGGCGAAGGGCGCCGTTTCTGGAAACTTCTAGAATACACAGCATGTACTTTCGAAGAACACGTCGTGTAGTTCTGGTGGTGGCGGCTAGGGTTTCGGGGTTATAGAATAATCACACGGTGTGTGACCCTGGTCACACAGCGTGTTGGACCTTCCCCGAAGCTCGGCATGTACTTTGTGTAGTACACGGACACAGGATGATCAACACAGCTTCAAGTGGCACAGCGTGTACAGCTCGGCAGAGGTGGCTATGCAGAGCTCGGCATGTATCCCGGGGATACACGGACATGGGATGGAGTAAACGACCATGTACTCTATCACCCGGACAGGCAAGGTCAAAAGCGCGGGTCACCGCGTGTGCAGATTGCATGGGTTGGAGTACACGGGTTGGTGACCGTGTACGGGCACATGGCCAGAGTACACGGAGCCAACCCCAGTGACTTTGACACGGTGTGTACTTAGTACTACACGCCGTGTATATATGTTTCTACATGACCTGCCTCACGACATGGGCCGTTGAACATGGGTAGTACTCGGGGTCAAACAACACAGCGTGTATCATTTCTACACGCCATGTACTTTTTGGAAAATGGGTTGGTCCTTTTTTCACCATGCCTTGAACATCTTTCGTTTGGGTTAGAGCCCCTTCTTCTTGTTCCCCGGAAGGTCAGGCATCATTCCCTCACACAGGATTATGATCCCTTCTGCAGGACATTCTGTGATAGAGTCAGGCATCCATCCGAGAGGCCCGGATCGAGATCCTATATCCATTCCAGACCCTAGGTAGATTCAGGCATCGACGTGACCAACTCTACTGGGCGTTGATCCTCTACCTAGCAGGTGAATTCTGGATGAGTCACGATATCCTCCATGGCCCTGGTAGTGATCCTCATCTGTCTATCGAGATCTTTCCCACTCAACAATGTGTCTCCCGTAATGAGTGCTTCTATCTATCGTAACCATTCCACTCAGAAGTGTGTCTCACGTAATGAGTGTATCTATCTCTCATGACAGTTCCTGATGAACAGCTCTTCCCAGACGAACGTCATCAGAGCTATAAGACTCGTGGAGTGTGTTCTCCCAGAATGAGCACATCACGGAATCTTCGGACGGAATCCCTTACGGGGGTATGTGGTTGTGTGACTTGTTTCTAGACCACGGGTCTAGGTTTTGAGTATATCTGGTTTTTTTATATGTTCTACAAATATATACTATGCAGAGCTAACTGTACCATTACTTTGTGCACTGCTTTGTGGTTTTCGAGGTCCACTACTGAGTATTGTTATACTGACCCTTGCACGGGCTTTTCCCACAAGTCTGGTGTCTTTTGTAGACAAGCATCAATTTGACAGAGTCCAGGGTGGACCAGGAAACGACCTAGCTTTCTGAGTTCCCTATAGGCCGAGGCGTTCCTACGGCTACGAGCGGTAGTCCTAGTACCTTTGTGCTTACAGGTTGGTCTTTGCAGTTTTTTTCAAACTCTTGTTTTTGGTGGGCTTGTATTCTGGCCCAGTTTACTTTTACAGTACTCTGCCATTCGTCGTACTCTGTTGGTTGGGTTTAGTTGTATGCATTCATTTTTGTTCCTTAGTGTTTTTTTACATTCCATCATTTGTGGGCTTGGAGGTGTGTGTGTGTGTACAGGTACTTAGGCAATACCTCCCATGTTAGTGATATTCCTACTCAGTGCTAGTCACCAGCCCCAGGCCTATTGGAGGCGAGCTTGGGGAGTCACGGTGTTGGCCCCACTAGGACAGGTCGTGATAGGTTCCATTCATGATTTACTGTTTTTTATCAATATACAAGAGATTAGGATTTCCTTGGAACATGGTTATAAATTTTGCATCGGCATATCTAACCCATGATTGTTGTAAATGTTGGGTTTCCTAAAATAATATTTGTTGTTCTATTTTTTATTATTATAGAGTATATCCATCCAGAATTTGGTGATGCACATTTCTTGTACTTTTTAATATTATTATTATCATTGAGGATTAAATTTCATCCTTGAAATGATGAGATCTGGGAAAATTGAAGTGTTACAAGCATCATTATAAACACCTATATTTCACATGCCAACCATATTCCAGGCCATATAGGTGTAATTCACTACTTACATTTTCATATATTTACTATGATTGTTGATTGATCCATTCTTGTTATATAAATTATTCTTTAATTATTTGGATGTGATTGAGTGATTACCAATTTCAAATATTGAGTTGTATGAGCCCTTATGGGATGGAATAGGAATTTTAAAGAGTCAAACCATCATATATAACCCATTACATTTACAGACCAAATGTAGACCATGTTAAGTATAAATTTAATAGGTGTTGACTTTAGTGATATTGTGTATGTTCCCTAATTAACTAAGACTAAAAACAATTTTAATCAAACTGTGAAATATGTTTATTATAAAATGAAACATAAAACTCTAAAACGTGATCTAAAAATGAATAGATTATAACTAATAAAGAGGGATGGTTGTATGGACACCATTATCTATATGAATCCCTATAATTTAAACATTAAAACTTACCAATACAGGGACCTATAGACATGTATTTTGGGTAGTATACATTGGTTAGTGATTCTGTTTTCATGAATTTAAATTTCTCTATTGTTTCTATCTAATTCAGGATTATTCTAAGGTGTTTTTTTGGAATTTTTAGAACAAATCCACCATGTGATCCTTGTGTCTTGTGCAAAGAGGGTGGAAATTACCATGCCTCAGACAGGGTGGGACCTGAGCTTCCAGTATAGCCATCATTAGTGCTACATGAGGAAACATCCTACTATTCCTAATCAAGGAATTGATAATTATCTTTTTGAGAGTTTCCTATATCTGATGTAGTTCATTAAATGTGATCCATGACCTACAAAAACAATGGATGATCTGACACTAGAGTTCTAGCAGCAACATCCTCCCACCTTATCGGGGAATGGTTGTTCAGAGGCTGATGATTCTTGGATAGAGACCACACTATATATCATTGAGAATTTATATATTACTCCATAGTTTAGGGTAAATCTTTCTACATATATGCTTCATAATATGGACAAGTTATGGTGGGATGTAATTACCAAGGATGGTAATAATCATGGAATGGTATAAGAGGATTTATAGACATCCTTCTATGATCACAAATTTCCTCAAATGATGAGAACTGATAGATCTTGGGATTGTATACATCAAAATAAGAGTATTATGTCAGTCTTGGATTAGTCAACACATTATACTGAGTTTTAGTGAACCCACCACTTTTTGTCGATTATGATTTATTATGTGATATATATTTTAAGATTGGTATCCAATATTCCATTAATTTTAATGGATTTGATGAATATGGTTTTTCATCCCAATCTGGATTATTTTGTCACGGCCTTTGTGGAAGAATTATTGGTGTAATATTAAACTCATAACAACCATGATCCATATCTGGAGATCATTCAAAATACACTAAGATAGAATCAGATTTAATCCAATTTTTCTAAGTACCACTTTTGGATCGATGAATTTCACTTTGTGGGTCACATTATCTCGGAATTAGGAGTATATTTTGTTGTAACCTAGGTGGTTGTTTGTAGTAAATGGTGGTTATTTTGTGTATTCTTTAAATCCAAACTGTGATAATCAATGAGGTTAAAAAATAAGTGATCTTACAATATAGGTTTACAATAGTTTTTAAGTTGTTTTTGTTTCCCAATGTTGGTTAGCATTTTGGGATAAAAATTTGGAGGAAGTGGCTAGAATCGTGGGAGGCTACTTTCAAGAATCCACTATTCATAAATATGGTATATTCATGGGTTTTGTAAAGATTAGGTTCAAAAAAGGTTGTGTTTTGTGGGTGTGTGATGGGTTGATAGTGTTCTTCATGAAAAAAAGAAATGGAGAATCATGAATTCTTGATGCATTGATGGTGAGCCTCATGACAATTAAAATTTTTTATTGATCATATTAAATGGAGTATCACCATGAAATAATTTTTTTATGGATCTAAATAATGCGAAAAGTGGAGGCAGAGCATCAAAATGGCTGAGGATATAAATAATAGGCTTCCCAACATCATTTGACACTAAAATAATCTGTGAAATTTCAAAATATATCTAACTCTATGAAGGTTGGGATCTTTAAAAATCATATATTCTATGAATTATTGAGAATAACGAAATACTACCATAGTCTAGATCAATTCCAATGATTATATGTGTAACTCCCTGACCCCAGTTACCCAGATTCGGTGCATTATTACATAACATTGGCATGATCACAAGAAAGATCAAGTCTCGAAAGACCGATTAGTTTAGTAGCATTGGAATAACTAGATACATTCATAAAGTTTACATTCCATCATAAAATGAAAACTACAACAATATAGTCTCCATAGTCCACACTCGTATCCCCTCATACTATCCCTATAGGTCATTCATAAAATACTTCTTTACATCCTGGGAAAAATAAAACATAGAAAGTGGTGAGCTCAAATGCCCATTAAGGATAACAATATAGAGGAAACATTAATAAATAAGAATAAACATTTAAGGTAATGTATAAATAAAAAAACTTTTTAAACTTGAACTTAAACATAATATAACATAAATAAAATGAAATAATATCCTTTACTTATTCACATTTATATTTTACTAATCGAATAATCACATGAAATATCAATAACCACTTTCATAATGATGGAATGCATAATGCCAGACTATCATAACCACATAGCCAAGGCCTCGTGCCAAGACTACAAATAAGATTTTATCAAGGCCTTATGCCAAGACACTAGTTTGTCTCATGATACCTACAGATTCATCGAGGAGCTATAGCGGGCTCCACCCGTCACATATTAAGTCCAATGCATTCCCCATATGAACAGGTTTAAACATAACATATACATTCGTATTAAATATAGCATACGAAAAGTCAATATTTTCTCCATAAACCATGAATGGTATAAAAATAACACATCCACAGTCAAACATATCACAAAACCTTCAATACAATATATAAATTTTGTATCATAATAAATCAACATCAAATAAGCGTAAAATCCATCAAAGGATGTTGACATAAATGAAATAAAAACTCTTTTTAGAGAAATATCTCTTTATATTTTGAAATAATTTAAGAGTCATGTATTTATAAAATAAAGAAATTTCTTTTAAAATATTCTTATATGCTTTTAAGGGAAGCTTCGATGATTTTATAACGGCAGAAAATAGCCACACCCGCCGTATAAGTTAAAAAAACATTCTTACCTTAATTCTGTCGAAAAGGTTAAAAAGGACCTTGTTTGGAAAACAACGTAAGATTCCTTTATAAACCACTTATAAAAGTCAAAAAGGGTATAAATGACCATAACCCATATTCTAGTAAATAGTAAAAATATTTTTGAAAAACATTTTTAAGAAACATGGATGTGGATGATAAAGAAGTCCCAGTAGATTATTACATATAAACAACCTCGGATAATGAAGAGATTGTGAAATAAACCCTTACCTTGTACTTTTCCTTGATTGGGTTAGGTTAACCTCATATATAATGGTTAAATAATTGTTATTAAATTATACAAGAATCATATATATTAATATGATATCATATATGATCTTTTAACATTGCTTTGTTAATAATATTTTAGAATTATCGTCATTTTGGGTGTTAACTTACTCATTTTATTTTATATGTTTTGTTATGTAAGCCATGTTTGTTATGGATAGATTGTATCTTATTAACATCCATAATGATATTAAGTCCTTAAACATTATTATTAATCTTCAAATGATAATTATACTTGAATGGATACGATGGAGAATGAATCTCATCGCGTTCGTGGAGACGGTAGTCCGTACGTATGCACGAGCAAAAATATCATTCTTTTGATATTAAAATAATATTTAATTGGATGTTATATCATATATAAAAAATAATTATCATGTTATATTTATTATTTACATGAATTACACATCATTATTATAACCATCCAAATAATAATGTATTGAATAACAATTACACCACGACGTGGAGACGGTAAGTCGTACGTACGCACGTATGGTGACATGTCAGTTAAAGGATGGATAGAATACTGAATATGGTTGTACCATATTTATAATAATATTACAGTATATAGGAGATACTAGATTCATTATCTTAGAATTGGAATAACAAATAAAGAAGAAGTTGAAGAAGAAAGGAACTTGAAAAGGGGTGGTGAAATCATTACCTCTTCTTCGGGTTCTTCCTTTTGATTTGATCAAAAGGGCTCCTTAAGTTGGATTTATGACTAAAGGAATGCCTCTAGGATTAATTGATGTATGTTGAGAGAGTATTTGGGCAGGGGCTGGATGAACCAAAAGGCTTTGAAGGTGTGAATTAATGAGAAGGTGGAGTGCCCTTTTATAAGAGAGGTGAGGGGCGCCTTTGGAAAAGCTAGAAATATTATTTTATAATAAATTCAAATTCGGTTTCTAATGAATCCAAAGTGGATTATTTAAAGGTTAATGTGGGTATAGGTCTAAAATCACTCAACCAACAAAATTTAGACAGGTTTGGGTTACTATATTAACCTTATCGTTAAGTATTTACTCTTAGTTAATTAGTTTCACTTCTACAATGTCTCTTGGTATTTTTATATTATATGGTTAATAAACATACTATATACATACAATAGACCCCCCAAGTGTTCCATTAATGATACACCTATCATGATATAAGTCTCTTTGCCGAACCTTAGATTTTTAGGAATTGAATATCAATTAATAATATAATATTTTTTTTAAAAACAATTTTATGTAAATTTTGACACTATTTGAAAAATTGATTTTTGTGAAAATCATAACAGAATTATTACGTCTAAAAAAGTTAATTAAATCATTACTAACATTAAATATTAACCTAAAAAATTATTCTAATTCATAAAAAGTCTCAAATTATATTTATTTGGGTATTTATAATATCAATTATTTTAATTTTTCACTCTAATGGTAATTATTCCATCATCATTGTATCATAAATAAATTAAATTATTTAATGTATAAAAATTATAAAGAAAATATAATTATGTAGGAAATATTTTTATCTTTCTAATTAATATTTATAATTGAATTTATCTTCTGTTTATCCCTATATTAAAAATGTTTTAGTAAATAAACTTTGATTTTAACTCTTTTAACTCTTCTTTGAATTCAATAATAATAAATGTCTTAATCTAATCCAAGTGGACCTAAATGATAATATTTTATTCCTAAGGTTGTTTTCAGTCGAGATAAACTTGTCCAATAGAATTAGGACATGTGTTATGGTAATATTAATATCATTTTTACCCTTAATTACCCTATTTTACTTTTAACAGTGGTAAATTAAAGAAAAAAGTTACTATTCACCAAAAATTATTTTCATCTCAATGAACAATATTTTACACCTTGATATTAACTGTGTCTCTTGTATTTTCTAAATTCCACTCATAGAAGCAGTAAAATTAAGTTTTATGAAAAATTCAGTTTTTTTAACTACCACTTAGTGGTTTCACTATTCATCAAAAAATGAAGTTTTTCAGAAAAATACCAAAAATTCACCCAAGGATAATTTTGATATTCCGAATCAAAAAATGAAGTCCATTTTGAACAATTAAATTTATAAATTTCAAAAAGTGGGTATTACTATTCATAATGGCTAGTTTGATTGGTTGTGGTGTGTTAGAATGCGATGTTGCGTACAACACACGCTATTGCATTATTCAAAGAGAAGCATACCGTAGAAGCTTGGGGTGTTACATTCTCCCCTCCTTAAAATAATTTCATCCTCGAAATTTCTAGAATACTACCACATGAAAAGACTCGGGTGGTTCTTCATCATAAGTTCCTCAGGTTCCCACGTTGCCTCTTCCATCTTATGGTTTCTCCACAAGACTTTTACCAGACGAGTCGTCCGGTTTCTCAGTACTTGTTCTCTCATATCAAGAATCTTGATGGGCTCTTCGAAATAAGACAGATTGGATTCGAGTTCTAATTCCTCATAGGTCAGTACATGTGTTGGGTCAATCATGTATTTCCTCAATAGTGATACGTGGAACACATCGTGAACTTTGTAGAGATTTGGAGGCATTTCCAAACGGTAAGCTACAGCCCCAATTCGTTCTAGAATTTTGAAAGGTCCGATGTACATGGGACTCAATTAACCTTTCTTACCAAAATGTATGAATCCCTTCTATGGAGATACCTTCAGGAAAGCATGATCACCGACATGAAATTCCAAATCCTTCCTTCGATTATCGGCATAGCTCTTCTGCCTACTTTGAGAAGCTTTGATATGGTTTTGGATTACCTTCACCTTTTCCATCGTTTTCTCCACCAGTTCTTGGCCTAGAAGTTTTCTTTCACCAACGTCATCCCAACAGGTTGGTGTGCGACATCTCATTCCATATAATGCTTCATATGGTGCCATATGAATACTCGAATGGAAGCTATTGTTATAGGAAAATTCTACCAGAGGTAAATATTGATCCCACATACACTGAAAGTCAAGTGAGCAGGATCTCAACATGTCTTCTAAGGTTTTAATAGTTCATTCTAATTATCCATCTGTTTGAGGGTGGTAGGAAGTGCTCAAATGAAGTTCAGTATCAAAGGATTTCTGAAGACTTTTCCAGAATCTTGAAGTAAAATGGGGATCACGATCAGAAACAATCGATAGGGGTACTCCATGAAGTATCACAACTTCATCAATATATAGTATTTATAGACGTTCCAGTGGTCGATCTTCTCTTATAGAAAGAAAATGTGTAGACTTGGTAAGATGATCAACAATAACCCATATTACATCATTCCTTCTAGGAGTCTATGGTAGTCCCATGACAAAGTCCATCATGATATTATACCATTTCCACTCAGGTATGGGAAGAGGTTGCAATACTCCACCAGGCTGTTGCCTTCCAGCTTTCACTTGTTGACAAACCATATATCTTGACACAAAATCAGAAATCTCCCTCTTCATATTGTCCCACCAAAAATGTTCCTTCAAATCTCTATACATTTTGGTGCTCCCATGGTGTATAGAGAAATTGGAACTATGAGCATCATCCACCAATTCCCTTTTTAGATCAGGTATATCGGGAACACAAAGTCTCTTCCTAAATTTCAAAATCCCATCTTCATACACAAAGTCTCTCAATCTCCCATCATTCACAGCATTGATTTTCTTTTGAAATTCTTCATCATCAGTCTAAGAACTCTTAATCCTTCCTAGTAAAGATGGTTTGGAAACCATTTGAAAAAGAATTTATGTTTCACCTTCCCTGGTTATTCCCATGTCCATCTTCACTGAATATATGAAAATTTGATCCCTTTCAATTCTCATATTGTTCAAAACTCCTTGGTCTTTTCTACTCAAAGCATCTGTCACCTTGTTTGCCTTCCCCGGGTGGTAGTGTATCGTATAATCATAATCCTTGAGTAATTCAAGCCATCTCCTTTGCCTCATGTTGAGTTCTTTTTGTGAGAAAATATACTTCAAACTCTTGTGATCAGTATAAATCTCAAATTTTTCACCATAGAGGTAGTTCCTCCATATCTTCAAAGAAAATATCCCTACTACTAACTTGAGATCATGAGTACGATTGTTTTTTTAATGAATTTTCAACTGTCATGATGCTTAGGCAATAACCCTATCATTCTGTATAAGGACACAACCAAGTCCTTTACCTGATGCATCACTATAAATAATTAACCCATCATTACCCGATGGTAGAGTCAATATAGAATCATTGACTAATCTTCTCTTCAGTTCTTCAAAACATTCTTCACACTCTTTTTGCCAAAAAAATTTAACCCCTTTACGTGTGAGCTTCGTTAATGGGTTAGCCAATCAGGAAAAATTCTGGACGAAAAGTCGATAATAACCTGCCAAACCAATAAATCTGGGTACCTCAGTTATACTCGTAGGTGCTAGCCATTCTTGGATTTCCTTGGTCGTAGAAGGATCAACAGAGATGACATTATTAGAGACAATATGGCCAAGAAAAGAAATCTCCTGAATCCAGAATTCACACTTGCTGAACTTCCCATATAATTCATGTCTTCTCAGAGTCTTCAGGATGATGCGCAAGTGATTTTCATGATCTTCGTAGGTTTTAGAGTATACCAAGATATCATCAAAAAATACCACCAAAAATTCATCGAGATATTCCTTGAAAACTCTATTCATCAGATCCATGAATATAGAGGGTGCATTAGTCAATCCAAAAGGCATTACTGTAAACTCGTAATACTCGTACCTGGTTCGAAATGTTGTCTTCGGAATGTCTTCCTTCTTCATACATAACTGATTGTATCCAGATCGAAGGTCAATCTTTGAAAAGTATTGAGCTCCAAACAGTTGGTCAAATAAACCATCAATGCGAGGTAGGGGATACTTGTTCTTTATTGTAATAGCATTGATCTCCCTGTAGTCGATACATAAACTCATAGATCCATCTTTCTTTTTAACAAAAAGAATAGGGGCTACTCATGGAGAAACACTAGGGAAAATAAATCCCTTATTACTCAATTCCTCTAGTTTTTTCTTTAGTTCAACTAATTCTACAGTGGCCATTCTATAAGGGGTCTCTGGTATAGGCCTTGATCCCGGATTTGAATCAATGGAAAACTCAACTTCTCATTCTGGAGGATGTCCAGGTAAATCTTCCGGAAACACATCTACAAATTCTTTCACAATAGGTACATCCTCTATTTGAATATTCCTTTCCTCACCCACTATAATTTCATCCTCTTCCTCCCCAATAATTGAATTTAGTTGAGCTACTGGGGGTGGATCTAGATAAGAATTAGGTGGTGACGATTATTCTCTAAAGATAAGGTGTTCCTTATCATCATCATCAAAAATCATAACCTCGTTCTTCTTATAATAAATCTTCGCATCATGGTCTGAAATCCAATCCATACTGAGGATTATATCAAACTCAATCATAGGTATGACGATGAGATCAGTGGATAAAGAACATTTATGTTCTCTAATGGGGATTGATTCACAAAACATTGTTGCAATGATACTTCCCTTACCAGTTTTAACTAACAACTCCCTTGTTAAATCAAGTTGGAAATATCTAATTTATTTATCAAACTAGGATGATATGAAACAATGTGATGATCTAGAATCCAATAATGCATTTTCTAAACTTGAGGAAACCATTAAATTACCTGCAACCACGTCTTTCGAAGCTTCTACCTCAGCAGTAGTGATAGTATAAGCTTGGCCTTGATCCCTTGGCCTTTTCTAGGGTAATTCCCGGTGACGCTTAGTAAATTCATTTGCATAATACCCCATATCCCTGCAATTATAACATTGGACATTGGTAGCTTCCTCTTCCCCTTGTAATCATGAGCTTGGTGGCCTTTTTCACCACACTTGTAAAAGACTCCCGTTCCTTTTAAGCAAGTACCGGGGTGTTTCTTCCCACATTTACTGCAGCATGGATATTCAACTTTTCCCTTCTTCCCCTTATTTCCATTCCCATATTGATCAGAATATCTCTTCTTCTCTTACTTTTCTTTAAAGTCATAATACTTAGAGAATTCCTTTTCTGTCTTGATAGCACATGAGACAATGTCTTTTTAATGTGAGAAGGATTGTGAGACTAATGCTCGATGGAGAAATGGTTTTAACCCATCAAATAAATGATAAATCTTACTTCTTGGGTTAAGTATATAATCTCCGTCATACCTTGATAACCTTGTAAAGATAGCCTAATACTTTGCGACATTCTCATCCTCCTTTTGTCTCAGACTCAGAAATTGCCTTTCCATATCTGTTCAATGGTCACAATGAAAGTATTTTTCTAAGAACAGATATTTGAACTCCCTCCATTCCATATTTGATACTTCATCATCTTCCTTCATGTTTTGAATCAATGACCACCATTGATCAGCATCTCCATTGAGGAGGTAAACTGCCATGATAACTTTTTCTTATTCACTACTTCCCAAATCCTGAAATATTTTCTCTAGGGAACTTATCCATTGCTCAGCTACCAATGGATTTGTACTACCATTGAAGGTTGGTGGTTATTTCCTCATGAAGCGATTTAACATTGATCCTCCATGATGTGGATCAGGGTGCTCCATATGGGTAAGGTTATTATTCATAACCTGAGTGAGTTGTCCTAGTATGGTGATTAGTTGATCAACACCAGTTGCACCACCAGTGCCACTATAATTATCTTGAGCAAGAGGGGAATCCCTACATGGTGTGCATCCATTGATACGGTTTCCATTTCTTCCACTAGGTGCCATTTCTAAAAAATAGCATAAACTAGATCAGTTTATGAATCAAAATACATAATTCCATACTTATAAAACACATAACATAAATTGAACTATTTGTGGATATAATCCTTAATCATAAAAATGTTTTCTTTGAAGAATTATATACTCATAAACCCTTCATAATGATTTGTAAAGAAAATTAAGGTTATCCTAAACATATCCCCCAGGAGTTTCGTAACCAAGAGTGCAGCAAGGCCTGTTTTCGTGCACCAGTTCCCGTTCGAGTCTAGCTCAAAGCGGTGTTTTTGGGTTTTACCCCTAGGTACATCTGTGCCAGATCTGCCTCTACCTGCTCGTATCTATATATGGATGTATTGCTCGGAACACTCACAAAATCTCTAAAATACAAATATTCTAGGAAGTTCTTTTATACTAATCCTCAAAGTCCATCTTAAATCTATGTTCTCTAATCAGAGGTTATCTAAATCTAGCTTCCAAGGTTTGTACTAAAATTCCTCTAATACCAACTATAATTCCCTGACCCCAGTTACCCAGAGTCGGTGCATTATTACATAACATTGGCATGATCACAAAAAAGATCAAGTCTCGAAAGACCGATTAGTTTAGTAGCCTTTGAATAACTAGATACATTCATAAAGTTTACATTACATCATAAAATGAAAAATACAACTATATAGTCTCCATATTCCACACTCTTATCCCCCCATACTATCCCTGTAGGTCATTCATAAAATACTTCTTCACTTCCTGGGAAAAATAAAACATAGAAAGGGGTGAGCTCAAATGCCCAGTAAGAATAACAATATAGTGGAAACATATATAAACAAGAATAAACATTTAAGGAAATGTATAACTAAAATAAAAGCCTTTTAAACTTGAACTTCAACATAATATAGTATAAATAAAATGAAATAATTCTATTTAATTATTCATGTGGATATTCTACTAATCGAATAATCACATGCAATATCAATAACCACTTTCATAATGATGGAATGCATAATGCCATACTATCATACCCACATAGCCAAGGCCTTGTGCCAAGACTACAAATAATATTTTGTCAAGGCCTTGTTCCAAGACACTAGTTTGTCTCATGAGACCAACTGATGCATCGAGGAGCTATAACGGGCTCCACCCGTCACATATTAAGTCCAAGGCATTCCTCATATGAACAGGTTTAAACATAACATAAACATTCGTATTAAAACTAGCATGCCAAAGGTCAATACTTTCTCCATAAACCATGAATGGTATAAAAATAACATATCCACAGTCAAACATATCACAAAACCTTCAATACAATATAGAAGTTTTGTATCATAATAAATCAACTTCAAATAAGCGTAAAATCCATCAAATGATGTTGACATAGATGAAATCAAAACTCTTTTTAGAGAAATATATCTTTCTATTTTAAAATAATTTAACAGTCATATATTTATAAAATAAAACATTTTCTTTGAAATTTTCTTATAAGCTTGTAAGGGAAGAATCGACGGTTTTATAATGGAAGAAAATAGCCGCACCCACCCTATAAGTTAAAAAAACATTCATACCTTAATTCTGTCAAAAAGGATAAAAGGACCTTGTTTGGAAAATGACAGAAATATACCTTTATAAACCACTTATAAAAGTCAAAAAGGGTACAAATGACCTTAACCCATATTCTAGTAAATAGTAAAAATGTTTTGAAAAATATTTTTACGAAACATGGATGTGAATGATAAAGAAGTCCTAGTAGATTATTACGTATAAACAACCTCGGATAATGAAGAGATTGCGAAATAAACCCTTACCTTGTACTTTTCCTTGGTTGGGGTAGGTTAAACTCCTATATAATGGTGAAATAATGGTTATTAAATTATAAAATAACCATATATATTAATATGATTTCATATATGATCTTTTAACATTTCTTTGTTAATAATATTTTAGAATTATTGTCATTTCGGGTGTTAACTTACTCATTTTCTTTTATATGTTTTGTTATGTAAGACATGTTTTTTACTGAATGATTGTATCTTATTCATATCCAGAATGATATTAAGTCCTTAAACATTATTTCTAATCTTCAAATGAGAATTAGACTTGAATGGATACGATGGAGAATGAATCTCATCGCGTTCATGGAGACGGTAGTCCGTACGTACGTACGAGCAACAATATCATTTTTTATATTAAAATAATATTTAATTGGATGGTATATCATATATACAGAATCATTATCATGTTATATTTATTATTTACATGAATTACACATCATTATTATAACCATCCAAATAATAATATATTTAATAACAATTACACCATGATGTGGAGACGGTAAGCCGTACGTACGCACGTATGGTGACATGTCATTCAAAGGATGGATAAAATACTGAATATGGTTGTACCATATTTATAATAATATTACAGTATATATGAGATACTAGATTCATTATTTTATAATGGTAATAACAAATAAAGAAGAAGTTGAAGAAGAAAGGAACTTGAAAAGGGGTGGGGAAATCATTACCTCTTCTTCGGGTTCTTCCTTTTGATTTGATCAAAAGGGATCCTTAGGTTGGATTTCTGACTAAAGGAAGGCCTCTAGGATTAATTGAGGGACGTTGAGAGAGTATTTTGTCAGGGTTTGGCCGAACCAAAAGTCTTTTATGGTGTTAATTAATGAGAAGGGTGAGTTCCCTTTTATAAGAGAGGTGAGGGGCACCTTCGGAAAAGCTAGAAATATTATTTTATAATAAATTTATATTCTGTTTATAATGGCTAAAAAATAGATTATTTAAAGGTTAAGGTGGTTATAGGTAGAAAAGCACTCAACCAATAGTATTTAGACAGTTTTGGGTTACTATATTATCCTTATCTTTAAGTATTAACTCATAGTTAATTAGTTTCACTTTTATAATGTCTCTTTGTATTTTTATATTATATGGTTAATAAACTAGCTATATACATCCAAGATACCCCCAAGTGGTCCATTAATGATAAAAATATCATGATATATGTCTCTTTACCGAACCATATATTTTTAGGAATTGAATATCAATTAATAATATAATATTTGTTTTAAAAACTCTTTTATGTCAATTATGACACTATTTGAAAAATTGATTTTTGTGAAAATCATAACAGAATGATTACTTAGAAAAAAGTTAATTAAATCATTCCTAACAAGTCATATTAACCTATAAAATTAGTTTAATTCATAAAAAGTCTAAAATTATATTTATTTGGGTATTTATAATATCAATTATCTTAATTTTTCACTATTATGGTATTTACTGCATCATCATTGTGTCATAAATAAATTAACTTATTTAATGTATAAAAATTATAAATAAAATATCATTATATATGAAATAATTTTATCTTTATAATGAATATTTATAATCTAATTTATCTTATGTTTAACCCTATATTAAAAATGATTAAGTAAATAAAATTTGATTTTAACTCTTTTACCTCTTTGAATTAAATAATAATAAATGTCCTAGTCTAATCCAAGTGGACCTAAATGATAATATTTTATTCCTAAGGTTGTTTTTGGTTGAGATACACTTGTCCAATAGAATTAGGACATGTGTTAGGGTAATATTAATATCATTTTTATCCTTAATTTCCCTATTTACTTTTAACCGTGGTAAATAAAAGTAAAAAGTTACTATTCACCCAAAATTATTTTCATCTCAATGAACCAAATTTTAATCCTTGGTATTAACCATGTCTCTCAAATTTTTGAAATTCCACTCACATAAGTGGTAAAATTAAGTTTTAGGAAAAATTCATTTTTTTAACTACCACTTAGTGGTTTCACTATTCATCAAAAAATGAAGTTTTTCAGAAAAATACCAAAAATTCACCCAATGATAATTTTGATATTCCGAATCCAAAAATGAAGTCCATTTTGAAAAAAAAAATTTATAAATTTCAAAAAGTGGGTATTACTATTTATAATGGCTAGTTTGATTGGTTGTGGTGTGTTAGAACTCGATGTTGCATATAACACACGGTATTGCATTATTCAAAGAGAAGCGTACCGTAGAAGATTGGGGTGTTACATTCTCCCCTCCTTCAAATAATTTCATCCTAGAAATTTCTAGATTACTACCTCATGAAAAGACTCAAGTGGTTCTTCATCATAAGTTCCTCGGGTTCCCACGATGCCTCTTCCATCTTATGGTTTCTTCACAAGACTTTTACTAGACGAGTCGTCCGATTTCTCAGTACTTGTTCTCTCATATCAAGAATCTTGATGGGATCTTCGTAAAAAGACAGATCGGGTTCCAGTTCTAATTCCTCATAGGTGAGTACATGCGTTGGGTCGGGCTTGTATTTCCTCAATAGTGATACGTGGAACACATCATGAACTTTGGAGAGATTTGGCGGCATTGCCAAATGATAAGCTACAGCCCCAATTCGTTCTAGAATTTCGAAAGGTCTGATGTACCTTGGACTCAATTTACCTTTCTTACCAAAACGTATGACTCCCTTCCATGGAGATACCTTCAGGAAAACATGATCACCAACTTGAAATTCCAAATCCTTCCTTCGATTATCAGCATAGCTCTTCTGCCTACTTTAAGAAGTTTTGATATGGTTTTGGATTACCTTCACCTTTTCCATCGTTTCCTCCACCTGTTCCGGGCCTACAAGTTTTCTTTCACCAACGTCATCCCAACATGTTGGTGTGCAAAATATCTTTCCGTATAACGCTTCATATGGTGCCATACGAATACTCGAATGGAAGCTATTGTTATTGGAAAATTCAACAGAGGTAAATATTGATCCCATATACCCTGAAAGTCAAGTGAGTAGGATCTCAAAATGTCTTCTAATGTTTTAATAGTTCGTTCTGATTGTCCATCTGTTTGAGGGTGGTAGGCAGTGCTCAAATGAAGTTCAGTATCCAAAGATTTCTGAAGACTTTTCTAGAATCTTGAAGTAAAACAAGGATCACGATTAAAAACAATCGATAGGGGTACTCCATGAAGTCTGGAATCATCATCAATATATAGTCTTCCTATACGTTCTAGTGGTAGATCTTCTCTTATTGCAAAGAAATGTGCTGACTTGGAAAGACGATCAACAATAACCCATATTGCATCGTTCCTTCTAGGAGTCTTTGGTAGTCCCATGACAAATTCCATCGTGATATTATCTCATTTCCACTCACGTATGAGAAGAGGTTACTATACTCCCCCAGGCTATTGACTTCCAAATTTCACTTGTTGACAAACCATACATCTTGACACAAAATCAAAAATGTCCCTCTTCATGTTGTCCCGCCAAAAATGTTCCTTCAAATCTCTATACATTTTGGTGCTCCCATGGTGTATAGAGAAATTGGAACTATGAGCATCATCCATAAATTCCCTTTTTAGATCAGGTATATCAGGAATACAAAGTCTCTTCCCAAATTTCAAAATTCCATCTTCATACACAAAGTCTCTCAATCTCCCATCATTCACAGCTTTAATTTTCTTTGGAAATTCTTCATCATCCATCTGAGAACTCTTAATCCTTTCTAGTAAATATGGTTTGGCAACCATTTGAAAAATCATTGATGTTTCACCTTCCCTGGTTATTCCCATGTCCATCTTCACTAGATCCATAAATATTGGATCCCTTTCAATTCTCATATTTTTCAAAACTCCATAGTCTTTTCTGCTCAAAGCATCTGCCATCTTGTTTGCCTTCCCCGGGTGGTAGTGTATCATAAAATCATAATCCTTGAGTAATTCAAGCCATCTCCTTTGCCTCATGTTGAGTTATTTGTGTGAGAAAATATACATCAAACTCTTATGATTAGTATAAATCTCACATTTTACACCATAGAGGTAGTGCCTCCATATCTTCAAAGCAAAGATCACTGCTGCTAACTTGAGATCATGAGTAGGATAGTTTTGTTCATGAATTCTCAACTGTCGTGATGCATAGGCAATAACCCTGTCATTCTGCATAAGGACACAACCAAGTCCTTTCTTCAATGCATCACTATAAATAATGAACCCATCATTACCTGATGGTAGAGTCAATATAGGAGCATTGACTAATCTTCTCTTCAGTTCTTCGAAACATTATTCACACTCTTTTTTCCAAACAAATATAACCTCTTTACGTGTGATCTTCGTTAATGTGTTATCCAATCGGGCAAAATTCTCGACGAAACGTTGATAATAACCTTCCAAACCAATAAAACTGCGTACCTCAGTTATACTTGTAGGTGTTGACCATTCTTGGATTGCCTTGGTCTTAGAAGGATCAACAGAGATTCCATCTTTAGAGATAATATGGCCAAAAAAAGAAATCTCCTGATGCCAGAATTCACACTAGCTAAACTTCCCATATAATTCATGTCTTCTTAGAGTCTTCAGGATAATGCGCAAGTGATTTTCATGATCTTAGTAGCTTTTGGATTATACCAAGATATCATCAATAAATACAACCACAAATTCATCGAGATATTCCTTGAAAACTCTATTCATCATATCCATGAATACATAGGGTGCATTAGTCAATCGAAAAGGAATTACTATAAACTCGTAATGCTCGTACCTGGTTCAAAATGCTGTATTTGGAATGTCTTCCTTCTTCACACATAACTGATGGTATCCAGATCGAAGGTCAATCTTCGAAAAGTATTGAGCTCTAAGCAGTTGGTCAAATAAATCATCAATGCGAGGTATGGGATACTTGTTTATTATTTTTATTGCATTGATCTCCCTGTAGTCGATACAAAACCTCATAGATCCATCTTTCTTTTTAACAAAAAAGAACAGGGGCTCCCCATGGAGAAACACTAGGTCAAATAAATCCCTTATTACTCAATTCCTCTAGTTGTTTCTTTAGTTCAACTAATTCTACAGTGGCCATTCTATAAGGGGTCTTCGATATGGGCCTTGATCCGGGAATTAAATCAATGGAAAACTCAACTTCTCATTCTGGAGGATTTCTAGGTAAATCTTCCGAAAACACATATACATATTCTTTCACAATAGGTACATTCTCTATTTGAACATTCATTTCCTCACCCACTGTAATTTCATCCTCTTCCTCCCCAATAATTGAATTTATTTGAGCTACTGTGGGTGGATCTAGATAAGAATTAGGTGGTGACGATTCTCCTCCAAAGAAAAGTTGTTCCTTATCATCATCATCAAAAATCGTAACCTCCTTCTTCTTATAATAAATCTTCAGATCACGGTCCGAAAGCTAATCCATAATGAGGATTATATCAAACTCAACCATAGGTATGATGATGAGATCAGCGGATAAAGAACATTTATGTGCTCTAATGGGGACTGATTCACAAAACTTTGTTGCAATGTGTAACAACCCAAAGTTTCATTAATGGAAAATCCATCTTGATTCAGTTAAATGTCTCTTTATGAAAAAAAAAATTTATAATATGTCAACTTCTTTGGTCTTATGTTAAGAATTTTGACCGTTGTTAATATAGTCGTTGAACAGTGATCACATAATTAGTATAAATATAGGACCTTAACAAATCTAATTTACTCAGACAAAAGAAGTGATGGCCTCATCCAGTAGAATTGCCCCAAACGAAGCCCATTTTTCGGAGCTCGGAAAAGAGGTGGCATATTTGGGCTTCTCCCTTGACCAAGCCCAAGCTGAGCTTCACCATGTCAAGCTCTAATGGTACCATCTATGGGAAAAGTGGAAGTTGATAGAGATTACCACTCGAGCGATGTTATTTGAGCCACCCCAAGAGTCTGCCACCATTGCACACCTTACCCTTAGGTCTTATGCGACTATTTTAAGGGGTTATGTAACAAATAAGTAGTACCATGTTCATGTACATTATTTTTTTATATAATAATGAATATAATTTCTAGTCATTTTTGATACATCGTAAATAATTTTTAAAGTACAAATGGTGTTTTTAGTTATTATTTAATTAAAAAATATATTTTATTAAATTAAGGGATTTTTGAATTAAATAATATTTTAATAAAATAATAATATTCATATTAAATTAATTTTTTTTATTTAAATATAAATGATCTTATAATTTTGTGAATGTAATTAAATTTTTTATTTAGGTTTGAAAGCCATTTCTGTCAAAACCCGCGAATTTTCGATAAATGTAGGTTTTTATTTTAAAAGTGAAAATTCACATATTTAAAAAATTATTTAGATAAAATAAATGTTATTTTTGGAATTAGGACATCGAAATTATCCAATGGTGAATTTTTTATAATTTTCTGAGACAATCAAATTTTTGGGTAAAAATTAAATATCGTTTAAATATATAATGTGTTTTATGACATCATAATGACCAAATAGTGATGTAATAAAATACTATAACCCTTATGTTCGGCCAATATATGTTTTACCATTAAAATAAAGTCATTTTTGGTTTGTTTGACTTATTTTTCAAAGCATTAATGCACCCCTCAAGACTTATTCATCACTTTGCCTTTTTAAATTAATTTCCATGGGAGTGTGACTCACCTCCACATAAGCAACATTATAATTTTAAGAAGTTCGGACTTAGTCCTTATAAAATATTTTTTTCCTCTTCCCTTTTCCCAAAACCATGGGCAAAAACCATGGGATGGTTTGTGGTTTGGATTAATTTAATGTAAGGGGACCCAAACCTAAATAATAAAGAATTCTCTCACCTTTCTTATATAAACCCACCCAAGCTCCCACTTCCTCCTCACTAAAATCCCTTGTAGTTTGTCAAAACTCTACCCTACTCTCTCTATAATCCTTCCAAGGTTCCCCAAGATCCCATGAAGCCTCTCACAAGCCTCTCTCTAGCCTTTGGAAGCACACTTCCAAGTAAGGGTTTTTTCTTCCTTTCTCATTTTTTCCAATTTTCTTTAAGTTGTATTTCCATTTTAATTTCAATTAGGAATGTTGGGGTATGGTTTCTCATCTCCCCCATACTTCCCTATTATTGTTTGAATTATGGGATACCCCTTTATCTCTCATTAAATTCCTCGCATGTACACCCGTTACTATGCCGAAATTCCGAAAGGAACTTCTCTCTCTTCTTTTACATTCAAGCAATAATTTTTTATCCTGAATCTAAATTCCATTAAAATTATTGGGACATGTATCTATATGGCCTCCTTAATGTCCATTACATGTAAATATGATGAGGAACCCCTTTCTCTCTCATCAACCATTTTTTATGAATTCTTATGTCACGCCGTTACGCTGCCGAAATCACACTGATTTTCTAATCCAATGCCATTGTGTAGTGGATACCATGCCCATTTCTCCATCAAGGGTATCCACATTTATGCACCATTACTTATTGATTACGAAGTTTCATATATGAATTCCACATTCCTTTATCGTGGAATAAATGTTTATGTTTTATGAATCCATGTTTTATGATGCATATGGCACACTTAAGCATGAAATGAAATGTTTAAGAAGGGTGCGCCCTTATAGTGCTCCATTGCATTGGGTAAAGTATAGTATCATGATACGTCATGTGCAATGAGTTTTTACTCATGCTAATTCAAGTGCAATGAGGGTTTACTCATGCTTCATGTGCAATGATGGTTTACTCATGCTTTATGTGCAATGAGCCTTGGCTCATGCTAATTCCATGTTAAGTGTTGTTGCCACATTTCCATCTTATGATTATTATGCTTTATCATGCCTTTATGTTCATATTTATTTTATTCTATATTGATATGCCTATTGTATAACAAGTATTTTACTCCCCATTTTATTCCATGTGTACTCCCTTACTGGGCTTTATAGCTCACCCTTTTCTTATGCATGTCCTTGGTTATCCCATGAAATGCTAAGTACGAGGGAATGTAGTGGCCATGTAAAAGAAGTTTTCAATAAAGATACAGTATTTCATGTTTTAAGTTTTTATGTAATTATCCTAATCCCCAAATACACTAAACCTCTCGATCTTCTTTGTTGTATCAAGTGAAATAATATGTAATAAATCATGTTTAAGTTGTAATAAAAAGCAGGGTTGTCATAGTTGGTATCAGAGGATAGGTTTAGTTATTTTTGGGATTATGAAACCCTAGTAAAGCCTTATATACAATAATAAGTATAATAAAAACATCCCTAAGTTTTGGTAAGTGCTGAGTAAGTGGTTTATCAAACAAATACATCCCTGTCTGGATACAAGCAGGTAGAGGTGGCTCTGGCACAGATGTATCCTAGGGGTAAAACCCAAAAACACCGCTTTGAGCTAGACTTGAACGGGAACTGGTGCACAACAACAGGCCTTGCTGCACTCTTGGTTACGACACTCACAGGGTATATTTTTTGATAAATTCACAAGCTTAGTATGAACCCTTATTAAGGGAATTAGAAAAAATGCCGCTAAGAATATATGTTAGAAATTAGATCATGAAAAGCCTAGATTGAAGCCTATAGACTCATGAGTTAAGGAATGAAAGTTTATTTATAATTCATAAACTTTTGTATTTGGATTACCCTTTATGTGTTACCCCTAACTTTCCTTTTATTCCAGCCAATGGCTAGTAATAGGAGGACTCAGGCTAACAACCGTTGTGAAGATCAGTGTGATGACTGTACAAATGAGATGCCAAATAGAATGGGAGCGGGAATCGTGAATTTTGTCATGCTTCTCTCTCAGCTAACTCAATTTTTGAATAGAAACATGGGTCAAGAGGAATTTTCAACCCCCCCCCCCCCCTACGAAAGAACAAGTCGCTATTGAGAGATTCATGAGACAAAGGCCTCCTACTTTTATTGGATCATCCGATCCCACGATTTCTGAACAATGGATAAAATCCATTGAACAGATATTATCCATCCTCCAATGCTCTTAACAAGAGAAGTTTCTCCTGGCGGCTTATCGTATGGAGGATGAAGCAGATCAATGGTGGACGTTGATCAAAAATATGAAGCCTGAGGAGGAGATCGAGGCATTGGAATGGAAGGATTTCCGGAAATGTTTTTTGATAAATATTTTCCGTGCACCCTTCGGCTTAACATAGAAAGGGACTTCCTTTCCCTCAAGCAAAAAGTTGAAGAATCTATTGGATCGTACAAGGCAAACTTCACAAGGCTTGCACGATACACTTCCGGTTTTGTCGTTACCCCCGAATGCAAGGTTGACCGCTTCTTTGGTGGGATGAAGCCTAGCTTACGGAAAGCATTAGCGATCCGTGACTTTGACAACTATGAGGAAATTGTCCGATGTGCCATCACGGTTGAAATGGAGATCGAGGAATCACAGGGGTATAATGGGGACAAGAAGCATAAGGTGGACTTCAATGCTGGTGGTCCGATTGATAAATCCAATGGTGCTAAGAAGATCCAGCACCACACTTGCCAAAAGTGTTGAAAGAAGCACCCTGGAAATTTCCTTAAGGGGACGAGAAAATGCTTCATGTGTGGAAGAGAAGGGCACCTAGCTGTTAACTATTAGCAAGAAAGAACCGTGGCAGCGACAGAGGAGAAGAACGCTCCCTTCGAACCTCAACGCATTGTTCAATGCTACAAATGCAAAGAACCGGGTCATTTTTCAAATCAGCGCCCTAATCCAAGGGTTATTGGAGGCAACCAACAACCTCAAAGACAACAAGGAAGAGCTTTTGCCATCACTTCTGCCGAAGTGAACCCCGATAATGAAGTGGTGACAGGTACTCTAGTTATTCATTCAAGAATAGCGAATTTAGTTTTGATTCAGGTTCTACGCATTCTTTTATATCATGAAATATTAGTACAACAATCCCAGCACCACCACAAATCATGGAAGTAAAGATGTCAGTGAGTATGGAAAATGGGGCAATCATTGCATCTCATGAATATAAGTCATCCCATGTTATAATATGTGGATTGAATTTCCCGGTGAACCTCGTCATACTCCCTCTGGTGGAATTTGATTCAATACATGGCATGGATTGGCTTTCCTTATATAGAGCCAACATAAACTGTCAGGTGAGGGAAATCACACTCCATATGGAGAATCGACCCCTGATTCTTTATAAGTGTCAGGAGGAAGATGAATCTCCTTTTGCTCCATCATCTCAAGCATGGATATTACTACCTTATAAGCACGCATATCTGGCTCAGATGATTGTGTCCAAGGAAGAAACCATCCTTGAAGAAATTCCTATTGTGAGGGAATTCACTGAAGTGTTTCCTGAGGAACTGCCTGGTCTTCCTCCAAGAAGAGATGTTGAGTTCCCAATTGAACTTATACTTGGGGCGCTACCAATATCCAAGACTCCATATAAAATGGCTGTTTTAGAGCTTGAAGAGCTAAAGAAACAACTACAGGAGAATTTGGATAAAGGGTTTATATGCCCAAGTGCTTCACCATGGGGTGCACTAGTCCTCTTCGTCAAAAAGAAGGATGGGTCAATGCGGCTTTGCATCGATTATCGTGAACTTAACAAAATCGTGATAAAGAACAAGTATCCTCTCCCAAGAATCGATGACTTGTTCGATCAGCTTCGTGGAGCACAATACTTCTCCATGGTGGACTTGTGGTCGGGATATTATCAAGTAAGGGTGAAGAAGGAAGATGTCCCCAAGACTGCTTTTCGTACAAGGTACGGGCACTATGAATTCATAGTAATGCCTTTCAGACTCACCAATGATCCAGAAATATTCATGGACTTGATGAGATTACCTTGATAAATTTTTGGTAGTCTTTATAGATGATATTCAAATATACTCCAAAACCAAGGAAGATCATGAGGAGCATTTAAAAACTGTACTAGAGACTTTGCATAAGGAGAAGCTCTATGAAAAGTACAGAAAGTGTGAGTTCTAGTTCAAAGAGGTCTCATTCTTGTGCTGTATCATCACAAGCAATGGAATATCCATGGACCCCCCCAAAATAAATGCAATTGAGGGATGGCTAAGGCCAACATCGGTAATGGATATCCGTAGCTTCTTGGGGTTAGCTGGATATTATCGACGATTTGTGAGAAATTTCTCATAATTGTCCAACCCTCTTACCAAGATAACTCAAAAGGGAATAAATTTTTCTTGGAGTGATGAATGCGAAGAAATCTTCAAGGAGTTGAAAAGGAGTCTTATCACTGCACCCGTGCTCACTTTACCCACAAGTAGGGAGCTTTTTGTGGTATTCAGTGATGCTTCGAAGAAGGGCTTAGGATGTGTGCTGACGCAGAATGATAAAGTGATATCCTATGCCTCAAAGAAGTTGAAAATACATGAGCGAAACTATCCAACACATGATCTGGAGTTGGTGGCTGTGATCTTTGCCTTGAAAATCTGGCGGCATTATCTCTATGGAGAGAAATGTGAGATATATACTGACCACAAGAGTCTTAAATATATATTCACACAGAAAGAGCTTAATATATGCCAGAGAAGATGGATAGAGCTCATCAAGGATTATGACTGTTCAATACATTACCACCCTGGGAAAGAGAACAAGGTGGAAGATGCCCTATGTAGAAAGGACCCAACAATTCTATCAATGATGAGAATTGAGAATGATACAATCTTCTTAGACTTGATTAATATGGATGTGGGAATCATAAAGAAGGGAACAACATCAATCCTTTCAAAAATTATTGTTCAACCATCTCTTTTGGAAATGTTAAAGGATGCTCAAAAGGATGATGTCGGAATTTAGGAAAATGTGGAAGCTATCAAAAAAGGTAAATCCTCAGAGTTTAATGTTAATGAAGAAGGAATTAAGTGGTTTGGGAAAAGAATATGTGTTCCATCAAGTCCGAAGCTGAATAAGGAACTTTTAGATGATTCACATAGTTCAAATTTCTCTATTCACCCAGGGAGCACAAAGATGTATCGAGATCTCTGATAAAACTTTTGGTGGGATAATATGAAGAAGGAGATCGCTAAATATACATCAAAGTGCCTGGTGTGTCAGCAAGTGAAGGTAGAGAGGCAGAAGTTTAAGGGGATGATGCAACCATTGCCCATACTGGAATGGAAATGGGATAACATCACCATGGACTTTGTCACCAGACTTCCAAGGACATCTAAAGGAAACAATGCAATCTGGTTTGTTGTGGACCGTCTAACAAAGGATGCACACTTCATTTCTATTTGGGAGGATTTCTCCTTAGAACAACTGGCACTGATATATATTAGGGAAGTGGTAAGTTTTCATGGAGTACCACTATCTATTGTATCTGACCGAGATCCAAGATTCACCTCTATGTTTTGGAAGAGTCTTCATCATGCTCTGAATACTGAACTGAACATCAGTACAGCCTATCATCCTCAAACTGATGGCCAATCTGAGTGGACTATCCAAACACTTGAGGATATGTTGAGAGCATGCTCAATGGACTTTAAAGGAGGATGGGATCAACATCTTACTCTGGTTGAGATTTCTTATAATAACAGTTTCCACTCAAGCATCCAAATGGCACCATATGAAGCCATGTATGGGAAAAGGTGCAGAACACCGGCATGTTGGGATGAGGTCGGTGAACGTAAGCTGCTTGGACTAGAAATGGTTGATAAAATGGTGGAGAAGGTGAAAACTATTCAGTAGCATATCAAGGAAGCCCATAGTCGACAGAAGAGTTATGCAGATAATCGTCGATGAGACCTTGAGTTTAAAGCTGGAGACATGGTGTTTCTACGCATATCTCTATGGAAAAAGGTCATGAGGTTTGGAAATAAAGGGAAGTTAAGTCCAAGGTATATCGTCCCCTTCGAGATTCTTGACCGTGTTGGGGCGGTGGCCTATCGACTAGCACTTCCACCTACCATGGCCAAGGTGCATGATGTCTTTCATGTATCCCTCTTAAGGAAGTACATACCGGACCCTTCACAAGTACTCTCACCTGAGGTGGTACAATTGGAAGATGGTATTTCTTATGAGGAGCAACCAGTGAAGATCGTAGATCGTAGAGAAAAAGTTCTACGAAATAAGACAATGCCCCTCGTTAACGTGTTTTGGAGAAACCACAAGTTTGAAGAAGCGACTTGGGAATCAGAGGACATGTTGAAGCTGAGTAACCCACATTTGTTTTAGTGTGGGAAAAGGATAATTTCGAAGGCGAGATTTCTTAATGGGGGAATATTGTAATGACCCAAAGTTTCATTAATGGAAAATCCCTCTTGGTCCAGTTAAATTTCTCTATGAAAAATGTTTTTATAGGATGTCAACTTCTTTGGTTTTATGTTAAGAATTTTGATCTTTGTTAATATATCCATTGAACAGTGATCACATGATTAGTATAAATATAGGACCTTAACAAATACAATTTACTCAGACAAAAGAAGTGATGGACTCATCTAGTAGAATTTCCCCATACGAAGCCCATTTGTTAGAGCTCGTAAAAGAGGTGGCATCTTTGGGCTTCGCCCTTGACCAATCCTAAGATTACCTTCACCATATCAAGCTCGAACGGGACCGTCTATGGGAAAAGTGGAAGTTGATAGAGATTACCACTCGAGCGATGTTATCTGAGCCACACCAAGAGTCTGTCACCATTGCACACCTTACCCTTAGGTCTTATGTGGCTATTTTAAGGGGTTATGTAACAAATAAGTAGTACCATGTTCATGTACATTATTTTCTTATATAATAATGAATATAATTTCTAGTCATTTTTGATACATCGTAAATAGTTTTTAAAGTACAAATGGTGTTTTTAGTTATTATTTAATTAAGAAATCTATTTTATTAAATTAAGGGATTTTTGAATTAAATAATATTTTAATAAAATAATATTATTATTATTAAAATAGTTTTTTTTATTAAAGATAAATTATCTTATAATTTTATGAATGCAATTAAAATTTTTATTAAGGTTTGAAAGCCATTTCTGTCAAAACCCATGAATTTTCGATAAATGTCGGTTTTTATTTTACAAGTGAAAATTCACATATTTAGAAAATTATTTAGATAAAATAAATTTTATTTTTGGAATCAGGATGTCAAAATTATCCAACAGTGAATTTTTCATAATTTTCTGAGACAGTCAAATATTTGGATAAAAATTAAATACCGTTTAAATATATAATGTGTTTTATGAAATCATAATGACCCAATAGTGATGTAATAAAATACTATAATCCTTATTTTTGGAAAATATATGTTTTACCATTAAAATAAAGTGATTTTGGGTTTGTTTGACTTATTTTTCAAAGCATTAATGGACCCCTCAAGACTTATTCAACACTTTGCCTTTTTAAATTAATTTCCATGGGAGTGTGACTCACCTCCACAAAAGAAACCTTATTATTTTAAGAAGTTAGGACATGGGCCTTAAAAAATATTGTTTTCTTCTTCCATTTTCCAAAAACCATGGGCAAAAACCATGGTATGGTTTGTGGTTTGGATTAATTTAATGTAAGGGGACCCAAACCTAAATAATAAAGAATTCCCTCACCTTTCCTATATAAACCCACCCAAGCTCCCACTTCCTCCTCACTAAAATCCCTTGGAGTGCGTCTAAACTCTGCCCTAATCTCTCTATAATCCTCCCAAGGTGCCCCAAGCTCCCCATAAGCCTCTCACAAGCCTCTCTCTAGCCTTTGGAAGTACACTTCCAAGTAAGGGTTTTTTCTACCTTTCTCATTTTTGTCAATTTTCTTTAAGTTGTATTTCCCTTTTAATTTAAATTATGAATGTTGGGGTATGGTTTCACACCTCCCCCATACTGCCCTCTTATTGTTTGAATGATGGGATACCCCTTTCTCTCTCATTAAATTCCTCCCATGTACACCCGTTACTATGCCGAAATTCTGAAAGGAACTTCTCTCTCTTCTTTTACATTCAAGCAATAATTTTGTATCATGAATCTAAATTCCATTACAATTGTTAGTACATGTATCTATATGACCTCCTTACTTTCCATTACATGTAAATATGATGAGGAACCCCTTTCTCTCCCATCATCCATTTTTTATGAATTCTTATGTCACGCCGTTACGATGCCGAAATCGCACCGATTTTCTAAGCCAATGCCATTGTGTAATGGATACCATACCCATTTCTACATCAAGGGTATCCACCTATATACACCTTTACTTATTGATTACAAAGTTTCATATAGAATTACATATTCCTTTATGGTGTAATAAATGTTTATGTTTTATGAATCCATTTTTTATGATCCATGTGGCACACTTAAGCATGAAATGAAATGTTTAAGAAGGGTGTGCCCTTATAGAGCTCCAATGTGTTGGGTAAAGTATAGTATCATGATACGTCGTGTGAAATGAGTGTTTAATCATGCTAATTCAAGTACAACGAGGGTTTACTCGTGCTTCATGTTCAATGAGGTTTTATTCATGCTTTATATGCAATGAGCCTTGGCTCATGCTAATTCCATGTTAAGTGTTGTTGCCACATTTCCATGTTATGATTATCATGCATTATCATGCCTTTATGTTCATGTTTCTTTTATTCTCTATTGATATTCCTATTGTCTAAAATGTATTGTACTCCTCATGTTATTCCATGTGTACTCCCTTACTGGGCTTTATAGCTCACCCATTTCTTATGCATGTCCTCAGGTTATCCCATACAATGCTAAGTACGAGGGAATGTAGTGGTCATGTAAAGGAAGTTTTCAATAAAGATGTTGTATTTCAGGTTCTATGTTTTTATGTAATGATCCTAAGACCCAAAGACACTAAACCTCTTGATATTGTTTGTTGTATCAAGTGAATTTTTATGTAATAAATCATGTTTAAGTTGTAATAAAAAGCAGGGTTGTCATACAATGATACTTCCCTTAGGAGTTTTAACTGACAACTCCCTTATTAAATCAAATTGTAAATATCTAATTTTCTTAGAAAACTGGGAATATATGAAACAATGTGATGATCCAGAATCAAATAATGCATTTTCTAAACTTGAGAACCATTAAATTACCTGCCACCACGTCTTTCGGAGCTTCTACCTCAGTAGTATTGATAGCATAAGCTTGGCCTTGATCTCTTGGCCTTTTTTAAGGTAAGTTCTCTTAACACTTAGGACATTCATTTGAATAATTTCCCATCTCCCTGCAATTGTAGCATTGGACATCTGTAGCTTCCTTCTTCCCCTTGCAATCACAATCTTTGTGATCTTTTTCACCACACTTGTAACAGACTCTAACTCCTTTTAAGAAAGTACCGGTGTGTTTCATCCCACATTTACTGCAGGTTCGATATTCAACTTTTCCCTTCTTCCCCTTATTTCCATTCTTAGATTGATCAGAAGATATCTTCTTCTCTTTATTTTCTTTAAAGTCATAAGACTTAGAGAATTCCTTTTCTGTCTTGATATCAGATGAGACAATGTCTTCGTACGATAAGAAGGATTGTGAGACTAATGCTCGACGGAGAAATGATTTTAACCCATAAAAGAAACGATCAATCTTACTTCTTGGGTTACGTATATAATCTCCAGCATACCTTGCTAACCTTGTAAAATTAGCCTCATACTTTGCGACATTCTCATCCTCCTTTTGTCTCAGACTCAGAAATTGCCTTTCCCTGTCTTCTCGATGGTCACGAGGAAAGTATTTTTCTAAGAAGAGATCTTTGAACTCCATCCATTCTATATTTGATACTTCATCATCTTCCTTCATGTTTTGAATCAATGACCACCATTGATCAGCATCTCCATTGAGGCGGTAAACTGCCATGATAACTTTTTCCCTTTCACTACTTCCCAATGCCTGAAATATTTTCTCTAGGGAACTTATCCATTGCTCAGCTACCAATGGATTTGTACTCCCATTGAATTTTGGTGGTTGTTGCCTCATGAAGCGATCTGACATTGATCCTCCACGATGTGGATCAGGGTGCTCCATACGGGTAAGGTTATTATTCATAACCTGAGTGAGTTGTCCAATATGGTGATTAGTTGATAAGCACGAGTTTCACCACCAGCACTACTATAATTATCTTGAGCAGGAGGGAAATCCCTACATGGAGTGTGTGCATTGATATGGTTTCCATTTCTTCCACTAGGCACCATTTCTAAACAATGGCATAAACTATATCAGTTTATAAATCAAAATACATAATTCCATACTTATAAAAAACTTAACATAAATTGAACTATTTATGGATATAATCCATAATCATAAAAATGTTTTCTTTGAGAAATTATATACTCATAAACCCTTCATAATGATTTGTAAATAAAATGAGAGTTATCCTAAGCATATCCCCCAGGAGTGTCATAACCAAGAGTGTAGCGAGGGGCGTTATAGTGCATCAGTTTCCGTTCGAGTCTAGCTCAAAGCAGTGTTTTTGGATTTTACCCCTAGGTACATCTGTACCAGATCCGCCTCTACCGAATCATATCCAGATAGGGATGTATAGCTCGGTACACTCAAAAAATATCTACAATACCAAAATTCTAGGAAGTTTTTCTATACTAATACTCAAAGTCCATCTTAAATCTATGTGCTCTAATCAGAGTTTATCTAAATCTAGCTTATAAGGTTTGTACTAAACTTCCTCTGATACCAATTGTAACACCCCGACCCTAGTTACCCAGAGTCGCTGCATTATTACATAACATTGGCATGCTCATAAGAAATATCAAGTCTTGAAAGACTGATTGGTTTAGTAGCCTTGGAATAACTAGATACATTCATAAAGTTTACATTACATCATAAAATGAAAACTACAACAATATAGTCTCTATAGTCCACACTCTTATCCCCTCATACTATCCATGTAGGTCATTCATAAAATACTTCTTCACATCCTGGGAAAAATAAAACATAGAAAGGGGTGAGCTCAAATTCCCAGTAAGGATAACAATATAGTGGAAACATTCATAAATAAGAATAAACATTTAAGGCAATGTATAACTATAACAAAATCCTTTTAAACTTGAACTTCAACATAATATGGTACAAATAAAATGAAATAATTCTATTTACTTATTCACATGGATATTCTACTAATCGAATAATCACATGCAATATCAATAACCACCTTCATAATGATGGAATGCATAATGCCATACTATCATAACCACATAGCCAAGGCCTCGGGCCAAGACTAAAAATAAGATTTTGTCAAGGCCTTGTTCCAAGACACTAGTTTTTTTCATGAGACCTACCGATGCATCGAGGATCTATATCGGGCACCACCCGTCACATATTATGTCCAATGCATTCCTTATATGAACAGGTTTAAACATAACATAAACATTAGTATTAAAACTAGCATACGAAATGTCAATACTTTCTTCATAAACCATGAATGGTATAAAAATAACACATCCACAGTCAAACATATCACAAAACCTTCAATACAATATAGAAGTTTTGTATCATAATAAATCAACTTCAAATAAGCGTAAAATCCATCAAAGGATGTTGACATAGATCAAATCAAAACTCTTTTTAAAGAAATATCTCTTTCTATTTTGAAATCATTTAAGAGTCATATATTTATAAAATAAAAAATTATCCTTGAAAATATTCTTATAAGCTTTTAAGGGAAGCTTAGACAATTTTATAATGGCTAAAAATAGCCGCACCCACCATATAAGTTAAAAAAACATTCTTACCTTAATTCTGTCGAAAAAGTTAAAAAGGAACTTGTTTGGAAAATGATGGAAATATTCCTTTATTAACCACTTATAAGAGTCAACAAGGGTATAAATGACCTTAACCCATATTCTAGTAAATAGTAAAAATGCTTTTAAAAACATTTTTAAGAAACATGGATGTGGATGATAATGATGTCCTAGTAGATTATTATGTATAAACAACCTCGGATAATGAAGAGATTGCGAAATAAACCCTTACCTTGTACTTTTCCTTGGTTAGGTTAGGTTAAACTCCTGTGTAATGGTGAAATAATTGTTATTAAATTATACAATAATCATATATATTAATATGATATCATATATGATCTTTTAACATTGCTTTGTTAATAATATTTTAGAATTATCGTTGTTTTGGGTGTTAACTTACTCATTTTGTTTTATATGTTTTGTTATGTAAGACATGTTTGTTATGGATAGATTGTATCTTATTCATATCCAGAATGATATTAAGTCCTTAAACATTATTATTAATCTTCAAATAAGAATTATACTTGAATGGATACGATGGAGAATGAATCTCATCGCATTTGTGGAGACGGTAGTTCGTACGTACGCACGGGCGAAAATATCATTCTTTTGATATTAAAATAATATTTAATTGGATGGTATATCATATATAAAGAATAATTATCATGATATATTTATTATTTACATGAATTACACATCATTATTATAACCATACAAATAATAATGTATTGAATAACAATTACACCACAACGTGGAGACGGTAAGCCGTATGTATGCACGTATGGTGACATGCCATTCAAAGGATGGATAGAATACTGAATATGGTTGTACCATATTTATAATAATATTACAATATATAGGAGATACTAGATTAATTATTTTATAATGGTAATAAAAAAGAAAGAAGAAGTTGAAGAAGAAAGGAACTTGAAAAGGTGTGGTGAAATCATTACCTCTTCTTCGGGTTCTTCCTTTTGATTTGATCAAAAGGACTCCTTAGGTTACCTTTCTTACTAAATTAAGGCCTCTAGGATGAATTGAGGAAAGTTGAGAGAGTTTTTGGTCAGGGTTTTTCTGAACCAAAAGGCTTTGAAGGTGTGAATTAATGAGAAGGGGGAGTTCCCTTTTATAAGAGAGGTGAGGGGCACCTTTGGAAAATCTAGAAATATTATTTTATAATAAAATCATATTCGGTTTCTAATGGCTCCAAAGTGGATTATTTAAATTTTAAGGTGGGTATAGGTCGCAAATAACTCAACCAATAGGATTTATATAGGTTTGGGTTACTATATTAACCTTATCGTTAAGTATTAACTCTTAGTTAATTAGTTTCACTTTTACAATGTCTCTTTGTATTTTTATATTCTATGGTTAATAAACTTACTATATACATCCAAGAAACCCCCAAGTGGTCCGTTAATGATGCACCTATCAGGATATAAGTCTCTTTGACGAACCTTAAATTTTTTGTAATTGAATATCAATTAATAATATAATATTTTATAAAAAACTCTTTTATGTCAATTTTGACACTATTTGGAAAATTGATTTTTTTTTTTGAAAATCATAACAGAATTATTACTTCGAATAAAGTTAATTAAATAATTCCTAACATTTTATATTAACCTATAAAATTATTTTAATTCATAAAAAGTCTCAAATTATATTTATTTGGGTATTTATAATATCAATTGTTCTAATTTTTCACTATTATGGTAATTACTTCATCATCATTGTTTCATAAATAAATTAAATTATATAATGTCTAAAAACTATAAATAATATATAATTATGTAGGAAATAGTTTTATCTTTCTAAAGAATATTTATAATCGAATTTATCTTATGTGTAACCCTATATTAAAAATGTTTTAGAAAATAAACATTGATTTTAACTCTTTTAACTCTTCTTTGAATTAAATAATAATAAATGTCCTAATCTAATCCAAGTGGACCTAAATGATAATATTTTATTCCTAAGGTTGTTTTTGGTCGAGATAAACTTGTCCAATAGAATTAGGACATGTGTTAGGGTAATATTAATATCATTTTTACCCTTAATTACCCTATTTACTTTTAACTGTGGTAAACAAAAGTAAAAAGTTACTATTCACCAAAAATTATTTTCATCTCAATAAACCATATTTTACTCCTTGATATTAACCATGACTCTTGGATTTTAGAAATTCCACTCACAGAAGCGGAAAAATTAAGTTTTATAAAAATTTAGTTTTTTTAACTACAACTTAGTGGTTTCACTATTCATCAAAAAATGAAGTTTTTCAAAAAAAATACCAAAAAATCACCCAAGGCTAATTTTGATATTCCAAATCCAAAAATGAAGTCCATTTTGAAAAATAAAATTTATAAATTTCAAAAAGTTGGTATTACTATTCATAACGGCTAGTTTGATTGGTTGTGGTGTGTTAGAACTCGATGTTGCGTACAACACACGCTATTGCATTATTCAAAGAGAAGTGTACTGTAGAAGCTTGGGGTGTTACAATATATGTTGAGTGCTCCGTGATGACTAGGAATTTTGTGATTTCATTCTGAGTTTAGAAAAAGGTAGTTAGTTCTATGAAGGCAGTTTTCTTCATTAAGGTATTTCTGTTGTGTGAAGGAGCCTCATGAAAAATTGTTTTGGATATTAGTGTTTTAGTAAATTGGTATTGTTTGTGCATTAACTCAGATCTATGGTGAAAACTGAATCTTGTGCCAATCTGGGAAAAAGTCTTTAATTTGAATCTATGAATGTGACCTTCAAGTCGATAAACAGAGTGTGACTTCATCTAAGAAGTGATATGGGGGAATTCAATGGAAGTGTTCTAAAGGAAGCAGTGTAATATCCATAAAATCTTATAATGTAAGTGTTACTAGAATATAGTGACTTTGTCTGTATTTCTATATAAAAAACTAGCGAGTATTAGTGGATTTATTTATGACTAACATGTCTTCTATATATATTCTTTCAAAAATCCCTTAGAAGTGAACCAATTAAAACTAATGTGTTGTCTCATTTTTTATGTGAATATTTTTTTACATCACTATTCCAATAGACATGTTTAACAAGTTCCGACCAATATGGGAATATGATACATTATTTTAAAAGTAAAATTTAACACCTTGATTATCCCCTCACCCATGTTGGTGTTTTGGGGTCCTACAATTTGTATCAAATCCCATGTTCACCTATGTTGGATTGTATATTGTAATTTAATTCTCTTTTGAAAATTTGATTTTCTTTATTGAGTCAATAATGATGTATAGTTTTGATGAAGTTTCTATAATTTATGAGTATAATTCTCTATACATCATGAAATTATAGAAATAGGAAAAATAAAGAGAATAGATAGTTTAATATGGCCATCATATCTAATGAATTGGTAATATCGTGATCTCCATGCCTTTCTAATAATGATGATATATCATGCTTCGAAAGATAAGAGAATTTGTATTAGGTTTCCACAGAAATTAAGGAAATCCTTTCTACCTCATGTGAATTAAAATATTTTAGTGATCTATAGGTATGTTTTAGAAAAAAAATTATGATTTCCTAAAAATAAGGATCCTATCATAAGTGTTAATGTTTATTACTCAACAATGGAACATGAATTTGAAATGGAATGATTACAGAAATATATGCATCATATTACTAAAGAATTAGTAATCATTTTCCATAGAATCTTTCAATTAATATATATAGAAATCATCTAGATGGAAGGATAATTTTATTATATGGAAAAGGGCTTGTATGGGAAATTTTATGAATATTTAATTATCTATATAGGATGAATTTAAGGGAAAAAAGAGGGAACATGAAATAAGGTCCTAGAAATACCTTCAAAAAGTTGAAGAGAAATAGTTAGTAAAAAAGTATCTTGAACAAAGGATCCATGTGCACAATGATTAATTTAAAACTATAAATCATTTCCAGGGTCTATAATTGGAAATAATATCCATGATTGTCTTCGGGCTTGAATCTTTGATTTAGAATAAAATGAAGTTGTAAGAAGAAAAATTTGTTATTATGAAGATGGAATATAAATAAAAGATGACTATGATTATAGATAATAAAATCATCCTCAATTTGAAATGTATTTATTTGGATTCCTAGTTTGTCAATATTGAGAAAACATATAATGATACTTCAAAAATCAAGGAAACAATTGCAACAACTTCACAATGTTAACTGGAGTATTCTAAAGCTGAATGTCCTCCAATATATGATAATAAGACCATGACATCTTTTTATGATCTATCTCAAGTAGTTGAGAATAATTAATTACCATCCATTTCATGTTTTGTTTATTACCCTAAACATATTACCAGGAATAGTGTAGGTTTTTAGACAAATAATGAACAATTGTGGATGATGGACAATTGATAAGAAACTATCCACCATGACAATTGTGGATATAAAAAGTAGTATAGAAGATGTTTTCACAAATAGACCACAACAAGTCATGAATAAGACCAAAAAACATTATACAAGGGAAATAAAGAATTTAAGATATGTGGGTCAATGTTTGTGTTGCAATAGATTTGGTAGTTGTACATTAATTTGTTATTACAATCCTCAAAATATAAAATCACAATGTAAGCATATCACATGTGGGAGAAATCCAGAGACGAATAAGAAAAATCTACAATTCAAAAAGTGGCTGATTACTACAAATACATTTGTAATTCCTTATAACAACTATGATGTATTAAATATAATTAGTCACAAGGTTGGTACATTCTCATCTCAACGCTAATCTAAACGTAATAATAAAATATGATCAATAAATCTCTCTAGGAATAAAGAATCAACATTAAGAATAAATCAAAAGAATGTTCTTAACCTAAATCCTCCCTATAAGGTTTCAATAAATTATGGTTATAAGACTTTGTATTCTAAATCAATGAATTCGAAGGGTAGTTTATCCAAGATAACAAATAATATAGATGACACTCAGAATAATCCATGTGAAATATCCAAATATGCTTCAATAGTTCCTAATTACTTGCTAGTTATATGGATATAAGACTTTAAAATAATTGGGAAACTTGAAGATACACAAAATCAGGTTATTTAAAAAAGAATAAAATATATTACATATGATGAAGAAAGATTGCTTGAGAGTTCTCAAAAAAACGGGAACACTTACGTTAATAATGTTCTGTGAAAAAAGATAAAAGAAATCTATCCACATTAAAATATATTATTTTTGCCTTACTACCTGAACAAGATGCATCTCTTATGGGGTGTTCAAAATTATCATCCATGAAGGTTATTAGGAATAAAACCCATCCACACTTAGTTGAATAAAATTTGAATAGATCCATGCTTCCTCAACATAAATAAAAAAAATGTTTAGATATCAAAGCATGAATACTGGAGTAAATGGAGAAACATGGGTGAAAGAAACATCTCAACATTTCTATTCATATTTATGAATTAAAAAGGATCCCCCTTATTCCCATGATATTTAGTTATTATATTTCTTCTTATAATGAATGGGATTGAATGTTGAAGCATGTTCTCAAGACTATAACCTAAGAAGTTAAGAGGGTTATGATTTTTTAGCCGAGATGAATAAGTAACCATATTTGAATTATTCTTTATTTTGGTATTCAAATAATAACATTATGGAGGATAATGTTTGATAAATATAAAGATTTTATATTTTATAAAACTTGGATAAAGAAGGTACCATCTATTCTTGATCTTATTTCTGGATGCTGGTTGAATAATTGTTCAAGAAAATTATCTTTGGTGAGGATGTGAAAGTTATCCAATGTGGAAAGTCACAATATAAGTATCCATTATGGTGTATTCTCCAGAAAAAAATTTCTTTAACTCCATTCATGAGTATCTCCACTATTATAAAGATTTTTAGAATCATGTCCATTTAGGGGGAGACAAATGACGAATGATGATGATGTTTTCAGAATCATTATTTCAATTTTTATCTAACATGATTATTTTAGAAATTTTTGAAGATCATTCCATTGGAAAAGGAGTATCATGTTTCTTATCCTTGATAATTTATTATCACATTTACCATATTAATTTAGTAATGGATTTTAATGAAACTTGAATATAATTATATGTGTTTTTATCTCATGAGGAATCATTACCAATAAACATGGGATGGATTCATATGCTAAAAATAGGGTTAGTCCTACAAGACATTTAGGGGTTAGAAACTAATGATGATTCAGAAGAAGAATCTGATGATGAAACCATGGATAAAGAAACTTCATCTGAACCTCAAAGGAGAAATATAAGAGATGAAATTTTTCAATCCAATGTCATTGGAGATTGAACCAAAATAACACAGCCACAAAGAATCAAGAGTGAATCACGATATCCATTCCTATCAATTGTAGAAAAACCCTCATTCAACGAAGCAAAGAATGATGAATCATTGGTTAAGTCTATGAATTAATAAATTTTCCAATTTTACAAGAACTTAAATTTGGATCTTGTTAATAGGCCCTAAAATCACAAATTGATCAGAACAAAGTGGATTTTTTAAAACAAATTCAATGAGAAAGGAAACGTGATCCTAAATAAGGCACACTTAGTTTGTAAATGTCATTCATAGATTGATGGCATTGATGTTAAAGAAATGTTTTCTACAGTAGAGAGACTGTAGTAGATTAGGTTTTTATATGAAATTGAAATTCAATGGGGATAAAACGTCTATAATATGGGTGTCAAGACAACATTCTTAAATGGTGTTATTGAAGAATAATTCTACATTGAACAACCCGTGGGTTTTCTAATTAATAATGATGAAATGAAGGATTTTAGATTGAAAAGCCACTCTATGGTCTAGAAAAGGTACACCAAGTATGGTATTCTTTTCTTGAGTTTAATCTAAAGAATATTGAATTTGAAAGAGGATATTTTGATCGTAATATGTATGTGATGGTTAAAAAGTAATATAAATTTATGGTGCTGGTGTATGTGGATGATATTATATTTGGTCAAAGTAGGTAGAGATCAGTTGAATAATTTTATAATAACAAAAAATTAAAATTTTATATGTATTTGATTGATTAACTCACATATTTTGTGGGATAGAAATTAATTTAGAAGAGGGATTACACATTCATTTCCCATGAAAAGTATGCAAGAGTTTTGCTAAATAAATTCAATATGTAGGACTCCAAACCTATGCCGACTCTTATTGTGGTTGGGAAAAAACAAGGAAATCATTAGTGTGGGACTTATATAGATCCCACAATTTATTGGAGAATCATTGGAATATTACTATACTTGAATTCAAAACAACCAGATATCATCTTTACAACACGCTTAGTGGCCTACTTCCAATTTAATCCTAAGGAATAATATTCGACCGTAGTTACAAAATCATGGTATACATTCAATGTAATCACAATTATGGAATATAATTTGATGCAGGAAGTCCGCCAATTTTTTATTTTCAAGAATGTAACTTTAAGGTTTAGTGATAACCAAATATAGAATGTGATAGACCGAAAAGGCCATAATCAGGTCTATCAATAAACTAAACCCAATACCAGACCCATCCAGAAAGGAGAAAAGGGAAATTGAACAACACCAACCAAAAGGGGATGTCCAAGGAGCCCTACCTCCAAACATAACTACCAAGAATCAACCAAGTAATGTGTAGGGCCCCATGACTAGTCCCATTATCTCCCTACACTACATTGTTATAGGATTTGATAATGAAATATCAAAAAAAATTATGATGACTAGGATGAAGACGTGGTGGATAGAAATTACAAAAAGTGGTCGAGCATTCTTTTTTGAAAGGAAATGTATGGTATGGTTGAGTAAGAAACAAGAAATAACTTCACTTTGTAATACTAAAAAAGAGTATATATATACTGTAAAGAGGTTCACTCAGCAATTGTGGATAAAGAAACAACTGACCTATATTAGTGATGAGGTGAAACAACCGATGGTGATTCACTATGATAAGAAGAGCGTGATCAATCTTATAATGAATACTTTTAATAATTATCATATGAAAAATATTGAAATCTAATATCACTTCATTAGGGAAAAATATGACCATGGAGTGATTAAAATAGATTATATTAGAACTGATGAACAAATGGATAACATTCATACCAAGCCATTGGAAGAATATGTGTTCCAGAAACATCATTTGAACATCAGTGTTCAACCACCTCTTAGTGCATATGGAGGTTGTGGTTGCTCCCCCTTATCCATTTATGTAAACTGTACTAATATGTTTGTAGATGTGATGCAGTTTTATAGAGGAGATACAATATGGGGGGATTATTTTTTTGTGTTCTACAAGTTCAAATTTAGGATCATTGGGTTCAATTAAAAAGGGAACAAATTGATAAATTCAATTTCATGAGGCATTAGGAGAATGATGACTGGAGATTTTTTCTAGAGAAGTTCAATGTGATAAAAGGATATCTATGACATGAAGAGACGTTGGGTTTATGAGGAAGAACATAGTTCTTAGCTTGGACATCTTAAAGTATCCCAAAACATGAGAACCAAATTCACAATTCCCCTCTTGTTTTATACATTGATCTTTTCTCAAATAAACATATATTTTAGGATGAGTTGTTTCTTGAATTTCATGTTTTGATAGTGGGTGGTGCTTTATTGAATTTTTCTATATATTTCTCTCAAACCCAAAGCAGAGACTATTGGAATAAAGTATGTTCTTTGATGGAAATGGAGTTTTTTATTTTTTTTATTTTTCAATCCACACAGAGTTGATCATGTATTTTCTAATAATTGTGACCCTCCAGCATAGGCATTCAATAGTGTTGAATGTGGCATCGTTTCCTAGTGTTTTCCAATTTTTTGGCTCAAAACTTGAAGGAAGAGGCTAGCATCATGAAAGGTTTTCTTATGGAGTCTAATATTTATTAATATGGAAATGTAAAGTCTTTATCATGAATAGGATTCACAAATGTTGATTTTTGTGACTGTTCAATGGTTTGATAGTGTCCTCGGTGATTATTATAAGTAGAGCATTGCGAATTCACGATGCTTTGATGGTGATATCTATGAGAAAAAAAATTCATTAGCAAATTTTTAATGGATGATCTTATTTAATATGTTTTTGAATGATCTAAAAATGTGCTAATAGGTGGTGTTTCATCGCGAAGGGGAGAGATTATAAATTTAACTATACCCCAATTTATTTTACCTAAAATTAATTAGGGAAAATATGAAGTCACTCTATTTCATGATGTTCGGAAGCATCACGAATATGGTTTTCTATAAGGTCTTGAGTATCATGAAATTGATAAATTATTCTAGAATGATGCCAATTATTTGATGTCTTTAGAGATTCATAATGACTGGATATTTCTTGATGGATTAGTGAACATGGTGAGGGTAGTTTGTTCCGCGAATTAAGTGTGCTTTGTGAAGGAATTTGTCCTTCGCAAAGGAGTGTCACAATAGGAAGATGTGAATATAAATTTTTAGTGAATAAGGATTTAAAGTGCATAAATATTGGTATATGGTGCTTGAAAAGTATAATTCTAGTTATGTAGAAAGTCTTTAATGCCATTCTATTGAAGAAAACATCAAGTCAATAAACTGAGCAAAACATCACCCAGGTTAGTGAGCCAGGGTGAGTCGACATAATGGTTCTAAAGGATAGAGTATGAAATACCTAAATTATTATAAATGAAGTATTCTAGAATAGAGTGTCACTATCTAGACTTATTTATACCACAACTATTTAATATTAGTGGATTTAGCTATTACTGAAACTCTATCGATGTATAATCTGTGAAACAACCCTTAATAGTGAACCAAGTAAAACTGATGTGTTTTTTCTTAGCATGTGAATGTTTTATTACATCACTATACTTGTATAGATGAATAAAAAGTTCCTACTAATTTGGGAACAATATTTTTTTATTTAAAACCAAAATTTGATAACTAGATTCACCCCTCCCTTATCAAGGTCATTCACGGTCCAACATATGTTGCTCTAGAGAAGGTATGTGTTGTGGCTTCCTAAGAGAATACCAAGAATTTTTTTTATATAAGAACATTATTATGGATGGATAGATATTTCAGGATTTTAATATACTACTATTGATTCCTTTCTTCACCTATTACTAGTCTAAGAGAGAGGGTTCTTAAGCTCTTATGGTCAAAACTATGTGAGAAAGCCTTTTAGAAGTTAGAAGGATGGCTTGTTTCAAAATATATTAAGATTATTAAATAGATTATAAGAGGATATACAATGTTTTTTTATTTATCTAGAATCATTCTGGATGAAATGTCAATACAGGATGATATAGTTTTTGCGAATGGATCTCATTTGTTGAGGCATCAAGAAAGAAATTATCTGATGCATAACCTTGACCAATGAGTAGTTTTCCATGACTTACATTGTTAGGGTCATCATATTTTGGGTGAGATATTTATGGTGTATAAAAACAAAGATAGAATAAAATATATCTTTTGATATAATGAAATTAATATTAGACATTGAAGATTGGTTGAATATCTTTAGTCCTATAATTTTGACCTTGCCTATACTCATGGAAAAGAAAATTTAGTAGCTAATGGACTAAGACTGAAAACTCATGCAAGGTAATATGGGAATCCAATGATGATTGGAAATTGATGTCCCCCTTTTATAATCTACTTATAGAGTTTTAGAATATTAATGAGTAGTATTAACACTTATACATGACAGTTACCTCTTCACTTCTTAAGAGGTTGAAGAGCAGGATTTTTTCAAATATTGAAGGCTCATTTTCTAAGAGTGCATATTAAGAGAGGAACAGCCTCCGGATTAGTCTATTGATAGAGATAAAATCATACCTATACATGGGAATTTATGGGTTCCTACCTATATTAGATAAAAATGAGATGTGTTAATCCCAAACTTCTCAGTTCTCAGTTTATCTACCAATATTCAAGATTTATAAAGATATGCACCACCAATATTTGTGTCATGGGATGAAACATCATATAAAAGGCTATTTAACTAGGTGATCCACCTATCTGTAGGTTAATGTAGAGGTAGAGAGACTTTATGACTTATTAAAACTTCTTCCAGTCATATAATGGAAATGGAAAGATGTTGTCAAAGACTTTTTAACAACCTTACTATGGCCCCTTCATGGTATCAACATTGTCCGGGTAGTCCAAGATCGACTATAGAGAGTAACATACTTCCATCCTATCTATGATACATTCTCAATTTATGAGATTTGAATAATATATAATCATGAGATTTAATGAATAATCTTATTCCCCCATAATATCATTCCATATTGGGATTTTTGTTTCCAGTCAGAGTTAATGCATGGGTACGAAAATGCCATAGGTGCATAGGTTCCTCTAAGTAGAGTATTTATCCCAAAGACTAATGGACAGTCTAAATTGATGATATATGTGTTAGAGGACATGATCAAATCATGACTCCATTATTTTTAAAGTTATTAGGATAATCATATCCCTATCATCGAGTTCACCAATAATAATCGCTTTCATGTGATGATTTAAATGGATCCATATGAAGGCTTGTACAGTAGGTCGTGTCATTCAACTTTTTTAGGGTTAGAGGTAAAGTCATTGATACTAGGTCCTAATCTCATGAAGGATACATGGAAGAGTCATCAACTTATGAGAAATCATATTTCTAATTCTTATTCTATGAAGAAATCTAGTTCCCATCACCATCGATGGCCTAAATAATTTGAGGTCAGGGATCATGTTTTCCTATAGGGATCTCCCAGGTTGCGGAATATATAGATTCAAATATCAATAAAAGTAATTTCCATGATTTATCAAGAAATTTTTTATTCTTTAGAGAGTTAGGTTGGTAGAATAACAATTTCTACTATCTTATAGGTAGCATTCCATGATGGATGTCATCCATGTCTCACAGATTCATTGGTGTCATTCTAATCCATCTCATACTTTAATTCATGGGCAGGTTTGTATAGATGATGATTCTTCATTTGAGGAGTATCCTATATGCATCATTGACCAGAGTAAGAATTCTCTATAAGGATGTTCTATCCTATTAGTATGATTGCTATGGAAGAACATATGTGTACAATACATGACATTGGAGTAAGATGTCGATATATGTGGCTAGTGCCCAGATTTTTTCATAGATAGTGTTTCTCCACCATTGGGAGGTGAGCTCAAGAATGAGTTACATTATGTGATGAAGAATTTAAGAAGACATTTATTTTCATCTATGAATCTTTTTTTATTTTTGGAATATTTCCAATAGATCTATTATGGATTCTATTTGATGTTAGATAGGTTTTGGGGGTGTCTAGGGATTTTTCAGAGCTCATAACATCGACTGGTGGATAAAAACACTTGTCCACATTGTTTGTAAAAACCATGTGTCCCAACCCACACGTTATCTTATCACTATGTGTTGGTAGATATTAGGGTGAATAAGGGAATATAGTTTTACCTAAGCATGTGCTAGGGGATACACTACCATAAAAAATTTCTTCAGTTCTGAGTAGAGTAAATTCACACATTTTTCACATGTTTTACCTACTAGTGTAGCCTAACAATGCGGGTTCCCTACTTCAGAAGTCATAGGTAGATCATTGGTCCATGGTTTAGCCAACTGTGTATCCAAACCATGTGTCCCAAATATTATGGTCATATTTCCCAAATCTGCATTCATTATAATTTAAACCTACCCCAACATTTTATTTACATTTTTTCAGAAGTGGAGGGCTCTCCCTCTCACTTTTGGATATATTCAAGACACTTTTAATGGTTCTTCAACTGATCTCTAATCAAATTTTTGATCTGGTCCCAATTCATCTCATTTCATGTGCATTGGTTTGAACTCAATTCGTCTTGATTCATTCATCGGCATCCATTCCCTTGAAGATGATATTTAGAGTTAGGATCATATGCCCTATTTTTAGGGCATTGATCCATTATTTATATTTCTTCTGATATAGGACATACAAAAGGATACTACTAGAGGATTAGAGTACTATGCATATATGGTTGGTGGTCTATGACTCATCCCTAAAGATTCATTGTTTTCAAATTTTACCCAATGTGTGTAAATGCCGATCTCAACTAATGTGGAATATTTAATTCAAGTTCCATTCTTATAATCATCATGATCATCTTGTAGATATTTTTTAATAAATTTAATTCATGGTTATATAGGTTTAAAAATCAATATTATCCATCCCATGTATGTTGCTTCTATAATTATTCTTTTAGTAGATTTTTATGCCTATATGCACCAACATTCGACTGAGCTATGACTTGACCCTGATAAATGTTTGTTTTTCAGTTAATTGAATGTGTTATAAATGGTTATTACATGAAAATATCATTACACCCTCCTATGGTAATTGTTTCTTATTAATTAATGAATATTTTAAAAGATAAATGGAATGTAAATTGATACATATAATTTTCCCTATTTAAATGAATGTAATCAAATGGTTTGGTTACATGTTCAAAGAACCCATTTCCAATAAAAATGGAAGGTAGAGGAGTGATCGTAATGAATTGCTTATGACTTAAATAAACTAATAATAATTTTCATATCCTTCCATTCTTGTCACCTATATAGAAGGCAATGGAATGAACCAATCAAATTATTCAATGGAATGACTATTACATGGACTAATTAATTTAATGAATCAATTATTGTGTGTCTGTTTGACACAAATGATGAAATCATTATAGGAGTGTTTAGACTAGATCAAACCTTCAAACCCTAAGGGAATGCCTTTAAAACTCATGGATACCATTTTTATTGATGGATAGTAGTAGTTAAATGGTGATACCAACCGTGGAACCTGATCATGGTTTACTTATGGATTCCTGGTATGACACTATTTGAACCATCGACTATCATTCAAATATTCGGATTCCTTGGATACACTCATAAGATATAGCATATCATCTATTGACATGTGGTTCCATTGATACAACAATTAGTCCTAGCCATTGTATCTCATGTTTTACCTTGGATGTGATCTGTGGACTCAGTTTGACACAAGTTATCGAATAATTCCTTGGGAATTTCCCCTTGTATGGAATGATGACCCCTTGTAAATAGGCTATAGATTATTACATAGTTGGATTGAACATTGTGGTTAAGGATTAATTGGTTATTACCTTGGCTCCATTTCATTATTATCGTCATTATAGGATTCCTCGTTTTACCTTTGATCCATTATTATTATTATTATTATTATTATTATTATCGTGAGGTGATATCAATTTAGGTTATTACTCACATGAATTTTTTATATAAACTAGACATAATGAATTAAATAAAATTACAACTTATTCAGATACATATCCAACTACAGGTAAATCAGGTACATGGGAATTTATATTACTCAATTTATTTACCATTCTATACCCATGAACAATTTCAATTCATAGACTAGATGTAATAGATTTCATTAGAGGTGGCCTACATAGAATTTTCTCACACCTAATCCAAGCCGACTTTGGTGCCCAAGAAAGTTACAATTATACAAGTGCTGATAAAGGGAGGCATTCCGCATTGGCCACTTGATACTGCTTACTGGAATAGGATGAATATTGTAATTAGATGTCCATGATGGACCTCAAAATTCATGGATATTTTTTTAATTATTTTGGTTTCTTCAATATAAAATTTATTGGCTACTATGATGTATACCTATTTTTCAGTTTTTTAGACATATGACATACAATATCATAAGATTCTGATTATTATTATCAGTTTTCGTAGTTTTATATTATTTCATTGTTATTCTATTATTCCATCTATTTTCATAAATATGTTTTTTGGTATTTACCTATTAATCTATTTATTAATTGTTCTCCACTATGGTAATAAGGGCATAGTCTCCCCATAGACAGACCGTAGTCTCTCACTGCAAAATGACAGTCCTTAGAATTCTGGGGGATACTCTTGAGGCCATGTGGAAAACTAGGCTTGAGGTACCATTGAGTGGCACATGGGTTTAGGATATCAGAACTATACCCTAAAATCATCTTTATCTAAAATTTATTTAGTTAGTCGAAAATTATAGATCATTCACTATATAGAATGTTCCAGAACACCCTATCTAGGTACTTGATCCTATTTAGATTAACTCTCATTCCTTTAATATTATTTCCCTTGTTCTCCCAAAACATCGAAAACCTCACTTGTGGTAACATTGAGCTCTAAGAAATAAGGAAACTAAATGATTTGATTCCACTCTCTCATGAAACATCCCTATCAAGACCCCTATTTGGACCAACGATGAGACCATGATTAACCTAAATTCCCTCCTATAATAATACATAGATCTCCTATTATAATTGATTACATAAATCACAGAAATGGATGAATTACACCCTAGAGAGGACATCTGAATATTGTAAAAGAATTGAAACCCATAAACATGATCAAAAATGAATCCATGATCAATTGATACCTTAACAATGTATAATGGGAGAATATTATATAGTAACGAATAGAGTGTTTAATTCTCCCACAAATTCACTAGGTCTTTCCACTATTACGCATGGCCTCAATCATGTGTGACCATATGGTAGAGGTTGTTGACCAGAAATGAGTGACTAAAATAGATACTGGGGAGACTATGACCTTGTATCATAGTTTAAGTAATGTGGTAGTAAATAAACATTAAATATAATAGTAGAAATTATAGTATATAGTATAATAGTAAAGACAATTATATATCATGAATGATGATGTAACATAATCCATTAAATTGATCGCCCACATGGATGATCAATGGTACAAAAAGATAACTATTGAAAAAAATACAAGAGACTTCACCACATATTTTTGTCTCATCCCAAAACCAGTCTCCACACACCCATAGAGCTAGACCTTCCCAAACCACTAAACATAATGTGATCTGACCAAAAAAAAGAAAACCTAAATATTTCACACACAGTAAAATCGACATGATCATGAAGGGTGTGAGTGTAAACATAGTTGTTTCTCACTAAGTTCATCTAATATATTTTTTCATAGATGTTTTTATACATACAGAAACGAAATAAATTAAATAAGAATGCTCTTTAGTTCCTTAGGTGCTAACCAGGCCACCCTAACACCTAACCATACATACATCAGCACCATATCAGATATAAAAATCATATCAATAATGAATGATATAGATCATTCCATATGGTCTATATATCAGCTCAGTTTACTAAACCAATAATTCCTTTTTCACATTGCAAAATTAAGGAATAAATCACACCTACCTTTTTGGGTATGTCACATTCTACATCTAAGGAGTAGTTTATGTCTGCCTTTCAGGGTCTATCACTAGTACCCACTTATCGAACCAATTCATAGCTCTAGGTAAAATCCACCACATCATATGGAAACCAAATATCTTGATCAGGGGAAATCTACCACATCTTATATAGATCCAATGTCCCACATTGGTTAAATCAATCACATTACATGTCAACAAAATACCCAGCTATGGAGAAATACAACACATCATCAACATCTCCACTAACTAAAACTCATAACTTAAAATTAGAGATAGGAAAACCACACATGTAACACACTATGTTTCAATAAGTAAATTCATGACCATATCCTATAAAGAAAGGATAATATAGAACATATAATTCTATAGGAAAAACATGTCAAGCATATGTCTCATAGGGACACACACGCATACCACATATGAATCATATGAAGCGTAGGTCAGACATTAATACACACAAAAACCAAAAGCATGTATCATGAACATGGAAAATACACATCATATGACACACTTGATCCATGAATCTAGGTCTGGAATCTAACTATCCTCTCATATATAACTCATCATAAGCTGATAACAAAATTTAACGAACTAAAAACATGCATGGAGACATTATAGTCTCTAGGCCCACTCTAAACCTAAAGTAAACTTACTCGGTCTATTTTTAAACCAAATTCACGTGGAATCCTAATGTAAATTCACGAGAAAACCCATGAAAACCACTAATGTCTCACATCACATAACATCCAATAGATCCTAAGGAAATCCCACAACCTAGATATTTTATCATCTCATGTAACCTTAGGTATAATTCACAATTATTGGATGAAAAATATCTCATTCTATCCTAAAAATATCTAAGAAATGTCAAATGTTATCTCAAGGTCTATAACTTTATCCCACGTACTCTCCTATACTCTCACCACTATACATATGCATCACAACCAAGGATACTCACATCTGAATACATGTCATGAGTAATATTAATATCTCTCATCAGTCAAAATGGTTCTTTCAACCTATGGTGACCAAGTATAATTCAATACCAACTAAGACTCATTGCTTAAGAGCACTCATCTGAGATCTGGCGGCTTAATGCAACCTCTAGTTTCTTGTCCAAGGGTCACTTGGTCATCGGTAACTCTATCTGAATACATAAAACATGAACAAACACATGTACACTCATATATAGAAAAACATATGATTCTGTATCATATGGACCACTATACTCAATGGATATACTATGGCCCCCAAGCCCATTGAAACCTTCCTAGCCTTGTTAATCTTTCTTCAAAGCTAGGAGCCTCCTCAATAATGTCTGTTTTTTCACCCAAGATCATTCAATTCAATTGTATTAAGATGTCACTCAGCCTCACCCTACAGGTATTCATTACACAATCAACATCAAATTTGTTACCTCAACATCGGATCGATTAAAATCCATTCATTAGATACTCTTACAATGATGAGAAAACAACGACATGAGACTTCCTCAATGTACACCATTCCAATGCCCCTATAATCTCAGATGATTTCATCAAGATCTAATGAAATAATCATTCAATCATAGGATTTTTTAATAGATATTACCAAGGGTCATATCATATCAATGGGGACTAAGGGAGGGAGGAGATGAACATGGCCTAGCCATTTGGACCTCTGATGCTTGAAAAAGCAGATAAAACCTAAGGGGGTATCAGAATCCATAGAAAAAAAATAAATGACATAACAATTACTAGTGTAGACAACTGGCTAGATGATTATTCTTGATTGGTACCTAGGCTTATACAAATATTCTTGAAAATATGGTGGAATCTTTATGCTCCCAGGATATCCTGGATCTCCTCTGGCTTTATTCTGAACACCTGGGGTCTCACCCAAGATTAAAAAATTTCACAAAAACCTATGTTTAGTATGTATAATCATTAGAAATTAAAATATGAAACTCGGATCTCAAAATATATTTTCCAATGAATAGAAAATATAAAAATTTTCCAAGAATTCAAGGCCCATAATGATGTGGCTCATTAAACCCCCCCCCCCAATATTTCTTCGCAACCATGAGATTCCATGGAAATTATCATACCATATATCTCAACCTTCTTTGTCATCATAGCATCATGAATATTCCACATTCTTTATTCAAACAAAAACAATAACCTCCACAAAATATCTCCCAATATTAAGGATCAATATTTACTAGGGATCAAGTCATGTTCTTACTATAACAAAGAAACTGAGACTACATTTCCATCATCTTTCCCTCCTAGAATTCATCATCTCAAACTACATGTTCATCCTAAATATTGTGGTACCCTGTTATATAATATATCATATGTGATAGACAATTCTGGGATATATTATTCTCCACAATAGTATCCTTATATGGAAACACACAACCAATGGTCCACTACCCAAAACAATGATGTTTAAATACCACATCTAGTGTGATTTCTATTCCACCTCATTCCAAACTCAAAAAATTACCAACCTAACATCCATTGGTTATCACCTTCCAAATGCTATGTGTTTTCAATTGAGATGTCGTCAACTACCTGAGTGTGATGCCTCAACACCTCCTTGAATCAAGTGATCATCCAAGACACACACCAAAGTCCAAACCTGACACTTGAGATAACATCGTGGTCATTGCATCAACCCATTACAATTTCATTCATGATCTTGCACCTATCATGGATCACCTCCAACCCTACTTAGCCACGAATTTCATTGAACCACCTGAAGTATTATGTTGATGCAACGATTTATTTGTAATTGAAAATGAATTTCGATTAATGTATTTTCCATGGAACTAAAAGAGATAAAATTAACCACACTCCAATACCATGATGTCACCACAATCATTCACTGGTTGTCTTCCACCACCTCCATGATCCATTAAAAACAATACTCTTTTACTAAATACTAACATGATTCTCCCAACATTGTATTATCATTATCATTACTGTTGGAACAAGATAGAAATCTCAATTTGTTAACAAATTTCCAAAATAATAAATAGTTACTATAAAATTATATCCCATTCATTCTCGACCACCAACATCAACATTGATTTCATTCAATTCCTATATTATGTGGAACACCATTCTTAATGTTTCTAAAATTTTTCCATTATGATGGCCACAAACTCCAAATGAGAAAAATGATTCTTTCACTTAATGGACTATATTACATTTATCCATGAGAGTTGAACGATATGGTCTCTGACACAGCATGTGTACATATCCTCTTGATCCACTCTCAATCAACAATTCATAATATGGAGCTTCATTAAGGATTACGTTGGGTTTTCCATGACACCACAACCAACATTACACTAATTTCACCTCTTACTAAATGGAAATCCAGGATTCTCACTAGGAACCTAGAGATTTCATGCCCAAACACATCCCTTGAATGAAACAGTGACCTAACTCTATGATCATTATTGAACTCAATTCTACATCACACTACAACCTTACATCACTTGGGGTTATCAATGACCTAAATAGAACTAAAGTATAAAATAAGGATTTATCAGTGATCTAAAACATAGTCATACACCAAACATACATGAGGAGTTCGTATACTCACATACCAAGACTTTTCTATAATTTCTCACTAACATTCACTCTCGTCCATCCATAGAAGAGTTACTAACAAAGAACCCTCTCATAGGACCTCACTCAAGGTTATGCTCAGTTTCACTTGAACTCAATAGCCATACTCTCTAATGAAACATGATTTTAAAACATGAATCAACGAATAAATAGTCACATCCCATCGAATCTTGGATGAAATTTCTAACCTAATTAATATACACCCACACATGTAAGTTCAATATGACCTAGATTTTCCTTGCCACTCCTATTCAAATCCAGAATTTCCTAGATATTAACATTCATTTGTAGTAAGAATTCATCCACATTCTTAGACTTCACTATAGAAGATTTAAAATATAAGAGCATTAGGATTTACCAGTGAAACAAAAGTTCTCATGAAGGTGGTATTTATCTGTGGTAAAACTAAGAAATGATAATGGCCCCCCATTATCAACACTTTTTTACTAGAAGTGGAAAATACACCCCTTTATCAAATATTTATTTCTAGAACAGATAAAGTGAATATTTAGTAAAAAAATTATATTTTATTAATATATAATTTTTTTTATTTTTATATAAATATAATATTTTATTAAATAATTTTTTTTAAAGCTAAATTCGTATTTAAATTTATTATATAAGATGTTTCTCAAAAAACGGCTTATAAAAATTTTTAAAAATATTTATTATTAATTAATAATTGTATTTAAGTAATAGTTATTTAATAACAGTTAGATGACACAAAAATAAAATGAATTAATGAACAATCTCAGATTATTTGAAAACATAAAATGTAAATCAAATGGACATAACATTTAGTAAGGGTGTCTATTTTGGTTCAACCTTATATGAATTCGAAGCCTGAGAAGAGATCAATGATGATGTTACTGTAGGGAACTTTCTCACTTATATTAAGTCAAAGAGGCCCAAAAGTCATCCAAAACTAGTTTTTAGTTGGGTTTTCCCACTTTTTTATTATTCGATGGGATTTCTACATCGTTTGAGTGGGTCTTATTGTATTTTTTGGTAGAGAATAAATTTATTCCTAGGGATTATATTCATACTGATATTATAGGATTGAAATTTTATTGTTATTCATAATTATTTTTATTTATAATTAAATATATGAATGTTTTCTTATATTTAATAATTACAAATCAATTATATAAATACATATTTACAATAAATGTATTGGAAAAAATATAAACCAAATGAAAAAAATATTTATTATTCACATTATTTAAATTATAAAAATTCATTAATATGAATATATACCATACTAGTAATGTTTATATAAAAACATGTGCGTCTCAGAAATAAAATATATATTTATATATATGCATATTCTAATATATGTAAGTAAATATATATATATATATATATTTATACGTATATATTTTTACATGTGTGTGTGAAATATAAATATACACGTGTGTGAGTAAATATGTGTGTACATGTACAAATATATCAATATTGTGTTTATACATCATATATAAATGTATTTTTACAGATATATCATTATCATTAAACCTAGTATATCAATGTATTTACAGTAAATATTTATAAATACATTATAATAAATTTATATCTAAATAAAAAACTTCAAGTAAATATGTGTAAATATACATATAAATATATTTTTCAGGCATAAAATTAATATCTCGACGTATAGACATATTCTAAAAATGCATTAAAAATTAATATATAAATCATATGAAATTAACTATTATTCATTTCTTAAAATTATATCTAAAATTGTTTTTTACATTATAAAAATATATTAATATAGATATATATATAATTATACAAATTTGTATATAATGTATATGTATTCATATGTGTGTGTATTAATATATATATATATAAATAAATAAATGAATATTAATATAAAATATATTTAAATAAATATTTTGTATATATATATCACACACTACTATATATATCCGAATAAATAAAAATATTGTATAATATAAATCAAAACAAGCATGGTTGAATCGTAAAGGTCATTCAGTCACCTAAGGGATGTCAAGGTATCAAATATAGGTCTTTATAGATATTTGGGGTAGAATTTTAGTGCCAAAGAAGGGGTGTGGGAGTGCGTAATGGGGATTGGGTAGTTGAAAGAGCTGAGAAAGGGGGATTTGAGAACTGAAAAAAGGGGATATTTGGGGTGAGTAAAAATAATAAATTTTATTCAGCTTTTTAGTAGTGATACAAGATGTGCCGATTTAGTATACATAACCATAATGTTGGTTATAAAATTAACTTATGTTATAAGTATTATTTGAAACTAGTTTTCAAAATTGTTGATATTGTAAGTCTAAACATTTTTCAAAAATATTTTGACATTTATTTTTATAATTGAAATTAAAATATATATATATAAAATGTATAATATATTTACATTGACTTCAATGTTGATGCTAAAACTAAAAGTTAGATGTTAAAAGGTATTTTTATATTAGGAATATGAAAGAGACACACTGAATATTATAATAATAAAAAAATGAAATCAATGATAATCAAGGGAAAAATAAAGGAACCAACATCCCATGGAAAACAAAAACCATGAATAATTGGGATATATGTACTCTATATCACACAAATATTTATTATAACACCACCATAGGTAATCACCACCAATATCATGTATTCATTTTAATAATATGCACTATGTCCACTACATATTCTACTAAACTGTGTGTATATTTCAAAGACACAATATTGGTTTTAATGATTCCCCAGAAGAGGAGAGTATATAAAGTCACAATAGGATTTCCATAGAAGTAAAAGGAGTATATGATAATAAGTAACCTCTAATTGGGTAAACCAAGATGTTCCTTAATATTAAAGAAAGATAAAGGTAGGGTAATACTCAATCTTTCCATCTCAACTCATTGGATGTTTCACACTAATGAAAAAATGGAATACCTATAACATCAAAAATCCTAATAAAAATGAACAACCCATATTCCATCATCTCTACACCATCCCTTGAACAATTTAGAGGAGTACTAATTCGTAATTGATGAGTAAACTTAAATTGATTGGTTATTATCCCCATGGATGTCCATTGCATCATCACTTAATGTTTTCACAGACTAAGTGGCTTACCTAGTATATATAATGGGATAACCAATCCCCATCACTAGGGGTTACCCACATTATTCAATACACTAAAGACCCATTTATTAGTGCCTATATGTATTTAGGTGATTACTAGCCCCATATATTATCTAACTACATTTCATACTCTCTCCAAAATTTTATATATGATATATAGATGACACACATACACAACCATCATTAAAATAATATAGAGTTGATTAAATAATGTAACCATCTTGTTCTACATGTACAAACACATAGAATTTACTATTCATCAATTTGATTTTGACTCCCATGTATGTTGATATGGAGAAGACTATAAAATACCCTCAAATAGAATTCATTCATAAGTATATGATGATTAGACTGAAAATATATCGATGAAGTTAAGTCATTATTTAGAGAACCTGCATGGTAGGTCTCAGTGTGGTACATATTGGGTGGGACCGATAAACTACCTCGGAAAGTACTACAATTGGAGTATATGTTGTGTTACAAAAGAGCACAAAATGAACTATGTCTATATGGAATTAAAGACTAAAAATTTTGAACATGTACTGAATGAGTCTACTCTAGATGAGACACCTTGATGCATAGAATATATAGAAGGAAATACATTTTATGGGATATGGAATTAATTTTATATATAATAAGGTATAATCTGAGGAAAAAAATTCAATAAAGTACAACATGACAACTACATGTAGAAATCATGTGATAATTATAACACTATAGAAACCATAGAAATATAAGGAGTGTGTAACAAAATGTGTGACTTTATTAAATACATACTAAATAATTGTAAATTATAAATCTAAATGATTGTTAGTTTACATTTAACATCACATTTATTGCCATTTGTTTCAATTTATACCCTACCTCTATAACCACCAAATACCAACACCCCTAAATGTATCCACTATATATCTCAATTCTCCAGTGTCTACATTCTTCAAAGAAATAACTTTCATCATCAACATTATTCCATTTCATCAAATCCTTTCCAATGCTTCAGGAGAATCCAATTCATACAACAAACACCTCTTATGAACCTTCCTCACTATTGGTCCATCATTTTTGTTACATCGTACCATGGGTAAACATTTGAATAATGTATAGGAATGCTTAAAATATAATAGTAGTCATTGGGATGAATATTTACCAGGAATCATGTTCATGTTCATTTTTATAAAATTATTAAACAAATTAATGGAATGGATTTGATGAATGATGGAAAACTATTTATGGAAATTTATTGTAATGATCATTCCAAAATCGACCATATTTTTTATAAGGGATAAACATAAATAAATTACAATAGCTTTTGGTAGTGTGAATATTCCACGAAATCCCCATAGTCAAGAATTATATTAAATGGTTTTTCTAATATAAAAATGATATGAAAATGAATTCAAAAATTCAAAATTTAAATGGAACTAATCCTTTTAATCCCATTCCAAAATTATTTATCAATTAAAATAGAGATTTTTTTAAATATTAATTTAAGTAAAAATATTAAACAAGTTATGTGTCATCAAAAATAGATATCATTTAAATTATATAATAATATATTTAAAATTTTATATTTATTAGTAATGTTGAGTATTAGTAATGTTATAGAGGTTTATGATTGGAAAACTAACATTTTTTTTGGATTAATCTAAATTCATAATGAATAAAGTGAAATACATTAGCTAAAATCCATACATCATTGTTAAAAAATAGAATCTCCAATAATTAGGGATTTGATATACATTTTTTTATCCGACTATAATGAAAAATATCCAAAAATCACTAGTTTCTCATTAAAAAGATGTATCCTCCCATGAAAAGGTAATAATTACATATTTACAAACATTATTTAAGTTTAGGGTTCTTAAAAATACTAAATAAACTAAGAAATGATAATTATAAGTCTAAGGTCCAATGACTAAATATGAAAATTAAACCCCTCATAGGAAAAGTACCATTTTCTAAACACAACTGTGATATCAAATTTTTCATTTTGGGACTTTTTATGAGATATTAATAATGCTTCATGATTTAATAAAAATATATATTTAATATATTATTTATATTTGAAATGGTCTTAATGGTAATAAAAATGAATCTGTTCTAGAACCACATTTCTAAATATTTATAAAAATATTCAAATTGATTTATTTATAAAACAAAAATTTCTACATATTCCACAAAATCATGGTTTTTTATACCCAATAAATAAACTCACTCAAATAGGTGAGGGTATTAGGAACACATTTGGTTCTCACAACCCCATGATCATTCCAAAGGATTCCTATATTTCAAAAAATATGCACACTAATGGAATTACATGACCATAAAGTATTTACTTCTAACAATCCTCCATAGAAACTAGTTATTTAACAAATGTAGTGGGTTCCATGAAATCCATATTTTGTCATTCAATAATGTGAAAAATATTATCTATATATTTCCTCATATATGACACATAGAAATTTTTGTGTATTGAGTCTAAATATTAGGGTAAAATTAGGTGATATGTAACCTTAAATATCATTTTTAGAATCTAAAAGAAACTAGTGGATCCTAGAAATATTTTTGATAAATCATCTTAAAACCAATAGAGGTGGGACCTATAAAAACACATGGCCTCTCTATTAAAACTAAAAGGTTCTCCATCTTCCTCCTATAAAATACCTTTAATGGATTTTAGTTATGCACATACACTCTCGGGTCATTATAAACTATATGTATTCAAACACACCAACTTAGTCCCCATAAGTGATAATTTTAAAATATCTATCCAACAAATGGATGACCTACAATGTCTCCCATATGGAGCCTCAAAGGGTGCCATACCGATGGAAGAGTTTCTTTTCTATTATATAAAAACTCCACTATGGGTATGTCATTATACCAAATATATGAAAAATAAATCGTATAATCCCAAAATATATCATTGAATACCCAAATTTTCCTATTATCCATAACAACTTTCTTGAGGTGGGATTTCATACTCAAATACAGTTAGGTACTATAATCCTATATTACAAGGATTTTAATCTAGTGTTATGGTTGGATATAATCATGGAGGGTACCCCATAAGAAAAAATAACCTTGCATATGTATAGGGGTCCAAAATATTCCAATAATATTGTAACTAATGGGAAAGAAATGAGTTAAATAGTTATTTCATTCAATTATAACCCAGAGAGTGTCATTAACCTTCAATAATAATGAAATCGTATAAATAAAATCTATCAATATACTACAAAAAATCGGTTCTATAACGTCACAAGGCTGTATAATATAGTTGAGGACCTCGTGTAAATCCTTCACCTACTAATAGTTAAGTTAACTAGATATAAACTCAATAAAACATCACTTTATTTATGAAAAAAATTAATACTTATTGTCTGATTACATCATTAAACTAGGTGAATTAACTACTATCAAGAAAGTGTGAAACCCTCCCAATAACTCCACACACAACAAAACTAGAACCACAATTCAGACATGGAAAAGGATGATACTCTACCACCATTAATGAATAAATCTATAACATTAATAGAGAAATCCAAGAATGATAATATGGTATCCCCATATATTCATGTTAAACAACATCACTATAAGGTCTAAGTAATGAGGTTCATAATTATTTTAGTGTATTATCATCTTCCTAAACCCATCAGTAATCACAATTAATCTGAAAATCCACATGAAACCAATTCCAAACCTAGATGAATCATATATCACCTCACACTCAAATTGTTCCTATGTAAATAATATAACTGGAAAAATGCTCAAAAACTATTTTAACAAAAAATAAGAATTTTATAAAATGGACAGACTATATAAAAGTATTGACCTCTAAATTTAGGGTAGTTATAGGATATATATTCTTTAAAATATACGCTAAAAATATCATGAAATTCCCAAGAACACAAGGAAATTGTGCACATAAAACATCATCATGTGTTATTCCCAAGAAATTATGACCTTAAACATCATGATATCAACTCCAATGTTTCCCTCTATGATAACCAGCCCAATGTAATAGAAATATGGAATCCAAGAATTTTTCTTTATAAGAATAAAATATAACTAATGATTAATATGTAAGTATATTGAAATACATAGTTTCTCAAAATATTCTACAACTACTAAATAATAAATGTGTATTTCAAAAATGAAAACCAACATGTATTGATCGAATAAGGGTTGTAATATCCAATTAATGAGTCCCATGAACACTAGGATGGTTTTAATCCTAAAAAATAAAATAACGAATAAATAATATTGACCATAGAACCACTTTATCACATTATTTTCCATATCCTCAACATCTGAAATATAGTTTTAAGTAAACCTAATATCAATATTTTAGAAAATTTTCACTTCCTTCAAGTAGATAAAGATATCTTCATCCTCAGAAGATTATATTTGTTCTTAACTATCGCCTGATTTTAGTAGGGATGATGAATAAAAATATCAAACTCTAATTATTTATCTTATAAAAAATAACAGGTGATGCATAGGGGGACACATTGGGTTTAATAATTATGTTATTTATATGGTCCACCAACTCCACCTTCTGCTCCCTAATGTTACTATGGCTGACCTAATATTCGATGGATTAAATTGGTGTTCTATTAGGGAATAACTCAGTGATAAAATAAATTTCATGGTGATAGAGAAACCATGTAATATAAATTATCAAAAAGTTCAGATACTCCACCACCATTGTAGATATCTTTTCTTCTAAGACTATGTAACATACTATGATATGGTCACAAATTTATGGGCAATTTGTTATAAATTTCTTATATTTGTCCCCTATCGTCCTGAGTTAGGATCCCACTCCCTAGGGATATAGAATCTAAAAACATATTCCCAATGGATTATCACTATAAAATGAAATAAGTCTACCCCATACATGATTGTGGATAACTAATCCTTTTCAAGGATGACATCTTAAAAACTTATATTCACTTTGATGATATCCAAGGTAAATATCCCATTATTTAGAGTAATTTCACATTGATAATATATGTGGATGAGAGGATGGAAACTGCCAGTAAGATTCACTAGTCCAATATGTTAAGAAAGGGTAGATACTATAATCCATAACTCCTTAACAGGTGATGTAGTAATAATGAATGTATCATTGTAGAATTGATGAATTTGAGTTCCAATGTAGAGATGAAACAAATCATACCTCAATCTATATTAGGAGATTCATTCTCAAATTAATCCATTGCATATATCTAGAAAATATCATAACCCAATATAGCTTATCCCAAAAGTGGATAACATAGAGTTGGTGGTTGGAGTGGATCAAAGAGCCACACACATCATATGGATCATGTGCCTCCATATCCTATCCTATATCAGCCACTAGAAGGGACTCCTTGTCCACCATCTGGAGGTCTCAAATTTATGAGTAATCCTTATCATAGAGGTCTATCTCCACTATCACATTTTTAATCCAGTAATAATAGTTTTGTGTTATAAACGTGATCTAGGTTACCTCTTTCACCACATGTATAATAGGGGTTTCTTCTAGGCTAGGTGGATATAATATGAGATCCCTTGATAAATATCCTTTTATACTATGATCATGAACGTTCCTTCTGACCTTAAGGATATGTTGTTAACCATCCAATAATTATTTGTAATGATTAATCTACAATGGCATACCCTAAACTTGATCCGGATATAATCTATGTCTCTTCAACGAATAACTTGACCATTAAAGACAATAGGTGGATGTAAATAAGTGGGAATTCACATTGGTGTTGTCCCAGCACGAATCTCACATCAAATTCCATAGTAACACATCAAAGCCTATAGATATTCATCTAGAATAAACTAATTAGAGTTATTAGTGTTGTTGATGATACTGTAAGAGTATGAATACACCCTCATGTTTCCCTTTTAGAGGTCCAGTATAACCTAGAATAGTACCACCCTCAACAACAAAAGATAGTACTCCTCTCATATTAAATACTAAAACTACATCAATGGAAATGTATCCTCATTACATTTCTATGTGATCAGTATCCACCAACAACCTTCTATTACATTAAAAAGAATCATATAAGTTACCAATATTTGGTAAGAACAAATACTTCATTGCATGGGGATGTAGATCTAAAAATAGTGTAGGAGGACTCTTTCTCTAAAACTCATTAATCACACATAACCTATGTATTTTATTATACATCTATATAAGGACTAAATTTCATTCTATAGCTGACTTTTATCTCTACTAAAATAGTTGATTATAGACCCTGTACTCCACTTGTAGAAAAAACACCACCCTATCAAGTCTCTGTGTTGAGACATTATTACCAAACTAGGTAACGACTAGAGGCTAAATCACAGGAACATTTTCATCATGTGACTACATCTGAATCCATGATGAGTTTTTATATGGTTACTTCACATGTTTTAACATAGTAAATATTGTTATTTAGAATCTTTTGAAAGACACAACTAAATAAATATGTGAATGAAAACACTAGTGGAACACCATATGATTCATGTATCATCTCAGTAAACCCTGAAACTAACGTATCAGATCATTGAGTCAACTAAAAGATTATTCAAGACTTTTTTAAAGGATACATGAACTACCCATAATAATTATCAGTCTCTATATCATATTAATCAAACCAAATACTACTTAAAATAATTTTCTTATGTGTCAATAACTATGCCTCACATGACATATACATTTAAACATTTATCCTAGGACTCAAACAACATTGACACCATTTTGACTTGATTGAACCCATCAAGACCCCATCTACACTGGTAATAAGCTAAGTTTATAACCCTAATCCCAACTCAAGTAATTTAGAGACCGGTAACTATATTTTAGATGATACATATCAATAATGGGAAGAATTATTCTATAAATTTATGAACAACCACACATATATGGAATAATATATAATAATGCAAACATAAAAAATAATATAAATTATTCTAATATTCATGTTACACATTGAATATTCTAATATTTCAACAATATAATCAATAATAGCAAATGGAAAAAATACAAGGCCTAGTATGCCATGTTAAAATCAAACCTTGAACAACTAGGGAAGATATAACCTATATTACAACAAAACATAGATGAACGCCACCATTGAGGAAACTTAAGCCTAAAAACATAAAATTTACATCATTTTAGTTAAATATTAAAAAAAATTCACAATTACTAATTCATGAGGAATATGATGTTTTAGTGATTTTGGCGAGGAGATACATAATCAAATTATACATAAAATATTGTCAATATCTCACCCAATGATATCCATATTAGTACTCTATTAGATATATTATATGTATAATCTTTAATGAAATCCTAGGGAAAGAAAAAATAAGAATGGATTAGATTAAATTTTCATTATGTTTAACCATGGGAGATATCAATCATAAGAGAGAATAAGATGAGTATAATGGAATGATAACACAATCAATTTCATGTTCTAAAAAATGTATTAATGCATATAATATCAAAACATAGAAACATGAAAATCAATTCATATAATTAAGCATGATTAATAAGGGTTTGAATTCAGTAATCATCATTACATAGTCATAAAAAAGACATATGGCATCATATGAATATAAAATCATAATCTTATGAAAATAGATATATGAAATCATATCCTCTTATAATACAGTGATCATATTTATAAGTGATTATACTCACTCATGAAAATGTGAGTATAGACATTTATAGGAAGAGCAATAGATAATATGTTGAGCATAACCTCAAGAAATCATAATCATGCAACAAAATATCAATATAGATATTCTCAATCATGTACATTTTTATCATATTCAGATCATGAGATATTGTTTTCTCATTACCCAATTAATGGGTGGTATGTAGTGGACACGACAACCACAAAATCATAATCCATTAATTTTAATTCCATGTGGTCATTAAAACATTATTATTTCAACATAGCTTATTCTATGAAAAATAATAAATTATTTTATCAAGATTTAATCATCATAATTAATAAAAATCAAGGGAAAATAATTATTATATTATTGGAAGATATTCCTAGTAAAGAATTAGTAACATAAATGGATGTTTTCATTAAAAAAATACATTTATAAGACCATTGGAATATTTTTGAAGAAAATAAAATTTTCATTTTAAATTAAATAAATCTAAATTTAATCATTTCTAGAATATTAATGAAAATTTTCCATTTAAAATAACCATGTATACTTGTAATGTAATCTTCAAATGAAAGAGTATTTATCATGGCGAGAAGATCCATTCATATGGTATATGGTTAATCAAAAATACTTTTCAAACCATTAATAAAAATATTTCATTTAGAAAATTACAAGAATAATCATTTTTAATATTTTTATAGAAATAATTTTTTGGGTAAAAATTAATTTTATTAGTCATTTTTTATTATTAAAATAAATATTGAATTTTTTGAACAAAATATAAACATGGAATAAAACGTTACCCAACCAAAGATGAAATAAATTATGTTTTTCTTAAAAGCATTTTCCTAAACATTTTATTGACCAATGTTTGGAAAATTTTACTATTACATGAAACCTATATGAAAAGGTAGATAAAAATGATAATAAAAATATTTAAAAAGGATAATTATTGTATAATTTACCTCAATATAAATTTTACATAAAGAATCTTGAAGAAGATCATATTTTCACATAAATCACTTACATAAAATCCCATCATTCATCATAACAGTTCAAACATGCTGTATATTAAAAATATATTTATTTAAAATATAATAAAAACCCATATTAATACATAATATACTATGTATAATTCCATTAAAATTTTTAATTTACCTTTTTTAGCAATTTAATCATGAAAATTAATATTTGTGTGAAAACTGGTTCTTTTCCATGCATGTTTCTATAAGATGGTTCATGAATGTGCACCTTTGTCATGATTTTATCATAAAAATAATATTAATCATTAAATAAATTTCATATTTTTTCATCATATACAATTTTATAATAATTCAAATAATTTAGTGATGATAAATGACTTACAATACATTATAGAGACAAAAGTCCATACATACCACTTTTTGAAAAATGAATGTTTGTGACAGGTCATTTGTGATGCGAGCCCATCGCAAATAGTTTTTTGTGACGTGGTCCCATTGAAACTGACCCATTTTTGAAAACAGTGTCGAAAATATTACATTTTCGATGGTTTGTCACATAAACAAATTATTTGTGATGGGTACTAAACCCATTGCAAAAAACATTCTCTGATTTTTTTTAAAAACTATTTGCAACGGACAAACAATGCTTCGCAAATAGTTTCTCTTTTTTTACACTTTTGCAATGGGATCATCGTAATTACTCCTCAAAATATACAAAACATAAATGTTTTTTTGCGATGGCCCGTTGAAAATAGAGAAAAATGTTTAAAAAATAAAAAATAAAATAATAATAGTAATAATATAATATTAATATAAATAAAACCATAATATTTATATTAATAAAATAAAATTATTTAGAAAATAATAGATATAATTTCATATTAATATAAATAAAATAATATTACTATTATTCATAAAGTAAAATTAATTATAAAATATTTAATTAATATAATAATATGATTATTAATATTAATGAAATAATATTATTAGTAATATAATAACTTGAGTGTTCACAAAAATATAGTAATATATTAATTAATAAAATAATAAATACTATAAAAATAATAAATAAAGAAAAGGTTTAATTCTCGATATAAAATAAAACCCACACTCTTTAAAACGTTAAATAGTTAATATTAAAAACATGTAATCAAATGTTTCTTTATAAAATAATAATATATATCATTGATAGGAAGGGTCGTCTGGAGGAGTTGGTGGAGGGAATTCCATCCTTAAACTACAAGTCAGATGTCACATGTACTCAAGTTATTATAAAGAAACATTTGATTACATGTGAAAAAACTTAAAAGTGAAAAAAAAAACTTATACTAACCACAAATGACTCCTTCAATTACAATTTAATATTAAAATAGTAAAATTTTTATTTTTAGATAAATTGTTAAGTGAAAAAAAACTGATACTGACAGCAATCTAACGCTGGTAAGAACCTCTAATCTCCGTAGTAGATGGATCACTATACAATATCCTATAAATGTTGTAATCTATAATATTGGGTTGTGTTACTTCCTATATTTATAAAAAGTAAACCATTTACATTTAGAGTTGTATACAATATTTAAAAAAATGTACTTACCATATGTCCTTATGCATACTAAACATACGACTACTAGCAAGATGCATCACCTCCTGCCTCCCTACATTTTTCTGACCTACTGATGATCTAATATGAAACCTCCTACTCAATAAGTTTTTACATAATCCATCTCCAACCTAAGATGAAATATAATCAGGTTGGTGGACATGACATGTCTCATCAAAATCCTTGACGCCTACTTTCTCTATTTCTTTCATTTTCAAATTCTAAAAAAAAATTAGTGCAACACAAATGCATAACTCCCTGCCATGCCGTCCAAATAGCCTAACATATTATCTCCTCAATGGGATATAAACAACCATAAAAATAATTTATTAAATAAAATTTATTAATTAAATTAATTTCAATGTAAATATTATTTATTTTTATAAAATACAATTCTTTAGCATGTGATGCTAAACATCAATGGGAATCTAATCCCATGACACCCACACATCAAAAAAATAATTGTGCAATATAGTGCTACCCTATACAACCAGTATATGAATAAATCTATGAAAAAAGGAATAATTAATCAACCAATTATAATATAAATAATTAAATTAAAACTAACTAAAATTCACAGTTAAACATACCTTTGTATGTGTGGATCAAACCCATGATGTGGGTGTCGCTCGAGTGTAGGGTCGAGAATCATCAGTCTGGAAAGACCACGCCCCATATGGGTGCCCCCTAAACTGCCAACAATATGAGGGTTGGATGACCTAAACTCTGGATCCTCTAAAGGTAGATCAGCCTCCTATAACATATGATACAAATCATCATACATCTTAAATAAGAAATTATTATTGTTAAAAAATAGTTGAAATGCACTATTATATATAGTTATATATTATATATGATTATAACGAGAATTTGACTATATCGATTACCATCTTCATTCTCATCTTCATATCTGTTAATGTCAATGTCTTTATCTTCCTCCTCAGCATCATTAATTTCCCTATTAGTTTTAGTTTCATAATCTATTGTCATTTCAAAATTATTTGTAACATCATTGACATCAACGTCACCACCAGCCCTTAATGGTGGGGTATCAACAATGATATTCGTGACTCTAATTAAAAAAGATGGATTTAGAGCTATTTCTTGAAAATTTTGAATTATTTACAGTTCAAAAGAACCACATTTACTTTTAGTAAACTTATTCTATCGAGATTTAATTTTTATTATGATTAACTAATCATCCAACTCCCTAAAAATAGAATAGAAATTTTCATAATAAATTCATCAGCCTGATGATCCAATAAAAAAATGTCCATTTAATAGAAGGATACATTTATATTTAATATCAATGACTTCATGGATCTGAGCAACATGAAATTCTCTCTTAGTATCCAACCACTAACATTTAAACATTAATATATATTGTTGTCCCAGAAAACACAGTTCAGTGATTTATTTTAACATGTCATAAAAGAAAACTTTAGTTTCTCTATGATGTGATCCTCTCTAGAAAACACCATTATTCGTTATTTTTTATGATTCCCCATATGCACATGTATGAAAATCAAAATCCATTCACCACATATGAAAAATAATATTTAACTATTAATGATAGTGGGTTACTCAAAACAGATAATAAATTATCAATTTTATCAGCATGTTGGGATACAAGAAAAGGTGTAAAAAATTATCACAATAACATGTATTAAATTGATTTTCTAAAACAAAAAAAACAATTATTTTACATTTTTTGAAACCATTACGAAATTTTTTGACGCATTTTTTCTAGAGAAGCTACGATAATTTTTAGAAAATTTTTCTTGATATGATTATCATATAACCTGCAAATAAAATAGGATTAATGTATTATTATAAAAACAATAGAATAAGTTATAGGAGTTCTTACAGAATAAATTATGTAATTTATTCAATGTTGAGTAGAGTATATATATGAGCTATTTGATATTCATCATCTAAAATCTATCATTCATGAACTCCGCTGAAGCTATGTTCAGGATGATTGAAAATTGATATCTAATTTTTCATGTCATTGTATAAATTTCCCTTATTAGGGATTATGTGGTTGTATTTTGATGGATATTCAGATTGAAAATAATGAGACCAGAAAAAAAAAGTAAATTTCCTCTTGCAAATAAGCTTTTGCAGTTATGCCTTCAACCGATTTATTCTTATTTACTTTTTTTCAATTTTTATATGCATCTCTCAAAAGGGTACATCCATCAGAACTATACCAGACCTCATAATTTTGTTTCATAAAGAAAATATAATATAAAATGATCAATTGAGTTAAACAACCCTGGAAGGAATATTTTTTCCAGATTAAATATAAATAAAAAGATATCTTCATACAGTTTGATTATGGTATCATAGTCTCTCGTTGACACACAAATTTCTCAAAGAAATATGATAGTACTGTAAGAGAATCCCAAATCATAGGATTTAACAAACCTATTAATCTAATTGGTATAAGTATTTCTATTAAAACATGATAGTCATGACTTTTCAATCCATTAATATAATAATTTCTAACACGTCTTCCCAAATTGGATGCATAATCATCTGAACGTCATAAATCATTAATCAAATGACCAAATAATAAGTGAAAATTTCGGGACAGTGTATAATTGTCTTTTGGATTCATTAACTTTTGTGATATGACATTTTCAAATTATTCATGTTCAGATCGCTTGCAAATTTGGGCAATATCTAATCATGCCTTTACATTATATTTGGTCTTTCCTGGTGTATCAAAAATTGTTCAAAATAAATTATCAAAACAGTTATTCAGAATATGAATCACATCTAAAATGTGATAGACCAACAAAGAAGACCAATATGGAAAATCCAAAAAATGCTTCGTTTTATCAAATTGTGCTCTTTTCCAAACCCATCAATTTTCTGTTGGTTTATTGTTGGTCCAAATGTGATGGGAGGTAATGAAGCGACAATTTATTTTATCTCTATACCTGATATCATTATTGGAGGCCCATCTTTTTCAAATGATCCTTTTTGGAAATGATATTTTTTTTTCTAAAACGATGATCAGTTGTTATAAATATGTGATGTCATTTAAAAAACAAGGTTTATTCTATTAGAGAGGATACATGTTTTTCTGTCTGTCATACAGTATGGACATGGTTTTGGACCATGTGTACTCCAACTAGATAACATTTCATATTCTATGAAGTTATTAATTTTCCACATAAATTCATCTTTCAGTAGGAAATTTTGTTTCACTGCAACATCATATGTATGGACACAAATACTCCACAGTGAATTCAACTCATCATTCATCATTTTCAAATAAACATCGATATCCTTTTTGGATGGAATAGAATTAATAGGGTAGAAAAGATATATTTCTCCCTCTTCAACATCCATGGAGGTAAATTATATAGAGTTATAAAGACAAGATAGCATGAATACTGACTACCGTAAGAACCAAATGGACAGAAACTGTCAGTAAAAAGACCTAATCACATGTTTCTTACGTCTAAGTCAAAGGAAATATTCACTTGGTCAAAAATATTCCACAAATCACCATCATAGAGATAATTTAATCTTTTACTAGGTGAAATGTTGGTTTTATTCCATGACATCAATGATGTTGTGTTTTGAGATATAAATAAACACTACAATATGGGTGTGAGCAGGAAATATCTCAATTTTTTTACAGGAAAAAATCCAGACTTTCCTGGTTGAGATTCTTTATACCTTTATTGTCCACATGTAAGACAACTATGAAACAACTCATTTTCACCATAATATAAAATGTTGTCATTTGAACATGTATGAATCTTCTAATAAACGAGACCCATATTACGAACCAGCCTCTTTCTCTCATACATATTTATAGGCAATACATTTCATTCATAAATCAATGTTTTTAACAAAGATAATATCTGATCAAAACAAATACAAGAAATTCCATTATACGATTTGATGGAGATAAATTTACAAACTACTTCAAACTTACTTATCTTGTAACTAGGATATAAGGCATCATCAGCGGACATCAAAAAATCATATTAATGAGATGGTTCTAACTCAAGATTTAAATCAATACCATCCTGAGTTTTAGTTTGTTGAACAGAAGGACATGCCAAATCATTTACTAAATTTTGAAACTGTGCTAGATTTGTAACCAAATTATTAATATATTCTATGTAACTGTGTTCACCATGTTATTACCAATAATCATAATTTGGTTGAAAACCAAAATTTAATAAATGACCTCCAACATTATAACAAATGTAATACATTCTTGGAACACATTTTTTTAAAAGGACACTTAATTTTCCCTTCTAAAACAAATTTTTGTTTCAATGATGCAAATAATAAGAAATACTAAACACCCTCAATATATAAGGGATTTAAACCCGAACTGCATGGATTATTGCATTGATTTATCTAAGCACGATCATCTAATAATAACTATTTTCAACTTCCTCAATCCTTTTATTTCTATAAAATATTAAATAATTAGTTATTTTGTATAATTAGATATAAGAAATACACTATCCAAAAAACAAAAGACAATTAAATTCTCTATTCTATAAATTTATTAAAAATTTGATTATTTAATAGTTATTTATTCTATTTTTTAAGATTTTAAACTAATATAAACTCATTTATAAAAATTTATAATAATTAAAACTAATTATTATTAATTTAATCTATTTTGTACTAATTATTCTTAATTTTTTATGGCACAATTTCCAACGTACAGGTGGAAGCACTTTTTCCTAATGACTTATCCCTTGCAACATTATGCGACTAAAAACATTATGAAAAGTCTGATCAGACTTATGAATATTCATTTACATATGCCTAAGGATGGAGAGCAGGGAGGACTCGCTGCACTTATCTCATTACTCTGGTGCATACAAAAATGAATATATGTATGTTGGAGTAGACTATTCATAGTGATTTCAGTAGTAGAAAGTAGAAAGGGGATGATTCGTCAGACATAAGAGCCTCTTTTGTCTTATGACTCACCCCCTTGAAACTTTCCTCAGCTTAAATCACTAGGAAAAATCTTCTCAGACAAATTTCCAAGTATATTTTTCATATTTATTAAGTAAAAAAAAGTTGCAAAGAGCTAAGGTGTCAATGAAAATAAATTCCACCAATCTGCTAGTAATCATGCCAATTTATCAATGTATATGTCTTTATTTTTATTTATTCCTAATTATTACTAATTATTACTAATTATTTATAATTATTGCTAATTATTTATAATTATTACTCATTATTACTAATTATTACAAATCATTATTAATTATTAATAATTACTACTAATTAATATTATTCATTACTATTTATTACTTATAATTACTAATTATTACTAACTATTACTAATTAAAACTATTTATTAATATTTATTAAAAATTATTTAAAATTATTATCAATTATTACTATTTGTTACTAATTATTACTATTTATTCCAAATTATTACTATTTATTACTAATTATTATTGTTTATTCCTAATTATTACTAATTATTAATATTTATTCCTAATTATTACTAATTATAAATATTTATTCCCATTTTTTATGATTTATTACTAATTATTACGAATTATTACTATTTATAACTAATTATAACTAATTATTACTATTTATTTCTATTTATTACTATTTATTAATTTTTGTAATGTATTAGTATTTATTTCTATTTATTACTAATTATTATAATTATTACTAATTATTACTAATTATTACTAATTATTACTAATTATTACTAATTATTACAATTTATTACAAGTTATTACTATTTATTATTATTTATCACTATTTATCACTATTTATTACTATTTATTACTATTTATTACTAATAATTACTAATTATTACTAATTATTACTAATTACTACTAATTATTACTAATTATTAATAATTATTACTAATTATTACTAATTATTTCTATTTATTTCAATTGATTACTATTTATTTCTAATTATTACTAATTATTACTATTTATTTCTATTTATTACTATTTATTACTATTTGTTACTATTTATTATTATTTATTCCTATTTATTACCAATTATTGCTATTTATTCCTATTTATACCTATTTATTACTAATTATTCTTAATTATGCCTAATTATTACTAATTGTTATGATTTCTTCCCAAATTATGAATATTTATTCGGATTTATTCCTATTTATTACTATTTCTTAGTATTTATTTCTATTTATTACTCTTTATTACTATTTATTACTAATAAGTACTAATTTTTACTATTTATTACTATTTATTACTATTTATTACTATTTATTACTATTTATTACTAATTATTACTAATTATTACTATTTATTACTGTTAATTGCTATTAATTGCTATTAATTGCTATTTATTACTATTTATTACTATTTATTACTATTTATTACAATTTATTAATATTTATTACTATAAATTACTATTTATTACTATTTGTTACTGTTTATAACTAATTATTCCTATTTCATACTATTTATTACAATTTATTACTATTTATTACTATTTATTACCAATTATAACTAATTATAAAAATTTATTACCAATTATTTCTATTTATTACTAATTAATCCTAATTATTACTAATTGATCATAATTCTTACTAATTATTACAATTTCTTACAAATTATTCATAATTTTTTTAATTATTATGAATTTTTTCAAATTATTTTTTATTATTACAAATTTTTTATAATTATTAATAATTAATACAATTTACTACTAGCTATTTCCAATTAATAATAGTCTTTACTAATTATATAATTTATTTAAAATTATTTCAAATTATGTTAACTTACTACTAATTATTAAAATTTATTGTTAATTAACTCTTAGATAAAACTATTAATAAAAATAAATTCCGATAAATAAATATCTAATTCTAATTTTATTAATTTACATTTAATTAAGAAAAATTATAAATAATTTAAACTAAAATAAATTGACTAAACAATAAGAAATAGATAAATACCTTGAAACTAAAGATTTCTTAGTATTAAATTCGCAAATAATGATCTGATTTGAATGTCTCAACTATGAAAAAAAAAATTAGAATATTTTTCAGTAGAGATAGACAGAGAAGATGAGTAAAGAGTGAAATTAGAGGAAAACAGATGTGGATATATATAAGTTAGATTATTTGTGACGAGCCCCATTGAAAATACTAAAAACCGCCAATGGATATTTGCGACGGGATTAGGAATTCGTTGCAAATAGCTTTACCCACGGTTTGGTGCATATTTCGTGCCAAATCATTTTGTGATGGGTGGTATGTGCCCATCGCCAATAATGGTTCTTTGCGATGGGGAAATCTGCCTGTCGCAAATATCCATTTTTCCAACAGTGTACGCACAGGTGACGGTTTCATTTATTTTTGGATCTACTAAAAGAAACATAATTAATAATTCAATAATATAAAATATTTATTATGTGATAAATATTAGATATTTTCATTAAATGTATCATTATTACGATCCATGTAAAGCATAAATGATAAATTAATCACATTGCTTCATGAAGGTAGAGGTCCACAGGTACTCAAAGGTGACATTATCATTTTCCAAAAGATGGGAAGGTATGAAAGTAGATAAGATATTAAAATTAAAAAATAATAATTTTCTCTTAAAATAATATATAAAATTTTAATCCCTCAGCATATCTACCATTAAATATGTTGATGGAAAATTAATTATGTCTCTATGTGGAGGTGATAACCCTCACATACACTCCAGTGATACATTCATTTTCCATTACATTGAATGGTGATAGAAAATTGTAATCCCATAATTATAATAACAAATAAGTGTTTTGATGATACTATATTCATTGTTTTATTATAGATACAACATATTTTAAGGAAGTATATGAATACATTAGCTTTTAAAGAGTTGTTTAAAATGATTACCTCTTATTAGAGATACCTCCTTTGGATGAATCCTTATACCTTCTTAAGATTTTCATAGGATACTAAAATAAGTTAAATATAGAAGGAATGGATTCTAGATAGGTTTTTATTGGTATTTTCTATAATATAATGTGAAAATTGTGTGAATAATGGAGGATACATGTTCCCCTTTTATAAGCGACTAGATGAACGTGCCTTGACTTAATTAAATGATTTAAATATTATAATATCACATTCTTGTGAACATGGATCCGAATGTATAGGGATTTAAACATAGGATTATATGAGGTATAAATATTTTTATACAATACAATTTAGGCATGTTAAAAATGGAATTGTTCCCCTTATATCTTAGTTGAACTCCTCATAGACTATGTTTTCCCCTAACCAATGGTAACAGATTTTATCTAATTTTAATATTTATTAAAAAAAATAAGGAGAACCTATTAGATTGTATAAATTATGAAAATTAAAAATGTGGAATCTATTTTGAAAGATAAAATTTATATATTTTTTATAAATACATTTTAATGTATGTGCTCATAACACAACAAATTCATTTTTAAAACAATGCATTTTAAGTATAAAACTGAGTTTACCTTCATTCCATGCAATGTAAACAATATTAGAAAAATTTTAAACTATATTATTGAATAAATTATTAGAACATTTAATTAAAATAATTCATAAATATATATGTATTTAATTTCTTATGATAAAAATACCTTGTTCACATAAAAATTGTTTTTTAGGAAAATATATCTTTTTTACATTTAAATGATTTTACAAAAAATTATAACCAATTGAACACCAATGAATTAATTTTATACGTATGAGAAAAATAAAATATATTCTATTCTATTCATACCCTCTAAACCAATGGATAAGTGAAAAAAGACACACTAAATAATAATATTTCAACAGAACATCGTAGTTTGTTTAAAATCGATGTTGCATGTAAAGAAAGTTATCAATGGAATCCAATTTATTTGAAGAGAAATAAATCCTAAAATATTGGGGTATTATGTTCAACCCCCTTATAATAATTTTTCTTTTAAAATTCCATCATTATGATACAAACAACCGAGGATACTTCTTCCACATCACATCATTGGGTTTCATTTTCCCCAACATTATAGTTTGACCACAAAACATTGACCAAGTGGGTAGTATTTTTCCATAGTAATTTCCCTTTATGATCTATAATATCCACCATTTTTACCACATAAGAGATATCATAATCATTTTTTATGACCTGAGATATCATTAAATTTGATGGATCAAGTGTATAAATCCATATGAGAGATACATGGAACACATCATGAACATGATTGATATTCGATGGGAACACCATAGTGATAAGAAACCATCCAAAAATTATTATGAACTATAAATGGATCTAGATTTATAGGGATCAAAATTTCCTTATTTTAAAATATCGTAACCTTATTCAAAGGATATATTCCTAAAAAATCTTTTTTTACAAACATTAGACTCTAGATCGGAACAAAGGTTGTCAAAATAAGCTTTTATTCCAATATCAGCTACCCCGATGTTATGCTAAATAGATCAAACCTTCCATGTCCATTTTTAGTCTATCTCAGTTTCTCATATATTTCATTCTACTACATCATCCTAACACATTGAGTACTCCACATCCAGCTATAGTGGACTTTATATGGAGTCTTCTGAATACTTGAGTGAATGATATACTTGTAATAAAAATACTACTAAGGATGGTATTGATCTCAAAAACCATTTAAATCTATAGTACTGGATCCCAACATATCCTATGGGGATTCAATTGTCCTCTCAGACTGACCAACTATCTAGGGATGATATGATGTGATAATATTTAACGTTGTCCTTAAACCTTTTTGAATACTTATCATTAACATTGAGGTAAACCTCACATCTCGATTTAGTGTAATAGAATTTGATATTCCAAGAAAAATTACCACCTCCCTAATGAATATAATATAATGATTATAAATGGAATCAAATTCTCATATTTTAATGAAATATGATGAATTCATAATGTGATCAACTATAACTCAAATATAATTCTTCCATTTAGATATTTTGTGAAGTCTTATGAATTAATCCATGGTAATGATTTCCAATTTCCATTCTTGTCTGGAATTTTTATAACTATCCATCATACTTCTATTATTTGTCCTTACATTCTAACATACCATGCATCAAGTTACATATTTTTTAATTTCTTTTACCATATTATCACACTTGAAATACTCTTTTATATCTCTATAAATCTTCAAATATCCACTATTAATAAATAATGGTGAAATATGAGATTCTTCTAACAACTCCTTCTTTATATCTAGTATGGATTTGATGTGTACTTAGTTTAAGAACATTATCATTCCATCGTAATCAATACTGAACTCAATAAAGTTTTTAACCTTATTATATATTACAACATCCTCCTTTTAACCTTTTTAATCATTTCATGTATGGATGGATTAACATTAATATGAGTATAATATGATCATTCCCCTTTAATCATGATTTCAAGGTAGATATTTTTAAAATTTAAAAATAATGGATCTCTTTCAATTCTAATTATGGAAAAACTCGTTTATTCCTTCTAAATTAGATCTTCTTCCTCCCTTTCCTCATTCCCATGATGGTATTGTATTGAACAGTCATAGTATTTATTAAATTACAATTGTACCCTCCTCTGCATATTCAAATCATTTTATGTGAATATATATTTTAGGAATTTAGGATTCATATATATACCACACCTTTCACCAAAAAGATAATTCATCATTATTATCAATGAAAAAATCATAGGTTATAGATCCAAGTTATGTGTTGTATAATTTTACTCAATAATTTTCAATTTTCATGAACCATAATAAATCAAAATGTTATTATTCATGGAAATGAATCACCATCCATTTTCTACGCATCCCTATAGCTCACAAACCCTTATACATTTCATGTTAGTGTGAGCATAGGTCTGTGGTAAAACCTTTTTTTAGCTCTCTGTAATTTTCCTCAAATTCATCTATCCATAGGAATATGGATCCCTTTAATGTCAACTTAGTTAGTGAATTTGATATAAATTAGAATTATTTCACAAATAAATGATAATATCAAGTTAATTCAAGAAAAATATTACCCCAGTCACAGTGGTTGGTCTAGGCCTTTGTTTAATTACTTCTCTCTTTTAAGGGTCCCCTAATATACCCTAGACTGAGAATATATGAGATAATAATGGAACCTTATGTAACAAAAATTTACACAATGTAAATTTAACATAATGGTTCTCCAACTTCAGGGTCTTCAATATTGTCATAAAATTATCTTCATGCTCTTCTATTCTATTTGAAAATATAAGAATATAATCTATAACGACATCCAAAAAATTATCAAGGTAATATGTAAAGACTCTATTCATTATATCAATAAATATAAATATATCATTAGAAATTCCAAATGTAAATACTATAAATTCATAAAGACAATGCCACAAAATAAATGTAATATTTTCTTTTCCATTCATCTTGAACATCAATTGATGATATCTAGAATGAATTTAAATCATTAAATTGTATTGAGGATCACATAATTGATGAAAAATTTATTAAATATAAATAAAAGGATAGTTTTTATTGATAGTGACCTTGTTAAGATCATGATATTTAATGAAAATATACATTCACTGATATTAATTTTCACAAAAAGAACAGATTCACCCCATGGTAAAACGCTCAAGAATAAAAATAAATTTTCATGATTCTATTATATTTTCTTCAAAAAAAATAAAGAATCTCAATGGATTCCATTGTAGAATGAGCCTTTAATATACTCATAAACAAGGTATGAGTTCTAATATATGTCCTACATCATGATTTGGTGGAAGACTAGGCACTTATTCAAGAAATACGTCAGTATATTCCAAAAAAAATATGCATATATTTAATGTTGATTTTCAATATGTCAATTTGATATAAATAACTATTATAAATACTGTATTAAGAATTATGTAGTTTTTTCCTCTGGAAATGGTTATGACCTTGTTTTGTTTAAGGTTCAAACATTCCAATCGGTTTCTAACGGGTTTGTTCATAGAACCAGAAACACCCAATGATTCTATATCCATTTGGACCTACTTTCCAAATGTAGTGGTTCATTAGTAGTAGACCGATGAGGCTTAAGAATTTGCATTGGTCGAGATGATAAGAGGTTGGACTCATCACACCTTTTTGGGGGGAATTATTGTCTACTCCGGGACTCTCTTTGTAGATTTGAGTTATGTTCGTGAATCCTTATTAAATTACCAAGTATGAAAATGAGCTTTCCTTTAGATTTGAAAATCAATGATTGATATGTATGAGATTTAGAGAATATTTTATATGTATTTGAGGTTCATCATCGATAGAGAATCATCTGTATTTGTTAGAGATTCTTAGTCAATATTATCCTTCAACGCATTATATAGAAATATCCTGGTCATGATGATAACCAAACTGGTTTTAAGCTGCTCAGTGGGGCACTTGAAGTTTATTGTCGTTCAGAAGGACATGGATTATTTCAGAGTTGGGATCATACCCGCAGATGGGATACCTATGTATCCTTGTTTAGAAAATGAATCAGAACCCATGTAGTTTGAGTACGGGAGTATGATGTTTATGTGTGATTAATGGACCAAAGAAAGATATCATAATTTCTTTTACACTCTACGCTCACGTGAGTCATGCTCAGTGTGAGAAACAAGTGGTATCAGTAAAACCTGACGATTGTACCCTGAAAGATGCAATCATAAGAAATAATGTGGGGCATATGTATGTATGACTGCCCAAATAGATGAAGATCGCGACTTACTTCATAGAAGAAGCCCGGGAACAGGGTCCATAAAGGTATATGTGCTTTATGGAGATTTGGATACTTAACTTAGGACCTAATCCTGAGAAGAATGCCCAAATTAGAGCAGACTTATGATTGGGTTTTATTCCTAAGAAGGAATCCCATATCAAAAGAAATTAATATTTGGGGATTACTCCTAAAGAGGATGCCTAGATTTGGGTAATTTAAGATTGGAGATTACTCTTAAAAATGAGGCCCAGGTTAGGGGACTTGGGGATTACTCCTGAGAAGGAGGCCCAAATTGGGGAACTTGTGACTGGGGCTTAATCCTATGAAAGTGGTCCAGGTTAAGGGACTTGGACTAGGGCTTACTCCTGAAAAGGAGGCCCGGGTTAAGGAACTTGGACTGGGGCATACTCTTGAAAAGGAGTCCCTGGTTAAGGGACTTGGGGATTACTCCTAAGGAGGATGCCCAGTGTAGGGATTTTATGACTGGGGCTTACTATTGAAAAGGAGGCCCATTTTAGAGGAATATTATGACTGGGGAATACTTCTGAAAAGGAGGCCCAAGTTAAGGAATTTAAGACTGGGGCTTACTCATGAGAAGGAGGCCCAGATTAAGGGTATTTGAGACTGGGACTTACTCCTTATGAGGATGCCCAGGTTAAAGATCCTCTCATCTTAAAGGATGAGGTGAAATGAATGAAATCTCTATCCTTCATGATATAAATATATATAAATCACTAGGTTTTAAGAGATGTTCCACATAATTCCTTTTAGATAAGGAATCCAACAATGGAAACATTCAAAAAATGGATTTGAATAGCGTTTGGAAGGCTAAATCTTGAAGAGGAGAGGTGTATTTGAATAAATGAGTTGAACAAGCAGGAGAGGCACCCAAAAAGATGTAGGCGTGCAATTTATGTTAGGGCGCGCAGGTCCTGGTTGTGCAAGTATACTTGCGCAACACTTGGGTACTTGTGTGCCAGTCAACCCATAGGGTAATACTTGGGAGATTCTGGGCTCAAGCCCTTAGTATTATCTCTAAATACTTCCTAATGAGTGGCGCGCAGGTTCTGTTGAAGGGATAAGGCAGCGCACAAGTGTCTTTATTTCCCTTAAGGGTTAGACACTTAGGCGCGCAAGTGTTGATGGATTTCAACACTTAGGCCTTGTTCCCCCTCTTTATATCTTCCATTATAGGTAAGAAATTTCCTTAGAAGTGTTTGGAAAACTTCAAGAAAATTCTAGGGCGCCGGGAGCTCAAATCTGACTTTTGTAATTTTTCATCCCCGAAATGGGGGGCCCACAAGGGGTATTTATAGGCTTCTGAAGACCTTGGGAGAAAATCAAATAGGGCACGTAGGTATACCTGTGCGACCATAATGAAACTTGTGCGGCCCATTTCTAAACAAATCCTTGTTCATGCCTTTGTCAATGTTTGATATTTCTTCAAAGGTTGAATCTCCTTATGCTAAGGTATTCCCCTTTTTCAGTCGTTAGACTTTGTGACGGAAAGGAGCGTCAATAAAAGTCCCCCCTCAGAGTTGGATCTGAAAGGAAGGAGGATTTGACTATGAGGTAAAAGAGCAAACCAAGGAAAGGTGGTGTGCAAGTTTTGAGCGTGTAGGCAGTGGCACGTAGGTGAGGGCCGCGCAGGCCTCGGCCCACAGGGGTGTGGCCTTGCCTTTAAATATGTACACCAATCTCTCTCAAAGCACCTAGCTTTGAACGCTTCTGAGATCTCTCTGTGCAGGTTTCTCTCATTGTGTAGGTCTACTGATTTTTTGTGGTTTCATTGCTTATGTTTGTGATGTGCTTCTACAAAGGTAATTTGACTTGTGAGGTGATACCTGCACGCCAAAACTTGTGCGACACAATTACACTTGTGCGCCAACATGGAACTTGCACGCCATAATACCTTAGCCATTTTTCACTTTTCTTCACATATTTTATGAAAAATCATCTTACTTAGGAGTTAATTATTCGACCTTTGTGCAAATTCAATGGCTCCTAGAAGAATCGGAATGGCTGATGAACTGGCTATCAAGAGGATTGATGACATGAAGAATGTCGTTGGCCATGATTACTATACTGTCTATGACAGAACACTCCCAAATTTGGCTACCTACTTGAAGAAATATCATCTTAACTTTCCATATAGCATCTTCTTGCCTCTGTATGGGCATGATCATCTACAAGAAGTCAATATTCCAGAGGCAAAGAATTATCTTTTGTATTCTTGGTTTCAGACTTACACCAATTTTGCATCAGCAAATGTCTCAATGGGAGGATTATTTGTTAATATAGGAACAGTGGAGAAGGCCTGCATAAGGCATCGTAGCCCTTGTTCCTCAGATCTGAAACCTCACAAGTATGAGCTGCAACCACATTGTTATCATTCAATCTTATGAAATTCTTAGATGGATCAATCCAAAGGTTGGAAGAAGAGTTTGGAATTCCGTCCTAGAAGAGGTGTGAAGCCAACTTGGATGTGGGAATATTGGGTGTGACAAACCTGTGTAGATTTTGTTGAGGATTTGAAATAAGCTTCAATATATGAAGTCGTCGGGGCTGGGCAGACATATGTCTATAGGAATGATGACTTTGTGCCAGATCTAATCAGCTGCTGGAGCCCAGAAACCAATTCTTTCCATCTGACTCATGGAGAAGTAGGCATCAGTTTGTGGGATGTTTACAAGATCTCAGGGGGCTCTAATTCTGGGTAATATGTAAGATGAATTCATCTTTCCTAAGGCAACTTGGAATAATTCCGAGAAGACTCTGTCTTTGGCTCGGGAATTACTGAATATTTTCTACAAGATCAAGAATTCCAAGACCTCAAAAACTCATTCTAGAAAGGATATTCATCCAGAAGAGTGGATGGATATATTTCATACCAATAAGGAGGGGGAGTGGACAAACTATACTCATCCTACTATTTTCCCTAGAATAGAGAAGATGGGTGCTTTCTAGAACATTCTGCCCGACTCTAGAAGCAGGAGAATTTGAGAAGTGGGGGTACGAAGTGGATCAGAGAATCCCAAAAATGACATGTATGGCGGGCTTTTTAGCCTTGTGGATCAGTGTTTATCATTTTCTAGTCAGGGATTCAAAGGGAGGCGTCAGGGCAGGGACATTCGTTGTGGCAGCCAAGTTGGCTGAGAGGAAAATGGTTGGGTTGGCCACCCCTATTTTGGTGAGGATTCGCAAGAGCTTACTCCATGTGTTTAAGGGTAAGTCTCCTTTAAGAATAGTGGGACCAATCCATGTTTTTTGGGTATGGAGTTCCACTCATTTCAAAAAATATGTTGTACAGAACGGATTACAGGTTCCTGGAAGTTCTTTCAGTCCATTAGTGAAAGCATTTTCTGGAATTTCTCCATCAGCCGTAAACTCCTATGATATGAAGGTGAGGCTGAACATGTTTGTAGAGACCCGAAGCCTTGACGTATATGGACATTACATTACTTTTGCGGAATACTTAGTACATAAAAAAACACACACACAAGGATCGTAATAGTTTAGTGTCTTTGGAAACTCGGAATATAATCTTCTAATCCTGGTGAAAGATCTTCAACATCTCCCATAAAGATCTTCTTTTTTTTATACCTAAAACCTTTCTTTATATCCTAGGGGAAAGAAAACATAAAAGGGTGAGCTCAAATGCTCAGTAAGGGTATACAAAAGAAAAATCAATCACATCATATTCATAAGAACATAACTTTTGGAAATCTTAACCTGCAAAAGAGAGCATTATTTCATAACATGGGATAAATCATGGAAGTGAAATGTAATCACAATAATCATAACATAAAACATGGAACTTTGTGTCATTCACACATAATCATAGAGAATCATTTCTTGTTAGTCAAGACTCATTTCCAAGACTATCTTAGTGGACAAAGTCCCTTTCTGAATCGAGTAACCCTCGTTTCAGTCCTGTTTCACTGAACCGGTATAACCTACCATTCCATCCATGTCTATCTCATGAGATATAAAATCTTTACCCAATGCATTGGAGGGAGATATAGGTCCCACCCATCTCATAATGATATCATTCTTATGTGTGCCACAAAATCATAAATCATACATCATTGCATAACCCATGTAATAAAAATGGGATTCTTAAACAACATGACATCATAAAACCATTCATATAAGATAAAGGAATTCATAAACATAATTCCATCACAACATAGTCAAATCAATGTAAAAATATGGATAGAAACAGAACCCTTTATTACCTTAGATGGAAAATAATTTTGATAAAACACTTGAAATGAATTCTTGAGGAAAATATCCTTTCTTCTTCAAAATCAATTTCTTTTCACAAAACATCATGCAATTTTAAAAGAAAGTGATTTAATTGAAAATAGTCATGAAATCTTTTGGAGTAAGCTTCATGAAAATAAGGATATATAAAACCGTAAAAATCCGTTCGTGCCGTTTAAAAAAAACATTCTTCTCGTACTTTTGTCGGAAAAGTCAAAAAAGTACCTCGTACGAAAAACGACAAAAGATTCCTTTCATATCTTTTACTAAAAACTCACCGAAGGGTAAAATTGTATTTAAACAATTGTAGGTGAATGGAAATAATATTACATATTGAGTAAACATGGATGTGGATGATAAAATACACCCCAGTAAATACTTACGAATAAACAATCTCGGATAAAAATGAGATTGTGATATTTCCCTTACCTTAGGTCCGATTTGCTTTGTACGTGTCCGAAGCTCCTGTATAATGGTTTAAATAATGTCATTGACTTATTACAGAATCATATTCATTGTTATGATATCATATATGGTTCACTTATGACATTATATTACCCGTTCTTTTGTAAACTCCATGTTAAAGAAGCGTTTTGGGTAAAATCGTTTCATTTATCGTAGGTGTTTTGACTTTTTGTTCTTGACATTATTGTTACTTATATCATGATTTACTTACTTCCAGAATATAAAATATGATTTATATATCATATATATTCAGTATATATATATATATAATAGATAGATAAATGAAATGAAAAACACCGTTCATGGAGACGGTAGTCCGTACGTATGCATGAACGCTGTTTTCTTTTCCTTATTGTGTTGAATGGAAGTAAGTTGATGACATACATATATATATATAAATAAATCCAGTAGCTTTATAATGTCATATATTTCATTATTATTTCTTTTATAATCATTCTTAAATGGTTAACATGGAGAATGAATCTCATCGCGTCGTGGAGACGGTAGTCCGTACGTACGCACGAGTGATGATATCATTTCCATAAATATTGAATTGAATTGGAGTGGATTATAAAAGATATCAGAATCAATATGATGTTTTAATAACTATTTATAGTTATTCTTTACACCATTATACCCATCCATGTAAGGTGGTGGCGGAAAATAGATTACACCACGGCGTGGAGACGGTATTCCATACGTACGCACGCGCGGTGATTTCCTTTTTTCCGTAGGATGGATAGAAGGTGGATTAGTGTTGTTTCATATTTATAATAACATATCAGTATGTAAGTAATACTGATGTTATTACTTTGTCATGAAACAACTAAAGAAGAAGAAGTTTAAGAAGAAAGAAATTGAAAAGATCGGTAATGGATATTACCTCTTCTTTGAAACGCCTCTTTGAATCCTCCACTTAGGGAACTAAGATTGGTCTTTGAAGAAGACCAGGACCTCTAGGATTATTCTAGGGAAGTGTAGAAGGGATTTTGGCTGGGGTTGGCCGAGCTTGAGTGCTCAATTTGGTGTGAGTAGGAGGGGGAGGAGGTGCCCTTTTATAAGGGAGGAGAGGGGCACCTTAGGAATTCTTAAAAATATTAATTTATAATAAATCTAACCCCACTTAAAAACCTCCAAAAATGACTCATATTCGAAGATTAGATGAGATAGGGTTGTAATCTCATCAACCAATCAAATTTAGACATGTTTGGATCTTATTTTAAACCTTATCATTTTGATTTATCCTAATTTAATCTATTTAAGTTTATTTGTGGTAATAAAATTCTAAATAACAAATAATTACTTATTTGTTGTGAATTTTCCATAATTGTTTACTTTATAATATTATAGACCATATAAATATAAATTTATAATTTTTAAATATTTTTGTGATTTTTAAACAATTTTATAATATGTTATTTTTGTAAAATAACAATAGTGTCAATTTTGACACTATTCATTAATTTGAATTTAAATAAAATATATACAGAAGATATGTTCGAAATAAAAGCTTTAATATATTAATAAAAGGTCATATGTATCTATAAAATTAGTGTATCACATTAAATAGTTCATATAATATTTATTTTATTATTTTTAAAACCATTTATTTGGTTTATCTCTTAATAAAATAATTACTACATCATTTTTGTATAATTATTTAATATACTTATTTGTTGTATAAAAATTTAAAATAAAATTCTCTGATGAAGATAAATATATTACCTTTCACAATAATACTTTTACTCGAATTTATCATCTTAAAATCACAATATTTAAATTGTTATATTTATTAAATTATGAAGGTGACAACTTTGGCATCATTTACAATAAAATAATATAAGTGTCATAATCGCTTTTATAAGGCTCCAAATGGTCACATATTCGACCATTGTATGCTTATGGTTTACATTTACATGTCCAATAAGTTTTGGTTAAGTATTTGTGCCTTTTATGGTCACTATTAGTTTTAAACAAAACATTATTCTTGATTTTTCACTAGATAAACAATTTCTGCATCACTATTGTGTCATAATTAATGATAATTATTTAATCCCTAAAATTATAAATAAATTTATATGATGTATATAATTTCATTAGCTTTCTGTAGACTATTCATGTTCGAAGTTTCATGAAGTTTATCACTAAATTAAAATTAATATACTTATAAAATTTAAGAGAGTGACATGTTGTCACTTTCTTTGGTTTTAATAATAATTAAGTTATTTTCATGGAAAAATGTTCATTAAATGATTCTAATCTGACCCTTAGGTGATATGGGTCGACTTTTAGTCATCCAATAGGATTTTGACATTTGTTAGGGTAATTTTAAAATATTATATTTACCCTTAATTACCCGATTTACCTTTAACTATAGTAAATAAAATTTACCGTAGTTACTATTCATAATTCCCAAAAATAAAAAGTAGCTTATTAACATAATTTGGACCCACTGATTCCAAATATGGAATCCATTTTTTAAAATTCCATACACAGAAGTTTCAGAAATTAAATTAAAATTAATCCCGTTGTCGAATAAAAACGGGTTTTTGTTTAAAACATTGCAAAAGATTGAATTGATTTAACCTACGAATTCAAGGTAAAATCAATGCTAATGACATACATTATATTAAATGGTAAAAATATATTCTATTTATACTTTAAAACCATTCAATATTATAATTTAACCACATAAGATATTACGATGAAAAAAGTTGTTTTTAATTAAAATATAGCGTGTTTTTACTATTCATTAAAATGTGAAATTTACCAGAATAATATGAAAAATTTATCCAAAGTAAATTTTTATTTCTTGATTACAAAGAAGAATTTTATATTGTCAAATTGAACTTATAAACATGTCAAAAAAATAGATTTAAAGTGGGTGCGCCATCAAAAGGCGGCAAAACTACATTTTTTTGAAAAATACTTATTTTACCCAAAAAATTTATTTTGTTCTTATACCATGTTCTAGAAATGTGTAAGATGAATAATAATGTTATAAAATTCAAAATTTAGTTAATACCATTCATAACGGCTAGTTCATGACAATATTATAATAATATAACATTGTTTATTAAAACCCGGTATTGTGTACAACACACGCTATCAAGGAAGGTCGCGATTGCGTGTAATGCAAGCCAAGTCAGGGTTGCGTGTTGTGAAATAATCCTTAATTGTTTCGTATAACAGAATCCAACCATATTTCATTTATACATTTAATATATATATATATATACTCAATGTTGCGTAGAATAACTATTATCAAAATTGTGTGTAACACGGTCCAAGAATAGTGTTGCGTATACTGCAAGCTAATATGGTGTTGCGTATAGCGCAAGGTAATCTTGGTGTAGAATACAACATAAGACATTAATGAAATTAAAATAATATTTTTCATAAAATCTCGGGGTGTTACATTCTACCCCCCTTAAAATGAATTTCGCCCTCGAAATTCGTCGGGGTTATAAATGGTTTACTATTTGAAAGTTTCTTTGATAGAAACCCACATCGTAAGAGAAATACCCAAACTTATCTTTAAAAAACAAGAGTATGAAACGTAACGGTTACCCAAATAAACTAATCACTGGGTTTCCACATAGGTGAAAATATGGATATGGAAGAGAAATCTAACCATCATGTTCTGATGGAGAGTGGTAGAGAACATGGCTATGGAAGAGCTAGCAATCACAAAGCCATAAATTTGTGATGATCTAGGGTACCATCTGATTCATCGGATATAAGGGCACTAGGACAACATTTTTGGTTTTCAAGATCATTTCCCTAAAGTTGAAAATTTGAATTACAATAAATACTTACTTTATTTTGGTACAATCTCCCTGTTGTTCGTGCCTTGAACAATTTCCACTTCATCTCTTAAATAAATGAAGTTGAATTTGTTATTCGTGAAGTGTTAGCAGATCATGTGATAGAATGACGGGTCATTCCATCTGTCTCAAACAAAAGGTTAGCAAAAATTATATACATAAGTCGATCTATAGTGAGATTAATCATATATGGTTCCTAAAATGAACTTATACTTCACATATCATACTGCTTAATATAATAAAACTAGTTTTCTACTAAACAGGGACTTCCTGTTGGTCAGTGGTAGGCGATAAAGGCCAGTCGCACTTCGGTTGTGGGTTCGATTCCCAGAGCCTTGTCCGAAGCGATGGGTTGTCGCCCGTCCTGCAGGTTGTCCTTTTTCTAAAACTACATTACTATAACATCACATAAATAATATCAAAAAAAAGTTCTATACTTAAACAATACTAACTTATGGTTAACATAATCCATTACAATCTTTAGGCTTATCTAAAATACTTCGGTCCAAGCTCATAGTATAAAGAAAATGATTACTTGAAATGTCGCCAACCAAGCATGTGAATACCATCATTTATCCCCCATATATCTTATTGGTCACATTCCAATCATGTGAATACTTTAATGATGTATTCTCTTGAAAAATATGAATACCCATTAAACCTTAGTGAAAACATGAATGCTGTCAAAAGTTAACTCTTTCCACATACCAAAATCCAAAAATTCTATATACTCAAACCATGATATAACATTCTCCTTATATCAGTCATGAGCTCATGAATACTATCAAACATTTTATTTTCTCCTTATCCCTTCATTATGCGCATATCATCTACATTCCAAAAATATCTGAATAACCTTTCATGGATACTGGTAACATTAATCAGACAACAATGTAACAATCCTTACATGTCTCTTTATTCCATAGTGCCATGAGATTACTTATACAACATTACACATGATAAACATGTAATCATTCCACTACATTCTTAAACCATTGACCGAGCTTCAACAATTCTTTCATCTCACATATCATTTGTAGTCTCTTCATCATCATCCACATAAATACTTCCCATACGACCATACTGATTATCTTCATGAGACTTTCCCTTAGGGCATTGGTTTGCATAATGCCCATACATTCCACATTTAAAACATTTAACCATTGTTGATGTCGTAGCAATACCATTATCCTCATCCATGTTGTTAACTGAACCTTTTCCTTTGCATTTACTTGCTTTGTGTCCTTCTTTTCCACACCCAAAGCATCTTCCAGTTCCTTTGAAACATTCTCCTTGATGCCTCTTCCCACATGATTTACATAGGGGAAATTGAACTTTCTTTCCTCTATGATCATCATGAAACTCCATCTTTCTCTTATTAGCCGAGTCAGGAAACTTACCAAATTTTACTTTATTGATCATATTATGAGATTGCTGATTCGGCATAATAATGATGTTTGGACTTCCAAATCCCATTTCATTATGAAGAATATCATTCAATTGTCCATCATATCCTACATTATCGTGAATCATCTTGTTTCCATCCATTTTCTAAAACCCAAAAGAATAGTGTGAGAGGAAAAAATCATAATAAAGGGGGAGTAACTTCAATATCTAACATCTTAGGTTTAATTCTATGATCGTTAGCATAATTCTAGTACTATAACCTATACGCATACTTAACCTTAGAGACATCCCTAGACATACCTTAGAAATATCTCTAGGGATCTCACTAAAGTTCTCGCATCCTAGTTTCCAAAGGTTGACTAAACCTTTCCTCTGATACCAACTGTAGAGACCCGAAGCCTTGACGTACATGGACATTACATTACTTTTGCGGAATACTTAGTACATAACAAAAACACACACACAAGGATCGTAATAGTTTAGTGTCTTTGGAAACTCGAAATATAATCTTCTAATCCTGGTGAAAGATCTTCAACATCTCCCATAAAGATCTTCTTTTTTTTATACCTAAAATCTTTCTTTATATCATGGGGGAAAGAAAACATAAAAGGGTGAGCTCAAATGCTCAGTAAGGGTATACAAAAGAAAAATCAATCACATCATATTCATAAGAACATAACTTTTGGAAATCTTAACCTGCAAAAGAGAGCATAATTTCATAACATGGGATAAATCATGGCAGTGAAATGTAATCACAATAATCATAACATAAAACATGGAACTTTGTGGCATTCACACATAATCATAGAGAATCATTTCTTGTTAGTCAAGACTCATTTCCAAGACTATCTTAGTGGACAAAGTCCCTTTCTGAATCGAGTAACCCTCGTTTCAGTCCTGTTTCACTGAACCGGTATAACCTACCATTCCAGCCATGTCTATCTCATGAGATATAAAATCTTTACCCAATGCATTGGAGGGAGATATAGGTCCCACCCATCTCATAATGATACCATTCTTATGTGTGCCACAAAATCATAAATCATACATCATTGCATAACCCATGTAATAAAAATGGGATTCTTAAACAACATGACATCATAAAACCATTCATATAAGATAAAGGAATTCATAAACATAATTCCATCACAACATAGTCAAATCAATGTAAAAATATGGATAGAAACAGAACCCTTTATTACCTTAGATGGAAAATAATTTTGATAAAACACTTGAAATGAATTCTTGAGGAAAATATCCTTTCTTCTTCAAAATCAATTTCTTTTCACAAAACATCATGCAATTTTAAAAGAAAGTGATTTAATTGAAAATAGTCATGAAATATTTTGGAGTAAGCTTCATGAAAATAAGGATATATAAAACCGTAAAAATCCGTTCGTGCCGTTTAAAAAAAACATTCTTCTCGTACTTTTGTCGGAAAAGTCAAAAAAGTACCTCGTACGAAAAACGACAAAAGATTCCATTCATATCTTTTACTAAAAACTCACCGAAGGGTAAAATTGGATTTAAACAATTGTAGGTGAATGGAAATAATATTACATATTGAGTAAATATGGATGTGGATGATAAAATACACCCCAGTAAATACTTACGAATAAACAATCTCGGATAAAAATGAGATTGTGATATTTCCCTTACCTTAGGTCCGATTTGCTTTGTACGTGTCTGAAGCTCCTGTATAATGGTTTAAATAATGTCATTGACTTATTACAGAATCATATTCATTGTTATGATATCATATATGGTTCACTTATGACATTATATTACCCGTTCTTTTGTAAACTCCATGTTAAAGAAGCGTTTTGGGTAAAATCGTTTCATTTATCGTAGGTGTTTTGACTTGTTGTTCTTGACATTATTGTTACTTATATCATGATTTACTTACTTCCAGAATATAAAATATGATTTATATATCATATATATTCAGTATATATATATATATAATAGATAGATAAATGAAATGAAAAACACCGTTCATGGAGACGGTAGTCCGTACGTACGCATGAACGCTGTTTTCTTTTCCTTATTGTCTTGAATGGAAGTAAGTTGATGACATACATATATATATATAAATAAATCCAGTAGCTTTATAATGTCATATATTTCATTATTATTTCTTTTATAATCATTCTTAAATGGTTAACATGGAGAATGAATCTCATCGCGTCGTGGAGACGGTAGTCCGTACGTACGCACGAGCGATGATATCATTTCCATAAATATTGAATTGAATTGGAGTGGATTATAAAAGATATCAGAATCAATATGATGTTTTAATAACTATGTATAGTTATTCTTTACACCATTATACCCATCCATGTAAGGTGGTGGCGGAAAATAGATTACACCACGGCGTGGAGACGGTATTCCGTACGTACGCACGCGCGGTGATTTCCTTTTTTCCGTAGGATGGATAGAAGGTGGATTAGTGTTGTTTCATATTTATAATAACATATCAGTATGTAATTAATACTGATGTTATTACTTTGTCATGAAACAACTAAAGAAGAAGAAGTTTAAGAAGAAAGAAATTGAAAAGATCGGTAATGGATATTACCTCTTCTTTGAAACGCCTCTTTGAATCCTCCACTTAGGGAACTAAGATTGGTCTTTGAATAAGACCAGGACCTCTAGGATTATTCTAGGGAAGTGTAGAAGGGATTTTGGAAGGGGTTGGCCGAGCTTGAGTGCTCAATTTGGTGTGAGGAGGAGGGGGAGGAGGTGCCCTTTTATAAGGGAGGAGAGGGGCACCTTAGGAATTCTTAAAAATATTAATTTATAATAAATCTAACCCCACTTAAAAACCGCCAAAAATGACTCATATTAGAAGATTAGATGCGATAGGGTTGTAATCTCATCAACCAATCAAATTTAGACATGTTTGGATCTTATTTTAAACCTTATCATTTTGATTTATCCGTATTTAATCTATTTAAGTTTATTTGTGGTAATAAAATTCTAAATAACAAATAATTACTTATTTGTTGTGAATTTTCCATAATTGTTTACTTTATAACATTATAGACCATATAAATATAAATTTATAATTTTTAAATATTTTTGTGATTTTTAAAAAATTTTATAATATGTTATTTTTGTAAAATAACAATAGTGTCAATTTTGACACTATTCATTAATTTGAATTTAAATAAAATATATACAGAAGATATGTTCGAAATAAAAGCTTTAATATATTAATAAAAGGTCATATGTATCTATAAAATTAGTGTATCACATTAAATAGTTCATATAATATTTATTTTATTATTTTTAAAACCATTTATTTGGTTTATCTCTTAATAAAATAATTACTACATCATTTTTGTATAATTATTTAATATACTTATTTGTTGTATAAAAATTTAAAATAAAATTCTCTGAGGAAGATAAATATATTACCTTTCACAATAATACTTTTACTCGAATTTATCATCTTAAAATCACAATATTTAAATTGTTATATTTATTAAATTATGAAGGTGACAACTTTGGCATCATTTAAAATAAAATAATATAAGTGTCATAATCGCTTTTATAAGGCTCCAAATGGTCACATATTCGACCATTGGATGCTTATGGTTTACATTTACATGTCCAATAAGTTTTGGTTAGGTATTTGTGCATTTTATGGTCACTATTAGTTTTAAAAAAAACATTATTCTTGATTTTTCACTAGATAAACAATTTTTGCATCACTATTGTGTCATAATTAATGATAATTATTTAATCCCTAAAATTATAAATAAATTTATATGATGTATATAATTTCATTAGCTTTCTTTAGACTATTCTTGTTCGAAGTTTCATGAATTTTATCACTAAATTAAAATTAATATACTTATAAAATTTAAGAGAGTGACATGTTGTCACTTTCTTTGGTTTTAATAATAATTAAGTTATTTTCATGGACAAATGTTCATTAAATGATTCTAATCCGACCCTTAGGTTATATGGGTCGACTTTTAGTCATCCAATAGGATTTTGACATTTGTTAGGGTAATTTTAAAATATTATATTTACCCTTAATTACCCGGTTTACCTTTAACTATGGTAAATAAAATTTACCGTAGTTACTATTCATAATTCCCAAAAATAAAAAGTAGCTTATTAACATAATTTGGACCCACTGATTCCAAATATGGAATCCATTTTTTAAAATTCCATACACAGAAGTTGCAGAAATTAAATTAAAATTAATCCCGTTGTCGAATAAAAACGGGTTTTTGTTTAAAACATTGCAAAAGATTGAATTGATTTAACCTACGAATTCAAGGTAAAATCAATGCTAATGACATAAATTATATTAAATGGTAAAAATATATTCTATTTATACTTTAAAACCATTCAATATTATAATTTAACCACATAAGATATTACGATGAAAAAGGTTGTTTTTAATTAAAATATAGCGTGTTTTTACTATTCATTAAAATGTGAAAGTTACCAGAATAATATGAAAAATTTATCCAAAGTAAATTTTTATTTCTTGATTCCAAAGAAGAATTTTATATTGTCAAATTGAACTTATAAACATGTCAAAAAAAGAGATTTAAAGTGGGTGCGCCATCAAAAGGCGGCAAAACTGCATTTTTTTGAAAAATACTTATTTTACCCGAAAAATTTATTTTGTTCTTATACCATGTTCTAGAAATGTGTAAGATGAATAATAATGTTATAAAATTCAAAATTTAGTTAATACCATTCATAACGGCTAGTTCATGACAATATTATAATAATATAACATTGTTTATTAAAACCCGGTATTGTGTACAACACACGCTATCAAGGAAGGTCGCGATTGCGTGTAATGCAAGCCAAGTCAGGGTTGCGTGTTGTGAAAGAATCCTTCATTGTTTCGTATAATAGAATCCAACCATATTTCATTTATACATTTAATATATATATATATATATATACTCAATGTTGCGTAGAATAACTATTATCAAAATTGTGTGTAACACGGTCCAAGAATAGTGTTGCGTATACTGCAAGCTAATATGGTGTTGCGTATAGCGCAAGGTAATCATGGTGTAGAATACAACATAAGACATTAATGAAATTAAAATAATATTTTTCATAAAATCCCGGGGTGTTACAATGTTCAAGGAATTCAATTTCTTTCCTTATGGAAACCTACCAACTAGGAAGTTTTTTGATGATGGAACAGCCATCCTGGAACCGAGGTTATACATGCTGGCTTGTAGAGATGGTGTATTGGTCACTAGGATTGATGGATAGATTATATGCAAGGCCTATGCTCCATTCAGATTGGCACACCAATTCAATTATCTGCAGCAGACTATTGTATCCTCTCCTGTGCATGTTAGGTCAGATCAGCATCCGATGGTTGCCCAACAACTATGGTTGCTGAAATCTATAGAGAAGACCAGGGCTGACTATCCAAATTCCCAAGATGATTATGATGAGGCGCGGCATGTGTCAAAGCGGCCTCGTGCCAGACATAATCCTCTTGTCAGAATCAAGAGACCAACTCCATCGACACCTAGTGAGTTACTTCATTGGGGAAATTTAATCACCATTACATTATAGAGAAACAAGACTTATTTTGTTACCATTTATCAGTAGTTGCAGGGTCTGGGAAGAAGCTGAAGTCCAAGATTGTAGGACCCTCCTCACAGCCTTCTGGGACACATGCTGAATATCTACGACCAGAGGCTGTCTAGACATGGCAGAGTTTACATTGTGATGCTGAAACTGCATGGATGGATCTATGTGAGGGGATACACCTCCCTAGAATAGGTAATATGTGGGCCTCTACAGATATCTATTTCTAGGATAAAATCAATGAAGTGAAGGCTTACAGTAGAGAGCTGGATATGCACATATATGCCATCAAAGATTCCATTCTTGTCACTAAGCGAGTGAAGGAAATGATAGATCGTGGCACCACTGAGGGGACTGGTGCTTCCAGAGATGAGTAATGGAACGATTACGTGGCTTCGGAAGATGTAAGTCTCTTTCCTTATTTGGTTTGTAACTTGATTCTAGTTAAACATTTGTTACTCAGAGAAATTACTTTCTTCATCCTACAGCTTGCAAAGAAAGAAACTACTGAGGGTACTTCACCATAGTATAGCCCTGGTTGTACTACCATCGGGGCTAATGAATCTCCTCGTGAGATGGGTGAGATATCTCTAGGCCAGTAGGCCATGGAGAAGGAGTTTGACATGGATTTTCATTCTCCAATTCCTATATTTGGAGATGATGATGTCATCACTCTCAAAAAGCTGAAGAAACAAAGACATCGAAGGAAGAAGTCAATAGTTCAATGCTTCATTTGCAGTGGTAAGTCCTTCGAATATTCAAGAGTCTTAACCCATACAAATATTTCTCATACTTATTGGGATTTCAGGGGCTTCTTCAATTTCCCCTTTGAGGGAGAGGACTGATCCTCCTTTGAGGACAACGGAGGGTGCTAGTGAACAGTTGCAAATTCATGCTGACTTGGTTACTCCTGATGAAGAGCTTGTGTCTGTTCTCAGTACTGATCTTATTGATTCTACAAGGAGAGAAGATCCTGCTTCTGGTAAATTAACAATGCTTCATAAAATGTTGAATGAAAACATCAACTGAGTTCCATTCTATGATACTTTAGGTTCAACCACTGCACCAGAGCATTTGGCAGCCACTGCAACTAATGCCGTGATTTTATCAAAAGAAGTTGTTCAGGGTTAGAGGTCGCAGGTTGAGGATCGCCAAGAAGACACATCAAATTCTCCCACTGTTGAGACTATCCAGGAATCTGAGATATCATTGGATGAAATGATGAAACTTGGAAAATATTTTGAAGACTTTTTAGATCATGTTAAATTACCATGTAATTTATATTATTTTGGACGTGAGTGTTATCCTCTGTCCTGTTAAAATAACTTCTTATTACATCTCTGACCATGATTGGTTAAAATGTGCAGTTCCAACTGAGCAAGCTTCTAAACTTCCAATGCCTAAAGGGGGTATGGAAAACCCTAATATTGCAGAGAAACTAGCTTAGGTGGAGCTCAACCTGGTAGAGCTTCCTGAAAACCATCCTGAAAATCTTGTTCAATCTAGGAAAGATGGGGAGGAGCCTTCTAATACTGTTGATCTACCATTGGGTAAGAGATAATAATGTTTGTGGTTACACTTAATTTTCAAGACAACTTAATCAACATTTATTATCCATTGAAACTAACCAAAAATTTCAATTGACTATACAAGGCCATCAATTTTAGTGGATAGATCTGGAGGTGAAGTCTCAACCTCCACCCCAACGGGAATAGACAGTGAATTAACAAGGTTCAGGGGGAAGGAGTAGAATAAGTCACTTATCTACGTACATTAATCCTGGATTATATTCCCCCATCTGACAGTGATGCTATGTTAGACCTGGAAGTAAAAAAGGTGCTCCAATTTTAATGACGCAAGGAATGGAAGAAGATATGGAAGATCATATCTGAAGTGCCTATTGAAGAGCTATCTTTGAAGATCCCATGAATTTTATCCCTGTTTGTCATGTTGGGACTTGGGGGTTTTGGATATCAAGAGATCCATGCCGCGGTGAAACAAGCTATCTTAAAGAGGGAGCAGGAGAAGAGGTACCTTCAAGACCTAACCAGAGTGAGGCTATCGGCCAATATCAATGAATTTGAGGCTGCAGTGTCCCAAGTTGAGGCTGATCGCAAGTTGAAGGAGCTGAAGCATAAGATCAAGGAGAATGTTGTCCAGTAGATGCACCATCAACAACAGTTAGATGCTGTTACTAGGGAACTTGACCAGATTAACAATCCACTGGAAGGAGTTCAAAGAAATGGTATGAAAGCCATTTTAGATGCTAATAAATCACTCTATCAAGCTGAAAAGGTTGAAGCTAGTCGAGTGCATGAACTTCAAAAGGCTGCTGATGAAGCTCGAGATGTCGTAAATCAAATAAAGATTTATGTTGAAAGTCTTTTGTAATCCCTAGAAAAGAGAAGAGACTCCAGTCTGTGGTTGTTCTTCTAACTCTTGTGAATCAATGAAAAACACTTTCATCTTCAATCATTTGTGTCTGCATTCTTTTGCTACCTGCTTAAAATTTTTACCTAATCCAATGGGCCTAGTAAGCATAGTTTTATTTTTTAGCTAGGATTATATAAAAATAACCCTAAAACTATGAATTTTTTTATCTGATCAATATTACCTAAATCATACAAAATGATTGTTTAGTGAGCTGGGACTTGACTTTTGTTCAGAGTTCCCTTGTCTTTTGTGGGCAGTTTAAATTCTTGCATGTAGGACATAAAAAATTATAATGTTTATAGTCGAAATAGCTTTGACCGAATGTATTAAAATTGACTCAATTCCTTGATAATTTATCTGAAAACATATTAACACATTCAAGTATGGGGAGAAACATGTAAACTATGACTTAAGAAATTTTGAATCTGAGGAATGATATGAAAAAAGGGCTAAAAGTCATGAGAGAAAGTATTTCCGAAGAATAAAGTTACCACTATTTAAAAAACCCGTTATGAGGTTGAATTATGTAGGGCCACCTAAGGGCATTGGCCGCATAGTCAAATAATAGCATCTTTTGGCTGACAGGTCCATTGTGTAGACTACTTATGCAAGGCTGCCTAAGGGCACGTGATGCATAGTCAGGCAAAAGAACTTTAAAATAATTTACTTTTCTATTGCTAAAAATCCAGTGAAAGTTTATGGAGATTCAACTTTTCCAAATCATAGAGTCCTCTGTATGGAGAGAGGTACATGAATATGGAGAGGATATTTCCAATCAAGATTGTCTAAGAATTGGATGAATTTCACTACTGAGAAGGTCTGACCCAAATGTAGGGAAGGTAAATATAAACCATAGACTTGAATACTTTCAGATCATGAAAAATAGTATGGGAAAAATATGTTAAGGATGGCTATTTTTTAGGATCTTTACATATTTTTTATAATAACAATAAGGAAAAAAGAGGTTTTTCTCCCAAGAATGAACTTACCACTATTTGTGGATGGGTCTTGAATTGAAGTGTTGGACTTCACTACGTACCCCATAAGGATAGGAATCAAGCCATACGTAGTTCTTGAAATACAATTTTACATCATGTGGGATGAGAGTGTAGGTGATCTTAGTTTAGGGTCATAGAGCTCGGACCATAATAAGGAATACACAGTGTGTGTTTTAAAAACCTGATGTGAATGAAGACTAGGGGTTCCATACCACATTCATATTTTCACAGGGGGGACTTTTTAGCCAAGGGACTGAAAGTAGAATTTGGGGTTAGGCCCAAAGACTTGTAGCTAGATTCAAGGGATGCTCGAATGTTCTGATGTATCCCATAAGGATGGGAATCAAGCCGCATGTAGTTCTTGAAATACCCTCTGTACAGATTTGGTTCGTACATATGAAGGGTGAAAGGGGACTTTAGTGCAATGATGGTTTGACCCAAGATTCAAGGTTCGGGCATTGCCATGTATGCATGTAGTCTTTGGAATAGAACATGATTGGAGATCAATGTAAATAATGATTCCCTCTCATGTGAGGGTGTCAAAGAATGTTGTAGTTTATTGTTGTACAAGATGAAAGTGAAAATAGTTTAACGTCATATAGCAAGGATGATGGTGAACCAATGTAAAAAATATTGGTTCTGGGGGTGGCTTCAGGAATCAACATCGTATGAGATGGATGTGAACCGATTTTAATATATCGGTTTTGGGCTTGAACCTCAGGAGGTTGCCTACGTACCCATCCTAGAAGGCAAGGATCAAAGTTCACGTAGTTCAATTGAAGAATGAATAGGTGATCAAGTCGTTCTTGCGGACAACAACCTAAAAAATTGTGTTGGGACTTACGCATGGTTAGTGGCCCAGAGAGGGTGTTACGGTGAATTTTACTATAAGCTCATGTGATTCATACTTGGTGTGAGAAACAATAGGTAGCAACAACCCTAACGATGCATAGTTTAATGTCATGTAGAACATATAATGGGGAATGTGCAGTGTAATGTCATTTAGTAAGGAAAAAAGAAGGGACTCAGCAGTTTAATGTCATGCAGCAAGGACATGGATAGTTTAAGGTCATACATATGGACCAACACAACACAGTTTAGTGTCATGTAGCAAGGACAACGTATTTTAACGTCATGTCGGACGAAAGAGCAAAGATTAACATCATGTTGGACGATTTAAGCGATTTTTTCACATTTTAAAGTTCATGCAGGATGAGCATGTACAGTTTAACGTCATGTAGGATGTATAAGGGACTAAACACAGTTTAACATAATGTTGGACAATGGAAGGACTGTGCAGTTTAATGTCATGCAGTGAGGAAAATGGGGTTACTATACAGTTTAATGTTATATAACAAGGACGGGAGAGGGGCTGTATAGTTTAGTGCCATATAGCAAGGACACTGAAGGGGACATAGTTTAACGTCATGTTGAATGAAAGAGTGTTGTAAGCGTCATGTAATTAGGACGTTGGTTATGCAGTTTAATGTCTTGCTGTACGTAAGGGACTTCTGTACATTTTAGCATCATGTAGCTAGGACATCACAGTTTAACATCTTGTTGGATGTATTGTATTTGTGTTACACAAAATACTTCTTCAAAAATCAGGCATTGGTTGGAGTCGTGATGAGTTCTCCATCCATTGAGATTAAAGAATAAGCTCTATTGGAGTAGTCCTTATGTATTGAGTATGGTCCTTCCCACTTTGGCTCAAGATTGGGAGGTTTCTTTCTTGGTATCATTGGAGTTCTGAGAACCAATACCAATTATCCTTGAATAAATGAATGAAGACAAACTTTTTTGTTGAAAGCTCATGCTATTCGACTCTGATAGACTTCCAAGTGATGCAGAGTGCACGATCTTTTCTTATCTAATCATTCTAATTCATCCAATCGCTTTTGAGATTGTTCATATGAAGATGACTGATCACAAATGGCTACTCCGAGCGAAGGTAATTGAACCTCAATAGGCAAGACTGCTTATATTCCATAAACCAATTAATATAGAGTTGACTGCGTAGCAGTGTGGGTGGTGGTTCGATAAGCCCATAAAGCAGGAAAAAGTTTATCATTCCATGATTTCTTATCCTCATCCACCATCTTTTGCAGTATGTTTGAAAGAGTCTTATTGAAGGATTCTATTTGTCCATTGGCCACTGCATGATACCTAGATAAATGGTTGGATTTGATGTTGTATTCTTGATATAACTTTCTTACCTCGGATGAACAGAAGTTCGTGCCATTGTCCGTCAATATGGTATGAGGGACATCAAATCTGGTAATGATGTTAAACTTGATGAAGCTAACAATGCTTTTAGAACTAACTTCTTTGAGAGGTATTGCCTCTGCCCATTTGGAAAACAAGTCAGTAGCAGTAAGAATATACTTAAACTGCTTAGATGTAGCTGAAGGATAAGGTCCTACTACATCCATTCCCCATGTGGCAAATGGCCATGAGTATTTAGCTGTATGAAGCAACTCTAGGGGTTGATGAATGAAATTGGAAATTACTTGGAAAGAATGACACTTATTAGTGAAATCAACACAATCTTGTATCATTGAAGGCCAAAAGTATCCAAGCCTTTGAATTTGATCAGACAGTCTATGTCTAGACTGGTGGGCACCACAGACTCCTACATGTACTTCTTTCATGACAACCATTGTCTCTTCACCATCAATGCATCGGAAGAGAATTGCATCAAAAACTCTTTTGTAAATAATTTTTTCTAAGTGATCAAGGCTATCATAAAGAGTTAATTTGACCACACGTCACCGGACTTGTTCTTTCCCAGCTTTATCAGGTGGGAGTGTTCCATTTTGAAGGTATTCCCTGATAAGTGTCATCCATCCTATAGTAGGACCATATGGTTCAAAAATGGGACTAATTTCATTGATTTCCTCTGTTCTGATTTGATAATAAGGTGAAATTGTATGACGGTGGGCAATACTGATGATTGTCTCATCCCGATTTGGATCTCCCAGAGTTGTGGCTATATTAGCCAATGCCTCAGCATGGGCATTTTGTGATCACGGGACATAAAAAAATGTCGGTTCCGAAGGAAATTCCACAATTAACTCTCTGATGTAATCATACAAAGGGATTAACTCTTCTTTTCTAATGGCATAATCCCCATTGACTTATTTGATTACCAGGTCTGAATCACCTTTCACTTTTAAGTGATTTACTTATTCTTGAAGCTCTAACTCCAATACTATGATGAGATCTTGATATTCTCCTTCATTGTTTTCACCACCTTCCCACAATAAAAAGTAATATGGTAGCACTACCTTTTCCGGAGAAATAAGCACAATTCCTAACCCAACTTTGTTGAATTTAGGATCTTTCATTCTCTTCCCTACTGGACTTTTGGAATCACCATCAAAGTACATTTCTCATGTTTGAAGATTATCTTGAATAGAGAAGACTTCCTCATCAAGAAGTTTAGTATCAAAAGATATATCTTCTACTGAAGGGTGTTCAACAAGGAAATAAGCTAGAGCTTGGCCCTTTATTTCCTTTTGAGACACATACTGGATGTCAAACTACTACAAAATAACTACCCACCTTTCCAGACATCCTTTAAGCATTGAACAACTAAGGATGAAGTTGAACGGGTTATTGTGAGATACCAATTGGACCTCATGATATTGAAGGTAGTGCCTCAATTTCTAAACTGCAAAGATTAATGCTAGGAATCACTTTTCAATACTTGAATATTGGGTTTCTTCTTCAATAATAGTCCCATTGAGATAGTAAAGGTTGTTTTCATTCCCAGCATCATTTTTCTGGTTAAGTAAGGCACTCAATGATCACAATAATGTTGTCACATAAATAATAAGTGGTCTTCCTTCAATAGGTGTCATTAATACTGGTGTACTGAAGAGATATTTCTTGAGAATATTGAATGCTTCTTGACATTCCTCAGTCCATTAGCAAGTGACTCCCTTCTTCATCAATTTGATGAAGGGTAAACTTTTGCCTTCCAAATTGGCGATGAAATGCCGAATATAGGCCAGGTTTCCTTGAAGTCCTCTAAATTATTTCAAATTTCGAGGATGTGACATACCAAGGATTGACTTTGTCTTCATAGGATAGACTTCGATACCACGATGGCATATAACAAAGCTGAGAAAATTTCCTGAGGTTACCCCAAAAGCACATTTTAAGGGGTTCATCTTCAAATTGTGTTGTCAAAGTTTGTGGAATATGATTTCCAAATCATCAAAGTGATTAGAAAGTTGTCTGGATTTATCCACCAAATATTCCACATAACATTCAATAAATTTCCCTAAAAAGGGTTTGAAGATACGATGCATGGAACGCTGATATGTTGCGCTTGAATTCTTCAATCCAAAGGGAATTACCCGATAACAAAACACACCCCGAGGGGCTCTGAAGGCTGTAGATTCTTCATCTTCTAGAGTCATTTGGATTTGATTGTACCCAGAATATCCATCCATGAAGTAAATTGCTTCATAGCTAGTTATTGCATCAATTAAGAGTTCTCTGATCAGAACTGGAAAATCATCCTTGGGACAATGCCGATTAAGATCTCTAAAATCAATGAAAACTCTAATTTGTACATTATTCTTTTTCACAGGGATAATATTAGCTAGCCATTGGGGATACTAAACTTCTTTGACGAAGTTATATTTGATAAGATTATCCACTTCAGCTTCAATTTTAGAAGCATAAGTTGGGTATGTTCTTCTTGCAGCTTTCTTAAATCCTCAATGTTCTTCTAGCAAACCCAAACGTTGAGTAGAAACATCCAGATCAAGACCTGGAATTTCTTTATAATTCCAAGAAAATATATCTCGATTTTTCTTTAAAAATGAAATATACATTTCTTTCTATTCAAGAGCCATGGTCACACTAAATAAAGTGGGGTGTGGATCTTCTTTTGTACCCAGATTTATTTCTTGGAGTTCATCCACAGTAGTAGAGATACCCTCTTCAAAAGCTGGAGGAGAATCTTTGAGATCTTCATCTTCTTCTTCTTCATGGGTTATTTCTTATACTTCTACTTGCATAGTAGATGATAAAGAAGAATTTCCATGAACAGGAGAGATGTTAAAATTTTAACATCTTGAAGAAGAGGTGACCATTTCTGACCCTATAGATGATGAAGGGTCTTCCTTGGGTAATAAAGAGGAGATGAAGGATTAAGAATCGACATCATTGTTCATCTATGACATTGCTATAACTTATTCTAGCCTATTGGACGAAGTATAGAATTGTTGGATTTCAGAAGATGAATTGAAGAAACTTCTGTTTGAGCTTTCATCATTGCTTGGTGGATCACCAATTTCTCCCATGTTGTATGGCTTGATTGTTGTAATCGACATTATGGAAGTTTCCATAAGAGTATTTGGATTTTTGTATATCCTATCAATTTTACTGATAGGCAACACATAATCTATACTCACATGTATGAGTGGGTTTACTAGAATCTTTTCCAAACCATATGGAGCATTAATTTTGGTAACCTCCTTTGCCATAGATACCTCCTTTCCCTCCATGTGATAGAATTCCGCCTCAATGTATTGAGATTTACATGTTTCGAATGGGGATTTATCACCATACAATGTCCCAATTTGACCATTGAAACAATATTTGAGACATTGATGGTATGATGATGGTATAGCCACATGTTGATGTAGCCAAGGTCTCCCAAGAAAAATATTGAAGGCTGTGTCATGACGAACAACCATGAAATATGAATTAGATACAAGATCTCCAAACTCAGTTCTGAGTGTGATCTCGCCCAGAGGTTCTTGTTAATTTTTATCATATCCTTGCAACATCAAAGTAGAAGGAGATAAATCAGATTCGGTGGGACCCAATCGATGAAGTGAACAAATAGGGATGAGGTTGAATCCTGAACCATTATCAATGAAAACTCGCCGGATGTCTACGTCATTGAACATTCCAGATAAATACAATGGTCTAATATGTCCATGCACAACATCATTTTCATCTTCATCTGTAAAATATATCACTGCATGGCATTATACAGGATCATTCTCTACATGATAGACTTTAGCCGTAGCAGTTTCAGTTTTGAATTCCTGAGGGCTTGAAAAGGCCTCAATGAGTGCTTGTCGAAGATCCTTTCATAGATTCAAGTCATCCAAAATTGATAACTTGGCTGGTAATTGAGCCAAATGTTTCAAGACATCATACTTTTGATCCAAAGTTCTGCATTTCCCAACAGGAACATGTGGTTTTACAGGTGCCTTAGAATTTGATTCTTTGGAATTAGATGCTTCTTGTATCGGTGTAGGAGTTGGAAATACTCCTGGTTTTGGAAGATTAGACCAACCAGGTCTATTTATGTGCTGAGAGGAAGAAGGTGTAACTTCTAACTGATCATCCAAAATAATTGTGCCATGACTGAATCTTCCATGCATGGAAGAACTTTCTTGTTCTTGTTGAGCCTGCTAAATGGATCTACCACAAGTTTCTGCTGCATATACAGTTCTAGTAGGGGTAGGATTTAAATAGTTTCTTCAGGGATACCCATGTCTTCCTATGTATCCTAGACCTTTATAACTCCCTCTAATTCCTCTGTTTGATACAAGGAACTTAGGAACATCAAGATCAAAATTGTGAATGGCATAAGTATCTGTTAACTGAATCATGTTAACAGATCCAAAAATCAACTTTTCATCTGATGAAGACTCTTCCTGATTAGCCAATTTAGGATGTGTTGTTTGGTGGGGTGGTGCCCGTTACTTTGAAGTAGATGGCATAAAATCTTCTAGAGTCAAACACAACTTGGGATTTGAAACGATCTCATCTTCTTCTGAATTCTCTTATTTCTTTGAATTATGTCGGTTATTTGATGATTTTCCTTCTGATGAAGGGGGTTTTGTTGTGGCATTCATATCAGAAGAAATAATTGGTTTTTTTAATAGTGTTCGTAAAATTTCATGAGTTTATTTGATAATATTCCTAACCATCCAATCATCATATTTCTACACATTTTTGTTTTTGACTTCTTGCCACTCGCCTTCTTCCTATGGATCTGTAGAAGTAAAACATGCTACCTGGGCTGAAGAACCTTTCAATTTTACCTGCCATGAGTCCACCATCTTTTGCAGGAGGTCTTTAAAGACAAAACACTCTTGAATGGGATGCCGCAACATCTGATGAAATGGGAAATAGTTGGGACGGTCTTCATCTCCTTAATATTTTGTCATTTTGGGCCTTGGCAACTGAACCAAATTATTTTCCAGATCCAAAATGAAGTAACCAAAATCTTGTTCATTTCAGAAAGAATATACATTGCTCTTTAACTCCTCAAATTGTTTCCGTATTTGATATCTTTGATCATATTGATGAAATGACATTTGTTATTGATTCTTAGGAGGTGGAGCCCTTCGATAAGATGAAGGTTTTGAAGTAGAAGCAGGTACATGATCTTGTTTACGTGTAACTGTAACATTCTCTTCTCTACCCATTCTCCTTCGTGGAGATGATGGAATTACACAAGTTTTCTCCTTAGTCTTCATAAGAGAGTCTTCAATCTGCTGAGAGATCAATGTAAGGTCCCGAAACCCTCCTGTGTATTTCACAGGGATCAACAGTGTGCGTAATTCATCACGCTAATTTTCCACACAGATTGGAAACAACTCTTCCTGAGGGACTGCTAAACAATTGGAATATGTTAATCCCTTCTAGCGAGAAATGAAATCTGAAACTCTTTCATTCTCCCTTTGCTTATAATTTTTAAGATCAAAAATTGTTTTTTTTGCAACGTTGAGCTGAATTGAAGAAGGAATCGTTGGCGGAGATCTTACCACCCGGTAATTGACCAGGATTGCAAGCTTGTATACCAGACAAAGGCAGGATTTTGTAATGACTGTACAAAACACTTGAGCTTAACTACTTCTTGTTGCTGAGGAGTTCCCATCAAAGGATCACAATGAGAAACAAAATGTGTTAAGTGTTTCTCTGGATCTCCCTAACCATTAAAAATTGGGAATTGGGTACTTGAAAAATTTTATTGGGGAGGAATTGCATCATCCCATTCAGGGTAAGATCTGTTTTCGGTTTGAATTTATATACTCTTTTCCTCCATAGCTTCCAACCGAGCTGTTAATGACTCAATGGTAGTCATTAACTTCTGAGAAACATCTAGTTGAGCTTAGACCTGAGCAGGTGCAATAACTAGAGCATGGACAGGTCTTCTAGCTGGTACTGCAAATGATAGTAGCACCACTGATTGTTGTTGCACATGACCTATAGGATTAGACCTGTGAGGTTGTACTGGTAATGGAGGATATTCTTGATCCATCTCAGTATCTACAACAAATTCCATTGACTAACTGACCACATAACGCTTAAGAGGAAGACTACCTTGAAGTAGTTCTGCATTCAACCTCTTTAATTCCTTCATTTCCTCCTCTTGTTTCGAGAACCTTTTCTCTAATGGGAGCGATTGGCCTTCTCCAGAGGAAGGTTTAAATGTAACCTGATTCTTTCCTTTCCCCTTGTTGGACACCTTTTGGAGAGGGGGAAGTAGGTTATTTGAAGGAATACCTAGATTCTGGGTAAGCCTTTGATTTCATGTACTCACACCTTCTTCATTTGTGTCAATGTGTACAACTTCTAGAGCAGGAACTTCTTCATCTGATTCCTCTAAGTGAGCCTCATGTTCTGGAAGATCAGTAACAACAGAATTGATGACATTTATTGATGCATAACGCATTGCAACCCTTCTATTAGCATTTATGTGATATTGTCTTCTTCCATGTCCTTGATGAGACATTGTCTTTTGTTGAGTTGATCCCTCGGGAACTTCTTGATGAACCATAATTTGGAGGGAATCTCCTGATAATTTGTCTCTATGTTCCTCTTGCAGCTTCTTCCCTAATAGAGAGAAGACTAATTTTCTCTGAGGAAGAGATTGTGGATTTGAAAAAGTCCCCAGTCTGGTGGACTGGGGCTGTTCCTGGTCAACTCCTCATATCCTATTTGTTGATTCTGAGGGTTGGGTTAAAAGAGTCCCCAGTCTGGCAAGCTGGGGTTGTTCTTGAGCTGCTACATCTTATACTTTCTTAAAATCTCTCCTGATCATGAGGACTTTAGTCCAGAAATTGGTTGGATGCATCAACTTACATCCACTCAAATCACCTGGCTCAAATGATTGCTGGATGATTTCTGACACTTCTTTCACCTGATGATGCACCTTCTCTAAACAAGAAGCATGTTTGATATTCTCATTTGCCTGATGAAAGAGTAATTCGACAACTTGTTCTTTGTATTCCTGACTTTGAGAAGAACTAGTTGAGGCTTGTTCCTGAGAAAGCCTTTGATTGAAAACAAAGCCAATTGGTTGTGGCCGGCCATGGGCAATAACATTGCATGAGACCATTTTCGACGGGCTTTGTTGACTAGAGAGTACAGTGAAATGCAATGCTCCATGAACACCCTATCCCTTTACATGAATACTAGATGGGGAATTGGGAATTAACTGGCACAATCTTTTTAGTGCACCAAGGCATGAGCACTGAAGGGTTCTCTGTTGCTTTTTCACCTTTGGATATTGTTAAAATAAGAGAGATGCCAAATCAATTTGGCATTGTAACCCTTATATTATCTTGAAATGATTTTCATATTCATCATAAGATGATATTTTTTCAATTGAAAAAGAGTTTTCCACATGTTGAGATTAATTTCATGAATACAATCTTCCATCAACATTTCTGGAATATCATAATGAGAGTCAGCCAAAGGCCAAAACATGACTGGCACTTCACCTTTCGCCAGTTGTTTTCAGATATTTAGAACATCCTCTTTATCATTCAATGAAGATTATTCTACCTTATTAGACCAGAGCTGGTGCTTCCTTGTTGCTTCATCAGATTCAAAAAGATTGTTAGAGAGTTCATTTATCAAACTAGAAGATGAATGACCTAGGGGTGGTTTGGAGAATGACCTACACCCTAGGCTATCTTTTGATTGAGAAAGTATTTCACCTGCTAGTGGAAAAGCATCAGACATGACCGGCTTCACATTTGAAAGTTCCTCAAGATAAGAGGGCTCTCCCAGCACTACATTGTCCATTAGAGAATTTTCCCGGAAATGTGTATTACTACTACAGAGAGGAATTTCGTAGCTAAATTCATCATCATGGGCAGGACCAATATGGTGGGTAATAGCAAAGGAAGAAATCTCTTACTCCTTGGTCTTCTGGCTATGCAGATGGTTATCGCGGCTCTCATCTGAAGATGAAACTTTAGGATCAACTGAATTTTCATGAAGCAAGCCTTCATGAGGAAGTGTCTGTTGAAGACCTTCAGAATTATTGTTCCCACTATTGGGAAATGAGAGCATAGAATCTTGAGTCGCAATAGATAACTGTCTGATGGCTTCAAGAACTCTAGCATTGAGCAAGGTCTCATTGCAAATTTATTCTTGACTTTCCAACTATGCCAGTTGGGTATTTTTATTGGATGCCTTTTTACTTGATTTGGAAACCACTTGTTGACGAAAGTGGTTATTGTGGGCAGGTGTGTGTGCTTGCTTAGGAGAAATTGCCAGGTTAGGCTGAAGATCCTCATTTGAATCGGGTGTATGTGCCCGACTTGATTGTCTGTATGACATGGGGGAGTATGCCCCATGACCCTCCTGGACTGGAACAGAGGTGTGTGTCTCCTCCAGGGTGACATGCTGATGAGACACTCCGTTGATAGGGATAGATTTATGTGTCTTTCTCTGAGATGCTGCTGAAGTTGTTATAATATCCTCGCAAGCATCCAGAATATGAGCACGGATTTGCTTCTACTCTTTCACCTTTGACAGAATATTCGTGGTGACTTCAGCTGTTGGAACAGGAATATACGTACATTCCGTGTCTGGAGTAGGTGTATGTGCCTACTCCTGTCCTCCTTTTCCTGTCAGTGGATTCTGACAGTACTCATGTGTGGGGGCATAGAGTGGAGTTTGCCTCCTATGTATCATTGGGGCTTTCCAATTGACTTCTTCGGGTGCTACCAAATAAGACTGTTGGTAGGTTTGATCAATACTAGCAGGTGTATGTTCCTACTGATTGTACTCCTCTGAACTTGGTTTATGAACTTCCTTCAATACTGGCAGACGAGACTGCTGGAAGGATTGATGAGTGTAAGCAGGTGTATGTGCCTTTTTATCAGTTGTTAACACATTTAGTTGGCAGGATTCATCATATGTAGTCTGAAAATCCTACTGACTAGATGATGAATTATAAATAGGTGTATGTTCCGGTCTATAGTACTCCATCAAAATTACCTGGAGGGAATAGCGGGTTGCTTCTAGACGAGTCTGTTGGAAAGCAGAATTAAAACGGACGGGTGTATGTGCCCGCTCGTTGCTTTCCACCAAGTTAGGTTGGTGGACTTGTCTGGAGTGGGAAGAGGTAAGAACCTATGCCTGTTGTCCGGTCGTCAGCTATGGGGGTTCATCTTTCATTCTCAAGTTCGAGGAACCTAAGTCGAACGCCTGGATACGACACCCTCATCATGTTGAGGGCGCACTGCCGCATGAGTTTGGCGGCAATTGTTAGTGGGAGTCCTCGGGAAAGACTCTTACATCCTTGAATGGAGGCTCTGAGTGACCTTTTTATAAACCTCCTTGTAGTATGGGAGGGACTGGTGATTGTGTTCCGGGGATAATGACCCGAAACGGTTGGATGCGGTGGTTGGTACCACCTGCTTCTTGATCACTGGTTGTCGCTGTCTGGACGAACAGGGTGAATTATTGACTTGGAGGGCTTGTCGAGCAGCCTCCAAAGTTGGAATGGTACCATGTTGATGGTATTACTTAAACATTTCATTTGAGACCCAGCGTTGTAGACACTGAGTGGGTGATGTCGTCCTCAGAGCGGATGAATATCCAGCAGGAGTAGCAGCAGAAGCATTCACAGGAGTGAACTTTCGAGAAGCCATTTCTATAACACAGAGAGATCTTGGAAAGCATGCCTATTTGATATAAAATACGTAATAAAGATAATCTCGAACAATACATCTTTTGGATGAGCACATATGTTATTGATTTTTTTTTGGTCATCTCATTGAGTTTAAATAGGGGCCTAACCAATGAGAAAAACATCATTTAACTTGGTTAAGGATTCACACTGGGTTCACCATTTTTTGTTTCCTTTGGAAATGGGGATGACCTTGTTTTGTTTAAAGTTCAAACATTCCAATTGGTTTCTAATGGATTTTTTGTAGAACCGGAAACACCCAATGATTCTATATTCATTTGGACCTACTTTCCAAAGGTAGATGTTCATTAGTTGTAGACCGATGAGGCTTAAGAATTTGCATTGGTTGAGAGGATGGGAGGTCGGACTCATCACACCTTTTTTGGGGGAATTATTGTCTACTCTAGGAATCTCTTTTTATATTTGAGTTATGTTCATGAATCCTAATTAAATTACCAAATATGAAAATGATCTTTCCTTTATAATTGACAATAAATTATTGATATGTATGAGATTTATAGAATCTTTTTTATGTATTTAAGGTTCTTCATCGATAGAGAATCATCTGTATTTGTCAGAGATTATTAGTAAATGATATCCTTCAATAGATTATATAGAAATCTCTTGGTCATGATGATAACCATACTGGTTTTAAGCCACTCAGTGGGGCACTTAAAGTTTATTTTCATTCAGAAGGACATGGATTATTTCAGAGTTGGGATCGTACCCGCAGATGGGCTACCTACGTATCCTTGTTTAGAAAAGGATTCAGAACCCATGTAGTTTAAGTAAGTGATTATGATATTTATTCATGATTAATGGCCCAAAGAAAGATGTCATAATTACTTTTACACTCTAAGCTCGCGTGAGTCATGCTCGGTGTGAGAAACAAGAGGTATCAGTAAAACCTGATGATTGTGCCACGAAAGATGAAATCATAAGAAATAATGTGGGGCTTATGTATGTATGAATTCCCAAATAGATGAAGATCAGGACTTACTTCAGGGAAGGAGCCTGGGAACAGGGTCCATAAAGGTATATGTGCTTTATGAAGATTTCGATACTTTACTTGGGACTTAATCCTGAGAAGGATGCCCAAATTAGATGTGACTTATGATTGGGTTTTCTTCCTGAGATGGAAGCCCATATCAAAAGAAATTAATACTTGGGGCTTAATCCTAAAGAGGATTCCCAAATTTAGGGAATTTATGAATGGGGCTTACTCCTGAAAAGGAGGCCCAGGTTAGGGGACTTGGGGCTTACTTCTGAGAAGGAGGCCCAAATTGTGGAACATGTGATTGGGGCTTACTCCTGAGAAGGATGCCCAGGTTAAGGGACTTGGACTGGGGATTACTTCTGAAAGGTGGCCCAGATTAAGGGACGTGGATTGGGGCTTACTCCGGAAAAGGAGGCCCAGGTTAAGGGACTTGGGGATTACTCCTAAAGAGGATGCCCAGATTAGGGATTTTATGACTGGGGCTTACTCCTGAAAAGGAGGCCCAGGTTATAGGAAAATTATAGCTGGGGATTACTTTTAAAAAAGAGGCCCATGTTAAGGAATTTATTACTAGGGATTACTCTTGAGAAGGAGGCCCAGATTAAGGGAATTTGAGATTGGGACTTACTCCTAAAGAGGATGCCCAGGTTAAAGATCCTCTCATCTTAAAGAATGAGGTTGAATGAATGAAATATCTATCCTTAGTGACATAAAGATATGTAAATCACTAGGTTTTAAGAGATATTCCACAGAATTCTATTTAGATAAGGAAACAAACAAAGGAACCATGCAAAAAAATGGCTTTGAATAAGGTTTTGAAGGCTAAATCTTGAAGAGGATAGGTGGATTTGACAAAATGAGTTGAACAAGCAGAAGAGGCACCCAAAAAGAGGTAGGTGCACAAGTTCTGTTGGGGCGTGTAGGTCCTAGTAATGCAAGTATACTTTCGTGACATTTGGGTACTTGCGCGCCGGTCAACCCATAGGGTAATACTTGGGTGATTCTTGGATAAAGCCCTTAGTATTAACCCTAAAGACTTCCAAATGAGTGGTGTGTAGGTTTTGTTGAATGGATAAGGTAGTGCACATGTGTCTTTATTTCCCTTAAGGGTTAGACACTTAGGCGTGCAAGTGTTGATGGATTTAAACACTTAGGTTGTGTTCCTCTCTTTAGATCTCCCATTCTAGGTACGAAATTACCTTAGAAGTGTTTGGAATATTTCAAGAAGAGACTAGGGTTCCGGGAGCTTAAATCTGACTTTTGGAATTTTTTGTCCCGGAAATAGGGGGCCCAAAAGGGGTATTTATAGGCTTCTGAAGACCTTGGGTAAAAATCAAATAGGGCACCCAAGTCACCTGCCCGCCCAATATGTGGCGCACTGGTATACCTGCGTGACCATAATGAAACTTGCGTGGCCCATTTTTAAAAATATCCTTGTTCATGTCTTTGTCAATTTTTAATAATTTTTCAAATGATGAATCCCTTTATGCTAAGGTATTCCCCTTTTTCAGTCATTAGACTTTGTGACAGAACGGAGTGTCAACAGTAGTGTAAGAAATTATTATTTGAATTTCACGTTCATCCTCACCCTGGTAGACAATAAGATGCTAGTTAAAAACATCAAATTTGAGAACAGTTAATTTAAAATTGATATGTGATCTATATAAATATACTAAAAAAATCCCAATGAAATATAAAATTAATTTAGAGAGATAATAAGAAGATTTTTAGGATGAATATTCCAAAAAATTTCAATCATAGAGGATCTATAAACTTGAGATGTGATCAATGTTATAGTAGGTTTTTTTATAACTAAATAGGGATATAATAATTGAGGTAGTGATGTGATATTTTTATAAAACCATTCATATATAAAAGAGTTAGTATATCTAGATTCAAATAATATATTTTTAGTTTTATAGTGTACGCTAAGTGTTCCATTTACTGTATTTTTATTCAAACCCAATTTAGTTGTCTTAACAAAGTCATTCCCTTTAGCCATTTTCTATGGGCGTTCGTAAGGTCTAAGAACATAGTTAACTCTTGTATTAGGGAATTTATTTACATAATGAACAATATACTACCATCTAAATCATTAATCATCATTTTTTGAATCCTTCTTCACATATGTTTTATTTTCCAAAAAATTCATCCCCCTCTGAAAATAACTTTCTTGATGGATAGAAATTCCACGATTGATGAATATCCTAGTTTCTTTTAGAATTTTACTATGTACCTTCCCCAAAATATTTAGTACTCGGGTGGGTACAATTTATTACAATCATTGGATTTACCATATGGGTTTTTATAAAGATCCATATCCCATTATTATCACTAAAACATGAAGAATAATTTCAGTGTCCACTCTACATTTCAACCATTAGATGAAGTTTAATGATTCATTATAGTTACCACTTATTTCTAATATCATTAAAATATGATGTTTGATAGTATTAATGAATAGATCGATTTTACATATTCATTCTGTTATAAATCCATAACCATGCCTTGAAATAATTGTAAGGTCAACTTCATAGGTACCAATGGATTCATTATCCTTCTATTTTAGCTATAAAATTTCCATTTATATATTATTATGAATAGTTAAAAGAAATTATCGGTTGTGATATACCATATTAAACTCATCCCATTCCATGGAGTTGGTTTCTTCAACATTTCCCATGTTCTTAATAAGTGTTCAAAATTGATTATCTTCACCTTCCAAGTGATATACTTATAAGAAAAAATTCTTATGGTCTGATTACTAAAGAAGGAAAAAAATATTTTCAATCATATTTATTCATTACATTGAAACTACTGGATCAGAACACCCATAGAAGGCCATTGGATGTTGTCACGTAGAAGAATCAATGTAATTGTTTTCCCTCCTTGGTGCATTTAAAATCTCATTATGGGTCACATTATTACTCATAAATTGAGAGAGCTTAGTGAGCATATCAAAATGTCTTTTTAACTCGTGTACAATTCCATTTAGTTTCTTAGGTGGATAATCTTCGTATTGACTATAATATTCATTGTTCAAATGATTCCTCTAGTTTTCAACCATTGACTAAAATCCAAAAATATGTAGATTGTTAAATATCAATAATAATAGTATGCCTTTGTTAAACCCCCTTGTTCACTAGAATATCTAATTTTGAGTTCTAATTATCACATCATGCATTCTTGCAGTTTTAGGGTTTCATGAGTGGAAAATGGGAGTCATTGTGTAGTTTAACCAAGGTGTAGGGTTAGAAAATGGTTTTTATAACCGTGTGAATAACCATGTGTGGTGGATGAATAGGGTGATAATTTAATTTTCATGGTTTATAAAACCACAAAAAAACCTCGAGAAACCATGTGATCCATTTTTGTTTGGATAGTAGAACCTGTATAGTTGGTTCATCATTTTCATAATTGTGAAAGAAAACCATGAGACCATGTTTAAGTAACTTATAATATTGTATTCCCTTTTTCCCATATATATTTAATGGTCGTTGACCCTATTTTTCTCCTCCCATAACATGTAGCCTTTACCATTTTCCATCGTGTTCTTCCAATCATCTTTGGGGGTTTTTTCATGGAGATAATAGGGTTTTGGAATCTATTAAGGCATGTAATTCATGGTTTCTACTTTGTTTCCCCCACGTTTTTACTTATTCTTCCATTTTTCACATAGGTTTGGAATCCTGATGACGTTTTGAATGAATATAGGCAATATAATTTATTTTTTTGTTTTATTCCTCAAAGATTAAGTGTTTGATTATTTCTTCAACTTCTTCCGAGTGGTCATAATTATGGTCAACGAGAATTTGACTAAATATGAAGTTTGTGTATCTATTTAAGGTAATTTACCATGAATTAACATTAAATTTATAGTCACCTCTAGTTTTTGTTTTTCAAATTTCCATTTAAATTATTTATTCTTCATGATTATTCCATGTTAGATGTGTTTCACAGATTATATTCAATATTTTGGTGTTTAAATGGGGTATTCCAAATGGGTGTGTCTTGTATACACACAAAGTGCTTGTTAAAATTGATCAAATATATATATATATATATGATTTAAAAATGATTTATAAATTAGGTGTATAAATGGCTCTACTAGGGAATGGTGTTTTGAAAATATATGAATTTGTGTCTAGGAAATGACTTATGTTATAGCTTGGTTGATATGTGAACATTATTTTTTAATTGTTAGCATTAAGTAGAATATGGGTTAACTAGAGTGGGAACTAGTAGTTTGGTTATAACATCCCTTCCATACATAAATAGACATTACTTCAAAATAGAAGAATATTCTTTACTAAAAAAACAAAACCATGTTAGGACCATATAGGTTTATAGTGTTTAGAAAATGGGAAACATAAATATCTTATTAATTAGACATCTACATTACCTCCATCTTATTTCTTCTTAACTATACCCCTTATTGACATATATTATGTAATACATTTATTCATGACCTGGGGAAAAGAAAAATAATAAATTTTGATCTCCTATAATCAGTAGGGGTAAACAAGGGAGATATAAATCGTATCATAATCATGATATATAAAAACCTAACATTTAAAAACCCTATCATACATATAATAGATTTTGATATCATGTCATGAAAAAAATCATTAGTCTTAATAAACAATCAACAATTATATTCCAGAAAATCATAACTTATGACATAGAATTTATGGTATACATAGAAGAATAGAAAACCTTTTCATATTATTCAAGGCTCATTTCCAAGACCATCATAGTGGAAGAGATCCATTACTGAACCGAGTTCACTCCTCATTCCAGCCTTATATTACTGAATTGAGATCATTTCCCATTCCATACATGTCTAAATCATGAAATATATATTATTACCCAATCAATTGGAAGGAATTATAGGTTCCACTAGTCTCAAAATTAAATAATTTTTAGGTGTGACACAAAAACATAAATCATTTATCATAGCATAACCCAATGAATAACATGAGTTTATTAAACATCATTACATCATATTCCATTTAAAATAAAAGGATTTCATTAATATATTTCCATTATAAACACAATAAATTCATATCAATAATTAGATATAAACATAGCACTGTTTTTTAAAATAATTTCGTCTTAGATGGAAAATAATTTTGATAAAACACTTGAAATTTATTCTTGAGGAAAATTTCCTTTCTTCTTCAAAAACGTTTCATTTCCTAAAAAAATACACACAATTTTAAAACAAAATAATTTCATTGAAAATAAACATGGAATCTTGTAATTTATTATTTGTTGAAATAATGTGGTATATAAACATAAAAATCAATTCATGAAATATAAGTTAAAAGAAAACATTCTTCCTGTACATTTATCAGAAAGTCAGAAAGTACCTTGTACCAAAAATGATAAAGGATTCCATTAATACCATTTAATAAAAACTAAAAAATGGGTAAAATTCACATTAAATTTTTTTATAAGGATATAAAGAATATTTTGGAATATATATTTTGGAAACGTGGATGTGGATGATAAATATACCCTCATAAATACATACTTATAGACAATCTTAGATAATATTGTTATTCCAAAATTATCTCTTACTTTAAGTACAACTTCCATTGTTTGTATTTGACCCTCCTGTATAATTTTTTAAATAATTTCATTAACTTATTACATAATCATATTCAATTTTATGGTATCATATAAGATCATATTATAATTTTTTTAGTAACATTATTACTCATCCATCGGGTGTTAACTTATTTGCATGTTTTGTGTGATAATTTATTGTTTCTCTTCTTAGGGTATAGTTATATAATTTAAAAAAATGTTTTTTATAATATATATCATATTTATTCATTCAATTCATTTATATAATAATGATTTATTAATGATCACGTAGAACTAATCACATCACATCGTGGAGACGGTTGGTTGTACGTACACACGAACGACGATATAATTCCCATAATTGAAAAATTGAATTGAAGTGGATCATTTATAAAATATTAGACTCAATATAATTATATAATAATCATATATAGTTATTATTTATATAATTATACCAAACCATGTAATTTATTGGTGAAACACAGATTACACCACATCGTGGACACGGTATGTTGTACGCACAAACACATGGTGATTCTGTCATTCATAGAATGGAAAGAATGTTGAATGTAGTTTTTTCATTATAATAATAAACTTTCATTAAATAATTTTTGCTGGGGTTAATATTTATAATAAAAGAACTCTTAAATAGGAAGTAGATGAAGAATGTATTTTGAAATAATTGGTAGAGGATATTAACCCTTCTTAAAATTGTTTCCCCTTAATCTCCACTCAAAGCACTAGATATAGTCTTTGAGGAAGACAAGAAACTATATAATTTATTTAGGGAAGTTTATATGGGAATTGGAATGGATATGTTTGAGCTTTAAGGATCAAAGTGAATTGAATAGGTGAGGGAGGAGGTTCCATTTTATAATTCAGGTGAGGGGAACTTTTTGGATCTTAAAAAATATTATTTTGTATTAAAATAAAACCCTAGATAAAAACCTAAAAATGTCCCAATTTAGAACATCAGATGATATAGGGTTGTAATCTCATTAAACATTAAATTTTAGTCATGTATTTCAACAAATTCAAACCTTATCAATTTAATTAACCCTTAGTTATTATATTTACTTTTTAACTTGGGTAACAAATATTTCAATATTGGAATGGTGATAAATTAACTTATTTGATGTCAATTAGGCCATAAATAATTACATATGAACTTTTTATACCATATAATAATTTATATACATATTTAAAAATGTTTTAGGATTTTTTTAAAAAATTTAATAATACATTATTTTGATAAACAATCAAAAGTATCAATTTTGAAACTATTCAATTAATTGATTTTAAAAAAAATTAAAATAACAAGTAAACAATGAAACTGATTTTTAAATATATTTATAATAGATAAAGGCCATATATAAAATTATTTGTATATATTAATTATGAAAAATTATATTTATTTTAATTTTTTTAATGACATTTATTTCCTATCTCTGTTGATAAAATAATTAGTACCTCAATTTTTTGAAATTATTTAATATACTTTTTTGTTTAATATAAATTAATAATAAATTACTTTTATGAAGATAAATCATAGATATTTCCAAATAATACTCTAGTCTAATTTATCTTCTTTAAAATCGAACATTAAAATGTAATACATATTAATATATTATTGGGACTAGTTTATCATCACTTTAAATAAAATAATATAAGTGTCATAATATGTTCTATAAATATCCAAAAAGACAATAAATAAACACTTGGGTGATTTTTGTTGAGATATACTTTACTAATAATATTTGTCCAACTATTTGGATATTTTAATGGTAATTATTTTTATAATAATAAATATTTTACTGATTTTTTAGGCTAAATAATATCCACATCATCAATGTATAACTCTTTTAGGTAATTATTTATTTTCTAAAAATTTTAAACATATCATGATAAATAAAAAAAATTATTTAAAATGATTATTTATAATCTATTTTATATTTTTTATAACCTTATATTAAAAATTATTTAATTATTAATATTGAGTGAGACAAATTTAAGATTTCTTTAAATAAAATAAATTAAATATCTTAATTTCATATATGTGGATCCCAATTGATAAAATGTCGACCAAAATATGAATTAGGTAGAAAAATAATCATAAAATTATATTAAGAAAAGTATTTTGGTAATTTTATGTTATTATTATTACCATTATTTATACAATTTACCTTTTTACTGAATTAATAAAAAATTAACGATGTTGATATGCATAATGCCCCAAAATAAAATAAAGATATCATAATAATTTGGACCAACTGATTCCAAATATGGAATAAATTTTTCAAAATTAAAAATAAAACATTTTCAGTAAATTTTTTGAAATTATTTCAGTTATCAATATAAGAGAATGAGTTTTTAATGTTTAAACATTACAAAAGATTGAAATGTTTTTACATATAAAATTAATATAAAATTGATTTCAATGAACTAAATTATATTAACTTATAAATCTTAATTTATTTAAATAATAAAACAATTCAATAATATAATTTAACCATATAGATTATTTTGATGAAAAAATTTGTTTTCAAATAAAATTTACAGTATTTTTACTATTCATCAAAACATGAAAGTTATCAGAAAAATATCAAAAATTCCTCAAAATTGAATTTTTATGCACTTATTTCAATTAACATATTTATGTTTTCGTAAAAAAATTATTAACGTTTCAAAATCTTAATTTAAATTGAGTTCTCCTTTAAAAGGAGTAAATTTACCTTTTTGAAAATATAGATTTGTATACTCCAAATAGTGTTTATTCAAAACCATGATAAAAAATATCCATTTTAGGAATATAAAACTATTTTATTAACTATATAACATATTTTTTTTATTAATTTCATTTACTAATACTAATTCAATTAATTTGTTAACATTAAAATACAAATATAAAACTAATTTATATTTTTCTTAAACAATTGGTAGCCAAGGAAATCACTAGACGTATTCATAATTTAGATGTATCTATTACCTCCTACCAAACATCTATGTTATAATATTAATTTTATACTGAGGGTGAATTGTTGCTCGTTTAAACTCATGATTTCATGTAGTGCAAGCTATTGAATTATTAAAATTATTTAAATAAAATATTACATAAAATGATCTGGGTGTTACATTGGTCAAGGGACCGTGTGATCCTTTATAGGGAATATCGTGAAAGATTCCATATCGGTTTTTCATAAAGGTTGTGAATATCATCACAGGGAGGATCATGAGAGCCTCAATTTTGTTTTCCAAGGGATGAGGAGAGCCTTTAGGGTAGGAATAAAATTAAAGATTTCATGTTAGTCCAGTAAAGATCATAACAGATTCCATTTACATTGATAGGTAAAATACTTATTTAATCACTAATGTTAGGCTTGATGGTTATAGTCCATATGTTCACATTACTCATTCCTACTTTTCTAATATTCCTATTCATTTGTTTAGTTCCATTTTATCTAATGAGATATACTATGCACATTAATTTTCATTCCATGTGCTTATATATTGAAGATGCTGTTCTTGTATTTTGATATGCCTTGTTTGTTATATTGAGATTGTTATTCCTTATGGCACTGTTTATTTATTTTATCCATGATGGAAATTATTTTTAAAAAATTTATTTTCATTGATTTAGAAAACCAATGAGATTTTGAAGGATTATTTGAAAATGATATTTTTTTCGAAGATTTTTTTTTTTGAAAAGGATTTAAAACTTTTTTATTGGTTTTCAAGGGAATGGGGTTTAATATATTAATGGTGGTATCCTACTAATTGATGTGCCTCAAAACATTCCTAGGAATTTTTTGAATATTTAGATTTGTTTTTTCATGAAAAGTTAAGGGAAAGGGAACCATGTTACAAGGTGGATCTTCTTGATTATCATAATCTAATATTTTTTGTAGGAGATGTGGTTTCATATGTATTGGATCTTGTGGAGTCATTTTGAGGTTTTTTATCTACTAGGATGTTCATGGACCTTGTTTTTAATGGTAATAATTTCATTAGAGTCATTGTACTATTTTGAGATACCATGTACATATCAGCAGTTATGGAATGTTTTGAGTTATTATGTATGTTGTTGTTTATGGTATATACTACCCATTGGGATGCTGACTTGAATGATACATGTGTGGATGTCCTATTTTATAGATTATCATGATAGATTACTTGGGAAAAAATCCATCCCAAATGAGACTTGGTAACGCCATATGCTTGTCACTGACTCATGGTGACAAAAAATGCACTTTATGACCTATAGTGGGTCTGCTTGGGTGATTATTAAGGTCGATTTAGGTTTTTTCATTACATAAGAGTCTAAAAATAATTTCTTATATATCATAAATTATGACTCCTTTTTTCAACCCATTATAATCTAAGTTCATATCATATTATTATGGATTATCATTGGTTGTCATATGTTTTACACTCTCATTCATCATAATGGTTCCTAAAGTGAATTTTAATTAACAAAAGAATACTCTTTGTGAGTGTATATCTACGTGTGTAGTCATGAGACTACATATTGTGCACCAATGATGAGTTAGTTAACATCCAATCTTCCCCTTCTATAGTTGTTACCCCCATATTCATCTATTTCATATCTTCATCCTCTTTCCATTATGAAGACATTGATATATTTTGTAGGAAACCACACTCTATTATTTACCATAACATTGGATGTTCTCTTATAATTTGACTAATCCTAATGGTTCTAGAAAAAATTTGTATAATCATAAACTCTAGAAAAAAAATCATTTCCAGAAACAAATTTATGTTACCTAATCAAAACAAACAACAATATTACATAATTTTAAATGAATATATGAAATATATCATAATTATACATTCCCGAGAACTATATAGTTTTAGTGTATTCGTTTCAAATTCCATCAATACACAGTGAAGGAAAACATAATAATGGGTGACCTAAGATGATTATTAAGGGAATATATGGGTTTTATAAATCATAAGAGAGAATAAGATGATCATAAGGGTGTTATGACATAATAAAGAGATTTTTCTCAATATATATAGTTCATATCTTGAAAATCGTAGATCATAAACTCCAAAATCAAGGCATATCACGAATAATGATTAATAAGGTTGTAAAACAAATAGTCATCATCTAAGATTCCAAACATACGTATGTGGCATTATAAGCATAATAAATCATAATACTGAAAATATAAAAATTCAAAATCTTTTTTCATCATAATTTTACAACCATAGATATAATTGATTATACTAAATCATAAAAATGTTGAAACAGCTATTCAAAAATTATGTGAATGCATAATCCTGTGAGAATATCAAGAAGTGATCATATTCACACATCAAAATATGAATATAGATATTTAAAATAAAGTCTATTCTTATCTTCATAATCTCTTGAGATATATATTTAACTTTATACAATAAAGTGTAGGGATATAAAGAACCCAACCATTAAATAATCATAATCCATTCATGTTAATGACATAATATCATGAAATTATCTTTTCTTTATAGATCATATGTAATCCCACCTTTTTATAACATAACTTTTCATTACATTTTACAAAACCGAGGATCTTTAAGGTTTAATGTCTTGGAAACTAGGAAATTAAAACATGAAAACATAAAACACCCTTCTTAAACAATTGAAAGGCTTCTCCTTATTTTCATCCTAGGTTCATTAGTGCATCTCATAACCTGGGGACATACATCAAAAGAAAGGGTGAAGGCCCAGTAAGGAAAACAAGGGAAACATTTAACATGTGAACATGAGATACATCAACAATGTCATGAAAAGAACTTTAAGGCATGAGAAAGAAATCATGAGGCATTTCATAATAAAAATAAAGTATTTCATAACTTTAAGATTTTTCTACAACATTTAATATTTACAATCATTTCCATTTCACCAAGGTCCATCCCCAAGGTGTCATTAAAAATTACCAAGGTTATTCACCAAGGCGTCATTAAAAATGGTCATCTCTAGAGATTAAGTCTTTACCCAATGCATTGGAGCGCTATCAGGGTGCACCCTTCATTTTTATTTATTATCATGTGAGCCAAATATATCATCATCAATAATTTCATAAATAACCCATATAGAATAAATGAAATGGGTTTCATTTCATAATCATAATGTTTTAAAAACTGCTTTAAAGACATGATCTTTATGTCACTTTAAACCCACGAAAAGGTAAAGTGGGTCTCAGGTATGTAAATACAAGAATTTAAATTAGAAAATTTTGGTATATATTTGAATACACCTTTAGAAGAAATTTCTTTGAGTATTCACTTAATAAAAATAAATTAATTTGAGAATAAGAGAGAGACATTAGAGATGGAAATTCTGCAGCATAACGGATATGCATCGGGGTTTTAGAAAACATTGAAAAGAGAGGGGACATAAGTCACCCACTCATAAATGATCCAAATAACCGTAGAGGGACAGAATATAATGGATATAAGAACATGTTAATGAAATTTGAAATACATACCATATTAAATGATAAACATGGAGGGAAGACAAAAATAATATTTCTCTTATGAAAATTTGGCAGCCTAACGGCGTCACTTAAACTTTAACAAAATGAATTGAAGATATCAAATAGGGTCTCTCATAATATGAATATAGAATATAAGTATGATAGATATTGAGATCATACCCCTTCATAATTAAAAGGAACTTTAAAGACTTGACATGAAAGTAGAACTTTGAAAATTGAGAAAGGTGAAAGAATCCCTTAAAAATTCGGTAGCCTAACAGCGCCACTTAAACATCAACAAAAATGAATTGACGAGATCAAATAGGGTCTATAATAATATAAACATATAATATCAGTATGATATATATATAGATCATACCCCAACATAATAAAAATAAACTTTAAAGACTAGATATGAAAGTATAACTTTGAAAAATGAGAAAGGTGAAAGAATCCCTTAACAATTCGGCAGCCTAACGGTGCCACTTAAACATTCTTAAAACGAATTGATGAGAGAAAGAGGGGGTCTCTCATAATATGAACATTAAAATGGAATTAAGATGAATATGAAAGAACATCCTCCAACATAAGATCATGGAGCATAAATGAAATGACATAAAAGATATTACTTGAAAAGAAAGAGAGAGGTAGGATCCCTTACCTTAAACGTAACTCTTAAAACTAAGGTTGGAACCTTGAGGGCTTGGGGGCACCTTGGGAGGACTCCTTGGGAGGTAATGAGACCAGAGCTTCGTTGGGGGAGAGTTGTGAGTGAAAAATAAAGGAGGGAAGGGTGGGTATTTATAGGAAAGTTGAGGTGATACTTTAATAATTTCAAGGGACACCTCACATGTGGTTTTCTCAAAACCATGGGCTCTCCCATGGTATTTCCCATGGATTTAGGCCACATGGGGCCCCCAATACAATACTTCATCACATTTGGTCGTCCAACCCTTAAAATATCTCTTAACATCATCAGGACATAGTTATGATGTCATTAAACATACTGAAACCCTAAAACTACATTTTTACTATTCACTGAAAATTCATCTTTCTCAGAAAAATCACAAAATTTCACCTTAACCAAATATCGATGCTCTGATTACAAATATGAACTCTATTTTATAAAAATATTTTTCTATATATTTTTAATTTAATTTTTAAATAAATACACTATTCACCGAAAATTCATTTTTTTCAAAAAAATCCCCAAAAATTACCATAACATAATATCGATGCTCTGAGTTCAAAAATAAAGTCCATTTTATAAAAATAATATTCTAAATATTTTTAATTTAATTTTTAATTAAAAACACTATTCACCTGGAAAAAACTAATACTTGACTAATAATTTATGAAACTGTTATTTACCCATTTTATTGAATCACATTACTTAATAAAGGTTCCTAGATTATATTAAAACTTTCTTTAAGTGAGATTACTAATCCATTTGGTCACATTACTAATCCTAAGCGTAAAATCACTATTCATAATTTACTATTCATCAAAAATTAAGTTGATCTTATTAGACTCCAAATTCCTTATTGAACACTTTTGCAGAAGACCATTTTTTTAAAATCATTACACATCATTAATTATTTATGGTTTACATAAATATTTTAAAATATCCTTTTTTTTTCAAAAATTCATCAATAAAATACATCCTAAAATTATTCAGACATTTGAAATTTCACAAACTTCACTAAAGGAAGAAATCTCAATTTATTCATCCCAAAGGATTACACAAAGAAGCTACGGTCTCATCACATAGACCCTTATAACAACAGCATATGACCTAACTGTAAGGTGTGATATGGTGAGAGAATCTGAGGGCGGCTCGGCCAACATTGCATGAGTAGTAATTTCTATCAGTGTGAACTTCTTGCGAAGGCGATTCCGTTATAGCTTTACATGATGAAGTTCAGCTTGGGTTTGGTCCAAAGCAAAGCCTAGTGGTGCTACCTCCTTCCCAAGTTCTGTTAGACAGGCTTCGATCAGCCCAAGACTACTGGATGAGGCCATCGAATCTTATTTCTATATTAATTAACCAATATCACCTGTATTTAGAGACAACAATTCAAACGTTTAGTTTTCAGTGGTTATATTGACCAATGGTCATATAACAGTCAAAACCCAATGGTCTCATTTTAATTATACTCATGTTAACAAATAAAATAAAATAACACACAAAATTAGGAAAAAAGATTTATTCAAAATTTCGGGTCGTTACAATCTTCTCCCCTTAAAAAATTGTGTCCTCGTAATTTTTAAAATTGGGTTTTGAAATTTCATTGAAAGTCCAACATCGGAAAAGGAGTTAGTAAAACTATTACTTTAAAAAAATAAAGGGAAGTACAAAGGTCACCCGAGTTAACCCACACTAGGATTCCATGTAGGCAAACATGGACCTTGAGGAGAAAACAAAGGGTCAAGTTCTGAGGGAGAGTGATAGAAAACATGATTGGGAGAAAGTTAACCACAAGAAAATCACAAACTTATGATGTGTGTAAACGGACTTTGATTACCTAGTAGGAAACATAAACCAACAACATTTTTTTTACGTTCCTTTTCATAAATTTGAGGAATTCATTTACTATATAGAATAAAAACACAAGGAAATATATTTACCTTCAAGTAGAGTTTCATCCTTTAATAAGTTTCAACCAAAACTAATCTTTCCTCCAAACGATGATAATTCAAAAACACTTGGTCTCATCAAAACACAAGAATCATATTTTGATAGTCACGTAATCCACAAAAGATTAACTATCAATTTATTCTATCTTTAAACATTATCCCAAAAACAGAAAGGGTAAGATAAAACAACTCTTCAAAAAGAAAGAATCCCATAGGAAGGGAAACTAATTTTAAATCTTCAAAGTTCCATGGTACTACCCAAAGTTCATCATAGACCATTCCATAAATAACTATCCTTAAAATTCCTCAAAATAAACCAAACTAAGATTGAAACCCAATTATAAGAATGATCTCATAACATAGTCTTCCAAGATAGACTTTATCGTTCATCTCCAAACAACATCAACCACTCTTATCATCTTATAACAAAAGTAACGAACCTAATCACATTTTCCCCAAGATAGGTTAATCATTTCCATATGTAGCCTAAATTACTATAAATTCACCTTAAATTCATCGATTCTTCAAAATATAAGTCAAACTTTACTCCTCAAAGAAAATATCAAAGTAATCTATTTACCTCGATCAAATAGGGTTCCCAAAATAGTGAACGTCTTCCAAAATAATAATTATCTTTTCTTCCCCAAATCACCTTTTTTTAAGAAGAACAGCTTCACTACATCAACATGTGGTATGTAACAATAGATGTTTTCCTTAATGATATAAAATCATCTTAGGTAGTGACTCGATGATCTTAGAAAATATAAAAGATATGCTCATAGAGCACGAACTAAAATACAACATGACATAGACAATTATTGTGAAGAAGTTACATGTACTTCAGTCATCATTATCCATCTCATCATAGGACATGCATTATTCCCTTGTCCTCAAAGATTGTTGATGCTCATCATGCTTCCCATCCATTCCAAGAGAGAATTTCCTTGGATAATGTCTAAATTCTCCACATTGATGACATCGAAATGTATAAGTTATATTAGATTGAACCTTATCTCCATTCATCACATTATCCATTTTTTTAAAGCAAATGGCTACTTTATGCCCTATCTTCCCACACTTAAAACATCTCTTGGTTCCTTTGGGATATTCTACTTGGTGCCTCTTCCCACACTTTTTGCAAAAAGGAAATTGGGTCTTCTTTCCCTTATCAACTTTATCAGATGAACATCCTTGAGACTTTGTCTTTTTCTTCCTTGATGAATTTGGGCATTCAACTAGGTACCAATTATTAATTGTGATTTTTGATATCTGGTTTGGCATAATCACAATATGTTCAACTTGATATTTTGTCATCTCTGTCACATTAATAGGGTAATCATCACATTTCCTATCAAATTGGTTGTTGGGACATGCTCTTCCATTTCCCGACATTAACTAAGAAAAGAACGTATAATTAGGGGGCTTAAATACTTAGCCAATAATCATGAAAAGGAAACATTAAAAAATAGAAGGATAAACTTGTAGAAGAAAAGTATATCCTAACTTTTGATCCACTAGGTTCCAATCTAGGTTATCCATGATCATATTCTCTTATGTGAATCTTTATTTTATTTTATCTTTGTTCCTTTAATAATGGTTCAAACTAAGCTTATGAATTTACCAAAGCATATCCCCCGGCAGTGTCATAACCAAGAGTGCAGCAACCCCCATTGTCGTGTACCAGTTCCCATTCGAGTCTCGCTCAAAGAGGTGTTTTCAGGTTTTACCCTTATGTACATATGTGCCAGAGCCACCTCTACCTGCTTGTATCGAGACAGGGATGTATTTGCTTGGAAACCCCTTACTCAATACTCACTAAAATACCAGGACAATTTACTATATTTAAAATTTTCTATAGGGTTATTCCTAGAGTTTTCATATCCTAATTTCCACAAATAACTAAACCATCCTTTGATACCAACTATGGAATCCCGCCTTTTAATAACATAACTTTTCATTACATTTTACAAAACTGATGATCTTTAAGGTTTAGTGTCTTGGAAACCAGGAACATAAAACATGAAAACATAAAACATCATTCTTAAACACTTGAAAGGATTCTCCTTGTGTTCATACTAGGTTCATTACTGTGTCTCATAACCCGGGGACATACATCAAAAGAAAGGGTGAGCAGAAGGCCCAGTAAGGGAAACAAGGGAAACATTTAACATGTGAACTTGAGATACATCAACAATGTCATGAAAAGAACTTTAAGGCATGAGAAATAAATCATGAGGCATATCATAATAAAAATAACGTATTTCATAACTTTAAGATGTGTCTACAACATTTAATATTGACAATCATTTCCGTTTCACCAAGGTCCATCCCCAATGTTTTATTAAAAATTACCAAGGTTTTTCACCAAGGCGTCGTTAAAAATGGTCATCTTTAGAGATTAAGTCTTTACCCAATGCATTGGAGAGCTATCAGGGCACACCCTTCATTTGTTTTTATTATCATGTGATCCACGTATATCATAATCAATCATTTCATAAACAACCCATATAGCATAAAAGAAATGGGTTTCATTTCATAATCATAACGTTTTAAAAACTGCTTTAAATACATGATCTTTATGTCACTTTAAACCCACAGAAAGGGAAAGAAGGTCTCATGTATGTAAATCCAAGAATGTAAAATAGAAAATTTTGGTTTATATGTTAATACCCTTTTAGAAGAAAGAGCTTTGAGTATTCACATAATAAAATAAATGAATTTGAGAACAAGAGAGAGACATTTGAGATGGAAATTCTGTAGCATAACGGCTATGCATCGGGGTTTTAGAAAACATTGAAAAGAGAGGGGACATAGGTCACCCACTCATAAATGATCCAAAGAAAAGTAGAGGGACGGAATATAATGGATGTAAGAACATGGTAATGAAATTTTAAAGACATACCATATGAAATGAAAAACATGGAGGGAAAACAAAAATAAGATTTCTTTTATGAAAATTCTACATCCTAACGGCATCACTTAAACTTCAACAAAATGAATTGAAGAGATAAAATAGGGTCTCTAATAATATGAACATAGAAGATCAGTATGATAGATACTGATATCATACCCCAACATAATAAAAATTAACTTTAAAGACTTGACATGAAAGTAGATCTTTGAAAAATGAGAAAGGTGAAAGAATCCCTTAAAAAATCAGCAACCCAACAGCGCCACTTAAGCTTCATCAAAAATGAATTGATGAGATAAAATAGGTTCTCTCATCATATGAACAAAGAATATAACTATGATATATATAGAGATCATACCCCAACATAATAAAAAGGAACTTGAAAGACTTGACATGAAAGTAGAACTTTGAAAAATGAGAAAGGTGAAAGAATCCCTTAAAAATTCGGCAGCCTAACGGTGCTACTTAAACATTCTTAAAAATGATTTGATGAGAGAAAGAGGGGGTACCTCATCATATTAAAATGAAAATGGAATTAATAGGAATATAAAAGAACATCCTCCAACATAAGATCATGGAGCATAAAATAAATGACATAAAAGAGATTACTTGAAAAGAAAGAGAGAGGTAGGATCCCTTACCTTAAATGTAACTCTTAAAACTAAGGTTGGGACCTTGAGGGCTTGGGGGCACCTTGGGAGAAAACCTTGGGAGGTAATGAGACTGGAGCTTCGTTGGGGGAGAGTTGGGAGTGAAAACTAAATGAGTGAAGGGTGGGTATGTATAGGGAAGGTGAGGTGATACTTTAATAATTTCAAGGGACACCTCACAAGTGGTTTTCACAAAACCATGGGCTCTCCCACGGTATTTCCCATGGAGTTAGGCCACATGGGGCCCCCAATACAGTAATTCATAATCTTTGGTAATCCAAACCTTAAAATATATCATGACATCATCATGACATAGTTATGATGTCATTAAACATACCGAAACCCTAAAACTACATTTTTACTATTCACTGAAAATTCATCTTTCTCAGAAAAATCCCAAAATTTCACCTTAACCAAATATCGATGCTCTGATTACAAATATTAACTCTATTTTATAAAAATAATTTTCTAAAAATTTTTAATTTAATTTTTAAATAAATACACTATTCACCGAAAATTCATTTTTTTCATAAAAATCCCCAAAAATTACCATAACATAATATCGATGCTCTGAGTTCAAAAATAAAGTCCATTTTATAAAAATAATTTTCTAAATATTTTTAATTTAATTTTTAAATAAAAAACACTATTCACCTGAAAAAAACTAATACTTGACTAATAATTTATGAAACCGTTATTTACCCATTTTATTGAATCACATTACTTAACCAAGGTGCCTCGATTATATTAAAACTTTAATTAAGTGAGATTACTAATCCATTTGGTCACATTACTAATCCTAAGCGTAAAATCACTATTCATAATTTACTATTCATCAAAAATTAAGTTGATCTTATTAGACTCCAAATTCCTTACTGAACACTTTTGCATAAGAACATTTTTTAAAAATCATTACACATCATTATTTATTTAAGGTTTACATAAATATTTTAAAATATCCTTTTTTTCAAAATTCATCAATAAAATACATCCTAAAATTATCCGGACATTTGAAATTTCAAAAACTTCACTAAAAGAAGAAATCTAAATTTATTCATCCCAAATGATTAAACAAAGATGTTACGGTCTCGTCACATATCCCCTTATAACACCAGTATATAACCTAAGTGTAAGGTGTGCTATGGTGAGAGAATCTGAGGGCAGCTTGGCCAACATCGCACGAGTAGTAATTTCTATCAGTTTTAACTTCTTGCGAAGGCGATTCCATTCTATCTTCACATGATGATGTTCGGCTTGGGTTTGGTCCAGATAAAGCCCAATGGTGCAACCTCTTTCCCAAGTTCTATTAGATGGGCTTCGATCGGCCCAAGACAACTGGATGAGGCCATCGAATCTTCTTTCTATATTAATTAACCAATATCACTTGTATTTAGAGGCAATAATTGAAACTTTTAGTTTCTAGTGGTCATATTGACCAATGTTCATATAAAATTCAAATCCCAACGGTCTCATTTTAATTATACTCATGTTATCAAATGAAATACAATAACACACAAAATTAAGAAACAAGATTTATTCAAAATTTCGGGTCGTTACAGATCAACCCACAAAAAATATAATGGGTTTCATAAATATTTCATCATAATAATAAATAATCATCCAGAGAAAAGATGATGGTATCATTGGATCAGCTTCTCAGTTAAGCATAAGTATCATCATTGGATGTTTCTAGGGATAACAATACATTTAAAAGATCATTAAAAACATTCATGAGAAAAATACACTTTTCAATTTTAAATAAATTATCTAAAATCTGAAAATTTATAAAATACTTTGGAAGACATTTTATTTATATGTATAAATGAAAACATATAATTTATTCATCCAGTCAAAGAGTTTTCATGATGGAAAGAAAAATATTTTCATGTGGTATATATTAAAAAATGAAATATGTTCACACATTTGGCAAAAATAAACTTCATTTTAAAAAAGGAAATAATTTTATTTATAAAAAATTTTATAGAAAGAAAAATATAGTTTAAAACTAATTTAATAAATCATTGGAAAATTTTAAAAACATTTTTTAAAATGTTTTATAGAAAACATGGACATGGAAGAAAATGATTCCTAACTAAAGAGGAAATAATATCTACTTTTCATAAAAACTTATTTCAATAATTCTAAGTAACTAATAGCATAAAATAGTTATATTACATGAAATGTACATTAATACTCAGAATATAAGAATATATATTGGGTTTAATGTATAATTATAATATAGTTCCCCTCAATTAAAATTTAACATAAACAACCCCCAAAAGAAATGAGATTGTGACACAAATACCATAACACTAGTCGAATATTGTTTAATATAAGTTCAAATCACATGTATAATAAATATATATTGACAAAAAATATTAAAGAACCATATTAATACATAATTTAATAATTATAATTCCTTAAAAATTTATTTTTATCATTTTATTAATAGTCTCATCATTAAAATGAACATTCATGTGAAAACATGACCATTTTCCCTTCATGTTTTTCTTTTATGGCTCTGATACTCACAAAATGTTCATGGTTTTATCACATATATAATACCAATCATTAAATAAGTATCATATTTAATCATCTTATTTTATCTTATTACCATTCATAAAATTTGGGGATGAAAAAGTAATTACATCACTTTATAGAGATGGTATATCATATGAACACATGAGTGATGTTTTCATTTTTATATGGATGGAACAAAAAAAATTAAATTATAATTTGAATTTATAGATTCATTAATATATCATAAATATAATATACATTTATTAAATATATCCTTGTTACTGTGAATTTAAATATGAAATAAAAAATGAATAACATCGCTTCGTAGAGGTAGTATTCCATAATTATGTAGTAGCAGTGTTATATTTTTTATAACTAATGATAAGGATAGAAAGTAGGAAATATACTATAATCATAGAAAAATAATAATTTTATTAGTATTATATATAATCATTAAATATATAATAATATATAACCATTAAATATTATTATGGAGAATTAGTCGTATTGCTATGTGGAGGTGGTAGTCCACTCATACGCTAATGCGATACTTTCATTTCCCATTTCATAGAAATAGGTGGAAATGGTTGTACCATTACCATAATAACATTTAATTATATTTATAAAACTAGATTAATAATGTTAGTGTAGATAAAATATTTTTATATTATGTAGAAGATGAGACAATCATGAAATGGGTTGGGTAAGATTATTACCACTTCATTGAGAGACCACATTTGGATTATGTTGTATGCCTCCATAGGATGGTATTAAAGAATGATACGAAGATCAAGAATAAAATAATTAAATATATTTATGTTTTTTGTAGGTATTTTAATAAATATAATGTAAACTTTTTTGAATAATGGTGGACAATTAGTACCCTTTTATAAGTGAGGGGAGGAACAAAAATGGAATTACTTAAAATATTTAAATAATATACGGTCACAATCATGTGAAAGTGGAACACAATGCCTAATAAATAATTTAAAAGATATAATAAATTATAAATAAATTTTACCAATAATATTTAGATATGTTTAGGAGAATTTTTTCCCTTATCTCTTAGTTTAACCCATCGTAAACCCATTTTAACCCTAACCATATTGAATTTTTTTTAATGTTTTTACTTTTAATTATGACGTAAAATTATGTTTTACATAATAAATTATATAAATTATGATGATTCATAAAATTTAATATATTTTATAATATTAAATTTCATTAAATGGGAAAATATAATTTCAAAATAATTGGGAGGAACACAACGAAATCGTTTTTAGTGAAATACATTTTCTTGCATAAAACACATATTACCTACATTCTATTCCATAAAAAACTATTTTATGAATTTTAAATTAATTTATTGAATATATCATCTAAAAATTTAATTTAAATCATTCATGAATATAGATTAATATAATTTATTAATATACAAGTGCATTACACACATAATTGTTTTTGTAAAATCATAAAATTTTTTAATCAAAGTATTTTATTTTAATTTTAAACCAATTGAAAACCAATTAATTCATTTAATATGTAAAAATTAAATTTCCATAATTTAGTTAGACCAATTAATAACTATTAGTCTAACTATTAGGAGATAATTTCAACATTAAATAATAATAATTCAACAACATATCGTGGTTCACTTAATATTTGTATTAAATGTAAAGAAAAATGTCAATGAAATAAAATTTATTTAAATATAAGTATGTCATAAAATATTGGGCTATGAAAAGTGAAAACAATCACCACAATGATGCACTATGCATTGGAACCACTATAACCACATCCCCTAGCATTTTACCGAATTGTTTTCCATGTATATAATCAAAACATATATGCATCTGGACATATATAGGGGTGAGTATGAACACATCGAATAGAAATATCTAGAAATATAATGGAGAAAAGTGAAAATATTCACATTAAATAGGGTAAACATGGACATTACATATGATTTAAGATAAAAAAATCTACTATAAGACTCGATATTTCAACTTAGCTCTTTAGAAACTGTAATCAAAAGTGAAACTCAAAAAAATATTATATCACCAAACCCAAAGTAAATGAACTACCGATATTTTGTCTCATCCTTCGTAAGCCTTAGATAATGAATCATGAGACCTTTAATTAAAAATATAGTGTAAATCATTCATGGGGGTACCAAACCCTATGAAATTCCTAATACTCATTGCATAAAGTTTGAATCAACCAACGGGGTTACCTACTCCACAAGTGGAAGAAAAATCTTCTATAGATAATATTGGCAACATAATTTAGTAAAAATATGGAGGAACCATGCCCTAGAGTTGGCATCACATTAACCTATTACTGTTTTCGTGTCTACTCCAAATTTTTTTCTAATATTATCGACTAACATCTCTATGTGATAAATAAGAGACAACTAATAAATTCCTAAAAAAAATCTTCAAATATTTAATAATTACAAGCCATAAATTCCAATGTGAAAAATTACTATAATGGACTGTTCTTGTGTCAAATATTAACAAAATGGGGTGAATAAAATGAAATAACATTAGACTATATGGTACATGACATAAATTCTTATATAAATTGCCTTTGGACCATGAATTTTATAATATGGTTCTGTTTTTTTTTATCTGACCTATATAGAATTACCTTGTGTGAAACATGGATTGTGGGACTAACGAACCAGGAAAAAATATAATGCTATGGGAGATTTGTCATGATTCTAATGTACACAACATGTATTCTGTCCAAATGGCATGTAAATCCAATGAACCACATTAGTGTGTACTAGACGAGGTTCCCAAGTCAACCCATAATGATACAAGTCATATGAACTATCGCATATGACATGTGGGGGAGAGGGTACTGATTTGACATGTTCATAGGTACACTTAACAGTACATAGTTCCAAAATAGAAAATTTGTGACCTATGGTCAAACTTCATATGATATTTATAACACTATAGAAATCCAATAGACATTAGAAAATATGGGATATGAATTGTGACTTAGTGGACTACATTCTATGGAAGTAGATATTCATTTTAGAAATAAATCAATCAGGCACCTTTCATATCAGGTATATCACTATCTACTCCACCATTTGACACATTTTTACTACTTTATAAGATCAATTACCTTCAAGGTATATGTTTCACCACCCCATGTATTAATCAATTCATGTTTTTCATCATATTAGTAAAATTTAAATCATCACCCCATTCATCAAATCCAAACCGAAAATTAAACTGCTTATGTGTCACGTAATCACTAACTCATATTAATCTATTTGATCAACCACCCTTTATATTTGTGTCACCATACTATAGGATAAAAATATAATAGAAGATGGTAAATATGTTGGAAAATAATGGTGGTCAGTAAGAATTCCATCAAAAGAGAATTATGTTTTTTTCATTAATGAATGTTGAAATTGAAAGGGAATATTTTAATGAATGGAGAACAAATATTAATGGGAATTCAATGAAACAATTTTTCCAAATATCAAGTATAATTTTTAATAAGATAAAACATCCATACTTTATAATCATTTATGTTTTTGTAGTTAATCCAATAAATCCCCAAAATAATGTATTATTGATAAGGTTGTTTATACTAAAATAAATATATGAATATGTTTTAGAATATAATATTTATTAGGGTTTAAGTCATATTAATCCAACTTCATAATTTTTAATAAATTAATCTATTAAAATTTTAAAATATTAACAAAAGTATAAAAAATAATTTTTTAAAACATCATGAAAGATGAGCCTTATTTAAAACACTATCAAATATTTATTGACTATTTCATTTGACAATAATCTATATTTTTCATCGTGATATTGAGGGGATTGATTAATAAATTAAATTTCTAGAGGTGGAATCTAAGAACATAGAGAAGATGGTGAAGGAAATAAAATAAAAGTACAGCCACTAGGAATGGACATTAAATCTATCAGAATATTATTTTCAATCCTTGCTCATAGCTAATTCCCTAATAAATAAAAATATACAAAATTCTTCTATCTTTTTCTATCCATAGATAGATCCCCACATGAAATTTTTGTAGAAATATATATATATATATATACATTGTTTTGTTTTTGGGTGTTTACAAATAGTAAACTAGATAGAAACATAAAAATTATTGCACTAGGGCATATAGCCTGAACATAAAAAATATTCACCTACAAGTAAATTATAAAATTTTGGCCATAAACATAAGGTCAATATTTTTATTTGAGATAATATTTAAGAGATATAAAGAGTTCAAAAACACATATATTTTTCTAATTTACATAATGAAAATTTAATTGAATCATCTTCATGACCACCATTGTAAATATTAATTAAAATATACAAATGGGTTTTTTATAACAACATAATTTATTACAATGTAATGTTAAATATTGTGCACAAAAGTATATACCACGATGTGGTGAAAGTAACCATTCCATGGTTAGTATATTCTCATTGATATATATACTAAATTTGATTCTCCTATTTAATCATATATTTCATAATTTATCCAACTATCCCAAGTTGAATATCATTTAACTTCCTCAATTTACACATCATCTAATGGTGTTTATATTTTTGAATTACTCTAAAAAAAGTTTAATAATCTAACATTAAATAAGGTATTCCATGAAAAGATTTAGAATGGTTAAATCCCAAATAGATTGGATAATATATCCTTATTATTTCTCCATACTAGATGGAGAATATTATTATACTTCAATTATTTATAGGATTTAAAAAGGTATTTTTTACTGAGGAATCAGTTTCTGTTTCTTACCATAGATTATAATAGCCTTCCAAGTAGTTACTTCTATGAAAACATGATCTACCACTTAAAATTATATTTCTTTCCTCTATTTAGCTACATATATTGTTTTACATACATTTATATTTATTGAAATGGGGGTGGAATATAAAAAAATAAATAATATAGAGAATGAAATTAACTAAAATCCTAACTACATGGAATAAATAATGAATCTTTTGCAATCTAGTTTCAATCTTTATTCATAGTTGACGCCATAATAGAAATCAATATCCAAAATTACTATAGGTTTTTCATTCCAAAGATGGATTGGATCATGTAAATAGTGTAACAACATATATATAGACATGGTTTTGGTTAAGGGTATTGATAACAAGTAAACTGGATAGAACCACAATTATTATTGTACTAGTGCATATATCCTGGATATAAAAATAATACCCCTATGATAAAAATGACTGCATTTAAAAACAACCATGAGGTTTAAAGTTCCATTTAACTTCATATTTAATAGATATTAAAAGTTCACAGAAATGCATAAAAATAATATATTATATAATTAATATATTTTTCAAATTCCCATAATGAAAATTAAAATGAAAAATCTTTAAAACTGCATTTTTTAAATATTATTTAAAGTAACCAAATTTATATTCTATAAAAACGTAATTTATTATAAAGGAATGTGTATAATAAGCACAAAAGGATTGACCATCATGTGGTTAATAATATGATTTCATGGTTAGAGTATTCAGATGGTTTTCTATACTTCCCTTGATTCTCTTATTGAATGATATATTATACGATTTATCTTACTCTACCATGTTTGTTGTCATTTTACTTATTTTATTGGCATATTATATGATGATGTTCATATTTTTTAATGACTCTTAAAGAAGTTCAATAAGGGAAAATTATATGAGGTAGATTTTACAAAGCTTTTTAATTGTAGAAATCTAAAAGGATTGGCTAATTTCTAAAAAACAATGATAAAACTATAAAAATCTACTCCATATAATGAAGGATTCTTGTAAAATAGATATTCACTATTCACATTTATAATTATAATTCATTAATTATTAGTTTATGTTATCATTGATTATCTTCTTTGAATTTTACTTTGAGGAAGATGAGGTAGTATACTGTTATGGGGAATAGGTAGAATTGAAAATCTAATGATTCCAATGAATAGTGGGTACCATCATAAGTGGGAACCTATTAGTTGCAATTAAGGGGGATCAATCAAACTCATTACCAATGAAGATAAATAATATGGGATAATGATGAATATTTGTTTTATGGTTTTATTATATCATATTTTTATTTCATTACATCTCAATCATCGTATTTGTTTTTAATTTTCTTATACTTCATATAGCCATAGTTATTTCCAAAAAAACCCATCAATGGTATTAGAGAACAAAATAACGATGAATTGATGTGATGGAAATCTAAAATGAAAACTCATTTGTTTCTTTTATCATAATTACATTCAAGGTTACTTCAATATGTCATGTAATATGGATTGTATATTAAATGGGTTTTTTAGCTAATCATCTCTCCATGGTATATCAAATTTATAGGGAAAATAACATAGTTTGATAGAAAAAGCCTTGTATATTTTAAATATAAAATATTGAATCATTTTTGAAATCACTATTACAGGACCTGGTAACAAATTTTATGTGGCTAGAACCACCATGAGGACAAACATTGTCATTGTCGATGTACGCTAGTCATGGTTGAAGACAATATAGTGTGTAGTTATTCCTCAGTAAATATGTTTTTCTATAGTTCACAACGAGACCAAAGAACCATAATGAAATATATCTTTAAATTAATTTATGGTCCAATTTTTTTTGGATTATTTGATGACACTATGGTGGATAACCATGTTCTATGGGACACTATAAAATATTTTTTTTCATAAAAACTTTTAAAACAAGGGTTTGAAGTACCCTTACAGAATTCTTATGACTTTATACTATATTAGAACAAGTTTTGATTATAATGATTTTATAATGTTGAGATTTTTCATGTCAAGTTTTTCATTTCTTTATTCTTGAAATAAATTATTAAATATTCCTATACATACATTGATTATACGATGTGGATATTATAGTTACCTGAATGTTTCATGCATTGATACTATATCTTAATAAATTAATATTCAATATATTTGAAAAATACACATCCCATGACCGAAAAGGTATAGTGTATTTGAAGACTAGATACAAAATATTATAATATCCTAATATATATTCAATATCTCCCAAAACTTTCATTTCACAAAGTACTCTTCTTAAGAATAACCTAATTAAAACCAATATTCTAATACCAGGGAAAGTAAACATAATAAATGATGATTTTAGATGCTCAGTAAGAATAAACAAGGGAGATATCAGAGATCACATAAGCATAACATGAGAATAAGTGTATGATAACTTGATAGTAACATATGAAAATATATACCTAGGATATAATAGATCATAATATTAAATAATGACATAAATCTTGGTAGTTCATAAGACATGAATAATAAAGGAATAACATTACATGAGCCATGAGTGCATAACATTGGCATAATACATATGTCTTTAGAATACACATAATCATCAAAAATCATTTTGTAAGTCAAGGATCACTAACAAGACTATTATAGTGCACTGGTTTCACTCAATATTTCATAGTATCCTTCCACAAGGTTCACTCCCAAGATTATCATTATGGAAAGATTCCCTTAATAAATGAGGTTCCCTCCAAATTATAGTCTTTATTATCTAATGAGATGTCAATATTTACCTAATTTAGTGAAGGGAAATATAATTCCAACACCACCAATCACATAATCATAATACTTTAACATTTGAGACATTTTTGTAAATCATTAATTATATATCATAACCCATGTAAATGAATTGAGTTTTATAAACATTTCAATATTTCATTATAGCATAACCCATGGAAAACAAATGGGCTTCATAAAAATGTCATTATCGTAATCATAAACTATCTAGGGAAAAAATAAATATGGTATTATTGGATCCTATTTCCAATAAATAAGAAGTAATGTAACTAATGTTATCTTTAATGAAAATACCTTTAAAACATAACATGGAATATTTCATGAGGGAAATTCATTCTTTATCAGAGAATTAAGTATTGCAAATTTAATAATTAATAAAATATTATGGAATCTATTTTCATTTAAAATAACTACTGAAAATTGTAAATTATTTTTCCAATCATTGAGTGATCCTAATGGTGATATATTCCATCCATGTGAAAATTATTTAAACAAGGATTTTTTTTCACACCATTGGTAAAGATTACCTGTTCAAAAAAACAACTAGAAGACTGTTTATATACATTTTTTCTAAAAATAAAAACATTAGTAAAAATGAGTTTAAAAAATAAATCAATTATAGAAAAAACCACTTGAATTTTTAGAAAACATTAAAATGGAAGAAAAATATTTTCCGACCAAAATTGGAGAATTAAAAACATATTTTATTAAAATAAATTTCAAAACCATTTAGTGTCGCAAGGAAAGAAACATTTTAATTAAAAATAAAGGATCTAAAAATAAATATATTAGAAGGAAAATTCAATTTTTTTACCAAAAAAGGTTTATATAATTTCATCAATTGAAATCAAATAATTAGAACTCTAATATATATTGGGATTGAGTCCTTAATTTTATATGTCACTCCTCATCTTTCTTCAGACGTATTAAAATATCATTTATAATGAATATATATTTAATATAAATATATTATAGTTACATAATGATTAATAAAATATCATATATTATTTACTTATGACATCTTATAAATGTTTTGTTAACAAATATTTATTAATATACATATTTTGGGTGATAAGTGCATAATTTTTCATATATGTTTTAGTTCATTTTCCCCAGTCCATATATATTGATCAAGGTTCCATTATCAAAATAATTTTAATCATTAAAAAATTTTAATATATAATAATTATATTAATATTTATATCCAGCCAAAAAAAATTAACATTAACAACAATTTACATCATTCATGGAGATAGAAAGTCGTACAAACACATGAATACTATATACATTTAATAACAAAAATAAGGAAATTAAGATAAATAATATTTTAACATTAACTAAACAAAATATTATCATAACTATATTATATAAACAATAAATCCAATATAATAATCTTCCATGAATTATGGGGATGGAAAATAAATTATATCGCTCGTGGAGGTGGTTGTCCACATGTACGCTTGAGTGATACTTTCATCTCCCATATGATGGAAATGATTTTGGATAATGGTGGTTATATAATTTTAAAAATATTTTATTAAATTGAGTGTAATGATTATACTAATCTATGAAAAATACTATATATTTTCTAGAAGTATAAGAATTAATAAAATTAAAAGTATTCAGTTATGAGTTATACCTCTTTGTTGAGAAACCTCTTATGGATTTATCATGGTGACATGAAAATGAGGTATTTTAGAAATAAAAGAAGATCTAGTACATGGTAAAGATATATATAAAGGTATTATGGTTGGTATTGTTTGACATAGAAGGCCAATTAATTGTGAAAAAGAGTAGAGAGTTGGCATCCATTTATAAGGGAGAGAATGGATACATGTGGAATTACATAAATTATTGAATAATATACATATATATAATAATCATGTAAATTCAAATCTAAGAACCCAAAATTTTAAGAAAATGTTTGATTGGATCAAAATAAATTAAACTAGTTATATTCGGTCATTTTATCAATACATTTTATGACTTATAATTTTATTAAACCACTTGAAACCCATTTTAACAATAATCGTGATAACTTAAATTTTTTCCATGATAAATTTATTATATGAAAAAAATAGTCCTTGAAAATAAATTTAGAAATTATGATTCCATATTTTGTATCCAATTTATCAAATTTAATTTCTATAGGTGGTAGAAATTAATTTTAATATAAGAATACAGAAAGAAAAAAAATATTTCATAAGAAAATACATGATTGAAGAGTGAAAATATTTTACCATTAAATAAAGAAAAAATTGTATTTCCTGATTTTTTTGAGGGTATGACACTTTTTTTGCATTACAACACTGAATAGATTCTTCTAAACATTCCATTAAATTCATTGAACCAGAAATTAAATTTAATTTAGATAAAATATAACTTACCTTCAAAAAAGTCAATATTGGGATAACAATATAAGAATAATGATTAAAAATAAATAATTAAAAAACATAATAATAAAATTTGTTTTATACCACTCATCTAATATGATAAATTTACATTTTAGTTATATCTTAATTTTTAACCCCATTTTACCTCTTCTACCATGTTTAAAAATATTTAATATTGTCATTATTCGTAATGGAAAAAAATTATGTTGAATTTATTAGACTATATTAATTATTTTTATTAAAATAATGGAATATATTTTTATATAAATCTATTCATATAAGAGGAAATATTTTATTTAAACCCAATAAATGGGCAGAAAGCAGTTTTTTAGATAAAAAATTTCTTTTAGGTAAAAGTTTTTATTAAAAAATAAAACATAAAATTGGTTTTAATAACTTTAATTTGATTACTAATAAGTAAAAAAACTAATTTTAAATTTAAATTATTTTCAAAAAAACTTATAATTTTTCAATAATGGAAAAGAAAATAAAGGTCTCAATAAAAAAAACAGTACTTTTAACTATTAATTGACAAATCAATCTTTTTAGTGAATTATAAAAAATTCACTATTTTCTAATAATGATAGGATGATTTAAAAATGAATTTAGTTTTATAAAATAATTTTTTAAAATTTTAAAATTCAAATTATATTTGTTTCTCAGAAAATGACAAAAAAATAATTTTGGATGAAAATGTATTGTTGAAGCATATAATGACGTAATTAAAAATTGAGTACATATTTATCAATATATTTAATTTATATAAAAAATTATATTTAATTTTCTAAATTTATTTAGACCTATTCATTCCACCATTTTTAATAGTTAGATTTTACTATTACATTTTAATACTATTATTTATATACTTGTTCATTTAAACCTGGATTTTCATGTATCGTAAGAGGTTGAATAAATTATTTTTTTTAAGAGAATTATATCATAAAATTTATAGGTGTTATATTAAACCAGTGTTAAAATTAATTTCATCCTATAAATTTTCCTACTATGATTCCAAAAATTGAGGATATATTTATCTCATTACATTCTCAAGTTTCCATATAGCTTCATTGAATTCATAATTCCTATAGATAACATTAATAAGGTGAGTAATATTTACCCCTAGAACTTTATCTTGGTGATCCAAGATATAAATTGGTTTTTATTTATAATATATATCATGTTTCTTTGGTAAAACCTCTGAGTTCATTACTTGTGAAGGATCATGTATGTACTTACTCAGTATGGGTACATGGAACACATAATGAACTTGAGAGAGGTTCAGTAGAACCACCATGTGATAAGATACCATGCCTAATCAATCATTAATATCATACGGGAAAATATACCGTGGGATAAAATTTCCTCTTTTAAAAAAAATCATAACCTTCTTGCCTAGAGTAATTCACATGAATACCTTCTCATCAACATTGAAATCTGAGTTTGTATAATAATTTCCATCATAAATCTTCTTTCGACTCTAATCTTCTCTGATATTCTACCAAATTGATCTAACATTATCTACAATGTTTCTCTCTCTAATGTCCTAATATATTTAATTCTATAATTTCACCCTATAAAATTGTACTTTGTCACTTCTTTACATGGTGTACATTATAATGATCCATGTGAATACTCAATTCAAAGCTATTGTTGTATGAAATGTTGAATAAATAATGGTTTTGATCCCAATCCCCATTAAATCCATAAAACCTTAACTAAAAATATTATTTGGTGTTTGAAATTTTATATCATTTTGAATCACATATTGAAGATGATATGATGTATTAATACACAACTCTGAATTCAGATCTCAGTGATGACTTCTCCAAAACATCAAGGTAGATAGTAGATCCCAATCAGATATAATAGTATATGGTACTCCATGAAAGCTTACCACTTTATTGGTGTATATTTTGAAATGTTGGCGAGGTGTGAAATATTCTATAATAGTAATAATGTGTTATAACTTCATAAAGAGATCAAATGAAACTCAAATAGAATTATGAATTTTTGATTTTTTAAGGTGTATGATGATAAAATATATTGTAATTTTTTCTCATATCTATTATGCTCTAGTTAATGGTTGTAACATAAACATATCATTTTGTCTCTCAAATATAAATTTGTGATATACCATTAACCAATATATATATTATGTAATATCTCTATACACATTGTCCCATTATAAATACTCTTTTGGATCTCTACAGATCATCATACTTCTTTAATGAATAGATAATAACAAAATTTGAGATCCATCTAAAATTACTTCTTCAAATTTGGAATGGAATTGACACATACAAAATTTATAAACCATATAATTCCATCACAATAAAGTCTAAACTCATGAACATTTCACACATTCTTTTTCAACTCTATATCCACTTTTTTTGCCTTTGTAATCATCACATGCATTGATGGTTGAACATTCATCTGTGAAAGATAATATTTCTCCCATTTCATTAAGGTTTTCATATCCATATTTTAAAAAAACTAAAAATATTATATCTTTTATGATCCTCATAATATATAATATATTATGATACTTTTAACTTAGCGAATTTCCCACCTTTTACGCATTCCTAGGGTGGTAATATACTAATTAGTCATTGTCATTAATTAACAATAACCATATTTTTTGATTCATATTCAATTGTTTCTTATTGAATGTACTATTTAAAATTTTTAATTAGTGTATATTTAATATAATTCAACAAAAAGATAATTCCTTCATATTCATGATGAATAAATTTCCACAAAAAACTCCAAATCATGAGTTGGGTAATTTTTCTCGTCAACCTGCAATTTTCATTAGGCATAAGCTATCAACATAAAATTCTACATGAATCATATTAAAATCCCTTTCTCAATTCATCACTAAATATAAAAAATGATTCCAACTTCATGGTTATGTATGACTGAATACATTAAATATTTCTCTCCCCAATTCTCGGAAATTTTATTCACATTCATATAGCCAATGGAACATAGATCCCTTCAGAGTTAACTACGTGAGTGGATTAGAAGGTTGTGGTAAAATATCTAATTATAATTCATAACATCCCACCAAACCATGAAAACTATTAATCTAAGTCATAGTGGTTATTCTAGTCGACTATTCAACAAATTATGTCTATGTTGGATGAATCATTATAGCATTGTTTGAGATTATATGAAACAAAAATGAAACATTATGTATAAAAAATACACAGTTGGTAAATTTTTCATATATTTTATCCTTCCTCAAAGAATTTAGTATATTCCTTAGGTAATTTTCCTGATCTTCATTACTATTGGAATATATAATAATATCATCTATAAATACTACCTTAAACTGATCACAGTAATATCTAAAGACTCTATTAATTAAATCGATGAAGATAGAATTTACATTAGTAAAACCATATGGAATCAATATAAATTGATAGCATCCATACATAGAATTAAAAGCTATCTTGGGAATGAAATTACATTTGACACTCAACTGAAATTAAGAAAAATAAAGATAAATCATAGAAATTTATTTATCTCCTCATAAATAATCAAAAAAATCATCAATATATAGCATCTTATACTTTTTATTCATAGATATATTTTTATGTTTCCAATTGTAAATGAAAATATTCACTGAATCATATTTTATCTTAATCAAAAAGAATAGGTGCACCCCATAGTGACACACATATTTATATGAATCATTTACCAAGATTATTCATAAGTTTATTATTCAATTCCTGAAATTCAATCACATCTATTATTTATGAAGTATTTAAAATAGATGTAGCACTAAGTATGAGTTCTATTAACTAATTACCCAAAATATTTAGTGGAAGATGAGAAAGTATTCTGGAAATACATCAAAAAATCACATTCAATTAGAATAAATATGATTCTTATTTACTTATAAATTATTTTAGACCAAACCCCTTTTAAATAATAATAATGACCAATTAAATAGATTTAATTTCTATTAGAATTTTATTTTATTTTTGTATAGATAGATTATCATAGGTTGGTCATGGTATAAAATGTGACTTCCCTTTAATGTATCATATTTGGGAATTCTATAAATAATTCTAATCCATTATAAAAAACATATCTATTTAAACTAGAGAAAGAATCATAATATTTTATGGAAGCTTATTCCAAAAAAAATTCTATCAAGGAGAAGTTAATTTTTTTTGATGCAATCATAATACAATTACAGATTTTTACTGAAACTAAAAATATAATCATTGAGGATATAAACGAATATACTGAGATAATTATGATGATATAAAGTAATTAATTTTAATAATCTCAAATATTATACTTTATTATTTTACCATTCCTATCAACACCTTAACATTATCATTCAACCATTATTCCCTTACAAAAAATGGTTATCCGAGGTATAAATCATTGTACAGATCAATAATATAATCTTGAAAATAATTAAAAGGATATGTAAATAATGAAACATTTTTTTTAATATATATCTCTATTGGTTTAACCTAGGCTATCCTTGGTTATCATAATTTTAAATCCATCATAATGGTTTATAAGAAAAATGTGAGCCAAACCAAGCATATTCTCTTGGAGTTTTAAAACTAGTGAATAATAAGGGTACATTCACAATGAATCATAATGATGGTATATTTATTCTAAACCAAATTCATGCATGGTTATTACCACAAGAAGGATCTATAATATAACTATATCCACTTTTAGTATCTAGACAAGGTTCTAATGTATGGAAAACTAAAGAATTGCTATCTCAATAAAACATTATGATGTTATAATATATAGACACTTATACATAGTGTTTCAACTAATTTATCTAATCCTAATATACAAATATTTTATAGATCTACCTTTGGTAACAACTGTTATGACCCAAAAATTTAAAATAGACATATTACAACATATTAGATGAAAATTACATATACTTTATAAATATACATCTAGGGACTATAAAGGGTAAGTGTATTTGGAGTATTGATAAAAATATTATTAGTTCATGAAATAAGTTCAATATATCCAGAAAATATATTCACACATATAACAATTATTAGAAATACCTGACATAAACCTTTCTTCATAAACTCTAGAATGAAATATTAAGAAACAGTGGGTTCAGATGCTCAATGAGTGTAAAAAATGTATATATGAATGATCACATCAACATAAAATGATCAAAATGACATGATAACATGATATTTATATTTTAAAATCTTTAAAAATTATATCATAAATGATAATCATGAATCACGACTGAAATATTGGCATTTTATATGACATGAATCATTGGGGAATCAAAGAACATGGGCCATGAGATCATAACATCAGAATTAAAAATATGTATTTTACCTGAACGTGAGAATAAAAACCCGTTTTATTATTCAAGGATCATTTCCAAGACTATCATAGTGGAATGGGTTCACTATCCATTTTATCATATCCTCAGTTATGTTTCACTCCCATGACTATCATATTATATAGATCCCCTTACAACTAGGTTCAATCCCCAATCTAGTCCTTATTATATCTTGAGAAATCTATCTTCACCCAATTAATATGAGGAATATATAGTTTCAATACAGCCCCCACATAATCAAAATTCATCCATATGAATACAATAAGATCAACAATCATTAAACATTGTTCATAACATTTTGAAAAAAGAGGGTTTCATAAACATTTCAATATTTAATAATAGAATAACTGATGAAAAATTAATTGTTTTCAAAAACATATAATCATAATAATACTAAACAATTTTGATAAATAATGGTGATGCAATCCATAGATAATATCCCCAATAATTAATAAGTAACAAAAAATTATGTTCTCATGAATGAAATTTTTAATTAAAGATCGCATGGGATATTTATTTAGGAAAATAACCTTTTCATTTTTGAATCACTTATTTAAAATATAAAAAATAAAAAATTTTATAGAGAAATTTTTATTTGAAAAGAACCATGAATTTTTTTTGAAATAATCTTTAAATCATAGAGTGGTCATCATGTTGGGAAATTCATTAATGTTGTAATCATTAAATCAATGATTCTTTTCTCACCTTTAGTAAAAAGTACATTTTTTATGAAATTACACGAAGAATATTTTTAAATTTTTTTAAAATAAACATGAGGAAAAATGATTTTAGAAAATTATTAAATTATTTAAAAAAGTATATTCTTGATAAAATTTTACAAAACATGGATATGGATAAAAAATAATTTACATCCAATAGAGGAGAAATAAGACATGATTTTATTAAAAAAATTAGGAATAATTTAGATTAGAAAATAGTGGAAAATGGTACTAAAAATAAAATGATATATAAATAACTAAATGAGAATAAAAAGGAAAGGGCTTTACCATAATATTATTATATAATTTTCTCGATGTAAATTCATGTATAAACTGACTGGAATTAAATAGGATTGAGACATAACACCCTTACATCAAGTCTTGTATTCAATTATACATGTTAGAACCTACTATATAATATATATATATTTGTTATAAATATATTAAAGAACCATAATCATATATATCATACCATATATGAATTATTTATAACAAATTATCAATTCATTACAAACAAATATTTATTAAAATAACTATTTGAGGTGATAACTTCTTTTTTCATCCATGTTTCGGTTTAGCAATCCTAGTTCTTGTATTTTGATCATGGTTAAATATTATATATAATATAAATAAAATAGAAGAATATTAATCATGATATAAATAAAATATATAATTATTATATATATATATATGTACAATAAAACCCGAAAGTTAAAGATATAAAATGATTTACACTGTTCGTAGAGATAGTCTTCCATATATACACATGAAATTCATTTTCATTTTCGAGTGAAAAGAATAAAATAAAGAAAAATAATAAATATTTATTGAAGAAACATAATCATAACATAAATATCATTTATATACTACAAACACATAGTAATAATACATGAATTATTTTGATCGAAGATGAATTATATCACTAAGTAGTGGCGGTAGTATGCATGCGTGTAGAAGTGATACATTCATTATACATTTGTAGGAATATTGGGATTATAATAGTGTATACATAATCATAATAATATTTAAGTAAGTTGTAGTTAGGGTTTTTCTTAGTGGTAATCACCCCTTGAATCTACATGAAAAATGGGGGTTCAAAACCCATTGGGTGCAGGGACTGTAGCAGTACTGTAGCGTACTGTAGTAATGGCAGTACTATAGCAACGATGGGCACTGTAGTGGCAGTAGGTCACTGTAGTGGTGGCAGCATGCTGTAGCAGTGGCGGGTACTGTGCAGTACTGTAGCAGCGCGAGTATTGTAGCAGTACTATTCATAGAATGGGCTTTGGGCTTAAAAATTGGGCCTACTGGTCATGTAATGGGATAAAGGCCCACTGTGCCTTCGGGATATGTAATGGGTCTCCCTCTACCGAGTTAAAGAGATCTTTTCTTTTCTTTAATAATAAATGAGGCTTCGGCCCCAACCTTTAAAAAAATAATATTTAACTAAATTTAGTATACTTATGATATTATTTTATGAAATTTAATACTGATATGGATGAGGTAGAAGAAAAAATAAAATTAAAAGTACTATATTAGGAGTTATACCTCTTTATTGAGAAACTTCTCTTAGTATACATTTTACGCCTTAAAAAGTGGAATTTTGGAAAAAAATGAATATATAAGACATTTTAATGTAATATATGAAGGTATAATGGTAGTTTTTGTCTCATGTATGAGGATTATGTTGTTTTTAGAAGATATGAGGGTTGGTATTTGTTATAATGGAGGGAAATGACAGGTTTGGAACTACATAAATTATTAAAACTATCCCGCTCTATTTATATCATAATCATGTAAAGTGGAACCATAGAACACATAATATTAATATAAGATGAAATAGGATTAGTATAATATCCTCTAATCCAATTTAGGTATTTTTTTGATAAATTTTAATAATTATCTTCTAGTTAAACAAATTTAAACCCATTTTTACCTTAATCGAGACAACATATCTTTTTTACCATTATAACATTCATATATAACCAAAAATGAAAGGATAATTAAAAATAATATTTTTCAATAATGAATAAAAATTTGGAATATATTTTCTTATATTTAATTTATATAGTTTTTTAAAATTACTTTTAATATATAATCACAAAACACGTGAAAAACAATTTTTAGGAAAATACTTGATTTAAGAGTAAAAATGATTTTGTGTTGAAATAATGTACCAAATTAGAGTATATTATTTTTGATGGTTACATAATAAAAAAACTAAATTTTATACACATTTCTTCAAGATAAAAATAAATGTAATCTTTTAACCATTCCATGGAATGAAAAAACCCAAAAATAGTTTTTAATTTGAATAAAATATAACTTTTGATCACAAAAATCATGTTTAGATTCCCAATTTAAAAATAATGTTTTAAAAATTATTATTTAACTCCTTAATACTACCATTTTTTCTAAAACCACTCATACATTTGGAAAAATTCATGTACTAGGGACATTTTAATGGTTTACCCCATGGTGTTAACCTACTTTTATCTTTTTTACCAAAGTGAAAAATATTTATTAGGGATACTATTCATAATGATAAAAAATTATTTTAATCCCATTAAATAATATTAATTATTTTTATTAAATTTATTTAATAAATTTTATCAAATTCAATTAATAAAATTTGAAGAATTTCATTTAAATTTCATCATGAAAAACACGACGAAAACTGGTATTTTAGTAAAAAATGTTTTCTTAAAAATAAAATATTTTATATCATAATAAACAAATAAAATTTATTAAGATAAATTTATTGAATTATTAAGAAAAAATATATAATTATTTTTACTTGTGAATTTTTTAAATAACATCAAAATTTCGTAAATTCATGATACAAAAAATAATTTTTCAATAAAATTCAATATTTTCACAATTCACTGAAAACACAATCTTTTTATAAAATTATGAAAATTTTTGGATAAGACTTTATTTACAAGTTTATTTCAAGATTTAAATTAATTTTTTCTTCTAAATTTCATAAAATTGAAATGATTTAATTATAATAATTTTAAAGAAAACCCTTTTTTAAGAAAAATATATTTTTGAAGCATATAAAAACTTTACTAAAATTTGAATACTTATTTTTATATATATTAAATTTCTATAAAACCATTATACATAATTTTTAAAAAAATAGTTATTAATATTCATATATAAAATTTTAATGATTGGGTAATAACATTCATGTTTAAATAATATTATTTTTATCGTCGATCAATTCAACTAGGGATTGTGTGTTTAACAAAAAATCGATGAACTTAAATTTATTTAAAGAGAAAATTATCATAAAATATCAAAGTGTTCTATATTTTGTATTATTTATATTAAATTATGTAAAATAATTTTCTTAAATTCCCATAACATGTATATAAGAGTTAAATTTTAGGTAAAAACTTATAATATTTAGTTTTCTTCTACATTGTCATTGATTTATTTTGGAGTGATGTGCTTGATTTTAGTAAGTGATTATAAGATACACACACATATATATATATATATATATGATTTTTTTCAATTATTATTGAATTTGTGTCTCTATTTAAAAAATTAACATTGATATAGTTACTTTTTCTTTGGAAGCTCACTACTGAGGAGTATCATTCCTTGTTTTGAAAGTGGGTGTTGTCTATCTTTCAGTCCTTTCTTTTCTTACTATAATTACTGATTTCATGTAATCTAAGAATTTACATCAAAGAATTTAATGTAAATTATATATAGTATGAGTTTGGTTATTTATAAATATATTAGAAATCTATTTTTTTAGTAGAACATATTGTGAATTGTGGATGATTTAAAAAATTAAAATAACATGATCATAGTAATTTTGTAGAAGGAATATCGATTGAAAAAACATATTTGTATAAGAACGTTTACATTTATGTGTTACATGATATGTAAAATTACATGGGTTAAAATTGTGATGGGTGATATGTAAATATGTACACATAAATGTTGAGACTAAGAAACATTATAAAATTAGTAAGTGTAATAATTATTCCAAAGTAAACACATTTCATAACATCAATCATTTAGTACGAGTAATCCTATATTTTAGATGTCCAAGAATTATCTTATGTAATACATGGATGATGTTTCTACACATAAAATTTAGGCAACAATGTTCCATTGTGATCATTAGGAACCACTTAGATAGGAAACCCTAAATGTTTGGATACCATATGAATTATATTTATTTAAACCATATAATGGATTAAGATAAATATTTTCCACTCAACTATGAAAATATCAAATAGGATATTATTGGAATGATGGATTACCTAAATAGTTATGTTATGGGAGAAATTATAAAGCTAAATCAATGTACAATGAAATATAAATATTCTCTCTCTAAATGTATATGATATATTGAGTAATTTTTTTAGATGGTGTAATTTCAAAATAATTATTTTTTAAATGATATAAAGCTTGAAACTCACATATAAATATTTTTTATAGATAATAGATCGAAAAAGGATTATAATTTTGAAATATCTTATAGGTAAGACAAATAACATAATGATATATTATTAAATAATATTTATAGGTGTTCTTGAGGAGACCCTATTTAAAAATTTGTTTGTTAGTATTTTAGAAAACAATCTCTCAAATTTTTAAGAAAAGAATATAAAGGCTGATTGTAACATCACTTTTCTTTCGCATTATCAAGATGGAAATAAAACTGAGAAAAACATCCATAGAATTACTAGTGATAGATTTTATGACTCATTTGATTTTAAATCATTTGAATATTGTAGATCATGATTATTTTGAAAAATTACAAGATCATATTTTAGTTTCAAATGTGTGAGGGATAGTGGACTATTAGATCTTATATGTTGTGTTTCATATTGGATAATGAGTTCCCAAAATAGTGGTTGATATTGGTATTTTCTAACCTTTACTAATGACATAAGCCAATATGGTTATATATTTCTAATGAGAGATAAGTTTGAAACCATTGAATGTTCAAGGTGTTAAATAGTGAGGAAAAAAACGAAATATGTAAATTTAATACACTTTTATGATAAGATCATGGGGGAGAATACTATAGCTATAAATTTAATTATAATATGAGTTACTGTTGTGTTTTCTTAATCCTCCCCCCATTGAATTCCATATTCAAATAATGTGTCCACGAAGAAAAATCACACCCAAATAGACATAGATAATTTTATGACATGTCAGGGAGGCCCTCTTTTATCATTATATAGATATAATATTGAATTAGTACATTTCATACTAATCCATGTTACTTTTAATTAATTCATAAAGACAACATATGATATATGGACCAGGAGGATTCATAAATTATATTTTATGATATTTTATTCTTTTGAATCATAACTATGAAATATATCTTAACATAAACCTAGAACAAGATTATAGAAATTACATTTTGTTGGTTATCCTAGGTAAATGATGAGATATTATTTCTATAATCCTTCAGGGAAAATGTCATTATAGAAAGATTTTATATATCTCTTAAGAAGGAACATTTAAATTATGGTATTAGTGGGAGGATTATTGATCATGTTAATGTTTAGGACTAATAAATAGAAATTTTTTATAGTATTTAAAGTGACTCTATTCCATAAGAGGTTTTGGAAACAAACCCAACCCATGATAGAAAAGAACCTTGATAGACTTTTATTACTCATCAGGTTCCATAAAGATTTTTATTTCCTATATAAAATGATTATAATATAATGTTCATACATAATTATCCTATTACCTACTAAGTGTTAATTGAGAGTTTCTGTTTTGATAAATAGTTAGATGAATTGAAATCTAAGATGAACTTCATGTATAAGGAAGAATTTTGGAACACGGTAGATGCATCTAAAGGGGTGAAACACGTATGACTCAAGTTTGGTTCATTTAAGAAAACATTCATGGATGGAGGAGTATATACCTATAAATATCTTTAAAAGATAATGGATGAAAAAACAAATTATATTTACTATGAAAAAAACTATTTCCTCGTAGGGATGATAATGATCATTTAGTATCTTCTGTCCATAATAGATTTTTATTTTTATAAAATATATCAAGTGTATTTAAAAACTAAATTCCTTATTTGTAATTTATTCAAGGATATGTGTATTGCAACGCCCATTATTTTACTATATAATTTACATTCAAATAAACAATGTATCGATATCTTTAATAAGATGTTATATCAAAACCAAAAGATACAAGAATCATTATATAACCATTGAAATATAACTGCTTAATTGGTGTGTAAAAATAGAGGTAAATAAATTATGAAATACCTATAGAAATAACATAAAGATAATTTTTACTACAAATTCAATGATAAATTTGATGATTCTCAATAACTAATAATATAATTTTATGATAGAAAAAAATTTCTTCTAAATATTTCTTATCTGGGAAATACTTTATGAAAGTTAATAAATTATATATAAGGTTAAAGGGTGAAATGTATATTATATATTTTTATATGAATAATATGTTAATAGTAATTTTATTAGTAATTGATAGAATATTATAATAAGAGTGTCTATGATTTTGAAATGTTAATTTCCTTAAAAAATACATTGTCATTGTATTTTTTTTATTTTATTTAATGAAAAATTCTTAAATTTAAAAATTTTAACTCAATAAAATGAACCCAATTCTTTATTTTATAATAAAAAAATGATATAATAAAATATTGAGTTCTTTCTAAAATAAATGTATTTTTGGTGAATTTTAAAAATAAACTTTTTACCAAAACTACAAATTTAAAATTATATAAACAAGAACATAATGTTTATAAAACTTTTACTTGATTAGGATGTGTTTATGAATTAAAACAAAATATTTTAATAATAATATGTCAAATTTAGAAAACATATGATTAATATTTTATGGACTTATGTAATATTTTACAATAAATACACATTTGGTGTTTTCTTTTAATTTAATAATATTACGAAAAATAATTCATTGTTTTTTAATCCAAAAAACATTTATTTTTTTTATAAAAAACTAATTCATATCATGAAAATTAATGTTACTTATATTATTAACCAATACATAAATTTTATGATAAAAAATACAATTTTTTTTAAAAATTTGTTTTTACGCTTTATGTATGATAATGTTAAAATTGATTCTTCTTATAAATATAAATATTATCTTATAAAATTAATTACATATTTTGAATCTAGAGGTCTAGATTTTTAAATTAATCCAATTTTATTTTTGGGCATAAAAAATTAATTACTTGGGTAAAAACTAGTTACCATGGTAAATCAAAAAATGGTAAAAGGTAAAATTATAAGAATATGAAAATTTAAAAAAGGATTAAAAAACTTATGTAATTGATTTTTTTAGGATTCTAAACCACATAACATCCATCATTCCAATATTTTTAATTTTTTTAGCCTTTATTCCTTATCAATTTAATGAACTGTTTTTCAAGTAAAGGGTATTTAGAAAAATGTCATTCTCCTCCTCAAGTCCACAAGCCTTATATTTTTATTAATTTTTGGATAACCAGTATTTTAATTGGGATAATAGGAAACCCTTATATAACTCGTATTCCAAATAGAATAGGGAAAAATACATAAACTAGGTACTTAATTTCTAGAAGAAGATCACAACCCCTCCCAACCACTAACTCTACTTTATGCTCCTAATATCATAACCTCATAGAGCGAATGGATAACGTTCCTCCATAAAGAAATAAAAGTTACTATAAACTAATGAAGAATAAAATACCCTCACTTTATTACTAATAGACATATCTCTTATGATTCTTTAATCATGCTCAAATATTCCTCATTTGTGGAATATACTTATAGATCTTTCCTACCTAATCCTTTCATGAGGAAGGCTCGTACACACTAGAAGTGCTCACTAAGGTCTTGCTTCAACATTCCTTTATACACAATGACACTAGAAATTTTTTATCCAACATATCACCACCATGACTCCTATATCATATTCCTTCACTGTTATACCACTGACATCGACTCCTCTCATGTGTCGCTATCATGGCCATTATCAATTCACAGCCTTGTTGCGGTCGAGGCTCTGATATTCATCATCCAATATGATATTGAATTCAATACCCCCTAAAGAAATTGAGTAAACTAATCCCATTATCACAAACTATGACCAACCATGCTTCCACTTAGGACCCCCGATACCTCTATCTAGTGATGTGGCAATCCCCTCACCACTTATAATCGAGGACTTCCCACACCCCTTAATAGAAATAAAAATGTTCTATTTATTATCAATAAACTAAACCAATAAATACTCAAAAAATCATAATTTAATTCTATAAGATTTATGTTGCAATTATTTATTATAACACCTCTTTTTATTTCGAATCCTCTAAGGAAAACTCAAGGTTCTCTACATGAGTACTCATTTTCCCTAAAGTTTCTCCCATTTAATCTAACATTTTAAATTTAATTATCTAATTATAATATAATAGAATAATTATTTTTTGTAGGTAATTTTATTTTTAAAATATAATAACTATAAACCCCCTTTTAAAATTTCTTTAATAAAAATGAAATAACCATTCATGTGTTGGGAAGGCTACCGCCTCCATGAAGAAACAAGTTCTGTTTTTCTCCACCCCATCCCTTCACTAATTATAAATGTGAAATTGATGTATATCTGTTAAATATGCAATATATAATTGATTATGAAGAAATATATATATATATATAATCTATCATATTTTACACTCATTATTTGAGAAATAAAAAATTTAACAAAGTGACATGCAGTTATCCTCTTCTATGAAGTAATTTCTCTCATTTTTTCATATAGTTTCTTTATTATTCTATAAAAACACTTAAAATATGAATAATTTACAAAAATGTACCTCAATAATATAATAATTATTATATAATAATGATATAATTCCAAAAATAACCCACCTTTATAATCATTGGCATCCATTATTTATGGTATGTTCATGATTGGTCAGTCTAAGAACATACTTCTTAAATGGTACCACATAATATAATGGATGTATATGAGAAAGAAATTAATGATAATATTTAATATAAAAAGAAATTAAATATTTTCTTTTTCTTTCATAATTTTAAAACTAAATTCAATCACATTTACCATTATACCACTGGTTGTTTGTTAAAAATCACTAATACAAGCTTATAATCGATTTTATCTTCATGGATCATAACTAAAATTCACATAGAAAGAAATCATTTATTTATAAATCATTATAAAGATTAAATTCATATACTTTAAATGATATCATAATGGTTAAATTTTATATATGAACAAACATCTAAAATTCTATCACAAAACTAGTTCAAAATGATAAAGAATACTCACTCCCTATATTGAAAATAGGTAAAAACTTACTAAAATAAATATATAGAATATAAATAAATTATTATTATAAAAAGATATATTAATTAATAAGGTTATAAAAAAATTAATATATATATATATATATATTTATTATATATTATATTAGAGTAAATCTTAGGAAATCAAGATAATATGTAAGTGTTTTTATCTCAATAACCCTCCACTGAGACATGCTATGATATTATGCACAAATTATCAATTTTCTAGTGAAAATAATAAAAATATAAATTATAATATAATAATTATTTTCATAACTTGTAAACATCACTTCAATTTGTCTACTTCCTTTTTGTGAACTACAACTGATATGTTATTTAAAAGAGAAGGTTTTTTCCTAACTCAATCTTCTTTCTTTAGGTATAATGTTTCTCCTTGAGCTTCAAAATTCATTTCATATATTATAATATATTTATGTAATATGATATGAAATTTAATTAAATATTAATTATTAATTTGTGAACTTAATTATTTGAAATCTATCAATGCTATAAATAATTTCCATCAACTTAAATAGTGGGTTCCCCTTATTGTCCATAATTTCACTTCCCACAATTATTCACCTTTTTTATTGGTAACCAAATTTTGTGTTATCTCATGTCAACATTATATTTACATTATTTAAATTTAATAATAATTTATTATTATATATTTTATAATGTGTTAAATCAAATAATTTGTTCTAAAACATGACAAAATGATTATCCCAAACCACCCTCATTACTTTTGGATTGCACATTCTCTTTCATTTTTCTCCCCTTATCTCGATCATATTCTCATGTATTTATTACATATAATTTATATATTTTATGAATATATATACCTATATTACTATAACAATATGTTTTTTTGTTCATAAATGTTTTTTGTCCCCTTTGAAATTACAAATTTTATGTAATCCATGTTTAAGTGATTTTTTTAATTCATTATTTCATGACATATGTCACTTCTATAAAAAATCATAAACAATAGATTTTTAAAATTCTCATTATGTTATGGAAAATCAAAAAATTTGAATTCATGTCTAGAGGTTAAGACTATGCCATTTCCTTCCTTAACATATTATATTATCTTTTCAAAAAGCATCAACAATGCAGTTCATTTTAAATTCATACATTTTTGTGATTTTTCATTTGAATTAACCTAAATTAGAATTCAATGATCAACACCTAAACTCCATTATCAAAATATGAAAATCTAAAATTATTTAGTTCCATATTATCTTGGGAAGACTTATGATATATCCTAGAGTTATTATTTAAGACAAAATTATAAATACCATTGATTTTCAAGTGTTTTATTATGCTTATGTTTTCTGTTCGTCTTATTTTCCTCAGTTGGAACACATACTCATGTAAAAATTATGATTTTCCTTATCTGATGGGTGGTATTAGAATTATAATCCCCTATATCAAATTCAAAAATATTTTCTTCTAATTATAAACCACGTATGGTTCACATATGGTAGGCCTAAAACACTATGTTATGTCATAGGTGGGAACCAAATTATATATATATATCAAATGAATTGGGTAAATATGAACATTTTTATGTGATAATATTAATGGTAATTTGTTTTGATACAAATCTATCATGGAAATATGGTAACTATGATTGTTTTGTAAGTGAGTCTTAACATATTCTTATGTGGTCTGGTTTTAGTCTGTTTTCACATAATTTAAATTCCATAAACATTAGATAACATTTCCTTATTCAATGATTTCATACATAACTAATAATATTATTTCATGCTAAATTATTATTATTATGAAATTTAATTTTCTTCACAAATTATTTATTGAAAAATATAATTATCCCATGTTCTTTGGAGGAAGATGTCTCTTCATACTCATATTATCTCATATCATTAAAATATAACTCTTCATTAATTGTTAATAAATTTTTCCATTTCAGAGAATATGAAAAGAAAAAATTATTATTATATTTCCCATACATAGGTCATGAAGGTAATAAACACTTATATTAATTTTATAATTGGGTTTTGATGAGTTTGGTAATTAATATGTATTCACAAGTATTATAAAATAAGTTTCCATTGTAAATGGTCCTCAAATACACTAAACCAAAAGGTTTTTTAAGATGTGTGATTTTATTATGAGAAATAATCTTCAAATTTTGGTAATGATGTAAAATATATATATTTAACATGGTTTGTAATTGGTATTATCTAAAGAGGTTTTATTTTTCATAGTTTAATTTAATTTTTTGGCGATTATGATTAGAGGTACATAGTGAAAACCCTAGGGAAAAGTCTATGGGAAAAATATAGGTGTGAGATAAAATACTATAATTTATTATAGTCATGATATTGTGGTTTCATTGGAATAAAAACCTATATCGATACTTTATGTGGATATAGGATCTAACATCGGAATTCCTTGGGTTAGTAACCCTAAAAGGGGTATATTAGGTAATAACTCAATCGTCACCTCATGCATGAAAAAGAGGCATAACTCCACAACTAGTTTAGGAATATTTGGAATTTTTTTGTTCAATATCATCCTAATTATGAACCAATATCAAATATTTATTTCGTTAAGGAACTTAGATAAGAGTTATAAGGTATCACAACCTAATGAAACCTAAATAGAACAAATAATGATTTAGTTTGTGTTGGAAGCTAATTTTATGTATTAAAAGGGGAATGGATTTCAAGGTCGAATTTTTAGTAAGATTATTTATGATAATACTATTGTGCTATTAAATATTAATCACTCATGTGAATATTTTTTGGTCTTAATAATGGATAAAACCATAATAAACCAATTTAATAATGGATACAATGGACAATACAAAGATTATCTTAGTGATAATCCTAATGGTAAATGAGATAAAATTTGAAATCAAATTAGTAGATTAAACTATCTATCAAGAAATATAATTCATAAGGTGGAGATAGTTTATATCACAAAAAAACTAAAAAAGTGATGTATTAAGCCTTATGTATGTTTAGGATATGAAGATACTGAATTAATGAAGATTAGTCATTCTTCATATAAAAAATATGGGATAATATTCTTAGGGGAATATCTCAAAATAACTAGAATATGTTTAATATATTGTAAAGGATGGAATCAATAAAAAAGATTCCAAGGAAAAATGGTTATTTTAGTTTGAAACTATAGTAAAAAAATAATGTTCTTCCCAATGATCCAACATCAATTAGATGTTCTAGATGTGAGGAATTTGAGAACTATGCATACGAGGTCACAAATCCAATGGATTAAGATGAATATTGACACCAAAAACCTCATATACCACATGAAAAATAAAAATCCTATGAAGAAACATATATTTATATATATTTTATAATTAAGTGATTTTGGTTATATTTATTCATCACTCTATATTTTTTGTTGTCTCACACCATATATTTTTAACCAATTATTTGTTGCTGAAATAAAAACAAATGGTGGTAGAATAAATGTATCCAAGGTACATGAATCTTAATCAAAGTTCATGTGATAATTATTAATTAAATTATTATTAACCTTATGTTAGATAAATTTTATGTTATTCTGGAAATAGATTAGATCTCTTTACTTTCTGAAAAATTGTAATAAGAAAAACACATTTCATGTCAATCTATAAAGGTCTATCAGTTCAAGTATGATTATGAAAAAATGTTTAAAGGAGATTATATATTATGTATCTTGATAATAAATAATTATATACTTTTTGATAAAATGGGTTTTAAAAAAACTCATGATTTAGGATAATACTATTTTGAGGATAATTTTATATTCTTTATGTTTTTAATTCTAATATTTATCTCAAAATACTATGTGAAGTAATTTATATCATTTAGAAAACCTTACCAATTTTCAATATTAGGTAATAATTAAAATTTCAAGGACACCGTTTATTTAGGTGGTAGAGTTTATCACTCAATGATTTTAATATATAATTTTCCATTTAATAAAAATCGTGTTTGTTTAATTATTTACAAGAAATAGTATTACAAAACGAACCTCGAAACATTATATAATCAATGAAATTTAGTAATTCAATAAGTGGGTAAAAATAAATGTATTGACATTATAAAATACATGTATACATAATAAAAACATCATTTCTAATAATAATTCATTTATAAAATTAATGTGGATAAATTTATAATTATATCATTTAATGATAAAAATATATTTCCATCTAAAATTGGGGTTTTATGTACTTTAATTATTTTTTTTAAAAATATATATAATTTATATCATTTTTTATGAATAATATATATATATATATATATATATTAACACCAATATTATCAGTAAATTATAAAAAATACTAATATAGATAACTAACTTTTTGAAATGTTATTTTCTCAAAAAAAAAATCACATTCAATATATTTTATGATTTAATTTTAATGATAAATTATCTAATTTCAGAATTTATATTTGAAAAATATACAATTGTTTTGTATTGAGAACAACCATATCAACATAGGATATATTTAGAAGGAATTTTCTAAAATAAATTTTCATTAAGTGAATTGTGTAAATACCATTTTTACAAAAACTCCAACATTAAAAATAAATAACACAAAATGTATATAAGACATTTTATTTATCAATATATTTTTTAATAATTTAAACTATTAATTTTAAAAAACCAAAATTTAATTTAGAAAACCTATTATTATAATTTTTTGAACAAAGGTAATTTTTTCCAATAATTTTTTTTGGTCTTTTCATTTATTTAAATAATTTTTTTGAAAAAATTTGTATTTGGTTAATTTGAAATAAAAAACAATATTGTTTTTTATAATATCAAAATTTGTATTATGAAAATAAAATACATTGATAATTTAAACCTATATATAAACTTTGTTATTAAAATTATTCATTTTTAAAAAATAGATTTTTATGTGTTACATAAGTGAATGTTAAAATATAATTATATTTCATGTATATATATTTATCTAGTAAAAATGATTTCAAAATTATAATTATTATCTAAAAATTATTTAATTACTAAAATATTATTTTCTAGATTAAAAAATGATTTACTTAAGTAAAAACTGTATTCCATGGTAAAAAAATTGTTAGAGTGAAAAAATTTTGTTTAAAGGGAATAAAAAGATGAATAAAACTATTGATAAAATTAAGGGTTGATATATTACCACCAGTATTATAACCTCCATTCCATTATTGTTAAATTTTGGAGGTTTTATCCTTGAATAATGAAATTACATTATTTTAAAGTAAATGTATTTTTCAAAAATTTCATTCCCTCCAATTATAAAAGGACACCCCCACTACCCCTTCACAGAATCCAAAAATCATATTTACTCCTAAAACACTTCAATTTTCCATAATACTCAAATCCCAATACACTTACATATGTTTTTTGTCATAATTAATAATCATAATCCCTATCTTTCAATTGAATCTTCAAGGTAAAACATAATGTTCTCAACGTGTGTAGTCATTTTTTCCTAAGGTTTCATCCTTTCTATCTTACTTATTAAATTATCATTTTCAAATTATTATATAATGAAATAATTATTTTGTCTGAATTTTATTAATCTAAGTATATAAATATTTACCACATTTCCAAAATTCTATTATGGAATAAAAGTGAAATTTTCATTTATACGTTTTTCATACTACCATTTCCTCAATGTGAGGAATTCCATTTTCCACCACTACCATTATTTATTGATTATAATTGAGGACCATATTATTAAATATTAAATATGAAATATATTTATAATTATGAAGTGGAAAATTACAATCCACTTTATTTCCCTCTCATTCTTCTATAAATTAAAATGTCACATGTGTGTTGTGTGGACTACTATATCCATGAAGTAACATATATTATTTTTCCATCAAGATTATTTAATACTTTTTAAACCATATGCAAATTTGATTAATCACTTTAAAATTATCTAAATAATATCATCATTATTATTTAATAATATCATATTCCAAAAATAAAACACTTTCTGAATCATAATCATCCTTTAGTTATTTCATGTTCATGATTGGATGTTAAAATAATGTACTAAAATAGTGATCTAAAGTAAAATCACATATCTAAAAACCTGATATTTTTAAACATATTTTTTTTCAAATAAATTTATTTTCTTTGATATCTTGTGTCATATGCCATGTTATGTTTTAAAGAACCATGATATACTAATAAAATATTAATATTTAAATTTATAGTTATGGCCTAGACATTTAAATAAGTGGTATGAATATGAAAAAATAAATTATGAACAATTTATGGTAACATATGCTGAAAATTAATTCATTAGTTATCAAACTGAATATAATTGGAAATAATAATCATTAGAAAGATAATTTTTTCTATAAAACTATTTTTATGCATGAAGTGATTTTTTATCTTAATAAATGAAATTAATATTTGTTTACCAATGATGTTAATTAAATGTATATATTATATATTCAATCAGAAAATTTAATATTCCATTAATATTTTTCTAAGAATGTGGTATGGATAAACAATATTTTATCCATTCATATATATTTTTCTAAAAAATAGTTTTATTAACATTTTGGGATCTCATTTTAAAATAAATTTAATCCACTTATATGTATTGTATTTGATAAAATGTATTTCATATTTGGAATCAGGGTGAAAAAATTTTGTAAATAACCCCTTTATGTTTTTACCAGTATTAACACCTAGAAACTGGTTTGATGCATTGTAGAATGAGGTGGTGACTCTGGATATTTGTGATTGAGATCTAGTTGATACTCTCAAGGAATGTATGATTTTACTTGTGGATATTTCAAGAGACGAAGTATGTAGTCCAGTTTTTATTGAGAGTATAGAGGATGATCATAGTAGAGAGGTTTACACCCCCAAATAAAAGATGGGGAGGGAGGATTCCTGTGACTCTAGAGGTGCCATTCTGGTTAAGGAGAATTTTTGTTAAATAGATGAAGGACTATTCTTAACTTCCTAATCCAATGGAGACTAGATGGGTTGTAGAGTTAAGAAACAATAATATGATGGGAATCTCTTTTTTCACCATGCAGAGTACCCAAGGTAGGCCTTGAAAATAAATTGAGAAGGTAGATGAGGAATAAGATATGGTGTTTTCTAGCAATGAGATATTGTAGTATATTCCTAGACTACTAGATTTTGAGAATATAGGGGCCTTTATTGTCAAGACTAGCCCCTAAAACGGTGTCTTGTATCTACAGGAGACATATGGGGAGGATTATTTAAAAGGGAATACACTAGAGTTGCATATGCATTCTAAGGACTAAATGGTGGAGGAATCTATTGACATTAATTACTCACAAGAGGAGGTGGACATGATGATTAAAAGTATTATTTGAGATGATGAAAATGGCAACCATTGTCCCTAGATCAATAAACAAGACCGTATATTTAATAGAGGTTTCAATGAAGTGAAGACAACAAGAGATGATTACTTCTAAACCTATGAAAAACTGGATTACCATTTTGAATATATTTTAATAGGTGATCTAGGAACACATGTAACATATTTATCCTAGAAATTATTTAGGGCTAGTGATTCAAATATTCTTTAGATGGTTTACAATGAGTTTGTAATGTATTATGGTGTTTGAAAACCTAGATAAACTATTTTGGTTTCTCACATTCTTCCTCAAAAGTCTTCTGATAATAAAAAAGTTAATATTGATTCATTCCCATTAAAATGACATATATATTATCTAAATCAAATAAAGATAAAAAATTTCACTCTCCTTGTTTTAAAGATCCATTATGTGTTCACATTGGGAAAAAAATTATGAATAAATTTTAATTTTAATTTTGTTAATAATGAATTCATATTGATGATGGTAATATTTTTTTTCTAATTTTTTTATCTATTATATTATTACATTAAATTCTTCAATAATGTAACGTCTTGGACCTGGGTTCCACGCAACAGGTGCCCCAAACCCAGTTCTCCAGGTGACCTCAAGCACATTTCCTCAAACACCAGAGGATACCAACTAGCAGCGAGGGCCCAGGTCTGATAGTGGGGAAACTATTCCCTCATTTGTCAAAGTATAGTGCAGCGGAAATACGAAATAAAACATACAACGACAGCGGAAGTAATAATCCATGCACATTTAAAGCAAACAAGTGCAATAAAAGGTAACCAACCAAACATACAGATATGATGCAACATGTTTAAATTCTATGAAAACTACCATAACATGTTATACATCCATACAGTATAACAAAATGCAGAGTACAACAAAACAAAGAAAAATAGCTGGCAGTGGCATTGCGACCCTAGGCTCGGTCCCATGCACTCATACTCCATAGAAACAGTCAAGTTCCTATATAGGGACTCTTGCCCCTATCCACACCTACAGAAACATAATTTATTTGGGCCGAAAAGCATGACCCAAACAGGGTGTGAGAAATATATCTCAGTAGGTAGCCACCAAAGGCTCGTGACCAACTACGTACAAAAATTTACAATAGTGTGAAGTAGTAAAATGCAATAGAGTAAGTAGTACTGAAAAGTAACTAACTTAACCAGTTATATTTCCATTTTAATATTCTTTTTAATCATTTAATTTAAAATATCACCACAATGAATATTCTAAGTAACCAGCTAATGTCCTCAGAAATGTAAACCCCTACCCTTAGGTAAAGAGTATCCAACACAAGAATCCGCCTTCAGGGAAAACAGATTTCTCCCTCAGGCACGGGTAGTTTCACCCACAGGCACAGAATGAGCTTCCCATAGGCACGGAAGAAGTTTCCCTTAGGCCGAAATAACTACTACTCTCAGGCTAAATAGTGCAGTGCCCACAGGCTAATCACAACAATTCACTCAGGCTAAATAGGTAACCAGGTCATTCCCAACATTTCAATATGAAGTAAACAAGCAATTCCTATCGATGAAATTCTACAATTACTATTTTAGAGGCATACCCTCGGGTATCCGGGCCAAACGGCTAAATAGTGGAACACACCCACAGGGTGGTTCCGGATCCAAGCAACGATCCCAACCAGAATTTTATTATCACCATTTAATCACCTATTCAACCCTAGGTATTAAATATATCTATGGACTCAGCCACAGGACACCCCCAACATGGGTTCGTGGCACGAAAACGTACAAAACACACGGCAGTTGGAAAACCAAACACCAAGCCACCTACCTTATACGCTAATGAGCGCTATACGCGAACGTCGATTCCAGAAATGCCCAATTATGACGTAGATCTGAGGTAAGAAAACTCTCATTCAATCTCAAATAACTCCCATTAGGGAAATAATTGGTAAGCAACACGCTAGGAGAAGATAGGGCTTACCCGCGTGGTTCCAATGTGATCGACAGAAGCAGGATCGGATTCCCGGTGCTCGATCGGCGGATCTCCCAAGGTTTGGCCTCCCTCTTCTGCTCCTCTTGTCTGGTTCTAAGCCTTCCCTGTGAAAAGGGGAGGATACTTCCCATTTAAGTGAAAAAACAAAGTACACGGCATGTACTTCAAAGTACACGTCATGTACTTTCATCATTTAACTATTCCTCTGGCGGCACCACCAAACTATTCATCCATCGACATGAGTACATAGCATGTACACCTAAGTACACGGTGTGTACTGCTGCCCAACTGGCAGCTGCTCCACCGCCTTACTGTTTTGCCCTACTGACTGACTACACGATGTGTAAAGGACCACTACATGGCGTGTAGTTGGTTCCTACACCCTTCATCGCCGGAATGGTCACACGCCCCGTGTACTTATCCCACACGCCCAAAAGATAAACGATGTGTGGAAAAGTGCATGGCATGTACTTCACAAATTTAGGATTTTTCCCCATTTTCCATATTTCTCAAAAACACTTAAGGAAAAGAGAAAAGAAGAATCTCGTACCTCAAAAATAAGAACTGGGTTCTTACAAACTTCCCCCCTTATAGCAATTCGTCTCCGAATTTCCATTCCAAGGGGGGAGAAGATATAGCTGTGAACAACTCCAGCCACTGAGCTCATACATCGGTTTCCCACTCCCAGGTTTTATCCTCCACTTGTCTATGCTTCCATAGCACCCGTATGAGAGGAACTAACTAGCCTCCGAGAACCTTTGTGCTCTTGTCAATGATACGAATCGGATTCTCCTCAAAGGACGCATCTGCTTCCAGGTCAACCTCCTCAGGCTGAAAGATGTGAGATGGGTCTAAATGATAGCGACACAATTGAGACACATGGAAGACGTCATGCATGGCTTGGTACCACTGCGGTAACTGCAACCAATAGACAACCTGCCCAACTCTCTCTAGAATCTCAAATGGCACCACATACCTCGGTGAAATGTTTCCCTGTCTCTTGATCTGTTTGTGTCCCAGCCTCGGTAAAACATGCAAGAAAACCTAATCCCTGACCACGAACTCCAAAGGTCATCTGCGGCGATTAGAATATGACTTCTAATGAGACTGTGTGGTAGCCATCTGCTTCCGAATCAACTGGACCTGCTCAGAAGTCTCCTGCACGAGTTGTGGTCCCCGTAAACCTGCCTCAGCTGCCTCAAACCAGCACAAGGGTGATCGGCATGTCCTACCATATAAATCCCCGTATGGTTACATCCCAATAGTTTCCTGAAAACTATTGTTATAGGAAAACTTGACTAAGGGTATGTGCCTCTCCCAAGATCCCCCAAATTCTAGGATGCATGCACACATCATGTCCTCTAGCACCTGAATCGTGCGCTCTGACTGGCCATCGGTCTGAGGGTGGTATGTTGTGCTCAGAAGCACTTGTATACCCAGTGCCCTCTGAAAACTCTTCTATAAATGAGACATAAATCGGGCATCCCTATCTGAAATGATAGAATGAGGAACCCCATAAAGACAGACGATCTCTCGGATATATAACTTTTTGAGCTTTCCAACACCGAAGGTCTCCTTGATTGGCAAGAATTGAGCTACCTTCGTGAGTCTGTTCACAACAACCCACACAGTGGCATTGCCTTGATGTGACCTCGGAAATCCCGTCATGAAATCTATCGCGACATCATCCCATTTCCACTCTGGAATGGGTAACTACTGTAACAGTCCAGCGGGTCTCTGATGCTCCGCCTTCACCTGCTGATAGGTGGAACACCTCGTAAAAAAACCAGCTATATCTCTCTTCATACTCGACTACCAGTACCGAAGTCTCAAGTCATGGTACATCTTGGAAACCCCAGGATGAACTGACCAAGATGAAGCATGAAACCCCTACATTAGCTCCTCACGTATATCCCCTAGAACCCACACTCGTCCATGGAAATGCAGGATCTCATCATCACCTACCATCCAATCAGGAGGAGGGTCCTCACTTTCCACCAACTCCTGTATAACTATGCCTTTTGAATCAAATAGATGCCTCATCCTCACTCTATCAAGGAGGGAAGATGTTAAATCTAAAGATGAAAGATAAGTCTTCCCCTGACTGTCATGCACCTCTAGATGCATCTCAGATAACAAGGCCATAAGCTCCCACTCACCACTGGCCTCCTACACTGCCAGTATCTGAGTCTTCTTGCTCAGTGCATTAGCTACTGCATTACCTTTACCAGGTGTATAGGCAAGCTCAAAATCTAAGGACTATAGGTACTCAACCCACCTTCTCTGCCTCAGATTCAGGTCACGCTGAGTAAAGATATACTTGAGGCTTTTGTGGTCGGTGAAAACCACAAAATACTCTCCCAATAGATAATGTCTCCAACAGAGCAACGCATGAACAACTGCAGCTAACTCGAGATCATGTGTTGGGTAATTCTGCTCATGTGGCCTCAACTACCGAGACCCATAATAAACAACTCGGTTGCCCTGCATCAACACTTCTCCCAGCCCAATCCCTGATGCATCATAGTAAACTGTATAGCTCTTCCCCTGCTCTGGGAGTATCAGGATTGGTGCTGATGTCTGCCTTCCTTTCAGGTCCTAAAAATTTGCCTCTCAAGCTTCTGACCAAATGAACATCACACCCATCTTAGTCAGACCCGTCAATGGTGCTGTAAGGCGGGAGAAGTCTTGTATGAAGCATCTGTAGTAACCGGACAGCCCCAAGAAACTCCGTATCTCAAACACGTTATTAGTATTCTCCCAAGAAACTACTTCTCTCACCTTATCTGGGTCTACTGCAACTCCTACCTCTAAGATAATGTGACCCAGGAAGTGAATCTGGTCCATCCAAAAGTGGAACTTTGAGAGCTTATCATATAGTCAATGTTCTCTCAGTGTACTCAATATGATCACAAGATGGGTGGCATGGTCGTGTCGAGTGTGAGATTACACCAAGTTTTCGTCCATGAATACTACCACAAAAGAATCAAGATATAGATGGAACACATGATTAATCAGATCCATGAAAATTACTGGCGCGTTCGTAAGTCCAAACGGCATAACCAAGTACTCATATAGATCATATCTACTCTAAAAAGCTGTAAGCGGTATATCTGATGGCCTCACACGCAGCCGGTGATATCCTTATCTCAGGTCAATCTTCGAGAACACTCATTCTCCACAAAGCTGATCAAAAAGATCATCTATCCTCGGCAAGGGATATCGGTTCTTAACCGTCAACTGGTTCAGCTTCCGATAATCCACACAAATTCTGAGGGGACCATCCACCTTCTTCGCAAAAAGGACTGAAGAACCCCAAGGAGAAGTAATGGGTCGAATAAAGCCCTTTGCATGTAACTCCCTTAACTGTCTCTTGAGCTCTTACAACTCAGGTGTAGCCATCCTATAAGGTGGAATGGACACCGTTGTTTTTCCTGGAATGATCTCGATAAAGAAATCCACCTCTTTCTTCAGAGGTAGACCTGAAAATTCATCTGGGAAGACATCCCTAAAACGATCAAAAAATGGAGGGAAATCTGTCTGAAAAGTCCTCTGGTCATCCAGATACAAACTCGCAATCTGGGTTGTGACTCCACCTCACCCATGATGCTCTGGTGCAGCTCGACTCACCTGAACATCCCATTCACCCTTGTATAGAAACTCTTCGCCCTCTGGTGATGTGAAACTCACCCTGCGACGATAGCAATCCACAAAGGCTCGAAAGGGAACCAACTAGTCCATCCCAAGAATGACATCATAGCTCGTCATCTCTAAGACATAGAGGTCCCAAAGAAAGTGACACCCTCCAACATCTAGGGGCACTCCTTGCACTGACGCACACCAACCATTCTAGTTCCCAATGGAGTGTCTAGCGTCATGATATCAGAAGAAGAAGAAGAAACACCGTGCACAAGGCTCTCCGCAACGGGCATAGATATGAAAATATGCATAGCACCCGTATCAAAAAGCACTGATGATAAGACAAAAGCTACTAGAATAGAACCTCTAACTATAGAAGGTTCGGGATCCTGCTCCTGCTGGGTCTATTGCACTGCATATGCCTACCCAATGTCGCGGCCCTACGACACAGCCTGACTACCCTGAGCTATCCAGCCCTGCTACCTTTGAGATCCTGGTGTCTGGCTACCACGGCCACGACCACCGTCTCTGCCTGCACGCCCTTAAGTATTCCAGTTCTCTGACTAGTAAGAAGCCACTGGTCCTGCTCCAGCATGCAGAGTCTGCACAGAACCCCTCTCCCTAGCCACTGGAGAAAACGCCCTGTAAAAGTGTTGCAGATGACCCATCTTGCCGCAAGCTCGGCACTCCACTGGGTCTCGTGGACACTGTGGTCTCTTGTGCCCCTCACTACCACACTGGTAGCACATGACCTGGCCACCTGAAGCCTTATTCTGACTGGTACTACCGCCCTGATAGAATTCCATCTGTCTCTTCCTCTTGCCAATATAAATAGTACCAGTAACTAGTGCTGAACCACCTTGGACCACACCACTAGATTCTCACAGGTTCCTCTCTGTAATCAGTGCCTGATTCACAATAGCGTGTCCTGAAGGCAACCTGAAAACATTCACCAGCACTCAGATGTCATAACGAAGACCATCCTCAAAACGTATGGCTCCCAACGTCTCATCACCCACCAGCACAGGTGAAAAACACTGAAGCTCAGTGAAACGAGTAGAATATTCCATCACCGACATAGCGCCCTACTTCAGATTCATGAACTCTCGAGCTCTATATTCCCTCAGTGTCTCTAGAAAGAAGAAGTTATAAAAGACTTCCAGGAAAGCTTCCCACACCATGTCTATGTGATACTCTGACTGGGTGGTAACATCCCACCACCTCTTGGAAGAATCACGCAACATGTAAGTTGCGAGCTTGACCCTCTGCCTTGGAGGCATCTCAAGATGCTTGAAAATAGTCTCCATCGACCACAGCCAAAACTCTACAGCCTGTGGTCTGCCATCCCCTAAAAATGTAGGCAGATGCTGCTACTGAAAGATACGTGTCAGCTCAGCCATAGATGTGGTAGCCTACGGTGCTCCCTAAAAGGTCTGCATGAACCGCATGAAGCCTTCACAGAACTGCACCTCCGCGCATGTGTCTGGTATAACGGCTGGCGCGGCATCTAGCTCTACTGGAGGATCAACTGGTAGCCCATGGCCCTCTATATCTGGAGTATAGTTGTCACCACTCTCTTGGTGAACAACTCGTGGACGTCGAGGCAGCATGACCCTACAAGGTCAAAATCACACCTTAGATTCAAGATTATTAAGACTAAAAGAAAAGGAACCACAAAGGGAACAAGAGAAAGAAAGCATTTGAAAATTTTCAAAACAAGACTACATGGTGTGTATACTGACTACACGGCGTGTACTTGACTTCTCTTTCCCTGCCTGGGTCCTTCTACACGGCCAAGCCACACGGCTCCCATTGAACAAAAACTACACGGTGTGTATAATATCTACACAGCGTGCATGGTGTTATTTTCAAACTGCCCGTGTCATCTGTGACACGGCCGACTACTTGGATTGACACTACATGGCGTGTTACACCAGCACACGGGGTGCACACCACCTCGTTTCTCAGCCACACGGCTAACACCACACGGTCTGTCCTCGTACAAGACTATACGGCGTGTCCCGTAGGTACACGACGTGTTCAAGGAGAGGTGACACTAGCCCGTGTTGTTAGTTACACGGCCGATTCCCCAGGTCACACTACACGGCGTGTTCTTTATTGACACGGCGTGTACAAGAAAAGATTTCACCGACCCGTGTTGTTAGTTACACGGACGTACTCCGGGTCAACACTACACGGTGTGTATATAATATACACAGCATGTTTTACCCAAGCTCTTCTTGTCCCCGTGTCGCCGCCCACACGATTTGTGACACGGGAAGAGACTACACGGTGTGTACTCAGGATACATGGCGTGTACTCAAAAAGTTTATTTTTCTCCCCGAACAGAAGAACATACACGGCGTGTATAAGATACTACAGGGCATGTATACTGGGTTTCTGGATAGTATTCCTCCGAAACTTATCCGGAACCCATAAAATACTAAAACCAACACCTAAGTTTCAAATTCTAACCCGTGGGGGCCTATACTCCCCACGAATAAAAGTTTGACATTTTATCTGTGTTATAACAAAATAAAAAGTCAATGATCCACAAAATTTCGATCAATGGGGCCCCATACTCCCCAAAAACCAAAGTTTGGCGTCCATTCTATAAAAAAGCTCACACAAGGAATACCCTATCACATAACAGGTAATTATCAAGTAGTTATCACAACAGCATGCTTCTATAGCACAACAACTATCACAACAACATGCAATTTCTGATGCACCTACATGGATGGAACTATGCATGGCATGTGATTTCTAGCATGTGCCTATATGATGCATGAGACGACATACCCTCATCTCATCGGGTTGCAACTAAATAGAACCCATAGATAAAATATAACAGCACAATCCCAAGTGTGTCACACAACGGTGACAAAAAATCAACTGTAAAATTTGCAAAAGCAGAAGAATTAAAAAAATACGAGGTCGACTGGATTTTCCCTATAGACGGGATAGCTACGTCTGGGCACAGCTTATTACCAACTACCATTCATCCTATCCATAACTACAGCTCCAAATAGTAAGTCAAAGAAACAAACCGCCTTTGATACCACTTTGTAACGTCCCGAACCTGGGTGCCATGCAACGGGTGCCCCGAACCCGGTTCGCCACGTGACCTCAAGCACATTTCCCCAAATGCCAGAGGCTTTCGACTAGCAGTGAGGGCCCAGGTCTGATAGTAGGGAAACTATGCCCTCATTTGGAAATGTGTAGCGCAGCGGAAATACGAAATAAAACATACAACGACAGCGGAAGCAATAATCCATGCACATTTAAAGTAAATAAGTGCAGTAAAAGGTAACCAATTAGACATACAAGTATGATGCAACATGTCTCAATTCTATGAAAACAACCAGAACATGTTATACATCAATACAGTGTAACAAAATTAAGTGTACAGCAAAACAATGCAAAACAGTTGGCTGCGGCATCGTGAGCCTAGGCTCGGTCCCATGACCTCCAACTCCACAGCAATAGTCAAGTACCTGTATAGGGACTCTTGCCCCTATCCACACCAGTAGAAACGTAATCTGTTTGGGCCGAAAAGCATGACCCAAACATGGTGTGATAAATATATCTCAGTAGGCACCCACCAAAGGCTCGTGCCCAACTGCGTGCAAACATGCAACAATAGTGTATAGTAGTAAAATGCAATAGAGTAAGCAGTACTAAAAAGTAACTAACATAACCAGTTATATTTCTATTTTAATATTCTTTTTAATCATTTAATTTAAAATATCACCACAATTAATATTCTAAGTAACCAACTAATGTCCTCAAACACGTAAACCCCTACCCTCAGGTAAAGAGTATCCAACAAAAGAATCTTCCCCCAGGAATAACAGATTTTTCCCTCATGCATAGGTAGTGTCACCCACAAGCACAGAATCAGCTGCCCACAGGCATGGAATAAGTTTCCCTCAGGCCGAAATAACTACTTCCCTCAGGCTAAATTGTGCAATTCCCACAGGCTAATCACAACAATTCCCTCAGGCTAAATAGGTAACTGGGCCATGCCCAACATGTCAATATGCAGTAAACAAGAAATTCCTCTTGATGATTTTCTACAATTACTATTTTAGAGGCATACCCTCAGGTATCCTGGCCAAACGGATAAACAGTGGAACACACCCCCAGGGTGGTCCGGATCTATGAAATGATCCCAAACAGAATTTTATTATCAAAATTTAATCACCTATTCAATTCTAGGTATTAAATATATCTATGTAATCATCCACACTACATCCCCAACATGGGTTCGTGGCACGAAAACGCACAAAACACACAGAAGTTGTAAAAAAACACCAAGCCACCTACCTTATACGCCAACGAGTGCTATACGTGAACATCGATTTTAGAAATGCTCAATTACGATGTAGATCTGAGGAAATAAAACTTTCATTCAACCTCAAATAACTCCTGTAAGGGAAATAATTGGTAAGCAACATGCTAGGAGAAAGGAGGGCATACACGCGCGGTTCCAATGTGATCGACAGAAGCGGGATCGGATTCTCGGTGCTCGATCGGTGGATCTCCCAAGTTTCGGCCTCCCTCTTCCACTCCTCTTGTCCGGTTATAATTTTTCCCTGTGAAAAGGGGAGGCTACTTCCCATTTAAGCAAAAAAATTACACGGTATGTACTTCCAATTACACGGCGTGTACTGTTGCCCAGTTGGCAGTTGCTCCACCGCCTTACAGTTTTGGTGTTCCGACTAACTACACGGCGTGTAAAGGACCACTACACGGAATATAGTTGGTTCCTACACCCTTCATCGCCGGCATGGTCACACGCCCCGTGTACTCATCCCATACGGCCAAAAGTACACGGTGTGTGGAAAAGTACACAACGTGTAGTTCCAAAATTTAGGATTTTCCCTCATTTTCCATATTTCTCAAAAACACTTAAGGAATAGAGAAAAGAAGAAGCTCATACCTAAAAAATAAAAACCAGGTTCTTACAAAGAACAACAAAACAATATATATTCAATTAATAGATAAATAAAATAAATGATATCAAAAAATTTACAAGTGATATATTTTTGGTGTGTTATAGTGTTCCATGAGTTCTATAGGTGAATATGAAATATTAGTGTTATGTTAATATATTATATTAAAATTAAAACATTTTCATTATGTATTTTAAGTCAAATTAAATAAGTAGTTTGAAAATTGAAAATAATGATATTTTATAAAAATAAGATTTTATAAAATTATTTGAAAATAATAAATATCATGATATAAGAAATGTTAGATATGATATGGTAAAATGTATTTTAACATTGACATTTATGAGAATATTTTTAAATGATAATTAATATATACAACCCTTTATTTAAAAAATGGTTACCAAAGTTAAAATTAAATTTGGTTAACCCATGGTCAATAAGAAATATACGGTTTAAAATGAAATAAAAAAATTTATGAAGTCTATTGGTTGATGGTATTATAAAAATATACTATCTTATATTCAAATGAGTGTCCATTTGGAGTCATTTTACTTGATAAATAATCTACTATTATTTATTATTTTGAGAAATTTGGAATTTTTCACTCACCTCAATTATAAATGAGCACCTCCTCTCACACTTCGTTACACCACATTGATAATTCTATCTCGATTGTTCCCTAAACAAACCCCTTTAAAAATTCTATATCTGCAATATATTTGTTCTGACTAAATATTATTTATTTTATTAGGATAAACCCTCTTTTAAGGGTTGAGGGGAACCCCACATGATATTAAAGACTTTAAAAACAACCATTCCCCTACAATACAATTGTTAAAGGCCAAAACAACACATTTAAGACTACAAAGATAATCCCCTAACATGCTGTAAAAACATTAAGACCAGCTCCCACCATCTAATCACTCCTTGGAAAGCTTTCCTATGCATGAATTCATGGACTTGATATGAATGGAAATTACATATCCTCTAAAATATCAAAAACTAGATGGTAATAACCAGGTGAGTACTCTCAACTTTGATCCTCATCTGGAGAATCCCCTAGAATGTAAACTGGTATGGAGACCCTCAAACCATGAATCGTAGGGCCACAATAAAATCACCACCACAAATTTCATTCCACGAAGACACAAATTCATCATAGGCCATCAAAAAAATACCAAGAATCCTTCTCTATTCATATTCCCCTCCATCAAAGACATCCCAGACGATCCCTACCACACTCAATGTTACCCCAACCACCATCATAACCAAAGAAACAAGAGGAATATGAACAAAGGAACATAAAGCCAAGACATCATCCCCTAGGACTAGATGACACAACACTACACTAAGGGAACATCACCCAGGAGGAGGTTTGTTCTTCTCTAGACCAAAAAATTACTCGCTAGGAATATATCCACTCATTTATGAACCATAGACACACCCTCATTAGATTTAGATATAACCATGCCATGAGAAGAAAGGGAGATAACTAGGGGAGTGACATAGATGTACCCATGATATCAACACCACAATCCAATACATCCTCTAAAATAAGATCCATCGAAACAAATTGAAAAAACCACAGAAAATAAACCTATGAAATGGCCTCATGATAATCAAAAGACAAAACCAAAAATGGTCATACTCCCTCCGGGCCACTATGGATCTGAAGTCAAGAAACTCTAGATAATGTAGCTAGAAGAATACCATAGCCATTGTTGAGTCGTACCATCTCCCAGACAATCCATCACTAGGCTACACAAATTCTAGGTTGTGATAATTATAGAGACCACGATGAACCTCTCCGGAGAGGTGAAGTCGCTATGCTAGAGCTGATATCATGCCACATCGACGCCAAGATGATCCACGTGATGTTGATCCACACCGAACTGGCCATATGAGGGAAGGAGGAGAATCTGAAGAAAACCCGAGTCCCACATGATAGAATGGTAGCCACTTCTTAGAGGCCTATATATTGGTTTTGTTTTACCAAAAAGAACTACTATATGGTCCTTTGTAGGAATTATATATAATTTCTTTCATTGAAGAGGTAATCGCCTTAGCTAATCACCTTCTGTATACTTCTTCTCAATCTCATAAAAATATATTCTATTTATCGTAAAATTAAAAATTTAGTGTCATAAATATACTTAAATGTTATTATGAATTTTAAAACACCATTATTCACCCTCTTTACCAAAAATGATAAGTCAATGTATCACTCGTGTGTACGTACGAATTACCATCTCCAGGTAGATATTATATTCATTTTTCATCACCCTTTTTATGGATAAATACTATGACTGGTTTAATTTTTATATATATTATTTATCAAATAATTATACTTATATATTTATAAAATCAAATATACCATCTTACATTCAAATCTGTTGGAAAATGATAATGTCGCTAATGTGTTCATGTGAAATACCACCTCAACAAAGCAATGATATTAATTTTTTATTTATAATTTACTTATATGGTAACAAGGATAGATTTAATGAATATATATGTCATATTTAACATGATATCAATTTTTTAATAATGAATTATTATTTACCTTTGTTTCATTCCATCATCCAAATATTAAAACTATGTTCAAGTGTATGTATGTCCTGGCATCTTCATGAATGGTGTAATTCAATTTTCAGTTTCCAAATATCATGGATGCATCTAAATATTTATATAATTAAGATAAATGATATTTATATTATTATTAAAAAATCTAATATCATATTACTATGGTAAAACTACACGGACCCAAACTACCAAACATAAATAATCATTATAAATTAAATAGGTAACCCTTAAGAACAAAATTTTAAGGGTTTATTGATAAAAGTGAAGATGTAATGTTATAATGGGATAATATACGATATTATTTGTATGTGTGTTGTTATATTATATAAGTATAATAATGTAAAATTAATTATAATGGATGTTAGAGTTCTTTTGAAACAAGGAGACCTTGGTGTAAGAGTTTTATTTTAAAATCTCATTGTCTATCAAGATTATTTATTATAAAGATTATAATTTTGTAATATTAAGATCTATATCTCAAAAAACATCATGAAATTTATTCTACTCTGGTCATTTATTTTGAATACGTATCTTCCATTTATTTTCCTCCCATAAAGTAGTGATGCAACCAGTTTTTGTAAATAAAAAATATTTTTTCATTATCTTTGGTCGAAAACCCATTTTCTTCTATATCAATATTAATAAAAATGTTTTCAAGATATTTTTGATATTATATAAGATTTTATAAATTCATTTAACCCTTATTTTACCTTTTATAAAAATGGATTAAAATGAATCTTCTTATTATTTTTTGAATGAGGTATATTTTGATTTTTTTTTAAAAGTACGAAAGGATTGTTTTCTATTAACTTATTCGACATGAAATTAATTTTACACCACCTTGGATGCTCAATTATTTGATTGTTAATTTAAACCATTCTAGGGGTTTTTTTTAAATAAAACCAGTTTTTTATTTTCTCTGATGTTTTTATATTCCAAACATTTATTGTTAAAGTGTAAAGTGTATTTTCCTCTAGTAGGTTTTATAGATCTATAAATGATATTTATATTTTTAAATTATAAAAACCTCTCAGATTATATATACATTAATTGGGATATGATCCAAGTACACCATCATTATCCATTATTTATTTGGGTTAATATAATGATTATAAAAAATTTATGAAACCCATTCCTTTTCTTTGGGTTATTCCAAGATGAATTGATGAGATGTTTACAAAGCCTATATTTTTTCATAGGTTGTTAAATGATTAGATGTTTACAAAAACCATTTCTTTCTCGTGTTATGATATATTGAATGTTTTGTGACATTATGGAACACATATATATGTTTTTCATTATGTTATGGATAGGACCTATATATTCCTCCATTGTAATGGGTAATGATTTATATCTCATGATATAATAAGGACTGGAATAGGGAATGATCATAGTTAAATAAGGGAATATGTCCACTATGATAGTCTTGGTAGTAAATGATCACTACTACGGTAATTTAATGAGTAAACCCATTACAATATTATTATTTTAGAAGTAATCATTGACTATTAGGTAAATTATTTTCTATAATTATTTATATTACACAATTCTATGTCTTATATCATTATTCTCCTCTCATGGTTTATGTTCTCTAATAAATTTATGATTTGTGTCTCACTAACTAACAAGATTTTTTTATAATGTAATATTATGATTTATGATATACATTGTATTTTTTTAAATTTTTATCATGTTATCATACCCTTATATACATGTAATTATTTTTTTATCATTGTTATTTCCCTTGTTTAAATTTAAATAGCTTATGATCTAACCGGTTATAATGTTTCACTTCCCCAGTTTATTATGAAAGGCAATAAGTAAGATATGTCTAATAAAGGAGATAGTAATGGAGAACATATTGAGAGATGATGTAAATATTTTATGAAGCAATTTTTTTGTGTCTGTGTTTTCAAAGGAAGTTGGCCTATATGATTTTGGGGTGCATCATTTTCTTAGGTAATTAATATTTATCTATAATGATTTGATATCTATGTATAGAAATCCTAGGTCACTATAGTTGGAATCAAGTCACGATTTATATATCCAATGGAAATTTGGATGATAATGATTTTGTTAAAACCTTGGGGATAAGTCTATGTATAGGAGAAATCCTAATTTTTTGGTAACCATCAAGAATAACCTAGGTTAAACCTATGATATCATAGAAAGATGATTCATAGTGTAGAAATCCAAAAAATGATTTTTTATGATTATGTGGTATTATACAATGATTATAGTTTCTGAAAATATTTTTTGGTTTTATTCATTTTCTAGAACCCAAAGGAATTATGTCCATGATGAATGTGATGGAAAAAGAAATTATTTTCCTATTTAGTATCAAACTTTAATGGGGGGTGGAATGTAAAATCTCATAAAGATTATCAAAAAAACATTCTCATTCTATAAATCATGGTAGGATTCTAATAATGAGAATGGCGGAATAAAAGTTTATTGAGTCCTTCATAAGGAAATACAAAAATTATTTTGGTGGATTCAATAATACACTAGATACCGAGAAATAGATCATTGCAATTAAATAGATATTTTTTGTTCTCAAGTGTATATAACATGAGAATATTGTTATGGATGTTTATTGATTCGAAGGTGATGAAGTTCAATACTAGGATATTATCCTGAACTTAAGGCAATAAGAAGAAATTGAATCCATTGTGTATGAGGAGTTTAAGAGTTTATTTTTCAATAATTAAATTATTTATATTATTCTCATGAAAATAGAGAGGGAATTACTAGAGGTTAAATAGAATAATGATGAATATGTTTGTACCTATTAGATTTTTTTATAGGAATATTGATGTATGATTCTCGAATTGTCATGAAACATAAAAGTATGGTTGATCACTTTATTAGTTTCTTAAAACCATATTCCCTATGGGAATTATCCATAATGGACTTGAGTAGGTCTAAAGAAATCATTTTATGTTCCATCAATATAAATATATAGATTGGAATTACCTACCCATATCATAGTTCTGAGAAGAAAATAATGATATAATTCAAATGGAAATATAAAAATCATGGAGGGAAGAAGGTGTATTTAATTTATGCTCAATTTTTGGAGGGAAACATGGTGGAAATTTTCTCAAAGGGATTGGTAAGTTTTTTTAGGGTGGAAAGGAAGGTTATCATGCGATTAAATGATGATTCCCTGGGAGGAAGTTTGTTAATTATTTGAATTGAGAGAATTCTCTATAGAATGGACCACCAAAAATCTAGTGTTCAAAATAACAGTAATATGAAAATTATGCTAATTAGTGTCCAAAATAGAAGGTTAATGATGATGATAGACATCATAAACTGCATAAGCGCAGAGAAAAATGGATGTCTCATGCGATCACTAAGGGAAATGTCGAGTACGATTAAAAGGTGGTGAAAGGTATAATTACCATCCACTAAAGATGTATTAATGTCTTATTTGATCCATGAACTACCCACTATTTTATATCAATATAATTAGGAAACTGTAATAGAGTACCATCTCAATGATTAGATATTCAATTTGTAGTAAAAACCCCTATTGGTGTGATGATCGCATGAGAAGTCTATAATCCTTATATAATTTAATTTAATTGTAATTTGTTTCCTACGAATATCTCTATTCTTACTCTTGTCGAACTTGATGTTATTTTACTAATGGGTTGGATTTGATTACATAAAATACACATCAATATCTAAGAAATGCAATTTATGTTTGATATAATGAACCATCCTAAGATTATATATATGTGTGATGATAAAAATGATGTTACAATAGAAATGAAATTCATTTTATGGGTTATGATTCCTATTCAAAAGGGTTGTTTATCTCAATTGTTTTTGGATAAACAAAACATCAACGATGTGACTATTTTGAAAGAGATTTTGGATGTATTTCCTGATGAGTTTCCTAGTTTTCCACTGATTCATGTTGTTATGTTCTAAATACAAATTATATATAGTTTTACACCTATTTAAATGTTTCTATATATAATTTCCGGGATTGATTAAAATGAATAGAAAAAGAAACTGAGAATCATGAAAAGGTATTCTTTCATACATGTATATCACCATGGGGTGCACTAGTTATTTTTATTATGAATAATGATTGATCAATGTGACACTGTATTGTATATCTAGAACATAATAATATCACTATCCAGAATAAGTATCCTCTACCTAGTAAAGATTAATTATTACATAAACAACATGGAAATAAATTATTTTCTAATATTGATCATCATTATAGACGTCAAAAAAATGTTGGCTAAGAAGGATGACATTATATAAAAAAGAAAAAATTTCATACATGGTGTGGATATTATGGATTTATAGTAATTCCATTGGGTCATTTTGAATCCCTCTCTATCTTCATGGATTTAATGAATAGAGTCTTTAAATTTTACTTTGATCAGTTTGTGCTACTCTTCATATATGATATTATTATATTTTTAATGAGTAAATTTCATATTTAATATCACTTGATAATTTTTTTATGACCATGAGGAAGGATATTACTTATGTAAAATTTAAAAAGTAAAATTTCTAGCTTCATAATGCTTCATTATTGGTTTATATAATTAAAAATGAGGGTATATTAGTAGATCCTTCAAAGAGATATTTTTATGAATATTGGCCAAGACAAACCCTTGTTATTAAGGAATACAGTTTTCTTGGATTTGATGGATATTATTCATTATTTGTGGAGAATATATCACGGCTATGTAATACACTCTCCAAGTTAACTTAGAAGGGGGATAATTTATGTTGGATATTTTAATGTGAATAAAATTTAAAGGAACTAAAGAGAAGGTTAGTCATGGAACATGTTATTACATTACCAAATAGTGGATGGGGATTTTTCATCTATAATGATGCATTATTGAATGGATTGTGATGAGTTATCATGTAAAATTATATGGTGATATCTTATGCCGCATGCCAAAAGTATGTTAATGAAAAAAATCTCCCAAAAACATGATTTAATGTTAGATATGATAATTGTTTCATTACATACCTAGAGTCACTATCTTTATGATGAAGGGGGTGATATATATGGTGATCATAAAAGGTTAAAATATATTTTTACATATAATGAGTTGAATATGATCTAGATAATATGGTCATATCTAATTAAATTTTATGACATGTCAATAAATTACCACCCAAGGAAATAGAATAAGGTGAAAGATGCTCTAATCCAAAAGGACCATGCTAGCTTATCATTGATGAGGATCATTAAATATCCAATATTTATATATTTCGAAAGGATGTATGATGAAATATTAATGTAAGGGGATAAATAATGTATTTAGCAAATGAGGGTTCAACCATATATCTATGTGACAATTAAAGAGGCATATAAGAAAGATATGGAACTACAGAAGCTGGTGAGAAGTGGTCCTCATTTTAACATAAATTTTTGAGGAAATGATAGTGTTTAGGAACTGAGTATATGTATCATCCATAACACATTTTAAGAAAAATCAATTGGAGGAATCCCCCAATTCACAAATCTTTATTAATCATTGAAGTAAACAATATTTATAGAGATCAGAAAGAGTATTTATCATGGTATAACATGAAGAGACATATTTAAGAGTCTGTAACATGTTTCTTGGTATATAAAAAAGTTAATGAAGAGAGAGGAAAGACTAAAGGTATGTTTAATTTTTTTCCCACATGAGAATTGAAATGGAAAAACATCAGCATAGATTATGTCATTGGACTCTCCAAAACATTGAAAGAGAACCATGATATATATGTTTTAGTTTATCAACATACATGTTTTGTAAACATTATTTCCATTTATTAAAATTTAACTATATGTAAAATTTCTATTATTTATATTAATGTTTTGGAAAGTTTTAGTGTAGTACCACATAATATTTTATCTGATTGGTATCTAAGATTTTCCTCTATGTTTTAGTAATGTATTCAATAGGCTCTAGATACATAGTTGACTTTTCATACAACGTATCACCCTCAAATAGATCTCCAGTTTTAGAGAAAAATTCAAATTATAGAATATATGTTGTGATCATTTAATATGTATTTCATAGGTTATTGAGATTAATACCTTTCACTAGTTGAGTTTTATTTCAAAATTAACTTTTAATCTAGCACTCTAATGACTTCATATGATTCCCTCTTTAGAAATAAGTGTAAAGTACAACATATACGAATGATATAAAAGATATAGATCTATTTTTACATGAGCTAGCTAAGGAAATGACAGATATAGTCATATCCATTTAATTCCACATCAAGACATCTCATAGTGGATATAAAAATTATGATGACAATCATCGACATCAACTAAAATGTTAAGTAAGTGATAAGAGTTTCCTATAAATTTAACTGGGGAAGAGGGTTATGAGATTAAAAAATAAGGGATATCTAATAATTTTTTATATTTTTTCTTTATATATTATTGATTTATTAGGGATGATATCTTATTATTTTGTGATTCCAACGAACCACTCTGATGTAACAATGTGTTCCATAAATCTCTCCTGATGAAGTACAGACATGATCGATCAAATGTATTAAACATAGAGTTCATACCATTATAAAATGATCTTTATTACGAGGTAAACAATATAAATCCTGGAACATGTAAAAAACTGCTATATAACAAGTTATCTAACATGGTGAATGTTATCAAGTAAAATTACAAATTTTAAGAAGCTACATGGGAACTAATATATATAATAAAACAGATATATACTAATTTTTTGTATCATGGAAATCAATTTCAAAGGTAAAATATATTTTAGTGGTGGTAGAAGGTACTACCCATATATTTTATGAATTTTTTTCCAAAAATAATAATTTTTTAAATACTTTATGTTACACACAATAATGAGTTTATTTGAACTATAATATTCTATTAAAATTTTTAATTTAAATTGAAAATTATCAACTAGTTATTATATTAGGGGGTATGAATAATACTGACTGAGTTATGATAAATGTAATGTTATGTATGTATTTAATTGATACATCGGTTATCAATTTGATTAAAAATGAAAGTAAAAGTCATTTGAATGATTTTTTTTAAACTATTTTTGTGCATGCAATGTATTTTTATCTTAATAAATTAAATTAATAAATTTTATTGAATTATTTGAGTAAAATTTATATATTATATATTCAATAAATTTATTAAAATTCCTTTAATATTTCTCTTATTATTGGACAAGAATAAACCAATATTTGTGCTTAAAAATTTATTTTCCAATAAAGAATATTTCATCACATTTTGCCCATATATTTGAAAATTAATTATTTTCACTAATATGTATTGAATTTTAAAATATCAATTCTATATTATTAATCATGATTTTTAATTTGGTAAATAGGCCCCTTTTATTTTTGACCATTATGAATAATAATTATGGTAAAATTTATCACCTCGGTAAAGGGTCAATCAGGTTAATCTAGGTTTAAACTATGGGATCATTCCATGCATTTTTATCATAATTAATTTTTGATAAATGTAATATTTACAATTTCCCCTTAGTATTGGACTTCATTTTTTATTGGAAAACAATCCATGAAAATGAATTATTTATTATTTAAACCAAAGAAAGTATCAAAATGTAACTCTCATTGTTTTAAATATCCACTATCTATTCACATCAGAATAAAAACTAGTTATGAACGAATATCAATATTAATTTTGTGAATAAATAAATTTTTTTACTTTTGGAAATTTATTTATAATATTAAGGTATTTTATAATTACATTAAATTATTACCCAATACCAAAACTGTATTTATTCAATTAATGGAAAACATTAATGATATTAAAAATATTTAATGTGATATATTTTTAGTAATTTATATTGTTACGTGAATATTGTAGGTCAATATGAAATATTATTTCTATTTGAAAATACTGTATTAGAATTCAGAAATTTTATTTATAGATTTTATGTCAAATGAAATTAATAGTGTCAAAATTTACAATAAATATATTGTATGAAAACTAATATTTTATAAAATTATAAAATAAGAAATTTTTTGAAATAAGTCATGGTGTATATTATATGCACAATAATTTAATAATGTGGATATTAATTGCCAAATTCTCACCTTATTGTTAAAAATTTCAACCGGTTAATATTGATTTTTTTACCACAGCTAAATTTAAAATTGTATAAAAAGGGACCATCCAAATGATAAGGTTTTAAATGATATAATCCATGTATAAATTATATTTGTTTATATTATTAAAAAACTATTCTATCTTATATTCAAATATTGGTCCATTTGGAGGTTTTTTCCTTGAGAATTAATTTACGATAATTTAATCTTTAGAGAAATTTCAAAACAGCACCTCACCGCAATTATAAATGGAAGAATCCTCTGTCACTTATTCATACAAAATTGAGATTTTCATCTCTACCATACCCTACTAAAATCCATTTTAAAGTTTCCTGGAAACATTATAGAGGTTCTGATCTTCCTAAAAGACCATATCTAGGGTCATATAGTGTAAATCTAAGTAATTCCTTCAAAAGAAGATGTAATCTCCTTAACCGATAAATTAATTTTCTACTTAGTATTTATATAAATAAATAAAAAGTATTTATCATAAAATAATATCATCAGTTTCATAAATTCACTTAAAATTTATTATAAACATTAAACCACCATTATTCAGACTGCTTCCATCAAATGGGAAGTTAAATTATCACTCGTGCATACGCATGACATACCATTTCCATATAGAGATACTATTCATTTTTCATCACCATATTTTATAAATGAGTATTATGATGGGTTTTATGTATATATATATATATATATATTATTTATGATTTAATTTCACTTCAATAATAATAACATCACATAAAATTGCTTACCTTCCAATCCAATGGAAAACAATTACGTCTCTCTTGCATATATGTGGAAAACCTCATCCAAAAATCAATGTGATTCATTTTTAATTTTAATTTTACTTGGATGTTAATTAGGATAAATTTTATGAATATAGTTATTTTATAAATTACTATATATTATTATTTACCTTTCTTTCTTTCAACGTGTTAAGGATTTAAACAAGCAATCATTCGTAAGCATGGTCTACCATCTCTATGAATGGTGTAATTCATTTTTCATTATATATCTTTTATAGATGACTATAATTTGTAAATAAAGAGTAGATATTATATTACTATCAGGATTAAAATATCATATATTATGAAACCATGATCACAATACATGGAATGAAATTAAAAAATATAAATACTCACAATAAATGAAACAGTTAACAAAAAGAAATGACGTTTTTGTAATTAATGAATAAAGGGGTTGCCAAAATATCATAAAGGGGTCTTATATGATAATAAAAGTGCATGTATAATTATGGTACCAAATTATAAAAAACAAAATTAATTATATATAATGTTATAGATATTTGGTAATAAGGGGAATTGAGGTAAAGGTTTTATGTTATAATCTCATTATATATAAAGATTATTTATAATGATGTTTAAAATAATCATGTATTATGATATATTCCCATAAAATTTCATTAATCTTCTTCTATTATTGTTATTTATTTTTAATAAATGTTTTCCTTTCAATTTCATTTATTAATGTACTCAATAGAATATGTTTTTTTAGGAAAAACAATTTTACCTCCCTCTTCAATCGAAACCCCTTCACTTCCATGTCCTTGTTTTTTAAAAAACGTTTTCTAAAATATTTTAGTATTTTTAAAGTAATTTTGACCTATTATTATCCTATTTTCTAAATGCTCTAAATGTAATCAGCTTCTCAACTCCATATGATAGTTATTTTTGACTTTTTATATGAAAGTGTGAATGGAATTTTTTCTTTTAATGTATATGACATTAAGAGGCTTTTACGCCTTCATTACCACTCAATGATTTGAAACAACATTTATATGTTTCCAAATTGTTTCTATAGAAAATGGTTAATTTAATTTATGTGGTATTTTTAGATTTTAAATGAGAATTTTTAATGTTTAAAGGGTATTTACCTCAAGTAGGTTTTAATAATAATTTAATGGAATTTATATTCATCAATAATAAATTCCATTTATTTTACTTATGATTTACTGGAGATACGATCCAAGGATACCATCAATACCCTTTTTCTATATATTTTTGTATAATGATTATAATATTCTTATGAATCTTATTCTTTTTCCATGATTTATTACATGATAAATTAATGAAATTTTTATGTATCCCATTTATTTTACTTGGGTTATGACATGATGAAATGTTTATCAAACCCAATTCACTCCATGAATTAATGTATGGCGAATGATTTATGATTTCAGGGAACACATATGTGTGATTTTTGTTATCTGATAGGTGGTACGTATATCTCCAACCAATTAATTGGGAAAATATTGATATTTAATGAGATTAATAGGGTTAGAATGGGGAGTAAACCAAGTTTAGTGAGGGACTATTTCAACTATGAGAGTCTTGGGAGTGTACCTTGACTACAAAGATAATTTGGAGACTGAAAAAAATCCAACATGATAGTATTTGTAGCTTAGCCTAAAACTGTTGAAATTATTTTTTATACATATGTGTATGCGGAAATTCTATGTCTTATACCAATGTTATTCTCTCATGGATCATGTTATTTGATACTTTATGACTCATTTATTATGAACTACCATGATTTATAAAATGAATCATGATTATGATCTATTATATTCCTATTATGATTTTTAAATATTATTCTCATATTATAATACCCTTCTGTTAATTTTATGATTATTGTATCATTGATATATTCCTTGTTTACCCTTACTAAGAATCTAATCTCACCCTTTCTTATGTTTTCACTCCCCTATTTAAGAATAATTGTACTAAGTATGATATTACAATTAAGTGTTCTATTTAAGAAGAAGTTAGTGGGAGATGATATAGATACATCATGAAATAATTTTTTATGTATACATGTTTCCAATGGCACTAGACCTATATAATTTTTGCATGGTTCATTATGTTATGTAATGAATATTCATTCATTTAGATGTGTGATCGATGTATGAAAATCATGGATAACTATAATGGAATAATATGACAAATAATTTCTGATTATATACTATATAAATAGGATAATAATGAATTTATTTTTAATTATGAAATTATAATACTTAAAATAAACCCATTAACTAAGATATCAATGCTCATTTATTATGAATCATTGGAATATGCCCATCATTGAGTTTATCTACAAGGATCATAACAGAACATCATATAGAATGAAATTATAGATTTATAATGAATTATAAACAATTAATTATAGTACAATAAAAAAGATCATAATAATTAAATTTTGGTGGAGAACGAATATCGATGAAGCTATAATTAAAGTTGTTCAGACTGATCAACATTACTCACACCCAATATTGAAAATAGATAAATGCTAACTAATATAAATGTAGAGAATATACATAAATTTGGAGTCTAAATGGACATAATATTGTATAATGTTGTTAAATAAGTTTTTGAGATAGTTATATTTTTTATGCATCATGTTAGTGTGATTTTGAGGAAATTAATATTAAAGGTAAGAGATTCCATCTTGACCACCCTTCATTGAGGTTTTCTTTGTTATTATACAACAATATTGATTTTTATGTTTTAACTACTTAAAACTTAACTTAAAAATTAGTATGTTATTATTGAATTTGTATGAATATCATCCATTTAATATTGTTATTTTATGGGGGATATGATTTATATATTCCTTATAATATAATGGATTTTCATGAATCAATCTTCATTCTTGATTTATATTGTTTATCCTTGAGATAGTTGATTAATTTTAAATAGTATAAAATATTTCTATCATGTAAGATTAGTTTTTATTTAAATATTACTTATTTATGAGTTATTCTTCTTCATTATAATTAAATTATGTTAATAATAATTCCAAACCTCTTAAATGACGACTTCCCTTCATCCATAATTCCCATTCCTCCAATGTTCACATTTTTTAATTACAGTACTAATTAGTTTTTATCTCATGTGAACATAATATTTCCCTAATATTCATTTAAAAACAATGTTTTATTATCCTTTTTAAGATCTGTGATTTCAAAAAAGGTGTTTCAAAATATGAAAAGAGGATATTCTTAAACTACCCTCATTAATTTTTTGTTACACGTTATCTTTTATTTTTCATCATTTGTTTATATATAAGGATTATTTATTTATTCATTATTACATATATATGTTATATATATATATAACTAGTTTTTTATGCCATAATCCATATAAGGATAATATATTTTTTAAGTTCCCTTCAAAAATATACCATTTATATAAACTGGACTTGAGAAAAAAATTTGATTTCTTATTTCATGAATTATATCACATGAATAAATTTATTTTCACTATGAATATAATTTCAAATCCATAATAATTCTATGGAAAATAATTATTGTCAAATTATGTTTCAAATTGAAATAATTTTCTATTTCCTTCCCTAAAAGATCTTATTCTTATTTCAAAAACCATCACCTTTGTGGTTATTTTTTTATTTGTACTTATCATTGATCCTTATGATGAATTATCATAAATTTGAAATCAATGATAAATTAATATTTTTATTTATAGAAATATGAACATACAAAATGATTTAATTTCTTATCCTCTTGGGAATATGCATGGTATATCCATAATTTATTCTTTGAGAATTGATTTTGAAACACACTTCTCTTTCATGAGTTCTATCATGCTTATGATTTCTGTCTAGTTTATTTTACTCTAGTGGAAATCATATCTATGTATATATTACGATTTTTATTTTTTTTATGTGTGTTATTAATATTATATATCATTATAATTCATTGTACATTGTTTTCCTCTAATGAGATACCATGTATGGTGCATGGATAGTTAGCCAAAACACACTATGTTTTGTGATAGGTGTGCTAGAAATAATGTATCCCTATAATATATTGGGTAAATATTAAAATATCGTGAGATAATTTAAAAATTTATGGGGATTGAAACGAATCTAATGCATAACTTTATTCCTTGTGAAAGTCTTTGGAGTGACCTATGATTTATCCTGATATATTATAATTCATATTTTTTCCACATTTTTATGATTTGTTGAGCATACAATTTCATTTCCTCATTCCATGTTTCAAATTTTTTCATACCCTATAAGCTCATAGTATTTGTTTTTGTTAATAATAAATGTAATTGATTCATTATTTATAGCATATTATTATTTTTCAATATTATTTTCAAAAATAAATCTTTATCGACTCATGTTTTCTATTATGTATATGATATAACCCTTGAGTATTTGTTGACCAATTTTTCTTGTACTAATTATTTAAGCTTACCCCTTTATAGGTTTATTTCCCTAACATATAATGATAAGTATAAATAATTTTAAATCTATAATGGGGTTATGAATATTTTATTTTTGTGAAGTTTTTAGATTTTGTGAAAAAATATGTTTTCAATATAACTGGTCCTCAAATAAAATATTCCAAATGGTACACTCAATAGTGTTTTTTTGTGAGATGTAATTTTTAACATTTTTTATGTTATAAAAAAATTATATGATTATATTGGGTCATTATCATTAAAATAAAATTAGGGTTCGGTAATATTTTAGTATTGGTTTAGTTATTTTCAGGATTAAGACTAGAGAATATTACTGAAAAACCTAGGGAAGAGTCTAAGGGATATGTCTATGTATATGATAAAATCATAAAATTTTTAATGTGGATAATCTATCATTTTACTAGTCAGAAAAACATTTTTAGGATATCTTATGTGGATGAACGCTCTTAAAGATATCTAACTCAATATAGTAACCCTGAAAGGGGTATATTGTGTAATAACTCAATCATCACCTGGTGTAACTCTAAGATGTTTAACTTCACACTCGGTTCAACCCTCATTGTGTATATTTTATGTCAATAAAATTATATTTATGTTCCATTAAAAAATATTTAGAATGTTATGTAATTTGGATACAAATTAAGAGAGAAACTAACAAAAAGAAACATATATTGATCAAGAGTGATTTAGTATGAACAAAAATATATCGTGATGATTTCTAAGACTATAATTTCTTTAGAAAATTTTTTAATGAGTTAGTTTATAATAATTATACTATTATGTTAATTATTCCTCACTCACATTAACCTATGATGGTTTTATTAATGGTTAATGGATGAAGTAATAATGTTATCAAGGGATTCCAGGGAAAATATAGAGATAGTCCTAATGACAAACCTAATGGGATAGAAGCTAGAATAAGAAATACAATGATTATTACAAACAATATATCAATAATTATTATTAAAAAAATGAACATATTTTAAATCCAAAAAAACAAAAGAATGCTCGGACAGAGTGTCATGGATGTTCGGGTGATGAAGACGATGGGGGAAATGGGATTAAATACCCTTCATAAAAAATATCAAAGGTACATGTTAGGGAGTGTATCAAAGGAACTCCATGTTGTTTAGGCTATGGTAAATAAGGGAATCAAACAAAAAATTACTAAAGAAAATGTAATATTTCATTTAATATGATTGGGAAAAATAATTTTCTTAATGAGGATCCATTAGAAATTCAATGTTCTATATTTAATAAATTTTAGCGCTACTAAAACAATAAAAATAATCAAAATGATTAATATGAAAAATGAACAGTAAAAAATGTTAGACCTTCAAAAGTGGGAAATTCTTTTAAAAAACAATAGTTAATGTAGATGGTGATAAATATATTGTTTTAGGAACACATATACATCACTCAAGATTTTGAGATGTGTATGTCATTAATGTTTTTACAAACAATTATCTATTGATATAAAAATACCTAATGGTAGAATTTTTGTAGACAACACATATGAATTTCTTTCAAGGTTTACATTAAAATTATTCATGAAATTATAATAATATTTCATTTATATACCTTTATTATTAATTTGAAATGGGTTTTTTATTACTCTACATTAAAAAATAATTAAATAAATAATTTTAGAATAATTAAATCACATTTCATATCAACCTATGACTGTCTAACATTGTATGGAAAATTAAAATACCCATTATAATGAAGTAATATAATATATAAGTTGATACCAATTAATGATTAATTATTTGCTCGAATGGTTGGATAAAAAAATTCAATAGTAGGGATAGTCTAGCCTATGGGAAATGATATGTTCCCTAATTTTGTATGGTTAACATATCTATAAAAATAATATCATAATTAATGTAATTATTTTAGATGTCATTAGCTATTTTAATTAATATGGTATAAATAAAATGTCAATTAAAATTCATTTAAGGGGTAGAATGAAACGTTCCATGTTTTTTCAATATAATCATCGCTTTAATGAAAAATGTTTCAATAACATCCTTCATACACAACACAAAAAAAAGAATGACATGTGCGACACTATTTAACTTTTGTAATGTAATAGTTGACATAGATGATTAATATACAAGTAAAAACATTATGAAGTAAATGTATAAATAAAATAAAGGTCATTTTAATACTAACACATAAATAAAACTAATTTGTCTAAATAATATCTGATATCAATTTATGATACAAATATATTTTCTTCAGAAATTGTATTTTTATGCATTTTATTTTAATATACTAAATATACTGTAGATATGGTATATTATTGATATTAAAACTATATATTTTTTTATGAATGATAATATTATTTTATATAAGAAATACATGAATTTTTTTAAATATTTTACTTGATATATATGATTTTATTAATTAAAAATAATTATTTTTTAAATATTATGTTAAATTTATAACAACTACAATTAAAAGATTAGGAATTTAGATAATATTTTCCATTAAAAAGTGTTTTGGAATTTTCTTTAATTAAATAATATTTTAATAAAATTTGGTTTTTTATTTCTGAAAATCCAAACATATTTTAGGATATTCCAATATTTATCATGAATATTAGTTCCATTTATTATTTTGTCAAACACAAAAATTTTTAAATTAATAATACATTTTTATTTAAAAAAACTTGTCTCTACGTGTTACTAGTGCTAACAATAAAATTATTTTTGTCTCACACATATAAATTTTATTTGATAAAAATTATTTCATATTTGGAACTAATAGGTAGAAATAAATTATTAAAGGAATTTATTTTTTAGAAAAAAAATTTACGTATACATTTTTTGAGCTTTTAGACTCAAATACTATAATGACATTATTATATAGGGGAATTACAAAAATTCTATTATCGCAACTTAAAAAATGTGACATCCAATGAACCTTCATGACACTAAAAATTTTCTATTTTCACTTGAATACCTAATCCATTCCATTTTCTAATCATCCTCCATCACCGACACAATATTCTAATCATAAGAGATTAGCCCAATCCCTATATTTTTAGGGAACCCTCTATGGAAAATAAATATTTTTCAATGTGAGTACATATTTTTCCTAAATTTTATTCATTTATATATTAATTTTTCTATTATAATGTTATAATTCATATTTAATGAAAACATATAGTCTATATACTAAATATTACAATGAAAATGTAACAATTATTGACCACCTTTCAAATTTAATATTTAGAAAAATTAAACCTTCATTCATGGGTTGTAAGGACTACTGCCTGTATGAAGTGAAGACTTACATTTTCACCCCCACATATATTTGATGATTATAATAGTGAAATTTATTAATAAATATTAAATATGTAACATAATTATTATTGTGAAGATAAAATTTATAATCTATTTTATTTCCATATAATTTTTTCAGTAATTTAATACAATAAGCATGAATTGTTTAGACTACTACCTTCAAGAAGAAACATATTTTTTCATCTATTTTCATTCATATTTTTCAAAAAATAAAAAAATATGATTACAAAATCTATGAGTATCTACTTACTATCATTAATCTTTTACAATAACGATATTATTCCCAAAATAAACAACTTTATTACTCATAATCATCCATTAGTTATGATATATTTATAGGTGGTGGGTCTAGCCACCTACAAGAACATGGATATAAAATAATATCATGGATGAATGTGATAAAATAATTATTCATAAATTATGATATAAATAATTTTACATATATATTTTTTTATAGAATTGTAGTACTAACATTAAACCAATTAACTAAGATACCACTTCTCATTTGTTAAAAAACTCTAAAACATGCTCTCATTTAGTTCATCGTCAAGGATCATAACAAAAATTCCATATAATGAAACTATTCCATTATAAATAATTATAATGAATAAATTATAACACCTTTAATGACCTCGTAAGGATGAAAGTTGGTATAAAAACAAATAACAATAATGTTATCACAACACTAGATAAAAATGATAAAGATTATATACACCTAATATTTAAAATAGGTAAATGTCAAAAAAATATAAATATAAATAATAAATATAAATTTGTATGATAAATTGTAATATTTATTAAAATGATTTTCAAATAATTTATTAACATAGTTACATTTTTTGTACAGGATGCTAGTACACGTTCAATGAAATCATGATAAATGGAAAGGGTTTCCATATCAATCACCATTCATTATAGAAAACAATGATATTATAAAAAAATTATTCATTTGAGTGGTGGAAATAATTTCCCCTTGACATATAATATCATAAATTTTTATTAAACTTTTAAACCTAACTTCCATTCATTCTATTCATTCTGGTGGAGAACGATTGATATCTTCATTAAATTATAAGTTTCTTGTATTTCTCAATATGATTTCTTAAGTTATAATGAACATACATGAGAATCATATTGCATTTAATATAATTTACATTTTTATATATAATGATATTACTTTTGATTCAAATATTACTTATTTATTAGTTCTCTTATTTTTTAAAATGAAACTAAGTTAAGAATAATTCCAATCTTATTAATCAATAGTTTCCCATCCTTATTCACAATTTCTATTCCCATCAATTCTCTCTATTTTAATATGAAACCAATTTATGTGTTATATCATGTGACCATAATATTTACCCTATCATATTTTATAAATATACTTTAATATAATTTTTATGATGTGGTATTTCAAAATAAATGCTTTTTAACATGAAAGGTGGATCTTTCGAAACCACCCTAATTACTTTTGGGGTATGCATTCCTTTTCTGTTTTTCAACATTTTTATCTATATTATTATATTAATTTCTTCCACTTAAAATATATATTACATATAAATATTTCTAGTTAACTATAAATTTTTTGGGGTGTTAATACATGTTCTATATTCCCATTGAAATTCCCACTTTTTAGTAAACCCAACATAATGGAACCTTTGGATTTTGTATTTCATGAAAAGTGACACCTACATAAATTATATTTTCAAAAACCTTAATATTTTATCTAAATTCATCCTATTTCAGTTATGGTCTAATGTGAAATAATAAGATATTTCATTCCTTACAAGTTATTTTTCTCATTTGAAAAAGCTCACCAATGTGGTTCATTTTTTATTTCTCCTTGACCATTATTATAAATTTTTATATATTAGTACTATAACATTAATTCCCATGTTCCTATATTAAAATTTTAAAATCTAAAATGATTTAATTCCTACCATTCTTGGGAATCACTATGATATAGCCTTTAGTTATGTTTTGATACCTGATTATGAATCCCACTACATTCTCTAGGGTTTTATCATGCATAGGAATTATTTATGGTTTCTATTCTAAATATGGAACAAATATTCATAAACATAATATTATTTTCATTATGTTATGGGTCATATTAAAATTATAAGTCCCTAATATTCATTGGGTAATTTTAATCATCTCATGAGAGACCATGTAATGTGTTTAAATGGTTAGCATAAGCACACCATATCACGTGACATGTGGGAGAAGATTTATATAGCTCTCAAATGAAATCAATAATGCTTTAAATATAATGAGATCATGTGAAAGGTAATTGTTACACCCCAACCCTAGATTCTCATAGTTGGTGCATTATTTTAATACATTGGCGTGATTACAAGGAATCAAGTCCCGAAAGACCGATCAGTTTAGTAGTCTTGGAAAATAGATTACATACATGAACGTTACATTACACTTTCTAACATACAACACAAAAAAATAATCCTTCTATAATTACATTTTACCATACCTTAACCCTGCATCTCAAACATAAAACACTTCTTTAGATCCTGGGAAAATATAACATAAGAAAGGGGTGAGATCAGATGCTCAGTAAGGGTAAATAATTTAGTGGAAGCTATAAAATATTACGGCAATATGAGTAATAAAAACAATAGCCTTTATACATAAACGTTAACATAATATGGAAAAAATAAATCAAAAATTACCATATAAACATACACATAGATATTCTACTAATCGAATAATCACATGTAATAACTAATTTCATAATGATGGAATGTATAGTACCAGACATTAATTTTTGTGTCAAGGCCTCGTGCCAGGACCTAGGGGCTAAGTGTAACCGGACCCCAACCCAGAGAGCCTCTATAAGCGGACTCCAACCTGAAGAGCCTCAATAACCGGAATCCAACCTGGAGGGTCTGTTGTAACCAGACCCCAACCCGAAGTGCTTACTTTTACAATCCCCAACTTGGAACATACTACTCCAATACATTAATCTTAAGAAACAATTGAAATATAACATAAACATTCATATTAAAACTAGCATACGAAATGTCAATACTTCAACCATAAACCATGAATGGCATAAAAATAACCCATCCATAGTCAAACATATCATGAAACCTTTAATACAATATGGGATATTTTTATAATAATAAATCAACTTCAAAAAACAGTAAAATTTATAGAAGGATGTTGATATAGATGAAATCAAAACTATTTGAGAGAAATATCTCTTTCTATTTCGAAATCATTTAAGATTAATATAATTATAAAAATAAAATTTATTTTTAAAATATTCTTATAAGCTTTTAACGAAAGATTTTATGATGTTATAACAGCAGAAAATAGCCACACCCACCGTATAAGTTAAAAAACATTCTTACCTTAATTTTTTGGAAAATGTTATAATGTACCCTGTTTGGAAAACGACAGAACGATTCCGTTCAAAAATATATAAGGTAAAATAATGATATAAATTACTTTAACCCATTTTCTAGTAAATAGTAAAAATGTTTCCATATAAGTTTTAAGAAACACGAATGAGGATGATAAAGAGGTCTCAGTAGATAATTACATACAAACAACCTCGAATAATAAAGAGATTGTGAAATTAACCCTTAACTTGTACTTTTCCTTGGTCAAGGATATGTTGAACTCCTGTATAATTGATAAATAATTGTTATTAAATTTTAAAAGAACCATATTCATAGTTATGATATCATATATGATCTTCTAATAATACATTGTTATTGATATTTTAGTATTATCGTCGTTTTAGGTTTTAACTGATTCGTTTTCCTTTATATTATTGTTATGTGGGTCATATTTGTTATTGATGGGATGTTTCTTATTCACATCCAAAATGTTATAATGTCTCTAAAAATTATTTTTAATCATCAAAAGATAATTAGCCTTGAATGGTAATGATGGTGAATGAATCTCACCACATTCGTGGAGACGGTAATCCGTACGTACGCACGAGTGACAATATCATTCTTTTGATATTAAAATCATATATAATTTGATGGTATATCATATATAAAGAATCATTATCATTTTATATTTATTATTTATATCAATTATACATCATTATTATACCCATAAAAATAATTATATATTGAATAACAACTACACCACGGCGTGGAGACGGTAAGTCGTACGTACGCACATATGGTGATATGTCATTCAAAGGATGGATAGAATCATGAATATGGTTGTAAAATATTTATAATAACATCACATTATATATAATATACTAGATTTGTTATTTTATAATGGAAACAACAAGGAAATAAGGAGTGGAATAAGAAAAGAACTTTGAAAGAGGTGATGAAATATTTACCTCTTCTTCGGGTTCTTTCTTTTGATTTGATCAAAAGGGATCCTTAGGTTGGATTTGTGACTAAAGGAAGGCCTCTAGGATGAAGGTACAATAGTTTAGAAGATATTTTTATTGGGTTTGGACGATCCAAATGGCTTGGGGGAAGTGAATTTGAGATAAGGAGAAGTGCCCTTTTATAAGAGAGGTGAGGGGCACCTTAGGGAAAGATTGAAATATTATTTTATAATAAACTATTTTTCAGATTATAATGGCTCCAAAATGATTTATATCGAGGATAAGGTGAGGATGGGTCGAAATATTCTTAACCAATAGGTTTTAGACCAGTTTATGTCACCATTTTAACCTTATCATTTAGATTTAACTCTTAGTTAAATTGTTTGACATTTACCATGTCTATTATTATTTTTATATTAAATGGTTAATAAACATACTATAAACTTCCAGGCAAACCCCAAGTGGTTAATTATTAAAATATATAAACTTATATATGTTATTTTTTCAAACCTTAGATTTTTAAGAATATTATATCAATTAATAATATAATAATTGTTTTAAAAATTATTTTATGTCAATTTTGACACTATTTGGTATTTTTTTTTTCTAAATTCATAACAACATTATTACTTTGAATGGAATTTATTTAATCAACCATAACATTAATATTAACCTAGAAAATTATTGGAATTCATAAAAAGTCTAAAATTACATATTTTGGGTATTTATAATATCAATTATTTTAATATTTAATTAATACGGTAATTACTGCATCATCATTTTGTCATAAATAAATTAAATTATTTAATGTATAAAAATTATAAATAAAATATAATTATGTAGAAAATATTTTTATCTTTTTAATTAATATTTATAGTCGAATTTATATTGTGTTTATCCCTATATTAAAAATGTATTAGTTATGAAAACTTGAATTTAACACTTTTAACTCTTCTCTAAATTAAATAATAATAAATGTCCTAATCTAATTCATGTGATACTAAAGGGTATTATTTTATTCCTATGGTTTTTTGGGTCGAATTACACTTATCCAATAGAATTAGGACATTTGTTAAGGTAATTATAATAGCATTTTTACCCTTAATTACCATATTTACTTTTAACTGTGGTAAATAAAAGTCAAAAGTTACTATTCACAAAAAAAATCTTTTCATCTTATTGAACCACAATTTACTTACTGAGGTTAACAGTGTCCCTTCTAGTTTTGAAACTCAACTCATAGAAGTGGTAAAGTTATGTTTTATACAAATTTTCAAATGCTTCTAAAAGGTGGATAAAAGACGGTAAAAAGTTCAATAAAATTTTGTACATCTAATTTTATTATAAAAAATATTCCAATGAATTACATTGAACTAATATTGTTATCATGAATCTATTTTGATATAAAATAAATTTAAATAAAATAATTAATTATTTAAGTAAAATGTTGGTTTTAAACAATAACATAGTGTTTTTTACTATTCATCAAAAATTGAAAGTTTTCAGAAAAAAATCCAACAAATCACCGTAAGATAATTTTGATGTCCTGAATTCAAAAATGAATTCCATTTTACCAATTTAAAAACATATAAGTTTCATTATTTAATTTAATATTAATTTCCATTGTCAAAACAAAAAAGCATATTTTTAAGAAATACTAACTATCAAAAGATTGACACTTGTTTATTTCTAATTTCAAAGTGAAATTATTTAAAATGACTAGAATTGGATTAAATGGTAGAAATATAATCTATTTATACTTCTAAACCTTTAAAATTTATAATTTAACACTATAAATTATTTTGATTAAAAAATTTGTTTTCAATTAAAATATAGTATTTTTCACTATTAACCAAAATATGAAACTTATTAGAAAAACACCAAAATTTATTGAAACTAAATTCTTATGTATCGATTCTAAAAAAGATATTTATTTTGTCAAATTTAATACATAAAAGTTTCAAAAATTGGATTTAAAAATGGTTCTCCATGAAAAGGCGATAAAATTGCTTTTCTTGAAAAATACTTCTTTTATCTAAAAAAAATGAATTTGTTTTTAAATTATATCTATGAAACTAATAATATGGATTATAAAATTAGAATAATTATATAAAGTTTAAATTTTAGTTAATACTATTCATAGCTTCTTTTTAATGGCTAGTTTGGTAAGTCGTGGTGCTCTTAAACTTGGTGTTGCATGTAGTGAAAGTTATTTAATTACTTTGAAGCAATAACGCACTATGGAATCTTAGGGTGTTACATTATTCACTCCTTCAATAAATTTCATCCTCAGAATTTGAAATTGTTCTTTGAAAGTAAAGGGTTTAAAATCAAAAATACCTTTGTGGGATACCCCACGTCATAAATTGGGTTAATAAAATTTAGTCTTAATAAGAGGAAAAGTGAAATGAAAGGGTCACCACCAAATTATGATCTCAATTAGAAGAACATTGGTGGAAATTAGAGACACATAATTGGATAAAAAACGTAAATATATATAGGGAGTGATTGAGGTCATCAATCACAAACAAGTTTAAAATTGTGGTCCTCAAATCCATCAATCCATGATTATTTAAAATACCCTCAGTTCAACAAAACATAAGGTATTAGGATAAAACTTTTTTGGTTTTAAGATCCATTCCCTAATGTTTAAGAATTAATTTATCCATAGAAGAAGAGGAATATATATATATATATATACTTTACAAGTAGAGTTTCATCTTTGAACTAATTCCTACCACAAACTCATCTTCACTCCAAAAGATTTTAAAAAAAATATTCTATTTATTATAATCGTATAGGGATCCAAAAATAATGAATTTATAATTCACCTATCATACCCTTTAAAAAGAAACTACATTATACAATCCAGGACATCATGTAGGCTAGTGGTAGGTGATGAACCCTTGTCACCCTTCGGTTGCAGGTTCAAGTCTCATGGCCTTGTCGTACGCAACTAGTTGTCGCCTAACCTCAGGGTTGTCCTCTTTATAACAATCCAAAAATAACCATAACAATAGTATCCAATTTAAAACTTAATCCATTCAAACCATTAGACTTATCCCAAATACTTCTATACAAACACAAAGTCCAAAATTTATGAGGAAGTTAAACACAATGAAGATCCTTTTTTCCACATAATAAAATGTGAACACCTTCATCGGGTATTCTTTTAAAACATGTTAACACCCTGAATTACCATAAAACCTTAATTATTATATAAATTTTCCCTTATTCTTTATAGAATACTAGATATATTCCTTATTTCTAAAAAAATTTAATATTCCAATAATGATGAAATAAACAATATATTAATCAGTTCCAAGGAAGTCAAGAATATCCAATATAATTTATCCAAATAAACCATATCTTATTCCAAATTCACTACCTCATTATCGGGACCATATTAAAGATTACCTTTTTTCAAACATGTATTTTCCAAAAAGAGTATCTTTCTATTATGTCACTCTTATTAGAACCATATAATCTCAAATCCTCAATAAAATAGTACTTCAGTACAATATTTATTTATCTCTGTGATTCATATAATTGGAATATTGTTGATAAAAAACTCAAATGAAATAATTCTATAATAACAACATAAGAACACGAGTCATTTATCTTCATTTTAGGTAGTATCATAACATGATTATTATCCAATAGCCTTATTTTTGGTATACTTTGATGACTGGGAAATTGATTCGTGTAGTGTCCCAACACGTTGCAGATAAATAATTTTACATTTGAAACCTTTTTCTTACCCTTAAACTCACGTACTTGTTTTCCTTTTTCTCCACACATATAAAAAACTCCCATTCCCTTCAAGAATTTACCAAGATGATTCATTCCACATTTATCACATATGGGAAAATCCTTCTTTTCCCTCTTTCCTTTATCCATCTTTCTCTCTACCATTCTTTTAATCTCTTGCTTCCCTTTAAAGCCATAGGACTCAAAGAATTATTTACCTACACATGGTATTATTTCTTCATATGTTGAGAATACATGGGATACTATTTCTCTTCTAAATGTTGGATTAATACCATGATGGATATGATCCTTCTTACTCTTTGGATCATATGTATTACTAGTATTCACATTCCTTCTACTAGGCGCCATTTCTATACAATGGCATACACTAGGTTAGTTTATGAATCCCAATAAATAATTCCAAACTTGTAAAATACCTAACGTAAATTGAACAGTTTATGGATAAAATCCATAATCATAAAAAAAATTCATTGAGGAGGTATATACTCATAAATAATTCTTAATTATTTGTATAGAAAATGATAATTATCTTAAGCATATCCCCTGGGATTGTCATAAAAAAGAGTGCAGTAAGGCATGTTGTCGTTCACCAGTTCTCATTCGAGTCTAACTCAAAGCGATGTTTTTGACTTTTACCCCTAGGTACATCTATGCTAGAGCCACCTATACCTTCTCGTATCCATAAAAGGATGTATTTTCTTGGAAAACTCAAAAAATATCTACATTACCAAAATTCTAGGAAGTTCTTTTATACTAATCATCAATGTCTATCTTAGGGTAATGTTCTCTAATCAGAGTTTATCTAAATCTAGTTTCCAAGGTTATTTCTAAACTTCCTCTGATACCAACTGTAACACCCCGACCCTAAATTTCCAGAGTCGGTGCATTATTTTAATATATTGGCATGATTACAAGGAATCATGTTCCGAAATACTAATCAGGTTAGCAGTCTTGTAAAATAGATTACATACTTAAATGTTACATTACACTTTCTAACATACAACACAAAAAAAATAATCTTTTTAGAATGTCAGTGTTCCCTTATCTTAACCCTGCATCTCAAACATAAAAAATGTCTTGGGATCCTTGGAAAATAAATATAAGAAAGGGGTGAGATCACATGCTCATTAAGGGTAAATAATTTAGTGGAATCTATTAACTTTTAAGGAAAGATGTGTAATAAAAAAATAGCCTTTTAAACATAAACTTGAACATAATACGGAAAAAATAAATCAAAAATTACCATATAAACATTCACATGGATATTCTATTTGTCGAATAATCACATGTAATAACTAATTTCATAATGAGGGAATGTATAATATCATGCTTTAATTTCTATGTCAAGGCCGCATGCCATGACCTAGGAGATAATTGTAACCAGACCCAAACCCAGAGAGCCTCTATAACTGGACTCCAACCCGAAGAGCCTCTATAACCAAACTCCAACCCAGAGGGTCTGCTGTAACCAGACCCCAACCCGGTGGGCTTGCATTTACACGTCCCCAACCCCGAACATACTAGTCCAATACATTCATCTTAAGAAATGGTTGAAATATAACAAAAACATTCGTATTAAAACTATCATAAAAATGTCAATAATTTAACCATAAACCATGAATGGAATTAAAATAACTCATCCATAGTAAAACATTTCACCAAACCTCAAATACAATATGGGAGATTTGTATCTTAATAAATCAACTTCAAACAAGAGTTAAATTTATCAAAGGATGTTGACATAGATGAAATCAAAACTATTTGAGATAAATATCTCTTTCTATTTGGGAATCATTTAAGAGTTACATAATTATAAATAAAACACTTATTTTGAAAATATTCTTATAATATTTTAAGGGAAGATTCAACGATGTTATAACGGTAGAAAATATCCACACCCTATAAATAAGTTAAAAAACACTCTTACCTTAATTTTGTCGAAAAGGTCATAAAGTACCTTGTTTGTAAAATGATAGAAAGATTCCTATAAAAAAATATATTAGGTCAAATAAGGGTATAAATGTATTTAACACATTGTCTAGTAAATAGTAAAATTGTTTTGAAATGCGTTTTAAGAAACATTGATGTGGATGATAAAGAGGTCCCAGTAGATAATTACGTATAAACAACCTTGAATAATAAAAAGATGGTAAAAATTAACTCTTACCTTGTACTTTTCCATAGTATAGGGTATATTAACCTCATGTATAATAGTTAAATAATTGTTATTAAATTATACAAGAACCATATACATAATTATTATATCATATATGATCTTATAATAATGCTTTGTTAATGATATTTTAGTATTATTATTGTTTCGGGTGTCAACTGACTCGTTTTCCTTTATATTATTTGTTATGTGAGTCATGTTTGTTATGGTTGGGATATTTCATATTCATATCCTGAATTTTATCTAGTATTTAAACATTATTTTTAATCATAAAATGAATATTAATTTTGAATGGTTACGATGGGGAATGAATCTCATCGTGTTCGTGGAGACTGTAATCTGTACGTACGCATGATCGACAATATCATTCTTTTGATATTAAAATAGTATATAATTTGATGTTATATCATATATAAATAATCATTATTATGTTATATTTATTATTTACATCAATTATACAGCATTATTATACCCATCCAAATAATAATGTATTGAATAACAACTACACCATGACGTGGAGACGGTAATCCATACGTACGCACGTATAGTGACAAGTCATTCAAAGGATGGATAGAATAATGAATATGGTTGTATCATATTTATAATAACATCACAGTATATATAATATACTATGGTTATTATTTTATAATGGAAACATCAAGGAAAGAAGAAGTGGAAGAAGAAAATAACTTTGAAAGAGGTGATGAAATATTTACCTCTTCTTCGGGTTCTTCCTTTTGATTTGATCAAAAGGGATCCTTAGGTTGGCTTTATAACTAAAGGAAGTCCTATAGTATGAAGTTAGGACATTTTAGAGGATATTTGGGCAGGTTTTTTCGAGCCAAATAGCTTGGGAGGAGTGAATTTGAGAGAAGGGGAAGTTCCCTTTTATAAGAGAGGTGAGGGGAACCTTAGGGAAAGATTGAAATATTATTTATTATAAACTCATCTTCAGTTACTAATAGATCAAAAATGATATATTTAGAGGATAAGGTAGGGATTGGTATAAATAATCTTAACCAATAGGATTTAGTCAAATTTAGGTCACCATTTTAACTTTATCATTTAGATTTAACTCTTAGTTAAATAGTTTGACATTTACCATGTCGCTTTGTATTTTTATATTATATGGTTAATAAACTTACTATAAAATTCTAATCGAACCCCAAGTGGTTCATTATTTATAAATATAACCTTATCTAAGTCATTTGGCCGAACCATTGTTTTTTAAGAATATTATATCAATTAATAATATAATATTTCTTTTTAAAACTCTTTTATGTCAATTTTGACACTATTTGGTAATTTTTTTCTAAATTAATAACAGCATTATTACTTTGAAAAAAATTTATTTAATCATCCCTATAATTTCATATGAACCTATAAAATTAGTGGAATTTTTAAAAATCAAAAATTACATTTATTTGGGTATTTATAATATCAATTATTTTAATATTTCATTAATCGGGTAATTAATGCATTATCATTGTGTCATAAATAAATTAAATTATTTAATGTCTAAAAAATATAAATAAAATAAAATTATGTAGTAAATATTATTTTATTTCTAATGAATATTTATAGTCTAATTTATATTGTGTTTAACCCTATATTAAAAATGTATTAGTTATGAAAACTTCAATTTAACACTTTTAACTCTTCTATGAATTAAATAATAATAAATTTCCTAATCCAATACAAGTGGACCTAAAGGGTTATATTTTATTCCTAAGGTTTCTTTTTGTCGAATTAAACATATCCAATAGAATTAGGACATGTGTTAATGTAATTATAATAACATTTTTACCCTTAATTGCCATATTTACTTTTAACTGTGGTAAATAAAAGTCAAAAGTTACTATTCACCAAAAATTATTTTCATCTTATTGAACCAAATTTTACTTACTGAGGTTAATCGTGTATCTTAAATTTTTGAAATACAACTCACATAAGCAGTAAAATTAAGTTTTATACAAAAAATTAAATGCTCCTAGAAGGTGGATAAAAGATGATAAAAAGTTCAATAAAATTTTATACATCTAATTTTATTTAAAAAAATATTCAAATGAATTACATTGAACTAATATTTTTATTTTTTACTTAAAATAAATTTAAATAAAATAATTAATTATTTAAATAAAAAGTGGGTTTTAAACAATAACGCAGTGTTTTTCACTATTCATCAAAAATTGAATGTTTTAAAAAAAATCCTAAAATTCACCCAAAGATAATATTGATGTTCCGAATTCAAAATTGAATTCTATTTTACCAATTTAAAAACATATAAGATTAATTTATTAATTTAGAATAAATTCCCATTGTCAAATCCAAAATGCGTATTTTTAAGAAATAATAACTATCAAAAGATTGACAGCTATTTATGTTCAATTTCAAAGTGAAATTACCTAAAATGGCCATCATTGGATTAAGTGGTAGAAATATAATCTATTTATACTTCCAAACCATTAAAATTTATAATTTAACACTATAAATTATTTTCATTAAAAAAAATTTGTTAGTTAAAATATAGTATTTTTCACAATTCACCCAAATATGAAAGTTATCAGAAAAACACAAAAAAAAATTATTGAAACTAAATTATTATGTCCCAATTCTAAAGAAGAAGTTTATTTTGTCATATTTAATATATAAAAGTTTCAAATATTGGATTTAAAAAGGGTTCACCATTAAAAGGTGGTAAAATTACATTTTTTGAAAAATACTTCTTTTATCTAAAAAATGAATTTGTTCTTAAATTATGTATAAGAAACTCATAATATGGATTATAAAATTATAAGGATTATATAAAGTTCAAAATTCAGTTAATTATATTCATAACCACTTTTGAAAATCTTGTTTAGTAAGTCGTGGTGCACTTGAACTTGGTGTTGCGTGTAGTGCAAGTTATTGAATTACTTTGAAGAAATAATATACTATGTAATCTTGGGGTGTTATAGTAATGGGGAGTAAAACCAATACCTCATGGGACTCTATCCACTATAATTGTATTGGAAATGATTCCTCAATAATTCTTATGATGTCATTTTTTATATTTGTACCACATATTTATGATTCCTTAAACTTGAGATATCATTTCCTTATTCCATGTTTCCATTCTTATCTCACACTCCTGTATTATTGTACATGACTTTTTGATATTACTTGTCCTTAACTATTGATTTATAAACAACTATTATTATCCCAAGTTATTTTTAATAAGGAAGTTATCCATGCTCATGTTTTTCAATATACTTATGATCTAACACTTGTTGAATTGTTGATATGTTTTTCCATTACAAAAAAAATTATTCTCAATCATTTATTATATTTACCTTCATTATGTTATGGATATTAGTATAACTTGTAATATATTTAGAAGAGTTATAGAATAGTTTTATTATATAGGAGTGTTAACATGTTTTGTAAAATAATTTTCCTATTTAAGTGGTACTCAAAGTCACTAAACAATAAATTTATATGATATGTGTGTGATTTTTATGAGATGTAATATTTATATGATTTAATAATGTAACATATAGTTATATTTATCTTGTATTATTATATAAATTATACCTATTGAGTCATTAAATGATTCAAATGACTCTATCATCTTATTCATGTTTCAAAAATCCATTTAATGATTGAATTAAGATTCATAGAGATAGAATATCTGGTGTGATTATTTCATTAAAGATTTTTGTTTCCTTAAAAACCAAAAGAAATATTAAGTACACAAGAATGTGAGTGAGAATATTGTGATATTTATGGTATTTTTTGTTTATGGTGTGCTCCTTAGAATAAATAATGTCCCAACATTATATTCTTGAAAGGGGTGGTTATAAAATTTCTTCTCAATTAAATGCATGGGAAAAGAATCACTCATACTAGGTATGATGGTCTACAAAAATAGATTAAATGGGTTAGTTATACTAATTCAAAACACATATATTGATAAATAGATAAGGAAGAATATAATGTAGATCTTGAATAAGGGATATTTACTAGTTTTTTATGGATCTAAACATAGGATGATTTAGGATATTTCTAATGGTTTAGGTAGAATGGATCTACTTATGTATCATCTAAAGGATCCAATAAAATTTATATGTTATGTACAAAACCTAATATCATTTATTATTTTATCATAAAAAAATATACTAATCTAATATTAGGGAAAGTAACTACAGTAATATCAAGAATATCCATAAGTACTTGAGAATATTTAAAGACATGTTGTTGGTATTTGATGTTAAAGACGAAGTCATTGTAATTGCTTAAACTATTATTAATTTAAAAACAAAAAAATGTGATATGAGATATATTTCTTATCTCATTTCAGGATATAATAGTGTTGCAATTAGTTGTAATAGTTATATATAATCCAATATGGAGTTCATGACATTATAAGCAGAGTACATCACATTCTCATATACTATAATTTAAACTATATAGATTAATATGTTCATTACTGAACATGGGGTAGTTCCTAACAATGAATGATTAATTAATATTTACTGTGATATTAATAGATTTTTTTGATAATAAATGAATATTTAAGAAAACTAAATGGCCAAAAGATCCTTCAAAAATAATATCCAATTGAAGAGATCATTTATAAGAGTGATATAATGTTCTTTTGGGTGGCTACAAAAGTAGATTCTAACATATCCATTGATATTTCCCTTAAGAAAATATAAGTGTGAGTTTCATTTTAATTATTGGTTCTTATATATATTATATAAGATATATAATTATTCATATAAATATGGTTATATCATAGTTTAATAGTAAATTAAATACCTCTTTATTATTCTTTCATTTTTTCAACATATATTACATAAATAGTGGAATAATAATATCATCTAAATGTATTTATAAGATTAATCCCCAATCAATAATCATCACAATTTAGTAATGTTTGTGAAGATTTTTAAATAATAACATGATTAGAATATCATATATAATACATTTTATAATCTTCTTATAATAAGTAGATAGTTATTATCTATATTGGACTTTGAATTTATGTTATATATAATATCATATTTTCATTAACATACATAGGTTTTAATGTTTAATATAAATACACATTACATTATTTATAAAATTTACATAACATGTAAAAATTCAAACATTTATACATTTATTATACCATCATTTAGGCTAAGAAAATTAGGGGTGGTTGAGTATGTGGATGTTCATGTCATCAATTGAGTTTAAACAATATGGTATTTTTCTATTGGTTTGACATGTATGATATATGGGCCCATGATTGAGTTATAAATAGGAAATATATGTAAATACTTAGTTTTTTGACATGTGTTACACTTAACTACTTGGTTGAATTATATGTGATATATTTATTTAAATTGTTTAGTCTATTTTAGAGAATTCTGAAGGTATGAAATTACCTATACAATATTAACGTGGTCCATATCTATTTGTCAGTCAATTTCTTAGATAATGGTTTTTTATATGAATTCATAATATATATTGGGATGCATATTATTTTGGAAATATTCTTATGGAGATATGAGTGTGTTTGATTGAGTTAATATTAGAAACAATTATATCTTGAGTGGAAATAACTTTTTATTAGAGACTAATCTTTTTAACAATTTTGGATTAGGGAATTCCTAATTTGTTTCAATTATATAATGTTACCTAGGGTAACAAATATGTTTTTCGAATGTGATTAATATTTATATAAATAATTTTTCTAATATTTCTATGATACACTGATAATAAAGTTCAAAAGAGTTTGGATAGATTCACAAAGAGTTTTAATGTTTTTTCAAAGATTTGGAGAGCTTTAGTGAAAGTGGGAGACTATTGAATATTGTAAAGTAAGCATATACCATGTTTTGGTGAAATTAACCATGTCATAATTTTTGTCTTATCATGGTCATTAATACCACCCTATGATGCTCTTGCTGAATGATATTTGTATAATATAATTGATTCTTACAATTTGATTATCATTTTCCATTATATATCGACACATCATTTGATGATTCATAAATATGTTAAAGCTTTTTAATGGATTTTAAAAATCAAACATAAATTTAGTTATCAGTTATAATGATATAAAATGGTGAAAATTAAAATGGGTTTTCCATTTAATAATGAGTGAAACATTGATACAATAAGAGACTGCTCAATTCAAAATAAGATTCCATTAAAATTTAGTTTCATGGACCTAAATTGTCCCTATAGTTCATTATTTTCTAGTCAAAGCCCTCTTTGATTATCTTATAGCTTTTATCATTCAACGAGGAGTTGTTATTGCACCGTTTTGTAGAATAGATACTACTAAAAAATTCAATGATTATATTTTCTAGTGGATATAGTCAATGGTAGGAAAAAATCATTAGTTGTGAGCATAAATCATTACACTCATTGAAAATGAAGGTAAATATATTGGATAGTGAGGTTGGACAGTTTTATGGTTTTCAAATTTTAACATATTTATTACTGTTCTACTCAATCATAGCATGGTTTTTTTATACTCCACTACTATATATTAGAATAGTGATTCTGAATGAAACTAATTTGGGAAATACACTAATTAGACATCCAGTAGACGTATGATAATGGGATATTTAGGCATACCTGATAAGATTGACTCCCATAATCTCATACCCAAAAATAATATTATAAAAAATATATCATTAAAACATATATATAAATATAATCATTATTATACAATTTATGTTCTAATACATAATCATGAAACTCATGTTAGTATGGTCTTAAGATAATATACCTGGTTAATTCTCCCACATATTTAAATGAACATTAAATCACAACACAAAAATTTATATAATATAACACTTTAGGGAAAATCTATCTATATTTCACCATTTAAAATAGTCTAAATATTTATCACAATGAATTTATTTATGAAACAAAGTTTGTCTAATGATACATCAAACAAGTATCACCCAAAAATCGATCATTCTATCTGTATGACATAGCCAACAGTTAGTTCTTTCCCCCACAAATTATATAAACACTCCACAAAATAAAACCCTATTATAACATACAATGAAATAGAGTAGGAGATCATGATTTATACTATTTAATCATATCATAACAAGAAAATAATTTATCCACCATGAACCACATTGTATATAAATTATGTCTTATCAATATTGTAGTTCCTTTTTGTCATATTTTATAATAAATATAATTTAAATTATAATTCTATATCAATATAAGGATAAGGAATCATATTATCAATTAACATGAAAAATAATATATTTTTTGATAAAATACAAAAAATTATTACTTTCACTGTAAAACTCACTAAAGGATCTCTATGTCTCCTTACATGAATATTATCATTAACATTTATTATCAATCAATTTCACTGAATGGTATGAGTAATTATAGTCATAGACATGAATTTGGGTCCCAAAAGAGTCTCCGAGTGCATCATAATCATCACTTATGATTTATAAATATTCACACACCCCACGTATAAACCATTTTAGTAATTCCATCATCTTTGGAGTTCTACTCACTTAGAAAAGAGTATTATTAGGTTTTACTCTATTAAATAATAAGGTAATAATTCTTATGATTATCTTACGCCACGTATCCAACAATTTCATTATTCAATAATGTAAAATTATAAATTTTTTCTTAAACAAATAATATTTCCCCTAAAATATCTATACTATGTTATAGATAAAATATAGATGAAATAAACTATTTTTTTTATAATAATGGCTCCGAGAAGAAAATGTACCTTTATAAATTTAATATATTTGTGTTTATATATATATATTAATAATATAAATAATAATGATATTTAAATATATTTATTATATAAATATGTAAATAAATACAACCTGTCCTTCCCATGTTAGGCCTCCACGTGTCATGATGCCTATAAATACACATGATACTATGTAAGGGAAACCCCTAGTTATGATCTATATCCCTCGTATCCCTATTATACTAATTTTCAGAGCTACATGTGGGTTTCCTGATAGCACTACATTGATTCCTCCATCAAAATCTAAACAACCATTAATTCAATCCCTAAATTATTGTGTGATGCTCTTTTCACAATCTACCATTTCCTACTCCCTTGTGATTATTCTCCTTCTCTATATTAGAGATAACTATAGCACTAGACCAATGCACACAAATATTTTACATAAAAACCCATTGATATAAGTTTTTAATGAAGGGAATCCATATCTATTTTTTCTCAGTCCATACCCCCTTGATCAAGTCTTTATTTCACAAAACAATCATTTTCATAGATGTTTCATTAGTAAATGAACATTATTATAATCCCCCTACAACATTATTTCATATGCCCGTAAGAAATATATTTCATCCACTTGATGAATATACTATCACCTATACTAAAGGATAGTGAAATATATTTCCGTGACTATCAAAAATTGATGAGTTTATGACTGTTCAGTTATGTTGGTGATATATAGAGAATTTCAGCGATAACTAGACCCTATCATTCAAAGTATAAAAAAGATATAAGAAACATAAAAGGATAGTAATAATAATAGTAAAATCATTATTATTACCAATCTAAACTACATAAAATTTATAAAAACACATTAATAAAATATATTAATAAAATATATTATTGTTTAGTGTTTCAACCTTGGGAAACCACTATATATTCCTTCTCAAATACATCATATTTGTTTCCTAAATTTCTCCACTTAATCCTGATATGAAAATAAGGGTTTTTTGTTTAAATTAATTATTTATATAGGAAAAGTATAGAATGAATTCAGTTCCATTTTTGATATTTTATAAAATTTAAATGAAACACTCAACCCTAAGTAAGACCATGCTAATGAAATTTTAATTGAAGGCCCTATTTAAAAGATGTATATTTTTATTTAAAATGAAATTATTCCATGAGATTTAATTATTTAAATAACAATATTTAATTTCATTTAAAAAGAAAAAACTTCTTTAATATATAATAAACTTCTATTTAGTTAAAAACTCTATATCCATAGTTGAATAAAACCACTGAAATATTTTATCAATGGTTGTTTACAAGGTCAAATTGGAATTCTTTTCCTTTGGGTGTGATATTTTAAAAATAAACATTATAATTCATAGATTCCTAAGACATTATAATTTAATAATATATATTGTTCTATATCCAAGATACCTCTTGTAAATTATTAAAGAGGTGGAGGAAAATAACATAATAAAAATAGATGATTATTTATACATGAAAAAATTTAGGCATTGGAGTTTAATGAATTTGAAAGACCCTATAAAATTTAAGGCATGATTTTTGTATAGTCAAATATTACTTATCTATTTATTCATTTTTATATTTATATTTTTTAATTAATATTACTCCATGTATAAAAGTTATAGGTTTAAGTTAAAGTCGTTGTATTTTATAATAATTATCTACTTGATCTTTTATTCTATCATAGATATTATTTGTATGTCATGATTGTTAACTATTTATGGATCTAAATTAGACTTTGAGGAATTTAGTCTTATTATTTATACTTATATATAATAAAATTCATGGAACCATTTAATTTTATTATGTACAATCACATGTTGTATTTTTAGTTTAGAAGGGTTATATTTTCTAGTAATGATAGAGAAAATGTATTTTTCATTGGTGAACAGGATAATTATGTTGGATTAATACTGATTTACAAATAGTGTATCAAATTATAGTTATAAATTTTAATTATTTACATACTTTATATAAAGGTATATAATTTTCCAATGTTTTATAATAATTATCTATTATTTTTTTAATAGATGTTAGTAATTTACAACTATTTCTGGAGATTATGATTGACATAAATCTATATTATTATATATCAACTACTTATATGACTCTCTAAGAAATTGTTAATATATCTATTTAGGTGTTGTTGATTTATATAATGTATATAATATATTCTATAATATCATTATAGGGATATTAAATGTTTCTCACAATGAAGGAATATGTATACTTATTGTTTATTATTTTTTATCAATATGTAGACCTTGTATTGATAAGGAACTATTATTTTATATTGAGGATGTGTGATTTTTTATTATTTGAAAGGATAATGTATGTTCTCAATGATTTACATGAGAGTATGGTATCAATAAAATAAGAGTAGAATGAATGGAAACACTAATTAAATATTTTGGATGATATTATTGAAATTTTAAATCCATTGTATTGAAATAAATTGTTATGAATGGAATAGTAAGATTCATGATATTAATAAATTGTTTATTATATCCTTAAATTGATCTATGTGGAGTTTTTTAATTACTAAAATAATAGTTTACTAAAATTTGAAGGAATATAATGTAAAGAACCTGAGGATATGTTTTGGATTACACTAAGAGTACCTGTTATATGAGAAGTTAATAAAGCTTCATTTTTGGATATGCGAGGTTCACTTCTTTGGACATGTTCTATCATTGAATGGTATCTGCAGGATGTGTTGATGATTAATATATCTAATGTGTATTATTTTCCATGAAATGTTTTGTAGATGAATATTTTATATGGTTTAATAAACTATTATCATATTTTTGTAATTGGATTTTAATATATTAAAAATGTATTATTAGTTTTCAAAAATACAGATTAAGACTATTTTATATAGAGAAATGTCAAATAATTTTTTGGCCCAAAAGTATAAACCGATGAGTTACCCAAAACTATAACTATATAAAAAGTTATTTCATTATGAGGGTTTAAAAAATGTTTCTGCTCAAAAATTTGATTATTATAAAATAAAATTTTGAGGTCATTTCTTATGGAACTAAAAAATATATTCTAATTCGAATTTCTATTCCACAAAAGATCCCAATATTTTAGTATTACTCTTTGCATTCACTTTATTGAGGTATTACATGCTTTGTGAATGTATCATGGACATTTGAGATCTTTAAATAATGTTATATATCATTTATAATAAGGGATTAAATTTATGATATAGATGTTTGGTGATATAAAACATTATAATTTTATAATCCAATAATTTTTATTTTTTTATATTTTTAATAGAAAAAATAATTATATAGAGGGGATATTTTTTTCCTTATAAATTTATATTAATTATATCTGAAATGATATTTAGATTTTCAAAATACCAATATTGGTTTATGTAATGAATAACATTGAATTAGAGAAGTTTTAAGAGAAATTCAGAGGTAAAATAAAAAAAATTAATGTTTTTTTATTGTATTCAATTTGATACAAAATTTTGAAACCATGTATATAAATTATTCATAATAAGTAGGTTAATATCGTACTTATACATTATTATATTAAAGGATCAATATAACCACACTCGCTAATCATTCAACTATTAAAAATGTGTCTTTAACTCATAGTTTAATTTCTATTCCTCATTTATTCTTATTAATCATTACTATAAACATACACAACACACATTAATATATCCATTAAAATTAGAGTATTTGTTTCCCCACACATTGTTGTTCTTATTAAATACATGGTTGACTATAATGACCATACATTTTCATACATTAATATTAAATCATTTCAAAGATAAATATTGTAATGCTTTTTCAAAACTAAGATATGAAGGTTTCATGTCTTCAGAAAATTAGGACCATACAAAATTTTTATATAATAGAGTATAAAATGTTATTTAATTCCTTTTTCTCAATATTCTAATTGGACTTTGTTTTCCCTAGAGTAGAAGTATTCACCTGAGGATACACAAAAATGAATGGGGTGAAATAAAATCCCAATAAGAGTAAGAATAATACATATGTACGTGGGTGATCATAGGTATCATCATCACAAAATAATAAAAGAACTATAATTATAATCTTGATAGGAAGAATTAGAAAAAGTATTGTAATGTGGAAAAGCATAAAAATGAAACATCGTGTCTTAGAGGTCAAATACCTAAAAAATTTGTAAATAAATCTAGCATCATGTTCATTCATATTTCAATTTATCTAATGAGATACATCACATTACACAATGCATTAGAGATTTATATAATTTTGGGAACACCCATCACATCATAACATTTACATGAGCTATTTAATTCCAATAACACTTGTCACATCATAACATTAACATAGTCATACATGCCACATATAACTTATATCAATCATGTACATAAAATACCCCATGGAATTGAATGGGTTTAATTTCATAATTAATTCATTCACTAATAATATTCTGGGATCCTAAATGAAATAGGGGATAACATAGTTGGTATACGAATCATTATGATTGAGTGATGAAGAAACAATCTCACAAAATGATGTGTTTTTTGAAAGAAGAGTTATTTTTGAAATATCATTGCATTTATCATAAAACCAGATGGAAATATGTATGTCCCAGAGAAGAAAAATAAAGAAAATATATATGATACTTAAGGAACATTTAAGGAACATACAAACTGAAAATGGAGTGAAAGGGGAAATCCCAGGGAAATTGAGTTAGGTTCTAGAATCATCTTAACTTATGTGTGAATTATTTTTTAACATTATTATCCTGGATAATAAAATTTTCTTCATTAATTAATAAATAATAAACTCATCTACTTTTATTTGTTTTGTAATAATTTTATTAATGTCACTTATATCTACTATGATTTGTTATAGTGTTCCATTTCATCATTTGGCAGTGTTTGTTTTCTTGGGTTTCATGATCAGTTAACTTTTATACATGTATAAAGGATCATCTAAAATGGTGATAATTATTCATAATTAGAATTATATGTTATTGATGAACCTATATAATTTTATTTTGTCTTTTATAATATTTTTTACACATATGAGTATGATTCATTAGATATCCTGTAAATGATAATCGTTTAGATTAATTTCGGTGGTTTTCAATCATAATTAATATGTTTTGTTTTATAATTTAATATTAGGTATATATACTAGTTCTATAACATAAAAAGGGAAAAAAATATATTTCATAATCTATTTAAACCATTAAAATTTTTTATGGCCATAATTGGAGTTCAAAAATAAAATTAAATACTTCTCATCATTGAAGGGGATAACTCAACACCTCGCGGATGACATTTTGATTTTTAGAATAAAAGTGACTGGATAAGAGGGTTGATGATGAAATATTCTATTAAAATAATAAAATTAATGTATATATAATATTCACTACAATAAAAACCAGGTTTAGCGGTGGTTTTGTGGCAGCGGTTCACAAAACTACCGCTAAACGTTTTCACTGAAAGGTTTCGTGGTGGTTTTTAATAAACCACCGTGAAACCCATAATTTATTTTAACAATCATGTCCCTTCTACCCCCCAACCCGATCGTTCCTCCAAACCCCCGCGCCCTCCCTTATTCCCCTACCCCCCCCCCCCCGGCGACCCGCAACCCTCTACCCCCAACCGTCCGGTGACCCCCAATCGTTCGGCGACCCGTGACCTCCGGCGACCCCGCGACCTCCGTCTCTGGAGACCCCGCGACCTCCATCTCCAGCAACCAGTCATTTCTAATCATTTCCTTAAAAGGTTTTTTCCTTTCTAAATTAATTGAACCATGATACAATAATTCTATTTTCGTATGTTAGACCATTATAAGATGTTTAACTCATTGATCTACACCCCATTGGATGTGCTAAGTTAAATTCCATATTTAATGTAAATGTGTAAACGCCCAACCACATTCTAAGTGTTCTATCATAAATTTAAAATGTATTTAACCTAACTAATTAACTAAATTGTTTGATTTAATTATATAAAAGTGAGTGGATAGATCACATCATGTATTATATACTTGAGAAGTGAATTCTATAACTTGTGATACCCTTAGTTAGATGGAGTTAAATGGATATAAATTATTTAAATTAAAATTCCATATTATTATTATGAGTATGTCATGGATATTAGACAGCGAACAATGGTTAAGAGAATTTTTGAGCATAGCATTCCATGATCCCTTATGTTAGGTGATGGGCATGACATCTCACACAATTTATGTTTACTTGGATGATGGGTATGAAGTTCCATGTTCCCTTGCATTGGGTGTTGGACATGATGACTCACCCCACTATCTTGGGTTTTGGGAATGAAGACTCACCCCACTACCCTGAGTGACGATCATGGTACCTCACAATCTTATGGGATTCAAGACCAATATCCTTATTAGATCCCATAACTCATTAGACTATGCATGGACACCTGAGTTACAACTTGTGTCCAACTATAAACTAGTATTCATTTATATTCCTATATATTTCCTTACATATATAGTGTATATACATGTATACATATTATATATGAATACTTATATATAGTAGACTGATCAAATGTATCCTGACCTATGTCAAAATAGATATAGTATGCCATGTGTCCTTCAGGAACCTAAGATGACTAGTATTTAATTTTCAGAATCTTTCATTATCTATTATATCTTCACACTACTATGCTATATAAACTGACTATATTATTATAAACACCATTGGTGGTGGCCTACTTATTTTATTCTCATATCCTGTTCTGGCCATCAATTGGTACACATAAAGTATTTATAGTTATAGGTATTGACAAGAGAAAGCACCATGTCATAGATTATTAATATATCTTGTAATCCCCCATGTTTTAAAATAAATAAGTTGTATCACATTGATAATGGTTTATGAAAAAAACTATTGTGTATTCTGGAAGCAAGTGTTTTTAAAAATGTTTTATCCAATATACACATACTATTTATTGAATTTCATAATATTGAATGTGAAATGTTATGAATCAATAATTATTTATACTGAATTTTTAAAATTTTGATTTTATATGAACTTGTAACTTATGGGAATTGATATTGGCATATTTTGAACTCTTATTGAATGAAAGAAGATATGAGTTTTTTTGTGAAAATGATGGGAATAAAATTCCAATAATATCTATTAAATAGAGTAGCATATGTATTTATTCCAATCTTATATTTCAATTAGGGAATATTCCATTTTTCTTTTTCATTTGCTATCAAGATGGGGGGATAACTATATTAACAAAGGGAGTTTATTTGTAATTGAAAGGAATCAATGAAGGAGATTAGAGTTCAAAGTATTGTTCAGTTATATTCTTTATCAACAAATAGTAATGTCAATACAACATCCAATGCAATTAATGAAATTTTGAAATTGAGAGTGATGAAGAAAGGTTCCTGCCAAATAAAGAAAATAATTTTCCACACTATCATTGTTTAATGTTTTTGGATGATACCAAATTGAAGGTTGAGAATCTATTAAAGAGTTATTGAGGATGTTAAATGTTTAAATAATCAAGTAAATGATCTTATAACATGTATTGAGAGGTTTGGGGAAGTCGTGAGATGGTTTAGTTTGACTCAGATTTACCTTGAATAATTTAGGAATTCATTAGAGAATTCATAAATATAGGATGTACTAGATTACATATAATTCATTTATACCATCTCAATATGTTTCAATTACTCTCAATGAATGTGTTTTTGTTCATTGTGTGATTCATTAATTTTAAGTCATTGATAATATACCAATTCATGAGGTATGTGTGAGTGAAAATTTTTAATGTAATTATCATTTCAAGATATATAATTTTTTTTTTCTATGTGTATGTGTGAAATACACCTTAATTAGTGTGTTTCTCAAAAATAAACATTTAAATGTGATAATAAAAATTAATCCTACATGTAAAATTTGTAAGCGTATTATTAGTATCTATATTTTGGTGTTAAACTAGTAGGTGTATGTTCTACCAAAACTCAATGTACATGTGAAATGATGATCATGATTTTCATTTCATAATTGGAACAAACTGGAAATATTAATATCCATATAAAGGTCATATATACCTATATGAAGTTTATCAACATTTACTTAAATATAATCTGGAATTATGTAATGGTAACCCATGACTTATTCATGATAATTAATGTTTATATGGACATATTAATGGGTTAAAAAAATATAATAGATCCTATGTAAATTTATTTCTATTTACAAGAATTTTATTAATTTTGATGAAAGTGACAGTTTGATGATGCATGTTATGTATGTTCATGATAAATAGATTTTAAACCAATTTATGGATATCATTCAAGAATGAGTTTATTATCATCAAGATGATGTAGAAGAAGATCAATTTATTATGAAATTTAAGAAAATAAATATTTTTTGAATTAAATTTATCTGGTTCTGAAGAATAACGTACATAATATATACATTTATATATATATGATTGAGTTGGTATCTGTTGCATAATTATATATAAATAGAGAATAAATGTGTTTTGTGGAATATTTTTGAGATTTTTTCCTACATATAGACGTTGAATATGACCTTGAATATATTTCTTGTGAATGCTCTTCGACAGTAAATGGAATTCCCCAAGCTATAAATTTTTATGACATATATTATATATAGAAATTGGATAATGAAGTGTACGATCAATGAATATTGATTGATAAATTTTTACATCATTATAATGTATATAATATGAAATATTGTGGGAACCCATGCATTGGTATTCTATATTAGTGATTTTGGATGGATGTTATAAATACCGACTGGTATCCGATTTCTAGATATGGAAAACAAAATAAAACATTTAATTGATATGACCAAGCATGTGAGTATATGAGGTGTTCAAGAAAGTTGTAGTATTTTTTGTAAGGGTGTGGAAGTAATCTGAGTGGTCCAATGTATCTCATTAATGTAGTGGGGATAGAAATTGTTTGAGGCAGCATAAATGTGTGATTGATAGTGTTATGATAATTGTGTAACCTGATATTCTTACTGCTCCTCAATGAGGTGTTCACGCTGTCTCTTAGGGACCAGACTTGTTTGGTTTGCCTTGGCATGCTAAGTAAGTGGTAAATGTGATCAATGAATCATCTTTATTATATTATTCATACTTTATGATCAATGGGTCATCTTTATTATATTATGATTCTTCAATCTTACACTATCGTATATTTTGTGTAGGCACATTGTGATATACATGGATAAAAGATGGATCACATTACCGAGGAACACACCTCAGTATGTTAAGGGTTTGAAAGAGTTTTTAGATTTTGTGATTTCTAATCGATCCGTTTAAGGGAGAATAAGATGTCCATGTCCTAAAGGTAAATTTAGAACATGGTTGAAGAGAGATGAAGATTATGAACATTTAATACTGAAGCAATTTCCTAATCAATATTTGTGTTGGATTTAGCATAGAGAATCAAACAATACAGAAAGATTGAGCACTGATGTTCATCTACAGAATGAGGTCCTAAGTTCATCGACAATGGAAAATGAAATGAAAAACCTCATAAATGACGCATTCGGCACTGCAAGACACCACTATCAGCATCAAAACATATCAGAACAACTAGAAGAGGGTGCTACAAATTACAACATGAAAAGTGGTGTTTTTGAGACTGTTACACAAGTAGATCAAGATTGGAACATATCATTGGATCCTCCTCTTGATTCTGTAGAGCCAAATGTAATGGAAAACTTCACTGAGAAAAATGTGCTTCATGATTTAGTTGATGATGGAAATCAAGAGTTGTATAGTGGGTGTTTGAAATATTCAAAGCTTTCATTTCTGCTGAAGTTGTACCATATCAAATGTCTATGTGGAATTACAAATAAGGAAATGTCCATGATATTGGAATTGATTCATGATGCATTTCCTGAAGCAAAAATCCCAGAATATTTTTATGATATGAAAAAAGTTGTTAACAAGCTTGTTCTGAATTATATAAAAATACATGCGTGTCCCAATGATTGTATGCTTTATTGGGGAGAGGATTCAAGTAGACAGAATTGCAAGAAATGTTCTTCTTCTAGATGGAAGTCAAAGGGTGATTTTGTAAGTCTGACTGAACATAATTTCATGAAGAAGAAGAAAATGAACACACCTGCAAAGGATTTGTGTTACTTTCCTTTGAAGTCGCGATTGTAAAGATTATTCATGTCATCAAAACCCACCGAACACATGAAGTGGAATTCTGTAGATAATATCAATGATGGGTTAATGAGACATCCACAAGATTCCCAATCATGGAAGACATTTGATTCATTACATCCAGATTTCTCAGCTGATCCTAGGAATGTTTGATTGGGATTGGCTGCCGATGGATTCAACCCATTTGGGACTTTGAGTACAAGTTATAGCATTTGGCCAGTTGTTTTGATCCCTTATAATTTGCCTCTGTGGATGTGTATTCAATAATAATCATTTATCATTTCAATGATTATTTCTGGAAAAAAAATTACTGTAAATGATATTGATGTATAATTGTAGCCTTTGAAGAATTGCAGGAGTTATGGAGTAACGGTGTTGAGACATTTGATGTTTCTTCTAAAACAATGTTCAAAATGCATGCTGCTTTACTGTGGACCATTAGTGACTTCCCTGGGCTTGGTAATTTATCTAGTTGGAACACTTATACGGGTTTGGCTTGTCCCATTTGTAACTTTAATTTTGAGCCCAAACGGCTACCTCACAGTAGAAAATGGTGCTTCTTATGCCATCGAAGATTTCTCGATGCATCTCATAGATTTCGGCTGAACAAATAAAAATTTAATGGTTTCATTGATCGTAGACCACCTCCAAAGTTGTTAACCGGTTCTAAAATATTGACACTGATTGAAAATGTTGAAACAGAATTTGGGAAGGTTCATCATTTGAATGATAGCGGAAAACGGGTCCGAAGTGCATCGTCAAGTGAAATCAGAACGCAACAATGGAAGAAAAAAATTATATTCTTCAAACTTTCATATTGGGAATTTAATTTTTTGCACCACAATCTTGATGTGATTCATATTGAGAAGAATTTCTGTGATAATTTTATTTTCACATTACTTAATGAGCATGGAAAGTTGAAGGATCATCTTAATGCTCGCAAATACTTACAAGTAATGAACATAAAACGCGATCTCTGGCCAGATGAGAATGAAAAGTATGCTCCGACCATTTTCGCAATGAAAAATAGGGATAAAGATACGTTCCTTCAAATTTTAAAGAATGTGAAGGTATATGATGGGTATTCGAGTAACATCTCGAGGTGTGTTGACTTGAAGAATGGTAAGTTACATGGATTGAAAAGTCACGATTCACATATTTTGTTACAGCAGTTACTACCATTGGCATTACGTACATTATTACCTGAAAAAGTTACTACTTTTGTACTCCAATTCTACACATTTTTGAGGCAATTATGTGAGAAATTTGTACATCCATTTTAGCTTGACAACCTCCAGGAGAGGTTTGTATTGACTCTTTGTGAAATGGATATGATCTTTCCTCCATTTTTTTTACTATCATGATGCATTTAACTGTGCATTTGGTTGAAGAAGCTAAATTAGAAGGCCCCGTTCATTATCGATGGATGTATCCAATTGAGAGGTATTATATTGATATGTTTTCCAGTTAAGTATACAATTTTTGACATTTAAATAAATGCATAATATTATTATTTTATTTCACAGATATCTTGGGCATTTGAAATCATACGTGAGAAATAAATCTCAAACAGAAGGCTCTATTGCTGAAGGCTATTTGGCTGAGGAATGTCTTACCTTTTTTTCCAGGTATTTAGATGATATTGAGACAATATTTAATCGATTTGGACGTGTTGACGACACATCAACTCAATCTCAAATGCATCAGAAATCAAAAAAAATTCCTGCTCTTGGCCGATCAGTTGGGAGGACCTCAAATGTGACACTGACAGAATTGGAATTATTACAGGCACATAGATATGTGCTACTGAATAGTGAAATTTCAGATCCATTTATTGAAGATTTGAGGATACAAACAAAGAGATAAATGAGAGGCCTAACACGAAATGAGAAAGATATAACGAAATCTGTGAATAAAGAGCTTGTAGAATGGTTTGCACGATGTGTAAGTTCATAAATATTGCAATAAATATGAATATTAGTTTGACACATACAATTTGTAAATCTATTAAATTATATTTCTTTTTTCAGATCATGAATACTGATACTCGAGCAGACTTGTCAGAAGATTTGAAGTTTCTTGCTAGAGGTCCTATAAAGCAAGTTAGAAAGTTCGATGCTTATAATGTGAATGGCTTTAGATTTCATACAGTCGATCGAGAAGTGGGTTTGAAAACACATAATAGTGGTATATTTATATTTTTTGAAGTGGGATACTATGGAAAGCTGCATGTTATTATTGAATTAATCTACCATGGACATTTTTCCATTGTTTTATTCAAATGAAAATGGGTCAATATTATCAGAGGTGTTAAAAGAGATTCATTGCAATTTACTTCTGTAAACTTATCTCGCTTGATGGATGTTGGTGATCATGAAATGCATGATCCATATATCTTAGAATCATAAGAAAAAATGGTATATTATGTGAATGATGTTGTGGATGAAGGGTGGAGTGTAGTTACTCATGTAATACAAAGAGATTTGTATGATATGGGTGATGAAGTGGAAGATTTGACCTCTGAAATTGAATGTCATCAACAACAGGAAGCAGAATTATTTGTCCATCATGATATTGAAAATATTAGTCTTGCAAGGATGAATAAAGTGGATTAAGCAATGGAGATGAAAACTGACATGATTGAAGGGGAAAATGATTGTTTGTACAATTATTCATTCATGCAGCAACCACTTGTTTCATTTCTGCAGTCATTCATTATCATTGTTATATATATCTTGTTTGTTAGTACTGGGCATCTATTATCGTTTTTTAATTTTTTTTTCTGCATAATTTTTTTAAAATATATATTTTGAACTTAATTTTATTTGATTAAATGATAGGAATGCTAAGGAGGAAGCGGTATACTATTTATTCTAGTTCTGCGACGGATGATGATCCATCTGGGTCACTCCCCATGACATCTGAGGCACCTGCTGCCTACACCCCTGCACCATCTCCCCCTGCACCATCTCTCACACCATCAGAGGGCCTCCCATTAGAGGCTGAGTCATCGACTCCCCCTAGAGGTGTCTCATCAGTTGGGTGGCGACAGACCCCTTCCAGTTCATCCCAGATATACTGGAGGGTCACAGTCATAGGTATAAATTTTAATTAAATAAATTTATTTCATTTTGTTTATACTAATTGTTTTCTCATTGAAGATGAACAAAATGAAACCGTGGAGAAACACATAAAAATCTCAGATGTTGGGAACTTGGATGGCCAAAAGATAGTTGTGCCATTTGATTCTTATGGGGTCCCTACGGATGATGCCGCAGGGTTACTTGGCCAGATTATAGGTCAGTTGGAAGCAGAGCTCATTTCCCTTCCCATTTCATATGATGATTAGAGAAATATGCCTCCAAACTGGAAAAATGAAGTTTTTGATTCTCAAATAAAGGTAATTTTATTACGTTATGGTTTAATTGAATGTCATGTTACTAATATGTTCAAAATGAATTTCTGTATACAAATGTTCTTCCACTTCACAGTTGCAGATGTGATAGCACGGAAGTGGACTTTGAAAAATCTTGGTAAAAAATGGAAAGATTTCAAATGGAGATTGTGGTGTGATGTCAATGATACTTCGTTGACCTTGGAACAAAGGTATGATAAGCTACCCAGTGGGGTACCAAAAGAGTAGTAGAAAGTTTTTGTTGACAGGCATCGTGATGAGAAGCGGATGGTATTGAAATATATATTATTATATTATCCTCATTTTACATTAATACATGTATATGAAGAGGAGATGACATTGGATACATTACTATTAAATTGCATTTTATTTATTTTAGGATCTCTCATGACAGAATGCATCAAACAGGGCGAAGCAAGTCATCCCTCACACGGCAGGCTCAAAAAGCTTTTCTAGAAGCCGAATGTCATTGTTAATATTTTAAATAGTTTAAATATTTATAATACAATATTAACTGTTTAATATATTTAATTTTTTATTTATCTTTTCTTAATGCGGTCACAGAATTTAGGGCACAAAGCCTCCCGAACTGAACTGTGGTTGGATGTTCACAGAAAATCAGATGGCTCTTTTGTTAATGAGCCTACCAAAGAAGTTGGGGTTTCAAGTCAAATTTTTATTATAATAACTTATTATTATTTTTTACTATGTTAATATGTATTGATATTTGATTTATAGGTAAAAACTAAAGAACTATGGGATGCCAATCCTGGGCAGTCCTACTCAGTCTCCCAGGATGACCCGGTTGCTCAAGTCCTTGGGAAGGAGAATCCTGGTAGAGTGTGCGGGATGGGTTTGGGACCAGTACCATCTGAGGTCTTTAGTACGCCATTAGGGACTCCAACTGCATCTACTCTTGGTTATAGTCAGCCCATACCTGAAGATGCTCAGACGGAGATTTCTTCTCTACGAGCCACAGTTCAAGACCAAGGGGCTTAGATATCTGCTATGTAGAAAGCGTTGACTGATTTATATCAGCAGATGAGTAGATATGCCCCCAGTGGTAGTGAACCGAGTGGTGGTGAGTAGGTAAATCACAAAAAATCAAAATAATTTAGTTTTCAAACTTTTATTGGTTTTAAGTTTAATTATAAATATGCAACAATATTTAATTTTCAATATAATGTTCTTATAGGTGGAAGCAGGAGATGGAGGTGGAGAGGGTGACGATGCATCCTCGGACCATGAGTAGTATTGTTGATGTGTTGAACAAATATGGGAAAGGTTGGTTTGTATATATAACATGTGTGGTGTATGGAAACTTTAAAAAACCATTGGTCTTGGAGGATCTTCAGTGGCTAATCTTGAATGATCATAATAACCTCATGTGGTAAAGAGAATGATGTGTTTGTTTCATTGATTAGATGATCTATGGTAATAGGCTATTTGATGTTTCTGTTGTAAATTTAGTATTGGGAATTGGACTCATTAGGGGTTTCATGTCCAAACAGCCATGTTGAATGGATATCACTAGATCAAGATGGTTTTATGTGGTGATTTTCATGATCATTAATAGTTTTTATGAAGCACGTAACCACATCACATGAAAACCAATGCAACTCCCTTCCCAGGAAGCTTCACTATTTTCTAACTTTTATTTTATTAACATATTGGGAGATGGTTAGATGACATGCCATATGATAAAAAAGAATAATCAGAGGGGTTTTACATGATTAATTGGGCTATTTGATGGGGCTTCACATGATTATGAACAGATCACATGAATTTCATAACCCCTTTGTGTGATGTTCCTAGGGTCATGTGATCATGAGCCTCATTGAAGTTCACATGGTCCTTGTGACCTAGGTGATTAATCTATATGTATACAAGCTAGAATTTTCATTCCTTTGGGTATATATTAATACCTATGCTTTGGGAATTTCTTTTTTCCTAAAATATACAATTCTCATTTGGCTAGCGTCAAAAAATGCCCCCCCCCACAAAAGTGATGTTCGAAGGAAAAAGGACTCAGTTATGAGGTAGGAAATGACTTCATGAGTCTCTTATTCTTTCTATGGTTGGAATTCAAAACATATTTTGGTATTCTATAAGTCCATTCATATTCCTTGAGGTTCCCTATTAATAAGGGGTGAGAGGCTGGTCATTTGACCGGTGACATGAAGCTCCATAGCTCCCAAAACCTCCTCTCTCGTGCGATTGTTTTGCAAGATAACTTTGCATGACCTTATCACAAGAACCATAAAAGAGACCTAATCATGTGATCATGTCACTTGACCTCTTTGTGTGATCACCTTGTCTAAATATCTCTCTTAATCAATCCATGAACTAATCAATAGTAATTTATTTGAACTTTGATGCACACCCTTGGCCATTAGTCTATCTTATGTGATTCGGTTGTCTCTTGAGGATTTTTTCATGATATACTAATCTTTATATGATTAATGTGACCTTCACATGGTAACATGATTATATGTATTAAGAAAAATCATGTGATCAAAAGATGTTTTATGGGTTATGTGATTTTCATGACCTAGAATGCATCATGTGGTCCGCGTAATGTTTTCCATATTATGCACTTATTTTGTTTGATTAGCACAACTGATTCTCTCTTAATGGTTACATATCTTCTAATATATTCTTTATTCTCTTTAAATATGTCTTCTATTTCTCAAATGTCTTCTTATGTGGTAGACTGGAGAGACCTTATTTCCTAGAACCATAATGTCAATCATCGATACAAAGTATTTTATAAAAATGATGTTTTAAAGGTTCTTATTCTAACTGAACATCAAAATTATCCTCTATTGAACAGACTACCTTTATATAGATTTGGACATCAGGATGATAGTTCTATTATTCACCTGAATACAACCTTTAGTCTCACATGTTGTCACTCTCTGTTGACTATATTAAAATGATAGTTTCTGAGGATAGTCAGTTAATTGTGGCACCATTCTTAGGGAAATATTATACATTTAAAAATTCACCATGGTTTCATATATTCATGATCTCACTCATCAATTGATTTCCCATATTTAATCAAACATGCTCATCTTCTCTCTAGAAAACCAAAAAAGTGGCTTGATCTGAAAGTGTGATTTGCACCCTAGTGGTAATTTCTCTGATGAATGGGCATGGCCATTTTGGGTTAGGTAGATCTGCACAAAATTCCCCTATCAATTGCATGATATTCATCATTACGAGGAGACATATATTTTTTAGTTTATCATGTACCATAAACCATAATTCCATATTTAGTTTATTAGTTGATGGTTAGGAACCAAAACTATTTATCTATCCCATGGTGAGATAGAAATTGGCCTATGAAATATTTTTAAGCTTGGGGGAATACTTCTATTTGTGGAAACATATGATGAATTCCTTCCTATTGAGAATGTTTGGGATGGAAATAAATAGACTCCGACCTTATCAGGAGACATTGTTTCAATTGTAAAGGAGAGGTAGAAAAAATATTTGTACTTTCATTTGATTATTTCATTCAATGATTGGATTAATATCTTCTTTTATTGAAGTGGGGCTCAGACATCTATCGTACGCCCTCTTATATGCCCTTCTCGACAAGTTTGGAATGTCATGGGATCATTTTGCGCTACTCTAAAAGCTAGAGAGTATGCCTCATGGGGCTCCCAGGTGAGACTAAATGTATCCCTAAGCCTTTGGTTAGCAGGATACTTGGCCATGTTTTTAAATGGAGGGCCCTTCTCTGTTGGGGATTCACATTTGGGAATCTGGGTCTTCATATTGGTTATAGAATCATGAATGGTAGAAGGGAAACCTCTCAACCTATCCATTCCAAAACTTTCTTATTTTTATCATCATCAAGGCCATTTTCAACAGGGTAATATACCTTATCAAATTAGTGACCCTTTTAAATTATTATTTTGTTGGATAGGTGATCGTTTTTAGCATTATAAGAATCCGAATACTACCAAAATTCCTGATGCTCTATTCTGTCCCAGGATGATAAATATCTATGGGGTTGAGGCGATGTATTTAGGTGATGAAAAGGTTATGAAATGATTTTTTCCATATTAGTAGTGATAGTTGATATATCATGCCTAATTGTTGTTTGAGAATCCCATATGTCTTTCTGTAGAAGTTGATATGTGGTATGTTAATGCATGGCCCCTTTGATGTTATTAAATGATGTTTCGCATATTAGTTACAAGAGGAATTGACCATGTAATTGTTGTAAAGAATATTATTTTTCTTAGAATTCTTGTTTGGTTTGTTTTTCAGGGCAGTGGTGCAGTATAAGAAAAAATGCTATTTTTTTGGGTCAGTATTTCGCAGTGGTTTTAACCGCCACTAAATTTTTACCACTTATACATTTAGTGGCAGTTTAAACTGCCGCTATATGTAATCGGTAATACACATAGTGACGGTTAAAACCGCCGCTAAATCACGCCGGAATTAGCGGCGGTTTTAACCCCCGCTAACTAGGTGTATGACACGCCTGAATTTCGCAGCGATTATAGCCACCTCTAATTAAATAGCCCGTAAAACCACCGCTAAATTTACCAAAAAACGCTTTGAAATGAGGTACTATGATTCTTTTCTTTGACCGCCGCAAAATGCATAAAACCATTGCTAATAGATTTCTGACGCCCAGTTTAGCGACGATTTCTGTAAACCTCTGCCAAACCATATAGCGGCGGTTTAAACCACCGCTATATGAAAAAAAAAACCGCTGCTAATAGGCAGTTTTCTTGTAGTTATTATAGAGTTATAATTCCACTTTTAATGAGGGGAGGAGAGGAGATATTAAGAAAAAAATAACATGAAGAAATTAAACGAAATATATGAGGATTTTACGTCATGAATTTCTCCTCATTAATAACCTCCTCATGGAAAAGGATTTGGACTTTTTATGAGACCAAGGTCTCTATTTAATGAGTTAGATTATTTCGACGAGTATTGGGTAGAACATGGACAAGAATAAAATCTTGTTAGGTGTGAGGAGAATCGGTGGTGAGGGGTTGTATTTATAGGTTAGGAGAGGAGTGTCTTTTAATTATTTTATTCATTAGTCTATTATTTTGGCTCAAGACTATGAATATATTTACCATTAACACTAGATATAATTAAATAATGAATAATAGTTTGATATTTTGGGCTTAAATCATCCTTACATAATAAATTTCTCAAATGTTCATGTATTTGTCATTTATTTTAATTTATCATATTTTATTATTCACTAAAAATTATAGCATATTAGAAAACTCCCAAAAATTAAACCTATTTTTATTATGTGTTTAAAATATGAAAAAAGAAATATATTTTTTGAAAATAATTTTCTAAATATGAAAATTTAAAATTTTAATTAAATTCATCATTTACTTGGAAAATACCGATTTTAAAATTATAATTGATGTTATATCACATTGAAAAAAAAAATTATTGTCTCATAAAACTATAATATAATCATAAGACAAAAAAATGAAAATTTATGAATGCATTTTATTGCAATGAATTTTCCCTTTTTATACTTATATCCATTGTAAATTTATATATAAACGTTATGTTTTATAAAAATACCAACACATTATTAATAATTTTAAATATACTTATTTACTTATATGATGATATTATTATATCATATAATAATTTTTTTGATGACTAACTATTATTTATACTTTCATATATGTGTTTACTATTTTCTTGGCCAAATTACTATTCCTAATGATCATGTTACTATTGCAAGGGGCATGTTACCATTCCACTGGGACAGGTCCCTTAATTTTTATGAATACCTCATATTTTATTCCACCATCACCTATAAAGCTTATATTGTGTTATATACTTGATATATGTGATTTATAATATCTAAAATAATCATTACAAGTGAATTTGAATTCATAAAATTTTGGGCCATTACATTATTCTCCTATTTTGAAATTTCACCGTCGCAATTATTTTTTACATGTTATTTTAAAAAAAGGTGAGGGAACTTCTGCTTCATCAAATCATCCAGTTCCCTTGTGGCCTCTTCATACATATGGTTTCACAATATTACTTTGACCAAGTGAGTAGTCTTCTTGATGAACAATATCTATAAAATTCCAAGATCATCCACTAGCTCCTCCTTATGAGACATATCATTTTCCTATTTTACCACATCGGGATTCAATACATATGAGAGATCTAGAATGTGCTTTATATAGAGGGATATGTGGAATACATCATGTACTTGAGACATGGTAGGTGGAAGTGCTAGTCAATAGGCAACATCTCTAACTCGATCAAAATCCCAATGGGTATGATGTACCTGGGATGCATCATTCCTTTCTTCCCAAATCTGATTATCCTCTTCTATAGAGATATGTAGTGGAATACCAAGACTCTAGAATTATACTCTAGACCCCATCGAAGATTGTCTACATTTCTCTTTTATCAAATTTGAACTTCCTTGATGTGCTTCTGAATGGGATTCACATTTTCCACCATTTCATCAACCATTTCATGTCCTAAGAGATTACGTTCACAGAATTCATCCCATTATGTTGGTGTTCTTCATCTTCTACAATAAAAGGATTCATATAGATCCATATGGATGGTTGAGTGGAAACTATTGTTGTAAGAGTACTTGAACAGAGGTGGATAGTGGTTCTATACTTATTTGAATACTACAAAACCATCCATGAACATTTCTTCCAGTTTCTTAAAATTCCACTATTATTGGCCATCTATTTGAGGATGATAAACCATACTGAAATTCATCTTAGTGTTTAGATCACATTGGATACCTTTTCAGAACATGGAACTTAATCTTGTATCTCTACTGGATTCAAGTGATAGTGGTACCATGTGCCATCATAAAAATTTTCTGATGTATATTCGTGCAAGTTTATCTAGTGATAATTCCTAACAAATTTCGTTAATTTGGGTTATATTTCAAAGACGATCCTCAATAACTAATTTATCATTATTTCATTCAGATGTCTTCAGAAGTACGATGACAATTTCCATGGTGATGTTTTCCCATTTCCATGTTGGTATTGATAATGGTTTTATCTTCCCCTTATACATTATTCATTCAACCATAACATACTGATATACCAAGAACCGTGATGTATATTTTATGATCTTTTTATTCATATTTTCCCACCAATAGTTCTGTTATTAATCTCAATACATATTTGTGATCCAATGGTGAACTGAGAAGTTTGAGCCATGTGCGTTATTCAGAAGATCTTTCTTTATATCTATATTGGTTGGTACACATAGTCATGATCCAAATATAACAACTCATTCCTCATAAATTTTAAACTACAAGGTCTTACTATTTCTTGTAACTACCATCTTCTTCTATATTTCCACATCATTTCATTGACCATCATTTATTGTTTCCATGAGGGATGGTCATGAAATCAGTTAACAATGGATTTCTAACTTTCCTACCTTAATGATTCCCATGTCCATCCTTTGACGATCTAAGAAGATTGGATCATTTTCAAATATCATCATTGATAATGTTTTAGGATACTTTCTAATTATAGAATCTGCAACATTATTCCCATTAATAGGATGATACTGGATTGAGCAATCATATTCATAGATGTGATATAACATTCTTCATTGGCACTTATTAACAACCTTTTATGTGAATATATATTTTAGGCCTTTGTGATAAGTATATATTTCACACTTCTCCCTATAGAGATAATGCCTCCAGATTTTCAATGTGAAGATCATATCTGTCAATTCCATATCATGTCTGAGATAGTTTTTTCCATGAATTTTTATCTACCATGAGGCATAGGCTATCACTTAATCATTTTTCATCAGTGCAAATCTTAATCCCTTATATGAAGCATTGTTTTATACCACAACAATTTCCCCACTTTTCAGACGTGTGAGTATTTTCAAGGGGATAAGCCTATTATTTAACTCATTGATGATGTGTTCACAACAAAGATTCTAGACCAACTTTTATCCTTTTTGAGACATCCTGGATAGTGGGTTTGATAATTATGAGAATTTATTCACAAATAAATGGTAATAACCATCTATACCAAGGAAGATATGGATCTACAATAAATATTTTTACCTGGGCCACTCTTCGATTCCCTTTATCTTAAAAGGGTCTAGAGATATTACTTTTATAGTAATTACATTCCCCAGTATTGATATATCCCCTATACAAGACTCAAATGTTCTGTACATTGCATAAATTTTATCCCTTATTAATTTTATTATCATATTATTCTAACGTTATTCATGATTCGCATTTTCTCTTGGATTATATGATAACATCCTCAATAAATACTACCACAAATTCTGTTGGTGATCTCTCAAGAATTGATTCAATAAGTCCATGAATATTTCTCAAGTAGTAGTGAGTCTGAAGAGAAACATTATGAAGTCATAGGGTCTATAACTCACTGAATGGTAGTATTGGGAATATCTTCCTTTATTACATTTAATTGGTGATATCCTAATAGAACCTCCACCTTAGATAAATATTTGGCTCCATGTAGTTGATCAAAAAAGTCATCTATCCACATAAGGGTATACTTATTCATTATAGTGATTTTTGGGAGCTCATTATAATCATTAAAAAATGTGTTGATACATCCTTCTTATTGAAGAAGAGGACACGTGGAGCCCATGGTGAATCACTTGGGAATACGAAACTGTTGTCTAGATTCTCTTTTAACATCTTCATTAGGTCATCAATCTCTATGGTGGAAATTTTATAATGTGTCTCCGATATCAAAAGAGATCTATGATATAGTTCATTTGGAAACTCAACCTATCGATCAGGAGGAAGACTCTTAAAGGAACACATCACTATATTCCCTTATAATGGGAATGTTATAGATCATGATTCTCTCCATTTCCTCAATCATTTAGGCCAGATATGATTTCACATAGGGAAATAATCTCCACACTTGAGACGATTATTTTAAAGTAGAGAGATCCCCTTATTGTTGCCATAATTAATTGGAGGATGCCTCGTGATGTGAAGTGTGATGTCAATTTTTTGACAGTTGATGTAGTGTTTTATATAATGATAGAAATTTTATGCCCACTATTGAATGAAACTTCACTAATGGAAGTAAGAACATATTTTTTGGGAGGTTCAATCAACAAACATTAACTGGGGAAGAGTTATATACTATGGATGAAATAATTTCCTGATTTTAAATTTTCACATATAACTCAACCACCATGTTTTGATGTGGTTTTAGAATTTCTTTAAATAACTTTCATTGTATGAAATACTGCGTAGAACTATAATAAAATTTCACATTCTTTATTATTGATTGAATAACAAATATACCTACAAACAAAACATTGTTGGGCTCCACCTCAGCAATAGTGATGGAATAATATTTCCTTTCTCCTTCATCTTTTGTGGTTTTTAACGTTGAATACCCTCTATGAGTTGACATTTAGTGAACTAGAATACATAGTTTCATATATCTCTATAGTTGAAGCATTGAAACATGGGTGTTCTCTCCTTTCCTCCTCAACAATTATTTTATTCCTCATGTATCCTAGACATTCATGACCATAGTGGCATTCTCTCTCACATTTAAAGCATTTACAATTCCCTTTGATGTAGTTCCCATGATTCTTCTAACCACATTTTTGACATGTGAGTGGTTAATTTTTCATCCACCTTTTCATTTGATCCACTAGCTTGAAACTCCATATTTAATTTCATAACACCATATCAATTAGGCCAGACTCCAAACTATATCTCTACTTTGTGAGAACATTGACCAACTTATTCATAACTCCTAATGTATAAATTCTCTAGATCCATCCAAAGGTGTGGTTTTAAACCACTAAAGAATATATATATTTTTCTACCTTTTTTATAACACAACCTGAGAGATACATTACATTCCTTGTGAGATTTTCATCAAATGTTGTGATAGATTCACCATCATTTTGATTCATCTCTATGAACTCTCTATCCTTCTTTTTATGAATAGTTTATGGGAAATAATTGTTAAGAAATATTTTCCTGTATTAATCCCACTCCATCAGTTCAATTTTTTACTTTGTCTTAGTTTTCCTAACCAACACCCACCATTTATCTACTTCTCCATCTGAATAAAAAAGTCTAGAGTCACCATCTCTATCTTAGAATAATGAAGCACATAAATGAACTTCTCTATTGAGTTGACCCACTATTCCATAACATGTGGATCATAAGATCCACTAATTATCAGTGGTCAGTGACACATAAAATACTCGATATCTAGTTGCTCCCCCTTAGTTTATGGAAGAAGTTCTACATTATTCAGTTTATTATTTATAGCCTGAAACATCTAGGGATAAATCACTATAAAATTTTGAACTTCACCTCCCAAGGAATTGGGGATTTTATTCAATAATTCTCTATATTATCCCTCATATCTATTATTGGAATGGTATCTTTGGGTTCCCACAATTTTCTAAAATATAAAAGGGTTGAACAAAATATAAGTCAACAAGTAATGAATAATGAATTTATTCCATTGGGAAAAAAAATTATGGAATATATTTTTGGATTTGTATGTTAATATTTTTTTCTAAAACAAATCCCCTTATTTATATACATAGTCTCATAATAAGGTTTTTCTCTAATCCAAATTCAAAAATTTACTAAACCATTCTATGATACCAACTATAGAAAATATGATTTTTCTTACACTTCTATTACATAATTTTAACGATAAAAAATATAACATTGTTACGAAACCATGATCCAAAGTTTTAGTGTCCTAAGAAAATTAGGATCATATATAAATTTTACATAATAAAACATATAGATTTTTTTTAACTCCTTTTCATCATGAATATTATTGTCCCTTGTGTTCTTCATAGTACAAGTCTTCAACTAAGGATATTCATAAATGAATGGGGTGAGGTAAAATGCCAGTAATAAGAATAATAATAGGCATGTAAGTGGGTGAGAATAAAAATAATCATCATAACGTATGAAAAGGGTCAATATCCGGACTATTAGAGGAAGCATTAGATAAATTCAAGGTACATAGAAATGTCTAAAAATGAATTATCATGTCTTTGTGGTCAAATAACACACATAGTTGTGAACAAATATATCATCATTTTACAAATATTTCACTTTATCTCATGCGATAAATCTCATTAACCAATACATTGGATCACTATATAATTCCAGTCGCACCATCACATCATAACTTTTACAGGCTATATAAATTCATGGTGCACCCATCAAAACATAACATTAACATAATCATGGTACTGTATTTAAGATAAAATATTAATCATGACTGTATGGATACAATATGTTTATAATAAGTATAATATGAATTAAAATAGAAATACTTTTGTTAAAAATTCTACCTTTTCTTGGAGAAACCTCCTTCAGCATACCCATTCAGCCTTAAAGGATTGGTATTAGGGGAAGAAAAGTATATATATGATAAAGGGATAGAATATAGGTAGGGTTTTTAAAAAAATTCCGGATATTTAGAGCTTAAATGGAGTGAATAATGGAGCATGATGGGTGCCTTTATTTATGTTAGTATAGGGACACACATGAAATTTCTTAAACAAATTCAACGATAAAAGGTTACTTCAACGAAAAAGTGAATAAAAATAGGCAGTAATTATCCAGAAATATAAGATAGAATGAAATATCTTCAAAAAATAATAAATAGAATGATTTGGGTGGAAATAATATCCTAATTACTTGGTTTAACCCCCAAAAAACTCATTTTAACATTAATTGTTGTATCAATTTTTTTCTATTTTTACTCTTAATCATGATCAAAAATTAATTTGAACATATTAAATTCTAATATTTTTGATAATTCAAAATATGGAATCCATTTTACTAGTTTTTATTCCTATAAGTGGAAAATTTTAATTTCCTATAATTAGGCAAATTACATTGAAAAAGATGTTTAAAAAAGATGAATTTTTTAAGGATAAAATAGATTTAGAAAAAATTATTTTTCTTTTGAAAACAAAAAAAAATAATTTTAAAATATATTATTGATTATATAATCTATATATTTAATTAAATAAATTAATAAATAGATAATATTTTAAATTATTGTGATAAAAATGCATTTCACTCATATAAATGTTTTTATAAAATTTTGTATTTAAAATGAAAATGTAGTTATACCAAAATAAATAATATTGATGATTTATAGTAAAATAACTAGATTATTTCTAATTAAATTAAAATTATTTTACATTATGGTCAAAATAAATATATATTGGTAATTTTACTATAAAATAAAGGAGATATTGTATAAAATATGGTATTTTTCATTATTCAATGAAAAATAATTTTTTTAGAGAAATTATAAACTTCACATTAAGATTATATCGATATAGTTATTTAAAAAAGTGATATTAAATTACTCAAATAAAATTCCAAAAAATTATACAAATTAATTATAAATTCTACGTTCGAAAAATGCAATAAAATACGTTTTTTAAGAAAAAATTCTTTTTATGCACAAAATTGAATTACTAAAAAATGAGTATTTATTTATTATAAATTAATCAATAAACATAATTTATTTAAACCCATTATTCATATTTCTTAGAAATATGGTTATTAATATTCATAACTTCTAATTAATTATCAAGGTTATAAAGGATTTATATATCATGGTTCATTAAGACTCCTGGTGGCGAGGAAACAAATTTTATTGACAACGTAATGTTTATTTCAACGAAAATATATATATATAATATTTTGGTTTTAAAATAAACCATTTTTAAGAGGTATATCACCCTCAATATTAATTTACATAGATAAAAAAATAAGGACATATATGTTATATAACTTCCATTGGTTCCCACGAATCTTCCTCAAAGTTTTGATTCCTCCAATGAACATTAATTAGATGATTAGTCCTATTGTATATAACATTTTCTATAAGATCCAATATTTCATCAAGTTGTTTTTCATTAGAATTTATGTGCTCCCATGGTAAAAAATTTGACACCCTTCAGGTCACATGTTTTGATAATTTTTTTCTTGGTCTATCACTTTTTGAGGATTTCATTGTTTTACAGAGCTGGGGTTAAATTTTTGAAGTTTCAAGGAAAATATGCCAGGAATATGGTTTGGGAAAATGGTTAGTACATACCATACAATGACCATGTGTTATGGATTTACCATTTCCAATTTAATTTTTCAGGACATGAGCATGGTTTTTAAAATTTTGTTCCTTTCCCTAGGCAACTCAATGATTATTGTTTTAAAGGATAGTGTCCACTAAATAGTTTCTACATAGGTTGTCAAACCCTGTGGCCAGATCTAAAATTATTAAAATAGAATATTATCCTAATTTTAAAAAACATTAATACTTAATCACCCACTAATTGATGATTTTCTCCAACCAATCCTTTTTTAATTAAATAAAGGCTCTCTACATGGATTCCTTAGTGATCATTGATCGTTCTTAGTGGATATCATCAGTATTAGTTATGTTTTCCTATCAATTTATCTTCTTTCCCAAGACCTCTTACTAATATCAATTCATATTAAATTTATGTAACCTTAATGGTCTAATTTCATGATCTATAAAATTATATGATAAATTGATGTTGTTTCCCTTGGATATATATATATTTGAGGACCTTTTCTCAACATTCCTCATCCCCAACTGAGAAGAAAACATTTTTTTCATCATCATTGTGGTTGGTTTCTCTATCATGTGGTCTAACCTTTAGCATACCTTATGTTCTTATGATGATTTCTTTTTTCAATTTTTAAATGGATTATTATAATTTAATTTGATCCACTAAGGATATGAAAGGGGATTGGAAAATGGGTTTTCCTCAAAAAAAAGATTCCATACACTATATATGTTTTATAAAATACCTCAAATATAATTTTGAAAGGGAAACGGTTTTTCATACATGGGAGTAGTCTGGAATCATTATAAAAAATGTTTTCTTAAATTTGGGATTAATTTGGATTTAGATTATGCCTTGGAAAAACTTAATGGAATATTGATTATTTTAGAGATTATGATAATGTAACAACATAGTAAGTAAATATTTGGGTACCTAAAAACTAAACAAATATTATACCTCATGGAGTTAGATATAACTATGGGAGGTTCCCATATTTTCATATAGACTATAGGGTAGCCTTTTTATGGGATGGAGTTTCCCTAACTATAGGAGTTAGGTATTACCAAAACATGTCTTTTGGTAGTATAATAGGTTTGCTTATTTTTACCAACATGTCAAGTACTTCCAACTTAGATTCTTGAGATAACATTATGTGAATTATATTTTGATATGATAAGTTTCACGCTTGTTTATGATATAAATATTAATGATTATAAATTAATAATTTATTGATTTATTTTATTATATATATAAAATTTAATATTTTTCTATTCAATTTAATAAGGCACGATTTTGAAAAGAAAAATCAAATAAAATTAATAAATGAAAAATAAATTCTTATAATATATTTATTAATTTTTTAATAATAACAAATGTATGTTCATGTTTTAAATTTTATATATCCATGGGGGTATCCTATTGGGATCTTGAGATAAAGCTTTAACTTTTCCCTTTTGTAATTTATAGACTTGAATAGTGTAATATACATGTAAAGGAACATTGTTCATGTAGATAATGACTCTCATTTCTTATATTTCCTACTGGTGGGATGATATGGTGGTGAATTATGAAAACATTAAAGTGGAATCATGTGTTGTTTTAGGTTTTCTGTTCTGATTTTCTTCTTATTGTTCATTGATATTTGTTTATCCAGACGATGGATGTTACATGTATAGTTGTTGTTTTGATATATGATATAATATTGTTTTCAACTATTTGTAATATTATTTTTTATTTTTAATCATATGAACTTTGAGGGTGAAATTATTACAATCTCCTATTGTATGATACCAAAGTCCACTTCTCCAACACATGGTGATATGGAATGCACTTTGGGTAATATGAAAGGTTAACCCAAGTAATAATATTTGTTTAATTAGGTTGTTTTATTTAAAATTCATATTAAATTGAGGTTGTGTTGAATATTATTCTCATCATTGTGTATCACCCTCTAGTGTTTGGGGGTTATCGATAGAAAAAAAACATTGGACTTTATTGATATTATCGGTAGGGTGGTGGTGTGATTGTCCATATCACTTTCTATAAAATCTTCAAGTTACCATGGGTAGTCTTGGGATATCCAGTATTCTTGTGAAAGTCTTTAAATATTTTTCTTTAGAACATTAAAATAAGTTTATGTTATAAGAATAATATTTTATTCCTAATTATTTCCATAAAAATTATTTATATATTATTCATCCTCAAATAAGAGTTCACAAGATCACTCAATAGAAGGCTGTGAAGAATGACACATGAGTGAATCCTCCAATGTATCCAATTCTGATGAAAACGATCCTTTGTATGATCCAATATAAATGATAATTAACGAACTAAAAACCAAAATAAAACTATAATCATGCTTCTGTGTGTATTAAGAATCATCCCCCATTATTTAATTATGAAAATTTTCTAAAATATTCTATGGAATAAATCTAATGGTTCAAGAGTATTTTCAAGTATCTCAAAACTCTAAAAGACACCAATGTGGGTTTCTCCACTTATATTCTCTAAGGGATAGAGGTGAAGTAGTGGGATTATATCATGAAAGATATGTTTCAAGAATCAATCTCATGGAATACCATAAATAAATATTTAAACAAAAATTTCAATATGGGTTCATTTAGTGTTTTGATGGAATGTTAGTTTGTTACTTTGGAATAGAGAGATTATTCTATCATGGAGTATCCTATTTAGGTTTCTATGTTTTTTAACCTTTATCTATAGCCTCTTGGTTATGATTATGTTGATTTTGTAATGTATTAAATGGTTTTAAGGTTAAATATTAGAGCTAGGAAGAATATTAATTGTGCACCCACATACACGGAGGTCATGGAAAAGGTAGTTATCCCTAACGGAAATATAGCTTGGATGAAAAGACCCTTAGATCGTCAATGATAGCAGGAGGTAGATGTAGGTTGCTTCCAGGTTAGAAATGGAATTGGGGTGACCATCATGGAGTGGACATTGGAGTTTTAAATGTACATCAAGGAAGAGTCGGACAATATTTTTCTAATACAAGGAAAGGGTAACCTTATTCTTAATTTTTAGGCTACACCGAGGGTGTTTTAGGCATGCAGGTAATATGGTATTCATTAGTATATATATGATAGGGAATTCCATGGTAGTAGACCTAGTACCATCCTCACCAAAGGCTCTCATTTTATACATGATGTATTAATATTGGTGGGATATCAACATCACACAAAGAGATATGTTTAGGTGTAAAAGAAAGGGAAATATGAGGATGGCTACCTATATGAAACAGGGTGTGCACCATATAAGATAGATGAAAAACTAACTATTGTGAGATGTGTGGCATTGAAAATATATTATATGTTTATATATTTTTAGTATATGTGAAACATATTATTTTATAATACCCATGATAAATGGTACATTGGGAATGCCTACAGAGATAATGAATTTGTTGATAACTACCTCCACTCCCCATAGAGTAAAGTCTGAGTAGAGACTTAAATGTACCAGGTGTCATGTGATGATGTTTGAATGTTAAATGTATTGACATTTATTAATCTATGACCATTTAATCATTCATATTATCACTATAATATATCGATGACAAGCTTCAAATCTCGAATTATTTTCTATCATTATCAGTTTAATGTATCTCTCATAATGGATTCACTCATATTTTCTAGGGTGAGTTAGATCCATGATAGGGAAGAGGTTGTCTCATTTTTTTCATTATTAGTATTACCTCATTTTAGTTATAAAATTGTTTCTAAGTTTTGTCAATCCATTTCATAGTTCCCCAATTCATATGGTGATGTTTAATTATCCCAATTTTTTTAGGTAAAATTAGTTTGTGACCACCACATCAAGATATAGAGTCCAAAATAGACTTTTATCTGGGGATCAGACCCATTTTCTAAACATCATATTCTATGTCAGCCACTAAACTAAATTAATTGAAGGCCCATCGTGAGGATTTTGAGTCTAAGTGGTTAATTCATATTAATTTTTCACTATATGCATCATTAGTTCTCTTTTTTTAAGGAAGGAATATGTGTGTTTTATACATTTTACTAACTACTAGAAACCCATCAAAATTATTGTAAGTAAAAATTTCCATTATATAGAATAAAAATCATTTTTGATCACCCTATTTTGGCTAAGTGGTTTACGAAAATTTATAGGGAATCAACATACCATCATTGGAGTTTTTGAAAAGAATATATATATAAGATAGTTTTCATGAGTAGGTATGGGAAAAATGAGAATATCGTTATGAAATTTAGTCTTACTAATTCCCATATGATTTTTACTGGCTTGAAGAACCAAATATTTGGTCAGTTTCTAGAATTATTTGGGGTTGTCTTTGTGGATAATATTCTTGTTTTTTACAGATTGAAGTAGGGTCATGCTAATCTTCTACATATTTTTCTTCAAATTCAGAGAGAATATAATCTATATGGGAAGGTACACAAATTTTAGTATTAGATTCAAGAAGTAGAATTTCCAATCCAAATATTTTCAGAGACCATTATTTTGGTGGATCCAAATAACATTTTAGCATTTATTTCTTTGTAGAATCATAGATAAGTGTTTGATATCAAGCATTTCTTAGGATTAGCTTATTCTTATAAGCTCTTTTTTTGGATTTATCAAATATTTCATCTCCAATGATAGATATGACTCATAAGGTTGTAAATATTTTTGGAAATTATTAGTGGAAGTGATATTTTGAGGATTTTGAGATTATATTAACTTCATTCCCAATATTGATTCTTCTTAATCTAGGTGATACTAATGATATCTTCTATAAATAATTAGGTTTGGGTTTGGGTTGTTATCTAATGTATGTAATATGGGTGGTAGCTTATTGATAATTTTAGTTATTACTAATCAGAAGAACTATCTCACTAATGATCTTGAGTTAGTGGCGGTTATGATCATGCTTAAGACTTGATGCCCATAGTTCTTAAGGGAGTGGTGTACGGTGTTTGCAGACCATAAGAGTCTTAATTTTAATTTTACCCAAATAGATATTCACATAAGATAGATAATTTGGGAGGATTATCTCCAGAAATTTGATTTTGATATCACTTACACCCTCATTAAAGGGAATGTGGTTATATAACCTTTAAGAATGAAATTATCAACATATATAATGAATGAATTAGTGGTCAAGTGGTGATTTATGATTTTTTTCATATTGATTAAAATGAAATAATTAAGAAATGATAGAATTTTATTCCTATATAATTTGTGATATGGATCACCCGAGGAAGATTATATTCAACTTGGGTTAAATATAGATGATATTTTTTAATGTTTCAATAGGAATATTAATGATTGGGAGATGTTGGGTGAGTTGTCTCGATCTTCGGATGGGGTTATGAACTTATAAGGTAGAATGTATGTTTCATTGGGCTTGAGGAATATTTTTATAGTCAATTTACATTGATCCATTTGATAGAATTACCATGAAACTACAAATATGTAAAAATGCTTGAGATAATTGATTTTAGGGTTTGTATCACATTTCCTGACATGTAGAGAAATCAAGTTAGAACATCATAGACATTCTGTGGTGTTGCAATTACTACCCATTACTATGTGTAAATGGGATGCGATATCCATATAATTTGTGATTGTACTACCATGGGATCCTAGTGTAAATAATGAGATTTGTGTGATTGGTGATCAAATAATGAATTCTAAACATTTATTACATATTAAAGAGTCATTTATTATATACCATATTGGGGTTTTTTCATAGGTGGATGTTTTAGACTTCATGATATGCCATCAAATATAATTTATAATAGAAAACCTCACATAACAACCCATTTATGGAGTGGTTTTTATGTAGTGGTAGGTACTCAGCTAAATTGGATAATAGATTTATATACATCCATGGATGGCAAGACTATGTGGGTCATCCAGAATCACTAAGACAAGTTCAAGGCATGTGTGATTGAATTTAGTAGATCATGGGGGAAGTATCATTCCATAGTTGAGATTTTCTATAAAAATAGTTATCAGGATTCAATCTATACGGTTCCTTTGGATGATTTTTATGGTGGGATATACATGTATCATATTTATTAGATTGATGTTAATAATCAATCACTAATTGGTATATGTATTATTTAGGGGATAACTAATATCATGTATTTGATCCTAAAGATGTTTGAGATGGCCTAGAGTGTCCATAAATCTTATTCCAATCAATGTCATCATCTGTTTTTATTTGAGGTAGGTGATTCAATGTTTCTCATGGTTTCACATTATTTGGGACATTGGATATTCAAGAATATTGTTGTGTTGTAACCTCATTACAATGGACTATTTGTGAATGTGGAGCAACTTAGTTTTGTGTTTTACAATTTAGACTAAACATATAATTTTAAATCTATCCATGAAGTTCTTTGGGCTTCTTAACTAAATAATTATCAGCTACTCCTACCCCACAAGCCAATATGGGAGGACGTTGAGGTTGAATTTGACACCATAATGGTTGAAAGACATATTCAAATAATAGATCGATATGAAAAGGTCTTGTGTGGATAAAAAATACCATTATTACATGTGTATTAGAAATGTTTTATGGTAATCCATGGGACCTTGGATCATTAGCCTTTGATGATACAACAATAAAATTGTACTTTATCTAGTTCATGATCTTGACCCTTTTATGAAATAATGATATGTGGTGTGGAGAATTATGAAACCCTCATGGTTACAATTATAGAAAATTATTATTTGGTATATCTATTTTGAGATTTTATAAGCCTTCAGAATGAAGGTATTGAAATTGGGACTTTTCAAAGAATAATATGCTAGCAGAACTATTTGGGTGTACTATTTATACCAACCATGCGGTAACTATGTGATATAGACATGAGATTACAAGTGGAATTTTTAAATTCATAAGCATGGTTTCACAAACCATACAAGAATATCAAGGAAACAATGTTATTTTTTCAGTGTATAGTGTCCATTTCATGGTTGGTACTTTTTTTTAAAACAATGTGGCATAACCATGTGTCCCTATTCAAAAAATTTATAATAGAAAAGTAACATGATGACCTAGGACATTTTCATCAGCAATCACCTCTTTATTAATAATTATCTATATCCAATCATTATTTTGTGATCTATATTCTCTCTCATTTTATTCCTTTCTGATCCTTGATCATTCTTTGTAGATCTCTTCATGGTAAGTTTGGTTTTCCTCTAAGTTTCTCCTCCCTTCCATAGATCACTTCTAAATATCTCTTCCTCTTGACTTGGTAAAATACTATTGGGGTATGATTGATGGATCCAATGTTTTTTATAGTAAATTTATTGTTTTTTTATTATATCATGGTTTTTTATACCGAATATATATGTTCCCCATTACTAGTCAAGAGGGAAACACAATATTGTTCATTATTGAGGTAGGTGTCTCGATGCCATGGTCGAATCCATGATATTCATGATGTTATTATGATACTGTCAATTGTTTTTGAATATGAAATTGATTGTTTTAATTTACTATGACCCTTTTAATCTATAAAATAGGATATCAAAATAGTATTTATTTATAAACTGGATTTCTTACCTTATATGTGTTTAATAAAATCCTCAAGTAATCCTGTAAAAATTTAATGTGGTTTTATGTTTTAGATCTGTTCAGTTTCACTGTAGAAGATGATTCATAAAATGTGGGAAAGATTTTTTTTTTGGATTTTCCTTATAAAATTTAATGAAACATTCTTTTTTATTTTTAACATAATGAAAATGTAATATCTCACTTGGGAGACATTCCATGTGGGAAAAAACTAATCAAAGATAATACATAAGGAGATTTATATATTTATAGGGGAGGTTCCCTTAATTTCATAAAGATTAATAATAATCATTTTAGAGGGACTGAGGTTCAAATATTATAGGACTCTATTATATTGTCTAGTGTTTCTTTTAGAGACCTATCAGTTTTGTTGTTTACACCCTCATGTCGTGTATTTATCATTTGGTTAGTTGATATAATGATAAATGAAATATATTTCTATGTTATAATTTTCCATTTTTCTTATGATATGATTATTGATTCATGAAAACTGTGAATTTTTCTGATTATTCCTTTAGAAATATCAAATTTCATATTTCTCTAATTTTTAGAATATAGAATTATTTTGTAAATGACACCCAAATTATGTTTTATAAGTGTAAAATGAAACCTTATTGTATATTTTATAAAAAAATTATATTCGAACTAATGGATGCATGTGTTTATCCATTTTATAGAGTCATGGTGGTATCCTACTTGGTTCTTCAGTTCACACCCTTATTTTCCTTTTTGAAATATGTAGCCTTTTGTTTATTGTATAATATTAAAGGAAATATATTCATATAGATAATGAATATTATTGATCGTGTTATATATATGTGGGATTGTATTGAGGTAACTAACGAAAACATAGAGATGGACCCAAGAGTTTTTTCTAGTTCCATGTTATGATGATTTCTAATTTGTTATATTTTCCATGTTTTCTGAATTTTTAATGTGGCCATTTTTATTTTATTTTTTCAACATATGGAAAATTCTTATTTTCTATGTGTTTTACTCTAATTATTTCTTTTATATCATATTTATAATTATTTTGAAATAATTACCATTTAATCTTGTATGATACCCATGTTCTTATTACTATCCAGTGGTGATCAGGAATGTATTTTGCACCATATAGATGGTCAACTCGAATGATGTTATGGGTTTACCAATGGTGGTCAATTACACAACATCTGTGTTTAGTACATGTGAAGGATCTAGCATGTATTTCCTAAAAAGAGATACATGGAACACATTATAAACATTAGAGCGGTATGGTGGTAGTTTCAAGTGATAAGAAACCATCATAATCTGATCAATAATATTGAACGTATAGATATACCTTGGGATCATATTTCCCTTTATCCCCAATCTCATGACCTTCTTATATAGATATATTCATAGGAAAGTATTATTTTCAATTTTGAAATCCAGATATCATTGATCATTTTTATCATAACTCTTATATCTACTATAAGCTACCTCGATGTGCTATTAATTGGATTTAAACTTCTCTATTATTTCATCGAATGATCATCTCCCAATACCATTTTTTCTCTAACTTCTTCCATTTATTTCAATATTATATACTTCTTTCCATATAGGGATTCATAATGGTCCATCTGAATGCTTTAGTGAAATATTTTATTTTATTTATAAACTCAACTAGAGTAAGGTATTGATCACAAACACCATTGAAATCTAGATAATAGGATCTCAACATATCTATAGGGGATTTAATTATCACACATGAATTATCATCTATTTTACAATGATAACCAAGACTGAAACACAACTCTATATCTAGAGAATTATAAAGTTATCTACCGAACATCAAGGTAAACTAGGATCTTAATAAGATAAAATAGAATTTGGTACTCCATGAAATATTACCAATTTATTATTTTATATCAGTTAATGTTGATAAATAGATAAATATTATCTAATATCAATTAATTTTTTATTGACTTCATCAAAAAAATTAATATATATGAAATAAAATTACATAATTTATTGGTTTTTAGGATTTCAATGACATGATTAATGGTGATGTTTCATAATTTCCATTATGGTATGGGAAAATTTTGTGTCATCCCATTAGACATATTTATTGAAAAATTAACTTGCATACATACCATGCATTAACATACATACTCTACAATAACTCAATTCTTTTTTACCAACCCGAAAAACTCTTTCATAACTCTATATATCTTTTAACTGCTATAATGAATTTAGAATAATGAGATATGAGACTTTCCAATATTTCTTTCATCATGTCTAGTATTGATAGGACACATACTCAGTTCCAAACCTTATCATTCCATAATAGTCATGTTTTATCTCAAAAAACATTTCCACCTTCTATTGTAAATCCATATCCCCCTTTGAAGATTATTTATTCATTAAAAGTTTAGTTAGTTGAAAATTAATTTGAGAAAGATAATATTTCTCACATTACATTAATATTTCAAGGTCTATCCTTTGAAAATCCAGAAATATTGAGTCTCTTTTTATCTTTATCATAAATAAGATTCATGATCCTTTCTAATGAAAGTATTAACCACCTTGTTCTCATTCACAAGATGGTAATGTATTCAACATCAATAATATTTAATGAACTCCAACGAACATCTCTCACAAATATTAACCTATTTATGGATGAATATGTACATCGAACTGTTTTTATTTTTATATATTTCACACCTTTCTATACATACATATTATATTCGTATCAACAATGAAAATATTATCAAGTCTAACTCTAAATCGTGAATTGGGAATTTTATCTCACTAACCTTTAGTTGAAATAAGATACAAGTTATCACCATACCATCCATCATAAGAACACACCATGTCCACTTATTCTATTAATAATTATAAATATAAAACCCTGCCCATTTCAGTGTAGGGTGAATAGAGGTTCACTGAAAAAATTTATCAAAAGTTCCTCAAATATTCATTCAAAATTATCAGTCCAAAGGAATATAACTCCTTTTCGAGTTAACATGATAAGTGGATTTGATAGATGTGATAAATCCTTCAAAAATAACTGATAATATCTATAAAATAAATGTAAACTATGTATCTCAGGCATAGTTCTTATTATGGTATAATGTCCAATAATATCCATTTTTCATGGATTCCCCAATATACCCTCTCCTAAGATTATATAACCCAAAATAAAATATTATGTAGAAAAACATTCACATCGATAAAGTTATTCATGAAACATATCCTTCCATAAGTTCTTTATTACATCCCTAGAGTGTTATTAATACCCTTCCATTGTATTTTAATATATAAAACTATCATCTAAGAAGACTAAAACAAATTGATCAATGCATCCTATGAAGACCATGTTCACTAAAAGAGTGAATGTTTCATGGAAATTAGTAAAAACGAATGGAATTAATATTAAATTATAGTGTTCATACCATGAATGGAAATTAGTATTGGGAATATCTTAACATTATTTATTCAATAAATAGTATCTAGACTGAACATAATCCATGGAAAAATATTTGTCCCATACTTATTGATAAAATAAATTATCAATTTAAAAAATATGATACATATTCATGATTAGAATCAAGTTGTGTTCCAAATAGTCAATGAAAAGTCACATTGATCTATCATTCTTCTTGATTAAATGAATAATTTAACCCTAAGATGGAATACATTCCCTAATTAATCCCTTGTCCATATTATCAAGGTGTTTCTTCTTGAATACATGTAACTCAATCGTGTCCATTTGATATGAAGTATTTCATTTTTGATTAAAACATGATATGAGTTCTATTGAAAAATATATTTCATGATTCAATGGAATACTTGTATACTATCCCATAAAAACATCAAAAAAATATCATAAAATTAAAATATAATCTATTTTTATTTTCTTCCTAAACATATGATATAAATACCCACTTTGAATATGAATCATGACCCATGTAATTGATGTAATTTTCATTTGAAGTTCAAATTTATTGTCACACTGATATACAAACATAGGTTGGTTCATAAAATCAAATGTGACTTTCCTTACTAGAAATTTTATTTGAGACTTATATGAAGAATGAAAATACATTACCAATACACATCAACTTCAACTATAGGGAGAATGATAAGATTATTCTAGAGCATGTTCCCACAAACTTCAGTCAAACAATAATCATAGACTTGATTTGTTGTGATCATACCATTAGTATTTTTTACTACTAATTCACCATATAATCATTATTAATAATAATTAACATTACTTGATACTTTTTTGATATATATAAATTCATATAACTAAGATAAAAGTGGGTAACTCCATATATGATCATACAGGTAACCAAATCAACTTTATCATTATATATTCAATCCCTTTCTAATACAAAAATGGTTATCTTGTATAATTTAGAATCATTAATATGAGTGATTAATAATAAAGAATAATTCATAATATATCTAAATCTGAACACCTCCTTTTCATCCTTTGACACCTTATTTTTAATGTACGTCATCCATGGTAACTATCTACTCAAATACATTATAATAGATGATAAATAAAATGTTAATTACCAAAATGATATCACATGGGAGTCTCATACTAGGTTATTAGTAAGGAATAATTCATCATACAATAGAATTATAGCTATGATATACTTGAACAACTATTTCTGGGTTTATTACCTCTTGAATCTTAAATTCCAAAATCACCGCAACTTTTATTATTTAGAAATGGATTTATTTTCATTAGAAATACACACTACCGTTTTTCCATAACATATGTTAGTCTCGGATTTATAGGATTATCTTAAGAGGATTTACTAAATTCTTCTCATTCTAGATCCAAAAAATAACTAACCCTTATTTTGATACAAACCATAGCGAACCAAACATTACATACATAAATACTACATATTATTAGTGGAATACTCATTATTATTCAATATAATGCATACATGAACCGTAAAGTATTTGTGTCTTTGGAATCCTCAATACATAGATACCTTGTCCATAAAATATCTTCATCATTTCCCCATTTATATCATCACAAATATAACCCTTCTAAGATATATAATACTTAAAAAATTTCCTCAACACCTCAGGAATGGAAAATAAGAAATGGTGTGCTCATATTCTTTGTAAGGGTAAACAGAAGAGATATAAATCAATGATAATGAGTGAAAATATGATAGGTTTAAGGGTATGATAACATTACCATGACATAAAAAATACATACAAAACCACTCAAATAACATTAATCAAAGAACACTGAATAATTTTTTCCCAATTAAAAGATATAAGATTGTCAAATAATCAATAATCAATCACAATACATCAAAATATTACATGAGAATATGACATAGGTTAATTTCATAAACATAAGAATATAAAATATTATCCTTAGTAAATTTTCAATATGGATACTATCATAGTAGATTGGGTTCACTTCACATTTCATTATTTAATTATTTAAGGTTCACTCATAATAATATCTTATTGGATAATGTCCCTTAATGATATGGGATCACTACCAATTCCATTTCTTATTGTCACATGATACATCCTTATTTTACCAATGCATTAGGTGAATATATAATTATGGGTTGATCCATAACATAATTAAAACGAGATATATGTGAACCAAAAGATCATAAATCATCAATCATATCATCATATAATAACCAAGGGAAAGCATATGGGATTCATGAACATTTCATAATCATAAGAAAAAACCAACATGAGAAAAAATAATGATAGTAACACTTGATCATTTCACCCTTAAATAATAAAAAGAATCATTGTATCTTGTTAAAGATAAAAATACCTTAAAATATCATTGGAACATTTAATGTGGAAAATAACCATTTTATTTTTAAATAACTTATTTATAATATTAAATTTTACCAAATATTAAGGAAAAAATATTCATCGAATATAACCAAATAAAATAATATATAAATATAAATGAGAATTGTATTCACTATTGTGTACCAAGCTACTTATAAAGATAAATTAAGTATTAATAGATGGATTTTAAATACAATACACAATTACACAACAAAGTAATTGTATTATTTTATTATATTTAGAAACATGGATACATAAAAAACCAGTTAATAAGAGAATTACATCATCTCTCACTATATTTTTCATAACTAGAACCCTTGTTGGGAATATAATGCTTTGAAACTTTCTTCATAACCTATTTAATAGAAACATAAGTAATGGTGATCTCAAATACTCATTACAAGTAATAAAGAGAGATATAAATTATCAAATAAGTGTAACATTATAATAAGTGTGTGAGATCATGATAATAATATTAGAAACATTCACCTTGTATGTCAATGGTCTTAATCACAAGAAATTGAATAATGTATCACATTTTGTAAGAACTAAATCGTAATGGAATCAAAGAACATGGTCCATGGGAGAATAACATAAGCATAAGACATGGAATTGGTTTATACACATAATAAACAAAATTCAATTCTAGAATGGATAGGGTTTACTTACAATCCTATCACAGTGTAATGGGTTTACTACCCAACCCATATTAGTATTAATGGTTCACTCTGTTGACTATAATAGTGGAAACCGCCCCATGCTGAACAGGGTTCACTCACAATTCATTATTATTTATCTTGTGAGATATAAATTGTTACCCAATGCATTAGAGTGTGATTTATTTACCACCAATTAGATAATTATAATCATACATATATTGGTAGACAGATCAAAAAACATTCATCATATTAGAACCCGTGGAAAGAAATGGGTTTCATAATCACTTCATCATATCATAACCTTTGGAAGAAATACATGTTTCCGAATAACCTCATTATTTAATAATAATAGAATCATTGAAAATAAACAATTTTCATATGAATTTAATCATGGTATAACTCACATAAGTGAAAAACTATTCCTAAACAAATTTTAATCCTAAAAATAAAACATTAAGAGAAATAATAATAAATTTATCCAAGGGTTTTATCCCCTATAAATCATAGGTGACATTTACGAATTTCGTATGTGATAGAAAATGATTTTGAAAGACCATTTAAAACTTTTCTTGAGGAAAATTCACTCTACACGTTAAAATACACTTTTTAAAAATTATTAAATTTTAAACTCCTTTTCATTGAGAATAAACTTGAAAGACAATAAATTAACCTTCAATGTAAGTATTGGTCATCATGATGGATAATTTTCTTCAAGTCATACATGTTGAAACAAATAATCCTTTAACATTTTTAGTAACAAGTCAAAAGATCCTTTTTCAAAAAATGACAAAAAGATTCCATTTAAACAATTTTTTCAGATGTAACATTTTTTTATTACTTTATAAAATAATTAGATAATTTAAAAAAATTTAGAACAATTTTGGAAGCATAGATACGGTAGAAAAAACTATTTCGGACTGAAGTGAGAAATAATGTTTGTTTTTCATAAAAAATATTCTTATGGTTTCTTCAGTAAAGAAGAAAAATAAATATTGAAAATTTGTTCTAAATAAATAAAAAATGGATAAGAAAATTCATGTGGTTTCAGGAGATTCAGTCCATAATATTTCAATTTTAGAAACATAATCATAAATTATCCTGAAAATTAAGTTATTTTAACCGAAAAATCTTACAATTATGGGTGCCTTTTGAATAGTAAGAAACAAAAAATAAAGAGTATAATCAAATTATTATTTTAAAAATCATGAAATAATGATTATTAAGGGTATAAAATTTAAAATTTGTGATATATACACCTCCTGAATTTTTATAACTTCATAACATAACTTATATCCCAAAGAAGGAAATTTGAGAAAACAAATCTCTTCCCTTCAATCTCAACTTTCTACATTCATGTTAATATATCCTGGATAATAAATGTAGAATTATTATATATCTATTACATAACCATACTCATATTTATCATTATATATATGATATAATTAAACAATATCTTCACATGTTAATTAGAAACTATTTATTAAAATCAATGTTTTCAGTAATAATTGCTTATTTTTTTCGGTGTGTTGTCATTCAGTGAATTTGGTCATTATAATTTAAAAATGGATACATAATGTCATAAATTTTTACAATGATATAAATAATATATATATAAATATATATTATACATACATAGAGTCATCCATTAATGTAGAGATGAAAAAATTCATTGCACCATTTATAGAGACGGTAGTCCAAACATACGAATGAACATTGTATAATTGTTTTTGACGGATAACACAAAAGAAAGGTAAATAATAATTCCAATTTATTGAATCATTATTATGTCATTTATATTAGATAAAATCATTTAATTTAACCTTATAACTTTCTGTGTAAATCATAATTGAAAAACGTATCACATTTCTTTATGAGACAGTAGTCTATTGTAACATGAAAAAATTTATAATATCTCCCATGGAATGGAAAGTAAAAAAATTAAAATGTTATATTATATTTACATAATTATAATTACATTAAAAATATCATGTATATAAATTATATACAAAATAATTCCCAACTATGGGGGTGTTTGTGGAAAACAATTCACAGTGGATCATGAGATGATAGTCTTCTATACACATGATTGACGTTATTGTTTCCTAATTGAGGGAAGAGGATGTAGCTATAGGTCATAACATTAATAAAAAATCTCATTATATGTATGATAATAATTTTATTCTATCATCATGGTATAATAATATTTTATGGATATGGAGGAAGAGATAAAATAAGAATTCTTGTTAAATAATGTTACCACTTCTTTAGGTAACCTCTTGGGGTTTACAAAAAAACATCAAAGGATGGATTTATGAACATAATACTGATTTTATAATGAATTTATGGAATTAGGGATGTTATATCTTTAGGTATATTCTGAACCAATGGGTTTTTATGTGCAATGTGGAGAGAAGAGATGGTAGCCCTTTATAAGTGGGGAGAGGAAAAACATTGAATTTCCAAAAAGAATGATTTACACCCACAATATTTCTATTTATAAGGATCCCAAATGGACCATTTTCAAACATTATATGATATAATGTCACAATATAACCATAATATATAAATTAGAAAATTATTAGGTCATTTTTTGCCCTAATACTTTTACATTAACTCCGAATAAACCCATTTTTACCTTAACTGTAATAAATATTCTTTACTATTTTCAATATTAATTATGGGAAAATATTAATTTTACATAAATAAGTAATAAAAATTATTTTTATTAAAAAAAATTAATACATTTTTATAAAATAAATAAAAGGATTGGTTTAATTTAATTTAAAAATAAATTCACTAACGTCTCAAAAAAATAGTTTTCCAAAAGAAAATAGTTAAATAGTTGAAAAGGTTTTTATATAAAAACTAAATATAAAATTTATTCAAAATAGATAATTTGTATTAATTAATTTATTATTGAACTAATATTATTTTTAGAACGACATTACAATAAAATAGGGATAGTAAATTCATAAAATGAGGGTGTAGTTTCGAATTTAAATATGTATCTTTCACTCTTCATCAAAAAATGATTAATTTAAGAAAAATCCATAAAATTAACCCTAAGATAATTTGGATGTGCTAATTTAAAAAATGAATTTAATTTTATTGATTTTTTTAATGGTATAAAATATTACATTTATTATTTTTTCATAAAATTCAATGAAATTATTTCTTGAGAAAATAGTATTTCTGAAACATATATAGAATTTTATAATAATTAAGTAATTTTTTTATGTTTCATTTATATAAAACCTACATTATTAATATTTAAAACTATATATTAATATTTATACCACTATTTTTAAATTATAAGTTATAATGGGTGTGTTTAAATAATAATATTAATAATATATTCTGGTTTATTAAAACATAGAGTCGCATGTAACAATAGCTTAATCCTTTGTCACATGTAACACAAGTTGAACTATGTTTTTTTGTGTAACACAATATATCAAATAAATTTCTATTATTTTATAAATAATAATTTAAAAAAATCTTGGTGTTACATTATACCCCCCTTAAAAAGAAATTATCTCTTTAATTTCATCACTATAACATAAATAATTGAGGATAATTGTGCCCCATAACATCCTTATTTTCCCATGTATCTTATTCAACCTAGAGGTTTCACCTTAAATATTTGACAAGATGAGTGGTCTTGTTTCACATAACATTCACTCTTGGATCAAATATCTCCATCATCATATCCACATAAGATAGATGATTCTTTAGTGGTACATATTATGAGTTTATTATATGTGGTGGATCATATATATACTTCTACATAAGATATACATGGAACACATCATTGAATTGAGAAAGGTTTCATGGAATAACCAAAAAATCGACTACATTCCAAATATGATCACTAATTTCGAATGTTCCAATATACCTAGGATTGTGTTTCCATTAATGTTTGAATCTATTAACATTACTCCATGAAACAATCCAAGGAAATAGCTTCTCAACAAGTTTATATTCAAGATAACATCAATAATTATCATCACAACCTTTTATTAGAATTTATGCTTCCCCTAAGAGTTTATGAATTTTTATAAACTTATTTTCCATTTATTTATACTATAATGGTCCCAATAACTTTATTTCTCTAATTTTATCCCAACACATTGAAGTTCTACACTTCTTTTGATAGAAGTCTTCATAAGTAACCATCTGAATACTAAGTGAAAGATATTTGTTATGACAAATTAACTCAAGGATGTTGTTTATCCTATCCAACATTGGAATCCAGAGAAAATGATCTCATTGTATCTTCTGTGGTTTTTATTTTTATCTCAAAAAGATTATCTTTTTTAAGATAACACATAGTGAAGGAACATAATTTTATATCAGGAGCTACATAGAGACTTTTTAAAATAATAAGTTAAACCTAAAATCCTGAATAGATATAATAGAAAGTGGTACTCCATGAAATTTTACAACATTATTAATATATATTATATCATATTGATCAAGAGAGTAGTATTCTCTGATATTGATCAAATTTTTTGACTTTCTACGACGATCTACTATAATCCATATAGAATTATTTAATTTAGATGTTTTTGGAAGTTCAATGAAAAAATACATTATGATGTGTTTATATACATATTTTAGTATGGGTAATGGTTATAACATTCCCTTAGACATTTTTATGTATTCCTTAACTAGCTTACATACCAAGAAAAAAGATAAAAATATATCATTATCTCCCACTAGGCCATCCCACTATAAAGAATCATTAAAATATCTATACACCTTCATACTTCAATGATGAATAGCGAATGAAGAAGTATGAGGTTCTTATAATATAACATTCATAAAATCATCTATAGATGGAACACATAAATGTTTCATTAAATTTATCATACTATCATGATCAAGGTTAATCTTAGGAACATTTATTAAATTCGTTTACACCTCCATATCATTGTTATATGCTTATTTTATCCTCACATGGATAGATTATTGAAACTTTATTTAAAAAATTTAATATTTCTATCCTCAATTCAATATTTCAATATATATAATTTTCAAATCCATAAATATTATATCTTTTTTGATCCATATCATATATAAGTTAGTATGATCATTTCGACCGAAATCACCAATAACCATGTTCGCATTCCCATAATGGTAATGTATTGAGTAGTCATAATCTTTAATCTTTACCAAACATATTCTTTGGCACATATTTTACTCCTTAATTGTAAATGTATAATTTAAAAAAAAATTATCAGTATTTATAAACCATTTTTATCTATAAATATAATGGATCAATATTTTTAAAGAAAATATTACTACAACTATCTTGAAATCATTAGTAGTTTAATTTCCCTCATGAACCATCAATTTTAATGTGAAATATACATTAATATTTTTATTATTCATGAGAATAAATCCAAATCCCTACATAGATGAATCACTTTATATTAAAAACCCTTTTAAACTATAGGGTAATGTATGTACAGGTGCACTAAATAATATTATCTTTAGTTCCTTACAATTTTTCTCATATTCATCTATCAAAATGAACATAGATCAATATAAATTAACATTCTGAGTGGATTAGGTATATGTGAGAAATATTCAAAAAATAATTTCTAATATGCATCCAAACCATGAAAACATGTGATATTTTCACCGTGGTTAGTCTACGCCAATGTCCAATAGTATATGTATCAAATAAATACATAGATATAACCTCTCTTGAGATTATGTGTCTAAAAATATAAAACAAATAAGAAAAAATTCACACTTTCTAAATTTTACATAATAATTCAATTTTCACTAAATATTTAGTAAAATAATCAAGTTATGTTCATTATATTCCTATATCTTTGAGTATATATGAATTTATTCTATTAGTATTATATTAAATTAACCAGGGAAATCTATAGGGACTCCATTAATTAAATCCATTGAGATAACAAGGTAATTAGTAAGACTAAATGTCATTACTATATACTCATATTGTCTACACATTGTTCATAATTCTTCCTTGGGTATATCCTCTTTTATAACCCTCAATGGATGATATCCATAATGAAGGTCAATCTAGGAAGAGACTGGATCTTTTTTCATTTGATCATTCAATTCATCAATATGGGGTAGATGATACCTATTCTTGAAGGTAATATTTTTTATATTCCCAGTAATAAATTCATAGCCACATTAATCCATCATTCTTCTTTAAAAAACAATAGGTAGACCCCAAGGCAACACACATGGTTGAATGAATCCCTTGTCACGATTCTTTTGGAGTTACTTCTTCAAAAAAATTAACTTGTATAGAGACATTCTATATAGAGTATTAAAAATAGTTGTAGCACCATGTTTTAGTTCTATTGAGAACACAACCTCACAATTTAGTGTAAGGCTCGGAAATTATTCCAAAAAGACATCAAGTAACACCCACAAAATATCATTATTATCAATTTTAATTTTATCCCCCAATCATATGAGATATATAGTCTTATTGTATTGGAATAAATGCTGATATAATATATGTGATTCCCATTTAAATATTACATTTATCATCCTATAAGTTGAGGATCAATGGTATTTTTTGGATATCAAACTTGGCATCCCTTCCATAGAAATTGATGTGATATTTTTTTTTGAAATCTAATGCATGACTAAGAAAATATTAAATTAAAAAAGGGGGAGAATAATAATATTTCCAAGATGAACATACCCATAAAATTCATCTAGATAAGAGTTATATACTTGGGATGTTATCATTAATCCATTATTGTTTTCGACTTCAAATTAAACACCTAATAATTTGGGCGGGATTTTGATACCCTTATAAAATTATTCAAATATAAAACATATGGAGGATCCAATGTCAAATGAAACATTAGTAGTTCTAGAGTGGATGGAAAGCTTGCAACTCACCACATTATTATCATACCCCTCATTAAAAATAGTGATTACAAGTGTTTTCCATTTTTCACTTAGATTAATATGTTGTTGTCAACGGTCATCATCATTATCCCTTGGATTTTAGCACTCTTTATCATAATTCCTATTATCCTTACACATGAAACACTAGGGTGTGGGTGGAGCATTCTATGAGTCATTATCTATATTTGTATCATTACCTAACTTTTTTCCTTCATAATGAAATCCAATTTCACAATGACTTCCTTCCCATAATTAAAATATTTAATAGTCCCCTTAATATAACATCCACTATATTTATTCCCATAGTTTTAACTAAAATGAAATACCATCTTCATCTCTTCATGGTTTCATATTTTCTTTGACTTACATATTTATCTTCTTATCAAAACAAAGGGATTGATACATAACTACAACCTCTATTTCCACCTTGATTTCTAATTAAAAATCTCTTTAATTATACTAATGATTCTTATGGGTAACACATTTTATTAAATTGGATTTAAGAAGATAAATAATAGATCAACTATAATATTAGGTTTTATGATACTAATATAATCATACCTTGGATGTATTGCATGATTTTAATCATAGATACCAACATACTCGTCATCCTTTATCATTAGCTGAAAGAACTCCTTCTCCATAATAATAATAAAAACTTGAGGAATGTACTTATTGAAAAATAAGTTATTGAACTCATACCAATACATAGAGTCAATATAATCATATTTCCTTGTATTCTTGATAAGATTCCACAACTGAGATTCTTCACCATTCAAACGGTAGATAACTAAAATGATATTCCATTGTAATTAACATTAGAGGAATGAAAATATATTATGTTGATCCATTTAAAGGTAACTCGGGGACTATAATAAATAATAAAATAATATGGATGTTTCCTCACAGTGGACATAAAATAATGTTGTTCCCTCTTTTTCCCATTTGGAAGTCCATCAGGATTCAAAGCTTGAGAATGTTTTGTGAGTATATCGATTATAATTTTTATTCCATCACCCATACTAATCATTTATTCATCAAGAAAATAATTTCATTTTCCATCAGATGCACTAATAACCCAATTTCATAGGGTCCTAGGAATTGACTAAAACAAATAATAGTAGTGTGGTCAGCACTAATCATAGTGGAAAACCACATTGTTTTGAAATTTCATTTAGGATATCCAAATCAAGACAATTTATTTTAAATCTGTGAATCGTTATCTTTATGATAGGTTATCCATGATCATTGTTTTTTTAAATCAGTCATGATGGTTCATAAATACCAGGTCATTTAACCAAATAATAACACCTGGGAGTTTCAAACTTGGTGTGAAAAAAGGCCCATTTCGGTGTACCAGGTAACTCTTGAGTTAAGACTGATGCACCTTTTTTGTAGTTATTACCCCAAGGTACCTTTTTATAGAACCACAAACACTTTTTGTATCCGGACAGGGATTTATTACAAGGAAAACCAATTCCATTCTTTAGAATAACTTACTACATTTTTCATATACATGGTATTATATGTATGTTTCTCACTAACATTTCTTATCCTAGATTCCAAATATTTAACTAAACCTGTCCTATGATACCTAATTTGGATACCCTTTCTTCTCATACATATAAATTACATATTAATAAATGTTTATTCATTATATTACATAATTACACACTAAATGATATCATTATTTTTGTGTATTATGAAACATTGATACATAAATAATTAGTTAATAAGTGAAAAACATCATCTCCCACAAAGTTCATTATAAATATAACCCTTCTTATACATGTAATTCATAATATGTTTCTTTATAACCCATATAATGGAAAAATAAGAAAGGGTGAGTCCAGATTCTTAGTAATGGTATGAAAGAGAGTTATCAATGATCACATCATCATAACATGAGCATAAAGGAATGATAACAAGATAATTATATTAGAAACCAATTCCTTGTACATCAAATATCACTCCATATACTATCATAACGGACAATTATACTTATTGAAATATGTTCACATAACATTCCCTTCATATTTCTCTCATGAAATTTAAAAATTTATCAAGTGCATTACAGGGAGAAATAGCCCACTGTCATCATATAATGAATATCATATACATGTGTTCCCTAAGATCACAAAACATTAATCCTATCAGAACCCATGAAAAAAATGGGTTTCATAAACACATAATCATATCTTAACATATGGAAAATGGAAACATTTCATAACAACTTCATTATTTCATCATAGAATAAATTTTGAAATAATGTGGTATTCATAATAATTTCATCATAGTATAACCCGTAAAAGTGAAATGGTTTTCATATAAATCTTTTCATCTCAAACATAAAATATTTAGAGAAATAATAAGTGTGGTATCCTTGCATCATATCCCCAATAAAGTATAGGTATCATCGATGGATGTCATTTTAGAAGGAAGATGATATTGAATATCATTTAAATCATTTCTTGTCAAACATTTCACTTAAAATTAAAGAATTTATAACATATAACATTTTAAAAATAATTTTCCCTAAAAATAACATTGTAATATTATAAAGGAACCCTCAAATAAATTATTGGTCATGTTGATGAAATTTTTTTTCATAATGTGCATGTTGAAACAAAATCTTCTTTTAATTTTTTTGTAAAAAGTCAAGAAATCTTGGTCCAGAAAATGACAAGATGATTCCTTTTGAAACACTATTTAAATAATAAAACATGGATAAAAATTAATTTAAAAAATATTGTGATAATTTAAAAAACATTTATGATAACATTTTTGGAAACTTGGATATGGAAGAGGAGTGTATTTCAAACTGAAAAGAAAAATAATGTACATTTTTTCTAAAAACAATATTTCGGTATTGAATACTAAATTGAAGAAAAATGAATGGAAACATGTATTCTAAATAAATAACCATAAGAGAAAAATATAGCTAACATTTATTTAGATTTGGTTCATACGAGATCAATATTGTAATCATAATCACAAATTATCCCGAAAAAAATGGTAGGATTGTGACATAAAACTCTTACCACTTTGGGTATCTTTTGAATTGTAAGGCCCAGTAAATAAATAATATCATCAAATTGAAATTAAAATTATAATAAAAATAATTGGATTCATGATATAACATGTAAAATGGGAAATATATATGCCTTATAAAATAGGATTGGTGCATAACATAACTTTTTTCCCAAATAAGGCAATTTGAGCAAAAAACAAATCCCTTACCTTATATTTTGAATTTATTTGTACATTTTAAAACCAATTGAATATTAAATATTGGATTATTATAAATATATAAAAGAAAATAAATCATATGTATCATAACATATATGATTTTCTTCAACACTTTTATCACCCATTTAATATTAATTTTCAGTTGAAATTATTATTTTGGTTAATAATTGCTTCATTTTTCATCAATATTCTAGTTAGGTGATTTTGGTCCTTCTAAATTGATCATGAATCCATAATATACTGAAATTTATCGATGATATAAATATAATATATATTTATTATATCCATATTCATATTCATTAATAAATATAGAGATATTAAAATGAATTACAATGTTCCTGGTGATGGTAGATCATACATATGCATGATTGTTGGTTCCATTTTTTCAACAGATTGAATGAAAGTAAGGTATATAATAATTGACCATTACATAATATTTATTATTTCATATATACAATATATATTCATTAAATAATTTTTTTGTTACATTCCAACTAAATCATATGTGACAAATAAATCCCATTGATTTGTGTGGTTGTTGTCTATTGTACACATGAATGACGTCAACGTATCTCCAATGGAATGAAAAGTAAAAATGTAATATATGATACTATATTAATATAAGTAAAAAAATATAAATATATCATTTTTATATATTATGTCAATCATCATACCCAACCATGAGATGAGTTTAAGGAAAATAATTCAAATCAGGTTGTGAGGTGGTAATCTGCTGAAAACACTATCGAGGTTATCAGTTTCCATTTGAGGGAAGAAGAGATGGATATAATTAATACCATAAATATAAAAAGTATCACTACATGATATTTACTGTGGATATTATATAATCAAGTAGAAAATATTTGAAGGGGTGGAGGAAGAAATAAAATTGGAATTCTTTTTAAAGATCCATGCCACTTCTCCAGGTAGCCTCTTTATCATTACAGCAATTTCCATGATAGGTTGGATTTATGATAAAAATAAGTATTTTGTGATATGGTGATGGAAATATTTATGCTATTTAGTAATTATTTGCAGAACCAATATATAATTGATATTTAAATAGGATATGAGAGATTTTGGCATTTTATTAGTGTGAGAGAGAATACACATGGAATTTTTTATAAGAAAGAATTACATAATCATTTATATGAAGAAAAATGGAAAACAATAGACCATTTAAGAACCTTTTAATATTTATAGTGTACATATGATTTGAAAATTGAAATTAAACATGTTTGGTTCATTTTTAATACATAACTTTCTTGTTTGATTACATGTAGACATATTTTTACATTTATTGTTGAAAATAATTTTCATTTTTTTCACTATTCATTATGGTCGATAAATAATTTAACCTTATTATATAATATAAAATTTTATTCTACTAAATATGGAATTTGTATTTCTAAATTAAACTAGCATATATTTTAAAATATAAATTAAAATTAAACCTATAGGTGGGTGGGAAAAATAGTTCTCAAAAATAAAAATGTTCAAAAGTTGAAAAGGGTTTTATTTAAAAATTCATTTTGAAATTGATTCCAATAAAATAATTAATAATAATTAATATATAATTGAATAATAATTAATTTTAAAACCACATCAGAATAAAATATTTATTTTAAATTCACTAAATAACATGTGGTTTTAAATAAAAATTGTATTTTCAATACTCGTCAAAAAAAGAATCTTTTGAAAAAAACCCAAATATTAACCATAATCAAATTTTCAAATTTAATTTTAAAATTTATGTTTTTTTAAATAAATTTTATAAAATTTAAAAAAATTAGTTTTATTACTTGTAAGAAAATTATATAAATGCATTATTTGATAGTGTTTTCAATAGATATAAAAGAATTTCTAAAAATTAAGTGATTTTTATCAATTTGGATTCATTATATAAAAAAATTATATTTAATATATAATTTATTTTCTTATTATTCATTCCAATATGTTTAATGGACAGGTTATACATATCGTATTAAAATAATTATATTAATAATATATAACATTTTTTTAAAACTTGTTGTCACGTGTAATGCAAGCTAAACATAGAGTTATGTGTAACACATGATAAACTCGACATTCCTTGTAACATATAATATTGAATAAATTTAGTTCATTAAAAATGAAATATTTCATAATATTGTGTGGTGTTACACTCATTAGGGGTGGAAAATTCTTTCATGTGGTGTATGTTAGAACTGAAATTCCAAACAATTATTTGGTAAAAAGTCCTAAAGTACCATATTTTGAAAATGATAAGATGAAAACTATTAAAAATTGTAAAATAAAGTAATATAAAACCAAAAATATATATAAAATAATATTTTTTTAATATTAAATAATTATTGAAAAAAAATTACTCTACATAAGGACATAGACGAAAATATATCCAACCGAATAGAAAAGATAATGTGTATTCCATAAAAAATCATTCTGTATCATGATAATTAAAGGGAGTAAGGTGAAATGTGAACATTTAATCTCTACAATATAAATGCTTAGAATAAAATAAATAATATATTTTATACATAGATCATATAATTTCATCATCATAAATGTAAGCATAATCAATTCCTCTAAAAATGAAATTGTAACATAACACCCTTAAAATGTTATTTATCGTTAAATCAAGATTGTTTAGATTATTTAATGAAAAACGGATTTATAAAACCATTAATTGAATCATTTATGATTCAAAATTAAATTATTGGCATTTTTATAAACTATAGATATAATAAATTGTTGTATATAATTAAAAACATGTCTCACTGAAGAGAAATTGAGGTGAAAAACGCCTACCTTAGGTCTCTCTTACATCGTAAGCACATTAAAATCTAGTAAAATTCATTTAAAATAATTATAATTAAATAATATAACAATAATAATACCAATAATAAAATACAAACATAACTTATAATATTTTATTGCGTGAACATTAAAAATATTTCATTATCATCACCATTTTAGGTGTTAATGGCATCGTTTTTAAGGTGGGTTTTGGTTCTTCACATATCTTCCTTAAACTTTTTCATGGTTAATTCATATCAATAATTTTAAGAATGATATAAATATCATATATATTCATTAAAAACTTATTTATAACTATTCATGTAATGCTATGATGAAAAATTAATTACATCACTTCGTGGAGACAGTAGTATATATGTAAACATGAGTGACGTTTCTAATTTTTAATGGATAGAACAAAAGAAAGGAAAATAATAATACGCCTTTACCAAACCATTATTATATCATAATTTAATTTCTTTAAATTAAATATAACATAATAAAAAACAATGAAATATGGGGATAGAAAATGAATCATATCATTATGTATATGTGGTAGTCCACAAGTGCAGTCATTAAACATCATAATTAGGCTCAAAAATAGCAGTAGAGGTCACTTGAGAAAATATACCCCCCCCAATGATTAATTTATTTGATCACTTATCCATTAAAATATCACAGGAAGATCCACAAAAGGATCATGAAAAACTATTAGTACATGGAGTGCTCTCACACTTCGTAGAAAAAAATTCTGAAATCTCCATTACATATGGAATGTTCTCAATGGTAGGGATAGTAGAGTCTGTCACCCCACAATAAATATAGTCAAGCAGATCATAACATCCACCTATATTTTCCTCCTTTATGGAAGTATTGGTACTATCAATAAGGGAATTAAAATAATGTTTACCCATAGAACCCCACCTCTTTATGAATCTAAGTGTATGGCCCATCCTCCATGAAACTTATTGTAATTCCACCCCTTTTCATTTTCATTAAGAATTAATAATTTTATTTAATGTTTTTATCCCAGTATATAATCTAAATATACTTCTATTTTTTAATGGGACATAGTCTCCTTCTCAAGTAGCATCACCACGAACTAGTTTTTTACAGAATACCTCATTAAATAGACACTCATATCAGTCCTCCTCCATTATTATAAACTCTTTATCAATATCTTGACAGGTTGATTTCAACTAATGGATATGATATGTCTATTGTTTATTTATTGACTGAATATCTCCTTTGAAATGTTTGAGTCTTCTATGAAGTCTAACAAAGTTCACACTATCAAGGGTTTACACCAAGGAAATTGCACCCCTGACCCATACTCAGGGTTAGAGATCCAAGAAGTGGAAAATAAGAATCCAATATTGCATTCATTTCTAGATGTTATATTATCTAGGATAGTTAAATGGTTAATGAGTGTATGGATTAAGTGAGTGACCTTTTCATTAGTGAATAGGTAAATGACTTGATTATTAACAAGACATCGATTCAAATGAACCCCATTATGACAGATTACTCATTGAATATAGTATAATTTTTACTTTCACTAGTGTAGCCTAAATCTAGGATCCTCTAACAAGTAGAAATAGAAGAAAAATCCTTCCTATCATACAAGGGGAACACACCTCCATCGTTCATTTTGGACATGACCATGATGGTATTTAAGTCATCAACGACAAACCAGTCCAAGCATCCATGTTTGAAATCTTCATGATCACCCCATAGTTGATCCCATCCACGTGCCTCAAAATGTGCATTGAAAAATGAGTCAAAAAATATAGAAGAAACGAAACTAACCATAATAATAATAAGTTGATCAAATAGGTCATCCCATTCCACTATGATTGAGATATTCTATAGAATTCATATATAATGATTAATAGCTTCACCATGTATGAAACCATGAAAAACTATCCATTGGAAAAAATCTTTAGACTTTGAGGAATTCTTCTTAGGATCCATCACAAAGATGATAGATTACTTATTACTCCATTACTCATTTCTTATAAAATAATTCTTCACCCTAGGACCAAGGCCATGGGCATTCCAAATAAAGGATGAGGTCCTTGGTAATAAAGGAACCTATATTTGGCCATTGATGTAACATGGCCCATGTAATGGGAATATGAGAGAGACGAAACACATTTATAACGAGACATAGTATTAAAAACACTATAGAAGGATGAGGACGTGAGAGGTGGTTGAAACTAATCATTCTATACATATGATAAAACACAATAACTATTAGAGTTAAAGAGTTCAGAGAAAATGATGGGACCTAGATCTCAAGGGAGGGGAACAAGAAGGGGTCGAGGAGGGGCATCTTTTTCTTCATTTCATGCCATCATAATGGTCTTGAAGACTGCACAAAATCCCATTCATCTATGATTCATGAGTCTCCCTTGGCCTGTAAGTTACCATGGGATGTAACATCAAACTATATAGATTTTTATTATGATCTAGTACACACTCCATTTGGGAGAGGCAGTAAGAAAAAGTAGGATGACATGGTGTTTCCTGAACATGGTTTTTATCCCCCCCCCCCACATGTACACATTTCATTTATATTTTATAGAAATATAGGATTATCATAATAATAAATAGATCTAGAGAATATACTAGGTGGAGAAGAGGCTAGGGAGCCCATAAACAATAGATTATCCACTTGAACCTTTAGAGAAGAAAAAAATTCCAACATAACATGGTCCTCTTGAACCTGAGATGATACACATTAGAGGGTCAGTAGATAAGGGGGTCTTTTCCTTTAGGTCCCAGATACATGAGGGTTAGAATATCGAGTGGGGGATGGGCTACATGCAAAACCCTCCGCTCGTTCCGAGGAAATAAATTTTTTAGACAGGTCTCGAAATTTCCAATTGAGGGAAAAGAGGGTATCCAATATTGAATATAGAACTAGGTTTAAAAAATGGGTGGAATATTTAATCGGTAGTCTAAAAATATGATCCCTTTATAAAAAAAATTATTAGAAAACTATTCTTTTATACCCAAAAAAATTATACCAATATCATGTATAAGGATTATTAATATATAATTAATTAGATCAATTTTAATTAATGTATAATTATTTTACTTTAAGATAAAATTTAATACATAATTGTACATTTACATGAAAATAAATGAAAACATCTACAAAAATATTTATTTTTACATTTAACTAATAACATTATTTAAGAAAAATTAAAAACATTCAGCCACAGATAATATTAACATGATGATTTTAAAAATATTACTCATTTATATAATTAAAATTTCTAAAAATGGTACGCCTTTATAATAATGTATGTGTGAAAAAAATTAATAAATATTTTTTTTGAAGAAAACATATTTTTGAAGAATAAAATGACATTATTTAAAAATGATTATTTATTTGTTATGAATTAATCAATAAATTTGATTTATTTATAAATAATTACATATTTTTTCATAATGTCTTTATTACTATTCATACATTCCAATTCAATTTCTATGTTGGAAAGGATTACTATATAAAACTTTATTTAGACTCATGGTTAACGTAATGTAATTTTCAACTACATAAACATTAATTTAATAGAAATACATTTGAAATATTGGGGTGTTACAATGGACCCTAATATTCATTCTTAACATCCATATATTATATCTTGGAGATTCATTCACTAATGTGGACGGACTTCCTATATACACTATAACACATGGAATGACCAATGAAACACTTAGATAATAATATGAAGATATATATATTAATAAAATAAGAAAAACAATAGAAATGATATAATAAAAACATAAATAGGTGGAAGCTAGGGTACCCAAAAAAGCACAATAGAGAAGTGTAGATTATGTCTATAATTCAATAGAAAACTAGAAGATTGAGATTATGTTATAGGAATAAATACACTATCAAGATGAAATTGACAATGTAATTCTATATTCATAATGATAAATTATTTTCCATTTTCATCATTATTTATTTGATATGATTTCTAAATTTATATTGTTATTAAATGATTACAACGAAATTTTTTAACTGGTTAACTCATATTCAGTTTACTGTTAGTGTGAATTACTACTGATCTAATTATCTTTCACTTAATGTGTACCCAATGACTATTGGGTATATTATATTTGTACCATTGTGATTTAATAATATTAAATGTTAATTTCATTACTTATAAATAGAAGGTAATATAACATAAGAAATGGTGATCGATAAGGATTCTAATAGAAGAATAACAGAACATTTCATTGAATAACTACTCTTTAGATAAATCCTCATCCTTGTGGGACTTCATAGACTTAAGGATATATACTTGTTTATCTTGAAATATTAATTTAATTAATAATTAAATGTTCTATATAGTATTTTAAACCTAAATAATATGTAGGGATGGTTTATTTGATTTTATTTTCCCAACAAGTGATATCCGATCTACTAGAGGTTAAATATCTAGTAGCTAAGTCTTTTATAGAAAATATATTCTCACTATCTTCCATTTAAAACTTATTTCTATATGAAACATTCAAAATTCAATAAATGTTATAATATATAATCAGATAAATTCAATTATAACATGTCATATATGTATTTTTATTTGACCAAGTGCACACTAATTTACATGTGTTTCAACAATCAGCATGCACCAATATGATATATTGTATACTCAAGATAATATTCTTGTCAAGATTTTACTAAACTCATTTAGATAAAAAAATATTGAATAAATTTCAATGAATTCATTTTCTCAAGATGTTATAATCTGTGAAATGCAAAATTATATTGAGATTATAAATTTATCAAGGAGAGATAATAATGAGTTGTGATGTTGTGTTATTGATCTGCACAAGAACAACAGATGATGTGACGAAAAAAATAAATCCTAATGGAACTTTTTAAGAAGATTAGGAGAACATTAATAACCTATCTATCTATTTATTATTCATGGTTTTTATTAAAATCATTTTCCCAAAATTATTTTTGTTCATATTATATATGATGAAATCAAAATTTTTTGTCAATTTATGTGTGATAGTACACTACTTAACCATGGGGATGATTAATTTTGGATATTTTATCCTCAGTTTTCTTGAAAAGGGGGACTAAGTATTATTATGTCAAATAATAAACTCAAAATAGGGATGAATATCAATTAATATCAATAAAGGGGTAGAGTTTCATAAGAAGTGGGAATGATGAATTTCTAAGGAGTCCCTAAGAGTGGGGTGCTACCATGAAGCAATATTTAAGTTATGTTAATTAGTTTTTTTCATATAATTATTAAATTAAATTTGTATTACTCTTAATCCTACAATGATTGTTAGAAACATATTATTAGGGTGAATTTATGTATCCTTATATTACTAACTATTTATAATCTTCTTATAAAATTAAGATCATTCTATTGATAGTGTTGAAGTTATATTTAATAAACTAATATGTATTTTATTCTATAAATCTCCCAAGTATAATATTTTGGATATTTTTTACTAAAAACTATATAAATTATATAGGAATATTTAATTCAAAAATCAAGGAATATTTGGTGGGTTTTCATTAATTTTTTATGATGGTGGAATATTTTTATTAAGAATATCAAAAGCCATGTTTTGGTGTCATGAACCTTGTTAAGGAAATGTGCTTGTGTAAATGATGTAATGGATGGGATGGTAGGAGAAAATAGGTATCTCCTACTAATTAATATTAGTTAAATTACTTTATAACATGACAAAGAACCATTTTACTGGTATAATAAATTATATAGGGATGATTTATCTGTTGTCCTTATCTAAAATGAGATGGAAAAATCACATTTTTTGGATATCATTTTTAATGTATTACTATTGTTATTTTTTATAAAAAATAGAATGTTAAAGAAAATATCTCATAGATTATAACATACTATGGAACAAATTTTAATAAATATTCTATTCAAAATAAAGATATATAACACTCATCGATTCATGTAGTTTTAGATAAAAACATTTTTCAAAATCCATATATTAAGTGATGTGTGATCTATGGAGATTATAACTTTACATTAATGGAAAACATAATATGTGGTCCTCAAAATCAATTCTATGATAAGTATAGTGATCCAATACTCTTACACATATTATTACATGAATTTAAATAAAATATCTATTAAATGAAAACTAATTATCAAAGGGCCTACTCTGTTTGGAAAACAAGGCACATAAAACATGAACATAAAAACAAAACAAAATTTTTTTTGTCAACATAATAAGATTCTAAATCCATATGAAATCATAAAAATTTACTGTATAACTAGGGGAATACATCAATAATATGGGTGATCTAAAAATCCCAGTAAGGGAATATACATGATGAAGAATCATAACATGTCAGTCAATGATATAATATGACATCATAAAAGATATGTGCACTGAGTAATCCCTGGGGAAAACAACATAAAGTACATGTTATAATAAGATCATGGAAACATAGGATGTTTGGTAGTAACAGAAAACATTTCATAGGAACAAGTCATGGAAAACATCCAATATAACATCACACGGTGGATAAAGTCCCATAGTTGATTAGGTTTACTCACTAATCACATTCAAGACATCTCATGAGACAAAAACATTACCCAATAAATTTGATCTCTATTGGGGTGAACCAATTATAACATGTTTATAATTAAATGTTCCAAAAAAATGAAATCTATCATATGGTAAAATCATAAGAATCAATCGTGGAATGAAATGGTTTTTTTAATCATGCCTCACATCTAAACCAAACTAAATTTTATAAAGGGTGAATTTAAGAAATTAACATAAGGAGTTTATTACCCAAAAAAGGAATGAATAATAAGCTAGGAATTTAAAGTAGAAATATATATATATAATTTATAATAATTCCACAAAATTTAAGATATAGATAAGGCACATTAGAGATATAAAGGCCATAACCCAAAGAAAATGGGTTGTCTGGAGAGATCCCTTACTGTGAGTACAACTCATCACGTATGTTCTTTTTTATTCATGAATATTAAATTGTGATAATTTTTTACTTAAATAAGAAAATTTTTAATGTTTATTATTTCTTTTTTCTTATTTATTGTAGTGTCATATATAATTACAGAAGCTCTCATCAAACATTTTGATGATAGTTGACCACATGTGAAAACTGACTTCAGTAGGTTGACTATGGTTAAACAGATCATTATCTATTCATGTACATGATAATAATAACGGCATAATTATTATTTTTATAAAAAATGTATAATATTAAATCTAACCATGAAGGATGGTTATGAAAAATGAACTACGTCACAATCATGAAGACAGTAGCTCATACATACGCATGTGTAACATTTCTATTTTTCAATGATTACTAAGAGAAGAAGGTAAGTGTTATTTTATAATTCAAAAATGATAATTATTTCATAAATATCATTTTATTTAATTGATTATGCTAATATATATAATTTATGTGATGTGGTTATGAAAAATGAATCACATCACATTGTAGAGGTGGTAATTCACATGTTCGCACAAACAAAGATACAGTTTTTCAATGACTGGAAAGATAAAAAAAATTATATGATATTCAAATCAATTCTCACCAAAGGAAAAGATTCTAAAATTTTATTATGAATAAAGAAAATGTACAAAGGAGGTGGAAGATTTCAAATAAATATAATTTCCCTCATCCAACATACTATACGTCTAGAGATCGTAGAATGATATATCATTTCCACAATTAGAGTCATCAATAGTTTACCTCTCAGATTGAGAAAAACCCCAATTTAAAATCTTAATGATTTCTATGTCAACCTCCCATGACACCTTAGAATATTATTTGGTAGAATAATTTGTAGTTAGATTATAATAATCTTTTTCGGGTCTCATCTATGAAGTAATATAGGTGAATCCATCACTATCACTCATGTTTTCATTAATACTTAAGATTGCATCCTTGAAAGAAGTAATCCCACCACTACATAAATCCCTGATTGGAGTAACAACATTATAACCATCAACCACGAATACGTTCACCCATTTCAAAGATAATTTATAGGATTTAAAGATCTTTTATATTTATAAACAACAGTCAACATGCAGTTGTGAAACATTTTGATTGGAATCATCAACCTAATAGGGGTTAAGGGTCTTCAATCCCTAAGACAATGTTGATGTATCCTCTACTGAAGCAGACTCCTTAAAAAATAAAACTAAGTATTACATGGGCCACTATTAGATCTCACCATAAACTCGTCCACCAGTATCCCCTTGCCAATCAGATTGGGTTTCTGAGAGTCAGGTTTCCTAAAAATCAACACATTATCCACATTGGGAACTAGATCTTTAATTAAGTCTCCATTGTGAATGATAGGCTTTGACGATTCCTCATTATTCATCTTTGACTTCCTTAGATAGATATTGGATGGATGAACTCTCATCCCACATCGCTTACATGAACTACTCATCTAACATAGCTCCAAATAGTTCCCAACAACCATTCATTAGTTGTAGAAAAAAGTCTTTCCTTCATACTCAACATCAATTTGGATGTTATAAGATTGAGTTGAAAGGGTTACCTTGTCAATAAGGGTTGAGGTGAGATAAATCTCTACCAAAATCCTTACAAGGTGTCCAATCAAAACATCCTTAGTCTACTTGTCGAGTTGAATAGGAGTACCAATTTCCATGACAATGTCATGAGAAATAATTAGAATCTAAAGGAAGCAATGAAGTCTATTAAGACGAACCCATACATAACAATAGGCATTTCATGATATCAAGGAAATGAAGTCCAAAGACCATTTGTGTAAATGAACTCATATTGGATTCTATAATAGGGACCCAATTCTCTATGCTCGAAGCTTGAATTCATTTAATGTAAAAATATAGTGAAAAACCCTTAACTAAGAGAAACACATTTCCAGTTAGAGAAACTACTCAATAAGGAGATATTATCTACCAAATCATCAGGATTATTAGGTATTTCACCCTTATGTAAAATAATTCATGCAATCATATAATTGTTTCCAATTTCTATTCCCTCAGTGACCGTTTTTGGGTTTGATTCAACATGGGATGATGATCCCTTATGAAGGATTATACTAGTACATGAATCCATTAATAAATTCAATGGCCTAGATCACCCACATTCAGTCCTATAGTTGATTTCTTCATCACATCAATATAGGATTGATGTTTGCATGAATCATCACCATGAGACAGAACAACATTCATTCAAGATTTCTGAAATACCACATCCTCGTGATTCATAGTCACTACTGCATCCCACCAACAGATTTTCTCCCTAGAAAAAAAACATTATAGAAACATTAAAAAAAATTGGATCTTCCTTCAATATATGGATCTCAATTCGCGAATCCTCTTCAGATATGGATACCAAGCATGGATCCTGAGTCAAATGAGAATAGGTCGAATCAATTGGATTCCCCATAATTATAAAGATATGAAATCAACGGAATTTATAGGTCAAAATCCACTAATTATAGTGGTGATAAGGAGGGAACCACTGATACATATCCATTGGGAGGAATAATAAGATCAAAGCTTAGGAAGTACCAACTCTCCATGAGCGAGTTGAAACCCTAAAAGTCATAATCAAGGGAGTAGTCTCCCACTGTCTATATCACCATGGTCTATATGATATATTATATTCAAAAAATTATAAATATTTCATTAATAATAATATATATATTCTACATAAATAATTACAACAAGTTGTAAGTTGTGATTATGGAAAATTAATGAGATCAGTTCAAGAGGTTGTAGTTCAATGCACACAATAACTACATTTTTGTCTTTCATTTGATGGAAGTAGTGACTGACAATAGTTATAGCACTAATAGAATTATATACCATTATATTAAATACACATATGATATTATATTAGAATAGTTAGAGAATATTTTATGGAGGTAAAAGAAAAAATAAAACTAAAACACCTTGTTAAAATCCATACCTCTTCATTGGAAAACCTCTATTTCTTTTCACCTTATTCACTAAAAGGTTGGAATTATTCCCATAATAAGACCTTTATAATGTCATTATTGAGGTTAATAAGAGATTTTGGTAGGGAACATTCCAAATAAACATATTTTTATGTGTGAAAAAAGAGGATAGGAGGTTACCTTTTATAAGTGAGGGTAAGGGAACCTTTGGAATTATAACAAATATTAAATTATTATAAATTAATTTCAATGAACCAATTATCAAAAATTATTTAACTAGAAAATAGGACTCGGATATTTGCACATACTATCATATAATATAATCTATAAAAGTTTATATTAGGTATTTACCCTTATGTTGCGAACCTATGTTAACCATTTTTAGAACATTACCATGATAACAAATGTTTTTAAACATTATGGGTAAACAATGTTACTATAAAATCTTCTCTCAAATAGACCATAGTTGATATTTTAAAACATATATGAATCACATGGAAGAATATAGGTTTTTTCAGAATTTTGAATAATTTACTCTAATTTTATTTTTTATAAAATAACATTATGTAATTTTTTAAATTATTTATTTAATTTTTCTTTTGAAACAACAAGAAAAAAAATTTAAATTGAATTTAATCAATTAAAAATTTCTTAAATTTTATTTCAATCAAACAAAATTAGAACCTAAAAATTTAATCATGATATTTTTAATTGTATATTTGTAATATAATTAATTTTATATATTTTTAATGGAATAAGTATTATGTTGATGTTATATGAGAATTTAAAGTAATTATGGCATACCAAAATATTAAAACTAAATTTCCATTAAAAATAAATTATATTTCAAATATGTATTTATAATCAAACTAATGTTGTCTTTATTCTAATCACAAAATATTGCTGAAATTAAAAGATAGAAAGTGTTTTTTTGGACATTATTTGTTATTTAATTATAATAAAAATGTAAAAATCAAATAAATATATAAAAAATTGTCATATTTTATATACTTGTATGGAAATGGTAAGACTATACTCATAAAATATTATGAAGGAAGGTTTTATAGTCATTTTCTCACCCTTTTTATGTTATTTTGAACTATAATTACCTAATTTACCCTTACCATAATGATAATTATTTACTATGGATACTATTCAAAGACTAAAACTAAAAGGGACCTATTAAAAAATTGTTCTTGATAATTGTAAATATTTAATTTATTCTTCAAGATTCAATTCATATAATTACAAAAATTTAATTTTAAATTAAACCTAGAAAACAAGATGATAAGTAATTTTTCTAAAAAATGTCATTTACGAATAAAAATGTTTTTATACCACATTCTTCTATAAAAATAATTCCAAAGACTATAATTAGATTATTTTTAATAAAATTAACGAAAAAAATTTTATAACTAACCAAAAATAGAATTTTAATTTTCTAAAACATTAAAGGAAAATATTGATTCCAATAAAAATCATAATTTTCACAATATATTAAAAAATAGAACTTTCCAAAAAATATAAAAATTTCACCCTAAACTAATTTTGATATTCTTAATTAAAAAATTATATCTTTATAGAAAAAAAAATTATAAAATTAATAGAAATTATTTATAACATTCTAATGTAAAAATTAATAAAAATAATTTTCCACCAAGATATATTTTTATTACATAAAATGACTTTTCAGAAATTAAGTATTTATTTTTTAAGAACAAATCAATTAATTTTTATCTAGAAGGAAATTTATATATATTTCATAAAACATTTAAACCAATTCATATGTACTAATTTAATGTACAGGTTATAATGATAATATGTCCTCATTCATATGTTCTTTTTTGGATTGGCGTTGTATGTCTTATATTCTATCAAACATAGACTTTTTAAAAATAATAGAGGTGTTAGATTTTCCCCCCATTCAAAATGTAACCCTTTAAATTTGATAATACATACTAATATGTAAATTTTTGAGTGAGTGTATACTTCTTTGATTCCTTTGGTTCCTATATTACCTCATCTTATTTATGGTTTCTCTAGAGTAGTTTATCTAGTTGAGTTGTCTTTTTTTGTATAGAACCTTACATATATGGTACATTATCTTCACTGACTTCACCGCATAATTGGTTCTATTCTCTATTTGTAATATCTATAAATTTAGTAATTTTTAAGGATCATCTATTTACATCCTTTGGTGGGAAAAATAGAATACCTCATATACTTGATATTGTATTGTTGGGAGTTCTAGTCAATATTCCACACTTATTCTGTGATCAAGAATTTCAAGGGAGAAGATATACCTTGGACATAACATACTATTCTTGAAAAATATCATCACTCTCTTCTGTAGGGATATACAGAGGAACACTTTATCTCCAACCATATGCTTCAGTTCTCATCGATAATCATCATTATTTCTCTTCTATCGACATTGAGTAGCCCTATTGTGATGTCAAATGGTCTTGACCTTTTCAAACATTTCCACAAACAATTAATGTCCCAATAGCTTGTGTTAACTAACATCATCCCAACACATATGTGTTCTATATATACCCCCTTAATGTTCTTTATAAATAAACATTCAAATGTATTAGTGAATGCTATTATTATACGATAACTCAACCCAAGGAATATTTTTTCTTAATAATCCTTTCAATTCCATTAAGGATTTTCTAAACATTACAATGTATATCTTTATTGTCTTCTAATATTTTTCCTCATTTTGGGGATGTTAATTCACATTTAGGTTAATATAAATATTTATAATTTTTCTAATACAATTCCAAAACATGGCGTTAAATCATATATCAAAGTCACAAAAAATTGCTAATGGTGTTCTATGAAACCTTACCACTTTTTTGATTTGTATCCTTGAAAGATGATTGTTTTATAAGTCATATATAATTTTAATTAAGTGATCATTCTTTATAAGATGATCCAATACAGCTAGTATATAACTATTTCCAATTTATATATTTCAAATTCCAGTGAAAAATTCTAGGGGACGTTTTCCCAATTCAACATAAGAATGGGAAATAGTTTCATCATCCCCATAGCATTTTTCTTTTCATCCTTAAATTTCTAACATAACAGGAACATTGATGTATATTTCAAAGTCTTTTTCTTAATATATTCCAACCAATAGTGATCTACATGAACATGATATATATTCAATCTTCTTGGGTGAATAGAGAAGGCTTAGTCAATAGTATCATTCAATAGATCTTCCTTTATATTCAGATATAATAATACAAATTTTTATGACCTAAATCGTACAAATCATTTTTCATCGATTTTGAACTCATACGATTTCCTCTCTCTTATAGGTTCTATACTCTTTCAAATTTTCACATCATCTATTTGATAATAATTTATCATCTTCAGAAGGTATGGTTGGGTAATAGTTTCAAAAAGGTTGGATTATTTTATTTCTTTTATGTTCCCCATGTCCATCCTTTTCAATTATAATCTTATTTGATCCTTATCAATTCTCATTGTTGATAACACTTAGGGATCATTTATACTTATATAATATAACAAATTAATTTCTTTCACATGACGGTAATGAATTGTGTTTTCATAGTCCTGGATTAGCTCTAACCATATTTGATGGTTCATGTTATAATCCTTCTATGGGAATATATACTTGATGATCTTATGATCCGTATAAATGTCACCCTTCTCCGAAAATAGATAATAACACCATATTTTAAATAGAAATATCACTACATCCAACTATAGATCATGTTTTGTAAAATTTTTCACATATACATTCTACTGCATTGTTGTGTAGGATTTCACTTTGTCATTTTTCATTTATAAAAGACACAAACCTTTATTTGATACATCATTGAATACCTTGAAACGTTTCCCACTTTAGGGAAGTGTGAGGACTATTGTAGTTATATACATCATTTTTAATTCCTTGAATTTATCTTCCCATTACTTAGTCCATAAAAACATTTCCCAACTCGAGTTATCTTGATGAGAGGGTTTAAAAATTGACAGATATTTATCACAAATCATCGATAATACCCATATGGTCTAAATAAACTATGGATATACTTTATTGAATTTTTTCTAAGATACCACTCTACTACATTTGTTTTATACGGATCAAAATGCATCCCTTTTCTACGGATAACATAACCGATGAATAATACTTCATTCTTCTAAAAATCACATGTATTGTATTCTACATTTAATTATCATTTAACATTTTTTTCTATAGTATAAAAATTATTATCATGATCCTTTTAACATATAGAGTATATTAGAATATCATTTATAAATATTATAGTAAATTTGTTGGGGAAATATCTAAATCCTATATCCATTATCTCTATAAATATTGTTGGAAATTTATTGGGTCTAATGTGCATCACTCTGAAATCAGAGTATCCGTACCCAATTTGAAAGGAAATTTTGGTAATGTCTTTCTTCTTCACCTTTAATTGGTGGTATACTGACTGAAGGTCCAAGTTAGAGAAATATTGGTCACTACATAGTTGATCAGAGAAGTTTTCTATATACTATAGGGGATACTTGTTCTTTACCAGTATTTTTTAAAATTCATGATAATAAATATAGAGGAATGCGGACCCATCCTTCTTCTTGAAGAAGAATACAAGCGCACCTGATGGTGTAGTAATCATTTGTATAAAACCTTTTTTCATTTTCTCATTAAAATAATTATTCATTTCCTCAAACTCAATAGTGACAATTCTATATGGATTCATGGATATAGGAATAGATCTATGTATAAGTTCAATTGACAACTCAACCACTTGGTTAGAAGGAAAACTAAAAAACTCTATAGGTAATAAAGTTAAATAATCCCTCATAATGGGAATGTATTCCTTCATGATTTTCTCATTTCAATCAATCATTTTAGAAATATATTCTATTTAATAATTTAATAATATCTATTCATGAAAAATTTATTTCAAGTTAGGTTATTGCTTCTCCTTACACATGTACATAATCGGAGAATGAATCTGATTATGAATAGTAATATCCCTTTCTCAAAAGTTAATGTTTGTCCATATAAAAGGATACATAATGCATTCCAAATATAGAATTAATATCCTCTAAAATAAGTAAGTTGAGATTTTCCAGAATATTTATCACACAAACATTGACTATAGAGGAGTAATATACTTGGGATCCAACAATTGATCTGTTTTCTTTCATCATAAATATCTCATTCATCAGTTTATGAGGGGGTAGATAGTTTGACTAAACATCAATGATATGAAATAATGTTTATAACCAAATTAAAAAAATATTTGTTATATATTCATGAATGAATAAGTAATGTAAATTACACCACATCATGTTCATAATCCACCTCAGTTGTGGTGACAACATATAAACTTTCTTACTCTTTAGGTCGTCAAGGTTTTTGTTTATGATTTTATCTGACAACACTTTGCTGAATGAATTGGGTTTCATAGTGCCTATTTTCCATGAAATTGAAACACCATACTGTAGGTTGAGTTTTGATATGTACCTTATTTTCCTCAATGGAATTAAAGATAATTTTCTTTTTTAATTGGAATTTATTAGCCCGACACCCTTCTTTTACTAACTTGAATAATACCTAGGTTACTATAAAAATTATTTTTGGATAATTCAACCCATACTTTGGACATAGAGTATGTTGTGTTTTATTTCCTTGATGAGATTGGTATGTTAGTACTATCAATGAAAACTCCTTTTTACACTATTTATCCTTAGGCCCATAATACCACTAAGAGTCTCCAGTCACTTCCTCACCTTTGAAACACAGTGAACAATCTCTTCATTACTGTAAAAGTATCAAATCACCAAATATTTTCATAGACTTGACTTTAATCCACTAAAGAAGTGATTCATCTTCCTTTCATCATTCATGATAAATATAGAGGCATACCATTCAAGCCTTGTGTTGTTTCCCTTATACAATATGAATGACTCAAATTCCTATTTCTTTAATCCATGAATCTCTATATATAATTTAACATGCATAGTTTGGGGAAAATATTTAATAATTTTGTTTTGCTGAATTCTTCCTATTATATGGAATAAATATCTTACATGTACTTCATTTGATTCATCAATGTAAAACACCGATCAGATTCCCCCTCTAAGTGATAAAATACCAACATAACATTCACTTATTCAATTAATTAGAGGATTGAGAATATATTATAAATTTTATTAATACAATGTTCTATGATGAGTAGATCGAAGGATCAACTAAAGGTAGGTTGTCTCTATCACATAAAATACTCGACTACAATATTATCTTTTCCAGGAGAAAAAGGGGGTTCCACATGATTAAAGTTAATATTCATAACATTTTCTAGTTGAGATAGTACTAATATGAATTTCTCATACCACACTACTATAAATTTATTTATATATTTACATAAATAATCTAGTTGCATAACACATTTGTTGTTAGCACTGTTTCTCAAATTTCACACCATTAAATATAGAAGTTATAATTATGCATGAGAATTTGTAGACTATAAATCATATAAAAATTGAAAACTATGGTCAGAGAGTAATAACTTTTATATGATGCTTAAATCTAAAGTAATAAGCCTCTAGGTTTCAATATAGGTTATTAATGGTAATTTTCCCAGTAAATAGACTTATCACTATTTCAATCAAAAATTTATCCTAGTCCTAATCCCCTTAAATATCTATACCATTCTATGATACCAAATATAGTTATCCAAGGCTCTTACACATATTATTACATTGTTTTTAAAAAAATATTACTTTAAATAAAATAATGGATCAAAAGGCCTTATGTGTTTTAATGTGTAGGAAAATAAAACAATAATAATAAAATAAAACATTCTTGTCTTAACATCAATAATGATATCATAAATACCATTGATATCCTAAAATAGAATAGGATAACTTGTGAAATAACAAGAAAAATTGGGTGCACTGAATATCTGTGTAATAGAATAGACTTGAGGGGAAGCACAACATGTCAGCAAAATGAATAAAGTGATATCATAAAAGAGAATGATAATGGGTAATTTGATAGGATAATAACATAAATAATGTGGTATCATTAGTCCATGTAAATAGAGGAAATGTGTTATCTACAACAAAATGACTTCAGAATAATTCAACGACAACTACCAAGACAACATGACATAGTGGAAAAAGTCCAATAGTAGATTAAGTTTATTATTTAATCCCATACATGACGTATCATGAGACAAAAACACAACATAGTTCATTATATAACTATTGTAGAAAACTAATCGTAATATTTTCTTGATTATGTGTTCAAAAAAGTAAATCAATCTTAATTCATCTTAATGATAATCTTGCATTGAATGTATAGGGTTGCATAATCATCCTTAATATCATAATCAAAGTAAATTTCATATATAAGGAATTTGAGAAATGAACATAATTTATGTATTTCCCTATCTACATAAAGGATAATAAGCTATATATATATATATATATTAAATACATATATATAGAACTTTTAAGCATTACATTACACTAACCATAGCAATAAATTGAGATAGATAGAGAAATTTCATAACCCAGAGAAAAAGGGTTTTTAGAGAGACCCCTTACCTTGAGTCTAAATCATCATGTACATTCTTTGTATTCATAAATAATAAACTTATGTTAATAATTTAATTTCTGAATAAAAACTTTCATGTTTTATATTACTTTTGTTTTATTTAATTCCCTGTAATATAAAATTACTCATGTTCTTATTAGACGGTTTGATGATACACCTCTCATATGTCCAAAATGACTTCGGAAGGTTGACTATGGTTTAACTGATTTTTTATCCATCATCTCAAAAATATTAATCATGAAACTATTATCACTTTTATGCATCAATTATAATTTTAAAACCACCCATGAAATGTTTTTATGAAAACGGAACTTCATCACAATCATGGAGACAATATGAAGTACGTACACATGAGTGACAATTCAATTTTTCAATAATCTTCATGGAAATATGGCATGATTTATATTATATTCTATAAATTGTTATTATGTCATAAATATAAAATTATTTATCTAAAATCACTTATATACATCAATCGTGTAATTTGGTTTCAAAATATTAATCACATCATTTCGTCGAGGTAGTAATCTACGTGTTTGCATGAACAACATTTTATATTTTTTCAATAAATGGAATGGTGATAAATTAGATGTTATATTATATTTAAAAAATGATATATATTTAAATAATATAATATTAATATATATATATATATTGAATCCACCCTTATAACCCGTTGTGAGTTGTTGTGATGGGAAATGAATAACATCGGTTTGTGAGGTGGTAGTCCACGATATTGATGGATGACTGTTTAGTTTCCCGTTTGATGAAACCAGATATGGATATAAGTTATTGAATTAATAAAAGAAAATAAAATTTTATATAGGTTATATATTTTACTATATAATAAAGTATGGATAGGATTTTATGGATGTAAAATTAGAAATAAAACTAAAACAATTTGTTATAATCTATACGTATTCTTGGGAGAACATAATTTTCTTTTACCATTATTTACTTTAATGGTTGTTAAATGCACAAAATATGAGCTATATAATGTTATGAAATATTTTATGAAGGTATTTGGTGAGGTATTGATAGATCTAAAATTCTTTTCAGGTGTTAATAAAAAAGTATATGAGGACCCATTTTATAAATTAGGGGAGGTTCAGTCTTAAATTTTCATAATATATTAAATTATTGTAAATTATTTTTTAGGAAAAAAGGATCCAAACCATTATAATTTTATTATATTATGAGTATGTGTCTAAAATTTATCTCCAAATAAATTTTGGACTAGTTTATAATAGGTTTTTACCTTTACCTATTTATTTTAACTCATGTTAACCCTTTTTGAAAATTACAATGGTAACTAGGTTTTTTACTCTTTACAGGTCACTATATTTAATATAATAGAAAAATTATCCCATAAGTGGATCATAGTTTTTATTTTAAACATATAAAAATCACTTTTTCAAATATATTTTTAATTAATTTTAAATAATTTAATAAAATATTATTTATTATATTATAACATTAATGTCATTTTTTGAACTATTAATTTAATTTGAATATTAAAACAACTTGAAAACAATATAAATTGAATATAATATGTTAAAACATTTTTAATATGATATGTATCTCTATAAAATTCATGGTACATGATAATAAATTGAAATTATATTATTTCTATCATTTTAAACTTCATTTTTTGTATTAACTGAATAAATATTGTGATGGGGTTTCATAGGAATTTAATATAATTTTTTCATGCATAAAAATTAAGAATAAATTACCATGATAAAAAAATAATTTATATTTGAAATAAGTATTTATAATTGAACATATGTAATATTTATCATCATCAAAAACTATTACTAAAATTAAAAGTAATTAAGTGATATTTTTGACATTATCTTTTACTAAATTATTATGAAGGTCATAATCAATGAAATATGTCACCAATTTCCCTTGTTCGTAAAACATTGTTGGTAATTTCTAAAATAAACTCAACTAGTAGGATAAGGTAAAGTATTATACTCATCTTTTAGTTCTTATCATATTATTTTAAACATTAATTAACTAATTTACCCTTACTGGGGTGATAATTATTTAATAAGTTCACTATTCATAAAAACTATAAATAAATGGGACCTATTTCATAAAGTTGGACAACATAATTAGAAATTTGTAATTCAATTTTCAATATAAAACTTACAAAAGTAGAAGAATTTAATTTTAAATTAGACTAAAAAAATGTGATGAAATGTAATTTTTTTCCAAAAAAACATTCATTTTTTAAGAATAAATATGTTTTTACACCGAAATCAGGTATAATATTTTTTAACAGAGACCATAATTGGAATATTTTTAATGAAAATCGGATACCTAAATTTTAAAATAAATGCCTTTCATTGGATGATAATGTGTATATGAATGGTCGGTTCTTGGCTTTATGATTTTAGTGTTGTGAAATGTCGTAATACAAATCAATGTGGCACTTATTTTCTCAATGATATTAGGAAAAGTGGATCTGGGATTTTATAATATATGGTATATATATATATATATTGGTATTCAATTTATGATATTATTGACGCATGGTTTGAGGGAGCCAATAAACATGGTATGGATGTGAAGGTGCTTGATATGGAATTCAAGGATGTCTATTGGATCTTTTGTGAGGGTAGAAAAAAGGAAACATAATGGAAAAGATACTCTTAAATATTCTATATGGTTAAGTTAAAGAAACATGTAGTGTTTCTCTATGCTCTTATCAAGTGTAGTATGTCATCTGTTACCTTAATAAGGATTTTCTTAAGATCTGCACAATCATAAAAGGTGACCAAGGTAATAAGGGTAGATGTGTTAAATAGATTCCTCTCAATACAGTTCTGAAATTGAATATCGATTGATCGTGTATTTATGGGGACATGAGTGGGGAGTATAGTGGGAGAATATATGGTCTCAGTGACTATGGGTTTCAGTACCTTTTATGGACCATGTAAATCTATTGGAGTGGAGATAAGATTCATGATCACTAGTCTTATGTTTTTCTAGAATTACAGTATGCATATTACTGAAATTGGATCTTATTCTACTATGTTGGTTGGGGTCCATCAAGGGAATAATAATTATCCATTGGATTTTTCCTACAATACCAAGAACTTTAGAATATTTTTTAATTAGGGTATTTGTTAGGTCCAGTGGGTTAGATACCCTGATGGGGGTTAATCAGGGTATTAAAGATTAAAACCACATCCCCTATTGATCTTGTTTCACTACTAAGAAAAAATATCTTCTCTCTCTTTCCTGTAGAAAATTAAAAGTAGAAACTAAATCATGCATAGGACATAATAATTTTTACTTGGTTCACCCTCAATGGGCTACGTCCAAGGAGCATAAACCAAGTATGTTCTGATGTATCAAATCCACTAAAATCACAATATTGATTTACAATGTTTAGGATAGATCACTTCTATGCCTAGGCTCACTACCTTTACAATGTTTAGGGTTAGCTCAATGCTTCCCCAAGTGTCACTCCCTGTTCCTCTCTCTCTCTCTCTGGATCACTGCCGGTAGAAAGGATCACCTACTTCCTCTTCTATTTCTCACTACTCTGGAAAGGATACACTCAAAGTTTAAATAATTATAGTTCTCTTCATTTCACTAATGAAATATGCATCATTAACTGTTGATAGATGCTCTGTTTACATCCCACTTTCACCCGAAGATGAATCTCTTGGTGCACTGGGTGTATCGGGTAACTCCAATTTTCAAACACTGCCTCTACACTACATTGCACATAATTTAATGATTTTTCATGAAATCCAATTTTTGTGCAACACCTCTTTTACATGAAACAACCTTCTTATACACACAGCTTTCTATTTACACGAAACCTTTTCTTTTACGTGAAAAAATTCTTTTATGTGCAAACTTGTCGTTTTTTAGCAACTCTCTTGTATACTCCAATTTCACGCGCTAGACCTCATATACTCTTTAAGTCTTAAGCTTCCCCGAATGAAGGGGGTAACTCCATATTTATAGGAAAAATTGACCCTGCACGAAAACCCTCCTTGAGCACGTAATTTACTTCGAGCGCAAAAAACTCATCTTCTACACAACATAATTTTTCACGCATTACTCCAATATTTCGCACACATCATGCCTTTTCCAATTTTCGAGCATCCGATCTCGAAACACCTCTTACACAAAAATCTCCAATCCTATAATTCGTGCACTGTGCAAATATTTTATGCACAACATCATTTTTCACACACATCTCTAATTTTTCACACACCTCCCTATACCAAAAACACATCTAACCAATTTCAAATTTCCAGGCCCAAAAATTTGGCAAACGCTGGAAAACAGTGCCACCTTGTATCTTCTCTTTTTGTACTGCATCCTTATCATCCATTCCATTATCTAGGTTCTTTAATAAATAATGTATTGTTGACAACATCCCTTGAACTCAACAATTCACCATGAAAACCACATTTGTCAACAAATTTGTACGACGTGGTCTGATTTGTCAACAAACACAACATGGAGGCCAGCTTTATCAACAAACACAATCACCTCAAAAATGATTCAATGAAATGTTGAGGGTTTTTTTCCAACAGTATTCATGTTATTCATGCCTAAAGAGAAGGTAATTATGTGACTAAAGTTTAATCTAACAAAGGGAGTCCACGAGAGAGAATGATTTTATTCACTTGTTTGGGGTTTTAACCTAATGATTACAGTATCATCATTAGAAGTGATTAATAGGGTATTATACATTTTTCCCCTATGAAATAGAGTATGTTTTGGGTATTTTAATTCTTTTATGTATTTTAGTTAATAAAATTTAATTTTTTTTCATTATTTTTTACAATTCATTGAAAAAAAAATCTTTTTAGAAAAATATCATAATTTTACCCTAAACTAATTTTGATATGTTATTTTCAGAAATTATATCCTCTTTATAGAATAAAATTTCCAAATTTATCAAATTATTTATAATATTCTCTCAAAAAACCATTTTTGAAGAAAACATATTTTTCAAGCATAAAATGAACTTTCAAGAAATTCAGTGATTATTTACTAATCACTTCTCAATACATTTTTATTGAGTTGGATTTATATATATATTTCATAATTTATTTAATTTTATTTAAGTCTTCCGATTTAAAGGATAAGTTATAATGGTGATAATAAAATAATAATATTTCGTGGTTCGTTTTGGCTCAATATTGCATGTTGTATTTGACAATGAAAATAGATTTAAAATTTTAGGTTGTTATAATAAGTCTTATCCATTATATTGTATTTATAAGATATTAAATCTCATGTTTTTTGTAAATTTAGAGAAAATATAAGGAGGATATATTTCACTCAGTGTTTATATAAGTCAATCATTGACATGTAATTCCATTTCATAATGATAGGTGACCACTTCGTATTTCAAATATTATGTTGAAATACTGAGTATTTTTTCACATTCAAAAATAAAGGAAAGTACGCTATATAGAGTGGTTCAACTTGAATTTTTCTAAATTTTAAAAGAGTTATGACCACCATTAAATATAGAGTAATGATACAAATATAAATAGATTCTCTTATCTTCCTCAATAGAGGTAATTAACAAATAATAGAAGTAAGTGAGGGGAGTTTAATGTGTCTTTGAGAATTGAAACATGTTAGAAAAAATTGGAAAATATTTATTTAACATTTTAAAAGTGTAATAAGGTATCCATCATCATGGAGAAGTGATTTATCTAATATAAAGTGATAATAGATAAAGATTTCATTTTACCTTATCTGATGGTGTAAAATTATTTAATTTAGTGATAAATGGTATTGACTCATCACTTGTGATTTTTAGTGCACTAATCCTATAATTGTGAGCGGTAATAATTCATTATGAGAGTACCAACACATTTAGAGTATTTAATACTGTAACAAATTATAAAGTATCAATATAGTGGAATTTAGGTACCCTAGCATATCATAAAGTATATATTCCTTAGACATTAACCCCATGTTGAGAACTAGGTAAAATCTTGTATCTTTTTTTATTATTCTATTTTTATCAAATTGAAGAAGAGGGGATCTTAACTAGTCACAAAGAAAATATCAGATATAAGGGAATGATTTTAATTTTTCATACCATGATTCACCCCTATGGTATCCGCTATAGTGGATTTTAAAATTTTATATTGTTAATATGGGGTTTTTATATGACAATTATATGTAATAAATTTTTGTTTATAATATAATAAATTTTAAATGTCAATGGGTTCTTATATATTCTATGTAAATGTGAAACTGGATGTGTTTATATGTTAAATATGAATATACTTTATTTATATTTTATAGATAGTTCATGTTTAATATGCAATAAATTATATTTTTTATATTCATGATTTATAAAATATTTATGATGTATCGTGATTAATATATATGAAGTTTCATTTTATTTATTACTCAATTATTTGATATTATTAATTTTTTAGATTAAATATTAGTTTATTAAATTTTAATTTTTAAAATTTCTTTTACATATGTCGTACCATGAATTTAAAACTTTCATGTAAGGTATATCATAAAATATAATACAATTAAAAATAGATTATTTATTTGAAATAAAAACATATTTTAATTTTGAATCACTCTGTAGTAATGATATATGGATCGTGGGATATAAGTTTAGGCTTATTAATATCTTTGGGGTTGGTAATATTTCTAGAATAGTGGGGGTGCTCCTATCACACCATGTAGTCTTTGGAACATGATTAACTTTTCGCATAAGTTTTAATCCATTTCTAAAATGTGATTCACGAAGTATTTCCATGTGATTTATATTCATGTGGAATGAATATTATAAATAAATTTTAATTTGGATACATGTTATTGGTAAAATAAAAATTCCAAAAACATGTGATGAATTTTGGGGCATAAATCAAGTTATTAGAAATTATACCAATTCCTATCAATAAATATATAATTAATCAAAGGATTATATATTTTATCTTTTTATAAAATTACCTATATAAATTGATATTATTTTCGGTTCATAAAAAACAAACACAATTAAAACAAACGTTTACTGAGATTATAAAATATGGCCTATATATAAGGTTTTTGGGAGATATCTTCTATTCTCATGCTTCTATTGAAATATCATAAATCATATAAACCAAAAAAAACTGTATAGACTTTTAAATACCAATTTAAAAGGTTCTTCTCTCTAAATTAATGTAAAAATAACATCAAAATGAGAGATGGAAAATCTGTAATACATAGATAAATTATGTTTCCCCTTTTCTATATATACATCATCATCACACTTATTTTATTTTTCACTATGATTTATCTGAATGGCCTGAAGGCCTTCTTTTTTATTTTATTATGGATAATCCTCCTTTTAAGGGTTGAAGGGGAACTCGTACATGACCCGTAGGCCCAAGTCATAAGGCCCAATAAACCTGCAATCCATGACCCGAAGGCCCAGAGGCATACCATACCCAATACATGACCCATAGGCCTAGCCCACTTAAACTGCCCCTCCCCATATTTCTGCATCTTTGATCACCTAGCTCCCCACCTTGAATTGTTGATCGTCTAGCATTGCCCTATACAAATTTGCACAGTGCCTGGTCCCGATGGCGGCTGCCATACCCTATCATTTTTTCAGTCTGGTTAACTCTACATCTAGTGGCTACTACTCCAAGATTCACATATCTTATATATTTCTAAGTAATATGTATATTATCATCCCAATAGATCACTGAATATGTCATATATAATGATATCATTTCATTTAGAAACAAAATTTTCTTTTAATTCCTAAATATTAAATTTATAGTAAACATCAAAACAATTTCCAATTTTTTTCCAAACAAACCATCCATTGGTATTCATGAACCTTATAACCTCCCCATTATCTCTATAATATTTATTTGTAGAATACAAAAACACCTCATGTCTACGTGTGGAATACCACCTCTACATATACATGACATAAGAATAAGGTTATGAGAACATGAACATTAAATAAGAATACCATACCATACTTATCAAATATCATAAAAATAAATAATGGAATAAAAAGTAGTAGTTCACAAGGCACAAATCATTAGGAAATTTAAAAACATGTGTTATAGGAGAATAAAATTGTAATTAGACATTGAATTTTGGAATTCACATCATATTATAACATTCAGAGATTTTAAAATAGAAATTGGATCACTAATTAAGGTAAGGGCATGAAATAAGACCCTCTCATAAAATTTTCGACATTCAACTAGGTCTATGAATAACATTTTGAATTTATAATCAGGTTTGCAGATAACATTATTAACAAGTAATCAATTTCACCCATAACATTCTAATCATGTAATCTAGTTCACACACAACATTATAAAAATGTAATTAGGTACATTCATAGTGGGTTACACCTCCTACTAGGTAAACACCAATATCCCTAGTAGTGTTGTTGTCTTAATATAGCAGATTCACTTCCCATTCCAGCCCTGTTAATCTCATGATATGTATAAATATTTTCCTGATGAATTGGAGGGATATATTGGTCCTTAAAATCATATAATTAAATCATGAATATCTTGTCCCCAGGATAATAAAACATTAATCATATCATCACACACAAAAAGATGTAGGTTTTATAAACATCATATCATAACGCGTGATATGAAATGGTTTTCATAAACATTTCACCTTATCATAACCTATGGAAAATAGACTAGTTTCATTATTATTTCAACCTGTTAAATGAAGCAAGTTTCATAAGATTTATATCATGGTATAACTCATTGAAGATAAAGAGTTTTCATAAAAATAATTTGAACATAAATATTAACCATTCAAATGAAGATTATGAGTGGTTTACTTAGATCATATACCCAGTAAATCATAAAATATATGAAATAATTTCATCTTATATAGAGAAGGGTTTGTTAATATCACATGGAAAATTTCTTATGGAAAATAAAATTTTGTTTAAAATCACTTCCATAAATCCTATTCAAAATCCCCTTCATATAAATAATGATTAAAAAATTATTTTAAAACATTAATTAAAAAAAATATACTTTTCACTTTGAAATATGTTTTTTAAAATACAAAACCTTTTTAAAGGAATATTCATTGAAAATAATCTTGGATAATTATAAAAGATTAATTAATAAAGTTTAAAATAATTTTTAATAATAAAAAACATTTTATATCATTTTATTTCAAAAAACCATTGAAAATTATAAATTAATCTTTTAATCCCATTAAAGTGACAATTTAAACATGAAAAAATATACAAATTACATTCTATGAAAATAAATTTAAAAAACTATTTCAAAAATAATTAATAAAAACTTTTATTCTGAAAATATTATATAAAACATATAATGTAATATATGATTAATGGATTGTTCATGATGTAAGGTACTTCCATCCATGACATATAAGTAAAAAAGAAATATTTCTTTTATATTTTTGGTAAAAGTCAAAGAGCCTTGATTGAATAATGATAAGAATATTATTTTCAAATAAATTTTTTTAAAAGTTAACACATGTGTAAAAATGTATTTTAAAAATAATATTATAATATTTAATCATTTTTGAAAACATTTCTAGAAAACATTTTTTTAAAATAAAATAGATTTCTGATTTAAGAGTTAAATAAAGTTGGATTTTTAACCGATTTCTGATAGAATAATGAAATAAAGTTGGATTTTTGTAAAAACATTTACTTAATTATATTATGTAACATATAGTTGAAAAATTGTAACATTATTTTAATATATCATGAATAATCATATCATAATAAAATTAATGAGAATTATTGAGATATGGATAATAAAATTTTATTAATAAATGTATAATCATAAACAATCTTGATAAACAATGATATTGTACCAATAAACATTTACCACTTTGTTAACATTGAATCATAATAACCATGATAAAATTATATTACATGAAGCATACAATATTATCAAAAATATGGATATTAATTATATAACATGTCTAATTTGTTTTATATAATCCTCATAAAAGAATATAGTTTTGTAATATAACATGTGTCTCAATGAAATAAAACTAAAGAAAAATTCATTAACAGAGTTTTAGATGTTTAAATAGTACACCCCATGAAAGCAAGGTCCTAAAATGGATATTTAAATAAAATAAATTTTATGAGAGGAATCATAAAATAAATTAATGAGATTCATATGCACTACATATAAGAAATATTTAGTGAATATAACATGTGTATCGCAAAAGTAAAAAATGAGATGGAAATTTCTTACATTAAGTCTTGAATCTCATCGAACTAATTCAAACCTAATTTATAATAAATATTAGTTTATTATATATTAAAAACATTAAAATATTAATATATAAATAATACCATTTGAAAATTAATTATTCCTTTATATTACTCATTTTTTAACTATTCTATGTTAATGTTGTGTTTTAGGAAATAACCACTTTGTTTTTCGTATATGTTTTGAATTATTATGCATAATCCTCTTCTATAGATAATGATTTCTTCATCATTAAAATTATATAAATGATATAAATAATATATATAATAATTAGATATGTATTTATAATAATCTATAAAATATATAACTAGGAAATGAGATACACCGCTCTAGGAGATGGTAGGTCATATTACGCATGAACATCATTTTCATTTTCTTGGAAGATTAAAAGAATAAGAATTATTTGATGAAATATCATTAAAGAAACATTTTTATGTCATATATATCACATATTTTTCTTAAAACAATAATTTTTACATTTAAAGTAACATAAAAATGAATCGCATCGCTTCGTGAGTAGGTTGTCCGCCATACACATGAACGACATTATCATATAACAAAAAATGGAAAACATGAACATATTTATGAAATATCAATTATAGATTCAAAAAAACATCATAAAAATAATAAATATCATGTATAAACTATAAATGCATCATCATTACATACCTTGAAATGTGGTGATGGAGGAACAAACAACATCAGTTTGTGAGACGGTAGTCCGCCGTACACATGAACGACGATTGTACATCCCATTTGATTTTATTGTGTAATGTTTTAGGTCATAAACTTATCATAAATACATATCATTATATTTCATATACTAAGGTAATTATATATTCATTATATAAAAATAATTAAATGGTTTTTAAGAATAAATAAAAAACATTCATTGATAAATGTTATGTCTTCTTCGAGTATCTTCTCTTGGTTTGAACCAAATGCCTACATTGGTTGAATATATGTCCAAAATAAGGCTTATAGGACGAGTTTAGTTAAGTTTGAGTTATATTTTGATAGGTATATTTTATACAATGGACTTCAAAGGTGTGAAGAGTGGGGGAGTAGGGGTTTCCATTTACAAGGGAGGTGAGTGGCAAACTTGTAAATTTTTGGAAGTTAGAATTCCACCCTTATTTTCCATATGAAAAAAATGTTAAAATGGATAAAAATAAAATATTATACATTATAAGGTTCAAATATAGACAAAATTGGGTTTTTGAGATGTTTTGCTTCATTCTTAAACCATATATTCTATGTTTAACCAATAAGTAATCTTATTTTTACCTTAATCGCATTAATTAATTTTTTATTTCTTTTACTAATAAATTTTTCAGAGAATAAGTTCCAATTTTATTAATTAAGAATTATTAGTATTCTATATATATAATACATTATTAAAAATTCAAATCATATAGGTGGAAAAAAATAATTTAAAATTAATCCTGCAGACGCGATGAGAAAATAGGTTTCTAAAGTGTAATTGTTAGAAAGTTTACAATGATTTTATATCCATTTTCAATATGAAAATGATTCCAATCACAAAAATTGGATTAATATATTTATAATTAGACTAATTATTGGTTAAAAAGATTAAAATTTAATTAAACAATATTAATAAATTAAATGAAAAATTACTTTTCAAATAAAACTCAATATTTTTAACTATTCTATGAAAAAATGAAAATATTAGAAAAATATAAAAAATTAACCCAAAGAAAATTTGAACAATAAAATTTAAATCATGAAGTTTAATTTTTAAAATATAACTTATAAAATAATCAATAACAAATTTTAAAATAATTGCACCATTAAATGATAGTAAAAGTACCTTTTAAAAATATGTAATTTTATCAATAAAATTGAATTTTATTTTTATCTCTTGTTTAAAAAAACACATAAGAGGATTGTTAAATTTTTCATTGAATAATATATATATATATAACTAATATGATTCATCAAAATATGGTTATTTAATTTATTTATATAAAACATGTTTGTTCATAGAAAAAACGTTTTTTTAGAAAATGAATTTCTTTATTTTAAAATATTTCTTACATTAATTTATAATTAGTTAGTGACCAGGGAATCAATTTTTGAAATAAGAAAAATATTTAATAATATAGTTAAACCTTATGATTACATGAATTACAATGGCTAGGTTATAAATATAATAATATTTTAATAATATGTAATGTTTCATATAAACTCAGTGTTGCATGTAATGAAAGATAAACTTGGTGTTGTGTGTAATGAAATCTAAACACTATATTTTGTTTGATAGAAGACAAAATCAAGGTTTTATGAACCAAAATTTAAACTAATTGTTACATGTAGTTTAATAATAACATGGTATTTTTTATTAAGAATGCATAATTTCTTATAGCATGTAATGCAAGAAAACAATGAATATTAATTTATTCAATGAAAAAATAATCCAAAAAACAAGGGGTGTTTCATTCTACCCGAAATAAAATTATTTTCACCATAAAAATTTATCTCCATCCTCAAATAATTAATACTTTAATGTTTCTTACATATAAAACAACTATATAAAAATGAATACAAAAACTTTCTTTAAAATAATTATTTTTTGAAACATAACTGTTAACCAGAAAAATTGACAACTAGGTTTCAACATAGAAGAAAATATGTGGGAAGTGATGGTTTGAATATAATTGAAAAGAATAAATAATTATATAGATTGATAGAGATCACTAATTTAAAGAAATTGGGAGATCCATATAAGGTTAGTATTCATAACACCATAGAAAAAGTGGCATGAAAAAGTTTCATTGATATCATCAAGTATAATGATAACAAGAAAAAAACAATTTCTATATACTTTTCCTAAACTATAACAATTTTAAAAAAGATGATATAATTACCTAATTTCATACCATTTTATATACACAATGTTACCTATTGGTTGTCCCTTTTTCAATTTTTACATGATCACTTACTACATGAAATGATGGTGACTTCTTAATCCCAAAATCACCAATGGAACATATAATCCACATATAGAACATTAATTCATTCCATATATCTTTAATTATATTCAAAAAATTATAAGCACATGCTATTCAATATGGATAAATATTTATATTTTGAAATATTAATCTATAAAACCACATTCAATGTTCAACATAAACTATTTCATAAATGGTTATCCTTTTGACACTTTCAAAATTTGAAAATACGAAACATTATAAGGAAGGTATCAAAATAACTTTATATTATTTCCATATATATCATAATGTATCTATATATTTTTACACAAAAAAATTGTGAGGTCATTCCTCATTTATTCTCTTAAAACAAGGTATTAACTTGAATTATAATAAAACCATATTGAAAACATGCATGCTTCCTTATTCTATAAAACATAAATTATTGGATATATTCCTTAAATCCAAAAATGATATAAACTAAATCTACGATATCATAAAAATATTTTTAAAAAAAACATTAATCTAATTTTGAGGTAGTCAGTACTCTCCAATTTATATTAATCTTATCCAACATTTCTTTACCAAAATTAAACACCATTTTCTCAACATCAGAAAAAAAAATTATAGGTTGCCTTCTCTAAATTAGGTGTCCTCCATAAAATATAACATTTCAATTAAATCAATTCACTTTCTTGTCCTTACTAAAAAGAAAATACTAAATATTCCTTATATATTTCATAATTTATAAAATATAATCTTTTAATTCAAATACATAAATACTTTAATCATCCCACTTCCATATCAAACAATTAAATAAGCTTTATAATATTACTATTTAACACTTATATCTTTTAATATGTCAGTTTTAGTCCCTTTATCTCTAAAAATATACCCATTACACATACCTCATTTCTAAATCTCCTAACATGGTTCTCCTTTATGATATTGATTTTCATAATGCCCACACTTTCCACATTTAAATCATTCAATAGTTTATAATATTGTAAGGAGTAAAAATATTCCCATCCATTCTGTATACTAAAATATTCATTTTACCTTTGAATTTCCATTATCTATTTCCTTCATTCCTATAGTCAATTAATCTTATCATTCATATAATACATTACCTTGGTTGTTTCTTCCCAAATTCATGACATATAGGAAACTGAATCTTATATTCCTCTTAATATCCACTACCCAAACTCTAATCTACTGTTAATCATATTTTGTTTGATTGGGAATAGTCACAATGTCCTTCACTCCAGTCATCATCCCATTTGACTACATAGTAAAAAATTTAACATCAGATTCAAAATTAAACCAACTCATTCAGGTCCCCGTAATGGATAAAAAACAAAAATAATAGTGTGAGAAATACTAGACATAGTAAAAAATCATATAATTATGAACATCACACATATGGAGTCTAAATCATGACACCAACATTTTAATATATGAAAACTTAGGTTAATCCAATGATATTAGAAGTAATAAAATATTTAAATCCTTCATAATGATTTATAAAAAAGTTTGGGTATTTAAAAATCATATCCCTTAGGAGTATCAAATTATGTGTGCTTCAATGCTCAACATCATTCAATAATTATCAATCAATGCATTAAAAATAAACTGGATTTAGGTTTGTTACATAAAGGATAAAATATTTTCAATAATTTTTATTATATTTAAATGTTTTAAATCCTACCAAAGTGTTATTTTTAGAGAAATTTCCACATTCGTTTGGTTTTTGTGTAATTTTGAGTTTAATCATCAAAATAGCATATTTTTTATTTTTAAAAACTTTAATATATTTTGGTATTTTTGACATAACCTTTTATATATTAATTAAAATATTTAAATTAATTCCTTTTGAGATTATAAACATCCAGGTATCTATTTCATTGTTTTGGAAAAACAATTTGAATGAACCATACAAAATCTCGAAACAAGATAACAATTGGAGCCATGAAATCAGTTTATGGATTATATCTATTTTGGGAATGGGGACATATCTCATATATGTTGGGCCCATATAATATGATCCTTGGAGGGTGGATGTGAATGAAATTGGGTAAAAAAATTATGAATCGGTATATGTGTTAATCTTCCATTTTTTTGTAATTAATGAATGATAATATATAGGATTTAAATTTGGAGAGTCTGACTAAATGGGATAAATATTCAGAGTAAAACATGATTAAATCTTAGAATACATGTACCAATACACTGAACGTTGTAGATGAGATGACCAATATATATATGAACAATATTCATGCATGTTGAAACATGTGAATAGGTCATTTATTCGGTGTATGATGCATCAACATTCTAAAAAATATTCCTATAAAAGGAGGGAATATCTTCTATATCAAAGCATACATTCCCATTCCATTTTGTCCCCACACCATTCGCAACACCACAGAGTAGAGGAAAAGGGACATTTAGGATTTTTTGATAATTTATTTTTATTTTAGTTTTCTTTTCCCATGCAACACATTCATTTTTTTATTAATGTGATCCATTTTTCATATTCCATCCCACTTTCTCTACCAATATTAATATCATTCAATATCTTCTAATGTGATATCTTTTTTCAATTCAATGTCATATGACTAACATAATGCTTGTTCCATGGGGAGGTTTTTCAACATTATTTATTATTAAGATTAAATAAAAAAAATTCCAATCTATTTGTGGTGGATGTGAGGGTATTCCATGGGTGCAGTCATCATTCACCACATCATTATTTGTAATTCCATCTCTTTTCATTGATTAATTATTTTCCCACTATTCTAATAGGAAAAACCATTATACGGTGGAGTTTGGGGGTTTTATGAAATTTTAAATGACTTACAGTGGAGTTAGGTATTTTAGGTATAACATTCGCGGTTGAGGTGTTATCCTATTTGACTATTGGAAAAGGTGTGATTTGGTGTTCCAAAGGCATGCTAAAATCACTATCTCAATAAATCATTGGAAATTAATCCATTAATAAGGTTTCAATAAATGAATTATCAAATTCAATTTTAACAAAAACTAAATAATGAATGAACCCATGTTATCAAACCATAAACTAGGACCTTTTTTTCTAATCTTCATTTTGTTTGCATCTGCATTTAGATTTTAATTCTTCATTTCATTAATTTAATGGAATGTTTCCTAAAACCTAAAAAACAAAAAATTTGATAAATAACTAAAATAAAATAAAATAATTAGAATAGGTTAACTATAATTATTTATTTAATATACTACAATGGTTCTCATGTGAGATGATCCTAGTCAACCACTGTGTTGAATTATTAATATAAATTTTCTTTTTTAGCACCTTATGACATGCATGTGTCAAAACAGGCACTGTTTCTGCAGAGATAAGCCGCTATTTCTATCACATTTTCAAAATTCACATTTTTGAAAATATTTTTCATTTTCTTCATTATATTAAAAAAAAATCAAAATAAACACTTTTCCCAGGATATATTCAAAATCAAATTATTATTCAGGGGAGATTAATCGCAAGTGCAATATCAAGAACCAGAAGTCGATTAAAGTAATCAGAATGCCTCGGTTGAATGAATGAGTAATACTTTGTATGACTTATGTTGTAAAATGGAAATATAATTTGACTATGTTAAAGCACTAATAGAGAAACCTGATCCTAAACCATAGAAAGATACTGGGAAAGGTGTGGAATAAATTTCCCCATTAGTTTTAGAAGTTAAAGAACTCAAGGAAGTAAAATAAGATGTTTGTGAAGATTCATCCATCCCCTATCAACCATTTTAAGGAAAGATAAATGAAAATTAATTCCATGATGAGCTAAATGAGGGAGATCAAAAAGAAATAGATGAATTATGGAATGAATGTGAGGAACTACTTGATCTTCCCAATTCTGAAATAGAAGAAGAGACAACATCCTTAATGGAAGTTACCACCCATGTGGTGGAATTTGTAGTAAGTATGGAGGTTCCTAACTTCCTACCTCCATCCATCGATGATAACCACCAAGAGGAATATTCCATTGAAGAAGATATTCAAGATAAACCACCTTAGTGAGATGATACATTCTTGGTCTCAAACATATATTATATTATTGAAAATAATTTGTGTATAACCCCTAAAAGTTTTGAATTTTAAAATTCAACCAAATAATATTACTCCTTGTAGGATGATGATGAAAGAGAAGATGCACCTGTCAGGGAACATGAAGAGCTCCCTCAAGACATTGAACATTTACTAGAGGGTGTGAAAGAAGAGATCCCATTGGCTTAGCCTAAATATCCAAATCAAAAATATGCATATTGTAAAAAGGGTTATTTTGAAATTAATAAATAAAATTGAAAATTTTAATCTTCTTTCTACTATTATTTTCATGAAGCACATCTATATAAACCACTAGATTTTTCAGAAGATGTTGAACAAGTAGAAAAAAGGAGGTGGTGGTTCCATACTTCATCCTACCCCCACAATTAATGTTATACCTTATTGTGAAGGGGAGGATCTATTGTACTCTATACATGGAATTCTCCTCAACGAAAAAGGTTGTGGATGCTGGTAACATTCACATGTTTTTGTTCATGTCAAAGAAGCCCCAACCACCATTAGAAATTGGAAAACAACTGATAGTATCATCTAAAGGTAGTAAAAATTCTGCTCCCACATGGGAACTCATACCAAGATTTATCTATACATGATTTCTAAGAACATATATTTCAATTAGAAGTACTCTAGATTGTATCCCAGTCCTCATTATATTTTTGAGCTTTAATGAGATGATACTTGTTTTTAATTGAGTAATTATCTTTTGTAGATTCATAAATGGGAAAAGGAAGTCGCAAGTAGTGGAAGAGAAGGAATAAGCTTCATGGGAAAGGGAGTTAGTTTTTATTATTAAATATTTAAACTCCCTATATTTTTTCCCAAATCATGATTTGAGATTTCAATTGGAATTTCATGCCCATACTTGAATTAATTCTTTACATGGACTATCTAAAAGACATATTTTTCTTATGCATCTAGTGATTCCATGTTTTATATTTCAATTTTAATGAAATTAATTAATTAAAATGAAGAATTTAATGATTTAAGTGAAGCATGGATACTGAAATGAGGACTCATGATTTATGAAAATTATTTGATTCATGTAAATGAAATTTCCTTCCCATTTTCTATATTCTTTTAATTTCTGAAATTCGTGTGAATTTATTTGTTGTTATTAATCATGTATTAAGTGATATTTTAATATCATATGTCTAATTCCCTAGATTATTTATTGATAATATAGATCCTATTTTATCTTAAGTATATTTATTGACTGATCATGGGACATGTCATTGACCAAAAAATGAATTTGAACTTTTCATATGTATGACTGTGAAAAAAACATTTAAAATGATTGATGCATCTTTTTAAAATCATTTCTCCTTAATTAACTACATTACATTAATACATATGTATCTAATATAATCCATGAATGACATTTATAGTAATGAGACATGTTTCCATATATTTTTATCTGTTCCTACCCCACTCTTCTTATTTGAATGGTATTTAAAATTTTATGTGTGTGGGTGAAGGAAATCATGGTGGAAGGTATGATTTAAATTTTTAGAAAGAAGTGTGGGATGATACTTTGAGTAAGGATAAATATCATTTGATTAATTAATTTTACTATTTATTTTGTTCACCACATGAATATAAAATAGAAAAAAAGAGAGAAATGGGTTTTGATTTTGGATAAACAAAAATCATTGTTTTCCATACCATTGATATTCTAATCGTATGTGGTTAGGTGATGTATGTGAGGTTTGAATTTATCATAACTTTGTAAAAGGTAAAAAAATAAAAAAAAATATTCAAGAGGCTCAACAGATCATTCGTTATATAAAATTGACCGGGATCTTTACATTCAGATTGGGGAAGTGGGAGTTAATATTTTGAAGAGGGGAATTTCATTAAAATTTTTGATATCATGAATTTTAATTAAGAGATAAACCTCCTCCTTGAGCCTGAATTTTTAAAGCATCAAATCCTACCAACCTTATGCATCAGATTCATTTGAAACTTTATTGAAAATCCATCATGATTTTATGTGCCTTTTGGCTTTACAAAGTGGAGAAAGTAGTTCATTTCAATCCTATTGATAAGGATCATGTTATCATGATAATAAAATAACTATACATGAATTGTATCATGATGGATGAGTGAAATGATTCAAACTTGAGGTAAATCATGACTTGGTATGCTTGATAATAACGAATCGAAATGTTTTAATGAATAAAATAAGAAGTTCCATCATTTCCCAAAGGAGAAAAGTAAAATAAATGAAATAATTATTTCCTCAAAAAATGAGAAATTTAAAACAATTATGATTATTTTTAAAAGTTTGATTTTTGATTGAATTTTTTTGATATTGTTACTTTGGAATTTGAATATTGGTAGCATTGGTGTCCTCTTATTTCTATGTTGAGATTTTATACTTGAGGGAAATCATAGATTAAGTGGGGAAAATTGATATATCAAATATTTTTAATAATTTTTATTTTATATAAATGGTTTAAATCCCACCAAAGTGTTATTTTTATAGAGTTTTCCACATTTTATGGTTTTAGTGTTATTTTGAGCTTAATCATCAAATGGCCTAATTTTATTTTTTAACAGTTTTAAATTATTTTGGTATTTTGGACATAACATTTTCTATATTTATCCAAATCATGAAATTATTTCTTTTTAGGATTCAAAACATCCATGGATTAATTTCATCTATTTGGGAAAAAAATTGAATCGACCATAGGGAAGCTCCAAAAAGATCACAATTGGGGCCATGAAAATGGTTTACAGATCTGTCTATTTTTGTTATGGGTACCATATCTCGAAGATTGTGGGCCCCTATAATATGATACATAAAGGGTGGATGGAAAAGACATTAGGGTGGATCCTATAAATTATACTTCTCATCATGTAGAATTTCATTAGGATATTAAAAATCATGAATTCCTCAAAGATTTCTGAGAAGTGTGGTGACATATCTAAGGTGTAATAAACTGATGATTTCACAATCATATGGGAAAGAAAATATGTTCATGTATCCTTTAAGGATGTACTTATAATTGAAAAATATAAGTCATCTGACAATATGGATTTTATTCTTTATCCCTCGAAGAAAAGGATGAGAAATGATTATTCTAATTTACCTAACAATGTGTCTACCTGATCTACTTCTCAATTGACAGGTAAGTTCAATCCTGATATTCTTAAGATCTTCAAAGTATGTCTCAATATGATTGGGAAACCACTTATGATTATGATTATTATAATTACATGTATTATTATGATATTTAACCATTTTTAACTGATAGGGGAATGTCCCTTTGTTTGAACCTATCTATATTTGATCTACCTTTTCATGAATTTTTAATAAATGATTAGAATCATAGCTTCTAACTGGACTTTTTGGGTAATTTAAGGCCCCTAAAATATGTTGGAAATGTGTAACACCTCCTACTGGTTGACCTCTCCCTAAGAATCTACCATGTATAACCAAATATGTGATAAAGGCTTGTGAATAATCCAAATCAATAGATCATATAGTTGAGTTCTCTCCATTGCCTTAGGGTGATACCACCTCTTGGGATAAGCTGTTATATTGGACCATTTTTTTTAATAAATCCATTAATTAGTCATGAGGATCAAGGTTTTATAATATTTTGTATGTATATACCCTTTAATGTAAAGTACTATTCCTAATTCATACTCATGTAAATAGGGGATATATATTTCTAACTTATCATGATGTTTATTTAGACCAATTTTAATACCAACATACGTAAAAATTATGGAAAGAACTCCTTGTACATCTCCTGCATAACCTATAAGATATACACGATATCCATGACTCACAGGGTATCCAAAAATATGTATCTATAATCATGTTTGGAATAAACTATTAGTGTATATATTTATTGGTCTTTATGGTATTCCTTTTTAGAGTTACTAGATAGTCATAGTGATTTTGGTATGTAAAATAGAGTGATGCATGAATACTGTAAATTTTTATATCTTCCCCCACAGAATAATGTGATGTATAATTAGAGAAAGGATAGGGTTAGGCTAATGCTAAGGGGGTGAATTAATGTTTTAGATATGATTAGGGCGATTCAACGTGCTCGATCCTCGAATTTTATTTGGTGATGCTCTTTAATAGGTGATTATTGGATGGATATGTAGATTTTTTTTTGGTTTGTAGGGATTTGAAATGTGTCATGAAGGAGGAATAATGAAATTGAAGGTGGGAAGTGAGGTTTTATTGAGAAAAAATGGTGACATGGAGATGTATGATGGTTCATATTTGGGGGATGGGAAATAGATGTTTGGGGAATAATTGGAGAATTAAAATGGTTTGGAAGAATTAAATTTGGGGGATGAAGTAGGGGGATATGGATAAACCATAATACTAATATTTTTGGATAGTTACCTTAGTCTTGGAGGTTGGAGGAGTTGTAATTAAGATAAATAGTTAGAAATTATGGGAGATCAAGGTGAGGGTGAAAGGAACTCTTATGACAAAGAGGTAGTGTTAGAATTGAATATATAGAAATCATGATAGATCATGTCATGGTGTGACCATTAAATGATAATTATCCTATATTATTATGTCCTACTATAGAAAACTTCACACCCTAAACCATGTACTTAAAAATATGACTCTTTCAGTGAACCTTGATATTGTATCATCTGATTTTTACCATTATGTTTTATGGTATAACTCACTCTATATCATCATAATATTCTAATTCTTTTATGATATTCTTTATCAAGACCATTGGTTATGTTGTGGGGGTGACCCATGAAAATAAAAAACCTACAAAAGTTACCACCAATATTTCATCATGACATGAATCCGATGTTTAGTCTAAAAACATAATGTACTTGATATATTTTTCTACATAATTTCATGATTTACACCACGAACTGATGAGGAAACTATGAATTCTAATTTGATTTGGATACCCGGTCTTTGATGATTCAATAAGGGTTTAAGGGGATCATTCGCAAAGTCTATAAATTGAAAAAATTTAGCATACTCTAATATAGAACTAAAAAATAAAATAGAAATGTACATGGGTTTCCTAATATTAAGTTATTCAATTAATTATGAGAGGTTGACACACCTTCAGCTTAATTAAATAAATATTAATGAATTAAATTATCCTTTTTGAAAATTATTTAAGTGGAACTTCAATATATGGAAATTTACTTTTAAAGAGGATGTTATTTACTCTTTATACATACAATTACATATATGGGAAGACCATAATTACCATTAACAGTATTGACCATTTCATTATCAACTTATAATATAAATAACATCAATAATTATTTAAATAACAATAGATTATCCTTACTAAAAAAATATATGAAGAGAGATTCATCATTCCTGTAAAAGGTAACACTTTTCCTTCTAAATCGTTGCATTTTCATTGGAATCCCTTCTCAACTACTTATAGTCATCTAGTTCCAACAACCTATGATCTACCACATTCTATGAATCCATGTAAATCATTATAAACCATGTATGATTAGTATTTGAGCTCCACTAGTATATTACATGGCTTCCCATAAACTATCATAAATGTGGATGCTCTAATTAGTGTTATGTAATCCATATGACATGCCCATAGTGAATCATCAATATTTTTAACTCAATTATTTTTTACTATACTCATATATTTTTCAAAATCCTTTTCAAATATTGTCTGAAAAATTATACTTATCCAATGGTTTGTTTATAGTAAGGGTGGGTGGGTTTGTTTCTAACACATTACTTCTAGAGCATTTTCCTCATTGATTAATTGTTTAAATGAGTACACAGATCACTGATGAGTAATCAGATAATTCTAATATAAGAACAAATGATCATCCTCATCATATGATGTTAAACTGAGTAAAAAGCATCCTCAATGTATGATATTAAACTACTTGTCCATCATCTTCATTACATGTTTTAAAACTATGAATAATCTTAGGCCCTTGCCTAAAAATCCTTTTTTCCCTTCAATGTTGGTTACCTACCACATCATTCATGTTCCTCGACTTTCACTCAGGATTCAAGCTTACTCTCCCCTTGGAAGAAGACTCTAACATTATTCCAAGACTATATGCCTATCCAATGTACAAAAATTTATAATGGTGTAATTTTGGGAATATTGAACTCCATATAAACATTCCCCCAATTCATCATCTTGCTTTGTGTCTCCCTTGATTTGGTTCCCTATCATCTTCCTCATATGAACACCCCCCAAAGAAATGTTATATGGCCACATTGGATCACCTACCATCCTAGGTATATGCTCCGAAATAATTTTGATGACATTTTGAGATAGGTCCCATGTTTAGAACATGGTCCGCAGTCGACCCTCATTTTTTTGTCCCCATCCTTGGAAAAACTATAATGGATTGTTTGTTTTAAACATTGTCAACTGGTATCCTCCATCATCATGCCGCCCACTTTGTATTACATATCTTGGTAATCATGATTCGTTCTCTTTATCCCCACTTTGTTTGGTTAGAATTCAACAACCCTAGTGTTACCCCATTTTTGCACCTGTGCGCATTGAGAAAGTAATTAGTTGTGTAGGGATTCCCACTCTCCTACCAAAACTTTATTAGTCAATACACTCCCGTTGGTAGATGAGAAATTAAGACCCTGAGTGTCTGTCCATTTTTTGACTCTCTTGTATAAGTAATAAATTTAAATTTGTCCCTTGTTTCTCACACCAATACTGAATCACATGTGCTTAGGTATTTATTATTGGTTGTCTCATTAATGGGATTAAAGTGTGCTGGTGAAGTGTGAAAAAATAAACATGTTCATGCATACAATTAATTTAAAATAAATAAAATTTAGAAGTTTGGGAGGTTTATCCACACACCAGAGCTTCTCTTTTTTTCCAGCAAGATTAATCCTTACTAGGTCTCCAAATTTGGAAATTGAGCACTCTAGCCTTGTCATCCACTAGCGTGTGGCCTCCCGAACTTTTTGTTTCCTAATATGATCTGCCTTTTCCTCCATGGCCATGAGGAAAAGTTCGTCGACCCCAATTCACACCAAGCTTTACTCATCTTGGAAATCATCTATCTAATATATCACAACTTCTTCTGGAGCTTCAATCACCACCAGTTGGGCCATTAACTGGATCATGATCTCAACATAGGAATTAATGATAGCCATGTTCTTATTCACTTACTCTTCTAGTAATATAGGTTCATGATCATTAACCTATAGATTCTTGGTGACATCATATTTCTACTAATTCCAGGTGATGTCGAACTCTTTACTTTCTGCATACACATGATCGGTAAGATAATCATAGACCAATGCATGGATATTGTGAGAATCCACCCCTTAGGTGCCCAAGTTTCACAGTCATTAGTGGAGGGATCTTAACTGAGTCAATAGTTGTGGATCTAGAGTGTGGGTGATAAAGTTTCACACACTCCTCAATGTCGTGCACTAGATGATACAGTTATCCTTAGTGAATTTAGACCTATAATCTTCCAATTCCTCAAGTGTAATAGGGTCATACTCTAGTAAGGGAACCAAGAAAGTGGAGGAAGGTTCTTCCTTCTAGATCCTCTCGAATGGGTCAGGCTCCAAGTCAAGAGGGAGGTCATCTTCTTCGGAATCTTCATTGGAAACACCATTTCTTACAAACCATAGCACTGCCTCTTGGGACATATCACCCACATCCATCATGGGCATCCCTCCTATGATTAATTTTGGGTCATCTTAAATGAATAACTCTCTAAGAGTTGAATCTATCATTGGGTGGGTGCCCCCGGTTCCCCAACCACGTTTGTTTGCTGGGAACACACCCTCTTGAACACTATTTTAAACCAAAAAAGGTGCTAGTTAGTTTGACCAGTGATGAAGGATTGTGAAAATGTGGCTCATGAAAGGGTTAAATACTTACAAAGGGAAAGATTTTGGGAGAAATCTTGTCCCATAGTTTCGAAAGGAAATTAAACCATCAGATACCCCTCAACACTGGTTGGCACCTCAACAGCTAGCATCGGACCCCTCAGTACTGGTTGGGTGGGATATGTATAAAAAACCAAAAATACATTGATTCAATATACTCAAACATCTCTATGGAATTATAAATAGGACTAATCTAGTTGAAGCCTATTCTTACCTTGAGGCATGGGAATCTCAATGATGAGTCTCCCTAGGTAGCCTTCCTCACTGGAAGTTGGTGTCATCATCAGAATACTTGGGTGTGGTCATTAATATATGACTGGGAGGACCAAGGGCTTAGAAACCACCCTTCTAACCAAGTTGTCAGACCCTCCCACTACAGTATCTTTGAGCATGGACTTTGAGGTTTCCCACTAATACCTATTGATGTACCCTCATCCCCTCTGAATGGTACCCCTTGGTTCTCCTCATTTGGATATTTCATAAGAGAAAATGCCAATTTAAAACATTTGAGAAAAAAATAAGGGATGAAAGAGATAGGTAGATCAAAAAACTAAACTTTACTCTCCAAAAAAAGCTTAGTCAAGTCATAACCCTCAGATGTGACCTCTCTACTCTTCTATGGAGTTTCCTGGTTAGTGGTTGATCCCTAGGATTCCTCATCTCTAGTGCCTTGTGTGTTGGCACCAAGGGTCAATGCCTCCTAGGTTGATTCTTTTGTATATTCTATCCTCTTAGGATCACCGTTGAACATCACAAATACTTAGATAGTGGCAAGATTTCCTACCCCATATCAGCATGAAAAGGCATCCATATCTTCTAGGTATACAAATATTTCATGGAATTTCACCCTGTAAGTGATTCTAGATAGTCCGATCTCTAGAAGATCGATTACCTTCTGATTTAGCCTCCACCATAACTATTATACTTTTTGAGTCATACATAGCACCCTCGGGACTCCCATATCATGGGAAATGAAACATCATTATGTGGATATAATAGAAACTACAAATTCTTTCCCAGGGTCTCCCTGTATTTATTGGTCCCATCCTGAGATATCTCCACCTACTCTCACACTTTCTTTTGAGGGAGGCCCACTCCTTCATGAGGTAAGGGTGTAGTAGAACTTTGTTCTACCCCTAATTAATCCTCTAATGAATCCCTTGATGTTTTATGGGTACTTTAGAAAGAATACCATCTGTCACACTACTTCTTCTACACATCACTTGATGGTGTAACTCTCCTCACGTGTTGACGTAGGATTGCACCTGGATATGCTGCTATTCAATTTCCAGTATAAGTTTGAGAGATACTGGTATTGATATTGGTGGGTGTAAACATGTTTAACTCCCTCATGGATTCTCCTATGAACATCCACCACAATGACAACTGGTATAGGGATTACTTTCCTCATATATCCCCATGTAGAATTGTTTTATAGCCTACTAGATGCATCAAATGTACCATAAAATATGATATAGAGTATACAATTCACAATAAGTGTTACTGTCTATTCTAGTGACCAATAATATACCTCATAAGATATGAAGATACTCCCAATTCTCCAATTTCCTCTCCATATTATCAAGAATATCTCTATAAGGAGTCAAGAACATGTGAAAGTTTAAGTTTTTAGTGTTTTTTATACTAACCATAACCCCAAAACATTAAGAGTTACCAGTAAAACCCTAGTGATGTTGATAAGTGAGAGGTGTTTGGAGAGGTAACGGTGTTTGGAAATTAGTAGACCCAAAAATTCACTATAATCCACCCCTGAAGAAACTTAGATGGACCATTGATCCACCTAGGCATACTTCCTCTCACTACATGGCTCAACTGACTGTAGTTCCAGACGAGCACCAGAAATCCTAGGTTCACCTAGTTTTTAGAAACTATAACCACTAATATTAAAATCATCCCAGGATTTAATCCCATGCACATGTCCTTTGCTATAAGTATCCATTCAATGAGTAAGGTAGTCATAAATGTGGTATAATGAACCACCAGGTATTATCCTTCCTTCATGTTGTAACCTCACTCCCCCTAGTTCCCTTCCTCTGGGATCATCTAGTAGGATCCCAATTTCCTCCTCTATTTCACCACTGGACATTATTTTAGAATCCCTAGAATCTTCACAGCTGGACTATTCAAGAACAACTCTATCCAAGTATTGAATAGAATGTCTTGATGAAAAAGAGGATGATGCTTCAATAATTGGTTCAACCCATCTAAAAGAATTTTTCATGCAATGGGGTTTTTCTCCCTATCATCCCAGGAATTTAATGCTGGGAGGAATTATTCATTTTGGAATCCCATAAACAGGATGCCACCAATGTATTGAAGTTCCACAGGCTAATCACCACATCCCTATGATAGAGGTGGAAGGTATTGGTATCTAGGGACCATCGGCTGAGAAGCTCTGGTAGAAGATCTTGTTGTTTATAAATGTGGAATTGGGATGTCCACATTGATTCATACAACCTGATGTGACATAGTTATGCCCCATACTCCTGATAATTAAATCATGCCCAGTGTACCCATTCCCACTCATCAGTAAATTTCCCCCATCCCATAGGTCATAATCCTTATACCATCCCATGTTATTATTCTGGATTCTAGTTTAGAAAATGCTTGCAAAGTGGGATAGGAACACCTCATCCTCCAAAAGTTCCCTAATGACCATCCTTAACCATACACTCATAGTGTAGAAATAAATGTATTCATGTTCCCTATTAGGATGACCCAAATAAGTGATGTTTCAGTTGGTAAGTTTAGCATGATGAGAAAAGAAGAACTGTGGTGTATTCACATCACTGGTTGGGATGGCCACATCATCCACTAGCCTAAATTTGTATAGGGTAAAGTGATTTCATAGCTAGTATTCCCTATATTATTTAGTTAATAGTCCTAAGAGCACACAGTTATCAGATAAAACTCTTATGGTATGGAGAATTTTTATATTCCCTTCCATTTTATCCCTTCAGGTCACCGTGGCATCTTTGTTGATACCATGATCAGTAGGGTTGTACATTTATCAAAAATATATGGATTCATACATTGATTCATGAAATATTGGGCTTCATTCACATACATTCATTGCATAGTGAAACTTGTGAGGTGGTCTCAAAAAAAATTAACCCAATCGTGGAAACTATTTTGTGAAAAGAAGTGTTTTCATGGAAGTCACAACCAAAATATTTGGATTTCGCACAAAGATGATAAGTTCCACGCACAAGAGACGGTTTATCATTCATGGAAGTTAGGTTACTAAATAAAAGGTCACTCACCCTATTTATAGTAAAAGGTAAACTATATCACATGATCGTTCATCGTGGTTGTGTAACCCAAGGTAAAAGTTACACAACCATATAGAAATTATCCATCCTCTTTAGTGTGTCCATATAAACCTGTCATTTCGGTCCCCCTTTAGCTCTGATTCCAAGAGGGGAATTTTTTGGTTCCAAAAACATTTCTCAAACCCCAAAATGATATTTTTTTCATAAACTGAGTATGATACCCACCCTAAAGGAATATTCAATGGTTGAGGAGTAGGTTATGCACAACTATAGAGTGATTCTCACAAACAAGCATTTCTTCACAAAAAAGACTAGTGTTCCAAAGGCGATCTTGGAGATAAAATGTTTCTTGGGTACTCCTAAATATTGAAATGATTTCCAAGGCATGTTCACAAAAAAGGAGATATTTTCATGCAAAACCATTGCATGATCATCCAGTTGTGCGAGAAAGGTGACGTCGAACCCCACATGTTGTGTGGTCAATCCGCATTAGTAAAGGGTTGGGAGGTGTGAAACCTAATTATGTGCTATAGTGAAGTTGAGAAAAATTTACCACTTATTTTGAATATAAATAGAACCTACCCCCAACACTTTGGGGATAGATCTCCAAAAGATGAATCACTACTCTCACTCATGTAAACCTATCTTCTGTGACATCATGAAACACCAAAATCCCATGGATTATCAAAGGTGGAAATTGCATGAGTGACCTCCCATGGGCCTTGATGTGTCTTGGCCTACTGTTGAGAGTCCCTCGCACAACTCCTCTTCAGGATATTTGGGTTTATTCAAGATAATAATCCTTCACAAAACCCCAAGTTGTGTGAAACACCAAACATTGTGTGCACCAGTGCCTCCTAAATCTATGTTTTAGACTTGTGATAGATTTCATTACTCACGCAACCTTATTTTCATGCAATATAATAATGTTTCATGCAAAAAAATCTTTGGTCCCTGACATGACTCCCCTTATACTTGAAGTGTAGCCATTACCCTACCTTTTTCTCAGAAGCATAGGTTCCCTAATGTATATTTCTCCTTAGTATATACACCCTAATTTCAAGACTCCTAATTTCCACTCCTCCATGGTAGTGTCTTTTCCATGCCCCACCCAGAAGTTTATGGTTAGTGGATACATAATCTCTAAGGGTGGAATCACTGAGGGAAACAGCTTACCCATCTTGATAGAGAGTAATTTTTATAGATCTTCCTCTCACATTGACATGTCCCCCCTCAATGTGTATCCCCATCCATGTATGAGTTGCATGATGTAAAAATTTATAACTCCACATACTAATTGTATGATGTTAAATTGAATAACAATTTCCTCATCACATGAAGTTAAATTGTAGCTTTTCCCTATTTGTTGAACATGAGATGTCCCATGTATGATCATAATGGGATGCCAATCCTTTCCTTCCATGTGATGTCACCCTACAGTAATCATACCCGGGAATATTATACACATAATCCTCACACCTTCCCTTATTAACACTCCTTTGGTGATATGAGTTTCCTTACCACATGGTGTTAAACTTCATGGACTAGACCTATCACATGACCTTAAATTGTGGCATCAAACTACATGGGTTTTGATCCTTGAATCATAAAAGGGGTACATGGGACTCCTCATTGAGGTTCAATCCTAACAACCCCAAGTATGAAATCCCCCCCACCCTTAGGACATACTTAACCAAATCCAAAGTGTGAAATCTTCCCCTCTGCAGACACACTCCAACCAATTCCAAAGTGTGAAATATTCCTCCCTAGGGACACACTTAACCAAATCCAAAGTTTGAAATATTCTCCCTAGGGATGAACCTAACTTTAAAACCATCTCCACAAGATGTTAAATTTTTGAGATGATCTGGAATCCCTACCCCATGAAATAAACAGGGGCACCTGAGTTAAAAAATCCTTAGAAGATTTATGAACTGGTGTCAACTTCCTCATGGATGACACAGGATGTATTGGGTTCCACACCTAGGATGTCTCACACATGAGATTATATCCAAAATAGGATTAAATTATAGGTTCCCAACCAAACCAACATCCAAAAATTTTCATATATGACCAATGTTACTACCTCTTTTGACCGAACGTTACTTCCTTTTCAACATAGAAATAGTGTAATTAACCAGCGTCTACCTCGAGATGAAACCTTGAACGATTTTCACAAACATGGACATAATATATGAGTGAGGCCCAAACTAGGAAATGATATCCAAGTAGGAATTCATAGAAGTATGAACTGATATCCCATCATCCTGTTTTAATCAAGGATTCGACATCATCAAATAATGTGATAGAATCTTCCTGCCTTTTGAAAGCAGGAATACAGTGTAAAAGAATGTGTGACGTGTGACCCCTATAAAAAGTGTTGAAAACAATGATAAATATAGGTTTATTATAAATATATTCTAAAAAATTACTTACATATATGTAATAAAATATATTATTTTCTCATGACCTTTTAGTACCAGTTTATTAACAATTCCTTGTTAAAATATTATTTTGGGTAATAACTGATTTGTTTTTCATGTATGATTCAATTTGGTATTTTTGGTCATTTTACTTTGATTTTGATTCCATAATATAAAGAATTTTAACCATAATATAAATATAATACATATTTATAATATATTTATTTATAGTAATCCATAAAAGTTAGAGATATAAAATGAAATACATTATTCATGGAGATGGTAGGTCATATGTACGCATAAATAATGTTTCCATTTTCTCAATTAATGGAAAAAAGTAGAGTTAAATAATATATCACATTTTAAAATTCATTATTATTTCATATATATCACATATATTCATTAAATTTATCTTTATTACCTTCCTTGTAAATCTTAAGTTAAAAATGAATCACATAGCTTTGTGAGGTGGTAGTCCATCGTACACACGAGCAACGTTATCATATTCCCACAAAATGGAATGTAAGAAGATATGTAAGATTTTATAATTAAATAACTATAATTATGTCATAAATATCATATAAATATGTTAAATTCATAATTATATCCATCCTTGAGTGGTGGTAATGGAAATCAAATTACATCAGTTTGTGAGGTGGTAGTTCGTCGTACACATGATCAATGGTTCATTTCTCATTTGATGGAAAATGAAATAGATATTGGTTATGAAATAAATATAATAAAATATTATTATATGTTAGATACAATTTTATCATATTGAAATTATTAGGATATGAATTAAGGTGGTAATATAAGAAGTAAAAAAAGAAAGAGCTTATTGAAGACAATTACTTTCACTTAGAGCAAACTCCTTTAGATCTCTTGTTAAAGAATCTAGGATTGGAATTTTTGGATGACCAGTAGTTATATAAAATGTATAAGGATTTTTGGGATGGGTTTTTTCAGGTATGTTTCAAGAAAAATATCTTATGAGGTGTGAATATGTGAGGGGAGGAGTGCCCTTTTATAATTGAGGAGTGGAATTTTTGTAAATACTCAATAATATTTAGTAATGGGAAGTCACTCTCACCCCAAGTGTCACTGAAATTAATAAATAATGGATTATATATATTATATGGTTTATTTAAACATCTGCCACAAAAAAATCATGTTATTCCATAGCCTTTAAGTTTACTTAATTTTACCATATTAGTTTTCTCCATAAAAACTTGTATTTTTTATTTACCTAGGTAATTTATCCTTTAAGGATAAAATTAAAATGAGCCTTATTTGATAATTTAAAATAAATTATTCTAAATATTAAATATTATATATTAAATTAAAATCTTATGTGTGTGGAGAATTAATTTTAACACAAGTGCATGTAATGCACAAAACCTCGTTTTAACATTAATCATAGTAATTAATTTTTAAAGACTTTATTAATATTTATGAAAAAAAATATTTTGTTCTTATTATAGAAGAAAAATTATTCTAATTAAATATATTTAATCCATTAAATCAATTTAAAATTATATAAGTGGAAAATTTTAATTTAATATTAATCCCATAGAGGCGGTGAAAAGTAGTTTTTGAAAGAAAAACTTTTCAGAAGTATAGAAATTTTTATTATAAAAATTTGATATGAAATTGAATAAAATGAACTAAATTATATTAATAAATATATAATTGGGCTAATTTTACTTTTAAAACCGTATTAAAAAATTTAAATTTTAAATTATTTAAATGAAAAGAAAATTTTTTATAAAAATCATTATTTTTCGCTATTCATTGAAAATTTTATATTTTCAAAAAATTATAAAAAATTAACTATAAAATAATTTTTAAATTATGATTTTTTAAATTAATTTATTTTTTCAAATAAATTTTCTAAGATTATAAAAAAATATTTTTAAAATAAGTGTGCAAAATCTAACAAAACTTATTTTTTAGAACAATACAATTTTAAGTGTAAAATTAAGTTTATTCTTATCTCATACCTGTAAAACACATAATATGAACATTCAAAAAATTTATTTAATATATAATATATATATTTCATTAAAATCATCCATAAAAATTGATTTATTTAATTTATTGAGATAAAACATGTTTGTGTACATAAAAAAGTTTCAAAAAAATATTTCCATTATTTTTGTGTGGTTTCTATTTTCATTTATAATTTATTGGTAACCAAATAATTCATTTTAGATACATTTTTAAACCATATATTTTCTTAATGTAATTAATCCTTTGCATACCAACCATTCCATTGACAATACGATAACTATCAAATTAAATAGTAATATTTTAATGTTATGTCATGCTTTGTTAAAACTTGATATTGCATGTAATGTAAGATGTTGAAGAAATTAAATTTATTTGAAAAACATATTTCATAAAATATCATGGAGTTATAGTCTTGAGAAAAAATAATTATATGATTATGAATACTTATATATGATACAACTGGTGTGCATGGTTATAAATATATATGTGTTTCATAGAGATAACACAAGATCCCTTTATAGCTTGATTGGAACTGAAACTTTTCTAGAGACTGGTATTTTCTTAAAATTATAGTTTCATAAGTTTTTATATATGATGTGATATAATGTTAAATTATAATAAGTAATTTATTGTTTTAGTATAAGTTAGGGATTGATGGAAATGTATACTAAAAGAAAGATTGCATCGTGGTCTATTCAAGGATTTCCCATGTCATTATGAAAGTCACCATGTTGTGTTGTTGTGCATGTTTATTTATGGGTTATGAGATAATTTACAGCTTGGTCATATTCTCCTACTCCTAGATATCATGTTAAATTGATCATCATGTGATGATAATTTAGAGGAGTCTTGATGATGAAATATAAAGTGTTTAATAAGTTAAACATTTCATTATTCATGGTTACAAGTTATAAATTATTTGTAACCTTCACCTATATTAAAGAAATATAAAATATTTGGGGTATTTAGGAGTTCTTTCAATACCTATATAAGTATTTCAGTACCATTAGATGGTGTGTGTGTGTGTGTGTGTGTGTGATTCTTATCATATAATGTTGTGAGATTCATCCATCCTATGGATACTCTAAGTAGAAAGAGTTCATAGGATACTTCCCAATGATCACTATCAATCTTATTAATAAAGAAAAATGTATTTAATTGCTAATTTATTTATTTATTTTAATATGAATGGAAAGATCTCATGGCATAATCAATTTTTGTTGATGTTTCCCACCATATTTGGATATGTGTTATTCCCTTTAAATCCTATCAGTGGGTGTATTTTACCTAAGTGAAATCCTAGGGGATTATATAATTATGGAAGATAGGTATGACTTAGTAAGTTCATATAAGTTATAATATCCCACTGATTTTTTTTTCATATGTTGTAATTTAAAATTCAGTCATTAAACATGTAATTGGGTAAATTTTTACTAAGAGGGGGATTTAGTGGGTATTTAGGTCTAAATAAAGAAGGAATAGAAACTAATGTAACCATTGGGAGGAAAAATTCTCCCAATGGATAGATTTTGACTTTTATAAGAGCTCTGGTGAGAGAAATATGAAGTGGAAGAATGACATGGTTCCCCACCAAACCACCGATGTACTTCAACCAAAAAAAAATTCCAATGGAGCTTTGATTAGACCCAACAAAAATTTTGATGGTAAAACTTATCCTCAATATATTATGTGGTTATTTTAGTAATTTGAACAGAAAAATTAAATAAAAACATACCTCTATCCTCCTATATAACAACATGAATCAGAATCCCACCTCCCTTTAAGTTTTATACTCTTTTGGTTTTGAGGGGCTCATTTGAAGTCAGATCAGCATTCCATCAAGTGAGTCGGAACCATTGAAGTAATTATAATCCCATAAAGGAATAAATATTGATTTTATTCCTAATATAAATTCTTCTCTATCACAAAACCCTAATTTAGATGTTTTTTATTAGGTTATTTTGTTACGATAGATTGAGGAAGAATCATATGAATACTCTTGGTGATTCAACTCCTAGTGGATCAAGAATAAAAGTCATTATCATTATCCGATGTTTATATAGTCATATATAAGTTACCATTTCTTATTTTTTTTGTTGGGTGTGCATTTTTATTCTTCTTAGTAACTTAGGATTTCTGTAAAAGCATGGAGATGGGGGAATCCCCTCTAGGAATTGTCTTGAGAATGTTCTATTATGTTGGAATACAATACCACAGGAATTTTGAATTATGTGTATAGGGATATCCTCTTGTGTAAAGTGAGTTTTTCATTGGGTGTCAACTTTGAAAGGGTCGTATGGATGTTTATTTTAACTCTTGGTCTTATTTAGAGTTTTTCTCTAAGTGTGAAGAAGAATGAACATGATGGATTGTATTATTTTAAAATGAGTTAAGGAGTAAGGCTATGGGTGAAACTCTTATAAATATATAAATGGATTATGTTTTTCATATTATCGAGGGATATTTTTTCATAAAAGAGTCAATGGTATTAGGTGTGATGGATCTTGAGAATTCTAGTGACACAATAGTATCCAAAAAGAGAAATTATTACACTCTAATACCATGGGATGTGATTTTTGGATTTCATTTTAAAAAATTTGTTCTCTCCCAGGGTCATAGAACCCCATTGGTTGTTCTTACTCAGGGTCACATCACTCTGTTGGTTGTTATATCTTAAGGTATTTGTACCCAATTTATGTTCTATATTAGTATCATGAAACACTGTTGGTTTTTCACTCTAGAGTCTATGGAACCTTGTTGGATATTCTTTCTGATGTTGTAGGACCTTATTTCTTTCTCTTCATGAGAGATTAGAAATGATTATTAATTTCCCTATTTTTATATGAAAACCTTGTATTGGGATACAATATTTTATATTATATTTGAGTTATCTTATATGTCATATTTATATATTATAGGATGACTCTTTTCACTGATATTGGATGAATTTGGTAAGGTCAGGTTTCATGGAGTTTTGGTTATCATATCATGACCCAACTTTTGTGCATGCTTGTTTTTCATTTATTTTATATCTAGTCCATAAACACACATATTTTTTTGGATTTTATGTTAAAGGATAATTTGTGGTGTCTTTCCATATTTTATAATCACCCCTACATGGGAAACTTGTTGCACTTATAGACTATTTCTAAGGATCAAGGATAGGGGAAGGTCCCTATATCAAGTGGCTGATCTAGAGGACCTTTTTATAGAGTCAGAGGAAATAAAAAGACATATTTTAGAATATTTTTATATAGAAACCACTTTTTTCATATCTCGTTTATTTATCAACTACCTATGAGGATCACCTTTTGAGTTATAATTTATGATCATGCACTCATTTTGTTATTATATGTGATGTTATTTATATAGTTATCTTAACTTTGGAATTCCATGTTGTTTCTTAACTATTTTATTATTTCTTCTTCTATAATTACTGGTTGGAATGATATAGAGGGAATAGTCTCCCTATATTATGGTTTAGGTCATTTTCACTGGTTGGGAACCTATGGCATATGGAGATGAGCATAAGTTTATATATTTGTATTGCATAGACTCAATGAACTATGACAAGGAGTTAAAAAATGTTATCAAGAATCTTTCTTCTTGATTTATTACTTAGGGATTAGTGGATTAGATATAGGATGGTTTTAACTCAAGTGGGAATCTATACTTGTATTCTGAAATCACCTATATAACGGAAAATCTAGTTTTTAAGGTAATGGGATTAATTTTATTATTTTTGAGGTTAATATTTCTCAACTTTCCCATAAGTGACATTATGAATTTATGGTTAATGGATTTTTATCTTTCTTGGGGTGATGATAAAGTGTGAGTTCATGCATTTTTTTGGTAGGTAGGTTCACATGTCATGTCCCTACTTATGCGTGATTGTGCAATAGTTTTCAAAAGGTGGTTTTAATTAATTAGTTTCCAATGATAATTTATTAGGTGTGTATCCAAATAATTTTTTGTGTCATCTAATTAATAAAAACATAGATATTTTTTATTTTTATTGTCTTTGAGATTATTTTATTTTTGTACAGGTGTAAGAAATGTATTCTTAAACCTTGGGTAAATATTAGGTTTCACTACCCCAGTTTATCTTGGAGTGGGGACTTAGGTAATGTCTAGTAGGGTGAATTAGTTGTATTGGGTTGGTTGTTAGAGTTTGGATAAGGTTGTTTGTAAGATTATTCTTGATCGTTCTTAAATTCGATTAATTTTTAAGATATCTATAAATTTTATAAAACCCAGGGATAGGGTTGAAGATGTTCTTGAGGTTTAAAAAATCCTCATTATACCTAAAGTGGATTAAGAGGTAAAATTTGAGTATAATACCATGGATAATCCAATAGTTTAGGCCACTAATCTTCTTCAATCTAGGTTATTTCACCTAGTACCAGTTGGAGGAGAAGAAGTATATTAGGGTGAGTCTACCGTGATATAATTCACCTTGTATTTTGGGATTAAACATTCTCTTGATTTATAGGATATTGTAGGCTCTTTTTATGTAAATATCTAGATTTATAAGATCAATATTATCTTTTAGTTGGTTAATACACCTAATGACTGATGGGTGAAGTTAGAAATCTTTATATATCAAGGAACTTCTAGGAGGTGGTGACAGTGAAGGTCTCTACAATTTTTGGATAGAACCATTTATTATGGGTGAATTAATTGATCCCAAAAAATTATTCACACTCTCTTTTCACTAATATTTTAATAATTATTAGTGAAAAGGATTTATGATAAAATGATGATGATGAATAACAACAAAAATAATCAAGGACACCATATAGGCATAAGATATTTTTTAAATTTCCCATCATCTTTTTTATCATATGGGTACTCCTTGGTGTATATTGGTTGTGATTATAATATAGAAATATCCTTATTATTGTCAAATAAAAATAAGGCTAGATAAATATTGTAATATTTTAAATATGATACAATATCAATTATCAAGATTCAAAACTAATGAAGATCTTTGATGCCCATGTCAAGTGCCTATGATGTGTAAACCTTAATTCTCTCACTAGAGATCACCCATATTCTCATAGGAAGGATCTATGTTTCATAGTTTTTGTCAAAAAAAGGTTTTTCAATTATCAATATAATTCACTCACACATTCTTTTGGGTGATACAACTCATATTTATATACTATGAAGACAATGAGGCATGATGACCTAACTTGTAGCAGACCACTAGGTCCAAAATTATAGAAAAAACCCAAGGATCTTGGATCATATTTTACTAGAATCATAGTGTGATCCGTTTCATTGTGGTATGAGGTGTCTAAAAATACTATAACTAAAAAACCACCATATTCCTACAACTCAAACCTTTACAAAATAATCTAATAGGTTGTGGTATGATGGACCCAGAAAATCTAGAACCTATAACCCATTAAATTTATGTGGAAAAAAAGAAAAAATTGCCATAATAGTTGTGTAATGATCACCCAATTGATCATATCTATTTAATCATTGAATTTTTATATCCAATAAACTAGTACATGAACTCTTCCTTTGTGGCATGATTAAAAATATTGTGACAATAATAACTTTAACTCCTAAGGTAGTGAAGCACCAAATTTCTATATATTTCTAACATAATGAATCTTTTTCACCATAATTACTCATAAATATATTTATAGAATATTTATATGTGATTTATCTTGAATATTCATACATAATAGAAACTTTTTATCTCAAATTAACTCATTGTGGTGTGAAAAAAGGCCTTTACGCAGTGATTTGTTCCTCAGTAAAACCTCATTCCACTGCATCTTTATACAATTTCAACCATTATCATATCAAATCCTGAGTATGTTGTAAAACATATATCATGAAAACAACACACACTCATGAGTGATCATATCAAGATAAATTCATGATATGATCCCCAAGAATAAGAAAAACCAAACACCACATTATTGGATTGAATTTTATTTTTGAGATTTATTAAACCCTCAGTGTAAATCCTCATACCTTGTTAACCCATATCAATTGAGGATTATTCATAACTATTCCTTTTTTAATAAAGACCAAGGGAACTTTAATCCCCACTTTATATTTTTTAATAATATTAAAATAAATCTATTTTCTAAAATAATATAGATGTTGAATCCTCGTGTAACCCCTATAAGAAAAAAATATCTAATCCTATCTCCCTTTGACTTAACCTATAAACAAGTGATATTATATTCCAATTTTCCTGAATATATCTTTATATCTACCCCCTCCCCCCTTGAAACAAATGCAAAATAACATGAAGAGGTAATGAAAATGATATACTCACAAATAATGTAGGAGAGAATTCACCCCCAACAACTTTCTCAAATAATAAAATGCATCCATTGGTGAAGGATTTTAAAAGATATTTTTTACATTATATTTTATCAAGATATACTCTAATGTGATCTCTACACACTTAAAATTCTCCTTGATGATGCGTTATTTTATGTCTATGTGTTTTTAACTTGAATGTTCTGCTAGAATATTTGATAAATTAATAGTGGTTTGTTTGTCACACCTAATAACCAGTGGATATGAAACATGAACCCTCATATATTTAAGTTAATATTTTATAAAAATCATTTGAGTTGTGTCTTATGAATCTAAAACATAATCAAATTCATTTATACTAAAAATTATTGAATTCTACTTCTGGAAGTTTCATGGAACAAACCTTCCTTAGATAAATAATACACCTATCAAAGTGAGTTTTTGGTCCTAAACATTTCTTTCCCAATCAATATCTAAAAATAATACATTCTATAACATTTAGCATAGCTCAGTACATAAAATAATCTGCCTTTGATATAATATAAAATTCTTTTTTCCACTATAAATTGTGAAAACATAGGTGTATATTGAAATCTCATTCAAAGTGTAATAATAAAAATGATATTAGTTTTGGACGTTATCAAGTATAACATGTTGGATTTTTTTCCCTAGATTCAACTAATTTTGTACTTAAGATTACATGTATATTCAAATATGTGAATAATAATTTAAATATATAATCACATATTAATTTTTATTCTATATATAATTGATGTGATAATTTACTAGAGTATCTTTCACATTTAAAAAGGACATAACATTTCCCTCTATGATGTGAATCTTGAAATAATCTAATGATATTCTTAAAACTAGTTATATGGTTAGATAATATAATGCCCCAGCACTACAATAGAAATTGACTTCAGTAGTAGTTTTTTAGTGGCAGTTTTGGGAACCACCGCTAAACCCTTTTTTAAAATGGTTTCGTGGCGGTTTATAATAAACCACCACGAAACAATTTTTTTTTACAATGTCGGCCCTTCCCCCCCCCCCTCCCCCACCCCAACCCCCCTTCTCACCCCGCAACCCCACTTCCCCCGGCCCCCCACTTCCCCCACGACCCCGGCCCCTCGGGACCCGGGTGATCCCGTGACCCTGGCGACCCCACGACCTCGATGACCCCGCGACCCCGGTGACCCCGGCCCCCCGCGACCCCGGCGACCTATACGAACCCTAAAGTTTGAATTCTAGTAATTTTACCTCAATTCTTGTCTCTTTGTATTATTAATTATGAGGATTCATGGTTGATCTTCCATTCAATTAATTAAACATACACATAACCCGTGTTTAGTATGTTATCCTTGATAGAAAAACTTATTATCACTTTATTATTATTTATGTTTAATCCTTGTCGACTATTTCAACAACTTAAGGTGTTCAATTGGAATCTCCCTATGTATTGTGCATTCTTAGGTGACCAAACCACATTCTCAGTGGTTTTTTCTTGAATCTTAATTGTAATGAATCTAATGAATTTGATGAGAAGGGTGTCATGAGACCATATCACCTATTTCTACAAAAAAAAAAGATACTCCCCTGTTAAACTATAATGATGGTAGATTATAAGGCCTACTTGACTATAATGAATTATGACACTTAGTTATGCAGTTCCTTATACTTTTTATACTCTATCATAGAGTCTATCAAAAATTTGTTACTCAAGCATAGAATCCCTTATATTTTTGGTACTCAGGCATTATGTCCCTTATAATTGTGACACCCAAGCATGGTGTCCCTAATACTTAGAATAATTAGTTATTTAATACCTTGTACTTGTAATACATGGTAATAACATCCATAATTATAGTATTACTAAGGTATGGAGTACCTCATACTTGTGATATATGGTCATGGAATCCCTTATACTATTAATACATTTTCATCGAATCCACTACTACCGTATGAGACTCTAGTGAATTTATAGGGATGCCTGAGTAATGCCTCAGGTCATAGATTGTTACTCACAATTTGTAATCTTTTCTTTTCGGTAAAATGGAATATTGTAGTGTTTCTCCCTTAGAAGCCATAATTTCAATCCAAACAACATAAAATCGAAGTTTTCTTTCATACTATCATTTACTTTAATTTTCATAAATTTCTTTTGTGTGTTGAATTGAATGGTATTGAATTATTTCTAAATTATTGTAGTAGTTTGTATGAATATAATTCTTCCAAGTTCCCGAATATAATGTTTAGAGAGAATTCCTTCTGGGATTCATTTCCACCTATGTGATTCTGAATATCTTATTATGTTGTCTTGGAGGATAGTACCAACACCCCACATTTCATCTTCAAATTCCCAACATGATTCTATGAGGAAACTCTAAAAACCAAGCCCAAAAACATCAACTATACTTCAAATGCTCTAGCTTGATCCCCAAACCACATCAGCCGCATCTTGAATGGCATTTCTGATGTGGTCTCCACCTTACCACATCAATTTTTATGCAACAACACTAGTAAGTACTTATCTAGATGAATTATAACAAAGGAACTCAATCCCACCCACCAATGCAGTATCATATCCTGAACATGATGCCTTAAAGCTCAAGGAATAACAAAAATGTTCAATTCCCACACTAAAGTCTGAATCTGACTCTTAGTTCAACTCCATGGTCAGATCCTCGATCGTCCCATTTAACTATAATTCTCCACTCATGATCATTAAAACATATATGTTCTAAATAACCCTCAAGTCACACCACCACTATTTTCTATGTGAATACACCAAAGAGAGGTCTAGTAATTCAATCCACATAAGGTTCATAGAACCTCAAAACCTAATCTCCCAAAGTTATTTAATCATGCATTTCCCTGAACACCACCACTTATCATGCCTCAAGACTACCATCCCTCACGTGGTTCTTGCCACTCCAAGTAACAAACAATTAATTCATCCAAATCTAAGGTCCAGACCCTCCACGACCCCGCGACCCCAGTGACCCCGCGACCCCGGCGACCCCACTTACCCTGGCCCCCTATGACCCCGGTGACCCCGCGACCCCGGTGACCCCACTTCCCCCGGCCTCCCACGACCCTATGACCCCGGAAACCCTAGATACCCTGATCCCTCATAACCCTGGCGACCCTGCGACCCCGGAGACCCCACTTCCCCTGTCCCCCCGCTACCCTGCGACCCTGACGACCCTACTTCCCCCGACCCCCTGTGACCCTGGTTATCCCTATATTTCCCTTGTTTCCAACATTGGGCATGTATAACATGGGATTTGAGGTTTTGGATCTATTTTATCATTAGTATTACAGAGTTTACCTCATACTCATCCTCACCATATGATGTGAAACTACATATTGAACATCCTTACCACATGTAATTAAACATTACAATATATACCCCCATCTGATGACTTTAAACTATGTGATACCTTAGTCCATTCTTATGTGGAGGTGTCTTCCCTTATCCTGATTTTATTGTACCTAGTGGTGTGGTGTTTTGTATATGTATTTATCCTATTTGATTTTCCTTATGATGTTGTACTTATCATTTTTTATTTCCATTATGCATTGTATACATTTTAATGGTTCCTTTATATATATTATAGGTATTTTTGGTTATTTTTCATATTGAGGATGCATATATATTGAAGGTTATTATAGGATATGACCTCGGTTATTATAGGATATGGACTCCTATATTATGTGATATTCCTACTCAGTCTTTTTCATCATTACCTGGCCTATAGGAGTTAGGATTTGGTTGGCACACTTAGTTTATCATCATCCTAGTTTTGGTCTCTATGGGGTAGGTCATGTTAGGGTGGAATTAGATTGGTTCAAGTCCTAGGAATAGATTTTTGAGTTATTATTCACATGAGGACTAGTTTAGGAATTTAATTTTGGGATTTCATGGGGTTTTTTTATTTATCATACCATTGAGGCTAGAGTAGGTGTGGTTGTAAATGTATCCTTTCACCAAGACATTGGTAACCTGTTAGTCAACCCAAATCTCTAAATTATCATATATAGGGTAAAATTAAGTTGATACATGAATCATATAGTTCTCAATAATTATATTTAATGTAACTCCTATTTTAGTTGATTTAGATATGCTCTAATCATTATGGGTTCATCCTATAAAATGAATAATTCCACCCACACAAAAACAACTCTTTTTTAGAGTTAAGTTTGTGAAAATCCAATCTCAGTGCTTGATCCTTTTTCCACTTTTAATTTAAGTAATGAGGTGTTGATTTAAATACTTATATAAGAGATATAATTTACCTATTATTTTAGATAGCTTCTCTCCCTTTTTTAGTATATATATTCTCATAAAGAAGACAGTAGTTCCCACTGATGGACTACCCATAAGCAAACTGTGTAACATGAATTCCAGTAGTTGATTCCTCCTAGATTTTGAGAAGACACTAATCCTCTTGTGGTATAGGATTTATTGGAATCATCAACTCATTCAATTCATCTATTTTGGAAACCCACAAACCATATGGTGATCCTAGAACCAAGTTATCTACACAACACACTATGTTTTTAGTGGATAATGTTTTCTCAAACTCATATGGTATTAATCTATTATGGTTTTAATTTAATCCCTTGTTCTAGATGAGATTATATACAGAAATACTGAGGATAGATTGAGTTCTAGAGATGTTAAACCCTTTGTAGGGTTACATGACCATTTAGGCCTGTGTTTGAATTGGTAGTCGAGATTTTGGATGACTAGGATTTAAACCCATTGTTGATGTGTTGAACAAATTGGGTCATTTCATAGTGATCAAGGGGATAGTATTGTGGAAACTTTGGTGAGTTAGAATGTGTAGATAGTGAATCTTCATGCGTTTTTAATGTTTATCATATTTTGTTCATGATGATAAAATGTGGTCATACCCTATATAAAACCTAGGTTCCTCTTAATAGAAGATGGTATTAAACCGTATAAAACTGGGATGCATTGTACGATGTGTATTGGATTATCTAAAAGTATTACACTATATAAAATTTGTATTACTCATACGATAATTATGATATATTCAAAAACATTACCTCATATAAAACATGGAAGCATCACATTATGTGAGATGAAAAAAACATTTTCCTCAAGACATGACATTAAAATTTATCCTTATCTCATTCCTTCGAAATGTGATGCCTCATGATTATAATTATATTTCAAAATTCCCTCTATATATAGGAATACCCCTAGTTACAATGTTGTTCTTATACTATACCATATTCTAGAACAACATGTGTCTTGATTCACACTCATGGGATACATAATGATGCTTAGACGTCCTTTTTTGGGTCTAGATGTAAATTTATTAAGCCTTTAGACCCATTTCTCCATTTACAGTCCATGGAGCATAAACTTAAATAATGTTCAGTTCATATCAAAATGTTCATGTGGTACCTGGGACTACATTAACCCCTTATAAATTGGTTTTTACCCGTACCATGACACATAGATACCATGTAGAGAATAATCATCCTAGTCCATGAATCATGACGTTAAATTTTTCATCATGGTATTAGTTGTATGATATTACACTGTGTGCAATCATATTCAGGATTTCGTCATGGGTTGAAGAGACTATTTTATCCTATAACCCCAGGTTTTATTTACCACAAAAACATTCTTGATTCCCCCACCTCACCAATATATACTATAACAGTTTATATCAAGAGATCTCTAGTCCAAGCATTATGACAATAAAATATGCTCATACATCCATCACATGGGTTTATTCATCCCTGGAGTTTCATAAAACATCTATTTCCACAACATTCTAGAACTATGGGTAGATTGATTCTGATTTCCATGGGATACATATTGATGCATATATCTTCTATCATTGAGCCTAGCTGATGATTCACCATATAATAATCCATTACATAAGGTGTCATTGCCCCAAAACACTCACATGAGCCTCTTTTTAGAAATAATATCCTTTCATTTATGTTGACACATCAGTGGGCCAAGATGCTCTCATTTCCTGATATGAGGAAGTAAATAATGCGTATATAGATGCAAAATACCTTCTAAAATCCTAATAAGATGAATTTAAACTATATGATTACCCTATGTAAAATATATATACCTATTAATGATAGATAATTTAACCCCATAAAATTGATATGTCTCTTAAAGAGAGATAATTTCACCTCTTATAAATTCTCAATTCCCAATATTATAATATTTAATTATTCAATATCATCATCCAAGAAGGTAAACCCTTCTGGAGTTGGTATCCTATGACACCATGAATCATAAAAACATGTTGATTGATTAAAATAATAATGATATAAGTAGTTACATATAAATATTTAATACAGGGCACAACCTTATCATCTACTCATTATAGGTTTCTCCCTTTCCTATCTACTTTGGTCAAAGATTGGAGACCTTTAACTAAAACCTATTCCTATATTTGGATCTCTAGGAATTTAAACTAGTTGTAATCAGGGTCCATGTTGTATGATTTTAAACATCAAAGACCAATGCCCTCAAAAAAATGTTAATTAACAACCATACCCTATTAAATGAAATAAGGATACCTCATCCGATAAGTGTGGGATGATTATAAAAATAATTACCACATATAAAACTGATATTCCTCATATGATAAGTATGAAATGAACCACACATTACCCATATAAAACTTGTATTTCTCTGAATATGAGATGATATGATATCCTTTCCAGAGATGAAATCACTCCACTGACAATAGTCTCTTACCATGTCATGAATCAAAACTGTGTTTTTCTGGATACCCATTATAAGGAGACACATGTTGATGCATGTATATTTCATCTCAGTCCCATCCCTACTAGCAACTCATCATGGGGACGTTTCCCTCTGGGCCAGGCTTGAATCTTGTCAACCCACATGTTTAAATAAAACATTTGAGCACATGAGGAAATATCTCCCATGGAACCTAATATTCTATATGGTACATCCCCACATACACTTGCGTGGTTCACACATTCTACTATTTGGATAATCCTCACCCTACAAATCTGAAAAGGATCTCTAATGAAATGATTCATGGATATAGTGTCTTACATACCATCTCAGGCTCATTCAATGAAGTACATTTTTTGATAAAAAGAAGATCTCATGATTTGATCTCCATGAATAGTAGATCATGATATTTTTCATCCTATCCTCAACCAGCTCAGGTATCCTATGTTTTAAAAATGGTCAATAATAATTCTATTTCTGTTGATTACTCCCATTTCACTTCCCAGTTCTCAAAAGTTGTAATTATCATCATGATAATTTTTAGGAAACTTCTTCCCCTAATTGGGTTCACCCCTATAATCAATTATAACTATATAAATATCCTTGATTCTTGAATCAATCATGGCTCAGCAGGGCTTATGGGTTGGGAGGAAGTCCACCTCAAGCATGATTGAGTTTCATGATCACCACATGGTCCTAATTCTATAACCTTAAATGAGTATTCGATGTCCATGAATCACTAATCTAAAGTAATTTTAAATAAACCTTTGAATGTGTTGTGTGGTGTTGTACCCATTCTCTATCAATTCAGGTCATGTTTTTTACTCCTCCTCACTACACATATCCATTTATGATGTTCCACTATATTTTCCAAGCATCATGACCATAATTGTTTTACTAGTTGTCTCCATTATTGTTTAAATTTTTTGTGCATTAATCTGTTAGGCTATTGGTATTTCTGGTTTGATTTGTTTTTTCGGGCAGTGGTGTAGTGGGAGAAAAATAGCTTTTTGTTTCTGGTCAGCTTTTCGCAGTGGTTTTAACTGCCGCTAAAGTATACTGGAAAGACATTAGTGGGGGTTAAAACCATCACTAAACGTATGTATGTTTTACTTAGCTTTGGTTATAACCTCCTCTATTGGATTACATTTAGCATCGGTTTTAACTACAACTACAGATTCGTATCACCCGCATGCATTCCGTGGTGGTTTTCATGACTTTAGAGGTGGTTTTACGGCAGCTAGATTTTATTTTATTCACGGTGGTTATAACCACCAAGAATAAAATAAAATCCAGGGCCCGTAAAAACCACTGCTAAAATCAGTAAAACTGACGTGAAATGAGGAAGCTATGACGCTTCCCTTAAACTGCCACTAAATGGAAATAACTACCACTAATAGATTACCAACTCCCAATTTAGCAGCAGTTTCTGTAAACCGCTGCCCACCCATATAGCGGCAGTTTAAACCACCGCTATATGAAAAAATAACTACCACTAATATGCAGTTTTCTTGTAGTGCGGCCTTAAACATTACTTAATCTTGAGTTAAGTCAATAATCATAACACATAAAATATTGCAATTATAAACATTTCACTCATTTCCAATCATAATAAATCATTTACAGATATTGAAATAGTCAATCCACTTTCAAAACCACTTTCAATACAAAAATATCCAAAAAGGTAATAAGGTATTTCTTTTTCCTCTTAAAAACATTAATTCTTGTAGAGGAATCCAAATATCAAATAACGGTTTTGGTGGCGAATAATTCGTTGTCGCCGCATACGTTAAAAAAATTCCTTTAGAAATTTAATAAAATGATTCATATAAAAAGATTCCAATTTTAAAACAATTGAATGAAATTAAAATTAAAATGGGTGGATTTATACATTTTATAAAATAAGGATGTGTATATTATCAAAATATTCCTTAATGAAAGGAGATTGAGATGAAGTCCCTTCTATTGAGTCTGACTTGTCTCATTTATTGTTTATATTCCTGAATAATAAAATTAGGTTAATTTATAATTTCATATAAACTTTTAAATTTTCTTATTCCATTTATATCACTTATTACCATGTTATAAAAATTATTTAATTATTTAAGTTCATATTGGGTGTTTTGTCAATTTCCGGTACTTGAGTCGAAAATAAACTTATTATATTGTAAATTGTCTATGTGGTCATAAGTCCATCATATCCAGAATAATATTCATGACATAATAATCACTTTTATATATTAATTATCTTTTTATATACATTCATTAAATATGGATATAAAAAATTTAACAACGTTATAATTATGGAGACGGTAAGTCATACGTACGCATGAGTAACGTTTTCCATTTTACGTTGATCATTATAGAAAGATGTTAAAAATTATTTTATCTTTACATAATGATAATAACATCATTAATATCATATTAATCACTTAAACATACTTATATATGTATTTATGGTCATTCTTTAATAGATAATGTGGATAATGAATCTCATCACATCTTGGAGACGGTAAGACGTACGTACGCACGAGCAACGGTATCATTCAATTAATGGTTAAATGGTATAGAATTGGATGGTATATTAATTATAAAGAATCATTATCAATTAATATTTATTGTTTAAATCCTTTATATTCATCATTATATACATCTAAACAAATTATAGATGAAAAATAGTTTACGCCACAATGTAGAGACGGTAAGTTGCGCGTACGCACGAATGGTGATATTACTTTTCATAGGATAGGTAGAAGGATAAATATGGTTTTACCATAACCATAATAACATATCATAACATATCATAATATATTATATTATATATTTATTAAATTATTATGGAAACAACTTAGTAAAATGAATTAGAAGGGGAAAAGAACTTTGACAGAGTTGGAAAAACAATTACCTCTTCTTCGAGTCTCTCTTTTTTAATTGCACAAAAGGACTACTTAGGTTGGCTTTATACCAAAATTATGGCCTCTATGATGAATTTAGGGACGTTGTGAGGAGTAATGGATAGGTTTTGGATGAACCAAAAGGCTTTATAGGTGTGATTATTATAGAAGAGTGGGTACCTTTTAAAGGAGAGGGGAGGGGTACCCTTGGAAAGTATTAAAATATTAAATTAATATAAATTAATATTTTACTCAAAATGAATCCAATTTGAGATATATAGAATATAATATGAGTATATTTATAATTCCTCTTATTCAATAATTTTTAGATATGTATTTATTTTATTTTAAACATTATCCTTTCGGTTTACCCTTAATTATTCTCTTTTAATTTTAATTGTGGTAACAAAATTTTAATTATTAAGATGATATTAATTTACTTATATGGGATCAATTTCTCATAATTAGAAACATAATGAAATTTTAGAACATATAATAATAACTTTATAATTTTAAAATATTTTTAGTATTTTTAAATAATTTAATAAATTATTATTTTTATAAAATCCCAATTATATCAATTTTGACACTATTCACTTTATTTAATTTAAGAAAAATATAAACTGCGATATAACTTCAAAAAAACAATTTAATAGATTTTTAACATGCCATATTAACCTATAAAAATATTTTATGATATCAATGAGGTCATATAATATTTATTTTAATATTTATAATATCATTTATTTGATTTGTTCATTAATAAAGAAATCACTCCATCGTTACTGTGTCATAATTAAATTAAATTATTTAATGTATAAAATTTATAAATAAAGATCCATGATTTATAAAATATTTTTATCTTCCTAATGACTATTTATAGTCAAATATATCACATATATAAATCCATATTCAAATTATTTTAGTAAGAAGATATATGTTTATAACATATTTTCCTTCACTTTAAATTAAAAGTTATAAGTGTCATAATCACACCCAAGTGGATTCTAAAGGCCAAATTTACATCCCAAGGGTTTTCTTGGTCTCCCATAACTCATCTAATAGGATTATTACAAGATTTAGGATAGTTTTATATTATAATAATAATATTTTTACCCTTTATTACCTGATTTACCCTTTAACCGTGGTAAGTAAAAATTATTACTAAAGTTACTATTCATAATGTTCAAAAATAAAAGGGACATATTTATATAATTTGGAACTTATGATTAAAAATATGGAATAAATTTTTCCAAATTCTAAACACATAAGTTGAAGTAATTAATTTAACATTAATCCCCATTGTAAAAATGAGAAAACAGTTATTGTAAGTAAAAACCATCAAAATATTGACACGTGGTTAAATCAAATTTCAATGTGAAATTACTTCCAATGAACAAAATTTTTTTAATTGATAAAAACATAACCATATTATAATTTAAACTAATTAAAATAATAATCTAACTATATAAATAAATTGGACAAAAAGGTGGTTTTGAATTAAAATGCATTATTTTTCACTATTCATTAAAATATTAAATTTTTCAGAAAAATACCAAAATTCAACCAAAGTAAATTTTGATGTCCCTCTTCCAAATTATATGTTTATTTTATCAAATAAAACTTATAAAAGTGTCAAAACTATATTTAAAAAGGGTTTTTCATCAAAAGGTGGAAAAACTACCTTTTAAAAATATTAGAGTATTTTATGCTTAAAATTGTATTTATTCTCATTTTAAGCCTCTAAAATTTATTGGATTAATGTAAAAACATTTAAAAAACATGTGTAATCATAATATAGGTAGTTATGTTCATTCCCTCTAATAAAAAATCTAGAAATTAATTACCATTTAATATAATAATATTAATAATGTATTATTTTTCGGTATATCCCAGTCTTGTATGAAACATAAGATTTCAGAGAAACCCATTGTTGCGTGTTGGGTACGCTATCAAACATAGAATCTCATTTAAAGTAAAATTAATATCTATTTAAAAAATATTAATAGATATGAAAATGTCTTATTTTTTAATTACTTGGGATGTTACATCCTTCCCCCTTTTGGAAATTGCATCCTCGTAATTTTATTCATATATCAAATAAGTGGAGGTATTTATCCCCATAGCACTTTCATATTCACATGTTGTCACTTAAACCATATGGTTTTTACACAAAACCTTAACCTGATTAATCACCTTATTCCACAACACTTTCTCTCTGTGATCAAGAATTAGGACTGATTATTCCTCATGAGAATGATTCTCTTACAAATGAACTATTTCTGGAATCAAAACATGAGATAGATCCTGTATATACTTTCTTAACATTGGAACGTGAAAAATATTATGTATTTGGGATAAACTGGGAGGTAAATCCACTTTATAGGCAATTGATCAAACTTTCTCTAGGATTTCATAGGGTCCAATGAACCACGAACTTAGCTTCCCCTTCTTACTAAAGCGCATTACACTCTTCCGTGGAGAAACTTTGAGAAATAAATGATCAACTACATATAAATAAATATCCTTCCTCAGATTATCCACCTAACTTTTCTTCCTACTCCGAGCTATGCTCATGTGTTTTTGAATCAACTGAACTTTTTTCTGCTATCTCTTCTACCAATTCAAGTCCCATCAAATTTCTTTCACCAACTTCATCCCAAAAAGTTGGAGTTTGACACTGCTTCCCACATAATGCCTCAAATGGTGTCATCTGTATACTTGAATGAAACTGTTATTATAAAAAAACTCAACCAAAGAAAGATTTTGATCCCAAATTACCTGGTAATCCATTGAATAAGCACGTATCATATCCTTCAAGGTCTAAATTTTTCATTATAACTTTTCATCTAACCGAGGATGAAAAGGTGTACTAAGATTTAATTCAGTTCCCAATGAATTCTGAAGGAATTTCCAAAAGTTAAAAGTGAACATGGGATCATGATCAGATAAAATGTAGAGGGGAACTCCATTTAATCTAACTATCTCTTTAATATACAACCAAGAAATTTGATCTAGAGACAGAATATCTCGAATTGGAAGAGAATGAGCAGATTTAGTCAATCGGTCAACGATAACTCAGATTGCATTATTACCTTGAGATGTCATCGGTAATCCCACAATTAAGTCCATTGATATATTTTCCTCTTTCCACTCTAATGCTAGAAAAGTCTAAAGCATCCCCTTCGCTAAATTTCTCTCTACTTTAACCTATTAACATGTCAATCATTTTGTGGTAAATTCATTAATATCTCTTTTCATTACATCCCACTAGTAATAATCCTGAAAATATATGTACATCCTAGTACTGCTAGGATGACTAAAAATGGAGACCTATGAGCTTCACATAACAAATATTTTTTCAACTATGAATCAAAATACATACACAATCTACTCCCAAACCACAAAACACAATATTTACCAATGTTAAATTCAGGTAACTTACCCTTCTTAACCAAATCCACCTTTTTCTGTAACTCACTATCTTCCTTCTATGCTTTCTTAATTCTGTATGATAGAGATAATTTCACTAAAACATGAAACAAAAAAGAGCAATTTCCCACACCAACAACTTCAAATCCAAAATTTATCAAATCATTAACCAAAGGATCTTGTTCCAAATGTAGAATGGTTAACATATCATTACTTTTTTGACTCAAAGAATCATCCACTTTATTTCCTTTTCCTAGATGGTAGTGAATCGTGTAATCATAATCCTAGATTAATTTCAAATATCTCCTATGTCTCAAATTCAATTATTTCTGAGTAAATATATTCTTAAAAAAAATTGATCACTATATATTTCACACTTTATGCCATATAAATGATGCCTCCAAATTTTTAATGAAAAAATAATAGCAGCTAATTTCAAATCATGTTTAGGGAAATTTAACTCATGAGGTTTCAACTGAAATGAAGCATAAGTAATTACCAAATCATTCTATATTAGTACATAACCAAGTCCTTTCAATAAATCATAACTATAGATAAAAAACTAACCATTCCTCGAAGGTAGGGCTAGAACTAGAGCATTTACCAATATTCTTTTCAATTCCTAAAAACAATCATTACATTACTTTATCCAAAGGAACTTTAATCCCTTATGTGTTAACTTAGTTAGTGGGCTATATAACTGAGAAAAATATTCATAAAACCATTGGTAATAACCTATCAATACAAGAAAACTATGAATCTCTATGACATTGGTAGGTATTGGCCACTCTTAAATAACATTTGTTTTAGAATGGTCAATAGTTATGTCATCTTTAGAAACAATATGACCATGGAATGAAATTTTTTGCAATCAAAATTCACTCTTACTAAACTTTACGTATAGTTTCTTTTCTTTTAAGGTTTGTAAAACAATCCTTAAGTGACTTTCATGTTCCTTATAGATTTTAGAATATACCAAAATATCATCTATAAACACAACCACAAACAAATCCAAAAACTGATGAAATACTTCATTCATGAGATTCATAAATATAGAAGGTTCATTAGATAACCCAAAGGGAATAACTACAAACTCATAATTCCAAAATATTGTTAAGAAATCTATCTTTGTAATTTCATCCTCTTTCACCTTCAGTTGATGGTACCTAAACCACAAATCAATCATCAAAAAATATTGAGCTCCCTATAGTTGATCAAGCAAATCATTTATGTGAGAAAAATGATACTTATTATTAATAGTGATGTTATTCAAGGATCTATAATCAATTCAAAGTCTCATAGAACCATATTTATTTTTTAAAAATAAAACAAGAGCACCCCTTGGTGAAGTTCTAGGTCGAATAAAATCATTATTGAGAAATTATTGCATCTAATTTTTTAATTCCATGAATTCTACTTTAGATATTAAATTAGGGGGTTTAGAAATAGGATTAGAATCAGTCACTAAATTAATAGTAAATTCAACCTCCCGATTAGGAACAATACTAGGCAATTCATTAGGAAAAACATCTGTAAATTCTTTCACTATTGGAATGTCACTAATCAAAAATGTTTCTTTCTTTTCAACAACATGATCCAAATAACTTTCATTTCCATATTTAATCAATATTTCAACTTCTTGGTAAGTTATCAAAGGTATGAAATCATTGAATAAAACATTATTGGATTTTCAATCTATTTTAGAATGATAAATTAAAAGCCAATCCATACATGAAATGATATCAAATTCCACTATGGTATGTTCAACAAGATTTGTAGGAAATATCTTCTCACTAATTATAATATAAAGATTCCTATAAATCTTGGTTTCTATAATACTTTCACCTGTAGCTTTTACCAAAAGTTCTATATCACATTGATGAGGTTATATTTACAATTTACTTGCAAAGATCTCAGAAATGAAATAATATGAAGATCCATAGTCAAACAGAGTGTTGGCATAATTTTAAAAGACCCATAATGTACCTATCACCACTTCATTTGATTGTCCCACATCAACAGTAGTAGTAGTAAATGATTTTTCCATGCCCTTTTTCTTTTTATAATGTTGGTTTCCACCCTGTGTAATCAACTTTCAACATGCATTAGCATAATCCCCTACCTCATTACAACTAAAAAATCCTACCTATAGATTTTCATTGCCTACCTGATCATATTCCTTACAGTTATGAGAAATATGACTAGTCATACCACATTGGAAGCACTTCCCATACTTTGATAGACATTCTCTGAGATGATTTTTACCACACTTCTCACAAAATGGAAATTTAGTTTTCTTACCTCTGGACTTATTTGATGAATTTTTTCCCATTGCCTACCAACTGGACCTCTTCTTTTTCTTTCTATCATGGAACACATGGTACTCAGAAAACTCCATTTATACCTTCTCAACACATCATATAAGTTTCTCATAGCTTTTGAACTCACGTGAAGCTAATTCCATTTGATACCACGACTTTAATCCCAAGTAAAACCAATTTATATTACTATCAATATCCCAGATAAAATTTGGGACATACCTTGACAAATTTGTGAAATTTTATTCATACTCAGCAATCAAATATTCATATTTTTGTCTTAATTATAAGAACTTATTTTCCATCCTAAGTTGAATAGCCTTTGGAAAATACTTCTCAAGGAAGATATTCTTAAATTCATCCCATTACATGGTATCGATCTCTTCACTTACTCTGGTATTTTTAACCATTTACCACCACTAATTAGATCCACCTTCAAAATCATAAATAATAAGACTAACCTTTTGATTGTCTGAACACCCCATTACATCAAAAATCTTTTCAAGTTCTTTAATCCACCCTTTATCTTGAACAGGGTCAGATAATCCTCTGAATGATGGGGGATGTGGCCTCATGAAATGCTCCATTATCGTCATATTCTTCTATGGTTGATCTTTTTGATCTTGTGCATGGACACCACCACCATTTATCACCTGATTCAACTGGTCCATCACTATAAAAACTATTTAGTTCCAATTCTGACCATCTCAGGATACTGATTTGGAAGGTTATTTTCCTCTGGATGCCTTACCAGCATAGTTTCCCTATTTCCTCTGTGGAAAACCATTCTGAAAAAACTTAACTTAGATGAAGAAACATAGTAATCTTCAAATGATATATCATTTCAATTTTATTATAAATTAAAAATCATTTATGTATATTCTAAAAAAATATATCCTAACCACCAAATTTATCTAAACTGTCCTTTGATACCAACTATAAGGCCCTGATCGTAAACATCACTTAATATTGAGTTAAGTCAATAATTTGTCTTTCAATCATATCGAGGATCTTTTTAGGTTTATAGTTTTATAAAATTAGGCCATAATTCATATATAATGACTTAAATATTACAAATTATACACTTCTACTCACTATCCATTTTTTCATAAAATAAAAACTTTTAAAAAGAAACATGCTTTATCTTTATGTTTAAACATCCTAACTTTTCCATGATCCCATCCATAACTCTATTTTCATTTAAAATCCTATGAAAAACATTTCAAAACTTGGGATGAGCATAAAAATCTCAATAAGGGATACACAAGAAGGAAAAATGTTAGTCTTTTGAAAACATATAAACCATGAAAATATTATCATAAAGTAATAATTTTCACCTTTATGAAGTGGTAAATACTATTCACCGAATTTAAGCTCATTTATTACCCTTTTATAACCAAAATATTACCATAAAACCCATAGAAATCACATATAACATATAAAAGGTAACTTGGGACATGATCATACTTAAATGGAATAACCATATGGTCAACTCCCACACATATCATTCTTACAAATGGAATAGACATACGTCCAACTTCCACACCCAATGCATTAGAGGTTATAATGTAACCATCCATCCTTGGTTTATCATGGAACCACCCATATTTGGTTTATCACGTAACCACCTATCAAATTTCCAAGTACCATTATATAATTGTAACACATAAAATATTACAATTATAAACATTTCACTCATTTTCAATCACAATAAATCATTTCAAGATATTGAAATAGTAAATCCACTTTCAAAAACATTTTAAATAATAAAATATCCAAAGAGGTAATAAGGGATTTATTTGACCTTTTAAAAACATTAAATCTTATAGAGGAATCCAAATATCAAATAACTGTTACAGTGGTGGAGAAGTTGTTGTCACCGGATACATTAAAAACATTCCTTTTTTCATTTAGTAAAATGATTCATATAAAAATATTCCCTTTTGAAAACTGTTGAATTAAATTAAAATTCAAATGGTCAGATTTATACACCGTATAAAAGAAAGAGGTTTATATTATTAAAATATGCCACAATAAAAGGATACTGAGACGATGTCCCTTACATTGAGTTTGACTTGTCTCGTTTGTTCTTTATCTTCCTGAATAATAAACTTAGGTTGGTTTCTACTTGATTAAAAACCTTTTTAAATTTTATTATTCCACTTATATCACTTATTACTATGTTATAAAAATTATTTAATTATTTGAGTTCATATTGGATGTTTTGTCGATGTTCGGTACTTGAGTCGAAAATGAACTTATTATGATGTAAATTGTCCATGTAGTCATAATTGCATAATCTATAGAATAATATTAATGACATAATAATCAATTTTATATATTAACTATTCTTTTATATCCTTTTATTAAATATGGATATGAAAAATTGAACAACATTATAATTATAGAGACAGTAAGTCGTATATATGCATGAGTAACGTTTTCCATTTTTCTTTGATCATTATAGAAAGAAGTTAAATATTATTTTATATTTCCAGAATGATAATAAAATCATTAATATCATATTAATCATTTAAAAATACTTAAATATGTATTTATAATCATTCTTGAATAGTTAATGTGGAGAATGAATCTTATCGTGTCGTGGAGACGGTAAGTTGTACGTACGCACGAGCGATAGTATCATTAAATTAATAGTTAAATGGAATGGAATTGGATGGTATATTAATTATACAGAATCATTATCAAGTCATATTTACTATTTATATCCTTTATATTCATCATTATATCCATTGAAATAAATTATAGATAAAAAAAATTACATTACGGCGTGGAGATGGTAAGTCGTGCGTACGCACGCATGGTGATATTGTTTTTCGTAGGATGAGTAGAAGGATGAATATGGTTTTCCAATAACCATAAACATGTATCATAATATAGTATATTTTGGAGTTATTACAGTATTATGGAAAAAACTTAGGAAAAGGAAGTAGAAGTGGAAAATAACTTTGAAAGAGTTGGTAAAACAATTACCTCTTCTTCGAGTGTCTCCTTTTGAATTACACCAAAGGACTCCTTAGGTTGGATTTATGCCAAAATTATGGCCTCTAGGATGATGTTATAGATGTTTATAGTAGTAATGGGTAGGTTTTGTCTAAACCAAAATGCTTTAGAGGTGTGATTATTATAAAAGAGTGGGTAACATTTTATAGGAGAGTGGTGGGGCACCCTTGGAAAGTATTAAAATATTTAATTAATATAAATTAATTTTTTAATAAAAATGAACCTAATTTGAGATATTTTGAATATAATATGAATATAATGAAAAATACTCTTATCCAATAATTTTTAGGTATGTATTTATTTTATTTTAAACCTTATCTTTTCGGTTTACCCTTAATTATTCTCTTTTAATTTTAATTATGGTAACAACATTTTAATTGTTGAGAGGCTATTCATTTACTTATATGCCGTAATTTTCCAATAATTGGAAACATAATAATTTTTTAGACCATATAATATTCACTTCTTAATTTTAAATTATTTTTAGGATTTTTAAATAATTTAATAAATTATTATTTTTATAAACTCTCAATTGTGTCAATTTTGACACTATTCACTTTATTGAATTTAAAAAAATCTAAAAATAGATATAACTTCGAAAAGAATAATTTAATAGACTCTTAACATGTCATATTAACCTATAAATTTATTACAACATAAATTATGTCATATAATATTTATTTCAATAATTATAATATCATTTATTTGATTCCTTCATTAATAAAGCAATCACTGCATCATTATTGTGTCATAATTGAATTTAATTATTTAATATATAAAAATTATAAATAAAGTACCATGATGTAGGAAATATTTTTATATTTTTAATTACTATGTATAGTCAAATATATAATTTATATAATCCCATATTAAAATTATTTTAGTAAGAAGATACATGTTTATAACATATTTTCCTTTCCTTTAAATTAAAAGTTATAAGTGTCATAATCACACCCAAGTGGCTTCCAAAGGAAAAATTTAAATCCAAATGGATGTATTGGTTTCCCATGACTCATCCAATAGGATTAGGACAAGTGTTAGTTTAGTTTTATATTACTATAATATTATTTTTACCCTTTTTTACCTGACTTTCCCTTTAACCATGGTAAATAAGAATAATTACTAATGTTACTAATCATAATGTCCAAAAATACAAGGAAACTATTTACATAATTTGGACCTTATGATTATAAATATGGAATCCATTTTTCATAATTAAAACACATAATTTATAGTAATTAATTAAAAATTAATCCCTGTTGTCAAAATGAGAAAATGGGTTTTTTAAAAGTAGACATCATCAAAATATTTACACATGTTTAAATCAAATTTCAAGGTGAAATTACTTCCAATGACCAAAATTTGATTAAATGATAATAAAATCATTTTATTACACGTTAAATCTAATTAAAAGGATAATCTAACTATGTAACTCCCTAACCTGAGAAGCTCGGATCCGGTGCATTATTTTAATACATTGGCAAGATTATAAAGAATCAAGTCCCGAAGGACCGATCAGTTTATTAGCCTTGGAAGTACTAGATACATACGTGAGTTTTACATTACATTATAAAATTAAAAACAAAAACATTTTGTATCCTTTTAACACACTCATATCCCTTATCTTATCCTTGAAAGTCAGACATAATGTACTTCTTTGCATCCTAGGAAAAATAAAACATATAAAGGGGTGAGCTCAGATGCTCAGTAAGGGTAAATAATATAGCACAAACTATAAACTCTTAAGGAAAGATGTGTAATAAAAACAAAATCATTTTAAACATAATCCTGAACATAATATGGAAAAAATAAATCAAACATTACGATATAATCATTCACATGGATATTCTACTAGTCGAATAATCACATGTAATAACTAATTTCATAACAAGGGAATGCATAATGCCGGAAATCATAACCACATAGTCAAGACCTCGTGCTAAGACTAAAAATAAATATTTTGTCAAGGCCTTTTGAAAAGACAGTAGTTTTTATCATGAGACCTACCAATGCATCGAGGAGCTAAATTGGGCTCTACCCATCACTTACTAAGTCCAATGTATTCCTCATATGAAAATGTTGAAAAATAACATAAACATCCATATTAAAACTAGCATATGAAATTTCAATACTTTAATCATAAATCATGAATGGTATAAAAATAGCACTTTCACAGTCAAACATATCATAACTCATTCAATACAATAATGAATATTGTATTTATAATAAATCAACCTCAATCAAGAATAATATCCAGTAAAGGATTTTGACATAGTTGAAAATGATCAGTAAAACTCATTAAGAGAAATATCGCTTTTTGTGAAATCATTTAAAATCCACACATTTATAAAGGAATTCATTTAAAATATATTTTTTAATCAAAGTGTACCATACCACATTGAAAATGTTTAAAGTAATTGACATTTTAAAACAATCATGTCCATATAAATAAATCCTTAAAATCATTTTGAAAACATTGACATTAATTAAAAAAATTAGAAAAATAAATCTTTGAAACATTTAAATGATGATATAGTTAAATAGTACCTTCCATAAAACATAAAAGATTCCTTTTGAAAATATTTTTATGATACATGGACATGGATGATAAATATGTTCCAGAAAATACTTTCACATAAACAATCTTGGATAATAATGAGATTGAGGAATTAACCTTTACCTTGTACTTTCCTTTAGTTGAGGGTACGTTTAACCTCATGTATAATGACCATAGTATGTTATTAAATTATAAAAAAACCATATTAATATTTATTATATCATAAATTATTCATTTATGACTTTATACTTCCCATTAATAATAATTTCCATGTTAAAGTAACATTTTGGGTAATAATCACTTTCTTTATCGTATGTGTTTGAACTTGTTATTCTTGATCGCATCACTTAGATCATGATTTACATACTTTAAGAATATAAAAAATGATTTATATATCGTATATATTCAGAATATAAATATGTATAATAAATAAATATATATATATATATATATATATTAAATGGAAACACCATTCATGGAGATGGTAGTCCGTACGTACGCATGGACGTTGTTTCCGTTTTCATATTGTATTGAATAGAAGTAAGTGATTATGATATATGTAAATATATAAATATATATATATACATATATATATATAGTAGAATTATTATGTCATATATTACATAATTATTAATAATATATATTTATAATCATTATTTAATGGTGAATGTGGAAATGAATCTCATCGCGTCGTGGAGACGGTAAGTTGTATGTACGCACGAGCAACGATATCATTTCCTTAATGATGAAATGGTATATAATTGGATGGTATATTAATTATACAGAAACATTAACATGTTTTATTTACTATTTAAATCAATTATACTCATTATTATATCCGTCCAAATAATGAAGTGTCGAATAACAAACTGCACTATGATGTGGAGACGGTATGTCGTACGTACGCACATATGGTGACTTTGTCATTCATAGGATGGATAGAATAATAAATATACTTGTACCATATTTATAATAACATTAAAATATGTATAAGTTACTATATTTATTATTTTTTTATGGAAATAACAAAGAAATATGAAGTGGAAGAAGAAAAGAACTTTGAAAGAGGTGATGAAATTATTACCTCTTCTTCGGGTGCTTCCTTTTGATTTGATCAAAATGGATCCTTAAGTTGGATTTATGATAAAATTAAGGCATCTAGGATGCATTGAGTGTAGTTGGGAGGAAATTTGAGCATGGTTTGACTGATCCAAATGTCTTTGGAGATGTGAAATTAAAAGAAGGGTTAGTACCCTTTTATAAGAGAGGTGATGGTCACTTTAGGAAAAGCTTGAAATATTATTTTATTATAAAATCATTTTCTGTTTATAATTCCTCAAAAAGGATTTAGTTTATATATAAGATCGATATAGGTCAAAAACCTATCAACCAATAGGTTTTATACAAGTTTAGGTCACCATATTACCCTTATCTTTTATATTTAACTCTTAGTTAAATAGTTTGACATTTACCATGTCTTCTTATATTATTATAATAAAGGGTTAATAAACATACTATAAAAATCCAAGAGAACCTCAATTGGTTCATTAATGACTTATATATAATTATTTAATTCTTTTTTCCAAAACATAGATTTTTTGAAACACTATATCATTTAATAAAATAGTATTTGTTTTTAAAAACTCATTTATGTTAATTTTGACACTATTTAGTATTTGGTTTTTTTGAAATACAAAAAAAATTTATTACTTCAAAAAAAATATATTAAATCAACCCTAACATGTCATATTCACCTATAAAATTATTTTATGGCATCAAAAGTCTAAATTTAAATTTATTTTGATATTTATAATATCAATTATTTTAATCTTTTATTGATAAAGTAATTACTTCATCATCATTGTGTCATATATAAATTTGATTATTTAATATCTAAAAATTATAAATAAAATACCACAATATATGAAATCTTTTTATCTTTATAATGAATATTTATAGTTGAAATTATATTATGTATAACCATGTATTAAAAATGTTTTAGTTAATAAAATTTGAATTTAACACTTTTAACTCTTCTTTAAATAAAATAATAATAAATGTCTTAATCTAATCCAATTGGATCAAAAAGGATCATATTTTATTCCTATGGTTTGTTTTGGTCGAAAAAATTTTATTGATAGAATTAGGACATGTGTTGGGGTAATTATAATATCATTTTTACCTTTAATTGTCCTATTTACTTTTAACGGTGGTAAATAAAATTCCAAAGTTACTATTCACCAAAAATTATTTTCATCTTATTGAACCACATTTTACTTACTAATTTTGACCGTGTCTCACATATATTTGAAATTAAATTCATAGAAGTGGTAAAATTATGTTTTATGAAAATTTGCTAACGTGCCTAGAAGGTGGGTAAAAGAAGATAAAAAGTTCAATAAAGTTTGATACATCTAATATTATTATAAAATGACTCAAATGAATTGAATTATACTAATATAGGTATTTTTTATCTATTTTAACTTTAAAATAAATTTAAATAAAAATAATTATTATTTAAATAAAAAGTCATTTTAAATAATAACATAGTGCTTTTCACTATTCATCAAAAAATGAATGTTTTCAGAAAAATTCTAAAAATTCACCCAAAGATAAATTTGATATTTAAAATTAAAAAATTATTTCTATTTTATCAAATTCAAAACATATAAGTTTCATTAATAAATTTAAAATTAATTCTCATTGTCAAAACCAGAAAGCGGGTTTTTAAAAAGTAAAAACTATCAAAAGATTGACATGTGTTTGTGTCCAATTTAAATGTGAAATTACTTATAACAACCTAAATTGTATTAAATGATAAAAATATAATCTAATTATACTTAAAAAACATTCAAATGTACAATTTTACACTATAAATTATTTTGATTAAAAAAGTTGTTTTCAATTAAAATTTTGTATCTTTCACTATTCATCAAAATATGAAAATTATCAGAAAAACAAAAAAAAATTATCCGAACTAAATTTTATTCCCTTATTTCTAAAGAAGAAGTTTATTTTGTCAAATTTAATATATTAAAGTGTAAAATATTGGATTTAAAAAGGGTTCTCCATTAATAGGTGGTAAAATTGAATTTTTTTAAAAATACTTCTTTTATCTGAAAAATTGAATTTATTCTTATATTATTTCTAAGAAACACATAATATGGATGTTAAAATTATATGGAGTATTCAAAATGTAGTTAATACTATTCATAATATCTTTTTTAATGGCTAGTTTGGTAAGTTGTGGTGCGCTCAAACTCGGTGTTGCGTGTAGCACAAGCTATTTAATTACTTTAAAGAGATAACGTACTATGAAATCTTGGGGTGTTACATTATCCCAAAATTCAATAAATTGATTCTTCACAATTTGAAATTGTTCTTCGAAAATAAAAGGTTTAGAATAGAAAATACCTTTGTGTAAAATCCACATCAGAAATAGGGTTCATAAAATTTAGTTTCAATAAGAGGGAAAGGGAAATGAAATATTCACCACCAAATCAGGCTTTCTAATAGGAGAAAATTGGTGACAATTATAGACACATAATTGGAGGGAAAACGTAAATATTTATAGGGAGTGATTGAGTTCATCAATCACAAACAAGTGAAAAATAAACGGAAAATTGAGGGATTCAAACCCATAAATTTAGGATGAGTTAAAATATCATTTGTTCAACAAAACATAAGGTATTATGATAACACATTTTTGGTTTTGAGATCCTTTACCTAATGTTTAAGAATTAATTTCTTTATAGAATAAGAAAAAAAATAATACATGACAAGTAGAGTTCCATCATTTAACTAATTTCTACCATAAACTCATCTTTCTCTCTAAAAGATAATAAAACTCAAAAATATTCTATTAAACCTAATCATATAAGGTTTCAAAAATAATAATTTATAATTCATATTTTATACCAAAAAAACTACATTATACAAACCAGGACATCATGTAGGCCAGTGGTAGGTGATTCACCCTTTTCTCCCTTCAGTTGTGGGTTCAAGTCTCACGACCATGCCGGACACGACGGGTTTTCACTCGACCCTCATGTTGTACTTTTTATAATAGTACAAAAATAATCTTAAGATATTTTTTAACCTTAAAAAATAGTATCTGATCTCCAAATTAATCCATTTCAACCTTTAGACTTATCCAAATTACTTTAGTCCAAACTCACAGTCCAAAATTTATAAGGAAGGTCACATAACATACATGTGAATACCTTCATCGTGTATTCTCTTAATACATGGTAATAAAATGAATTACCAGAAAACCATATTTAATACGTACATTTTTCCTTATTCCTTCTATAAGAAGTAGAATAATGGATATACTCCTTAAATCCATAAATGTTTTAAACTTCAACAATAATGGAATAAATAAACCATTAATTAGTTCCTAGGTAGTCAATAATATCCAATATACTTTATCCTACTCAATTATCTCTTATTCAAAAATCATTACCTAAGAATTAGAACCATATTAAGGTTTATCTTTCCCTCAACCATGTATTTTTCAAAAAAAAATAACTTGAAACTGTCTCACTTTACTTGGTACCATACAATCTCAAATCCTTAATAAAATAGTACTGCAGTACGATCCTTATTTATTTCCATAATTCATATAACCAATAAATAATTGATACAACACTCAAATGATGTAATTATTAAATAAAAACATAAGAACACTGATCATTCCTCTTTATATGCGGTAGAATCATAACTTTATTATTATCCAATAGCATCATTTCGGGTATACTCTGATGATTGGAACATTGATTTGTGTAGTGTCCCAACTCCTTACAGATGAAGAATTATACATTTGAAACATTTTTCTTACCCTTGAAATCACGTACTTGGTGTCCTTTTTCTCCACACTTATAATAAACTCGCATTCCCTTCAAGAATGTACCAAGGTGATTCTTTCTATAGTTATCACATATGGTAAAATCCTTCTTTCCCTTCATCCCTTTATCCATCTTTCTCTCTACCATCATTTTTTTCTATGGCTTCCCTTCAAAGCCATAGGACTCAGATAATTATTTACTTATCTTATTAACACATGATACTATTTCTTCATATGATGAGAATACATGGGAGAATATTTCCCTTCTAAATTTTGTCTTAAGACCATGAAAGATATGATCCTTATTACACTTTGGATCATGCGTATTACTAGAGTTCTCATTCCTTCTATTGGGCACCATTTCTAAACAATGTCATACATTAGGTTAGTTTATGAATCGTAATTCATAATTATAAACTTGTAAAATACCTAACATAAATTGAACAATTTATGCATATAATCCATAATCATAAAACAAATATTTGAGGAAGTATTTACTCATAAATCCCTCATAATGGTTTGTAAAGAAAATGTGAATTATCCTTAGCATATCCCCCAGGAGTTTCATAACCCAGAGTGAAGCAAGGCCCATTTTCGTGTACCATGATACCTTGGGTCAAGCCCGAAACTCCTTGTTAGAGTTTTTACTCCTAGGTACATATGTTCCAGAGCCGCCACTGCTTTCTTGTATCGAGACAAGGGTGTATTACCTGGAAAATTCACAAAATATCTACATTACCTAAATTCTAGGAAGTTATTCTATACTAACCCTCAAATACTAACTTAGGGTAATGTTCTCTAATTAGATTTTATCTAAATCAAGTTTCCAAGGTTTGTATTAAACTTACACTGATACCAACTGTAACACCCTGACCCCAGAAGCTCATAGTCGGTGCATTATTTTAATACATTGGCAAGATTACAAGGAATCAATTCCTGAAGGACCGATCAGTTTAGTAGCCTTGGAAGTACTAGATACATACGTGAGTTTTACATTACATTATAAAACAAAAAAACAACAACATTGTGTATCCTTTTAACACAATCATATCCCTTATATTATCCCTGAAAGTTTGTCATAATATACTTCTTTGCATCCTGGGAAAAATAAAACATATAAATGGGTGAGCTCAGATGCTCAATAAGGGTATATAATATATTGGAAACTATAAAGTTTCAAGGAAATATGTGTAATAAAAACAAAATATTTCTAAACATAATCTTGAACATAATATGGAAAAAATAAATCAAACATTATCATATAAACATGCACATGGATATTCTACTAGTCGAATAATCACATGTAATAACTAATTTCATAACGAGGAAATTCATAATGTCGGACATCATAACCACATAGTCAAGGCCTTATTCCAAGACTAAAAATAAATATTTTTTCAAGGCCTTGTTCCAGGACACTAGTTTGTCTAATGAGACCTACCAATACATCGAGGAGCTATAGCAGGATCCACCCGTCCCGTACTAATTCCAATGCATTACTCATATGAAAATGTTGAAACACAACATTAACATATGTATTAAAACTAGCATATGAAATGTCAATACTTTAACCATAAATCATGAATGGTATAAAAATAGAACATTCACAGTCAAACATATCATAACTCATTCAATACAATATTGAAGACTGTATTTATAGAAAATCAACCTCAGTCAACAATAATATCTAGTAAAGGATGTTGACATAGTTGAAAATGGTCAGTAAAACTCTTTTAGAGAAATATTGTTTTTTGTGAAATCAATTAAAAGTCACACATTTATAAAGGAAGTCATTTAAAATATATTTTTGAATAAAAGTGTCTCAAACCACTTTTAAACTTTTGAAAGGACTTAACATTTTAAAACAATCATGTCCATATAAATAAATTGATAAAATCATTTTGAAAACATGGACATGATATTTAGAAAAATAATTATTTAAAACATTTAAATGATGATAAAGTTAAATAGTACCATACATAAAAATTAAAATATTTATTTTGAAAACATTATTATGATACATGGACATGCATGATAAATATTTCCCAAAAAATACTTACACATAAACAATCTCGAATAATAATGAGATTGAAGAATTAACCCTTACCATGTACTTTCCTTTAGTTGAGGGTATGTTTAACCTCATGTATAATGACCATTGTATGTTATTAAATTATACTAGAACCATATTAATATTTATTATATTAGACATGATTCATTTATGACTTTATACTTCCCATTAATAATAATTTCCATGTAAAACTAACATTTTGGGTAATAATCACTTTCTTTATTATATGTGTTTTAACTTTTTATTCTTGATCATATCACTTTGATCATGATTTACATACTTACAGAATATAAAAAATGATTTATATATCATATATATTCAAAATATAAATATTTATAATTGATATATATATGAAATGGAAACACCATTCATGGAGACGGTAGTCCGTACGTATGCATGGACGTTGTTTCTGTTTTATTATTGTATTGAATGGAAGTAAGTGATTGGGATATATGTAAATACATATATATATATATATCTAGTAGATTTATTATTTCATATATTACATACTTATTAATAATATATATTTTTATAATATTTATTTAATGGTGATTGTGGAAATGAATCTCATCGCGTCGTGGAGACGGTAAGTCGTACGTACGTACGACCAATGATATCATTTCCTTAATGATAAAATGGTATAGAATTGGATGGTATATTAATTATATAGAAACATAAACATGTTATATTTATTATTTACATCAATTTTACACATTATTATACTCATCCATATAATGAAGTGTTGAATAACAAACTACACTGCGGCGTGGAGAACGTAAGTTGTACGTACGAACATATTGTGACTTTGTCATTCATAGGATGGATAGAATAATTAATATGGTTGTACCATATTTATAATAACATCATAGTATATATAAGGTACTGGAGTTATTATTTTGGTATGGAAACAACAAATAAAGAGGAAGTGGAAGAAGAAAAGAACTTTGAAAGAGGTGATGAAATAATTACCTCTTCTTCGGGTGATTCCTTTTGATTTGATCAAAAGGGCTCCTTAGGTTGTCTTTATTATCAAATTAAGGCCTATAAGGTTAAGTGAGGGTATTTGGTAGGATATTTGAGCAAGTTTTTGTTGATCCAAATGGATTTGGAGTTGTGAAATTAAGAGAAGGGGAAGTACCCTTTTATAAGAGAGGTGAGGGTCACTTTAGGAAAAGCTTGAAATATTATTTTATTATAAAATAATTTTCTTTTTCTAATGACTTTAAAAGTGTTTATTTAAAGTATAAGGTAGTTATAGGTCTAAAAACTCTCAAACAAAAGGTTTTAGACAAGTTTAGGTCACCATATTACACTTATCGTTTAGATTTAAATCTTAGTTAAATAGTTTAACATTTACCATGTCTTCTTGTATTATTATAATAAATGGTTAATAAACTTACTATAAAAAACCGAGAGAACCTAAATTGGTTCATTAATGACTTATCTATAATTATTTAAGTACTTTGTTTGAACCTTATATTTTTCGGAATACTATATCATTTAATAAAATAGTATTTGTTTTGAAAAACTCATTTAAGTCAATTTTGACACTATTTAGTATTTGGTTTTTGTGAAAGTCAAAAAAACATTATTACTTAGACGAAAATAAATTAAATCAACCATAAAATTTCATATTAACCTATAAAATTATTTTATGGAATCAAAAGTCTAAATTTACAATTATTTTTATATTTATAATATCAATTAATTTAATCTTTCATTGATAAAGTAATTATTGCATCATTATTATGTCATAAATAAATTTAACTATATAATCTCTAAAAATTTTAAATAAAATACCATGATATAGGAAATATTTTTAGCTTTATAATGAATATTTATAGTCGAACGTATTTTATGTATAACCCAATATTAAAAATATTTTAGTTATTAAAATTTGAATTTAACACTTTTAACTCTTCTTTAAATAAAATAATAATAAATGTCCTAATATAATAAAAGTGGATAAAAAAGGATCATATTTTATTACTAAGGTTTATTTTGGTTGGAAAAAACTTATCCAATAGAATTATGACATGTTTTGGGGGTAATTATAATATCATTTTTACCTTTAATTACCATATTTACTTTTAACCGTGGTAAATAAAATTCAAAAGTTATGATTCACCAAAAATTATTTTCATCTTATTGAACCAAATTTTACTTAATAATTTTGACCATGTATCTCTGATTTTTTAAATTCAATTCACAGAACTGGTAAAATTACGTTTTATGCAAATTTGCTAACATGCCTAGAAGCTGGGTAAAAGTAGTTAAAATTTCAATAAAATTTTATACATCTAATATTATTATAAAATGACTCCAATGAATTAAATTGTAATAATATAGGTATTATGTATCTATTTTTACTTTAAAATAAATTTAAATAATTATTATTATTATTTAAATAAAAAGTCTATTTTAAACAATAACGCACTTTTTTCACTATTCATCAAAAAATGAATGTTTTCAAAAAAATACCAAAAATTCACCCAAAGATAAATTTGATATTCTAAATTAAAAAATGATGTCTATTTTACCAAATTAAAAACATAGAAGTTTTATTAATTAATTTAAAATTAATCCGCATTGTCAAAACCAGAAAGCGGGTTTTTAAAAAGTAAAAACTATCAAAAGATTAACATGTGTTTATGTCCAATTCAAATGTGAAATTACTTATAATAACCTAAATTATATTAAATGACAAAAATATAATCTAATTATACTTCAAAACCATTCAAATGTATAATTTAACACTATAAATTATTTTGATTAAAAAAGTTGTTTTCAAATAAAATTTAGTATCTTTCACTATTCATCAAAATGTGAAAGTTATCAGAAAAACACCAAAAATTTATCCAAAATAAATTTTTTTCCCTCTTCTAAAAAAATAAGTTTATTTTGTCAAATTTAATATATAAAAGTGTCAAATATTTTATTTAAAAAGGGTTCACCATTAATAGGAGGTAAAATTGCATTTTTTTAAAAATAATTATTTTATCTGAAAAATTGAATTTGTTCTTATATCATGTCTAATAAACACATGATATTGATGTTGAAATTATATGGAGTATTCAAAATATAGTTAATATTATTCATAACCTCTTTTTGAACGACTAGTTTGGTAAGTCGTGGTGCGCTCGAACTCGGTGTTGCATGTAGCACAACCTATTGAATTACATTAAAGAGATAACATACTATGAAATCTTGGGGTGTTACAAACTATATAAATAAATTAGTCAAAAAGACAGTTTTGAATTAAAATGCGGTATTTCTCACTATTCATTAAAATATAAATTTTATCATAAAATACCAAAATTTAACCAAAGTAAATTTTTATGTCCCAATTAAAAATTATAAGTTTATTTTGTCAAATATAACTTATTAAAGTGTTAAAAACTAGATTTAAAAAGGGTTCTCCATCAAAAGGTGGTAAAACTACCTTTTAAAAATATTAGAGCATTGTATGATTAAAATTGGACTTATTCTCTTTTTAAGACTCTAAAATTTATTGGATGAATGTAAAAACATTTAAAAAAATGTTTAATCATGATATAGGTAGTTCTGTTTATTCTCTCCAATACAACAGCTAGGTGTTAACTACCATTTAAAATAATAATATTAATAATGTATTATATTTCGGTATATCTCAGTATTTTGTGCAACATAAGATTTCAGAGAAACTCATTATTGGGTGTCGGGTATGCTATCGAACATAGTGTCTCATTTAAAGTAAAATTAATATCTATTTCAGAAATATTAATATATATGAAAAATTCTTATTCTTTAATCACCTGAGATGTTACAGATAATATACTTTGCAAGGCTATATAGTACATAGACAATCAGGTGCTAGTACTCATAATAGGGTAATGCTTCTTCTCATGAAGTTCATTCTTGGTAATCTTCAAGATGGGAGATTAAGATAATAGACCTACCCATATGAATTACACATGTTTTAGTGTCACTGTTTATTCCTATCTACAAGCATTTGTAATGATCCTTAGACTTTAATATTATCATTAATTCATGTCATGACTCACGTACTTAGATTTACTAATAAAAATCATCATTTCATATGTTGGCAGGAAGTAGGGTATGTTGGGTGTGTCATGAATGACATGTTATTAATGGATAAGTCGATGAAGGATTTGTCCCTTATATCTTAAGGAAAGTTGATATCTTGACCCTTTGATTGAAATATAATTGTTGCTTAAATTCCATGTCCATTGTATAATGATGTTTATTTTAGATAATCAAAGAAAGGAATATCAGGCATATAGGTTGATGATACAGATGTGAAACCTACTTGATGAGATATTTAGACAAAGGGATTATATTACACAATTAGCGTTCATATGTGGTTGTCGACATTGTGACATTAAGTTCATTATATTAGATTCCCGGACTCATTGCTAGATAGTAATCTTAGACTTTAGGCATACCTGCCTAATGCCAACAAGAAAGATTCCTAGAGGGCGACACACTAAGTGTTTTTTATCATGATTAAATTTTATTGGAATTTAATTAATGGAATAAATATTATTCTCAAGACTGAGGAATAATTTTATTCAAGTTTTATTGATTTCATAAAATAAATAAACACATATTCAATGGATTGTGAATAAAATATATTTAATTATTTTTTAAAATATTTAATAAATATTTACTTTCTGGTTTTTGGATAAAAATATTTATTTTTGAGTAAAATGTTTATTCAAGTATTCTTTAAATTTTGAGGTGTTAAATTGGACAAAGACTGTGTCTGATGATAAATATTAATTTATAAGCTAGTAAAATAATATTTGTTATTACGAAAGTTAGCACCAGCATCATATATAAATAATATTATTATTATTATATGGAATGGGGTTTAATAAATATTATAATATTATTTAAGTGTTGGTATGAAATTAAATAATATTTTAACCTAAACCCTAGCTCTATAAATAGATGGTTATGTCTACTATGTAGGGCTAATCAAAAATTCAGGATAGAGAATCATTACACACAATGGACTTCTCACACAATCAAATTTCTCCTCTCTACCTTTCAAGAATGAGAATAACTCCTTGAAGCCTGAAGGATCTTGGAGTGATCAAGATGAACAATGAAATACATTTGATTCACCATGAATGTAACACCCCGACCCCAGCTGCCCAGAGTCGGTGCATTAATTACATAACATTGGCATGATCACAAGAAAGATCAAATCTCGAAAGACCGATTGGTTTAGTAGCCTTGGAAACACTAGATATATTCATAAGTTTTACATTACATCATAAAATGAAAAACTAATACAACAACGTAATGTTTCCACAATCCACACTATTAACCCCTCATAAAATCCCTACAGGTCATTCATAACTTACTTCTTCACATCCTGGGAAAAATAAAACATAAAAAAAGGGGTGAGCTGAAATGCCCAGTAAGGATAACAATAAAGTGGAAACTTTCATAAATAAGAATAAACATTTAAGGAAATGTATAACTAAAACAAAAGCCTTTTAAATACGAACTTTCAACATGGTATGGCATAAATAAAATGAAATAATGCCATTTACTTATTCACATGGATATTCTACTAAATGAATAATCACATGCAAAAATCAATAACCACTTTCATAATGTTGGAATGCATAATGCCAGACTATCATAACCACATAGCCAAGGCCTCGTGCCAAGACTACAAATAAGATTTTGTCAAGGCCTTGTGCTAAGACACTAGTTTGTCTCATGAGACCTACCGATGCATCGAGGAGCTATAGCGGGCTCCACCCGTCACTTATTAAGTCCAATGCATTCCCATATGAAAAGGTTTAAACATAACATAAACATTCGTATTAAAACTAGCATACGAAATGTCAATAATTTCACCATAAACTATGAATGGTATAAAAATAGCACATCCATAGTCAAACATATCACAAAACCTTCAATACAATATAGAAGTTTTGTATCATAATAAATCAACTTCAAATAATCTTAAAATCCATCAAAGGATGTTGACATAGATGAAATCAAAATTCTTTTTAAAGAAGTATCTCCTTTTATTTTGAAATCATTTAAGATCCATATAAAATAAAACATTTTCTTTGAAAATATTCTTATAAGCTTGTAAGGAAAGCTTTGAAGATTTTATAACGGCGTAAAATAACCGCACCCGCCGTATAAGTTAAAAAAAACATTCTTACCTCAATTCTGTCGAAAAGGTTAAAAAGGACCTTGTTTTGAAAACGACGGAAAGATTCCTTTATAAACCTCTTATAAAAAGTCAAAAAAGGGTATAAATGACTTTAACCCATATTCTTGTAAATAGTAAAAATGTTTTTAAATACATTTTTAAGAAACATGGATGTGGATGATAAAGAGATCCCAGTAGATTATTACATATAAACAACCTCGGATAATGAAGAGATTGTGAAATAACCCTTACCTTGTACTTTTCCTTGGTTGGGGTAGGTTAACCTCCTGTATAATGGTGAAATAATTGTTATTAAATTATACAAGAATCATATATATTAATATGATATCATATATGTTCTTTTAACATTGATTTGTTAATAATATCTTAGAATTATCGTCGTTTCGGGTGTTAACTTACTCATTTTCTTTTATATGTTTTGTTACATAAGTCATGTTTGTTGTATCTTATTCATATCCAAAATTATATCAAGTCCTTAAACATCATTTTTAAATCATTAAATGATAATTATACTTGAATGGATACGATGGAGAATGAATCTCATCGCGTTCGTGGAGACGGTAGTTCGTACGTACGCACGAACGCTACTTCCATTTAATTTTTATTTTAAAAGAATCGAATCCAAATGATACATAGGTATATTACTATTCCAGTATAATATAATATTTTATATATGTTACTTAAGTTCATTAACACCATCCTTTATACGTTCCATGTGTGGTATGAACGAGTCATATCATTTTAAGGGGGCGGTAGTCCGCACTTCCTCAAATGAAATTATCGTATGTATATACAACATGAAACGAATAATGGTATGAAATAAAATGGAATTACAGAAGCTTATATATAAAATATATATCATTAATATCATATTTAATTACAGTGCCATCATAATGGCCACCATGAGAGGTGGTAAGATGTATTTGAACAATCATCGTTTCGTGAGGCGTTAGTTTGCCATCCACAGAAACATTATGTTCATCATCCATTAGATGGAGTTGTGTGTATGTGTAGTTTGAATCCTTCTTATAACAACATCCTAGTATATTGAGGATACTGGTGTTGTTACAAAAGAAAGGAAATAAAAAGAGTTTGGGGGTTGGAGAAGCAAAATAAATGAAAATAATTTAAGAGAAATTGTTACCTTTAATTTAGGTAACTCACTTTGGTTGGAACCAAAGGACTTCTTGAAATGCTTTCTTCCTAATGGGAAGCTTCAAGGATGAGGATAGGGATGTGGGGAGCTTATTTGGGCAGAGTTTGGACGAGCCAAGTGGCTTGAGAGGTGTGAAGAAATGAGAAGGAGGAGTGCCCTTTTATAAGAGGGGTGAGGGGCACCTTTGGAAAAGCTAGAAATATTAATTTATAATAAATTCATATTCGGTTTCTAATGGCTCCAAAGTTGACTATTCAAAGGTTAAGGTGGGGATAGGTCGAAAACCACTCAACCAATAGAATTTAGACAGGTTTGGGTACTTATATTAACCTTATCTTTAAGTATTAACTCTAAGTTAATTAATTTCACTTTTACAATGTCTCTTTGTATTTTTATATAATATGGTTAATAAACTTACTATATACATCCAAGCGACCCCCAAGTGGTCCATTAATGAGGAACCTATCATAATATAAGTCTCTTGGACGAACCTTAGATTTTTAGGAATTTAATATCAATTAATAATATAATATTTGTTTTAAGAACTCTTTTATGTCAATTTTGACACTATTCAATAGTTGATTTTTGTGAAACTCCTAACAGATTGATTACTTCGAAAAAAGTCAATTAAATAAATCCTAATATATCATATTATCATAGAAAATTAGTTTAATTCATTAAATGTTTCATATTATAATTATTTGGGTATTTATAAGATCAATTATTTTAATTTTTTACTATTTTAGTAATTACTGCATCATCATTGTGTCATAAATAAAGTAAATTATTTAATGTCTAAAAATTATAAATAAAATATCATTATGTAGGAAATCGTTTTAGATTTCTAATGAATATTTATAATTGAAAATCCAACATGTATAACCCTATGTAAAAATTGTTCTTCTAAAAGATATATGCTTGTGTCATTTTTGTATTCATTTTGACTTAATTAAAATAAAGTGTCATTATCACTTACAAGTGGATCCATGGGGTCCCAAAATAGACCCAAAGATGCCCATGGTCGACTATGTATCAACCAATAGGGTTAAGACACGTTTTAGGGTAATTTAGTATTATTATAATATTTTTTTTTAACCCTTATTTACCGGATTTACCCTTAACCATGGTAAATAAAATATTTACCGCAGTAATTATTCAAAATGTCTAAAAATAAAAGTTAACTATTTACACAATTTGAACATCATGATTCCAAATATGGAATCCATTTTTCTAAATTCAAAACACAGAAGTGGCAGAAATTAATTTAAAATTAATTCCCGCTGTCAAAACAAAAAGCGTGTTTTTAAGAGATAATAACTACCAAAAGATTGACACTTGTTTATGTTCGGTTTAATTGTAAAATTATGTCCAATGACCAACATTATATTAAATGGTAAAAATATATTCTAAATATACTTTAAAACCACTCAAATTCATAATTTATCACTATTACTTATTTTGATTAAAAAAGTTGTTTTTAATTAAAATTTAGTAATTTTCACTATTCATCAAAATATAAAAGTTATCCGAAAAGTACCAAAATTTCACCCTAGGATAATTTAGATATTCCGAATCCAAAAATGAAGTCCATTTTGAAATATAAAATATATATGATTTCAAAAAGTAGGTATCACTATTTACAACGGCTAGTTTAATTAGTTGTGGTGTGTGTTAGAACTTGAGGTTGCGTACAACACACGCTATCGCATTATTCGAAGGGAAACGTACCGTAGAAGCTTGGGGTGTTACATTCTCCCCTCCTTCAAATAATTGCGTCCTCGCAATTTCTAGGGTATTACTGCATAAAAAGACTCGGGTGGTTCTTCATCATAAGTTCCTCGGGTTCCCACGTTGCCTCTTCCATCTTATGATTTCTCCACAAAACTTTTACCAGATGCGTCGTCCGGTTTCTCAGTACTTGTTCTCTTGTATCAAGAATCCTGACGGGCTCTTCACAATAGGAAAGATCGGGTTCCAGTTCTAATTCCTCATAGGTGAGTACATGCGTTGGGTCAGGCATGTATTTCCTCAACAGAGATACGTGGAACACATCGTGAACTTTGGAGAGACTTGGCGGCATTGCCAATCGGTAAGCTACAGCCCCAATTCGTTCTAGAATTTCGAAAGGTCCGATGTACCTGGGACTCAATTTACCTTTCTTACCAAAACGTATGACTCCCTTCCACGGAGATACCTTCAGGAAAACATGATCACCGACTTGAAATTACAAATCCTTCCTTCGATTATCGGCATAGCTCTTCTGCCTACTTTGAGCTGCTTTAATGTGATTTTGGATTACCTTCACCTTTTCCACCGTTTCCTCCACCAGTTCTGGACCTACAAGTTTTCTTTCACCGACGTCATCCCAACAGGTTGGTGTACGACATCTCTTTCCGTATAACGCTTCATATGGTGCCATCTGAATACTCGAATGGAAGCTATTGTTATAGGAAAATTCTACCAGAGGTAAATATTGATCCCACATACCCTGAAAGTCAAGTGAGCAAGATCTCAACATGTCTTCTAAGGTTTGAATAGTCCGTTCTGATTGTCCGTCTGTCTGAGGGTGGTAAGCAGTGCTCAAATGAAGTTCAGTATCCAGGGATTTCTGAAGACTTTTCCAAAATCTTGAAGTAAAACGGGGATCACGATCAGAAACAATTGATAAGGGTACTCCATGAAGTCTCACAACTTCATTAATATATAGTCTTGCTAGACGTTCCAGGGGTAGATCTTCTCTTATAGCAAGAAAATGTGCTGACTTGGTAAGACGATCAACAATAACCCATATTGCATCGTTCCTTCTAGGAGTCTTTGGTAGCCCCATGACAAAGTCCATCGTAATATTGTCCCATTTCCACTCCGGTATAGGAAGAGGTTACATGACTCCTCCAGGCTGTTGCCTTCCAGCTTTCACTTGTTGACAAACCATACATCTTGACACAAAATCAGCAATCTCCCTCTTCATATTGTCCCACCAAAAATGTTCTTTCAAATCTCTATACATTTTGGTGCTCCCAGGGTGTATAGAGAAATTGGAACTATGAGAATCATCCAGCAATTCCCTTTTTAGATCAGGTATATTGGGAACACAAAGTCTCTTCCCGAATTTCAAAATTCCATCTTCATACACAAAGTCTCTCAATCTCCCATCATTCACAGCTTTAACCTTCTTCTGAAATTCTTCATCATCAGTCTGAGAACTCTTAATCCTTTCTAGTAAAGATGGTTTGGCAACCATTTGAAAAAGCATTGATGTTTCACCTTCCCTGGTTATTCCCATGTCCATCTTCACTAGATCCATGAAAATTGGATCCCTTTCAATTCTCATATTGTTCAAAACTCCATGGTCTTTTCTACTCAAAGCATCTGCCACCTTGTTTGCCTTCCCTGGGTGGTAGTGTATCGTACAATCATAATCCTTGAGTAATTCAAGCCATCTCCTTTGCCTCATGTTGAGTTCTTTTTGTGAGAAAATATACTTCAAACTCTTTTGATCAGTATAAATCTCACATTTTTCACCATAGAGGTAGTGCCTCCATATCTTCAAAGCAAAGATCACAGCTGCTAACTCAAGATCATGAGTAGGATAGTTTTGTTCATGAATTTTCAACTGTCGTGATGCATAGGCAATAACTCTATCATTCTGCATAAGGACACAGCCAAGTCCTTTATTTGATGCATCACTATAAATAACGAACCCATCATTCCCCGATGGTAGAGTCAATATAGGAGCATTGACTAATCTTCTCTTCAGTTCTTCGAAACATTCTTCACACTCTTTTGTCCAAACAAATTTAACCCCTTTACGTGTGAGCTTCGTTAATGGGTTAGCCAATCGGGCAAAATTCTGGACGAAACGTCGATAATAACCTGCCAAGCCAATAAAACTACGTACCTCAGTTATACTCGTAGGTGCTGGCCATTCTTGGATTGCCTTGGTCTTAGAAGGATCAACAGAGATTCCATCTTTAGAGACAATATGGCCAAGAAAAGAAATCTCCTGAAGCCAGAATTCACACTTGCTAAACTTCCCATATAATTCATGCCTCCTCAGAGTCTTCAAGATAATGCGCAAGTGATTTTCATGATCTTCATAGGTTTTGGAGTATACCAAGATGTCATCAATAAATACCACCACAAATTCATCCAGATACTCCTTGAAAACTCTATTCATTAGATCCATGAATACAGAGGGTGCATTAGTCAATCCAAACGGCATTACAGTAAACTCGTAATGCTCGTACCTGGTTCGAAATGCTGTCTTCGGAATGTCTTCCTTCTTTACACACAACTGATGGTATCCAGATCGAAGGTCAATCTTTGAAAAGTATTGAGCTCCATGCAGTTGGTCAAATAAATCATCAATACGAGGTAGGGGATACTTGTTCTTTATCGTTATAGCATTGATCTCCCTGTAGTCGATACATAACCTCATAGATCCATCTTTCTTTTTAACAAAAAGAACAGGGGCTCCCCATGGAGAAACACTAGGGCGAATAAATCCCTTATTACTCAATTCCTCTAGTTGTTTCTTTAGTTCGACTAACTCTACAGTGGCCATTCTATAAGGGGTCTTCGATATAGGCCTTGATCCAGGAATCAAATCAATAGAAAACTCAACTTCTCGTTCTGGAGGATGTCCAGGTAAATCTTCTGGAAATACATCTACAAATTCTTTCACAACAGGTACATCCTCTATTTGAACATTCCTTTCCTCACCCGCAGTTATTTCATTCTCTTCCTCCCCAATAATTGAATTTAGTTGAGCTATTGAGGGTGGATCTAAATAAGAATTAGGTGGTGACGATTCTGCTCTAAAAATAAGGTGTTCCTTATCATTATCATCAAGAATCGTAACCTCTTTCTTCTTACAATAAATCTTCGCATCATAGTCCGAAAGCCAGTCCATACCGAGGATTATATCAAACTCGATCATAGGTATGACGATGAGATCAGCAGATAAAGAAAATTTATGTGCTCTAATGGGGACTGATTCACAAAACTTTGTTGCAACGATACTTCCCTTATGAGTTTTAACTGACAACTCCCTTATTAAATCAAATTGGAAATATCTAATTTTCTTAGCAAACTGGGAAGATATGAAACAATGCGATGATCCAGAATCAAATAATGCATTTGCTAAACTTGAGGAAACCATTACATTACCTGCCACCACGTCTTTCGGAGCTTCTACCTCAGCAGTAGTGATAGCATAAGCCTGGCCTTGATCCCTTGGCCTTTTCTGAGGTAAGTTCTCCTGACGCTTAGGACATGCATTTTCATAATGCCCCATCTCCCTGCAATTGTAGCACTGAACGTTGGTAGCTTCCTTCTTCCCCTTGCAATCATGAGCTTGGTGGCCTTTTTCACCACACTTGTAACAGACTCCCATTCCCTTCAAGCAAGTACCAGGATGTTTCTTCCCGCATTTACCACAAGATGGATATTCAACCTTTCCCTTCTTCCCCTTATTTCCATTCCCAGATTGATCAGCAGGTCTCTTCTTCTCTTGCTTTGCTTTAAAGTCATAAGACTTAGAGAATTCTTTTTTGGTCTTGATGGCACATGAGACAATGTCTTCGTACGACGAAAAGGATTGTGAGACTAATGCTCGACGGAGAAATGGTTTTAACCCATCAAAGAAATGATCAATCTTACTTCTTGGGTTGCGAATATAATCTCCAGTATACCTCGCTAACCTTGTAAAGTTAGCCTCATACTTTGTGACATTATCATCCTCCTTTTGTCTCAGACTCAGAAATTGTCTTTCCATATCCGCTCGATGGTCGCGAGGGAAGTATTTTTCTAAAAACAGATCTTTGAATTCCCTCCATTCCATATTTGATACTTCATCATCTTCCTTCGTATTTTTAATCAATGACCACCATTGATCAGCATCTCCAGTGAGGTGGTAAACTGCCATGGTAACTTTTTCCCTTTCACTACTCCCCAAAGCCTGAAATATTTTCTCTAGGGAAAATATCCACTGCTCAGCTACTAAGGGATTTGTACTCCCATTGAACGTTGGTGGTTGTTGTCTCATGAATCGATCTAACATTGATCCTCCACGCTGCGGATCAGGGTGCTCCATACGGGTAAGGTTATTATTCATAACCTGAGTAAGTTGTCCCAGTATGGTGATTAGTTGATCAGCACCAGTTGCATCACCAGCCCCACTATAATTATCTTGAGCAGGAGGGAAATCCCTACATGGAGTGCGTGCATTGATACGGTTTCCATTTCTTCCACTAGGCGCCATTTCTAAACAATTTCATAAAGTAGATCAGTTTATGAATCAAAATACATAATCCCATACTTATAAAACACTAAACATAAATTGAACTATCTATGGATATAATCCATAATCATAAATATGTTTTCTTTGAGGAAGTATATACTCATAAACCCTTCATAATGATTTGTAAAGAAAGTGAGAGTTATCCTAAGCATATCCCCCGGGAGTGTCGTAACCAAGAGTGCAGCAAGGCCCGTTGTCGTGCACCAGTTCCCGTTCGAGTCTAGCTCAAAGCGGTGTTTTCGGGTTTTACCCCTAGGTACATCTGTGCCAGAGCCGCCTCTACCTGCTCGTATCCAGACAGGGATGTATTGCTCAGAAAACTCACAAAGTCTCTACAATACCAAAATTCTAGGAAGTTCTTCTATACTAATCCTCAAAGTTCATCTTAGGTCTACGTGCTCTAATCAGAGTTTATCTAAATCTAGCTTCCAAGGTTTGTACTAAACTTCCTCTGATACCAACTGTAACGCCCCGACCCCAGCTGCCCAGAGTCGGTGCATTAATTACATAACATTGGCATGATCACAAGAAAGATCAAATCTCGAAAGACCGATTGGTTTAGTAGCCTTGGAAACACTAGATATATTCATAAGTTTTACATTACATCATAAAATGAAAAACTAATACAACAACATAATGTTTCCACAATCCACACTATTAACCCCTCATAAAATCCCTGCAGGTCATTCATAACTTACTTCTTCACATCCTGGGAAAAATAAAACATAAAAAAAGGGGTGAGCTCAAATGCCCAGTAAGGATAACAATAAAGTGGAAACTTTCATAAATAAGAATAAACATTTAAGGCAATGTATAACTAAAACAAAAGCCTTTTAAATACGAACTTTCAACATGGTATGGCATAAATAAAATGAAATAATGCCATTTACTTATTCACATGGATATTCTACTAAATGAATAATCACATGCAAAAATCAATAACCACTTTCATAATGTTGGAATGCATAATGCCAGACTATCATAACCACATAGCCAAGGCCTCGTGCCAAGACTACAAATAAGATTTTGTCAAGGCCTTGTGCCAAGACACTAGTTTGTCTCATGAGACCTACCGATGCATCGAGGAGCTATAGTGGGCTCCACCCGTCACTTATTAAGTCCAATGCATTCCCATATGAAAAGGTTTAAACATAACATAAACATTCGTATTAAAACTAGCATACGAAATGTCAATAATTTCACCATAAACTATGAATGGTATAAAAATAGCACATCCATAGTCAAACATATCACAAAACCTTCAATACAATATAGAAGTTTTGTATCATAATAAATCAACTTCAAATAATCTTAAAATCCATCAAAGGATGTTGACATAGATGAAATCAAAATTCTTTTTAAAGAAGTATCTCCTTTTATTTTGAAATCATTTAAGATCCATATAAAATAAAACATTTTCTTTGAAAATATTCTTATAAGCTTGTAAGGAAAGCTTTGAAGATTTTATAACGGCGTAAAATAACCGCACCCGCCGTATAAGTTAAAAAAAACATTCTTACCTCAATTCTGTCGAAAAGGTTAAAAAGGACCTTGTTTTGAAAACGACGGAAAGATTCCTTTATAAACCTCTTATAAAAAGTCAAAAAAGGGTATAAATGACTTTAACCCATATTCTTGTAAATAGTAAAAATGTTTTGAAATACATTTTTAAGAAACATGGATGTGGATGATAAAGAGATCCCAGTAGATTATTACATATAAACAACCTCGGATAATGAAGAGATTGTGAAATAACCCTTACCTTGTACTTTTCCTTGGTTGGGGTAGGTTAACCTCCTGTATAATGGTTAAATAATTGTTATTAAATTATACAAGAATCATATATATTAATATGATATCATATATGTTCTTTTAACATTGATTTGTTAATAATATCTTAGAATTATCGTCGTTTCGGGTGTTAACTTACTCATTTTCTTTTATATGTTTTGTTACATAAGTCATGTTTGTTGTATATTATTCATATCAAAAATGATATCAAGTCCTTAAACATCATTTTTAAATCATTAAATGATAATTATACTTGAATGGATACGATGGAGAATGCATCTCATCGCGTTCGTGGAGACGGTAGTCCGTACGTACGCACGAACGCTACTTCCATTTAATTTTTATTTTAAAAGAATCGAATCCAAATGATACATAGGTATATTACTATTACAGTATAATATAATATTTTATATATGTTACTTAAGTTCATTAACACCATCCTTTATACGTTCCATGTGTGGTATGAACGAGTCATATCATTTTAAGGGGGCGGTAGTCCGCACTTCCTCAAATGAAATTATCGTATGTATATACAACATGAAACGAATAATGGTATGAAATAAAATGGAATTACAGAAGCTTATATATAAAATATATATCATTAATATCATATTTAATTACAGTGCCATCATAATGGCCACCATGAGAGGTGGTAAGATGTATTTGAACAATCATCGTTTCGTGAGGCGTTAGTTTGCCATCCACAGAAACATTATGTTCATCATCCATTAGATGGAGTTGTGTGTATGTGTAGTTTGAATCCTTCTTATAACAACATCCTAGTATATTGAGGATACTGGTGTTGTTACAAAAGAAAGGAAATAAAAAGAGTTTGGGGGTTGGAGAAGCAAAATAAATGAAAATAATTTAAGAGAAATCGTTACCTTTAATTTAGGTAACTCACTTTGGTTGGAACCAAAGGACTTCTTGAAATGCTTTCTGCCTAATGGGAAGCTTCAAGGAGGAGGAGAGGGATGTGGGGAGCTTAGTTGGGCAGAGTTTGGACGAGCCAAGTGGCTTGAGAGGTGTGAAGAAATGAGAAGGAGGAGTGCCCTTTTATAAGAGGGGTGAGGGGCACCTTTGGAAAAGCTAGAAATATTAATTTATAATAAATTCATATTCGGTTTCTAATGGCTCCAAAGTTGACTATTCAAAGGTTAAGGTGGGGATAGGTCGAAAACCACTCAACCAATAGAATTTAGACAGGTTTGGGTACTTATATTAACCTTATCTTTAAGTATTAACTCTAAGTTAATTAATTTCACTTTTACAATGTCTCTTTGTATTTTTATATAATATGGTTAATAAACTTACTATATACATCCAAGAGACCCCCAAGTGGTCCATTAATGAGGAACCTATCATAATATAAGTCTCTTGGCCGAACCTTAGATTTTTAGGAATTTAATATCAATTAATAATATAATATTTGTTTTAAGAACTCTTTTATGTCAATTTTGACACTATTCAATAGTTGATTTTTGTGAAACTCCTAACAGATTGATTACTTCGAAAAAAGTCAATTAAATCAATCCTAATATATCATATTATCATAGAAAATTAGTTTAATTCATTAAATGTTTCATATTATAATTATTTGGGTATTTATAAGATCAATTATTTTAATTTTTCACTATTTTAGTAATTACTGCATCATCATTGTGTCATAAATAAAGTAAATTATTTAATGTCTAAAAATTATAAATAAAATATCATTATGTAGGAAATCGTTTTAGCTTTCTAATGAATATTTATAATAGAAAATCAAACATGTATAACCCTATGTAAAAATTGTTCTTCTAAAAGATATATGCTTGTGTCATTTTTGTATTCATTTTGACTTAATTAAAATAAAGTGTCATTATCACTTACAAGTGGATCCATGGGGTCCCAAAATAGACCCAAAGATGCTCATGGTCGACTATGTATCAACCAATAGGGTTAATACACGTTTTAGGGTAATTTAGTATTATTATAATATTTTTTTTAACCCTTATTTACCGGATTTACCCTTAACCATGGTAAATAAAATATTTACCGCAGTAATTATTCAAAATGTCTAAAAATAAAAGACCTATTTACACAATTTGAACATCCTGATTCCAAATATGGAATCCATTTTTCTAAATTCAAAACACAGAAGTGTCAGAAATTAATTTAAAATTAATTCCCGCTGTCAAAACAAAAAGCGTGTTTTTAAGAGATAATAACTACCAAAAGATTGACACTTGTTTATGTTCGGTTTAATTGTAAAATTATGTCCAATGACCAACATTATATTAAATGGTAAAAATATATTCTAAATATACTTTAAAACCACTCAAATTCATAATTTATCACTATTACTTATTTTGATTAAAAAAGTTGTTTTTAATTAAAATTTAGTAATTTTCACTATTCATCAAAATATAAAAGTTATCCGAAAAGTACCAAAATTTCACCCTAGGATAATTTCGATATTCCGAATCCAAAAATGAAGTCCATTTTGAAATATAAAATATATATGATTTCAAAAAGTAGGTATCACTATTTACAACGGCTAGTTTAATTAGTTGTGGTGTGTGTTAGAACTCGAGGTTGCATACAACACACGCTATCGCATTATTCGAAGGGAAACGTACCGTAGAAGCTTGGGGTGTTACAATGAAAGCACCCAGAAATCAATTTTCATTGCTCAAAGATCAAAGTATAACATGTGTATCGCCACTAGATGTCTTCTACACTTTAATCCTTACAACATAATAAAGGTAATCCAAAAGGGTTTTGAAAAGATCAACAACATAATCAAAGAAAGGATCATAATATGGGGTTATCATTTCTTCCTAATATAAATAAAATAATTATAAATTTACTATTAAATATTCTCTATCCTGTTTTCAAGAAACTCTAAATTAAAAAGATATTTTAATCAAATTCCAACCAAAGGTTCTTCCACTACACCTGGAACCTTGAATTGGTATTAGAGTGGTTACATTTTAAATTTATAATTATTTATTTTATTATTGATCAATATGCACAATCTTGGTTGAATTTTTTATTTCATATTATCAATTATTTAATCTGATTTGAATTACCATGTTTTTTAAATTTTAATTTATTTATTCAATATTAAAAATTTATTAATTCCAAGAATAGATGAATATCAATTAAAGATTCTATTAGGAAGTGACAAGAATTTTGGTTGGTAAGACTGGGTTATACAGCTTATACCCAGAGCACCACATTGTTTAATACTTACACCTACAGGCTTTGTAAGGGTTCCACCTCAGAGCACCATGTTGTGTACCCAAGTGTGCCATACCCAGATGTGTCGTGGGATACAAAAAATTCCAATAAGTAACAACACATGGTGGATTTATTACACATCACGTGTAGACTGATCCAATCTAGTGCATGGTATGTCAAATTTCATGGCTTTTAGATATTGTACCCACTGTGTATTATACATGGGTTAGCTTTTAAATTTGTGAAATCTATATGGTCATTATACATGGTCAAACCATGTGAGGATAATGTAGGTTCTAGGTGCAGCGGAAGAGCAAGATGGGTGGTTCACAACTTTATTTTTTTCCATATTCAATGAACAATCTGGGATCAATACAATGATGAACACCAGTATCCACAAAATTGAATCAAGGATTTAGACAAAGGTATGGAAAACCTAGAACCAAGAGAGAGGATCAACATATTTTTTTATAATTAATTTAATTTAATTACAGAATTACCTCCAAAGTGATTCTTTCTTCATTGATGCATTCGACTACAGATCTGTAGTGCACCTTCATTTAATTGTAGATATCAAGGGTATATATCCTCTAGTGGTGATCCACACATGTTCCACAAATCTATGGACATCGCCAAATTAGTCTCTAGGTGCTAGCACGGAAGATCCTTGCACTTGCATTGTCTACCTTTGATCGCCTTGACAACTTCTTCCAAATCATTCTCCTTGATCTGGTGGAGGAGGACAACTCTTGTACTTGAAAAAGTTCTTGAAGAATAAGTAACTCTCTTGGCTTGAGAGAAATTCTCCAAATTGTTGTGAACAACATGATTGGATAGCTTGTGGTTTTCCCTTTTGTCTAATTAAAGAATAATGTAACTGGGGATTTAATTCACCAGGTAATCATAAAATAATTTTCATAGTAGCCTTAATTATTTTATTAACCCAGTGAAACCACCATGTCAAATAATAATTGAAATGTTATTATTTCTTGACATGTTCTTAACTTTCAAGTTACAATTAAATATTATTTTAATCAGATAATATTTAATATTATTATTTCTCACTAAACCCAAAACTTGGTCCACCAATCCTACTCAATATTTATCAGCCCCTAAATAATGACTATTTATTTATTAAATAAATTTAAATTCATTATTCACTGATAAATAAATGAATATTATATTTACTAAAAAATAAAATTTATTTATTTATTAAATATTCTGTCCGCAATAGATTATCTCAAATAACTAGTGAATAAATAAATGTGATTATACATGAATAATTATTAAACCGCAACTGGGAATATTATTTATTCAGATTTTTAAATAATAAATTATTTAACTAAGATTTTGGATACACTTAGAGTGTGACCCTCTAGGCCTCTTTCTCAATGGCATTAGGCGAACCTACCTAAGGTCCATGGTTAGCATCTAGAAACACACCAAGGCACCCATAGAGAAAGAATTTAATGTTGCAATAATATTACACCTCATATGAAAACTTACCATGTAATATAATCACTTTGTCTCGATATCTCCAATCAAGCGGTTTTCATGCATGTTCCATTAACACATGTTCTTGTTTTCTCATTCTTTGACTTCTTGGAAATTGAACTAGCCAATAGAACACCATAGACATGGATTTATTTAGGTTGTATCATTTCCATCAAAGGGAATAAGATATAAACTTCCATTATGGAATAGAATGGACAAATCCTCTCGCATTATTCATTAATGCAGAATTTCTCGTGAAGCACCCAACATATCCTACCTCACCGCAAACTTATGTCATCATGGTTTTTTCCAATACATCTAAGTGAACAATTAATAATACCCATTAATAATAATCTTAAAGTATAAGGACCAATACACATGCCTAAAGATAGTAACATCCAATGAAACTTATAAACATGGATTTCTTACTAGCAGGTCTCATTCTCATAATATCCTCCTGGACATTACTAAGGGCGTACACCATGAGAAGGCATCTCAAAGTCCTATGAGTCTCCACCCCTAATAGCCTATATCATTTGTGTCCCTTAAAATGATATCATCTGGCTACATAACATATTTTCAAGAATAATGTCATGTCACTTCTCAGTTTTCATCATAGTAGGGATCCACTATGACCTTTTAGTGTGACAGATACTCTTAGGACATTATCACATACAATTTCATGAAGAAGAACAATCATGATGTGATAATGAGTTTATTAATATTCATCCAATAAATATATGTTTATCATAAAGTACAAAATAATTTGGTTCTAGGTCACCAACTCCAATAGACTCCCACTTGCACTAGAGCTAACTACCAACAACCTTCTGTCTGCTAGCTCTCACATGATACTCATGCTTCTATTGAGATAGACCTTTATTTAAGGGGTCCACCATGTTCTCTTTTTTGGATACTCTTCTCACTGAAACTTCACCCCTTTTATAAAAAATCCCTCAATAGGTGATACTTATGGAGTATGTTCTTTGTTCGTTAATGTGACCTTGGATCTTTTATAAGAGCCATCATTGTAGTATTATCACAATAAAACATGATAGGGTCTTACTACTAGGTACCAATTCGTGTTCCTATACAAAGTTATAAATCTAAACAGCTTCCTTGGCTTCATTAGAAGTCTCTATATATTCAAAATCCATTTTAGAATCAGTTAAAACTAGATCCTTTGAACTCTTCCAACTCATAGCTCCTCCATTGAGACAGAAAACATATCCCAGATGCGACTTCAGATCATTATGATCTATCTAAAACCCAGCATCATCATACCCTCTGATGAAAACCTCCTATTCTCCTCCATATACTAGGAATATATCCTTATTTATTCTCAAATACTTAATGACAGTATTAATTGTAGTCCAATGTTGTTGTCCTAGATCTTCTTGATATCTACCTACCATTATTAGTATATAGGAAACATCAAGTCTAGTACATAACATGGTATACATGATTGATACTATCACTAAAGATTATGGGATCTTACTCATTCTATGTTTCTCCTTTTGTGTCTAGGGACACGTTTCTTAGAAAGATGTAAAACATGTGACACTAGAACCAATCCCTTATTGGATTATTCCATACTAAATATCTTTAGTATCTGGTCAATATATGTACTTTGACTTAGTCCAAGTTTCCTCTTGGATCTATCACGAATGATCTTGATCTATAGAATGTAGGCTTCTTCAACTAAGCCTTTCATGGAGAAGCACTTATTCAACCAGTCCTTAACTGATTTCAATACTGGTATGTCGTTTCCAATAAGTAATATGTCTTCAATATGTACTACTAGGATAACAATCGCATTCCCATTAAACCTTTTTTATACACATGGATCACATTCATTCTTAATGAAACCAAATTCCATTATAGATTCATTAAATTGAATATTTCATGACCTGGATGCTTTCCTTAATCAATAAATGGACCTATGCAACTTTAAAACCTTTTTGGCATCACCTGGTGTCAAAACACCCTTCTAGTTGTGTCATATAGACATCTTCCTGAAGGTTCCCATTAAGGAATTCAGTTTTGACATACATCTTCAAAATCTCATAGCCATGGTAAGCTGCTATGTAAAATATGATTCCGATGGATTTAAACATGGAAATTAGAAAAAAAAATTCTTTATAGTCAATTCCATGATGTTATCTAAATCCTTTAAACACGATCCTTGTTTATAGGTACTTAAGTTACCTTCCATGTCTGGTTTCCTCTTGAATACTCATTTACATCTAATAGGCTTTGCATAAACTAGTGAATCGACTAGAACCCAAACATAGTTTTGATACATGGAATCCATCTCAAAATTCATATTTTCTAGACATCTTGTAGCTTCTTAGATATCTATTTCATCCTTATAGGAGATAGGTTCTTCATTGTCCAACAATAATGAGTCGACATCCTCGGTGACAAGAAAACAATATCTCTCTAGTTCCCTTACCTATCTTACACTCCTACGTAGTACTTGTGTCGCAGGAACTAATCCTTCTAAGGGAACCTATGGAACTTGTTCCTATACCAGCTCCTATGTATTATGAGCATCAACTTCATTGAAGTTAATATTTCACCCACTATCCTTTTTAAGGATATGCTCCCTCTCATGAAAGACAGCTTGTCTAGAAATAGTCACTTTATTGTCTGAGGGGTTATATAGGTAGTATCCCTTTGTTTCTTTGGTATAACCTATAAAGATACACCTCATGACCTAGGGTGCTAGTTTGTTTCCTGAGAAAGCCTTAACAAATGCCTCACATCCCCATACACATGTATGCAATAAAATGGGTTCTTTTACACTTCATATCTTAAATGGTATTCCATTTTCCACTTTAGTTTATACTCAGATTAATGTGTATTCCATAGTTTGTAATGCATATCCCCAAAAGGATAATGTAAGATATGCATAACTCATCATCAACCTTACCATGTCTAATAAGTTATGGTTCCTCTTTCACTAATATCATTCCACTATGGTGTATAAGTTGGAGTGAGTTGAGATAGAATCCCAAACTCCCGCAGAAATTTGATTAACTCTTGGTTAAGATATTATCCACCTAGATATGGTCAAGATTCTTTATATTCTTACAAATATGATTCTCTACTTCATTCTTTAATTTCTTCAATTTCTCAAAGGAATCAGACTTATACCTCATCAAGTAAATATTTTTATATCTACTCAAGTCATCAGTAAAAGTTATGAAGTAAGAATATCCACCTCTAGCTTCTACTGGAAATGGTCCACACACATCAGTGTGTACCAATCCAAGAATCTTTGTGGCCTTTTCACATTATCCACCAAATTGTGGTTTTTTTATTTTCCCTTGTAAACAAACATGACATATATCAAGTGTTTTTAGATCGTAAGAGTCTAAATAACCATCTTGATAGAGCTTTGTCAGGCGCTTCTCATTTACATGACCAAGGTGGTGATTCCACAACTGGGTGTTATTGAGTCATGTGAACTTTATTCTTTATCAATTTCCAACACTTGGTTTTCATAATTAAATATATACAGACCATTATTTAAATATTCTATGCCATAACATATGTTTTCCTTATAAAACAAACAGCTTTTATTTCTAAATTTAAAAATAAATCCATTTCTATGTAAACTTGATATTGAAATTATGTTATTGGTAACACATGGTACATAATAATAGTCATGTAGAACCAAAATCATCCTGGTTGGTAATGAAAGGTGGTAGTCACCAATGGTAAGAGTAGCTAGCCTCAAACCATTGGCATCTTGTAGATCCACCTCTCCTCTAGAAATTTTCTTAAATCTACTTGCTTCCTGCATTTGAATACAGATGTGAGCATCATAAGCTGTACCTAATACCCAATTTGTAGAAATGGAATGATTTCACTCAATAACGAATGCACATTTTTCTTCCCCTTGCCTATGGTTGCAGTTCCACTTCCAATGGCCCAACTTTCCACATGCATAATACACTGCCTCCTTTTCCTTTCCCTACCTCTAGATCTTCTTCTTCTTGGTCAGATAGTGCTAAAGGGATTTATACTATTTATATATCTTATTCCCATTTTCCTTTTCCTTCCTCTTCCTATTCACTATAAGGACTATGGGTTTTTCAATCCTCATGTCCTTATCCTCTTGGCCAATCAGGGTCAGAAGTTTTGATAGGCTCTTCTCATTATTGCTCATATTATAATTCACAATAAAACTAGAGAAGGCCTTTGGTAGTGATGATAGTATGATATCTATATGCAAATCATCTAGGAATTTAATCTATAAGACATCTATATGATCAATGTAGTCGATAATATTGACTACATGAGGCCCATCTAGCATGGACTCCCTAATCATAGATGTTAATAAAGCATTGGATATCTCATACCTCTATTGTATCACCTTCTCTTGATAGAGATCCCGAAGGTGAGACATCATGCTATAAGCATCCATTTGCTCATGTTTCTTCTAGAGATCATTGGTCATGGATGTTAGCATGAAGCACTGAACATCTGTAACATCATTCATATGTTTCTCATACACAGATGGATCCTCATCACTTACCTCATTTCCAGGCACAATTGGTAAAGGTTCTTATAGCACATATAGTTTCCTTTCATGGTGAAGGATAACCTGAAGGAGCCTTTTCCACTCCTAGAAATTAGTGCCAGTGATAAGGTTTTCCTTCTCAAGTATGGATCACAATGATATGTTTGGTATCATTTTTAATGTCATTTCTAAAAAAAAGATGAACTGAATTTTAGAAATTTATCTAATAAAATTAAGAAAAATAAATATTCATTAGTCTCCCAGTATTTTATCGAAACCCAATAGCCCTCACCATTGGATTCAGAATATCATGTTACTTGGACATTCTAGAGGAAAGGATCCATATTTCCCTTCACATTACCCCAACTTTTTCTAGTTAAGAAATTTGAAAGGTTTTAGGTAGGAATTCAAAATGCCAAATTCATTAACATGAAGCTCCTTGATCTATCGAGTGGACTCCCCAATCCTGAAATCCTTAATTTTGTATTTCCTCAACCTTTTCCTTTCAGATACACCAAGTCCTACTTTGGAAGTCAAATCTTCATGTAAACTAATTCAAGTAAACCCAAAACCTCAAATTAGCATTCCCTTATAATTTAAAGCACCCCAACTTTGGCTTGTCAAGAACTTTGAACTATGGTTTGATTCTAAATGAAGTAATGGAAGGCTATAGTGACTTAATATTTAATTGAGGGATTTTATCCTTTATGCATAAATTTCAATTTATTATTTTTTACACATTATTTTTAATATTAAGTGGGATAAGATTAAGTGATTAACCATGTATTAGATAGTATTTATGCATAAGACAATTTATTTTAGTTTCATATTTCCTTTTTGTTAATTCATTAATAATGTGATCACGAAAAAACATCCATAATTAATAACCATAAAACTTATAGAAATAAAATAAAGGGGATTATCATGAGCTTATTCTAATGGTTATTTTATCTAGCGATTGATAAACTAACCACTAACCTAGGGGATAAACACCTTGAACTAATTTGGTTCAAGTTTACAGCTTTCCACTTATCTACCTTTGTTTCTCCTTAGATTGGTTTCACCTCAGCTCCTAAATTGAACCACCTCCACTTGCATGGGAGATCCATCCATTAAATATGCTTTTACTCACATGTAGGTGAGGGGTAAAGGGGGGTTTACATTAAAAGAAACCATGGGCACACAAGCCTTACATATTAATTAGGAGATAAGGAATGTAAGATAGAAATTTAATTTAATAATAAATTAAAAAGGAAACCAATCACATACAACGTTTTGGTCAAGCTCATGATCATCCACATGTAAGCAGCGAATTACACATTTAATAAAACTGGAATTTATTTCTTTAATCATTATTATTGAAGATAAATCATACTTTAATCAATTAATTTTTATCTTTAATTAATCAATCCTTTTATATTAATCCTTTTTCTGATTTTGATTGAGATTCTCATCCATTATAATTTTATAAAAATTCATAAATTAATTTAAAATTAACTGTGTACATAACATTTACCTAGGAGGAAACCTGATGAATACCCATCCAAAACTACCCAACATGTATTATACTTTTATACACTTTATTCTTTGTGGGATGTAGAATGCATGTAGAATTATAATTTTAATACAACTCATACATGATGTTTATATATTTGAACATTACACAGATTTTAATTAAACATTTATATATATATATATATATATCAAACACATGTCATATTTTGTGTCTCATCTTTACACCCACATGAAGGAAAATTTCCCAAGGGTTACATAATATAATAATAAATTTTAAATCTATGTAATCTGGAAAAATTACATGGTGTGTAGATCTGACTACATGGTGTGTACCCTCCCCATCATTTATCCAAAGTGCAGTCCTGGGAAAACGGCATGTGAGGTGTACTTAAGAAATCTTTAGAGTACACGGTGTTCCCGGTGGGACACAGACCATGTAGACTTTGCGTTACATGATCACCAGCTAGGTAAACCGTGTATGGGATACATGACTCAACCCTGACCCGAATGGACTAAACGCCATGTCCAGTGGGATACATGACGTGTAGTCCAACTAACCATGTGATAGTATATCCTATTCAATATGTGGTGTAAGAATTAACTGCACTGTGTGTCATTAATTCACATGGATTGATTAATTATCAAATTACTCCCAATGCACTGAACACAACTACACAATGTGTAATCCAGATTACACATCATGTATGGAAGATTACATGGTGTTTAACTCTGAATACATGGTGTGTATTTTTGTGTTACCTAGACAGAATCATTGGTTCCTCCTGATGAGATCCTCAATTTAATTTTAATCATAAAAATATTCATTTCTATTAGATCTATGAGAAATGATAAGTGAGTAATAGATCTCGAAATTCAGATTACAAGAACGATTATAATTAAATTGAAAAACTAAATTATTAAAGAGTATAACATCAACAAATTATTTAAATAAATATAAATGAAAATATTCCCGCTATGATACCACTTGTAGGTTCCGGGTGTAGTGGAAGCATGGGATGGGTGGTGCCCAACTTTAGTTTTTTCCATATTCAATGAACAATATGGGATTATTATGATGATGAACTCTAGTATCCATGGAATTGAATCAAGGATTTAGAAAAAGGAATGGAAATCCTAGAACCAAGAGATAGGATCAACATATTGTTTTTATAATTAATTTAATTTAATTAAGGAATTGCCTCAAAGGATATTCTTTCACCATTTATGTGTTCGGCCACAAATCCATAATGTCTCTTCAATATTTTGTAAAGATCAAGGGTAGATCTCCGCTAGAAGTGATCCAAATGTTCTTTGTGAATCTCTAGACATTTCTAAATGAGTCACCTTGTGCTATCATGAAATATCCTTGCGCTTGCGTCTTCCGCCTTCGATCACCTTCAGAACTGCTTCCAAAGCATTTTCCTTTATCTGGTGTAGGAGAACCACTCTCTTTACTTAGAACATTCTTGGAGAATAAGTAACTCTCTTGGATTGAGAGAAATTCATCAAATTATTGTGCACAACATGATTGGATAGCATATGGTTTTCCCCTTTGGATAATTAGAGAATAATGTAACCGGGAATTTAATTCACCGGGTAATCATAAAATAATTTTCATAAGATCCTTAATTATTTTTATTAACTAAGTGAAACCCCCATGTCAAATAATAAAAGCAATGTGATTATTTCTTGACATGTTCTTAACTTCCAAGTTATAATTTAATATTATTTTAATCAAATAAAATTTAATGTTATTATTTCTCACCAGACTGAAAACTTGGTCCACCAATCCTCCTCAATATTCATTAGGCCTTGAATAATGACTATTTATTTATTAAATAAATATAACTACATTATTCTCCAATAAATAAATAAATTTTATATATAATAAAAAATAAAAAATTAATATTTATTAAATTAATATTATCTCTATAATATATTCTCTTGAATAACTAGTGATAAAATAAATATTATGACGTCCCGGACCCGGCAGCCCCTTAACCTGAGCCCTGAGCCCGGTTTGCCACATGACCCCTGGATCATCTCCGTAAAGGCCAGGGGATACCGACTAGCAGCGGGGGTGTAATGGTAAGTCAGTGAGGAGACTGTACCCCCATGTCAGAGTACACAGCAGTATAACAGCAAATTATTAAATAGCGGAAGCACAACCTGTCACGACCCGTTCTTGGGGCCCGTGTCGTGACTACCCCAAACCCACCTTCCATAGGCCAGGGGCTGGCGACTAGCACCAAGGCGTAAATCCCGGTAAAAAGGGAAGGCATTGCCTTTGTAAAGTAAACAAGCACCACAGAGTAAGCAAGAGGAAAAGTAAACACTACGTAAAAACAGAGTACAAATGAAGTGCGGAAAAGTAAATGGGCCAGTATACAAACCCAACTGAAAGTAAAGTACAACTCGAAAGGGAAAACAGCAACTGTAAAGTAAAAGCCGCTACACCGAGCTGTCCACTAGAAATCCCACCTGAAGGGTGGGTACAGATAGCTCCAATGCTCCTCGGGTCCCACCGTCCGCTCCGAGTACGTCCCGCCCAGTGGTCCACCTCCAGGTACCGTCCTGCTCTGCAAGCCTCAGCCACGATCAACGCTGTCCGTCGTCTGCAACCAACACAACGTAGTGCGGGCATAGCCCGTGCAGGGGTGAGTATAACGATACTCAGTAGGGACCCCGAGACCCTCAAGGTCTCACTAAATCCAACAAGGATAACCACAAAGAAGATCTCAACAGATAACCTCTACTTAGGTATATTCCCATACATATACCTAAGTTATCAAATAACCCATCTCAATCATGAGGCAAACACAAGGTCAAAAGTCTCAGCTCAAACCAGGATTTTCATCATCGAAACCGTAACTGTTGAAGAGCTCCGTCTCTGGAGTGTACAGTGGTCCTGTCACAACTCCGAGGTACTGCCCATTAACTTAAGACTGTTGTAGTACTCCACCTAACGAGTATTGTGGGTCTGCCGCTACAACCAAGCGCTCCCATGTGACGCTACAACCAAGCGCACCTCTGTCGTGGGTCTGCCGCTACAACCAAGCGCTCCCATGTGTCGTTACAACCAAGCGCACCTCTGTCGTGGGTCTGCCGCTACAACCAAGCGCTCACATGTGCCGCTACAACCAAGTGCACCTCTGTCGTGGGTCTGCCGCTACAACCAAGCGCTCCCATGTGCCGCTACAACCAAGCGCACCTCTATCGTGGGTCTGCCGCTACAACCAAGCGCTCCCATGTTCCGCTACAACCAAGCGCACCACTGTCGTGGGTCTGCCGCTACAACCAAGCACTCCCATGTGCCGCTACAACCAAGCGCACCTCTGTCGTGGGTCTGCCGCTACAACCAAGCGGTCCCATGTGCCGCTACAACCAAGCGCACCTCTCTCGTGGGTCTTTCGCTACAACCAAGCGCTCCCATGTGCCACTACAACCAAGCGCACCTTTACAACACACCGAGTCGTTCGATCAGCAGTCGTCGGGTCTCAGTCAGCTACACGGTCTCTGTGCTCCGCCCGCTCGTCTCCGGGAGGGTCCGCCCCACGAGCTACTGGTCGATACTCCAAGTATCACAAATTCCCGCAAGGAAGTATCTCAAAGGACCACCTCATCATAGGGGTCTCAACGCAACAAACGGCGCGTCAATCGGACGCCCGGTCTGTGAGTTATTAGCCTTTTCGTCCTAGGGGCCCGGTTGGTTTCGTGTGCGAACCAATCCGGCCGTAACTCAACTATACCCCGAACACTCATAGGGTATACTCATAGGGACCGTTTTTCAACGTGATCACCAACGCCGCTGACGGTTCGTTAAACAGACGTCTGGTCTGAAAGATATCAGCTTTTCCGTTCCAGGGGCCCGGTTGGATTTCAGTTCGATCCAACCCATCCACTATCCATCTGCATCCAAAACTAGGGCGGAGGATGCCAAAAGTTCCGTCTCATCAACAGGAAAGCAACGAGACAGACGGCGCGTCAATCGGACGCCCGGTCTGTGAGTTATTGGTTTTTTCGTTCTAGGAGCCCGGTTGGATTCGTGAGCGAACCAACCCAACCGCACTCCGAAGGCATCCCAACCTTGAGCGGAGTAAGCCAAAAGATCCGTCTCACAAAGAGGAACTCAACAAAGCTGACAGCATGTCAATCGGACGTTCGTAGCTCAAGATATGAGCGTTTCCGCTCCGAGGGCCCGGTTGGTTTCGTGTACGAACCAACCCGGCCAAACTCAAAGTATTCCGAAACCTTGATTGTGATAGACCGAAACGACCGTATCAATCGAAGGATCGTGTCGCCGCTGACGACGAGTCGTTTGGAGGCCCGTAGCTCAAGTTACGGGCGTTTGAACGAAAATCGTCCGAAGACGGTGGGCCCGGGCCCGGGCCGACCAGGCCCGACCCCCCCCCCCCCCCCCCAGTTGGCCCGAACAGTGTCGGGTCCGACCCGGTTGGCCCCGCCCGGCCCGGCCAGGGCCGGTCCGGCTCGGCTCGGCCGAGAGGCCGACGCGGGGGAAAGCCGCTGCCCCGCGTGACACCCCCGTGGCACCCGCGGGGTGTCGGCCAGACAGCCGGACGCGCCGCGGGACAACCCCGCGGCACCCGCGGGGTGCCGCCCTGGACACCCGCGGCACCCGCGGGGTGTCGCGCTGGACACCCGCGGCACCCGCGAGGTGCCGCGCTGGACACCCGCGGCACTCGCGGGGTGTCGCCGCCTCCGGCCGCCGGAGTCGCTCCGGTGGCCCGTTTTCCTTCCCGTCTGCGCCGTTGTTCCTCCCGGGACTCGTCCTTCACTGCGGAAACATCAAACATCCGTTGCGGCACGTTCCGTCATCGCCCATCAAATCCGCACAAAACGAAGAACGACGGAGGGTCGTTGGGCCGTGTTCGTTTGGCCCGCACCCTCCGCGTTAGAGATAATCAATGGGAGAAAATAAAATGTTCAACACATGAACCAACAATTTTAATAAAATAAAATTGTTTCTTTGATTTCAGTTCTTTAATTTTTAAAGAATGTTCACGGGAGTATAAGGAGGGGTATTTCCAAAATATAAAATCCCTACCTCGCTGGACGTCGCGCGTGAGCGTTCTTCGTGGAAATTGCTCGTCGCGGAAAGTGGAGATCGTCGCGTCGTCGCGGAAGGGCGTCGCGTCGTCGCGGAACACGGCGTTGAGTCGGCGAACTCAACGCACCATGAAACAGCAGATTTAATTTAATTAATTAAATCCGTGTTTTGGTTAAGAACCACGAAGGAGATAAAAAGGAAGGTCCGAGACTCTTACCTCAAGCAACCGATCGAAGATCCGTCGCGGAGGAAGAGACGTCGCAGAAGAACGTTGTCGGCATCGCGGATCACGGCGTCGCGTCGTCGATTTCTGGGTTCGGTGTTCTTCGCGTTCTTCGCGTTCTTCGCGAAGGAGGCTGAAGGTTCAAGGATCCTTTCTCAACGAGTAATCCTCCAAAAGAAAAAGGTTGGTCTTATTTTATTATTACGCCAACGAATTTGAAAACTGGTTAAGAAACGATCCATCAATTCGTTGAATTAATTCAACGAAAGAAACAGCCCATTTAATTCATGAAAGAAACAGCCCATTTAAATGGTCTGTTAAGATTTTAAGAAACGCGTCTGTTGACTTTCATTAAGACGGGTTTTCGCGGGTGTGTTTCTTAGCAGAAAGAAACGGCGGGGCTCGTGCGGGCCCCACCTTGCAAATATCCTACCAAGGGGGTAGGATATTTCTGGATATCATCCTATCCGGTTCAACTCAGTTCAAGCCGCCTTTAAGTGGCTTCAAGTGGCTTCCAAGCGGCTTAAGTGAAATAAAATAAAGTTGTCGCAAAATTATTTTATTTCTTAATTTTAAGCCCGAAAATTAAAAACCACACTCGAGCAAATGCAACTCCGTAAGAGGCGTTTCTAAGCGAATACCGGCGCTGTGATTTCATCGGTGCCCTCAGAATTCGATTCCGGGCACCGGTTCAAAAGTTAGAAAAACCCGCTCATCCGTTCACTGAACGTACCCGAGCCAAACTTCGGAAAATGATTCCGGGCACACCAGGCCTCGGAATCAGGCGCCGTCAGAAACTGAGTTCTTGTAAAATTCCAAAGAAAACTAAGAAAAAAATTTCCTTTAAATTTACGGGTCTTTACATTACTCCCACCACAGGGCTTTACGTCCCCGTAAAGCTTCAACACAAACTAGGGATACAAAGGCGGTACTGAGCACGCATCTGAGCCTTCCGCTCCCATGTGCTCACCTAGACCTTCTCTATCGTGGCCCAAACCACCTCTGGTCCCACTAGAGCTGCCATGATTTCTTCCTTGCCGATAAGAGAAATCTGGTCTCATCCCCTGGATGAACCACGTTCTTCTCCTAATACGGTCAATCCCGATATGGATGATACTAATCCATACCAAGGATGACGTCGTAAGGCCTCGACGCTACTACCAAGAGATCCAACCGTTACTCTCGCCTCCAAGGGTTGAGTCACACTGTCGGCATCAGTGTGTGGTAACTGGGTCTCCTCCAGTAGATGTCTCACAAGTGAGGGTCAAGTCAACAGTCAAAACTGGAACCTCTTAGTAACAACACAAGAGAGGAAAGGGAAGTAAATGCCACAAGAAAAGGTGTCTTTTATTACTGCAGCTCAAGTACAAAGACACAAAGCATCTACAAACATACATCAACAAAACTAGATGCAACATGAACAAATGTCTCCAGGTCTGGAGCTAGTCCCGCTCCTGTCCATCTACTCCCGGAGCCCCATGATCGTAGGCCTCAACTGCCTGAAGATGAGCTCTCCCATGTCCTCATGTCCCCTGCGGTCGGGGTGGACCGCCTGGTGGTGGTGGTGGCAGAGCCTCAAAGCGTCGCCCACCACCTGCTGCTCGGCCATCTCCTCTACCTCGTCTGCCTCCTCCCTGCGGACCGCCACGGTCGACCCGCTGCCTCTGCCTGGGTGGCCCCTCCACCGTCTGCTGCTCCTCGGTACGGCGGGTCGGGCAGTCACGAGCCATGTGGCCCTGCCCGCCGCACGAGTAGCACTGCCTGCCTCTCGGGAGGCTGGCTTCGCACTGTGTGCCCCGCACTGCTGAGCCAGTGTCCCGAGGTCGTCTGCCGGAACCCTGAGTCATCTGTCGGCTACCTACTGCCGAAGACTCCGCCACCTGCCGCCCTGCGGTAGGTCTCGCTGTAGACTCAACCAGAAAGCTCTCGATCAGAAGGTCTCGCTCTAGCACTCCTGCCTGGGTCGGGATGCTGAGGGAGATCAGCGATGCCCTGATCTCGTGTCTCAATCCTTGCTCGAAGGTCTGGGCCCGGAAGAAGGGGTCCCGTACCATGTCTGTCGAGTAGCGAGAAAGTTCGGTGAACCTCGCCGCGTACTGGGCTACCGTCAAGCTGCCCTGTCGCAGCTGAAGAAGCTCCTGAATGCACACCGCACGGAGGGTGGCCGGGACGAACTCTGATCGGAAGAGGCTCTCGAAGTCCATCCAGATGAGGGAGGCCTCATCGTGCACCTAGAGCATCAAGATCCACCATCTGCCCGCTGCCGCATGCAGGAGACTCGCTGCGAGGATCACCATGAGGTCTGCTGGTGTCCTCACTAATCTGAAAACTCGGACGACCGCCTCCAGCCAGTCCTCGGCTGCCTGGGGGTCTGTCTCCCCATGGAACCTGGGTGGTCGCTGGCGCTGGAACTCGTGCAGAGCTCCGAGGCGTCGTGCATCGTCAGCGGTCAGTGCTGGAAGCTTCGGGGGCTCGGCGGGTAAAGGTACCGCCGGTGCCTCAGCTGTCAAAGGGCCCTGTACCGAGTCCTCGACGCTCGGTGGGCTGTCATCACGCTCCACTCTCGGAATCCTAGCTGGGTGTCGTCGTGGGGCCATCCTGAAAGAAACAGGTGCGCCACGGTCAGGACAGTATACCTGGTGAGCTGGCACAAGTAATCACAAAGAAAACTTGAACACACATGCAATCAATGTTTTCGTGCATTAAGTCAGAAATCAGAAGTCAGGGTCCTGGTGTACGGATACGTCGGCCGCCACACCAACACTGGACTCCCTGGACTGATAACCACACCCAATATGCTAAACACTATTGCTTCACATAGAAGAAAGATTAGAGTCCCCGGTAGAACCGACCACCTCTGATACCAATTTGTCACGACCCGTCCTCGGGGCCCGTGCCGTGACTACCCCAAGCCCACCTTCCATAGGCCAGGGGCTGGAGACTAGCACCAAGGCGTAAATCCCGGCAAAAAGGGAAGGCATTGCCTTTGTAAAGTAAACAAGCACCACAGAGTAATCAAGAGGAAAAGTAAACACTACGTAAAAACAGAGTACAAATGAAGTGCGAAAAAGTAAATGGGCCAGTATACAAACCCAACTGAAAGTAAAGTACAACTCGAAAGGGAAAACAACAACTGTAAAGTAAAAGCTGCTACACCGAGCTGTCCACTGGAAATCCTACCTGAAGGGTGGGTACAGATAGCTCCAATGCTCCTCAGGTCCCACCGTCCGCTCCGAGTACGTCCCGCCCAGTGGTCCACCTCCAGGTACCGTCCTACTCTACAAGCCTCAGCCACGATCAACGCTGTCCATCGTCTGCAACCAACACAACGTAGTGCGGGCATAGCCCGTGCAGGGGTGAGTATAACGATACTTAGTAGGGACCCCGAGACCCTCAAGGTCTCACTAAATCCAACAAGGATAACCACAAATAAGATCTCAACAGATAACCTCTACTTAGGTATATGCCCATACATATACCTAAGTTATCAAGTAACCCATCTCAATCATGAGGCAAACACAAGGTCAAAAGTCTCATCTCAAACCAGGATTTTCATCATCGAAACCGTAACTGTTGAAGAGCTCCGTCTCTGGAGTGTACAATGGTCCTGTCACAACTCCGAGGTACTTCCCATTAACTTAAGACTGCTGTAGTACTCCACCTAACGAGTATCGTGGGTCTGCTGCTCCAACCAAGCGCTCCCATGTCCCGCTACAACCAAGCGCACCTCTATCGTGGGTCTGCCGCTACAACCAAGCGCTCCCATGTGCCGTTACAACCAAGCGCACCTCTGTCGTGGGTCTGCCGCTACAACCAAGCGCTCTCATGTGCCGCTACAACCAAGCGCACCTCTGTCGTGGGTCTGCCGCTACAACCAAGGGCTCCCATGTGCCGCTACAACCAAACGCACCTCTATCGTGGGTCTGCCGCTACAACCAAGCGCTCCCATGTGCCGCTACAACCAAGCGCACCTCTGTCGTGGGTCTACCGCTACAACCAAGCGCTCCCATGTGCCACTACAACCAAGCGCACCTCTTTCGTGGGTCTTCCGCTACAACCAAGCGCTCCCATGTGCCGCTATAACCAAGCGCACCTCTACAACACACCGAGTCGTTCGATCAGCAGTCGTCGGGTCTCAGTCAGCTACACGGTCTCCGTGCTCCGCCCGCTCGTCTCCGGGAGGGTCCGCCCCACAAGCTACTGGTCGATACTCCAAGTATCACAAAGCCCCGCAAGGAAGTATCTCAAAGGACCACCTCGTCATAGGGGTCTCAACGCAACAGATGGCGCGTCAATCGGACGCCCGGTCTGTGAGTTATTAGCCTTTTCGTCCCAGGGGCCCGGTTGGTATCGTGTGCGAACCAATCCGGTCGTAACTCAACTATACCCCGAACACTCATAGGGTATACTCATAGGGACCGTTTTTCAACGTGATCACCAACGCCGCTGACGGTTCGTTAAACGGACGTCTGGTCTGAAAGATATCAGCTTTTCCGTTCCAGGGGCCCGGTTGGATTTCAGTGCGATCCAACCCGGCCACTATCCATCTGCATCCAAAACTAGGGTGGAGGATACCAAAAGTTCCGTCTCATCAAGAGAAATAAACGAGATAGACGGCGCGTCAATCGGACGCCCGGTCTGTGAGTTATTGGATTTTTCGTTATAGGAGCCCGGTTGGATTCGTGAGCGAACCAACCCGACCGCACTCCAACGGCATCCCAACCTCGAGCGGAGTAAGCCAAAAGATCCGTCTCAGAAAGTGGAACTCAACAAAGCTGGCAGCATGTCAATCGGACGTTCGTAGCTCAAGATATGAGTGTTTCCACTCCGAGGGCCCGGTTGGTTTCGTGTACGAACCAACCCGTCCGAACTCAAAGTATTCCGAAACCTTGAGTGTGATAGACCGAAATGACCGTCTCGATCCAAGGATCGCGTCGCCACTGACGGAGAGTCGTTTGGAGGCCCGTAGCTCAAGTTACGGGCGTTTGAACGAAAACCGTCCGAAGACGGGGGGTCCCGGCCCGGGCCGACCCGGCCCGACCCCCCCCCCCCCCCCTAGTTGGCCCGAAACGGGTCAGGTCTGACTCGGTTGGCCCGGCCCGGCCCGGCCAGGGCCGGTCCGGCTCGGCTCGACCGAGCGGCCGACGCGGGGGAAAGCCGCCGCCCCGCGTGACACACCCGCGGCACCCGCGGGGTGTCGGCCAGACAGCCGGACGCGCCGCGTGACAACCCCGCGGCACCTGCGGGGTGCCGCCCTGGACACCCGCGGCACCCACGGGGTGTCGCGCTGGACACCCGCGTCACCCGCGGGGTGCCGCGCTGGACACCCGCGGGGTGTCGCCGCCTCTGGCCGCCGGCGCCGCCGCTCTGGCCGCCGGCGCCGCCGCGCCGCCACTAGCTTCCGCGGGCCGCCGGAGTCGCTCTGGTGGCCCGTTTTCCTTCCCGTCTGCGCCGTTGTTCCTCCCGGGACTCGTCCTTCACTGCGGAAACATCAAACATCCATTGCGGCACGTTCCGTCGTCGCCCGTCAAATCCGCACAAAACGAAGAACGACGGAGGGTCGTCAGGCCGTGTTCGTTTGGCCTGCACCCTCCGCGTTAGAGATAATCAATGGGAGAAAATAAAATGTTCAACACATGAACCAACAATTTTAATAAAATAAAATTGTTTCTTTGATTCCAGTTCTTTAATTTTTAAAGAATGTTCACGGGAATATAAGGAGGGGTATTTCCAAAATATAAAATCCCTACCTCGCTGGACGTCGCGCGTGAGCGTTCTTCGTGGAAATTGCTCGTCGCGGAAGGTGGAGATCATCGCGGCGTCGCGGAAGGGCGTCGCATCATCGCGGAACACGGCGTTGAGTCGGCGAACTCAACGCACCATGAAACAGCAGATTTAATTTAATTAATTAAATCCGTGTTTTGGTTAAGAACCACGAAGGAGATAAAAAGGAAGTTCCGAGACTCTTACCTCAAGCGGCCGATCGAAGATCCGTCGCGGAGGAAGAGACGTCGCAGAAGAACGTTGTCGGCGTCGCGGATCACTGCGTCGCATCTTCGATTTCCGGGTTCAGCGTTCTTCGCGGTCTTCGTGTTCTTCGCATTCTTCACGAAGGAGGCTGAAGGTTCAAGGATCCTTTCTCAACGAGTAATCCTCCAAAAGAAAAAGGTTGGTCTTATTTTATTATTACGCCAACGAATTTGAAAACTGGTTAAGAAATGATCCATCAATTCGTTGAATTAATTCAACGAAAGAAATAGCCCATTTAATTCACGAAAGAAACCGCCCATTTAAATGGTCTGTTAAGATTTTAAGAAACGCGTCAGTTGACTTCCATTAAGACGGGTTTTCGCGGGTGCGTTTCTTAGCGGAAAGAAACGGTGGGGATCGTGCAGGCCCCACGTCGCAAATATCCTACCAAGGGGGTAGGATATTTCTGGATAGCATCCTATCCGGTTCAACTCAGTTCAAGCCGCCTTTAAGTGGCTTCAAGTGGCTTCCAAGCGGCTTAAGTGAAATAAAATAAAGTTGTCGCAAAATTATTTTATTTCTTAACTTTAAGCCCGAAAATTAAAAACCACACCCGAGCAAACGCAACTCCGGAAGAGGCGTTTCTAAGCGAATATCGGCGCTGCGATTTCATCGGTGCTCTCAGAATTCGATTCCGGGCACCGGTTCAAAAGTTAGAAAAACCCGCTCGTCCGTTCACTGAACGTACCCGAGCCAAACTTCGGAAAATGATTCCGGGCACACCGGGCCTCAGAATCAGGCGCCGTCAGAAACTACGTTCTTGTAAAATTCCAAAGAAATTTAAGAAAAAAATTTCCTTGGAATTTACGGGTCTTTACACAACCAATGGATAAACAGGAGAAAAATGGAAACATAAAACCAAACAACAGAAGTAAGGAAAAACCCTGATAAATATACAAAAGCCACACAGTCAGTGTCTCATACAAAATGGATGCATGGAATGCCAATACAATGGAAAAAAGATGGAAAACATGCTATATAGTAATACAAAAAGAGAACAAAAGTAGTCCATGAGCATCTCTAGCCAAGCTCGGTCCTCTGCTCTAGATCTCCAGCTAGAACATATATGTATCAACAACCTAAAGCTGGGCCTTTTCCCCTACTAGTACCTACAGCAGTAAAGTCTACACGGGTGCCAAGGAGGCCTCCCAGGTAGGGTGTGAGACAAGTCTCAGTAGGCCACCACCAACGGGGTCTACGTGTAATCCAAATAGGTGTTCGCAAAATAAACAGTGTGTAGTAAACTGCGAGTAAGTAAAGCAAAGTAATAAACAACCCTCCCACTCAGGTTCCGGATGGACACCTGGTGGGTCTACCTGCTTCAGCTCATGGCTGGTAATCTGAACAAATCACCAGAGTGTAGGTACATAGATATAGGTTATCACTGTCACGAGGTAAACATGCCTCTCGTCCATGCTTCTCACATACATGTAATCATCACTGGCTTGAGGTTTGAATGCGTCTCGTCCACAAGCACTATAGCTAGCGTGGAAAATAAATCCTCCCACCCATAAAGGATATAAATAGGTCTGAGGTATGAATTCCCCCTGTCCCATTACACGAAGATTCAACTGGCACGGGGTAAGAATGCCTCCCTCCCACACACAGGTTATCACAAGCATGTCAACACAGTATGGCATAACCATTCACATCACAAATATATAAGTCAATTATAAGGACCCGCACTTATTTCATACATAATCTTGAATTTATTTTAAGAAAACACTTCATTATACATTGAGGATCTTTTCAAGTTTAGAACTTTAGAGAATTAAGACAAAACATTCATAACATTACACATTGTTACATAGTGGATACCATAAAATCAGTTTCCATTTTCCTCAGAATATAAAACATTTTAACACAAAACAAGACTCCTTGACAATTATTCAACATTTAACATGTCTTCCTTCCTTGTATTACTCATCATTAACCTGTGAAAAATCATTTAAAAACTTGGGATGAGCACAAAATCTCAGTAAGGTATGAAAAAGAAGGAAAAATCACATTATTCCATGAATACGCATGACGTATGAAAACATTTTCAAAAGACATGATTTCCACCCATAAAATCTTACATTGTGTAACATGATATTTACACAAGATCCAAAAAAACATAATTATAATCATAGAGGTATATTGGGGAATTACTTACATAATCTTGTAACCATCTTGGCTACCTTAAAATGTGTAACCCTCATGGCTACCTTACTTTGTGTAACCATCACAATTACACTTGGAGTAACCATACGGCCGACCTCCAACTTACTCATACCCAATGCATTGGAGGGAAATATAGGTCTCACCCTTCATCATAAAAAATGCCCAATAACCAAAACATAATCATACAACATAAACAATAACATAAAAACATTGCCTTTGAATCTTATAAAACAGAATTTTAAAAAAAGGATTTTAGAAGAAAAGTCCCTTATAAACATCATATACTTGAAGTGAGACTTAATTGAGTGGATGGAATATGTATATACTCTGTAAATACACATAATTAAACATAATATAAACAGAACCCATCACACAAACAATTTAAATAGCACATAAATTATAAAGTAGAATGTTAACCCAAAGAATGGAAATCGGGTTAAGAATTCCCTTACCTTGGGCTTGTATTACATAAAAATTGTTTAAACCTCCTGTATAATGGTTAAAAGAGTGTTATTAGTACTTTACAGAAACATTTTCATGTTTATAAAATCTTATATGGTCATTTCATAACCTCATTTCACCCCTTAATTGTTAGTATTTTGTTCCTTGCATTATTTTGGGTGAGTTCTTTTGTGATTTTCACAATCGGTTCATGATGAATCGTTCTTGTTGATTGGAATTGAAACTACAGAATTGGAATGGAGTAGTATTTACATAATTCCAGTACCATAAATTATACCATTTATCACTTTGGTGCTTTATATGATGATGATTTATAAGTTAAACATTAATTATGTTCGTTTAGATAATTTAAGTGGTTCTTTGATAATTACAACTTCATTTAGTCTTGTAAATTTGAATCATGAGTACAAAAGAATTCCAGAACCTAATATGATTCATAAAACATATATTATGACCTGGTTCAACCATATAAATGGTTTCATGACCAGACTTGAAATAATTAATGGAGATTGAAAATACATCGTCCACGATATCGGTAATTCGACACAAATGGACAATGTTTTTTGATTCTTTAAATAAGTGAGAGAGGAGAGGAATAATGATTTGTAATTTTCCATAAACATGAAAACATCCAGAATATACATGATTCTGTAGATTTCATGCCTCTTGGATAATAGGGGGTGAAGAACAAAGAGAAGGGAATCTTGAAATGAAGAAAACATGAGAAATTTCTTACAAAAATTCGGCAGCCTAACGACGTCTCTTAAAATTTCATAAAAATAAGATTGATGATAGGAATGGAATATCTCATCATCATAAAAACTTTGGACAGTAAGGGGAAATATTTAATTAAATATCCCAACAAAAGGCAAAGGGAAAGGAAGAGAATAACATAAAATGGAAGGAAAGAATGAAAATGAAAGAGGATGTTTACCTCTTGATCTCTTCTCCTTGAGATCCTTCTTAAGGGCTTTGATTTTGGTCTTTTGGTGAGACCAGTAGCTCTAGGACGTGGGGAAGAAGATTGGGGAGGGAATTTGGCAGAAATTAGACAATGCTCAATGCTTGAGAGGTGTGAGAGGAAGAGGGGAGTGAGGGTGATATTTATAGTGGAGGAGGGGAGGTATTTTAGATTATTTTAATTATTATTATAATATTTTTATCAAGACTATGAATAATCTCAAATCAAGTGGCCTTAATTAGTGAAAATATCAAGTGAGTTCGAGGCAAGTGTACTTTCATCACTTATGATGTCATAAATAGTGCATTTTTACTGATAAATGATTATACGGTATTTTACCGTATTTCACTATTCACCGAAAATTAAAGAGTTTCAGAAAAATACCAAAAATTTACCCCAACCATTTTTCGATGTGTAGAATTCAAAAATGAACTCCATTTTTCAAAAATAATTTTCTAAATATTATTAATTTAATTTTAAAATAAGGTCACAGTTAATTCGAAAAATAACAATATTTAAGTGCAACTAGTTTCATGTGACATTGGAAAATTAATTAAGATCTCATTATCCTATTGCCATGGGAAAATAAAATATTATTATTATTTACTATTCATGAGGTCATATTACTATTCATATTACTATTCATAAGGGCATGTTACTATTCACCAAAAAAACAAGTTTGTGTCATCAGACTCTAAATAACATACTGAACCCAATTGTAGATGACAGTTTCTTGAAATTCAAATCATAGAAGAAATAAAATTATGTTTAAAGGATACTTATAAATATATACCTTAAACAAAATTCCAAGCATTTTCAATTTATTTTTAGAAAACCTTGGGATGTTACATTATCCCCACCTTCTTGAAATTGCGTCCTGGCAATTTTATTTTCTTATTAAACAACTAAGGGTACCTTGATCAAGGTATCCACTCGGTTTCATCGTCATCTTGTTCACGTAGGTAGAAGTCCCATGCATTACAACAATGATTTAGAGATCCTTAAAAATCATTTGCTTCCTCTATCCAAATACACCTCGTACAACATGGGTCATATGGGTGTTCACAGAAAAACGGTTTTGGAAAATAATCATGTATGACATATAATTCCAAAACATCTGATAAAACATGATTTCTATAAAATAGTCGGACCGAAATTGAGTTGAAACTTTCTATTATTGGTCCTTTTAAAATACCATAAGTATGTGATGTGAGACTATAGTTTAAAAACAAATATAAATAGGTTGCACAAGGGTCTCCTTCCTCAGCACCATTTTTAAAATCATAATATGCTTCAAATTCTTGTGATAAGGTAAAATATTTGAAAATACCTTGATAATATTTACCTTTCTTGAAATTATGTTAATATTGTGAAAATAGTATTTGTCTAAAAACAACCCATGATCCACGATGATAACGAGGTATAGAGGAGGTGTTTGATATCTCAAAAAACTGCTTGCAAGTGAGTTGTATGCTAGAAAAAGTTTCACAATCATCCGAAGATGACTTTGCAATAATTATTGCAAGCATGTCATCAGGAAGAGATAAGAATGTCGTTTGAGATCCTTCTCCTTCCATTCGTAACCGACTTTACTTGACCTGAAAAAAAAATTATAAAACAAGGATTTAACTGAAATAATAGATATAGGGACTAATCACGTGTCTCACAAGAACTCCTAATCCCTAAAGTTGTCTAAACCGACCTCTGATACCAACTATAAGAACCCGCACTTATTTCATACATAATCTTGAATTTATTTTAAGAAAACACTTCATTATACATTGAGGATATTTTCAAGTTTATATCTTTAGAGAATTAAGACAAAACATTCATAACATTACACATTGTTACATAGTGGATACCATAAAATCAGTTTCCATTTTCCTCAGAATATAAAACATTTTAACACAAAACAAGACTCCTTGAAAATTCTTCAACATTTAACATGTATTTTTTCCTTGTATTACTCATCATTAACCTGTGAAAAATCATTTAAAAACTTGGGATGAGCACAAAAGCTCAGTAAGGTATGAAAAAGAAGGAAAAATCACATTATTCCATGAATACGCATGACGTATGAAAACATTTTCAAAAGACATGCTTTCCACCCTTAAAATATTACTTTGTGTAACATGATATTTACACAAGATCCAAACAAACATAATTATAATCATAGAGGTATATTGGGGCATTACTTACATAATCTTGTAACCATCTTGGCTACCTTAAAATTTGTAACCCTCGTGGCTACATTACTTTGTGTAACCATCACAATTACACTTGGAGTAACCATATGGCCAACCTCCAACTTACTCATACCCAATGCATTGGAGGGAAATATAGGTCCCACCCTTCATCATAAACAATGCCCAATAACCAAAACATAATCATACAACATAAACAATAGCATAAAAACATTGCCTTTGAATCTTATAAAACAGAATTTTAAAAAAATGATTTTAGAAGAAAAGTCCCTTATAAACATCATATACTTGAAGTGAGACTTAATTTAGTGGATGGAATATGTATATAATCTGTAAATACACATAATTAAACATAATATAAACAGAACCCATCACACAAACAATTTAAATAGCACATAAATTATAAAGTAGAATGTTAACCCAAAGAATGGAAATCGGGTTAAGAATTCCCTTACCTTGGGCTTGTATTACTTCAAAATTGTTTAAACCTCCTGTATAATGGTTAAAATAGTGTTATTAGTACTTTACAGAAACATTTTCATGTTTATAACATCTTATATGGTCATTTCATAACCTCATTTCACCCCTTAATTGTTAGTATTTTGTTCCTTGCATTATTTTGGGTGAGTTCTTTTGTGATTTTCACAATCGGTTCATGATGAATCGTTCTTGTTGATTGGAAGTGAAACTCCAGAATTGGAATGGAGTAGTATTTAAATAATTCCAGTACCATAAATTATACCATTTATCACTTTGGTGCTTTATATGATGATGATTTATAAGTTAAACATTAATTATGTTCGTTTAGATAATTTAAGTGGTTCTTTGATAATTACAACTTCATTTAGTCTTGTAAATTTGAATCATGAGTACAAAAGAATTCCAGAACCTCATATGATTCATAAAACATATATTACAACCTGGTTCAACCATATAAATGGTTTCATGACCAGACTTGAAAGAATTAATGGAGATTGAAAATACATCGTCCACGATATCGGTAATTCGACACAAATGGACAATGTTTTTTGATTCTTTAAATAAGTGAGAGAGGAGAGGAATAATGATTTGTAATTTTCCATAAACATGACAACATCCAGAATATACATGATTCTGGAGATTTCATGCCTCTTGGATAAGAGGGGGTGAATAACGAAGAGAATGTAATCTTGAAATGAAGAAAACATGAGAAATTTCTTACAAAAATTCGGCAGCCTAACGGCGTCTCTTAAAATTTCATAAAAATAAGATTGATGAGAGGAATGGAATATCTCATCATCATAAAAACTTTGGACAGTAAGGGGAAATATTTAATGAAATATCCCAACAAAATACAAAGGGAAAGGAAGAGAATAACATAAAATGGAAGGAAAGAATGAAAATGAAAGAGGATGTTTACCTCTTGATCTCTTCTCCTTGAGATCCTTCTTAAGGGCTTTGATTTTGGTCTTTTGGTGAGACCAGAAGCTCTAGGACGTGGGGAAGAAGATTGGGGAGGGAATTTGGCAGAAATTAGACAATGCTCAAGGCTTGAGAGGTGTGAGAGGAAGAGGGGAGTGAGGGTGATATTTATAGTGGAGGAGGGGAGGTATTTTAGATTATTTTAATTATTATTATAATATTTTTATCAAGACTGTGAATAATCTCAAATCAAGTGGCCTTAATTAGTGAAAATATCAAGTGAGTTCGAGGAAAGTGGCCTTTAATCACTTATGATGTCATAAATAGTGCATTTTTACTGATAAATGATTATACGGTATTTTACCGTATTTCACTATTCACCGAAAATTCAAGAGTTTCAGAAAAATACCAAAAATTTACCCCAACCATTTTTCGATGTGTAGAATTCAAAAATGAACTCCATTTTTCAAAAATAATTTTCTAAATATTATTAATTTAATTTTAAAATAAGGTCACAGTTAATTCGAAAAATAACAATATTTAAGTGCAACTAGTTTCATGTGACATTGGAAAATTAATTAAGATCCCATTATCCTATTTCCATGGGAAAATAAAATAATAATATTATTTACTATTCATGAGGTCATATTACTATTCATATTACTATTCATAAGGGCATGTTACTATTCACCAAAAAAACAAGTTTGTTTCATCAGACTCTAAATAACATACTGAACCCAATTGTAGATGACAGTTTCTTGAAATTCAAATCATAGAAGAAATAAAATTATGTTTAAAGGATACTTATAAATATATACCTTAAACAAAATTCCAAGCATTTTCAATTTATTTTTAGAAAACCTTGGGATGTTACATTATCCCCACCTTCTTGAAATTGCGTCCTCGCAATTTTATTTTCTTATTAAACAACTAAGGGTACCTTGATCAAGGTATCCACTCGGTTTCATCGTCATCTTGTTCACGTAGGTAGAAGACCCATGCATTACAACAATGATTTAGAGATCCTTCAAAATCATTTGCTTCCTCCATCCAAATACACCTCGTAAAACATGGGTCATATGGGTGTTCACAGAAAAACAGTTTTGGAAAATAATCATGTATGACATATAATTCCAAAAAATCTGATAAAACATGATTTCTATAAAATAGTCGGACCAAAATTGAGTTGAAACTTTCTATTATTGGTCCTTTTAAAATACCATAAGTATGTGATGTGAGACTATAGTTTAAAAGAAAATATAAATAGGTTGCACAAGGGTCTCCTTCCTCAGCACCATTTTTAAAATCATAATATGCTTCAAATTCTTGTGATAAGGTAAAATATTTGAAAATACCTTGATAATATTTACCTTTCTTGAAATTATGTGAATATTGTGAAAATAGTATTTGTCTAAAAACAACCCATGATCCACGATGATAACGAGGTATAGAGGAGGTGTTTGATATCTCAAAAAACTGCTTGCAAGTGAGTTGTATGCTAGAAAAAGTTTCACAATCATCCGAAGATGACTTTGCAATAATTATTGCAAGCATGTCATCAGGAATAGATAGGAATGTCGTTTGAGATCCTTCTCCTTCCATTCGTAACTGACTTTACTTGACCTGAAAAAAAAATTATAAAACAAGGATTTAATTGAAATAATAGATATAGGGACTAATCACGTGTCTCACAAGAACTCCTAATCCCTAAAGTTGTCTAAACCGACCTCTGATACCAACTATAAGGACCCGCACTTATTTCATACATAATCTTGAATTTATTTTAAGAAAACACTTCATTATACATTGAGGGTCTTTTCAAGTTTAGATCTTTAGATAATTAAGACAAAACATTCATAACATTACACATTGTTACATAGTGGATACCATAAAATCAGTTTCCATTTTCCTCAGAATATAAAACATTTTAACACAAAACAAGACTCCTTGAAAATTGTTCAACATTTAAAATGTCTTCCTTCCTTGTATTAGTCATCATTAACCTGTGAAAAATCATTTAAAAACTTGGGATGAGCACAAAAGCTCAGTAAGGTATGAAAAAGAAGGAAAAAATCACATTATTCCATGAATACGCATGACGTATGAAAACATTTTCAAAAGACATGCTTTCCACCCATAAAATCTTACTTTGTGTAACATGATATTTACACAAGATCCAAACAAACATAATTATAATCATAGAGGTATATTGGGGCATTACTTTCATAATCTTGTAACCATCTTGGCTACCTTAAAATTTGTAACCCTCATGGCTACCTTACTTTGTGTAACCATCACAATTACACTTGGAGTAACCATACGGCCGACCTCCAACTTACTCATACCCAATGCATTGGAGGGAAATATAGGACCCACCCTTCATCATAAACAATGCCCAATAACCAAAACATAATCATACAACATAAACAATAGCATAAAAACATTGCCTTTGAATCTTATAAAACAGAATTTTAAAAAAAAAATTAGAAGAAAAGTCTCTTATAAACATCATATACTTGAAGTGAGACTTAATTGAGTGGATGGAATATGTATATACTCTTTAAATACACATAATTAAACATAATATAAACAGAACCCATCACACAAACAATTTAAATAGCACATAAATTATAAAGTAGAATGTTAACCCAAAGAATGGAAATCGGGTTAAGAATTCCCTTACCTTGGGCTTGTATTACTTAAAAATTGTTTAAACCTCCTGTATAATGGTTAAAAGAGTGTTATTAGTACTTTACAGAAACATTTTCATGTTTATAACATCTTATATGGTCATTTCATAACCTCATTTCACCCCTTAATTGTTAGTATTTTGTTCCTTGCATTATTTTGGGTGAGTTCTTTTGTGATTTTCACAATCGGTTCATGATGAATCGTTCTTGTTTATTGGAAGTGAAACTCCAGAATTGGAATGGAGTAGTATTTACATAATTCCAGTACCATAAATTATACCATTTATCACTTTGGTTCTTTATATGATGATGATTTATAAGTTAAACATTAATTATGTTCGTTTAGATAATTTAAGTGGTTCTTTGATAATTACAACTTCATTTAGTCTTGTAAATTTGAATCATGAGTACAAAAGAATTCCAGAACCTCATATGATTCATAAAACATATATTATAACCTGGTTCAACCATATAAATGGTTTCATGACCAGACTTGAAAGAATTAATGGAGATTGAAAATGCATCGTCCACGATATCGGTAATTCGACACAAATGGACAATGTTTTTTGATTCTTTAAATAAGTGAGAGAGGAGAGGAATAATGATTTTTAATTTTCCATAAACATGACAACATCCAGAATATACATGATTCTGGAGATTTCATGCCTCTTGGATAAGAGGGGGTGAAGAACGAAGAGAAGGGAATCTTGAAATGAAGAAAACATGAGAAATTTCTTACAAAAATTCGGCAGCCTAACGGCGTCTCTTAAAATTTCATAAAAATAAGATTGATGAGAGGAATTGAATATCTCATCATCATAAAAACTTTGGACAGTAAGGGGAAATATTTAATGAAATATCCCAACAAAATACAAAGGGAAAGGAATAGAATAACATAAAATGGAAGGAAAGAATGAAAATGAAAGAGGATGTTTACCTCTTGATCTCTTCTCCTTGAGATCCTTCTTAAGGGCTTTGATTTTGGTATTTTGGTGAGACCAGCAGCTCTAGGACGTGGGGAAGAAGATTGGGGAGGGAATTGGGCAGAAATTAGACAATTCTCAAGGCTTGAGAGGTGTGAGAGGAAGAGGGGAGTGAGGGTGATATTTATAGTGGAGGAGGGGAGGTATTTTAGATTATTTTAATTGTTATTATAATATTTTTATCAAGACTATGAATAATCTCAAATCAAGTGTCCTTAATTAGTGAAAATATCAAGTGAGTTCGAGGCAAGTGGCCTTTCATCACTTATGATGTCATAAATAGTGCATTTTTACTGATAAATGATTATACGGTATTTTACCGTATTTCACTATTCGCCGAAAATTCAAGAGTTTCAGAAAAATACCAAAAATTTACCTCAACCATTTTTCGATGTGTAGAATTCAAAAATGAACTCCATTTTCCAAAAATAATTTTCTAAATATTATTAATTTAATTTTAAAATAAGGTCACAGTTAATTCGAAAAATAACAATATTTAAGTGCAACTAGTTTCATGTGACATTGGAAAATTAATTAAGATCTCATTATCCTATTGCCATGGGAAAATAAAATAATATTATTATTTACTATTCATGAGGTCATATTACTGTTCATATTACTATTCATAAGGGCATGTTACTATTCACCAAAAAAACAAGTTTGTTTCATCAGACTCTAAATAACATACTGAACCCAATTGTAGATGACAGTTTCTTGAAATTCAAATCATAGAAGAAATAAAATTATGTTTAAAGGATACTTATAAATATATACCTTAAACAAAATTCCAAGCATTTTCAATTTATTTTTAGAAAACCTTGGGATGTTACATCAATACATCCTATATCATATCACATTAACAAAGCATGTCATTTCCATCTTATAATATCACATAATCACAACTCAAGGCAACATACATTTCAATTCATCTAAGGGGTTTAGTTTATCTCATCCTAGCCAACCTCTAACCAAGTCATCTCATTTTCCTAACATGGAAAAATCCCTTTTCAAGACATATCGTTAAGGTCCAAAGGTGAAAAAGGGCCAAATATCAAGGCATATGACCTATGGTTCACCACTTCCGGTCCACACCTCATCTAAATACCCTAATAAGGTTAGATTCGTCAATCTCATACTACACGAGTCATCTAGACATGAAGAAGTCAATAGAAATAAGGTTTTTGGTGAAAGACAAACCACGGAATGAAAAAAATAACTCAAAAAGGCGAAAACCCAAAATGGAAACAATGTGACCACCTACATTGGAGCTGTAGGCGTTGTCTCTCTTAATATCGACCTCAGATTCACAGTAGGTTGGAAGAGATCTAAGTTTCAGTACAATGCCTTGAAAATAGGGCATATGAGCCTACGGTAAAATAACACAACAGATACCAAGATTCACTGAGGAATGAAGCGTAGGTGTGGTAAGCCTTACCTTGGCCTTTCCAATGCTTCTGAAAGATCAAGAATCGGGTGTCGGACGAATATGCGGTAGGAGATTGAGAGAGGAGAGGGTTTGGAACTCAAAGAGGAGTTCTCCCCTTAGTTCTATCCGCTAGAATGAAAGAGGAAGGGATTTAGGCTTAAAAGATATTTAAGGGAAAAATTTTAAATTCACTCAGAACATGGTCTCATGGTTTAGGCGCATGGTTTACCCAAACCCTACACAAATCGTGTGCACCTCACTACCTCCCGACCAAAGGCTGCACGGTTTAGGCGCACGGTTTACCCAAACTATTGGAAAACTGTGTGCACCTCTCTGGCTCCAGACCAACGGCTGAAATGTTTGTCTGAAACAATGTGCAGGTCGTGCGCCATTGTCTGCAAGCCCATTTATCAAACCCCTAGGCTCCAAACCAACCCTAGACACTCCCCAGACCTTCCTTAGGATTTTACACCCATTAAAAAGCTTAAAGGAAATATTTTAAATAAAAACTAATGATCCGTACCTTTTCCAAAGAGTCGGGTCGTTACAACCTCCCCTCCTTAAAGCAACTCATCCCTGAGTTGGCCTTCCGAGGGTACTGAGGTGTCATCAACAAAAAGATATGTCCATTGAGAACATATATCATCCTCTCTCTCCCAAGTCGTGTCTTGTACCTGGTTGTGCTACCATAGCACCCATACAAGAGGAACAGACCTGCCACAGAGTGTCTTCACACTTCAGTCAACAATTCACATTAGATACTCCTCGAAGGAAGAATCCATATCCAATTTAACCTCATCAGGCTGAAAAACATGAGTCGGATCTGAAAAGTACCGGCATAGCTGAGATACATGAAAAATTTCATGCATGGCCTGATATCTCTATGGAAGTGCAAGCTAGTAAGCTACTGGTACGATATTCTTCATCATCTTAAAGGGTCCGACAAACCTTGGTGAAAGCTTACCCTACTTCCAGATACGTCTTTTCCCCAACCTAGGTGAGACCTTCAAGAAAACCTGGTTCCCAACCTCAAACTCAAGAGGTCGTCGGTGCTTGTTAGCATAGGACTACTGTCTAGACTGAGCCGTCTGCATACGCTTCCTAATAAGCTGTATCTGCTCTATAGTCTCCTACACAAGACATGGTCCTAGAACAGCTGCATCCCTTGCTTCAAGCCAACACGAAGGTGAGTGACAAGGCCTACCATATAAGGCTTCATAGGGAGCCATCTCAATGGTAGCCTGGAAGCTATTGTTATAACTGAACTCGACAAGAGGAATGTGTTTCTCCCATGAACCCCCAAAATCTAGAACACAGGCATGTAACATATCCTCTAGTACCTGTATAGTCCATTCGGTCTGGCCATCAGTCTGCGGGTGATAAGTCATGCTCAAAAGTACCTACGTACCCAAGGCCTTCTGTAAACTCTTCCAGAACCAAGATGTGAAATGAGGATCTCTGCCCGAGACAACAGAACGAGGTGCTCCATGAAGGTACACTATTTCCTTGACATACAGTCTTCCCAAGTCATCAACCATGAAGGTCTCCTGTATAGTTAAGAAATGTGTGAACTTTGTCAGATGGTCTACGATAACCCATATTTCACCATTGCCACGAGGTGACCTGGGTAAACTGGTTACAGAGTCCATAGAAACATCATCCCATTTCTACTCCGGAATAGACAACGGCTGTAAAAGCCCTTCCGGACACTGATGTTCCGCCTTCACCTACTGACAGGTGGAACAACATGTGATAAAATCGGCTATCTCCCACTTCATGTTAGGCCACCAGTACTGTCGTCGCAAATCACGATACATTTTGGTGATTCCTGGGTGAACTGCCCATGTTAAGGCGTGGAAATGCCTCATCATCTCCTCTCTGATGTCTGCTAGGACCCATACACACCCATGGAACAATAAAGTATCACCTTCATCCATAGTCCAATCTATAGAGTCATCATCAACGACACTTTCTCATAGAACAAGGTCTTCCAGATCTGATAACTATCTTACATTGACCCGTTCCAAAAGAGTAGATGTCACAGCTAAGGATGAGGGAAAATTTTGACCCTGGCCCTCCTGAACCTAAATGTGCATCTCCAAAAATAGGGCCATCATCTTCCACTCCTCATTAGATTCCTGAATCACTTGTGACTGAGTTTTCTGACTCAGTTCATCGGCTACTGAATTTCCTTTCCCAAGAGTGTAGGCCAGTTTGAAATCAAAGGATTGTAGGTACTCGACCCACCAGCGTTGCCTGAGCTTTAGATCCTGCTGAGTGGAGATATATTTGAGGCTTTTGTGGTCAGTGAATACCACAAAATTCTCTCCCAACAAATAGTTTCTTCAACGGCATAAGGCATGTACAACTGCTACGAGCTATAGGTCGTGTCTCGGATAATTCCATTCATGAGACTTCAACTGATGAGAACCATATGCAATGACTCACTCATCCTACATCAAGACAGCACCAATATTGACACCTAATGCATCACGATGGACCGTATAATCTCTGCCTAGATCTGGAAAGATCAATATCAGTGCTGAAGTTAGTCTTTCCTTCAGTTCCTGAAAAGCTACTTCACAATGTTCTGACCAATCGAATCTCACCCCCTTTTTGGTGAAAGCTTTAAGCGATGATGCTAGGCATGAAAAGTCCTAAATAAACCGCCAATAATATCCAACAAGCCCCAAGAAACTCCTAATATCAAAGAAGTTCTTGGGATTCTCCCATGAAATTACAGCACTCACCTTCTCAGGGTCAACTGAAACTCCAAAATCAGAAATAGTGTGACCCAGGAAGTGAACCTTATTTATCCAAAGTGGAATTTACTAAGCTTAGGATAAAGCTGATGCTCTCTTAGTGTATTCAGCACGATCTCAAGATGGTTTGAATGGTCGTGTCTCAAGCGTGAATAGACTAAGATATCATCCACAAATACAACCACAAAAGAATCAAGGTAAGGGTGAAAAATCTGATTCATAAGAGCCATAAACAATGTAGGTGCATTCGTAAGCCCAAAAGGCATGACTAGGTATTCATAGAGACCATACCTACTCCTGAACGTCATGTGAGGTATGTTTGAAGTCCTAACATGCACCTGGTGATAGACCGACCTCAAATCTATCTTTGAAAACACCTTCGCTCCTCCGATCTGATTGAAGAGGTTGTCAATTCGAGGTAAAGGATATCTATTCTTAATAGTCAGCTGATTTAACTTACGATAATCCGCGCAAAGGTGAAGGGTACCATCTTCCTTCTTGGAAAAGAGAACTGGTGATCCCCAAAGAGAAGTAATGGGACATATAAATCCTTTTGCTTCTAGGTCCTCCAGCTGACTCTTGAGCTCCAGAAATTCCTTAGGTTCCATCCTATAAGGAGGAATGGTCACTGGTGCTGCTCCTGGTATAAGCACAATAGTAAACTCCACCTCTTGCACTGAAGGTAGACCAGAGAAATCATCAGGAAATACATCACTGAAATGCTCCACTACAGGAGGATAAATAGAGGGTTGTAACCCTTGGTCATCGAGATAAAGACTGGAAACCTATTTCGTGACACCAACTAAACTCTGGTGTTCCGATCCCGCTCATGTCACACTAAGATCCCATTATCCCTTATTCATATACGGTTCACCCTCTGGTGATGTAAACTCCACCCTCCGATGATAGCAGTCAATCCGAGCTCTATAGAGAACTAACCAGTCCATCCCGATTATTACATCAAAACCTATCATATCCATAACATACAAGTTCCACATGAAAAGGTAACCACCCACATCGAGGGGACAATTCTGACAACAATGAACACCCTCTAAACAGATACCTAATGGGGTATCTAATGTGATCATACCATGGTATGACTCAATTCCAAGGCCCAAACTTCCAATAATAGCCTCCGATATAAAAGAGTGAGAAGTTCCTGTGTCAAACAAAGTAGATACTAACATAGAGGAAACTATAATCATACCTTGTACAGTAGATGGTCCGGCATACTGCTCCTGTGGCGTAGGCTCGACTACATACAACTGGTCGGTACCACGGCCCTGAGTCACAGCCTGGCTACCCTGAGTAGACCCGCCCTGCTGGCGCTGAGAGTCATACACCAGATTACCTCTGCCTCAACTATCGCCACGGCCTAATCGGCCGACGGTATTCCAGCTTCCTGACTGATGTGATCCTGTTGATCCAGTACTAGATCGTGGAGTAGGTAAAGATCCTTTCTCACTAGGCCCTGGGAGAAATGTCCTGCAGAAACGGTGGAGATGAACCAACCTACCACAACCTCTGCACTCCACTGGATTTCGCGTACACTGTATCCTCATATGTCCTAGCACCCCACATTGGTGGCAGATAGGAGTACCACCTGAGAAAAGGGTATGACCGCCATTAACACCACGAGAGTCCTCAAAACACCGCTTCTTCCCAGAAACAGATCCACTGGAACCCTTAGGTGCCGAACCACCCTGGTTCACACTGTCTGATTCTCTCAAATTCCTCTCTATGACCAAATCCTAATTGAAAATCTTTGAAATTTTCATCAACTTGAACACGTTAACCTGCGATCGGATGTCATAACACAGCCCATCCTCAAAACGCCTAGCAGCCGTGAGATCATCAGCATCTAGTGTAGGATCAAAACACTATAACTCAGTGAAACGGGATGAATATTCCATGACTGTCATGGTCCCTTACTGCAGATTCATAAACTCCCTAGCTTTGTCATCCCTAAAAGTCTGGGGAAAGAAATAATCGTATAAGATGGTCTGGAAATCAGTTTAGATCATATCTCTCTGCTGTCCCGACTAGGTAATGACATCCCACCACCTCCTGGCTGAACCACGTAACATATAAGCTATGATCTTGACCCTCCATTCTGGAGGTGTCTCAAGGTGCTCGAAGATTGTCAGAATAGCTTCCAACCAGGACTCCTTAGCAAGTGGTCTGTCATCTCTCGTAAAAGTAGGAGGATGCTGCGACTGAAACTCGTGGGTCAACTCTGCCATACTCGAGGCAGGTCGCACTCCACCTTGCATACTCTGCATCATATGCAAGAATCTCTAACAGAACTGGGCATCGGTGCCCATCTTAGGAATAGAAAGAGGAGCCACAAGTGGTTCGAGAAGAAGATCAACTGGAGGCTCAGGGCCCGCCACCTTAGAAACTTGATCATTGCCGCCTTCAGCGCGCACGACTCGAGGACGTCTCAGAGGCATAGTGCTACAATGCCAAACAAACATCTCAGAAGAAGAAACCAACAAATTAAAGGTTGAACTATAGAATTTAGGACAGGTACTAAGCCTTCCTACCCCTAAGATCACCTATCCACACCCATAGGAAATTCTTAGTAAAACCTGTAACTGTTCAAATTTAACTTAACCCAGTGACATGGTATTTCCCAGCCCATAAGGGCCCATACTCCTCATGAACTGAAAGATGACACACACTTGGATGTCATTTCTCATTTACTTTTTCTACACAAGTATTTGAATTTCTTTTAAGGAAAATGATTGTTTTAGTTGGAATGTAATTTTCTAATCCATAAGGGCCCATACACCTTATGAACCAAAGAGTGACACCCACCAAAACCACATCATTCCTCAATTCGAAACCTGCAAGAAGGGTTAGCACAGTTGCACACATATTAACAAGGCTTGGAAATAAACAACAAGCAATGCTCACTAAAAATTTAAATGTGGAATGGAAAGATGAATGGCCTAATCATATAGTGCCTATCGTGATGAATGTTCTAATGCATAACCCTCATTTCATCGGGTCGAACCCTGAATCCAAATTCCAACATTACAAATCTCAATAACATCACAAAACATGTGAAGCACCCAACGGTGAAATGGTATCAATAGTAAATAGAAGAATCAATAACAACATAAAATAGGAAACTTGGCCCACACCCCGTACATGGGTTCATGATGCCCAAGCACGACTCATGGCTAAGTCTCTACGCATTCCCAGTCTCCAAGTCTATCATCAACAAATTGTAAAGCAAGAAAGAAATAAAACCTATGATACCACTTTGTGACGTCCCGAACTTGGCTTCCCCTCAACCTGAGCCCCGAGCCCGGTTGGCCACATGACCCCTCGCTCGTCTCCCCATATTCCAGGGGCTTCTGACTAGTAGTGGGGGTGTAATGGTAAGTTATTGTGGAGACTGTACCCCCATGTCAGAGTACACAGCAGTATAGAAGCAAATGATTAAATAGTGGAAGCACAACCAATGGATAAACAGAAGAAAAAGTAAAACATACAAACCAAACAAGAGAAGTAAGTAAAAACCCTGATAAATATACAAAATCCACATAGGTAGTGTCTGATACAAAATGGATTCATGGAATGCCGATACAATGGAAAAAGATGGAAAAATGCTATACAGTAATAAAAAAAGTGAACAAAAGTAGCCCACGATCATCTCTAGCCAATCTCGGTCCTCTGCTCTGGATCTTCAGCTAGAACATATATTTATCAACAACCGGAAGTTGGGACTTTGCCCCTACTATTACCTGCAGTAGTAAAGTCTACACATGTGCCAAGGAGGCCACCTGGGTAGGGTGTGAGACAAGTCTCAGTAGGCCACCACCAACGGGGTCTACGAGTAATCCAAATAGGTGTTCTCAAAATAAACAGTGTGTAGTAAACTATGAGTAAGTAAACAAAAGTAATAAACAACCCTCCTCCTCAGGTTTTGAAAGGACACATGGCGGGTCTACCTGCTTCAGCTCATGGCTGGTAATCTGAACAAATCACTAGAGTGTAGGTACATAGATATAGGTTATCACTGGCATGAGGTAAACATGCCTCTCATCCATGCTTCTCACATATATATAATCGTCACTGACCTGAGGTATGAATGCCTCCCGTCCACAAGAATTGTAGATGGTGTGGGGAAGAAAGCCTCCCACCCATAAAGGATATATATAGGCTCAAGGTATGAATGACTCCCATCCCATTACACAAAGATTTAGCTGGCACGGGTTAAGAATGTCTCCCGCCCACACACAGGTTATCACAAGCATGTCAACACAGTATGGAATAATCATTCACATCACAAATATATAAGGCAATCCAACATATACCATATCACATTAACAAAGCATGGCATTTCCATCTTATAATATCACATAATCAGAACTCAAATCAACATACATTTCAATTCATTTAAGGGGTTCAGGCTATCTCATCCTAACCAACCTCTAACCAAGTCATCTCATTTTCCTAACATGGAAAAATCCCTTTTCAAGACATATCATTAAGGTCCAAAGGTGAAAAAGGGCCAAATATCAAGGCATATCACCTATGGTTGACCACTCTCGGTCCACACCTCATCTAAATACCCTAACAAGGTTAAATTCATCAATCTCATACTACACGGGTCATATAGACATGAAGAAGTCAATATAAATAAAGGGTTTGGCGAAAGACAAACCACAGCATGACAAAAATAACTCAAAAAGGAGAAAACCCAAAATGGAAACCACATGACCACCTACCTTAGTGATGTAGGCATAGGCTTTCTTAATATCAACCTCATATTCGCAGTAGGTTGGAAGAGATCTGAGTTTCAGTACAATGCCCTGAAAATAGGGCATATGATCCTATGGTAAAATAACACAATGGATACCAAGATTCACCAAGGAAGGAAGCTTAGGTGTGGTAAACCTTACCTTGGCCATTCCAATGCTTCTAACGGATCAAGAATCGGGTTCCAAATGAAGATGTGGTAGAACATTGATAGAGGAGAGGGTTTGGAACTCAAATAGAAGTTCTCCACTCAGTTCTGTCTGTTGGAATAAAAGAGGAAGGGATTTAGGCTTAAAATATATTTAAGGGAAAAATTTTAAATTCACTCAGAACTGGGTCGCATGGTTTAGGCGCACGGTTTAACCAAACCGTGTGCAAATTTTGTGCACCTCACTGCCTCCTAACCAAAGGCCACACAGTTTAGGCGCACGTCACTCAACCTTATTATAGGGCCCATTCCCTAACTTACATACCATCTATATTGTTTGTATGTTCACTAGGTTGTACATGTAGGGTGTGAGCGTAAAACCTAGTAGTCCACCACCAACAATGTCCTTAATAATAACTAGTATATATGTGTATGCATATATTGAATGAAATTAATGTCATAAACATAACATTTACATTCCTAAAAAACCTTTGGGTGCTAAAAAAGTCACTTTGATAGTTGACTCACACCTGCTTTAGATAGTGTTAGTGTTGATTATGAACATATCACCCAAGAATATTGTGAGTTAGAATTCCATCTAACCATAAGCCTATAATTGAATAACCCAAGCATCTATTTTGGTAAAATATCCATCCATACAATAGCCATATCTAAAACACTAAGTTAGTATTCTTTATAATTACCCATAATCATACATCTCTATATTCTTAGTTAATTTCATGCCTAAACTATATGTTATATTATTTTATATGATGAATTATTATCATAAAGTTTTTATTATGTGTTGGAATATCATACTCATGTTCTTCCACCTCATAAAGTGAGAAAAGGTGAAAAGGATTCCTACCAAAGATATGTTAAGGATGATTTTTATGTCTGTTATATTATATTATCAACTATTTATGGATATTTGATGATACAAAATAAAGAAATGGATGCTTACACCATAATATCTCATCTTCTTTATCTTTAAAAATATAACAAAAGGCTTCAAATAAATAATATTTTCATGCACTATATTAGTGTAAACTGGAAGAGGGCATTCTAACTACTGAGAATACTTTCAAAATTATGGGTTATATTGATCAGTTAGAAAAATTAGGCTTCCACTTGGATGATAAATTATTCATTAATATCATTTTATTATCATTACCATCAAGCTTATCCTTATTTTTCCAAGCCTGGATAAAAAATGGAAAAATATATCGGGAAACTTTTGTCCATACATCACCAAGAAACTAAGTATTGGATAAAACTTGTTTCTCCACTCCATATGGTGAAAAGTTTTAAAGGAAAAGATGAATATCCCATGGATAATCTAAATCCAAAAGATCCTATACGGAATCCTTCAAAGAGATAAAATATTCAAAGGTTTAAGAATGAACTGGAGTATATCTACTTCTTATATTGAAATAATGGACACTGGAAAAGAAATTATAATGAATTAAAGAGGCAATTAGTTTCATCAACTTTATGTATATTCATAAAGTTTCTATTCACCTATTGTGTGCTAAAAATACAATATTCTTACATCATACATGTATTTAAATATAAGAAATGAGCAAGAATAGAATGGTTAAAAAGTGAACTCAATAAGATATGAGAAAGGGTGATTCCTATGAAAGCCAAGGGGTCATGATTTCTCATTTATAGATTGGATTGATTCAATTTTTTAATAAGTGTGACCAAAAACATTTATATCAGTTTCCAGATTTATAGAATGAGACATTATTTCATTTTTTTAATAAATGTTGTTATGGTACTTAAATACTAAACTAATTGTTTAGTAACTCTTGAATCACAAATATCCATTATAATGAATGATGAATATAAAAATATAAGACTCTTGACTGATTATGGAAATATAATTATTTTTCAAATAAAACTAAACGTAGTTGACCTATTTATACACATAAAAACGTTTTAGTCTCAATTGAGATAAGATACTGGATATATAGACAAACTATTTTTCATTTTTTAGATAAAGAAACATTTATAAATAAAGGTACATCATAAAGATTTTAGATTTAGTTCAACATGTACATGTGAACTAATATGAAGCTAAAAGTAACTTCATGATATTTTTTTAAGAAATTTTAGAAACACCTAGTGAAGTAAATAAGTGTACTTGGTAATGATTATTGAATCTCTGAGCTATCTTGTCATAAAACATGTTATCCAAGTAATCATTGATCAAATATATAGAGTAAAGGTTATCTCTAACTCATGTTTCCTTATATACATAAATTTTATGATGGTAGTCAAAGGAAGATCAATGTTTGGTCTTTTATATATTTCAATTATTCTCTCATTCCTTCTAAGACATATTTTGAAAATAAAAGTGGAACAACTAACCATATGACAACTATATTGTCTAATAGATATCATATCAATTGTGATATTATAAGAATCTATTAAGACACTACCATAAGTTTTTATTTAAAAATAGTTTTTTAAAATATTTCCCTAGATAAAAAAGAATATAAAAACATAAAGGTGCATCTGGGTTAATAATATTATAGTCACTAAGGGTGTTAATTTCTAGTTAAAGATGACGATATTTTCATAATGGAATCCTATATCTTTAAAGATAGTGGGAGAAAACTTAACTTCTATGTTTTAAATCTCTGGATGCACAAGGGATGATATAGTAATACCAAACTCTACTGAGCTTAGTTGGAGGAGTATTTATAGAGACACATACGATGTACGGATTTATAACCAAATAGGTGGTTTATGTTCACCACAATGGGTGATACATGAATTATTATTTCAGAATAAAAATTACTATAATGCAATAGTAAATGGTAATATGCTAAGGTTGACGAGTATGTATATATTCAAGTAATGGACTCCATGTATCAAGATTCATGGACTCTATATTTTTAATGTTTCTAACACTTGATACTTATCAATAGTATTCAAGAGAAACTATTTATGGATGGTACAAGAAGGTACTAATAAAGCATGATTGGTTTTTGAAAGGTATGGTCTATGAAAAAACCTATACACTAATCATCATGAATAAAATCCTTTTTGAATTTTTATCAAAGAATTTTTCTATGGTCATCATATTGGTATATTGATTGTCAATCCCACCCCACTTAAAATGAACCTTATAGTAGATGTCTATATGATGTGAACAAAAGGAGACCATATGGTATATGTCTACTAGGAATAGCTTAAAAGGGTCGATGGCATCAATAAATTACAATAAGATATACATATTACATAAATTCATTTATAGATAAATCATGCATATTGGTCTTAGAATATTCATTTGTAAATGAATGAGTGACATGTGTCTCTACCTTTTTAGTAGGAGAACTATAAGTTTTCACGATAGATAAGTTGATAACATATGGAAAACAAATGTTATGTCTTACCAGTTTGTTAAGACTAAGGAATGAAATTTCTTTAATTATGACTTAAAGTAGTAACTGTATTCTAGGGAATAATATCTACAAGTTAGATCCATGGGTTCACCCAATTTATTCATAGTAAAAATATTAACTAAGTATTGAAAAATAAAATTTGTAACAGTTAAATAGAGAATTTTTGTTGGCATAAAATCCTTCCAATAGAGCATGAATTGGAATAGGAATAGAATAATTGAGATTAATATAATTTTATAAGATTAAGTTATAGGAATTCATCTCATGTTTCATGACATGAACTAATGATTGATATCACTAATTCATGATTCATAGTATGTGAATATTAATCAAATACAGCATAACTCTATTGAATTATAGATAAAATTATCCAACAATACCTTGCAAAGTAGAACTGGATGAGTTCTTGGTATCTGGAGAAGTGGGAATACTACTGATCAAGTGAATTGAACACTTATCTTAATTTAGTTTAATTTGATATAGTGTCACATAAAATTCTATGTTAATATTCAAGAAAAACTTATTACATATGGGGATATCCATATTTACAATATCTGAGTATGTTGAAGCTTCTGATGAATCTTGAGGAGTGGTTTAGAAACATCCTTTTCTGGTTTTGGTTTATACAAAAAGAAATATTTTTATCATTTTTATGATAATATTTGACTATTGATTTATTTATGATGTCAATACTTTAACATGGGAATAATATTTGGATACTCAGTTATATCACTACTTGAAGGATTTTACTAAGATATTAATGTTGCAGTAAACATATTTTCCACAAATACATGTGGGTTTTTCAACCATGGACATGGAAATGTGATAGTCCTATCATTTATAGCCATACTCAAAAGAATAATGTTTCTACATGAGGGAACTAACTAGTCATTAGTAGTTGGATCTAGTGCAAGTGGGATTTTGTTGGATTTGGTTCCCTAGAACCAACTAATTTTATACTTAATATTATCTATATATTCAAAGATATGAATATAAATTTAAATATTTTATCAAATATTTATTATTATTATGCATAACATTGATGTGAAAAGTCCTAGAGTATCCATTGCATTGAAAAAGGTCATAATATTTCCCTGCTATGATGGGAATATTAAAATTCTATTATGATATTCTTAAAATTGGTTCTATAACGTACTATAAAAGGGAATATAGTACATAGAATGTTAGGTATGAGTACTCATAAGTGGATAAGTTTTCTTCTCATGATGTTCATACTTGGTAACCTCCAAGATGAGATATTATTAGAACAGACCTAGAAATGTTAGTTCCACAAGTTTTTGTGTCATCGATTATTCTTATATATGAGAATGTGTAATGGTCCTTAGAATTTAGGATTATCAATAATGCATGTCATGACTCACACACTTAGATTTACTAACAAAAACCATCATGTCATATATTGGTAGAAAGTATGGTATGTCGGGTCTGTCACTAATGACATGTTATTAATTGATAAGTCAAGTAAGAATTTTTTTACTTCCATATTTATGAAAGTTGATATCTCATCCCTTTGATTGAAATATAATTTTTGTAAAAATTCTATGCACATGGTGTAACGATGTTTATTTTATATAGTCAAATAAAGACATATCAATCATATAGGTTGATGATAAATATGTATAACATACTTGATGATATATTAAGATAATGGGATTATATTACACAATGAGTGTTCGTATGTGGTTTTCGATGTTAGGACATTAAGTTATTTCTCTTGGGTTCCTTGAAATGTTGATAGATAGTAATCGTAGACTTTAGGCGTACCTACATAATGCCAATGAGAAATAATCCTAGAGGGTTACACACTAAGTGTTTCTATTGATCTTGATTAAATTCTATTTGATATTAATTAATATATTAAATATTATTTTCAAGACCAAGGAATACGTTTATTCAAGTTTTATTGATTACATAAATTAAATAAATATTTAATCACCAAATTATGAATAAAATATATTTATTTATTCTATTGAATATTTAATAAATATTTATTTTCTGGTTTGTAGATAAAAATATTTATTTATGAATAAAATATATATTTGGGTATTCAATAAATTTCAAATAGTTTGAACAGAAAAATATCGTGTCTAGTGATAAATATTAATTTATAAGATGATAAAATAATATTTCTTATTGCACAAGTTACCATGCATGCCATATAAAAATAATATTATTATTATTATTATATTACATGGGGTTTAAAAAATATTTTAATATTATTTAATAGTAGGTATGAAATTCCACTTATTTTAACCTAAACCCTATCTCTATAAATGTATGGTTATGTCTATTGTGTTGGGTTAATCAAAAATTGAGGATAGAAAATCATTGCACACAAATAACTTCTATCACTCTCAAATTCCTCTTATAATACTCAAAATAATGATAAGATATCCTTTAAGCTTGAAGGATCTTGGAGTGATCAATATGAACAAAAAAATATTTGATTCACTGTGCTAGCACCTAGAAATCAATCGGCATTGTTTAGAGATCAAAGGAGCACATGTGAATCACTACTAGAGGGATTCTGCACTTGAATCCTTATAGAGTAACGAAGGTAGTCCAAAATGGTTTTCAAAAGATCAAAAACATAATTAAATAAAGGATCCTGATATTATGTAATCATTTATTCATGTTATAAATAAATAAATTATAAATTTAACATGAAAGATCTTATTTGGGGTTTTGGGTAACTCTAAATTAAAATAAATTTTAATTAAAAACCAACCAATGACACTTCCACTATGGCCATAACCTTCATAATAGAATTATGATAACTCTCCAAAACTCCTTTTGAACAACCTATTTACCATCTTCTTCCAAGGATGACTTGGTCCCTATATCAGTTAGATTAGAATCCTCACTTGAATCTTCCATTTTGAATTTATTTAGAAACTCTCCGGTGTATTTTTATTGTGATAAAGATATTTTACCTACTATATTTGTGATTTTTTTACCCAAGAAAAGATTCATCTCACCAAGAATTAAAATCTCAAAGTGTTCCTTAATTTGGTAAACAAGCTCCTCACATACTTTCACTTCATTGATTATAAAATAATTTCATCAATATACACTATCACAATAACTGAGTTTGTGTCATCTCCATTAATATATAATTTAGAATACACTTTTACTTTTTTAATTTCATCTCCCTCGGGCTAATATAAATATTAGAATAACATGCTCATGGGGCATGTTTTAAAACATATAATTCCTTCTTTAACTTGAAAACATGAGATTCATAAATTTTAAGCATGAATCCTTATATTTGTTTAATATTGATCTCCTATTCAAAAACTATATTAAAGAATGATAATTTTATATCCATCAAGAAGAACTTTTAATTTATTGGGTACATATTTCATAAAACATTTGAATAGTTTCAATCCTTTCAACTGGGGAAAATGTATCATCAAAATATATGCCCTTAATTTTAGATAATACTTTGTATATAAGATGGTCCTTATTTTTTCCACTTTAACTTTCTCATTCAACATATTTTGAAACACCCACATGGTCCCAATAACATTATTATAATTGGGATAGGTGACAAATTCTTGGGTATTATTTTTTCCAATTTTATTTATCTCTTCTCCCATCATTGAGACTCAATGCTCATTCCTTAAAACTACTTCAATGTCCTTTTAATCAACCTATGAAGTTGGATTATGTGTTAACGACTTCTCAATATTCTCTAGGTTTTTCTACCCATAATCATATCTCTAGTAATATTTTAAGTTTTTACTTTTCTTTTGAGACTTGACAATTTCATTTACCCTTGATTAATTCAATCCTCATCACTAGAAATTCCTAATTCTATTTGATAATTCTAATAATCTACTTGTTGATTTATGTATTTGTTTTGTATCTTACCTTATTCTACACTCACTTATTCAAAATCACTATCAATAGGAAATAAAAATTTTATGTGCCATAGTCCTTTAAGAAAACTATATAAATTTTTCCATCATCATCATAAATTTTTTGTTGAAGTACCAGTATATTTTTCTACAAGGATTTTATCCAAGAAAGATACTTTCATCAACATATTTATTAAATATTCCCAAATTTTTTACTTTAACCTTGATATAACATAGACTTCCAAAAACCTTAAATCCCTTAAAGTTTGTATTTTTATAAACTACATCTCATATGGTGTATTCATATAATTATGATAGAGTAATAAATTATTATTGATGTGAATTTCCATTGAAACTACATTCTCCATATTCACTATTCCTCCCATATCCACCAAGAATTCGTTTTTTATTTCTAACACTCTATTATATTAAGGACTATAAGAAGTGTTTTATTCATGTTGAAAACTATGTTTTTTGAGATATGGATCAAAGTAAATATTTTAGTATTAAAATCCATTATCTGATCAAAATCTTTTAAGATCATATCTTATATACTTTTTTTAATACATTTGGAACTTTTTAAACATCTCAAATTGATTTTGGATTGCTTATTATAATGCAAAAATATGTAAAAATAGTAAAATCATCAATAAATATATTAAATTGTCTATTTAAATTTGTGGGTTTCATGGTCTTAGGATCACAAACATTCGAATTCATAATCTCAAGAGGTTCCTTTGTCTATATTTCTACTCTCCTATGGGTTTTTTTCACCATATTACCTTTATGAAAAACTTTAAAGTTTTTGTTTCTTTCATGAATTAGTTTTGGAAAATTATTCATCTATTGATATTTGTTAATATTTGAAATGTTATTTTTTATGAAATGGAAAAGTATTTGATGCCACAATTTATTCTCTTCATTCATACTTAAGCAACAAGTATTATGATCATTTAAAATCAGAAAATGGTTATCGTTGGTCTGTTTTCCCTTCATAGAATTTAGTGATCCATCATTTTCAATGGTAATGACTCTACATAATATCTTTGGATGACTTTTAATAATTTATTATGGTCAACCATAGGAGATGATCAACCATTGTATGAAATCCAAGTATTTTCTTCCTTTGTTACTTTGTAGGAAATCTCAACCACCATGGATTTATATTATTTACTCTACTTTTTGAAATATTTAGAGATCTCATTATTCTTCACCTTCTATGGAAGAAATATAAAACATGTATTGGAATTATTTCTAGGTTGATAACAACTACCACATTTCTGCTCAAGATAATTAAAATAATTTTGTAGCTCCTCATTTTCTTTGTGATGTTATCTTTGCAGGAAATTTATTTCTTCAGTAGGTACCCCCCCTTTGATTATTTAACTCTCCTAAATTATGGGAGTGATAAATTATTACATTACACATAGTATTTTTGTTCAAAAACACTACAACACCAGAACCTCCCATAAAATAAAAATCTTCTTGATTGAAAAAATTATTCTTCAGATTCCACATGTGTAGATCTTCTTTGATTGAGAGTTTTCTAACTTTTCACATATACTTTATGATTAGAATAATCCCCCTTTATTATATAATTTACCATTTCTCTAACCTCATCATTGTTATTTCCCTTATATGACTCATTATATTTTTATTTTTTAACTCCACCACATATAATTAAAATGGTCGTGTCTCTCTTCTTCAGTGAAATAATTATCATCTTCCCTTTATTTTCATTATTTCCACTATTTTTATTGTGATTTTTTATTTTCAAAAAAATGTTATGATTAATTAATGGAAAATATATAACTTATTTAGTGATATCAATGACCTATTCAGATGATTTTGATCATTCTCTAATCTCCTTGATTGAATTTTTTAAAAAAATAACTTATAATGTTTGATGGATGGTTCTACTTGAGTCAACTTCTCTTTAAGTGACTTAAATTCCTCATTTTTTAAGGATATTTTCTATAGTAATATAAAATATTTTGGTATGATCTTAAATAATTTAACTAAGATCACATAGCTTCTTTGAACATTTTTCATTAATTTTAGACACATTCTTGACATTTGATTCATCAAGAGAGATCTTCAATGTTGGAAAAAAACTTATTTTAGGGTTTTGTATTGATTATTTTTATTGAAAATTAAATATCAATATCTATATTGAATAATATTGTGGAGAATAAGTGATTTATGGAGTAATGTTATGAATTCATCAAATCCATCTCGTCTGCTGAAGCTGGAGAAGATTAGTAAGTCACTTTGCCACAACCCATCAGGCTATGCCATAGAATTGTTTTGGATATTCCAATATTTTTGTATGATTTAATGTGTCTGAGTCATAGAACATTATAATAATCCATAAAATATCATTAATTTTTCCTTTATATCATATCACATATAATAACTTCATAGAAGGTGAATAGTTGATTTTAAATATCCATAGAGTTTTGAAAAGGCCTACCCCATAGAGGACAGGCTATATCATAGTCATTTGAAGAGGAAACACCAAAATTGTAGAAACACTTTTTAACATGGGGGGTGTGATTTAAGTAGTGAAGATGATTTTATTTCTTCTAATCCTACAAGAGCTCACTATATAGTAAAAATGGTCATGTCATTGGTTGTTGGGTGTTTGAAGGAAGATAAGGAGATCATGTAGAGATCATGGGAGCATTGAATATTGACCATGTTTTGTGGATATAGTAAACTATAGGAGGTCACACCATAGGGAAGTGGTATACCCCACTTAAATTGAATGAGATATATTTTTTTATTAAAGTGTGTGATAATACACAATAGTAAAATCATAAAATTAGAAATCTAAACCATATAATAATAAAACATTTCATATTCAAATACTTATAGTTAAATTTATAATTTTGATAGATAATTTATTCTTTGGTTTTGATTACTTTAATGTAAATTAAATGGTACTTTTTCACCAAATTAAAGTTTTAATGACACAATAAATGGTCCTATAAATTGAGATTAAGTATTACCTGATTATAACAATTGTATTAAATCATGGTGGTTTAATTATTTACAAATTCACACAGTAGTTCTTGAGATACTGAGGGGGTGGAATTAGAGTAGGAAAACACATAGGATTTTAGAGAAGGAATAGATAGTATATTTCTAGGATTATTATAAAATTAAAATTGAAAACGAAATATGATATTTTAGGTTCTTAATATCATTTGAATATTTCAAGTTTTGTAAAAGAGATGCACCATCCTGGGTGTATGTTCACATTCTTATCTCTTAAAGAAGAAGGGTGTCATTGAAGGAGTAGTGAGTTACTCTTTATGATAGAAGGTAGTGATATTTTATTAATTACTTGAATAATGATTTTGGAGAGTCAAAGTGACCTCTATATTGTGTAAACCAAATAAAAACAGTGTACTCTAGTATTTCAGTTGCATAGGCACATCACCTTTCCATGCTCTTTGAACTAGCATGGTTATGGTGAACCAAGTAAAATCTCTTGTGATCTTTATTTATTTAATTTCTCATTGAAATTAAGTAAGGTGGAGATATAAGTGTTCCTTGAATTGATATAACAATATCAAAATCAAGGGATAATGTTTTAAATTTGTATTTCCCTGATTCACACCTCTGGGTATTCACCTTGATAATGGACTAACATTTAAAGAGTCAACCTTATTTTTTACATTTTAATTATTTCTTTTTGTATTATGATTCTTATTTAAGTATATAATGAGTTTTATCTTTAATTATAACTCCATAGAGATTTATTCGTCACTTCTCTCCTCATTACTCAATTCTTCTTCACTAGAAGGATATCTAATCTATTTAGACTTAGCTATAAAGAATTGTTCTCTTCAACATATGATTACTCTTCTTCAAAAATATCATTATCATTATTGGATAACTAATAATGTTTAAATATAGGGGTTATATTTTTTAATTTATTTTATTTATCATTTAAAGAAATGAAATTAATTCCATGATAAGTTATTGAGGTCTAATTCCTCTTAGATGATCATTTGGGTTGATTATCTTTTTCATTGTATTTATGCTTATTATGATAATTTTCTAAAAAATAATTGATCATAACAAAATTTAAGAACTTAAAAGTTAAATTTTCATTATTTATACCTCTATAACATTTCATTAATTTTGAAAATTATGAAATGAGTTCATTGAAATTCATTCTAGTTTCATCATATTCTAATTCATCCTTGATAGGTATCTTAGAACTTGAGTTTTTAGAACTCTTGGAGACATTAAAAGTGATATCCTTTCAATATTTACTTTTGTTCTTCAAAGCTATACATATTATCATCTCATAATCCAAAAAATATTATTTATTTTATTAATTGAAAAAAAAATTAGATCTTGGTCTTCTAATGCTGTAATTTTAGTATCAAACTTATTGGACAATAATCTCATGAGTTTTTTTACAATGGTGGAATTTACAAGTGTCTCTCCATAAATTTGGATTTAAAACACAATTTTATTTATAAAAATGAATAATACATCTATTATCCCATATTCCATTATTTTTATATCTTCAAATTGAGCATTAAGTGTCTAAATTTGTGACTCCTTAACTTTCTTATCTCCTTTATGAATGTCATGGAGATTACTCCAAAATTCATGAGTGGTTTTTTATCCCATTATGCATGTTAACGCATTCTGTAATACGGATGAAAGTAAATAATTATATACATTTCCATCAACCTAAAATGTATTCCAATATTATGATGTGTTATTTAATTCCTTTATTATGATATTAAGAATATATCAACTAGGATAAAGTATATAGGTAACTGTCTATTCTCTATAATGGTGAAACCTTAATATATCCAACATAGAAATTCCTTTAGTGTTGATGAAATTCATGAATTCTATCTAAACTCAATCAAGAAAATATATATATGAAACAAAACTAAAATCCTCATAAATAAGTACCCTAAACTATTTCCTTGAATGCTATGATACCAATTAAAGTTCCCTGGAATGTGTGGGAAAAACTAGGAGAGGGAGTGAATCAGTGGATACTAAAAAATTATCCACTCTAACTCTTCACCAATATTCTCATGTTAGTTATTGTGGAGTATTTATGATAAACTGATTATGATTAACTATAATAAATTTTAATTAAGGTGGTCACACAAGTGCATAATAATTTTTCAAGGTTCTCATAATTTTTTTATCATATGGGTACTCCTTAGTGTACAGAAGTTTTAATTCCACAATGCGTGTTTCCTTCTTATTATAAAAGAAAAATAGGGCTAGAGTAATATTATAATATTTTAAACCTATTAAAAGATCAAAAATCAAGAATCCATAAAAATTTAAGATCTCCACATCCCTTCTCAAGTTCCTCTAATGTGTGTGTCTTTAGTCTCTTTCTCAAACATTCCCAAATTCACCTAGGAAGGATCTATAGTTCATGGTTCAAGTAAAAAAATATTTATCACTTCTTGTTATAATTTCCCCACATATTGGTTTGGGAGGGGAACAATTTATTTATAGACACTTCATATGTTATGGCATAATAACCTAGTTTACAAAATGACCTCCCGATCTTAGAGATATGAAAAAAATCCAAAATATCTCAGATAATGTTTAACTAGAATCATGATTTGATCAGGTTAATCGCAACATGATTTGTTGAAAAACACCAAAACTATCAAACCGTTAGATTACTATAACTCATGAATTTTCAAAATTATCTGATAGGTTTTCTAGTGATGACCCCAAAAACTTAATAACTAGTAACCAATTAGATTCTTGTAGTAAAAATCATTGTGACATGGCCATACTAGTTGCAGTGTGGTAACCTAGTTCCTTAAATTAAATAAAACATTGAATTATCATGGTCAAGAAACTATGATGTGAACTCTTTGAGATGTGATTATAAATATTATATCATGATGCACTACAACATAAATAGGGTTTAGAGGCAGTTTTGTGGCAGTGGTTCACAAAACCGCCACTAAATGTTTTTCGAAAAAGGTTTCGTGGAGGTTTTTAATAAACCGCCGCTAAACCCATATTTTTTTAAAAATTCCCGACCCTTCCCTACCCCGACCCCCATTTCCCCCAACCCTCCTGAACCCTCGCACTCCCTTCTTCCCGTACCCCCCCCCCCCCCCCCCGGCGACCCGCAACGTCTCCGACGAACACGCGACCTCCGTCTCCGGAAACCCCACGACCAGCGTTTACGGCAGAGCCCGCGACCAGCGACCCGCAACCCCCCTTCTCCCGGAGACCCTTCTCACTGCGACCACAAACCCAAAGTGAGTTTTCCATTGTTATAACATTTTTCATCTTTTTTTACAAGATTTTGTGCAATATAAGTTTATTATTTTATTAGAATGTTTGTTTCTCCAAGTTTTAGCATGTTAATTTGAAGAAAATTGTTAATTTGATACCTAATTCATGTTTAATTGAAATTTTTATTCCATGTGTTAATAGAATTGGATAAAGAAAATTAATCTAAAAATACTTATTAATGATAATAATAAAGAGGTATGTTAATCAAAATTTTCATCCTTAAAATTCTATGAAACATGATGTTTTGATTGAAATAATATTTAAATAATTAATAGGTTATGGTAGCTAATTACATATGTTTCTCATAGTTTTAACCTTTGATAAATGAATCAGTTAATCCAAAATAGAAATAAAACTATTTTTTTGATAAAGATAACTGTTTGGGGTCGAGCGAGCCTATTTTCATGTGATGTTAAGATACATTGTTTCTAGGGCCTATATGCCCTATTAACTCTTTTTATTGTTTATTTACTTCTATATTTTCTTTTTAATTGAGTATTTTTATATGATTCTTTTTTATCATGGGATGGATGAAGATTGAAGGTATATGGTTAATAAGATTTGGGTTTTTGGTTGCAGTTGGCACTCGATATGGTGGATGCATGGTGATATGCATGGTGTATCAGGATTGATGGAATGGGTTGAACATGTGATTTCCCATTATTATGTTAAAATATAGGATAATTTATTATGAAAAAAACTTATTTAAATTTGGTTTGTGATTTCCCATTATTTATTGGAAATGGAACCTTTAGTGGTGTCCTTGGTAGAGACTCTTATGTAAGGGGTAGCATGGTACTTTTTTGAGTTGTCTTGGAATATAACCACATGCATTCTCCATAGACCTCCTTTTTAATGAGGGATTAGTTGATTGGATTTTGATCCTAGTGAATTTTGTAATCATAACACGATGTTAGGTTTGATGCATTCTCATTTTAAGTTGATATCCTTTGGTAGGTAGTTCCCTTAGAACATTAATACCTTTCTATTACAAGGAGTTTTCTGATGCTCAGTTCTGTTCAGGTGTCGTTGCCCCTCATATGACTCTTTAGTTCTAATGAAACCCTTTTTTTGGTTGGTTATTGTGTTTTTGGCCATTTTTATTTTCATGAGTATCGAGAAATGCTCAGTTTCAGTAGGATAGGATTACCTCAAGCACTGTCATCTGCTTTTTCGATCGCATAACCCTTTATTTTCCTCAGTGTTGGACAACATTGTATGCTTTCATTCATGTTGATGGTCATATGAGTCAATATGATGTTGGTTTAAATCTACTTTATGTATCTTATAATTCTTTAATTCATAGGGTGGACAAACTATGTATAGTAATCAGGATGTTCCAATTTCTTATGGAACCTATGGTAACATGATTACATTTATGTTTTTCTAGTCAAGTTCTAAATGTTGTAATGAATGTATAGAGTTCGGTTAAATCATTGAACCATGGGCTGTTTTTTAAGGTGTCAGGTCATCTACAGAGTTGAGTGACCTATGAATTAAATAATCAACTATGTCTCAAAGTGTTGGAGGACTTCAAAAAGAATAAGGTGTTTTTGAATGCTGGTCGGTTTGGTTTTGGCCATCTTTATGATTGTTATGACGTAATGAGTGAGCTTGAGGGGAGAATCAAATGTATGTTTGATGTGAATATGATATAGATAACTTATTAGTGGCTGATATATCTCTAATTTTGATAACTAGGACACTCCAAAGGTGGGGAGAATCTTGTCCTTTTTGTTAAACATGTGTCTTTCCTGATATAATGAACACAACCTAAGATGTCAATTGAAAAATGGAAATTTTTTCTAGAATTTCTTTTGAGCTCTCATGTCTTAAATCTCTTCAGTTATTTATTGGAAATATGACTTTGATATGGTTGGTTATGTATGAAACCATTGAGAAACATCATTCCTCTTGGAGGATATCTAAGGTCAAGCCTAAATAATCACATAATGTCTCAGGTTTAAAATTCATTATGATCGGTTTCGATCACATGTCAATGGGGTGTTGTTTGAGGCAACATAAATGTGTGATCGACAGTGTTATGATAAGTGTGTAACCCGATATTCTTACTACTCCTCAATGAGGTGTTGACGTTGTCTCCTATAGACCAGACTTGTTCGGTTGGTCTGAAGTGGTAAATGTGATCAATGAATCATCTTTATTATATTATGAATACTTTATGATCAATGGGTCATATTTATTATATTATGTTTATGTAATCTTACACTATCGTATATTTTGTGTAGGCACATTGTGATATACATGGATAAAAGCTGGATCACATTACCGAGGAACATACCTCAGTATGTTAAGGGATTTAATGAGTTTTTAGATTTTGAAATTTCTAATCGATCCGTTAAAGGGAGAATAAAATGTCCATGTCCTAAATGTAAATTCAGAACATGGTTGAAGAGAGATGAAGTTTATGAACATTTAATACTGAAGAAATTCCCTGGTCAATATTTTTGTTGAATTTGGCATGGAGAATTGAACGTTACAGAAAGATTGAGCACTGATGTTAATCTATAGAATGAGGTCCCAAGTTTGTCGACAATGGAAAATGAAATGAAAACCTCATAAATGATGCATTCGGAACTGCAAGACACCACTATTAGCATCAAAACATATCAGAACAACCAGAAGATGGTGCTACAAATTGCAATGTGACAAGTTATGTTTTTGAGACTGTAACACATGCAGAACAAGATTGTAACATATCATTGGATCCTTTTCTTGATTCTGTGGAGCCAAATGTAAGAGAAAACTTCACTAAGGAAAATGCGTTTCATGATTTAGTTGACGATGGAAATCAAGAGTTGTATAGTGGGTGTTTGAAATATTCAAAGCTTTCATTTCTGATGAAGTTGTACCATATCAAATGTCTATATGGAATTACAAATAAGGAAATGTCCATGATATTGGAATTGATTCGTGATGAATTTCCTGAAGAAAAAATACCAGAATCTTTTTATGATATGAAAAAAGTTGTTAACAAGATTTGTATGAATTATACAAAAATACATGCGTGTCCCAATGATTGTATGCTTTATTGGGGAGAGGATTCAAGTAGAAAAAATTGCAAGAAATGTTCTTCTTCTAGATGGTAGGAAAAGGGTGATGTTGGAAGTCTGAATGAACATAATTTCATGGAGAAGAAGAAAAGGAACACACCTGCAAAGGTTTTGCATTACTTTCCTTTGAAGCCTCGATTGCAAAGATTATTCATGTCATTGAAAATCACTGAATACATGAAGAGGCATTCTGTAGATAATAACAATTATGGGTTAATGAGACATCCACGAGATTCCCAATCATGGAAGACATTTGATTCATTACATCTATATTTCTCATTTGATCCTAGGAATGTTTTATTGGGATTGGATGCCGATGGATTCAACCCATTTCGGACTTTGAGTACTAGTTATAGCATTTGGCCAGTTGTTTTGATCCCTTATAATCTCCCTCCGTGGATGTGTATGCAAAAAACATCTGTTATCTTTTTTATGATTATTCATGGAAAACGAATGTCTGGAAATGATATTGATGTATACTTGCATCCTTTGATTGAAGAATTGCAGGAGTTATTGAGCAACGGTGTTGAGGCATTTGATTCTTCTTCTAAAACAATGTTCAAAATGCATGCTGCTTTAATGTGGACCATTAGTGACTTCCCTGGGCTTGCGAATTTATCTGGTTGGAACACGTACACAGGTTTGGCTTGTCCCGTTTGTAACTTTGATTTTGAGACCAAACGGCTACCTCACAGTGAAAAATGGTGCTTCTTGTGTCATCGAAGATTTCTTGATGCTTCTCATAGATTTCGGCTGAACAGAAAAAAATTTAATGGTTCCATTGATCTTAGACCACCTCCAAAGTTGTTAACTGGTTTTGAAATATTGACATAGCTTGAAAATGTTGAAAAATAATTTGGGAAGGTTCATAATTTGAATGATAGCGGAAAACGGGTCTGAAGTGCATCGTCAAGCGAAATCGGAACGCAACAATGGAAGAAAAAAAGTATATTTTTCAAACTTTCGTATTGGGAATTTAATTTGTTGCTGAATAATCTTGATGTGATGCATATTGAGATGAATGTATGTGATAATTTTATTTTCACATTGCTTAATGATCATGGAAAGTCGACGGATCATCTTAATGCTCGTAAAGACTTACAAGCAATGAACATAAAACGCGATCTCTGGCCAGATGAGAATGAAAAGTATCCTCTGATAATTTTTGCAATGAAAAATAGGGATAAAGATACATTACTTAGAATTTTAAAGAATGTTAAGGTATCTGATGGGTATTCAAGTAACATCTCAAGGTGTGTTGACTTGAAGAATCATAATCTATATGGATTGAAAAGTCACGATTCACATATTTTGTTACAACAGTTACTACCATTGGCATTGCGTACATTATTACCTGAAAAATTTACTGCTGTTGTACTCAAATTCTGCACATTTTTCAGACAACTATGTGAGAAATCTCTACATTCATTTCAGATTGAAAACCTCCATGAGAGGTTTATATTGACCCTTTCTGCAATGGAAATGATCTTTCCTTCGTTATTTTTTACTGTAATAATGCATTTAACTGTGCATTTGGTTGAGGAAGCTAAATTAGGAGGCCCTGTTCATTATTGATGGATGTATCCAATTGAGAGGTACTTTATTTATATGTTTTTAAGTTAAGTAAATAATTTTTTGTACTTAATTAAATGCATAATTATGTTTATTTTATTTCATATATATCTTGGGCATTTGAAATCATACATGAGAAATAAATCTCAACCAGAAGGCTCTATTGCTGAAGGCTATTTGACTGAGGAGTGCCTTACCTTTTGTTCTCGATACTTGGATGATATTGAGACAAGATTTAATCGAGTTGGATGTGTTGACAACACATCGACTCAATCTCAAATATATCATAAATCCAAAATATTTCCTGATATTGGCCGATCAGTTGGGAGGACCACAAATGTGACACTGACTGAATTGGAATTATTACAGGCACATAGATATGTGATGCTGAATAGTGAAATTGTAGATCCATTCATTGGAGAGTTGAGGATACAAACAAAGATACGAATGAGAGGCCGAACATGAAATGAGAAAGATATAATGAAAGCTGTTAATAAAGAGCTTATAGAATGGTTTGCATGACGTGTAAGTTCATAAATATTGCAATAAGTACAAATATTAGTTTGACAGATACATTTTGTAAATATAATAAAGTATATTTATTTTCTAAAATCATGAATACTGATACTCGAGCAGAGGTGTCAGAAGATTTGAAGTTTCTTGCTAGAGGACCTCTAAAAAAAGTTAGAAAGTTCGACGCTTATAATGTGAATGGCTTTAGATTTCGTACAGTCGATCGAGAAGTGGGTTTGAAAACACAGAATAGTGGTATATTTACATTTTCTGAAGTGGAATACTATGGAAAGTTTCATGATATTATTGAATTAAACTAACATGGACATTTTTCTGTTGTTTTATTCAAATGTAAATGGGTCGATATTATCAGAGGTGTTAAAAGATATTCCTTGCAATTTACTTCTGTGAACTTCTCTTGCTTGATGGATGTTGGTGATCATGAACTGCATGATCCATATATCTTAGAATCGCAAGAAAAAATGGTATATTATGTGAATGATGTTGTCGATGAAGGATGGAGTGTAGTTGCTCACGTAATACAAAGAGATTTTTATGATATGGGTGATGACGTGGATAATTTGACCTCTGAAATTGAATTTAATCAACAACAGGAAGAAGAATTATTTTTCCATCATGATATTGAAAATATTAGTCTAGCAAGGATAAATGAAGTGGATAAAGAAATGGAGTAGGAAACCAACATGATTGAAGGGGAAAATGATTGTATGTACAATTATTTATTTATTCAGCAACCACTTGTTTCATTTCTTCAGTCATTCATTATCATTGTTATATATATTTTTTCTATTAGTACTGGGCATCTATTATCATTTTTAATTTTTTTCTGCATAATTTTTTTGAAATATATATTCTGAACTTAATTTTATTTGATTAAATGATATTAATTCCAAGGAAGAAGTGGTATACTATTTCATCTAGTTCTGCGACATATGATGATCCATCTGGCTCCCTCCCCACAACATCTGAGGCACCAGCTGCCTACACTACTACACCATCTCCCCCTGCACCATCTCTCACACTATCTTTGGATGTCCCATTAGAGGGTGAGTTGTTGACTCCCCCTTCAGGAGCCTCAGTAGTGGGGTAGCGACATGCCCATTCCAATTCATCACGGGTGTACTGGAGTGTCACTGTCATAGGTACAAATTTTAATTAAATAAATTTATTGAATTTTGTTTATAATAATTGTTTTCTCATTGAAGATGACATAAATACAACCGTAGAGAAAAACATAAAAAATGTAGATGCTTGGAATATGACTGGCGAAAATATAGTCGTGCCATTTGATTCATATGGGGTCCGACGTTGTGGGGTTACTTGGACAGATTCAAGGAAAGCTGGAAACAGAGCCCATTTCCCTTCCTATTTCATATGATGATTGGATACATATGACTCCAATCTGGAAAAATGAGGTTTTTTATTCTCAAATAAATGTAAATTTATTACATTATGGTTTAATTGAATGTCATGTTACTAATATGTTCAAAATGAATTTATGTATACAGATGTTCTTCCACTTTACAGTTGCTGAGGTGATAGCACATAAGTGGATGTTGAAAAATCTAGGTAAGAAGTGGATGGTATTGAAATATATATTATTATATTATCCTTATTTTACATTTATACTTGTATATAAAGATGACATGACGTTGAATACATTACTATTAAATTTCATTTTATTTATTTCAAGATCTCTCAAGAAATAATGCTTCAAATCGGGCTAAGCAAGTCATCCCTCACACTATGGGCTCAAAAAGATTTTCTAGAAGCCGAACGACATTGGTAATATTTTAATTAGTTTAAATATTTATAAGACAGTATTATCTATTTAATATATTTAATTATTTATTTATATTTTCTTAATGCAGTCACAGATTTTAGGTCACGAAGCATCCCGAACTGAACTGTGGTTGGATGTTCACAAGAAATCAGATGGAAGTTTTGTTAATGAGCTTACTAAAGAAGTTGGTGTATGAAGTCAATTTTTTATTATAATAACTTATTATAATTTTTTATTGTGCTAATATATATTTATATTTGATTTATAGGTAAAAATTAAAGAACTATGGGATGCCAATCCTGCGCAGTCCTACTCAGTCTCCCAGGATGACCCAGTTTCTAAAGTCCTTGGGAAGGAGCATCCTGGTAGAGTTCACGGGATGGGTTTGGGAACCATACAATCTGAGGTTTTTAGCAGGACATTGGGGATGGAAGCTGTATCTACTCTAGGCTTTAGTCATCCCATACCCGGAGATTCTCAGAAAGAGATTGTTTAGCTACAAAACACAGTTCACCAGCAGAGGGATCAGATATCTGCTTTGTAGAAAGAGTTGATTAAAATGTGTCAGCATATGAGAATATATGCCCCTGGTGGTAGTGCATCGACTGGTGGTATGCAGGTAAATCACAAAAAATCAAAATTATTTAGTTTTCTAACTTTCATTGGTTTTAAGTTTTAATATAAATATGCAACCGTGTTTAATTTTCAATATAATGTTCTTACAGGTGACAGAAGAAAGTAGTGATGAAGGTGGCGAGGGTGACGATGCATCATTGGACCATGAGTAGTTGTATTGTTCATGTGTTGAACAAATATGGGAACAGTTGGTTTGTATATGTAACATTTTTGGAACATAGTTTCCACCAAACATTTTCATTTCCTAAAATTTCCTTGATTTCTCATGTTTCCTTTTATGTGTTTTATTAATTTCTGATGTTTATTTTTATGTCTTTATTTCTCAAGTGTGGTATACATCATTCCATTTAGGCCAATGTTTGAATTGTTAGTCGAGATTTTGGATGACTAGAAGTTAAACCCATTTTTGATGTGTTGAACAAATTTGGTTATTTCATATGTTATACTATTTTGAATTTGAACTAAGTAATATTCTCTTATGTTGAGATGGTTTTACTATTTTTTAGTGGTGAGGGGGTAGTGGCTTCATCCACACCGGTTTCATACTCAATAGAATCATGTTTCCCAAAATCAATTGGGTTAACATTGAAGAAATATACTAATGTGTTACCACCAATAGGAAACACATATTTACATTGTAAGAGGGATATCATTAATTTGGGTGTGATCCCATAGGATGAATGATAATGGAGATGACCATGAATAAAAAATGATAAAAAATTCCCCCACCCATGTGGGTTATGTTTTCTATTGTAATTTTATAGTCACAAACGCCACTTAGGATAGATTCTGATGCTTTTAGATATTAGAGCATTGTAACCATCCCTAGTATATTATCTAGATATTCTAATGGGCCTCAAGGGTGTTTAAACTAGTAGGGGTATAAATATACTCTTGAGTTTCAGTGGTTGGATATCCCTAGTGGGATCAACTTTTAGATGCTTGAGTATAGACAATGGGGAAAAACACCCTATATATCTTCTTGAGTACTCAATGTCACATGTTAATAAAAATGACTATAGTGAACATGATACTCATAATGAAGTTCTAAGGTGATTTCTACTTTATGGTGGACATATTTATCCAAATAAATATGATAAGAGAAGAACGTGTTCTCATGATCTATTGAAAGGATATAAAAAGGTTGGATGTGAAATTATGGACCAATGGTTTTTCCATAGAATATTTTTAGTTGGACAACCTGTGGGGCATTATTCCCTATAGATTACCATGAGTGTCATATAATGTCATGATAGATCCGTTTAGAAGGTATTCCTGAAATAAGGTGCGAACCATCATGCACTCATTTTAAAAGGGTAGGAGATAATGTATGTCAGGGTATGGGGAACATATATTCATAGAAATTGAGTCCTACGTATGACATAACAATTGTTTTCATGCCTCACCATTGTGTTACTTATGGGTACTATCATCTTGTTTTTGGTCTTGAACATAATTGGTGCATTTGGTGATTCAATTTTAATTGAAGGATGTGATGAAGGTATTGAAAAGGAAATACAATGAATAAACCCATCAATACATCATCAAATATAAGAGTTCATAGTTTATCAATCCAATTCCATGTTAATGGATTCACATTAGGTTATCTATTTTTTGATGAGAACCTCCAATGGGCTTCCATGTATATGAATATTTGGTATGGATTTCCTTTTAGAACTAAATTACAATGAAAGGTGTTCACTAGTGATTCATATACTATAGATTCTTCAAAATAGGTATTGGTAAAAGGTGTGAGATTTTGGGATCATCAAATATTATTTTGGTGGAATCATTTGAATTATTGGATTCCCTTATAGATTTATGATTTTTTAATGAATAATATCAAAATACTAGTGTTTAATGAGTTACCCCTATTCCTATGATCTCTCTGAATCTGTGTATATATGAAAATATATGATTTTTAGGTTAATCATACATATAAGACATGTTTATGACTCATTTGTTTAAGGCCACATAGTTAGGAAATTATTCATTTTTCGCCATAAAAAGAGGTCGTGGGTGTTTACATTGTTGGGATCAGGCCCATGTGATGAGCATCATATGAATCTCTATAAATAGAATCATAACACACATAGTTTATTAATGATTAGTGGGATACATCATACCATTTATATTCAATTTAAATAGAAATATTTCAAGAATATTAACTTTTTGTAAAGGGGAACACTTTGTGAAAGGTACCTATAAATAGATAGTGTTTGAATTTATCATGATTTTCCATTTCAGTTTCATCTTGGTATTCAATCACTAATTTAGATAAGGTATGGTTGTGGATTACACCTATTAGAGGGCCCATATATTTTTTTCAATATCATAAATGTTGGTATGATGATAATGGATCAATTACTAAGAGGCTAGGGAATATAACTTAAAGGTGGATATAATATTGTGATACTAGGAGGGGTATCTAAAATTAAGGACTATATAAATAATCTAATACTAGAGTCTTTAACTAAGGTATTTTGTAAAAGTGATTCATATTATTCTTATTGCATAAGAATAATAGCATGTTTCTTGATGTTGGGATTAACCTTAGAGGGGAATATATTGTATCCTAGTTAAGAAGAATAAAATACTATATAATTGAAGGTATGCATTTTAAGGTAATGTGACATGATTCATCGTAGATTAAAATTGTGTTGAAATGACATGTGTAATGAATTTTAGAGTCATCCTACCAGGTTTAGAAGGTGATTACTATAATTTATCTCAATAATTATTTTCAATTATGATCAAATAGAACATAATGTTTTTGTGTATCATGATTTTTTTTAAAAATAAGTTAATATAAGATTAGTTGTGTTACATAAAAGTGCACAATAAAGTATTGAGTGAGACTAACATACGAGCTTCTCTAAGACACCTAGTATAGTAGATGTGTGTGGTGATGGTATATTTGGGGTATTAAACCAAGTAGAAGGCCCACAAATAGTAAATCTAACTGTATTTTACGCTCACTCCCTATATGGGAACACCGACACACATATAGATCTAATGTTTCATTTTCAAGTGATATGTATTATGGGGGATCAAGAAGGATCAGCTAGATGTATGTTTGGAGAGTAGTGAAATAATGGACCTATGTTTTATAGTTGATTATATCATATATTTTTTTAATTTATTCTATACTGATTTCCTAGGTTGATGTTTCTTATTGTATGTTGGTATGTACAATATGGTTTATTCTTTTATAGCATGTCAATGTTTACTTATTTTTTTCAATTTATTATATACCGATTTCCTATGTTGATGTTTCTTGTTTTCTGTTGGTATGTACAATATGGTATTTCTAGTTTGATTTGTCTTTTAGGGCAGTGTTTCAGTGGAAGCAAAAAAAAATTGTTCATCATTTCGTGGCGGTTTAAACCGCTGCGAAATGTACATTGGCAGCGGTTTAAACTGCCGCTAAACCGTGAAAATTGCCGTGAAATGTAAAAAAAATTACGTTTCGTGGCGGTTTTAACTGCCTCTACATAGGTGCATCGTAGGTGCTCATTCTGTGGCGGTTATGGTGACTTCAGTGGTGGTTTTACGCCCTTTGGATTTGAGTTTATTCGCGGCGGTTATAACCGCCGCGAATAAATTGATATCCAGGGCTCGTAAAAAACTGCCACTCAACTCAGTAAAATTGCCGCGAAATGAGGTAGCTACGATGCTTTCCATAAACCGCCACGAAATAGAAATAACCACCGCTAATAGATTGGTGATTCCATATTAGGCGGCGGTTTCTGTAAAACACTGCCAAACCCTTTAGCGGCGGTTTAAACTACCACTAAACGGCGATTCTCTTATAGTGAAGCACTTTATATCCCAAGGTAGAGAACCACCAAATTTTTATGTATTTTCATCACTACACAATCCATTCCCCATAATTCCTCAAAAACATCTTCATGACATAATAATATGTAATGTTTCATGACTCTTCATACCTAAGATTAACTTATTCTCTCAAAACAACCTATTACAGTGTGATCAAATCCCTTTAGTTATGATTTATTCCTCGTTAGAAAAAACATATTCCATTTCATATTTATACAACTTCAACCATTGTCATATCAAATCATTAGTATTTTTTTGATAAATATAAAATGAAAAAAAATACTAATAAATAATCATCTCAAAATAAAGTCATGATATTCACTTGATCACTAGTATTCCCACTTCTCAAAATACCAAGAACTCATCTAGTTCTAATTTTCATGGTATTGTTGGATAATTTTAACTACAATTCAATGAAGTTATGTTGGATTTTCTTAATATTCACATACTATGCATCATTCATTAGTGATATCAATCATTAGTTCATGTCATGAAACATGAGATAAATTCCTATAACTTAATCTTATGAAATTATAATAATCTCAATTATTCTATTCCTATTCCAATTCATGCTCTATTGGAAGGATTGTATGCCAACATAAATTCTCTATTGAATTGTTACAACTTGTATTTTTCAATACATAGTTAATATTTTTACTATGAATAAATTGGGTTAACCCATGGATCTAACTTGTAGATATTATTCCCTAGAATACGGTTACTACTTTAAGTCATACTCAAAGAAATTTCATTCCTTAGTCTTAACAAACTGGTAAGACATAACATTTGTTTTCCATATGTTATCAACATATCTATCTTGAAAACTTATAGTGCTCCCACTAAAATGGTAGAGACACATGTCACTCATTCATTTCCAAATGAATATTCTGTGACCAATATGCATGATTTATCCATAAATGAAATTATGTAATATGTATATCTTATTGTAATTTATTGATTCCATAGACCCTTTTAATTTATGGCTAGTAGACATATACCATAGGGTCTCCTTTTGGTCACATCATATAGACATCTACTATAAGGTTCACTCTAAGTGGGGTGGGATTGACAATCAATATACCAATATAATGATCATATAAAAATTATTTGATAAAAATTTAAGAAGTATTTTATTCATGATGATTAGTGTATAGGTTTTGTCATAGACTAGACCTTTAAAAAATTGATCATGCTTTATTGGTACCTTCTTGTACCATCAATAAATATTTTCTCTTGAATACTCACGATAAGTATCAAGTGTTAGAAACATTAAAAATATAGATTCCATGAATCTTGATACATGGAGTCCACTACTTGAATATATACATACTCATCAACCTTAGCATATTACCATTCACTATTGCATTGTAGTAATTTTTATTTTGAAATAATAATTCATGTATCACCCATTGTGGTGAACATAAACCACCTATATGGTTATAAATCCCTACATTGTATGTGTCTCTATAAATACTCCTCCCACTAAGCTCAGTAGAGTTTGGTATTCCTATATCATCCCTTGTGCATCAAAAGATTTAAAACATAGAAGTTAAGTTTTCTCCCACTATCTTTAAAGATATAGGCTTCCATTATGAAAATATCGTCAGCTTTAACTAGAAATTAATATCCTTAGTGACTATAAGATTATTAACCCAGATGAAACTTTTTGTTTTTATATTCTTTTTTATCTAGGGACATCTTTTAACAAACTATTTTTAAATAAAAACTTATGGTAGTGTCTTAATAGATTCTTATAATATCACAATTGATATGATATCTATTAGACAATATAGTTGTCATATAGTTAGTTGTTCCACTTTTATTTTCAAAATATGTCTTAGAAGGAATGATAGAATAATTGAAATATATAAAAGACCAAACAGTGATCTTCCTTTGACTACCATCATGAAATTTATGTATATAAGGAAACGTGAGTTAGGGATAACCTTTACTCTATATATTTGATCAATGATTACTTGGATAACATGTTTTATGACAAGATATCTTAGATATTCAATAATCATTACCAAGTGCACTTATTTACTTCACTAGGTGTTCCTAAAATTTATTAAAAAAATATCATGAAGTTACTCTTAACTTCAAATTAGTTCACATGTACATGTTGAACTAAATCTAAAATCTTTATGATGTACCTTCATTTATAAATGTTTCTTTATCTAAAAAATGAAAAATAGTTTGTTTATAAATCTAGTATCTTATCTCAATTGAGACTAAAACGTTTTCATGGGTATAAATAGGTCAACTACTTTTAGTTTTATTTGAAAAAAAATTATATTTCCATAATCAGGTAAGAGTCTTATATTTTTATATTCATCATTCATTATAATGGATATTTGTGATTCAAGAGTTACGAAACAATTATTTTAGTATTTAAGTACCATAACAAAATTTATTAAAAAATGAAATAATGTATCATTATATAAATCTAGAAACTGATATAAATGTTTTTGGTCACACTTATTAAAAAATTGAATCAATCCAATCTATAAATGAGAAGTCATGACCCCCTTGGATTTCAAAGGAATCACCCTTTCTCATCTCCTATTGAGTTCACTTTATAACCATTCTATTATTGCTCATTTCCTATATTTAAATACATGTATGATGTAAGAATATTTTATTCTTAGCACACAATAGGTTAATAGAAACTTGATGAATATACATAAATTTGATGAAACTAATTTCCTCTTCAATTCATTATAATTTATTTTCCAGTGTCCATTATTTCTATATAAGAAGCAGATAGACTCCAGTTCATTCTTAAACCTTTGAATATTTTATCTATTTAAAGGATTCCGTATAGGATCTTTTGGATTTAAATTATACATGGGATATTCAGCTTTTACTTTAAAACTTTTCACCATATGGAGTGGAGAAAGAAGTTTTATCCAATCCTTATTTTCTTGGTGATGTATGGACAAAATTTTCCTGAGATATTTTTCCATTTTTTTATCCAGGCTTGGAAAAATAAGGATAAACTTGATGGTAAGGATAATAAGATGAGATTAATGGATAATTTATCATCCAAGTGGAAGCCTAATTTTTATAACTGATCAATATAACCCATAATTTTGAAAACATTCTCATTAGTTAGAATGCCCTATTCTAGTTTACACTAATATAGTGCATGAAAATGTTATTTATTTCAAGACTTTCTTTATATTTTTAAAGAGAACGAATATGAGATATTATGTTGTAAGCATCCATATATTTATGTTTTATCATCAACTATCCATAAATAGTTGATAATATAATATAATAGACATAAAAATCATCCTTAATATATCTTTGGTAGGAATCCTTTTCACCTTTTCTCACTTTCTGAGGAGGAAGAACATTAGTATGATATTCCAACACATAATAAAAACTTTATGATAATAATTCATCATATAAAATAATATATCTTTGTAAGGAATCCTCTTCTACATAGGTTTTAGTTTATTCCAATTGTGTTTTTTTAGTGCATGAATATGATTTTATGTTAATCATGATTGTTACTTTACATGGGTTGTATGTTACACTAATCATGATTGTTACTATATATAGTTTGGAAATTATAAAAACCAAGTCTATTCCTATATATGGGTTGTATGTTATTCTCATTATGTTTGTTCTTTAATATGGGTTGGATGCTTTGACAATTGATATTGTTCTAATGTACCATTTGGATGTTATGCCAACTGAGATTATTATCATATACTAGTTAAATTCTATACTAATTGATATTTTGATCATGTATAGGTGGGATGATATTACAATAAATAATGGTTAATGTGGGTGTGTTATGTGTGATTACAACCAAAGTATGGTTTCTAGTTAATAGTTTAAGCATGATATTAACTAAGAATATAGAGATGTATGATTATGGGTAATTATACAGAATACTAACTTAGTGTTTTATATATGGCTATTGTATGGATGGATGTTTTACCAAAATAGATGCTTGGGTTGTTCAATTATAGGCTTATTTTTAGATGAAATTCTAACTCACCATATTCTTGGGTGATATGTTCATACTCAACACTAACACTATCTAAAGCAGGTGTGAGTCAACTATCAAAGTGACTTTTTTAGCACCCAAAGGTTTTTTAGGAATGTAAATGTAATGTTTATGACAATAATTTCATTCAATATATGCATACACATATATACTAGTTATTATTAAGGACATTTTTGGTGGTGGACTACTAAGTTTTATGCTCACACCCTACACGTACACCCTAGTGAACATACAAACAATATAGATGGTATGTAAGTTAGGTAATAGGCCTTATAATAGGTGAAAAATATATAGAAGATTTATAGGGTTATTGGGAATAGTTTGGTATGAGGATAAGTATAGTGTTTGAGTCACCTAGACATTTTAATTTCATGTTACCTCTAAACTATATATAATCGGCCCTTTGAGAAATATTTGTTAGGATGTTTAACTATATGATCTGTATGAGTATAATTTTTTATAGAGTGGTGTATTATTTTTATTTATGATATTATTTAAACTATAAAACCATTTTCTATACTATGATTCCATGTTGTTTTGTATGTGTCAATTATTTATTTGTTATTTCCTATCGTGATATTTTGGGTAAAATCTTCCCATGTGGTTTTATCATACCATCATTAGTAGTCAATATCCTTAAACATATGGGGAGGTATATTTAAGGTCATGTGTATCTTTAATTCCATTTTATTTAGGTGAACTAAATTAGAGATGTTACAAAAATATATTGATTCTATAATGACCTTGACTTGCTTACCTAAATAGTAATCAAATTAGACCTCCACTAACCCTAATAGAATTCGGTGATCCTTAGGGGTTAGTGAGAAGCATTGTGGGTCTTGGTTCATTATTAAAGAATTATTTACCCATATAAATTAATTAAATAAATCATGATTAGATTCTTTTGAATATTTTGGCATCCTATTTTTTTCAAACATTTCCAAAAATGGACATAAACATTATTCATCACAAGGAGCAACCTACATGTTGGTAATACTTTATATAATTGAATAATAACATTAAAGTAACTAAATCTATCTCTATATGAATAAAAATAAATAATAAAAATATAATAGACACCAAAACACCTACTAGAGTTATAAACATAACCAAATAGACTAGACATGACTAAGAAAAATATGTGGTGATCCAAAATAAATTCTCCAGACAAATATAGCCTCCATATTTTAAGTCTCCTGGTAACCAAACTTTTTAATCCATTCTGAGACCAGATAGACTAAAATCGGTTATAATGGATATAATTATACTCAATTATTCCTGAAATTTATCAAGTGTAACTGCATGTACACTGATGTTTACATGTAGGGTGTGATCATAAATACTCAGTAGATCACCACCAACAGTGCATCAATTAACATAGTGAATAAATAGGTTTATGAATGTAACATTACTACACATTTTCATGAATATATAACAAATTATTTTAGTAGTTGATAGTCAAATCATAGAAACAATTAACAGTAAATAAATTTATGGTTCATTATTACTTATTACAAATAGCTCCATATGCCTAGAGGGTCAGTATCTATGTATATTTACTTCTAGCTTAGCTGTGAATCATATATGAATAAATATAACAAATCCAATGTGTAACACCCATCCTGGGGGAAATATAATTAATGTATACCAATTCAAGTAAGTTTTCTGACCTATCCCCTTGTGAAAGGGGAATGTGTATAAAAATTCAAAGCAATCATGTTGCCCATACCATTTTTATAACCTATTTATCATCTACCAATATAATGGATTAAGTATCCTATAAAAAAGTATATCAATTTAAACATGCTTAATATATCAAAATATTATACATTATCATCATAATAAGGAAATAATTTCACATATTTCAAAACCAAAATATTTCTATAAGGATACAATTATATGTTATACTAATTTCAAATTTAACTAGTATCTTATCCCATGGATAAACTACAATATCACATAAAATTAGGCATGCTAGTTTTTATCCAAATAAACCATAAGACATTAAGGTATTAACAAGTCCATAAACTCTGTAAATGTGATCCTTTCCACCATAGTGAGCACAAGAAGGAAATTTAAGGGATGAACCTTGGGAAGTAGTGAGTTGTCCCTAAACATGTAATGGGGTCACCTCAGGTAGGAGTGACCTAGACTGAACCCTTTAAAGAGTAGTGAACTATTAGTGTTTTTTTTTCATCTATAAAACATTGATCGCATGCTCCTTGGAGTATCCTAGGAAAATTTCCAAGGAAGGTTATCAAAAGGAAATTAAAAAATGTGAAGGAATTCAATAAGGAGCCTATATGGTCAATGGGAGTGTCGAAAATATGTTTAATTCATCTTGGAAAATGTAGAGAAGGAACATTCCATAGAACATGGCATATTTCCATGTTGTATTAAAGTTTCCCAAAATTATAAATATCTCATAATGGTCAGTGGTTATAGTGAAGATGAAGAATAAGAAAAGTGATACCACACCATGGGTTATATTAATGGTAAAGAAGGAGATTCCCAACATGGGAAATCTAGAAAATACCACATCATGGTGGTCCATGTGGTGGGATTCTAGATAACGTTTTAAATACAGTGAATCTTAAGAATGGTGGAAATAAATTTTAGTGTTCATGGAATTCACTATATACCTGTTGGAGTAACATGTTCAACTTAAGGTTGACCACTTCATGACTCGTAATGTGGTGAGTTCAAAATGACCAGTGTTTTGTCACTACATCATAGAGCATGGTGTTTTGAGTTGGAGATTCACCTGTGATACATGGTGAACCCAAAATGGATGTGGTGATGCCTATGGTGAAGGATTCTGCTTAAAATAATGGAAGAATATTATTGGGAGAAGTCGAAATGGCCAACAAGTTTTGGATCTAGGAATTAAAAAGAGCATGCTAACCTGGAGATACAAGGACATCATCATAATGTTTGAAGTCAAGCTATGTTAGGGGGTGTGTTAGTAGGATACATTCCAAATGAAAATGATTTGACTATGAAAATTCTTGAATGAATCATCAATTCTTTATACATCATGGGCATTGATTTTAGGTCATGATTGGGATTTTATAGTATTTATAAGGTAATTCATGTTTCAAAGAAGAGATAAATAAATTTATGAGTGAGTTATATATTATTTTAGTTATAGAGATCATGAATTATTTTTTATGGAGGAGTGATGGGAAATTTTTATAGCCCGTAATAGAGTGACATGTATCCAATTGATTATATTATGATCTCCTTGTTAAAAGGGGATATCAATAGGGATATGAAAAATTATGAATAGAGAACATAGAGCCATATCTAAATTTCAAAGGTGAAGAAAGAAGGTTTTCCAAGTGAGGGAGTGGAAAGAAATAGAAGAAGAAATTTTCACCCATTGAAAACTCTTCAAAGGACTTGTTTGAGAGGAGACAAAAACCCTATAAAGAGAAGTTAATGGACTTCAATGAAACTCATCCACACCTAGTGAATCATCTATAATAAGTTATGTAAATGAAGGGACTGACAAGTCTATAAACTATGTAAAGTTGATCCTTTCCACCATAGTTGTAACACCCTGATTTTTCTTTTGAGGTATGAACTGGTTAATATTGTATTTTAATATTTATTTTTACTCTAATAAATTTTCCTAAGATTTTAACGAAGGGGTCAGGAGCATTCGAGGCTTGTTTAGATCCCAGAGCTACAAATTTTATAGAATCTATAAAAGGCACATGGTTGGAGTATGGTTAGTAGTAACTGTGCAGCTCAACCATGTAGCTCAAATACAAGAGATCATGGTTTGAAAAAACATTCAAGGGAAGCTTCATGGCCATGTAAAAAAACTACAGAATTTTTTCATAGGATATTCGTACGTGTTTCACATGGTTTGGAAAACTATGTGCCTATCCTGCACCCTTAGTGCCACTTAGGTAGTGACCTTGCACAGTCGGAGCATGGTTTTCCAAAACATATGGGATAGTCATGCTAGGGGTGCCTTTGGATAGTGAATGTATCATAGTTGGTGCATGGTTCATCCAATCATGGAGCCAAACCGTGTGACCTCTAAAATTGGGGTGAATTTATGATGTTTCCCCTCTTTCATTATAACTCATCCACTTATTTTTCTTTCCTATTCCATTTATATCCCTCTCCTCTCATTGAAGCTCCTCCTATATCTATTTCAAGGATTTAAGGTTTCTCCCTCATCCAGTGTTCAAATCCAATCACTACTACAAACTGTCCATTTATCAGTGCTAAAAACTGGCATTAACAGCGCTAGAAAAGCGCTGTCAATGTCGGCGTAGATAAAGGGGGGGTCCCCTTTATCAGTGCTTCTTTTAGCGCTGATAAAGGTCTCCTCTATCGGGACGGAGTGCTGATAAAGGTTTCCTTTATTAGCGCTCCTTTAGCGCTGTTAAAGGTGTCCTTTATTAGTGCTAAAAAAGCGCTGATAAAGGCCCCATCGCCTGCACCTACAAAACCGAACCTGCACACCAGAATACCTGCACAAAGTAGCACACACCTGCACACTAGAATACCTGCACAAAGTAGCACACACCTACACACCAGAATACCTGCACAAAGTAGCACATGCACACCTGCACACCATAGCACCCGCACACAATATTTTGACCGACAACGGTATATAAATTTACTTAACATCATGAATACAAAAAAACACATTGCTATATAAATTTCAAACATTATTTTACATGGTTACAATTACAATTATTCAACAATAGTTATAAACATTAATGTTTCATCCTTTGATATCCGTCATCTGCTCTCGATGTTATTTGTTGCCAAACAAAGCATCCGAACTCAAGGAAAAAAATTCACCTATATAAGAAAACAAATATTATGTTAGTAATGCAATAATGAAAGAAATTAAAACAGTAATATGAAAGAATACATTAATATGGAAATGTGAAACTAAAATATGAAATTTTAAACTCAAATGTTTTCATTTTCATAACAATGAAAGGGAATAATGTAAAATCAATATGTTTTTGATTGATTTATCTCATTTAATACATATTGATTCTTTATCTAATAAAACGCTTTACCGGTCACACCGTGCGTCGGTCAGATTGAGATGCGGTCGATTCGTACACATCACAAATGACTCATGGAACATTGTTCTAAAGTATCAAAACAATCCGAACACGTTTTCTCGGTACTCCGTATGCCAGTCGTGTTGTTTTCTAAAGTTTATGTCATTTTCAAACTGATATCATACACTTTTAGCCATACCGGTCACACTGTGCATTGGATTGAGATGTGGTCGATTTTTACACGTCACAAATGACTCATGGATCGTTGTCATAAAGTATCAAAACAATCCAAATGCGTTTGCTTGGTTTTCCGTATGACATTGGTGTTGTTTTCCAAAGTTTATCTCAATTTGAAACTGATATCAGACACTTTTAGCCATACCGGTCACACCGTGCATCAGATTTAGGTGTAGTCAATTCGTACACATCACAAATGACTCGTGGATCGTTTTCCTAAAATATCAAAACAATCTGAACAAGTTTTCTCGGTTTTCCGTATGTCATTGGTGTTGTTTTACAAAGTTTATCTCAATTTGAAACTGATATCAGACACTTTTATCCATACCGGTCACACCGTGCGTCGGATTGAGGTGAGGTCAATTCGTACACGTTACAAATGACTCGTGGATCGTTTTCCTAAAGTATCAAAACAATCCGAACGTGTTTTCTCGGTATTTCGTATGTCATTGGTGTTGTTTTCTAAATTTTATGTCATTTTCCAACTGATAACAGAAACTTTTAGCCATACCGGTCACAATGTGCGTCGGATTGAGGTGTGGTCGATTCTTACACGTCACAAATGACTCGTGGATCATTGTCCTAAAGTTTCAAAACAATCCGAATGCGTTTTCTCACTATTCTGTATGTCAGTAGTGTTGTTTTCTAAAGTTTATGTCATTTTGAAACTGATATCAGACACTTTGAGCCATACGGGTCACACCGTGCATCGGATTGAGGTGAGGTCGATTCGTACATGTCACAAAGGATTCATGGATCGTTTTCCTAAAGTTTCAAAACAATTCTAACGCGTTTTCTCGGTATTTCGTATGTCAGTAGTGTTGTTTTCTAAAGTTTATGTCATTTTCAAACTGATATCAGACACTTTTATCCATACCATTCACACCGTGCATCAGATTGATGTTCGGTCGATTCGTACATATCACAAATGACTCTTGGATCGTTTTCCTAAAGTATCAAAACAATACAAACACGTTTGCTCGGTATTCCTTATGTCAGTCATGTTGTTTTCTAAAGTTTATGTCATTTTCAAACTGATATCAAACACTTTTAGACATACCGGTCACACCATGCGTCGGATTGAGGTGCGGTCGATTCTTACATGTCAAAAATGACTCGTGGATATTTTTCCTAAAGTATAAAAACAATCCGAATGTGTTTGCTCAGTTTTTTGTATGTCATTGGTGTTGTTTTCTAAAGTTTATCTCAATTTGAAATTGATATCAGACACTTTTAGCCATACCGGTCACACCGTGCGTCAGATTGAGGTGAAGTCGATTCGTACACATCAAAAATGACTCTTGGATCGTTTTCCTAAAGTATCAAAACAATCCGAACGCGTTTTCTTGGTATTCTGTATGTCATTGGTTTTGTTTTCTAAAGTTTATGTCATTTTCCAACTGATAACAGACACTTTTAGCCATACCGGTCACACTGTGCGTTGGATTGAGGTGCGGTCGATTTGTACATGTTACAAATGACTCGTGGATCGTTTTCCTAAAGTTTTAAACAATCTGAATGTGTTTTCTTGATATTCTGTATGTCATTGGTGTTGTTTTCTAAAGTTTATGTCATTTTCAAAATGATATCAGACACTTTTATCCATACCATTCACACCGTGCATCATATTGATGTGCGGTTGATTCGTACACGTCACAAATGACTCATGGATCGTTTTCCTAAAGTTTCAAAACAATCCAAACACGTTTTCTCGGTATTATGTATGTCAGTAGTGTTATTTTCTAAAGTTTATGTCATTTTCAAACTGATATCAAACACTTTTAGCCATACCGGTCACACTGTGCGTCGGATTGAGGTGTGGTTGATTCGTACACGTCACAAATGACTCATGGATCATTGTCCTAAAGTATCAAAACAATCCGAATGCGTTTGCTCACTATTCCATATGTTAGTAGTGTTGTTTTCTAAAGTTTATGTCATTTTGAAACTGATATCAGACACTTTGAGCCATACGGGTCACACCGTGCATCGGATTGAGGTGCGGTCGATTCGTACACGTCACAAAGGATTCATGGATCGTTGTACTAAAGTTTCAAAACAATCCAAACGCATTTTCTTGGTATTCCGTATGTCAGTAGTGTTGTTTTCTAAAGTTTATGTTATTTTGAAACTGAAATCAGACACTTTGAGCCATATGGGTCACATCGTGCGTCGGATTGAGGTGAGGTCAATTTTTACATATCACAAAGGATTCATGGATCGTTTTACTAAAGTTTCAAAACAATCCAAACACATTTGCTCCGTATTCCATATGTCAGTAGTGTTGTTTTCTAAAGTTTATGTCATTTTCAAACTGATATCAGACACTTTTATCCATACCATTCACACTGTGCATCAGATTGATGTGCGGTCGATTCATACACATCACAAATGACTCTTGGATAGTTGTCCTAAAGTATCAAAACAATCCGAACACATTTGCCCAGTATTCCATATGTCAGTCGTGTTGTTTTCTAATGTTTGTGTCATTTTCAAACTGATATCAGACACTTTTAGCCATACCGGTCACACCGTGCGTCGGATTGAGGTGCAATTGATTCATACACGTCACAAATGACTCGTGGATCGTTTTCCTAAAGTATCAAGACAATCCGAATGCATTTTCTCGGTTTTCCGTATGTCATTGGTGTTGTTTTCCAAACTTTATCTCAATTTGAAACTAATATCAGACACTATTAGCCATACTGGTCACACCGTGCATCAGATTGAGGTGAAGTCGATTCGTACACGTCACAAATTACTCTTGGATCATTTTCCTAAAGTATCAAAACAATCCTAATGCGTTTGCTCGGTATTACGTATGTCATTAGTGTTGTTTTCTAAAGTTTATGTCATTTTCCAACTGATAACAGACACTTTTAGCCATACCGGTCACACTGTGCATCGGATTGAGGTGCAGTCTATTTGTACACGTCACAAATGACTCATGGATCGTTGTCCTAAAGTTTCAAAACAATCCGAACGTGTTTTCTTGGTATTCCATATGTCAGTAGTGTTGTTTTCTAAAGTTTATGTTATTTTCAAACTGATATCAGACACTTTTATCCATACCATTCACACCGTGCATCAGATTGACGTTCAGTTGATTCGTACACGTCACAAATGACTCGTGGATCGTTATCCTAAAGTATCAAAACAATCCGAACGCGTTTGCTCGGTTTTCCGTATGTCATTGGTGTTGTTTTCCAAAGTTTATCTCAAAACATATTCTTTGTGCGAAACATCTACTATAAATTCACTCTGCAAGAGATGATGAAGGGTTAGTCAATATTTCAATATTTTATTTTATTTTAATAAATTAAATAGATGATATCGTAATGTTACCGTAATCTCTTCCCACATTAATGTTTTCAACCCGCTGACAACATGGTGCCATGACTCTACGTCAATCGGTACGCGTTGTCGAGTGACGATTCCAATGTAGCTACTAAACATGGATTTGTTGGGGTTTACATGCTGGCCTAGTTTATTCCATCCCACCTCATATTTGATGCCTTTTGCTTTTGCCTTGGGTATTTTTGATAAAACTGTCAAACTACAGCGCACCTGTTTTTTTTGTGTCACTGGGGTTTCATCGCCTACCATTTCCTCAGTTTCTGCATCATCATTATGTTTCTACGAAGCGCTAGAATCGGCACTGACACTAGCTGTAACAAGTTGAGATACCTATTGTACGTCAGCAGTGGGACCAGCTGCAACAGGTTGAGAGACATGTTGTCTTTCATTGGGTACATCAGCAGGTGAAGAAGTCATTATCTGCAGAACTGGTTTAAAATTTAATTTAGATCACATAAAAGCAGCAGCGAACAGATAATAACATAATGTAACACAATCTATATTACAATAAAAATCAATAACATGATTATTGAACTCCCTTTTTTTAAAAAAATGCTGAAGGGATTTGACCCCTCTATCAACTATCCATATCCCTTCATTGTGGTCTCCTCTGACATACAAAACATCGTCTACATTGGGACCACTACGAAATGATTGCGAAGTCCCAATGAAAGGGTCATCTTTCGTTGAATTTTCATCTGACCCTTCAGTTGTTTTGGTCGATAACAGAACAATTGACCAGTTTCGGTTTGCGGGATCTGGAACATAAAATACTTGCACTACCTGTGATGCCATTATAAATGGTTCGTCTTTCTCCCCTTCCTTACTGAAATCAACTTTCACAAATCCCAAATCATCTATTTTAACAGCACTCCTGTTATCAACCCATTTGCATTGAAATATCAGAACATGAAATTTCGTATAATCCAACTCCCATATTTGTTTGATGATGCCAAAGTATGACATATTCGCATAAATTGGATTTATGTCCTTAGCACCGGAAACATGCATCGCTTCAGCCACAAGTGTAACCCCACTATTCTTCATGGTACTGTCTTCATCGTGATCATTAGTATAAAATGTATAACCATTAACTACATAAGCATTGTAGGACAATGCATACACACTTGGTCCTCCGGCTAGCCATCGAAGTTGTTCTGAAATTGACTCTGGATTTTCATCTGACTTCTTAAAAATATGATCTCAAAACCATCCTATAAACTGTCGATTATGTGTATCTGATATCCATTTTTCAGCCCTTGATGGATTCAAACTCCTAAGAATTTATTTGCGGATTTCAACATAAGGGTCAACGTCAAAACTGTTATGCAAAACATAAAGGTGGGCCTGCTCCCGATCTGTAATATTGATTGTGACAACCTTTCTTCCAGAAATTCCTTCACCCTCAAGCCGCCCAGTGTGACGAGATTTCGGTAAGCCAATGCTTTCCACACCAGACAAGTATTCGGTACATAATTCAATGACTTCCTCAACAATATATCGCCTTTGCAATACAACCCTCTGGCCGACTTCGATTTTTGACATACCCTTTCAAAATATTCATATACCGTTCAATGGGGTACATCCATCTGTAATGTACAGGACCACATAGTCGAATCTCTCTCACCAAGTGGACCATCAAATGAACCATCATATCAAAAAATGAAGGCAGGAAGAACATTTCTAATTCACATAATATGACGGAAATTTCTTTTTCCATGGCTGGAAATTTCACCGGGTCTATAACTTTGATACATATAGATTGAAGAAGAAACACAGTTTCGTTAATGTATGACGGACATTCTTGGGAAAAATGCAACGTAAAGAAATTGGAATGAGATTTTGCATCAAAACATGACATTCATGTGATTTCAGACCTTTTAACTTCAAGCCGCTCATTGACACAAGGTTGCTGATATTTGACGAATACCCCTCTGGAACCTTTACGTCATTCAAGAAGTTGCAAAACTGATATCTCTCCTACCTGGAAAGAGTGTAAGCAGGAGGAGGAAGAAATGTTCATTTTTCACCCTCCACTGGTGCCAACTCTTCTCGTATTCCCATCTCAACCATGTCCAACCTAGCCTTAATTCCATCTTTTGTTTTGCCAGATGTATTTAGCAACGTGCCGATAACACTGTCAAATACATTTTTTCTACATGCATAACATCAATAAAATGTCTTACATACAGACAATTCCAGTATTGTAATTCAAAAAAAACTGATCTCTTTTTCCAACCGATTTTCATAAGGTTTTTCGAAGCCGTTTTACCAAAAGTAGTGTCCACATTTTTAACTTTCTCAAACAATTGATCACCTGTTAGTGGAGACGGTGTTGTACATTCTTCTAAACTTCCATCGAATGATGTCTTCCAAGAACGGTACTTATGTCATCGCGGTAGAAATCTGCGATGTCCTAGAAACACGGTTTTCGATGAATGTTTCAACCTAATTGATTGTGTACCTTCTTCACAAACGGGACAGCCTTGAGTTCCTTTAATGCTATATCCTGACAAATTTCCATAAGTAGGGAAGTCATTTATCATCCCGTACAACATGAATCTCAAAGTGAAATCTTCCTTTCTGTAAGAATCATACAATATAACTCCTGAATCCCACAATAATTTCAAATCTTCGATCAATAGAGATAAATAAACATCAATATCATTACCCGGTTGTTTTGGTCCTGATATAAGAAGAGATAACATGATGTATTTCCGTTTCATGCATAACCACGGTGGTAAGTTATAATTTATCAACATAACCGGCCATGTATTGTGACTATTGCTTTGAAAACCAAAAGGATTCACTCCATCTATAGATAACGCAAGACGAAGGTTTCTCGAATCGTTTCCAAATTCAGGATACTCATGATCGATTCTCTTCTACTGAGGAGAGTCTGCCGGGTGACGTAGTATCCCATCTTTAATTCTTGTATCTGCATGCCATGTTAATTGTTCTGCAGTCTCCTCACTTCCATATAGGCGTATAAACCTTGGAATGATTGGAAAGTACCATAAAACTTTAGTAGGACTGGATTCATCTTTCTTGTATCGAGAAGCACCACACTTTGGGAATTCTTTAAGTGATTTGTGGTCCTTTCGAAATAGTATATAGTAATTCGGTCAGGCGTGTATTCTTTCAGAGATCATACCCATAGAGCGTAGCATTCATTTGGCATCGTATGTTCGGCTCGGGAGCTCATTGTCTTCTGGAAGCATGTCATTCAAGAGGCCAAGTAGTTTCGTAAAACTGTCGTCACTCCACCTGTTATCTGCTTTCAAATTATACAGCTTCAGTACGGCTGACAATGCTGTATATTTAGTGCAACCAGCATACAATGGCGTCTTTGCACAACTTTTTAACTTCTCAAACAAATTTGGGCAATCACAAAGTTCATCTTCGAAGGTCCTTATCATTTCCTCAATACGATCTTCATCATCATTCACATATATAATCACATCCTCCATACGGTCATCTTCATTGTTCATGTTTGTAATCATATCAGATGATCCATAAAATGCAGTGTCACCCCAGTCACTACCTACATTTGTTGTTTCCCCATTTTTATTCCAACATGTATAACTTTGATCTATTCCGTGACAGATCAAGTGTTCTTCCAACTCATCTGGACTAATTTGTTTTGAATAACAATAGCGTAAACACAGACAAAGGATTTTAGAAGAGTCACATGCATGATCTTTTTCAAACTTGGTAAACTCTTTCATGCCTTCTTCATACTCTTTTGTCAACCGATTGGCATTCATCCATTCTTTATTTATGTTCATCCTATTTGAAATCCATAGGATGAGTATATAGGTTAGAGGAGAAGGAATATGAGTATAATTTAGATAAAAAACAAGATACTTCAAGGAAATAATGTGACCATGAAATGACTAAGTCTAGAATGTTGTGGATCTTGAATACATTCTTTGACTGATTTGGAGAAATGACTTCTCGAACCTTTTCTGGATAACCTAGAACTCCTTCCAAGGAAATAATGTGACCATGAAACAATACTTCTTAAACAAAATATGGGGAATTTATAATATTGTAATAAAGACAAATCTCTCTAAAAACACCCAAAACAACCTCCAGATTATCAGAGTACTCCTCCTATATATTGTAATACACCAAGAAGTATTCTAAAAAAACGAAAATGGAGGTGTCTAGAAAGATATTAAAGATCTAGTTCATCAATTCCATGAAATAGATGGAGCATTGGTGATCCCAAATGTAATTCATAAATACTTTAAATTTCCATATCGACTTTAAAAATATATCTTTTGAGCATCCTCTTCCCAAACCCTCAATTGTTGGTACCCTGATCTCTAGAAAATTTTCAAAAACCAATAGAACCTTATAAGATGGTCAAACAAATCATCAATTATAGGCAATATGTAATTATTCATTACTGTCACCTGGCTATGACTACGGTAGACTGTTAAAATTAATAGGCTATGAGATAATCATTCGTGGGGAGATAAAGAGATACATGAACCAAATTACAGAATCTAGTGTCATAATCCATGAATAAATGACCACCATACTCTAGCTTTAAAAACACATAGTCATTCATCAATCTCAAGGTATCTAGGTAGAACCTCTAAAGAAATACCACTTGGAAAGTGGTAAAAGTGAGATCCACTCTATTCCTCGAAAGAATCATTGAATCTCACCACATTTAAATAAATTCTTTTAAAATGGAACCAAAAAATAACACTTTAGATGTCTTATGGGTTTTCAAAAACTCTAAGATCTACTTGATACAGTCCAACTACTCCTTAAATTACTTGGTTTTCTTTTCAGTGAGGAAAAACTCTGAGATCATCATATTGATGTGATAAAAATACTATGTTGAGGATATAATATCATGTTGTACCATCATAAGGATAGACTAAGGTAACTCACTCAACAGATGTTGGTCTATGTGTCACTACTTGAAATAACCCACAACCATCACCTCATGTTTCACATCTAAAACCAAAACCAATGATACAATCATATCCACCATGAAAAACTACTTAGGATATGATACTTATTGGACTTTATTGAAGTATTGAATATGAATATGCATAAGGGATAAGTCTCTATGGGTTTTAAATGGCGTGTACCCTCAGTACACGACATGACTGTCACAAACCAGCCCCTAGTCATTCCACCAATAAATACTCAACAATTATTTGGTTATATAAATGGTGTGTACCCCATGTCACATGTTATGTGACCTCATCCAATCTTCTAGCTGTGTCATATCCCATACACAACCAACTAACATTGTCACCGAACATGGTGTGTAACCTTTCTATATAACTTGTCTTGGCTACATGACCACCTGGTCATGTACTCAGCTCATTCCCATGTCTGGCACACCATGTCTGTGTACATAACTATCTACATTCACAAGGCCAACTCCCTTAACATGACTACCCTAGCCATATACCAACACCAAACTCTTGGGAATCACTACATGACATATAGCAAAAATATAAGATGTATCATTCCCAAAAAAATCATCTTTAATCTAGAAGAAAACACAACATGTTCTCTTACCCTACATGATGTGTGATCAGAAATTCCAAATGAGAATACCATATAAGACACCTAGAACACCCTGATTTCCATATACACCCACAGATTGACCCTACGTGATATCTAGTAGTCGTAATAGGTCAATAAAACTATAAAAATGGGCAGAGATTAGGATTGGATTGAAAAGATAATAAATTCATCTACCTCCTGAAAAAACACCAAATCTCAAATATAGAAGCTTACTCTAATGTTGTTGCTCCACCATCTAGTACCAATCACCGTCATTATTGGAGTCTGAAGACACCTCTCACACCCTTGATTCATCAAACCCACAAGTTAGTTCCTCCCCCATTCCTCTACATTTTCAAAGGAAACACTGTGGTTAGATTAGGTTACTAATTAAATCTTATTTAATTAATAACCTCATCACTGAACACCCCACCAACAGCCACCTATGACTATCCACACAATGATGAAAAACATTATGTCACACATAGGGTAAGAACCACATTAGGAACTCCACTATGGTATCTTCTTTTCATTCTGAGACGTCGATCAAGAGTTTTACCACATTAATTGAAAAATGAAACGCGTGTGATTAACTATATTAATTTTTTTTAATATCACCACCCATAGAATATTAGGGCCCCAAAATCCCATGATGACACAACTCTAAGCTTCAAAAACATCCCCAGAAATATTATGAAGCCTTATAAGAAAAAAACCAAGATGATAAATTCTCCTAAACTTAAGGATTTTATTCAAAAAAGCGAAATTCTAGGCACAAGGGGAAAAACAAAGATCAAAAATGGGTTTCCCATGTGAATGATCTCACTAGAGGATCCCTATACTATCCCAAAAAAATGCACTCAAGGAAACCCAAAAATCCAAAAAAAAACACCCAATGTCCAACTTAAACTAGGATGAAATCATGAAATGAAGTGTCCACATGTCCCTTCATGTGTGAAATGTGTAAAACTCCAATTACCCATTCCGAATGAAGTCTCGGTATCTAGTGGTACACATCCTCACTACCCCGATGTAGAAACTAACAAAACATGGAAATACACATTTTCCCACGAGATGAACCGCACCCTCAACATCTATCACTAGAACCGACTCTAGGACCAAAACGTTTTCTCCCAATAGATATGACCATTATATAAGTGACCTATAGAGCCTCAAAAACTTGTCCCCACTTGGTGTTATTCCAAATGTGGAGTCTCAAAAACACATGCCAACATAAAACATGAATAATTATCTCCCAAACCCCAATGGTTATCTCTACTTAGAACTACCACCCCATACTTAGGTATACTACTGAGGGAAAAAAACCTTCTCAGAGCCACATCCCATAGCATGATGTGTCACATCAAGAATCCTTGGCATGCCTCCATACTCCCCGCCTTCAAAAACACCATCAAGAACATGTCTAGTGGATATCCAGCCATGCGGGGCCTCATGAACCGAATAAACATGTTGTGCCTCCCTACCTCAATGAAAATCCATTGTGTTAAGAACCATCAATTAGAGATATTTCATTCCATCCTAAAGTATTTTTCATGCATCTCCAATTTAGAAAACATGAGTTTACCAACAAAAAACTTATGGTTTTTCAATCACAAACATAGGGTCTTACCGGGCCCTCCATTCGAAAACACAAAACTACACCATAATCAGTGACATACATTGAGTAAAAACATCACACAACACAATGCACACATAATTAATTCATGCAAATTCAATTTGAATCACCTTAAGGAGGAGGACCCGGTGGCGGAGGAGAAGGAGGTGTCGACAGCGGAGGCACCGGAGGCACCGATCGCAGCGCGGAGGCAGAGCGGAGGCAGGGCGGAGGCAGCGGAGGCAGCATAGGAGGAGGAGGAGGAGGAGGCCGCAGTGGAGGAGGAGGCAGCGGACGCACCAGAGGCACCGGCGGCACCAGAGGCACCGGTGGAGGAGGAGGAGGCCGCGGAGGCACCGGCGGAGGAGGAGAAGGCACCGGCGGAGGAGAAGGAGGCCGCGGTGGAGGAGGAGGCACTGGAGGCACCGGCGGCATCGCGAAGGCAGGGCGGAGGTAGGGCGGAGGCAGCGGAGGAGGAGGAGGATGAGGCTGGTGGAGGAGGAGGAGGAGGATCAGGAGTAGAGGAGGAGGTAGCGGCCGCAGCGGAGGAGGAGGAGGCGGCGGCAGCGGCACAGAGGAGGGCTTCCGCGAGAGCTTGACCGTGTGCAGGGAGGAGGAAGAGGACCCACGGGTTTTTAACAAATCTGCATGACCCTTTATCAGCGCTAGTAAAAAGAACTGATAAAGGGTGTATTTATCAATGCTAAAATAAAAAGCACTGATAAATACAACCTTTATCAGCGCTTGTTTTAGCACTGATAAAGTGGACCTTTATCAGCGCTTTTTTTAGCACTGATAAAGGCCCGCCCCTTTATCAGCGCTAAACTGTTAGCACTGATAAAGCCAGGCGCATGCCTTGCCCATTTTTGTGGTAGTGAATTCATTATATTGTATTGTATTTCTCTCAGTAAGAGAATCAACCCACTTCCTTCCATTTATGATTTATCTCTCCCTATTTAGTGGTATTTTAGTGTGAAATGATATGCCCTATTTTTAGGGAATTTTTCTATTCTTCCCTTTTATTCTGATTAAAAAAACAAGGGATGATACTGGATGAGTGTTCCTAAAACACTATAAGGTAGGTGGTTTATGATTTTTCCCTCATGTCTCATCAAATTATAATAGTCTTCATATTTCCATGCGCTGGTTTCACCCACTCATTGACCCTAAAATCTTTTTTCCTCAAATTAGTTATTTAATTTTGAATTTAAATTCCCTATTAGTCTCTCTTATTATATTTGGAGGTTAAGGAACTCAACTTGATCCACCCCTTTGGGTGTTCCATACATATTTTGATGTTACCCTTTTCAAGTTAATAACTGAAACTCCTGTTAGTGTGTTTGGTTTGACTTCATCAATGATTAAATTAATTTAATTGAATAAATTAACACTTAAAAATGGTAAAGAATGTTTATCTTGGATCTTATTAGATTGAAATCAAATGATTAATGGTATGTCACATTCTATAGCCTTTTTCGTTAGTGAATTAAAAGGTATGGACTAGAATTATATAAAGTGAATTAATTTGAATTTTTATCACATGGATTTGGTTATTTCATTAAAAGTAGGGTGCCTATTGCTGTTATATACTTTTTTATTGTTATATGAATGAAGATACTTGAGCCATCCTTAGATTATGGAGGGAATTCCTTGATCACTTAGAGGATGACACTCCGATTCATTAGGTCAATTGCAAAGGGATATACCCACCTTGGAATCTGGTAAATGTATTATTATATGTGAAGGAATAAATAAGGTATCAATGATTCACTTGACTAGTTTTTGGATATTATAATACCTTAGATATACTCCTTATATTCACCTAATTTATTATAATAGGTGGTGCCTTGGATTCTTCCCTTGGGACCTAGGATTTAGTTTGGGCATGCTCGATGGACTCAATTAGACACCTTTTCAATGGAATTCCTTGAGTGAACCCCTTGGATTACACTTAGTCCCATGTAGCTTGGATGCATCGTTCATGTACCATGACCTGGCCCAACCTTCTAATGTTGAAGATGCCTTGATTCCTCTTGGATCCTGTATTGCTATTATTATGACTTGGACACCTTAGTTTCACCTTGGGTCCTATTTTTTAATTACTTAAGGTGGTACACTTTGGTTACATGTTCTAGACCTTAACCACTTCTAGGTCACTTTTTTAGAAATTATCAGCATCAGAAAAAGCTGGAATGGTCAGTCAGGCATCCCATGAGGAGTCTGACCCGATGTGATTAATATCCAAATTTTATCACATATCTAAAATACAGAAGGGATTTTAAATATCCGAATTTCAAGATTCACAAATGCCAAATGTGTCCAGTAGTCACTTACCAATTCTCAAATATAGGTTCATGTATCCCATTTTTATATTTCCCACGTATCTAATTTTTTTGAATGAGATGATCGATCTAAGATGGAATTTGAAACCAACCGATTACTTGAGCCTGAGTACCTCTGATTGAAGATGATGGCATTTAGATTTTTTATTAATCTTCCTGATACTAATTTTTTGAAGTAAGTCTCGGTCGAGCATGATGAAAAAGCAAATCGAAGTTCCAATGATGGCATGTTAAAGAAGAACATTTCAAAGTCGAATCATCTGATTTGGAGATAAACTAGAAAACCTTTGTGCCATAGATGATGAATCCTACTTCATAAATGAAAATAAAACATTTTCTATTAGATTTGAATCAGTTTCTTTCCAAAAAATCACTCAATGAGAGTTGTCTAAGTCCAATGGATATGAATAACCTGAATTCAAACCAACCTTTGATGACTGGTTTGTTTTAATCTGAATTGAGAGCTCACCAAGTTCTTTGAGGGAGACGACATCGAGTGCTGATGTGGGGAGCTCGAGATCTAAAACCTCATTGATTCCTTCAATCTAATCTAACTCTGATGACTTAGTTTTTTGTGGAACTTAAACCAAATAATCAGATTAGCCTTCCAAACCCATGATTTAAGTTTCAAAATTGAGTCGGTAGAATTTTCCCTTACAAAAAGGAAGTGATGGAACATAATGGAGGAAGAAATGATCAATTTCAAATTGACACATTCTGGAAGCACACAAAACTGATTCTCCAGAGCTAAGAGTGGGGAAGCTTCTTAGCTAGACTTTATCAAGGGGGAAGGTTAAAGATGAAGCGGTGAGAGATTAATTTCGAATCAACAGAGAATAACCTCTCTCTCATTCATTTTTCTTTTATATCTATAATTCATTTTTATTGTTCTTATTTCTTAAACTAAAAATGTAAAATTAATTATATTCCTGAGGAATAAAATTTTTAGGTTTATTTTTACTTATTCAAATAAATTTTTCTATAAAACTAAATTTTTTAGTGATATTGAGTTAGATAATAAAATTTTTGTGCTTCATGCAATTTGAATATTATTAGTGGTGAGTTGAAGGAATAATTATTCTATTTGATTAAACTCCTGATAAGAGAGGTTAATCTAATCATTTCTTTTGTTGTATCACATGAAATTAAATTCTATGTGAAGAAGAAATCCATTTAAAACTAAAAAGTTGAAATTCCTATTGCACTATCTCATCCTTGTTTATTCTATGCTCTTTAACATGGTTTAATTCTTAAAAAATTTAAAACATCATTTTGCATCATCATCATGCATACACTAATTCACCTATTTATTCATCACTTTCATTCTTAGTTTCCAGTAGTTTATGAAATTAATAATCCCTTATATTTACTCACTAGTCTTCCATGTGGTTTGACCCTACTTGTTGTTATCTAGTAGTGAGTAGGAGTATAAATTTATAATTTGACCGATGCATCAATGACTACACCATGATCTAATTTTTTCACCATTTCTATGGAAGGCCTTCACTAAGTGTCTTAGGGTTATATATTATAAAAAATTTAAATACAAAAAAAAAGTATTTGTGATAACTGCTTTTTCAGTGATTTATCTTCAAAATTGTCCTTAAAAGTTGTTTTTTGTGTGAACTTCTATTGTTAAATCTCATCTTTGAATTTGACTATTCATAGAATAGATGGATAGATACATAAGAACTTTAAGTTCTTGATAACCAAATTTATTAAAGAGGATGAATATAGATTCTATAATTTATAGAATAGGTTTAATGAATTTTTGGATTAATGACCCCAATCATGGATTTCACATTTTAACATTGCTAGAGTGTTTCGTTAATGGATTTAATGGTGAAGATAAATTTGATTTGGACAAAATCATAGGGGTATTTATGCTTAATCACTGTAATGAGAAATTGTGGAAAATTTGTGAAGAATTGTCTAGAAATGACAGGAATAAATTCTCATATTTAGATTCTTTAAATAAGGACCTTTTTTAAAAGGTGATAAATGATTGAAACTCATTTTATGAAATTATCAAAGTTGAAATTCCTAAATTTAAATAAATAACATTGAGTATGAAACTGATTTTGGAAAAAAGTGATAAAATGAACAAATATTTTTGGTAATTAAATGATAAAATTCCTCATGTAATTGAAACTGGAATTCATGATTTGGAAAATAAATTTGGTCAAATTATTCATAAACTAGATTTTGGAGAGGTTTTGATAAGTGATCTCATTTGGGTGAAAACCCAACACTTATAAAACCTAAATATTATGAGTACACCCAACTAGTTGTGTAGTTTTTTTTTGATGTAGGTTGAAATAAACATATTTCATTTATTTTAAAACTTTAACACACCATTAACTACTGAACTTGAAATATGGGTAGTCAAACTTGAAGCTGAGATAAAAGAAGAAGTGGTTTTAGAATTAACTTCAAATACTATAAAATTATTTCAAATATAATTTGATGACCCTATTCTTCTTTTTCCTTCAAAACTCAGCCATGTACATTGTTTTTTTTATGATTTTAATTTTCTAAAATGATAAATAGATTTTTTTAGAATATTTTCAAGCCCCTGAAAACACCCTACATTTGGTCACCCCTTCAAAAGAGTGCAAAATTCATCAATTCTAGAAAAAATTATGAAGTGGATAGTATGATACCTAGCTCTGTCAAAGGGTGGTTCCGAGTGATTTTTTTTGCTGTAAAGGGAGTCAAGTTTTTCCTTAGTGGTTTAGGTTCCCATTAATATCATTTTTTTCAAAAACATTTGGACTATAAACATGTGGTGGTTCCTACTTAGGAAACTACACCCACCTATTTAATATGGTTTTTTGTTCAGAATGTCTAGCTAGGAACTATAAATCTAGAGTTTCATTGGAGGAAACCCATGTTTTTAATAAAAAATTCATTTCTTTATTTTTTTCATTTATTTGAATAAAATTCTTTAATTCCTTGTCATGTTCTCATTCATCTGATCAATTGCATTACTATATGGACCAATGTTTCACTATCACTTCCTTTCACTCTCTTTTATTGGTCTCGTATTTTGATTTTCAATGCTTAAAATACATGGATGATAAGAAATTTAATTTTTTATATCTTAATTGAAAGAGATTAAGTGTACCTTGAATTATCAAAGGAGCTATTTTCTAGATCAATATAGATAAAATATCCAAAATTCAACCTCTGGTTACATTTTACTTTGACCTTTAAATTTCTTAAATATAATGACTATTTTATTAATTTTTAAGAACTTGTAGTTGAATAACCAAATGAATTACATTAAAAAATAAATGTAGAGTCTTTTTAATGAATTTTATTTTATAATGATTCTAAAAATTATGGGAGTGATTGTTTAAATTTCAGAATTTCTATTATGCTCTTCTTCATTGTTTTTGTGTTGCTTCATGTTTATTGTTAGCTAAAATTGAGATTTAATGTTTTCAAATATTCTCAGTGTGTGAAAATTAAGTATGGTATAATGATTCCCCTTTTAAATTTTGTTTAGATGCATCTATTTTCACTTATTGGGGTTTTATTATTATAGGAATAATTTATTTTAAAAAGTAAATAAACCAATACTTTAACCTTGTTTATCACCTTGTATTTTATTCCTTTTTTTTTGGAATTCAATGTTTGACATAATACATGTTTGATCTTAATTAAAGATCATTTATTCTATTAATACGTCAAAGCATGTAAATTTTTGAATTCTATTTTTAAAAGTGTTGGAAGTTTTTGGAAAACATGTTTATTGAATTCATATAACCCTTGAACATGTCAATGAACTACTAAATTAAAAACTTATTCTAAAAAAATTATTAATTTTTTTCTTTCACCTTGATATTTTACTTTGATGAAAATTTTGAGTTTTATGTGTGGGGTATGGGGTCATTATATAAGCTAAACTATGCTTCAAAGTGATCCTAAGAAAAACTTACATAAAATATTTCAAAATAGTATGCTTTTAAGCATCACTTAGGAATTTTTAGTGGAAGAAAATTCTTCTCAATTTTTAGGGTTTTGATGCCACTTTGGGGAGTTTAATCTTTAATAACTTTTAGATTTAATTGAGTAGATCATTTCTCCTTCCCTCTTGGAAAAAAAAGGTTTTTTGTAAAATCATTGGAGAATGTCATATGAATATTAAATCATAAGATATGAATATAAAGGGATTATTAAATGAAAATATTAATCTAGTTTGAACACATTCTTTAATTATTTTCATTATTTATTCATCAAACTTAAGGATGGGTTATTTATTCTACCAATAAATTTTCACACCACCCCATCCCGATGTGTGTCTATTTATTATGAATTCTTAAATTATGTGATTTTTTTCTCCTAGAGGTAAATAGATTTTTATAATTTCATTTGGATGCAAATTAATGTTTGTTAAATTATCATTAAATTTTTTAATTTAAATAATTTTTTAAAATAGTAACCAAATTTTCACTGAATAAATTTAATTTGAGATAGAATTCATATTTATAACTTGAGAGAATCCATGATGGAAATCACTATGAAAATAAATTCTTTGTGGATTTTTATATTTTCTATTTTGAGATTCATTTTCTACCATTTAATGTAAGTAAGTGATTTCTTGAGGATAGGAAACGTATAAAGTGTGGGGGAATTTGATGTGGCCTTAATTTCATGAGTTTTTTCATATCTATTTTTGTAAATTTATTGTATATTTAATGATGTTTTGGGTTTTTATTTTTTTATTTATAGTTTTTTTCTCAATTGGTTATTAATTTCTCAATTAATTATTTTTTATGTTTAATTTATGCCTTTATGTTCAAAATAAAATTTGTATCGAGTTTTGTGATTAGTATTTAATATTGAAGTTTATTTTAAGTTATTAAACTTAAATTTCATTTTTTAGTTTATTTGTTTTAGTTTTTAATTAATTAGTTAGTTAGTTACATATTAATTTAATTAATAATTTAATTACTTAAATGAATTAATATTTAGTAACCTTAAATTTTATTTTAGTTCTTTATTAATATTTATCATCATTTAATATTAATTAATTATTTAATTATTTAATGTAACTAGAATTTATTAAATTTTATTTTTTACTTTTAAAATTATTTATTTTTGATATTTAAATTTATTTATATTTCTTTCTTTCTTTCTTTCTTTCATAAATTTTTATTCCATTAATTTTTTATTTATTTTTTATTGATACAAGTGTGTATCCAGTTTTTCTACATTTACATAGGTAATTGGAAGAGTTGGCCATGTAAGGGAAATCCCATGTACCCAAATTTTAAGAAGCTAAATAGTTACATAGCCATTTTTCTCAAATTTTATCGCATAGCCAAAATGAAGAAGGGGTTGTACATATACAAATTCCAAGACATAGAAATTCCAAATGTGTCCATAAGTCACGTACCAATTCTCAAATATAGGTTCACGTATCCCATTTTCATGATGCCCATGTATCTGAATTTTTTGAATAATATGACTGATCTAAGCTGGTATTTGAAACCCGCTGATTGTTGAAGTTAGATTAACTCTAATTGAAGATGATGACACTGAGTTTGTCAATGCGCTTACCTAATACCAAGTTTTTTAAATTAGTCATGGTCAAGTATTATTAATAAGCAAACTGATGTTCTGATGATGGTGTGTTGAAGAATACCATTTCGAAGCTGAATCATCCGAGTTGGAGATAAACCAGAGAACCATCACACCGTAGATGATGAACCATATTTCATAAATGAAAAAAAAACCTTTTATATTAATTTTTAGGTAGTTTCTTTCAAATTAAACCCTCACTGATATTTGGCTAAGTCCAATGAATACGAAGAACCTGAAGTTGAAGAAAATTTTGATGGATAATCTATTTTTATTCGAACTAAGAACTCACTAAGTTCGTTGTGGTAGATGCTATTGAGTGCTGATATGGGGAGATCAAGATCTTAAACCTCACTAATTAATTCTATCCAATCAAACTCTTCTGACTGAGTTTTGTTTGGAAGTTGAACCAGGTAATTGGATAATACTTCCAAATCCATGATTTAAGTTTCACAGTTTGAGAAGATCAATTCTAGATGCTTTTTTGTGTGATCACTAATTTTATTGCCTCGATGCTTCGATATCATCCACTGGAAGCCCAATCCAAGGTTAAATATGTTGTGATCCATCAATGAATCAAGGTGTTGTTCGAATAAATTTTTTGGACCTATTTCATATTTTAGTACTACAAACCTAGTCATCTGAACTCATTGATTTTGAAACTGATCGATTCTGACATGATAGGTGAAGAATAATTTTTCATTGGTTGATTTTCTATATGTATGTATTGGATTTTTTAAAGGATGCATCACTAGGATTCTATGTGTTCCATCTATTCAATGTATTGCCTGAATGAATCCCAGTTGACATCGCTGCCTAAAATTCCAGCTAGAAATTTATAGGAATTAAACTGATTGAGAAAGTGTTAGAATTTTTTATAGGGTTTTATTAAAGTGATAGTTGTGTTGATTAAATGACAAGAATAAAATAACATTATTAGTGATTATAGTCATGTGAACATATACAAATTGAGTTGGTGGAATTTTCCCTTATAAAATAGAATTGACATAACATAATGGACGATGACATGATATTTTTTCAAAGGGACACATTATAGAATCATGCTAACACTAATGCTCCAGATCTGAGAATAGGGAAACTTCTTGGAAAGCATGATATAGACTTCAGTGAGAGGGGAATTTGAAGATGAAGTGATAAGAGATTGATTTCTACTAAATAGAGAAGAACCTTTCTCTCTTATGCATTACTTTTTATTTTATATCTCTAATTAATTTTTCTTGTTCTTGCTTCTTAATGTTAATTTTTCCATATAGATGAATTTTTTGGGGATATTGATTCAAATAATAAAATTGTTTTACTTCTTGCAATTTGAATCCTGTTAGTGACGAGCTATATGAATCATTCTTCTATTTGATTAAAATCCTATTGAGGGAGGTTAATCTAATAATTTACTTTATTATTTCACATGAAATTTAATTCTCTATGAAGAAAAAAATCCATTTAAAACCAAATAGTTAAAATTCCTATTTCACTATATCATCCTTGTTTGTTCTATTCTCTTTAACATAGTTTAATTATTAATATGTTTAACATTTCATTTTACATAATCATCATGTTTACACTGATTCACTTGTTTATTCATCACTTTAATTATTAGTTTCTATTAGTTTAGGAAATTAATAATCCCTTAGATTTACTCACCAACCTTCCATGTGGTTCAACCATGCTTGATGCTATCTAGTAGTGAGTAGGAGTTTAAATTTTTAATTTGACCGGTATGTCAATGATCGCACCACAGTCATCTACACACTACTGCTTTTATATCCATGGATTGGATTTGTATAGATTCCATTGGTGGTGGCCTACTGATTATATCTCACACCCTATTTGGGAAATTGTTTGGTACTCAGACAGACATCATGGATGCGGGTAGGGATAAGGAAAAGTTACTGGTCTTGGATGCTTGACTGGTTATAGTATGGGATCTTGGGAGCATGGGATTGAGCCTTGGATCATGATGTTATTAGAGATAGCCTTTTTGGTATTTTGGTTTCTTTTGTTATACATATATGTATTGTATGTCTGATAACATATATGCCTGCCTTTTTGTATATATCCATGACATACTCATCATTTCATATATAATGCTACCTTAGGATTATTTATTATTATTGTATGGATGATTTACCATTTGATTCTCTATTATTCATTATTATTATTCCATTATTATTCTTTCATTATTATTTATTCATTTATTATCATTGTTTTTCTACTTAGATCATGAGGGTATAGTCTCCCCACTATACCATCACAAACACTCACTACTAGTCGGTAACCTTTGTAATATGAGGAGTAATACTTGATGCCTTATGGTCAATTGGATTTTGTTTCTTTATAGTGAACCAGGTCTAGGATGTTACTAATTGGTATGAGAGTGTTCCTATTCCTTTTTTTACCATTTTGGTTTTTGGACTGGAGACTAGGATGTATTGGGAATTGGTAATGAGAATATTCTTGGGAGTAGATAACCCATGTATGGGGGGAAATATAATTTTTTGGTATGGGATTTGATATTCTATATTATTCCTATTACAGTTGTACTAATTTCTCCATTGGTTAACGCACACTGATTATGGATTTTATTATTATTGTGGAATTTATTTATTTCCCTTGGCCTGGTATGGTAAGGAGGTAGTGTCTCATGCATCATTATAGGCATGTGAGGAATTATATGCCATTTGTTATTATATGCTATGTTTACATACTCCATGCATTGCCTATTGCATATTCCTTGTGCCTTTATAGTTATATTTTGCATTGTGTTAACATTTCTTGCAAGGATAGATAATTGGAATGATTAAAGTGCCAGCATCAACCTAAATTGTGTTTTCCTATACAGTTTGATGATGTAACCTTAATAAGCTAATTAAATTGAGTTTGATTTGTGGACTATTGGTCACATGAGCTGGAATGTTAGTTGGTTACAATTATAGTTTTTTCATTTTCTATTTAAAGAGTATGTGTTTCTATATAAATTACTAATGGTGATACATCTAATTGAAGCATCATAAAATCCTAGTTGTAATCACATATAGTATCATTTGCAGTTAATAAAGAATAGTGCTTTATAAATTGGTAATAATAGACGCCTTTAACTAGACATTGATATATATATATATGTGGATATAGATAATGACATATTTAAAAACTTTTGAGTTCTAAGTTTAAATGGAAATGGTTTCCTTTAAATAGAGATTCCAATTGTAACTTAAAGGGTGTTTTCCTCTATAACTTTCATTTGAAACACTTTATACCAGAACCCCTAATATAAAATAGAAAACTTAGCCTAGACCTAACCTTAGTAGTTGGTAGTAGGTATTCTTTATAGTGATTTATCTCAATATTATATGATTCCCATACATGGCTTTAAGAGAAGGATGAGGGGTGTTACTCTTATATAGGATGTTTTGTACCTGTCATATTCTTGTATCTATGATGTTATCATGTTACATATTATTTAAGGCATGTTTTTATAATTTTTAGAGCTATACCACCATGAAATTTTCATGTCAAGCACCAGAAAGGTGTTGAGGATCATGTTCCTGAAGTGGTGAGACCTAACCCTTGTAGTGCCACCTATGGAACCTCCATTTATAACTAACCTGGGTGCTAACACCGTATTTTGTGAGAGTTTCATCTAGTTTATGTAGACTATTCATGGATATCTACAGCCTTCCCTTATTATGTAAGATCTTATGCAAGAGTTTCAATAGCATCATCCACTCACAATTTTGGGGGATGGTAGTCCACAGGCCACTAAGACATAGCCAAAGGCCATTCTATCTATCTTTGAGATCCTGGAGATGCCTCTAGAAATGAGTTTCAATCATACTACTTATATGATTCATGGTTCTATAAATAATTGGTAGGATGTTATTACTCAAGCATACCAACATCAATATAAGGTCTGGAGGGATTTTTAGGCTAGTTTCTATGACTATTTATTTTTAGAGATGCTGAGAGCTAACACAGCAAGGGAGTTTGTGCACTTAGAGTAAGGATACCTATTAGTTATGGATTATTTTTCTCAATTTGCTGAGATTAAACATTGTGAACCTTATTTCATTGCTAATTAACTTTTTAGAGTGAGATATTTTGAAGATGGGATCAGATATTTCATTTGGTCTCAGGTAAACATTTTCTATTTGACTATTTTCTAAGGAATCATGAACCAATCCCTTATTATTGAGTATAATTTGAGGGAATATTATAGTGCATGGAATGGTAGTTCAATGGAAAGATAGGAAAGTAATTCAACCAATGGAAGGAAGTTCCATCTAAGATTTTTTGATAGAGTAGTGGTATCCAGAGTATCTGCACTGGTAGTTATATTATATGCCATCAATGTGGGAGATACGATCACGTAAAGCCTCAGTGTGACCGAGAATCAGTTGAGTGTTGAAATTTTAGTAAAAAGGATCATATTCAGATATTTTTATATACCTTTCCATCTATTCCTAGTGTTATAGGATCCGCACTAGTTCCACCTTTGGGAGAAGGATCAGTAGCTCCACGTCAGGCTGGAAGTTAGACTACCACAGGCCATATAGGCCGAAGAGGCCAAACTCGGGATACACAGTGCCAGCTAAGTGGAACCACTTTAGGTATTTAGGGTGTATCTCAGGTCCATAAATTAGTTCATATGTATATAGTTCAGCCTCTACCTAAGGATTAGGGTTTCAAACCATCTACAGTTATAGGTACAATCTTAGTAGCCTCTACTTTAATATTTTCTCTTTTTGACATGGGTTCTTTAAATTCTTTTATATCTCTGACTATCATAAAAATTATTATAATTTTCATTATTTCTTTTTCATGATGAAACTTGACACTCTATTGGGAATTTGATTGGAGAGTGTTCACTAGTGAAAGGAATTCCTCCTTGAGGTAGGTAGTTATAATTTCTTATGGGACCTCTTCATCCTCAAGATGATGGGATTCTATGTCATTCTTAGGATTAAGTGGTTGGTACCCTATCATGATTATTTGGAATACTATCACCATATGGTATATTTTACATCACTACAGAGTGGTATCTATATTCATAAGGGTGAATGGGATTTCAAAGAAAGTAAATCTGGACTAGAGCATTATGGGTTGGGTGGTGTGATAGTCCAAATCACTATCCTGTATATGGATGATTAGGGAACATGTCAGGTTGATTTACATCCTATAGTAGACCATTTTAGGGATTTCTTCCTAGTTGAATTTCTTGGATTACCTTCTAAGAGATAGGTGGAGTTCTCTATCAAGTCAGTGTCAACAGAAACACTAGTATCCATTCCTCCTTACAGGATGGGTACTACTGAGTTTCTTGAGCTCAATATATGGTTAGAGGAATTGGAAGGTAAGAGGTTTATACAGACTAGTACATCACCTTAGGGTTTACCAGTCCTTTTCTCCAAGAAGGTGGATAATACCCTCAGGCTTTGTGTATATTACCATTGGTTGAACCAGCTTACAATTAATAACCAGTATCCACTAACTTGTATAGATGACCTCTTTGATGATAGATAGTTTTTTCCAAGATTGATTTGAGGTTAGGATACCATCATACATGAGTTAGTCCATCTAACATACCTCATACAACATTTTATAGTGGGTAAGTTCTTTATAAGTACCTTGTTATTCCATTTAGTTTGATAAATGCACCCACCAATTTCATGGATATGATGAATTGGGTTCTACACCTATATTTGGATTAATTTTTTGGTAGTATTCATGATTGATATCTTGTTGTGTTCTTACACTTGACACAACCATGTTAGTCATCTTGAGATCATTCGAAATATACTGAAAGAGCACCAGCTGTATTCTAAGCTCATAAAATTCTACTTTTTGATTTATAATGTTCACTTATTAGGTCATATTATTTCAAAGGAAAGAGTATCTATTGACCCATATAAGGTTATATTTTTTGTTTCCTAGGATAATCCTGAGAAAATATTTGACATCTGATTTTCTTCTATATGGATGGATATTATAGGAACTTTATTCAAAAAAATTCCTAGTAGTGCTCCTTGTGGATTTGACTAAGGAGGGTGTGAAGTTCATATGGTTAGAATCCTATGAGATAGACTTTTAAAATATGAAAGGTAGATTGGCTTCTATGTCAATCCTAATTCTTATAGAGCCAGTAATAAGTTATAAAGTTTATTGTAATGCGTCTGGAATCATATTAGGAGCAGTTATGATGTAGGAAGATAAGTCATGGCATATGAGTCTCATCATTTAAGTCCACACAAGAGGAATTACCCAATGTATAATCTTGATCTGGTAGCTATAGTTCATGCCTTGCATTTTTTGATGCATTATTTTCTTAGAGATCAGTTTTAAGTGTTTTCGGACCACAAAATCCTCAAGTATATCTTTACGTATCATGACTTGAAACTCATGTAGAGAAGGTGTGTTGAATACCTACATCCCTTCAATGTTGATCTTACCTATATACTTGATAAGGGAAATTCTATAGTAGATTATATGATCTAGAGGACTTAGACACAGGTAATTCAGGAGGCCAGTAGTGAGTGTCAGTTGATAACCCTATTTTATGAGATTTACATAGAGGCCTGAGAGCATCACGAGTATCCTACACTTAAACCTTTGGTGGAGGGAGTAAAGATGATCCAGTTATTAAATCTTGAGGACCTAGTCCTAAGGAAGAGTGTTTCAAGTGATTACCCACCACCGTGATGGATTATTGATGGGGATGAGGTATTACACATCCATGGATGCGTCTGGGTTCCTACAGACATTTGAGAGTAAGTAATTCAAGAGTATCATGCTTCTAAATGGGTGGTATACTATGGGATTAAAAATACATATCATGATCTACATCACCAATATAATTGGCCTAGTATGAAAAGGGAGATAGATGGTTTTTTCACTAGGTTATCCACCTGTCAGCAAGTAAAGGCAGAACACTAGTGGCTGGTAGAGCTTTTATAGCCATTGCCCATTCCTAATTGGAAATGGGATGATGTCACCATGGACATTGTGTCTAGATTACCATGATCCAATCAAGGAAAGGATACAATATGGGTGATCATCGATAATCTCATGAAGGTTGCTCACTTTTTACATATCAAGGAGATCATTTCTATGTATGAGTTTGGTAGTCTCTATGTCCAGGAGATCGTCCGACTTCATGGAGCCCCACGGACTATTATATCAGATAGGGAAACTCATTTCACTTCTCAATTTTGGAAAGGGTTGCAGATGGAATTGGGTATATAGGAATTTTGAGTATAGAATACCACCCTTAGACCAATGGGTAGTTTGAGTAAATGATATAGGTGTTAGAGGACATGCTTAGATAATTCATCCTTGATTTCAGAGGTTCTTGGGAGAAACATATACCCCTAGCTAGGTTATATTAAAATAACATCTTTTAGGTGACTATTCAGATGGATTATTATGAGACCTTATATGGTAGGGCATTCTGATCACCTCTGTACTAGTTAAAAGTGGGGGAGGCTGCACTTCTTAGACCTTGTCTCGTTTAGGAGACTTCAGAGAAGGTTTATCTAATAAAGAAATGAATTAATACATATCATTCTATATATAAGTATTATATTGATCACTATCAATAACCCCTAGATTTTAGGATGGGGATAGAGTCTTCTTGCAAGTATCAACTAGACTAGGGCATCAATGGTTTAGACATAAAAGAAATTTTTCATCTCATTTCATTGGACCTTTTGAGGTTTTGGAGAAGGTTATACCAGTTTCTTATCAAATAATAATCCCTAATATATAGATATCTATACATGATTTATTTCATGTTTCTCAGTTAATTTATAATATTCAAACCCATATCACATATTTCAGCCTGATGAGTTTGAGTTAGAGGAAAATGAATCCTTTGAGGAGCATCCTATATACATTATTGATCGAAGCACGAAGGTTCTTTGAAGAATGATAGTTACTCTAGTATGGGTGTTATGGAAGAATAATCACATATATGATAATACCTAGGATAGAGAGGCCAACATACATGCCCAGTGGCCTGGTCATTTCTTAGTTGATACCGTATTACCCTCGAAAGTGAAACTCGAGAATGATTTGTCTTAGTGGGGGAGGTTGTAACACCCCAATATTTATTTTAATGTATGAACAGGTTAATTTTCTATTTTAATCTTTATTTATACTCTTATAAATGTTCCTAATAGTTTAAGTAAGTTTTTGGGATTATATAGGGATTTTTTGGATCTCAAAGCTCTGAATTTTGGAGATGTATGGGTTGCACGGTAAGTAGTAACTGTGTGGATCAAAATGCAATCCAAATACAAGGGATCATAGTTTTAAAAAATATGCAAGGAAATCCACATAGACCTATGGAAAACTATATACATCTTACATAAGTTATTTTCACAGGCTGCACATAGTTTAGAAAATCATATGCCTAGCTCGCACCCTAAGTTCCACTTAGGCAGTGACCCCTCATGGTTCGAGCATGTTTTTTCCAGACTATGTGAGATAGCCATGTGAGGGGTGCCTTTTGATAGTTAATGTCACATGGTTAGCACATGGTTTGACCAACTATGCATCCAAACCATGCAACCTATTAAAGTGAAGTAAATTTATTATTTTTTCCCTCTTTCATTATAACTCACCCACCCCTTTTTATTTCCTCTTCCACGCACAACCCTCTCCTCCTATTGAAGATCCTCCCATTCCTATTACTAGGATTTTAGGTTTCTCCCTCATCGGACATAAAAATCAAGTTCTACCTATTTGATTGGATTCCTCTCGGTAAGAGCTTCAATCCACTTTATTCCTTTCACGATTCACCTCACCCTCTTCAGCATTATTTTGGTGTAGTATAATATGCCCTATTTTCTAAGAATTTTTATATTTCTCCATTTTCTTCCAATTAAATCCAAAACAAGGGATAATACTAGATGAGTATTCATATAACGCTATAAGGTAGGTGGTCTATGAATTTTCTTTCAAGTCTCATCAAATTATAATTGTCGTCATTATGTTGTTTATCAGTTTCACCTGCTCTTTGATCCTAAAATCATTATTCCTTAAAGTAGTTATTTAATTTGGAATTTAAATGCCCTATTAGACTCTATTAATATAGTTGGAGGCCAAGGAACTCAACTTGATCCACCCCTTTGGGTGTGTCATACATACACCAATGTGCCCCTTTTCATATTAATAACTGAAAATTATTATTGGTGTGTTTGTTCAGACTTACTCAATGATTAAATTAATTTAAGTGGATGAATTAAACCTAGTAAATGGGAAATCATGATTATCTTGGATCATATTAAATTGTAATAAAATGATTAATGGTATGTCACCTTCTATAGCCTTTTTGATTGTTGGATAAAAAGGTATGGACTTGAATTATATAAAGTGAATTAATTAGCATGGTTATCACATTTCCTTGGTTATTTAATTAAACATAATGTGTCTACTACTATTATGGACCTTTTTCTTATTATGTGAGTTTTTAGACTTGAGCCATAATTGGATTTATGAGTGAATTCCTTGATCACTCAGAGGAAACCACCCCAATTCATTAGGTCGATTGCCTAGGGAGATACCCACCTTGGAATTGGGTCAATTTATTATTATACGTGAATTCCTCAGTGTAGTATTGATGATTCACATGAATCATTTAGGGATATTAGAATGACTTAGATACACTCCTTGGATTCTTCCCTTGGGCCATGGTCATTCTTAGCCTGGGATTTTCTATGCACATACTCTGTGGACTCAGTTATACACTTTTCCAGTGGAATGCATTAGGTGAACCCATTAGATTACACTTATTCACTTATAGATAGGCTGCATAGTTCATGTGTTGTGATCTGGCCCAACCTTCTAAGGTCAATGATTCCTTGATTCCTCTTGGATCCTACATTTCTATTATTATTACTTGGATGCCTTGGTTTCACCTTGGTTATTATTTTATAATTACTTAAATTGGTACACTTTGGTTTCACATACTAGACCTTAACCTCTTGAAGGTCACTTTCTCAAACATTACCAACATGATTCGAAGGAGTTATGGTCGGACGGGAATCCCATGAGGAGTCTGAGACCGAAATGATTAATATATCAGGCATGATATTACACTGTCCATATTTATATTTTCCCACTAATGATTTTGTATTCATGAACTGGATTTTTATAGACATTATTGGTGGTGTCCTACTAAGTATATCTCACACCTTGTTTGGGCCTTCATATGGTGAATGGATTTACTTTACAGATGTAGGTAGGGACAAGGGAAAGCACTCGGTCTTTTATTCTTAATTGATTATAGCATGGGATCTTGGGATTATGAGATTATGACTTAGCTCATGATGCTATTAGAGATATCCTTTTGGTATTTTAGTTTAATTTTTTGTACATGTATGTATTGTATATATGCTACCATGTATGTATGCCCTTTTGTATAGCTCTATGACTTACTCATAATTTTGTATATGATGCCACCTTGGTCTTGTGTATTATTAATGTTCAGATGATTTACCTCCTGCTGGTCTATTTTCCATTATTATTATTCTGCTATTATTTATTGATTCATTATCATTGTTGTACTACTCTAATCATGAGGGTATAGTATCCCCACCATATTATCATGAACCCTCATGGATAGTCAGAAGACTCTGGGGTTTGAGGAGGAACGCTTTAGGCCTTATGATTGACTGAGTTCAATTATTTATGAGTGAACCAGGTCTGAGACGTTAAAAAAGTGAGCATAAAAAGAAAGTTATAGGGATTAAACCTTTGAAAGTAGTGATATGTCCTTAGAATTGTAAGTGGAGTGATCCTAAGTAGGAGTGACCTAGCATAAACTCTTTGAAGAGTAGTGAGTTATTAGTGTTTTTGGTTCATTGAAACAACATTCATTGTATGCTCCTTGGAGTGGCCCAATGAGGGTGAACCAAGTAAATTCTATGTGCCTTATTTTCTTTCTTCATGCACACCAAAATAGTTTAAAAAGGTAAACACATGATATCCAGTAAAAGGGTTGGTCCAGTGAAGAGGAAATTGAATCAAGATCAATATAAGAGAAAAAAGTTGTGACCCTTAAGTTAATAGTTTGATGTCCAAAAAAGGGTATTGAGGATATTAAATAAAGGAATTTCTTGGAATAAATCTGAATACCTTGATTCACCCCCCCCCCAAGGTATATCCGACTCTAAGTCCCTTTTAGGCCTAAAAATATATTTTATTCCAATAGTATTTTTTATAATGTTACAATTTGAATTTAAAATTCAAAATATATAAAAATATCATTTCATAACTATTATTAACTTATTCTTATTACTTTTTTCATTTCTTCTTATTCTTTTTAGATTTTATTTGAGTTCTCTATGGTGTAACAGCACTGGTTGCAGTGTGACCAAGTGGTTATTCAATAACTTCAATTATTTTCTTCATAGTAATTATCATATTCATGATGAAAACATTCTTATCTCTTTGAATGAATCACAAATCCCATTTTTTATGTTTAAAACATGAATGAACATCATTGAAATATTCTAATATAAAATAATTCTTCAAAAAATAAATTTTGGAAACAAATATATTCTACAAAGGAACTCATCCTTATGAAGTTCACAAAAATCCTTATAAAGATCCTAACCAGACTTACACACTTAGAATCATCCGTATGAAGTGTCAAATTTATCCTTACATATTAGGAAAAATCAACCTTATGAAGTGGGAGGTTCATCCTTACAAAATACTAAAATCATCCTTATGAAGCCAAAAATAACTCTTATGAAGGCATGGATGGTCCTTATATAGTGTGAAATTATCCTTAATAAGTCTAATATCATCCTTAAATAATATGAATGATCCTTACAAACTTTAGTAATCTCCTTTAAATTTCTCATAAATGACCTTATGTAGAGATAGATAATCATTATGTTGTTTGTATTCATCATTACATAAGTCATAACTTTTTCAATTCTATAATTTCTTTACAAATCCATCTTTATGTTTCGTAGGGATGGTCCTTAAAAATCAGACAAGATCCTTACATATATACCCAACAGCATCAATTTTCATAGGATTTATCCTTATGTTGATTAGGTCTTATCCATTTTTAGCCTCAACCTCATAAATCTAGATTTATTCAAATTACATCAAACTCACTTCAATTCTTCTCAAGGCCTCTTCCAACCACTTTAAATAAACTTAGAATATACAGATGAAATTTTCATAATATAATAAACATTATATAATATGATTTTTAATATGATTTTTGCATTGATAACAAAATCCAACACAAAAACGATACCCAATTCAACTAATCCATGTATTCTTCTCTAGACAAATACTACATGATAAATAAAACTTCTTCAACTCCAAATCATAGAAAACAATATCCCCAAGTACCCTTATTCTTCCAAATATCTCTTAGTATCAATAATATCTATAAAAAATTACAAATACCCATGAAAATGAAAAGGAGGTTGGGAAAAATCACTCGAACCTTGACCAGAAAAAATGAAATAATCCCCCCTTGGCCAATTGCATGAAATTTAATTAACCCTAAGAGATACCAACATGTAATTTATAATTATAGTAACATCCCCAAAGTATTAAAATTATTTTATTTGAAATTATAAAATATACCCTAGACCCAAACCACTTCACCGACCCAGTAGAATGCATGGTTTAAAGCCCCATCAAGTTCAAAATGCTTTTAATAAATTTTTGAAAAAAAATTCTATTTAAAATAACATAAATAGTTTTTAAAAAAACTATAATGTGGTTTTTCATACATAAAAATACTTTCTAATAGAACTAAAACTATTTTCTATAGGTCAATCCATTTAGGTTAGAGCCTTCAAAAGTCATACTTATGAAAACCTGATTTGGTTTTTATTAGATATTTGGTTGTTTTCTTATAGAAGTCTCATTTTGATACTAAACAAGAGAATTTTTATCCAAAATAATGTCATAAAAACTCATTTTATAATGTTTTATTTTAAAAACACTTTTCATGCCCATTTTTATTAAACTATGATATAGTTTTATAACTTTTATAAATCATGACTATTTTTGCTTATAACCACATTGTGGTTTTGAAGAAAATTAAGAACCAAAAATATCTTTCATAAAACACACCATGATTCTAGAAAATCATATGTTCAATATACTTTATTTCTCTAAAACATTGATCTAAATTATATCAAAGTGGATCTAATACCACTAAAGGTTTTCAACAAGGAAAATAGTTACCCAAATTAAATGGAAATAACCAACTTATTCTCATTTTCCCAAGATTTAACCATTCATTTTTTATTGAATAGATTATAAATAAAGTGTATCCCTTTTTTCTCTATTGGATCCTAACTATCCAAACTCTTATTACTTGAGTTTTATTAATATCCCACAATATAAAAAAAGAATCCCTCCTCTAAAGGTAATTCTAAAGAAGATTTCCCCTAAATCCTTTTTTGCATGTGATGTAGTAAATTATATTATATTCTATAATAAGGAATATCATAAGGCATGTAAAACATGATTTTTCCAAAAGATAATTTTAAGGTATGATTGAGGATATATTGTAAGACCATTTCCCATGTATTCTTAATGTATGACAACCCATATCGTAGGCCAGATATTATACTTTTGACTTTGATAGTTTGGGAAGAAGAATGATAAATGTTATCATTCAAGGTAATATTACATGTTGGATATCCTAAATTAAGTGTCACATAATATAAAATGATTAGGAGTTCATTTAATTCATTAAATTGTTATATGAATTGGATGAGGCTTATAACTGATGCATGAATTAACTCATAACATATCAGTTAATTAATGTACTATCGAGGATAATCCTTGAGGGATTTATAATAATCCTACTTCCATGTAATGGTATGTGTTCATTCTTGTCTAAGTAGGATGAAACTACCATGTCGAAAGTTTTCTTCTCCTTCATCCTTTACATCATGAGGTGCTATAACATTGTGAAGAGTGTAGAATTATTCTTGATCAACAAGAAATCCTATAGCTCATGGATGCCTCCAAAGGTGGGTCATATTTCTATTTCCACTATCATAATCATCATCAATCCCTATAGTAGTGGTGGTGACAGTGTAAGGTTAACATTGTGGTATCTTCATTTTCAACATGCATGGTTTCATTTTTCTATTATAGTGATCTTGGGACTGGGTATCTTTAATTATTTAGGTTTCATCTATTAAGTTTTTTTATATCCCTTTGAAACTCAATAGTGGTATCAGAGCTTAGCATGGCTTGATATTTATGAAATCATGCTGAGAAATGAAGGTTTTTGAAGTCGCATATCTATCATATTCCCTATCATAAAATACGATATAGAATTTTTTTGACCATTTGAGTTACGGCTTATGATATAAGGAAATAATAAGTAGTGACTCAGTAAAAACCCAATAGATTTATTTTATTCATAGAATATGACTTTTTTATCGTATTTTATAATGTTATGTGTCATATTTGAAAAAAACAATGCATTTTATAACCTTTAAGATATCCCTATTATTCGTAAAATATGATATGTGACATCATAGGATACAATGGGACTGTGAATATGACATACATTGTGTCACTATTCTATGAATCATAGCTTACAGTTTCCCTATATTGTTAAATATGATTATCAATCATAATATATGACATGGGTTGGATCGTAAAATACAATTGATGAGAAAAAATTTATTTTTCTTTAAATTCAATTATGAATTGAATTATATCATTTATAAATTGTTTATAAATAATGATAAAAGGTATTTGGGGGTTATTTATTAATTTATAAAGTGTTTATAAATTAATTAATTATAAATAGTTTATAATTAATTAATTAAATTTTTATGAAACATTTATTAATAAATATTACTTATTATTAAATGTTAATATTAAAAATATATTTTTCCAAATTATATGGCATGCCTTATGACTTAGAAATAAAGTTTTTATTTATAAATCATAAGGTTAATTTATAAAGTTTTTATAAATTACAAAATAAGGTTAAAACAAAAAAAAATTATGAATTATTCATAATACTTAATTTGAATTGTTCAAATTAAGATCCTTATTTTGGATTTTATTTAAATTATATCAAAATAGTATTTATGATTGATTTGATCATGTTTTAAATAATGTTAAATATGTGATATTTAGATTTTGTAAAATTTTTACATAACATAAATTAAAATATTAAATGTTTATATTTCATGAAATATCATATGTTTAAAGTAAAATGTCATATAATGAATAATTTAAAAGATTTAATATTATGAAACGAATATAAAGTGTTTATATTCAAGATTTTTTAATGTACTAACTGAATAACTAAATTATAAAGTGTTTATAATTAGTTTTTATTTATGAATTGTTCATAAATGTTCATATAATCTTTAAATATGTGAATTTTTCATTTATTTAAAATTTATTCACTATTTATTATTCATGAATATAAATTTTTTATATATTGAATATGTGTATGATTTAGTTTAAAGTTATTAAATTCCTTATAAGTTATCATACATGAACCTAAGGAGTTACATGATAGGTATGATAATGGACTTAGTTTCCATCTACCTTGAATTTGGATTGTAATTAAGGTTACTATATTGGATTTAATAGTTAAATATAGTTTATTTATATTAGTTATTAGAGTTATTATGAGTTAGAATATTTCTTGAGTAAATTATCCCTGGGTATAGGGACTTTGAGTTGGATTTTCCACTATCTTGGAGGATTATTCCTTATTCTATAAAGTTGGGGGTTAGCTATCTATGGATCTAGGTTTACTCATGATGGGATTATCATCTTCATATAATTATAAATATTTACATAAAAAATTTAAATACCGTATGCATAGTATGTATTTAGATATTTTTAAATATATTTTTCTTGTATTTTTGAGTGAGTAACACAAATTATGGGTTGTATAAAGAGTTTCACGTCAATATGGTTTGAACATATTAATTTATTGGAAGTAAAATCATTCCAAACTAAATCACTAAAATCATGAATATAAAAAGGGAATAACATGAGAAAATATTGTAAGATTAAAACCCATTCAAATACTAAGTGTTAGATTTCTTTACAAAGTAGGATTTGTCAAGACTCAATCATCCAACAAGGTAGTTTCACTCAAAAATAGGATGCCCCTAGATTATATTATTAAGGAAAAAAAGTAATGGGTAGTTTCATGCCAAATTTGGGCGTCTATTATTGGAATTTTAGTTTGGTTACACTTATCCAAGAATCCCTAAGTGTTAGGATACCATAGGAATAAATTTGGATTTATCTATATGATGGATTGGGCAAGGTGTTTTCCACTCAATTATGGAAAATTCATATATGATACGATTGGGATGATGCCCTAACTAAATAAATAATAATTTAGGTTCACACAAAAGATAAGTCATTTTCTTTGTGAAATATAGATATTGGATCACTAATGGATATGATGTGATTTTAAAGGGATCATCATTTTAGTGGGATCTAATTTAATAAAAGTCCATATTAAATAATAGTAAAACAGGATACTCATATGATAAAATTTCCTATTATATATAATAGCATAATAATCAAACTTAAAATTGAAATAAATCCTTGAAAATATAGGCATGATGTTAGAAAATATTAAGATTGGTAACTTAAGAACAGTTCTTAAAGAGAAATTATATGTGTTAAAGAAAATCCCTTCCTAAGTAACTAAGTGTTGATGTTTTTCAATAGGTGAATCAAGATTCATATGATAAGAATAGAATGATTCACTTAAGTTTTCATGGATATTAGATACAAAATTATGTAAGAAATATATTGACTCATGTACTCAATATGATTGGGTATGTCAATAATACTCAATGTGATTAAGTATGCTAATGAATTGGAGAGACTAAAAATTTCCTATAAGTCTTATTTTATTTAAGGTATTCATCCAACTTTAATTGATGTAAATGTTTCGACAATGTGGATAAATAAAATAAATGTTTTCCCTATTATTCTCAAAGTGTTGATAATAGATTAATTGGACTTATGATGTCGAGTTTTTGGTGTTGTTTAGACTTTACAAGTGGAAATAAGTTTAAACTATAAGAATAAAAGATATTTGGAGAGTCCAACAATGTTTCTTTTAGTATCCAGTCAAGGTCATTTAATCCTAAAGGTAAAATCAGGAAATAAGGTGTAATGATTGCATTAGATGAAATTATTTTAGATATCTGGAGGAGTTTCTGAAACTCCATGGATTTTCCATGTCAAATATCAGCATTATAAAAAATCAAATAATTGCATTATAAGGTTATATGATACAAAATGTATAACTTAAAAAAAATAATTATGAATGAGTTCAAAATCAAGGAAATAATTAATTGACTTGTATTTTTAATTCTAGTGATGAAGTAAAGAGTTTCTACATAAATTATTTGTATATAAATTAATATATTAAACATGGATGAATCTTAATAAAATATGTGTATAGTTAGCTCATTTATCTTATATGGTAAGAGAAGTTTCTAATTAACAAAGTGATGTTATGAATAATATGAGATAATTAATTTGATACACATGGGTTATGATTCATCAAAAAAATTAACATGTTTTTTGAAATACCTGATGTCTTTATAGGTCATTAAATTTAAGGATAAATTAAATATTTTTTTGGAAGATGTTTCATTTTGATAATTGAGACTCTAAATGATTTTTTGATGGATTGAATGTCCCATAATGAGATTTTGGGGCAAGGTTTGATGTTAGGGTTTGTGTTAAAGTTAATTAAGTGGTCAGGGATTCGAGCTGCTGAAAAGTGAAATAGAATTCCTTTCATGATATGTAAGGGATTTCCATGCCATGAAAGGTTTCATGGGATACGTACAAGGTATAAAAGGGAACTAGATGAGTGAAAGGGGCACTGCTTGAAAATTCATGGCATTAAAACTATGTTTACGTCATGGAAAAGTGATGGGAGTGTTTTTTAGTAAAAGTAAAACCTGTATTTTTCCTAGGTCATGTCATCCTAATTTTAGATTAATAGAGGGGTAATGAGGTTTCATTTTCATCTAGCACTCCTCCCTTATCCACCTCTTATTTTCCTCTTTGTCTAAGGAGATTTATTGGCAATTTTTATAGGATCATAGGTATGGTTAATCCTCTTCTTTTCTATATTATTTGTTTCTTCCATAACCACTAATTTAAGTTTCCTAGGTTTAGGGTTCCAATTATAATTCCATTGGATCATGGTGGAATCAACTGTTTGAATGTTTCTTTCAAATAACCTAACAAGAGGGAATCCCTAGATGACATTTTCACATTTTCATGTGTAGTTTTGATGAGGTATGATGTCATAGTATTTTTCTAAGATTTTTGGATTAAATTTAATTATTTTAGATAATGGATTGATCCCATGTGTTAGGGACTTATCCCGGGATGGTTTCAAGAGTACATCACAGACCTCTCGTGGGTGTTCGGTTATGGTTCTTATGTGATGAGAGCACCTGGTGAGATTTTAGGAATTTATTCCTATTTAGATTAAATTTTTTAATACATTATAAATTCTTTAATTAATTAAATTTGATTATAATTATTTAATGTGTAATTTTTTCATGAGTAAAGCCTCAGGTGTTTTGGATGATGGTTGATAGACTTGGAAAATCTCATATGAGAGTTGTCGAGCTACATTTAAAAAGGAAAATGACTTGTTTTAGGTGGGTGGTCCTATGAATTTACCCTATGGTATTGTTGGTCAGAGTGGATACTCAAGAGGGGGGTGAATTGAGATCCAATTAAAATTTCTGTTAAAAACAATTTCTATTAAAATTCCCTTATTTCAAAAACAAATTAAACTGTAGTGAATTTATACAGATTGTAAAGGTTTAATTAGTTTCTCAAAGATTGATTAGTTCTCAGTTAACTTAATCTTATGATTAAATTAACTTTTGAAACTAACTTACTGGTTTACAATAAATATAAACACTTGTGAGTTTAACTATCAAAGTAGCTTTGAAAATAAATTATATTTCAAAGTAATAGCAGCAGAAAATGAAGTAAATATATATAGTATGGATATAAACTTTAACTAAAAACACAGAGGAGTTAACCAAGAGGTTCAGTCTCAAGCCAAGACTTAGTCCTCTCAAAAGTTTATATAAAGATGATCCACACCCTGGATCGGGGTTCAACAGTTTACAACTGTCCAGGTCCAAGACATCTACCACTGTTATTTGTGGGAAACAAAACAACAGCAACCAGCTGTCCAGGTCACACACGACCTCTACCACTATCCATAGTGGGCAATGAAGTATAAAAAGGTTTTCTGAGGATTTACAGATCCTCCAGTTAAAGTACAGGAGTCAGTGTGTGTGTTTAATATAGCAGATAACACACACTACTCAAAATGTAGAATAAATGAATCACAGAGCAGAGATGTAGAGTTTAGAAATGGATCTGGTGATTTTAGTGTAGCTCTGGACTCTTTTTGGATTTGATCAGAAGTAATTCTCAGTCCTCTTCTCATTTTTGTTTGAGAATAAGAGTGTCGTATGCTTCAGGTTCATAGGCAGTGAAATGTAGTCGATGAAGTTCTTCAATGTTCTTTTGTATGCACATAACTCTTCTTGAGTAGGCTTGATTGTGTATGAGTTTCTGTGTAATCTCTTGATATGTATCTTCTGTTCTACTTGGTTCTTCCTCCTCTTTCTTCTTGTATATCTCGTGTGTTCTCTAATGTCCTTCTTGTATCTTCAGCAGCAGAGTCTTCTTATCTTTATGTCACGTGCTCCAGAAGACAGAAAAGGTTTCCTTTCCGCAGGTACGAGGTACGGTTTCCTGACATCCGACAACCTTTATTAATTAATTGACAGAGCATTAAAATATATCTGATATGACTGTTGGTTAGATTAAATAAATATAAAGATAAAGAAATTCAAATAGTTGTTTATGACTATTGAAGAGTTCAAGTGATCGGTAGGTCATCAGCATCAGCATCGGTGGCTAGACATCGGTGTGTCCTGACCAGTGACTCAGATGATCAGCATCAGTGTGTCATTTGATCGGTGGCTCATTTTGATCGGTGTGTCATTCGATCAGCATCGGTGACTCAGATTGATCATCAACGGTGAGTCATATTGATCGGTAACTCATTTGCATCGGTGTGTCATTTGATCAAAATCGGTGAGTCATGTTGATTGGTGACTCATTTTGATCAACATCGGTGAGTCATGATCGGTGACTCATTTTGATCAGCATTGGTGTATCATTAGATCGGTGCCTCATTTGCATCGGTATCGGTCTGTTGTGATCGGTGACTCATTTTGATCGGCATCGGTAAGTCATGATTGATCAGAATCGATGCGACCGTTTGATCGGTGACTTTATCAGCATCGGTATTGGTCTGTTGTGATCAGTGACTCATTTTGATCGGCATCGGTGAGTCATCTGATCAGCATCGGTGACTCATCTTGATCAGCATCGGTGAGTCAGATTGATCAGATCGGTGAGTCAGATCGATCAGCATCGGTGACTCAGATTGATCAGATCGGTGAGTCAGATTGATCAGCATCGGTGACTCATTCGATCAGTGAGTCATTTGATCGGTGACTTATCAGCATCGATGTGTCATTGGATTGGTGCATCCGTTGTCTTCTGATATAGGATCGGTGCATCCGTTTTCCTTTGATATTGGATCGGTGCGTCTGTTGTCCTTTGATATTGGATCGGTGCGACCGTTGTCTGTTTGATATTGGATCGGTGCGTCCGTTGTCCTTCGATATTGGATCGGTGCGACCGTTGTCTATTTGATCCAGAAGACTTCCAAAATACTTGTAAATCAATAAAAACATAGATAAAAACATGATAACAGATTCACTAATAGATTGTGATTAAGTTTATGAGAAATCCAACCGGATTAAGTAATAACGATTTGTGATTATTAAAACAACAATCATAGTCATGAATTCAGTAATCTTCCAGAGGGCTCAACAATCTCCCCCTTTTTGATAATCACAAATCTTAAGAAAATCAATAATAAAAACATAATGAGATATAAATCTCCCCCTAAAATTAAATCTCCTTCATAGATATTAATCTCCCCCTTAGATATTAATAATTATCTCCCCCATATATATACATCTTTCTCCCCCATATATATACATATTTCTCCCCCATATATATACATCTTTCTCCCCCATATATATACATATTTCTCCCCCTTTGGGATAATCAAAAAGTAGGGAAAACATACAAATAAGAGAGTAAAAAAGAAGTCATCATAGAGAATAGAGATAGAAAAAAAAATATTTTATAAAGTACAGAAGATTACAACCAACACATAGTTCACCCTATCAAAAACAATACACAGCTATTTCTGGGGATACAAAGGGGCTTTGCCTTTGTCTTTGGGATCAATAGATGGTGAGTTGGAAGGCTTGGAGGCAGGCTGTACTGGGCGAATCTGAAGAGGTGGTAGGACAACTCTGGCAGGTGTAGGAGAAGGTTCCACAGAGAGTTTTTGTTGAGGAACAGGAGCTGGTTGAGAAGCTGGTTGAGGAATTGGTCTTAACTGAGATAGAGCTTGAGCAACCGAAAGCTGATTTGGAGCAATATCAGATGAAATGAGAGGTTCATAAGTAAAAATTACAATTTCAGTGGCATGTGCATCCAAATAAGGCTTCAAAAGATTAATGAAGTCTTGGATGACTTCTGCACCATATTGCATATCCTTCTCAAAATCATCCTTGTTCTCCATGAACTGTGCCAAGGTTGGGGTAAAATCTTGCAACTGGCGAACTTGAGTCTTGAAGGCCTGAGTGACTGGAGGTAGTTTCAGATTCTCATCCAACACCTTGAAGTTTGCAGCCATCTCATGCTTTGTATAAATCTTGGAAAAGTAATTATCAACCTTTTCTTTGATCTATTGCAGAGCCTTTTTAGCATCTGCTGAATATACCATTGCCATATTATGACTTTTATCACAGAGATCTTTCATTTTCCTCAAAGATTCTAAATCTAGAACTTGTCTAACAGCTGCTAACTCATCATGCACAACCACTCTTAGATCCTCTAGCTCACGGGTAGTGATCTTGGTTACTTTGGTTGTACTGGCTTGGCCAACTATTTGAGTTATCTCAGTTTTCAACTTCCTCGGATCAGACTTGTTGAGATGTTCAATTAAATTCCTCAAAACTTCCATCATACCAGAGATGGTTGATCTAAATTCGCTTGATAAAGATAATAAGCCAGTGTGGAGATCCTTCATAGTCTGGTTCAGAGAGGCTATGTTCCTGCCAATAAGCTCACCAGTATTGTCCAGGTCTGGCTTCACAGCATTCGATACTCTGTGAGAAAGCTTCCAACGATGCTTCAGAAACTTGCAGAGACACTTGAGTAAGGGCATTGGAAATTTCTTCTCTGACTGTATCTCTCACAGCAGCCAGCAATTCAGTCTTAAACTTATCAAAATCAGCTTGAGAGATTGCAGAACCAGGCAGATGAACATCTGTAGAATCAACAACAGGAGCAGATCTTGCTTCACTTGGGAGGCTCTTCTTCACAACTGCAGTAGATTCTGAAATTTCCTCTTCTTCTTCAGAATACTCTAAGCCCAAAACAGCAAAACCAGGGTAGTCGTCCCAAACAGTAGCACACAGGCTATATTTCGGTTTCTCATAAATTATTTTTCCATTGATTTCTAGTGAATCACTCTTGCCACTGGTATGTATTTCTTGCACTAACTGAGGTGGTTCTGTTTGAGCTACAGCAAGACCATCCACTGGTCTGTTATCACCATCAACAGCAGCATCAACATCATTATTATGTCCATCATCACTCTTCTCAGAAGCTTCACTGTCATATTCTTCAGTGTCATAATCTTCTTCATCACCAAGAATTGGTTCTGACTCAGGTAGTGATAAAGGTGGACTGGCAGGACTGAAATCAATTCTTTTCTTGGGGCTCACAGTGTCAGGATCACTCCTATCATTAGGAGGTGACACACTTCCTTCTTCTGTCTCAGCTTATTCTATCTCTTGGGCTTCGGTGGCCTCATGTCTTTCATCCTCTTCCTCATCATCAAAAGAATAACTTGGTTCCTCATCCGGTTTCAAACCAGGGTCTCTCAAACCCTTCGGCCTCTTGCCATGATCAGTGGGATTGTAGGCTTCATACAACTTATCCTCATCAGCAACCTAGAAATTCTTCCATGGATTCCAATTGATTTTCATCCTCTTGCAGATCTCTTTGTTGAGACAGAAAGTATGATCTGTTTCAGCTACTTCATCATCTTCATCAATACATTCTAGATTCTTGAGCATGGTAGAGATTATCTTGGAGTAAAATAAGGCAGTGGCTTTCTTGGACGGTTTCATCATTCCAGCTATGTGCACCATCACATATCTACACAAATTGATATTCTCATGGGTTTTCAGAAGAAACAATAAGAAAACATCCTGGAACTTTACAGTAGCAAAATCTTCTCTCCTAGGGAAAAGTTGGTGCTGAATAAACTTGAAAAGAAGTCTGCATTCACCATCCAACTCTGAGGATGTGATTCTCCTCGACTCTTTGTTTCCAGTCAGAATCTCTAGAGCTAATTCATAAGAGAAGTAATCAGTGGTTGGAGGAATATTCCCAGCATAATCCTCATACCGACCCTCATGGGGTACATTTAAGCACTCTGCCCACTGTTTAGATGAAAAGGATATTTTCTTTCCTTTCACTACAGACGGCATCCGGGCAGCCTCCACACCATCTAGAGTGATTTTCAGATTCATATAAAACTCATGTACCGGATTCAGGTAGTCTATTCATGAGTTGTCTGAAAACCAGTCTGCCTATCCTTGCGATTCAATAACTTTCAGCAACAGTGACTTACTCGATAAAATCCAGGAAGAACTGACTTCTCTTTCTACAGCAACAATCCGAGTTTCCAGGTTCGGATTTACTGATCGTTGAGAGGCACTACTCGACTCGCCTCGAGCACGCTTTGGAGGTACAGGACTGTATGATCCTTTGCTCGGTCTCTTTTTCTTAGCCATTCGAAGATTTTGGGGAAAGCAGGAGTTCGAAGGTTCGAGGTAGAGGAGAAGAGAAGTTTAAGGGTTCGGCGGGAAATGAAAGGTCAAAGGTTTAGGGAAGAGAAATAGCCGCGTATCATTTATTTTATCATTTAGGGTTCCCATAAAAAGGATAAAAGTAATTAATTAATTAATTACAACATAATAAAAAGTAATACAAAGAATCGGTTTGACAGACCGGTGTGACAGATGGGTTTCACTGATCGGTTTCAGAGATCGGTTTCACAGATCGGTTTCACAGATCAGTTTCACAGATCAGTTTCACAGATCAGTTTCACATATCAGTTTCACATATCAGTTTCACAGATCAGTTTCACAGATCAGTTTCACAGATCGGTTTCACAGATCAGTTTCACAGATCAATCATACACAACTCTTGTTTAATAAACTTCATTCTTTCAGAGCATAAAGGCTTTGTGAAGATATCAGCTAATTGATGTTCAGAACTAATAAATTCTAGAGAAATATCACCTTTCTGATAATGATCTCTTAGAAAGTGATGTCTGACATCAATGTGCTTAGTCCTAGAGTGAGACACAGGGTTCTTAGATATGTTTATTGCACTAGTGTTGTCACAGTTAATTGAAACATGTTTAAAATCAAATCCATAATCCAATAAAGTGTGTTTCATCCACAGAATCTGTGCACAGCAACTACCAGCAGCTATGTATTCTGCTTCAGCAGTGGACAATGCAACCGAGTTCTGTTTCTTACTACACCATGATACTATGGATTTTCCAAGTAAATGACATGTTCCAGATGTGCTCTTCCTATCTAACTTACATCCAATAAATTCAGCATCTGAATAACTAATTAGGTCAAATGATTGTCCTTTTGGATAAAACAAAACTAATTTTACAATATACTTAAGATATTTAAAAATCCTTTTAACATCAAGCAAGTGTGATTCTTTAGGATTAGCTTGAAATCTAGAATACATACATACACTGAACATAATGTCTGGTCGACTAGCAGTAAGATAAAGTAAGCTCCCAATCATACCTCTGTAATTGGTTTGATCCACTGGTTTCCCAGCTTCATCTCTATCCAATTTACAGGTAGTACTCATAGGTGTATCACTTTCCTTAATACTATCCAATCCAAAACGTTTTAAAAGATCCTTTGTATATTTACTTTTATTTAAAATAATTCCATCTTTAGTTTAAAAAATTTTAAAACCAATAAAATACTTAAGATCTCCCATTAAGCTCATTTCAAATTCATTTTCCATGACCTTTGAAAAATCAGTACATAAAGAATTTTTTGAAGATCCAAAAATAATATCATCAACATAGATTTGAACTATTAAAACATCTTTTGAAATCCTTTTTATAAAAAGAGTGGAATCAGCAATTCCTTTTGTAAATCCTTTTGAAATAAGAAAGTTTGAAAGTCTTTCATACCAAGCTCTTGGAGCTTGTTTTAAACCATATAAAGCTTTAGAAAGTTTAAAAACATGATTTGGAAAATGAGTATTTAAAAAACCAGGTGGTTGTTCTACAAAAACATCTTCAATAATAAAACCATTTAGAAAATCACTTTTGACATCCATTTGATATAACTTGAAATTTAGATGAGATGCATAGGAAAGTAAGATCCTAATAGCCTCTAATCTAGATATAGGTGCAAAGGTTTCCTCATAGTCAATTCCTTCTTGTTGATTGTAACCTTGTGCAACTAGCCTAGCTTTGTTTCTAATGATGTTTCCAGATTCATCAACCTTGTTTCTAAACACCCATTTTGTGCCTATGGTCAAAGTGTCCTTAGGTCTTTCTAATAATTTCCAAACTTTGTTTCTTTCAAATTGATTTAGTTATTCTTGCATAGCCATTACCCAAAATTCATCATTGATAGCATCATTGATATTTTTAGGTTCTAACTGTGAAAAGAAGGCTTGATGTTCAACCTGATTTCTTAGAGAAGCTCTAGTCTGTGTTCCTCTATCTATATTTCCTACAACAGCATCTAAAGGATGGTTCTTTAGAGTCCTAGTTGGTCTTGAAAAGGTGGGGCTAGAGACTTCAGATTCATCTACAGTTTGGGGTTCAACAGAATCAGGTTCTGGAGAATTTCCATAACTGGATGTTTTAACTATAGGTCCACTGTCTTTTTCATTAAGGTTCAAACCAGAGAGATCATCTTCAAGAGAGATTTTAGGTTCATGTGGATCAGTTTCATCAAATTTGATGTGAACAGATTCTTCCACACATTTGGTTCTCTTATTAAAGACTTTATAGGCTTTACTAGAAATAGAGTAACCTAGGAAAATTCCTTCATCACTCTTGGATACAAATTTGTCAAGATTGTCTTTAGTATTGAGAATAAAGACTTTTCAGCCAAAAACTCTGAAGTAGTTAACCTTAGGTTTCCTATGGTTCCACAACTCATAAGGAGTCCTTTTAAGAACTGGTCTGATCAAGACTCTATTAATGACATAACAGGCTGTATTTACAGCTTCAGCCCAAAAATAAACAGGTAGGTCATACTCATTGAGCATAGTCCTGGCTATTTCTTGCAGGGTTCTATTCCTTCTTTCTACTACACCATTTTGTTGGGGTGTCCTAGGGGCAGATAAATTGTGACTATAGCCATTGTGTGAGCAGTAAGATTCAAACACAAGATTTTCAAACTCACAACCATGATCACTTCTCAGGGTCTTAATCTTAAGTCCACTAATATTTTCTACATACTTGGAGTATTTTACAAAGCAAGAACAAGCTTCACTTTTGTGAGCTAGAAAATATACCCAAGTATATCTAGAATAGTCATCTACAAGAACATAGACATAATGCTTCCCAATAAAACTAGAAACTATAGAAGGTCCAAATAAATCCATATGAACCAACTTGAGAGGTTGAGAAGTTGACACTTCTTTCTTTGATTTAAAAGAAACTTTATGTTTCTTTCCCTTTTGACAGGGATTACAAACTTTGTCTGCTGGAAATTCAAGTTTCGGTAGGTCTCTAAATAAGTTTTTCCTACCAAGTTTTCTAAGTGAATGCACATTTCAGTGTCCTAATCTTCTGTTCCAAAGCCAAGACTCTTTATGAAAAGCATTTAAACAAGTAATATTCTGCTTAGCTAAAGAATTCAAATCAACAGCATAAACATTTTCATTTCTCAAAGCAGCAAACACCAAAACATTTATAGAATTATAAACATTGCAAGAATCATTTTCAAATTTAACATAAAAACCATCATCACATAACTGAGAAATACTTAACAAATTGTATTTAAGTCCATCAACAAATAAAACTTTAGAAATCAATACTAAGTCAGTGTTACCAATCTGGCCTAAGCCGATGATTTTTCCTTTTGAATTATCACCAAAAGTGACAAACCCTCCATCAACTCTGACTAAGCTTTTGAAGCATGAAAAGTCTCCTGACATATGTCTTGAACATCTGCTGTCCAAGTACCAGGTCTTTTTACAGGATCTCTTTAAGCAGGTTTCCTACAAAATAGATTTAAACAGGAAATGATTTTGGTACCCAGATTTTCTTGGGTCCAGACAGGTTAGCCAATAACACTTTAGGTACCCATATTTTTCTAATGGGTCTCATAAAATTTCTAGAATCAATAGATTTTGAAAGATAGACCTTATTAGATCCATAACAATGAATATAACTAGTTGCAGCATATGACATTCCAGAGCTAGCTACATTCTGTCCAGATTTAGGAATGAATCTAGTTTTGGAAACTTTTCTTTGTCCAGGTTGGTATCCTATACCAGTAGTGTATCTAGGTGCAACTTGATTTCCTAGCATTTGTGTTAGAGTATTTTTTCCATTTGTGAACTTCTCTAAGTCTTTTCTGAGTTTCTCATTTGACAATTTCAGTTCTGTATTTTCCTTTAATAGTTGAGCATTCTTTTCTACTTCAATATCCAGATTAGATTTATGTTTAACACTTAAAGAATATTGTTTCTTTAAACCTTTATATTTATCTTTAAGTTCATTGCATGTCTCTTCCAGAATATCACAATATTCAAACAGTTCATATTTATACATGTTATCACATTCAGAATCATCTCCAGAATAATATGAATTAGAAGCAGGAGTTTCTGATGTTACCTCAGAAGTGTTTGTAATAAAACACATGTTCTCCTTGTTTCTGTGTTCAGTTTCAGAAACATCAGATTCACTAGAACTGTCCTCAGAATTACTCCAATTAGCCTTCATGGCTTTCTTAAACTTGTTATCCTTATATTCATACTTCTCCTTATATTTCAGATTTGGACAGTCTGCTTTTATGTGTCCTTTCCTTTTTCACTCATAACAGACAACTTCATCTGATTTGTCAGGCTTCTTCCAAACCTTTTTCCAATGTCCTTTGTTGTCATACTTACCTTTATAATTTGACTTTCTGAAAAACTTCTTCTTCCTATAGAATTTCTTAAACATTCTAGCAATGTGATCTATCTCAGCATCACTGTCAGAATCACTCTCACTGTCTTCACATCTTGAACTTTCATTGATAGCTTGAAGCTTTTCCTTATCCTTATTCTTTGAGGTTGTAGTCTTGAAGGCAATAGACTTCCTTCTAGGTTCATCATCTTCTTCTTTGTTCACCTTGAGTTCTTCTTCATACATCATCAACTTGCCAATTAGTTCCTTGACTGGCAGTTCTCCAATGTCACCTGATTCTCTAATGGAGACAGATGTTCCTCTCCATATTTCAGGTAGACATCTCAAAATTCTCATGATTTGTTCCTTTGCTGGAACATCCTTTCCCAGAGAAGTCATTGTGTTGACAATTTCATTGAACCTGAGATACATATCATAAATGGGTTCATCAGGCTTCATCTTAAAGTTATCATACTTAATAGTATAGGTATTCAATCTCATCTCCTTAACATTAGTTGTTCCTTCATTATAAATAGCTAAGGTATCCCAAATTTCATATGCAGTTTTACAAGCAGAAATTCTATAAAATTATTCATCTCCTAGAGCACAATACAGGGCATTCATAGCTTTTCAATTATTATTGTAAGCTATTTTTGTAGGTTCATCCCAAGTAGATCTAACAGTAGTTGGTATTTTGTATTCAGATTCTATATCAGTCCAAATATCAAAGCTCATGCTTTCTAAGTGAATTTTCATTTTGAGTTTCCACTGAGAATAGTTTTTTCCATTGAAAAAAGGTGGCCGGTTAGTATTAGAACCCTCAAGTCTATTATCCATGATATCACAAAAAGAATTTTAAAGAGATAAAAATTTAGAAATAACAGAAATTTTAAGAACTTTAAAATACAACTAAAATCACAGTTGAAAAGCAGAGTACTTTGGAAAATATTTTCCAACCTCTGATACCAAATTTTGGTCATAGTGGATACTCAAGAGGGGGGTGGATTGAGATCCAATTAAAATTTCTGTTAAAAACAATTTCTATTAAAATCCCTTTATTTCAAAAAAAAATTAAACTGTAGTGAATTTATACAGATTATAAAGGTTCAATTAATTTCTCAAAGATTGATTAGTTCTCAGTTAACTTAATCTTATGATTAAATTAACTTTTGAAACTAACTTACTGGTTTACAATAAATATAAACACTTGCAAGTTTAACTATCAAAGTAGCTTTGAAAATAAATTATATTTCAAAGTAATAGCAGTGGAAAATGAAGTAAATATATATAGTATGGATATAAACTTTAACTAAAAACACAGAGGAGTTAACCAAGAGGTTCAGTCTCAAGCCGAGACCTAGTCCTCTCAAAAGTTTATATAAAGATTATCCACACCCTGGATCGGGGTTCAACAGTTTACAACTGTCCAGGTCTAAGACCTCTACCACTGTTATTCGTGGGAAACAAAACAATAGCAACCAGTTGTCCAGGTCACACACGACCTCTACCACTATCCATAGTGGGAAATGAAGTATAAAAAGGTTTGCTGGGGATTTACAGATCCTCCAGTTAAAGTAAAGGAGTCGGTGTGTGTGTTTAATACAGCAGATAACACACACTGCTCAAAATGTAGAATAAATGAATCACAGAGCAGAGATGTAGAGTTTATAAATGGCTCTGGTGATTTCAGTGTAGCTTTGGACTCTTTTTGGATTTGATCAGAAGTAATTCTGAGTCCTCTTCTCGTTTTTGTTTGAGAAGCAGAGTGTCGTATGATTCAGGTTCATAGGCAGTGAGATGTAGTCGATGAAGTTCTTCAATGTTCTTTTGTATGCACAGAACTCTTCTTGAGTAGGCTTGATTGTGTATGAGGTTCTGTGTAATCTCTTGATATGTATCTTCTGTTCTACTTGGTTTTTCCTCCTCTTTCTTCTTGTATATCTCGTGTGTTCTCTAATGTCCTTCTTGTATCTTCAGCAGCAGATTCTTCTTATCTTTATGTCACGTGCTCCAGAAGACAGAAAAGGTTTCCTTTCCGCAGGTACGAGGTACGGTTTCCTGACATCCGAAAACCTTTATTAATTAATTGACAGAACATTAAAATATATCTGATATGACTGTTGGTTAGATTAAATAAAGATAAAGATAAATAAATTCAAACAGTTGTTTATGACTATTGAAGAGTTCAAGTGATCGGTAGGTCATCAGCATCAGCATCGGTGGCTAGACATCGGTGTGTCCTGACCAGTGACTCAGATGATCAGCATCAGTGTGTCATTTGATCGGTGGCTCATTTTGATCGGTGTGTCATTCGATCAGCATCGGTGACTCAGATTGATCAGCATCGGTGAGTCATATTGATCGGTGACTCATTTGCATTGGTGTGTCATTCGATCATCATCGGTGAGTCATATTGATCGGTGACTCATTTTGATCAGCATCGGTGAGTCATGATTGGTGACTCATTTTGATCAGCATCAGTGTGTCATTGGATCGGTGCCTCATTTGCATTGGTATCGGTCTGTTGTGATCGGTGACTCATTTTGATCGGCATTGGTAAGTCATGATTGATCAGCATCGGTGCGACCGTTTGATTGGTGAATTTATTAGCATCGGTATAGGTCTGTTGTGATCGGTGACTCATTTTGATCGGCATCGGTGAGTCATCTGATCAGCATCGGTGACTCATCTTGATCAGCATCGGTGAGTCAGATTGATCAGATTGGTGAGTCAGATTGATCAGCATCGGTGACTTAGATTTATCAGATTGATGAGTCAGATTGATCAGCATCGGTGACTCATTCGATCGGTGAGTCATTTGATCGGTGACTTATCAGCATCGGTGTGTCATTGGATCGGTGCGTCCATTGTCTTCTGATATAGGATCGGTGCGTCCGTTGTCCTTTGATATTGGATCGGTGCGTCCTTTGTCCTTTGATATTGGATCGGTGCGACCGTTGTCTGTTTGATATTGGATCGGTGCGTCCGTTGTCCTTTGATATTGGATCGGTGCGACCGTTGTCTGTTTGATCCAGAAGACTTCCAAAATACTTGTAAATCAATAAAAACATAGATAAAAACATGATAACAGATTCACTAATAGATTTTGATTAATTTTATGAGAAATCCAACCGGATTAAGTAATAACGATTTTTGATTATTAAAACAACAATCATAGGCATGAATTCAGCAATCTTCTAGAGGGCTCAACAGGTATTATAAATTATATTTATTACATGTATTATGCATTATTTATACCTAGGGAGATCAACCTGATAAAATTTTATAAATTATTAATTAAATTTAAATTTCTATTAATGGATTGCATAAAGTGCCAAGGTACACTAAGGTCCCTTGTGCGCCAGTTTGATTGTTTTGGCCACCAAGTGTTGAGGCCTTGGAAATATTTATACCCCTTGGGATATAGAAACCCATGAGGGTGAAAATTAAATGAAATAGGATGGATAAGATATATCATCCCTAGTGATAGATTCCCTTAGTGTCCTCTAAGTAGAGGTGAGTGGTGAACCAGGATGGGTGGCCTAAGGATTGGAAATGTGAAAACCTTGTGATTCCTTAGAGCCTTGGGATGGGTGGGATGGCCATGGGATGAGTATTCTTCCCTCATAGAAATATGATTACTTGGGTGGGTAGAATCTATGGATATTGATGAATAGTATAGGGATTCATACCAACCTAAAGTGACTTAAAAAGGGGATGGTCTTGAGGCTAACTTCTATATAAGATTTGTCAAGATTATAATGAGGGATCAATGAGACTTTGATGATGTTGAGGGATGTTATGCCCTCTGAGTGATGGGTTTTTACCTGAGAGGTGTGATAATGATAGAGGATCCCATGTGGGGTTTTCCAAGCTATGATGAGACCTAGGGGACCAATGAGGGTTCCATGATGACTTATTGATCCTTGATAGGGTACGTATGGAAATCGGTTAGTGATGATCGCAAGTTCCACCTTAGAACCTGAATCTATGATGAGCCTGATATGATTGATTGACTTTGGTTAACCCCTTAGGAATCAGTTATGTGCCTGCTACTATGGGATATCTTGGACATGCTCCTTAGATTCGGCGATGACACCCAATGACTATGGAATTCTCAGTATTACCTCCCAGGGTTCGACAATTATGCCTGATAGAACACTCAAGACTACCTCCTGAGGTTTGGTGATGATTCCTAATGATTATTCCTTGTATAGGATTACCTCCTAGGGATCAAATTTGAGCTTTATGACTATATAATGCTCATTATTACCACTTTAAGATTTTCATTTTCATTTTATGAACATGGGATGCCTAATATATAACCTAGGGTTTGGTTGTAGGCCTGATGCTACTTGATTTCTTAGGGTTATCCCCTATAAATCTGTTATGGATCCTGAAGTTATTGGATCACCTAATATTACCTTTTAGGGATCATAATGGATGTGTGATGATTATTGATATCCTAGGATCACCTCCTAGGTATTGGATTATAGCCTACTACTATTAGGATGCCTTATGATACTTCCAAGTATCTAGTGTTTACTCCAATTAATACATAGCCATTAGGCCAGTATGGGTCTGTTTGTCATGGTTACATGACATGCTCAAAGTCATTCTAGAAATGGACGAAGTAGGTATAGTCGATCCTGGGTGTCATGTTAGAACCCGAGTATTTATGGTGGTTATTTATTTATGCTTCCTAAATTTATTTATTTATTTACTTCACCTAACCATATCACATGTGTACATTGTATTCATTGGTTATGTATGGGACCGCATTTTTGTGTCCTACAGAGTTTTAATCACGCTCTTCTTGGGTGGCCATGGAACTTAGGTACCACCAATTATAGGTTCAGGTTGGGAAAGGCCTGATATTGGATTGTTCATCTAGATATATCGGAATTGACTGAATATTGGGATAAGGTGGGTGAGGGGTGTAATAGATCCTATTGTAAATTTATTTATTATTGTGTTCATTTTGTATATGTGTTCATCCTGGTGGGAATCCAATGAGTCTGTATAACTTCTTTCCTATTGTATTTAAGTTCTTCTTGAGGGATATGTTATTACTTCCACATACTTTGATGTTTACTATTTTGGATGATGTATGGTTTGTTTTTTATATTATTTCACACTCTAATATGGGGGTATAGTCTCCCCATGGTACTACCCTAGACCACCACTATTAGTCAGTGGCCATTGATGTATAGGGAGGTGCTTATAAGGTCCCAATAATGACTCACCTAGTTTGGGCACTGCTCAGTGGATACAGATCGAGGGAAGGTCATTACAAAGTGGTATTAAATATTTTATGTAGTTGATCTCATGAAGTGTATCAGATTTATATTTTGTCTTACTATTTTTAGATATGGTATAAAGGTGACATGGGAATGTGTTATAACTTGTGATGGATATCAAATTTTTGTGTTATGAACACCTTTTTTGGTGGGAATTCCAAGTTACTAGGGATATGAGATTTCTATTCTTTGTTTCTGATTTTATGGTTGGATGATTTCACCAAGTTTGATGCACTTAGTTTTCATGAATTTATGATTTTTGGTTTATGATTTTTGGATATTGTCCCATTGAAAAGAGTCCAATGTTCATGCATCATGTTTGGTACATGGTATTTTTATGGAATTTTCATGCCTTCTTAGTATTGATATCACTGATGATGAGATTTCTTTTTTTTAAGTGTCAATAAAAAATTATATAGTGTTTTCCCATATAACTTAGAGAGACATTCTACTCAAATGGACCACAAATATGTTTCTTTTAATGACAGGTCATGTGGATTTGTGATGATATGCTCCTTGACAATGAATATGTAGTCCCTTGGTGTAAGGGATTCATAGAGACCCTTAGTAGGTTAGTACTAGAATTTGATTCCTTGATGGTAACTCCCTTGGGGATAATCTTAATATTGGTTCTAGATAATAAAATGGGATCGGTTATTTAAAGTTTCAGTAACAACCTATATAGTTTTTTCCTATATAGCTTGGAATGGAATCCTACTTAACTAAACCATCAAAATATGCGATAATCGACATGAAACACGGTAATGTGATGTCATTATTTATGGATATATACTTGTATGATAATTTGATCCTTTAAGGGGTGACTCCCTTGTAACAAGGCCCAATGAGGATTATCCTAAGATTTCAGATTCTCAAGGGGTAGTTTCATATGTGGGTGCCCGATGAGAATAAATTTCTAAAAGTAGTTTGATGACTTGGAATGTGATTCCTAAGATGTATATAGATATGTGAGAATCATAGAGAGGTTGTTTTGTAATTTTAGTTTTATTGTGATGCTTGATATGGGAACAAATAGTTTTTCCCATGAGTATTGATTTATGTGAGGTATGACTTATGGGTTAGGAGAGATATATTTTTATTTTTGAAACACAACTCAAAGTGTAAGTGATTTTGGTGATCTTGATGGATGAGATGAAATTTTTTAGGGTAAACCGATTGAGGGGTTATCCTAGTCTTGTGGGTGCCTAGAGGTGGGAAGTGTGGGTAGATGCTTCAGGTTTGAGATTGATGTGTAGGATGTGATACCAAAAATGGCATATGGGTAAAGTGATATCTTATATATGTGAATGTGGAAGGCATTATTAGGTTCCTTACCTTGGGATTAGTGTATAGGAGGTTCAGTTGTATATAGTATAGGCATGATTATTCCTTTTATTTTCATGAGGAAATCACCTTGAGTGTTAATGATTAGGTATTGAAGTTGGTTTTTTTTAGGGTAGGACTAGTCAAGTACCTGACCCTATTGATTTTGGATGTGTTTTCATGTAGTGAAGTAGTAGAGTATGGATGGACATCGGTGATTTTTGGAATAATTCTCAGGTCAACAGGTGATCATGTGATAAATTTTGGCATAGGTGATATGCTTAATTTTGAAGAGGGGCATCAAAAGTGCTTCTAGTTGGATGAGATTGATGTGTTTTGAGTTTGGTTAATAGTTTAAGTGTGTAATCGTAGTTATGAAATGATTTGTGACTTGTGGTAGTGTGATTCAGGTTAAGTGACTAGGTGGTATTGGAGATCACACCTATTACATTTGGATGAGATTGAGACAGTGTGTGTTGGATACATGTGGCACTATTGAGTTTTGAATTGATGAGTGGTCATGTTCATGTCTAGTATTGATGATTTTGATGAAATTTATGTAGATATGATTGATTTATATTTTCAATGAAAATGGTAAATATCCCTCTTTGGTTGAGGAGACATATAAAATGGATCAGGTGAAATGGAATGGTCGATCCAGGGTTTGATTATGGATAGGTGTTGCTTGGGATGAAATGATCATGTCTTAGGATGAGTGACATGGATTTTACAATGGAATATATTGAGGTAGTGTTGAAGGAGAAATATAAGTAAATACATATGGTAGGGAGTGCACCATTGACCAGTGGAGGGTGTGACCCTCGTCTTATGATGAATTTTTTTAGCTGATGAGGATGATGTCCCCATGAGCTAGGAATATGTTCTTATTTATGTTTGATGATTGTGATCAGGCCTAATAAATATGATCACATCTAGTCATTACATGTGGTAATGGATGAAGCATGATCCATAGAGATATGAATCAGTTTTGTAGGGTCATGTGTAACACCCCGAGCTTCCACGATACGCTTCTCATTTAATAATGCAATAGCTTGCATTGTACGCAAGTTCGAGTTCTAACACACCGCGACTAATCAAAGTAGCCGTTATGAATAGTAATAACCACTTTTTAAAATTATAGAAATTTTATATTTCAAAATGGACTTCATTTTTGTATTTCTAATATCGAAATTATCCTAAGTTGAATTTTTTGTAACTTTCTGAGAACTTTCAATTTTTTTTATGAATAGTAAAAAATACTTAAAACAACTTTTTTAATCAAAATAATTTATTGTGATAAATTATACTATTTAGTGGTTTTAAAGTATAATTAGAATATATTTTTACCATTTTATCCAATGGTGGTCATTAGAATTAATTTAACATTGAAATTGGACATAAACAATTGCAAATCTTTTGATATAAATTGTTTCTTAAAAACACGCTATTGTTGTGACAGCGGGAATTAATTATAAAATTAATTAATTCAACTTATATGTTTGGAATTTTGTAAAATAGACATCATTTTTGAATTCGGAATATCAATTATAGCTTAGGGTGAAATTTTGGCATTGTTCTGAAAAACTTCAATTTTTGATGAATAGTGAAACCACTAAGTGGTAGTTAAATAACTGATTTTTCGTTTAAATGAAATATTACCACTTCTGTGATTTGATTTTCAAAAATTCGACATACATGGTTATCATTAAGAAGTAAAATTTGGTTCAATTAGATTAAAATAATTTTTTGGTGAATATTAACTTTTAAGTTCTTAATCGCGATTAGAGGTAATTAGTGTAGTTTAAGGTAAAAATAATGTTTTAATAATATGAGATGAGCTTTACACATGTCCTACCCTCATTGGATGTGCCATGGCCGACCAAGAAAATCCATGGGTCAACTTGGGGACCCCATGGAGCCACTTTAGTTGGAAAATGACATAAATACCTTTTATTTAATGTTAAAGTAAAAAATGACACAAACATGAAATGTTTTACTAAAACAATTTTTACATGGGGTTATACAAGTCATATTTTTTACTATAAATAGTAATTGGAAAGATAAAAAGATTTCCTACATCATAGTATTTTTTTTATATAATTTTTAGACATTAAATAAATTAAATTATTTACGACATCATTATGATGCAGCGATGACCTCATTATTTAACGATTTTAATAAAATGAAACGATAATATACAATCCAAGGCTTACACTTGTCCAAAGACTATTGTATGGGTATATTTCGAACCCTTATCACCTTAGAAACTAATTATATAAGTGTAGGACCTTTAGAATCCGAAAATCATTGTATAATAATGTAAAAGTTCCTTACTTTCCAAGAGTGCCCCTCCTCTCCCCTTATAAAAGGCCCCCACCTCTACCACCTCATTCACACTTTCAAGCCATTTGGCTCGGCCAACTTCTGCCCCAATACTCTCCCAACTTCCCCCTCTTACTCCTAGAAGCCTCACTTTGGGAAGAACTCTTCCCAAGGAAGCCTTTGGCTCCAATCAAAAGAGTTACCCGATTTAAAGGTAATGTCTTCTCTTATGTTATTTTGTTTTATTTTTCTTCTCCAACCCCATAAACTCTTTTTATTCATTTATTTTGTAACAAAACCGGTATACTCAATATACTAGGATGTTGTTATAAGACGGATTCGAGCTACACTTACACACACCTACATCTAATGGTTAAAGAACATACGGTTTCTGTGGATGGAGAATTTCTGCCTCACGAAACGATGATTGTTCAACACTCATATAACACCTTAAAAGGTGGCCATTAAGATATCACTATATTTATATATGATATATAATATGTTTATGTTTTACTTATGCTTCTGTATTTTTCATTTATGGCATACTTTATGATTTCCATTATGGGTAAAACGCGATAATTTCATTTTAGGAAGTGCGGACTACCGCCCCCTCAAAGTGATTTGAATCATTAATGTCATATGTGTGATGTATAAAGGATGGAGTAAATGGTATTATACACTATATTATACTTTAATTATATTATACATTTATATAATTATGATTTCATTCCATTAAATACGAAATAGAAATAAAAGTAGTGTCCATGCGTACGTACGGCTTACCGTCTCCATGAATGGTGCATTTCATTTCTTACCTCTAAATGTTACGTAATATTATGAATGAATGTATATACTGGATATATATGATATATATGACATCTAAATCATGAATATAATTCTGTAGATAATGGATATTCTACCACATAAACAACTTGTAATTATAAGAAGTTTATTGTTGACTCAAGTACCAAAGATCGACAAAACGACCGTTATTAACTTAAATAATTACATAATGTTCATAACATGGTAATAAGTGATATAAAGGGAATAATGAACATAAAAAAGGTTCTTAAGTAAATAGAAATTAACTCTAGTTTATTATTCAGGAGGTTAAAGAACGGTCGAGTCAGGACAAGACGCAAGGTAAGGGAATTTCTTAACCCAACTTCCATTCTTTGGGTTAATATCCTAATTTCAAATTATGTCATGATATTATTATGTCCTATTTTGTATTTTTACTTTCTTTATGTGCACCTATAGTGAATAAACATAAAAGATCTATTTTATTTTAAAAATGATCTTTTTAAGGACTTCGTCTCAATCTCCTTTCATTGAGGCATATTTGGTTTTATACACAATTTTCTTTTATATGGTGTATAAACCCCTTTGACTTTTACGTTTATTCAAAAGGAATCTTTTTATACGAAGCGTTTTTCTAAACGAAAAAAGGGAATGTTTTTATTTTCGTACTTATGCGGCGACAACGACTTCTCCGCCGCCGTGACCATTATTTGAGTTTCGGCTTCCTCTACAAGCCATCATTTTTTTTAATGAAAAATAAATACAAAGTTTTAACTTTCTTTTATTTTGGTATTGAAAATGGTTTTGAAAGCGTTTTTATCAATGTGTTGTATTGATATCTTGTGATTGAAATGTGGAAATGTTATGTTTCCTTTATGCATGTTTTATGTGATACGATTATGTTATGGTTTATGATATGTTTAAACCTATTCATATGAGGAATGTATTGGACTTAATAAGTGACGGGTGGAGCCCGCTATAGCTCCTCGATGCATCGGTAGGTCTCATGAGACAACTAGACGTGGAATTGGCCGAGGCCCTTTCCCAATTTGATTTATGGTTTTGGCCGAGGCCTTATTCATTGTAGATATCTTGGCCGTGGCCTTGACAAAATGTTTCAGAATGTCTGGAATTATACATTCCCTCATTATAAAAGTGGTTATTGATATTGCATGTGATTATTCGACCAGTAGAATATCCATGTGAGGAAGTGAATGGCATTATCTCATTTTACTTTTTCCATATTATGTTGATGTTCAAGTTTAAAAGGCTTTTGTTTTAGTTATACATTGCCTTAAATTTTTATGTCTATTTATGTAAGCTTCCGCATTATTGTTATCCTTATTGAGCATCTGAGCTCACCCCTTTCAATGTTTTAATATTTTCCAGGATGTGAAGAATTATTTTATGAATGACCTGCAGGGATTGTCAGAAGAGGATATGAGAGTGGACTATGGAGACTTTGTTATTGTAGTTTTTCACTTTATGATGTAATGTAACGTTTACGAATGTATCTGGTGTTTCCAAGGCTACTAAACTAATCGGTCTTTCGAGACTTGATCTTTTGTGATCATGCCAATGTTACGAAGTAATGCACCGACTCTGGGTAGCTGGGGTCGGGGCGTTACAGTTGGTATCAGAGGCAGTTTAGTACTAACCTTGGAAGCTAGATTTAGATAAACTCTGATTAGAGCACATAGCCCGAAGATAGACTTTGAGGATTAGTATAGAAGAACTTCCTAGAATTTTGTTATTGTAGAGATTTTGTGAGTTTTCCGAGAAATACATCCCTGTCTGGATACGAGCAGGTAGAGGCAGCTCTGGCACAGATGTACCTAGGGGTAAAACCTAAAAACACCGCTTTGATCTAGACTCGAACGGGAACTGGTGCACGACAACGGGCCTTGCTGCACTCTTGGTTACGACACTCCCGGGGGATATGCTTAGGATAATTCTCATTTTCTTTAAAAACCACTATGAAGGGTTATGAGTATATACTTCCTCAAAGAAAACATTTCTTTTTATGATTATGGATTACATCCATAAAGAGTTCAATTTATGTTAATTGTTTTACAAGTATGGAATTATGTATTTTGATTCATAAACTAATCTAGTTTATGACATTGTTTAGAAATGGCGCCTAGTGGAAGGAATGGAAACCATATCAATGCACGCACTCTGTGTAGGGATTTCCCTCCTGCTCAAGATAATTATTGTGGATCTGGAGATACAACTGGTGCTGATCAACTTATTACCATACTGGGACAACTCACTCAAGTTATGAATAATAACCTTACGCGTATGGAGAACCCTGATCCGCAACGTGGAGGATCAATGTTAGACCGCTTCATGAGGCAACAACCACCAACATTTAATGGGGGTACAAATCCGTTAGTAGCTGAGCAATGGATAAACTCCTTAGAGAAAATATTCCACACCTTGGGGAGTAGTGAAAGGGAGAAGGTTATCATGGCAGTTTATCGCCTCACTGGAGATGCTGATCAATGGTGGTCATTGATTCAAAACACAAAGGAAGATGATGACGTATCGAATATGGAATGGAGGGAGTTCAAAGAGATTTTCTTAGAAAAATACTTTCCTCGTGACCATCGAGCAGATATGGAAAGGCAATTTCTGAGTCTGATGCCGAAGGAGGATGAGAATGTCGCAAAGTATGAGTCCAACTTTACAAGGTTAGCGAGGTATGCTACAGATTATATACGTAACCCAAGGAGTAAGATTGATCATTTCTTTGATGGGTTAAAACCATTTCTCCGTCGAGCTTTAGTATCACAATCCTTCTCATCAGACGAAGATATTGTCTCGTGTGCTATCAAGACAGAAAAGGAATTCTCTACGTCTTATGACAACAAAGTAAAGCAAGAGAAGAAGAGAACGGTGGAACAAGAGACAGATAAAGGGAAAAAGGGAAAGAAGGATTTTCCATTATGTGATAATTGTGGGAAGAATCACCCTGGTACTTGCCTAAAAGGAATGGGAGTTTGTTATAAATGTGGAGAAAAGGGTCACCAGGCTCGTGATTTCAAGGGAAAGAAAGAGGATATCAAAGTTGAATGCTACAATTGTAGAGAAATGGGTCATTATGCAAATTAATGTCCTAAGAGTCAGGGAAACTTACCTCAGAAAAGGCCAAGGGATCAAGGACAATCTTATGCTGTTACTACAGTTGAAGCAGAATAACTAATGTAATGGTGCTTTTAGACTCATGGATTATATTCTGGTTATTAGAATAATGTGATATATATATATATAAGTATTGTACTGCAGTACTTGTTGATTTCAGTAAGGTTTTTATATTTTTAGTATGTGACAATAAGAGAAACTTTACTTTGTTTGGGGAATCTGATAAATTGATTTTGGAATTAAGAGACCTTTTAGAGAAAGTCTGGACAGAGGTATATTGGATAATTATAAAGGTTAGAGTGGATTAAGTTGATCTTTGGATAGTATTATTTAAGGTTAAAAAATTTATGAAGATTATTTTTTGAATATTATGATACTATAGTTTTAGGAAAAGGACAACCTGCAGGGTGGGGCATAACCCGTCGCGTTGGACAAAGGTGCAGGAATCGAACCCACAACCATAGTGTGATAGGCCTTTATTTCCTACCACTAGCCTACAGGAAGTCCCTGGTTATTACAAAATAATTTTACTATTCTAAATGGTATGTTTTAACATTTGGAACCTTATAAAATTAGGATAAGTATAATATTTTTGAGTTCTATTATCTTTTTGAGTGAAAGATGAGTTGAAGGTTGAAACTCTAATTGTCAAGCATAAATATATATATAACTATCTCTTATTCAATGAATAAATTAATTCTTAAACTTTAGTAAAGGGATATTAAAACAAAAAAATGTGTTATCCTAATACCTTATGTCTTGTTGAACTGGTGATATTTTAAATCAACATAGATTGAAGTCTTTGAGGCCCTCAATTTGACAGTTGATTGTGATTGATGACCTCAATCACTCCCTACAAATATTTATGTTTTTCCTCCAATTATATGTCTCTAATTTCCACCAATGTTCTCCTAATCGAGATCATAATTGGGTGGTGACTTTTTCATTTCCTTTTCCCTCTTATTAAGGCTAAATTTTATTAATCTTATTTCCGATGTGGGTTTTCCTCAAAGGTATTTTCTCTTTTCAACCTTTTATTTTCAAAGAAAAATTTCAAATTGCAAGGATGCAATTTATTGAAGGAGGGGAGAATGTAACACCCCGAGCTTCCACGATACGTTTCTCATTTAATAATGCAATAGCTTGCATTGTACGCAAGTTCAAGTTCTAACACACCGCGACTAATCAAAGTAGCCGTTATGAATAGTAATAACCACTTTTTAAAATTATAGAAAATTTATATTTCAAAATGGACTTCATTTTTGTATTTGTAATATCGAAATTATCCTAAGTTGAATTTTTTGTAACTTTCTGAGAACTTCCAAATTTTTTTTATGAATAGTGAAAAATACTTAAAACAAATTTTTTAATCAAAATAATTTATTGTGATAAATTATACTATTTAGTGGTTTTAAAGTATAATTAGAATATATTTTTACCATTTTATCCAATGGTGGTCATTAGAATTAATTTAACATTGAAATTGGACATAAACAATTACCAATCTTTTGATATAAATTGTTTCTTAAAAACACGCTATTGTTGTGACAACGAGAATTAATTATAAAATTAATTAATGCAACTTATATGTTTGGAATTTTGTAAAATATACATCATTTTTGAATTCATAATATCAATTATAGCTTAGGGTGAAATTTTGGCATTGTTCTGAAAAACTTCAATTTTTGATGAATAGTGAAACCACTAAGTGGTAGTTAAATAACTGATTTTTCGTTTAAATGAAATATTACCACTTCTGTGATTTGATTTTCAAAAATCCAAAATACATGGTTGTCATTAAGAAGTAAAATGTGGTTCAATGAGATTAAAATAATTTTTTGGTGAATAGTAACTTTTAAGTTCTTAATCGCGATTAGAGGTAATTAGTGTAGTTTAAGGTAAAAATAATGTTTTAATAATATGAGATGAGCTTGACACATGTCCTACCCTCATTGGATGTGCCATGGCCGACCAAGACAATCCATGGGTCAACTTGGGGACCCCATGGAGCCACTTTAGTTGGAAAATGACATAAATACCTTTTATTTAATGTTAAAGTAAAAAATGACACAAACATGAAATGTTTTACTAAAACAATTTTTACATGGGGTTATACAAGTCATATTTTTGACTATAAATAGTCATTGGAAATATAAAAAGATTTCCTACATCATAGTATTTTTTTTATATAATTTTTAGACATTAAATAAATTAAATTATTTACGACATCATTATGATGCAGCGATGACCTCATTATTTAACGATTTTAATAAAATGAAAAGATAATGTACAATCCAAGGTTTAAACTTGTCCAAAGACTATTGGATGGGTATATTTCGAACCCTTATCACCTTAGCCACGAATTATATAAGTGTGGGACCTTTAGAATCCGAAAATCATTGTATAATAATGTAAAAGTTCCTTACTTTCCAAGAGTGCCCCTCCTCTCCCCTTATAAAAGGCCCCCACCTCTACCACCTCATTCACACTTTCAAGCCATTTGGATCGGCCGACCTCTACCCAAATACTCTCCCAACTCCCCCCTCTTACTCCTAGAAGCCTCACTTTGGGAAGAACTCTTCCCAAGGAATCCTTTGGCTCCAATCAAAAGAGTTACCTGATTTAAAGGTAATGTTTTCTCTTATGTTATTTTGTTTTATTTTTCTTCTCCAACCCCATAAACTCTTTTTATTCATTTCTTTTGTAACAACACAATCATCCTCAATATACTAGGATGTTTTTATAAGAAGTATTCTAGCTACACTTACACACACCTACATCTAATGGTTAAAGAACATACGGTTTCTGTGGATGGCGAATTTCTGCCTCACGAAACGATGATTGTTCAACACTCATATAACACCTTAAAAGGTGGCCATTAAGATGTAACTATATTTATATATGATATATAATATGTTTATGTTTTACTTATGCTTCTGCATTTCTCATTTATGGCATACTTTATGATTTCCATTATGGGTAAAACGCGATAATTTCATTTTAGGAAGTGCGGACTACCGCCCCCTCAAAGTGATTTGAATCGTTAATGCCATATGTGTGATGTATAAAGGATGGAGTAAATGGTATTATACACTATATTATACTGGAATTATATTATACATTTATATAATTATGATTTCATTCCATTAAATACGAAATAGAAATGAAATTTGCGTTCATGCGTACGTACGGCTTACCGTCTCCATGAACGGTGCATTTCATTTCTTACCTCTAAATGTTACGTAATATTATGAATGAATGTATATACTGGATATATATGATATATATGACATCTAAATCATGAATATAATTCTGGAGATAATGGATATTCTACCACATAAACAACTTGTAATTATAAGAAGTTTATTTTTGACTCAAGTACCAAAGATCGACAAAACGACCGTTATTAACTTAAATAATTACATAATGTTCATAACATGGTAATAAGTGATATAAAAGGAATAATGAACATAAAAAAGGTTCTTAAGTAAATAGAAATTAACTCTAGTTTATTATTCAAGAGGTTAAAGAATGGTCGAGTCAGGACAAGACGCAAGGTATGGGAATTTCTTAACCCAACTTCCATTCTTTGGGTTAATATCCTACTTTCAAATTATGTCATGATATTATTATGTCCTATTTTGTATTTTTAATTTCTTTATGTGCACCTATAGTGAATACACATAACAGATCTATTTTATTTTAAAAATGATCTTTTTAAGGACTTCGTCTCAATCTCCTTTCATTGAGGCATATTTGGTTTTATACACAATTTCTTTTATACAGTGTATAAACCCCTTTGACTTTTACATTTATTCAAAAGGAATCTTTTTATACGAAGCGTTTTGCTAAATGACAAAAGGGAATGTTTTTATTTCCGTACTTATGCGGTGACAACGACTTCTCCGCCGCCGTGACCATTATTTGAGTTTCGGCTTCCTCTACAAGCCATCATTTTTTTTAATGAAAAATAAATACAAAGTTTTAACTTTCTTTTATTTTGGTATTGAAAATGGTTTTGAAAGCGTTTTTATCAATGTGTTGTATTGATATCTTGTGATTGAAATATGGAAATGTTATGTTTCCTTTATGCATGTTTTATGTGATACGATTATGTTATGGTTTATGATATGTTTAAACCTATTCATATGAGGAATGTATTGGACTTAATAATTGACGGGTGGAGCCCGCTATAGCTCCTCGATGCATCGGTAGGTCTCATGAGACAACTAGATGTGGAATTGGCCAAGGCCCTTTCCCAATTTGATTTAGTGTTTTGGCCGAGGCCTTAATCATTTTAGACATCTTGGCCAAGGCCTTGACAAAATGTTTCAGAATGTCTGGCATTATACATTCCCTCATTATGAAAGTGGTTATTGATATTGCATGTGATTATTCGACTAGTAGAATATCCATGTGAGGAAGTGAATGGCATTGTCTCATTTTACTTTTTCCATATTATGTTGATGTTCAAGTTTAAAAGTCTTTTGTTTTAGTTATATATTGCCTTAAATTTTTATGTCTATTTATGAAAGCTTCCTCATTATTTTTATCCTTACTGAGCATCTGAGCTCACCCCTTTCAATGTTTTAATATTTTCCAGGATGTGAAGAAGTATTTTATGAATGACCTGCAGGGATTGTCAGAAGAGGATATGAGAGTGGACTATGGAGACTTTGTTATTGTAGTTTTTCACTTTATGATGTAATGTAACGTTTACGAATGTATCTGGTGTTTCCAAGGCTACTAAACTAATCGGTCTTTCGAGACTTGATCTTTTGTGATCATGCCAATGTTACGAAGTAATGCACCGACTCTGGGTAGCTGGGGTCGGGGCATTACATCATGGATTCATGTTAGGATCGGTCATCGGATGAATGGGGTTTCATTTAAATGTTGGTGAGCTATGAATACAAATTATGTGGTCCCATGTAAGTTTTATTTGAGATTTGAATGAGATATTAGATGAAGTTTGTGTGTTGGAATCAGGCTTTATATGATTCTAGTATTATTTGAAGGTGATTCTTGAGATGAATCATGATTTATCACGTGGTATGGGGGTGAAACATCTGTTTTAGATAAGGTTCGAGGGTGAACCAGTTTTATCATGTGGTTCAGTGGTGGACCAACGATTCATGACATGTTTTAGGGGATGAACCTAATTCATCACATGAATCAAGGGGATGAAACTGATTCATCGCATGATTCAAGGGATGAATCATGTATAAAAGTAGAGTGATGGTGTTTTTTCATGAGATTGTATGCAAAAGGTTGGAGATCACAATAGGTATGTCTTATTTGGTATGACGGGGGTATTCTAAGGTTTGGTCAGGACCTTTTAGGAAAGGTCAGTGTATGTGCTTCCTATGGATGGGTGGTGTATACTCATCTAATTTGATTCTGAATCAGTTTTGGGAGGTAGTATCGGCTTTTTACTAATTTCTTTCATACTTTTTTTTGGATTGGTGATATGGAAATCATATTGAACGGTTCATTAGACCACCGTAAAATGTGTTTCGGTAGTTGAATCCAATGGTAGGTAGAATCATAGATCGGTATCAATTATGAGTCGAGTCTTGTGGCAGGGATCACCATAATCTAGATGATGAGTTTTTGGTTCCATTATAGTGTCTTGGGATATACGAGTGTGGTTAAGAATCATATAATTTTTTCAATGATAGCAGTGATTATTTTTTTGAATTTTGATGGATAGTGTGCCTCCTATTTAGATTTTTTCAATAGAGGCTTATTTGACGTTTTGAGGTAGGATAAAATGAGTGGATATGAATTGGAAGCTTAAGTGGGTTGGGACTGTTAGTTAAATTGTTGGCAATACTTCTCATGGATAAGAAGTTCTTAGTGGGGATATTTTAATACCCCATGTCTGGACGGGTTTTGAAATTCATGTGGAATTTAAATTTTTTTTGGATGTTTAATTTTGAGAATTGAGATTTTTAATGTGTTTATTAGGGTTTTAACATCCCAAAATGATGTTTTGGACATAGTATAAGGTCTCGTTGACATCTTGAGGGTTTGGGTGAATATTGGAAAAGTGTTTGGGGGATTAGGCTGCTGAAAAGTATAGTAATAGGAATTTCACATCTTGAAATGGCCTTTCATGATGTGAAAAAAAATTCATGGGATGAGCATATTCTATGAAAGGGGTCATGTTAGGTGAAAAGGGCACTACCCAAAAATTCATGACATGAACATTATGTCCATGTCGTGATAGAGTATCGAAAGTGTTTTTTTAGTTGTGGTAAAACCCATCTTTCCTCCAAATAATGATGTCTTAATTTTAAATGAATATAGGGTTTAAGAGGTTATAGTTTCAGTCAATGTGACTCCCCTCTCATTTCCCCCATGGTCCGAGGAGATTTCTTAAAGATTTTCACAGCATCAGAGGTATGGTTCATCCTCTTCATTTCTTTGTTATTGGTTTCTCCCATAATTGATAATTTTGGTTTCCCATATTTAGGGTTTCAACATCAATTACATTAGATCATGGGTGAATCATTTGTTCTTTATGGGTTTTTTATTCATACTAGTGAGAGGGCATCCCAAGATGACGTCTACATTCCATTGTGAATCATTTCAATGAGGTATGATATTATAGTGATTTTTCTAAGATTTTTATATTAAATTAAATTATTTTGGCTAATGGATTGAAGTCGTGTGTTATGGACTTGGCCCAATATGGTGTTGGGAGTGTGTCATGAACCACCCACAGATGTTCGATTGTAATTCTGGTGTAACGAGAGCACCCAGTGATATTTTAAGAATTTATGCCTATTTAAATTAAATCATTTAAAAAAATTAAAAAATTATAATTAATTATAAATTTATTATAATTAATTAAAGTGTATTTTTTGGCATGATTCAAGCCTTGGGTGTTTTGTACAATGGATAATGGACTTTGATAAGCTCATGTGAGAGTTTTCAGGTTGCACTTAAAAAGGGAAATGACTTTTTTGAGGAAGGTAGTTCTACGCATTTAATATATGGTATTATACAATCTATTTATTTCATGTGATATATATTATTTCCACTGAGTTTGATCAACCTAATAAAATTATATAAATTATTAATTGAAGTTATATTCCTATGAATGGATTGCTCATAGTGTTAAGGGCCACTAAGGACCCTTGTGCATTGGCTTGATTACACCGGCCATCGAGGGCCAAGGCCTTAATGATATTTGTATTCCTTGGGATGAATAAACCCATGAGGGGTGTATATTAAATAAAATGTGATAGATGAGATATAGTTACCCTAGGGATAGGTTCCCTTAGTGACCTTCAAGTAGATGTGAGTGATGAACCATGATGGATAGCCTATGGATTAGCCATGTGAGAACCTTATGGTGGCTTAGGGCCTTGGGCTAGGTGATATGACCATAGGGATAGTGTTCCTCCCCCATAGAGATGTGATTATCTAGGTGGATATACCCGAAGGAGACTGATAATAGGTTGGGTGTTCGAACAAACCTAAAGTAACTTGAAAAGGGGATAAACTTGAGGCTGACTCCCTTGTGAGATTTATTAGGGGTCCAATGATTCTTCTATGAGACTTTGATGATATATAGGGATTTTATGCCCTTTGAGTGATGATTGTTTACCTGAGAGGTGTGAACGTGATATAGGAGCCCATGTGGGGGTGTTGTGACTATGATGGGACCTAGGGGGCACTAAGGGTGTCCCAGTGATGCATTGATCTCTGAGAGGGTGCATATGGAAATCGGGTAGTGATGATTTTGGGTGTTACATTAGCACCCAAATCAATGACTATCATGATATAATGGATCGCATAGGGTCATCCTCTAGTAATCATTGATGATGTCTCCTACTATGGGGTTCCTTGGACGTGCTCCTTAGATCTAGTGATAATGCCTAATGACTATAGAATGCTCAAGATTACCTCCCGATGTTTGTTAATAACACTTGATGATTATGTAATTCTCAGAATTACCTCATGTGGTTCAGTAATGATGCCTAATGATTATTGATCACCTAGGGTTACCCCTAGGGATCAACTTAAAGCTTTATAAATATAGAATGCTTGATATTACCTTCTAGGGTATTGATGTTTACATCTAATGACTATGGAATGATTAGGATATCACCTAGGGTTTGATTATAGTCCTGATGATACTTTATTTCCTAGGGTTACCCCCCTAGGAATCGGTTATGGAGCCTGATACCATTGGATTACAAAGGTTTATCCCCCCATGAATTGGTCATGATCCTGATGCTACTTGATTTCCTAGGGTTATCCTGCTAAGAATCATCAATGATTTCTAATTCTATTAGATAACATAAGATTACCTCCTAGAGATCGATGATGGTGTGTGATGATTATTGATCACCTAGGATCACATCCTAAGGATTAGCTTATAGCCTTATACTATTGGTATGCCTTTGGATGCTTCCAAGGATCCATAATTTACACTAGAAACTACGTAGTTGTTGGGATGGTATGGTTTTGGTTGGCATGGTTATGTGATATTCTTAGAGACACTTCTACACCAGCCAAATTAGGTGTAATCAATCCCAAGTGTTGTGTCCTAATCTGGGGATTGATGATGGTTATTTATTTATGTTTCCACATTTTTTATTTATTTTAGTTGATCACATCACATGTTTACAGTGCATTTACTGGTTATGTACAGGACCACATTGACAGTACTCTATTAAGTTATACTCATTCCCTACTTGGGTGGCCATGACACTTGAGTACTCGAACATACCTCATTGATTACAGTTTTAGGTTGGATAGAAGATCAGGATTGGTTTGTTCCACTAGATAACTTGGATGGTATTAGATATTTGGATGAGGTGAGTCTTAGGGGTATAGTAGATCCTATTGCACATTTATTTTATTCTTTTATTAATTTTTTGTATGTGGTTAGTTCGATGGGTGAGTAGTTATAATTTCTGCCACTACATTTCATTTATTCTTTATGGATATGTTATTACTTCCATGTAGTCTGATGTTTATTATTATGGATGGTCTTTGTTTTATTTTTCTTGTTATTGTACATTCTGATATGGGGGTATAATCCCCTCATGGTAATACCCTAGAATCTGGCTACTAGTTAGTAACTTTTGGTATATGGGAAGCCTCACTTGAGGTCCTAGTGTCTAGTCTCTGAGTTCAGGCATCACTCAATGGCCATAAACTAGGGTCAAGGAATTTCATTTTTAAAAGAAGATATGGATAAAGATATTTTATCCGAGATAAAAATTTTATTCAGATATTTTTTAAAATATGTGGGATGATTCTCCCACCATCCATCGATGTCATATTTTAAAGAATAGTCTTATTTTTAGAGAAAAATGATCCAAATATATAAAATATCATATATGATATATAATTAATAGTTTATTTGTTAAATATTCATACTAAAATTAAATATGTGTTATTTTTTAATTTTGAGGAGTTTTTGTATCTTAGTATGATATTCTGGAGAGACTATAGTGTCTAAGAGGTAATGAGAGTATGTTTGGACTTAAAAAGTTAAAATTTAACAAATAAAATATTACGAGTCTAAAATTAAAGTGATTTCCACCGAATATCATAAGGTGTTTAGGATATATGGTGGTAAATAGAAATGTAAAGTGTTGAATTTAGTTGCATGAAATGATCAATAACAAAATTTTCTAAAGGATTATTCCAATAAAATTACAAAGTGAATTTTAATTAATATCTTAAAAAAACTATGGTATGGAGATAAAGATAAATTTAAAGAGTTGTATTTAGTTTCCATAAAATAATGATTTCCACTTTATCCTAAATGAGTTTAGGATTTATTGGTAAGTAATATTGTAAATTGTTAAATTATTTTAAAAAATATTTCAAGGAAAATTTGGATGGAAAAGGTTACAGTAATGATGATATTAAACTTATAAAGAGTTCTATATAAACAAAAATAGTTGAAATCATTACATTTGATGTTGTAGAGTTAAGGAGTTTTAATATGTTTAAGGAGTTAAACATTATGAATATGATTCCTAAATCTAATCATTATTCAAAATTTATTTCTCAATAGATGTTATCTACTAAAGAGTTAAGTGGGAAATTTTTATTAGATGCTCACATAGAGATGTGACATAAATTAAATATAGGTTTAATGATTCAAAAAAACCCTGGAAGGTAGAGAGGACATAAGTTTGATCTAGTATTCTATCATATATAATATGATAAACATGTGATTATGTAGAGTATTTTAATCTATTTTTTAAAAATTTTCATATTATAAAATGTATCATTTGAAATGAAATATCTAATTTATCATTATTTTATGTTTACTGCATAAATGTGTATATTGATATACATTTCATGAAGTGTAATGAAAAATGACCCCTCAAAGTATATGTTTGAGTTATCCCTAACTAATTTTTTTCATGGAGTATTATAGGTTATGGTGAAATTTAATGATTAGCATGATTATGATTCTTGTATGGATATATGAAATGTATTCATGAGGTATAAAAAGTGTTCTTGTGCATTGGATGAACCACTAATTATACCACGAGGAGTGTCATGAACTATGTATTTGGTATATTAAGGTTTCATAAATCACATTTAGAGTCTCTATTACCTGTGGTTGGTGAGATACCTAGCATGAGAATCTGCATACTTTGATACCTTTATTTCACAAGACTAGATAGTACATATAATGTTATTATTTATTCATATGAGGGGCATGTGGTGTTCTTATCCATAAAGGTTAATGGTGTGTGATGTATTCATCAACTTGGATAGCCTATACTTAGAGATTTGAGAATATATGGGTTTTCAATATGAGATTGATATAATCTATGTCCCATGGTTACTCGATATCTTAGATAAAAGGGAAATATGATATTGCACACTTACATTTAATTAAACTGGTAGGCACAAGTATAAAGATACATGTGTTTAATGGAGATCATGATAGATCCCTTTATAGTTTGAGTAGCATAACTTTTATTCTAAAGGCCACTCATTGATTATATTTATAGATCTAGAGATTTACATTTTTTGACAGTGATATATAGTCTTATGGGTTCATGCTTTGTGTTTTACTAAATAAGGGTTGAATTTGACTCAAATATTTGATCTAAAAGTGGAATAGAGTTAATCCAACAGAATTTTGGATGGGTATTCATAATGTATTGAATATGATATGATACCTAGTGAAGTTGATGATATACTTAAAAAAGTGTTTTGGAAGATATTCAAAGGATTTTTGGAGATGATTTTATAAGTTTTCATGTATGATATGATATAAGGTCAAATGAAACAAAGTCTTTTAGGCTTTAGTGCAAGTGAGAGATTGAAGTAGATATTCCCTAAAACTTTTTTACATGTGATATAATAGGCTATATCATATTTTATGATAAGGGGTATCTCAAAGCATGTAAAACGTACTTATACATAAGGCCAACCATAATATATGATTAAGGCCATATCATAAGGCCACTTGCCATGCAACTGTAGTGTATAACGATCCATATCTTAGGGAAGATATTATGCTTTTTTCTTTCATAGTTTGGAAAGTTAGATGAAAATTTTATCATTTAAGGAGTTATTCCACATTAGCTATTATAAATGAAGCATTTCATATAATGAAATTACTAGGATTTTATTGAATTTATTCAACCATTGCATAAATTAATTGAGAGTTACAATTGATGCATGCATTACTCGTAACATATGGGTTAATATATTTTCCATCAAGGAACATACTTGAGGTATTTATAAATAACATATTTCCATGTGATGGTATATGTGTGTTCTTATTAAAGTAGACCAAGACTCTTCATAAAAAAGCTTTCTTATCCTTATTTATATTATAAGGAACTATTATGTTAAGGAGGATGGAAGATTAAACTTGAACATTGAGTGATTTAGTATCCTAAGGATACCTCTGTTGGTGGGACATCTTTTGGTTTCCTCTATTAAGATCTTCATTAATCCTATACAAAGATAGGGTAATAATAGTGACAGCGTAAGGTACACATTATGATATCTTCATTTACAGTATGCATGGTTTCATTTTTCTAGCATGGTGATATTGGTATTGGGTAAATTTAATCATTTCTACTAGATCTAATAAGCGGTATTAGATCCCATTAAAGCCTAGAAAATCTATGGGCTAAATAGATCTATCAATTCTTAAGAAGGATCCTATATTCATCATAGATTTTTAGAAACTTTCTTATAGAGGGAGATGGAGAAGGAGATTTAGATAGATTTTATGGAAGGAATTTTCACATCATAAATATCATATTTGAATGTCATACGTTGCACTAGGATTGAATCTCCTTTTATAGTCATCCAAGGAAATTCCTTGCAACTCAATTTTTTTCTTAAAATTTTTACCATTAATGAAATTTTTAATAAAGGTTTTAATGGTTTCAAACATTCTAACTCTTTTTAACTTATAAATCAGTCCTCCTATTGATTCACTACTACAAAATTGAACTTTAACATTACTAGAAATGGCCTTTATCAGTAATAGAAACACGCTAACTACATGAGCGATGTTAAAAACCTAGGACTTTTATCAGTGCTGAAAAAGTGCTGGTAAAGGGGACATTAATCAGTGATAACAAAAGCGCTGATAAATGGGACCTTTATCAGCACTTTTAAAAGTGGTGAAAAAGTACCATTTATCAGTGCTTTTATTTAGCGCCACTAAATGAGTCCTTTATTATCTCTTTTATAAGAACTAATAAAGGAATTTTTTTAGTGATGTAGAATCATTGGTAAAGTATACCTTTATCACTGCTTTTAGAAGCACTAATAAATGTGTCCTTTATCAGTTCTTTTAAAAGCGCTGATAAATGTGTTCTTTATCAGCCCTTTTAAAAACACTAATAAAGGGGAATACTATAGTGTTCTGTAACATCACACTACAACACCACTACAGTGTGTTGTTATAGAACACCACATCACCATAAGAATCAGAAACACACCGAAAAACACACCAAAAACACACCAGAAATACACCAGATATCAACAAAAAAAGTTCCAATAAAAAATTTAAATGAAATGAAATTTACATCATAAATACCAGGAAAAAAACTATATTATAAACATTTCAAACATTGTTTTCTACAACTAAATAAATACAAATTATTACATATATTTAAAAATAATCCTAACTATCAATGTTACCATGATTTCCATTGATTTTATTTTTTGAACTGCAAACACTGCATGAGTAGCTTCAAACAAACCACATCAAATAAAAAAAAGAATCCACTTGAATAAGAAAAAAATTATTATGAGTAATACTGAAAATAAATAAATTAAAAATATATATATAATAATACATTAATTCTATAGAAAATGATTTTACTATGAAAATATCAAGATTACCTTTGTAATTGAGTAGAGGCAGTGATGATGATATTTATATGAAGGAAATGGAGAGAACTTGAAAGGAAGTGATAAATACAACCTTATAGGGTTGAAAAGGTTTTGAGGGAGAAGAAGCATGAAAGTTGGATAGAACACCCCAACTTGAACAAAATAATCCACTTGTATAAGAAAACAATTATTATGTGAGTAATACTAAAAATAAATTAATTAAACATAAATATGAAACAATGCATTATTTCTATGGACAATGATTTTACTGTGAAAACATCAATATTACCTCTATGATTGAGCAGAGATAATGTCGTTTCTCTTCCTACAAAGGCATGACACATGGACAAAAATATTCTAAAATAAATGAACTCTGCAAGGAATAACAAAAATTAAATCAACATTTCATTATATAATTTTTCATTAAAATAGAGAAATTATATAATAACATTACCTTTAAATCATTCCAAAGGGTTTATTTTGTCCAGATATAAGCTAATAACAAAACTAAAGATTCTCTATGCACTTCACTACTGTTGGTTAACTACCACTTAGTATAGAATCTGACCTGAACTTCCTACCCTACGTCCTTGTGATGCTCTCATCCCACACACTCTCTCCGCCATTATATCATATCACCATTCAGCATTCATTTTTCCTTCTCTTCTTTCACACATTTACTTCTTATAATGATGCATGATGCGTGCAACTTCATGCATATAGTAAATGGGTGTATGAAGAGAAGGAAAAGTGAATGGTGAATGGTGATATGATACATATGGTGGAGAACATGTGTGAGATGTGAGCATCATAGGGACGTCAGGTAGGAAGTTCATATTAGATGCTATGCTAAGCAGTAGTTGACCAATAATAGTGAAGTGCATAGAGAATCCTTAGATTTGTTATTAAATTTGTGATTAATGCACATCCAGTCCATGTTTTGGCATTATTGATTAATAAAGGAAAATAGACATCAATATTCTTCAAACACACTACATCAATAGAAACAGCAGTAGAAATGACCAAAATACAAAATATAAATGGACCCACACACAAGGCACAAATAGAAATTTCCACAAAAATAGAAATCTCCAAACAAGTACGATAGAAAGAGGAGAACTAATTCATAAAAGTCTAATCATTTAAACATACACATTCAAAATAACCATTTTAACTATTTAAGTATAATTTCATCAGACTTTTATAATGAAATATGAACTTACAACATCTACAAAAAAACAAGGAAACTCCAAATGACTTCACCCCAACATGGTAGACAACAAGTGAGACAATGTGTTTATGCTTCTTTCACAACAACTCGGTCAAAAATGATTTCTCCACCAACTTCTCAAAATGGATATCCTTGAAGAAAAGGACTCACTCCTTGATATCTAGATGAATACCCCTAATGAAAAGATAATATTTCAACAGATCCTATGACACCACATCTAGAAAAAAGGAAACTATCTCTTTAAAGTGTTCAACATAAGACTTCACTATTCGCTAACCTTGTTGGACACTCATGAGATCTTCCATTTTCTCCGTATTCACCTCCTCAGGTATAAACCATTGGAAAAAGTGAGACTTAAAATCATCCCACAGCATCCTAACTTACATCATTAGTAGGGAAAAAACTCCCATTATTTTAGAGATGGACCCCCAAGAAGACCCATAATAGCATGAACTCTAACATCTTTGGGAGTTCCAAACACTCTTAAGACATGATCAACTTCCTCAAGACACTTCACTACCTCTAACGAACCTTGATTTCTGTGGAAGATGGGCAAAAACTAAGGATAACCAAAAATAGGATGAGACCCACTAGAAACTTCAGGGACCTTTCTTGGTGGAATATTATAAATAACACAAAATTCATAAAATAAGGTTTAGAATCAATCTAAAACACAACCGAAAGGAACATATTGGGCCAAAAAACTAGATCACAAGCCAAATTTTATAACAAAACATGAATTCTCTCTTCGTCATTTTCAATTTCAAACCACCTTCTTCTAAGTCCACTTTTGATAACATAATAACCCACATTTTTAAAGAAAATCCAATTCCGAACATCATTTTTTCCCCTTCCAAAAACCATTTCGAAAAACCAATACAAGATGATCCACAAAACAGAGCATGCACATTGGCCAAAATGGATGAGGAATGAGTCAAAACCTACACTAATACAATATTTATCATGAAATACTTTGTATAGTGGTTATAAATCATCTCTCATCATGATTTAATGATGTTAAACTACACAAATTCATCCTAGAAGAAAGATGTTAAACTGCATAGTGTCTCTCATCCTGTTTTTATGATGTTAAACTGCACAAATTCTATTGGAACCAAGTCTGTTCTTTGATAATAATGGAGTTTTTTTTGTGTTTGTTGTCAATCTACACATGGATGACTAGGGATTTTTCAAGGAATGAGTTCATATGTTTGAGGTTGAAATCAGTATTGAAGGTAGTGCAATTTCCCAGTGTTTCCCAAATTTTTGTGCCTCAAAATTGGGAGTTTGGTTTTGGAAAACAAAGGTTTTTCACATAGAAGTGAATGGTATGTGAAATGACAAATAAAATTGGAAAAATAAGGGAATTTCATACCTCAGAACATGAACCGTGTACCATGTTCTGGGAATCGTTCGCGGCCACATACCTGGCAGCAGGAACGGTATGTGGAGCGGTGCGTAGAACCAAAAACGGTTTGCAGCAAAGGTACACGGTGAAGGCGTGTGGTACATAGAATTTTGATGGTTTGTGGGATTGTTGCGGTTCACAAAAAAAAAAGTGGTACGCGGTGGAGGCTAAAAATATGCAGATGGAGTTCATTATACAGTGAATATTGTCCCACATTGAAAATATGGGTAAATAATATTAGAAAATTTTGAGGAGTTATGTTCCTATTTAAGGATCAGTAATCCCCTTTGTTAAGGTATGGGATGAGATATTAAAATTTTGTGAAGAAATCTAGTAAATTATGAAGTGGTTTGAAGAAGATAATACGGTACATGGAGATAAACATCTGTGTAAGGAAACAATCCTCAGAATAAAGTGTAGTTCATGGAGGAAGCTCTTGTAGTACATGGTAGAGCAAGGTAGCACACGGAGCAGGGTAGTATGCAGAGAAGCTGAGCAGTATGCGGAGTAAGGCAGTATGTGGGGAAAGGCAGTTCACAGAGGAGTTGGATGATATAAGGAAAAAACAGTGGTATGTGGAGGAGATGGTCCGTGAACCATACCCAGAATACAATACACAGAACACCTAAGGAAGCCTGAAAATTGAACAAATCAGTTTGCAAAATTAATTTCCATAACCTATCAGTGTATGGGAAAATTAATTACATCTTTGGGTGATAACAGGACTTCAACAGAGCATCCATTTGTAGTTTATGATGAATGACTTGATGTTAAACTATTAAAGCGACATTCAAGTCGATAAACTAAGTAAAGATTCTTCCAACATAGTGAGATGGGGGGATTCAGTGGAAGTGATCTGAGGGACGTAGTTTACTATCCCTAAAACATTGTAATGGAAGTTCACTTGGCATAGAGTGATTGTGATAAACTCATGTAATCCAAAACTAGTGAATATTAGTGGTTTTTGGTATGACCGACACACTACCGGCATATACTCCTTGGACGTATCCCTTATTGGTGAACCAATTAAAATTTATGTGTCATTTCTTTGCATGTGATTGTCTATTTTCTGTAGTTCCTCTTCAGACAGTTTTAACGGGTTCCTGTCAATATGGGAACAAGATCCATCAGTTTAGAAGAAAAAGTTGACACCCCAATTCACCCCTCCCCTTTTAGGGTGTTTTTTGGTCCTTCAAGTGGTATCAGAGGATAAAGGTTGTTGGTCTTAAATCTATCCTATTTTTATGACATGGATAATACAGTTAATGTCAAGGGAGTTCCTTCATTTTATAGTAGTAACTTTTAGATATGAAATAACAGGATGAGATTGCATCTAATATCTCTTTTAATTGACGTACTTTCTTCCACTACACAAGGAATACAGGTCACTTATCCAACTAGTCTATCTATGATAGATTCAGACAGGAAAATGCTGGATATTGATGCAAAAGAACATAATTCCCTAATTGTAGCTCTTTCAGATCAAATATATATGAAGGTGATGAACTATACGTTAGCAAAGTCTATGTGGGAGAAACTGAAGAATATTTATGAAGGTGACAGGAAAGTGAAGGAGGTGAATCTATAAGTTTTTCACAACAGGTTTGATGATCTGAAGATGCACCCTAATCAAAATATAGATTCCTTCATCAATCAAATTTCTAAATTTGTAGGAGCAATTTGAGGTCTTGGCAAAGAGATCAAAGACATTGATATTGTAAGGAAAATATTGAGAATACTTCCACCCATTTATAATGAAAAGTTTTTATCTCTTAAAGAAATGAATCTTTCCAAACTTTCTATTGATAATCTACTGAGAATCCTGGTGGAATATGAGATGCGATTCAACCCAGAAGATGCAACAACTTGTGTAAGCAAGGAAATGGCATTCAAAGCCACAAAAAACTGTAAATTTTAGGAGATTTTGTTGATGAAGATGGTGAGGAAAAAGAACCTCGTGATCCAGGCTAGGTCATGGTCGATTGATCCCACCCTTTCTCATCCCTATATTTATTTATTTTTTCTTTCAATTCAATTATATTCATATAAATCTAATCCATTTGCTAGTCGTACTTGAAGATTTCAATCTTGTAATCCATAATATAGGAATCTAGTCTTATGCTTCGTGTAGTCAAATTGGACTCAACTATTAGAATATAAGGTTTTCCAAGGTGGTATTCTGACTCATTGCAGGAGGAAGGAACCGGTCTCAGTAAGTGAATCAAATAAGTAGTAATCTCTCTCATTTCTAATAAACTCAAGAAGGGAACAGGTAAATTAGAAAGAAAGCTACCTCTGGCTTTTTTTTCTGTAGAAGAGTTGGGAACATTACCTATCATTTCCCAAGAAAGTTTAATGATGAAGAAAGCAAAGATGGATACATTAAAAATCCTTGGAAAAGGTTCTTTAAAAAGATAGACTTTAAATATGGAAAGAAATTTCAACAAAAGAGTTTTTTTTTTGTGAAGAAGAAGATAATGACAATGAGCACTTTTAGGAAGAGGAAGCAGAATTCAAATCTGGTAACCATGCTTCCATGATGGCTATAATTGAAAAATCAGAACCATAAAAAGATAAGTTTGGTGATAATCAGTTGACTACAGATTCCAATCCCAAGTTTCAACTTAAAGATGCTTTTGTTAATCTTAAGAATCAATGTAATAGATGCAATGAGTGGAAAGGAATTACGAAAGAGTCATAAAATTATGTTGATCATATTAAATCATAAATTGAATGACTTTATGAATTTGTAAAATTGCAGTCATCAATACTTGAAATCACAAAATATGTTATGGAACTAAATCTCAGAATTGAAGAACAGGGAAAGGTCATCAACGACCTTACCTCCAAACTGAAATAGAAATCCAATACAATTGAGGGTCTATAGGAATAAGTTGTTACTTTTATAAGTAAACTCAAAAGTGAATCAATTTCAAAAGAAGTAAATAATAAAATACAGTTCAGAAGATTCTCAGAAGCTGAGTTGCTAGAGAGAGATGGGCGAGGTGCTGATGGAGTTGAAAAGATTCTGAATGACCAAAGACCTATGTTCATGGGTAATAGTGGAATTGGTTGTGATTCTGAAACATCGAATGATAGAAATAAGATAATACAAAATAAATGAAAGATGAAATATGGATAGGTTCAAAAGTTACATGAAGTGTTGAAAAAGAAACCCTTAACTCAAGCTGAAATAAGAATTGAAAATTATCCTCTAGTATCCAAAAACTATAGTCAACCAAACTATTTTCCTAAGGATGGATACATGAGGAGGAATCAAAGTAAGAAGATATTTCCTCTCATGAAGTTTCAATTCTATGGTAATATAGGCCATACCATGTCATATTGCGAAGAGGCAAGGATCTATTTGAATGGGGAAGATTTGACAAGTCAAAAAAGGAAACTGATTTCATATCCTACATCTTATATAAGAAATAATTTCAATGGATATTTTTTTCATTTTTCTAACTTTGGCCATAAAGTTATGTATTGCAGGCAGAGGTATGACAGGATAAATTTTTACAATGCTCAGAGACAGTTCAATTCTCATCAACTAGATGGTGTTGTTATTTCAAACAAGTTCTCTCCTTTTGAAGAAGAGTATGAATATGAAGAACCTTTTTACATAGAATATATAATTGAAAGTCCATCAATTTCCTACACTCAATCCAATATCTCATGGAAAGAAAAGAAGAAAATTTAGAAATCTAATTTTGCAGAAGTATCTCTCAAAGATGCCAAGAACAACAACACTTGGATTCTTAATAGTGGATGTTCATCTCATATGACAGTAAATGCAGACCTATTAATGAATATCATAAAAAATTTAGATGGAATAGTGATGTTTGGTAATTATGGTGATCTTAAGATCAAAGGCAGTGGAAATAATGAACTAGATAATGACGAGCTGAGGAAGAAAAAAGTTCTTTATGTGGATAGACTGCGTCACAATATTTTGAGTGTGAGTAAACTCTATGACTTAGGCCTTATTGTGACATTAAACTAGAAGGTTTTTACTATAAGAGGAAATTATGGTAATTCTCTCATGAAAGGCTGTAGAACATATAGCAACTTATATCAGGTTGATAGTAGAGAGAATATTTTCTACTTAACAGTTGAAGAGGAAAACAAATTATGGCATTGAAGATTAGGGAACATAAATCAATAAGACATGGAAAAGATATATATGTTTAATATATTCATTGATATAAATAATCTGAAGCATGAACGAGAAAATACATGTGATTCTTGAATGCAAGGGAAACTGGTCTGCAGTTCCTACTGGCCAAAGAAGAAAAGAGCATCAAATCTCCTTGACCTAATCCATATAGATGTATGTGGCCCGATAAATTTTTTTGGAACACATGGGGAAAGGTACTTTATTCTTTTCATAGATGATTACAGTATGATGGCATGTGTTATCGTTATACATAGGAAGCAATAAGTGCTTGATTCCATAAAAACCTATCGATGAATCACTGATAATGATACTAGACAGAAGATCAAAGTCCTATGGTCTAACAATGGAGGGTAATACACTTCCATTGAATTTGAAAATTACCTAGAGAAGCATGGGATACAATATGAGGTTGTTGTCGTGAGAACTCCATAGAAAAATGGAGTTATTGAGCACAGGAATCGATAGGTAACAATATGGTCAGAACTATACTGATCGAGAGTCGTATTCCTCGACATTACTGGTAAGAGGTAGTATAAGTTGTAATGTATATTCAAAATTGAATAGAGCTATATATGGGTGAGAAAAAGACACCATATGAATTTTGGCATAGAAGGAAGCCCTCTTTGAAAAAATTTTATGTTTTTTGAAGAAAATATTTCATCTGAAACAAATAAAGAAATCAAGGTAAGTATGGAGACAATGCAGACAAAGTAATATTTCTTGGATACTTAATGAACAAAAAATCCTACAAGTGCTTCAATAAGTTCTTGGGAAGAATTGTGGGAAGTAATGATGTTAAGATCATTGAAGAGAAAAACATGAATTCTTCAAGGAATTATTATGTTGATGTGATAGAAGATGAGGAAGAATGTGAACATGGAACAAATTCTAATACAGAGGTAGAGGAAGGTGTAAAAAACTCTCAGGAGTCACATCATGATATTAACTATGAAGAAGAATCAGAAGAGGAAGACATAGATAGATAGAATTTAGTCAAACCCCAAAGAAGAAATTGAAGAGCATATATTTATTAGTCCAACAATATCAGGGATCATAATGAACCTACACAGACAAGGATAATGAGGAATAATGCACAATCTACATTTCTATCAGTTGTAGAACCATACTGATTTGAAGAGTCTGTAAAGGATGAGTCATGGGTGAAAGCAATGAATGAAGAGTTAGATCAGATTGAAAAAAATCAGACATGGGATCTTGTTAAAAGACCTGAAGATCATAATATGATTGGTATGAAGGGTATTTTCAAGAACAAATTTGACGAACATGGAAATGTGATAAAAAATAAGGCATTCTTGGTCTGTAAAGGATATTCACAAATAAAAGGCATTGATGTTGAGGAGAAATTTTCTCCAGTAGTGAGACTGGAGTCAATCAGGCTATTTCTTACCATGGAAATATAAAGAGGTTATAAATTGTATCAAATGGATGTCAATACATCATTCTTAAATGGATTATTGGAATAAGAGGTCTACATTGAACAACCCATGGGGTTCTTTCTTGACAATGATGAACTGAAGTTTTTCAAATTAAAGAAATCTTTTTATGGATTGAAGTAGGCACCAAGAGCATGGTACTCTCAGTTGGAATCTTATCTAATAAAGTTTGAGTTTAAAAGAGGAGGATTGGATCACAATATCTATGTGAAGATTTATCAAAAGGATCAGTTCATGGTATTGGTATACATGGATGATATTATTTTTGGTGGTAACAGATAAAGATCGGTGGATGAATTTTCCAATTACATGAAATTAGAATTTGAAATGTCCATTATTGGTGAACTCGCGTGCTTTTTAAGGTTTAAGGTGCTTTAATAGAAGGATTACACTTTCATTTATCAGGAAAAGTATGCAATAGAGATAATGGAGAAATTTAATATGCATGATTCCAAACCAATGTCAACTCTGATTGTAGTTGGATCAAAACTCAGAAAGCATGATGAAGTTACTTCTGTGGATCCCACTATGTATAGAAGAATCATTGGAAGCCTATTTTACTTGATGGTGAAGTGGCCAGATATTATCTTTTCAACTTTCCTTGTGGCCCACTTTCAAAGTAATACAAAGTAAGAACATATGGTGGTAGTGAAAAGAATCATGAGATACATTCAAGGTGCACATAATTATGGGTTATACTTTACTGCAGGAAGAGATAGTGAACTATCCACTTTTTCTAATGTTTACTAGGCTAGATATATAGTGGATATAAATTCAACCAGTGGTGGATCATTATATATTGGGAAGAAATGTGTGGGCTGGTTAAGAAAGAAACAGGAAATTACTTCTCTTGGTACTGTTGAAGCTGAATATATATCTAATACCAAGGCGTGCACTCTGTTACTTTGGATGAAGCAACAACTGACTGACATAGGTGATGAGGTAAAACAACTAATAGTGATTTATTGTGATAATAAGAGTGAAATTGATCTTACAAAGAATACTATTTAGAATTCTCATATGAAACATATTGAAATCAGATATCACTTCATCAAGGAAAAAGTTGAACAATGTGTGATCAAAATGGACCATGTGGGAACCGATGAGAAAGTGGATAACATTATGAACAAGCCACTATCTGTGGCTGTGTTTGAGAAACATTGGTTGAACCTTGGTGTTCAGATACCTCCCAGTGCATAAGGAGGTTACGAAATTCCCCTATCCCTAGTTTTTTCAACTGTTTTTAATCTATTTGTGGAAATGATGCAGTTTTATGGAGGAGATATGATCCAGTAGGAGAATGTTTTTTAACTCTACAAGTCAAGATCTAGTTCATTGGTTTTATTGAAAATGTGGGATAATTCATATATTCAATGGAGAGTGATTTGTTTCTTTCTATATACAGGAAAGAGGGAGAATATAAAAAGCCTCAAATGAAACTATGGGGGAGAAAAGAATAGAATGAGAACTCAATTCATGTCCTCTCTTTTTTTTATACACCGATCACCACTCAAGTAGACTTAGATTATTGGCTGAGTTGTTTCTTAAAGGTTTAGGTTTTGGTCATGGCTGGAACATTAGTGAATTTATCTGGAGATTTCCAATAAATCCAAAGGGGGGATTATTGGAACCAAGGTTGTTCGTTGATAATAATAGAGTTTGGTTTGTGTTTGTTTTCAATCTGCACATGGATGACTAGGGAGTTTTCAAGGAATGAGGTCATATGTTTGAGGCTAAGTTAAGTATTGAAGGTAGCATAGTTTCCTAGTGTTTGCCAAATTTTTGGGCCTCAAAATTGGGAGTTTGGTATTGTAAAACAAAGGTTTTTCACATAGGAGTGAATAGTATGAAAAACGACAAAGAAAATTTGAAAAATAAGGGAACCACATACCTTGAAACATAGACTACGTACCATGTTTTGGGAATGGTATGGGGTCACATACCTGGTAGCTGGAATGGTATACGGAGCATTGTATAGAACTGAAAATGGTTCGCAGCGAGAGTATGTGAGGAAGGCATGCGTTATGCAGAATGCTGAAGATTTGCGGGATTACTGTGGTTCGCGAAATATGATCAGTATACGATGGAGGCTAACAGTACACAGATGGATTTCAATATACAGTGAAGATTGTCCCACATTGAAAATTTGGGTAAATCGGATTAGAAAAATTTGCAGATTTGTGTGCCTATTTAAGGAGCAGTAATCCCCTTTGTTAAGGGATGGGATGAGAGATTAAAATTTTGGGAAGAAATGTGGTAAATTCCAAAGTGGTTCATAGAGGAAAATATGGTATGTAGCAATAACCATCCGCGTAAGAAAACAGTCCATGGAAAAAGTGCAGTTCGCAGAGGAAGCTCTCGCAGTACACGGTGGATCAAGGTAGCATATAGAGAAAGGCGGCACGTGGAGAAGCTGATCAGTACACAGAGTAAGGTAGTATGTAGAGTAGGGTAGTTCACAGAGGAGCTAGACGGTATACAGCAACAATAGTGGTACGTAGAAGAGGTGGTCTGTGAACCATACCCAAAACACAGTACGCAGAATACCCAAGGAACATTGAAAATTGACCAAATCAGTTTGCGAAATTAATTTTCATAACCTATCAATGTAGGGGAAAATAAATTACATCTATGGGTGATAATGGGACATAAAAAGAACATCCATTTACATTTGACAATGCATGACTTGATGCTAAACCATTGAAGTGGCCTTCAAGTTGATAAAATGAGTAAAGAATCTTCCAACGTAGTGAGCAAGGGGGGGTTAGCGGAAGTGATATGAGGGGACGCAGTGTGCTATACCTAAAACCTTGTAAAGGTAGTGCGCCTGGTATAGAGTGACTGCACTAAACTCTTGTAATCCACAACTTGTGAAGATTAGTGGTTTTTGGTATATCTGAAACACTGTCGGTGTATCCTCCTTGGACGTAGCCCTTAGTGGTAAACCAAGTAAAATTGTTGTTTCATTACTCTGCATGTGATTTTTTATTTTCTTCACTTCCTTTTTATATAGGTTTAATAGGTTCCTATCAACATGGTAACAGTATCCATTGGTTTAAAAGAAAAATTTGACACCCTGATTCACCCCTCCCCTCTTAGGGTGTTCCGAGGTCCTTCAAATTCATCCTAGCAATATGGCATTAAATTACACATTGTATCTCATCTTGGTTATAGAACATTAAACTAAAAAAATCATTCTAGAATAAATAGGTTATACTTCACGGCATCTCTCATCTTGGTTGCATGACATTAAACTGCACAAATTCATCCTGGAAGTAGGAAGTTAAATTGCACAACGTCTCTCATCCGGGTTGCATGAAGTTAAACTGCAGATATTTGTCTTGTAAACAATCCATTAAAATACACAGAGGAGTCACACCAGTAGTAGATAGGAGATGAGATGTAGGGATCATCAAGGTTAAGAATAGCACAAAAAATCAAAACACGGAACCCAAATAATCAAACAATGATATAGGAAAAGTAGAAAATAACATACATGGATTCTATCCTTGATTCGTCTGATAGATCATAGTAGAGTCACGCTGACAGTTGAGGAGTTCTGTGAGAGATTCTAAATCTTGATAAGTCAGTACCGGTTAGGGTTCTTTTAAATATATTGGGAACACTTTTAACAGCACTTTCAGAAAAAGCACTGATAAAAGAGATTTTTATCAATGCTAAAAAAGAACTGATAAATATTGATCTTTATCAAAGCTAAAATTTTAGCACTGATAAAGGATTTATTTAAATAAATTTATTATAATTTTATAATTATTAAATATATATAATTATTTATTTATAATTATATAAATACTTATTTAAAAAATAATTATTATTTATTTATAATTATTATAAATATATAAATTTATAAATATAGTAAATATACATTTATAAATATATTTATTTATAAATATTTATTTACAAATATATTTTCAACATTATTAGTGGAAATATAATATTAAATACGTTCATTTTAAAAATTAGTGAAATTGAATAATTCAAAATGAGTACACTTTAAAAATATTGAAAAAATGGATAAGTTTTATTAATTAAATATAAATTATTAAAAAAAATGGATATATATATATATATATATATTAAAGTAAATATGAATACATGTTTAAAATACTAAAATATAATAAATAAATATATATAAATAAATAATAAAAAATGATCAAATTCAAAAATAAAATAAAAAATAAAAAAAATATTAAAAATGAATGACCTAACTATAATAGTATTAAAACTAAATATATAAAATTGACTGATTAAAAACATAATATATTAAATGTATCATGTTAACAATGAAATTCTAAAATATACTAAAATTTGAATAAATTACATAAATATTAGGTGTATGTGTTTTTATATATTGCGTAAATATATTTGTGTGTGTGTTTGTATATAAACTGCATTAATTACATATATATATGTACATGAAATCAATGTAACACACGATTTTTGATATATGTTAAATTGAAAAATCAAATAACATTAAAAATGAATAATATGATAATATGTTTTTAATTAACATTTTATTCATTTTATATATATTTATATTTAATATATATTATTTATTACTATTTATAATTAATATATATAAATATATTATACTTATTAATTTTTATTAATAATTGTTTCATTAATAAATTTTTAAATAAATTTGTAATTTATTCATTTTTAAATTTTTTTTGTTTAATTATGTATCCATTTATATATCTACATTTCATATATACAATTTATCAATATTTATAATCTATATATATATATATATATATATATATTAAATTTATTCATTTTTATTAATAATTATTTAATTAAAAAATGTTTGATATTTTTATTAATTTACTCATTTTAAATTTTTATTTGTTTAATTATTTCATTTTATTCATTTTATATATCTATATATTTAATATATACTTTTTATTAATTTTTGAAATTTATATATATGTTTTTTCTTTTTTGACAATATTTATTTAATTAATGAAAGTGTTAAAAATTATTTCTTGAACCATTATCAGTGCTAATAAAGTGCTGATAAAGGTTCCCATTTATTAGTGCTTTATTCTTAATGCTCATAAAGGGTAACTTTTATCAGTGCTAAAAATAAATCATTGATAAAGGGTAACCTTTATCATTGCTAAAACAAAGCACTGATTAAGGTGACATTTTATCAGCACTAAACAAAATACTCTGATAAAGGGTACCCTTTGTCAACACTTTTATTTAGCACTAATAAAGGCCCCCCATTATCAGTGCTTATTTTAGCATTGATAAAGACAGACTTTCTCAGTGCATTTTTCTAGCACTGATAAATGATGGCGCTGTTAAAATTCTGTTTTGTAGTTGTGATTGTTAAATTTTTAAATAATAATTTGTATGTTCAAAATCCTCTAAATAATATCATATGGAATTTTAAATTGGTTGTGATATCTTATAGTGGTAGAATTAATGACTGATTTGGGTTATCAAATAATTCAGGCATTGTCATACACTAAACCATGATGCAGTGACCATCATTGTGATGTGGTTTACACCAGCGTAAACCATGACATAGTTTATACCACCATGTCATGGTTTTTCTTTAGTGAATATCTCTATCAAACCCACGATCCCATGAAATAATTCTTGTAAATATTATATTAATAACACCCCCATATAGTTATGGTATACAACCTCCAATCACAACCCATACTTACATCTTTCCCAAATAATAACCTTACATAAAATCAATTATGCTTCCCTCTGCAAAGATCAAAAACAAAAAGGATCTTAAGGAGAAAAAACAATAAACTCAGCCTCATATCATGAGAAAATAATAAAATTAAATAATAATATATGTGATCATTAAACCACCATTATCTATACTTTTACAAATCCCACCTACCATAACCTCATCCGCTGAAACACATCCTCTATAATTTTTAAATTGATCCCTTCTAAACATCCTATATATCTTATTCTAAAAAATAGTTGTAACACGCCTTTTAAAACTCAATTTATCAATCAATTTAACTTCCCACTCTATGTTTCATAAAATAAATAGCTATATTAATAAAAAATAATAGTATCCTTCAGACCAATCAAAGAAAATGAGAAAATTAATGTAATGTCCCACCCCAGACCCACCCAAACTATAGGCAGATAAAAAACATCATAGGACCTTGGATGTGCCTCCTTGTCTGCCAAAGTTTATTGACCAGTGGAAAGAGTTTATAACCAACATATAAATACTATATTTTTGGTGCCACATAATCCAATAAAAAATAAATAACAAAATCAATATACAACATTAGAGTGAGCATGAGTAATTATAGCTATGGACCAACCATCAATAATATAACAACATCAACATGCGATAGCAATAATGGAACTGATATCAACACACATAACATACATTGAGGATCATCCACTAGGAAATAAAGTAAAATATAATCTAAAAAATATATATAATGAGTGATAATTACAAAACCCAAGTCTCACCTTAAATCCTTCTCCCAAAATCTATCCAACTACTCTAGTAAAATATATTATAAAATATGTTACATAAAAGTCGAACATAATATTTTCATGTGAACTAGGGTTATCATGTAAGGTGTGATCATAAAACTCGGTAGGGAATAGCCAATAAGCTTCCTCATAGATGTCATAATATATAATGTATAGATGTATAAAAAATAAACAAGAAACACATAAGAAATCATGTTAGGTCATTATGTGTTAACCAGGACACTAAAACACCTAGCCACACCTACTTCATAAATTATTAGAAATGGATTGGTAATAGTCATAGAAAATATAAAAAACATCTAAAGAAAGGTGAAACACACAAATTATCAAGTGTATGGAGTAAATGGGGATCATTTCACATGACAGTGATCCGCCCCAGTACTCAGAAAGACAAACACTTGGGCGGTGTATCTCTACACCCACATCCCTAAGTCCCATGTCATCCTAGTCTTAGAGTTTCCCCATCATTACCCAAAAAACATATAACAAACATGTCACATGAAAATAGATACATGACCAGACCCACATAGTAGAGAAACTAGGGATCTTCTCACACTCTGATGATCATTTCATAACTTTGGAAGAACAAGCATTTGGGTAGTGTAATTTTATACCTTGATCCTTGGGTCTATGTTTGCAACCTCATCAACAACAACAACACAGCATAGTTGGGGTAAACAAGAAATAAATACATGGTAGATTTATCCCATACCCTAACTCTTAGTCAACTACTGATCCATACCCAACACATCATTAGAGGGTAACACTAATATAGATCAAACATAATTTACCCTGACCTATCACACAATATATAGGAATATCAAATATAATATGTAGTTTCACATCCTCTATGATGATCCCAATTACTTGATCTAAACTCAAACCATGATCCCAACCCTCTGGTCATACCTAGAAACACCATAACACAAATCCCAACTTGAGTCATGCACTGCCTCGTAGAGCCTCCAAAGAGACACATGCCAGTCTTGACTCCCATCACTATCACATCACTAGTACCCATAAACACCCAGAGGTGCCTAAAATGATACTTATATTCCTTTCCAATACCTTCTTCAACACTAATTCCATGTATGTATAGATGAATGAACCCCTCTATCCTACCCATAGGTGTAACTCTCAAAGACTATACAAGCCTCACAAGGATTCCCACTAGTGGTTCATACTCATCATATACTCAAATATTTCCCCCAAGGGAGATATACACACAAGGATTACTCTACCCCCACTTAATCATCTCTATGTGCCACTAGACACACTCAAATAGAGTGATTATTCTCTTCTAAATCCCAACATCATGAGTGAACCAATCTTGATAGCTTATCATGGTTCACTAGACCCATTCCCAACATTTTACTCCTCTCACTCAAGGAGTCTCAAGACTTTAAGGATATTCTCATAGTGCTTCCCTTACAAATCTCAGTCCTTGTCACGACCCTCCATCACCAAGATGATGGAAGGGACAAAAAACTACTAGGCCCTTCCTTCCTCAAGTTTAAGGAGAGATAATGACCCCTGAGTCCCACCTTCAATAGGCCCCGGAGTGGCGACTAGCACCAAGGGTGTAGAATCACACATAATATGAAAGTCATTACCATTTTTATTTAGTAGGATCATGATATATGATGGTAAAAATGCAAAAAAAAACTCTAAAACTGAAGGTAGAAGTAAAGTAAAACAAAAAAAAATACATTCTCATATGCATGTTCCAAATAAAGTGCTACAAGGTACAAGAGAACTCCAAAGGGAAGTACCAAAAGAAAAGAAAATCAACAATGTCAATGGTCCCAGCATCCGAGATAATAGGGTCCGGCATGGTCCTCAAAGTCCTCCTAGAAACCTAAAAGTAGTTTTATATACGTAGGTTGAGTATACAGGTATACTCAGTAGGGAAAACCAAAAGCTCTCAAGAACAAGTGTGGATGCATTCTAATGCCCCATGAGAAAAGGAGATAACGAAAGCACCTAGCAAGGAAACTATCTACCCAAACCTCACCAAGGTACACTCCCCAAATAATGAAAGTCAAGTAAATTAATAGTAATAACACATCGATGTTTGGGTGCCCCACACCACTTTCCCACTGGTTATTGAAGACATCCTACGCATCATACCTTCCCTGCCATTCTCACCGCAGTCCCATTGCTGCCCCAACAACAAACTTTTGGGCCACCACAACCATAGCTACGCCTACAAACACCTAGGCCACTACAACCACATGTAACCATGCCCACAGACACCTGGTCTAGAATAACTACTGCCCCACCTAAAGACACTTGGGCCTGAACAACTACTACCACACCCGAAGACACATGGGCCTCATCCCGAAGACACTTGGGAAACAACCTGCCCGCACACACCTGGGACAACCACCACAACATACCCTGCCCAAATAATCTTGGGTTATAATGGACCTCAAGCCATCACATCCTACCCTAAGAGTCTGGGGATAATCGGGAAAGGGAGCATAAAATGAGCTAATAACCAGTCACTCATAGGAGTTTTGGGGAAAACACCCTCCCCCATGAAATGGGGGTGTTCAGCATAAAGTGCTCAACTTGGGTGTGGCGCGAATAAGAAACATAAGAACTAAATTATACAGATAGGTAAACAAGCACTCATCCTAACCTAGGGGTTCCAAAACCATCCCATACACAAACACACTCATTACTATTCATTCATAAAAATAATCAACAGCTACAACTAAGTCACAAGTCATCTCCGAAAGCAATTTCACATTGAACCCATTCTTGTTATCAAATTAAAGTGGTTCTATTTAAATAATTCTTTACTACCGGGAAACTAATAGGCATATCCACAAACCAAGGAAGGAAAAATAGTTAAGTAGAAAATTAATCATGCACACCCGGTTCTCTTGTAAAGTTAAAATAACAAAAAGGATCCATGAGATCCCTCAAAGTACCAGAACCAAACCAAGCCCCAATATACGGTCCCACACGGCCTCAAATACACAAACTAACAACAGGAGATCCAATCCCCTTTCTTTCCACCTCACAATCATCAAGAAGAACAACCACACATATTACCAAGATAGATCAAGGGAGTTTTTAGATTTAAAACACATCATTCATTAGGTTCCTTCTACTTTTTGGGTTAACTGGGGTGATCACACAAGGATTTTTGTTCACTGAACATCCATTTAATCAACCAAGTCTACGTGATTAACCAATTTTCATGTTACATCCATTAAATCATAGAATTATCCAGAAATCATAGGTTCATTAGTGCATAATAAAGTACCGCCAATGGCCATAATTTTCATTGGACATAAGCTCATACAATTCACAACATATAACCAAAGGTAAAAGAGTATAGTAGCATCATCAAACACAACCCTTCATTCTTAAAAACCATTTATTATCTTAGTTAAGGTTTTGGTTTCATTCATACCTATAGGAATATTATTACACCCACCCTACATGATACACAGTAAAGAGAGATGAAGGAAAAACCCCTACTTGGATGATCAATGATTGAAGTTTTTCTCCACACGCCAAGAATTGGGGATGCACGACTTACAGGGGAAGTACTATGAGGGCTCCAAGAGTGAGAAGGAAAGGATCAAGCACAGGTTCACTAATAGACTCGGAAAGAGGTACTTTAAACACACCAAGGAAAATAGACCATCAAAGAAGAAGAAAGAATCCCTATGCGATAAAAGGTCAGATCCTAGAGTTACGCGATATGAAATATTGAACGTCCTTAAAGGCGGATTGTGGTTTCACTATGTGGTTGGGTGGTTACACACGATGTAATTAATTATCATTTAATAATTCTAATGGGAGAGGTGGCCATAATGGTTATGAGTTACAGGGTTTCCTTTAAAAAAAGGAAAACGTGTAAGAGGGGCAGAACTGGAAAGTACAGGAAGATGGCGTGAGACTGAGGAAAAAAGCCACACATTTTGGTAAGTCAAGTGTCACCCGAATATTAGGGATTTTATATATCATTTATGGTCTTTAAAAAGGCTTTAAAAGGGGTATTAAACACTTTTACCTCAAAAGATACGTTGAGGGGGAGGAACTGAAAAAACTTGGGAAACTGGAAAAAGGAAAAAGGGTGAGACACGATTTGGTGAGACACTATAACGGGGCCACTGTCACGGTACCACTATCACGGTGACACCGGTTAGGTGTGTGACCATGATGGTGTGACCATGATAGTGCCACTATAATGGTGCCACCAGTTCGGTGAGACACTGTAAGCGGTGCCACTGTTTCGGTGTGTGACTGTCACAGTGTCACCGGTTCAGTGATACACCATTAGCGGTGCCACCATTTCGGTGTGTGATCGTCACAGTGACACTATAATTGTTCCACCTGTTTAGTGAGATGTTGTAAGTAGTGCCACCATTTCGGTGTGTAACCGTGATGGTGCCACTATCACGATGCTACCATGATCGGTGCCATCTTCATGGTGTTGTCGTGATTAGTGTCACCGTCACAGTGCCGTCGTGACCGGTGCCACCATTTTAGTGGAACCAAGTTTTGGGAAAAGTAATGGACCAAGAGGGTCCCGACCATTATATCAGATACCCCTCAAACAATTCTCGTCCTCGAGAATTCAAGGATAAACCTGAATAAAAGAGAGGGGTCCGAACAACCACCTCCTATGATTCCGCTCAAAGACAAACCACCCTAGAGTTATTCGAAAGATGGAACAACCTAGATATTTAGGAACACTTATTCCTCATCTATCTTCTGAACAATCACGGATACACTACTGCTCCTCTCACCAAAGTAACCACACAAACATGTAAAGGTTATACCATCCGGTCATATAGATTAGGGATTCCCTTCCTCCATGTCAAGATACTATCCACTTTGGGTGACACTAACTCACCCACATGGGTTTAACCACATCCACTTTAATGTGTCTCGATTAGGAATTAGTTCCTCCCCTCCCCATAGTCAGGAATCTTTATACACATCCAGAGAACAAGGGAAATAGTTCATTTCATAGTTAACAAGGTCAATCACTACATCACAGATGGGTACAAAACAAAACAGAAAAAAACTCAAAATAGCTCTGGGTACTAGGCGTGCATCTATGACTCTCATTCCCAGATACCCTCCTCGAGGCCACCATGCCTCCATAACACACGAACCAAGGGTATGGTTCATCCACAAAGCACCTTATCCCCATGATTCTTGATCCTCATCGGTCGCTCTACAAACATCGTGTCATCCTCGATATCCATCTCCCCCAAGTCAAGGACGTGTGGGTCATCATGTAGATACCGACAGAGCTGAGACACATGGAAGACGTAGTGCACCCTCTATAGCGATGATGGTAGCGCCAGTTGATAATCCACTTTTTTGACTCAATGTAACACCTCGAAGGGTCCGACGAACCTGGGAGAAAGCTTTCTCCCCTTGTAGAACCTTTGTTGCCCACCTTGAGGGGAGACCTTAAAGAACACGTGGTCCCCAACCTCGAACTCCAAGGGTATCCTATTATGATTGTCATATGACTTCCGCTGGTCCTGAGCCACCTTCATTCTCTCTCTAATAAGATAAACCTTCTCCATCGTGCTCTGCACCACCTCAGGGCCAAGAACACCTGCTTCCCTGACCTTTGTCCAGTACACGGGTGAGCGACACGGTCTCTCGTACAAGGCTTCTAATGGAGCCATTCCAATGGTAAAGTGATATCTATTGTTGTAGGCAAACTATACCAAAGGAAATTGTCATACCCACGATCCCCCAAAGTCCAAAACGCATGCCCGTAACATATCCTCCAATGTATGGATGTTCCGTTCTGTCTGCCCATCTGTCTGGGGTGGAAAGCAGTGATGAGGCATAACTGGGTGCCAAAAGCATGTTGCAATCTTTTCCAGACCCGTGAGGTAAACCGTGTATCCCGATATGAGACTATGGAACTTGTAACTCCATAAAACTGCACTACCTTGTCCATGTACCTCTATACTAAGGCATCCAGTGCACTCGACTCCTTTATTGCCATGAATTGAGCTAATTTCTTCATCTGGTCCACTACTATCCATATAACATCGCAACCACCTCTAAATCTTGGTAGTCCCATGAATAAATCCATTGATATGTATTCCCACTTCCACTTAGGGACATCTAAATGTTGTAACAGACCTCCTGGGATGCAGTGTTCAGCCTTTACCTACTGAAACATGAGGCACTTCACCACAAACTCTACCACTACCCACTTCACCCTAGGCCACCAAAACTGACCCCACAAACCCCAGTACATCTTGTAAACTCCTGGGTGTACCTCCAGGGGTAAGTTGTGGAACTCACCAAGAACTCTCTTGCACATTTCCACCGGGACAAACAACTTCCCATGAAACAGCATCTGATTCTTCCTATCTTCCAACTATCCTCTCAGAGCATCACCTTGGCTAACACGATTTCACATCACTTCATCCTCTAAGTCCCCCCACTGAGACTCTTTCACCTATTTCCATAGATAGGACTATAATTTCATCTGAAACAAAAAACTTCTACCATCCTCCACCCTTGCATCTAGGTGTAAGGCAGCCAACTCCTCCATTGCCTTCCAAGCATCTGTCGATTCTTGAACCGCATCCTTCTACGGCTTCCTACTCAAGGAATTGGCCACCACATTCCCCTTTCTTGAGGTGTAAGAGATTTCAAAGTCATAGTCCTAAAGAAACTCCATCCACCTCTGCTACTGCACGTTCAAGTCCCTCTAGGAGAAGTTATACCTCAATCTCTTGTGATCCATGAAGACCACAAAGCATTCCCCAATGAGGTAATGCTTCCACAACTTTAGTGCGAACACAACCGCTACAAGCTTCAAATCGTGGGTGGAATATTTACGCTCATGGGGATGTAATTTCCTATAACCATAAGATATCACCACCTACTATTGAATCAATACACGCCCCAAGACTTGTCCTAAAGCATAACAAAACACCTCAAACGTTATCCCTTCTTCTGGAAACCTCAGTACTGGAGCACTAAACAACTTCCCATTCAGATAACTGAAGGCTTCCTAGAACTGCTCGCTCCATACAAAATTCTGGCCTTTCTTGGTTAAGGCTGTCAAAGGTGCTGGAAATCAGGAGAAGTTGGGAACGAATCTCTGGTAGTAACCCGCTAGGCTCAGGAAACTACGAACCTCTGCCACACTATTGGGTGCTAATAATGAAACAACCACCTCAAACTTTGACGGGTCCGCTGCTATCCTCCACTCAGACACCATGTTCCCAATTAAGTGCACCTATCGTGTCCATAACTTTCACTTGGACAACTTCCCATAGAGATGGTGCTGTCAGAGGACCTCTAAAACTGTCCTCAGGTGCTCGAAATGATCCTCCCTTGATCTTGAGTATATAATGATGTCTTCAATAAACATGACTACGAATCGGTCCAGATATTCCCAAAAGACGGATTTCATGAGCCCCATGAAAATGGTCGGTGCATTCGTAATGTCGAACGGCATGACCACGAACTTAAAGTGCCCATATCTTCACCTGAAGGAAGTCTTTGAGATGTTACCCTCCTTTACCCTAAACTGGTGATATCATGATTGTATATCAATCATGGAGAACCATTCTTCCCCCTTCAATTAATCAAAAAGGTCATTGATCCTTGGGAGGGGGTAGTGGTTCTTGACCATCACCTAGTTCAGCCTCCAATAGTCTATACATATTCAGATACCACTATCCGCCCTCTTTATGAACAAGAATGGAGCAACCCATGGTGACGCGCTCAGTCGGATAAAACCCTTCTTCAATAGATCGTCAATCTGAATTCATAACTCTCGTAACTCATAAAGCACCATCCAATAGGGAGCCATCTAAATCGTATAGGCACCGAGTTGCAAGTATATCCCAAACTCAACATCATGTCAAGGGGGTAGAGTCACCACCTCTCTAGGGAAGAAGTCCATGAACTCACTAATGATACCTAGGACTTCCAGCATCTTTGTATCCGCCGACTCCACTAATAGCTTATCTAATAAGGAAAGGAGGGTCTCCACTCGCCGGCTGCCCTCCTGGAGATCCCACTCATCGAAAAAACCTACATGTTGTCCACCCATATCTGAAAACACGTCCCTTATTAAGAAGTATTCGATAACAGCACACATAGAGAACAGCCATTATATGCCTATAATGACATTATACGGCTACATCTATAGCAAAAGAAGGTCCCCAATGGACTGATGTGGCCCCAACATCAGTCTACATCCTCGAAAAACATGAGACAAGTTAGTCTGACCTCTAACTAGTGTACTCAAAACTAGGGGCATGGGAAGTCTCTCTATGTCTAGACCAAGAGAATGGGCTAAATTGGGTGAAAAAAAAGGAGTGTGAAGCTCCTAAACCAAACAAGTAATAGGAAAGAGTGCTAAACAGGTTGATCATACCTCAAATGACTTCTGGCCCTGCTGGAACTATTGCCTCTGCGACATGCAACTGACCACGCCCAACTCCTCTGCCCCTCATTTTCCGGCCGCCTCCCCAGCCATGACCTAGTCGAGGTCCCTAAAGAGAGCCCTGAGGCCACTCTCCTCTTGCAATATCTGCTCTTAGAGGAGTGGGAGCTCACTATCCCTACTGCTTCTGCTGAAAAGGCCTGGCTGGAAACTGCTGCGACTGAGGTGGGTGTTGAACCTTCCCACCCCCACTATACTGCACTCAGTCTGGACACTAATTTCGAAGATGCCCACAACTACCACAGATGAAGCATCTTGGTCCTGGGCCCGCAAAGAAGGTATGAGGACCAAGAGATCGAAACTGGAACTACTAGGGCCTGCTCCCCACTGGTCAAAACCTGGAAGGCCCTGATGTTGGAGGCCTATTGTTGATGGTCTTTGACGCACGCCTGTCGTAGGGCGTGGCAAAACAATTATTTCCTAAGTTAAAATGTAGTAATGTGGTTGACCTAGTATGTCTCCCGAAGAGGAGTGCACACAAAACGGTTTGTCACTTTAAAACGGGGGAAAAATGTTGTGAAAGGAAATTTGAAATTCAAATGATTGAAAAACAATGAAATTAAAAGGGTGATTAGGTCGGGGTCAGTTTCCTAATTATAATGCTATCCTTGTTCAATTTAATTCAAACCTCTTCTTCTTAGTTGATTAAAGTGAGTTTCCACAATCGTTTCCTCTCACTTCCTTGGTGAAATTATTATTGTGAGAGAAAACCTTACCAAGATCTTGGTTTGGTTAACTCTCCTTCCATGTGTAAAATAGTTGTATTGAATATCCTTAATTGAAATGGGAAATTCCCGATCGGGTTTTGTTTATCCCAAACAATCAAGAACATTCACTACACCTTTTACACGTACTGACGATCGTCGAGTACTTCACCACTAATTCCTGGTTTATTCCATCGTATATAAACCAAAAATTAGTGGAGGGAGATATTGATTATTTTACCAAGGCAAAAATAAATAACGGAATTAATATTCAAGAACGATCGAACTTGATAATAAAATCCGCTATAATAAATTGAAAACAACTTTGAAGAAGAAAGAAATTTATTCAATTGCGTCCAAGAACTCAAGCATTACAATGTAGAAAACCAACCCTTCCCCAATCACTCCAAAGGTTTACCCCACCATGGTAAGGTTAATAGAGTTTAATGGGGAAGAAGAAGGCATTACAAAACAATGAAAAATAAAATAAATAAAAGAGAAAGATGAAAAGTTCTCCTTCTTGGTGTCCCAGAAGGAATGGGGTGGAGAATGGATGCTTTGAGAGGGTGGAGCTCTCCTCCTTTTATAGCCAGAATTCTTCCCCCGAATGTCGACGCGTTGTAGTCCCATTAAATGACATCTTCACGAATTTATCCCTTCTTGAATGTTGTTCATAATTCCCTTGGCCGTGTCCCCTCAACATTTCAGCGTATTTTGACATGTATTCCGAGAGTTATGACCGTTTTACTATGAGCATTTATTCTGTCCAGTCAGACTCTTCAAAACGAAATCCTCCGGATTAGGGTGATTTAATGGCCCCATAAACAGCCAATTAACTCGGTGCTTCCTTCATAAAAGATGCTCCAAAACCCCTTGCGCGTCCACCCACCGAATGTCATAATCTTTGGGCCCACAGTGGATGAGTTATGGATCCCACATCAAAAATAGGCAGAACTGAAAACAGTTTTCTTGAGCCAACTTGTGAGCTTCTTTTGAGCTTTCATATGGCCGATTCAGATTTTAGTCCAAATATATTAAATGAATCCCTGGATGTCTACAATCTGGAAAAGAAATAATTTTTCAATTTGGATCAGTGTAGATAATTTTATGGCCAAACTACCGAAATAATTTAAAACTGTTAAAAATCCAAAAATGGCCAATTTTTACTATTAAGCTCAAAATAACACCATTATCAAAAAAAAATGAAACAATTCATCTTAGAGGAACAATTTTGTGGGTTTAAAACAATGATATTTAATATAAATTAATTGAAAATATTTGCTCTATCAATTCCCCCACACTTAGCACTTGGACTCCTGGACAAGTAAAAATCAAATCAAATCAAAATCAAAACACATATCAATGAGATCAATCAAATCAATTTCAAGAAACAAAAAGATATCATGACTCAACAAAAACTGTTATTTCAAGTTCTCCATTTAAGATTTTAATATATTTCCACTTCATTTCTTATCCCATGCACACAAAACACCTACCTCACATGAATTTTCTCTCATCACATAAATGTAAAGGCTGAACAAGGCTTTTCTCATACAAACTCACACAAGAGTCACCATAGGTTTGATAAATTCCTACTTCTCCACCCGATGTGAGTCAAGGACATGTGTTTCTCATGAGGACTTTTCGGGGTTGTTCTGTGGCTTCCGGTTGGTAGGATTTAGATGTTAAAAGTTCTGAGGCCGAAAAAGGAAGGCTTGGCTCTTATTGAAGCAAAATTGCAAGATTATAGTTTTCACTCAAATATGGTCTCCTTCACTTCCCCTTTGTTGAAAATAGGCTCCATCATCATTCAATCAGCTCAGCAGCAAACATTTCAATCTTTTCAAACATGATTTTTTTTAAAGCTCCAGATAGGCACAGCTTTCTTTTTACATTGGAAGCTCCAGAATGGCACAACTTCTCTTGTCATAAAAGCTCCAGAAAAGGCACAGCTTTCAACAGAATAATTTTTCATCATCACACACATCTCTTCCACAATTTATTTTCCACCCAAAGTATAACCAAATGAGGTAGTACACCACAAGACATCTTCCCCCACACTTAAGTTCAACAAGATCATGCAATTTTACTTCAAGAGCAGGTATGATAGGGAAAATTGGCTTGTAATGTGGCTAACCTAACAGGCAATTCATGGATACTAGGGGCTACAATGAAGGATAAATGTAAAGGTGGGCCATAATGAAAAGGATTATTTTGAAAAGGGGGCTTCAAACAAAATAAGTGCCTCAATCATTTAAAACACACGTACCCCAACCCTCCTGTTTTGAAAGGAATAAATCAAATTCTGGTTAAAGCAAGCATGGTCTGGTTCTCTCAAGAAATGAGGTGAATGAAAAGAATATGACGAAAATGGTTCAGAAGCCTCACAGGAAAGTTATTTCAAAGATATAGACAGTGAAATATGGCATGAGATTCAAAAATCAGTGTACTTTTCATGAATTTCCAAAAGATTTGAACTTGAAACAAAGTTATTTCAGTATTCATTTAAGCTCGGTTTCATGAAATATACTGGTTCACTCATTGACATGGGTTTCAAAAATGGTATTGATTATCATTTCAGCTAAAAAGTTACACCAAAAATTGAAAAATAGACACAAAAATTTGAAAACACACATTTTTTTTATTTTTATTTATTTTTGAAAACAAACATTTTTATTTTTGAAAACAAACATCAAATAAAAATCCTATACTACAAAGGTTCCCTCCCCCACACTTAAATAACGCAGTGTCCTCGATGTATTCAAGTGGATTTAACATGTAAGCCAATTTTCAAATTAATCACAACATCAAGAAAGTGTGAAAGAGAGGTACAACCTGATTTATTCGTAGTGCAACATTGAGTTAAGCTTCCAAGTGTTGCACTCTGAAAACCTACAAATAAAAGAACAAAAGAAAACATAAGATATTTATTGAAAGAAATAAAAATAGAAATAGGATGAGAATAGAAGGATAAAACTTGGTTTAATCCCCCAAGTGGGCCCTGGGTTTTGACTGCCTCCAGAGGGGCAGTTGTAATTGGTTATCCCCAATCTGATGGTGGATGAGGTTTCTTTGATTTGAACCACCACATGTGGCTCCTCCCATCTTTCATTTCATTGTTCTTGTTGAGGAGGACTCCATAGATAGAGTACACCGGATCCACCCCCTTATCAATGTGGTACACCGTGCATGGTGGGGGTAGGATGAAGTACAGAGCCTCCTCCTTCTTGGGTTCCGCGTGAACAACATCATCTTTACTCTCCAGTGGTTGATGATGGTATGATACATCATGGGAAAAATCAAAGGGAATGTCAGAGTTTAATTCTATTTGAAAAAAATTAAAGCATGAAGAATCAATATCAAATTCTTCCCTTTCAATGTAAGTATATTGTGTCTCATTTTCCACCAGAAAATCCACTTTGATCTTCTCTTGTACTCCCTCCATTAAATGTTCAACAGGTTTGGGGAGCACCAGATGTTCCTCTTCAGATGCATATTCTCCCTCCATGGAAATACAAGTGTTGGATGAATCTGAAAAATTAAAACAAGGGGAGGTAATACTCAATTTAGTTTCAACAAAATCAAAAGATAATGAGTTTATGAAAAGATCAACTCCCTGATCTTGTTTGGCTTCAATTGGTTCTTCAATGGGAGGTGGCTCTTGGAGTTGAATTTCCGTAGATATAGGTAGGTAGTCAGACTCCTCTATCTTCTCTTCAAATTCCACTGCTTGGTTGGTTTCTTCCTTCAATGTTGCTGAATCATTTACATTATTAGGAATACTTGGATCAAGAAGTTCCTCACACTCATTCCAGAAGTTATCCAGATCTTTTTGATCTCCCTTATGAATTTCAATAGCTAAATCTTCTTCATCAATCTTCTCCAACATTGATTGAGATGGGATAAATGGATCTTCTTTTAATTTCATCAAGGCCTCCATGGGTTCTTCAACTTGAAGGATTTGTGAGGATACTTCTTCCATAAATTTTTCAGGTTCTGGTTCTTGTTCTGGCTCCAGTTGTGGATCTTGGGATGCATGTACTTGTTCCACAATCCACTGTATTGAGGTCTCTAGGTTTTGAACTGTTTGACTAATTCTTTCAAATTGGGATTCAATATCTTTGTGAACTTCTTCTTCTTGGTGTTGTACTTTGATTATGTCTTGATAAAATTCCGGAAAATACTCCTGAAGTTCAATTAATTCTCTGGCCAATCCCTCCAACACTGGGTATTCGAGGTTCTCTTTAAGGTTTTCAATGAGATCCTTGAATTCATCCTCGGTTACGATTTGGATTCGAGCTCCCCGAATTTGTTTAGCCAAGAAAGAAACTTTATACTCTATAGACCAAGGTGATTCAATAATTGGCTCTTGAACTGGTGGGTAATTGTTCCATGAATTAAAAAAATAATCATTTGAAAACAACATGGTAAAAGATTTTTTTTTAATAAAAATTAAATTTGAAAAAGTGAAACCTTTACAAATAAATTGTCGCACTACCTCCCCGGCAACGGCGCCAAGTTTGACGCACGCCTGTCGTAGGGCATGGCAAAACAATTATTTCCTAAGTTAAAATGTAGTAATGTGGTTGACCTAGGATGTCTCCCGAATAGGAGTGCACACAAAACGGTTTGTCACTTTAAAACGGGGGAAAAAATGTTGTGAAAGGAAATTTGAAATTCAAATGATTGAAAAACAATGAAATTAAAAGGGTGATTAGGTCGGGGTCGGTTTCCTAATTATAATGCTATCCTTATTCAATTTAATTCAAACCTCTTCTTCTTAGTTGATTAAAGTGAGTTTCCACAATCGTTTCCTCTCACTTCCTTGGTGAAATTATTATTGTGAGAGAAAACCCTACCAAGATCTTGGTTTGGTTAACTCTCCTTCCATGTGTAAAATAGTTGTATTGAATATCCTTAATTGAAATGGGCAATTCCCGATCGGGTTTTGTTTATCCCAAACAATCAAGAACATTCACTACACCTTTTACACGTACTGACGATCGTCGAGTACTTCACCACTAATTCCTGGTTTATTCCATCGTATATAAACCAGAAATTAGTGGAGGGAGATATTGATTATTTTACCAAGGCAAAAATAAATAACGGAATTAATATTCAAGAACGATCGAACTTGATAATAAAATCCGCTATAATAAATTGAAAACAACTTTGAAGAAGAAAGAAATTTATTCAATTACGTCCAAGAACTCAAGCATTACAATGTAGAAAACCAACCCTTCCCCAATTACTCCAAAGGTTTACCCCACCATGGTAAGGGTAATCGAGTTGAATGGGGAAGAATAAGGCATTACAAAACAATGAAAAATAAAATAAATAAAAGAGAAAGATGAAAAGTTCTCCTTCTTGGTGTCCCAGAAGGAATGGGGTGGAGAATGGATGCTTTGAGAGGGTGGAGCTCTCCTCCTTTTATAGCCAGAATTCTTCCCCCGAATGTCGACGCGTTGTAGCCCCATTAAATGACATATTCACGCATTGATCCCTTCTTGAATGTTGTTCATAATTCCCTTGGCCGTGTCCCCTCAACATTTCAGTGTATTTTGACATGTATTCCGAGAGTTATGACCGTTTTACTATGAGCATTTATTCTGTCCAGTCAGACTCTTCAAAACGAAATCCTCCGGATTAGGGTGATTTAATGGCCCCATAAACGGCCAATTCACTCGGTTCTTCCTTCATAAAAGATGCTCCAAAACCCCTTGTGCGTCCACCCACCGAATTTCACAATCTTTGGGCCCACAGTGGATGAGTTATGGATCCCACATCAAAAATAGGCATAACTGAAAACAGTTTTCTTGAGCCAACTTGTGAGCTTCTTTTGAGCTTCCATATGGCCGATTCAGATTTTAGTCCAAATATATTAAATGAAGCCCTGGATGTCTACAATATGGAAAAGAAAGAAGTTTTCAATTTGGATCAGTGTAGATAATGTTATGGTCAAACTACCGAAATAATTTAAAACTATTAAAAATCCAAAATGGCCAATTTTTACTATTCAGCTCAAAATAACACCATTATCAAAAAAAATGAAACAATTCATCTTAGAGGAACAATTTTGTGGGTTTAAAACAATGATATTTAATATAAATTAATTGAAAATATTTGCTCTATCAGTCTTCCCCTTTGATGAGCCCAACTGGAACCCCTCTCACGGCACACCTCCCAGCTTGTGCATCCTGTCCACCACTTCAACCTTCTTTTAGACCTCAAAGTATGTCAGTAGAGTGAAGGGAGTAACAGAATACTGAAGAGAAGTTTGGATTGCCTCCTCTAAACGTCTCATCTGAGACTCCTCATCCAGAAATAGGTCTATATCAAAGTGAAGTAGATCCTTGAACTTGATCCCCAACTCCCTCACTGACATACTCCCCTCCTGAAGGGAGAGTAGTTACTACCTCTTCTCATCCATTATCATATAAGAGAGGAATTGCACCCAGAACTCCCTCTCAAAGTCGGTCCACGAAACCTCAGCCTCCCTCTTCTCCCCAAGATAGAGAATCCATCACTGACGCGTCGCTCCCCACATCTGGATTACATTCAAAGGAACCTAGTACTTCGTAGGAGTCCGGATCAAGCTAAAAGTTTTCACCAGCTCCTCGAGCCATCTCTCAATCTCCATGATCGAGATGCTGCCCTCGTACTTCCTGAGGGTCTGCCTCTAAAAGGCACAAAGCATCCTCTTCCACTGGTTATCCTCCTCCTCTCGATCATCCCTCTACTGATCAACTAAATCAGCCTCTTAGACCTCAATCTCCCGCACTACCTGTGGTCACCGTCTGGGTGTCATAGCATCAAGGTAAATAAGGAATTCCTAAGCCCGAGTAGTTTAGAAGACTATTTTTAAATTTTTCTCAGACTTTTTATTTATTTTAAAATCCCCAAAATACCCAAGACACACAAGAACTCAAGTCATTATGATTCATGTACCTTTCCTAGGTTCTATACCCCGCAATCAGTGTAGCCTCACTTGGTCGTTCGGTGGGTCTAGAGTCCTTGCATCAGATCACGGGGGCCCTAAAATCCCATGTCCTAACTGGTCTTCCCTAGAATATTTTATGCACCAATATTTCCTAACATTATTTCCCTACCATCCCATGCAATACTCACTATGCCTAACCCCAAACTCCATCCTATCTCTCAGCCTCTACTCTGATACCATTCTGTCATGACCCACCTTCACCAAGATGAGGGAGGGGGCAGCAAACCGGCATACCCTTCCTTCCTCAAGTTGAAGGAGAGATAATGAACCCCGATTCCAGCCTTCAATATGCCCTGGAGTGGCGAATAGAAACAAGGGTGTAGAATCACACATAATATGGAAGGCATTACCCTTTTTATTTAGTAGGATTAGGAGATACAATGGTAAAAACCCAAACAACTCCAAAACTAAAGGTAAAAGTAAATTAAAACCAAAAAAAATCCATTATCATATGAATGTTCCAAATAAAGTGTTATAAGGTACAAGAGAACTCCAAAGGGAAGTACCAAAAGAAAAGAAAAGAAGAAATATCAATGGTCATGGCATCCGAGATAATAGGGTCTGGCATAGTCCTCGAAGCCCTCCTGGAAACTTAAAAGTAGTTTTATATATTAGGGTGAGCATACAGGTGTACTAAGTAGGGAAAACCAAAAGCTCTTATGCATAAGTGGGGAGGCATTATAATGCCCCATGAGAAAAGGAGATAACCAAACCACCTAGCAAGGAAACTATCTACCCAAACCTAACCAAGGCACACTCCCAAAATAATGCAAGTAAAGTAAAGTAATAGTAATAACACATCAATGTTTGGGTACCCCACACCACTTTCCCACTGGTTATTGAAGACTTCCTAGGCATTAGACCTTCCCCGCCATTATCACTGCAGTCCCACTTCCACCCCAACAACAACCTTTTGGGCCACCACAACCATAGTTATGCCTGAAAACACCTGTTCCACCACAAACACATGTAACCATGCCCATAGACACCTAGTCGAGAACAACTACTGCCATGCCCGAAGACACCTAGGCCTGAAAAACTACTGCCACGCCCGAAGACACTTGGGCCTCATCTTGAAGACACTTGGGAAACAACCTTCCCGCACACACTTGGGCCAACCACCACAGTATGCCTTTTCCGGATAATCTTGGGCTATAATGGACCTCAGGCCATCACAACCTACCCTAAGAGTCTTGGGATACTTGGGAAAGGGAGAAGAAAAGGAGATAATAACCAACCACTCATAGGAGTGTTGGGAAAAACACCCTCCCCCATGAAATAGGGGTGTCCGGCACAAAGTGATCAACTTGGGTGGGTGTGAATAAGAAACGTAAGAAATAAATTATACATATAGGTAAAAAATCCATCATCCCAACCTAGGGGTTCCAAAACCATCCCATACACAAACACACTCATTACTATTCATTTATTAAAAGAATTAACAGCTACAACCAAGTCACAACTCATCCTAAAAAGCAATTTCACATTAAAACCATTCTTGTTATCACATTCATGTGGTTCTATTAAAATAATTATTCACTACTGGGAAACTAACAGGCATAGCCACAAACCAAGGAAGGAAAAATATCCAAACAGAAAATTAAGCATTCACACCCGGTTCTCTTGTAAAGTCACAACAAAAAAAGGGATCCATGGGATCCCTCAAAGTAATGGAACCAAACCAAGCCCCAATATATGGCCCCACACATCCTCAGATCCACAAAATAACAACAGGAGATCCCATTCCCTTCCTTGTCACCTCACAAGCATCAAGAATAACAACCACACATATTACCAAGATAAAGAAAAGGAGTTTTCATATTTAAAACAAACCATTCATTAGGTTCCTTCTTTCTATTGGGTTAAACGGGGTGATCACACAAGGATTTTTGTTCATTGGACATCCATTTAATCAACCGAGTTTACATGATTAACCAATTTCAATGTTACATCCATTCAATCACAGAATTATCTAGAAAACAGAGGTTCATTAGTGCACAAGAAAGGACCACCAATGGCCAAAATTTTCAGTGGACATAAGTCCATACAATTCACAACATATAAGAAAAAGTAAAAGAGTACAACAACAGCATCAAACACACCCATTAATTCTTAAAAACCATTTATTATCTTATTTAAGGTTTTTTTTTCATCCATACCCATAGGAATATTATTACACCCACCCAGCATGATACAAAATAAAGAGAGATAAAGGAAAAAATCCTACTTGGATGATCAATGATCGAAGTTTTTCTCCACGTTCCAAGAATTGGGGATGCGTGACTTGCAGGGGAAGAACTATGAGGGCTCCAAGAGTGAGCAGGAAAGGCTCCAGCACAGGAGCACTACTAGCCTCAGGAAGGGGTACTCCAAATGCACCAAGGAAAGTAAAATAGACCATCTAAGAAGAAGAAAGAATCCTTGTACGATAAAAGGTGAGATCCTGGAGTTACAATATATGAAATCTTGAATGGCTTTAAAGGAGGATCGTGGTTTCACCACGCGGTTGGGTGGTTAAAAATGATGGAATTAATTTTCATTTAATAATTCTCATGGGATAGGTGGCCATAATGGCTATGAGTTACAGGGTTTTCTTTAAACAGAGGAAAACATATAACAAGGGTGGAATTGGAAAGTATGGGAAGAGGGCGTGACACCAAGAAAAAAGCCACGCATTTTGTTAATTCAAGGGTTGCTCAGCTCTTAGGGATTTTAGATATCATTTATGGGATTTAAATAAGCTTTAAAAGGGGTATTAAATACTTTTACATCAAAAGATATTTTGCGTGGGAAGAACTGGAAAAACTCGAGAAATTAAAAAAAGGAAAAAGGGTGAGACACGGTTTTGTGAGACGCTGTAATGGTTCCACTGTCATGGTGCCACCGTCATGGTGCCACCAGTTTGTTGTGCGACCATGATGGTGTGACCATAACGGTGCCACCGGTTCGGTGAGACGCCATAAGTGGTGTCACCATTTCGGTGTGCGACCGTTATGGTGCTACTGTAACGGTGCCACCGGTTCGGTGAGACACCATAAGCGGTGCCATCGTTTTGGTGTGCGACTATCACAGTGCCACCGGTTCGGTGAGACACCGTAAGTGGTACCACCGTTTTGGTGTGAAACCGTGATGGTGCCACTTTCATGGTGCTTCTGTGACTGGTGCCACCGTTACGGTGTTGTCGTGACCCGTGCCACTGTCACGCTGCCACCGTGACCGGTGCCACCGTTTTAGTGGAACTGAGTTTTTAGAAAATTAATGGACTAAGAGGGTCCCATCCATTATAATCCTTGACACTAAATGGTTTATTACTCAAGTGTTAAGAACTTGAATTCCCTTTAACTAGCTCTCTAAGGATTATCCTATGCTAAATTCAACTCGTCTCATGAGCCACCACATTAGGGTTTGTTGAATGTAACTATAGGTTGTTCCCCTTGGCAGTATAGTCGTTGAGTGTCTCTAAAGTTAATAATATATTCATGACACTCCCAAATCACCTCTATAAGGATTTAACCAAGACTAATACACATTTTAGGACTCACCTAATAGAATTATAAGACCCCTGAACCCAAACCCCATATCACACACATGCACATCACATACATGCATGAAACATGTGGTGAGATTGGTAGGTCGGAATCGGGTAATAGCAGATGGTCTATAGGGGGTGAATAGACCAGATTAAAAATTTTAATCAAATAAATTGAATACATAAACTGATTTTTAATGTTAATTAAGTGAGTTAATTTACAGTTAAAATAAAATAAAGAACATAAGGTTTTTTATACTAGTTCATCCCAAAGTGGACCTAGTCCAGTCTTATACATCTCTAATTAATAAGAGATATTTTTACACTAAAATTATTTTTGAGGAGTAATTATAACCTGATTACAATATCCTTTATAGTGAAGGGATAACCATGAAACACTAAATTTTGTATGGGGAGTCACAACCCAATTACAACACCTAACTTTAGACTATGGGATTCACAATATGAATGGTCCTGACTTTAGAATCTGAGAGTCACAACCTGAGGAAGAGAAAAATAAATGCTTTTGTATGTAAAAGCATAAATAGAAAGACAGAGCATGCATGGAATGTTGGAAGTAGTGTTACAGACTCAATAAATCAAACAAAGTGGATAGAAGAAGAATAAAACATAGGTGGTGGTTCTTGAGTATTGAATCGTCTTGTCTTTCCAAGGAAATAGAATTTGAAGAAGATGTAATCTGGCACATAAGAGATCATCCAGATGATGGAAAAAGGTATCGCACAGGATTTTATAGATTGTATTGTAGGTTGAAAGTTCATAGATTTTTCTTGAAGAAAAATAGTGTCAAATATTTCATCCAATGTCATGTTTGATACATACTCTAATTCCTTTATATAAGTATTTTCAAAGCTTACAATATCCAAAGAGAGCATGCGTGAATGGTTAGAATTATTAAAAATAATAATGAAAAGTTTAACCAGCAATCTCACTTAAAATAGTTTTCAGAAAATATTGAGGAATTCAAACTAAATTAAATATAATAATTTTAATAATTAAAATGAGTCGAATAAGTTTAAATCACTCAATATATAACCATAAAATCTAGTCAATTAATTCCAAAAAAATCATATGGAAAAAATGACCGTAAATAAAACATTGAAAAAGATTTTTTATAATTGAATATAATATAAAAAACTTTACATGAATTTAATATGTGAAAACACATTGAAAATATTTAACAATATTAATAAATATTTTAGAAATAATTAAAATAGTGGATTTAAGAAAGAATAAAAAAATTATATTAATATATATATATACACACTAAATGTTTCTAAGAACACTAAAAAGTATAAATTAAATAATATTAAAACATTTTTTTAAAAATATTACTATTCGCATAAACAAAATATAATTATGAAATAATTGTATAATAAATAAAATGATAAAAAATTATTATAAGTATGCAATATTTTACAATATTAAATATAACAAACAACATAGCATAAAAAAATAATAATGAATTGGTGATTTTATATTTTAATGTGGCAATAAAAAAATAGTTATCTAATGGTGATATAAATTAACGGTTGCTTACTGGTGGTAGAATAAAATTTACTCTTGGTGTTAGCATAAAAAAAATCATACCTAGCAGTAGCAAGAAGTTGATACCATCACGTTGAAGAACAGGTGATGCACTACTATTGTTGCCAAGTGTTTCTACCATTGTCAATTGATGCTACCATCCTAAAGTGGAAAAAATATGAAAACTGGGGAGAAGAACATTGGAACGTTGATATTTGATCCACCATTGAACTGACAAAATGATATACCATTAAACTGATAAAATAAGCTACCGTTGGATTGATAAAATGATCTATAGTTGGAATAATAAAAATGATATACCATTGCTATGAATTAAGTTCTATAGCTGCAGAAATTTAAGATCTACCATTGAAGAAATTTAAGATCTATCATTGCAACAATTTAAGATCTATTGTTTCATCAAGGAAACACAAGATATCTACCGTTAAACTGAAAACACAAGCTATTAATAGTTTATATTATAAAACCATATACTGTTGAAGAAAAACAGAGGATGAAGATATACCATTTCAAACTAGAAAAAAATGAGATTTACCATTGATACTGTAGATATATCATTGAGAGAAATTATAAACTATCATTGGACAGAGAAAGGAAGTATGCTACCGCTGAAGCACTGGACGAAAGTAGAGGTTGTCTGTTAACTAATAGCAAGCATGCTACCGTTGAGAGTGGAACTGCTGCAAAGAAGGTGTTTCTACTATTGGAATATACATGTTGCTACAAATAATAGTGGAAGAGTGTGGTGGGATCCAATGGTTATTGTGATCCTACTTTTTCTTACATGAATATTACATCATTTTTAAGATAAACAACATAATAGAGATGAAAATCAAGGATAAAAAAAATTTTTTACTTGGGTAAATTAGGCTCATACATAACTGGTATATAATAAAACATAAAAATTTATTCAAATCCTTAGTCTTTATCCTTAAAATCTCATATTATCCTTATTATATGTAATAATCTGAGGATATGCATCAAAGAAATGGGTGAGCTAAAATCCCAATAAGAGGATGAATAAGGGACATGAATCAATATAACATGGATGAGCATAATCATCATAATATCATAATCATAGGATCATCATCAATATCATAATGGAAACATATGAAAAAGGCATGGAATGTGGCAATAAATAATAATTAAACATCATGTCATAATGGTTAAATACCACACATAGTAGTGAACAAAGTTACCATCGTGTTCATACATAGCATATGTGCATAATCATAACATCATCATTGTGAACAAATATAGCATTGTGTTCATGCATAATACACATTATCTCATGAGATGCATCACATTACCCAATTAATTGGAAAGATATATAATTCCTATCTCACCTTTCACATCATGATATTTATATAATCATGTGTGCCATATATAGAATATAACAATCATAGTCATGAAATAACCCATGGAAAGGAATGGATTTCATAAAGATGTAATAAAAAATAATTTCATGAATAAACTTGGGGTTCCCAAATTAATAAGTGACAACATATTTGGAATATTCATCATCATTATTGAGTGAAGAATAAATAAATCATAGGAATAAAAGATGTATTTTGGAAAGGAAATCTTTTGGGAAAATCATCATATTTGGATTATAAGTCAAGATGGAAACATTTATATCCCTAAAAATAAAATGGAAGAATGGTGAAATAAAATTTAAGGATAAATATTGGAATATCCATACCAAATATGTCAAGAAAGTAGAATAACCTAAATAAAAGGAGTTGGGTTCGATAATCCCTTTACCTTTATTTCGACATTATTTCATCACTTTTGTACCACTTGAATAATAAACTTAGATTTATTAAAACATTTATATAGAATTTAATTATTGGAATTTTTACTAGTATTTATAATTATATTAATTTAATTATATTTCTTAATTTCCTTGGTTATAGGGTAGTCATTTTGATATTATGTTTTACTTAAAAAATTCTCATTTTTCCTCAATTCCACTACTTTGTTCAATGTAAATTATACATTGGAATAATTAATTATAGAATCTTATAATAAATATAATTACATTTTTATATATTATATATAGTTTATAATATCCATCCACGATGATGGTTATATGTGCTGACATCGCAATGTATGCATGGGTGGTTAACCGACCTTTGATGGGACGTTATCGGGACAGCAAGAAAGAGAATTTAAAAATGTATATATATTTTAAATATGATACTTACAATAGGTTAACTTCATTAATATAATGTTAAATTACTATCTAATTAATCTTATATGTTTTGTTTGTGAAATTTTTGGTGAAAAATAATAATAATAAATAAATAAAAAGAAGAAGAGTTGATCAAAACTTACATAATCCTCAGTATAGCTTCTCTTGTACAGCACTACAAATCACTTAATTATTGGAGTTGGTTTACTCTAGAACATCCCTAGGTATAATAAGTGATTTATAGGGACACTTTTGTCATAGTATTGGATTTTTTAAGATAGGTATGTGTGATTTTTTAAGGGGAGGGAGAGGTGTTATTTATACTTGAGGAGAGGGGTATTTTTAGAATAAAATATTGAATAAAATATTTTATCAAAGGTAAAACATGTAATTGTGAATTTTTTACAATATAAATCATATATTGATATAATATAATGGGTTTAAAACATTAAATCCCCTTTATAATTATAATTAATTAGTTTATTAATAATTAAAGTGGAAAAAAAGTGAAATTGTTATTTTAAGGAATTGCTTTTGACTTTAGGTTTTGGAAAGTTCTTTTTAGGTTTGGAAATTAAGTTTATTATATTTTAGTTACTCATTTATAAAATAAAATATATCATGGTCAAACATCAAATTATATAAAAGATTATTTCATCATTTCATCATGAATGATGTAATTTAAGATAAACCGATTATGTAAAAAATTGTATTTTTTCTATTAACCTAAAAATTTAAGTATTTCATATAATTAAAAAAATCACCCTTGGAAAATTTCAACGTACTGATTTCATAAATGATATTAATTTTATCAAAATAAATTTTTAACATAGTTAATTTTATTTTTTAATATAAAAAAATATGATTTTTTAAAAATACTTTAAAATATAGTTTATTAAAAATGTGATTATATTTTCTTTGAGTTTTTTAACAATATATTTATTTTTTGAGAATTATAATATTTATATTTATATAAATTAATCATAATAAATATTATTTATATCATAATTTATTATTTTGAGGTAAAATTACTATTCCAATGGTGGGGTTACTATTACTAACAATCAGGTTACTATTCCCAACAGTCAGGTTACTATTCCAACAATCACATTACTATTACAAAGATCACCTTAACTCCTATAAACACCCCGTCGTTATTTCACTTAATATTCAACTCAATTCATCTCAAGGTTCTATATTTCCATTTTATATAATTTTTATTGGTTTACTAATATATTTTTTCTGTTGTGTTAGTAGTGGGGAAGATGATTCTAGTAAATTGGGGTGATCCATATTTTCCCATTTTAGCTTTTTTATTTTTTATTTTTTTCTAGTTTTAATGTTTGTAATTTTAATTGGTTTTATTACTAATTAATATAATAGTATTTATTAATAAAATGTTTGATGGTTTCTCTATATTTCATATGTGTATAATATTATATAATATAATACAACACACATTTATTCAAGAAACATATATTACTAATAAACACTAGGTCATTACATTATTTCCCCTTTATAAATTTCATCCTCAAAATTTCAACTCATATTCTTAGTTGAGAATGGATGAGGTTAATTTTGTTTCATTGTTTCATATGGTTCTCATGTCACCTCTTCATATTTATGGTTCCTCCACAAAAAATTGACAATGTGAGTCTTTTTATTATAGAGAACTTTGTCTTTATGGTCCAAGATCTTCACCAGTTGTTATTTATATGAGAGGTCATTCTCTAGTTGTAACACATCTAGATTTAACACATTTGAGGGTTCAGGTATGTACTTCTTTAGGAGTGATATGCGGAACATGTCATGAACATGATCCATTATTGGTGGATGTTAAAGCTAATAGGACACTTCTTCTATGTGATCAAGGATCTCAATGGGGCTAATATACCTTGGGATAAGATTCCCTTTCTTTCTAAAATGCATGACTCTCTTATATGGTGATATTTAAAATAAAAATGTATCTCCAACGTCAAACTCCAAGTCCTTTTTACGGTTGTCATCATAGCTCTTTTATTGACTCTGAGTAGGTTTTATATGTTTTTGGATGGCTTGAACCTTCTATGTCATCTCTAACACAAGATCAGGTCTAAGTAGCTTTCATTCTTCAACTTCATCCCAACAATTTGTAGTTCTACATCACTTCCCATAAAAATATTCATATGGAGCTATTTGAATACTCAATTGGAAGCTATTATATAATAACTCAACTAATGGGGGATTTTAATCCCATCCACCTGTGAATTCCATTGAGTATACTCTTATCACTCCTCGAGTGTATGAATATTCCTTTCAAATTGTCCATCGGTTTGGGGTTGATAGGCCATGTTGAAATTTAATTTAGTACTCAAACCATGTTGGAGACTTCTATGGAATTTAGATGGGAACCTTGGATCACAATCAGAGATGATCAAAAGTGGATCCCCATGTTGCCTCACCAATTCCTTCACATATATCTAGGAAATTTGTTCAAGAAATAAATCTTCATAAATAGAAATGACATTTATAGTCTTGGTGAGTCGATCCACCACAACCCATATCGCATTATTTCCTTTGAATGTATTGAGGAGACCAGTGATAAAGTACAAAGTGACATTATCCCATTTACACATGGTTTTAGGTAATGGTTGCATCATCCCTTTGGAATTATGTCACTCTAATTTAACTTGATAATATACCAAACACTATGATATATAATCCACAATATCCTTGTTCATGTTTTCCCACCATAAGTGCTCTCAAAGATAATGGTACATATTGGTACTTCCATGATGGATATAGAAAGGTGTTCTATGTGCATTACCCAATAGATCCTTTTTTATCTCAGGTGATGAAGGTACAAAAAGACTCATTCCAAACCAAATCACACCATCATCATATATTTAGAACTCATGTAGCTTCCCTTTATTGCTTTTACCTTCTTTTGTAGCTCAAGATCATCCCTTTATGCCTCCATGGTCTTCTCTTGGATGTATGGTTGGGAAATAATTTGGGAAAGGTATGATGTATTCTCTTCCATTATGATTTAAAGATATATCCTTTTCATATCGATCTATTATGATTTCTCAATTTGCATCATGAATATATTATTAGGTTCTTTTCTACTAATTGCATCAGCTACCTTGTTCGCCTTTCCTGGATTGTAGTGAATAGAGCAGTTATAGTCCTTGATTAGATCTAACAATATTCATTAATACATGTTGATCTCATTTTGTGTGAGTATATACTTTAGACTCTTATTATAAGTATATGTGTCACACTTCTCACCATAGAGATAGTGCCTCCAAATATTTAAAGTGAATATCACATATGCTAACTCTAGATCATGCATCGGGTAGTTCTTCTCATGGATCTTCAACTGTCATGAGGCATAGGATATCACTTTATCATTCTACATGAGTACAAAACCCAAACCTTTCTTATAATAATCACTACATATCACAAAATCTTCTCCACATATTGGTAGTGTGAGTACAGGCGCAGTGATTAGCCTCTTCTTGAGTTCCTTAAAGATTTCCTCACATTATCCCATCCAAACATACTTTACCCCTTTCCATGTTAACTTAATTAATGGGATATAAAATCATGATAATTCTCAAAAAATGATGGTAGTACCCAGATAATCTAATAAAACTACATATTTCCATGACACTAGTGGGTCTAGGCCATTACTAAATTGCCTTTGTCTTTAAAGGTTCCACAAAAATTCCCTCACTTGCGATCGTATGACCCAAGAATGAAATTTTCTATATCTAAAAGTCACACTTTACGAATTTAGAATATATTTTCTCTATCCTTAATGTCTCCAGGACAATCCTTAGATGTGCTTCATGTTCCTCCTTTCTCTTATATTAAATGAGAATATCATTGATAAACACTACCACAAATTTTTCAAGGTAGTCTCTAAATACTCTAATCGTCAAATCCATTAATATTTAAGGAGAATTGGTAAGTCTTGAGAGAATAACTATGAACTCATAATGCCCATACCTCGTACAAAAATAAGTCTTATAAATAACTTCCTTCTTCATATTTAGTTGATGATATCCAGAATAAAGATACACCTTTGAGAATTATTGAGATCCTTGTAGTTGATTAAAAAATTCATCAATCCTTGGTATAGAATACTTTTTTTATAGTGATCTTGTTGATTTCCTGATAATCAATACACATCCGCATTTATTCATCCTTCTTCTTAATAAAGAAAACTAGTGAACTTCAAGGTGATGCACTAGGGCATATGAACCCTTTGTCTAAATACTCTTGCTTCTACTTCTTTAACTCCTCCAATTTGATTGAGACCATACTATGAGGGAATTTGAAGATAGGATTGGCACCAGGTATAAGTTATATTGAGAACTCTACCTCAAGTTCTGGGGGAAGTATGGGTAACTCTTCAGGAAATATATCAGTGTAGTCCATAATAATGAGAATTTCCTCTAGGTTGATACCTTCCTTTGACTCAACCATTTGAGAAAGGTATGCTTCTTCACATGGGTATCAACACCCACACCATTGATTGATTTTAAAAAGGAGATTCCTGATCTTCTTTATATTTATAGAGGAACATGGGATGGTTTTTATTATGAAAAGAGATTTCCTTTTCCTGATAGCTAATGTGTGATCTATATAATGAGATCCAATCCATGCCTGGTATAGCATCGAATTCCACCAAGGGATGTATTATGAGATTCACTAGAATAATATTCCCACAAACACTTATAAAATAATATTATAACACTTGGGTTGTAATGATTTCACCACTAGGTATTTTTATAGATATATCTACTTTAAGGTATCAGGGATTTGATTCACTAATTCTACCAAACTTGCAGGATATAAAGGAATGTGTAGAACCAGAATCAAATAAATCTTTTTCCATTATTGAGTGAATAGGAAGTGTACCTTGTATGACTTTATTTTCATGTTCCACTTTAGTAGTAGTGATTGAATAATCTTTCCCTTTCTCCTTTGGCTTTGGTGGTTGCTAATGCTGATTACCCTCAAGTATACATGGTTTATTGAACTGGCTTACATAGTTCCCTTTATCCCTACATTTGAAACACTGAACAATGGGTGGTGAATTAGGAGGTGTATTTATTTCCTCTATCATGTTGACCATTTTCATAATATCTCTTAGACATTCATGAGCTTGGTGGCCTTCTTTACCATACTTGAATCATTTCCACATTCCTTTAATAAAATTTCCATGATGTTTCTTCCCAAATTTTTGACATATGGGTAGTTGGATCATCTTTCCTCCTCTATCATTTGACCCACCAAATTAAAACTCCATTCTTCTCTTATTATCTCCATAACCATGGGAACATTCTTTAAACTCCATATCTTCTTTGAGATCACATCAAAACACTTCTTCATAACTCCCAAAGTCTCAGATAGATAGAGCCTTTCAAAGGTGTGTTTTTAAACCACTAAAGATCTATCTATTCTTCTATCATTTTTTATAACTAATCCCAAGGAATATCTTGAAATACTTGTGAAGTTTTCCTCATAAAATGTGATAAATTCACATTCCTTTTGATTCAGCTCTATGAATTCTCTCTTAATATTTTTTTTAAGAGTTTAATGGAAATACTTGGTAAGAAATATTTTTTAAAGTATTTCCACTCCATCTCTCTCATTTTATCCTTTGGCTTGGTGTTCTTTATCAACACCCATCATTGATTAGCTTCTCCATCTAAATGAATGACGACCAGAGTCACCTTCTCTTTCTCAAAACAATGGATCATAGAAAATATCTTCTCCATTGAGTTAACCCACTGTTCCATGGTAAGTGGATTAGAATTTCCACTAAACATCAGTGGTCATTGATGTATAAAGTAATCAATGTCTAGTTGTTCATTTTTTGGTGGGGACGAACATTCCATGTGATTCAGGTTATTGCTCATATCCTGAGACAGTTGGGTAAACATCACCATAAATTTTTGAACTCGACCTCCCATGGAATTGGGGGTGTTATTCATAAAATTGTTGCATTTTCCCTCACATGGGTTTTTGGCCTGGTTTCTCCTAGTTCCCACTATTTTTTGAAATAGATAAGGTTTTAATAAGATGTAATTCAATAGAGTGGGAATAATTTGTAATTTTACACAATTAACACTAAAGGAATGTCGTATGGGATACATATGTTTATATTTTTCTAAAATATTATTATATTATGTTTTACATATACATATACTTATACTTATGGTTTTCACTCTTTTTTTAATCCTAATTCTCAAATTAACTAAATTTTTCTCTAAAACCAATTATAGCAACCCTACATTTTCTTACATGACTTTCGCATCATTTTTAAGATAAACATAATAGAGATACAAATCCAAGATCAAAAGGTTTGGTGTCTTGGAAAAATTAGGCTCATACATAAATGGTACATAATAAAAAATAAACATTTATTTAAATCCTTCATCTTTATCCTTAAAATCTCATGTTCTCCTTAGTTCATCTAATCACCTGATGATATACATCAAAGAAATAAGTGAGCTAAAATCACAGTAAGAGGATGAATAAGAGACATTAATCAGTATAAGATGGGTGAGCATAATCATCAGCATATCATAAGAATAGGATCATTATAAATATCATAATAGAAATATGTGATAAAGGCATGGAATGTGGAAATGCATAAAAATGAAACATCATGTCATAGTGGTTAAATACCACACATATTTTTGAAGAAAGATACCATCATGTTCGCATATAATACACATTGTATAATTAGATAAATTTTAATAACCAATGCATTTTAGGGATATATAATTCTGGGCTCACCTGTCATGTCATAATATTTACATAATCATGCATGCCACATATAGCATTTAAAAATCATAGTCATGAAATAACCCATAGAAATGAATGGGATTCATAAGGATTTCATAAAGCATGATTTCATGAATAAACTTTGGGTTCTCAAATGAATAAGGGAAAATATATTTGTAATAATCATCATTATTATTGAGTGAATAAGAAACAACTCAAGAGGAGTAAAAGATGTATTTTGGAAAGGAAGTTTTTTTGGAAAATCATCGCATTTGGCTTATAGTTCAAGGTGGAAACATGTAAATACATGAAAATAAAAGGTAAGAATAGTGAAATAAAATTTAAGGAACAATATTGGAATATACATACTGAATATGTTAAGAAAGTGGAATAACCCAAAGAAAATTATTTGTGTTCAAGAATCTCCTAACCTTTATTCCCACTTTATTTTGTCACTTTTACACCTCCTAGATAATAAACTTAGATTTATTAAAACATTGAAATAGAAGTGAATTATTGTAATTTTTACCACTATTTATTAATTATATACATTTTATTATATTTATTAATTTCCTTGGTTATAAGGTAGTCATTATGATATTATGTTTTACTTAAAAATTTCTCATTTTTCCTCGATTTCGCTACTTCATTCAATATAAATTATACATTAGTATAATTAATTACAAAAGATTGTAATACATATAATTAAATTTTTATATATTATATATGTTTTATAATATCCATCCATGATTATGTTTATATGTGTTGACATGTAAATGTCTCCGCGGGTGGTTAACCGGCCTTAGACGGGACATTATTGGGAGAGCAGGAAATAGAATTTTGAAATTTATATATATGGTAAATATGATACTTACAGTGTGTTAACATCATTAACATAATTTTAATTTTCTACCTAATTAATCTTATATATTTTGGTTGTAAAATTGGTGGTGAAAAAAATAAATAGAAGAAGAAGAAGAAATAAAAAGAAGAAGAGTTAATCGAAACTTGCTTAATCCTTGGTGTAGCTTCTCTTGTACGTCACTACAAATACCTTGATGTTTGTAGTTGGTTTACTCCAAAACGTCCTTCAGTACTATAATAGGATTTATAGGGATGATTTTGGAAAATTATTGGATTTTTTAAGAGAGGTATGGGTGATTTTCTAAGGGGAGGGAGAGGGGTTATTTATACTTGAGAATATGGGTATTTTTAGAATAAAATAATTAATAAAATATTATATCAAAGGTAAAGCGTGTAATGGTGAATTTTTGAAAATATAAATAATATATAAGTATAATATAATGGTTTTAAGACTTTAAATACCTATTATAATTAGAATTAATTAGTTTATTAAAAAGGAAAGTGTAAAAAAAGAGAAATTGTTATTTTAAGGAATCACTTTTGACTTTAGGTTTAGGGAGGTTATTCTTGGGTTTGGAAATTAATTTTATTTTATTTTAATGAATCATTTATGATATAAAATATATCATTGAAAAATATCAAGTTCTATGAAGTATTATTTCTGTTGAGTCAATAAGGTTTTCCTTATGACTTTTCTATTCCTTAATTCAAGGGGGAGATTATTGAGACATTAAGGTTTCCATATAACTTTACCATTTCTTCTTGTTTTGAAAATCAAAAACACCTTATCTCAAGGAAAATCTCTTTTTACCCTATGTTTTACTTCTATAAGGAAAAATTTTTTTCCCCAATTAAATTTATCATTATCATGTTTTCATTGCTCATATCATAATTTTTCTAAGTGTAAAATTCAGATTGAAACCAAAACCTCAGAATCCTATAATTACCTAGATATGAAGCATTCTGTTTTAGAATCTAAATTCTCAGAATTCTAGTTACGAACTATTCTGAGTTCTGACTCCAAATTCTAAATCAGAATTTTGGTTACGAACTCTTCTGAGTTTCAACTCTGAATTCTGAATACAAATTCTAGTTACGAACTCTTCTGAGTTATGACTCCAAATTCTGAATACGAATTCTGGTTACGAAATCTTCTGAGTTCTGACTCCAAATTCTGAATACGGATTCTGGTTACAAAATCTTCTGAGTTCTAACTCAGAATTCTGATTACAAATTCTGGATATGAATTCTCCTAAGTTCTGACTCTGAATTCTGAATACGACTTTTGGTTACGAACTTCTCTGAGTTCTAACTCTGAATTATAATTACGAATTCTAATTACGAACTTTTCTATGTTCTAACTCCGAGTTCTCTGAATACAGACTCTGAACTCTTATGAGTTCTAACTCTAAATTCTCATGAACTCAGACTCCAAACTTTATAATTTCTGGTTCTGAATCCTTGTGAATCCAGACTCCAAATTTCCTTGAAATTCATACTCCGGAATTTTATAGAATTCAGGTTCCTAATTCCTACAAAACAAAATCCGAATATCCTTATATTATAGACTCCAAATTAAATTTTGGTTAGACTCTGAACTTTCATTTGCTTATATTCTGAATATTGTATTTTAGTTATGTAACCATATTTTTACTTACACTTGTTTTGTTATAAAACGACATCGTTTTTCCAGTTATTAACTAACCGTTGTTTGAGTGACATGTATACAGGTCCCTCTGAAATTCAAGGAAAAATATGACCATTGGAGGAGGGATCCAACTTTTGAAGTCAGGCCTATAAATAGGATCTCATTTGAAATAGCTCACAACAAGTTGATCAATCTAGAGATTACATGCTGTTAAAGTGATTTATAGAGAGAGAGGCTTTATTGCTTTGTGTGTACTGAACTACTTGTTCAAATTTCCTTTGTGAGACTCTGATTATTGCTGTGTACAATTGAGGGCTTCCGGGGATAGGAAGACAGAGGTTCCAACTACATTGAAGTTGAGGGCTTCCTTGCTGAGGAAGACAGAGGTGCTGACTACCTTGAAGTTGAGGGCTTGTAGGGATAGTAAGATAGACTCTGATCTTCGTATCGAGGGCTTACCCTGGTGTGGGTAAGACAACATTTCTTGAAAGTATAAATCAAGGGACCTTTATCCAAGTTTGTTAGATACCCTTCTCTTTGGGATAAAATATTTACTTCTTGTTACTTGTTTTGTTACAATTTTTCCTCTACATTCATATTGTTGAGGAAAGTATAATCTTTTTATACTTCCTTATACTTGTACTCTGGTTATATAGGATTCTATACGCTTTAAGGTAGAATCTTAGTATTTGTAAAATTTTGTTAAGTTTCATTTCCAAAATCACTTTTTTGGAATCAAGCAAGTTATCAGAGCTTAGAGGTGTTGTGAATTTTGGATATGCAAAAATTTCCTTAGGAATTTTTAAAGTATACAATTCACCCCCCCCCCTCTTGTATTTGAGCATCTCATTATTACATATTCGATACTACATTTGGTATTATAGAGTATATCATACTCACATACCATATCAACAATTTCATCATTACATCATGAATGGTGTAATTTAAGATACATTGGTTATGTGAAAAACTGTATTTTTACTATTCACCCAAAAATTAAAGTATTTTAGAAAATTACTAAAAAATAACCCTTGGAAAATTTCAATGTTATGATTTCAAAAATTATATTAATTTTATCAAAATAAATTTCTAACATTGGTAGTTTTAATTTTTAATATAAAATTTGGTATTTTTATGAAATACTTAAAAATATAGTTTATTAAAAATGTGCTTATATTTTCTTTGAGTTTTTTAAACAATATATTTAATTTTTATGGAATTATAATATTTATATTTAAATAAATTAATAATGATAAATATTATTTGGATCATAATTTATTATTTTTAGGTAAAATAATTATTCCAACAATCATGTTACTATTCCCAACGGCTAGGTTACTATTACAATGGTCACATTGTTATTCCAATGATCGCTTTACCTCCTATAAATTACACTTCATTCTTTAACTCAATATTCAACTTAATTACTATCAAGGTTCTATATTTCCATTTTGTATAATGTTTATTGGTTTACTAATATTTTGTTTATTTTCAATAGTATTGGCAGTGGGGTCATGATTCTAGTAGATTGAGGTGATCCATATTTTCCCATTTTAGATTATATATTTTATATTTTTTATCCAGTTTTAATGTTTGGAATTTTAATTGGATTCATTTCTAATTAATGTAACAGTATTTATTAATAATTTTTTTGTTGGTTTATCTATATTTTGTATATGTATAATGTTATATAATATAATATAACACACTTTTTTTCAGGAAACAAATATTGCTAATAAACATTGGGTTGTTACAGTTTTGTTGTTGTTGAAGGAGTATCCATGAAAGAATATTAAGACCTTGTGTGCTAGTATGGTGGAGATGTTAAAGGTACTTCTATAGAGGAAAAATGGTGTAAGGATGTCACTAACTAACCCAGGTTGACCCCTAACTGATCACTTGATCTAGCCCACATCATTCCTAAGGAATGTTCTCAATCGCCCTGGGGTGGTGACAAGCACCAAGGAATCACAAAGTAATAGTGGGAACAATTTCACCCAATATAAATAAATAAAAAGTAGCTAAAAATCAATTAGTACCCCAACATAAATAAAATAACCTAATAAAACAACTAAACATAAACTAGAATCAAAACCAAACCAAACCTGATGACCAAATAGATCTTCGTGTGACCCTACAGGTCACTAACTAATCCCAAAACCCAACATCACTCCATGGTGATCAAAACCAAGATGGAACCTATACTTAAGGCTAAAAAAAGATATAAAATCATAGGCATGAGTATTAAAACTCTTTAGGCATTCCCAATTAATCTATTACCAATGCATTTCATTTAAATAAAATATTAATTTACCACTAGTTTGAAATAAAATATATAAACACAGGTTTTTATATATTTCTTCTTAAAACAAATCATGGTCCATTTCCCTCTTTATTTAAAATATGTTTCTTTTCTAAAAGTAGGATGTTTTAAACATTTAAAATAAAATAGGGGGAAAAGAGATAAAGAAAATTAATGAGAGTATTAAACAATGTTTTTCAAAATAATATTTATAAAAATCATAAGTAGAACCAAACATTCACTTTTACCAAAAAGACACACCACAAAAGAAATCAGTAGATATAACCACACAATTAGGGAAATGGAAGACAACACACATGTAATCAAATCAACTAAGTCACCTAAATTATCCACCATAAATAAATAAGTACCAAGAAAACATGGGAAAACTTAGGAGATTAGGGGATAATCTAGAACATACTATCCTTAATCCATGGTGTCAACACACTTGATGCAATCAACAGCCCTCGCACTCGGTCGTACCCTACCTAGCCTAACTAAGGGGAATAATCCCAAATCAAAGTAAATCTTTACTAAGGGCCACTAGACATAGTGTAATCCTAAACTATTGTAGTAAATGTTCTCAGAAAATCTATTATCTGTGCTAGGTTCCCATGATATGTATAAAATGGAGGTGATCCAAAGAGAAAAAAACAATCAAAACGTCTAAGAATCACCCCCAAATCACCCTAAGGGGTAGTCCCTTTGCCTTCAAGTCAACAATTCACAAGGGAAGTCACGTATCAAGGATCACCCATTTCCTTTAGCAATCAACATGGAAAGGGATATATCCCAAGGTTAGTTTTCTAAAGAAATTCTATTTTGAAAGTTCCAACATAACCTCATGAAATTTTTAAGTGAAAACCATGTTCAAAGGTATCAAACACACCATTTACAAATCCAAAAAATGATTAGAAACCCATTGAGAAACTTTATCCAACATTTGGGAACCAAAACCCATTTATAAATCTGAAACATTAATTTAGAAACCAAAAACCACTCAAAAAGTACAAACAAGAATTTTATCAAACACTTGGCATGTGAAGATTAATAAAACAATTTCATCCAATTAAATACAATGATAAATTCACTTCATTTCATATCAAATAATTATTATAAGGATTCTAAAACACTAATTAGTGAAAAAACATGGTGTGAAAATCAATCAATGATTCTTTAAGTTCAACGGTAGATGTGTAAGGGAACCTACCTCAAGTCCAAGGTGCTTTGACAATGGCCACTCGGAACAACTCCACTAGGGTCCAAAGAGGAAAGAACACTCAAAAGGAACCTTAAGAAGGAAAAACCACCAAATTAAAACCAAATAAAAATTAACATGAGACTAAGGAGACCAATTTAGAAGAGGAACCAAGAATAAAAAGGAAGAGGGGTATAATGAAAAAGAAGAAAGAAAATTACCTTGAATATTTAGACCCCAAACTTGAATAAATCCCTTAAAATCACCATGTAAGTAGAAGGGAACGTATGAGGAATAGGGGAGGATCCTCCAAGGGTTGTATGGTCCAAATAGGGGGAATAGGGTGTTTGGGGTTAAAATATGAGATTAGTAGAAAGATAAAAACAATCTTTTAAATAATTTGGGCACTGAACATGGTTTGGGAAACTATTCACCAATTGTATACACCTTAATAGACTCATAAGACACCCACATAGTTTGGTCGTCCAATTAAAAAAATTGTATTCCAATCATTTGGTTTGGTTATGTCAAAAATTGAAGAACCATTCACATGATTATGGCATGGATTAGACTAACTGTGATCAATTCATGCACCCTCATCCAGGGATATCCAAGACCTACATAGTTACTCCTAGGATCCATATGGTTTGGATCTAACTATACACTACCCATGCAACTCAAACTGTGCAAGAGGAAAATGAATTGAAAAGGATCTCATCATCAAGAGGTCACATGGTTTCCCATTAACCATTCATTCAAACCATTCAATAGAAGTAAAATGGAACAAAACTCAAAAATTATATCTGAAACACTCGAGACTCATGATAAAATCCATAGACAAAATGATAAACCAAAATAAAAGAGAAAAATAAAAAGTAGGATGTGAAAATTCTCCCCACCATTATGATTTATACCCCCAAAAATATCCAAAGTTTTTAGTTGGTCGAGTTAAATACAAAGACTCACACACTCGCACAATTTAACTCCTCAAACTGAAAAATACCTTAAGAACTATTAGGAGGAGAATTTCATTCCTTCCTGAAACAAATCATTAAACTCAACCCACTCCTTGAAGCATGAAAAAAAACCAGACCACCATCCCAACACCTTTCTATCACCATACATCTAGCATGATCCAATATCGAAAAATTATCCAAGGTATGAGAGACTCAGAGTCTGATGGCTTAGATGGATAGGGCTGACCACTTGACAATTATCCAAAGAGAAACAAGGAACATAATAAGATAGGAGGTAGAGGCTTACTTCAATCTACACAGAAGTACATGGTGGACTCCCATGCATATTAGGATTCGAGATAGATTCCCAACTAACACCACCCATCAAACACTGGATTTCCAAACCAGAACAACCACACACAAATTCTAGAAGGAACTAAATGAACATGACACACAACAATACATGCTTCACACCAAGATGATGAAATTTAGAATTTTCCAAAAATAGGCCTCCATTAAAATAGATATTTTAAAAAGGTTTACAACAATATTTTTCATTCTATTAAAAATAAAATATTGAAAGACACAACTAATACAACAAAAGGATCATTTACATCAAAAACCTCACATAAATCTTACACCAGCATCATGTTCATCTGATTGAGCTACACGCTTCTTCGATGGAGTGGATATAACTCCACACTTATTCTAAGTGATACCCTTTTAGAACTTCCATATATGTACCAAATGACCATAGGAATAACAAGTCTTCAAAGCACATAGGCATGAGGGCTTCTTGTGACCTTAATTTCTGTATTAATGACACACCAGGGTCCTACACTCGGAAGAATAAGTTAATGAAAGGTTAGATAGCCTCTTCATTCCACCACCAACACTATCATATTCAGGATGAATTTTAATCTCTTTTATGGAACACCCTTTACTACTTTAAATGGTTAAAGGAGGATTGGATACCTTGAGCACCCCTACCAGCATGTCCTCAACCCAGACAACTTATCTCGCCACATCGACAAAGGAGGTTATGCCAAAAACTGACACCTTCAACTGAAAATAAGGATGATTCCTATTCTCAAAATGTATATCTTTTATAGAATCATCCTTATCCAACTCTAAAATATAGGGGACTAGATTCAAAAAAATGACAGACGAATCCCAACACTGACAAAATACCTTGCTAAAGGCAGCACATCACCATTGCCTTTAACACATTCATAGTCTCAGAGAAGTACAGTCAGATAAACTAGGCCTTGAAGATTTCCTAGGAGTGGTGTTTCTTAAGATTGGTCCAAATGACTAACTTCCACCACTTCCATATCAGGATTTCAATCATAAAGGTAGAAAACTTAACCTTTAGATACTCAGTAAATTCAAGTAAACTGAAGATCATTTTGATTTTTTGTATCCACCCCTCTACTACAAAAGGATTTTTTTATCATATAAGAGAGGAGGGTTTAACTTCCAAAACTTAAGGATGAAGTCTTGAGGTTGATCAACTAGAGGGTATGATAATGATGAACCACCCATAGCTACACCTATAATGTCTATCAAGTCTTTAGTGTGGGTGTGCTATAAACAACAAGAAATTTAAGAACATAATCAAAACCAACTCACCATTGAAAAGTCTCCATGATTAAACATCGATCATTAAAATTAAACTGACCCAAAATTCCAAAAATAATATTTTAAAATCTCACTAACCACCATTTTGGAAACCATATTCAACTTCTCACTTCAATCCATTTTATTTCACTAAAATTTCTTAATTTCCACCAAGAAATACAGCCCTATTTTCCATCAAAACTCTTTTTCATTTTAAAAAAACTCATTTCATTAAAGATCATTTAATTAAAACTCATTTTATCAAAATTAACTTTATTTATAAACCATTTCTAATAATTTATTTTAATAAATTTGAAGACTCATTCACTGTTTCCAAAAACCAAAACATCACCACCTGAAATATGGTTCTTATCACAATTTAAAACAAGGGTTTCAAAATGATTTTAAAATAAAGAAGACTAAAAATAAACTCAAGAGGGGTTGATAGTATCTATGGGTGACTTGGATATATGGTTGTTGGACATATTTCAATCCTACCACCACCATGGAGAGTCTTTTAGGACCACTTCCTTGGGCTCCGTACAGCTTGCCAAACCCTGTGACCACACCATTACCACTAGTCCAGCTCTCATTTCACTCTCCTAATATATAAAAACCCACAAACAATTCCAAAAAATCCAAATAAAATAAAAATCATCAAAATAGAATATAAAAACAAAAAACAAAACTCAAAAAACAACTTCCCATGGTAACCCAAGGTTTGACACAAAAAAGTTTTGGCCAGACACCCCCTCATACCTACACCCCAAGTTCCAACAGTCCTACTCCTTCTACCTTGAAATATAAAAATAAAAAAGGACAGTATAAAAGCTAGGTACTCTAAAGAACCTATGTTCTGATACCATTTGTTCATTAATAAACTTGGATCAACCCTAAATTGGTCACCCAAGCCAACCCACAACATCCCTGAGGAGTATTCCCAATCACCTCGGGATGGTGACAAGAACCAAGGAATCATAGAGTAACAATCTGAATGATTTCACCCAAGATAAATAAATAAAAGTAGATTAAAATAAATGATCATCCCAACATAAATAAAATAACAAAAAAAACAAAAAAAAAATATAAACTAGAATTAAATAAAAACTGAACCTGAAGACCAAACAGATCTTCATGTGACCCCATGGGTCACTCACCAATCCCAAAACCCAACATCACTCTATGGTGATCGAAACCAAGCTAGAATCTGCACCTAAGGCTAAAAATATAGATAAAAGTAAAGGCATTAATATTAAAACTCAATAAGTGTTCCAAAATAATCTATTCCCAATTCATGTCCTTTAAATATAGGTTTTCATACATTTATTATTAAAAGAAAATCATGGTCCATTTACCTCTTTATTTAAAATATGTTTCTTTTACAAAAGGATTAGGTTTGAAATTTTAAAATAAAAAAGGGGAAGAGATATAAATAAAATAAAGAAGAATATGAAACATTATTTTTCAAAGTATTCTTTATGAAAACCATAAGTAGAACCAAACATTCACTTTTACCAAAAAGAAACACCATAAAAGAAAGTAGAAATTATAACCACACAAAGAGGGTAATGGAAGACATCACACATGAAATCAAATTATATGAGGAACCTAAATTATTCACCATAGATAAATAAGTGATAAGGAAGTATGTGAAAACCTAGGATCTTAGGAGATAATCTAGAACATATTGTCATTGATCCATCGTGTTAGTGCACCTAATGAAATCAACATCCCTCATGCTCGTTCATACCCTACGTGACCTAATCGAGGGTCATAATCCCAAAGTATAGAAAATTCATGCTAAGGGCCATACTATCCATAGTGTAATCTTAAAGTAGTGTAGCAAACATTATTGGATGATCTTCTTTCTATGTTAGGTTCCCATGCTATATCTAAAATAGGGGTGAGATAAAGAGAATAAAAAAATCAACACATACAAGTGTCACCCCTTAATCACCCCAAGGTATAGTCCCTTTTCCTTTAATCCAACAATTTACAAGGTAAGTATCATACCAAGGATCTATCATTTCCTTTAGAAATCAACATGGAAAGGGATATATATAAAGGTTAGTTTTCCAAACAAAACCCATTTTTAAAGTTCCAATCGGGCCTCATGAATTTTTCAAGTGACAAACCATTTTTAAAGGAATAAAACACACCATTTATAAATCAAAAAACCACTCAAAAATACATTGGGAAACCTGAACCACCATTTAGGAACCAAACCTCATTTATAAATATGAAACATTAATTTAGAAACCACAAATCACTCATAAAGGCCAACCGAGTATTTTATCAAACACTTGGTGTGAAAATCTTGATAAAACAATTTCATAAAATTAAATATAAAAAAAATCATTTCATATAAAATAATTATTCTAAGGAATATATATAACTAATTAGTGTGAAAACATGGTGCAAAAGTAAATGAATCAATGATTCTATAAGTTCAAAGGCCAATGCATTAGGGAACCTACCACAAATCTAAGATGATTTGATAACGGCCACCTGGAACAACTCATTAAGGTTATAAAGAAGAAATAACACTCAAAATTAACCTTAAGAATACAAAATACCCAAAATTAAAACCAAATAAACATGAACCCTACACTAAGGAGACCAAGGGAGAAGAGGAACCAAGAAAAAAATAGAAGGAAGATAAGGAGGATGAATGAAGAATATTACCTTTAATATTTAACCCCAAAGATTGAAGAAATACCTTATAATAACCATATAAGGAAGAGGGGAGGCATTGGTAATAGGAGAGGAGCCTACAAGGGCTTCATTAGCCAAATTGGGGAGGAATGTGGTGTTTTGGAGTTAAAATTTGAGATGGGTAGAAAGGTAAAAACACACTTTTAATGAATCTGGGCACTATGCATGGTTTGGTCGCATGGTTTGGGAAACCTTCCACAAACCGTGCACCCATTACTAGACTCATAGGTAACCAAAATGGTTTGTCTACATGGTTTGGGAAACCATGCACTAACTGTGCAGTTTGGTTCTATCAAAAATTGCAGAACCATGCACACGCTTCTCACATGGTTTAGGCTAATCTCTCATCTAGGGATACCCAAGAATCACACAGTTACTCATATTATCCACATTTTTTGGCTCTAAATATTCACTACCCATGAAACTCAAATCCTATAATAGGAAAATGAACTGAAAAGGAGCTCAGCATTAAGAGGTTGCATAGTTTCCCCTTAATCGTGCGTACAAATTGTGCAACGGAAGGAAAACAACCTAAAACTAAAAAAATCAATCTGAAACACCCAAGACTCGAGATAAAATCCAAATAAAAAATTATAAACTAAAATAAAATGGAAAACAAAAACAAGGATGTGATAGAGAAGCTTGAAGATGAATAAGAAGGATGTAAATAGTATTCGTCATTTCATGTAGAGCATGACATGAAAGCTTTGGTGAATTTGTATCCCTTCTAAATGAAAAAATAATATGTTATTCTAGAAGAATTAAATGAAAATAATTTTGATGTATTTCCATCAAATCAAAAATCATTTTAATCTTACAAGTATATCAAGATATATGATCAAAAAATAGTGAAATACATGAAATAAAACTTTCAAAAAAAATTAATTGAAATGCTGTAGAAATTAGAAAATTTTTAAGTTTCCTAAATGAAATTTTTATATTTTTATTCAGTTTAATTAGGAAATTTTTCATTTTTAAAACTAGGGGGTTGAGAAACATAAACTTCTTCAATTATAAAACTATTTAAGAAAGAACTTTTTACATCCATATGATATAATTTAAAACCTTGAAAACAATAAAAGGCTAACAAGATTATAATATCCTCAAACTTATCAACAGGTTCAAATGAATCTTAAAAGTATACACCTTCTTTTTGCGAGTATCCTTGACCTATAAGTCTGGATTTTTTTCAAAATTTGTCCAGATTCATCCAACTTGTTTCTAAAGATCCATTTAGTTCTGATTACCTACTTATCCTCAAGAAATTCTACTAAACACCAAACATTATTTATAACAAACTGGTTTATCTCATTTTACATTGCAATAATATAGTTATAATCATTTAAATCATCATTAACATTATTAGGAATAAAATTAGAAATAAAAACATAATTGACACAAAATTTTATAAAAAATATTTTTAGTTTTAATACTAGAATCAGAATTACTAATTACATTTTCAATAAAATGATATGTATGAGTCTACCATGATATTGGATCAGGTCAATAATGATAATGATCCCCCTCAATTGATTTATCCTTATACTAAGTTTTTTCTTCACCAAAATTAAAAAATTTAAACTCACCGTAAAAAACATTATAATTAGAATTTAATTTAACATTATTTTCATAAAACATAATATTAATATATTCTTCAATAACCATCTTTAATTTATTATAAACTCTATAAGATTTACTATTATTAGAATAACTAATAAAAAACCTTCATCACTTTTTTCATCAAATTAATCTAAATTATCATTGGAATTTAAAATAAAATCTTTATAAACAAAAACTATAAATTAACTAACTTTAGGCTTTGTATTTTTAAATAATACATAAGGAGTTTTCTTTAACAAAGGTATAACAATAATTCAATTTGAAATATAATAATAATCAAAAATGGCCTCATCCCAAAAATATCTATGCAAATTATTTTCACTTAACATAGCTCTATACATTTAAATAAGAGTTCTATTTATTCATTCTAAAACACCATTTTGTTGCGGTATTCTAGGTGTATAGGAATTATGAAAATAACCATTATTTTCACACACAAAATCAGAATCTAAATTGTGAAATTCACCTCCTTTATCACTAAAAATAGAAAAAATCATACAACCCTTTTCATTTTGAACTAAATTACAAAAAGTAGTAAATGTTGATAATGTTTCATTTTTATGAGAAAGAAATTATACCCATGTAAATATAATATAGTCATAAACAATAACTAAAGTATATTTCTTTCCACCAATACTATAAACTTGATTAGGACCAAATAAATAAAGATTTACTAACCATAAAGGTCTACTAGTACTTATCTGATTGATAGTTCTTAAAGAAATTTTATGGTGTTTCCTTTTCATGAAAGTGTCATAAACATGGATTTTTTTCTTTATTAAATGAAGGTAAATATAACACGTTCTCATGTTTAGAGAGATTATTTAACATTCTGATATTAACATGACCTAAACATTGATGTTAATGGATTATATAACTCTAGATGGAATTTGAACACTTAACATGTTTAACTGTTAGTTCAGTAAAATCAATAATATAAATATTTTCCTTTTGATTAGCATAGAATACTAAAGAATCATCTTTAAAAACTAAACACTTATAATTTTGAAATTTCACTTCCATTCCATTAACACATAATTGAGACATACTAATTGAATTATTTTTTAATTTGTAGAAATATAAAACTTTAGATATAAAAGTAGAATTAGAAATACCAACTTTACCAAAACCTTTTACTTTGCATTTAGAATTATCTCTAAATGTAACTGTGCCCATCACATGTGTTGTAAGTGATAAAATTTGATGGGTATAGTTAGTTATAAATAATACAAATATAAATAAGAGGGGGTTAATAGTTTTTTTTATAATATTGGTATTTTATTGATTTTAAATATCCTTACAATTTAAGAATATGTATAGAATTATCTTCTATAAATGATTTGATAAGTGAATAAACATAAAATAAGAACACATAAATTTTTATAGTGGTTCAGGGTACAAAGATCCCCTAGTGTACTCCACCAATGCTCTCTATACGATCTTGGTGATTTTAACTAGATAAGGTCCTCTTATCATAAGACCTTCACAAATGAGTGGATGCAGTTGACACCTTTACAATAAGGCTAAACATATCCTTATAGTTTTTTACTGGGAACCAGTTTCTCCATATATTAGTCTGAGAAGCTGATAATCTCCCATGACTGAATCTGAGTATCCAAGACTCCAATAAATCAAATGAGTATGATTTAATTATTTTTACTGATTCTATATCACAGTTGCAGCAAAAACTGAAAAAACATGGATCTTATTCTTCAAAGATGAAAGTCTTCAAGGATAACTTTGAAGAGATCCTGGTTACGAATGATCTTCAATAAAAATAACAACTAACAAATAGCATTAGTTTAATGAGGTTGAGAGTATGTATATCTTTAGAGTTTAGCCTCTTCATATAATAGTAGAGTTGCTTTATCTTTATAGTAGTTTTGTATTCAGAATATATTCACAAGAATACATATGTGTATATGATATGTATATTATAAAGATACTCTGGTAGAATATATAGAATACACAAAAATATTTTGGTTGAGTATATCCACAATAGTTTCCTGACAGATCTCAATTATTCAAATTTAAAATATTCAAGAGAGTCATAACATCCCATAAAAATAGGAATGATTTATTTCATTGAATACAAATATTTAAGTAAATCATAATAAGCATTTGAATTGGTCGTAAATGATCTTTTAATAGATCTTTACTTCTATCAAGATCATTGCATAAATCTCAGATAATATCTCAAATAAAAAACTTCATCATTGAATATTCAAACATATGGTTCCTTCATGTAATGAAAAAACTCTAAACATAGGGTTTAATACAAAAGGAAGGATGATGTTCCATACATTTGTTTCCTCAAACGTAGAGTTCCATACCAACATAGGGTTACTAAACCATACTTTCCTTTTTCATAAGCATAAGTTTTAATCCAAACTTAGGGTATATTATTCATGCATGTTGTTCAAAATATAGGTACAATTCCTTATGTTATTCTTGCAAATTTAGGGTATGAATAGTGTTTCCATAATACATTTAAAATGTGTTCTGACACTTTATCAAATATATCCCATAGGTCAAGTTCTTTTAATATAATTCCAAAATAAATATTTCAATGAATATAAATTTCCTAAAATTCACTTAAATTTATTTCATAAGTAAAATAAATAAGGGTATTTGTGAGCATAAACATCAATAATATTTATAGAGTATTGTTTAGATAATACATGCCCAACAATATCCCCTTTCTTGAGGATCACAAAACCCATAACTAAATTTATAGAAAATATAGGAATCTTAAACACTAAATGAAATAATATTTTAAAGAATATATTTAATTTTTTTAAAATTAAATTTTCACATTAATTTTTTGATTTCATGATATTATTTTGATTTATTGGAAATAGTAGTTTAAAGAATGGATTATATTGTTTTACCCAATTTTCTTCCCCTTTTTTGAGATTAAAAAGAAAGTATTTAAAATGGATTAAAACAAATTCAATATAGCACATAACTGTAAATGAATGTTAAATTATATTGTATAGAAAAATGAAACATGTGTTTTGGCAGTAGATTTGAATAGTAATAAAATAAATTAAAATATTGAGGACCATAAATAAAAACAAAAATATTAAAAAATAATAAATAGAAATGTTAACATTTAAAGTAATGTTTCATGAGTACAAGAGTGATGTTTGGATAAGAGAGATTAGAAAGAAGGGCTGGTTGATTGTGACAGGTCTAGTTTAGAGGAGATTTTAGGGTTTTGTGAATCGTGAGTAGCCTGAAAAAGTTCCTTTAGATTTGTAAATTGTCCTTGTAAATTTTATAAAAGGTTGTTAGCTAGTTGTCATACCAAAATTCTAGAATCATGTCCAACTTTTAAACTTTCAATCAAATTGACTTTTAGAAAGTTATGCAGATTCTCCTCTGTCTAGAGAAAATTAGTGAGATTATCACTTAATCGACTGAGAAGAAGCCTTATACCTAGTTCACTTGAGGTTAATAGAGAAATAATATATCTCTAATTATCTAACAGTACATTTAGAGGTGCACTATTACATTTAAGTGATTTAATAATGTCTTTCATATCAGTTATTATGGTAGTAATTGCTTGAAATCTTTTGACTAAATCTAGAGAAGTTGGTTGTGCAGTAGTAGAAGCTATGAATTGACTGAAACTATTTTTAATTGATTCAAAATAACTTCATAAATACCACTTTAAATCACTAAAATAAGTCTTTAAAATATAATATAGTTTTAGATTTACAAAATTATCTAACATTTTCTCTAGAAACATCAAAATATCTTCAAGAAACTGAATTTTCTATGATATTCTAAAGTTTAGTATACATAGATTCAAATTCCTCTCTGGGAATTTTTGAACTTCTTAAATATTATAAAGATTTTCTCATATCCTATAACTTTCCTTGCAAACATGAATTATCTTCTTTTAAATTGTTGAACGGAGTAAAAAATCCTTCAATTTTATTATTGAGAGAATCAATAGATTAGGTATCATGAATTTGAGAATTTTGGCCTTTATCAACCAAGGATAATTTTTTTTCCTTTCTTTTTTCACTATAGGATGAAAATTTAACTTCTAAAAACTCATTTAAATTAGCGAATTCAGTGTTTTCCTTGTCCATAGAATTAGTTATTATTGGAATTGATTGATTATGTACTAACCTTTTAGTGTCATTCACTTCTTGATGATCTTGTTTAACTCGTTGAGAATTTTTTTTGGACTTTTTACTCAACAGGATTTTATTGAGTCTAATTTTTTTCTTTATTTATAGATTATTTATCTTATTTGATGATTGGATGAGTTTCTGGTCATTCTTCTTCACCAATTTTAGCAACCTCTAAGTCAGGCACTTGTTTTACAGTCTCCTAGACTGTAGGGTCATCTATATTCCTTGGTCATATTATAAGGGCCTCATTGATTGGTGCATCTAAATTTTATTTAGGATATTGAGTGGTATCTATTGCAACTTCTAGGTTAGAAACATTATAACTGATGTATCATATTTTTTCTTGAACTTCATCACCTATTCTTGATTCTGCAACTTATTCATTGTAGATTTGGATCCCAACAACAGATCCTAAGATTCTTTTCCCCCCCTGAGTAGTAAGACTAGATATTTGTTGGTTTTATGCACCAATAAGTAACAGTGTTCCTTATTCTGTACTCTAGAAATAACCTATTTTCCTTAGAGTTCTATCATTATGAATATTAATGTGAGACATTTGTAATTTATTGTCACATCCCTAACCAGACCTATTTTAAGAAGTAGCATGAAAATTGTCCTTCTATAAGGATAAAATGAAATTATTTCCTCCTATTGGAAACAATGGTGCATATATCTCAACATGTACCTTGTAAAATTGAACTTGATAACACTTAACATCAAAAACATTATATCATTTCAGGATAAAGAATCATATCCAATTCAAAAATACATGGAATTAGAGAAGACTGGATGAACTTGACCAGTACCTTCAAGTTAGCATCAAGATCCTTTACTGACATTTTTATAATATGGTTGGAACCAAATAGAAAATATAGAATATCCTTTAATTTATATTCTGGGTTTCTTATTGATCAAAGATCAAAATTAAAAAACCCTTCATGGGGAAATTTATAAATTGTTTCTATCTCCACTGAAGAGAATTAAAAATCCTTATTATAAATCTTAAAAACAATAACATACTCTGTATCAAAAAAATTGTACTAATAATTTTTGAAAAAACTCTTTTACTTATAGATCAAAAATATAATCTGAGTTTCCATTAGTAAAAAAACTTTATAGTCCTTGAAAGTTTGGATCATTCTTCTAAAGAAGATTTTTCTAATTTCATCATTCAAAATCTATTACCTTTCCTTGAAGAAATTTTATGTATATAATTCTCTTCATTATTCCAATTTGTTCACCTTCTTCCTTCATCGACATTTGCTGAGAATTTGAAGGTTAAAGGTTTTGAATTCTAGGGTTTCAAAAGAGAAGAGAGAGCTCGAGAATTCAAAATATTTCTAAATATTAGGGTAATAGGAGAAGGAGAGAGATGAAATGGTTTCTGATGGTTTTGAGTGACTCAGTTTTAAATTCTTGAGGTAATTATGTAGTGTAATCATCATTAGATTTTATTTTGAGAAAATTTTCTTTTTAAAAGATTGAAATAAATTTTAGTTTTTATTTAAACTAATAAATAAAAAACCAAATAAAAAATATAAATTAACGAAATAAATCTCTAAATATTTATTTAAAATTAAATATTCCTAACCCCCCCCTTAATAAAATCAAAACTTGCGGTGGAAATAGATTTAGTAAAAATATCAGCAACTTGATATTCAGTATTTAAAAATTATAAATATATATTCTTTTTAAGAACATGAACTCTTAGAAAATTATGTCTTATATCAATATTATTAGTTATAGAATTACTAATAGGATTTTTGGAAATATTAATTGCACTTGTATTATCACATAAAATAGGTATATTATTAAAATTAAGTCCAAAATCTAGTAAGTTGTGTTTCATCTACAACACTTGTGCACAGAAACTGCTAGTAGATATATATTCTGCTTCAATTGTTGATAGAGAAACTGAATGTTATTTCTTACTCATCTATGATACTAAATATTTTACTAAAAAGTGACAGGTTCTATAGGTGTTTTTTCTATCTAATCTACATCCTCCAAAATTAGAATTTGAATATTAAATTAAATTAAAATCGGATGTTTTTGGGTAAAGTGAAGATTGAAAAATAGTACCATTTAAATATCTAAAAATAATTTTGAAAGCATTAATATGGGATTCTTTTGGGTTTGACTGAAATCTAGAACAAATACACATAGAAAACATTATGTATGGTCTACGAGCAGTAATATATAGTAAACTATCAATCATACCTATGTATAACTTATTGTCATCTAGCTTTCCATCTTCATCAAAATCAAGTTCTACATTTGTACACATAGGATTTGTATATGTCTTATTGTTTTCTAGTCCAAGATTTTTCAATAAATCGATAATATATTTACATTGATTTAAAAAAATTCCATAGTATTTTGGATAAATTTGAAATCCTAAAAAGAAATTTTACTCTCCCGTCATACTCATTTCAAATTCTTTTTGTATAAGATTTGAAAATTTATAAAAACATTTTATTTGTTGATACAAAATCATCAACATAAATTTTCACTAATAATATATTTGTGTAAAAAAATTTCTTAAAAATATAAGAATCTAATAATCCCATTGAAAATTCATTTTATAATAAAAATGATCTTAATCACTTATAGTAAGCTCTTGGTGCCTGTTTGAGTACCTAAAGTGATTTGGTAAGTTTAAAAACTAAATCTAGTTTATAAGGATTTTCAAAACCTAGTGGCTGTTCAATATAAACTTCTTCCATTAAATATCTATTTAAAAAAGTAGATTTTACAACCATCTAATATAGCATAAAATTCATATGAGATACATAAGATATAAGGATTTTAATTTCCTCTAATCTAGCACTGGGGGAAATTTTTTCATCATAATATATTCCCTTTTCCTAGTTTTAACCTTTTACTACTAATCTAGCTTTTTTGGTAATGATCCCTTGATCATCCTGTTTATTTCTAAACACCCATTTACTTCATATCACTATATAATTGGTTGGTCTATCTAATAATTCCAAAAACTTATTTTTACTGAATTTATTTAACTCTTCTTACATAGTTAATAACCAAATTTCATCATTTAAAGCTTCTTCAATAGACTTTGGTTCTAGTTGTGATAGAAAGGCATAGAATTCGGCTAGGTTTCCTATGTTTCTTCTAGTTATTACTCATGTGTATAAATTTATGATCAAAATTTCTAAAGGATGGTCCTTCAATATTTTAGACTATCTAAGTAAGAAACTTTTAGGTTCTTTAGTCTCGTGTTCTTTTAGAATGGACTGAATTTCATCTAACTTACTTTTAAAATCATTCTTAAGTGATTCAAGTCATGTGTTGTATAAAGAGTCATTTATTTCATCTATTTTATTTGTCCTTTTATCAAAAGGGTTACTTTCATCAAACTTTACATGAGTTGATTCTTCAACAATCCTTGAATTTTTATTAAAGATTTTATAAGCTTTAGAAGTATTAGAATATACCAGAAATATTCCTTCATCAACTTTTGGATAAAATTTATCAAGGTTTTCCTTATTATTCAATATATATACCTTGCATCCAAAAATTTTGAAGTAATTTAATTTATGTTTTATTTTGTTCCAAATTTCATAGGGTGAATTTTTAATAATCGGCCTTATTAAAACTCTATTAATGATATAGAAATCTATTCTTATATATTTTTACCAAAAATATATAGAAAGGTTGTATTCATTTATCATAGTCCTTTCCATTTCTTGAATAGTTTTATTTATTATTTTAATAATTCCATTTTTTGAGGTGTTCTTAAAGTATTGAAGATGTGTTTAATACCTAAATTTGAGAAAAAATAATTAAATTCTTGATTCTTAAATTCTCCACCATGATCACTTCTTAATGAAATTGTTTTAAAATATTTTTTACTTTTAATAATTTTAAAAAATCTTTCAAAAATAGTAAATACTTTTCTTTTAAGTTTTAGAAAATAAACCTAAGTAAATATTGAAAAATAGTCAACTAAAACATAAACATATAATTTTCCATCCAAACTTGATACTCTTAATGGTCCAAATAAATCCATATGGATAAGTTCTAATGGTTTAGATGTAGCAACTTTGTAATTTATTTGAAAGATGATTTATATTGTTTTCCAATTTAGCATGCATCATAAAATCTATCATTATCAAATTTAAGACTAAGTAAATTATAAACTAAGTGTTTAGTAGAAAATTTATATAAAGTAAATATATTTCAATGAACAAATATTCTATGCCATATCCATGACTCATTTTTCTCATAATTTAAAAAATTCAATCTTTGTTCACACAAGGAATTGAGATCCAAAGTATAAACATTTTCAGTTCAAGGTGCTCTAAATTTAAGTAGTTTATCTTTAAAAACAAAACAAGAATTATTATATAAGTCAACATAAAATACATCATAAAAAATTTGAGAAATACTTATCAGGTTGCAATTTAGCCCTTACACATATAGTAATTGGTTGATTTAGATTGACTTTGGATCTTCAAGGGATCCAACTCCAACTATATTCACTTTTTCATTATCTTCAAAGGTGACTAGTCATCCTTCCATTTTTGTGAGTGTATGGAAGTTGGAAGGGTCTCCAATCATATGTCTTGAGTAGATACTATCCATATACCATATAGAATTTTGGTTCCTATGGTATTTTTTCAACAAAATCATTTAAACATTTATTTGTTTTGGTACCCATATTTTCTTAGGTCTGGCTGTGTTGACAAGTAGCGATCTAGGAATCCATATTTGCCTTAATTTTCCAAAAATAATCTTACTAGATTCATAAAAAATATTAGAAATAAAATCCATTTTTAATTTCACATATTTGAGGATTTTATAAGTAATATTTATTAGAATAGTGTCCACTTATTCCATAGTAGTAACATGTAGCATTTTTAGAACTGTGCACAAAATAATTTTTTTATATTTTTTATCTTTCACCCTTTCTTATTATTATAAATTTTTCTTTTTTAATAATGTTTCAACCAAGTATTTAATTCATAGTATTTTCTCCTTTTCTTAAAATACTAGAAGCACTTTTATATGATTCTACTTCATCATATAATTCTTTTATCCTTTTTTTATGAACAAAACAGTTTGATGTAGATGAATTTAATTTCTCAATTAGTTCATGGTGTTGTTTTATAATTGTATCCTTTTCACCATCATACATTATAAAGGTGTCGAAATTTAGTTTTGAATTTTCATAACTTAGCTATCTAACATTGTCAGTGCCTTTATATGCAATAGTAATTATCTTCCACATTTTATAAGCCATCGGGCATTGAGATACTTGATTAAATTCTTCAAGACCAAGTCCACATATGATATCATTAATTTCCTTTTATTTGATTTCATACTTAGATTATTTTTTGCATCTCATGTTTATGGATTCTCAGGAATAACATAGGGAGTGATGATCTTTATATAAAATTTAAATCCAATATTATTCAAATAGATGATCATACGAGATTTCCAGTATCCATAGTTTTCACCATTTAAATATAAAGCACAAATCATAGGCATAACTTCTCTAAGATCATCCATAGACATATGTCTTATATAGACCTTATACTTTTTATTTTTCTAGAGCTTTATCACAAAATCTCTCATTTGATACTAATTGTTAGGTTGGAATAATACAAATATATACAAGAGGTGGTGAATTGTATATTTTCAATAATCTTGGAAGAATATTTATTTTAACATTCATTTTCATTTAAATAGATGTGTAGTGTTCTCTTATATAAAATATTTGAGCAATGAATAAACATAAAATAAGAACACCATAATTTTTATAGTGGTTCGAGGGAAAAATCACTTAGTCCACTCCACCAATGCTCTCACTGTGAGCTTGGTGATTTTCAATAGACAAGATACTATTATCATAAGACCTTCACAACTAAGTTTAGGTAGTTGAAACCTTTATAATAAGGCTAAACATAGCCTTATGGTTCTTTTATAGGGAAATGGTTTATCCACAACATAGTCCGAGAAGTTTATACTCTCCCATGACTAAGTATGAGTAGCTGAGACTCTAATAAATCAAAAGAGTTTGATTTGATTATTTTTCCTAGTTCTAAATCATAGTTTTAGTAGTAGCTGATAGAATATGGATCTTCTTTTTCAAATATGAAAGTCTTTAAGTAAGGATAGATTTGAAGAGATCTTGGTTGTGAATGATATTCAATAAAAATATAAACTAATAAATAACAGCAGTTTCATGAGGTTGAGAATATGTATATCTTCATAGTGCAGCCTCTTCAAAAAATAGTAGAGTCACTTGATCTTTGTAGTAGTTCTGTATTCAGAATATATTCAATATAATACACAGTTGTATATCATATGTATATTGTAAATATACTCCTGTATAATATATATAATACATAGTAATCTTTCAGTTGAGTAGATCCACAATAATCTCCTTAGATATAAAAATTATTAAAATTTAAAATATTCAAGAGAGTTATAACTTCCCATAGAAATAGGAATGTTTTATTCTGTTGAATATGAATCTTTAAGTCAATCATAACAAACCTTTGAATCGGTCTTAAATGGGAATTTAACAGATCTTTACTTCTATCAAGACCATTTCATAAATCTTGGATAATATCTCGAATTAAAAACTCTGTTGTAGAATATTCAAACATAGGGTTCCTTCATGTAATAAAAAAACTCCAAACAAATGGTTGACAATGTAGAGTTTAATACAAAAGTAGGTTTGACAATCCATATATTTTTTTCCTCAAACATAGGTTTCCATACCAATATAGGGTTACTGAATCATACTTTCCTTTTTCATAAATATAAGGTTTAATCCAAATGTTGGGTATATGATCCATACATGTTGTTCCAAACATAGGGTTCATTCCTTATGCTACACTTACAAACGTATGGTATGAACATTGTTTCTAAAATATGTTTAAAACACATTCTAAAAATTTATCAAATCTATCCCATGAATCATGGTCTTTGAATATAATTATGAAATAAATATTTCAACGGATATAAATTTCTAAAAATTCACTTAAAGTAATTTCATTAGTAAAACAAACAAGCATATTTTTGAGTATCAAAATCAATAAGATTTATAGATTATTGTTGAGAAAATACATGCCCAACTGGTCTCTAGTCATATTCCTAGAGCATCCAATATCCATGTACCATATGTCATTCTTAATACATCCAAGTAATTTTTCCTATAAAAATAAATTACTTGAAAATTTTGGTACCTAATCTAATTTGATTCTAATAGGATCAGTAATGAAATTTTAGGTACCCACACATAATTTAAACAAGTATTAAATGGTAATCTGGATAAAAAAATTTATAAATATGAGTTTTTATAAATCTCAAAGACTATCTGAATTTAAGAGAACACTTTTTTCATATTGACCTTTCATGCCACATTTAAAATAGGTAACAGTCGAACTACAACCTTTTTTACTTTTAAAAAAATGATTTTTATACATCTAAGGTAATCTCTTATCATATCCAATACCATATTTATTTTTATTTATTTTATTCAAATACATCATAATATAATATTTTTCATGACCTTGAATAAAATTAGATAAACTATGTTTAAGACTTTCGACTTCCTTTTTCAATTTTTAATTCAAATCTTGAGTTGATTTCAAATTATTATAAACTGTAGAGTGAGAAGCAGAGGCATTTTTTCTTAATTTTCCATTCTCTTTTAAAATCACTTTATTTTAAAAAATAATTTTTTCAATATTTTCCTTAAGATTATTATATAAATCAGCATTTTTGAAAATATCTTTTCTTAATATTTCAATTTATTCATTTAATTCAAAAACATTCATATTTTCATAATCATAATCACAATTATAAAATCCAAAATAAAATCTAGAATCACCAACCTTATCTAAAGAATCTATAAAGCATAAGTTAGTGGATTATTTCTCATTTATAGATTGTTTTTTGAAATCATATTATTCTATAAAACTCAAACTAATTATCAATTTCTTTTTGTCCTTTTTTTATTTGTTCTTTAATTTTGGATAGTTAGGATTAATATTACATTTCTTCCTATACTCAAAATAAGTTACATATGAAGTATTTTAATTAGAACTTCCTTTATTCTCTCACTTGTGTTTTTCCTTTTTAGGTTATTTTCTAAAATAGTTCTTGAGACCTTTATTTTTCATTATTTTGTAAACTCTAGTCATAATATAAGCCATAGATCCTTTTTCACTATCCTATATATCAGAATCAGAAGATTCATTAGAAATAACATTCACATATTTAAAAGTTACACCTTTTATTTTTCTTTTCTCCTCATCATCTATGTCCTTCAATTCCATTTCATACTAAAGTTGTGATCCAATTAATTCATCAAGAGTGTACTCTTTGAAATTCATGATTTTGTCAATGGATACTTTATTAGCATGTCATTTCTTAGGTACTTCTTGTAGGAATCATTCAACAAGTAATGGGTTTTATAATGATTTTATAATTGAATTCATTACATTCACAATGCTTGTTAATCAGTATAACATTTGGTTTATAGTTTTTTCTTCAACCATATTGAAGTATTAGTAATATAATTGAATCATTCCAAGCTTAGTTCAAATAAATTTCTCAAATCCAAGGTGAGTTACTTGAAGAATATTTCAAATCTTGTGAACTGTCTTACAAGTATATACATGACTAAACATGCTTCTGTTAATAGAAAAATATAAAATAGTAACAAATTTTTAATTTAAAACATGTCTTATAACATTGTTTCTTATAAGTGTATATGGGTTATCTTTTGGTAGTGTGTATTATTTTCCCATGATGGACTAGTGTTATATACTTAATTGTTTGAGGTATGAGTCCATTTAGGATATCTAGTAGTTATAATCATTTCCATAAAAGTGAGGTGGCTTATGAGGAATCTAAGTATCATTTTTATTCATTCTTGTCATCTTAAAGATATTGTCCTTAGAATGTAAAGTTTGGGAATAAGTTATCATAATTAAATATAAAAAATAGATAGTATAGAAGGATTGAATAATTCAAAAAGGAACAACCTCTGATTCCAATTGTTGGGTTGGAATGGGGTTGGAATATATTCTAGAGGGGGTGAATAGACTAGATTAAAAAAATAATAAAATAAATTGATTATTTAAACCAGTTGTAAATTTAATTAAATGAGTTAATTTGTAGTGGAAATAAAATAAATAACATAGGGATTTTTATACTAGTTCGGTCCAAAATGGACCTAGTCTAGTCTTATACCTCTCTACTTAGTGAGAGATACGTGTGAACTAAACTAATTTTTTAGGGGGAATCAAAACCCAAATACAAGATACTTTTTTAGTGGAGGGATAACCACGACATGATGAATTTTGTATGGTGAGTCACAACCCAATTGAAATACTTGAATTTAGAATATGGGAGTCAAAACCTGAACTATCTTGACTTTAGAATATGGGATTCACAACCCAAGAAAGAGAATAATAAATTCTTTTGAATGTAAAAGCATAAACAGAAAGATAGAGTGTGTGTGAAAGGTAGGAAGTGGTGTTATATAATCAAGAAACCATAAAAAGTATATGGAAGAAGAATAAAAACATAGGTATTTGTTCTCAAGTATTGGATCTACTTGTCTCGTCAAGGAAGTATAAGTTAAAGAAGATATAATCCAACACCTGAGAGATCATCCAGATGATGAAATAGGGTATCTCACATGACTTTACAGATTGTACGACAGGATTAAAGTTCACAGCTTTTTCTTGAAGAAAAACAGAGTGTCGAATATTTTATCTAGTTTCATGTTCAATACATCATGATATCTAAATATAACTTATGCGAACGGTTATAAATATTAAAAAAAAAGTCAACCAGTAATCTTGCTTAAAATACTTTTCAGAAAATATCAAGTAATTCAAGTAAATTAAATATAATTTTTTGAATAATTATAATGATTCAAATAAGTTTAAATCACTCATACTATAACTATAAAAATTGATCAATTAATTCCATAAAAATTTCATGGAAAAAATGACTGCAAATAAAATTTGGAAAATATTTTGTACAATTGCATAAAATATAAAAACATTTTAACATGCATTTAAAATGTGAAAAACTCATTGAAAATTTTAAAAATATTAATAAATATTTTAGAAACAATTAAAATAATTTATTTAAGAAAGAATAAAAAAATTCATATTAATATATATATATATATACTGCATGTTTCTATGAACATTAACTAGTCTAAATTAAATATTATTAAAACAAGTTTTAAAATAATTAAAAACCATTCAAATAAAAAAAACATAATTAGAAAATAATTGTAGAATAAATAAAATGATAAAAACAATTATTATAAATATGCAATATTTTAAAATATGAAATATGACAAAAAAACATAGCATAAAAAATAATGAACTCGTGGTTTTATATTTTAATGTGACAGTAGAAAAAAATAATTAACTAATGGTTCTATAAATTAATGGTCACTTGCCAATGGTAGCATAAAATTTAATCCTAGTGGTAGCATAAAAAATCATATCTGACAGTAGTAATAAGTTGCTACCATCGCGTTGAGTAACAGGTGATGTGCTATTACCATCTCCAAATAGTGTAATCGTTATAGAGTGGCAGCAGTGTGAAAATAAGGGAGCATAATAGTATAACATTGATATTTGATCCACTTTTGAACTGATAAAATGATATACCATTGAATTGATAAAATGATTTACTATGGGACTGATAAAATGATCTATCATTGGATAGATAAAAATGATATATCGTTTATGTGAATTAAGATCTACCATTGTAGCAATTTAAGATCTATCATTTCAATAATTTAAGATCTATCATTGCAACAATTTAAGATCTATTGTTACAGATAGGAAACATAAGATATCTACCATTGAACTAAAAACACAGGATATCTTCTATTTCTATTATAAAACCATCTACTATTAAAGAAAAACAGAGGATGGAGATCTACCATTGCAAAATGGAAAAAATTAGATCTATCATTGATATTATAGATCTATTGTAGAGAGAAAATATAAAATACCATTATATAGAGGAAGGAATTATGCTACCATTGAAGAACTAGATGAAGGCAGAGGCTACCGGTCAACTTCTAATAAGTATACTACTGTTGAGATAGTCACTACTGTAAAGGAGGTCTTTCTACCATTAGAATAGACATGTTTTTGTAGAGAATAGTGGAAGAGTATGATAGGATTTGGTGGTGCAATTATTGAAGGAGTAGCCATGAAAGAAGATGAAGACACTATTCACTAGTATGGTGGAGATTCTGAAGGTTCTTACTTGGAGGAAAGCTGGTGCGAGGAGCTTGAAGATGAAGAAGGAGGAGATGAACAGTGTTCATCATTTCATGTAGAGAATTACACACAAGTTTTGTTGAATTTTTAGCCCTTATAAATGAAAAAATAGATATTGTTCCAGAAGAATTAAATGAATATAATTTTGATATATTTCCAAAGGATAAAAAATAATTTCAATATAACAAGTGTATCAAGATATATAATCAAAAAATAGTGAAATACATTAAAAAAATTTTGAAAAAGTAATTTAAATATTGCAGAAAGTTGGACATTTTTTAAGGCACCTAAATGACATTTTTAATTTTTTAAGAATTTTAATTAAATTTATAAAAATTTATTATCTTTTTAACCCAATAAACATTATGTGATTCTGATGAATATCTATGGAGATATCATTGGAATAAAAAAATTGAATTTTTTAAATTCCAGAACTACTTCATAAACTTCAGGAAATTTTTTGAACCACTTAAAAAACAAATTCAGGCTTCTATTTATTTTAATGAAATGTAATAAATATATTATATATTCAATGGAATATGTTGTGTAATAATCAGATCATTATAACTCAATTTATAATAGAATAAATAAATAAAGCTATAAAGTAGTTTAAATTGAAAATAATTATTAAAACCAAAAGAATTCACTAAGTTCAGATCAAAATGAGAACATTCTAGATATTGAATAGGAATTTTTTGTAGTATGATAAAATGAAGATATACATCTTATATTTTATATGAAATAGGAATTATATAATTTCTATTACTACAACTCATGTTATAATAAAAATTCTGAGAATAATTAAAAATTGTTTTTCACTAGAAATAATAAGAGGGTTTTGAATTATTCAAAAACATAAACTAACAAGTAATAAAACAAAACATAAATACATGCATGCACAAGCACAAACAAAGATATGATAGGAACATCCAACCTTGATATTAGAAGTTATCTGACCCTTAATCATGTTCATTTAACCTCAAACCAAGACTGTACCAAGTGTTACCAATCTTTCAAGTCCCTACCTCACACCACAAGGCTCCATTAATCAAATATAAACATTTATAATTGATTTCATAGTTTAAAACAAGGATTCATAATCACAAAAATCTTACTGAGTAATGTTGCGACCTCGAAATTGCGACCAATAATGTGTGAAAGTCCCTCCCTGTGCCTTTGGTTCTCTTTCTAGAAAAATCCTCATGAACTAAAACCCAAAAAAATCCAATTTATAACCAATTTGGAGGAAACCCTATAAAAACTCATTTGGAAACTTATATTCATATAAATAGAGAGAAAATAGTGGTGTTCATCCTCATTCGACATGATCAAGACACTGAACCAAGAACCCTTATCATATCAGTTAGATTTCATTATGCCTCAGCAAGATCCAACATAAAACCCTAACCCAGACAATGTAAAATCATAAGAGACAAATGGGAAGAACAACAGAAAGTGAGGAGAAGGAATTTCCTTGGTTTGGTATAGATAAATGAGTCCAATCCACCTATGATCCATGGGAGAGGAGGTGAGAGGAGAGGGGGTAGGGTCATCCCTCCTCTAGTTCAGTCAATTGGGAAAAGAGAATGTCATAAGGGATTTAATGAGAGGAGTTTATAAATTTCTCCCTTCTTAAAAAAATCTAACTTCATTAGGTACCCAGTTAGGTTGTACCGAGAACTCATTCCCCTACTCGCCACTCAATCGATTCCATTGGCTGGATGGTGGGGATCCAAGGGTACTACCCCCAAGAAGGGCCACTGAGTACCCAATGGCTCCCTGGTGTAAAATTATCGTAGCAATGTGCAACATCCCATCCCAGTTTCCACATACCGATGCCCTGAGTCAGTCAATCACATGACCTCAAGCGCACCTCCATGTACGCCAAAGGCTACTGACTAGCAGTGAGGGTCCGATAAGTTATTCATGGGGAGACTATACCCTCTTTGATTAGAGTAATATAGTGATAAAAATAATAACCAAATGCAAAAACAATATATATCAATAAACAATACCAAGACCTCATGGTAAACAAAATAGGAGATAAAATATCTAACTGAATAGAAAAAACATGTCATACTAAAGTAAGTGTCAAGTGTCTAAAATTAAAATAGAAAATAAAGACACCAGAGACTCTCAAGAGGGTCTCGAACCACGTCTGGTTCACTAATCCAATCTCTAGTCCCCAACTAGCCATCTAATATATGGCCTTTTCCTTTAACCTATCTTGCAACAATAAAGTCTATTCGGTTACCAATCAGGTAGCCTGAATAGACTGTGAGTACAACTTAGTAGGTCACCACCAACGGTGTCTAAAACAATATCTTGTTAGATAATAGTACATGTAGTTCTATAAAGAAATAATTACAATGCATAATTAAATTGTTATCACATTATCAATTAATCTTTATTTAACTACATAAAAATCAGGTTCCTATGGACACCCGTATCTCACTACCTACTTCATCCCATGCCAGAGTATACACTATCCTCAAGGGATATCCCATGTTTGAATGTCCATGTTACCATTCTTATTTTCACAAATGAATGACAATGTTATCATTCATTGATTCACACATTTGAATGACCATGTTACCATTCTTTATTTCATGGTCGAATGTCCATGTTACCATTCACCATTTAATAACACATAATTGAATGATCATGTTACCATTCATAATACTTGGCTGAATGTACATGTTATCCTTTACCATTTTACAATAAATAATTGAATGAGAATGTAACCATTTATAATACTTGGTTGAATTTCCATGTTACCATTCACTATTTTACAATACATAATTGAATGAGCATGCTACCATTCATAATAGTCGGTTGAATGTCCATGTTACCATTCACCATTTAACAATACATAATTGAATGAGCATGTTACTATTCATAATACTTAGCTGAATTTCCACGCTACCATTCACTATTTTACAATAAAAAATTGAATGAGCATGTTTCCATTCATAATACTTGGTCGAATGTCTATGTTACCATTCACCATTTTATAATACATAATTCAATAAGCATGTTACCATTCATAATACTTGGTCAAATTTCCATGTTATCATTCACCATTTTATAATACATAATTGAATGAGCATATTACCATTCATAATACTTGGTCAAATGTCCAAGTTACCATTTACCATTTTACAATACATAATTGAATGAGCATGTTACCATTCATAATTCTTGGTCGAATGTCCATGTTACCATTCACCATTTTACAGTAAATAATTGAATGAGCATGTTACCATTCATAATGCTTGGTCAAATGTCCATGTTACCATTCACCATTTTACAATACATAATTGAATGATCATGTTACCATTCATAATACTTGGCTGAAGGTCCATGTTACCATTCACCATTTTACAGTACATAATAACAGAGTATTACACATGCATCTTAACCATCCATTAATTAATTTAATAATTAATTAATCCATTTCACAATATAAATATTCATTAAATTAATTCTTCAAAATCACAATTCCAACATATCATAATTAATTCCCAATTAATTATCTGATTCACTCATAAATAACACATAGTCAATTTCCATAGTTTATTATCCCCAATCCCACAATTTCACAATCCATAATTAATTAATTCACCAAATTAATAAATTCTATTAGGAAATAAAATTTCCCAAAAAATCTAGAAATTATAAAAAAAAATCATATACTAAAACAAAATCATGCCTATGAGATTTTAATGTTAGACCGCCAACCCCAGTTTTTTGACAACACTCGCCAATGGAAGAATCCCAAATTTGAAGTGGATCAGTCAAGAACGCAATGAAGAACGGAATTTAGATCCAAATCCTAAATTCAAGATCAAAGGAATCAAAGTCTAACAATATTAGATCTATATCTAGATCCAATATTTGTTAAAAAACTTTCTTTTATCCAGAACGAGGAGTAGAAGAAATATATAGGTATCAATGAGAAGAAAGCACATACCTAATGGTGCAATCTTAAATCCGCCTCTTTATTCGCTAAGAAAGGAGGTCAGGAAAGGTTGGGATCTATCTAGGAGACTCCAAAATAGTCAAAAAGGGATCCTAGGATCGAAGGAGGAGGGTTTTAGCTGAAAACATTAAATAATTCATCCACATGGCATGTTTAAAATTGTAGGTCGGTAATTTACACGGTGTGTAATCCAGTTATATGCCATGAAATTCTTTTTAAAGGTTTATAATGAAAAATATATCTCCTAGGATTTATTTATTTAAAACCTGTGAATAATTAAATGATTTTTAGTACCCTTACATGATGTGTAATTGTTCTGCAGTTGAGTTGCATCCCATTTTCCCTTCAAAGCCTCTCAACTTGCCCTAAACCCATTTTTAACACTGAATTCATTTATACCCAGACTCTATTGATTCAAAAAAGAATACATCCCCAAACTTTAGGCAATTTTCTCCAAAAAATGGCTCTTCATATCTGAACAAGACTGTCCCATTAAGGTTCAAATAAAAAAACTTTGAGAGAAAAGTACCTAAAAAATGGGATCTTACATAGGGCCACCCTCAACCTTGCTTCGCCCATCCACCAACACACGAAACTTTTAAACTCACACAAGATCACCCCAAAATTGATACTCGAACCCCATAAACTCAATAAACAACACCAAATTCAAATTATCCATGCTACAAGATGACAAAAATTCAAATTATTTTTGAATTTACCAATCTATAATGACATGGGTCATTAAAGTTAATATGCACCTACCGCCAACCATCACCACCATCCAAATTTGTTTCATACTAGTTTACCAATGACATCCATTTCCATGTGTTAGATATTCACTATCTAAATGAAAAATAATCACTTCCATCATATAGTGAATGTTCATGAATATCATATGTTGAATAGTTACTATAGAATATCATAAGCATGCCTTGATCATGGAATAAAATAAGGATAAAAGATACTTTGCCTATTCAATTTTTTCAAAAATAATATAAAACTTCTATTGAAATCTAGAATGATTTCCACCACCACGTGATTCAAGATATCCATCAAGAAGAGATTCAACCCCCCCCCCCCCATAAAGATAGGAACCACTACTCTTTATCAGATGTTTAAGTTCAAATTGTTTCATTTTCTTAACTTTGGTAGGTTCAAAGAATCACTTCATGGTAAGAGGATATACTACCACATATATTCTCTTTAACGGTGAACAAAATGGGATTTAACAGTGATAAAAAGGAATTATTTTCATCAGCATTGTTAAAAGGGGGGCCATTTATCATCACTAATAAAGGCCCTATTGTTTCAGTGTGCTGTTTAAATTATATCACACTCTAGAAAATACACCTATATGAAAATATACCTGCAGTAAAATTCATAATTTAATTGAAATAAATTTTACATCACAAATATAAAAAAACACTATATTTTATACATTTGAAATAATGTTTTATATAATTAAATTTTCAATTACTATCCACAAATATTTAAAAACATCAATGTTTCGTTGCCTTTGGAACTCATGACCCCCTCTCAAAAAAGCCCAGTCATGGTATTAATTACTAAAAAAATACCCCAAACCGAGAAAAATAATCCACATGTATAAGAAAAAAAATTATTTTAGTGATACTATAATGAAATAAATTAATCATAAATATGAAACAATATAATAATAAAATGTCAATTATAAATAAAAGGACACACTTGGAGTCATATTGGTCACACCATGCGTCATATTGAGGTGAGACTGATTCCTACACATCACAAATGACTTATAGATCACTTTCATAAAGTATCAAAACAATCCAAATACATTTTCTTAGTTTTGCATGTGTCACTTGAATTTTCTACTAAAATTTCATTTTAAACTAAAAACATGCACTTTGAGTCATACCAGTCACATCGTTTGTTGGTTTGACATGAGAAGGATTCATACACATCACAAATGACTTATAAATCATTTTCCTAAAGTATCAAGACAAACTAGGAAAATTTTCTTGGTTTTCAGTGAGTGACACACATTTTGAATTAAAATATCAATTTTAGACTAATAACAGACACTTTGAGTCATATTGGGTATATCATGTATCAAATTTAGGTGTGAATAATTCCTACACATCATAAATGACTTATTAATCATTTTCTTAAAGTATCAAAAAGTATGAATTTTTTTCTTGGTTTTGGGTATGTCACTTGTGTTTTTTTCTAAAATGTCAGTTTTAAATAAAAAAGACACACTTGGAGTCATACCAGTCACGTCATGGGTTGGATTGAGGTTCAGTTAATTCCTACACGTAAAAAATGACTTATGGATCATTTTCATAAAGTATCAAAATAATCTGAATACGTTTTCTTAGTTTTGAGTATGTCACTTGTGTTTTTTACTAAAATTTCATTTTAAACTGAAAACATGCACTTTGGATTATATTGGTCACATCATGTGTCGGTTTAATGTGAGACTAATTTATATACATCACAAATGAATTATGAATCATTATCCTAGATTATAAAGACAATTAGAGCATGTTTGTTTGGTTTTCAGTGAGTGAAACATGTTTTGAACTAAACTGTCAATTTTAAACTGATAACGGAAACTTTGAGTCATACCGAGCACATAGTGTATCGTATTGAGGTGTAATAGATTATTATACATGAAACATGACTTATGTATCATTATCCTTAAGAATAAAAATAATCTAAATGAGTTTTCTTGGTTTTGAGTATCTCTCTTTTCCTTTTTACTAAAATTAATGTCAATTTTAAATCAAAAGACACATTTGGTTTCATACTGGTCACACCGTATGTTATATTGAGGTGAGGCTAATTCCTTCATGTCAAAAATGACTTATGGATCGTTTTCATAAAGTATCAAAACAATCAGAATGTTTTTTTCTTGATTTTTAGTATGTCACTTGTCCTTTTTACTAAAATTAATGTTAATTTTAAATAAAAAGACACACTTGGAGTCATACCGATCACACCTTGTGTCGAACTGAGGCATGACTAATTTTTAAATGTCAAAAATGACTTATGGATCATTTTCCTAAAGTATCAAAATAATTCAAATTTTTTTTCATGGTTGTGAGTATTTCACTTGTGTTTTTTACTAAATGTCATTTTAAACTGAAAACACTCACTTTGAGTCATACCAATCACATAGTTTGTTTTTTTGATGTGAGACTAATTCCTACATGTAAAAAATTATGTATTAATAATTTTCCTAAATTATCAAGACAATTAAATCATTTTTTCTTGGTTTTTAGTGAGTGATGCACATTTTGAACTAAAATGTCAATTTTAAACTGATAACAGGCTTTGAGTTATATCAGGAACACTGTGTATCAAATTGAGGTTTGGATGATTCCTACATATTAAAAATTACTTATTGATTGTTTTACTAAAGTATCAAAATAATATGAATGATTTTTCTTGGTTTTGAGTATGTCACTTTTCTTTTTTACTAAGATTAATGTCAAATTTAAATAAAAAGACACACTTGGAGTCATGTCGATCACACTATACATTTGATTATGGTGAGGATTATTCTTAAACATAACAAATGATTTATGGATCATTATCCTAAAGTATCAAAACAATATGAATGTGTTTTCTTGGTTTTGAGTATGTCACTTGTCTTTTTTACTAAAATTTCATTTTAAACTAGAAACATGCACTTTGAGTCTTACCAGTCACATCGTGTGTTGGTTTAACATGACACTGATTCCTACATATCACAAATGAATTTTGAATTATTTTCCTAAATTATCAATAATATCAGATTTTATTTTCTTATTTTTTTAGTGAGTGACATGTTTTTTGAACTAAAATTTCAATTTTAAACTAATAAAGGACACTTTGAGTCATATCAGGCACACCGTGTATCAGATTGAGGTGCAACTAATTCTTACACATCACAAATGAATTATGAATTGTTTAACTAAAGTATCAAAAAATATGAATGTGTTTTATCAATTTTGAGTATTCATTTGTCTTTTTTACTAAAATTAATATCAATTTTAAATAAAAAGACACACTCAGAGTCATAACAGTCACACTGTGCATCAAATTGAGGTGATGTTGATTCCTACACATCCAAAATGATTTATGGATCTTTTTCCTTAAGTATCAAAACAATATAAATGAATTTTATTGGTTTTGAGTATATCACTTGCCTTTTTTACTAAAATTTCATTTTAAATATGAAACATTCACTTTAAGTCATACCAGTCACATCGTGTGTCAGTTTGATGTGAGACTAATTAATACAAATCACAAATGAATTCTGAATAGTTTTCCTAAATTATTAAGACAATATAAGTTTTTTTCTCAATTTTTAGTGAGTAGCACACTTTTTAAACTAAAATGTCAATTTTAGACTAATAACGACCACATCGAGTGATATCGGGCACACCGTGTATTAGATTGTGGTGAAGCTAATTGTTAGAATGCACAAATGAATTATAGATTATTTTTCTAAAATATAAAAACAATATGAATGTGTTTTCTCTATTTTGAGTATGTCACTTATCATTTTTACTAAAATTTTAATTTTAAATAAAAAGACACACCTTGAGTTATACGGGTCATACCATGTGTCAGATTAAGGTGTGGTTAATTCCTACACATCATAAAATGACTTGTGGATTGTTATCATAAAGTATTAAAATAATCTGAATATTTTTGCTCATTTTTGAGCATGTGATGTGTGTTTTGAACTAAAATATAAATTATAAACTAAAAAACATACAGTTTGAGTCAAACCGAGCACACTTTGAATTAGATTTAGGTGTAAATGATTGACCCATTTCCTTGTTTCCATTATCTCAGTTTCATCCTTGATGTCCAATATCTCGCGAGCATGAGCAGCTTTGAACAAACCACCCCAACTCAAGAAAAATAATCCACCTATATAAGAAAACAATTCTTATGTTAGTAATACTATAAAGAAATAATTAAACATAAATATGAAACAATAAATTAATAAAATTTCAATTTTAAACTTAAAACACACAATTTGAGTCATATCGGGTACACTTTGTATTGGATTGAGGTATGGTTGATTCCACCGTGTCTTTTTATCCTATAGTGCATTCAACATTCTGTGTTATCTAATAATATTATTGTTTGATAACCCAAAATGTAGAATTCATTGGAGAATAAAAATAAAATTACATCATTATGAGTGTATCGTCCTTGTTGAGTGCATGATCATAGTACATGAGTGAATCATCCTTGTTGAAAAAATCATTTCTTTTTTATCTCTATGAAAAATTAAAAAAAATTATCTGATAAAAATGATAAGTAAATTAACTAAAAAGTGATAAAATTTTGAGAAAATAAACTAAATAAGTAGTAAGAAGTCACATCTTTATAATATATGTCTATATTCTAACACCGGGTATGTTTCCCATCCATTTTTAAACAAATATATTTCATTTTGTGAATACGATTACTTTTGAAAGTCATGGTAGTACTGAAAAAATAAAAATACACAAAGGATTAATAAATATTTTAGATGAAATAGTAATTATCTTCGAAAATACCTCATTGGGGATGCTAGTTTATTGATAGAATATGAAATCTATCATAAATTTTAAAATATAATAACCACAATCTTTGGCATTGGTTTGTTTTGGACATTGTAGAAACATTGAAAAAAAATAAGTAATTTGTTTTGATATGTGTTTTTATAGAGAAATCGTATTATATATACCCTAATACTTATCCACTTGTAGAAGTTGATAATCTCCTTATACACATAGATTATCCCCATGTCATGATTTTGATGATATTTAAACACCACCCTATCATAAAAAAAATCTCATTAAAACATAATATAAAATTTATAAATTGAAGTTTAGTTCTATGATGTTTTATGTAGTGTATTAAAATTTGAAAAACGTTATCATGTGTGGTCGGACAGTTGGGTATCCATGTAGTGAATCCAGAAAATAAATCTTTGGAGTATCAAAATTAACCGCAATGAGTAATCAATGTTTCCTAAAAAACAAAAGGTAATAAGTAATAAAAGGAATAAAAATATATTTGATATTATTAAATTATATATTTTTACCCCTTCATCATTAGTAATAAGAAGAGTTTTCATTTTTAATTTTGCTTTCAAACATTACAGCTAGTTCTTCCACTATTTTATCAATTTGATCTGAATCCAATGATGTTAGTTGTGTAAAAGTGATGTGAGGAATAATGAGTCCATTTTTATTTTCATAGGGTAATCCCTTCAAATAGTATTTATATATATTCCTATAAAAATATGAATTGTATTTAGTCATAATTAACATAGTAGATTACCTATTGGAAAAAATCAGGAAAATACACCTCATGTATACATTTACAACTAATACTCCTAGCCATTCATACTTGAGGATTTCATTTACATTATCAATATCAATTTAGTCTAATGTACTCTCTATACATTTATTCTTCAAAATCAACTATGACATTACTACCACTTTGTAACCTTGTATCTGTAATAACCTTCAATGTTAGTAAATGCGGATATTGAATGGGAGGGGTAATGGTGTTTTGTGAAGATATTATTGATTTTTCGGTTGATTAATTAGAATATTTTTATTTGACCTTTCATTTAACCCCTTTCCTTTGTCCATTTGTAATAACATCCATCAATTCAGACCTTTTTCATTAATTGTTAAAGGTTTAGCATGAAAAATAAATTGGAAATGAATAGATCCTTATCAACTTGATTTTTTACAAGATATAATATACATGCTATTAATGTTCTAATAGATTTATTAACCATATAAATATCTTTATCATCAAGTGGAATAGGTAACTCGGTCCTCATCTCATGAGATACGCTAATCCCCACTCTCACATGACCTATTGGAAGTTGTTTGTTGTGTAGAGTATCTTCCTGGATATTGAACATGGTAGCCCTCACAATAAGTCTATGGGTGGCTGTTGATAGATATAAATCACAGTAATTTTACCCTTTAGAATATCATTATAGAAAAGGTATGTAATGAACCAAACTTTTTAATAATATTTGTTTCCTAATTTTGTCTGTTATTTTATTTATACTCAACAAAACTATTTCATTTATTTAATTAAATGAGTATAATTAAAATGATATTGTTGGGTTTCAACTTTTATATGACCGTTGGTCAATATGACCATCAGAAACTAAAATCTTAATGTTGTGATTATTGTTTATAAATACAAGTGATCTTGGTTAATACAGAAATAAGATTCGATGGCCTCATCTAGTAGTCTCGAGCCGATCAAAGCCCATCTCACAGAGCTTGGGAAGTAGGTAGCACCACTAGGATTTGCTCTGGACCAAACCCAAGCCAAACTTCATCATGTGAAGTTGGAACGGAATCGCCTTCAGGATAAGTTCAAGCTAATAGAAATCATCACTAGGGAAATGTTTGTAGAGCCTCCCCCAGATTCTATCACCTTAGCACACCTTACACTTAAGTTTCATACTGGTGTCATAAGGGGATATGTAACGAGACCTTAGATGCTTCATGTAATCCTTTGGTATAAATAAAAATTGTGATTTATTCTTATGGTGAAGTTTGTGAATTTTAAAATTTCCGGATAAATATAGGATGTATATTATTGATGAATTTTGAAAAAAAATGATATTTTAAATTATTTATGTAAAACTTAAATAATTAATAATGTGTAATGATTTTCAAAAAATGGTCTTCTACAGTTGTGTTCAATAATAAATTTAGAGTCTAATAAGATCAACTTAATTTTTGGTAAATAGTAAATTATGAATAGTGATTTTACGCTTATGATTAGTAATGTGACCAAATGGATTAAGTAACCTCACTTGAGAAAGTATTAATATAATTTAGTCACCTTGATTAAGTAATGTTATTCAATAAAATAGGTAAATAACTGTTTCAGAAATTATTGGTTAAGTATTAGTTTTTTCAGATGAATAGTGTGTTTTATTTAAAAATTAAATTAATATTATTTAGAAAATTATTTTTATAAAATGGAGTTAATTTTTAAATTCAGAGTATCAATATTAGGTTAGGGTAATTTTTGGGTATTTTTCTAAAAAAGTTGAATTTTCAGTGAATAGTGAAAATACAGTTTTTAGTTCCGGGTGTTTAATGACATCATTAAAGATATAATAATTTTGTAATATTCTGGTAGACTTATTAATAGTAAGGTAAGGTATTATGTGTCCCAAGTGGCCAATACCATGGGCAAGCTTATGGTTTTTCCAATACCACCGATGAGGTGTCCCTTGGCTATTAATGATTTGTTCCCTCACTTTTCCTATAAATACCAAGCCTTTCACTCATTATTTTGACTCCTAAATCCTCCCCAATGAAGTTATGGTCTCCTTACCTCCTAAGGTTCCCACAATCCTCCCAAGGTTCTGACCTTCAAGCTTTCGAAGTTACTCTTCAAGGTAAGGGATCATTTCACCCTCCTCTTTTAAGGCATGACTTCCTTTACGCTGTGTCTTCTAGTTTCCATCTCTTTATGTTGAGGGTATGTTATTATATGTTATCATTACTGTCCATTTAATGTATAATTTTTGATAGACCCTTTCTGCTCTCATCAATTTGTTTTCTGAATTGTTAAGTGATGACGTTAGGCTGCCGAATTTCTCGTAAAAGAAATTGCATCTTCTCTTTTCCTTCATGTTTATTTTTCATGTGGTATGTCATTCAAATATCCATGACATGATCTTATTATGTACCCATAATATTTTATGAATTATTTATGAGTGTTTGACCCTTTTCCCCTATCTTTTCAATGTTTTCTAAAACCATGTTATATAGTCATTATGCTGCAAAAAATTCGTCTCAAAATTTCTATCTCTTTCTCTTAAGAAATTATCTTGTTTATTTATGTGAATACCCATACCTATTTCGTTTGTATAGGTGTTCATAAATATATAAAAATGATATATATTTTATTATGGTATTGACATACATATAACCCTCACTCTCTTTCCATGGATTATAAATGACATAATGATCTTATTTTTTTAAGTACTTTTTAAAACGTCATGATTTTGAAATGAAACCCATTTATTTTATTATCTATGGGTTATTTATGAAATGTTTGATTATTATATATGTGGATCACATGAAATTAAATACATATTAAGGGTTCTCCCTGATAGCGCTCCAATGCATTGGGTAAAGAATTAATCTCTAGAGATTACAAGTTTCACGATACCTTGGTGAATAACCTTGGTAATTTTTATAACACCTCAGGGATAAACCTTGGTGGTATGATCATGAATGTCTAAATGAAATGTTGTAGACATGTATTCAAGTTATTTTTCAATTTCTATTCATTATGATATTCCTATACTTCCATTTCTCATGTATTTATGTTTTATTCAAGTTCTTATTGATATCACAAGTAAATCATTTCCCTTGTTTACCCTTACTGGGACTTATGCTCACCCTTTACTTTGATGTATGTCTCCAGGATATGAGATGTAGTAATTGTACCTAGGATGAACATATGATGAAGCCTTAAAAGTGGATTAGAAGAATGTTTATGTTTTTTTCATGTTTTATGTTCCTGATTTCCAAGACACTAGACTTTAAATATCCTCTATTTGTAAAATGTAATGAAAAGTTATGTAATAAAAAGGTGGGATGCCATAGTTGGTATTAAAGGATAGTTTAGTTATTTATAGAAATTAGGCTATTAAAACTTTATGAAGAGTACTATAGAAAAGTTTAAATATAGTAAAACTTCATGGTATTTTGGTGAGTATTGAGTAAGTAGTTTATCAAGCAAATACATCCCTATCTGGATACGAGCAGGTAGAGGCGACTCTGGAACAGATGTACCTAGGATTGAAAACTCAGAAAAAGAGTTTTGGGCTTGAACCAGGGTATCCTGGTACACAACAACGAACCTTGCTTCACTCTTGGTTATGAAACTCCCGAGGGATGTGTTTGGTTAATCGCAAGCTTTTTATGAATCATTATGAAGGAATTATAGAAAAATGTAATTGTTTCAACATGAGGTTTTAATAAATAAGATCCTTTATAGTTAAATGATTTGTAAATGAAATAATTTTCTCACTAAGGATTTATTCTTTTAGAAAATGGAAGGCAATAGGAGGAACTGTGAAAATGGTGACCGCAATGGACCATGCACTAACGGTCCTCCGATGGAATCCAGAATGGAAACATTCATGCGAATGATGAACCAACTGACTCGAGTTATGAGAAATAACTTGAATCAAGATGAGAGACCGATCTCACCATAAAGGGAAAAACTTTCTGTTGAATCCTTTATGCGTCAACGACCTCCAACCTTTAGTGGATCGACCAACCCATTGATTTCTGAACTGTGGATCTGCTCTATAGAGAAGATCTTTTTTGTGCTTCGTTGTTCAGAGCAAGAGAAGGTTACCTTGGCTATCTATCGCTTAGAGGGAGAAGTTGATCAGTGGTAGGAACTAATTAAAAACAAAAGTCCAAGGGTGGAATTTAAGGATATGGAGTGGTAAGAGTTTAGAGGGATATTCTTCAACAAGTATTTCCCTTGATCTATGATAACAATAATGGAGAAGGAGTTTCTCGAGCTGAAGCAGAAGGAGAACAAATTTGTAGGTAGATATGAGATGAACTTCACAAGGCTTTCATGATATACCTCTAGATTTGTCATGGATTTAAATGGTAAGGTTGATAGATTCTTTGGTGGAATGAGACCTCATCTGCAGAATAATCTAGCCAACCGAGACTATGATATCTATGAGGAGATCGTGCAGAGTGTGATGAAAGTTGAGCTGGAGTTTGGTGAGATGCAGTGGTCTCATAAATCCAATGACAATAAGAGATCGTTGGAGCCCAGCTTACGGAGGATCCTCGATCAGGGAAGAGGATGAAAGTAAGTGCAACTTCCCACGTGTAATAAATGTGGTAAGAAGCATTCGGGTAACTACCTACTCGGGAGCGGGAAATGCTACAAGTGTGGAAGAGATGGCCATATTGCGAGGAATTGTTGTAGTGAGGTGAAACCTCAACTTCCTAATTCTAATGAAAAGGGTAAGATGGTAAAAGCCCTACCTGATGTCCAGTGCTTTAAGTATGGACAATGTGAGCAATTTTCCAATCACTTCCTAAATCCAAGGGCAGTGGAGGGGAACCACCATCAACCTTAGAAAAGGCCAAGGGAGCAAGGTCATGCTTTTACTGTCACGACAGCTGAAGTTAAAGCTCTGAATGATGTGGTAGTAGGTACACTTGTTGTCCTATCAAATCTAGCAAGTACTTTGTTTGATTTTGGTTCTATGCATTCCTTTGTTTCCTCCAAGTTTTAAAATAATTTAGATTCAACCCTCGATTTTCTAAAAGTAGAGTTATCAGTCAAGACTCCTGGTGGTATTATCCAAGAATCATCAGTGTTTAGAAACTCTAGTATTTAATTTAGTGAGCAAAATATTATGACAAATATAGTAGTCATTCCCATGCTGGAATTCGACATTATACTAGGGGTGGACTGGCTCTCAAAGTATAATACTAAGATCAATTGTAGAAGCAAGGAAATATCAGTAATCTTGAATGGAAAACCTACAGTTATATTCTAAGGAGAGATAACCTGATCTTTGTCTAAAAGAACCCACTTTAACCTTCTTTATGGAGTTGATCGGTGAAGAAGAAGAAGGATATGAGAGTTTAAGGATAGAAAATGTCCCCATCATCCAGGAATACGTTGATGTATTTTCTGAGGAGTTACCCAGACCTCCCCCAGAAAGAGAGGTAGAGTTCTCCATTGAACTCCTACATGGATATCATCTGATATCAAAGACCCCGTATAGGATGGCAAATGTGGAGCTGGAGTAATTAAAGAAACAACTCCAAGATATTTTGTGAAGGGGTTTATCTGGCTGAGTGTGTCTCCTTGGGGATCACCAGTTCTCTTTGTGAAGAAGAAGTACGGATTGATGCGGCTATGTATTGATTATAGAGAACTAAATGGGATCACAGTGAAGAACAAATACCCTCTTCCAAGAATTGATGACTTATTTAACCAACTTTGTGGGGCTCAATTCTTCTCTAAGATTTATCTTCAATATGGTTATCATTAATTAAGGGTGAAGAAAGAAGATATTCTAAAAATTGTCTTCTGATCAAGATATGGGCATTATGAGTTCGTTGTTATTCCCTTCGGACTAATTAATGCACCTTCTATTTTTATTGATTTGATGAATGGAGTCTTTAAGTACTACCTTGATAACTTTGTGGTAGTTTTTATTGATGATATTCTTATATATTACAAAAGTCGTGAGGAGCATGAAGATCATATAAGGGTTATTTTTCAAACTCTACGGAAGGAGAGGATTTTTGGAAAGTTCAGTAAATTTGAATTCTGGTTACAACAAGTTGCTTTCTTATGGAACATTATTACCAATGAAGGAATCACAGTTGACCCTGTAAAGACAAAAGTTGTAGAGGAGTGGCCTCATCCTACAAAAATAACTGAGATTCGAAGTTTCCTTGGATTATTAGGATATTATAGGAGGTTTTTGAAAAACATTTCATGAATTTCTAATCCATTAACCAAGTTAACTCGAAAAGGGGTCAAGTTCCTCTAGAAAAAGGAGTGTGAGGAAAGTTTCCAAGAGCTGAAGAAGATATTGGTTACTACACCTATGTTAACTCTTCCCTCAAGTAGAGAAGGATTCGTTATTTTTATCGATGCATCTCTCAAAGGGCTTGGGTGTGTCTTCATGAAAAATGAAAAAAAAGTCATTGCTTATGGATCTCGACAGTTGAAGATTCATGAGCAGAACTATCCCACGCATGATCTGGAGCTGGATGCGGTTGTTTTTGCTCTGAAGATATAGAGGCACTATCTTTATGGGGAGAAATGTGATATATACACAAACCATAAAAGTTTGAGGTATATTTTCACACAAAAGTAATTGAACATGAGACAAAGGAGATGGTTGGAACTTCTCAAAGAATATGATTGTTCAATTCATTATCATCCTGGAAGAGGAAACAAAGTTATTGATGCATTAAGCAGGAAATACCCAGTTGTTCTTTTCCTGATGAGGATTCAAAGAGATCCTTTGATCAATGAGCTAGTAAAGCTGGACATGGGAATTATAAGGGAAGGGACATCATCAACCCTAACCCAAATGATTTCTCAATCATCATTACTAGAGAAGATCAAGAAATATCATAAAGAAGATCCTTTTTTATAGAAGAAGTTTGAGGCTATAAATGATGGGAAGTTTCCGGATTTTAATATTGATTAAGAAGGTGTACTGAAATTTCGTACAAGGCTATGTGTTCCATCTATTTCGGAAATAAATAAGGAGATGATGGATGAAGCTCATAGCTCTACTTTCTCTATACATCCTGAAATCAAAAAGATGTATAGGGACCTTCATGATCATTTTTTGTGGGATAATATGAAAAGGGATATTGCTGACTACACTAAAAGGTTCCTAGTATGTCAGCAAGTGAATGCATAGTGACAAATTTATAAAGGGGTATTTCAACCACTACCCATACCAGCATGGAAGTGGGACAATATCACTATGGACTTCGTCATTGGTCTCCCGATAACTTCCAAAGGAAATAATGCGATATGGGTTATTGTCGACATTCTCACCAAGACTTCCCATTTTATATCCATTCGAGAAGATTTATCTCTTGGTCAACTTGCTAGGATTTACGTGAAGGAAGTGGTAAGGCTACATGGAGTTCCACTTTCTATCATATCTGATCGTGATCCAAGGTTCACATAAAAATTCTAGAGAAGTCTTCAACATGATCTGAGCACTGAATTGAATTTCAGTATGGCCTATCACCCCCAAACTGATGGCCAATATGAAAATACTATTCAAACACTCGAGGACATGCTGAGAACATGATAAATGGAATTTAAAGGTGTATGGGATCAACATCTTCCTTTAGTTGAGTTCTCTTACAACAATAGATTCCACTCGAGAATTCAAATGGCACCCTATGAATCTCTATATGGGAAGCGATGTAGAACTCCTACTTGTTGGGATAAAGTTGGTTAGAGAAAGCTTCTTGGGTCTAATCTTGTCCAAGAGATGACTGAAAAAGTCCATGCCATTCAACAACACATTAATGCTGCTCAGATTCGACAAAAGATCTATGTCGATAATCATCGAAGGGACTTGGAGTTTGATGTTGGTGACAAGGTCTTTCTTTGAATTTCACCTTGGAAGAAATTCATGAGGTTTGGGAAGAAAGGGAACCTTAGCCCTAGGTACATTGGCCCCTATGAAATCCTTGATCTCGTAGGAGCAGTGGCCTATCAGCTTGCACTCCCTCCAAATCTAGCACAAGTTTATGATGTCTTCCACGTACCCCTCTTGAAGAAGTACATACATGACCCTTCACATGTACTAAACCCAGAGGTGGTATAACTGAAACATGACCTCTCTTATGAGGAGCATCCGGTGGAGATCTTGGATCGTAGGGATAAGGTTCTACATAAAAAGACTACCCACTTTGTTAAGGTGTTGTGGAGGAGCCACAAATGTAAAGAAGCAACATGGAAACCAGAGGAGTCTATGAGGCAGAAGTACCCACACATTTTCTCTTATTAGGGTACGAGTTAAAAATTTCGGGGGTGAAATTTCTTAAGGGGGGGGAATTTAACAACCAGAACTTTTTAATAATATTTGTTTCCTAATTTTGTGTGTTATTTTTTTATACTCAACAAAACTATTTCATTTATTTAATGAAATGAGTATAATTAAAATGATACCATTGGGTTTCAACTTTTATATGATTGTTGGTCAATATGACCATTGGTCAATATGACCATTGGTCAATATGACCGTTGAAAACTAAACTCTTAATGTTGCGATTATTGTTTATAAATACAAGTGATCTTGGTTAATACAGAAAGAAGATTTGATGGCCTCATCCAGTAGTCTTGAGTCGATCGAAGCCCATCTAATGGATCTTGGGAAGGAGTTAGCACCATTGGGCTTTGCTCTGGACCAAACCCAAGCCAAACTTCATCGTGTGAAGCTGGAACAGAATCACCTTCGGTAGAAGTTCAAGCTAATAGAAATCACCACTCAGGAAATATTGGCTGAGTCGCCCCCAGATTCTAACACCTTAGAACACCTTACACTTAGGTCATATGCTGGTGTTATAAGGGGATATGTAACAAGACCTTATCTGCTTCATGTAATCCTTTGGTATAAATAAAAATTGTGATTTCTTCTTATGGTGAAGTTTGTGAATTTTCAAATGTCCGGATAAATATAGGATGTATATTATTGATGAATTCTGAAAAAAAAAGTATATTTTAAAATATTTATGTAAACCTTAAATAATTAATAATGTTTAATTATTTTCAAAAAATGGTCTTCTACAGTTGTGTTCAGTAAGAAATTTAGAGTCTAATAAGATCAACTTAATTTTTGGTGAATAGTAAATTATGAATAGTGATTTTACACTTATGATTAGTAATGTGACAAAATGGATTAAGTAACCTCACTTAAGAAAGTATTATTTTAATTTAGGCACCTTTATTAAGTAATGTGATTCAACAAAATAGGTAAATAACTGTTTCAGAAATTATTGGTTAAGTATTAGTTTTTTCAGATGAATAGTGTGTTTTATTTAAAAATTAAATTAATATTATTTAGAAAATTATTTTTATAAAATGGAGTTAATTTTTAAATTCAGAGCATCAATATTAGGTTAGGGTAATTTTTGGGTATTTTTCTAAAAAAGTTGAATTTTCAGTGAATAGTGAAAATACAGTTTTTAGTTCCGGGTGTTTAATGACATCATTAAAGATATAATAATTTTGTAATATTCTGGTAGACTTATTAATAGTAAGGTAAGGTATTATGTGTCCCAAGTGGGCAATACCATGGACAAATACCATGGGAAAGCCCATGGTTTTTCCAATACCACCGATGAGGTGTCCCTTGGTCATTAATGATTTGTTCCCTCACTTCTCCTATAAATACCAAGACTTCCCCTCATTATTTTGACTCCCAAATCCTCCCCAAATAAGTTATGATCTCCTTACCTACCAAGGAGTCCTTCCAAGGTTACCTCAATCCTCCCAAGGTCCCGACCTTCAAGATTTCGAAGTTACTCTTCAAGGTAAGGGATCCTTTCACCCTCCTCTTTTAAGGCATGACTTCCTTTACGTTGTGTATTCTAGTTTCCATGTATTTATGTTGAGGGTATGTTATTATATGTTCTCATTACTATACATTTCATGTCTAATTGTTGAGATACTCTTTCCTCTCTCATCAATTTTTTTTCTAAATTGTTAAGTGATGTTGTTAGGCTGCCGAATTTCTCGTAAAAGAAATCGCATCTTCTCTTTTCCTTCATGTTTATTTTTCATGTGGTATGTCATTCAAATATCCATGAAATGATCTTATTTTGTACCCACACTGTTTTATTAATTTTTTATGAGTGTTTTACCCTTGTCCCCTCTCTTTTAAATGTTTTCTAAAACCATGTTATATAGCCGTTATGATGTAGAAATTTAATTTCAAAATTTCTATCTATTTCTCTCAAGAAATTATCTTGTTTATTTATGTGAATACCCAGACCTATTTCGTTTGTATGGGTATTCATAAATATATAAAAATGATATATATTTTATTCTGTTATTTACATACATATAACTCTCACTCCCTTTCTATGGGTTATAAATGACATAATGATCTTATTTTTAAGTACTTTTTAAAACATCATGATTTCGAAATGAAACCCATTTATTTTATTCTCAATGGGTTATTTATGAAATGTTTGATTATGATCTATGTGTATCACATTAAAGAAAAGAGATATTAAGGGTGTTCCCTGATAACGCTCCAATGCATTGAGTAAATAATTAATCTCTAGAGATGACAAGTTTCACGATACCTTGGTGAATAACCTTGGTAATTTTTATGACACCTCGGGGATAAACCTTTGTGATATGTTCATGAATGTCTAAATGAAATTTTGTAGCCACATATTCAAGTTATGTTTCAAGTTATATTCATTATGATATGCCTATACTTCCATTTCTCATGTCTTTATTTTTTTATTCAAGTTCTTATTGATATCACAAGTAAACTATTTCCCTTTTTTACCCTTACTGGGTCTTCTGCTCACCCTTTACTTTTATGTATGTCTCTAGGATATGAGGCACAGTAATTGTACCTATTATGAACATATGATGAAGCCTTACAAGTGGATTAGAAGAATTTTTATATTGTTTTCATGTTTTATTTCCCTGATTTCCAAGACACTAGAATTTAAAGATCCTCTGTTTGTAAAATGTAATGAAAAGTTATGTAATAAAAAAGTGGGATTCCATAAGGTATCAGTGTCTACCTGATTCATATTTCATAGAAAAAATTATAAGAATATTTATTACCTTATATAAGACATATATTTAAGGGAAATGGTTCACCTCAAATTTTGTGGGGTGGGGGTCATCATGGAGTGGTTGTTATTGATTTGTTTCTTATTTTTGATTTCTTACCATAACATTTTCTAGTAACTAAAACTTCTAATGAATTTTTTCTTCAGGAGAAGCTAATCATGTATGCATCTCTTCTATTTTTTATCTTTATCCCCATATTCATTTTTTTCTCAAAATATGCTTGGGGTGTCACCCAAAAACTCACATCTCTAATGTGGCCATACTATTATGGACACTTAAGAGATAGATGTTTCTTTGAATTAATGGAATCTAGGTATAAATATGTTTTGTATTTGTGGAAATCTCCCCGAGTTCAAAGAAAGCCTGAGTGTGTTTTTTGGTTTTCATGTAAGAATATACAGTTTTTGTAGTCTATGGTATAAATACATGCTATGTAATAGGATTACATGTTGTATAAGTTCCACAGGGTAGGTTTCATGAATCTAGTGCACAACATGAAGTGAGTACATGACGTGTACAGATTTTGTGTCATGTAATAATAAAAGATTGGTTTTTAATAAAAATGTGATATATTTTTGAAATATCTGAGTCCTAAAAATTACACAATGTGTAAATGGATTAAATTACATGTAAATGTCTCAGATAGTCATTTTAGTTCATTCCATTAGTTGAATTTTTATTTCATTCTTCTATAGCTCCTTTGGCTCTCGACCTAGAAGGCTTCTCTGATAATTTTTGGATTCTCCATTCAATATAGATTGATTTATTTAGTTATTGATCACTATTACAGTTGGATTTCATCTCTTTAGGTGATTAATCCTTTCTAATTCATTGATTTGATCATGGTGGTTCTGTTACATTGCATTATCATATCTGTTGACTCATGCTGATGTTTCTTCTTGTTTCCCTCTAGATCTATTGTGTGATCTTATTCTGGGGGAAATCCTTGTTGGTTTTAGTGCATCAAGTGTGTTTTCTGGAGGTATGTGTTGTTTCATATTCTCTTCCAACCATTTTTATTAAATTGGATCAACTCTAAGATGTGTAGATTGATTCTAGGTCTTCCTTCATCATTGTTTTGTACCTCTTGTTGGTGGATCCTTTTTAGGCATGTGCGGCCCTATGTTTTGAGGTAGGTGTTTCTGTCTCGAGCCTGTGTTGGTGAACTTCATTGCCCTTATTTTGATAAATTGTATTATTAATTAAAATTTCATGATAGATTAATTTGTTTTGTGTGTATGGAACTTAGTTTTTATAAAAGATGGTTTTCCCCTAGTTTTGGTAAATAAAAAGGGTTTTTTCAAAGCATTGTGAAATGGTTTTTTGAAATAGTTTTCAAAGAATGAAATGATGAAAATTGATTGATGAATTATTTTGGAAAATATAGCATATGGGAAGCCTTGGGTGCTTGGGTGGAAGGTATAGTAATGGGACTCATCCACTGTTGGGATATTTTCTCATGGTGTTTATCTCTTCTCCCTAGGACTATTGTTTTAGGGACTTATTAGACCTATTTGGGGGTTCACTTTATTGGTTGTTCCTTTTACCTATATACTTTGTGCATATGTCTAGTGTCTTGATGTGTATGTGATTTTCTATGTTAGGTATGAGTTTCTTGGATATCTTGACCTAGTTTGATCCTTGATGTGATGTTACCTGTGCTTCCTAGCCAATTTGGGCTACTTTTGGTTTGTAGTTTTTTGTTTTATTGACATGGATTTTGATATGATATGTGATGAATTCTTTATTTTGAATTTATATATATATTGAGATATTTTAATATAAGATGCTTTAAAATTGATCATGTTAGATCACACTATACGCACCTCTTCGGTGGTGCATAGACCTAGTTATATCTTTCGATGTAGGGAAAGGCGAGGCACTATAATGAGGCAGTGAGGTTTTCTGTCAGCTGGGATGGGTGACTAGTGGTGATATTGTGGGATTATTCCCATGATATCACATAGAGTAGTTGGTTTTCCTATTTTGGTAGTCTTATATGGTTAGACTTGTACTTGGATGTTATTTCTACTCTTGAGTTGTTTGGTTTCCATTTTTTGGTTTTAGTTATGGAATATATTCATCTTCTATTGTTTCTCTTTGTTATATATATATGTATGTTGTGTCCTTACTTAAAGTTTGGTGAAATTGTTCCCTCTATTTTTTGTTTGATGCCCGAGTGCTAGTCGTCTGCCTGTGGGGATTGGTAATTCCCTTCGAGTATGTGGCGTATCAGTTCGGGTACCAATTTAGAGGTTATTTAGGTTGGTTTGTTACAAAATGGTATCAAAGGGATGTTGGTTTTGGGGTTTTTTCTTATTTTGGGATGTTTTATATAATGGATATATAATTTTCAGAACTTCATAGGTAGATTATGGGAAGTGTCTGGCCAGGCCTTTCCATGATGAGACTCAAGTTACCATGAGATGTTGGGATGTGTGTCTCATGTTTTGAGTTCTTGGTGTTAATATTAGTTTTAACTTATGGGTTTTCTAGTTTTAATTGAGATTTTTTTGTTTTTTGATCATTTATTTTGTTTTGGTGTGTTTTATTATGCCGCAAAAATGTGTTTTGTGAGTTCCTTGGGAGGGTGAAACTGATACTTCTCAATGGAATCCTTCAATGGATCAAAACTTTATCAAGGCTATCATGTGACCAGTATGTGTTGTTGACTATAATGTGCCAAAAGCTAAGAACATAGTTGTTGAGGTACCTCCAGGATCTATAAGAGAAAGAGATCAATCACGGGAGTTCTTACGTGAGTAACTACTATCCTTTAAAGGTACGAATGAACCTCAAGAGGTGGAGGACTGGATTGGAAATATTAATCAAATATTCAAATCCCTAGAAACACATGATAATATTAATGTGAAGTGTGTAGTGTTCAGACTTTAGGATCCTAGAAATCATTTGTGGGATTCCATGGTAGAGGAGGATAGGCACATGGTCTTAGACTCAATTGGTTTTAATACTCTCTTCTTCCATCAGTTTTTTCCAGAGTCGCTAATGATACAAAAATCTATAGAGTTACTCTCTTTGCATCATAGAGATAATTTGGTGTCAGCGTACACCAATCGGTTTTCTAAGATGGTTTATTTTTTACTGGAGGTTGTAAATAATGACCAACTAAAATCACAAAAGTACCTATAGGGTTTGTGACTGGATATCATGTTACATGTATTTATGTTGAATTTTTTTAGCAATTTTGAGACAGTGGACATGTAAATTATGTCATAAATAAATATGTCACACAAGGTTGTATATTTTTTCCATTCTCTTCCACTTAGTGGTAACTTCAGTGGTATTCTAGGGAAAATAAGAAAGTGGAAAGATTGTCGTAGGAGTGGTGGAGGTGGTTCTCGGTAGTAGGCCTCTTCAGAACCTCCAGTTATAGCTAGTGGTGTGCCTCTTACTTTCTATTAGTTTGGTAAGGTCATACACACACAAAATTCTTGTCCTTCACCTATAAATATGTGTAAAAACTATGGATGTTATGGTCTTCTCCAGAGTTTCTTTCAGACTATGTCTACTCCTCGATATGGTCAGGGATCATCAGTTCCAAAGGATACTACAACACAGTAATATGCTTCAAATACTATAGGGATCTAGCCATAGGCATCGTTATTGAATCACCTTCACATAGTAGATGACTTTCTAGTATAGGTAGACTCAAGTCTAGAAATATTGAGAGGTGTCGTATTTATTACATCTTCAATAGTGATTTCTTTATTTGATATCATTTCTTCCCACTCATTTGTATCTGGTTGTTTTTTTGATATGCCTAACCTCTAAATGAAACTCATTTCCTTTTTTATGGAGTTATTTACACCTCATGGGAAGAGGAAAGAGTAGTGGTTTCGATGTTCTTCTTTCACGTTATCGATAGCTGATGCAGAGATAGTCTAGTATTTTCTCATTCTCGATCTAGATTTGTTTGACATCATCATCATGATGGATTGTCTTGTTTCTCATCACGTGGATGTTGATTTTTATCATCGGTGTGTATCATTTCTTATGGATGATGGGAGATCATGAGTGTTTCAGGGAGAGTGGGATTTGAGGTCTGGTCATACAGGACCTTCCCTCCTAGAGCTTAGGATTTTGTTGTTTATTATTGTAGTTGATCTCAATAATGTTTCTTCTATTGTTGGTCTTCCTATTGTTTTTTCAGGGTTTTCCTAAGAGAGGTAGGTAGAGTCCACTATTGACCTAGTGTTAGGGAAATAAATGATATTGATTCCTTCATGTCATATGGAATCAGCTAAGCTTAAAGAACTCAATATTTAGTTGGAAAACCAGGTGAAAAGGGTTTTGTTCTACCTAGTGCTTCACCTTGGGAAGCCCTGGTGCTCTTTTCCCAAAAGGTAGAAAGTTCACTCTAGTTGTGCAAGGATTATCAAAATTTTAACCAGGTAACAGTTAATAAAAAGTATCATTTTCCTCATGTGGATGATTTTTTTTTATCAGTTAAAGGGGGAAAAGTGGTTATCGAAGATTGATCTTTGCTCGGGTTATCACCATCTCAATGTTCAGAAGTTTAATATATCAAATACGGATTTCGGGAGTATTATGGACATTATAAATATCTTGTGATTTCATTTAGTCGGATTGGAACTCCTGCGATTTTCATGGATTTTATGAATTGGATATTCCATCAATATCTTGACACTATTATGGTGGTGTTCATAGATGATATTTTGTTTTATTTAATATTTGAGCATGAGAATGAGCACCATCTAATTATGGTTTTGGAAATCCTAAAGAGTCACTATTTGTATGGAAATATTTTAAAATAAAACTTCTATATTTGAGAAGTAAAATCCATAGGGCATGTGATTTTTGATCATGGATTATCAGTTGATCCTAAGAAGGTAAAAGTTATCTTATCATGGGAAGAACCATGGAACATCTTTGTTATTCGTAGATTCCTTGGTCTTGTTGGATACTATTGATGGTTTTTCAAGGATTTCTCAAATTTTGCATCACCTTTGACTGTTCTTACCAGAAAAGGGGTAAAATTCATATATGATACAAAGTTTTAGTCTTATTTCAATGATATTAAAATAATTTAACATCAGCTCTTATTTTGAACTTACCTAAGCCCGGTAATAGATGTGTGGTTTTCTATGATGCTTCTGGTGCTGGTTTGGGTTTTTTGCTCATGCATGTTGATCATGTGATAGCTTACGAATCTCTTTATCTTTGAACATGTGAGAATAATTGATCCACTTAAGATTTTTAGCTTTTCATAGTTATGAATACACTTAATTATTGGTGGAATTATCTTTCTAGGGAAAGGTTTATAGTCTTTTCTGAACATAAGAGTTTAAGCTACATATTTTCTCAAAAATACTTGAATCTTAAATAGAGGTGTTGGGTAGAATACCTTCATAAATTTGACTTTGATATCACCTACACCCTGGGGTGGGGTAATTTCATTGAAAATTCTCTTAGTAAGAAATTTTCATTGTAAGATGTTCAGGAATCGAAGGAAGAGCAGAACCTTATGGGGTTTTTTGATTAGTTTCATTTGGATACTCATGAGGATGTTTTAGGTATGGTTTTAATGAGTGTTCAATTATTATCATCTCTCCTTGAGTATATTCTATATAGTTAGTAGTAAGATGAACAGTTCATAGGAATTAGGGAAACCCTATATGATGGGGAGACTGTTTCTGTTTAGTCTCACTATTTAGATCATATTCTCAGTTTTGGGGATCAGTTTGTTATCTCAACATCTGTGAGGAGTTAAGTTTTATCTGGTTGTCATATTTCTTCATGGTTCGTTCATTCAGGAACTAAAAATATTTATTATGATATGAGACCAAAATTTTTGTGATTAGGTATGAAGTGTGACATTATTGATTTTGTGTCCCACAATTACACCTGTCGATAGATTAAGGTGGAGCATTTGAAACATTTTGGTTTTCCTCAGCCTCTTATAGTTCTGATTTGGAAATGGTGTGAGGTATTCATGAACTTTATTATTGGATTACCATGGACTCCCTGGGGGATGAATGCTATCTGGGTGTTGATTGATCAGTTTATAAAGTTAGCTCATTTTATTCTGATCAACAATGCTACAAAAGTTGAAGATCTCAGTAAACTGTATATACAATAAGTTATGAGGTTAAATAGAGTTACTTCTATCATTTCTTTAGATAGGGATCCTAGGTTTACTTATAAATTCTAGTGGATTCACTAGGAGTTGATGGGGACTCAGGTCAGGTTGAGTATAACTTATCATCCAAATACAGATGGTCAGATGGAGTGCGCTATTTGGATAATGGAGGATATTCTTCATGCATGTGTCTTAGATTTTGGTGGATCTTGGGATATACGTCTAGGACTGGTTGATTTTTCTTATAAAAAAATTTATCATTCATCGATCAGAATGGATCCTTTTGAGGATTTTTATGGTCGCCCATACAGATCACCTCTTTGTTTGGAAGAGTTGGGAGAAGCTTCTTTGGTGGAACCGAGTTTGGTTCAGGGGACGTTTGAAAGGATTATAGGTATATGTTGGTGTTTGGTTATATCTTAGAGTCCATAGAAATATTATATGGATCAAAAACCTCATCCTTAAGTTTTCCATAGGTGACTGGGTTTTCTTAAAAGTATCTCCTCTGTTGGGTCATTGTAATCTTGGAAAACAAGGAAATTTGGATCCAAGATATGTTAAACCATTTGAGGTCATTGAGTGGCTTGGGAAGGTTTCTTATCATTTGGAATTTTCATCTCAGTTGACAGGAATTCATGATGTTTTACACATATCACAACTCAGGAAATATCATCTCGGTTCCTCACATATTCTAGGTTGGGAGGAGATTGAGTTAAAGTTATATGTTTTTGTTGTTGAGTATCCAGTTGAGATCGTTGACTCCCAAGTGAAAATATTATTGTGGAAGTCTGGTGGCATAGATTATATTCTTATGATACTTGGGAACACAAGTCATTAATGAGGGAGCAGTGGCCTCACCTCTTTATCTGATTACATTCTTCCAAATGACTTCTTTGGGACATAAAGTCTTATGGTGGGGGGTTTGTAACATCCTATTACCATCTTTCAGTTAATTCCCTTCTCCATTCTTGTTTTCCTCTTGAATTGGATTCATGTTGGGACTCTTGGGTATTGAGATCATTTTTTAGGGAAAATGACTTAAAGTTCAGAGATGGATGGTTGTTTGAATTAATGGAATCCATGTATAAATGTGTTTTCAATTTTTGGGATTCTCCCTGAGTTCAAAGAACACCCGATTGGGTTTTGGGTTTTCATTTAAGAATATATAGTTTTCACAGTCTACAAAATAAATACATGTCGTGCAATATGAGTACACACTATGTAAGTTCTGCAAGGCAGATGTTGTGAATTTGGTGCACAAAATGAAGTGAGTACACGTCGTATATAGATTTCATACCATATAATAATAAAATATCAGTTTTTAATAATAAAAAAATATGATGGGTTTTTTAGTATATCTGAGTCTCAGGTATTATATGAAGTGTAAAGGGATTACACATCATTTAAATGTCATGGATATTCCTTTTAGGGCACTACATCGGTTGAATTTTTATTTAATTCTACCAAATCTCCTTTGGTTCTCGACCTAGAAGGATTCTCTGATGATTTTTGGAGTCTCCATTCAATCCATATTGATTCATTTGATAATTGATCATCGTTGTGGTTCGATTTTATCTCTCCAGTTGAGTAAGCCTTTCTAATTCTTCATTGCTTTGATCGCAATGGTGCCTTTGCATTATGTTATTGGATTTTTTGACCCATTATGATGTTTATTCTTGTTTCCCTCTAGATCTGTCAGGAAATATTGTTTCAAGGGCCAATCTTTATTGGTTGTGGTGCGGTGAGTGTGTGTTCTTGAGGTATATGTTATTTCCTCTTCTATGACAACCCTTTTTGTTAAATTGGATCAATTATAAGATGTCTAGATTTATTATATGGCCTATGTTTTCATTGTTTCATTACTCTTATTGGTGGATCCTTTGTGGTCATGTGAAACCTTGAGTTGTGAGGTAGGTAATTTTGTCTCTAGCATGTGTTGATGAATTGTATTGATCTTATTTTGATAAATTGTTTTATTAAATGAAATGGCATGATAGACTGATTTGTTTTGTGTGTATGGAATTGGGTTTTTATAAAATATGGGTTTTCCCTAGTTTTGGTAAATGAAAAGGGTTTTTTCAAAGCATTGTGAAATGGTTTTGTGAAATGGTTTTCAAAGAATGAAATTATGAAAATGGATTGATGGATGTTTTTAGAAAATATAGAACATGTTAAGCCTTGGGTACTTAGGTGTAAGGTATAGTAATAGGTATCGTCTACTGTTGGTGGATTTTCTCATGAGGCTTATCTCTGCTCCCTAGGCTCATTATTCTAGAGACTTGTTAGACCTATTTGGGGGTTCACTTTTTGGGTTGTTCTTCTACCCTCTTTAATCGATGAATATGTATAATGTCATGATTCGTACATGATTTTCTATGTTAGTTATGAGTTTCCTAGCCATTCTAACCTAGTGTGATCCTTGGCGTGATATTACCTATGCTTATTTGACAATTTGGGCTACTTTTGGTTTGAACTTTTTTGTTATACTATCATGGATTATGATATTATATATGATTCATGATTTGTTTTGACTTTATATATCTACTAAGATATTTGGATATGAAATTCTTTGAAATTAATTTACCTTCTTTATTTAGAAATGTGGAAAATGGGGAAATTAAACTTTTCTTACCATGATTTTGATATAAAACTATTAAACTATTATCATGTCTTGTTTTATTTAAAGTTGGTCATTCTTGGATTATTTTTTATAGACTTGATATGGAACACCTAGGTGAGACCCTATTGATCTGGTTAGCTGACACTATGTGTGCCTCTTCGGCGGTGCATAGACCTGGTTATGCCTTTTGATGTAGGGAAAGGCAAGGCACTACAATGAGGTAGTGAGGTTTTCATTTGGATGGGATTGGTAGCTATTGGTTATATGGTGGGATTATTCCCATACTATCACATGGAGTAGTTTTTTTTTCCTATTTTTTTAGTTCTTTGTGGTTGGACTTGTACTTGGAGATTGTTTCTACTCTTGAGTTGTTTGGTTTCCGCTGTTTAGTTTCAATTATGGAATATATTTATTTTTCATTGTTTCTCTCTATTATATGTGTGTGTGTGTGTGTCATTTCTTTGCTTCATTTTTGGAGAAATCATTCCCTCTTTTTGTTAGTTGATGCTTGGGTGCTAGTCGTCAGCCTGTGGGGATCGGGAACACCCTTTAGGTATGTGGCGTATCAGGTCGAGTACTAGTTGAGAGAGTATTCAGGTCGGATCATTACAATAAATATGCATATAAATAGATATTATTATTATGTTTTTGTTTTATGTCACATAAAATTATTACAGTAAATTTAAAATGTGTACCAATTTTTTTCAAGTGAAGCATTGATCACACCGCGAATCACTATTTTATTTCACCCTTACATCATTGTATTAAACTGATTTTGTATTGTAAATTAAAATTTTAATAACAAATTGAAATTAATTATTGATTTAATTATTTAATTTTTATCACTATTATAAATGTTTATTTTACTTTTTTTGGTGATTTCATTATAGGAGTAGGGGATTTGGAGGGTCAGAGATGATGCAGAAGGAAAATGGGTCAAACTACATGGAAGCCCCGTGATATTTGTCCACTATTTTTCATGTTTTAAGAAATAAGTGTATCCAAATGGGATGAGATTTTGTGAGATGATCCATAAAGCATTGGTATATAAGTAATATTAAGGAACCCAATCCCAATTCTACCATATGGTGGCCTATCCATACTGATATGTCCAAGTCAACGAATCTGCACGAAGTCAAAAGTGGTGTGATGTGTTTCATCTAAATCTTGAGATGTAGGACTCCAAATGATTCCAAACTTTCAGTGGAGATATTAAAGATGTGGGGAAACATGTTTTTAGTTTTATCCAAGTCTAGATAATTTTATTTACCAACCTAAAACTGGTAACAAGTGGTATGATCAAAACCGGGTGCCCAAAACCACTTCCCATTTTGGCTATAAAAAAGGCACCATGGGCGCCTCATTTGCAAGTTAGACCAAGAAGTGAAATGCTTACAATTTGGATTTACATAGTATTAATCTCCTTATATTATAAGTTCTAGAGGACCCTATCCTCATAATGGGATCAAGGATGAAGAAGGAGTTCCACCTGAGATTCCTCCTCCTCTTGATGTTGGGATAAACGGTGGGTGTTCATTGTGAAGAAGCTACAAACATTTAAAGGGAGTTATGATGCTTTTACTAGATACTGGTTTAGAGTAATTTGTGTTTTAAAATATTTCATTCCATTTATCTTACATTATTTTATATTTTAATGCTTTATTTGATGCATGTGAATGTTATGCTCTTAATTTCTAACCGATCAGTGTGAGGTTTTGAGTGTGTGACGTGTGTTGTTCCGATCGGATGAAATAAGAATAATTTTCTTACCCACTTTCTTGATGTTTAAATCTTATTTGGAAGATCTTATTCCATTTATAATTTCTAGACCTTGGAAATATTATTGTTATGTCAAGGTTTGGTTCTTTAAGCATTGAAATAAAAGCTTAGGAATTAATCGGGATTCCAATTAATTTCAACCAAAGAATTACTCCAAACCTGAATAAATATCTAAGAAAAATGAACTTAAAATGTGTGTAGTGAAATAAAAAAAACCCCTTGGTCTCATATTTTTTAAAATCCACTTTGTTTTTTCAACTATTAAAATCCTTAAATTAAGTTATTTTCTTAAAACTATTTTCAAAACCACCCCCTCTTTTAGTACTTATTATTATAAATACACACTCTAAACCTATCAACGATCCTTGAGATATGACCTAGGGTCTTCCATATACTATAAAATCATCTTTAAATCATAACCAATTTGACATTTCATGATAATGCATTCAAATTTTAGCACCATTTCTGGGGAGTGCTTTGGTTTTTAGTGCTTATTTTTTATAAGATTTTTGTAAATTTTGTGAATATTTATTTTTTTTATCTTATACCTTTACCTATATTTTGTGTTCTAATTAATTGATTATGTAGGTTCTTTTCATGATGCATTCTACTCCGAGAGATTTACCACCTTTCAAACCCAAACCAGAGAGGATCCTATGTCAGTGACATCGAGACACACAGGAGAACCCTTTGAAGGAAGACACACAAAACATCAACACTCTTCTTGGTCCTTCTGCTTCTTCTTCTGAAACCCATGTTAAAAATAAAATAAACTTGTATAACATGGATGAAAACTATCAAACACTAAATTAACTAACCTCTCCTGATGTTGATATCCAACCCACTTATATTAAAATTCAAGGCGAGGAACCCAATTTTGAACTTAAATCTGGTTTAATTCATTTATTACCAAGATTCCATGGACTGGCTGGTGAATATACACATAATCATTTAAAATAATTTCATATTATATATTCAACATTAAAATCTGATAATGTGGATAAATAATAAGTAAATCTTAGATAATTCCCATTTTCATTATAAGACACTGTGAAAGATTGGTTGTAGGCGGTCGCTGAAGGAGGCCGAAAATCTTTCCTACAGCGACCGTCGGGCGGTCGCTAGCCTATTGCTCAGCCGAACAATAGCTATTGCCACTAGAGGTTTCTGTACTGATCCTCAGTCGAGATACAGCGATAGCCAGTGGGGGTTTCTATTATGATTCTCGGCCGAGCTATAGCGGTCGCTATCCCAGAGAATTTTTTTTAAAAACAATTGCAGTTCCCAATCAACAAAAATTGGGTAAAAATCAAAAAAAACAAATTCCAAATAGAATAAACATCAAGATCGTCATAAAAAATAAATGACATACGTGCTTCAACAATCCAAATCCATTTCAATCTTCTGCTTCAATAAACCTACAATAAGATACAAAAAAACAACTAAACAAAACAAACGTAAATTAAACATATTTATTCAGTTAATATATATATAATAAAATTAAATCTGACATCAAATTATGGGTGATATAATAATTTAAACCCCCAATTTAAGAAATGTTATCATTTTTTGATTTTTTTTTCTTGTTTTTGAGTCTTTGATTTATCTTATGGAAGTGTTTTGTGGTCTAAAAAGGAATGCTCTCCACGCACACCGCGTAAAACTGTTCAAAACAGAATATTTGGTCGTACCGCGCACATCACATGTCCGATTTATGTTTCGTATCCTCCTATATGTCATGAATAGTATTTCTATAGTTTTCTTGTGATTTAAATTCATTCTGAGCATGTTTTCTTTGAATTCAACTGTTACACGTCGTTTTGGCATTTTATAACTCCGGAAATGCGTTTCCAGTCACTACGGTCAAACGACACCTTAGATTAACATGTAATCTGCCCGACCATTTCACAATTCACACCACGGTTGTTTTCGTATAATTTCATGGCATTCCAAGGTTGTTTGGATGGTTTTGATCACCCAACGCGCCCTTTTAGAGCGCGCTGAACTGTTCAAAATAGCATATTCGGTCGTACCGCGCACACCACACGTCCGATTGACGTGTCGTCTCCTCCTACATATCACAAATAATATTCATATTGGTTTCGGGTGATTTCAAGTCATTTTGAGCACGTTTTCTCAGAATTCGACCGTTACACGCCGTTTTGGCGTTTTATGACTCCGGAAATGTGTTTCCGGTCACCACGGTCAAACGATACCTATGATTGATGTTTCGTATACCCGAACATTTCAAAATTTACACCACGATTGTTTTTTTATGATTTCATGGCATTCTGAGGTCGTTCAGCTAGTTTTGACCACCCAATACGCCCTTTTAGAGCGCGTCGAACTGTTCAAAACAGCATATTCATTCGTACCATGAACACCGCACATATGATTGATGTAATGTCTCCTCCTACATGTCACGAATATTATTCCTATTATTTTTGTGTGATTTCAAGTCATTCTGAGCACGTTTGCTCTGAATTCGACTGTTAAACGCTGTTTTGGCGTTTTATGACCCCGAAAATGCGTTTCTGGTCACCGCAGTCAAAAGACACCTCCGATTGATGTTTCGTTTGCCCAGCCATTTAAAAATTCACACTACGGTTGTTATCGTATGATTTCATGGAATTCTGAGGTCGTTCGGCTGGTTTTGACCGCCCAACACGCCCTTTTAGAATGCGTCAAACTCTTTAAAATAGCATATTTGGTCGTACCGTGCACACCACAAGTCCGATTGACGTTTCATCTCCTCCTACATGTCACGAATAATATTCATATTGTTTTGATGTGATTTCAAGTCATTCTGAGCATGTTTTTTCTAAACTCGACTGTTACACGCCGTTTTGGCGTTTTATGACTCCGAAAATGCGTTTCTGATCACCGCGGTCAAATGACACTTCCAATTGAAGTGATGTCTACCTGAACATTTCAAAATTCACACCACGGTTGTTGTCGTATGATTTCATGGAATTCTAAGGTCATTCGGCTGGTTTTGACAACCCAACGTGCTCTTTTAGAGCGCGCCGAACTGTTCAAAACAGCATATTCGGTCGTACCGCGCACACCGCATGTCCGATTGACATGTCATCTCCTCCTATATATCAAGAATATTATTTTTATTTTTTTCTTGTGATTTCAAGTCATTCTGAGCACGTTTTCTCTGAATTTTACTGTTACACGCCGTTTTGGCATTTTATGACCCCGGAAATGCATTTCCAGTCACCACGGTCAAAATACACCTCTGATTGACATTCTGTCTACCCAACCATTTCACAATTCATACCACAGTTGTTTTCGTATGATTTCATGGAATTGCGAGGTCGTTCGGATGGTTTTGACCACCCAACGTGCCCTATTAGAGCACGTCGAACTGTTCAAAACAGCATATTCGGTCGTACCGCGCACACTGCATGTCCGATTTATGTGTCGTCTCCTCCTACATGTCAAAAATACTATTACTATTGTTTTCGTGTGATTTTAAGTCATTCTGAGCATGTTTTCTCTAAATTCAACTGTTACACGTCATTTTGGCGTTTTATGACTCTCGAAATGCATTTTCGGTTGCCGCGGTCAAACAACACCTCTGATTGACATTCTGTCTACCCATCCATTTTACAATTCACACCATGGTTGTTTTTGTATGATTTCATGGAATTCTGAGGTCTTTCGGCTGGTTTTGACCACCCAACGCACCTTTTTAGAGCGCGCCGAACTGTTCAAAACATCATATTCAGTCGTACTGCGCACACCGCACGTCTGATTGACGTTTCATCTCCTCCTACATGTCACGAATATTATTCCTATTTTTTCATGTGATTTCAAGTCATTATGATCATTTTTCTCTGAATTCGACCGTTACACGCCGTTTTGGCGTTTTATGATCCCAGAAATGCGTTTCCGGTCACCGCAGTCAAACGACACCTCTGATTGACGTGTCATCTACCCGACCATTTCAAAATTCACACCACAGTTTTTGTCGTATGATTTCATGGCATTCTGAGGTCGTTCGGCTGGTTTGACCGCCCAACGCGCCCTTTTAGAATGCGCCAAACTTTTCAAAACAGCATATTCGGTCGTACTGTGCACATCGTACGTCTGATTGATGTGTCATCTCCTCCTACATGTCACGAATAATATTCATATTATTTTCGTGTGATTTCAAGTCATTTTGAGCACGTTTTCTCTGAATTCGACCATTACACGCCGTTTTGGCGTTTTGTGACTCCGTAAATGCATTTCCAATCACTGCGGTCAAACGACACCTTCAATTGACGTGTCTTATACTCAACCATTTCACAATTCACACCATGGTTGTTTTCGTATGATTTCATGGCATTTTGAGATCGTTCGGCTGGTTTTGACCACCCAACGCGCCCTTTTAGAGCGCGCTGAACTGTTCAAAACATCATATTTGGTCGTACCGCGCACACCACACGTCTGGTTGATGTTTCGTATCCTCCTATATGTCATGAATATTATTCATATTGTTTTTGTGTGATTTCAAGTCATTATGAGCAGGTTTTCTCTGAATTCGACCATTACACACCGTTTTGGCGTTTTATGACCTTGAAAATGCGTTTCTGATCACCGCAGTCAAACGAAACCTCCAATTGACATGTTGTATACCTGACCATTTCAAAATTCACACCATGGTTGTTTTTGTATGATTTCATGGCATTATGAGGTCATTCGACTGGTTTTAACCACCCAACGTGCCCTTTTAGAGAGCGTTGAACTGTTCAAAACAGCATATTCGGTCATACCGTGCACAACGCACGTCTGATTGACATGTCTTCTCCTCCTACATGTCACGAATAATATTAATATTTTTTTCTTGTGATTTCAAGTCATTCTGAGCACGTTTTCTCTGAATTCGACTGTTACACGCCGTTTTGGCATTTTATGACTCCAGAAATACGTTTCCAATCACCACGGTCAAACAACACCTCCAATTGATGTTCTGTCGGCACAACTATTTTAAAATTCACACCACAGTCATTGTAGTATGATTTTATGGCATTCTGAGATCGTTCGGCTGGTTTTGACCACCCAACGCACCCTTTTAGAGCGCGTTGAACTGTTCAAAACAACATATTCGGTCGTACCGTACACACCACACGTCCGATTAATGTGTCTCCTCCTCCTAAATGTCAAAAATATTATTCCTATTATTTTCGTGTGATTTAGAGTCATTCTGAGCATGTTTGCTCTGAATTCAACCGTTACACGCCGTTTTGGCGTTTTATGACCCCAGAAATGCGTTTCAGGTCATCACAGCCAAACGATACCTCTGATTGATATGTCGTCTACTCGACTATTTCAAAATTCACACTAGGGTTGTTTTCTTATTATTTCAGGGCATTGCGAGGTCGTTCGGCTGGTTTTGACCACCCAACACGCCCTTTTAGAGCGCGCCGAACTGTTCGAAACAGTATATTTGGTCATACTGCGCACACTGCACATCTGATTGATGTGTCATATCCTCCTACATGTCATGAATATTATTCCTATTGTTTTCGTATGATTTTAATTTATTCTGAACACGTTTTCTCTGAATTCAACCGTTACACGTCATTTTGACATTTTATGACTCCGGGAATGCATTTTTGATCACTGCAATCAAATAACACATCTGATTGACGTACCATCTTCCCAACCATTTCACAATTCATACCACGGTTGTTTTCGTATGATTTCATGGCATTCTGAGGTTTTTCAACTAGTTTTGACCACCCAACACGCCTTTTTAGAGCGCACTGAACTGTTCAAAATAGCATATTCAGTCGTACCGCGCACACCACAGTCCGATTGAAATTCTATCTCCTCCTACATGTCACGAATATTATTTATATTGTTTTCAATTGATTTCAAGTCATTCTGAGCACGCTTTCTCTGAATTCGACCGTTACACGTCGTTTTGGCGTTTTATGACCCCAGAAATTAGTTTTCGGTCACCGTGGTCAAATGACACCTCCGATTGATGTTTCGTCCACCAAAAAAATTTTAAAATTCACACCACAGTTGTTTTCGTATGATTTCATGGCATTATGAGGTCGTTCGGCTGGTTTTGACCACCCAACGTGCCCTTTTAGAGCGCGCCGAACTGTTCAAAACAGCATATTCGGTCGTACTGCGCACACCGCACATCCGATTAATGTGGAGTCTCCTCCTACATGTCACGAATAATATTCATATTGTTTTTGTGTGATTTCAAGTCATTATAAGCACATTTTCTCTGAATTCTACTGTTACATGCCGTTTTGGCGTTTTATGACTCCAGAAATGCATTTCCAGTCACTGTGGTCAAAATACACCTTATATTGACGTGATTTCTACCAGAAAATTTCAAAATTCACACCATGGTTGTTTTCTTATGATTTCATGGCATTCCGAGGTCGTTCGGCTGGTTTTGACCACCCAACGCGCCCTTTTAGAGCGCACCGAACTGTTCAAAATAGCATATTCGGTCGTACCGTGCACATCACACGTCCGATTGACGTGATGTCTCCTTCTACATGTCAAGAATATTATTGCTATTTTTTTCATGTGATTTTAAGTCATTCTGAGCATGTTTGCTCTGAATTCGACCGTTACACGTCGTTTTGGCGTTTTATGACCTCAGAAATATGTTTCCAGTCACCGTGGTCAAAAAAAAACCTCTGATTGACATTTTTTCTACTAGACCATTTTAGAATTCACACCACGGTTGTTGTCGTATGATTTCATGGCATTCTGAGGTCGTTCGGCTGGTTTTGACCACCCAACGCGCCCTTTTAGAGCGCGTTGAACTGTTCAAAACAGCATATTCGGTCATACCGCACACACCGCACATCTGATTTATGTTCTATCTCCTACTACATATCTTTAATAATATTCATATTTTTTCGTGTGATTTCATGTCATTTTGAGCATGTTTGCTCTGAATTTGACCGTTACACGCCGTTTTGGCGTTTTATGACCCCGGAAATGCGTTTTTGGTCACTGTGGTCAAACGACACCTCCGATTGACATGACTTTTGCCCGACCATTTCAAAATTCACACCAAGGTTGTTGTCATATGATTTCATGACATTCTGAGGTCGTTCGGCTGGTTTTGACCACCCAACGCTCCCTTTTAGAGCGCGCTAAACTGTTCAAAACAGCATATTCGGTCGTACCGTGCACACCGCATGTCCGATTGATGTGTCGTATCCTCCTACATGTCACAAATAATATTAATATTATTTTTTTGTGATTTCAAGTCATTATGAGCACGTTTGCTCTGAATTCGACCATTACACGTCGTTTTGGCATTTTTTGACTTCGGAAATGCGTTTCCGGACACCGCGGTCAAATGACACTTCTGATTGACGTTACGTCTACCCGACTATTTCATAATTCACACCATGGTTGTTTTTGTATGATTTCATGGCATTCCAAGGCCATTCGGTTGGTTTTGACCACCCAACGCGCCCTTTTAGAGTGCACCGAACTGTTCAAAACAGCATATTCGGTCTTACTGTGCACACTGCACATCCAATTGATGCTCTATCTCCTCATACATGTCACGAATAATATTTATATTGTTTTTGTGTGATTTGAAGTCATTCTGAGCATGTTTGCTCTGAATTTGACCGTTACATGCCATTTTAGCGTTTTATGATTCCAGAAATGTGTTTCCGGTCACCACGGTCAAACTACACCTCCGATTGAAGTTTCTTCTACCCGACCATTTCACAATTCACACCATGGTTATTTTCATATGATTTAATGGAATTCTGAGGTTGTTCGGCTGGTTTTGACCACCCAACGCGCCTTTTTAGAGTGCGTCGAACTGTTCAAAACATCATATTCAGTCATACCGCGCACACAAAACATCTGATTGACATGTCTTCTCCTCCTAAATGTCACGAATAATATTCATATTGTTTTCGTGTGATTTCAAGTCATTCTGAGCACGTTTTCTCTGAATTTGACCATTTTGGTGTGTTTGAATAGCGTACGTGGGGTGATCAAAACCATCCGAATGATCTCAAAATGCCATGAAATCGGACGACATAAAAAGGTGGGTGAATTTTGAAATGGTAGGGTAGACGGCATGTCAATTGGAGGTGTTGTTTGACCGCGGTGACCAGAAGTGCATGCCATGTGCCGTAAATGTCCAAAACATGCGTTTAAAGGTCAAATGCATACCGAACGACATCGGCATGACTTGAAAACATAGGAAAACACCCTAATTATTATTCTTTAGGTGTACAATGAGATGGCACATCATTAGGCCGCACGGTTTTCCTGGCACAGCTGAATATGTGTTTTTTAGGTGTTGGTCACGCTTGAAATACGTGTGGGGGGGCTGTCCAGTGGGGGGATATCCGGGGTGGGGGGGCACTGTCTGGGGGTGGGGGTGTCCGAGGTGGGGGGTTGTCCAGTGGGGGGCATAACGACTAATTGGCTTAATGGCCAATTGGCCTAATGGCGTAACGATCAATTATCCTAATGGCCTAAAGGTAAATTTTCCTAATGACCCAATGTTAAATTATTCCATTTACCAATTCACCTGATGCCCTAATTCCCTAATGGCATAGTGGCCTAATAAACAATTATAATAATTGCCTATTGTCTAGTTTTACAATTATAATAATGGAATAATGGCCTAATTGCCATTTGGACTACATACAATTGTCCAATTGTCCAACTAGCCAATTTCCCTAATGGCCTAACAGCCTAATAAACAATTTCCCTAATGAACTAATGGTCAATTGTCCTAATGAATTCCGGGGTGTAAGGGGGGCTGTCTGGTGGCAGGGGGTGTTGTCCGGGGTGCGGGGGGGGGGGGGGGGGGGGGGGGCTGTCCAGGGTGCGGGGGAGGTTTTCCTGGGTGGGGGGGTTGTTCGGGGGGGGGGGGGGGCTGTCCGGGGTGGGCCAGGGGCCTACAAATAATGAACTTGAGCTCAATCACCAAAAACAAGTTCCATGGTTTCTATTAGGAATCACATGGTTTTTTCAAAACTATTCACAGAACATGCAATTGAAAACATTAAAGAATAAAATGAACTAAAAATATCCAAATCATTAATCAGTTTCATGGTTACTTCTCAATTCGTGCACACAAACATTGCATAAGTCCAAAACACACATGATACCCCCAAATATCAAAAAAAACTCACTAGAAACCCAACCTAAACATCAATAACAACCCCACCAATAAAAAAAGAAACACACCTTGTGAAAATGATGTGTCATGCGTGGTCATGACTGCTAGCTCCATATGGTGGTCCAGGGCAGGGGACTAAAAAAAATAAAAATTATGAATATTTTCATAACAAAAATAATAGAAATTAAATAAATAAATATAGTATAAAGTTGTGTCGTATGATTTCCTGCACCATCACCTGGACGCACATATTCTCGCAGTGCTCTAACCTCAGCGATCAATTGCGCATTTACCTCCTCGGAAGTGCGCATCCATTCCTCAAAATCTGACAACTATTGTGTCCTCTGAGCAACAGTAGGACTGACAACCGCAGTGCGTGATACTACAGAACAATAAATCCATGTTCCATAGGTCAAACTATATCCATGCCCATCCCGACCAATAATGCGATGAAAGATCTCATCCCTTCACATGGGAAGCTATCGCTGGTCCTCTGGCAGCAGTTCTAACTCAGCTTCAAATTGAGCCTGTGAAATGTTTAAATATATATACATATATATGTTAATATACAGATTTATGTAAGTATTGGTACTAAGTACAATCACTTACTATCATTGCTACAGCCTCTGGATCATTTCGATCATGAGTCCTCATCCACACCGACATTTTATCAGTCGGTGTACCTTGCTTCCATAACTATATATGAATAGAATATAAACACAAAACCATATTAATTAATAAATTAAAAAATGAATAATATATAACTCATGTCGGATCTGAGACACGTGATGAGTCCCCAGCCTATGAGGTGGTCCCTGCAATGCTCGATTCTCAGAATGGCATGCTGACACCTCCTACATTCAATTAATTAAAATTTCAAACAAATCACACATTCTTGATAATATATATACCAAAATAAATATACAAACCACAACACCCTCAGTAGACCAATATGAAACTAATTCATGCCACTGAGCCGGCAGGACACCTTTCGGGACTTTTTCCAGAATGTATGGGGCACCCACATTTGGTACCCAGTGGTCCCTTTTGACTTTGCCTTTATAATCTTTCCACATCTTATGGCATTTTCTCATACACACGGGCCGAAAATAATCATGGAATACGTTAAAATTTTGCTATTAATGAAAAACATCACATATATTAGTATTGTTTATACATAGGGAAGAAAGTAAAATGGTCTTCTTACCTGAACCTCCCTCCAAAGATGATCTAATGTGTCATGAGGGATAGAAGCCCAGTCACGTGTGATCAATGGAAATCGATGTGGGTCATGTATGACATAACCCAACTGACAAATAAATGTAGGGGAATTCAATCCCACAGGATGAAATAGCTCATCAAATGAAACATCAAACGTCGTTTTAGAATTCCATGATAAAATGCCACGACCAGGGCCTCTCTTGCGAGAGGAAGAAGCAGTCGAGTATGATCCTATTGAAAACAATTTTATATATAATTTGACAGATGTTATAAGTATATATATGTGTGTGTTTATCAATTACATAAAAAATAGACACAATGACATTCAAACATACCTCGACCCTGAGATGTAGATGGCTCAGATGGATGATGTTGATCTGCAGCCTCTTCCCCTAACATGCCTGCAGTCATAGAAAACATTAGTAAGGGGACTATCCAAAGTGTCCAAAAGATAAATTGGATTGTTTTTAAAAAAATAAAACTTATATAGTTGTTAGTCAAACAAAAAGGGATTGAATAATTAGTTGTGAATGGATTTTAAAAAATCAGAAAGTTAACAAAATAGATATACAAATTATGTACAAAACCAATCAATGCATAGGCAAATTTCAGATTGAATTAATAAAAATTCAAGAAGCACATGAACCAAATGAAGAATACCTCAATGGGAAGATACACCGACAATAATACGAAGATACCAAAAGAGAAATCACCCTAAATATTTATAAATGAATAAACTTCCAAAAGTGAGGATTAAAACTTACAAGGATTTATAAAATGGTTAGATAATTTATGATATCTGAGGACATTCAATACTGAATAGCGGGAAAACAATTATACCTTTCATTAAGCATGAAAATCGACCATTTCTCCTTCAATGACTACTCTGGCCCAATAAATATCTTCTTCACGTTGAACTATGGTATTCTTGATCAAGATGTTGGGAAACAAACATAACAGTCTCGAGTTCATCTTGTTCAAATAAAAACACTCCTTGCCAGGACATTTTCACAACAACTTTCCAACTTGGATTCGAAGGCAAAGTAATGAAGAATACTTGTTCTGCTTGTGATTTCAAAATGAAAGGTTCATTATCAACTCGTTCATTTCTGTATAACATATAGTTAAAATTCACCAATGAAAACTGATATTGATCGACTTTACATCCACGCACTGGATCAACCCAATTACACTTTAACAATATGTACTTCAACCCGTGTGTGTATACAACTTCAATGATGTCTATAAATTGACCTTATTAATAACCAGAATCAATGAATGGACAACCGATGCCATTGTTTTGTGTTTCTCATTTGTCATTAACATATTTAATGTGAAATCAAAAACCATTAGCATTTATAGATTTATAACGACGAGCCGTTATAGATGGACCCTCATCCAGTTGGATAAATTCTTCAGTTAGCATGGGGTCCCCTAACTCCCTCAGCTTATGAACCTAAATAATTCATAGAATTCAATAATGATTTGTGCAAAAATAAATTAGTATAATACTTCACTCATAATGAAAATCAATTTATACATACATAATCCTTGAACCAATCATGAAATTACTCATAATGAGATTGCTGAATTTGATACTCAGTCGCACTATACATCTATTCTTTCATCTCATTAATGTGTTTCCTGTAAATTATAATGCGATGTTTAAATGATCAACTTATGCAAACAAAACATATAAAAGTTAAACAATAAAATTGATAAGACACTTACTGCATTAATGCTGCAACTGATGGAGTATTGAACAAGATATATCGATGCGCTTGTATCCACTTGATGTTGTCCATATAAAATATGGTTCCTTCTCCAACTGGACCATCATGAATCTGAGAGGGCTTATCTAATTTTGTTTCAACATATTTAATATATTCTACACAAAAAGTAGTACACTCATCCATCAAATAACCATTGGCTATTGATGCCTCCGGACGAGCTCTGTTGCGTACAAACTGTTTCAATGTACTCAAATACTGCTCAATAGGATACATCCACCTGAATGGCACTGGACCATAAGCCATTACTTCATCAGTTATGTGCACTTTCAAGTGGATAATAACATCAAAAAATGAGTGGGGAAATAGTTTCTCAAAGTGAAAAAAGCATAAGTACAATTCAGTCCTGCAAACTTTTTAAATCACTCATTCGTTGATTTCTTAAACAAAGCTATCTAAAAAAATTACTCATCTCAATAAACAGCTGAACAACATTGGTGGATAAACAATCAAAAATTGTGATTGGAATCAACTGATGAACTAGTATGTGATTTTCATGACTTTTAACCCCTTGTAATGTCCTTCTCGTTAGATTCACACACTTTGAAATATTAGAAGAGTAACCATCAGGTACCTTAAGCATCTTCAAAATAGAAAGAAATGTATCTTTCTCCTTTGTAGTCATCGTATACTATGCAGCAGGCATATATGCCTTGTTTCCCTTAGTTAACTGTAAATGTAATTGTTTCCTTAAACCCATTTCTTCAAAATCACGACGTGCATTAACATGGTCCTTTGATTTTCCACTAACACCTAAAATGGTCCACAATATGTTATCACAAACATTTTTTTCAATGTGCATGACATCTAAATTATGCCTTAGCATGTTATTTTTCCAATACAGAAGACTATAAAAAATAAATTTCTTTTTCCAATTGTGATTGCGCTGCCTACCCGCAATACGAATAATACGTAATGGATGAGCCACCAAATACTGAATTTCATATATCATGCGAATGTTTTCTTCCTCAATCTGCGATAAAATTTCGACCCCTATCATGATCTTTGGTGCTAGGATGAACTCTCTAGAACCATCATATGTCACTCTATCCTTTCTGAACCTGTGATGAGGGGGTAGAAAACATTTTTGACCCATGTATGCCCATTTTTTGGAATGTTTAAGCCATACAGATTTTTTACTTTTATTGCAACATGGGCAAGAAAATTCCCCTTTCGTACTCTAGCCTGATAAATTTTCATAAGCTGAGAAGTCATTGATTTTCCACAATAAAGCAGCCTACAGTTTGAACATTTCATTCGTTTCACAGTCATAAGTCATCCCACCATCGCCCCAAAATTCATTCAACTCATCAATAAATGGATGAAGGTAAACATCAATCTTATCCCTCAGACTTCTAGGTCCATCAATAAGAGTGGAAAGTAATATAAATTGTTGCTTCATACAAAGCCACAGAGGAAGATTATACGGAACCAACACCACAGGCCATGTGCTATGAGTTTCACCAACCATAGACTTGAATGGATTGAAACCATCTACTAGGAACCCCAATCGGACATTACGAACATCTTTAGAAAAATCTAGATGTCTCTTATCAAAATACATCCATGCATGAGATTTTGTCGGGTCGGTTAACATATCACTTTCATGAATTCTTTCTACATGCCATCTCATTAAATTAAAAACTTTAGATGACATACAAAAATCTTTTCAACCTCAGTTTAAGGGGAAAGTAATGCATTTTCTTTACAGCAATCAGTTTCCCCTATATCACAATCTGACTTTGATGAGTCTGATTTCCCCTATTCTCTTTCCACCTGGAAGTGCCACAAACTGTACAAATATCCAAATGGGAAGTTTCTTTTATAAACAACATACATTTGTTTGCACATGCATCTATGGTCTCATATGTAAAACCTAAGTTCTCTGTCAACTTACGATCATAGTAATACGACTCGGGAATCTTAGTGTCGACAGGAAGAACCTTTTTTAATAACACCAACAGCATGTCGAATGATGTGTCTGACCACTGATTCAAAGTCTTCAAATAAAACAACTCTATGATAAACGACAATTTATTGTAAGAAGTAAATTCAGGATATAATTCTATTTTTGCATCATCAAGTGCTTCATAAAACCTCCTCGAATCATGATCTTCACCAAAGTGAAGATTTAACTCACTGGTCTCAAGATTCTAGATGTCAATGCCTTCAGGATCCAAACCACGTACCATTTTAGTAAGTATTTCATGCATTGGATCATTCATCCTTGCATCAACATCCATCTGAACTACATCTATATTTTGACAATGAACATATTATTCTCCATGATGAGTCCAACTCTTATAATTTTTCAGAAATCTGTTAAAGAATAGGTTCTCCCTCACAGTATCTCATTTTAATTGATATCTGTTAGCACATTTTCTACATGGAAAACTAATATATTCACTTTCAAATTCTCTAGTGAAGTCAATAAACTGCATAATTCTATTGAAATATTCTCTAGACGTTCGATTTGGAGGATCAATACAACTCTTATCCATAATAATATCTGTATAACAAACATTTACACAAGACTTATTACATGCATTTTTTATATCAAATATATTTAAAATAAATACTAACCAATTTCTTGTGGACCATTGATAAAATAATCAAATTATATCTCAGAATAATAAACAAGAGAATAGATAATGGAATGTAAGTAAAATCCCATGTCATGTCATACCTGATTGCGCTACAAACCTGGAAGGAAGGGGAGCCGAAGGCGGTGCTGCGGGGGAGAGGAGAGGAAGCGGAGGGAAGCTGGAGCCGGAGACGGTATGGTGAGGGAGGGGACAGGTGGCGGCAGTGGCGGTGAGCCAGAGGAGAGGAGGTGGTGAGGTGGCGATGGTGCAGTGAGGGTGGGACGATGAGGGAGGGGATAGAGGACAACGGGGAGCTGGAGTGGATGGGTGGCAACGTCGAGGGGATGAGAAGCAGCCGTGTGGGGAGGGAGGGGACTGGGCGATGGCAGTGCCACATGGGAGGGGATGGTGAGGGAGGGGATGGGCAGCGACGGTGCGGTGAGGGAGGGGCGAAGAGGGAGGGGATAGGGGATGGCGTAGAGCCGGAGCAGAGGGCGGTGAGGGGACGGGGGACAGGCAGCAAAGGGGCGGAGGGTAGAGGGATGAGGGATGAGGGCCCAGGGGGCGAAGGGCGGAGGGGGCGGGGGTGGAGGGTGGTGGGTGCAGGGCGCAGGACGCAAGGCAGAGGGCAGAGGCCGAAGGGTGCAGGGGGCAGAGGCTGGAGGGGCAGAGGGCGGAGGGCAGAGGGAGGAGGGTGGCGAGGGGATGGGCGGCGAGGGCGGAGGACAGAGGGCAATGGGGGACAGGCGGTGGGACGCATGTAGGGTTTCGTGAGGGGAGGGGGCGGGGCGCCGAATCTTTTTTTTAAGGCCAGCGATCGCCAAAGGTGGTCGCCCGTGTCATGGGGCTCCAAAGCCCATCTCTCTAGTAGTGCAAGGGGAAACACTTCATGAATATTGGGAACAATTTAAAAGGTTATGTTCAAGTTTCCCACACCACCAAATAAGTGATAAACTTTTAATATAGTATTTTTATGAAGGTTTAATTCCTATTGATTGAAATATGATTGATGCTTCTATAGGTGGTGTTCTAGTTTATAAGAGCCCAATTTATGTAATAACCCTAATTGAGAACATGGTGTAGAACACTCAAAAATTTATTTCAAGGTCTAGTGTACCCATTCAAGGTGTCCATGAGTTGGATATTACTTAATTCAATAAGAAGGTGGACATAAAGTTTGAAGAGGTAAGTACCCTTATTTAAAAACTTTATCTTTACCAAGAAAAATATCAATCTCCTCATCCCATCCATTGTGGTATATTTTCTTCTCGTTCCCACTATTCTAACCAATGCCCCCAACTAAGAGAAACTTCTGAGAGTTATGAGGAAATATTTCCAGTTCACCCCTAGATCCAACCCTTTAGGTAAGAACCTTACTATCAATACAAATATGGGTGGAAAAAAAACTAATATTATAGTCAAGGGGGTATTCAAACCAACCTAAAAAACTATGGGACCAACTGGGGTAGAGTAGTCATCCACCACCACTCAGAAATATTCAACCACTAAAAAGGAATTTCCAAAAACCTTCTCCAAAACCCAATCCTATCCTAGAATACATGATGAAACAAATGTCTTCTAATAACCTATAATTCCAACAAACCACTCAAGAATCCATACAAGACGTAAAAACCCAATTATACCAACTTGCCAACTCGGTGGGGGAAATTCAAGGTCATGGGTTAGGTAAACTACCCTCTCAACCACTATTGAACCCTAGGGATAAGGGAAATGTCAGTTCCATCACCCTTAGGTGTGGGACATAGCTTAAAATCCAAATGAACCCTCCATTATAGTTATCCCCTCCTAAGGAAACCATCATCCCAACCATTTAAAATGTTCCAAATGTTGAAAAACCTTGTCCTGAGAGAAGACCTTCCAAAGGAAAGAGTGTGTCTATTGATGAGTCACCTTGACCAATCATTACTCTTCTATTTCCCCAAAGGTACACTCAACCAATAAAGCAAAAATAAATATAATTTTAGAAATAAATCTTGGAAACTTTCAAAAAAGGGCAGGCCAACATTCCATTGATTGATGTCGTGAAGAAAATTCTAAGATACTCCAGGTTTTTGAAGGAAATATTTACACATCGAAGGTGACTTAGAGGTTTTGAGAAGTTGAGATTGGTGAGTAACATATCAACATTGATAAATCCATAACTTCCCACCAAATTCAATGATCTGGTAACATTCTCATTTTTTTACACCATAGGGGAGTATTCCTTTTCCAATGTTATGCTTGATTTGGGTGCTTCTATAAATGTGATGCCTCACTCTATTTACTATTAATTTAAGTTCAAGGAACTGAAACCCATTGGAATTGTTGTTCAATTAGAAAATTGGATCACAACACACCCTTCTGGTTTGTTAGAGGATGTTCTTGTGAGGGTGAAAATTTTAATTTTTCCTGCTGATTTTTATGTGCTAAATATGGAAGATGATAGGATGAATAGACATGCCCTGATTATATTGGGGATACCTTTCATAAAAACTTCTAAAACCATAATTAATGTCCACAATGGTACATTATTTATGGATTTTGGTGGCAACATTGTCCAATTCAACATCCTTGATTCCATGAAGTACCCCTCAGAAGAACATTCCTCTCTCTCTCTTTTAATTCAATTGATGTACTCCATTCCCCTAAAAAACATCTTTTCTTTCGCCTGATCCCCTTTTTGAGTTTTGATACTTGATTTAAATTATAGGTAATGAATCATGTATTTATTGTTGTAGTGATCTAGAAAAATGTCATGCATGTTTTTTAATTAATGATTTCTTGAACACTAAGGATCACATGGCCGTCAATGATACTGCTAAGCTTGTAAAAGATTATTCCTTATCTGAGGATGATACCGTTAAGAAATCAGATGAGATTAGTGACCTCTTACTTTCAAACACACTCCCATCAATACAAAATCCCCCTAAATTGGAACTTAAACAACATCCTAAAGATTTAAAATATTCCTATCTTTAGAATGGAAACAAGTTTCATGTCCTCATTACTAGTTTACTCTCTATAGAGCATTAATTGAAACTAATTGAACTTTTGAGGGAGTATAAACAATATTTGGGATGAACACTTTCTAAAATTACTAATATTATCCCATATATTATGTGTGAAAATTTATGGGATAATACTAGTATTTCATGGTGCGAAAAGGTATAGTACTTGGGCATGTCATTTTTGGGGATGGTATCTGAGTTGATAAATTAAAAGTGGATGTCATTTATTCCATACCATTCCACAAAAATGTATGGTATTTTCATTATTTCCTAGGTCATGTTGGATTTTACCATTGTTTCATTCGTTACTTTGGTAAGATTGCACTCCCCCTCTCTTGATTGATCCAAAAAGAAAAGGAATTTGTTAATGATAAAGAATGTGATGAATCTTTTGACAAATTAAAATAAAGTCTCACATCACCCCTGGTAATCCAACCACCTCGATGGGATTTACCATTTTATCTCATGTGTGACATCTCTAAATATATAGTTGGGGCAGTCTTATCACAAAGGGTCGATCAAAATCCACATGTCATTGCTTATGCATCATGTACATTGAACCTTGCCTAAGAAAACTACACCACAACTAAAAAATAAATTCTTACTATTTTTTTTCCTTGGATAAATTCAGGTCATACCTTTTAGGGTCCAAAGTCATTGTGTTATTAGACCATGTAGCCCTCTGATATCTCTTTAAGAAACCGGAATCCAAACCACGTCTCATTCATTGGATGTTCCTACTTTAGGAATTCAATATAGAAATTAGGGATAAAAAAGAAGAATAGAATGTGGTGTATTGCCATATCATTAGGATCCTCTCATCCTCGTACATTGACTCATCCCCCTATATTCCTATAAATGACATGTTTTCATATGATTCCAATATTGTAGTGGAATTTTTGAGAACCCAAATCTTCTATAGGTTTGGATTACCTAGGTTCATCATCAGTGAACAAGGTTCTCATTTCTGCAACGGAACAATGTAATATATTTTACGTCAGTATGGGGTCGGGCATCAAGTGTATAATACTTATCACCCACAGAACAATGGTCAAGTTGAGGTGTCAAATAGATAGGTAAAACAAATTCTTGAAAAAATGGTTCAACCTAACAGAAAATATTGGAGTCTTAGACTCGATGATTCATTATGGTCTTATCGTACTACTTTCAAAACTCCCTTTGGAATGTCACCCTATCAGCTTGTTTTTGGAAAGAGTTTTAACCTTCCTATTGAGATTGATCATCAACCCTACTGGGCCATTAAACAATTTAATTCTAATATTTGTGGTGTAGGTGCTCAAAGTAAGTTACATATTCAGGATTTGGATGAAATGCATAGAGATTCATATGAGAACTCTCGGATATATAAGGAGAGAACTAAGGCTACCCACGACCACCTCATCCTTCATCATCAATTACAAATTGGGAAGAAGGTCCTAATTTATAATGAAAGGATGAAGTTGCATCTAGGTAAGCTTTGTTCCTACTAGTTTGGTCCATATACTATTACTAATTTTTATCCATTTGGTGTTGTTTAGGTTTAAAATCTAGAAAAAAAACAAGCCTTCACTGTCAATGGGAAGCTGGTGAAGCACTTTCATGAAGCCATTCCAGAGTCCCCGATGGAGGAACTCCATATTCAAGATGCATCCTACCAATGAAACCCACCAGGTTTTATTCTTCCTTCTCACATTCTCTTTTATTACATTGAGGACATTGCATGCTCTAGGAGTGGGGTGATGGGTATATTCTTGCGTTAGTTAGGAATTTTCATCATCTTTCTTCTTTTTCTCTTTTTTACTTATTGAATAGTTTTGTTACATTCCCCTCTCATTTCTTCCCTCACTTTTATGTTAGAATGTTCATTTTTTATGCCCACTTTATCATGGAAAATGATTCCTACTTAATCATGGAAATTATTGAAAATGCATAAATAATTTCCCTATTTTATGTTGTTTTAATATTTTCAAAAAAAAACATCAAAAAATTGTTTCAATGATAGAATGTGTGTTTTAGCATGAATTTAACATTGATCTATGACTTTTTATTGAATGTTGGTTGTTTTTCTATTATATAAATGGTTGTATCACTTTGAAAACTTCAATAATAATGGTACCCTTTTGTGTGAGTAATTTATGGGAAAATTGTGTCACTAAATATCTCCACGCACCTTTACACCCAACCATGAAGTGTGAATTTTTATTACTCAATGGAAGATAAATATAAGTTAATTTAATATTTATTAGATTTTCTAAAATGATTTTCCATAAGTTCATTCCTTATCTGATCTTTTTCATTATTGTACCAGATGGACCTATGTGTGTGTACCTGTAATCTGACTATTGTACACCCTCAAACAAAATTAAAAAATAAATAAATAAAATTTTTTGTCTTGGGAAGGTCAAAAACCACCCTTCCTAGACTTTTGATCATGTTATAACTATTAAAATTAGTGTTGTGAGAAGATCAAACAAGGGTTGAGATAAGAGTGAGATTTTTTCCAAGTGCAACTTTTGAAAAAAAAAACAAAATAATAATAATAATAAATTATGGGAGTGATGAAATATACAAAATATGGGGATTTCTAGGTCAATATATTAAGGTTTGACTTCTAGTAATGCTTAAGTGAGTGGATTTTGAAATTTGATTGCAAAGGATGTAGGACAGGTTCGGTGGAAAAAATCATTTAAGTAGAAAATTTTAAAAATAACCTATATTTACTGGATAGAAAGTGGAAAGAATAACATGAAATGGTTTTCAAACACACACATTGAGATTTAATGACATTTTTAATTTTAAATAATTTTACCAAATTGGTATCATTCATCTCCTTGAATTCCATTCTAATACAATTTATGAGACACCTTTTCCCATGATCACTTAGAATAACTCCTTGGTGTGATTTTTTCTTTGATCACATTGATATCATGAATCAAATTTTCATTTAATGTTAAATCTTAATGAAGTTGGTAATATCTACATGCATCATTTTGTAAATATGACTTTTCACGGGAGTGAAAATGTTTAGGTGTGGGGGTTTGATCACACTGTGATTCAGTGTTTTATTTCAGCCTTACACCATTGTATTAAAATAATTTTGTATTGTAAATTACAAATTTAATAACAAATTTAAATTCATTATTGATTTAATTTTTTAATTTTTATCACTTTTATAAATGTTTATTTTACTTGTTTTGATGATTTCATTATAGGAGGAGGTGATTTGGAGGGTCGAAGATGATACAGAAGGAAAATGGGCCAAACTAAATGGAATCCTTGGGATATTTGTCCACTATTTTTCATGTTTTTTGAAATTCGTGCATCCAAATGGTCTGAGATTTTTTTAGATGGTCCAAAACTAATTATGATGAAACTCATCTAAAGGAACCCAATCCTAATTCATCTATATGTTATCCCATCTAGACTAATATTTCCAAGCCAACGAATCTGCACAAAGTCAAAAGTGGTGTATTGTGTTTCATCCATATATCCAGATGTAGGTCTCCAAATTATGAAAAAATTTAGGTGGAGATAATAAATATGTGGATAAATATGTTTTTAGTTTTTTCCAAGTATATATAATTCCATTTACCAACCAAATGCTAATATAAAAGTGGTATGATCAAAACCGGGTTCCCAAAACCACTTCCCATTTTAGATATAAAAAGGAACCATGGGAACCTCATTTTCAAGTTCGACCAAGGAGTGAAGTCATGAAAATTTGTAGTTCTATAGTATTCCTCTCCTAATGATATAATTTTTTGAGGCCCCTATCCTCATAGGGGGATCAACGATGAATAAGGAGTTCCACCTGAGTTTCCTCCTCTCGATGTTGGGGTTAAACAGTGGGTGTATATTGTGAGGAAGCTACACACATGTCAAGGGAGTTTTTATGATTTTATTAGATACTAGTTTTTAGTTATTTGGGTGTTAAAACATTTCATTCCATGTATCTTACATTATTTCATATATGAATTCTTGTTTTGATACATGTGAATTTGATGCTCTTAATTTTTAACTGATGGTGTGAGGTTTTGAGTGTGTGACTTGTGTTATTCTGATTGGACAACACAAGAATCATTTTCTTAAATGATTTATTTAGATTTCAATATTATTTGGAATCTATTATTCCATTCATAATTTCTAGACCTTGGAAACATTATTGTTACGTCAAGTTTTTTTTCTTTAAGAATTGAAATAAAATTTTAGGAATTAATCGGGATTCTAATTAATTTCAACCAAAGAATTACTCAAAACCTGAATGAATATCTAAGAAAAATGAACTTGAAATGTGTGTAGTGAAATAAAAACAACTCATTTGCCTCATATTTTTCAAAATCCACTTGTTTTTTCAACTACTAAACTCTTTAAATTGCGTTATTTTCTTAAAACGTTTTTCAAAACCAACCCTTCTTTTAGTACTTCTTATTAGAAATACAAACTATAAAACTATAAATGCTCCTTAATATATGACCTAGGGTCTGAATTAGACTATAAAATCATCTTTAAATCATAATAAATTTGACATGTCATGATAATTCATTCAATCATACCCCATATTTTCTTTACAATAGGGGTACATTAGTTTTTTTCTCAGTACTTATTTTTAGCACTCAGTTGCTATTTTAAAAATTAACAATTCTTAATCAAAGTGATTAATAAATGTATTTTTACACAATTTATTACCAGCCATAATGTACCTAAAAATATTTCTCCTCATAATGACTAGTAAATGCATCTCATTCTTTTTTTTCTTATTAAGTGTGCATACATATGCGGTGGGTGCAGTTTATTTTCCCTTCAGCATCTTTGAGATGAAATTTTGTTATAATTGTGTGAAAGCCTCTGTGATCATTTCTAGAAATAATTAATAAAAATTTATTTTGGGGTTCATCTACTATAAATTCACTCTATAATGGATAATGAAGAGTAACTCAATGTTTCATTATTATTATTTTTAGTAAAATAAAAAAGTATAGCATAGTGTTACCCAAATCTCTTTCCAAATCAGTGTCTTAAGTGTAGAAACAACATGGTTCCATGAATATATATCAATCAGCACATACTGTCAATTAGTGAAACCAATGAAACTACTGAACATGGCCTTGTTGGGGTTAACATCCTGACTGCATACATTCCATCCAACCTTGAATTTAATGCCTTTATTTTTTTTCCTTAATAATTTTTTTAACACCATCATGTTGCAGCAATCCTATTTTTTCTGGGATACTTGTTATTCATAGTCTACCATTTCCTAGAGTTTAACATTGTCAATATTTTGTTTCTTGGGGTTGGAAACATCAGAATGTGCAGAAGGTTGTTGTTCCTCTACACTACGAGCACCATCAGTTTGAGAAACCTATTGTTCCTCGAGATTGGGAGAATTAACACGTATAGCAGTCATTATTCATAGAAGTGGTTGAACAATTAATTTAGATTATATAAATTTAGATTTGAATGGATAATAATATGAGGTAACATAATGCATATTATAAAAAATACATAACTTGATTATTGAACTCACTTTTTTTAAGGTTGAAGGGATTTGACCCCTCTATAGAGTATCCAAATCCCTTCACTATGGTATCCTCTAACTTATAAGACCCAATATACATTGGAACCACTGAAAAATTATTGTGATTTCCTAATGAAAGGGTCATCATTAGTTGAATTTTCAACTGACCCTTCAGTATTTTTTGTTGATAATAGAATAATTGATCACTTTCAGTTTACAAAATTTAGAACATAAAATACTTGTACTTCATATGATGCCATTACAAACAGTTTGTCTTTGTACCCTTCCTTACTAAAATAACCTTTCACGAATCCCAATTCATCTATTTTAATAGAACTCTTATTATCAACCCACTTGAATTGAAAAATTGGCACTTGGAATGTTGTATAATCTAACTTCCATATTTGTTTGATGATGCCAAAGTATGACATATTCGCATAAATTGGATTTTTTTTCCTTGGTAACAGATACATAAATCACTTCAGACACAAGTTAAACTCTATTATTTTTAATGGTAATAACTTCATCATGTTAATTTTTATATAATGTATAACCATTATAATATAATACATGAATACTTGTCCATCTAGCTAGCCATCGAAGTCGTTTTGAAATTGCATATGTATTTTCATCAGACTCCTTAAAAATATGGTCTCAAAACCATCCTATAAACTTTTCATTATGTGTTTTTGATATCCATATTTTAGTCCTTGATGGATTCAAATGCCTAAGAATTTATTTATGGGTTTAAATATATGGGGAAACCTATAAATTATTATGCAAAATGTAAAGGTTGGTCTGCTCCTGATCTTTAATAGTGATTATGATAACATATATTCTAGAAATTCCTTCACCAATAAGTTTACCATTATGAAGAGATTTTGGTAGACGAATGTTTTCCACATTAGACGGGTAGTGGGTGCACAATTCAATGGTTTCCTCAAAAATATATTGCTCTATAATACAACCTTCTGGATGACTTCTATTTTTGACATGCCCTTTCAAAATATTCATATACTATTTAATGGGGTACATCCATCTATAATTTATAAGACCACATAATCAAATCTCTCTTACCAAGTGAACCATCAAGTGAACCATTACATCAAATAATATTAGTGGGAAGAACATTTCATATTCGTATAAAATGACGTCAATTTATTTTTCCATGGTTGTAAATTTTTCCAGGTCTATAACTTTTTTACATATAGATTTGAAAAATAAATAGATCTTGGTTAATGAATGATGGAAATACATGGAAAAAATAAAATGTGATGGTACATGTATTAGATATTACATCAAAACATGAAAATCATGTGATTTCAGGCCCTTTGACTTTAAATCAATCATTGACACGGTATTCTTGATATTTTATGAATACCCCTCTAGAACCTTTATATCATTCAAGAATTTTCTAAACTGATATCTCTCCTTCCTAGAAAGAGTGTAAGTAACTATAGTAAGAAAAGCCTATTTTTCACCCTTCACTCGCACCAACTCTTCCTGTATTCCCATGTCAATCATGTCCAACCCTACCTTAATTTCACCATATGTTTTGTCAGGTGCATTTATTAACATTCCAATGACAATATCAAATACATTTTTTTCAACATTCATAACATCAAAAAAATTCCTAATGTACAAACAATTCTACTATGGTAATTCAAAAAAATAGATCACTTTTTTCAACTAGTTTTCATAAGTTTTTTTTTGAAAAAAGGAATACCAAAAGCAGTGTCCATATCTTTTACTTTATCAAATAGTTGATCACCTGTTAATAGATATGGTGTTTTAATTTCTTATTAACTCTCATCGAATGATATCATCCAAGATTGGTACATATGTCACTGGGTTAGAAATTTTTGATTTCCTAGAAACATAGTATTCAATGAATGTTTCAACCTAATTGACTGTGTACCTTATTCACAAATGCCAAACCCTTGAGTTCCTTTAATGTTATATCCAAAAAAATTCATAAGTTGTAAATTCATTTATCATCCCGTACAAAATGGCTCTCAAAATAAAATCTTCATTTTTGTAAGCATCATACAACATAACACCTAAATCCCACAATGATTTCAAATATTCAATCAATGGATCCAAATAAACATCAATATCATTACCTGATTGTTTTGGTCCTGATATAAGCATATATAATATAATTTATTTTAATTTCTTACATAACCATGATGGAAAGTTATAATTTACCAACATAACCAGCCATGTACTGTGAGTGATACTTTCAAAAACCAAAAGGATTCACTCCATCTGTTGATAGTGCAAGACAAAGGTTTCTCAGCTTGTTTCCAAATTCAGGATACTCATGGTCAATTATATTCCACTAAGTAGAGTCTTCTGAGTGATGAAGTTTCTCATATTTATTTCTTGAATATGTGTGACATTTCAATTATATTACATTCTCCTCACTCCCATATAAGTGGATAAACCTTGGAATGATTGTAAAGTACCATACAAATTTTATAGGACCCAATTCATCTTTCTTATATCGATAAGTACTACACTTTAGGAATTCTTTAAGTGATTTTTGGTCCTTTTGAAACAATATATAGTCATTTGTATAGGCATGTATTCTTTCAAAGATCTTACCCATTGAACGTAACATTTGTTTAGCATCATATGTTCATCTAGGAAGCTCATTATCTTTTGGGAGCATATCATTCAAGAGAGTAAGTATTTCAGTAAAACTGGAACCACTCCATCTATTTTTAGCTTTTAAATTATACAGGTTCTATACAATTGACAATGCTGTGTATTTAAACTTTTCAAACAATTTTCTACAATCATTAAGTTCATATTTAACTGTAAATATCACTTCCTAAATACGATCTTCATCATCATTTTCACCTATAATCACATCCTTGGCATAGTATTCTTCATTTTCCATACATTTAATCATATCAAATGATCCATAAAATGTAGTGTTATCTCAATCACTAAATGCATTCACTTTTTCCCCATGTTTAGTTCAATATTTATAACTTTGATCTATTCCTTAACAAATCATGTTCTCTTACAAATCCTATGGACTAATTAGTCTTGAATAAAAATAGTGTAAACACAAACAAATGATTTAAGAAGGGTTATATGAATGATATTTTGCAAAATTAATGAACTGTTTAACCCCATATTCATAATATTTTTTTCATACCGTTGGACTCTATCCATTTTTTATTTATATTCATCATATTTAATTCAATGATATTAATAATCAAAAAATAAATAATTACAAAAAAGGGCCTTTTAAATAAGTGGAACCCAACATTTGAATGTTTTAAATAATTTCAGCATGCTTTAAAGGAGATGGTTAATTGAATTTAATAAAATAATTTCCCCACTAGTGGTAGGTGTTATCCTCTGAATTCATCCACAATGATCTCCAACACCTGGTATGGGATTGATACTACTCAGGGTAGTTCAAGTAACATAGGTTCATGTTTATAAGATATGGGGGATGAATCTTAGACAACAAAATTCAATAATAATTGTTCGGGAGATGAAGATGATAAGGATGATAGTTGTCTCCTTAAATATTAATGTTCTCAAGCTGGGGAGTTGGCGAAGCACCTGAAAAAATTTCTTAGTTTGTTGTCTAAAATTTAAAAAAGAAACAACAGTAGTCTGATCCCTATAAGGGTCTACTTATTTAGAGAGAACGTGATAAGGTTTGGTTGGATTGTCTTACACTCACTCATGTTAAGGTAGCCATTGTAGTATCAAAATTCAAATAAAACCTCCAATTACTCTATGAAAATGAAAAGGATTTTGATCTAAGGACTGAATTTCAGTAGTTCTTATCTTCCTATGAAGCTGAGGTTGTGAGAGTGGGGTCATGATGGATATCCTATAGGTTGGATAGAGCTAGTGACATTCTCTTTCCATGGTGTTATTATAAATATATATTATATAGGAGGTGGAATTATGTGTATCTAGGAGGACTTTAAAAGTTAATATGATCATATAAATATAGATATCACCCTTTTCCCTTACACATGTATGCATTTATAAATATAGATACCACTCATCCCATTTCATTTATAAATATAGATACCACTCAAGTATTTGAAGCGTGTTTTAAAGAGTATTTAAAAGGGAAAAGGGAATTAGTTACTTTAGTTTGATCAATTGAAAAGTTGTTGTTGGTAGTGTGCATTACTAAGGCTTATTTTTTCATATTTTATTGTAACTGCTCATAGCACTTAAATTTTAATTCATGCTTCCCAAAAAATAAAATGTCTTAAAATTTTACTTTTTATTGATATTGTTCACTATTTGGATATTTAATTTTTTATTTGATATATATTAACCGGAATTAAATATTATAATATGGGAGATTCGTCATTTAAATAATCTATAAAAATGGGTGAATTGTACCACCACTAGTTTTGATTTATTTTCATTTTAATTTTAATAATGATGATTCCATTAAACTTTTGATTTTTATAATTTAGTTACTCATGCTTCCATTAATATTTTTATTTCACAAATTTAGTTATAAATATATTGTTTCATATTATGCATGCATACACAAATTTAGTTATTCATGTTTCCATCAAGACACAAGAAGCACTCCAAACTGATTTCTAGAGATTTTTTCCACTATTGCGGTCTAATTAATTTCCTCATCAACTGTTCATTGGGAATCATAGTATTTAGGTAATTATTCCTACTCTAATTTATGTATTTTGGTATTTTCCATATTTATAATCTTCTCATTCTAAATACATGTTTTCAATCCCTAAATACTGCAAAATTCATTCTTATTTAGAATATACATAGTTTTTTAGAAATATTTATATTTCTAAGTATAAATACTTATATTCCATATGTAGAATTTATTTTTTATTTTAATTTTTTCAGTATGAATGTGAATTATTAACTTTGAAAAATATGATTCTTTTAAAAAAACAGTTTGTATCCTCCCCTCAACTCATGGATAGACTTTAAAAGTAAATCCTTTTCATGCTAGTCTAAAAATATAACTATGAAAGTAAGATGCTCAATTTTCATAAATCGGGTCACATAAGGTCATCATTTAAATTTATTTTTACCCAATGTAAATAATCCACTCATTTAAGAAAACCATGATTTTAAAAAAAATGTGATTCCATTAATAAAAAAATATTTTCTAGACCATGGTTTATAATACACTTAGATTTAACTTAAGGGAGTTTTTAGGCAATGATTTACAATACAGTTAGATTTAAATTAAGGGAATAAAATAAACATTTTAAACCAAATTAAAGAATATAATATAATAATAAAATAATACTTTTAAAATCAGGGAAAACTCTAATGATAATGAAGATAATGCACAAAAAACATGAACAAATACATGTAGTAATAGTATTCACTGAAGTATACGAAAAATAGGAAAATATAGCTAGAAAAATTTTTCACTCTAGAAGGAAAAAATATATATAGTATATGTGACACACTAAACTAATAAAAAATAAATATCATCATGTCACCGGTCATCACAACACAGTGGACTAGTGGAGAGGAGAAGTATATGTTTGTTCTAGGTGCAGCAGAAGCGTACGATGGGTGGTTCCAACTTTGATTTTTTCCATAATCGATGATCAATATGAGATCTATATGATGAAGAATGTTGTGATCCACGAAATTGAATCAAATAAATAGAGAATGGATAATTACATTGGAACCAAAGAGAGGATCATTATATATTATTTATAATTAATTTAATTTAATAAATAATTACCTTGATTGAATTCTTTCTTCATTGATAAATTCAGTGACAGATCTATGGTCCACCATCATTTCATTTTATAAACCAAGTATATATTTCCTCTAGTGATGATCCACATGTGTTCCACAAAATCTCTAGATTTCACCGAAGGAATCTCTGGGTGCTAGCATGGTAGATCCTTATGCTTGCATAATCCGCCTTTGATCGCTTTGAAAACCGCTTCCAAAGATTCTCCTTGATCTGGTGGAGGAGGATTTCTCTCTATTCTTGGGAGCGTTCTTGGATAAGGGAGCTCTCTAGGCCTCAGAGGATTCTCCAAATCTATTGTGCACAACCAAGACAAATGAATTGTCTCTCTTGAGAAAATAACATAATTGGGTATTTATATTACTAGTGTTAAAATAAAATGATTGCACAAGTTCCCTTAATTATTTATTTAATCCTAGAAAAACCCCATGTCAAATAATAATAATAATATTATCATTTCTTGACATGTGGTTAACTTGAAAATTAAAATTAAATATTATTTAATTAAATAATATTCAATATTTATTATTTTTCACCAGACCATTAAACCCGGTATGTCATTTCTCCATAATATTTATTGAACCTTGAATAATGTCTATTTATTTATTAAATAAATATCACTAAATTATTTTCCAATAAATAAATAAATATTATATTCACTAAATAAAAAAATATTTATTAAATATTCCACTCACATTATATTCTCTTGAATAACTGGTGACAGAATATATATGATCAGGCATACATGAATAATTATTAAACCATGTGCGGTAATAATATTTATTCAACCTGTTAAATAATAAATAATATTATATTATTTAACTTAAATTTTGGATACACTTAGTGTGTGACCCTCTAGGACTATTTCTAAGTGGCATTAGGTGAAGTATCCTAAAGTCCAAGGTTATCATTTAGTAACATGATAAGGCACCCATAGAGAAAGAAATTAATGTCACAATGACATGTTACCACATACAGACACTTACTATATAATATAATCCCTTTATCACAATATCTCAAATTCAGCAGGTTGCATGCTAGTGTTATCAACCTATGTTCTAAATATCTCTTTCTTCAACTTTTCAAAAATAGAACTTGCCTAGAGAATACCATGGAAATGTATTTATTTAGGCTATATCATTTCCATCAAAGGGCATGAGATATTAATTTCCATTAAAGAACAAAATGGATAAATCCTTTCTCAAATTATTCATTAATATAATATTACTCATGACATACCCAATATATCCTACCTCACCATGAACATCTTTCATCATGATTTTCATCAATACATAAATGTACATGACTCATAATATCCATTAATAATAATCTTAAAGTCTAAGGACCAATACACATGACCACGGATAGAAAAATCTAATGACATGTATAAATGTGGATTTCCTACTAGTGGGTCCCATTCTCATAATATCCTACTGGATATTACCAAGGGCGTACACCATGATAAGGTGACTTAAAGTACTATGAGTCTCCACCCTTGATAACATATATAATCTGTATCCCTCAAATGATATCATTTGTCTATATAACTTATATTCAAGAATAATGTCATAGCACTTCTGAGTTCTCACTATAGCGGGAAACTAATATGACCTTTTAGTGCGATAGCTACTCTCAAGACATTATCTCATACTATGTCACATACAATAATAGTCATGATGTGATAAGTAGTTTATTAATATTCAAAACAATGAATACATGTTATCATAAAGTATATAGAAGTTGGTTCTAGGGCACTAACTCTAATAGACTCCCACTTGCACTAGATCCAACTACTAACAACATTCAGTCTTCTCAATCTCACTCATGCTTCTGTTGATATGGTACTTTATACAAAGGGACTATCATGTTATCTTCCATGGGTACTCTTCTCACTACAACTTCACCCCTTTGATAAAAATACCTTAAGAGGTGATATTTATGGAGTATGTACTTTGTCCATTGGTATGACCTTGGCTCTATTTAAAGAGCCACTGCTATAATATTATCATAATAAAATGTTATAGGGTATTTATTTATATGTTCCACATCAAACTCCTAGAAAAAGTTTTAAATCCAAATGGCTTCCTTGGCTACATCAAAAGCTGCTATATGCTCAGATTCCGCTGTATAATCATCTAAAACTAGCTACTTTGAACTCTTATAGATCACAGATCCTCTATTGAGACAGAAAACATATCATGACTGTGACTTTAGATCATTATGATCTATTTGAAAACTAGCATAATTATAACCTCTGATGATCAGCTCCTCATCTACTCCATACACCAGGAATATATCCTTAGTTCTTCTCAAATACTTAAGGATATCCTTAACAGAAGTCCAATGTTGTTCTCCTAGATCTTCATGATATCTTCCTACCATTCTCAATGCATAGGAAATATCAATTCTAGTATATAACATGGCATATATGATTGATCCTATCGTAGAAGCATATGGGATATTACTTATTCTATCTTTATCATGTTCTCTCTAATGATACATTTTCATAGAAAGATGTAAACCATGTGACACTGGAACCAGTCCCCTCTTGGATTGTTCCATACTAAATATCTTTAGTATCTGGTTAATATATATACTTTGACTTAGTCCAAGCATCCTCTTGGATCTATCATAAATGATCTTGATCCCTAAAATATAGGTTGTTTCACCTAAGTTCTTCATAGAGAAACACTTGTTTAACTAATCCTTAACAGATTGTAATACTGGTATTTAATTTACAATAATTAATATGTCATTAATATATACTAATAGGATAATGACCGTATTCCCACTAAACCTCTTTTAAACACACGAATCATATTCATTCTTAATGAAACCAGATTATTTTATAGATTCATCGAATCGAATGTTCCATGACCTGGATGCTTGCTTCAATACATAAATGGATCTCTACAGCTTACAATTCTTTTTGGTATCACCCGAATTCACAAACCCTTCTGGATGTGTTATATAGACATCTCTCTGAAGGTTCCCATTAAGGAATGTAGTTTTTAGATCCATATTCCAAATCTCATAATCATGGTAAGCTACTATAGAAAGTAGAATTATGGTGGATTTAAAAATAGAAACTTGTGAAAAGGTTTCATCATAGTAAAATCCTTTATGTTGTTTAAACCCTTTAGCCACTAGACTCGCTTTATAGGTACTTACTTTACCTTCCATGTCCAATTTCCTTTTGAATATCTATTTGTATCCAACAAGCTTTACATCAACCGGTGCATAGAACAGAACCCAAACTTGGTTCTAATACATGGAATCCATTTCAGAATTCATGTCTTCTTACCATCTTGCAGCTTTTGAGCTCTTTATTTCTTCTTTGTGGGAGAGAGGTTCATCATTTTCAACCAATAATGATTCACTATCCTCTGTAACCAAAAAACCATATCTCTCTGGTTCTCTTACATCTCTTACACTCATACACGGTACTTGTGTTTCAGGAACTAATTCTTCCATGGGGACCTATAGAATATTTTCCTATACTAACTCTTGTATATCTTGATAACTAACTTCATAGAAGTCAATCTTTCTCCCACTATCCCTTTTGAGTATGTTCTCCCTCTCAAAAAAGATATCTTTTCTGGAAAATGTAACCTTTTTGTCTGAGGGGTTGTATAGGTAGTATCCCTTTGTTTTCTTAGGATACCCAATAAAGATACACTTTGTGCCCCATGGTACTAGTTTTTTCCTTAAAAAGGCCTTAATAGATTCCTTGAAACCCCATACACATGTATGTGATAAAATGGGTTTCTTTTTACTCCATAGATCAAAGGGAATTCCATTTTCTACTTTAGTTGGTACTTGGTTTAATGTGTATGTGGCAGTTTGTAATGCATATCTCCAAAAGGATAATGGAAGATCTACATGACTCATCATCAACCTTACTATGTCTAATAAGGTATGGTTCCTCCTTTCACTAACACCATTCCACTATGGTGTGTAAGGTGGAGTGAGTTGAGATAAAATCTAAAACTCACGTAGAAAGTTGATGAACTCTTGGTTAAGATATTCACCACCTTGATTCGATCGAAGCTTCTTTATCTTCTTACCAATCTGATTCTATACTTCATTCTTGGATTCCTTTAATTTCTCAAAGGACTCGAACTTATACCTCATAAAGTAGACATATTCATATCTACTATCATCAGTAAAAGTTATGAAGTAAGAATATACACCTCTAGATTTTACTGGAAATAGTCCACACACATCAGTGTGTTCCAATCATAGAATCTATTTGGACCTTTCACCCAATCCATTGAATGGTGGTTTAGTCATTTTTTATTATAAACAAGCATGGCATCTTTCAAGTGGTTTTATCTCAAAAGAGTCTAAATAACCATCCTGACAGAGCTTTGTCACATGCTTCTTATTTACTTGACTAAGATAGTGATGTCATAGTTGAGTGTTGTATGAGTCGTGTTAACATGATTCATTATCAATTTCCAACACTTGGTTTTTTTAATTTAATCTATAAAGAGTATTATTTAAATGTTCCATACCATAACATATTTTTTCCTTATAAAATAAACAACTTTTATTTCCAAATTTGAAAATAAATCCATATGTATATAGGCATGATACATAAATTATGTTCTTAATAATAGTAGGTATATAATAATAATATTTTAAAACCAAAATCATTCATGTTGGCAATGAAAGGTGGTAGTCACCAATGGCTAGGGTAGATAGCCTCGCTCCATTGGCAGCTCTCAGATCCACCTCTCCTATGGAAATGTTTAGGAATCTACTTGGTTCCTACATTTGGATATAGATATAATCCCCACAAGATATATCTAATACCTAATGTGTAGATATTGAAAGATTACACTCAATAACAAACACACCTTTAGCTTCCCCTTGCTTTTGGGTGCAGTTCCTCTTCCAGTGGCCTAAATTTCCACAAGCAAAACATATTACCTCCTTTTCCTTACCATGCCTCTAGATATTTTTCTTCTTGGAAGGACGGTGCTCGATAGTTTTAGATAGTTTTTAAGTCTTGTGACCCTTTTAATTTTCCTTCCTTTTCTTATTCACCATAAGTACCATAGTTTTATCATGCCCCATGTCCTTATCCACTTAGAAAATTAAATTAAGAAGTTCCAAAAGACTCTTCTCATTATTTATCATATTGTAATTGATAATAAAACTGGATAAAGTCTTATGTTTTGATGAAAGTATGAGATTTTTATGAAACTCATCTAGGAATTTAATCCCTAATATGTCTAGGCATTCAATGTAGCCAATAAGATTGATTACATGAGGCCCAGCTGGTGTAGACTCTCTAAGCTTAGTTGTAAACAAAGCATTGGAGATCTTGTACCTCTCTTGTCTTGTCTTCTCTTGATAGAGATCCTAATTGTGAGAAATCATGTTATAGGCATGCATATCATTATGTTTCTTAAAAATCTCATTGGACATGGATTATATCATGAAGCATTGAACATATGTAGCATCATTCAAATATTTATCATAGAGAGAAAACTCTTCATCACTTGCCTCATTTCTAGGAACAACTGGTAAAGGTTTTTTTAGCACATACAATTTCCCTTCATGGTGAAGGATGACACGTAGGTGCCTTTACCATTCTTGGAAATTTGTACCGGTGAGAAGGTTTTCCTTCTCAAGTATGGATAATAATGATATGTTTTATTTCATTTTATTATTATTTCTAAAAAATAATATGATCATAATTTTAGTACTTTATTTGATAAATTTAGACAAATAAATAAATATTATATTTATTAGTCTCCTGCTATTTTATCGAAAACCAATAGCCCTCACCATTGGCTTAAAAATATATTGTTTCTTGGATATTCTAGTAGAAAGGATCCATATTCCCTTTCTAATTACCCTAACTTTGGTTGTTCAAGCAACTTGAATGGTTTTAGGTAGGAATTCCAAATGACAACTACATTAAATCACAGTTCCTTGATCTGCTGAGTGGACTCCCTAATCCTAAAATAATTAATTTATATTTCCTCAAAATTTTCCTATCAGTTACACAAAGTCCTACTTTGGAAGTCAGCCCTTTATTTGAACTAAGTTAATTCAACCCAAAACCTCATGTTAGAATTTCTCGATAATTAAAAGCACCCCAACTTTGGCTGGTCAAGAACTTTGAACTGTGGTTTGATTTTAATTGAAGAAATACAAGGGTATACAAACTTAATATTTTATTGATGGACTTTATACTTTTATGTGTAAATTGATAATTATTATCTTTATTACATGATAGTTAATATTAAGTGGATTTACTTCAGTGATTAACCATTTCTTAGATAATATGTGCACACAATCCAGTTTATTTTAGTTCTATCTTGCATTCTCATTAATTTCATTAATTTATGTGATCGTAACAAAACATCCATAATGAAATAATCATGAAACTTATAGAAATAAAATAATAAAGCGGCATGATCATGAGCTTATACTAATGTTTAGTTTATCTAGCAGTTGATAAACTAACCACTAACCAAGGGGGAAAACACCTTGAACCAATTAAGGTTCATGTTGCAGCTTTCCACCTGTCCACCTATGTATCTCCTTGGATTGGTTTCGTCTCGACTCCAAACTTGAACCGCCTCCACTATCTTGGTAGATCCATCCATTACATATGCCTTGTAATCACACGCAAGTGAGGGGAAAAAGGGGTTTACATAAAAGAAATCATGGGAAGGCAAGTCCTATATAATAAGACGAGATAAGGCATGCAGGCCAAGAATTTAATTTAATAATAAATTAAATAAAACCAATCACATACAAAGGTCTGGTCTAGCTCATGATCATCCACATGAATGCAAAAAATTATGCATTTAATAAAACTATCACTCAATTATTAAACGTTCTTATTTAAGATAAATCATGCTCGAATCAGTTAATCATTATCTTTAATTAATAAATATTTTTATCTTAATTCTCATCTGGTCATATATTATAATTTTAAACAAATTAAGTAAATTCATTCAAAAATAACTTCGTATATAAATTTACCTTTGAGGAAACATGTTGAATACCCATCCAAATCTACCCAACATGTATTATACTCGTATATAGTTTATTCTTTGTGACATATAGAATACACAACTTATCACATACTTTCATGATGTGTAGTATAAACTTAATGATTACACAAATTACATGATTTTTCTATAATGTGTCATGCTTTAATGTATGTATAGTAATAATTTTAATACAGATCATACATGATATGAAGATATTGAACATTACACAAACATTAATTAAACATTTATATATAAAAATATTAAAACCCATCACATGGTGTGTCCTATCAACTTAATGACCACATGAAAGAACATGTCTCAAGGTTTACATAGTATAATAAATAAAATTTAAATATGTATAATTGGTATAAGTACATGGTGTGTCCAAGCATGTACATTGCATGTACATATCTCACCATCTATCTGAGACACAAACCTGAGGACTCGTCATGTAATTTGTGCCTCGAAAAATTTGGATTACATCACATGCATCATGGACTACACAACATGTTTACTCTGAGTTACACAGTTTCCAATGAGGTAGTTTGTGTATGGGATACACAGCTCTTCTATGACTCAAAAGGACTACACGCCATGTACATGGGCTACACAGTGTGTAATCCAACTAACTATGCATCATTATGTTATGGTCAACACACGGTGCATTTAATTCATGTATTCAATGTATACAACTAGAATTAATTTCCAAACTAATTCCTGATGCATTAAACATGACTACATGAAATGTAACTCTGGTTACACAGTGTGTAGTCCTATGTTGTCTGGTCAAAAACCTTGGCACCTTCGAATGCGTTCCTTGATTTTATTTTAATCATAAAATTAATCATTTTGATTATATCTACAAGAAAAAAATGAACAAGAAATAGATCTCACAATTTGGATTAAAAGAACGATTAAACTTCAATTAAAAAACTAAATTAAAATGCCTAAATCACCAATGACCTTTAAATAATTATAAATAATTATGTGACCGCTCTGATACCACTTGTAGGTTCTGGGTGTAGTGGAAGTGTGCGATGGGTGGTTTCCAACTTTGATTTTTTCCATAATCGATGATCAATCTGAGATCTATATGACGATGAACGTCGTGATCCACATAATTGAATCAAAGAAATAGATAACGGATAATTATGTAAGAACTAGAGATAGGATCATTGCATATTATTTATAATTAATTTAATTAAATAAATAATTGACTTGATTGAATTCTTTCTTCGTTGATGAATCTGGTGATAGATCTATGGTCCATAGTCGTTGCATTGTAGAAACCAAGTGTATATTTCCTCTATAGGTGATCCAAATGTGTTCTACAAATCATAAGACTTCATCGAAGGAATCTTAGGGTGCTAGCATGATAGATCCTTATGCTTGCATTGTCTATCTTTGATCGCTTCGAAACCCACTTTCAAAGCATTCTCCTTGATCTGGTGGAGGAGGATTGCTCTCCGTTCTTGGGAGAGTTCTTGGAAAAGGGAGCTCTCTAAGATTGAGAGGATTATCCAAATAAATTGTGCACAACAAAGAAAAACAAATTGGCTCTCTTGAGAAAATAACATAATTGGGTATTTATATTTCTATGGTTAAAATAAAATAATTACAAAAGTTCCCTTAATTGTTTATTTAATTAAATAATATTAAATATTATTATTTCTCACCAAACCATTAAACTCAGTGAATCATTCCTCCACAATATTTATCTGGCCTTGAATAATGTCTATTTATTTATTAAATAAATATCACTACATTATTCTCCAATAAATAAATAAATATTATATTCACTAAATATCAAATAAATATTTATTAAATATTCCACTCACATAATATTCTCTCAAATAATTGGTGATGGAATATATGAGATCAAGCATACATGAATAATTATTAAACCACATGCGGGGATAATATATATTCAACCTATTAAATAATAAATAATATTATATTATTTAACTCAGATTTTGGATACACTTAGTGTGTGACCCTTTGGGCCTCTTTCTTGGTGGAATTAGGCGAAGTGGTCTAAAGTCCAAGGTTAGAATCTAGAAACACACCAATACACTCATAGAGAAATAAGTTAATGTCTCAATGAAATGTTACCACATATGGATGCTGAATATGTAATATAATCTCTTTATCATAATATCTCAAATCGAGCAGGTTGCATGCTAGTACCATCAACCTATGTGCTCGATATCTCTTTCTTCAACTTTTCATAAATATAAATTGCCTATAGAACACTATGGCTATGGATTTAGTTAGGATATATCATTTCTATCAAAGGGAATGAGATATTAACTTCCATTAAAGAACATAAAGGATAAATCACTTCTCACATTATTCATTAATGCAATATTACTTGTGATTCACCCAACATATCCTACCTCACCGCGAACATATGTCATCATGGTTTTCATCAATACATCAAAGTATTCAACTCGTAACATAAATTAATAATAATATTAAAGTCTAAGAACTAATACACACATCCGAATATAGGAACATACAATGGCACGTATAAATATGGATTTCCTACTGGTGGGTCCCATTATCATAATATCCTACTAGATATTGCCAAGGGTGTACACCGTGCAAAGGTGCCTCAAATTCCTATGAGTCTCCACCCCTGATAGCCTATATCATTTGTGTCCCTAAAATGATATCATTCAGCTATAGAACATATATTCAAGAATATCTTCATAACACTTTCGGGTTCTCATCATAGTAGGGAACTGCTATAACCTTTTAGTTTGACAGCTACTCTTAGGACATTATCACATACTATGTCATGCAGAAGAACAATGATGATGTGATAAGTAGTTTATTAATATTCAAAACAATGAATACATGTTATCAAAAGTACATAGGAGTCGGTTCTAGGGTACCAACTCCAACAGCCTAAGGTCATTAGTCAGGATGAAAAGTAACCTTGTAGTTGGGAGTTATCTCATGTCACTGGTCAGGAAGACAAACTAAACTAGTGGAGAGGTGTAGTATCATGTTATTAGTCAATGGGGTTCAAAAACCTAGTGGAGAGGCGTGATATCACATCACTAGTAAAAAACACACTAAACTAGTTAGATTAAAAATCCTTATTTCAAGAAAAAAAAATTATCTTAAGAAAAACCCATTTTAAAAGTGCCAACTGGGCATTTAGAAACATCTATTGAAAACAAAAGCACAGAATAATACATTAAAATATCCTTTGAAAACGTTTCATTTTTTTCATAAATGACTCTCAACTATATACAAATCAAAATAACAAAAAAAAATCCATAAAACACCTTAAACAAACATTAACCCACAAGGTTTAATAAAAAAGAAAGTATCATCCTTCGTTTGTAAGACACTTTCCAAAAAACATGATTTTTCTCCCTTTAAGATAATAAAGAACCAAAAAAGATTTATAATTTATAAAAACAACCTTAAAGAGACAATAAGGCATTTAATCAAGCAATAAGGGTTCATGGTATTTGAAAACCAGTTTTATATCTTAAAACATGAGTGGAAACCCCTTTGGTATAAAATGAAAACCCAAGGAAAACTATCATCATATGGTGAAATCCACTAATTAATCGTGATATAATTCATAAAACAATTTAAACTTTTATTAGAAACCATAAGAAACCATGGTTTTAAATTTAAAAATTCATGCATGGAGAAACCTACCTTAAATCCCCCTCTTTCACAAGGTACCACACTAAACCACCAAAACAAGGTGAGAGAAACCATTATAATGTCATTAAAAGACGTTAAATAAGAAAACCCAAGTTAAAACCGTGCAAGACAAAGTTGTAGGTCACTAAATCCATACTAGAGAAAGGAAAAAAAGAAGGTAAGGGAGAATGAGAGGTGGGGGAAGGGCTTTGATGTGTTTTATATGGAAGTCGGGAGTTGTGGAAGATGTGATTAGTGGTGCAATGTGGTGCAAGGGTGTTGTACATGGTTTCACAGTGCATAAAAACAGGAGGAAACTCCATCGAAAGTAAGGGAATAGAATCCTAGGTGCTAACAGAATAATTTGATGCATACCTTAAATTTAGAGAGGATTGATTTGTCAAGAAAGTCGCTAAAGATCGAGAGTAGCGGTGGCAGTAGGGTTCAGTGAGTGCGGCGAAAGTAGTAAGGTTCTTTGAGAGCTTAAAGGCACGAGAGAGAAGACTCTGTTAGAGTTCATTTTATAAGAACGAATAAGGTTTTTATCAGTGCTTTCAAAAAATCACTGAAAAGAGTAGTTTTATCAACACTAAAATAGTAAACGCTGATAAAACTAATTTTTGTCAATGCTAGAAAAATGCTGATAAAATGGGTCTTTATTGATGTTAAAATTCCAGCACTGATGAAGATCTAATTTTAATAATATATTTATTTATTTATAATTATAATTATAAATAAATATGTTTAAAATTATTTCTATATATTTATAAATATTTGTATATATTTATAAATATATTTATATAATTATATATATTTATAATATTATAAATATAATAAATATATTTATTATTTAAATATATATTTATTCATTTATATTTATAATTATAAATAGATATATTTAAAAGTATTGATATATAATTGTAAATATATAATTATAAATATAATAAATATATTTATTATTTTAATATATTTATTATAATTTTATAATTATTTAAATATATATATATATATATATATATATATATTTATTTATTTATAATTATAATTGTGAATAAATATATTTAAAAAGTATTTATATATAATTATAAATATATTTATATAAATATATATATATTTATTTACTAATATATAATCATGAATATAATAAATATATTTATTATTTAAATATATTTAATATAATTTTATAATTATTTATATTTTTATTTATTTATTTATAATTTCAAAAATATTTTTTAAAAATAGTTATATATATTTATAATTTTATAATTAGATATTTAAATTAAAAAATTATTAAAAAAATCATTTCAATATATTAATTATATAAATATAAAATGTATTTTAAATGTTACAACTTAATAAATAAAATGAATAAATATTATTCATATAAATTTAAAAAATATATTGAAAATATTACATGTGTAGTAAATAAATATATGTATAAATAAATATTAAAAAATGATTAAATATATTTTTAACATTAATAATGAATATATAATAATAAATGAATGAATTAAATTAAATAAATTACAAAAAATATTAAAAATTGAATTCGTAACATTTACGTGAATTACAAACATACATATGTACACGCACACACATGCATACAAATATGTATATACACACACACACATACATACATGCAGTTATACGTGTACATATATTTTAAATTATTTAATATCAATATAAATACCAAACGGCTCAGCCATTGATTGAAATCCATGGCCCCAAAATTATTAAATAAAAGGTACTGGTGCAATAACAAAAAGGGGGAAATGTTGTGACAAAGCAAACCAAAAAATGAGATAAGAAATTCAACACATGCAAGATAGATCACATATTTTTGTAATGCCCCTGGCCCCGAGATCCCCAAGTAGATGGATGATTCCCGTGCCTCCAATGCATTGGCTGTGAAGCCTCACCCGCCAAGATCTCCTCCAACGCAAGTAAATCAGCCTCCTCCTGTCATGGAGCTTGCATCATAATATCACCTTGTACAGCCTCATGGCAAGGTAAGGCATCCACATCCAATTCCTGAACTAAGTCCTAGATAGCAGGACAATCAGTGGCAGTCTCAGCAATGGCCAGCCCCTTTGGTGACCCAGCCTCAGCCTCATGTACAATCTGCTCCATGTCTAACATAGCATATTCCTTGGCCAACCACTTGGAAGACCCATCCACCACATTCGGCTCCTTGGCCAACCCTTTTGAAGACCCATCCACATCCTCATTCATAGCTTGCCCCATGACCAGTCCCTTTAGAGACCCAACCATAGCCTCCTCCGAGGTAGAAATCAAAATAGGACCAGCTGTGAAATCTTCATGTGCGACGGTATACATATCCTTCTCTAGGACCAGCCCCTTCGAAGACTCATCCACAACTTTATACATAGTATAAATCCTCCCGTTATTATAATCTTCATTCTCAAGACCTTTGAGATTAATCAAGTCAAATTTAGGAGTATTAGTGGAATTTGACTAGGAGAATAAATCTGTGTTAGCTTTGACATGCCCCAACCTATGGGTATGCCTTGCAGCAACCTCATCCCCAAGATCGGGGTCCTATACATCAACCTCAGTCGGGTTCTCCACTAGAGAAGCAGGCTACTGGATATAAGGACACCCAACAGCAGTCACCACTAGGCACCCAACACTGGCCACTGGAACCTCTTCAATAACAAGAGATTGTGATTTTTTAGGCCTCACCATCTAAAAGCCATCAGCATAAATTACCTTCAGATTACCCTTACCTCGAGAAGAAGTCGTAGAAACATAGCCCATTTCTAGATTAACTTCCTCTTGAATAACTTCCTCACGGTTTGAGTCACCATCCATGTCAGCCCAGGATTTTTTCGAACTATCGGAGCCACCAGATAGTCCAACAACAGCTACCTTGAAGGCCATAGAACCACCACCATTAGTGGCAGTAGTGAAATCTGTGCACTAAGGAACACCATAGGTGTCCTCAGACATGCCTTTTTTAAGTACCTCAGTAAAGGAGGTTCCAACATCCTTATCAACCTTCTTGTAGATCAGTTTTCTCCCAGCAGGGCCATTGTCAGGTCGAGCCCTCCTACAATGCTTAGAGGAGTCTCTAAAAGACTTATATTGAGAGCATTGAAGATTTCGTCTACATTTTTCAACCAAGTTACCAATGAAAAAATAGGATTCATGGTAATTGGGTAACCATTTAAATTGAATAGAAAGTTCCAATTTAAATTCACCCGTAATAAGAAAAACAATACCAATCATATCACGAGAAAGATCAACTTCAACAAGCACATGAGTGAAATGGACATACCTAAATCACTTTGTCTCCTTATCAACTTTAATTGGTGCCCGTATAGCATAATCAATTTCCCATAGAATTGTTGGATGCCAAAAGAACCAACTAATACCCCTGATTCGAACCCACATTTGCATGGAGAAGCTTCTGTTTGCAAAGGGATCTGAAAGAGGATCCCATTGTTGAAGCACAATGAACCCAGGTTTCAAAGGTACTGGATTGAAACCCCAGGAAAAAATTTGAAGCTCCTTTCATGGAAAAGCATTGTGATACATACCTTTCTTGATGGAAATTAAACACCAATCACTAAAACCCCAACTTTGTAGTCAGCCTTTCAAGTCCTCCATCATCAAAGGAGAGTCCCATTGAGATCTTGAAATTCAAGAAAGGAGGAAAAAAAAGACACTTTGCAAGCCAATACTTAAGGATTTGTGAATTCTCTTTCACAAGTGCAATAGATCTGTTCTTAGTGATTCGATTATGCAAGGGATCTGAAATCTGATGAATATAAGAGAAGAACATGCATCTAGAAGTAAGGGATTTTGCCCAATCAAACTTCACCTTAGGGTTCTGATCATCATCCTATGTCGCATCGACAAGATCTGAGGAAATCACACCCTTCAATGGAGGGATGAACACATCATTTGGATCAAAATAACATTCCAATGGATTGGTCATGGATCAAATCGGTAGTAAGCATCACACAGTCGTAGAGGGTCGTCGAACGAGAGCTCCCGCATTTAACCTCGTTCTCAATATAAATATATGTCTAAATAAATATATTCATTTTATATATTATATAATTGTTTAAATAAAATATTAATATATTATATTTATTTTAATTCTATACATATTTTGAAATTCATGTATATAAATAAACTATTAAACATTTTAACTAACATAAATTTGATAATATAATTATAAATAAATATATTTATAAATATTTGTGTGTATATATTAGGTGTTTGGGGGTGCAATTACATTAAACACGCATACACCACACACACAGAACAAAAATCCTCCATCGTCAAAGGAGAGTTCCTTTGAGATCCTGAAATTCGATCAAGGATAAAAAAACGACACTCCACAAGCCAATCCTTAAGGATTTGCGAATCCGCTTCCACAAGTGCAATAGATCTATTCTTGGTGATCCGCTTATACAAGGGCTTTGAAATCTGATGAATATTAGAGAAGAACCTGCATCTAGAAGTATGGTATTTTTCCCAGTAAAACTTCACCTTAGGGTTCCAATCATCATCCTATGTTGCATCGACAAGATCTGAAGAAAGTTAACCCTTCAACAGAGGGATGAACACATCCTTTGGATCAAAATAACAATCCAATGGACTGGCCATGGATCAAATTGGTAGTAAGCATCACACGGTCGCAGAGAGTCGTTGAACGAGAGATCCCACATTTACCCCCGTTCTCAATAGAAATATATGTCTAAATAAATATATTCATTTATTATTATATAATTGTTTAAATAAAATATTAACATATTATATTTATTTTAATTATATACATATTTTGAAATTCATGTATATAAATAAACTATTAAACATTTTGAATAACATAAATTTGATAATTATAATTATAAATAAATATATTTATAAATATTTGTATATATATATTAAGTGTTTTGGGGTACAATTACATTAAACACACACACACAGACCGAAAAGATAGTCCATAGCCCCCCCCCCCGAAGGGATAGCCCACCCATCAAACCTTATTTATTTAGTACATGGCCTGAAGGTCCAGTGGGCATGGAGCCCATTACAAGGCCCAAAAACTGGCCCCAAGTCTTAGTGAAGCATCGTGCCTATATTATGCATGTGTCACCATCTACCTGTGTCATGCCTCCGTCATCGCCTGCCAGCATAAATTCGCTCTCACCTGGATTTGAACCTAGGTCAGATGCGGGATTACGAGGAGCCTTTACCACTCAGGTAATCCCCCAACCACATATAAATATTTGTATATATAATTATAGATATAATAAATATATTTATTATTTAAATATATTGATTATATTTTTATAGTTATTTATATATATATACATATATCTAATTCTAATTATAAATAAATATATTTATAAATATTTGTATATAATTATAAATATATTTATATAATTATGTATATTTATATAATTATATATTTATATTTATTTATTTATTAATGTATAAATATATATAATTATAAAAATAATAAATATATATATATTTATTTATAGTTATAATTATAAATAACTATTTTTATAAATATTTGTATACAATTATAAATACTAGAAAGGTTCAGCCAGGGATTTGGAGGCCAACCCCATGACTAAAAATTATTATAAAAAGGGTAAAGAGTACATGGAGAGAGACAGCTCATAAAACAACTACAAAATCCCACAAAAATAAAAGTCAAAGGGAAAATTAATCCTTGTGAGACCCCATGGACACCAAATTCCTAGGATACTCGCCTCTTCCTTTTGGATGACATCCTCTGTGCCAAGATTTAATTATTGAGACATGTGTATCCTCCGCCGATGACTCAGATGAGTGTTTCGATGAAAAATTGGATGAGATCCCTATTATGGAACAATACCTGAACTTCCATGATAGATCTAGGAAGTTCGTCTATGAATTTGATCGAAATTCATCCTCAGTATTAATTGATAACATCTTCTGAACCGCTATATAGTTATCAAAACCAAAAACAACTAGCTCCATCAATGAAAGGAGAACCTTAAGTTGGGAAAAGTAAAAATAAAATGCTTCCTTTATAATAACTTTAGAATATCATTCACCCTCTTGACTCATAGGAGTAGTAATGCGGGGATTTATTTCTTGTGAACTGGCACACTCCACCTCTGAGGCCTTGGCAAATGAGTCATATGCCTTTTTCATTAATTCATTGAAGTTTGATGGGTATGACTATACCATGTTCTTATCATCACACGGGTGCTCAACAAGGTCCTACCTTTGATCAGGAGGAGCCTGCATACACTGAGGAGAAATAGAAAGGCATGCGCCGGCTTTTATCAACAATAAGCAGAAAGCGCTCATAAAAGTCTCAACTTTATGAGCACTAGCTAAAAGTGCTGATAAAGGCAGATTTTATTAGTGCTAAACAAAACGTTGATAAAGGTTTACCCTTTATCAGTGGTATTATTAGCGTTGATAAAAAAATTAATAAAAAAATATTGTTAATATATATATAATTATTATATTTACATACAAAAATAATGTTTATTTGTATAAATTAATTAAAAACCCATGTTTATAATTAATATATATATTTTTAATAATTCAATTATATATATAATGTTTTAAAAGTATTTATGATTATAAATAAATATATATATTTAAATAATTATAAAATTATAAAAAAAATATATATTATACTTATAACAGGTGTAGTGTTGCGAGTCTCTCTCTCTAAAAACCAATAGTGTCTAGGGTTCCCAATGTAAAAAATCTTCGATCCAGATTGGTATTTAGATATAAAAGAGGTATTTGTTGGTTTGCAGAGGAAGGTTGATGGTGCTATGATTAGCCACTAAATGAGGCTAATATTCATTGTTAATATACATAATTTTCATGTTCTTTGTTATTCATAAACACCATTTTAGTGCATTTTACAATTTGAACATCATTTCACATTATGATTGTAATACCTTCTTAAAATGCACTATTATGTGGTACATTTTTGAACATCATTTAAAGTACCCAATGATTCATCTGATTTTAAGGAATTTAATTTTAAATATTTTAATTTGATATTTTTGGAAATTGATCTACACTTAAATATGAACATTTTTTATTCAGGGATCAGTGGAGAATTCATGGAGGATGATGGAGATATTTGGAAATGAAAGGAAGCAATTCTGGAGAAGGCAGATTGGACATCAGCCCACTGATTAGGCTGTGGGACCCACCATACAGGCCCAATTAATCCCATATTTCGTGGGATGATAGAAGACATGTACGGGAACAAATCACTCTTCAGGAGTTAATGCTAATTCGGCTTCCATGTTGTCCATTTAGTCGGCCCAAGTTAGAGATAAAATTCTGGGCCAGATTCTGCATCCCAGAAAAACAGTCCACCACTTTGATCATATCTCGGAATCCACAACTCCAAATGGGCCCAAATTTTACATAAGGTTAGAAGACATCCGTAGCTCCATTTTCTTCTTCTATGGCCCACCCTGATTCTACCGTCTAGAAGGTCTTCCAGACGCGTCTGTTCGGTGAAGTAAAGCTGGCTGCCACCTCGGGTCAAACGTGGAAAAGTCCAAATTCCACAAGCTTTACACCACCTATAGCCTAGAAAAATTAATTAAGATGCTTTGTACTGTTGTTGGTTCGACCCAAGGCTCCCAAAATGCCTATTTAAGGCAGTGGTGGTGAAGGAGTTGAGGATCTTGGATGCTTTGTTCAATTGTAATGTTATGCTGCATTTTTGTTGCCTCAATTTTGTCTTTCACATGTAAGTTGTTCAATTCACTTTAGTTTCTTAATAAAAGTTCCTCCTCTACTCTTATTCTGTTGTTATTAATATCACTTTGATACCGTTGGATCAAGGTGTGAATTTATTCACACCAACCCTTGTGAAATTATTCACACAATGGTGGAGTGATCATTTTATTTTTGTTGTTTTCTTTACTTCTCCATTTCCTCCCTTATGAGTCTACTTTCCGCTTCCATTGAAACCATGGGATCAATGGAGGGCTAACCCACTTATGGGTTGATCCAAGGGAGTAGCAAGGGGCTGGATTGGATGTTATTTATCACCTAATTAATGTATAATCACTTCTTTAATTGTGATTTTTATTTGATGATTTTTAAACTCCATCGTCCTTGTTGAATTTAAGGCCACACACTTCAAGTAATAATACGATCCTTTACCTTGAAGTGCTCAAAACTTTGATCCTTCAAGTGTATAGGTGATTAGTATTAGAGGGTGTAGGCATTAAACCAGTAAGTTATGATTTTGTTTTATCTCCTTAAATGAACCCATCTCAAATTTAAGAAATTGAAATCATTAAAAAGAAAATACGTCCAATCCACCCCGAGTGATAACCTAGGATCAACTCATTCTTTTAAATTGAATCCACTTAAATCTATTAGATATCTTTAAAACCCATCCAAAATCAATCCAAGTTGGCCACTTCATAGCCAAAAATCCATCCCTTAGGTTGTGTATCTTAGGTATCTTCTTAGGTCTCTGTGGAATCGACAACCCAAGCTACACTACAAGGACCGTTCTACCCTTCTTCTCTTGGGTAAATTTGGGCGTGAACCAAATTTTGGCGTCGTTGCCGGGGACCAAGTAAGTACCTTAGATCCAAAATAAAAAACCTTCTTTCCTAACCTCCATTCTTCTACTCTCACCCAAGATCTCTTATCTTGTCCCTTTCTCGCTTTTTTTTTTGGCGCATGTCCGCCTACACCCGCGATTTCTCAAACAGACTAGTTAGGGTGGAAAGTCCTAGGATAGGGGAGTCAAGTGCACCTAAGGGATTGTTTAAATCAGATTCAAATATTCTTGAAACCCCAAAGTCAGAACTTGAAACAAGTCCAATGGAGGGTCATCCACAAAATCAAATTGTAAACCCTGGGGGGAATCAAATGGGAATCCAAAACCAAGAAGCTCCAAACTTAGGGAATGTAGTTGATCAAACCATGAATGACTACCTCACTCCAGCTTGGACCAATGCCCCATCATGCATTAGACACAATTCCATAGGAGACACCAACTACATATTCAAACCCCATGTCCTAAACCACCTTCCAACCTTTCATGGGATGGAGTCAGAAATGCCATACCTTCATGTCAAAGAGTTCAACGACATTGTTGAAACCATGTGTCCCCCACATAAACTAGAATCCGCTGAGATGAGGCTATTTCCTTTTTCATTAAAGGATCGAGCTAAAAATTGGCTAAACAACTTGAGACCTGCATCAATCCACTCTTGGGACCAACTGCAAAGAGAATTCTACAAAAAATACTTCCCTCATCACAAAACAATTGCACTTAAAAAGAGCATCCAAAACTTTTTTGAAAAAGAGGGAGAGTCATTCTATGAAACATGGGAGAGGTTCAAAGACACCCTAAACATGGTTCCACACCATGGGTTTTCTATACCTGAACAAGTGAGAATTTTCTATGAAGGGTTGGGTCCGGGTAATAAACAATTCATTGACGTGATGTGTAATGGAACCTTTAAAAACAAGGCCCCAAATGATGCTTATGAGTATCTCGAAAGTCTGGCTGAACAAAACCAAACTTGGGGAAATTCACCTTATTCTGAAAAGCCACAAAGAACCACTGGAATTCATACACTTAGAGAATAGGAAAGCCTTAGGGCTAAACTCGCAGCACTCTCTAGGAAGGTTGAAGAGATAGACCTTAGGAAAGTCCATGAAATCCAAAATGTAGACCTTGTTTGCACAATTTGTGACAAACATGACCATAAAACAGACAACTGCCCAACCATTCCATCCATCAAGGATGTTCTTCTAGGAGGACCCCCAGCGGAAGTCAATGCCCTAAACTTTCAAAAGCCTCAATACCAAAACACCTTCAACCCAAGGTATAACGACCACCCAGGCTTCCGATGGAAAGATAACCAACAAACTAGCCAACCACAGGGACAAAATCCTTACCCTCAACAGAACTACCAAACCCATAACCAGTTCCAAACACAACCTATCCAATACCAACAGCCACCAGTCCATTTTCAACAAACCATCCCACCTCCAAAATATCCCCCTGGGATAAACCAACCTACTCAAGCACCAACCCAAACTGTTCCACAAAGCCTACTAGAACAACTGTGCAAACAAATGGAGAGGATGAACTCGGAGGTATCTTCCCTAAAACAAGAACTTCAAACCATCAAAACAGGAAAGGCACCCATGCCTACTCAGGCGGTGTCGTCCTCAACTTCAAGGGGAGAGTCAAGTTGTGCTCAAACAACTCATGAACAACTAAAGGCTGTGACTGTTTTAAGAAGTGGGAAATCAATTGAGAAACCTGAACAACTAATTCAGAACCCACCTGAAGATTCAAACTTGGATGAAAATTTAAATGAACCACAAGATCAAACTGAAGAAACTGATAACAATGTGAAAGAAACAACTCTTCAACAAACAACCCCACAACCTGCACCATTTCCTCAACGCATGAGGGGGAAAACCAAACCTGAACTGAGTGAAACGTTGAGGGAAATATTTTCACAAGTCAAGTTGAACATACCCCTTCTCGATGCAATCCAAACCATACCTGCCTACTCAAAGTACCTTAAGGACTTGTGCACTTTTAAAAGAAAATTTTCACATAAAAACCAAGTCCTTTTGGCTGCTAATGTCAGTACCACCATTCAAGGTACAATTCCTCCTAAGTTGAAAGACCCAGGTTGCCCTTACATCAATGTTGAACTAGGAGAAAGCAAAGTTGTCAAAGCCTTGTGTGACCTAGGTGCTAGTGTCAATCTCATCCCATATGCTGTGTACTGCCAGTTAGGCCTAGAAGAACTCCAGCCCACATCTGTCACACTTCAACTTGCTGATCGTAGCATTAGGGTTCCAAAGGGGATTTTAAAGGATGTTCTGGTAAAGGTTGAAAACTTCATCTACCCTGCTGATTTCATTGTCCTTGACAACCATCCAAACTTAGGAAATAAGGAACAAAACCCAATCATCCTTGGTCGTCCTTTCCTTGCAACAATCAACTCTGTTATTCGAGTCCGAAATGGGAACATGACCATCACCTTTGGGAACATGAGTCTAGACCTGAACATCTATAATGCAAGCTCACAAATAGGGGATGACGAGGATATTCATGAAGTAAACATGATAGGAAGCATTGATAATGAATCCATGGAACATCAAGGAATATTTGATGAATGTTTAAGTCAGAATGAGATTGATTTCCTTTGTTCATGTGAAGGAAGTTTATCTCCTTGGCTTGAATCATTTTCAAATTGCTCTTATGATGAAGTCTTAGGTCCAACAATCAGTGAAACCTTTCAAGAAACCAATTTCATAGAGACCCCTCTAAATTCCTTCCCTAAATCTGATCAAACCAATCTAGTAGTTGAAACCTCTACATGTGAGGAATCAATCCTATCTGAACCTCTAAAAAAATAAATTGATCTTGATCCAATGTCCCAATCTTATGCTGAAATTGTGAACCAACCTGATCTTGAATTGAAGGAACTTCCTGCTGTACTAAATTATGCCTTCCTAGGGGAAAATCAAACACATCCTATTGTCATTTCTTCTTCTCTTGAAGCCAATCATGAGAGGATGCTTCTAGATGTCCTTAGGAAGCATAAGAAAGCCATTGGTTGGACCCTTTCTGATATTCCTGGGATTAGCCCACTTATCGGGACTCATAGGATTGTTCTGGAATCTGATTCAAATCCATGTCGTCAACCTCAACGGCGACTCAATCCTAATCTCATGGAGGTAGTAAGGAAGGAACTTCTAAAATTGTTGAAAGCTGGCATCATATATCCCATAGCTGAGAGTGAATGGGTGAGCCCAATCCAAGTGGTTCCAAAAAAGGCTGGAATCACAGTGATAACCAATGAGGATGGAGAGATTTTTCCAACAAGGGTGAGTAGTGGATGGAGGGTCTGCATTGACTATAGGAAACTAAACTCATTCACCAAGAAGGACCATTTCCCCTTACCATTCATTGACCAAGTCCTTGAGAGAGTGGCAGGTCATGCCTTCTACTGTTTCTTAGATGGGTACTCGGGGTACAATCAAATTGAGGTATCCCTAGAGGATCAAGGGAAGACTACATTCACATGTCCTTTTGGTACCTTTGCCTTCAAACGCATGCCCTTCGGGTTATGCAATGCCCCTGGAACCTTCCAGCGGTGCATGATGGGAATCTTCTCAGACATGGTAGGGGATTTTCTTGAGGTCTTCATGGATGACTTCTCTGTGTTTGGGGATACTTTTGAGGGATGTCTTCAGAATGTGGAGAGAGTCTTGTCAAGATGTGAAGAAAAAAATCTGGTCCTAAACTGGGAAAAATGCCATTTCATGGTTAAAGAGGGACTTGTTCTAGGCCATCTGGTCTCGAGTAGGGGGATTGAAGTTGATAAAGCAAAGGTTGACATCATTCGTCACCTTCCATCACCCAAAACTATCAAGGAAGTGAGGTCTTTCTTAGGACATGCTGGTTTCTATAGAATATTCATCAAGGACTTTAGTTCAATATCCCGTCCCCTTTGTGCTCTCTTAGTAAAGGATGCTCCATTTGTTTGGACAGAAAGCTGTGAGGGTTCATTCTCAACCCTCAAATCCTCTCTCACCTCTCCTCCCATTATGAAATCTCCAAATTGGAACCTTCCTTTTGAACTTATGTGTGATGCCAGTGACTTTGCTGTTGGAGCTGTGTTAGGACAACGTTGTGATAAAACTCCTTATGTCATTGCTTATGCAATAAAATCCTTAAATGATGCCCAAATCAACTACACCACCACTGAAAAGGAGTTACTTTCTATTGTGTTTGCCTTAGAGAAGTTTAGGTCCTACCTCTTAGGATCACCCATCACTGTGTTCACTGACCATTCTGCACTAAAATACCTCTTCCAAAAACAAGATGCTAAGGCTAGACTGATTAGGTGGGTCCTTCTCTTACAAGAATTTGACCTCACAATCAAGGATAAAAAGGGAGTTGAAAATGTTGTAGCTGATCACCTCTCTAGGATGGAATTAAAAGACAACTCAAATCACCTCTCTGTGTCTGATTCATTTCCTGATGAACACCTATACTCTGTGAGTGATTTCCCTTGGTATGCTGACATAACAAATTTCTTAGTGACAGGAGTCATTCCAAAATTCTTAGGGACTCAAGCTCGAAGGAAATTTCTTTCTGATGTTAGACACTATGTGTTTGATGATCCTTACCTCTATAAGTTCTGCCCTGACCAAGTCGTTAGGAGGTGTGTTCCAGAATCTGAACAAGAGTCCATCCTTAAATTCTGTCACAGTGAGGCATGTGGAGGTCACTTTTCCTCTAAGAAAACATCTGCTAATATTCTTCAATGTGGTCTTTTCTGGCCCACCCTTTCAAGGGACTCCTACACATATTGTCAAAGCTGTCCTAGGTGTCAACAAGTAGGGTCCATCACAAAAAGGAATCAAATGCCACTCACTCCCATCTTAGTGGTTGAAATCTTTGACTGTTGGGGAATTGATTTCATGGGTCCCTTCCCAAACTCTCGGGGATACCTCTACATACTCTTAGCTGTTGATTATGTCTCAAAATGGGTTGAGGCCATTCCCACAAAATCCAATGATCATCAAACTGTGATTAGATTCCTAAAAGAAAACATATTCTCTAGATTTGGAATTCCTAGGGCTATCATAAGTGATCGTGGAACTCATTTTTGCAATCGTCCATTCTCATCACTCATGGAAAAATATGGAATTTCTCACAAAGTGTCCACTGCTTACCACCCACAGACCAATGGTCAAGCTGAGTTAGCCAATCGTGAAATTAAGCAAATTCTTGAAAAAACTGTCAACCCCTCTAGGAAAGATTGGTCTGAGAAACTCTTAGATGTGCTTTGGGCCTATAGAACTGCATATAAAACCATTTTAGGAATGTCCCCATATAGGTTGGTTTATGGAAAAGCATGCCATTTGCCAGTGGAGATTGAACATAAGGCCTTTTGGGCAATTAAGAAAATGGATTATGACCTCTCATTGGCTGGAACAAGAAGGAAATTAGATCTCAATGAACTGGAGGAACTAAGGATGGAGGCTTATGAAAATTCAAGGATCAATAAAGCTAGAGTTCAAGCCTACCAATCTAGGAATATCAAGGTCAAACATTTTGAACCGGGAAAACTTGTGCTCTTGTATAGTTCAAAACTTCATTTACAACCGGGAAAGTTAAGGTCTAGATGGTCAGGACCTTTCATAGTGCATCATGTATTCCCCCATGGGGCAGTAGAGATTCAAGATCCCACAAGTGGTCACATTTTCAAGGTCAATGGTCAAAGGTTAAAAACATTCGTTGAATCATTCAATAAACAGGAAATAGATGTTGAGTTAATTGATCCAATCTATGAACCAGGAAAAAAATTGATAAATTTGGGATCTATGTCGGGCTAACGACGTTAAACAAAGCGTTGCACGGGAGGCAACCCGTGGTTTTTATGTTTCTAATATTTCTGAATCATCTTTATTTTTCAAATAATATTACTTAATCATTTTTATATTTAAAAATAAAAAAATAGACTTTTGACCTGTTCTTCTATTATGAGTATGGATGGGTACGAAAGAGGAGCACCATATTCATCCGTGTCACGTGGTGTGATCCTTGAGTAATACCTTACCCAGAAATTTAAAAAGAAGACAATGTATCATCAGTTTATTTTGTTTTTATTATTCAATGGGTTAAGAAAAAAAAAATATAATAATACAAAAAAAAAAGTCCACGCCATAGGCCGTGGGGCAAACCCCGTCACAACCGGCGAAGCCGCGGGGACTCGAACCCGGGACCGAAGGGAGACAGGGGCGCGCGCTTACCACTGACCTGCAGCTTCTTGTGCTACCTTATTCTATAATTTTTATATATATTCTTATATTTTACTTCCTTTATTATATAAATATATATATATATTGTTTGTTTTGTTTGTTTTGTTTTTTCCTTTTTCCACTAGGGAACTTTGTAAGCGACATGGATATCAAAGGAATAAATTCGAGCGGCAAGAACTTCAAACTTCAACCACCAGGTGACTTCATTCCATAATCCTCATTTTCAATTTCCTTTTTAAATTTTTATTCCCTGCCTCTACTCCTTCTTATTTTTCATTTATTCAAACACTGGGGACAGTGTTGTTTTAAGTTGGGGGGGGAGATAAAATAAAAAAAATGCTTTTGTGTCAAAAACAAAAATTGAATGATTTGAAAAAAAAAGTAAATGGAAGGAAAAATTCCTTTAACTTTGAACATGGTAATACACATTGCACACTTTGAAACTGAATATCAAATAATTTAGCATGCCCTGATTCTGATTTTAATCCTTGTATAATTTCATGAGCATAGATTTTGGAAAGTGTGGCTGTCCAATGTGATATTTCATCGTTTATATTTTCATCCAAATAAAAAAAATGCCACAATGCACGTCCTCTAGACTGTGGGGTACTAATTTGAATTTTTGGGGTCCCATAATAAATAGAATAGGATGGTTTTATTTTTATGAATAATATGAGTATTCCAAAAAAAATAATAATAATAATTTAAAAAAAATAATATTAAAAAATAAAAAATAAAAAATAAAAATAAAAATTTGCGTGTAGAGCAATGGATTGATAAAATGCGAGGCTTTCGGCACTTGGGGATCGTGACTCCAGAGTTGTCTAGCCCTGAGTTTTTCAATCTATCTCTATTTATGGTAATATGACTTTGTTTTTGATTAATTTAACTCGAGACGATGCCCGAGTATGTGGGTTTCACTTGGTGCCCTAAGGCCTTTGAGTCTGGGAGTCATCGGCAAAGTCTTGCTACATGGGTTAATTTGATTAATTGCAATCTCAATTACTATAGCAATATTGCAAAAAAAAATCAAAAAAAAAGAGGGATGAAGAATACTCATATTAGGATTAAATGTGATTCCACCTAGCGCTTCCATGATTTCCCCCTTGAATGAAAATGAACCCCCATATCTATTGTGATTCACAACACATCATTACACCTAATTGAGTTGGATGAAGTATGATGATGGATTTGATCAAAGGAATGGGCTTGGGATTGGGATCTGCTTATGAAAATATCTTGTATTAAAATATTTTTATGGGTTTCATGATTGTTTGGTATAAGGTTTTTTGGTGATCATTGTGTATTAAAATGTTTTTAGAAAAGGGAATTCGAATTTCATTTTGTTGAGATATATTTTGCTCGGGACTAGCAAAACTCAAGTTGGGGGGTGTGATTAGACACTAAATGAGGCTAATATTCATTGTTAATATACATAATTTTCATGTTATTTTTTATTCATAAACACCATTTTAGTGCATTTTACAATTTGAACATCATTTCACATTATGATTGTAATACCTTCTTAAAATGCACTATTATGTGGTACATTTTTTAACATCATTTAAAGTACCCAATGATTCATCTGATTTTAAGGAATTTAATTTTAAATATTTTAATTTGATATTTTTGGAAATTTATCTACACTTAAATATGAACATTTTTTATTCAGGGATCAGTGGAGAATTCATGGAGGATGATGGAGATATTTGGAAATGAAAGGAAGCAATTCTGGAGAAGGCAGATTGGACATCAGCCCACTGATTAGGCTGTGGGGCCCAACATACAGTCCCAATTAATCCCAAATTTCGTGGGATGATATAAGACATGTACGGGAACAAATCACTCTTCAGGAGTTAATGCTAATTAGGCCTCCATGTTGGCTATTTAGTCGGCCCAAGTTAGAGATAAAATTCTGGCCCAGATTCTGCGTCCCATAAAAACAGTACACCACGTTGATCATATCTCGGAATCCCTAACTCCAAATGGGCCCAAATTTTACAGACGATTAGAAAACATCCGGATCTCCATTTTATTCTTCTATGGCCCACCCTGATTCGGCCTTCTAGAAGGTCTTCCAGACGCGTCTGTTCGGTGAAGTAAAGCTGGCTGCCACCTCGGGTCAAACGTGGAAAAGTCCAAATTCCACAAGCTTTCCACCACCTATAGCCTAGCAAAATTAATTAAGATGCTTTGTACTGTTGTTGGTTTGACCCAAGGCTCCCAAAATGCCTATTTAAGGCAGTGGTGGTGAAGGATTTGAGGATCTTGGATGCTTTGTTCAATTGTAATGTTATGCTGCATTTTTGTTGCCTCAATTTTGTCTTTCACATGTAAGTTGTTCAATTCACTTTAGTTTCTTAATAAAAGTTCCTCCTCTACTCTTATTATGTTGTTATTAATATTACTTTGATACCGTTGGATCAAGGTGTGAATTTATTCACACCAACCCTTGTGAAATTATTCACACAACGGTGGAGTGATCATTTTATTTTTGTTGTTTTCTTTACTTCTCCATTTCCTCCCTTATGAGTCTACTTTCCGCTTCCATTGAAACCATGGGATCAATGGAGGGCTAACCCACTTATGGTTTGATCCAAGGGAGTAGCAAGGGGCTGTATTGGATGTTATTTATCACCTAATTAATGTATAATCACTTCTTTAATTGGGATTTTTATTTGATGATTTTTAAACTCCATCGTCCTTGTTGAATTTAAGGCCACACACTTCAAGTACTAATACGATCCTTTACCTTGAAGTGCTCAAAACTTTGATCCTTCAAGTGTATAGGTGATTAGTATTAGAGGGTGTAGTCATTAAACCAGTAAGTTATGATGTTTTTTTATCTCCTTAAATGAACCCATCTCAAATTTAAGAAATTGAAATCATTAAAAAGAAAATACGTCCAATCCACCCCGAGTGATAACCTAGGATCAACTCATTCTTTTAAATTGAATCCACTTAAATCTATTAGATATCTTTAAAACCCATCCAAAATCAATCCAAGTTGGCCACTTCATAGCCAAAAATCCATCCCTTAGGTTGTGTATCTTAGGTATCTTCTTAGGTCTCTGTGGAATCGACAACCCAAGCTACACTACAAGGACCGTTCTACCCTTCTTCTCTTGGGTAAATTTGGGCGTGAACCATGCTATCAGGTAGGATGATTTTTCTCTGGATCAGATTGAAGCGGATGTGAATCATTCCGCGAAAGATTAGGTTGAGCAGAGGGCATGGTCCCCTGACCACAAGGGTCATCGATGATATCTCTCCAATCTTTGGGATGAGCAGGTGCCTCCTCACAATCTGGATGATTTATCTCCTGCTCAGATTGAAGGAGATGTGAATCATTCTGTGAATGATCATGTTGAGAAGAGGGTGCGACCCATTGACCATGAGGGTCACTGATGATTTTTCTCCAATCTTCAGGATGAGAAAGTGCCTCATTACAAGCGGATCGTTCGAAATAGAATGCTTGATTTTTTTGGGGCCAATTTGAGGGTCCTTGGGTAATGACTTGAGGAGTTTAAATTTTCCATTCTTGCACGGTTGATCATTCCGCATAAGGAGAATCTGTGGAATCTTGATAGCCTATGAAAGCTATTAACTCATATTTGGGGATTTGGAGGATGATGAATCACCTCAATTGGTAATGGATTCTTCCATATTTTCTTCTTGTCTAATGAATATAAGGCCAAAGTGTGGGGATTTGGCACTATTTCTCTTAGACCTAGTTTGGCGGGAGTGATACAAAGAGAAAACAAATGATATTGAGGGGCGAAATTAGTTTCTCATATTTGGCCAAATAATTTTAAGGGGAAAGAAATGATAAGGGGAGAAATGGAGAGAAATAGATTTCTCTCCTGCTATTGTTTTTAAATCACCCCAAAATTGGGATGATTTGGAAAGAAATGATGGTGGAGGGATGTTAATATTTTAAAATCCCAGTTTTATCCCTATTTTATACATGTATCACAAAATAATTTCTTTTCTTTTCCTTTAAAAAGATTCACCAAACAAGATGGAGAGAAATCCAAACCATTTATTTTCTTTTACTAAGTTATTGATCCAAACACAAGGAGAGAAATCACAATCATTTATTTTCTTTTATTTTCTTTTATAAACTATCAAATCATTTCTTTACTTTCACTAAAATCTCACCAAAAACAGTGTTAAGATGGGTTATATGAGAATACAGTATTGGGATCTAATTTTTGATCCACTTCTCGCAAATAAGTCTGTTACCCAAACAAGGATTTGGATACATGGCCTGAGATGGTTCTTTTGGAACCCTGAGATCCTTTGGGACATCCCCTCCATTGTAGGTGTTCCAATAAAATTTTATAGGGAAACTGAACGTGTGAGGTATGATCATTTTTCTAGAATTTTGGTCGAAGTAGAAATGTCCTCTCCTTTGGTTCGGATTGTTTTACTGGTTGCCTCTCAATTCAACCTTGATCTTGAAATTGTGTATGAAAAAAATTCCAAATATGTGTTTGAAATAAAAATGAACTGGGAATAATTCTAAACGATGTTGTCGGTATTTGTCTTGCTCTAAATTTAGGAAGCATGGAAATTCAATTGAAACTTGTAAGTTTAATCGCAAGGAGGATGGTCAAGTTGTGAAGGATCCTCCACAACTAAGTGCTGAGATTATGGGTACTTCCTCTTAAGTTTATTCTTTAATACAGAATAGGGTGGTTGAAACCCATCCTACTAATGGTAGTAATTATGGCCTAGATATTGAATCAGATGCTTCTAAAGACCCTGCAGCTTGCTCTAGGGAAATTAAATAAGGATTTGTTGGTATGAATTTGGATTTTCAGCATAATGACCTTGGTATACACTCTAACTGTGAGGTCCGAATGGATAAAAAATTTGTGGATGAAGAATATGTTGATTCAACTGATCATCTTGAGGATCACTTTATGAGGTATGGTAACTTCAAAGGGAAAAATCCCTATGAGTGATCAACCATTTTTCACAACAAATGTAAGTAAGGATCTTCAAATTCCTCTGGTTTGATGGCTACTAATGGGAGGAAGGAGTATAATCCTAAAGACTCCTCATCTGTGGTTGTGGTGCTGGAAGGGACATTTCATAAGGTGGATGATACAACCCTTTTGAATTCCTATATAGTTAATCTTGACAGCACCAAGGAGGTTGTCACGCCTTCTGTTGATCAGCAACTGTTGGCTAGAAATCCTGCTAGACACCCCTAAAATGAGAAGGGTCTCACTCATCATGCTGAGTTTTCAAGGGACATTAACACTTCAAGTCCCGTGGGGCTTACGAGATCCATTCAGAGGCATGAAATTGGAATTGAAGTTTCAAAACTGACAGATAAACACCCACTCATTTTGGATGAGGTTTTAAATTGGTCAAATAGTAGGGAGGTATTCTTTTAAGAATTCGGTAATGTTCATGAAATGGGCACCAAGAATGTCAGTGTAAGGAAAGGCTCTGGTCTAAAGGAGGTTTCAAGTCAGGCTTAAGAGCAAATTCCTCAATCTGAGGCTCCTAATCGGAATGTTAGAACTGACCCTCTAGATGATGACGACTTGTCATGGAAAAATCCTAAGACCTGGAGAAGAGGCCATCATCCAGGAGGTAGGGGTAGTGGTCATTATTAGTCCACAAGATGATCATTCTAGGTTACGGCATAGGAAGTTGCTTCTGATCTATGTGTTTCGTGGATTTTTTATTTGTTTTGGTGGCTCTTCCATCTGTTCTTATCATTGCATCCCCATGTCCCCCATACTTTTCTTTTTTAATAAAATTTGAGGGTGTGGGTTGGGTCTCTAACCCACACTCAACCCTCTTGAGTATACTTATAATGTTATAAATATATATAATTAAATAAATTTATTTATAAATATATACAAATATTTATAAATAAATAAAAATATTTATAATTATAATTATAAATATATATATATATATTTAAATAATTCTAAAATTATTATAAATATATTAATTATATATGTTAATAAAATTATAGTTATAATAAATATATTTCTTATAATTTTATAATTATTTAAATATATATAATTACAACTATGTATAAATATATATTTATTGTATATATAATTTTATAAATATATATATAATAATATAAATAATTTACTAACATTATATCTTTATCAGCACTATAAATTTAGCGCTGATAAATACGTCATTTATCAATGCTTTTTTAGCACTGGTAAAGGTAGGTTTTATCAGCGTTTTCTATTTTAGCACTGATAAAACATACTTTTATCAGCGTTTTTTAACTAGCACTGATAAAATATTTACCTGCTTTTATAAATAAACCCTAATAGTCGGCTTCTTCTCTCGTACACCTCAAGCTCTCACAGGAGCTGACCCCTACCGCCGCCGACCCCTCCTATGCCACCGCGAATCCCTCCTCTGCCATTGACCCCTACTCTTCCTGACCCCCCCTCTCCCGTCACGAATCCCTCCTTCATCATCATGAATCCCTCCTCTACCATGAACCTCACCTTCATCACATGTCTAACCCCACCTTCACCATGAACCTTTCCTCCGCCGTGAACCCACTTCCATTGTGAAACCCACCTCCATCGCCAAACCCCGCCTCCACCGCCAAACCCCACCTCCATCGTGAACCCCTCCTCCACTGCGAACCCACATTCGCCACGAACCCCACCTCCTCTGCGAACCCCTCTCTGCCACTACTGCTTTTGCCTACCCCAACTCTCTCACCACTGAACCCTACTATTTCTGTCAGACCTACAAATCTAAGGAATGTTCTTATTTGATTTGGAATGCTTAGATAGTGAAAGATAAATTATTGGATTTTAGTGTTTCGAAATCTTTTTGATGTATGAATTATGTGTTTGGTTTGATTCATTAGTGCGAGACAATTTCTTGATTGGTAAAGTGTTTGATTAGTTTTTTGGTCATATTCTATGAAACTTTTGATAATTATCTATGAATAGTTATATAGGACTTTATACAATTAAAATTTCTGAATTTGGATTGATGTAAATGTCAGAACATGTTTGGATGAGGTAGTTTGACATATTAGAAACATTATAGGGATTATTTCAGGTGAAAATTATCATGATTGGTATTACAATGGAGTGATTCTGGTGAATATTTGGGATAAAATATAATTTTTTAGTGGATAAATAAGATAAAACACTTTTTAGTTGGAACTTATAGTGAAAGTGGGATATGTGTTTTGGTTTTTATTGACATTTTGATGATTGATTTGGGATGAATCTAGGTGTTTTCTATGTATGGTTTTCTAATATATATTTGAAATTTTATCATGTTTAATTATGGGTGTTGATGTGTAAGTGGATGCTTAAATGGATGTTATACCATATTGACATCATAGTTTTATAAATGTGTTTCATCTATTATTAGTGTTGGGATTTTAGAAAAACATCATGGGAATATTTATTTAGAGATTTGGGAATTCTAGAGATATGAGTTGTAATATTATGGTCACACATTTTTAGTACCCTATATTAGGTCTCACACCTGCTACTAGAATTTTCTTCTCAATGAGTCCATTAATGGTGAGTTGATTGTATTTCTTTTATATTGCAACAATATTTTAGTGTGATGATTCACTTAATTTTTCAACTTAGATTATCTCTTTAGGCCTTTGGTAGGTACCCCTTAATGGTTGATGCTTGATATTTTATTATTATTTTATCTTGTGGTTGTATCTTGGTAAATTATATTTGATTTAAAATAAAAATATATATTTTTTTAGTTTTATTCACTCAATCCTATATAATAAAATTATTTTCATTATTTTCCCTAAAACTAGAATTTTTTTGTCTGTCTTAAAAAATGAATGGTATAAGATCTTTGACGATGTCCTACTAGGCTCTTTTCTCACATCATACTTATACACATTGGTGCGTATATAGAATTAGTTGTCTATGATACAAGTAAAAGGAAAGGGTATCACTTTTATAGTGGTGTTCCATAGTCACTTATTAAAGATATAATGATAATGGGATGTAGAGATCATCATAGGGTATAAAGAGACAATATTCATTTTGTGTTATTTTAAGATACTTACTATAAATTACATATCTTGAAAATAAATTTATTTTTGGTTTACCTTTATATTTTGGATCATTTTTAAACCTTTTATAGCTTTATATTTTATAAAATGTTGGTTATTTTTTATTCATGTATCTTTTATAAAGTGTCTCTCTTGAGATTTATGTCTTTGTGAAAATTCATAAGTGGCTCTTTTAAAATGATTAAAGTGTTTTGAAATGTTTATTAAAAAATTATATGTGTTCAGCATACCCTTTTTGGGATTTAAATAGCTTTAAAATGATTTAAACACTTGGAATGGACATAGGCTGCATGCCAAGTGTTTTCCAACTCACTCGATTGGATTTCATAAAGGGGTGTGAATGTTTTGAAAGTGTATTTAATATTGGTTTCATTTTAACAAGGTGTGTGTGAATTTTTAAATAAAAATTTGTAAAATATAGAGGGTTTTCACTCATTTTAAATGAATAAGAATCTTGGGTTATAAAGTGGACTTGGATGCTTAAAAAAAGGAATTGTGGTTTTGTGAAAGAGTGTTTGGAATTGATTAGTTTATTTTAAAAATAGTGTGTTATTTTAAAGAGAAATTTGTGTAAATGGTTGTTTTTTTAATGGTATTTCAAGTGTGATTTTATAAATAGTTTTCAAAGGAAATCTGAAATGTAGTATTTTTATAATATTTTAAGTTTATATTTTTATAGAATTGGGAAAACCATTACATTATATAGGGAAGACAAGTAGATCAATAATAACACCATGGAAAGGGAATGTCACTAACTCTATCCAAACCATAGGATATCCATCATGACCTCACTCCCACAAAAGGTGAATTAATGATTAACCCCATTGAAACTCCTAAATATTATTTTCATTCAACATCACCTGCATGGTTTAAATTAGGGGAGTCCTCTACAATTACATCTTCTCTATGGTTTGGTGTTAGCTTCGAAGGGGATGAGTCTCAGGAAAAAAAAATCAATAATAACTATCATTCAAATGTTGAGTTCACCTTATTTGAATAGCCCTTTTGTGTATTTATTTTTGTTAAATATTAATATTAGTGAATCAAATAGGATGGATATGAATAAATAATGGATAGATGTTAATCGTCTAACAAAAGAGTATGAAGATGGAGTGAAAGAGTTTATCAAGTTTGCAAAAGATCATTCATATGACCCTTCTCAAATCCTTTTTCTGTGTTTATGTTGTTGTTATTCAATACAAATTAGTCTAGAGGAGTTGGAAGAACACTTGATCTATCACAGAATAGACCAAAGTTATAAATGTTGGAATAAACATGGGGAAAAAGTGAATGTAGCTAGTGGATGAGATAACACTTCATTTTATGGATCATCTGATATGATTACAAGTGTGGAAAATGAATAAGACTATATTGAGGATGTGATTACAAATGTGAATTATGATGAAGATCGTATTGTGGAAATGATAAGGATAATTGAAGATGAACTTCATGATTACCCAAAATTGTTTGAGAAGTTAAAGAGTTGTTCAAAGATGTCATTGTATGTTGGTTGCACTAAATATACAACATTTCTATCCATACTAAAACTTTATAATTTTAAAGAGAGAAATGGATGGAGTGACGCCAGTTTTACTGAACTACTTACTCTCTTGAATGACATGCTCCCAGAAGATAATGAGCTTTCAAGCTGAACATACTATGCCAAAATAATGATACACTCGATGGGTATGATTTCTAAAAGAATACACACCTTACTGAATGATTGTATACTATTTCACAAGGACCATAAATCACTCAAAGAATGCCCAAAGTGTGGTGCTTCTCGATACAAGAAAGATGAATTTGATCCTATAAAATTTGTATGGTACTTTCTAATCATTACAAGGTTTATACACCTATATGGAAGTGAGGAGACTATAGGGAAATTTCCATGGCACACGGATACAAGAAATAAAGATGAGAAATTATGTCGTTCGACAGACTCCTTAGTGGAAGAGAATTGACCATGAGTATCTGAAATTTGGAAACGAGCTGAGAAACCTTTATATTGTGTTATCTATAGATGGAGTGAATCCTTTTGGTCATCAAAGAATCACTCATAGTACATGGACAGTTATCTTGATAAATTATAACTTGCCACTGTGGTTATGCATGAAACGAAAATACATCATATTATCTATGATTATATCAGGACCAAAACAACTGAGTAATGATATTGATGTTTATTTGTCTCCATTGATCAAGGATTTGAAATTATTGTGGGATTCAAGTGTTAAGTTGTATGATGCTTATAGAAATGAAGATTTCATGTTGAGATCCATGTTGTATGGGATGATAAATGAATTTCCTAATTATGTAAATTTGTTAGGATATATAATTAAAGGAAATAAAGGGTGTTCTATTTGTGAACAAGGTACACAATCAATTAGGTTGAAACATTCATCGAAAACCATGTTTCAAGTACATCATATATTTCTACCCCAACGACATAAGTACCAATCTTGGATGACATCATTTGATGGAAGTTAAGAAGAATGTACAACACCATCTCCACTAATATGTGATCAACTATTTGAGAAAGTAAAATTTGTGGGCACTTATTTTGGTAAATTGTTTTCAAAAAAACTTATGAAAACTAGTTGGAAAAAGAGATTAGTTTTTTTTAATTACCATACTAGTGGAATTGTGTGTACGTCAAAAAAATTATTGATGTTATGCGTGTTGAAAAGAATGTGTGTGATAGTGTCATCGACATGTTGCTAAACACACCAGGAAAAACAAAGAATAGAATTAAGGCTAGGTTGGGCACAGTTGACATGGGAATATAAGAAGAGTTGGTTCCAATGAAGGGTGAAAAATGAAATTTTCTTCCTCCAACTACTTACACTCTTTCCAGGTAGGAGATTTATTAGTTTTTCAACTTCTTTAATGATGTAAAATTTCTATATGGGTATTCATCGGATATCAAGAACATCATGTCAAGGACCAATTTAAAGTTAAAGGGTCTGAAATCACATGACTTCCATATTTTGATGCAAGATCTAATTCATATAGCTTTATGTTGCATTTTTCCTAAGAATGTATGTCATACATTAACCAAGATTTGTATCTTATTCAAAGATATATGTAGAAAAATTATATACCCAATGAAATTTATGACTATGGAAAGAGAAATTGTCGTCATATTATATGGATTGGAAATGTTCTTCCTGCCAACATTATTTGATATGATGGTTCATTTGATGGTTCACTTGGTGAGAGAGATTTGGCTCAGTGGTCTTATAAACTAAAGATGGGTGTACCCCCATTGAACGGTATATGAATATTTTGAAAGAATGTTTCAAAAATTGAAGTCGTCCAGAGGGTTTTATTGTGGAGAGATATATTGTTGAGGAAGTTGTTGAGTTTTGTATCGAATACTTGTTTGGTGCGGAAAGCATCAGTCTACTGAAATCTCGTCACACTAGGCAGCTTGAGGGTGAATAGATTTCTAGAAGATATGTTGTCACAATCAATATTATTTATTGGGATTATATACACCTTTACATTTTTTATAACACTTTAAAGGTTTCCCCATATGTTGAAACCCACAAATAAATTCTTAGGCAATTGAATCCATCAAGTTCTGAAAGATGGATATAGAATACACATAATCAATAGTTTATAGGATGGTTTTGGAACTATATTTTTAAGGAGTCAAATGAAAATATGAATTCAATTTCAGAATGACTTCGATGGCTAGTTGGAGGACCAAGTGTGTGTATTATCTTACAATGGTTATGTAATTAATGGTTATATATTCTATACAAATGAACATGATAAAGGAAGTACTATGCAAAATAGTGGAGTTACGCTTGTGGCTAAATCAATTCATGTTTCTGGTACTAAAGAAAAAAATCTAATTTATGTGAATATGTCATACTTTGGTATCATCAAAAAAACATGGGAGTTGGATTATACAACATTCCAAGTGCCAATTTTTCAATGAAAGTGGGTTGATAATAGGAGTATTGTTAAAATAAATGATTTGGGATTCATGAAAGTTGATTTTAGTAAGGAAGGGTACAAAGATAAACTGTTTATAATAGAATCACAGGAAGTATAAGTATTTTATGTTCCGGATCCTATAAACTGAAAGTGGTCAATTGTTTTGTTATCGAAAAAACCCACTGAAGGGTTAAATGAAAACTCAACTGAGGATGAATCTTTCATTGGGATTTCACAATCATTTCTCATTAGTCCCAATCTAGAAGACATTTTATATGTTAGAGGAGACCACAATGAAGGGATTTGAATAGTTGGTAGTGGGGTTAAATCCCTTTATCCTTAAAAAAAGAGTTCAATAATCAAGTTATATATTTTTTGTAATATACATTGTACTGCTTCATGTTATTACCATTGATGATTTTATGTATTCTATATTAAATGTTAAACCACTTCTAAAGATAATGACTTATGTACGTGCTGGTGCTCCTAATCCTAAGGCATAATATGTCTCTCAACCTGTTACTGCTCATAGTGAAGAGGTACAAGGTGCTCCTATTCCTAAGGTGTCACGACCCGTCCTCAGGGCCCGTGCCGTGACTACCTCAAGCACGCCTTCTATAGGCCAGGGGCTGGCAACTAGAACCAAAGGTGTAAATCCCGATAAAAAAAAGGGAAGGCATTGCCTTTATGATAGTAAACAAACACAACAGAGTATTCAAGATGAAATAAGAACAAAGTAATACTGAACACAAAGTAAATGCTGAAAGGTAAATGGACCAAAATATAAACCCAACTGAAAAGTACAGTACAACCGATAGTCTAGTAAAACAGCATTAAAGTAAAGAAGCAACCACTAAGTCATCCTTCGAGAATCCCACCTAAAGGGTGGGTACATATAGTCTCTTCGGTACCTTGAGTTTGTCCGTCCGCTCCGTGTACGTCCCGCCAAGTGGTCTACCTCTGGGTACCGTCCAGCTCCACAAGCCTCAACCATGATCTGTGTTGTCTGTCATCTGCAACCAACACAACGTAGTGCGGTCATTTCCCATGCAGGGGTGAGTATAATGATACTCAGTAGGGACCCCAAGACCCCCGAAGGTCTCCCAGAATCCAAGAAGGATTAACCACAAAGGAAAGATACAATCATAGAGTATCAACCAACTCTACTTAGGTATATGCCCATACATATACCTAAGTCATCAATCTCAGTTCAGCTCCAACTTCTGAGCCCAAACACAACCCGGTCCACACAGGAAAGAATTCAATCACACCGATGGTAATGATTGAAAGTCAAGATTCATCTCACACAGGTATACATCTTTCGTAAAGTGATAGAGATGATCAGATGCAGTCACTGATTCATTTAAGTTGTCGGACCCACGTAGGATATTAGACCAGCTAAGCTATCTGACCCACGTAGGATACTAGTCCAGCTACTCTGTCAGACCCACGTAGGATACAAGTATAGAGGTCAAACTATCGGACCCACGTAGGATATAAGAACAGTAGTCAAACAGTCGAACCCAAGTAGGATACAAGAACAGTAGTCAAATTCCCGGACCCACGTAGGATACAAGAACAGTATTCATCGCCATTGAACCCTCTAAGTATTTCAGTACATTATCCATCATCATTGAACCCACGAAGGATTCCAGCACGGTAGTCTTCGCAGTCGCTACCAGCTCTAGGGTTCCTGCACACAGCACGCTGGATTCCGGGAGGTTCCGCTCCTTGAGTCAATAGGGGGTCGATACATCAACTTTCAAGAAGTATAGAGTTGATGTATCCCTAAGTTACGTATCATCAAAAGAAACCCAACGCGACAGACGGCGCGTCAATCGGATGCCCGGCCAGAGAGTTATTGACTTTTCCGTTCCAGGAGCCCGGTTGGAAATATGCTCGTTCCAAACCTGGCCATTTTCCAAAGTTATCCAAAACTCAATTAGAGTATCTTAAAAGGAATGCCACGTCATGAGGGTCCCAGTTCCGTAGACGGTGCTTTGATTGGGCGCGCGGTCTTAAAGTTATTCACGTTTAAGTGAAAATGGGCCCGGCCCATTAAGTCGCGAGGGCTGACGGGTCGGGTCAACCCGGTTTTGGTGGGTCCAACTCGCCAGGGGGTCGGACCGGCCCGATGAAATGCATGTCCCGGCCCGAGGGGTGCGGCCTGACCCGAAAGGGGCTCGTCCCGGCCCGCGAAAGGGCGCAGCCCGGCCCGGTGGGGCGTGGTCCCTCGGCTGCCCGAACCAGCGGCGCTGCCCTCCCTAACCGACCGACCGAAGCTGGCCTGCCTTCTTGGCACAAGCGGCCCACTCGGGCAGGTCGTGGTCTCTCCAGCGCGGCACCCTCTCGGCGCCGCGGTTTTGCTCAGCCCGGCCGACCACCTGCCGACCGGTTCGCCCACCGAGCGGCCCGCAAAATGTGGGTTGTGGTCTTCTGCAGCGCGGCACCCCTTGTAGCGCCACGGTCCTCCTTCGGCCCGGCCGACTTTAGCCGGCCGGTTCTTCGTCGGCTGAGCGGCCTGTGGTTGCGGGTCGTGGTTCTTCCGCACGCGGCTGGCGCACGGCCGCTGCTTCCATTTGTCGCCACCATCCTATCATGATCCCCAGCGCAATCAAAAGAGACTACAGAGGGTCGTCAGGCCGTGTGCGTTTGGCCCACGCCCTCCGTGTTAGGTGGTAGAAGTTGGCTGAAAATAAACAATGATTTCCAACGAAGAACGGGGTACAAGATAAACACTTCAAAATGAAAAAACCCCTACCATGAAATAAGGTTCTCAATAGTCAAGCGTCGCAGAAGAACGGTGTAGATTCCGTCGACGTCGGAGTGCACCCGAAGAAGAAGCGTCATTGGCGACTTCGTGTTCTTCAAATCGTAGAGCGTTCTTCGTCGAGGGAGAAGGTCGTTCTTTGTCGGAGGTTCGGTGTTCTTCAAAAACTCAAGAGATCTCCCAAATCCTCTCCACACAATGAATTTCCCAAAGTAAAAATAATATCTAAGGCTATTATTTTTATTCACCCATGTAACTCAAAATTCAAACCCTTTAATTAATTAATTGAAGAGTTTGAATTCATTAATTAACATGTGTTGGAAAATATTAAAGAGGGAGAGAGGGAGAGGAAAAGTACTCATTCAATAAGGGGGAGTTGTCATAATAAAATAAGGGGAGTTAATTGGGGGTTTAAGAGAGTTGTGGGGAGATGAAAGGTTGGGGCTCGTGTGGGACCCACCTCACAAATATCCACACACGGGAAGTTATGTGGGTATGGGCCCCACTAATAACTTCCCCATGTAGGATTAAACTACCAAGGTGAATAAAATTGTTCCAAACAATTTTATTTAACTTTTTAATTAAACCCCAATTTTTAACTTTCAACCTGCATAAAATGCAACTGCGGTAAAGGTCCCCTTAAGCGAATACCGGCACTGCGAGTTCATCGGTGTCCTAGGATTTCAATTCTGAGCACCGGTTCAAAAGATAGAAAAACTCGCACGTACGTTTATTGAATGTACCCAAAAAAACTTCGGGAATTGATTCCGGGCACACCAGGTCTCAGAATCAAGTGTCGTCGGAAGCCACAGACTCGTAAAATTCCAAATAAAAAAATCCTTGAAAATTTCGGGTCTTTAAATTACTCCCACCTCAGGGATTTACATCCCCATAAAGCTACAACACACACTAGGAAAACAAATGGGGATACTGAGATAGCATCTGTGCCTCCCGCTCCCAAGTGCTCTCCTGGAGTTTCTCATGCTGCCAGTGAATACGTATCGGAGGAATCGACCGTCCACATAGGACCCGCTCCTGTCGATCCTCAATCTACACCAGGACCTCCACAAACATCTCCCCGTCATCGATGTCCAGCTCCCCATGATCGAAGATGTGAGTCAGGTCGTGCACGTATCTCCTCAGCTGAGATACGTGAAAGACGTCATGAACCCGGTGCAACTGAGGTGGAAGGGCCAGGCGGTAAGCCGCCTCGCCTACTCTGCTGAGGACTTGGAATGGTCTGATGAAACGTGGAGATAACTTGCCGCCCCATCCAAATATCCATAGACCCCATCGAGGTGAGACTCATAAAAAGACGTGGTCACCATCCTCTAACTTCAGTTTTCTCTACCTCCTATCAGCATAGGACTTCTGTCTGCTCTGTGCAGTCTTCATCTGCTCCTGGATGATCTGCACCTTCTCCATCGTAGCCTGAACCATCTCTGGTCCTACAAGTGCTGACTCCCCAAGTTCAGTCTAGCACAGAGGTGATATGCAAGGTCGGCCCTACAGTGCCTCGTATGGTGCCATCTCGATGGTGGAGTGGTAGCTGTTGTTGTATGCAAACTTCACCAAGGGTAGGTGATCCTCCCAATTGCGACCAAAGTCAAGGACACATGCACGGAGCATGTCCTCGAGTGTTTTTATGGTCCTCTTAGTCTGTTCGTCCGTCTGAGGATGGAAGGCGGTGCTCAGACGTAGCTGCATCTCAAAAGACTCCTGTAACCCCTTCCATAGTCGGGAAGTGAAACGAACATCTTGATCGGAAATGATAATCGATGGCACACCGTGAAGACATATGATCTCCTGAATGTAGAGGCGTCCCAAGATCTATACTGAGCCCTGCTCTCTGATCGGTAGGAAGTGGACCGACTTGGTGAGTCGGTCTACGATCACCCAGATAGAGTCATGTCCTCTAGATGTATGTGGAAGCCTCGTCACGAAATCTATGGATATCCCATCCCACTTCCACTTCGGGACCTCTAAGGGCTGTAACAAGCTTCCTGGTACCTGGTGTTCCACCTTCACTTGCTGAAAAGTGAGGAATCATGAAATGAACTCTGCTACAGCCTTCTTCATACCTGGCCACTAGTGCTGTCGTCTAAGGTCCCGATACATCTTCGCCACTCCTGGATGTACCGATAGAGGGGAAGTGTGGAACTCCCTCAGCACCTCCTCCTGCAGTGAAACCGGTACCATAGTATGTCCCCTGAAGAGGATAACATGTTCCCCTCCTTCAGAAAATCCATCAGGTGACTGCCTTGAGGATATCTGAGCACATCGTGTCTCGCAGTCAGCGTCCCCACACTGTGCGTCTCTGACTCACTAAAGGAGTGGAGGAGTGACTGTGAGAGACTGTAGAAAGTCTACTCCATCTCTATCCACAAAGGATATCTACAACGTGGCTAGCTACTCTGTCGCATCTCCTAGTAGCTGAATTCCTGATCTCCTGCTGAGAACATCAGCTACAGCGTTCCCCTTTCCAAGAGTATAGACTATCTCAAAGTCATAGTCCTGGAGGAACTCGATCCATCGCCGCTATCTCAGGTTCAGGTCCCTCTGCGAGAAGATGTACCTGAGACTCTGGTGGTCATATTAGACTGTAAAGCGCTCACCCATCAGATATTGTCACCACACCTTCAAGGCGAAGACCACTGCTGCTAACTTCAGGTCATGGGTAGCATAGTTCTGCTCGTGTTGTCTCAACTGTCGTGAACCATAGGCGATCACTGCTCACTCCTACATCAGGACACACCCAATACTTTTGAGATTAGAGTAAACCATAAACCGTTCGTTCATCAAACTATGGGTGTAACTAGCCATTTGTAAAGAACTTGACCACACCCTTTTTTGCTTACGTCTTACAAGAGATGCTAAGATTTCTCCTTTGCTGAAAAGAGAAATCTGGTCTCATCCTCTGGATGAACCACGTTCTTTGCCTAATACAGTCAATACTGACATGAACGGTACTATTTCATGCCATGGACGATGTCGTAAGACCTCGACGCTACTACTAAGAGATCCAATTGTTACTCTCGCCTCCAAGGATCGAGTCACACCGTCGGCAGTAGTGTGTGGTCACTATATCTCCTCCAGTAGGTATCTCGAAAGTGAGGGTCAAGTCAATGGTTTTAACCGGAAACTCTCAGTATCAACCACATAGAAAAGGACAGGGAAGAAAACATCACAAGAACAAGTGTCTTTTATTACTACATCTCAAAGTACAAAGACACAGAGCATCTACAAACAATGACATCAATGAAGCTAGAAGCATTAAAAATAAAGGCCTCCAAGTTTGGAGCTAGTCCCGCTCCTGTCCACTTTCTACTGGACCAGTTCCTCTACCACATCCACCTGCTCCTGGTGGAACACTATGGTCGAACCTCTGCCCCTACCTGGAAGGTCCCTCTACTGCCTGGTGCTCATCTGCAGGACGGGTCGGGCAGTCTCGAGCCAAGTGACCCTATTCGTTGCATGCATCGCACTGCCTGCTCCTCGTAATTCGTTCTCCACCCTGGGTGCCTCGCACACACGATCTTGAGTCATGCAGTCTACCACCTATGGGTTTGGTCCTCTTGGACCTCTACGTCATCTATCTACAACCGGCTACAGAAGACTCCACTATGGTCAGAAAACCCTGTGAATATAGCAGTAGATCCTGAGCCCGCACAGAGCGTAGAGTCGCTGGTACAAACTCCACCCTGAAAAGACCCTCGAAGTCTCCCTAGGTGAGAGTCGTCTCATCGTAAAACTGGAGCATAATACTCCACCACCTCTCAGCTTCTCCCTGAAAGAGACTAACATCTAGGTACACCATCAAGTCAGCGGGTGTCCCAACTATGTGGAAAACTCCTGCTACAACCTGTAGCCAGCACCCGGCTGTCTAAAAACTTATCTCGCCTCGAAACTTCATAGGCCTCAGTCACTGGAACTCGTGCAACGCACTCAGGTAGCGTGTACCCTCTACTTCTAGGGATGGTAGTATTGGTGGATCAGCGGGTAGTGGTACCACTGGTGCCTCCGCTGTAATGGGGCCCTGCACCGAGGCCTCGTCGCTCGGTGGGCTGCCACCCCGTATGCAACTCGGAACCCTAGATGGCTGTCTTCGTGGGGCCATCCTAAAAAAGAAACAGGAGCACCATGGTCAAACAGTATACCTTGTGAGCTGACACAAAGTAATCACAAATAAAACTTTTTAAACACACTTGCAATCAGTTTTTTCGTGCACTGACTCAGAAATCAGAGGTCAGGGTCATGGTGTATGGATATGTCAGCCGCCGCACCAACACTAGACTCCCTGGACTGAAAACCACACTCAATACACTTAACACTATTTCTTCACAGAAAGGAAAGATCAGAGTCCTAAGTTCTACGGTAGAACCGACTCCTCTGATGCCAATTTGTCACAACTGGGTCCTGGTGACAGCACAGCCACCCCGCTTAACATGGTCGTCGGGTCCTGGCCCACCAGGTACCACCAGTTAACCCGCAAACACGTGGAGCCCACCCCAGGGTCCACCCATGTGCCTGAATGGGTCATCTGACTAATGACTATCCCCACAGGCCAACACATGTCCTTTACAGTGTGTTTTTTCCTCACTCACACACACCCTGGAAAAATTCCCAGAAGGTCACTCATCTTGATCACTACTTCAGGTCAAGCACGCTTAACTGTGGAGTTCTAATCAGACAAACTCCCGAAAAGGAAGGTTCACCTTGTTGACATAAGTCATATCATTTAGTCATTCAATCCCTTATCATTTGGGGTGTTACAATCACCCCCCTTTAGAGCACAACATTCTCATTGTGGGCCCTACATCTCAACCCAGACAGTGCACCGCACTTAAGGTTGGGTACCACCTCTGATGCCAATTTGTCACGACCCGTCCCCGGGGCCCGTGCCGTGACTACCCCAAGCCCGCCTTCCATATTCCAGGGGCTGGAGACTAGCACCAAAGGCGTAAATCCCGATAAAAAAAGGGAAGTGATTCTCACTCAAATTTACCCAAAAGAAGAAGGTAGGACGATCCTTGTAGTTGGGCTTGGGTTTTCGAATCCTCAGAGACCTAAGAAGTAACCTATAGACATGTACATTCTATGGACTTTTTTTGGCTATGAAGTGGCCAACATGGTTTGATTTTATATGGGTTTAAAGGAACTCTAAGAGACTTAAGTGAATTCAATTTAAAAGAATGAGTTGATCCTAGGTTATCGCTCGGGGTGGATTGGACGTATTTCCTTTTCAATGATTTCAATTTCTTATATTTGAGATGGGTTCATTCAAGGAGATAAAACAACATCATCACTTACTGGTTTAATGCCTACACCCTTTAATACTAATCACCTATACACTTTAAGGATCAAAGTTTTTAGCACTTCAAGATAAAGGTTCGTATTAGCACTTGAAGTGTGTGGCCTTAAATTCAACAAGGACGATGGAGTTTAAAAATCATCAAATAAAAATCTCAATTAAAGAAGTGATTATACATTAATGAGGTGATAAATAACATCCAATATAGAACCTTGATACTCCCTTGGATCAACCCATAAGTGTTTTATCCCTCCATTGATTCTATGGTTTCAATGGAAGCGGAAAGTAGACTCGTGAGGGAAGAAATGAAGAAGTAAAAAAAACACAATAAAATAACAATCACTCCACCGTTGTGTGATAATCTCACAAGGTTTGGTATGAACAAGTTCACACCTTGAACAAACGGTATCAAAGTTATAAGTATAAGAACATAATAATAAGATAAGAATAACTTTTATTAAGAAACGAGGATGAATTAAAACAACTTACATGTGGAAGAAAAATTTGAGACAATAAAACCGCAGCATAACATTACAATGAAAGAAAGCTCAAAGATGATCAAATCCTCCACCACCACTGCCTTAAATAGGCATTTTGGGAGACTTGGGTCTAGAATCCAATAGTACAAATCATCTTAATTAATTTTGGTAGGCCATAGGTGGGTGGAAAGTTGAGGAAGAGTTGATTTTTCCACCCTTGACCCGAGGTGGCATTCAGCTTTCATAAACCGAACAGACACGATTAGAAGACCTTCTATATGGCCGAATCAGAGTGGGCCATAGAATAAGACAATGTATCTCCAGATTTCTCCTATTCGCCTGTAAAATTTGGGCCCATTTGGAGTTGTATATTATGAGATATTATTATATTAGTGGACTATTTTTCTGGGCCGCAGAATCTGGCCCAGAATTTTATCTCTAACTTGGGCCGTATAAATGACCACAATGTAGGCCGAATTAGCATTGTATCATGAATAGTGATTTGTTCCTGTACATGTCTTCTAGAATCTCGCGAAATTTGGGATTCATTGGGACTGTATGTTGGGCCCCAAAGTCTCATCAGTGGTCTGGTGTCCAATCTGACTTCTCCAGAATTGCTTCCTTTCATCACAAAATATCACCATCTTCTTCCATGAATTATCCATTGATCCCTAAATGAAACATGATCATATTGAAGTATAGATCAATTTACCAAAATATAAAATTGAAATATGGATAATTACATTCCTTAAAATCATATGAATCATTGGGTACTTTAAATGATGTTAAAAAATGTACCACATAATAGTGCATTTTAAGAAGGTATTACAATCATAATGTGGAATGATGTTGAAAGTGTAAAATGAACTAAAATGGTGTTTATTAATAATAAATCACATGAATATTATATATATTAACAATGAGTATTAGCCTCATTTAGTGGCTAATCAGGAAGGGATTGCCTTTATGATAGTAAACAAACACAACAGAGTACGCAAGCTGAAGTAAGCACAAAGTAATACTGAACACAAAGTAAATGCTGAAAGGTAAATGGTCCAGAATACAAACCCAACTGAAAAGTACAGTACAACTGATAGTCTAGTACAATAGTAGTAAAGTAAATTAGCAACCACCGAGTCTTCCTCTAGGAATCCCACCTGAAGGGTGGGTACAGATAGTCTCGTCAGTACCTCGGGTCTGTCCGTCTGCTCCGTGTACGTCCCGCCAAGTGGTCCACCTCCAGGTACCGTCTAGCTCCACAAGCCTCAACCACGATCTGTGATGTCTGTCATCTAAAAATAACACAACGTAGTGCGGGCATTGCCCGTTCAGGGGTGAGTATAACGATACTCAGTAGGGACCCCAAGACCCCCAAAGGTCTCCCATAATCCACGAAGGATAAACCACAAAGGAAAGATAAAATCATGAAGTATCAACCAACTATACTTAGGTATATGACCATACATATACCTAAGTCATCAATCTCAGTTCGGCTCCAACTCCTGAGCCCAAGCACAACCTGGTCCACACAGGAAAGAAGTCGATCAGACTGATGGTAATGATTGAAAGTCAAGACTCAGCTCACATAGGTATACATCTTTCGTAAAGTGATAGAAATGATCAGATGCAGTTGCTAATTCATCTAAGCTGTCAGACCCACGTAGGATACTAGACCAGCTACTCTGTCGGACCCACGTAGGATACAAGTACAGAGGTCAAACTGTCGGACCCACGTAGGATACAAGAACAGTAGTCAAACTGTCGGACCCACGTAGGATACAAGAACAGTAGTCAAACTGCCGAACCCACGTAGGATACAAGAATATTAGTCATCGCCATTGAACCCTCGAAGGATTCTAGTACATTAGCCATCATCGTCGAACCCACGAAGGATTCCAGCACAGTAGTCGTCGTAGCCGCAGCCAGCTCTAGGGTTCCCGCACACAGCATGCTCGATTCCAGGAGGATCCACTCCTTGAGTCAATAGGGGGTTGATATATCAAATTTCATGAAGTACAGATTTGATTTATCCCTAAATTCCATCTCGTCAAAAGAAATCCAACGCGACAGACGGTGCGTCAATCGGACGCCCGGTCTGAGAGTTATTGGTTTTTCCGTTCCAAGGGCCCAGTTGGAAATATGTTCATTCCAAACCCGGTCGTTTCCCAAAGTTTTCCAAAACTCTCTTAGAGTATCGCAAAAGGACCTCCACGTCATGAGGGTCCCAGTGCCGCAGACGGCGTGTCGATCGGATGCACGGTCTTAAAGTTATTCACATTTAAGTGAAAACGGGTCCGGGCCGTTAAGCCCCGAGGGCTGGCGGGTCGGGTCAACCCAGTTTTGGCAGGTCCAACCCAACAGGGGGTTAGACCGGCCCGATGAAACGTGCGGCCCGGCCCAAAAGGGGTGCGGCTCGGCCGTGGCAGGCGGCCCGGCCGGGCACGGCCCGGCCGGGCAGGGCCCGGTTGGGTCGGTCGAGCGGTCGAGCAGTCCGAGGGGGGTGCGGTCCCCCGGATGCCCGAACTGGCAGCGCCAAGTGGAACCGCCCTCCCTAACTGGCCAGACAAAGCCAACCGTCCTTTTTGGTGCAAGCGGACCGCTTGGGCGGGCCGCGGTCTCTCCAGCGTAGCGCCCTCCTGGCACCGCGGTTCTGCTCAGCCCGGCCGACCTGCTGCCAGCCAGTTCGCCCACCGAGCGGCCCGTGGAATACGAGGCGTGGTCTTCCATAGTGCGGCACCCCTTGTGGCGTCGCGGTCCTCCTTCAGCCTGGCCGGCTTTAGCTGTCCGGTTCTTCATCGGTCGAGCGGCCCGTGGTTGGGGGTCACGGTTCTTCCGCATGCGGCCGGCGCACGACTGCCGCTTCCGTTCGTCTCCACCTTCCTATCATGATCTCCATCGCAATCAAAAGAGACTATGGATGGTTGTCGGGCTGTGTGAGTTCGACCCACACCCTCCGAGTTAGGTGGTAGCAGTTGGCCAAAAATAAACAATGATTTCCAATGAAGAACGAGGTACGAGATAAACACTTCAAAATGAACAAACCCCTACCTTGAAATAAGGTTCGCAGTAGTCGAGCGTCGCGGAAGAACGATGTCGATTCCGTTGACGTCGGAGTGCACTCGAAGAAGAAGCATTGTTGGTGACTTCGCGTTCTTCGAATCGCAGAGTATTCTTCATCGAGGGAGAAGGTTGTTCTTCGTCGGAGGGTCGGTGTTCTTCAAAAACTCAAGAGCTCTCCCAAATCCTCTCCACACAACGAATGCCCCAAAGTAAAAATAATAGCTAAGGATATTATTTTTATTCACCCATGTAACTCAAAATTCAAACCCTTTAATTAATTAATTGAAGAGTTTCAATTCATTAATTAACAGGTGTTGGCAAATATTAAAGAGGGAGAGAGGGAGAGGAAAAGTTCTCATTCAATAAGGGGGAGTTGTCATAATAAAATAAGGGGAGTTAATTGGGGGTTTAAGAGAGTTGTGGGGAGATAAAAGGTTGGGGCTCGTGTGGGCCCCACCTCACAAATATCCACACATGGTAAGTTATGTGGGTGTGGTCCCCACCAATAACTTCCCCGTGTAGGATTAAACTACCAAGGTGAATAAAATTGTTCCAAACAATTTTATTTAACTTTTTAATTAAACCCCAATTTTTAACTTTCAACACGCATAAAACGCAACTGCAGTAAAGGTCCCCTTAAGTGAATATCGGCGTTGTGAGTTCATCGGTGTCCTCAGATTTCAATTCCGAGCACCGGTTCAAAAGATAGAAAAACCCGCACATACGTTTACTGAACGTACCCGAACAAAATTTCGGGAATTGATTTCGGGCACACTGGGCCTCGAAATCAAGTGTCGCCGGAATCCACAGACTCGTAAAATTCTAAAGAAAAAAAATCCTTGAAAATTTCAGGTCTTTACATAAGGAACAACAAGTTTCTCAACCTATTGTTGCTCCTAGTATAGAGGTACAACGACCATCTTCACATTCCTATGCTACCACTCCAGAAGAACAACATATTAACAAAGTTGAATATAAGGAAATGGTAGGTGACAAAGGACAATGATGCAGAAAAAATAGGAGCACTGTAGTTTGAAAGTGTTATAAAAAATCATTAAGGAGAAAATCAAAGGCATCAAATATGAGGTTGGATGGAATGCATGGGGATAGTATGTTAACCCTGAAAATGCCATGTTCAGTAGTTATGTTGGAATCGTCACTCGGCAACACATGCTGATTGATGTCGATTCATGGAACCATGTTGTGCCCGCACTTAAGACACTAATGTGGGAAGAGATTATGATAACATTATGTTATTATTTCTTTATTTTACTAAAAAATAAAATAATGAAACATTGACTTACTCTTCATCATCCCTTGTAGAGTGCATTTATAGTAGACAACTCCCACAAGAAATATTCATTAATGCTTGCTAGAAGGATCCACAGAGGCTTTCACACAATTTTAGCAAGACATCATCTTAAAGATTCTAAAGAGAAAATAAACCCACACCCATCGCTTATCTATGAAAACTTGATAACTTAAGAAGCATGGGATGCATTTACTGGTCATCATGAAAAAGTTTCTTTTTAGGTACATTGTGGATAGTAATACATTGTTTGATGATACGTGTCTTTTCAGGTACATTGTGGCTAGTAATACGTTCTTAGTTGAGGTGATCAATGTTCTAATAATTGTTTTTGTGAAACGTGAATTGGATAGACACAAATACCTTTCCTGTACTGATATTCTATAAGGTGATAATGACTGTGATTTATATTTATCAACACCCACCCATCACCATGTAGTAAGGGCTATGATGTTCAATATCCAAAACTACATGCTACACAACAGACCACTTCCAACAAGTCATGTGAGAGTGTCAATTAGCATAGCCCATGAGCCAAGCACTGAGCTACCTGTTTCAATTGATTACGAAGATATTTATAAGGCCAAACAAGCTGTTGGAACATTCATCGCATGGGCATCACATCTTGTAAAAAAACACATGGACAAGGAGGTATTCATTTTTAATTTATTTTTCAAGCTAAAACTTTAACAATTAATGAAAAAAGGTCTGAACTGATTAATGTTATTATAGATGGACAAAGATAAGGGGTGAAATAAAAGACCAACTCAAAATCATCCAAAGGATCAACCAACCAAAAGAAAAGATCTACCGAAATCACCTTTACCCCGCTCGTTCCATATCCACATTTACTATCATTGAAGGTTCGTGTGGATAAAAAGTTAAAAAAATGGTTGTACTCACATAGTTGATTTTGAAGAAAATATGTATGGAGAGGTAGAGAAAGACTTCATTGGTGTTGAGAATATAAGTGAAATCCTCAACTATGATTAGCTAGGCAGCTCAGTTGTAAATGTATACATGAGGTATGTTTTCATGATTTGATTTTCCAAAAGCTGATATATTTTATTAATTATGACTAAATACATTTCATATTTTTTGCAGGTGTATATATGAAAATAAATTGAAGGGATTTTCCCATGAAAAAAAATTGGACTCATTAGTCCTCACATAACCTCTATAGAACAAACAAAAATAGAATAAAAAAAGGATGAAATAGTGGTAGGCCTGGTCAAATCATTTGAAAGAAAACTTTCAGATGATATACTCTTCTTAATATCAATGATGCAGGGGTAAAACTCTATAATTTAATCATATCAAATATATTTTCATTTCTCTCATTACTTATTCCTTTTTTTGATTTTAGGAAACATTGGATGCTCCTTACGGTCAATTTGGATACTCTAAATATTTATTTCCTAGATTCAATGCATGGATATCCAACAAAACGACTACACATGATGGAGTTTTTCCATTTGTAATATACTACATCCAACGTTTTACAACTAAACATCAAGTTATATAATTTATATTATCTTTTAATGAGGATTTTGTTATGATATTATGGTGCATCAGTATCATGAAAAATAAGGAATGAGGCCATGGACTGAGCATGAGGACCATGACAAGTTCTACAACTAGACAAGTATCAGGGTATATATAATAATATTTCACTATCCAAACACATATCAAAAAAAATTACTTATTATCATCAATGTTTATGTATTGTTAAAAACAAACAAATGGAAAATATTGTGGTTATTATGTTTGTAAATTTATGAGAGAGATCATATTACATCAACAAACTAGCATCCCTTAAAAGGTATTTTCAAAGATAATTACTATTCTATTTAAAATATTTATTAATCCTTTGTGTATTTATATTTTTTCAGTACTACTATGACTTCTGAAAAGACTCATATTCATAAAATGATATAGATTTTCTTATAAATGAATAGGCAACATACCTTATGGAATAATGTGCACAAATATCATGAAGATGTGACTTCTATAGAAGTAGTGGATTGTATCATATTTATGTATAATTTGCTTCTTTTTAGTATTACTTACATAAGGATTGTTTTCTTATACATGTGGATTCCTTTATTTGAGTTGGGGTGATTTGTTTGAGGATGATCATGCTCGTGGGAAATAGGACTTTGAGGGTGCAACTCAAAATTCAACAAGAAGGTAATTTTTTTTTAATATACTATGTTTTTCCTCATTATAATATTTGTTTTATACTAAATTAACATAATATAGAACTCTATTTCAAAATGGATAATCAATTAAAAGAGTTTTTTGATATCTCAATGGTTTACTTATTTTTAGTATTACTCCAAGTGTGTCTTTTTATTTAAAAATGAAATTAATTTAACTAAAAAGAACAAGTGACAAACTAAAAATTGAGCAAACACATTCATATTATTTTTATACTTTAGGAAAACGATCCATCGGTCATTTATGATGTGTAAAATTTAATTTCACCTCAATATGATGCACGGTGTAGCTAGTATAACTCAAAGTGTCTCTTTTTTATTTAAAAATCACATTAATTTTAGTAAAAAGAACAAGTGACATACTGAAAACTAAGAAAACACATTCAGATTGTCTTCATAATTTAAGAAAATTATCCATGAGTCATTTTCAACATGTAGGAGTCAACCAAACCTCAATCTGATACACGGTGTGACCGGTATGACTCCAAGTGTGTCTTTTTATTTAAAATTGACATTAATTTAAATAAAAAGAACAAGTGACATAATGAAAACTAAGAAAACACCTTCGGATTGTTTGGATAATTTAGTACAATGATCCATGATTCATTTTTTGAAGTGTAGGAATCAACGAGGCCTCAATATGATGCACGTTGGGTCCGATATGACTAAAAGTGTTTGTTCAGTTTAAAATTGACATTTTAGTTCAAAACATGTCACTATTTGAAAACCAAGAAAATGTGCTTTGATTGTCTTGATAATTTAGGAAAGTAATCTATAAGTCATTTTTGACATGTATGAATTAGTTTCACATCCAACTGATGCATGATATGACCAATATGACTCAAAATGTGTGTTTCTCGTTTGAAATGACATTTTAGTAAAAAAACACAACTGACATGCTAAAAATCAATAAAATGCATTAGGATTATTTTTTATGCTTTGGTAAAATGATCTATAATTCATTTTTTATGTGTAGGAGTCAACCGTACCTCAATACAATGCACGGTGTGACCGCTATGACTCTAATTGTGTCTTTTTATTTAAAATTGACATTAATTTAAGTAAAAATGACAAGTGACACACTAAAAACTGAGAAAAAACATTCATATTATTTTGATAATTTAGGAAAACAATCCATTGGTCATTTTTTATGTGTAGTAATCAACCTCACCTCAGTCTGATGCACGGTGTGATTGGTATGACTAATAGTGTTTGTTATAAGTTTAAAATTGGCATTTTTGTTCAAAACACAACACTTGATGAAAACCAAGAAAACACACTCTAATTGTATTAATAATTTAGGAAAATGATTCTTAAGTCATTTTTGATTTGTATCAATCAGTCTCACATCCAACTGACGCACGATGCAACCGATATGACTCAAAATGCGTGTTTCCAGTTTGAAATGACATTTTAGTAAAAAAACACAATTGACATACTGAAACCCAATCAAACACATTCTTATTATTTTTATACTTTAGGAAAATGGTCCATGAGTCATTTTTGATGTGTAGGAGTCAACTACACCTCAATCAGACACATGGTGTGACCGGTATAACTCTGAGTGTGTCTTTTTTATTTAAAATTGACATTAATTTAAGTAAAAAGAACAAGTGACATGCTGAAAACTGAGGAAACACATTCAGATTATTTTTATACTTTAGGAAAAAAATCTGCGGTTCATTTATGATGGTACCACAATCCAACGCATGATGGGACTGGTATGACTAAAAGTGTATGTTATCATTTTAAAATTGACATTTTTGTTCAAAACGTGTCACTCACTAAAAAACAAGAAAACCCACTCTGATTATCTTGATGATTTAGTACAAATATTTGTAAGTCATTTGTGATGTGTATAAAGCAATATCATATCCAACCAACACACGATGTGACTAGTATGACTCAAAATGCATGTTTCCATTTTGAAATGAAATTTTAGTAAAAAAAACACAACTGAAATACTAAAAATTGAGAAAACGTATTCAGATTATTTTGATACTTTAGAAAAACAATACATCATTCATTTTTGACATATAAAAATCAGATGTACCTTAATATGATGCACAATGTGGCCGATATAACTCAAAGTGTCTCTTTTTTATTTAAAATGGACATTAATTTTAGTAAACAGAATAAGTGACATACTAAAAACTGAGAAAACACATTCAGGTTATTTTAATAATTTAGGACAACGATCCATGAGTCATTTGTGATGTGTAGGAGTCAATTTTACCTCAATCTGACGCACGGTGTGACTGAGATGACTCCAGGTGTGTCTTTTTATTTAAAATTGACATTAATTTAACTAAAAAAACAAGTGACATACTGAAAACCAAGAAAACGCATTCAGATTATTTTTATACTTTAGGAAAATGATCCATGAGTCATTTGTGATGTGTAGGAATCAACCACACCTCAATATGATGCACAGTGTGACCAATATGAATTAAAGTGTCTATTATCAGTATAAAATTGACATTTTAGTTCAAAATGTGTCACTCACTGAAAACCAAGAAAACGCACTTTGAATATCTTGATAATTTAGTCCAGTGATTCATAAGTCATTTTTTGATGTGTATGAAGTAGTCTCACATCAAACCAATGCATGATGTGACTAGTATGACATAAAATGTGTGTTCCTAGTTTGAAATGACATTTTAGTAAAAAAACAAAACTAACATACTGAAAATTGATCAAATGCATTTGGATTGTTTTGATACTTTATTACAATAATCCATTAGTAATTTTCAACATGTAGGAATCATCCTCACCTTAATCTGATGCATGGTGTGACTGGTATAACTCCAAATGTGTCATTATTTAAAATTGACATTAATTTTAGTAAAAGAACAAGTGACATACTCAAAACTAATCAAACACATTCAGAATGTTTTGATATTTTAGAACAATGATCCATAACTCATTTTTGATGTGTAGGAATCACCCCACCTCAATACGACGCATGGTGTGACCAGTATAACTCTAAATGTGTCTTTTTTATTAAAAATTGACATTTTATTAATTTATTATTTCATATTAATGTTTAATTTATTTCTTTATAGTGTTACTAACATAATATATTTTTTTTCTTATATAGGCAGAATCTTTTGGTCGGGTTGAGATGATTTGTTTGACAACTGATATCATGGGTGGAAATTTTTAGAGGGGATCATGGGCATCAAAACATGAAACATCAATGTTTTTAAATGTTTGTTGGATAATTGTAAATGTAATTATATAGAACATTGTTTGAAATGTATATATCAATTTTTTTTATATACCATGGGCATACAAGTTTGTATTCATGATGTCAATTAAATGTATATAGCATTGTTTGAAATTATAGGGTTTTTCAGGTTTTTGTTGGGTGTGTTGTTATATTAACAACACATTGCAGTGAGCTAGGCCTTTATCAGTGTTATTTTGAGCACTGATAAAGGATACAATTTATCAGTGCTATTTTGAGCGCTGATAAAGGCCCCCCTTTATCAACTTTATTTAAAGCACTGATAAATGGGGGCCTTTATCAGTGCTTTTTTAGTGTGGATAAAGGACACTCTTTATCAGCACTTTTTTAGCGTTGTTAAAATCCATTTTGCGTACTGTTAAAGGGAATATGTGTAGCGGTGTATAATTCTATAATTATTTATTTATATATATATATATATATATTTCCAATAGGGTGCAGATCTGCACCCGTCTGCGGGATCCAAATGTGTGTGGAATCCAGTTTGATTCCCACCCATTGTAGGTTTCTGCCCCAAATTGGGGATGGTGTTTCGGTGTTAGCGGGTCGTCACGATTGGGATCATGCAAAACATGATCAGTGTAGGTAATCTTAGTGTGTATGGTGTTGATGTCTCCGGGGAGTGGAGCTGCGGGCATCGGGCGCTACAAACGGGGAGCGGTGGTGGTATCTCTGGGTGGGGCATTGCGAACGGGGATGGCTTCGATGGAGCAACAGGCAGCAGACAATGTGAGCAGAGTGCTCATGGTGGTGACGTCTCTATCGATGGGGCATCTGGTGATGGGACTGATCTGTGTGGATCGGGATGGTAAATTCATAGTGTGGCGGCAACCTATGGCCGGTGAAATGGTGATACAGATCACTCAGTGTGGTGGCGGTGGCGGAGCGACATAACACGGATACGTGTCGCAGCAAGAAATGTGACCCAAACCTGGTGTGGTTTTTGGGCCTTTGGGTAGTAAAATAAATGGGTCTCATGACCATAGAGCCTTCGGGCCATAAATAATAAAATAAAATAAGTCTTGATGGGTGGGTTATCCCGTTAGGGGGACTATGGATTACCTTACCAGCTTGTGTGTGAGATGTGTGTGTGCTTGATGTAATTGTACCCCTAAAGCACCTAATATATATATATTTGTAATTATAATTATAAATAAATATTTTTATATAATTATAAATATATTTATATAATTATATATATATATTAATATATAAGTATATGTAATTATAAATAAAATAAATGCATTTATTATTTAAAAGTTTTTATCATTGTTGAGAATATCACTGATAAAGATCCATCTTTATCAACGTTAAAAAGGCATTGATAAAGGGTACACCTTTGTCAATTATTTTTTAGTGTTGATAAAAGTTACCATTATCAGTGCTTTTAGCTAGCACTGATAAAGGTCGTCCATTTATCAATGCTTTATGTTTAGCACTGATAAAAATCGGTGTTGGGTAAGGCGTGATCTGTGATAGTGATAATAATTATAATTTGGTTAGAGGAAAATCATTGGTATAAGTGAAGAGAAGAGGAATTTGATTGCTTCATGTGAAGAGAACAGCGAAGAGAATAAGAATTTGATTACTTCAGGTAGATCGACGAGTGTTAAGGATTATATAAAGTCAGGCTCCATGCACACCTCTATATCGGTAATCCAACTTTTCATGGTCGCCCTATCTAACCCAAGATTTCAATTAAAAAATTAAATAAATATCATAAACAAAATACTCAATAATTCATATTAATTTGGATTTGGGTCAACCCACACAGGTGAATAGAATAGTAAAGAGGGGGAATTTTATTGCTTCAGGTAGATCGACAAGAGTTGACGATTATGTAAAGTTAGGATTCATGCACACCTCTACACCGGAAATCCAACTTTTCAATTTTTCCCTTTCTAAACCAAGCTTTCAAATAAAAGTATAAATAAATATCATAAAAAATACCCAGAAATTCCTATTAAGTTAGATTTGGGTCAACCCACTCGAATACTTAGATGTGAAATCTTAAGTTGTACCACATCCAACCAAATTAAAAAAAATGATGGTACGGTCCATCTAATAAATTTAAGTTGATAATATTTTTACACGAACATTAATTAAACATTTATATATAAAAATATTAAAACTCATTACATGGCGTGTCCTGAAAACTTAATGACCACACTCAAGAACATGTCTCAAGGTTTACATAATATAATAAATAAATTTTAAATCTGTGTAATTATGTTTACTCCAAGTTACACGATCTCCAGTCAGGTAGGTCGTGTATATAATACACAGATCACATGTGACTCAAAGGGACTACACGTCGTGTACATGAGCTACAAAACATGTAATATGGCTGACCGTGCACCATTATGTTCTGGTCAACACATGGTGCATTTAATGCGTGTATTCAATGAATACGACTGAAATTAATTTTCAAACTAATTCCCGATGCATTAAACATGACTACAAGGCATGTAACTCTGATTACATGGTGTGTATACCTATGTTGTACGACCAAAACCTTGGAACCTCCGGATGAGTTCCTCTATTTTATTTTAATCATAAAATTAATCATTTTGATTAGATCTACGAGAAATGAATGAGGAAGAAGCAGATCTCGTGATTTAGATTAAAATAATGATTAAACTTGAATTGAAAAACTAAATTAAAATGTGTAAATTGCCAATGATCTTTAAATAATTATAAATAATTATGTGACCACTCTGATATCACTTGTAGGTTTTGAGCGTAGAGGAAGCATGCGATGGGTGGTGCCCAACTTTGGTTTTTTCCATAATCGATGATCAATCTGAGATCTATACGATGATAAATCTCATGATCCATGAAATTGAATCAAAGAAATAGACAATGGATAATTACGTCAGAACCAGAGAGAGAGAGGATCATCACATATTATTTATAATTAATTTAATTAAATAAATAATTGCCTTGATTGAATTCTTTCTTCATTGATGAATATGGTGACAAAACTACGGTCCATCGTCGTTGGATTATAGAAACCAAGTGTAGATTTCCTCTAGTGATGATCCACACATGTTCCACGAATCTTTAGACATTGTCGAAAGAATCTCTAGGTGCTAACACAATAGATCCTTGCGCTTTCATCATCCATCTTCGATTGCTTCAAGAACCACTTCCAAAGTGTTCTCATTGATCCGGTGGAGAAGGATTGCTCTCCATTTTTTACAGTGTTATTGAAGAAGGGATCACTCTAGGATTGAGAGGATTCTCTAAATCCATTGTGCACAACCAAAAAAAATGAATTGTCTCTCTTGATAAAATAACATAATTGGGTATTTATATTGTTAGAGTTAAAATAAAATAATTGCACAAGTTCCCTTAATTATTTATTTAATTAAATAATATTAAATATTTATTATTTCTAACCAGACCATTAAACTCTGTCTGTCATTCCTCCACAATATTTATCGGGCCTTGAATAATGTCTATTTATTTATTAAATAAATATCACTGCATTATTCACCAATAAATAAATAAATATTATATTCACTAAATAGTAAATAAATATTTATTAGATATTCCACTCACATTATATTCTCTTGAATAACTAGTGACAAAATATATGTGATCAAGAATACATGAATAACTATTAAACCAGGTGTGGGGATAATATTTATTCAACCTATTAAATAATGAATAATATTATATTATTTAACTGAGATTCTGGATACACTCACTGTGTGACCCTCTAGGCCTCTTTCTTGGCGACATTAGGTGAAGCAACCTAAAGTCCAAGGTTAGCGTCTAACAACATTCCAAGTCACCCATAAAAAAGAAGTTAATATTTCAATGATATGTTACCATATATGAATGCTTACTATGTAATATAATATTTTTATCACAATATCTCAAATTGAGCAGGTTAAATGCCAGCGTCATCAACCTATATGCTCAATATATCTTTCTTCGACTTTATGGAAATAGAACTTGCCTATAGAACACCATGGAAATGGATTTATTTAGGCTATATCATTTCCATCAAAGGGCCTTAGATATAACTTTCGTTAAATAACATAAGGGATAACTCATTTCTCACATTATTCATTAATGCAATATTATTTGTGATGCACCCAATGTATCCTACCTCGCCATGAGCATCTATAGTTGCGGTTTTTGTAAATATATCAAAGTATGTGACTCATAATATTAATTAATAATAATCTTAAAGTATAAGGACCAATACACATGTCCACATATAGGAACATCTGATGACACGTATAAATGTGGATTTCCTACTGGCAGGTCCCGTTCTCATAATATCCTACTTGATATTACCAAGGGCGTACACCATGAGAAAGTGCCTAAAATTCCTATAAGTATTCACCCCTAATAGCCTGTATCATTTGTGTACCTCAAATGATATCATTAGGCTATCGAACATATATTCAAGAATAGTACTATAGCACTTCTGGGTTCACATCATAGTGGGGAACTATTATGACCTTTTAGTGTGATAACTACTCTTAGGACATTATCACATACTATGTCATAAAGAAGAACAATCATGATGTGATAAGTAGTTTATTAATATTCAAAACAATGAATACATGTTATTATAAAGTACACTGAAGTTGGTTCTAGGGCACCAAATCCAATAGTATAAGGTCGTTAGTCAGGATGACAACTAACCTGGTAGTTGGGAGTTGTCTCATGTCGTTGGTCAGGAAGACAAACTAAACTATTGGAGAGGTGTGGTATCATGTTATTAGTCAAGATGGTTCACAAACCTAGTAGAGAAGCATAATATAATATCACTAGTTAAAACAACACACTAAACTAGTTAGATTAAAACAACTTATTTCGAGAAAAAAATTATCTTAAGAAAACCCCATTTTAAAAGTCCCAACTGGGAATTTAAAAACATCTCTTGAAAATAAAACCACATAAAAATACATTAAAATATCCTTTGAAAATGTTTTATTTTTTTATAAATGACTCTCAACTGTATTAAAATCTAAATAAAAAACAAAATATCCATAAAACACCTCAAACAAACATTAACCCACAAGGTTTAATAAAAAAGAAAATCTTATCCTTCATTTGTAAGTCACTTTCCTAAAAACATGAGTCTCCTCCCTTTAAGATAACAAAGAACCAAAAAAAGATTTATTATTTAGAAAAACAATCTTAAAGATCCAATAAGGCATTTAATCAAGCAATAGTGGTTCGTGGTATTTTAAAACCAATTTTATATCTTAAAATTTAAAAAGTTGTGCATGGATCAACCTACCTTAAATCCGCCTCTTTCACAAGGTACCACACTAAACCACCAAAACAAGGTGAGAGAAATCCTTATAATGTCATTAAAAGCTATTAAATAATAAAACCCATGTTAAAGTCATGCAAGACAATGTTGTAGGTCACCAAATACATATTAGGGAAAGGGAAAAAAGAATGTGAAGAAGGAGGAGGGGTGGGGGAAGGGATTTGATGTGTTTTATACGGAAGTCAAGAGTTGTGGAAGTCATGATGGGTGGTGCAATGTGGTGCAAGGTTGTTATACATGGCTGCACAGAGCATAAAAACAGGAGGAAACTCCATTGACGGTCAGGGAATAGAACCAGAGGTGCTAACAGAATAATTCGACACATACCTTATATTTGGAGAGGATTGATTCATTGGGAAAGTCGCTAAAGATCGAGAGTGGTGGTGGTAGTAGGGTTCGACGAGAGCGGTGATAGTAGTAAGGTTATGTGAGAGCTTGAAGGCGTGACATAAAAGTCTCTATTAAGGTTCATTTTATAAGATTGGATAAGGATTTTATCAGTGCTTTCAAAAAAGCACTTATAAAGAGTAGTCTTATCAACGCTAAAATATTAAACGCTGATAAAACTACTTTTTATCAATGCTAGAAAAATACTAATAAAATGGGTCTTTATCAACACTAAAATTACAGCACTGATAAAGATATAATTTTAATAATAAATATATTTATTTATAATTATAATTATAAACAAATATATTTAAAAATATTTCTATATATTTATAAATATTTGTATATATTTATAAATATATTTATATAATTATATATATTTATAAAATTATAAATATAATAAATATATTTATTATTTAAATATATATTTATTCATTTATATTTATAATTATAATTAGATATATTTAAAAATTATTGATATATAATTGTAAATATATAATTATAAATATAATAAATATATTTATTATTTTAATATATTTATTATAATTTTATAATTATTTAAAAAAATATTTATTTATTTATAATTATAATTATAAATAAATATATTTAAAAAGTATTTATACATAATTATAAATATATTTATTTATTAATATATAATCATGAATATAATAAATGTTTTTATTATTTAAATATATTTATTATAATTTTATAATTATTTAAATTTATATTTATTTATTTATAATTTCATAAATATATACTAAGAAGGTTTAGTCAGAAGTAGAAGCCTCTGACCATTTATTAAGATAAAAGAAAAAGTAACAAACATGAAAGATGGAGGATGGGGTCAAGCAACGAGACAAGCCCTCATCTAAATAGAAAAACTATAGAGCAAAAGGAACATCCCCATGACCATAATCAGATCTGTCTCCCTCATCAGCTGATTCCCATTCAGACTACAAATTTATTTGATTGAGAAGTGTAGAATACATCTTCCTAAGCCTTTTCTGCTCTGGAGTGAGTCAAGTCCTGGAAGACCTGGTGGACACATCACGCCCTCGTGCTGCAGTCTAGTCATCACACCCATGTCCTCGTCCATGACCTTTTGAATGCCTTCCCCATCACCGAGTTTTCTGTTGCCAACCTCCTTCAGGTTCTTATTTCTTAGCGCCCATGTTTTCCTTCACCGAATCAGAATCTAAGAAGATGCCCATTGTGGGGGATTTGGAAACAACTGCCTAATCATCCTCTATCTAGTCATAACCAGAATGAACATTTTTTTCAATTGACTTGGTTTTCAAAGGAGGGTCCATTTTAAATCCCTCATCATCCATGATAATTTTCTTGCCTTTTCAAGGCTTCAGGTGAGAAGCAACATCTTTTTTACTTTCCCTTTTGATTACCTGAAGCAATCTCCTACTCAATCATAAATTGTTGATCATCTACTCTTTGAGCATCATCTTCATTCACATGTTCAATTGGTATCATCTTCATTCATATGTTCAATTGCAATGGGAACCACCCCTTGATTATGAGAGTTAGAAAACAAGCATTTGACATTGTCACCATCATCAAAGGTATTTGCCTCATCAGTAAAGATTTCATCCCAAGACTTCCTCTCAGCCTCATTAATCTGGTTAACACACAAATCTTGCCTATCAATCCCATTGTCGCAAGCAGGGGATTCCAGCACGTCCTCCCCTGCTTTCCCACTAGGTCGTTTTTTAGCATCATCACCCTAGGCAGTAGCCCCTACCTCTGCTTGCATAATCCTACTATCAGACTATTCATGTGAATAAGTATCAGTGTGACCTACATTAACATCAATCAGACTACGATTCTGCTCAGAGCTTCTACCTTCATCATCCTTCCTTCCATTCATAGGTTTCCCCTTAGCCTCTTTCCCTACAATAAATGGATGTCCAATCATGGGATGTCATTGCTTTGGATTTTTGAAACACATATTTTCCTCATGTCCACGATTGTGATAAAAACACAGATAAGCGATCTCCTGCAGTTTGAAACATCATGACCAATGGTTTTGCAAATTGAGTAGAAATAGGGGACATTTTCGTACTCAATTTTAAGATTCAAATCCTCATCCTTTGTAGTGAGAACAATTGTATTGATCAAAGAGGAATATAGGTCAACCTTAACTAGAAATCATGTGAAATGTCCAAATCTGGCCATTTTAGTCTCTCAGTCCATTTTGATGGGAATTCCAATTTACAGTGCGGTGTCATGAAATATTTTAGGGTGCTAGAGAAGCTATTTTATACCGAAAACTTTCACCCATAGCTGCGCAGAAGTGTTTCCTACCTCTAGTGGGTTGAAGGATTTATCCCATTCACATATGTGAAGTAGACCGGGCTTGAGGGAGACCGATCCAAACCCCCAAGCCTTTGTCTTCCTTTCTTTAGAGGGGAAAATGATGTGGTAAAAACCATGACTCAATGAGACACATTTCCAATCGGAGAAGCCCCAGATTTTAGAGATATGTTCTTCAAGTTCCCTAATATTCCATGGCTTTGAACCCTGTGGTAAAATTAAATGAGCAATAACAGAAAACTCACCTAATTTCAGACAATCTGAGACCACAGCTGGGTCTACCTTTATGTGAACCACATTACCTCTTATGTGAAAGAAATAGGCAGTAGATCCCTTGAAGAGAGAAAGTGATCAACCTCGTGCATTCTCATCGGATGAAGTCAAAGTAAGAGCCAATCCATGAGCAGATCTCACAGCAGCACCTTTGTCAATGAGGAACTTGTGTGAATCAAACCAACCTTTAGGAAGAAAGGAGTCTTCCAGATCTCATCAGATTCACTCTTCAGTGTTATTGAAACCCGAAGCAAATTCGGGTAAAAGATCTGATGCAGACTTGTTCGGAGCACCACCGCGATCCACCTCCAAACCAAAGGCCTCCATATCTCATCGAAAGCACTCATCAGTGTTGTTGCAAATGGAATCTGAAGCCACATAACTAGGTAACTTTAAATCCAATGAAGTGTTAGCGGCACCATCACGACCCGCCTCCAAACTAGAGGCAGCCGAACCAACCGTAAGACCCCTATGCGAGTCAAACCTGCCGAGGGTGAGGAAATAAACAACACACACCACCTGATCATCGGTCTCTATGATCGCCAGAGCTGCCGATATCTAGACGCCATGGAGGAGAAATGGGAGGTTCCACCGAACCCAAACCCTAGTTGCCATCATCTTCATTTCATAAATACTTTTTAAAAAAAATCGTATATATTTATAATTTTATAATTAAATATTTAAATTACAACATTATTAAAAAACATTTCAATATATTAATTATATAAATATCACATGTATATTAAATGTTAAAACTTAATGAATAAAAATTAATAAATATTATTCATATAAATTTAAAAACATATTGAAAATATTACATGTATCGTCAATAAATATATGTATAAATAAATATTACAAAATGATTAAATATATTTTTAACATTAATAATGAATATATAATAATAAATGAATTAATTAAATTAAATAAATTACAAAAAATATTAAAAAGTGAATTCATAACATTTACTTGAATTACAAACATACATATGTACAAGCATGCACATTCATACAAATATGTATATGCACATGTACACATACATACATGCAGTTATACGTGTACATATATTATAAATTATTTAATATCAATATAAATATATGTCTAAATAAATATATTCATTTATATATTATATAATTGTTTAAATAAAATATTAATATATTATATTTATTTTGATTATATACATATTTTGAAATTCATGTATATAAATAAACTATTAAACATCTTGACTAATATAAATTTGATAATTATAATTATAAATAAATATTTTTATAAATATTTATATATATATATATATATATTAGGTGTTTGGGGGTACAATTACATTAAACACACACACCACACACACAGGCTGAAAAGGCATGTCATAGCCCCCCCTCCCCCCTCAAGGGATAACTCACCCATCAAGCCTTATTTATTCAGTAAACAACCTGAATGCTCAATGAGCATGAAGCCCATTACATGGCTCAAAGACCCACAAACTATCGCCACTTGCCCACGGAAATTTGCTCCCACCCAGATTTGAACTCGAGTCTGATGCGGGATTTTGAGGAGCCTTTACCACTCGGGCAAGCCCTCAACTGCATATAAATATTTGTATATATAATTATAGATATAATAAATATATTTATGATTTAAATATATTTATTATAATTTTATAGTTATTTAAATATATATATATGTGTGTATATAATTATAATTATAAATAAATATATTTATAAATATTTGTATATAATTAAAAATATGTTTATATAATTATATATATATATATTAATATATACGTATATGTATTTATTTATATATAAGTATATATATAATTATAAATAAATATATATATTTATTATTTAAATATATTTATTATAATTCTATGATTATATATATATATAGCCAATGGGGTGCAGGTTAGTTGGTGACCTGCACCCTTCTACGGCATCCAAATGGGTCTGGAATCCAATTTGATTCCCACCCACTATAGGTTTTTGCCCCAAATTGTGGTTGGTGTTTTGGTGTGAGTGGGCTGTCAAGGTTGGGATCGTGCAAAACGTTGTTGGCGTAGGAGAGCTCAGTGCATGTGGTGTTAATGTCTCTGGTCGGTGGAGCTGTGGGTGGCGGGCACTGCGAACAAGGAGTGGGGGTGGTGTCTCTCGGTGGGGCATTGCAAACGGGGATGGCTTCAGTGGAGCAGTGAGCGACGGACGATGCGAGCGGAGTGCTCTCAGTGGTGACGTCTTTGTCGGTGGATCAACGGGCGACGAGACCGCTTTGTATGGATCGGGATGACCAACGCTCAGTGTGGCGGCGACCTATGGTCAGTGGAGCGGCAACACAGATCACTCAATGTGGTGATGTCGGTGGAGCGACGGAACACGGATGCGTGTCGCGGCGGGAAATGTGACCCAAACCTGGTGTGGCTATTGGGTCTTTGGGCAGTAAAATAAATGGGTCTCATGCCCACAAGGACTTCATGCCATGAATAGTAAAATAAAATAAGTCTTGATGGTCGTGTTATCCCCTTGGGGGGGCTATGGCCTGCCTTACAATTTTGTGTGTGAGATGTGTGTGTGTTTGATGTAATTGTACCTCTAAAGCACCTAATATATATATATATATATATATTTATTTATAATTATAATTATAAATAAATATATTTATAAATATTTGTACCCCCAAGCACCTAATATATATATATATATATTAATATATAAGTATATGTAATTATAAATTAAATAAATATATTTATTATTTAGAAGTTTGTATCACCGTTAAGAATAGCGCTTATAAAGATCCATCTTTATCAGTGTTAAAAAAAGTGTTGATAAAGGGTACACCTTTGTCAGTGCTTTTTTTAGCGCTGATAAAAGTTACTTTTATTGGTACTTTTAGCTAGCGCTAATAAAGGTAACCCTTTTATCAGCACTTTATATTTAGCACTGATAAAAATCAACGTTGGGTAAGACGCGATCTATGATAGTGATAATAATTATAATTTGGTTAGAGGAAAATTGTTGGTACAAGTGAAGATAATAGAAACTTGATTACTTTATATGAAGAGAACAACGAAGAGATTAAGAATTTTATTGTTTTGGGTAGATCGACAAGCGTTAAGGATTGTGTAAAGTCAAGCTCCATGCACACCTCTATACTAGTAATCCAACTTTTCAAGGTTTCCCTATATAACCCAAGCTTTCAAATAAAAATATAAATAAATATCATAGACAAAATACCTAATAATTCATATTAATTTGGATTTGGGTCAACCCACTCAAGTGAATAGAATAATAAAGAGTGGGAATTTGATTGCTTTGGGTAGATCGGTGAGAGTTAACAATTATGTAAAGTTAGGCTCCATGAACACCTCTACACTGGTAATCCAACTTTTCAAGCTTTCCATATCTAACCCAAGCTTTCAAATAAAAATATAAATAAATATCATAAATAAAATACTCAGCAATTCCTATTAAGTTAGATTTGGGTCAAACCACTCGAGTAATGAGATGTGAAATCTTAGGTTATATCACGTTTGACCAATTTAAGAAAAATGATGGTATGGTCCATCTAATAAATTCAAGTAGACAATTTTTTTACACCAATATACATGTATTTATATCTAACATACAAACTCTTTAATCGATTAGATATAAAATTAAACAAATTTTTAAAATAATTTTTAAAATTGATATTTATTATAAACAAAATGGTTACGAGTTAACAATATGTTTATACATGTATATGAAAATTTACCTATTATTAAAAAATAAAAACACATGCCTGCAAATTTTTTAAAAATTGTTTCATCATATGTATATTTGTATAAATAATAATAATTATAAATTTATATGTTTTAAATAAAGTTTTTAAAACAAATTTTATCAATCAATTTTTTTTATTTTTTTTAAGTAGACTTTAAATTAATATTATCAAATATTTATTTTTAATAATTAATTTAAAAACCAAATAAAAATGAAAACTACAAACACATCAATATAAAAAAAAAAAATATATATGTTATAAATTCACATTAATTGTGTGGATTCCATAAATCATTATTAATGAGGTATATTCATTTCCCAACAAGTTCCTTCACATGGCCAAAACCATTTGTATTCCCACTGTTGGATCTGATTCATAGGAATTAATTTTGTCTGTTGGATCAAGCCTTTTGTAATCTATAAATACAGTGACATGTTAATGGAATTGTGGTGAGTGAGATTTTTTTGAGCCATATACTTGTGTTCTTTCTCTTTTCTTTTGTTCTATTGTGATTGAGATGTTTTACTTCACCATCGTCATCCCAAACAATCAACATCGTTCTATGCTACACTTTGATTCGCCTTCAATCAACCAGTTGTTATTATACAAAGTAAAAATGGTAAGTCAAACTGGTAAGATAAATTTTCCATGGAGAATATTGTGAAGCATAGATTTCTCTCTCTTGACATTTCTAAGAAGAATTACTTTTCGTGGATTCTGGATGCGAAGATGAACCTTGATGCAAATGGCCTTGGCGAAGCAATTAAAGTTGGGAATCACACTTCTGCTCAAGACCATGCTTGAGCCCTTATATTCCTCTGCCATCACCTCCATGAGGATCTGAAGAATGAGTACCACACGATGAAGGATCCTTCAGTGCTGTGGAAAAATCTCAAGGAGCGGTACGATCACCATCGACTTGTAATACTAATAAGAGAAAGGTTTGAGTGGAGTCATTTATGATTCCAAGATTATAAATCGGTAAGTGAATACAACTCTATTATGTTTAAAATAACATCGCAACTAAATTTATGTGGAGATACTATCACTAATACCGATATATTGGGAAAACTCTATAATACTTTTTATGCCTCGAATGTCATTCTATAACAACAATATCACGAGAAAGGTTTTACAAAATACTCTGAATTTCTTTCTTGCCTTCTTGTTACTCAAGAAAATAATAAACTTCTGATGAGAAATCATGAACCTTGACCTACAAGTGTGGCTTTATTCCCTAAAGTGAAGGCAACTACTTTTAATCAAGGTCATGGGAAGAATCAATGTAATCGAGGTTGAGGAAAGTCATTTGCTCAAGGTGCTCATACACCAAACGAGAAGAGGAAAGGGCACTGTTAGGTCAAAATAATAAAAAGTTACACAAGAGGGGGGTGAATTGTGTCTTTTCTAATTTCTTGACAAATTCAAACTTAAATACCTTTTCTTTTTTATGTAGATATTTGAAGTATATTATTCTTTTAGAGAGTTTATATAGTGAAAAAAACATAAGAAAGAACACAATAATTTTTATAGTGGTTTGGGGCACAAAGATCCCCTAGTCCACTCCACCAATGCTCTCTCTATGAGCTTTGTGATTTTCACTAGAAAGGTCCTCTTATCACAAGACCATCAAATCCATAACTGAGTGCAGGCAGTTGAAACCTTTACTACAAGGCTAAATAGATCTCTTTGGTTCTTTTACAGGGAACTGGAAAATCACAACTTAGAACAAGAAGTATATATTTCACCACAACTGAGTACGAGTAGTTGAAACTCAAACAAAACAAAAGAGATTTGATTTTTTGATGGTTTAGGTTGTGATTCACAATTGCAGCAACAAGTGATAGTGGATGGATCTTATTCTTCATAATTTAATATCTTCAAGAAAGAATAACTCTAAAGAGATCCTGGCTGCAAAAGATCTTCAATAAAAGTAGCAACAAACATCAGTAGTATCCTTACAGTAGAACAAGGTTGAAATAATTAGAACTTTCAAAGAATAGCCTCTTTCTAGAAGTACCATAGTCGATCGATCTTTTCAGAAGATCTATTTATCAAAAATATACACAATTATGCAGTTGTATTTGAATTTCTTATCACGTGTATAATGAAGAAACGTTCTAAAAGAATATATAGAATAGACAACTTGATTTAGTTCTTCATATCTAAGAAAGTCGCTTGAAAGATCACATATATTCAAATACAAAATAATCAAGAAAGTTGTAAATTCCCTTAATAATAAGAGAGATTTTCTTCGATGAATATGGTTCTTTGGATTGATCATAATGAGCCTTTGAATTGGTTATAAATGAGCTTTTAACATATCTTTAATATAGATAAGACCATTGCAAAAATCATGGATAACATCGTGAATTTAAATTTCCAACATTAAAAAGAAAAATGTAGGGTTCCTTTATAAAATGAAAAAATAACAAACATAGGGTTCAACTATGTAGCGTTCATTCTTTAAACATAAGGTTGACAATGTTGGGTTGATCATAAAAGTAAGGTTGATGAACCATATGTTTGTTTCCTCAAATGGAAGGTTCCTTACTTACATAGGATTTCTTAACCATACTTTCCTTTCTTACAAACGTAAGGTTCCATCTAAATGTAAGGTTATTTATCCATACTTTCCTTGTAGCATATGGTTCATGATCCATAAGTGTTGTTCTAAATGTAGGGTTTGTTCCTTACATTACGTTTATCAACATAGGGTATGAATAGTATTTCCAGAATATGATAAAACATGTTCTGAACACTTTGATGAATATTCCTTTCAGATTAAAAATGTGAATATAAATCTAAAATAAATACTACAAAAAATATTAATTTCCTGAAATACACTTAAAATAAAATCTTTATTAAAACAAACAAGGGTATTTGTGAGCATCAAAATCAATGAAATTTTATAAAGTATTGTTGAGATAATACATGCCCAAAAATCTCCCCCTTTTTGATGATCACAAAACCCATAAAATAATTTACATAAAATTTAGGATTTTGTAAACACTAAGGAAATAATATTTAAAGAAAATACTTGAAGTTTACATTTAATTCGATTTTACAGTACTATTTCGATTAAAAAAATTGTAAAATGAGAATGTTGTGCTTACCCAATTTTCTCCCCCTTTTGTGATATCAAAAAGAAAGTATTAGATTAATGATTAAAACACTTTCAATTTTGAATAGAATAATAAATGAATGTTATGGTGTACTGGTTAGAAAAATGATACATGGGTTCTAACAGTAGAGATAAACATATAATAAGATATAGAAATGAAGAAAAAAATATAAAATAACATTGGAAGTTTTATTATAAATTTTTTACAAATACACGAGTGGGTTTGGCTTGAGGAAAAGGTTTAAACAACAGGTCTGATTGAAGGTGAAAGGTTTTGATCATGAGCAGTTTCTAGTTCTGGGAAAGCCTGAGTCGCTTGAAAAACTTCTTTCAACTCTTCCATCTGAGCTTGTAACCTTTCTGAAAGATTGACTACTAACTACCTTATCAAAATTTGTGAATCTTGACTTACTTTTTAATTTTCAATCAAATTGACTTTTTAAAAGTCATACAGATTCTCCCCTTTCTACATAAACTGAGATAGGTTGTCACTAAACTGATTAAGCAGCAGTCTGATGCATGGTTCACTTGAAGTGAGTTTTTCAAAAAGATATTTATGATTTTCTAACAAAACTAACAAAGGTGAACTATTATACTAAAGCAATTGAATCCTTTCATTAATATCAACCATTACCGATGTGATAGCTTGAAATATTCTAATAAGATCTGGTGATATTGGAGGTGCAGAGGTAGAAGCCCTAGACTGGTTGAAACTCCCCTTTATTAATTCAAATTGGATTCCCAAATACCATTTAAAATATGCAAAATCTATTTTAGAAATAGATTTTGATTTCAATTTTCCAAACTAATACAACGTCTCTCTTTTAAATGCATCAAAATCCCTTTTTGAAACAGAATTTTCTCTAAATTCTTAAAGTTGAGTCTGAATAAACTCTAATTCCAATCTTGAAGCAGATGAAATTTTCATATCTTTTAAATATTTCCTGGTAGCTTCCAGTTCTTGATGAAGACTGGAGTTCTCCTCTTATACCTTATTAAACTTTATGACAAGATCTTTAATCCGATTTTTTAGAGAATCAGAAATTCCTTCATCTATATTATTTAACTGAGTAGAAACTTCCACAATAACTAAAGATTTATCTACAGACTTCTCACTTGAAAAATACATACCATCAAGGACTTATGTCCTTATCTAGAGAAAAATGCAGTTTTTTCCAAAGAATGATTAATAAATGAGAAAACCTGATTTTCAATGATCTCAGTGGTCTTAGTTACCAATTTTTGAACTTGTTGATATACTTGAGCAGTTTCTTTCTGATGGTCTATTTGAGAGAAAACCTAAAGTTCTTTAGCTTGACTTTCTGCTTATTGATCCACAGGATGATCTAGTTCTTCCAAATACACTGACTGAGTCACATCTCCAGATCCTAACATCGGATCCTCACGTTGGGGTACTTCTCTTATACTTAGTCTTAAGAAAAGTCCCTCATGAATTTCTTCCTCTTCTAAACTTTCTTCATCGAGGTTTATAGAATCATATCGATTCTTTCTTTTAGTAGGATGAGTAACACCTTCAATTCTATATTCTACAACTTCTTCATTTATTAATCAATATGAACTTGCAGACTTGAGGTTTCTTTGCTCCCCCTAAGCAAATGATTAAGATTCTTGTAGATCAGTTACAGTTACTGGAAACAATTTACCTTTTATTATACTCAAAAGAAACCAAATTTTCTTAAAGTACCAATATTCAAAACATTATTGTGGTGACATTTGGTTCGAGAATCAAAACAACGAATCAAATTTTTCCTGAACAGAAGAAGAGAAAGGATTCATCCATAAGGATAGAATGAAATCATTGCCTTTGAATGACAATAGTAACTCAGATATCTCAGCATATATTTGGGAAAGTTCAACTTGATTTCACTGATAAATAAAAACATAATGTACATGTTTGAGTACAAAATTTTCTCCATCTCAACAACTAATGTGGAGATGGAAGTTTAAATAAACTTTATCAGAAGTTTATGGTCTGTCTCAAGATCTTTTACAAACATTTTCCTAATATTTTTTGAACAAAAAAGAAACGACATGATATCTTATAATTTGTGATCTTGATTTCCAACCGACCAAATATCAAAATGGAATACTCCTTCATGAGGGGATTTTGGAATATGAACGATTTCAACTGAGGAGATCGAAAATTCCTCATCTTCTATTTGTGAAAATATCTAATCCTATGAATCACCAAAACTAAAATAAACATGTCTATAAAACTGATCCAGTTCTATCTCATGAAAAAAATGTATTTTCCTCATTAAATAGAAATTTAAAACCTTGAATGCAAGAGCTTACTTGAGAAGAAGGTTCGTCTCATACAACCATTCAAAATCTATGACTTTTCCTTGAAGAATATTTCTGAAGGGGACACGCTAATGCTTCAGATCGCTTGGTTCTCCTTCATATATTCTCTTGGTCTTCATCATTTCTAAGAATCTGAAGGTTGAAGGTTTTTGGATTCTAGGGTTTAGAAGAAATATGAGTGCTCTAGTAGACAAAACGACTTGAAAATAAAGGGTAATGAAAGATAAAGGGTTTTTTGATGGCTAGGTGACCTGATATGGTTTCTCGTGTTGATTATATAGGGTAATCATTAAATTTTTTAAAACATGTGGTTTAAAAACTAAAAAAGATCAAAAAATTATTTAAACAAATAAATGAAATAAAAAATTGACAGCAAAAATAACAAAATAAATTAAAATAAATAAAAATGATAAACATATAACTTTAATGAAATAAATTGATAAACACTTATTTAAAATTAAATAAACCTAATCCCCCTTAATAAAATCAAAACTTGTAGTGGGAAGTGATTTAGTAAAAATATCAGCTAATTGATATTCGATATTTACAAATTCTAAATATATGTCCTTTTTAATAATATGTTCTCCTAGAAAGTGATGTATTATATCAATATGTTTTGTCCTAGAATGACTTATAGGATTTTTTGAAATATTTATAGCACTAGTATTATCAAATAAAATAGGCATATTATTAAAATTTAGTCCAAAATATAGTAGAGTGTTTTTTATCCACAACACTTGTGTGTAGAAACTGCTAGCATATATATATTTTTGCATTAGCTGTTGACAAAGCAACTGAATGTCGTTTCTTACTAGACCATGATACTAAAGATTTTCCTGAAAAGTAATAGGTTCATGAGGTGCTTTTTCTATCTAAAATACAACCTCCAAAATCAACATCTGAATATGAAATTAAATTAAAATTAGAAGTTTTGGGGTAAAGAAGAGATTAAAAAATAATTCCTTTTAAATATCTAATTTTTTTTAACGATAGTAAGATGGGATTATTTTGGGTTTGACTAAAATATAGCACAAAGACACACAAAAAACATAATGTTTGGTCTACTAGTAGTTAGATGTAATAAACTACCAATCATATCTTTATATAACTTATTGTCTACTAGTTTCTCAGCTTTATCCAAATCAAGTTTTATATCGGTACACATAGGAGTTGTATATGTATTATTGTTTTCAAGTCCAAACTTTTTCAATAAATCAATGATATATTTACTTTGATTTAAAACATTTCCAAAATCTTTTTAATAAATCTGAAATCCTAAAAAGAAATTTATTTCTCCCATCATACTCATTTTAAATTCTTTTTTCATTAGATTTGAGAAATCATTATAAATCTTGTAATTTGTTGAAATGAAAATAACATCATTGACATAAATTTTTACTAATAAAATATTAGAGAAAATGATTTTCTTAAAAATATTAGGATATACTAATCCCAAAAAATATCCATTTAAAAAAAAGAGTTTAATCTTTCATACCAAGCTCTGGGTATTTGTTTAAGGCCATAAAGATCTTTGGTAAGTTTAAAAACAGAATTTGGTTTATGAGAGTTTCAAAACCGAGGGGTTGTTCAATACAAACTTCCTCCATTAAATAACCATTTAAAAAGGAAGATTTAACATCCAATTGATATAATTTAAAATTTATATGAGATGCATAAGCTAAAAGGATTCTAATGGATTCTAATCTAGCTATAGGTGAAAATGTTTCATCATAATCTATACCTTCTTCCTGATTATATCCTTTAGATACTAATCTAGTTTTGTTTTTTGTTATGATCTTTTTATCGTTTTTTTTATTTCTAAAGATACACTTATTTCCTATTATTGGATATTTGGATGGTCTTTTTACTAACTCCTAAACTTCATTTCTTCTAAATTGGTTTAGTTCTTTTTGAACGACTAACAACCAACTTTCATCTTCTAAGGATTCCTCAAAAGACTTTGGTTCTAACTGAGATAGAATGGCAAAGAATTCAACTAAATTTCCTACATTTCTTATAGTTCTAATTAATGTGTCTAGGTATCCTATAACATTTTCTAAATGATGGTTCAATAAGGTTCTAGACTATCTAGGTTAGAAATTTTTAGGTTCTTCAGTTTTATGTTCCTCTGAATTGGACTGAATTTTATTTAAATCATTTTCAAAACCAGCTTTAGGGGTTTCAAGTCTCATGTTGTCTAAAGAGTCAGCTTTATCATCAATTTTATCTTTCTCTTTAATGAAAGGGGTAGTTTCATCAAACTTGACATGAATTTATTCTTTAACAATCCTTGACTTTTATTAAACACTCTATAGGATTTAGAAGTAGCAGAATATCCTAGAAAAAATCCATCATCAGCTTTTGGATTGAATTTATCAAGGTTTTCCTTAGTATTCAAGATATATATCTTGTATCCAAAAAAAAGTATTTTACTTTAGTTTTCTATTATTATAAAGTTCATAGGGTGTATTTTTACAAATTGGTCTTGTTAAAAATCTATTCATGATATAGAAAGTTGTGCTTGCTACATCTGTCCATAAATAGATAGGAAGACTGTATTCATTTAGCACAATCCTAGACATTTCTTGAATAGTTCTATTTCTTCTTTCAAAAAATCCATTTTTTCGAGATGTTCTTGGTGTAGAGAAGGTATATTTAATACCTAAATTTGAGAAAAAAGAATTAAATTCTTGATTCTAAAATTCTTCACCATGATCACTTATTAATAAAATTATTTTAAAATATTTTTCATTTTGAACAATTTTGAAAAAGCTTTCAAAAACAACGAATACCTCACTTTTAAGTTTTAGAAAATAAACCCAAGTAAATATTGAAAAATCATCATCTAAAACATAAACATATAATTTTCCAACCAAACTTTCTACCCTATATGGTTCAAAAGAATACATATGGATAAGTTCTAAAGGTTTAGATGTATCAATTTTGTTAATATATTTAAAGGAAGATTTGTGTTATTTGCCAATTTGAAATTCATCACAAAATCTATCATGTTCAAACTTATGACTAGGAAAATCATAAACTAATTGTTTCTTAGATAATTTATTTAAATCATAAGTATTGTAATGTCTAAGTCTCATATTCCAGATCCATGACTCATTTGTTTTAGCAGTTAAAAATTCACTTTTTATTTACACAAGGAATTTAGATCCAAGGTATAAATATTTTTAGTTCTTGGTGCTCTAAATTTAAGCAGTTTATATTTGAAAACTGAGTAGGAATTTTTAGAAAAAATCAACATATAAGTCATCATCACAAAGTTGATAGATACTTATTAGGTTGCGCTTTAACCCTTATACATATAGTACTTTTTTATTGAGATTGGCTTTGGATCTCCAATAGTTCCAGCTCCAATAATCTTTCCTTTTACATTGTCACCAAAAGTGACTAGACCTCCATCCATTTGAGTTAGTGTATGGAAATTTGATGAGTCTCCACTCATGTTTCTGGAACAACCACTATCCATATACCATATGACCTTTTTGTTCTAGTGGTTTTTCACCTATAAAAACATTTAAACACATATTTCATATATATTTTTAGAAATAAAAGATTTTTTAATACCTCTTATTTGAGGATTTCTTAAATAACAGTTATTAGAATAATGACCTTTTATTCCACAGTAATAGCAGGTAGCATTTTTTGAATTGGATGTAAAATAACTTTTTGTATAATTTTAATTTTTCATCCTTGCTTCATAATACAAATTTTTATCTTTTAATAACACTATTTCCAAGAATGTAATTTAGAGTCTTTTATCTTTTTGTTAAAATACTAGCAGCACTTTTATAGGATTCTAGTTCATCTTGTAATTATTTAATCCTTTTTTCATGAACAATACAGTTTATTGTAGATGAATTGAATTTTTTAATTAGTTCTTGATGTTTCTTTAGCATAGTGTCTCTTTCTCTTAAAACAACATTGTGAATATTTTTCAATGATTTATGTTTCTTTATTAAATAATCATGTTTCTCTTTTAGAATTGAACAATAAGCATCTAATTTATCATTTAAACAACTATCAGAGTTAGATGCAGAAGAATTATAAGATTATACCTATTCTTCTTCTTTAGCCATAAAGCACATATTAACTTTTATATTTTGTGGATCTTTCTCTGAATCAGATTTTGAAGAGCTGCTGGAGTATTCAGATATACTCCATACAACTTTCATATCTCTTTTCTCTCTATGTTCATAATCAGTTTTCTTCTGATATTTCTTTTTTATTCTCCTTATTTCATCTTTCAATTGGGGGTAAATTGGGTCTGATGTGACCCAACTTTTTGTATTCATAGAATTTTATTTCTCTAGGTTCTCTTTCATCATTATTGAAGGATTTTTTGAAGCCTCTTTTCGCCTTATAAAATTTGCTAAACTTTCTGGCTAACTGAGCTAATTCCATTTTAGAGTTTGAGGAATTTTAATTTTTTCTTTTGATTTCTTATTTTTATTTTCTTTCATGCTTCTGAGATGTCACCTTGAGATAAGTGTTTTCCCTTTTTACTATCTTCTGATCTTTAAATTCATCTTGCAAATCTACTTCGTACATCATCAATGTTCCAATTAATTCCTTCATAGTCAAATTCTTGATAGGTGTTGATTAACGAATTGCTACAGATATGTCATTCCATTTTACAAGTAGTACTTTAAGTACTTTCATAACTTGATTATATTATGAAATTAGTTCACTTAAGACACTGATATTGTTAATAATCTATGTTAATTTTCCATTCATTTGAGTGTTGATTTCACCATATAACAGTCTAAAGGTGTCAAACTTTAGTTTTGTAGTAGCATACCTCATCTGTCTGATGTTATTTGTTCCTTCATATGTGACAACTATTGTCTACCATATTTCATAGGTAGTAGGACATTGTGATACTCAATTAAAATCATCAGGACCAAGTCCGTAGATTATAACATTCATTTCCTTTGAGTTGATGTCATATTCAGCTTTTGTTGTGGCATCCTAAGTTTCTAGATTTTCAAGAATCACGTAAGGAGAGATGATCTTTGAATAAACTTTGAATCCTAGATTCTTTAGGTAAATTATCATGTGAGATTTCCAGCATCCATAGTTGGCTCCATTAAAATATGGAGCACGTACCACAGACACCCCTTCTTTCATATTTTCCATTGACATCTACTTTATATAGACCTTTTTACTTTGATCTTGATAGAGCTTTATCAAAAAGCAATACTTTGATTCCAATTGTTAGGTCAGAATAATACAAAGTTACACAAGGGGGGGTGAATGATGTATTTTTGAATTTCTTGAAAAATTCAAACTTAAATCCCTTTTTTGTTGGTGTATAGATTTTCAGTATCTTCTTCTTTTAGAGAGTTTATGCAGTGGGAAAAAATAGAATAAAAAACACAACATTTTTTATAGTGGTTCCGGGCACAAAGATCCCCTAGTCCACTTCACCAACGCTCTCTCTATGAGCTTAGTGATTTTCACTGGAAATGTTCTCTTTTCACAAGAACATCAAATCCACAACTGAGTGCAGGCAATTGACACCTATACAACAAGGCTAAATAGAGCCTTCTAGTTCTTTTATAGGGAATTGAGAAATCACAGCTTAGAACAAGAAGTCGATACTTCACCACAACTGAGTATGAGTAGTTGAAACTCTAATAAATCAAAAAAATGATTTGTTGATGGTCCAGGTTGTACATCACAATTGCAGAAACAACTGATAGTATATGGATATTCTTCTTCTTCTTCTTCATAAATGAATATCTTTAAGAAAGAATAACTCTGAAGAGATCCTGGTGTCAAAAGATCTTCAATAAAATTAGCAACAAACAGTAGTAGCATCCTTACAGTAGAATGGGGTTGAAATAGGTAGAAATTTCAAAGCATAACCTCTTTTTGGAAGTATTAGAGTCGATCTAACTTTTCAACAAATGTGTATATAAAAAATATACAAAAGTATGCAGTTTTATTTGAATCACTTATCACACGTATATTAAAGAGATGAGCTAAAAGAATATATAGAGAAGACAACTTTCTTTAGTTCTTCATATCCAAGAAAGTTGCTCAAAAGATCTTGGATATTCAAATACGAAATAATCATGGAAGTTGTAAATTCCCTTAAGAATAAGAGAAATTTTCTCTGATGAATATAGTTCTTTGGATCAATCATAATGAGCCTTTGAATCGGTCATAAGTGATCTTTTAACAGATCATTAATACAGATAAGACCGTTGTAGAAATTATGGATAAAATCGTGAATTTAAATTTATGACGTTGAAAAAACAAACATAGGGTTCCTTCATAAAACAATAAAATACCAAATGTAGGGTTCAACTACGTAGCATTCATTCTCTGAAGGTAAGGTTGACAACATAGGGTTGATTATAAAAGTAAGGTTGATGAACCATACATTTTTTTCCTCAAACGTAAGGTTCCTTACTTACATAGAGTTTTTTAACCATATTTTTCTTTCTTACAAGCATAAGATTCTTTATCCATACTTTCCTTACAATGTAGGGTTCATGATTCATACACATTGTTTTGAACATAGGGTTTGTTCCTTATGTTATGTTTATCAATATAGGGTATGAACAATGTTTCCAAAATACGCTAAAATGTATTTCAAACACTTTAATGAATATTCCTTGTGGATTAAAAACTTGAATATAAATCTAGAATAAATATTGCAATGAATATTAATTTCCTAAAATTCACTTAAAGTAAAATTGCTAGTAAAAAAATAAGGGTATTTGTGAGCATCAAAATCAATAAGATTTTATAGAGTATTGTTGAGACAATGCATGCTCAATAGATACCACCAGAAGTGGTCAAATAATGAACAACCACAAATGAAGAAAGAAAAAAACGATGAAAGTAATTATTTTTGATGTGGCATGAAGGGGCATTGGTCGCGTACCTGTCGTACGCCAAAGCATTTTGTAGGTCTTTATCAATAATCTATCAAAGTAAAGGAAAATAATATTGAAGTGAATTTTGTTGATCAGGCTTTGAAATATGATGATGATATTACGGATTTTGATATTTCTAATTATTTTATACACTCTGAAGGTGATGTGAATATTGATCAAGCATAAATGCTCATGGTGGAAATGAACTCTGGTTTTTGGTTTTTGTAATATTTTTAAATATCACATGTTTTATTTTGTTTCTTTTATTTTATTCCTTATGTATTTTTTATTTTCTTTAATAGAACTGGATAATATAAATCGATCCATTGGGAATAATTTCCATGATGAAGATATTTGCCACTTTGACAAAACAACGACACACACAATTCTTAAACATGAGAAATATTTTATCACCATTAAAATGGGGAGTACGCATGTATGTACATTAATCGGTAGTGCATAATTAATTGAAGGCTCCAGAAGAGTAAAAATATGTCTACTTGGTGGTACATAGATTATGATAAATAATGATTTGTTTTCTCCCAAGTCTCGATGCAATTTTCTAAGTTTCAAAGATATTCGTAATAATGGATATCACATTGAGACTATGGGTGAATGAGATGATGAATACCTCTATATAATAAGCATTAAAAATGAGCACAAACTGATTCAAGAGAAGCTTTTGAGATTTCTGTCCGAATTGTATTTTGTCAATATTTTTATAATCAAATCAAACATGATAAACTAGAAGTTTACCAACCATGATACATTTATTGTGTGGCATGACCATTTGGTTTATCCTAAATCAATAATGATGAGGAAAATAATTAAATATACACATGGTCATCCATTGGTTGATAAAAATGTTCTTACACCCCATTATTTCTCATGTGTTGCTTGTTCTCGAGGCAAATTAATGAAAATACCATCACCATCAAAGATCAGGACCAAATCCCTAATGTTCCTAGACCGAATTCATGGTGATATATGTGGACCAATTCACCCACCATGTGGACCATTCAAATGTTTTATGATCGTGATTGATGCATCAACTAGATAGCCTCATGTGTATTTATTGTCCACTCGCAACCAGGTATTTTTGAAATTACTTGCCCGAATAATAAGGTTAAGGGTGCAATTCTTTGATTATTCAATCAAGCATATTAGGGTTAATAATGATAATAAATATTCATCACATGCTTTTAATAATTATTCCATTTCATTGGGAATAAGTGTTGAACATCCTGTAGCTCATGTTCGTACTCATAATGGTCTAGGTGAATCATTTATAAAATAATTACAACTTGTCGCTAGACCATTACTGATGAAAACTAAATTGCCCATTTTGGTATGGGGACATGTAATTTTGCATGCAGCAACACTACTTCAAATAAATCCATCAAGCTATCATGATTATTCCCCTTTGCAATTAGTTTGTGGCCATGAACCAGATATTTCACGCTTAAGGATATTTGGTTGTGCTGTATATGTGCGTGTAACACCCTTGTAATGAACAAAAATGGGACCCCAAAGGAGATTAGAGATATATGTTGGTTTTGAATCTCCCTGGATCATTAAATATCTTGAGATTATGACAGGAGATGTATTCACAACAAGATTTGTTGATTGTCATTTTGATGAAAATTTATTTCCAACACTCAAAGGGAAAAATCAATTGACTTCAAAAGAAATATCATAAAAGGTGACTTTATTGTTACATCTTGATTCTCATACAAATATGAGTGAAATTGAAGTTCAAAAGATCATTAATTTGAAAAATTTAGAAAATCAATTTCCTGGTTCATTCAATGATTCGAAACAGGTTACAAAATCATATATATATGCTATGAATGCACCAGTAAGGATATATGTCATGGAAGGACAGTCGGATGGTATACAAACAATGCTTCTAATCCACACCTAAAGCGTGAGAGACCACTTGATTCAAAAAGATAAAAATCCCTATCAAATAAAGGAGAAACAACCTATGTTGGTTGAAGATGTCAATGAACCTAAAGATAATGTAAATGTATCCTAAGTACATGAACATGATCAAGAAGAAATTTCAATAAATTTATCCAACACTAGAATATGTTGGAACCATGTGGAGACCATTATTGATAACACATTTTCATATAATTTAGCCCTTGAAATTATGGATGAGGATCAAGAACCTAAATCAGTTAATAAATGTCATGAAAGGCCAAATTGGGATCAATGGAAGGTCGCAATCCAATCTAAACTAGACTCACTTGCTAAACGTGAGGTTTTTGGATCGATCGTGAAAATCCCTAAAGGGATTAAGCCCATTAGATACAAATGAGTATTTGTGAGAAAAAAATGAAATAATGAAGTTGTGAGATATAAAGCACGACTAGTTTCTCAAGGCTTCTCACAAAAACCCGGTATTGACTAGGATGAAACATACTCTCCTGTAATGGATGCAACAACCTTTCAGTATCTCATAATGTTTTTTGTGCATGAGCAACTTGAATTAGGCATAATGGATGTTGTGATTGCATTGTAAGAGTTAGTGTCTAAGAAATAACTGGTTTTACTTTGATTACATAGATATTTAATGTATTATTACATATTGTTAATTGTTCTGCATGACTATGATGTAATAATGTCCTAGAGTATTTGTTGCATTGATAAGGTCATGGAAGTTCCTCGCTATGATGAGAACCTTGAAATGCTATAACAATATTCTTAAATATAGTTCTGCGGTTGGATGACATACTATGATGAGACACATAGCATGCAGACCGTCAGGTGCGAGTACTCGTAAGCAGATGAGACTTCCTCTCATTAAGTTCGCACTTGGTAATCTCCAAGATAGAAGATTATGCTAACAGACCCGCTATTAGGAATTCCACATGTTTTGGTGCCATCAGATATTTCTATCTACGAGCATGTGCAATGATCCCTAGACTTTAAGATTATCATTAATACGTGTCATGACTCGAGCACTTTGATTTTCTGATGAAAACCATCACACAGACAGTTGGCGGGAAGTAGGGTATGTTGGGTGCGTCATGAGTGACATGTTATTAATGGACAAGTCAGGGAAGGATTTGTTCCTTCCATGAATGGAAGTTGATATCTCGTCCCTTTGATTGAAATAGAACCATTGCACGAAATTTCATGGCCATGGTGTAACGATTAGTTTATTTCAGGTAGTCAAAGAACGATGTATCAAGCATAAAAGTTGATGACACTATCATGAAACTTGCTTGATGAGATATTGCGACAAAGGGATTATATTACACAGTGAGCGTTCATATGTGGATGTCGTTGTTGTGACTTTACGTTCTTTCTCTTGGGTGCCTTGACCCGTTGCTAGACAGTACTCTTGGACTTTAGGCAAGCTCGCCTAATGCCAACGAGAAAGAATCCTAGAGGGTCACACACTAAATGTTTTTGGTGGTCTCAGTTAAAATTTATTTGAATTCAATTAATGAAATAAATATTATCCTCAAGACCGTGGAATAAATTTATTCAAGTTAAAATGATCGCATAAATTAAATAAAATATATTTATTTATTTTATTGAACATTTAATAAATATTTATTTAATAGTTTGTAAATAAAATATTTATTTAAGAGAATAAATTATTTATTTATTTATTCAGGTGTTTAATAAATGGAAGTGGAGTTTGAGCGGACCAAGGTTGTTCTAGTAGTAAAATAATTATTTACAAGATGGTAAATAATTATTTAACTAGTTGACACAAATTAAAATAATAATGATGTTGCTATTATTTTGTGACGCAAAATTTTATTTTATAATTCTATTTTGCGCAAGTTGGTGCACCATGAATAATGATGCAATATTATTATTATGAGCACGAGTTTTCTCTAAGTTCACGAATGTATTTAATTATTGTTATGAAATTAAATATAGTAACTCAAATTCCATGTATATAAATAGACAAGTAGACTTATTGTTCCATAGAACACACCACATGCCTGGTGAATTGAGAACTGTTGAGGCAAACAATTTCTCTCTTGAATCCTCTTCTCTCCCCTCTCAAGAATGAGATACATTCTTTAAGCCTGAAGAATAAGTGATCAAGAATGACCGACACAAGACACTCGCTTCGCCGCGCTAGCACCCGAAGAACGAGCGGTGTCGATCAAAGGTTATCGGAGCACATGTGGATCAACGCTAGAGGGGTTCTATTTTGAATCCTTACAAGCGCAACAAGATAATCTGGATGGGTCGTTCCAGACGATCAACGTCATCAATGAAGAAAAATACCAAAGATCTAGGTATAATTTTTCTTTATGAAGTTAATTAAATTAATTATAAACATGATGTGCAAGATCCACTCTAAAGGTTTTGGGCCTCTTTCTTCTTTATCTGAATCTTTGATTGTATTTCGTGGAGACTAATGTTCATCGTCGTATTGATCCCAGAATAATCATTGATCATGGTAAAAATCAAAGTTGGGTGTCGTCCCAACCACGCTTCCACTGCGCCTGAAACCTTCATGCATATCTTTATAGTGATATTAATATTGTTGTTTACATTAAAATCCCATAAGAATTCAAATTGCCGGAAAAATATCATGGATCTTGAGATCTTTATTCAGTTAAGCTAAAAAAATCATTATACAGATTAAAGCAGTCGATGCGTATGTGGTATAACCGTCTGAACGAATATTCGATGAAGAAAGGTTATAATAATGATCCAATTTGTCCATGTGTCTTCAATAAGAAGACTGAATCTGAATTTGTGATCATTGTAGTATACGTTTATGATTTAAATATAATTGGAACTAATGGTGAACTTTCCAAGGTAGTTGAATATTTGAGGAAATAATTTGAAATGAAAGGGTTTGGAAAGACAAAGTTTTGCCTTGGTTTACAAATTGAACATCTTAAGGATGAGATTTTTGTTCATCAATCACGATATACTGCCAAAGTCCTGCAAAGTTTTAATATGAATGAATCACATCCATTATGTATACTAATGGTTGTATGATCTCTTGAATGAGATAATGATCATTTTAAACCATGAGAGGATAATGAAGAACTAATTGGTCTTGAAGTACCGTATCTGAGTGTTATAGGAGCACTGATGTACCTTGAAAATAATACAAGACCTTATATATCATTTTTTGTAAATTTATTAGCAAGGTATAGTTTTTCTCCTACTTGTCGGCATTGGAATGGTATCAAACATGTATTAAGATATCTTCAAGGGTCAAAAGATCTGAGGTTACTTTATTCAAAATCTTCAGAATCAAAATTGGTTGGTTATATTGATGTTGGATACTTGTCTAATTCACACAAAGCAATATCTCAAACTAGATGTATTTACATACGGTGAAACTGCTATTTCTTGGCGTTCTACAAAATAAACCATTAATGCGACTTCTTCCAACCATGTTTAGCTGATTGCTATTCATGAAGCATGTCGAGAATGTGTTTGACTGAGATCAGTGATTAATCATACTGGAAATAACTATGGATTAGATATGAATAATAATATTTCCACCACATTATATGAAGATAATATTGCTTGCATAACACAATTGAAAGGTGGGTATATTAAAAGTGACAAAACAAAGCATATCTCACCAAAATTCTTTTTCACTCATGACCTTCAAAAGAATGGTGAGATTGATGTATAGCAAATAAAGTCTTATGACAATCTCGCAGATTTGTTCACAAAGACATTGCCAACTTCAACATTTGAGAAATTAATTTATAAAATTGGAATGTGAAGACTGAAAAGTCTATCGTGATTTTATGAGGGGGTGGGAACATTGTACTCTTTCTCTCTTAATTAGTTTTTTCCATTGGGTTTTCTAATAAGGTTTTTAATGAGGCAACATAGCACAAAATCATATTAAATTGGGTTCACTTGTTTTTCCCACAAGGTTTTTTTAAGTGAAGATTTATATTAGATTCCATGGGATTATGACACTCAAAGGGGAGTGCTATAAATTCACATTAATTATGTGGATGCCATAAATCATTATTAATGAGGTCCATTCATTTCCCAACAAGTATCTTCATATGGCCAAAATCATTTGTATTCCCATCGTTAAATCTGATTCATAGGAATTAATTTTGTCCGTTGGATCAAACTTTTTGTAATCTATAAATACGGTGACATGTTAATGGAATTGTGTTGAGTGAGATTTTGTCTGACCATATACTTGTATTATTTCTTTTTTATTTTATTCTATTGTGATTGAGACGTTTTATCCCGAACAATCAACGTAGTTCTACTCTACCCTTGGCATCGCCTTCAATCAACCATTTTCACAATTTGTTTCACAACAATATATATATTTTAAAAATAAATATTGATTTTTTTTTTTTGATTTATTTTTAACGTCGACGAATGTTGGCCCGCTCCCCCGCCGTGCTTCGTCCCTCTCTGGAAGCAAGAAGGGAGGTGAAGATGAACAGGAACCCGACACTGTAATACCCACAGGGCTCACTGAACAATATCTTTCATGGCCCGTGATTCGGTTTGATATTCCACCTTTTAGGGCATACCATTTCCATCACCAGTTCCGAATCGCTTAAAACCCTAATAATTTCATCAAGGGCGTGAAGTGGTATACGCCTTACTACCTCGAACCCCGTCCAAATCGTTTGAGATCTCTTTTCGCTGACAGTTTTCCACATTTGGTCCGATGTTTTGGCAGGTCTCCGGACGGGTCGTGTTTTCTTACCAGCTCCGAGGATAACACACTTCGTATCCTTACACTGTAAGCTTAGTTATCTATTTCATTATTTTCTGCTACCGGTTTTATCAGATTCCCTCATATTAACCGCACAAATTTGTCCATTTCAACATTCACTGTAAAGTTTTTCATAGCAGCGATTAATAATTTCAATAATATATATATTTTTTAATTTTGTTTGAATTAAACAAATAAATCACACGGTGTTGTTGAATAGTATAAATAATCCGATTGCTTGTTCTGTATCAATTTCAGGCCAGATGGTGAAGGCAACAATATTACAAGTGTTTTTTTTTTCCAGTTGTTGATGAAGGCGAGTTGTTATTCAGGCATGCTTGAGATTGGAACACAAGACAACCCTCTTGTCCTAATCTCCTCTTAATCTAGAATTTTATTATAGGCATTGCACTCTGAGTATCTAGGGTTTTCTGCCTATTTTGATTTTGTTCCCTCATTTTGTTTCTGCTACCTTTAACCTCGTAAACTAATGTTATTACTGGGGTTCAGATTCATATGATGCGGATCTTATTGTGACCGAGGGTGAATTGGTGTATGACTATTGTTGGTACCCGTTCATGTCTACCTCAGGTGTATCTTTATCCTTATAATATTCTTTCAACTTTAGTTAACTGATCTATACTGGTTGTTGGCAACAAAATAAAAGATTAACTGGAAATCCTTTTGACCTTTCAGATCCAATCACTTGCGTGTTTGCAAGTACAACAAGGGATCACCGCATTCATCTCTGGGATGCTTCCTCAGGCCAGGTTGTGATGGCTATGAATATTGATTAGTTTATAAGTAATTTGGAAAATTTTAAGATGAATTTGATGGGTCACTTCTATTCAGTAGATTTTGAAAGTCATCCCGAAATGTTATCTGATCTGAAGATTTTATTGATTTTGCGAATTTTGTTATGTGCTAATTTGAAATCTACTTGGCGTCAAGGTGGTTGCTTGGATGTTTTGTTAGTATTTTTTTTCACTATTCTTATTTTGAAAACAACTTCAAATTAAGATTGAATATCATGATGCTTGAAATTCCTTGTTGAACCACTCTCTTCCAAGGTCAATTTTCTTTGGTAGGGGTTTGAAATGGGTTTTTTCTGGGCAGGATGGATCCCATTTTGTATTTTTCTTGGATTTATCCTGGGATGGGTGTAAAACGGGTTTAGGCTGACATTGGGACACCTGAAGGACTCGACAGTATCTTGCTAATCCGGTTGGGCTAGTCCAGATTGTAAAATTTGCAGCCCTGAGTCTAGCTCAAGCTCACTCACGCTTCAGCCACTAGTTGAGCTTTGAGCCCAGACTGAGGGTAGCTTCAGGTCAGCCCTTTTGGCCTGACTTTGGGCATTGGCTTCAGCCGACCCCTGGCTAGATCTGTGGGGGTTATAAAGATAATATTGTATGCACTCAAGGGAATCTTTCAAGAAAAAGAATAAATGCCCAACTCATGATAATTGATACCAAAGTAAATCCATTTTCAATTCGATCCATCACCAAACAATTTAGGAGTAAACAAGGGGGGGCATGTCGAGTTGCTTTTCTTACTGCTAATTAATTCAGGGTGGATAGTTGAAATTAACTGCTACTTTTGATACTTACTTTTAATGAAAAGTGCAGCTGCGTTGTTCATATCGAGCTTATGATGCTGTGGATGAAATCACCAATGCCCTTTCAATTGCTTTTAACCCTGATGGAACAAAGTAATAAAATTTTTCATTCATAAGTTTATATATTATTTTTGTAGGTTTTTTGTCTTGAAAAGTTATTATTTTGTTGGCCAAAGATTTAATCATTTGCATGCAAATTAGAAGTCTTAATTGGTTTAATACATTAGGTGTGACATTTTGATTGCTATGCAGGGGCTATTGGTTAATGAGCAGATAGCACTGATTTGCTTCTGGAATTCCAGACTGAAATGTGAGCCATTTGGTTATGTCGAGAAGCTCCCGTCCGTTTCTCTATGCCATTTGGACCTGTCTTTGATTGCCCTTCCCTTTATTATTTTATATTTCTATAAAAATGTAAAAAATGCGGATAAATGGAAAGCGAAGAACATGAAACAATTATTAAAGCTAAAATTACGTGTAAACTGAAAATTTGCGTGAGACACATCTGATATTGAAACTGCCTTTTAGTTTAAAAATTAAATAGTACTAGTACACCATCACTGCTAAACACTTTCAACATCTTTGACGGGCCATGAATTGCTGCTTTCCTTCAAAGAGTTGCAAAAAAGGAGAAACTTAGAAGATGATACATGATCCTGTTAAATGCAAAGTCCTAACACAATAGAAGATTTTATTAAAGCTTCATGTTTTCTGTTAAGAATTGACAGATTCTACCTTGGTTTTGTCTAATTTCTTAACAAGTCCTAAAATCATTGCAGAGTAGATGAATTATTTTTCACTGAATTTGTTCAAATAAGCTTTGCTGAAAACATGTCCCATCAAAGTGGGATTATTTATTACTGCCATTTTGCAAGTTGCTGAGAATTTCAGGTGATGCATCATTTTGCATGCTGCTTATTATTTGTTCCTATTAGATGTTGCCTAACTGTGTCCATGTCTCTTCTCATGTTTTCTCAAACCTTTCATTTGAGTAAAGCTTTAAATAAGGCAAGCCTCTAATTTTAAGTGACAATGCTTCGATGTTTTCCATCTTGGATCCTTTATATTCAATGCAGGATATTTGTTGGGTATGACAAATTTGTAAGAGTGTTTGATGTGCACCACCCTGGTAGAGAATTTAAGCAACATTCAACACTAAAAGGAAATAAAGAAGGGCAGTCAGGTACCCATTTTTAATCTTAAATAAATGAATAAAAATAAAGTGTCAATTACTAGGATCATGCAGACATTGCATCTCTTTCAGTCTGTAGAATCTTGTATGTTTTGAATATTCTCTTGTCGTATTTTTGCATGGGAGTGGTTGAGAATCTTTACAGGCAGTCCTTAGAATCTTCTATGGAGTTTTAATTTTACACAACCCAATACATTTTCTAATACATTTTGTGAAAATGTAAACGAAAAATATTTTCTAAAACCAAGCACAACCTAAAATTGCAGTCATAAGAAAGTGTCAAATGTTATATTAACATTACACTGACACTTGTGTGCATGGGTCTGGTGCACAGGTATCATATCTTCGGTTGCCTTTTGTCCAACTCATACTGGGATGCTTGCTTTGGGTTCATTTGACAGGACAACAGCACTCTATAGGGAAGATAACATGGAACTCTTATATGTCTTACATGGCCAGGAAGGTGGGATTATACATGTAAGTGGTTAGTTTGTGAGGGCCCGTTTGACAGCACTTGAAAACTCCTTACATTACTTATCACTTTTGATTAGTTTTTCCAGATTTCTGATTGAAGTGTTTTTTATCACTTATTTAAGTGATTTTCTTCTGGAATTTAAGTGTAAGTGGTTTTTCAGAAACATAACAAACACCGCTGATTTTTTCAAACTGCTAATCTTAAGTGGTAGCGATAAGCGGATTTTAATAAGCAGTGTCAAATAGACCCTTGTTCAGTTTACTTTCCCAACATAAAGTCAATGACTATTCTGTTGAAACACTGTTTGCAGGTTCAGTTCTCAAAAGATTGTAATTATTTGTACATAGGGGGGCGGAAGGTATAACATTCTGGATAACTACTTCGATGCCCGAGCTGGGGTTGCCACAAGGCCTCGAGCGCGTTCCTTGATAACTTGTGGTTAACAACTAGCGCCGAGGGATAAAAACAAAATCATTGGGGAGTGATTTATCCTCAAATAAACAAGCACAACAACTAGATGTAGCGAAACACAATTTTTCATTAAAAACCAAACTAATCTTTAAAACAACTTTCAAGAGAAACAAATTGCAGTGAAAACTAAACGAACCTTGTGTTTGGACACAATAAAACAAAACGCAAACGACTGATACCTGTCCTCCATGGATAGTCCAACTTCTTCATCAAACATGCAACCGAACACCGTTACGTTCTTCCTCAGGGACTCCTAAGGTTCATTGCTAATGAACAGATAAACCTTTCCTTTTTTTGCATCACGACATACAATATCTACATGCACATCAAGGTATGCATGTGGGGGTATGATTTTCTTAATGATTTCCATGTGTTCTCATGTATGATCTATCCAAAATGCATAAATCAATGTCATTTTAGAAAATGAGAATCATTGTGCAAAACCAACTTTTCATGAAAACCCATTTCATATGAGGAAACTTTTAAACTAACTCATCAAAGAGTTTCTAAAATGTGGGTAACCCTGCCCAGTTCACTCGTAGCACGGTCAAAACCAGCATTAACGTCACAACATAATATAAGCATTATATCCAGATCTCACTTTGTTAGCAAGAGGCATCATGAGCAATAAACAACAGTTCACTCGACACTCCCGTCCGATTTTCGAAAACTTTCTTCTGCTACTCATATCACATTTTCATTTTATTATCCCAAAATTATTTTTTATTCTCAAAAATGATTTCCTAAACAAGCACGACAAAATCCCATTATTTCCTAAACTGGATTTAATATAAAACCCATTTTTCTGTGAATTCTTCTTCCCGTGAGTTTTCCCAAAAACTAATGTTTAAACAAAATCTCACAGTTTTCAAAATAAACACCTTTTTCTATAATCAAATCCCACGACTTACTATTGCAATCTTGAGGTTGTGTGTTGGATTTGTTGACAATAGGTGTTTTGGAAGTTAAGTCCGGAGGTTGTTATTGAAGTGGAAACTCCGGAAGTTCTGATTTTCTGAAAGTTATGAGAAATCAGTTATGATGTTCCAAAAGTAATCATTGAGTATTGTATGTTCTGGAAGTTCTTAAAAGGTTTTTGAAGTTTTTTAGTAAAGAAGTTCCGAAAGTTGTTATGAAAGTGCGATCATAATTCCTGCAAAATGGTAGTCCTCAATATATAATATATTTGGAGTTTGATACGTAAGATTTTTGGGTGATACACAATATTTCTTGGAATGTTGAAATGCGAACAAAGGCAGAACTTACTCTCCCTGTATGCGGAAAGTTTTTAGAGTTTTGAGCATTTTGGAAAAACGGCGAAGGGCAACGCTCCTTGTATACATAATATCCTCTCGGAGGATACATATCATATTTGAGTTGGATACGTAATACATTCCCTGTATGCATAATATCTTACTGGTCGATGTGTAAGATATTCCGGAAGAGGTTAAATGTGGCAAAGGTTAAACACTTCTGTATACGTAAGATCCTTTGAAAAGATACGTAATATCCTCGGAACGTGGAAATGCGACTAAGGAAAAAACACCCAGGTTGATACATAAAAGTAATTCAAACAGGAAAATGGCCAAGTGTTGGACATGCACTGTGATACGTAAAGGTAATCTTTCCAATATGTAAAGGTTGTTCAGATAGAAAAGTTTGGCAAAGTTCACACAGGGGAGCATATGTGAAAGTAACCAAGACTGATATGTAAGAGTCATTTGGTGCTGAGCACCTAAAGTCTGGAATTTGACAAAGTATTGAACTTCTCTCTGTGTATGTAAAGGTCATCGACCTGATACGTAAGGGTCATTTAGTGGATTATGATATACATTATCAATCGTAAAATGTGATTGATAATGCAGCTGACCGCGATTTATGATATACAACATATCGTAGGATACAATTGATAATGGGGGTGATTCGTGAATGTTGTCATGCCACGATGGAGAAGGTTATGTCGTGATTAAAGGAGGATCATGCCACGATCTTCAGAGGAATTTTAAATGAGATTCCACTAGATTTTGTGGATATGGTATTTGATTAAGCATCGTGTTGTGGAGAAGGTAGTCATGCTATGAAGAAGATGACAACAATTATTTGATAGATTCGGTTGAAATTTAAAATGAGAGATTTGGCTCAAGATTTCATGAGGTTGGACTCACGTTCATGACCACACTAATTGTGTGCTACAATTGACATGATTATGGAGGACCGGAAGAAGATGGATTGATCCCCACGCCTGAAATTGAGTCCTTGGGAGACGAATTCGGATGACCAGAGTCGCCTCTTGAGTTTTGCAAGTGCAGCCGAACAATTTTGACCTTTGTTGCGCGACGAATCATCGAGCTTCACAGCGAGGTAAGTGTCATGACCCGACTCACTGTGGCCCGCTTGGTCGGCGGTAAGATGAAAGTGACACTCCATGCTAACCTCCAATAGGCTAGGAGCTAGGGACTAACGCCGAGTAGGCATATCACACACATGAGAGGTCTTAGCCTAAAGTACATGTACGTACGCACACGTCTCCATACACCAGTATAATGCAGAAATGTAAAGAAGTCATACAGTAAATGCATGCCTAACATCCATCCCACATCAGAGTACAATAAGTAGTGCAACAAAAGCGGAAAGGGCCAAATACAAGCCCACCAAAATGGAAAAGAACCCAATCTGCTCACAACATGGGGGCACTTACCCAAAAGCAACTCCTGGATCCATTTGAGGTCCATCTAGCACAACTAAGCTCCAACCACATGCTTCTGGTCCACCTAGAACTCCAACAAAAGGCCTGTCGTCTGTATAAGCCACGACATGTGCGGTCAGAGCCCATGCATGAGTGAATATATATATACCCAGTATGACAACCCAAAATCACCAAACATAAATCATCAAGAGCGAGAGCAGTTAGCTCATCACCATGAAGACATGTCAATTAGAATACGAAACATAACAATAATAATAATAACCCAGATATGCTCAAAGGTAGAAACCAAGTCTCAAGGTGAGGTCGTGTTCTCATCGACAACCTAGGATTCTACTAGAGGCTCAAAGGTAAAATCCATCCAAGAGAACACACTCATCAGATATTGCTATATTGATGTCACTAATCCGAGAGAACATACTCGTCGACTCTTGCCATGAAGAAGCACCAAGAAAACTTAGAGGGCTCATTCGAGATACTCGATCGGACTACAATCTACCAGAAGACAATAGATGTCGATACACCGACAGAGGATCATACCCCAATAGGGAACACCTGACCCTAATCGGAATAACCCGCTAGGCAGGAGATCGAACGCTCCAGTATGTTGGTCACGTGATTCCTGATCCTATCTAGGGAAGAAGAAGATGGGAATTAGGATACAATCCCCGGGCCTCATGGAGGGATTCTTGCTCTAGTCTGCTGTGGGGGATCTTGTCCAATGCTATGAACAAAATGCCACACTGAACCCTCATGGAGGCGAACCGAGGAAACTCACCCTGAAACAACAGGAGGGAACACACCCACACTGATACGATTTGAGGGAACACACGCAAGCTCACACTAAAACTGAACCGAGAAGAACATGGGCTTAACTTTCCCTTGAAGAAGTGCACGATGTGTCCCATGGGGTACACGATGTCTCTCCGATCCCGACACTGCCTGTGTCTCGTCGTCTCACACGACATGTCTTTCTCTATATATAGGGCATTTTGTTTTATGATATACGACGTGTAGAGGTCGGTTGGCACTCAACATGTGTCGTCTTCCCAAGCTCGTGTATTCTGGCTCATGACCGTGTACACTGGCCGTGTCCGAGTACTTTGCAAAGTACACGGGGTGTACACTACGTCATACGACATGTAGGTGTCGGGCCGACACTCGGCGTGTACCGTCTGCCCAAGCCTGTGTACCTCTCGAAGTACACGGGGTGTGCCCCGCCATATACGGCGTGTGAGGCCACATGGTTTTCTGGGCGTGTACTCCCTGTACATACCGAGCCGTTCGCTAAGAGTTACATGACGTGTGAGCCCACCACATGACATGTGGGATCACATGGTCTCCTGGGCGGGTGCTCCCTGTACATGCCGAGCTGGCCGGCTAAGGGTCACACGACGTGTGGAATGATCACACGCGTGATATTAAACTCAATGAGTAAACCCTAGCCGTCGTGCAGAGGGGACTACTACACAACGTGTGTTCATCCGAACTACATTCAGTGTAACTTAGGATTTTCCAAAACCAGCTGGCCTCCACGCGTTTCCGCTCGTGCCTCTGTTCCAGCCGCAAATCTCGTTCATGAAACGTGAATCCGAGTTGACCGAACTCCGGCACATGAGCCTTAGCTCGGTTGGTGAGGACTCCTTAAATGCATCCAGGCGGAGGCTAATTTGTTGGGTTACTGTAGCAGTACTGTAGCATGAATTGTGCAGTACTGTAGCAGGTACTGTATCGGGAACCATAACAGGTACTGTTTGGCACTATAGCAGCTGGGAATATGCCCCCGTTTGGGCCTTCGGGCCACCGATTTGGTCCCCGAGTCCTTTAAGGCCTTGAGGCCACCAGGCCTTCGGGTCAGTAAGGCCTTCATGCCACCTTAAGTGCATATGCAAACCAGACAAGCTACAAGGAACAAGGTTCAGAAGGAGGATGAGCAAGGAGCTTTCACCATAGCAGAAGCTAAACAGATTGCAAGAATGAGAGGGTATGACACCTGTCGTCGGGACAAGCCTGTGCATGCACGGGAAAACCTAGTCGAACAGCCATGTAAAGGTGGAGAGCTGATTTCACAATGAATATGCTGGGGAGGAGCAGTTCCAAGTAGTTAGTCTGGGTTGTATGTAATGTTTGAAGCCTACGAGCAATAAATTTCTCTAAGGCCTACGGGCTGTGCATGCACGGGAAAGCCTAGCCGAACAGCCATGCAAAGGTGGAGAGTTGATTTCACGATGAATATGCTGGGGAGGAGCAGTTCCAAGTAGTTAGTCTGGGTTGTATGTAATGTTTGAATTCTACGGGCAATAAATTCCTCTAAGGTCTACGGGCCATGTAATACTTACGCCTACGAGCCTTGTAAGGGTTCCACCTCACCCCTTGAAAGGTAGATTATCAAAATCAAATAAAAAATGAAGGCCTTCGGGCCATTGGAGTTGACCGAACTCCGATCGTCGTCAGTGCTCGAATTCTGGCCACCCCTTTCGCTTGGGAAATGTACGCCGTTGCGCCGCATCACCTGAACACCAAAACCCGCGAAACGACAACTCTCGATCCTATCCTAATCCTCCATCGTTTTCACGCACTTCAACCGTGCCGTCGATCCTGAATTCGAACCCGCTGTATCTATTCGTTGTGCTAAAGAACGATTGTGCAATGATCGTTCATCAGGTATTTGTCGAACTGTCGGCCAAATGGAATACCGACGATGATCGTATGAAGAATGCGGAGAGAAAAACACAAAACACAAACGTGAGGAACGAGCTTCGATCATTGTTCGGGTTGGCCTCAATCTGTTGTTGTGAAGGCGACGAACGTAGAGGATAAACAAGAATTAACCCAACACAAATCCAGGATATGATCGTATGAAGAATGTGGAGAGAAAAACACAAAACACAAACGTGAGGATAAACAAGAATTAACCCAACAAAAATCCAAGAAAAATTCATCATCTGTAATCCAACAATCGACCCGTGAATTAATTTGTTACGGAATTAATCAGCGTTCGACTTGGGTAAAACAAATACGGTATTAAACCAACATAAACAAATGTCCTACCTCGGTTTTGGATCAATCATTGAGAAATAACGGTTCTACGTCGTTGTTGTTGGCGAGATCTACGAATTTTGCTAGCAAAGACAAGCTTCTCGGTACCGATCGTTGATCCACGATTTGGTCATTGTCTGCCAAAGCTCTCCTCCACACTCTCCCTCCAAATCCTTAGGGTTATGCGGTTATCCTTAGGATTTGCCCATAACTGGGTTTAAATAGAGGGGAGCTAGGTCATGGCAATTAAACAACTAATAAATAAATAAATTAATTAATTTAATTAATGTTCCGCCCACGATCGCTCCTAAACCAAACAACCGATGCGTACAAAGATTATGTCGCGTCTAAAGATAAAACTCGCATTCCAGATTTAATGGCAGTCTCAGATTTCTCATTCGAGACACCGTTTGAGTGATATTCCATTATTTCAGAGACTGCACACACATGATATATTATATTTAATATTTCTAATATATCCACACCGAGACTCTCCGGGCCTTGGAATACCGCTTCGACTCCATGCCCAACTCCATCAATATTCTTTAAAATATTTCAAGGTGTTGCACATAAATTTCAGAGTCGCTACTTTCTCTCCTCCACCTTCAAGATTTTCGTCCCGAAAATTGAAAACCTACTAAGACAGGTGATAATACTGAGCTCGCATATGAATTTCCTGTTACGATGAGCTCTCCTAGAGTTTCTCACGTCGCCAACAAACACACACCTAAGGGAAACACTTGCCCATGATGGGCCTTTTCCCACCGGTTCTCAAACGCCACCGGGCACCTCGAAAAGATAACTCCACCCTCAATGTCCATCTCATCTTGGTTGATACCGTGCAACAAGTCGTGAACATATCTCCTCAGTTGCGACACGTGGAATACATCCTGCACCCGATCTGACTACGGTGGTAGGGTCAAGCAGTATGCCACCCCGCTAACCCCGCACAGTAATAGGAAAACAGGCCTGTGAACCTTAGAGATAGTCTGCCGTCTCAGTCAAACCTCTGCAATACTCGATGAGGTGAGATCTCACGGAACACATGATCTCCTCATCAAACTCCCAAGACATTCGTTGTTGATCCGCAAAGGACTCCTGGCGAATTTGGGCACCCCCATCCGCCCTTGGATGAATTTATCTTCATTGCCATCGCTCGTACTAACTTTGAGCCCATAAGCGCTGTCTCCCACTGACTTCGACCAATACAATGGTGACCTGCAGGGTCTCCCATACATGACCTCAGATGGTGGTGCATTGATGGTAGACGATCCTCCCAGCTACAACCAAAAATTAACACGCAAACTTGGAACATGTTCTCCAGAACTTGAGTGGTCTGCTTTATCTGCCTGGGGGTAGGAGCATTGTGTTCAACCGCAACTGAGTCCCAAAGCCTTCCACAACCCTCTTTGTAATCGTGATGTGAAGTGAGCATCACAATCTAAAACGATCATTAATTAAACTTCATGAAGTCGAATTGCCGCACGCACAGGCATCCCAAACTCTTTACCGAACTTTGCTCTGGGATGGTTAGAAAATGGTTCGACTTGGTGCGTCTGTCTACGATCACCTAGATAGCGTCTTGACATCTTGCTGATCGTGGAAGCCTTATCAGGAAAACCATGAGGATACCATCCCATTTCCACTTCCATCCGGGCACTTTGGCCTTCACCTATTGGTAGGTGAGGCGTTTGAGGGATAAACTCAGAAACACACTACTACATCCTTGGCCACCTAACCCGATGCCAAAGGATCCCAGTACATCCTCACCTCTCTTGGATGTACTGCTAAGGGAAAGCATGAAACCTCCTCAGCATCTCCCCTCACAACATGAATTGGTGTCATCGTCCGTTCTCGAACGAGGATGATGTGTTCCCACATTCAGAAAATCCATCAAGAATATATCTATTGGATATCTGGTCACACAAGATCTCACAATCAATATCCCTAAGTTATGCCTCCCTGACATGCTAAAGAAGCGGAGGGGTGACAACCATCGACAAGAAATACGCTGCACCATCCCCGTTCACTAAGGACAATTGAAATGAGTCCAACTGTTCTGGCTTCTCGCTCAACAACTGTGAACGAAAAACTTTTCTATAAGCATCCGCTATCTCCATTATGCTCTTGGGTGGCTCCCAAGCTAGCACTACCTCACCTAAACTGGGTCCACTGGCACTCCCACATTTAAGAAAATGCATTCCAAGAAGTGGACCTTCCAAATCCAGAACTGACACTTCGAGAGTTTCCCATAAAGCTGGTACTCTCAGAGCATGTCCTGAACCATCCTCAAGTGTCTCGCGTGCTCCACCTCTGACGCCGAGTACACAAGGATGTTATCGATAAAGACTACCATGAACTAATCCAAGAAAGGTTGTAAGATCCGGTCCACAAGTCCCACAAACATTGCTGGGGCGTTCAACATGTTGAAGGGTATCTCCAAGAACTCAAAGCAACCGTAGCGGATCTAGGAAGCCTCCCTTAGTATATTCTTTTCTTGCACCCAGAGCTGGTGATAACCTATCCAGAGGTCAAACTTCGAGACCACTTCGCTCCTAACCATTGGTTGAGGAAGTCATCGATTCTCAGGGGTGGATACTCTTTCTTGACAGTCACCTGGTTTAGGCGACGTTCATCCACACCTAACCTTAAGCTCTTATCCGCCTTTTCGGCGAAACAACATCGAGCTGCCCACAAAAACACACTCGGTCTTGCAAAACCCTCGCTCTGTAGATTCTCCAACCGCACCTTCAGCTCTCACGGCTACATGGGGTCATCTGATATGCTAGCACAGATATTGGGCTGTCCCTGAGCGGGTCTATTCAGAAAACAAACTTTCGATGGGGGAGGTAAGCATGACACATCCCTCATGCTCCTCCAACACCGCAAGAAACTGAAAGTTTATAACATCCGCAACTGTAAGGGTCATACTAACCAACTGATAAGAAATCGGCGGTATCCTCCTACACACTAGCTCATATTGCTCTGTTTGGGATTCCTTCCCACCAAAAAAGGAAAAATTTCGTTCCACTAACTCGGATACACTGCAACCCTCACTGGTAATAGTCAAACCGAGCATGGACAGTAGACAACTAGTCCATATTGTGGAAAACATTGTAAGACCTCATCGCCACTACGAAAAGATTCCACACGAGACTCCTCTCTGAGTCAGGTCACACTATCAACAAATGTGTGTGATTATTGAATCTTCTTTGCTTGAGCCTCCAAACACAAGGGTTGAGCTAAAAGGCTCCACTGACATTGCTAGGCCTTGACCATGGGTTACTTTGAGGGAAATGTGGCTTGCGGCTGTGTACTAAAACTGTAGCTGGAGCAGAGAAGACACATGTCGTACCTCAAACCACACTCGAAGCCTCTGGGTCACAAGCTCCTATCGTTTGAAGCCATCCTTTTCTTTACCCGCCTGTTCCCAACAACCAGACCTCGCTCCGACACCTTAGCACATCAAAACTGAAGGTTCCAGATGCAGCAGAAGCATGCAATGGCTCATGCCCAACTTTGTTTTTTGTCATGATCGATGATCAATATGAGATTTACATGACGATGAACGCCGTAATCAACGAAATTGAATCAAAGAAAACAGACAAGAGATTGAACGTCGTAACCAAGCGCAGGATCATCATATATTATTTATAATTAATTTAATCAATTAAAGAATTAACTTTCGTGAACTTTTTATTCGTTGATGGATCTGACAACAAATCTACGTTGTACCGTTGTTGCGTTGTAGAAATCAAGAGCAGATTCCCTCTAGCGATGATCCACACGTGTTCCATAAATCTCCGAACGCCACCGTATGAATCTCCGAGTGTTAGCGCGATAGATCCCAACGCTTGCGTCGTACGCTTTTGATCGCCACGAGAATCACTTTCAAAGCGTTCTTCTTGATCTCTCTAGACCCGAGAGTGAGAGGTGGAGGAAGATTGCTCTGCGTTCTTGAGAGCGTTTTTTGAGAGGGAGCTCTCTAGGGCTTAGGTTTCTCTCCGGCTGTCGTTGTGCACAACACAAATGAATTAACTCTTGAAAAATAATATAATTGGGTTTAAATACCGCTAGGGTTAGAAATAAATATTTGCACAAGTGCCCCTTATTATTTATTTAATCCCTACCGAACCCAATGTCTTTAATAATATAAATAATATTATTATTTCTCGACATGTGCTAAACTCGCGAATTACAACTAAATATTATTTATTCAAATAATATTCAATATATATTATTTCTCACCGAACCCAGTCCTCCATTTCTCCACAATATTTATCGGGTCTTGAATAATGACTATTTATTTAATAAAATAAATATCACTGCATTATTATCCAATAAATAAATAAATAATTCATTAAATAGAAATTAAATATTTATTAAATATTCCGCTCACATAATATTCTTTTGAATAACTGGTGACAGAATATATGTGATTAAACAAACATGAATAATTATTAAACCACGCGTGAGAATAATATTTATTCAACTTGTTAAATAATAATTAATAATATATTATTTAACTGAGATTCTGAATACATTTAGTGTGTGACCCTCTAAGCCTCTTTTTCAGTGACATTAGACAAAACAACCTATTACCAAGGTTAGCGTCTAGCAACACGCTAAGACACCCATAGAGAAATAAGTTAATGTTGCAATGACATAATACCTCATATAGACGCTCATTGAGTAATATAATCCTTTTATCACGATATCTCTAATTAAACAGATTGCATGCTGGTGCCATCAACCTATGTGCTCGATGTCTCTTTCTTTGATTTTTCGGAAATCGATCTTGCCTATAGAACACCATGACCATGAATTTATTTAGGCTATATCATTTTCATCAAAAGAGTCTGAGATATCAACTTCCGTTAAAGAACTGAAGGGACAAATCCTTTCTCGCATTATTCATTAATGCAATATTACTCATGACGCACCCAACGTATCCTACCTCGTTGCGAACATATGTCATCACAATTTTCGTCAATACATCAAAGTACGCGACTCATAATACTCATTAATAATAATATTAAAGTCTAAGGATCAATACACACGTCCGCAGATAGGAACATCCAATTACTTATATCATGATTTAATTACTTCTAGAATGTAAAACATGATTTATATATCATATATATTCAGTATATATATACATAATAGATAGTTAAATGAAATGAAACACACCGTTCATGGAGACGGTAGGTCGTACGTATGCATGAACGCTGTTTTCTTATTGAATTAAATGGAAGAAGATGAAATATATATATATACACACACACACACATAAATCTAGTAGCATTATTACGTTATATATTTCATTATTATTTAAAAAATTGGGTACAACCGCTAAAGCGGCACACGACGGTAATCCGTACGTACGCACGCGCGGTGATTTCATTTTCCGTAGGATGGATAGAAGGTGAAATAGGGTTGTTTCATATGTATAATAACATATCATTATATAATTAATATTGATGTTATTACTTTATAATGAAACAAATAAAGAATATGAAGTAGAAGAAGAAATAAATTTGAAGGAATCAGTAAAGGATATTACCTATTCTTCGATGCGCCTCTTCTTAACCTCCTCTTAGGGCACTAAATTTGGCCTTTGAAGAATACTAGGACCTCTATTATGTTTCTAGGGAAGTGAAGAAGGGAAATGGGCAGGGTTTGGCTGAGTTTGAAAACTCAAAAATTGTGTGCAATGGATAGGGAGGAGGTGCCCTTTTATAAGGGAGGAGATGAACACTTTTGGAAACCTCAAAATTATTAATTTATAATAAATTTAAACCCCACTTAAAAACCTCCAAAAATGATTCAATTCAACTTATTTAATCTATAAAATTTTATTTGTGGTAATAATATTATAATTATTAAATTGTTATAAATACATACTTATTTGTTGTGAATTTTTTATAATTAGAAACATTATTACATTGTCGACCATATAAGTTTCAATTTGTAATTTTTAAATATTTTTGTGATTTTTAAACAATTTAATAATATGTTATTTTTATAAAATATCAATAGTGTTAATTTTGACACTATTCAATTATTTGAATTTAAATAAAATCCACACAAAAGATATATTCGAACCAAAATATTTAATAGATTCCTAATTTGTCATATTCATAAAAAAATTGTTTTAGAACATTAATTTGTTCATATAATATTTATTTTAATATTTTTAAAACCATTTATTTGATATTTCTCTTAATAAAATAATTACTACAACATTTTTGTATAATTATTTAATATACTTATTTGTTGCATAAAAATTAAAAATAAAATTCTATGATGCCTATAAATCTAATATCTTCCATAAGAATACTTTTAGTCGAATTTATCTTCTAAAACACCCAACTTGTAAAATGTTATGTTTATTAAATTATGAAGATGACAACTTTGACATCATTTAAAATAAAATAATATAAATATCATAATCTGTTCTATAAGGCTCCAAATGGTCCACAAGTCGCCACTTGGATGATTATGGTGTATATATACTCGACCAATAAGTTATAGTCAAGTGTTTGGTCCTTTTATAGGTATTATTATTTGAATAAAAACTATATTATTGATTTTTCACTAAATAAATAATTTCTGCATCATTAATGTATAAGTTATTAAGATAATAATATATTTCTTAAAAATTAAAAATAAATTAATATGATAAAGAAAAACATTTTAGCTTTCAAATTAGTATTTATAATCAAATTTATATTCTGTATAACTTTATATTAAAAATAATTTAATTATTAAAGTTTGAGTGAGACATATTTCACTTTCCTTTAAATAAAATAAATTCAAGGTCATAATCAGTTCCAAGTGGGTTCCAATAGATACCATTTCGAAGTATATTTTAGGACGAAATATAATCATCCAATTATATTAATACAAGTGTTAGGGTTATTTTATAATATTATTGTTACCCTTAATTACCTGATTTACCTTTAACTGTGGTAAATAAAATTTACCGTAGTTACTATTCATAATACCCAAAAATAAAAAGTAGCCTTATTAACATATTTTGGACCTACTGATTCCAAATATGGAATCCATTTTTCCAAATTCAAGACACAGAAGTTGCAAAAATTAATTTAAAATTACTCCTGTTGTCGAAAAAAATGAGTTTTTGTTTAAAACATTGCAAACGATTGAATTGATTTTACCTACGAATTCAATGTAAAATTAATGATGATGACATAAATTATATTAAATGGTAAAAATATATTCTATTTATAATTTAAAACCATTTACTATTATAATTTAACCATATAAATTATCTCGTTGAAAAAAGTTTTTTTAAGTAAAATTTAGCATGTTTTTACTATTCATCAAAATAAGAACGTTGTCAGAAAAATATCAAAATATTATCGAATGTAAATTTTTATATCCTGATTCAAAATTAGAAGTTTATTTTGTAAAATTGAACTTATAAACTTGTCAAAATTATATTTAAAATGGTTGCGTCATCAAAAAGCGGCAAAACTGCATTTTTTGAAAAATACTTTTTTTATCCGAAAAATTGATTTTGTTCTCATACCTCATTCTAAGAAATGTGTAAGATGAATTATAATGTTATAAAATTCAAAATGCGGTTAATACTATTCATAACTTCTAGTTTATAATATTATAGTAATATATCATTATTTAGTGAAACTCGGTATTGCGTACAACACACGTTATTGAGGAAGGTCGCTCTTGCGTGTAATGCAAGACAAGTCAGGGTTGCGTGTAGTGAAAGCTTCCTTTGGTGCTTTATATAAAATAATAAAAACATAGTTCATTTATACACAGATCAAAATCTATACTTGGTGTTGTGTAAAATGAATTTTATTCGAAAGAAATTGTGTGCAACACAAGCTCAGAATAGTGTTGCGTATACTACAAACTAATACGATGTTGCGTATAATGCAAGCTAATCTTGGTGTAGCATACAACACCAGACATCAAAGAAATTAAAAAAATATTTCTCATAAAATCTTGGGATGTTACATTCTACCCCCTTAAAATGAATTTCTCCCTCAAATTTTTTTGGGGTTATAAATGGTTTACTGCTTGAAATTTTCTTTTATAGAAACCCACATCGTAAAAAGGAATACTAAAACTTAATTTTAAAAAGGAGAGTTAGAAACATAGGGGTCATCCAAAGTAACTCAGCACTGGGTTTCTACATAGGAGAATATAGGTGAAAATATGGATATGAAAGAGAAATATAACCATCAAGTTCTGATGGAGAGTGATAGAGAACATGGCTATGAAAAAGCCAAAAATCACAAAGCCAAAAATTTGTGATGATCTAAGGTACCATCTAATTCATCGGATATGAGGGTACTAGGATAACATTTTTGGTTTTCAAGATCATTTCCCTAAAGTTGATGAATTTTTCATAAGGAGAAATACTTACTTGATTTTAGTGTAATATCATTGTTGGTCATTCCATGAACAATTTCCACTTCATACCTTATTAAAGAAATGAAGTTGAATTTGTCATTCTTGAAGTGTTAATAGATCATGCGATAGAATGATATGTCATTCCATCTATCAAAAAAAGATTAGCACAATTTATTAAATATACATAAGTCCATCTATGTTGAAATTAATCGTATATGGTTCCTAAAATGGACTTATACTTCATCTATCATACCTCTTAATAAAATAAAACTAGTTTATACTGATCAGGGACTTCTTGTAGGCCAGTGGTAGGTGATAAAGTCTTATTGCAGTTCGGTTGTGGGTTCGATTCCCGCATCCTTGTCCGACGCGACGGGTTGTCACCCATCCTGTAGGTTGTCCTTTTTCTAAAACTACATTATTATAACATTTCATCAATAATATCGAAAAAAGTTCTAGCCTTAAACAATACTATCTAATTTCCAACTTAATCCATTCCAACCTTTAGGCTTATCCAAAATACTTCTGTTCAATCTCATAGTACAAAGAAAACAATTACCAAAAAGATCATATAACAGGCATGTGAACACCATCATTAATCCCCAATATATCATAAGATATATCTTGTTGGTAACATTCCAAACATATGAATACCTTAATCATGTATTCTCTTGAAACATGAATTATCATAGAACCTTAGTGAAAACATGAGTGCTGTCAAAAGTTAACTCTTTCCAATTACCAAAATCCCAAAAATTTAATATACTCAAACCATGATATCACTATTTCCTTACATCAATCATGAGCTCATTAATACTATCAAACATATTATTTTATCCTTATCCATTCATTATGCGCATATAATCTGCTTTACAAAAGTATTTCCATCACTTTTCATGGTTACCGGTACCATACAATTATTGAAAACCAATATATAGATATTCCAATATTCCATGATACTATAAATGAGATTCCACAACACTATTTTGGAATCCCGTTACATAAACACTTAATCATTCCACCACACCGTTGTCATACTCAACATCGACAATAGTGATCGCATGTGACTTCCCTTTGTCCTTTTCCTTAAGAGGTTGTTGATGTCGATCATCATTAACCCTTGGATTAGGGCATTGGACAACATAATGCCCCATTTCCATGCACTTGTAGCATTGAAGTGTTGGTGGTGCATTCTCTGTAGTCTTTTCTCTATTCGCATCATTAGATACTCTTTTCCCATTACTTCGACACTCAACTACTCGATGACCTTCTTTTCATCACTTAAAACATTTTCTAGTCCCTTTAAGACAATTTCCACCATGATTCTTTCCACACTTTGAGCATAACGATACATTCGTCTTATTTTCACCATTGTTTTGAGATTTTTCCTTGAACTTCATCTTTCGTTTCTTATCAAACCCATGAGATGGATATGTAACACCAACTTCTAGTTCTACCTTGATAGCACAACGCACAATTTCTTCATAGCTACTGAAGTCTCTTATCGCTAATTCCCTTCAAAGACTTGGTTTTAAGCCACTAAATAATCGATCAACTTTACTTTCAGGTTGGATGATAAAGCTAGATTCATACCTTGCAAGCCTTGTAAAATTAACATCGTATATACCTACAGATTCATCATCCTTTTGCTTAAGCTCAAGGAACTCCTTTTATATCCTTGTTTGAAGAATACGAGAGAAGTACTTACTGAAAAAAAAAGTTCTTGAACTCGTCTCATTCCATGGATTCAATTTCATCTTGGGGCTTTGTATTCTTAATTAAAGTCCACCACTGGTCTGCTTCACCTTCTAAACAGTAAACAACTAAAATGAATTTTTCATGTTCTGAATAGCGAAGTATGGAAAATATCTTTTCAATGGTACTGATCCATTGTTCAGTAATAAGTGGATTAGAAGACCCATTGAAAGAAGGTGGACGTTGCAGCAAGAAGGACTCAATAGAATATTGTTCCCTTCTCTGCTCATTTGGAAGTCCATAATGATTCATAGCTTGTGTAAGTATAGCAATAAGATTTTTCACTCCATCTCCCATAACATTGGTTTGTTCTGAAGGAAAATCATTGCATTGTCCATTACATTGATCAACACGGTTCCTTCAGGTTCCATCCATCATCTAAAACCCAAAAAGAATAGTGCGAGAGACAAAAATCATGCTAAGAAAACAACATAATAAAGGGGAAGTACCTTTAATCTCTAACATCTTAGATTTTATCCTAGGTTATTCATGATCGTTATCTTAATTCTAGGATTGTAACCTATACTTATACTTGACCTTAGGTACATCCGTAGACATACCTTAGAAATATCTCTAGGGATATCACTAAAGTTTTCGCATCCTAGTTTCCAAAGGTTGACTAAACCTTCGCTCTGATACCAACAGTAGAGACCCAAAGCTTGACGTACATGGACATTTGCGTAATACTTAATACATAACAAAAAAAAGACGCCCAAAGACCGTATTAGATTAGTATCTTTGAAAACTCGAAAGATAATCTTCTAATCATGGTGAAAGATCTTCAACATCTCCTATAAAGACCTTCCCCTTTTGTTTTCATACATATAACCATTGTTTATATCCTGGGGAAAAGAAAACATATAAAGGATGAGCTCAAATGCTCAGTAAAGGTAAACATGGAGAACATAAAATAATCCATAAACATTTGAACACAAAAACATGAACATGACATAAATCTTAGCAGTACATAAGACATAGATCATAAAGGAACATTAATTATGATAAAAAAAGCATGGTAATAAAACATGTAATTGTGTTAAACCATTAAGCACATGTTATGATTTCCATAGTAGTCAAGGCATTGCTGCCAAGACCATCATAATGGACAAAGTCCATTACTGAACCAAGTTTACCTGCCGTTCCAGCCCTATATTATTGAACCAGATTTTACTTTTCGTTCCAACCATGTCTATCTCATGAGATATAAAACTTTACCCAATGCATTGGAGGGAGATATAGGTCACACCCATCTCATAATGAAATCATTTTTTCGTGTGCCACTAAAAAAACATAAATAATTCATAATAACCCAAAGAATAATATGATTTTCATAAACATCATCCCATAATAACATAATCCATATAAAACAAATGGATATCATTTCATCATAAGAAAAATCAAACCATGTAAATAATAGAGACATTATAATTGAAACATAAACACACTAAATAATTCCATCTTATATGGAAAATAGTTTTGATAAAACACTTGAAATGAATTTTTGAGGAAAATATCATTTCTTCTTCAAAATCATTTTCTTTTCACATAATGTCATGCAATTTTAAAAGAAAAGGATTTTTGTTGAAAATAATCATGAAATCATGTAGAGGAAGCTTCATGAAAATAAGGCGTTATAAAACCGTAAAAATATGTTCATGTCGTATATGTTAAAAAACATCATTCTTATACTTTTGCCGAAAAAGTCAAAAAGTACCTCATGGTAAACAAAAGAAAGATTCCTTCTATACCATGTGGTAGAATTCAAAAAGGGGGGAAATGACTTTAAACATAAATGAAAGAATAGTAAACATTTTATAATTTTTTTTAGAAAACATGGATATGGATGATAAACATAACCCCCGTAAATACTTGCGAATAAACAGTTCCGGATAAAAATGTGATTGGAATAATTATCCCTTACCATTTATGATCGGTGGAATCATACTGTCACAACATAAAGGAAATCACATGCATATGTAAATATAATATCCTTAATAATAAAAATCATAAAACATTCATAAGAATCATAAACACCATACAAAAGAAATAGATGGTGATTAAGGCATATGTCTCACAGAAATAAAAGTGAGACGAAATAATCCCTTAACGTAGGTCCAATTTCTTCCGTATGTGTTCGAAACTCCTGTATAGTGGATTTAAACATATTATTAACTTGTAACAGAACCATAATAATATTTATGATATCATATATGATTCTCTTAGGTCTTTATATTACCCGTTCATTTGTCAATTTCATGTTAAAGCAACGTTTTGGGTGATAATCATTTCATTTATCGTACGTGTTTGGACTTGTTGTTGTTGATATTATTGTTACTTATATAATGATTTAATTACTTCCAGAATGTAAAACATGATTTATATATCATATATATTAAGTGTATATATATATATATAAATAATAGATAGTTAAATGAAATGAAACACACCGTTCATGGAGACGGTAGATCGTATGTACGCATGAACGTTGTTTTCATTTCCTTATTGAATTGAATGGAAGTAAGAAGATGAAATATATATATATATATATATATATATACATAAATCCAGTAGCATTATTACGTTATATATTTCATGATTATTTATTATATATACTTTATAATCATTCTTGAATGGTTAACATGGATAATGAATTTAATCGCGTCCTGGAGACGGTAATTCGTACGTACGCACGCGCGGTGATTTCGTTTTTCGTAGGATGGATAGAAGGTGAAATATGGTTGTTTCATATTTATAATAACATATCAGTATATAATTAATACTTATGTTATTACTTTATAATGAAACAAATAAAGAATAGGAAGTAGAATAAGAAATAAATTTGAAAGAATCATTAACAAATATTACCTCTTCTTCGGCGCGCCTCTTCTTAACCTCCTCTTAGGGCACTAAATTTGGTCTTTAAAGAATACCAAGACATCTAGTATGTTTCTAGGGAAGTTGATAAGGGAAATGGGTAGGGTTTGGCTGAGTTTGAAAGCTAAAAAATGGTGAGAAGTGGAGAGGGAGGAGGTGCCCTTTTATAAGGGAGGAGAGCGATACCTTTGGAAACCTCAAAAATATTAATTTATAATAAATTTAAACCCCACTTAAAAACCTCAAAAAATTACTCAATTCAAAGATGATATGAGATAGGGTTGTAATATCATCAACAAATAAGATTTAAACATGATTTAAGTTTATTTTAAACCTTATCATTTTGATTTATCCTTATTTAATCTATTAAATTTTATTTGTGGTAATAATATTCTAATTATTAAATAGTTATAAATACTTACTTATTTGTTTTGAATTTTCCATAATTAGATACATTATTACATTTTCGACCACATAAGTTTCAACTTTCAATTTTTAAATATTTTTGTGATTTTCAAACAATTTAATAATATGTTATTTTTATAAAATATCAACAGTGTCAATTTTGACGATATTCAATTATTTGAATTTAAATAAAATCCACACAGAAGATATATTCGAACCAAAATATTTAATAGATTTCTAACATGTCATATTCATATAAAACATTGTTTCAGCACATTAATTTGTTCATATAATATTTATTTTAATATTTTTGAAACCATTTATTTGATATTTCTCTTAATAAAATAATTACTACAACATTTTTGTATAATTATTTAATATAATTATTTGTTGCATAATAATTAAAAATAAAATTCTATGATGCAGATAAATCTAATAGCTTCCATAAGAATACTTTTAGTCAAATTTATCTTCTAAAACACCCAACTTGTAAAATGTTATGTTTATTAAATTATGAAGATGTCAACTTTGACATCATTTAAAATAAAATAATATAAAAGTCATAATCTATTTTATAAAGCTCCAAATGGTCCACAAGTCGCTACTTGGATGCTTATGGTGTAGATATACTCAAAAAATAAGTTATAGTCAAGTGTGTGGGCCTTTTATAGGTATTATGATTTGAATAAAAACTATATTATTGATTTTTCACTAAATAAATAATTTCTGCACCATTAATGTATAAGATATTAAGGTAATTATATATTTCTTAAAAATTACAAATAAATTACCATGATAAATAAAAACATTTTAGATTTAAAATTAGTATTTATAATCGAATTTATATTCTTTATAACCTTATATTAAAAATAATTTAATTATTAAAGTTTGAGTGAGACATATTTCACTTTCCTTTAAATAAAATAAATTAAAGGTCATAATCAATTCCAAGTGGGTTCCAATAGATACCATTTCGACCCAAGTATATTTTAGGATGAAATATAATCATCCAATTATATTAATACAAGTTTTAGGGTTATTTTATAATATTATTTTTACCCTTAATTACCTGATTTACCTTTAACTGTGGTAAATAAAATTTACCGTAGTTATTATTCATAATACCCAAAAGTAAAAAGTAGACTATTAACATATTTTGGACCTACTGATTCCAAATATGGAATCCATTTTTCCAAATTTAAGACACAGAAGTTGCAGAAATTAATTTAAAATTAATCTCGTTGCCGAAAAAAAACGGGTTTTTGTTTAAAACATTGGAAAAGATTAAATTGATTTTACCTACGAATTCAATGTAATATTAATGATAATGACATAAATTATATTAAATTATAAAAATATATTCTATTTATAATTTAAAACCATTTACTATTATAATTTAACCATATAAATTATCTCGTTGAAAAAATTTGTTTTTAAGTAAAATTTAGCGTGTTTTTACAATTCATCAAAATAAGAACGTTGTCAGAAAAATATCAAAACATTATCCAATATAAATTTTTATATACTGATTCAAAATTAAAAGTTTATTTTGTAAAATTGAACTTATAAACTTGTCAAAAATGATATTTAAAATGGTTGCGCAATCAAAAGGCGGTAAAACTGCATTTTTTGAAAAATACTTCTTTTATCTGAAAAATTGATTTTGTTCTCATACCTCATTCTAGGAAATGTGTAAGATGAATTATAATGTTATAAAGTTCAAAATTCAGTTAATACTATTCATAACGGCTAGTTCATAATATTATAATAATATATCATTGTTTAGTGAAACTCGGTATTGCGTACAACACACGTTATTGAGGAAGGTTGCTCTTGCGTGTAATGCAAGCCAAGTCAGGATTGCATGTAGTGAAATCTTCTTTTGGTGTTTCATATAACATAATAAAAACATAGTTCATTTATACATAGATCAAAATCTATACTTTGTGTTTTGTAAAATGAATTTTATTCGAAAGAACTTGAAATTGTGTGCAACACAAGCTCAGAATAGTGTTGCATATACTAAAACTAATAAGGTGTCGCGTATAGCGCAAGCTAATCTTTGTGTAGCGTACAACACCAAACATAAAAGAAATTAAAAAATGATATTTTCTCATAAAATATCGGGGTGTTACATTTATGAATATTTAAGTGATGTTGTTATACTGTCGAAATTTCACCGTGATTTTTCTTGCCAAAACAGTTGTGTAGTGAATACCATACTCATTTTCTTTCAAGGGTGTTCACATATATGCACATAAACATTTTTATTGGGGACTTACATATATGTATTACACACTCCTTAATCATGGAATAAATTATGATGATTAATGAATCTATGTTGTATGATCTATCTGGCACACATAAGCATGAGAATGAAATGAATATGATGGGTGTGCCCATATAGTGATTTAATGCATTGGGTAATGTTTAGTATCATGATATGTCGTGTTGGGAGAGGGGTTTACCACATTCATTTACGGGACTTTTTCCACCATGAATAATTGTGTGTACCTTATTATTCATGTTTCTTTTATTCCTAGTTGATATGACTATTATCTAACAAGTATCACTTATACCATGTTTATTCCCTTAGTGGGTTTTATAGCTCACCCTTTTCTTATGTTTTTACCAAGGTTATTCAATGAAGTTGTAAGTCTAAATGAGTATATTGAGCACGTTGAAGAAGTTTTCAATAAATCATGTAAAGGATGTTTTTAATAATGTTGTTGTATCTCATGTTCAAGATGTTATGTTATGTACCTAAATCCAAAAGACACAAGACTTATCGATCTTTTGGGTTTTATTAAGTGTAATTTTATGTAATAAATCAATTACTAATATATAATAAAGAGAAGATTTGTTATGGTATGTCTATCCAGTAAGTTCAAAGAATAATAAATCAAAAAATTATGATGACACTAGTGTGCATCATTCTTTATAAGATACTGCGAGACGATGATATTATATGACATGATCTTTGTTTGTTGGAAGGTTGTCATTGTTATGACCACTCATTATATCTTTTGGCACCTTTATGGGTTGTTAGAATCTGCTCTTGGTTTAGGAATAGTATTCAATTTTATCAAGATAAGATCCTAGAGGGTCACACATAATATCATATTCAACAGTCTGCCCTATTTTAGTGAATAGGTATATAGGACATATTAGACCCAACCATAGGGTCCACGTATTGTCCAAATATTATCGATCACCAATGAATAAATATTTTAATATTATTCAAATATGGAATAATTGGATTTTATTTTATTTATATATCTAATGTATTTTTAAGTATTAAAGTAAATAAATTGAAAAATATTATATGAACGATTATTATTTTAATATTTAAGTATCATTTAATATTTATAGGAATGTCGATCCAAGTTAATGGATCAATTTTATCATGTAATATATTTATTAATATTACAAGTACGTGATAAAATATAAATTATGTTTATGATACAGTTAGTTTTTCATAATGATACATATATAGCTTTTGTAGTGATATTTTGATATACAGAGGTTGAGGAACCCTTTCCTGGTATTTTAGAATCCGCTATATAAGCTGAAGAGAAGATAGGTTCCAACAATTATTCATTTCAATAGAATAGAGATCTTATTTATCCTCCTAGAGAGATAAATCATCTATCCAATAAGTGGATCCAATAATTCCTTCACGGATCGAAGGGATGGGATCGATGTGATCATCATGGATTCGAATGAATCATCGAATCTCTGCACTAGCATCTTGAATTTGATGATCAGTGTACACACAAACTCTTGAAGAATGTGTGGAAAATATAGAGGGGTTTGAGATCAGATCCTTTGAGCAACAATCATCGAAAATTTTCTACTATTAAGAGTGCTTCGATGAAAATGAGGTAACTATTATGTTTAAATTTTTCTGCTTTGAAATATTAATGTGAAATCCTCGGACCTTAGTGGGGCTCGGATTGCAGGAGACAATAATGTTTCATCGCTTTGATGAAGAAAATTTTTAAATCATAACTCAGTAACTTCGACTGGGTCCCCCATAACCAGTAATTGGTATCCAAGGGCTCGTGTCATGAACCAAGCCGGGTCACCATCCGACCCAGCGCCCGACCCGGTCCGCGACAAGGCTCGAAGGGCGTTCCCGATCCCCATGGGCTGAAAAAAGTGCCCGGGTATCAAGAATAAAACATGGGAACAATTTACCTGAATAGATAAATATAAAACAAATAACAAGATGAATAAATTAAAACTAAAATCAGACAACCAAACAAACCCTTATACCAATTTCAGATTTAAAGTTAACAACTTCAATTAAAAGCGCAAAAGAGACTACATCAAGGGAAAACCAAAACTTCAACACGAACCTCTGTGCGACATGAGGAGTCACATCCCCAAGCCACCACCACCAAACCAACACGAGGATGCCACTGGAAACCCAAACCACCAATGTTATGCTCGATGCCTCAACATGGAAAGAAAGAGAACAGAATCTACATACACCCAATGGTGTATGTAGGGTGTGAGCTTAAAGCCCAGTAGGATGCCACCGAGAAAAGGTTTCATGCATAATTATTAAATGACAAATACATTTGAAATTTTAAATAAAGAAAAGAACTAAAAGATTGAACAAATTTAGAGAAAATAGGTTTAAAGAAATCAATTTTAAAAAGAAACAACTTAAATTAAAACACACACACCTACTTTTTAAAATAACCCATGTGTCACACTGATGGGCGTAAAGTAACCAATGAGCACTAATATGGGAGAGGCCCCGTGGATGTTAGCTAGCTTGGGCCCCTATATCTTCATGTCTCGGTGAAAAGTGGCTTAGAAGGCCACGACCCTCAGAAAACGTGGCTTAGAAAGCCACGACCCTCAGAAAACCTGGCTTAGAAGGCCACGACCCTCAAAAAAGCATATGTTTAGTTAGTGTTGTAATCGTCAATCTCGTCAGTGAAACTGGGTCGAGTCACCTCCGAAACACTAGCCTACTAGTCTAGTCCACCCTCCTAGCTACTCGGGCTTCCCGTCTCAAACAAGTTTCAAGTTCATGCCACATGTCACGCTAGTGCATAAAAGCCAAACAGAGTATTTACGCACAAAAAATCACAATTTTCACGCCTAAGCCCGCTTTTAAAACCATACTCACACCAAAATATTTTCAAAACATAATATGCATAGGTTACATACTCAACTAAATCATCTGGACAATTTAAAAGACACCCACCACTAAACGAACCACCACTTACACATGTAAACACCATTTTGAAATAAGGCACACTAAAAATATCTCAAAACTAAATCTGAATCAGTTACAAAACCAATTAAAACAACTGCACAGTCAAAGAAACTACTTTCAACATCAAACACAACATTAAAAGAATTTATTAGACAACTTCCACACACGTCGCACGACTTTACGTACCAAAAACATTTACACAATCTAACCCAAACAATTTCAAGATATGTCACACGACACTAAGCGCCACAAACTTTTTCAAATGTCATTTCTGACTAAATGCAAACAGACGCAACACTAAACCAACAATTTCACCCTTTGCACGCCTTAACAAACTAACTACACCATTTTTTTTAAAAAAAACTAATAAGCAGTTCAACATTGGTTTCACAACAACATACACATATTATGCAACACACTACTAAACACATCAAAACACACTAAACCTCGTGTAAAAAAAAATTACACCAAAAGAAATAATTAATAAACATGCTAAGTTAATTAAATAAATGAATTAATTTATCAATTAATAATCATACAAGGAATCACCTGCCTCGGTGTAGGAAGCTTCGTGGGTTTGGCGCGGAACTCTCATCGCACGACTGCCGCACCTCAGTGCACCTAAAGCGAACTATAAAACATGGAATCAAATCAAAGGCGCCAAAAACAAACCAATAAAAAAACTGTAACCCTAAGCACAACTCTACCAAATTGAAAGAACGAACAATTAAGGTGTATCACACCTACGATGAGGGTGCGGGAGGTCAGTCAGAGCTTCGAGGAGACTGTCAGTGTAACGACCCGAAATTTTGAATAAATCTTGTTTCCTAATTTTGTGTGTTATTTTATTTTTATACTCAAAAAAACTGTTTCATTTGATAACATGAGTATTATTAAAATGAGACTTTTGGGTTTGACTATTATATGACCTTTAGTCAGTTTGACCGTTGGAAACTGAATGTTGTGACTATTGTTTCTAAATACAAGTGATCTTGGTTAATTAATATAGAAAGAAGATTCGATGGCCTCACCCAGTAGTCTTGGACCGATCGAAGCCCATCTAACAGAACTTGGGAAGGAGGTAGCACCACTGGGCTTTGCTCTGGACCAAACCCAAGCCGAACTTCATCGTGTGAAGCTAGAACGGAATCTCCTTCACGAGAAGTTCAAACCGATAGAAATTACTACTTGTGCAATGTTGGCTGAGCCACCCCAAGATTTTATCACCCTAGCACACTTTACTCTTAGGTCATATGCTGGTGTTATAAGGGGCTATGTAACGAGACCATAACTGCCTTGTGTAATCCTTTGTTATAAATAAAATTGTGTTCTCTTCTTATGGTGAAGTTTGTGAATTTTCAAATGTCCGGATAAATATAGTATGCATATTTTTGATGAATTTTAGAAAAAGGATATTTTAAAAATGTTTATGTAAACCTTAAATAATTAATGGTGTAATGATTTTCAAAAAATGGTCTTATGGAAAAGTGTTCAGTAAGGAATTTGGAGCCTAATAAGATCAACTTAATTTTTGATGAATAGTAAATTATGAATAGTGATTTTATGTTTAGGATTAGTAATGTGACCAAATGAATTAGTAATCTCATTTAAAGAAAGTATTAATATAATCTAGGCACCTTGATTAAGTAATGAGATTCAATAAAATAGGTAAATAACTGATTCAGAAATTATTAGTCAAGTATTAGTTTTTTCGGGTGAGTAGTATTTTTTAATTAAAAATTAAATTAAAAATATTTAGAAAATTATTTTTATAAAATGGATTTCATTTTTGAACTCAAAACATCGATATTATGTTAAGGTAATTTTTGGGGATTTTTCTGAAGAAAATGAATTTTCGGTGAATAGTGTATTTATTTAAAAATTAAATTAAAATTATTTAGAAAATTATTTTTATGAAATGAAGTTCATTTTTGAAATCAGAGCATTGATATTTGGTTAAGGTGAAATTTTTGGATTTTTCTGAGAAAGTTGAATTTTCAGTGAATAGTAAAAATACAGTTTTAGGGTTTCAGTATGTTTAATGACATCATAACTATGTCATGATGATTTCATGAGATATTTTAAGGGTTTCCCGACCAAAGGTGATGAATTATTGTATGTGGGGGGCCATGTGGCCTAACTCCATGAGAAATACCATGGGAGAGCCCATGGTTTTGAGAAAACCACTTGTGAGGTGTCCCTTGATCATTAATGCATTGTCCTCTCACATTCCCTATAAATACTCACCCTTTACTCCTTTAGTTTTCACTCTCAACTCTTCCCCAATGAATCTCTGGTCTAATTACCTCCCAAGAAGTCCTCTCAAGGTGCACCTAAGCCCTCAAGGTCCCAACCTTTGAGTTTTAAGAGATACGTTTTAAGGTAAGGGATCCTACCTCTCTCTTTCTTTTCAAGTAATATCTTTTATGCCATTTCCTTTATGCTTCATGCTCTTATGTGGGAGTATGTTCTTTTATATTCCTCTTACTGCCCTTTTCATGTTCATATGATGATAAACCTCCTCTTACTCTCATCAATTCGTTTTAAGAATGTTTAAGTGGCGCCGTTAGGCTGCCGAATTTTTAAGGGATTCTTTCACATTTCTCATTTTTCAAAGTTCTACTTTCATGTCAAGTCTTTCAAGTTCCTTTTTATTATTTTGGGGTATGATCTCTATATCTATCATACTGAACTTTTATGTTCATATGATGAGAGACCCTATTTGATCTCGTCAATTCATTTTTGTTGAAGTTTAAGTGATGTCGTTAGGCTGCCGAATTTTCATAAGAGAAATCTAATTTTTGTCTTCCTTCCATGTTTTTCATTTAAAATGGTATGTCCTTCAAATTTCATTACCATGTTCATATATCCTTCATATTCTGTCCCTCTACTGTTTTATGGGTCATTTATGAATGTTTGACCCATGTCCCCTTTCTTTTCAATGTTTTCTAAAACCCCGAAACATAGCTGTTATGCTGCAGAATTTCCGTCTCAAAATGTCTCTTTCTTTTTCTAAAGTTCTTTTATTTTATTAAGTAAATACTCAAAGAACTATCTTCTATGGGGGTATTCACATATATACCAAGTTGTTTTATTTTAAATTATGGAATTTACATACATGAGACCCGCTCTCCCTTTCCGTGGGTTTAAAGTGACATAAAGATCATGTCTTTAAAGCAGTTTTTAAAACGTTATGATTATGAAATGAAACTCATTTCTTTTATGCTATATGGGTTGTTTATGAAATGATTGATGATGATATATGTGGCTCACATGATGATAAAGACAAATTTAAGGGTGCGCCCTGATAGCGCTCCAATGCATTGGGTAAAGACTTAATCTCTAGAGATGACTTTTTTTTAACGACGCCTTGGTGAATAACCTTGGTAATTTTTAATGACACCTTGGGGATGAACCTTGGTGAAACAGAAATGACTATCTATGTTAAATGTTGTAGCCACGTCTTCAAGTTATGAAATACGTTATTTTTATTATGATATGCCTCGTGATTTCTTTCTCATGCCTTAAAGTTCTTTTTCATGACATTGTTGATGTATCTCAAGTTCACATGTTAAATGTTTCCCCTTGTTTCCCTTACTGGGTCTTCTGCTCACCCTTTTTTTTGATGTATGTCTCCAGGTTATGAGATGTAGTAATGAACCTAGGATGAACATAAGGAGAAGACTTTCAAGTGTTTAAGAAGAATGTTTTATGTTTTTATGTTTTAAGTTCCTGGTTTCCAAGACACTAAACCTTAAAGATCCTCGGTTTTGTAAAATGTAATGAAAAGTTATGTTATAAAAAGGCAGGATGCCATAGTCAAGTTTGTGCAGCACCGGAAAACCAATGGGGGAGGCCATCGGCCATTCGAACAAATGAAGGGAGTGGTGCGCGACTTGCTGGAGGAGGGTGAGGGAGGGTCTTTGTGTGTGGCGGTCTGCCGTAAAGAAAGAGGAGGTGCTGCATGCGGGCATCCGACCGAAAGAGGGAGGGAGGTTCGGGTTCGCCGGTTGCAGGAAGAAGGGACGCCGCTAGTTTGGTGTGTCGGAGGAGCCCGGCCGGGTACAGCTGGAGCAGGTTGGCAGGGATGTCGCGACGAGTGCGCGCGGTGGAAGGAGCTCAAGAGGGGGGGGGGGGTGCGAGCGGCGGATGTCTGGGAAATAGGAAGGGCAGCGCGGCGTGGAGGTTCGGCGATGAGGCATATGAAGAAGGGTGGCGGCTGGGGTTTGGAGAGGCTGGTGCAACGCGATGAACCGAAGGGGGGGGAGGAAAACGCGACAGAACCAAGAGAGGGGCGAGCGCAATAGTGAAAAAAAAGAATAAAGTAAAGAAAAAAAAAGGTAAAATAAAATGAAATAAAACATTAAAAAAAATACCTAACCAATCTATATTAATAATAAATATATATAAAAAAGAAAGAAATAAATAAATTTATATTTTTCACCACAATTTATTATTAATAACCAAATCAAAATATTAACTTAAATAATAATAATAATAATAATAATAATAATAATAAAACTAAAATAATAAAACCAACCAAAATAATAATATCATTATTAACTGATCTTGGACACCGTGCACGGTCACGCGAGCGATCGCGTGTGCAGTCGCGTGGGTGATCGCGTGTGCAGTCGCGTGGGCGGCCGCGTGAGCGGGCACCGACACGTTCGCATGCCCGGTCACGATTACGGTCACTCACCCGTATAAGATCTCAATTATCTTTTAAAAAACAATGGTTTAAACCACAACTCAAATGTGGGACCTAAAATAATTAAATTAAAATTAAGCGTCGGTCGGGGTGTGACAATTCTCCCCACCATGACACTTTCTTCCCCCATAAAGTCCTAAAAGACTTGGTCAACCCAAGATTCCAAAAAAAGACTGTAAAGATACCTAAAATAAAAATTGAATCACTCAAAGACCAGGCATTCAAAGCTCCCATGACCTGAAACTTCAAAATCTCAAAACCAGAACCACCAAGAAGAATAGCCAACAACAATGAGTTTACCTTGAAACACAACTACAACATGGAACACCCCAACCCAACCTAGGGATCACCAGGGCCGTTTGAGATCTCTGAGAACGCTCACCAAGTGACCCACTACTCAAGCTAACCAATTACCATAGTCAAGGTCAGGCAGAGCAGAAGTAATAAGTTTCCTCTCCAAGAGCACATTGAAAACAAAGTTTTTTTCTATAAGTTCGTTCAATTATGGTCTCCCCATGATATTAAGATTCTTGTCAAACATTGGTTCTCCAAACCAAGACGACTCACATACCCAGATAGGCCTCTAACACTGGATTGACCATTCAAGATTCCTAAGTTTAACCAACCAACATAAAAGGAGATGTCGACGAGACCCGTAGTGGGTCTCCCCACCATTTTAGAATCTTCCTAACACCACGACACCTGCGTGGGCATTCCTAGTTTATTTTGAGAGATATGAACTGAACTCTTCATCACAACCCCACCAACACAGGCCGACCCGCACTGATTATCCCTATAGTGGACAACACTCCCCTTCATGAGATGGTTTTGATAGCAGAAACTCTTAACCTAGCGACAACTAGATATGCACGCGTCAATCCCACGAGGCATGAGCATTTCAGAAATGAGTATGATTTTGATCCATAATCGACCAAAAGAAGGTTCACAGAGCACGCCTGCCAGCTTTACAAGAATACTGATTCTTCAGACCTCTTTAAGGCCCAAGAGGAACTCCCACAAACTAAGACTGCAAAAAGGATACACAACCTTTATAACCATCACAACAAAAATAAAGCCTTCAGAGGCGATACTGCAATAAGGGAATTTATGTTGTCCCCATCTGTCACTGCGGACTTAAGTCGGACCAAACTCGTACCACGTCCGACAAGTTTTGACTGCGCGCAAGCTTCACCCTGAGGCCTATGACTGGGGCCCTGATGTCTGAAGCATCTACCACCTCACAGTCATAATTTGACCACCTCTGACTGAAACTTCCTCTGCTGGAAAAGCAACCTGCATACCTCTCCTCATGCCCCAAGCGGCCACTTTGTCAACATAACAACTGAGAATTGCAACGAACGACTTAGAGTTCCCGATTGACCACACTGGAGATAAGAGATTGAGCGGTCTGTCAAACGCGCGACGCAAACTAACGGAAGGAGCACTCTAAGAACAAGCCCCTTTGGTTCACACCCCTCATCGGATGAGGGACCTACATTTACCACAACATAAATGGGACCAACAAATTGTACGAGTTTTAAACTGACGGTTCCACACTACCTCTAGGGAACATGGAGCTAGCTCATCAAAAAGGTCAACACACCTCCTTCGCCGCATGTTGACCGGTCGAGCACCTACGATATCAACCACTTTCCCTCGCTTTCGCTTCTTTAGGTGCAACCTCAAGATGAAGGTAGTATTGAGAATCGCTCAAGACATCCTCATTCATAGTGAAACGAGACGATCACTGTTTACTGGTCTAGTCCCGCTCCTCCAAACACACTCGAGGCAACTTACACCCACACAACATTTAGAGTCCCTCAAAAACCGGAGACACTCCCAACTTCGCAAAGCATTCAACAATATTCAACCGACCAAGACATCTACGAACAGTCGACACAACCGAATGGAACCCAACTCCGCCACTCCATTGGAAGTCTGGGCTAAGCCATGAACTGAGAGACTTTCTGGAAACCCATGGGACATTTCTAGGGGCATATCCCAAACAATAAACACAAAATATCCTTCCACAAATCCAAACACATCACAAAACAACCATCCATATATCGGACACAAATCAAACAATTTCAATTTAAAACATCAATTCATTCTTAAATAAAAACACCCGCTGAAAAAACAAAGCACAATACAATAAAACCCAACAAGAACTCATCGCTTTCACTCCGTACTCAAAACCATTTTCAAATTTCAAAAACCATTTAAGCACAAAAACCCATTTTAGAGAAAAACCCACTTTTCATGAAACAAGAAGCAGCCTTGAAAGTCAATCACTCACCACCGATATTCCATGATGCCTCACAAATATGCATTTTTGTGCCACTCAGGCACCCATCCACACCATCCACCACTATCCATTATTCACATCCACATGCACATGTGAGCACTGATAGGAATATCACTAGAAAAAACAAGTCTCTTCCGCTTTCAAAACAAAATGTTCCCAATATTCCAAGAATACCTTCTACAAAACTATTTCAAAAACTCAAGACAAATTTCCAAAATGATTACCATTTATAAAACAACCACTTCAATTTCAAATAACCCAAGACATCCTTTTAGAAATTCAACTTCGACAAATCAATGTCAAATTCCAAAAACCAGATCCAAGAGAAACGCACCCCAAAAATCATGCCAACCACACACACCAAAATAAAATAAGAGCAACACCAAAGTCCGCATCCCTTTTTAAAGGAAAACAATTTCGCACCAATCCCAAAACTGAAACAAAAAACATTGCAAACATTAAAGCACCTAGACGGAGGACTAGTGGTCGTGTCTAATCTGGTTACATGGCTTAGCAAACCATGCCCTAGGCAAGAACCAACACTAGGAGTGTCGAACCGTACTCTCGGACATCACATGGGTCGCTACTCCATGTGAGACCACACGCAGTACCGGTTTACTCCTACTGTCATCCCCCATCCACAGAGAGCAAGGCCAAAAAATTAAATCCTGAACAACCCCTGGTTACTCGAGGATCGGAACAAGAAAGAGTTTGCGACGCTCTTCCCGCACCTACCCCTCGAGTACCGACAGTCCTTTCCCCGATCTACCTGACATCCCCAAATAACAAGGACAACCTCCCTCTGATACCATTTTGTCACGAACCAAGACGAGTCGCCATCCAACCCAGCGCCCGACCCAGTCCGCGACAAGGCCCGAAGGGCGTTCCCGATCCCCACGGGCTGGCACAAGTGCCCAGGTATCAAGAATAAAACATTAGAATGGTTTAACCGAATAGATAAATATAAAACAAACAGCAAGATGAATAAATTAAAACTAAAATCAGACAACCAAACAAACCCTTATACAAAGTTCATATTTAAAGTTAACAACTTGAACTAAAAGCCCAAAAGAAACTACATCAAGGGAAAACCAAAACTCCAACACGAACCTTTGTGCGACATGAGGAGTCACATCCCCAAGCCACCACCACCAAACCAACATGAGGATGCCACTGACAACCCGAACCACCAATGCTATGCTCGATGCATCAACTTGGAAAGAAAGAGAACATAATCTACATACACCCAAAGGTGTATGTAGGGTGTGAGCTTAAAGCCCAGTAGGGTGCCACCGAGAAAAGGTTCCACGCACAATTATTAAATGACAAATACATTTGAAATTTTAATTAAAGAAAAGAACTAAAAGCTTGCACAACTTTAGAGAAAACAGGTTTAAAGAAAGCAGTTTTAAAAACGAACTTAAATTAAAACACACACCCCTACTTTTTAAAATAACTCATGTGTCACATTGATGAGCGTAAAGTAACCAATGAGCACTAATATGGGAGATGCCTCGTGGGTGTTAGCTATCTTGTGCCCCTAGATCTTCGTGTCTTGGTGAAACGTGGCTTAGAAGGCCAAGACCCTCAGAAAACGTGGCTTAGAAGGACACGACCCTCAGAAAACTTGGCTTAGAAAGCCACGACCCTCAGAAAAGCATATGTTTAGTTAGTGTTGCAATCGTCTGTCCCGCCAGTGAAACCGGGTCGAGTCACCTCCGGAACACTAGCCCACTAGTCTAGTCCACCCTCCTAGCTACCCGGGCTTCCCGGTTTGTGCTCAAACAAGTTTCAAGTTCATGTCGCATGTCACGCTAGTGCATAAAATCCAAACAGAGTATTTAAGCACACAAAATCACAATTTGCATGCCCAAGCCCGGTTTTAAAACCATACTCACACCAAAACCTTTTCAAAACATAATCTGCATAGGTTACATACTCAACTAAATCATCTAGACAGTTTAAAAGACACTCACCACTAAATGAACTACCACTTACACATGTAAACATCATTTTGAAATAAGACACACACTAAAAATATCTCAAAACTAAATCTGAATCAGTTACGCAACCAATTAAAACTTCACAGTCAAAGAAACCACTTTCAACATCAAACACGTCATTAAAAGAATTTATTAGACAATTTCCACACACGTCGCATGACTTTACGCACCAAAGACATTTACACAATCTAACCCAAACAATTTCAAGATATGTCGCAGGACACTAAGCACCACAAACTCTTTCAAATTTCATTTCTGACTAAATGCAAACCGACACAACACTAAAACAACAGTTTGACCCTTTGCACGCCTTAAAAAATTAACTACACAATTTTAAAAAAACTAATAAGCAGTTCCACATTGGATTCACAACATACACATATTATGCAACACACTACTAAACACATAAAAAAACACTAAACCTCATTTAAAACAAATTTCTCACCAAACTAAATAATTAATAAACATGCTAAGTTAATTAAATAAACGAATGAATTTATCAATTAATAATCATACACGGAATCACCTACCTCGGTATAGGAAGCTTCAGGAGTTTGGACCGGAACTCCCGCCGCACGACTGTCGCACCTCAGTGGACCTAAAGGGAACCATAAAACATGGAATCGAATCAAAGGCGTCAAAAACGAACCAATAAAAAAACTGTAACCCTAACCACAACTCTACCAAATTGAAATAACGAACAATTAAGGTGTATCGCGCCTTCAACGAGGGTGCGGGAGGTCATTCGGAGCTTAGAAGAGACTGTCAGGCTTGCACGGCACTAGAAAAACAATGGGAGAGGCCATTGGTCATTCGACCGAACGAAGGGAGTGGTGCGCAGACTGCTGGACGAGGGTGAGGGAGGGTCTTTGGTGTGCGGCGGTCTGCCGAAAAGAAAGGGGAGGTGCTGCGTGTGGGAATCCGGCCGAAAGGGGGAGGGAAGTTATTGTTCTCCGGTTGCAGGAAGAAGGGACGCCGCTAGTTTGGTGCGCCGGAGGAGCCTGGCCGGGTACAGCTGGAGCAGGTCGATAGGGATGCCACGACGGGCACGCGAGGTGGAGGGAGCTTAAGAGGGGGGGTGCGAGCGGCAGATGTCTGGGAAATAGGAAGGGCGACGCGACGTGGAGGTTCGGAGATGAGGCAGATGAAGAAGGGTGGCAGCTAGAGTTTGGAGAGGCTGGTGCAGCGCGATGATAATATTAACTTAAATAATAATAATAATAATAATAATAATAATAATAATAATAATAATAATAATAATAATAATAATAATAATAATAATAATAATAATAATAATAAAACTAAAATAATAAAACCAACCAAAATAATAATATCATTAACTGATCCTGGACACCGCGCACGGTCACATGACCGGTCGCGTGCGCAGTCACGTGGGCGGTTGCGTGTGCGGGCGTCGGGGCGTTCGCGCTTCCGGTTAGGATTACGGTCGCGCACCCATATAAGATCTTAATTCTCTTTAAAAAAAAACACCGGTTCAAACCACAACTCAAATGTAGGACTTAAATAATTAAATTAAAATTAAGCGTCGGTCGGGTTGTGACAGGTCGAGTGATTTTTTTATTCCATGAAAAAATAAATTTGAAATAAATTAGTGTATAGGGAATCATTATGGTCTCAACATCATAGATGGTGTTTCAATATGATATTAGGTGTCCAATTTGCAGTCATCAAATGTTTTAATATGGATTGAAATCATAAATTTTGCGGGTTTACTTTTTGAAGAAAGTTTTTTTGTGTGTGTTATTTTTACCTAGTATTAAAAAATCATCTCTAATGAACTGTAGTACTTTAGCGAAAACTGGGTGTCCAGAATAGTGTTAGTCGAAGATTAAATTTTCCACACGGTTGTGGAAATTGTTTAATTAATTTAATTTAATTAACATATTTTTATTGAAATACTAACGCAATAATATTTATAAATTGAAAACCGACAAAAATTTAAACTAACCAAAAGGGGAGTAGGGCCCCTCATGGAACCACAACCAAAGAAAAACAAAAGGAGTTTTACTATTGTCAGCAATTAAAAAATAAAATTTAAAGTGGGGCGGCAGTTCAATTAGGATAAACAGACAAATAAATCAACACACAAATTGAGTCCCACCTCCCTTTACTAGAGGCCACACCTCAGCTACGCACTCTGATTGGATATCCCTCCCAGGGTTGTCCACCCCAGATCTCAATCCTTCCAGATGGGTAACCCCACCGGCCAAACTCCAACCTCCTTTCTCATTCACATCATGCAACCGTACCATGCCAGTAGCCTCCCCCAGATATACCTCCTCAAGCACTGCTATCACTATGACCTCCCTACTGCACCACTTATCTCATGCTAACCCCAATTCAAGACACTACTGTAGCTCACCCGCTACGACCCCCTTGTTGGGCAGAATCCCAATTCCAAGCCAAAAATTACTTTCCAAAATAGTTGTGAGAATCCCAATGAAATATGCAATCGATATAATAAAAATAAATAAATCATCACACATTATTTTTTAACGTGGAAAACTCATCCTATGCGGAGGATTAAAAAACCATGAGGTAATTCCCAAATATCCACTAATAAATCAAAGACTACAAGAATCCAAGTAATTCCCAAACATGAATTACAATGATGTGAGTGTGTATAAAAGATGTGTAAAAACCACACCCCGATATGCCTCCAACTTCTCTCTGATAAACATCCCACTAACTCCATGTATCAAAAGATCCATCTGTGACAAAACATCACCATTTGTCGACAAAACACCACTACCTCAGAGATCTTCACCCGAACATGCATCATCCTCGCACCATCTTGTGTCACCTAAAAGATTTATCTCTCATGATCTCTTCATCATGATGTACCACCAATTTTCAACTGGGACATGTTGCTTGATCACCACAATCGAGAATAATCTCGATACATTTCCCAATCATTGATCATGTCGTTGTTTCTTCACACTTATTGAACACTGACACGCCACACATGCTACCAATGATTAGGTAGCCCCCTTATTTCTCTCAGTGTACTATATCTTGAGTAGCTCTCTCCTCTCCAGACGTGCAAGACAATTGTGTCGTTGTCATCACGTCACACGGGCCACCACAAAAATGGAAACCCCTTCCTGGGTCTCCCTTTCTGACTACTTATTGCTAGCACAACCCCTTCTATTTACCACCAGATACTTACCCTTTTATAGGCTCCCATATTCCACATATATTAATTGAAAAGAAAATCTGAAAATATCTCAAAAAAAATATCATGAGATATCACCTGAATCTCACGCTGGTAGATACACAGTGGAAGGATCTTAAATTTCAAAAAAAATATCTTCAAATATAAAAGATACATCATATATCAAAAATGGAAACACCCACATATGGGCTAAATCCCAAAAATCTCCCCATTCATCCTATAAATAAATATACCATTCAACGAATTCAGTTGGACCAAAAAAACATGTTGGTATCGCACTAACCATTATCCTCTACAGAAAAATGATGACATACTTTTTCAGCTCTCACAGAAACCTAACTGCTCCCCCTACAAAATAAATCCAAATGTTGAAGTCTTCATCATATCCATGTTTGCACCACCAATACCAGAATCAACAATATCTATTTCCCTCAATATCATGAATGCCACAAAATCTGGAGCACCTGCAGGAAAAACTTTCCCCCCTACTCAAAATCCAGAGCACCTAGCGCATCACCTTGATCTTCAAATTTTAATTCTTTCTTCAGTGGTGGCACATTCTTAAGAAAATAAGTATGTGTAACTGGAACACCTCCTTCAACCTACTTTCTAAAGATTATTCTTCCTCATTCACGCTCCATCGATACCCTTTGAAGAATCCAAAAAATTCCCACCACATATTTCAAGCTTAAACCTTCACCTATGATACCACTTATTGGGGATAATCCTGATTCTGGGCCAAAAATTGCTTGCCCAAAATGTTGTGAGAATCCCGATAAAATATGGAAGCAATATAAGCAGAATAATTAAATCTGCATGCATTATTTTTTAACATGGAAAACCCCTCCATTACGGAGGACTAAAAAACCATAGGGAAATTACCAAATACCCACAATTAATCAGAGAATATAAGAATCCAATTACTTTGCAAAAAAGAATTACAATGATGAGAGAGCATATAAAATTCATGTGAAAACCACACCCTGATACGCCTTTTCCTTTTTTCAGATAAAAATACCACTGACACCATGTATCAGAGGATCCATCTATGACAAAACATCACCCTTTTTTCAATGAAACGTCACTAACTCATAGATTTTTACCCAAACATGTGTCAACCTCACACCATCTTACGAAACCTAAAATATTTCTCTCATGATTTTTACAACATGATGTACCGCCGATCTTCAACCAGGACACACTGCTTAATCACTGAAATCAAGAAGAATCTCGATACATGGCCTGATCATTTATCACATTGCTGATGTTTCACACTTTTTGAACATCAACACACCACGCATGATACCGCCGATGTGGTGGCCCCCTTTTTGCTATTGGTGGACTAAATCTTGAGAAACTCTCTCCTCTCCACACATGTAAGACAATTTTTTCATTGTTTTCATGTCACACGGGCCACCACAAACACGAAAACCCCTTTCAAGGTCTCCCTTGCCGGCTACATATTGCTGGCACACACCCTTCTATTTTCCACTATCCACTTCCCCTTTTATAGGCTCCCAAATGCCACATATCTTGATTGAAAAGGAAATATAAAAATATCTAAAAAAAAGATATCATATGATATCACCTGAATCTCATGATGGAAGATACACGGTGGAAGGATATTAAATTTCCAAAAAATATATCTTCAAATCTAAAAGATACGTCATATCTCAAAAATGGAAACACCCACGTGTGGGATGAATCCCAACACCCCTTCATGTCATCAGACCAGACCACCACTCCCCTTAGATCTGCCCTAACCAAGGCCAACTCACCACATCGACCTCTGGCACCCTAGATCTGTTGTGGGGAAACCCCTCTGGTTATATCCCAACCAGCTGCCGCCATCCATGAGCCCATCGTCTGACTAGATCCATCTGCTCTATTCACTAATGAACCCTCATGTGTGTGTTTCTCGACTCATTCAACTAGAAAAATGCAACCCCAACCCAGAACAGACCATGATTGATTCTTCCAATCAAGAATGGGTCGAGACGGTTCAACCCAACCTGTCTAGAAAAATCCGAGCTATGAGAGTCTTGGGAATCCAAAATCAATATATATATATATATATATATATATATATATGTATATATATATATGTATATATATATTTCATAATTAAGTTATAGGTTTTGATATTTAATTTTAAAAAATGATAATTTAGTTTAAAAGAACTATTTAAAAAATTACATTAAATGGGGACCAAGAAATATTTATATCTTTAATTAAAATAGAATGAATTATTTTAATTCAATAATAACCTTTGACATAAAATTTCTTGCATGTTTAATTTTTAATTTCACATTTAATTGCACATCAATTGATCATGAACAAAGACCGACCAATGTATCTATGAATCTAGTTTATTTAATTATTAATCCCAATTACATGTGTTATTTGTAATTGCTTAATTATTTAGACGATCTACACATTTTCATTATTTTTCATTATATGAATAGGGGTTTTCATGTCAACAAGTGTTGTTTTTCTTTGTATTACACATTCATGAGACCCCAATATCTGCATGTGAGTATGTATGTATGTATGTATGTATGTATGTATTGTGATGATGACATATTAATATGTGGAACACACCGAGATAAGGTGTTATACAAGATGAGATGGTGATACATTGGACCGGGGTGAAAGCTGCAATACGATTCAAAACATAACTCATGAATTATACCCCTAGGTCATGGTTGATCCATTAAGTTTAGATATACCAACCAATTAAAAATGGTCAAGATCAGTTGATTAATTTATTTAATTTATGCGTAGTTTATAATTTTATTATATATATACATTTACGCAGTAACATTAAATAATAAACATAAAATTCATTAATTGAGTTAATTTATGATGAGACGAATATTTCTCTATTTATTGAATAGTTAGTTGTGAGTGAGGTCACATAGAGCATGCAAATTAGATAGAAAATGACATAATTCATCAATAAATAATAAAACTATAAAAGAAAATATTAAGTTACAAATGCCTTTCATTGTTTGAATTTGAACACAATCAGGTGTACTGGGTGCTCGTTATCCTTAATTGAGGGTTCCATATACTACTAGGGAGTTTTTATGAGAGATTTAGGTCAACATATCTACATTTTGCAGCACAGAAGTATCCATATCTAGATTGTTTTTAAATTTATAAGTAAGCATTGAGTAAGTCATGTTTATCATTTTATAAGTTGAGACATCAGTCAAAAGATCAAGGAGCTGTGATTTAATGTGGTTGGCCAATCAAACGTCTACCATGAAACTATTTGAGTAGTGGAATAGCCATATATTATAGGCTGTGAGGATATGTTTCAATAGTCCTTTCTATTAGAATACTCAAGTGATAGATTATTCTATGTCTAGTAGTGATGGATACCAGAGTTAAATAAAATAGTGAGATACAGTTAATGATTAAATACTCTGCTAATGTTTAATTAGTAATCAGAAAAAAAGTACTAATCTACAAGATTTTGTTTTTTAGAAAATAGTTATAAATACCACAAGTAAAATGCGATTTATATTTAAAAAAATCAATATCCTCACCAACATGAGTTTCTTAAGAGTAATAAAGGATCTTGTGAAAAGTACAACGATACAATAAATTCAAGGTGATGTGGTCCCCAATACCTATTGAGCCTCCTCAAGAAGTGTGGGTGTCAAAGATTCTTACAAGTGACTCATGTATGATACATTTTATGTTTACATCATAATGATATCATCAATGTTTGATGTCAGTTGTGGATACAACATCACAACATGGATGATTTCACTTGTTGTCTTGTCTTTGAGAAGCATACGAGGAGAAAGTGAAGAATCATATTAATGGGTGATGATTACATTGGATATATGTAAATATTAAATATGGATCATGATAATTAGATATATCCCATTCTTATATCTTTTTCACTCACATAACTCATTTCATGACCCATTCCCAGGGGCCTGTGCCATGACTACCCTGAGCCTACCTCCCATAGGCAAGGCACTGATGATTAGCACCGAGTACACATATCCCACAAGTGGGAGGAATTTTACCCAATACATGTACGCACATGCCCATCTCTAAAAAAAAAGCTGAAACTAAAAACACTAAGTAAACAAGGAAGCAAACCACTAAGAGAAACCACTCAATGTAAGGTACAAAACTGAAAGAAAAAAGGGGTCAAAATACAACCCAACTAAAATGGAAAAGTAAAACCTCCTTGATATCATCTGTAGAAAACCCTACTTGAAGGTTAGTTACAGTAAGCTATCTGAATGTTGCTGAAGTGTACCACATCTGTCAGGTCACCCTGAAGCACCCCTATCTCAATCCCACCAAGGAATTTGTCAAAGCTGTCAATCATCTGCATAATACACGACACATACGGGCAAAGCCTGTGCAGAGGTGAGTAAAAAAAATACTCAGTAGGGACCCCCAACCATAAAGGAATTACACTAAGTATACCGAAAAGAAGATAACTAATAAATACACCAAGTAGACAACCAAAAATGCACACAATGTCTTGTATCAAAGGGGTACAGTCAAGAGAGTCACTAGAGTCAGCTCACACCAAGTATATGTCTATGGTATGTAAACAGGATTGTCATAAGAATCCACAGAACCCTTAATAAGTAACACACTAAGAGTTGGTAACATAAGGAGTGTAGGTAACACACAGAGTGTCGGTAACACACAGATTGTTGGTAATATAGGGAGTTTAGATAACACGCGGAGTATTGGTAACACACGGAGTGTAGGTAACATAGGGAGTGTCATCAAAGACTAGGGGACCAACACCCTGGTGGGATAGGGGAGTACCTACTTAGTCTTTAGTAAGACACACTGTCTATATAATCCACATAGTCTAGGTATGAAACATAGTCTAGGTAATCACATAGCATCTACGTCGCAACCATCCATAGGATTCCATCCTTAGCATGCTCGTTACGGGAGAACCTCCTCCTCAAACCAATAGGACATATTCCAAATTCTATGTAAACTCACTTATAGTATCTCAAAATTACTTCCTTGTCTCTAGGGTCCCAATTTCATAAAATTCTTGTCAAACATGCACACTTTTTGGGAGTTATGGGATTTTAAGTAAAAAGGCGTCAGTGGGGTCCTGGTCTGGTCCAACCCGGTTAGACCGACCCAGGTCCCACCTAACCTGATCCACCTTGGTTGGGACTAGACCTATGTTATCCAAGCCTGTCGTCTTCAACCTGGGCCACTTTGACATGAGTTGGTTCAGTCCGCATGGACGCAGCAGCTGCTGGGTCTGCTTCAGCAGCATGTGGCCCAATGGCTGCGTCTCCCCGGGTCAACATCGGCAGTCCGCGTGACCATCTCCACCCACTTCTTGGCCGTAGTTCCTTCGTCTGACGCAAATCGGGGATCCTCTTCCTCTCACCATTTCACCTCATTGTTGTGGACGTGCCACCACAAGCCCCATCGCTCATGGCAGTCAAGCTAGTGGTTGTCTACTGTCGGGTGTCCGCACTGCCACGCACCACCACCGTTCACCGCCTGTGGTATCTCTCCTTCTGCAAGTTTTGGTTCACAGTCCAGTGCTCTATTTTTCAAAATGGAATCATTCCCTCAACCCTCAGTTCATGTTCTTCAATGCAATGATCTCCAACTCGTCTTGTCGTCACTCAGGGGGTCCGGTCATGTTAGGAACCTCCTGGAAAAGCCCGATATGACCACGGGGGTCCGTTGGTGAAGAACACAAGAACTTGTGACTAATACGAGCACAATAACACCCTTATAAAGGACCTTGTAATTTTTTGTTTCGGCCTTGGTCCATTCATATTATCAAAAAAAAAAGATTAATTCCGCATTTTTAACCATCCTGCAAGAACGATCGAACTACGTATCAATCTGTTCATGGGTTTTTCCATATTTGTTGTTGAAAAAAAGAATGGGGAAATAATTCATGAATAAAAATAAACCCCCAACATCGATTATTGGATTGATCACTAATGAAGCATGAGTCATGTGTCCGTCGTTTGTCAATCCGTAGACGCCTGTTCTGAATCCGATCATTGATCCACCACCGTTCTTCATTCGTCGATGAGAGGATTTTTCAACACATTTTTTTCCAGAGCCTCTAGGGATAGTGAATCTGATATCGAATTCCTTATATGATATTAAATGAAGAAACATGTTTCAGCTTTGTTGTTTCACTAAGTTGCAACATTACCATGATGTTTCATTTATGAAAGGAAATAACTTCTTAGTCATGGAATCGAAGTACCACCGCATCACTGTTAAACAATAAAATATTTTTTTTAAGTTTATATTATTTTCCTTTAAAACGTCCAAAAAAGATTTTCTGCAGTCAACATACATTGGTCGAAGTTAGGTTCTTCCTAATCAAAACCCGCTGCTATGAACACAATGGGGTCCTCAAATTTCAAATTCGAGCACTCCTTTAAAAGATATTATTACCGCACATGAGAGCTATTTTTAATAAACATAAAAATAGATTTTACATTTATTCTTGGAACCCTGACCTCAGAATTACATGTCGTCTCAGCACCAGGTCTCGAAATAATCCCATATAATTTTCAAAAATTTAAATGGAAAATCCGGGACATTACATTCTCCCCACCTTAGGGATTTATGTTCTTGAAAGCCAAAACAAGGGCTAAACAAAAAAAGGGGATACTGAGCATGGATTTGAGCCTCCCACTCCCATGTTCTCTCTTAGAGATTCCCATACTTACACCAAACATGAACTAAAGAAATTGATCTCCCATGGAGGGTCCTCTCATGTCGATCCTTGATCTTCACTGGGTGCTCCGAGAAAGTCGCCACGTCGTCAACGTCCAGCTCACCCCATTCAATGACATGCGAAGGGTCATGTATCTATTTCCTCAACCAGGATACATGAAATAAATCATGAAACCACTCTAACTATGGAGGTAAATCCAAACAGTACACCACCTCACCCACTCTACGCAGTATCAGAAAAGGTCTAATGAAATTTGGAGATAACTTGCCACCTCAACCAAATCTCTAATCCCATGTCAAGGAGAGGCCTGATGGAACACATGTTCTCCCTCCATGAACTCCAAGGGTCCCCATCACCTATCGTCATAGGAATTTTGACAGCTCTGTATAGTCTTTATCTGCTCTTGGATAACCTGCACCTTCTCTATAGTGGATTGTATCAACACTGGGCCCATAAGTGCTGACTCTCTAGGGTCATTCCAATAATGTGGTGACCTACAGGGTCACCTGTACAAGGCCTAAAATGGTTCCATAACAATGGGGGAGTGGTAAATGTTACTGTATGTGAACTCCATCAGGTGTAGGTGATCCTTCCAAATGAGGCCAAAATCGAGGATGTAAGCACGTAACATGTCCTCTAGGACCTGAATGTTCAGCTCCGTCTGGTCATCTTTCTGTAGGTGGAAAGTTGTGATCTAACACTGCTGAGTCCCAAATGCCTCCTGAAATCCCTTCCACAACATTGATATAAAGCATGTTTCATGATCTGAGACTATCATAGATGGGACTCCATGGAGTCAAACTAGATTTTGTAAGTAGAGGCATCTCAAGCTCACTACTGAACCCTATTCCCAAATCACTGGGAAGTGGGCTGACTGGGTGAGGTCAATGATCACCCAGATGGTATCATTCCCTCTAGTCATTAGTGTTATACCCATCATGAAGTCTATCTATATTCTATCCCACTTTTACTCTGGCACCTCAAGGGTATGAGTCAAACCTGCTAGAGCATGGTTCTTGAACTTCACTTGATCAAATGTGAGGCATCTAGAGGCAAACTCTTCCACTACCTTCTTTATCATTGACCACTAAAACTGAATTCGGAGGTCTTGGTACTTATTTTCCACACTTGGAAGTACTTCCAAAGGGGATGTATGGAATTCCCTCAACACCTCCTCCTATAACGTTACTGGTACAACTATGTGTCCTCTAAAAAGGATAACATGCTTCCCACCTTTTGAATATCTACTAGGGGAATGCACTATGGGAATATGAACATGTGTAGTATTGTAGTTTATATCTCTGATATGTGATTCCCACACGTACTATAAGAGTGGAGGGGTAACCACCATCGACTGAAGCTAAGCTGCATCATCACTATCCATGAAGGATATCTGAAGTGAGGTCAACTGCTCTAAGGCCTCATTCAGTAGCTATTAACTTGATCTTTGACTGAGATCATGTTCCACAACGTTCCCATTCCTAGGAGTATAGACTATCTTATTGTCATTGTCTTAGAGGAAATCTATCCAGTTCCATTGCCTCATGTTCATATACTTCTGAGAAATGATATACCTAATACTTTTGTGGTCCGAGTAGACGATAAACCACTTTCCATAAGGTAGTGTCTCCATTTCTTCAATGAAAAGACTACCACTGCCAACTCTATATTGTGGGTCATGTAGTTCTGCTCATGTGGTATCAACTTACATAAACTATATGCAATCACTACTTTCCCCTGCATCAAGACACAACCAATCCTGATTCCTGATGTGTCACAGAACACCACGTACTCAACAGTATCCTATGGAAATATCAGGCTGGGAGTGCTCATCAAACTATGTATTAGCTGCCGAAATCTCTCATAGAACTTCTCCATCCACATGAAAGGTTTCCCATTTCATGTAAAGGATTTCATGGATGCTAATTCTCTGGAAAAGTTGGGAATGAACCTCCAATAGTACCCATCCAACCTAAGGAAACTACATACCTCGGTAACGTTCTTGGGTGGGTCCCAAGCAAGAACTGCCTCTATCTTCGCTATATCTACTCAAAATACAGCCTCCAAAATGACGTGTCCTATAAATTGGACCTATCAAATCCATAAATGACACTTTTAGAGCTTCCCATAAAGCTATTTCTCTCAATGTAAGTCCAGGACCATCCTTAAGTGTATCATGTGCTCCTCCTTGGACGCTGAGCACACCAAGATTTCATCAATAAATACCACTGAAAACTGGTCTAGGTAAGGCTGGGAGATCCTGTCCATGAGTCCCAGGAACACCATTGGGGTGATCATCATGCAAAATGGCATCACTAAGTACTCATAGTGACCATACTGATATCCGAAAGTCGTCTTCAGGATGTCCTCATCCCGTACACGAAGATGGTGATAGCCTGATCTGAGGTTTATCTTCGAGAAACATCTCACTCCATTCATCTGATTGAAGATATGATCGATCCTCAGTAGAGGATACTTTTTATTTATGTTCACTTGTTTTAAGCACTGAAATTTCACACATAACCTCAAGCTCCCATCTACCTTTCTTGGAAAACAAACCTGGGGCTACCCATGGTGAACCATTGGGTATCATGGGGACCTTCCTCTACAAGTCCTCTAACTATACCATCAATTCACGAAGCTCTACGAGAGCCATCTGATATGATAGTGTAGAGATCAGTGCCATCATGGGGTACAAGTTGATTCAGTAGTCTACTGTCCTATAAGGAGGTAGTCCTAAAACATATTCTGGAAATATGTCCTCATACTTGTCAACCACAATAGGAAACAGATAACTCATCTCATCCACTACATTGAGGGTCATGCTAGCCAATAAATGTATAATTGACTACAAACTAATATGTGAGAGTCCATACTACATTGCTGGTTTCTCCCTTTCACTGAAAAAGGACAACCTAGTCCCATCTCTTTGGACACACTGCACTGTGCACCTAAAAAATTGGATCCGAGTATGAACTATGGATAACCAGTCCATACCCAGAATTATGTCATAAGGCCTCGACACTACCACCAAGAGATCCCAACTGAACCTCTCACCCACTAAAGTAAGGGCACACTGTCGGTACTAGTTTGTGATCCTCAAATATCCTCCCGTAACAGTCTATAAGTGTAGGTATTGAGTCAACTATTCCACTGGAATCTCTATGTCTCGAACAAGGGTTGTGGTAAGAAAAGAGTGACTATCACATGTGTCTATAAAAACTAAAAATCGGGTGGAAAATATACAGATCATACCTCTAATCTCCCCATGAGTCTTAGGATCATATGACTCCATCACCTGGATCTAGCCTCGCTCTTTTCCACCAGCTCCCTGATCTTGGGGTGGACCAACTATGGGTGGTGGTGGTATTGACTCGAACCTTCATCCACCACCTGCCGCTCACCCCACTCCTTTTTATGTCCACCGACTAGAGGACCTACCTGTTCCTACCTCTGTCGCTGCCATGGTGGTACCTTGACCATCTCCTGGTTGGTCATACGACTTGTCATACAATCTCTAGCCATATGTCTCCAACCTCTATAGGAGTAGCACGATATGTACTTCAGCTAACTCACTATACCCTAGGAGGCCCACACCACTAAACCTGTTACCTAGTTTCTTTCCCTTGACTGCATGATGTGCTTGGGTCCCTGCATCACTTGTTGGCTACCCACAACCAAAAACTCCGCTACATGTCACCCAATGGTCTCTCCCACAGCCGGTTCTTTCTCCTCATGAAGGATCTCAACCAGTAGAGCTCACTATAGCACCCCAAAATGCATAGGTATTATAATGGATATCATCAACACCATAATCTATCAACGTAGTCCCTGAACAAAGGTACATTCCCTGAAGAATGGGTCTCTCACCATTTCTGTAAAGTAGTGAGAAAGATCCATAAATCTCGATGAGTACTCTGATACTGACTGGTTTCCTTGCTGAAGGTGTAGTAGCTCCTATATACCCATAGAGTGTAATGTCTCTAGAAAGAACTTCTCCCTAAATAGGTGCACAAATTCTATCTAGTATAGAGTCACCTCCTCATGTTTCAAAGTCATCAGGCTCCAATATATCCCCACCGTTCCCCGAAGAAGGCTTGTGGATAGTACTTCCATCTGGTTGGGAGTTTTCCCCACGAAGAGAAAGACTCTCATAATCACCTTCATAAAATATTCATATATTTGAGGATCTATCTCACCTTGTATCCTAGGATGTTGTTACCTCTGAAACTTATGAAATTCACTAAGCCTACGTGCATCCTATACTGGTAACGTCGGTGGGAAATGCTTCTCTCCAGGTGGTGGTATTGCTGGTACACCATCAGGTAGTTCTATCTCTAGAAACAATCCCTACATTGATGGCCCATCTCTCGGTGGACCATCGTCATGGTCATGTAACAGAATCATGGTTGGCTGTCTATGGGGAGGCATCCTGAAACAAATCAAGATAAACCACAGTCAATAGAGTATACCTGGTGAGCTGACTCTGACTCAAGAAGGACATGAGAACACACTCAATTCCTATATAATGCTTGAATCATTAATTTCCCATTCAACTAGTTTTTTCATGTATCATGTTAGAAAGCACAATTCAAGGTCCTTGTGTATGGATACATTGCCCGCTACACCAACAATAGGTTTCTTGGCATGAAATCCAAACTCAAAACACTTAAAACTATTACCCCAAAACAAGAGTAAAAATGACTGTCATTTGATCCCACTCTATCATGACCCATCCCCTGAGGCCCATGCCCTGACAACCCCAAGCCTACCTCCCATAGGCCAAGGGTCGATGACTTGCACTGAGTAGGAATATCCCACAAGTGGGAGGATTTTCCATAGTACCTGTATGAATGAACCCATCTCCAAGAAAAAGTTGAAACTAAAAAAAATAAGTAAACATGGATGAAAATAAGTATGAAACCCAACTCAGAGTAAGGTACAAAATAGAACAAAAAAGGGCCAAAATACAATCCCAAATGAAATGAAAAAGTACTATCTCCTAGATATCATCTATAGAAAACCCTACTTGAAGGGTAGGTACAACAAACTATCATAATGGCGCTGAAGTGTACCACATCCGACGGGTTACCCTGAAGCACCCCTATCTTCAACTCCCCAAGGACTCTGTCAAATTTGCCGATCGTCTGCATAATATATGACATGTTTGTGTGAATACTATGAAGGGGTGAGTAAAACAATACTTAGTAGGGACCACAAACCACAAAGGAATTACAAAAAGTATGCCACAAATAAGAGAACTAATTAATACACCAAGTATACTACCAAAGAGGAACACGAAGTGTAGCCTCTAAGGGGTATAATCCAGAGAGTCACTAGAGTCAACTCGCACCATGTATAGGTCTATGTTATGTAAACAATATTGTCATAAGAATCCATATCACCCTAAAGTAGAAACATGTGGAGCTTTGGTAACACACTAAGTGTAGGAAGCACATAGAGTGTCAGTAACACATGGAGTGTAGGTAACACACAAAGTGTAGCTAACACACGGAGTGTTGGTAACATAAGGAGTGTCAATAACACAAAGAGTGTGGTCAATGATTAGAGGAAACACACCCCAGTGGGATAGAGGAGTACTAACTTCATATTTGGTAAGACACAAAGTCTGAATAAGACACATAGTCTAGGTAATAAACACATTCTAGGTAATCACATAGCTTTTAGGTTACAGCCAGCTGCAGGATTCCATTCTTAAAATGCTCATTTTGAAATCACCTCCTCCATGAGCCAATATTCCATATGCCAAATTCCATGAAAAATAACTTAGAGTATCTCAAAAGGAACACTTTATCGTTAGGGTCCTAACACTACAAATGGCTCGTCAAACAGACACAAAGTTTAGGAGTTATGGCAATTAAAGTAAAAATGGTCGGTTGTGTCTGGGTCTAGTCTAACCCGTGTCCCGCCTAACCCAACCCGACTCAGGTCCTGTCTAGCCCGATCCACTGGGTCTGAACCAACCTGGCTTGGCCCAGCCCATTTTCCGGTTCATCCTACCAGCTTCAACCCAACCCGCTTAGACGCAGGCTGATTCGTTCTGTTTGTATGTGGCAGCTACCGTGCCCACTCTAGCTGTATGTGGCCCACTGGCTGCGTATCTCCAGATCAATGTGGTCGGTCTGCGTGACTAGCTCCACCTGCGGCTCGACCGTAAGTCTTTCATCCGACGTGGTTAAGGTAACCACGCCCTCCCACCATTGTGGCTCGCTATTGAGGTCATGCCACCAAAGGCCCCTCCATTGCTAGCTATTGAGCCGGCGGTCGTCTGCTGCCAGTTGGCCATGCCATCGCACACTACTTCTGGTGCTGCTAGTAGTGGATCTCTTTATACGGGTCTCCGGTCGCACTTTGGTGCTCTGTATTTTGAAACGGAAGCATGCCTATGACCCTTGAGTTGTGTTCTTCATTTCCATGATCTCCAACTCATCTTTTCATCGCTCCGGGGGTTCAGTCATGTTCATAAACTCCCTGAAAAGACCAACGCGACCACATGGGTACATCGACGAAGAATACAAGAACGGGGGAGAGAGATGATCACAAGAACACCCTTAGAACGGACCTCAGCCTTGTTCATTTCATCCTTGGTCTGTTCATGTCAGCAGAAAATATGAAAGAGGAACAAAATAATAATTAATAGTTCATCCCATTTAATCCCACATTTTTAAGCATCTCATAAGAATGATCGAACTGTTGATCAACCAATTCATGGGTCAGTCCGTGTTCATTGTCATAAATAAGAACTGGGAAAGAATTCCTGAAAAAAATGAACCTTTTATCTCGAGGATTGGATTGATCACTGAAGAAGTGTGAGTCCTAAATTCACCATTATTCAATACGCTGACGCCTATTCTGAATCCTATCATCGATCCACCACCGTTCTTCATTCATCGACGAGAGGATTTTCCAAAAAAATTCTTTTCTTTTTTCAAGAGACTCTTGGTATCTTGAATCTAATATTGCATCCCGACCAAGAAATTAAATGAAGAAAAGTTTTTCAGCGTCGCTATTTCACCGGGCTGTAGCATTGCCCCGATATTTCATTTATGAAAGAAAACATATGCTTAGTCGCGACGTCATAATTTTGTTGTGTTACTATATATTAAATTCTAAAATAAAACTTTTCTAAGTTTATTTTATATTTGTTTAAAATGACCAAAATAGATTTTCTACAGTCGACCCGCACTGGTCGAAGTTAGGTCTTGCCTAAGAAAAAATCGCTGCTCTGAACAAAACGATGCCCTCAGATTTCAAATCTGAGCACTCATTTAAAAGTTACTAAAACTGCACATGAGCACTATTTTTTATAAAATTAAAAATAGTTTGAACATTTATTTTGTGCTCCTGAGGCCTCAGAATTATGTGTCGTCTCAGCGGATGATCTCAAAATAATCCCATATAATTTTAAAAAAAATTACATGGAATATCTGGGACATTACAGTCCAGTTTTGTTTAAGAATAAAAAAATAACAAATGGAGAAAATGATTCATTACCATTTGAATAATGGTTATCCAAGTAAATAAGAACATAAATAAATTTTTATCTTTAGTTCTTATGGTGAATATATTGAAATACATGGAAAATGATCGATGGAAAGTGTAATGCTCATGGAACATTAAAAACATCTTTTAAATAAAAGGGGAAATACATTATACAAGATTTTATTTGCTTCACATGTCATGAGATAAGACTATGGAAGATAAAATGCAATGTACTGAATTGAAGAAGCAACTAGTCGCTTCTTATTTGGGTATATTCACCACTGTATGTAATGTTTCTATTATAATTGTAATTTATTAAATACTATATGCTAATTACATATGTGTATATAGTAACCAAGTAAGAATATAAATGTTACAAGAAGTATGGTAAATTCTCCAAGAGGATGAGAAAGGGTGATTCCTAACATATGGAAAACTATTATTGGTATTACCATTAGTTAATATCAAAATAAAATTAACTCTCCATAGAATGAATTAATGGGGAAATATACATTTTAGGGGATGTGATCTACTAAGGTAGATATAAAGGTTTATTATACCAATTAAATAGTACATATACTAACAACATATTGAAAAATAAAAGTTTGAATAATTCGAGAGAGAATTGTTACCAGTGTCACATGACATAAATATCTCTAAGTAGAAATGCATAAGAATAGGAGGAGAATAAAGAGGAGTGTAGAATTATATAAGGTACAATAATGGATCTATAGAATATTCCATGTTATGTACTAAAAATTATATTGAAGACATATATTTTATGGTATGAAAATTTCATTATAATCCATGATAAATACAAAAGTATCAGTCATATCTATCTGATTGTATTTGAGGAAATATAAGGGATATGTTCCCAATATGTGGAGAGAAATGGATACTAGTTAAAATGGGGAACAAACTAGTCTTCCTATAGATAAATTTCATCCAATTTCATAGTAAGGATAAGGTAACAATCAAGAAAATCTCATTCAATATATTTTCATCCTTGTCTATAAATACCAAGTGCGTTGCAGCTTGTTAGGTAGCTAAAGAATTAGTGTATAATACACAATTATTTGTTCTAGTTCTTTGAATCAAACCTAGAAAGTAATGTTTCATCATAATATGAATTATTATAATTCTACTATCCAAGTTGTTAAAGGTTTTATTGTGAAAAAATGGAATATACTAGGGAAATCATCTCTTTAGGATTCTTACTCAAGGTGGTGAGGTTGAAAATATTATAATAGCCATGTAGTGGATACATGTCAAGACCATGACTAAATCTTTAACTTAATATAAATATGATCCTATCATGTGATATTTAACAAGGATATTTAACAATATGGATCTAGTGCAAGTGGGAGTTTTGTAAAGGAGGCTTCCCTAGACTCAACTTGAACAGTACTTTTCGATTACCATATCATATATATATTGAGTTATGCAAGATGTATGCTTACCATAATAGTGTTGATATTTATACATCCACTATTTACCTAGTAATGTCCAAATATTATTTTTTATATAAAAATGTTATATTAGTTCCCAGGATATAATGAGAACCCTATATACCATGACATTAATCACAATCAAATGTCATATGGTCTACATACATCATTCTGACTAGAGACAAATGATGTTAGACTATCAGGTATTGGGGGATCATAATCATTGATACTTCTTCTCATGAATTGTTCACATGGTGATCTCTTGTAGGTGAGATCATTAGGAGAGACCCACCAATATGAAAACCACATGTTTATGATGTCATTGGTAGTTCCTATATTTGATCATGTGTCATGGTATCCAGACTTGATAATATTGTTGATGTGTTCCATTTGATCATGTACATTGATACAAAGAAAAAATAATGACATTGATGTCATGGTGAGGTAGCTTGTGTTGGGTGGATCATTGAAGGTATGGAATTGGTTGAATACTGAGGAAATGATTTTTCACTTTCAATATAATGAGATATGTTGGGTCTAGTTGATCAGGATGATAGTACCTTTAATAAATCCATGGCCATGGTAGAAGTAGGCAAGTCATTCTTGTAATGTCAATGAATAATAAATAAAGGACAATGAAACTAGCGTACATCCTTCTTTATGAGACATCGAAAACCAAAGTGATTATATTACACAATGTCTGTTTACAATAAGGTTGTCATTGATATGAATAGTCCTTATCTCTTTAGCAGCCTTGATGGGTTGCTAGAATCCACTCTAGGTATGTGAATAGTATTCACTACTATCGATATAACTTTCTATAAGGTCACACAAAATATCATATTAAAGAGTCTTCCCTATTTTGATAAATATTTGTATAGGAAAAGGTGGACCCCACCATAGGATCCAAGAGTTATCAAAGTATTACATATCTCTGATGAATAAATAAATCCATATTATTGAAGTATTGAATAATTGGATTTGAATTTATTTATTTAATATATTTACAAGTGTAAAAGTAAATACTTGGAAAAATATTATACAAATGAATATTATTTTAATATTGAAGGATCATTTAATATTTGTGGGGATGTCAAGTCAAGTCAATGGATCAACTTAATCACATAATATATTTATTATATTGTACAAGTAAGTGATAAATTATAAATAATGACTACGATACAGTTAGTTTTTCAAAATTATTCGCTTATAGATTATTTAGGGGGTGTTGGATATACAGGGGTTGGGTAACCCTTTACAATAATTTTAAAATTCCCTAGATAAGTTGAGGAGAATCTCTTTTCCAATGACTATTAATTCGATTGGAATTGATAGATTTTCACTCCTCCCACATCCTATAGAGAAAAAGGATCCATCCATGTGGTCGATCTAAGAATGCCTTCACAAAATGAAGGGAGGGGATGGAGGTGATCATTGCGATGTTAAAGGAATATTTAAAGCTCCATGGTAGCACCTAGAATTTCATAACTGATATCACACAAACTCTTGAATCATGTGTGGATGATCTAGAGGAGTTCAAGATCAGATCCTTCGAGCAACGGTCTTTTGTGATGAGCTACTATGAAGAGAAATTTGATACAAATGAGGCAATTATTAGATTTAAATTTTAATTATTTAAAATATTCAAGAAATATCCTCATAATTTTTCAGGGATCATATCACTGAAGATGAAAAAGTTCCATCACTTCAAAGATTTTTTTTAAATCCCTAGGCCACCAGATTCCACTTCATGCCTCGGTACCAACATAAGGTACATAAAAACATTAGGTCATTTCAATATCCCCCTCTATGTACTTCCTATCCATAAAATGTGTCTCTAACGTTCATTCTCAAACAATTGAGGCCATTGAACTCAGGAATTACACTCCCATTACAGTGTTTCCTCTCGGATATGTTCATACTACCATAAGACTCTAACAATTGGCATTGTCATTCCTTATAGCACTTTATTACTCTGTTCTATGATCTTCAACGCATGCTCCTCAAATGATGTTCTAGGATATAGATCAATATCCTTGTATTCAATTAAATAAACAGGATCGAGAATTTACCCCTAATGGTGAGACTTGTAGAACACATCACGCATACCTTGGTACTATGAAGAAATATCCAAACGATGAGCTATTATCTTGATACACTCGGTAATCTTAAACTGGATAAAAAATCTTGGTACAAGCTTCCCTTACTTCTATAAATATCAGCACCCTAATCAAGGAGTCATCCGCAAGAAAAATCAATCACCCATAGTAAACACCAAAGGTTATCACATCCTACTAGAATACAATTTCATTCAACTTTGGGCAGTGATTAACCAATTCTATATTAGTCTCCTTCTCTCAAAGTTATCATGTACCATACTTAGCACAACAAATGCTACATCAAGAACCTCATGCCAACATAGTGGTGAGTGAAACAACTATCCATAAAGATCCTCTAAAGGTGATATCCAAATAGAATTATGGATGCTATTATGGTATGTGAACTCAACCAAGGCTAAGTGATTATCACATGCTCCACCAAAGTCTATAACACAAGACTATAACACAACCTATAATATTCAGATAATCCTCTCTAGACACTCATTATTTTATGGATGATACACTATACTTCATTTTCATTGGTACCCAAATCATCTAGTAAGTCCATATAAAACCAAAATGTAAAGCACACATCTCTATCTAATAAAATGCTCAAAGAATCTCAATGAAGATGCACAATTTCTCATATATATATGAATTTTTTAACTCATCCACTAGAAGGGTATCTCAAATTAGTAATACATGAGATACTTTCATCAGCTAATTAACAATTACCTAAATAGCATCATGAATCATTGGGGTCTTAGGTAACCCCATCACAAATTCTACCATCACATCATCTCATTTCAACATAGGCACCATAAGTGGATATAGAAAAAAACCAAGCCGTTAATGCTTGGCCTTTATCCTAATGTAGGCAAGGAATTGAGAAACAAAATTAATAATGTATCTATTCATACCTATCCCCCAAAACTGATATTAAATATCATATTATATCTTCATAAAACTTGGATTCACTACCCATTTAAAATCATGAGAGGCTCTCATCATCTCCTTTCTCAAAGAATTTATCTCTATAAACCTCCCATGAATATAAATCATGTCAACATTATCTAAGGACCACCCTCAGACTAAATAATTCACTTCTAAGTGCTCCTGTATCACTACTCACTAGGGATCATCCTCCTAGATGGACCTTATATGGTCTAATAAGAATATGTGATAAATAAAAGTGATCATTTCATAACTCCATGGTCCTAAAATGCATAAACATTCCACTCATCCATAAAAATAATTATATGTCATTCCTCTTATGGAGTCCACAATCCAAGCTCATGCATCTCTATTTTTTTCCAACTAAGAGAATATGTAATGACATTACCTTTCCCGGATCATTGTTAATCTCAAAGTTGAATGTCTGCAAATACTCCTCCCAACACCTCTACCTCATATTGAGATCCTTTTGAGATGAGATATTTCACAATATTTTTTGGTTTGTGTAGATGATCAAAATCTCACCAAAAATATAATGTTTCTAGAACTTAAAAATATGGAGCACAACATCTAAATCTAAGCCATGTGTTAGGTATTTCTACTCATAAGGTCGTAGCTGATGTGACCCATAAGTGACTACTTGATCCCTCTACATGAAAAAATCTCCCAAATAAATAACTCTAGAATAAAAATATAATATGTAACCAATCCTAGGATCTGAAAGAATTAAAACTGAAGTTTTCATCATTCTCATCTTCATCTCTAAGATGGTCTCTTCACATTGATCTGACAACTCAAGCTTCACCCCCTTTTTGGTCAACTCAATCATCGACACATCCAAATGGGAGACGTATAACAACTTGAGATTTCATACATAGAAATTATACAATTTTAGATGAATATTCATTTTATTGCACAAATATATGCCTAAGGACTATAATGGTTTAGTGTCTTTAGAAACTTAAAAATATAAACAACTGGTTCATAAGTGAACTTTATCTTCTCCTACTAAATTATTCATAACTATCACCCTTATTAGACATTTCATACTTAATACCTTTATTCATAACCAAGGGAAAGGAAACATAAGAAAGGTTTATCTTAGATTCTCATTAATAGTAACAAGGGAGATATCAATATAACATAATCATAAGGATATGAGAACATGATAATAACATATGAAAACCGTACCTTTCATGTAATATATCATAAATATGAGTCACGAAATAAATATTGGTGGTTCATAAGACATACATCATAAATTAATAAAAGAACATAATCCATAAGAGAATAAAATTTGAATAATACATAGAATTGTGGCATACACATAAGCTTACAACATTGTGAACACACTTAAATAGGGATTTATTAACTCATTAAGTTAAGGACATGAAATTAGGAGTTTTCATAAACTTATAGACATGAAATAAGGCCTAAAAATGACATTATGAACATGAATGTAGGTCCACACATAAGCTTATAAAAATAAAATCGAACCCATGAATAACCTTATGCACATGAAAGTAGGCCCATGCATAACTTTATCAACATGGAAGCAGGTATGTACATAACATTGTGAACATGAAATTAGGTTTACGCATTTCATAATTAGCTAATGAGTTATCCATCATTACCCAAAGTATTGGAGGTAGATATAGGTCCCACCCATCCATAATGAAATCATTCATATCTATTCCATAAGATCATAAAAAATTCAAAATATCATAACCCTTGAAACGAATGGGTTTCGTAAATATTCCATCATAGCATGACCCATTTAAAAGAAACGAGTTTCATAATATTCTCATAAATTAATCATAGCATAACCCATGGAAAAGGAATAAGTTTTATAAACATATATTCATCATAATTATTAAACATATATAGAAAAAATAAGGATGGTATAATTGGATTATATCCCATGTAAAACAAACGAAACACCGAATGTTGTTGTCAAAGATGAATATAAATCCCATAAAAATATCATTAAAACATTTTTGGGGAAAATATCATTTCCATTTTCAAAAAAAATATTTTAAAAATTAAAAATTAATCAAATATTAGGGAAAAATCATTTAAAATAACCTTGTAAACATTTAAAGGATTATTTAAAATCATTGAGCAGTCATGATGATGGAAAATGTCATTCATTTCATACACAATAAAACAAAGGTTACATTCACATATTTAGAAAAAATCCAAATGTGCCTTGTTTGGAAAATAACCTAAATATTTATTTTAATGTTTTTTATAATAATTTAAAAAGGTTAAAAATTAATTTAAACAATCATAGAGGAACATTAAAACATTCTTTAAAACATTTTTATAAAACATTCATATGAAATAAAGAGGGTTTTCAACCAAAGAGAGAAATACTGTCCGTTTTCTTTAAAAACATTCTTTTGGAATCTTGAGTACATAAAAAGAGTAAAATAAAGGGGAAAAATTTATTCCCAAAAAAATAATGATAGGAGAAGAAAATGAAATAATTTCTTGAGAATTAGATCATAATATTTCGTCATTGAAAGCATAATAATAAGAAATCCTGATAAAAAGTGCAATTGTTAAATCAAACTCTTACCACTTTGGTAACTATTGAATAGTAAGACCCATGAAAGAGAGAACCTTATAGGTATATATATATCCAATAATTTTTAGGAAAATAATAATAAATTACATTCATGGATAGTATATACACCACACAAAAAGAACAATTGGTGAGTATATACTATAATAAATTACATTCATGGATAGTATATACTCTAGATATGATTTACTTATGACCTTTTCTTTCACATTTATAAACATTTCCTTGTTAAAATCAAGATTTAGTTAATAACTAATTTGTTTTTTCAAGTATGTATTGATTTGATATTTTTGGTAATTTTACATTGATCATGGTTCCATCATCTCTAGAAATATAACCACAATAAAAATATCACATATATTCATTATATATGTATTTAGAGTAATCCATAGAATTTTGAGATAGAAAATGAAATAGATTTTTCATGGAGATAGTAGGCTGTACATACACGTAAATGTTGTTTCCATTGTATTGACAGATGGAATAGAAGAGAGGTTAATAATATATCACCTTAATATATCCATTATGATATCTATTGACACTAAATTATGTAATGTGGGATGAAAATAATATTCAAAGTACCTTTTGAATGTTAGCGAGGTGAAGATACCTAAGAAGAATCCAATGAACTTGCCCAAGTTGGCCTGCACACAAACCACTACGCATCAAAACGCTTGCGCAACCCCCACACGTAGCATTGAAAGAATTTAAAACTCTATGTCGGGTACCTACACCTCATAACTACTCAATGTACCTATATTGAAAACATAATTTGACTAGGGTTCCCCCTCTTCCTATAAATAGGACCCTAGGGTTCTTCATTTATATAACTAGAAAATCAGATGAATCCCTGAAGCTCTGGTCGCATAGCCCCTCCACCCAGGTCTTCAAGAACCCTTGAGTTGTCTCTCCAAATCTTGAGAGAAGATGGAACTAAAGTGGATAGGGAAATCAATGTCCATCCAGAGTCTAGAATAAAAATACGCCTACATGAGGACCTCATCCCTTGAGTTTACAACCATGAGTGCGAAAGTCCCTTCTCTAATCAAGGACCTACACGAGTCCCTTATAGGGGAACCAGAGGAGACCCTTCATGCCTAATATAAATACTAACCCTTGTGTTTTTATCCAGTTTTTCTATTTCCCAAGGCATCTCCATCTCGTGTCGGCTTACCCCCTGTATAAATCACTTCCAGCTCCTCCAAGGACCTAGGCAATGCATCTTTGTTCACCATTCCAGGACCTGTGCAAACATTCTTTTAAACACTAATCCAAACCACCAATTCTAGGGATCCTCTTCATTTGGATCCTTCATATGAGGGGGCCAAATTAAAACCTCCACCAAATCCTCTAGACTTAAAACCCCATATTAAGAGGCACACCAACATATCTCTCACTTAGATATGCATTCCTTCAGTCAAAGGTGTCCCAAACTTATCCTACCAAAAGGGTAGGGTCCTTGGGGTGCAAGTCATAATGAATACCTATGGTCATGAGGAAACTGAACCTGGGGGAATTGTTAGGTAACTCTTAGTCTCAGATAATACGGTAAGGAACATGTCCTTCCCTACATGTATCTAAGACTGAGGGCCTCCGGTTCCATGTGGGGAGGGTGAGGATCACATATTCTATCCCCCTTTGACATGGAATTAGATCTTCCTGTATTCTCAATAAACCAATTTTAGGGAATACCTCTTGGATTAAGCCCCTATCCTTTTTTACAGGACCTCTACTGCTTTATTCATTCCTCCTTCTCTATACTCATGCATCGTGGCTAGATAGATTATCAAACATGACTATCCTGGTTACAAAAATATGAGGGGATATGGGAACTTCAAATCACTTTATATCTCCCTTTGGGTACAAGGTACAATGATGGGAGGGGATAGATTCCAGATCCCACTACCTTTCCCTCACCCTTTGGGTTTTGGTTGAATCTATCAGCAGATAAAGTAGATTGTGTTGTTTCCTGAATCTTCCACTTCCTCTTGTTTATCACACCAAGAATGAATCATGTGGGCTTATTGGTTGGCATTGATCAAGATATCTTCATGATCTCAAACCATATGAGACTACTACTCAGTGTAACAAAATGGTATCCTCCAACTCGGTGTAAGCCCCGACATAACTCTCTCAAAGGGCCATATTCCCCTATAAGACAAACCTTTGTAGGGACTCCATAGTCATGGATCCTCACAAAAAAACTATAGGTGATTTTATTACCATAAAAATGGGATACATATGAATTATTCTTGAGCTCCAAACCGGACACCCCAAATCAAACCTATGTTTTCTAGGCCACATTCCCAATAAAATCTTAATTTACTGGGATTCCATACCCCTTTCAGGTTCCATGGGTTTCCTTGACATATTTCTCACACTGAACATTGACTAGGCACCTTTTGTCTGGGCATCCTTACTACATGATGTTAAACTATATGGTTTGGTCCTTATCACATGACCTTAAAAGGAATGATGTGTCCCATTAAGTGGCACCAAACTACTTGGGTTCTAATTCCTTTCATGAGGATACATAATAAGCCCATATCATGGGTCTGATCTTGACATTAAAACAACTCTCATATCCCCATATGATGATACACTTAAGAGTGTTCCACTACATGGCTTAAAACCAACATCGTGACCATAAACAAAAAAAGAATCTATAAAATTCTCATAAAATGGTACTATTGATGGAAAAACCCAAATACATATAGATATCTCCATTAATGAAGAAACTTAGATACATACAGATGATTATAACCACCAAATATTCTAATAATCGATTGTTAATCCAAGGGAGGCTTACATTATACTTGAGATGTAATAAAGGATTCATGAATATGTCTCAAATCTATAAGAGAGTCCTATAGTAGGTAATAATTCCCCCAAAAAAGTGTATGATGAGTCTGGCCTCTCATCCTCTCAACTAATGTGAGTTTTTAAGTATCATTGGTTAAGCATCCCAATGAGTACCTACCTTTGTAAAGTAGGTCCATGAGTTATTATAGATGTAAGAACCATTGGATGTTTCTGGTTCCACAAATAAAACCAATTATAAACTACTCTATAGGGATGTGGGTGTTTGTGTATAGTGTTAAGCTTTTCCACCAAAACCACAAAACAACATTCCAAACCCACATGGAATTTGGGTACAAAACAAAAATTTTGAACCTAATGTGAACCCTTAACCAAGATAATGGTGTTACCTACCTATCAAGCCCCTTTCACTCTCAAAATTGAGAAGGGTTAGACAAAACATTCAATTGACCATGTGTTCATTTATTGAGATGCAACATTGATGGTGTTTTCTTGTTTGTGTTTTTCACCCATATAAAATGAACTTCCAATAGATACCTCCCTTTAATCCAAATGGAATCACATCAACTCTCACAGATGTTTTCCCCAATTATCGTTCATGTTGGGTCCTCATCCAAGCAGAGGACACCGTAAAAAACCCAACATCCTCAACACTGGGTCTCAAACACACTAATCTAAGAGTACTACTATAATGGAACCATACCAACCTTCGAGGCTACCCTCCAGAACCACCAAACCACAAAGCCTCATTAGTCATCCACTTAGTGATGACTGGTGGTCCAGAAGCAGATGACATCGATTTTCGTCTCCAACCATTTCGGGTGCTTATCCCTAGAATGCAACAATCAAATCCTCCCATATCATAGGGAGGTTGACCAAAGGTCCACTAATAGACTCAACCAAAATACATAGGTTTACTAACAAAGAGATCCTGATAGAAATCGTCATCTCCAATTCCATATGGTAGTGAACCATCAAAATCATGAGGGTGCTACCCTTAACGGTCCAGACTAGGACATCCAGACCTAGGCATGTAAGATAGCCTTCCAGAGATAGAAACTGGCAAACAAGAAGAGAGAACACACCTCTACCCCCTCTAGAGAGGCTTTAAAATCACATTTATCAATTAATGGTGAGTAGAAATATACACCAACCCTCACTAATCAAGCCTTATAACAAAATCATCCGGCACCATCCAAAGAAGACCACCAACCAAATACGGTGACACATAGTGAGCAGAAAAAAACACCGTAACACACCCAAAAAACATGCTAGTCAAATTCAGTGGCAATCTGTGAGTAGGAAAAAACACCTGCCCACACCAATCAAGACTTCCAACAGCCTCTCCTTATAGTTTTCAAAGAATCCGAACAACCAATTTTTTTTTGAAAACTGCAAGCAATCTCACACACCTATATGCATTCATCAAGCCTACCAACAATTTCGTCCAACATCATCTAGAGAGACCAACCAAAAAATACCAACAACAAACAAGAGCAGACTCATACCTCTATACCTACACCTGAGTACTGCCAGTATCCACTAGTAGTAGATGGAGGACAGAAGAAGGAACATATACTTTCTACAACTATAGAGAGGTCATATATCCTTTTTCCAACCACTAATTTCACCAATTAAATCCTATAAATGGTTAAAGGGAAGATGAAAATTCCTTCCCAAATCCCACAGGCTTTTTAGGATATCATAATGGAAACAACAATGGTATAGGGTCATATACACAACTCTATCCCTATAAATGGGGTCAATAATCAATAAGTCACTTCCGATCAGACACACACTGATGCTTACTTATAAGAGGTTCATGGGGAAAACTCCTTCATGATGTATGGACAACCATATCAGGTTCATACCCCCATTACAACTTGAGGTAATCGATCTATTCCAATATCCACTCCAAGATAGGCACAAACCCCTACCAAGATTCCAGAAATCTATCAAAAAATTACATCAGTAGTAGGGATAGTTAAGTAATATTAAATACGTGAAAACCAATTTCACCGTCAATTGGCCCCAATCACTCACAAGAAGGAATCTAAAAAGAATCCACACTAGAGATGGTTGGAAAATTAATATCCGATCTTTGATACTTCTCTACTCGATGCTGGAGTTCTTGAAGCCCTCATACATTTATCTATTTCATCTCATGATCCTACCCCAGCTACCAAATAATGATGAAATTATTCATAATTAGGAAGGTCCTCCCTGGAAACTTCATCAGTAAGTCTTGCTTCATATTCATGATTTGATTTATCTCAAGATCCCATCGCCTGATAAGTGTCATGGATGCCCTCTTCTTGGAAAAAATATCAAAGAGTAAGTGGGTATTACCTTTTCTATAAACCACCATGGTTGTCCTCCCCATTATGGCATTTTTTGCAAATGTTTTACCAACAATAGTGTTTAAATTCATCAAGAGGGTCCTCCCCTTGACGATGTAGTGATGATAAATCCCTCCTATCATGAGACACTTTGGAAAACGAGGGACATAATGTACGATTCCTTATCATTGAAAAATGAAATCCTTTCCCATCCTGAAGGCAACCTATGGTGATAGTTACTCTTCAAACCACCCTTAGACTACCTATCTTCCAATGTAATATAGGAAGTCTTGACCAATCTCACTACTTCTGGTAAATTGATGAGAAAACACCCACTTTGGTCACACCAGGTTGAGGGGTCTCTATAAAAATATGAAGAAGATACATTGAACATGATAAGAAAACATACCAATCATGTTTGGGACTTTATCCACATATCAGTTCAGTATTCTAGAGGTGTTGTTGAAAGATTGTGTACACAAAATCCACCTAAATATATGGAACATGCTTCATCACTTGAGAGAGAAATTATTACCCTATGATGTGTATCAGAATCACATCAAGGTAATAGAAGGGATGCAACACTAAATTGACTTGGAAGCACTCCTGGATGCATGAAATTTAAAATTGGAGAATCTATAAGGTTAAATTCAGTGTGCATGCCTCAATGCACTAAAAAAATGGTGTCATCTTCTCACAAAAACCCTATATAGTGTTCATATTAGGGGATGGGGTGAACATGAAATGATGTGTTTCAATACACTCCATAATCTGAAATGATATACAAAGAATTCATCATGTAATTTAATATCTTTTGGAAGGATTCAAAAAACAGACTCTATCCATGGATGAAAATATTCTCAATAAAAAAAAGACCCAACTAAATCTCACCAACGTTAGTCCTAGAGAGAGAAAACCATTTAATGACTTTTTCATCAAGCATCTAAAAATATCAATTAAGCTTCTCACTTAAGGGAAGTCAAATTTTAGATAGAAAAAATCTCAGAGATAGTGAAAAGGTCTTGGGAGGCATGGGATTCAGGTGAAAATCAAATGATGCACCCAGCCAATGATCAAACACAACTCCATAAAATCAAAAGAGTAGTCACATCAGTAGAATCCATGGAAATGTAAAATAAATCCTAGCCTGAAGGGCTGAGGGATTTTTAAACAAAATCTTCAAGGTCAGAAAATCAAGATCAATGTATTGTAAAATGGAGTAGGAATATCCTCAACCCATAGGACTTGGGTATTTTTCTTTAATAACCTTGTATTATAAAAGGAAACAATGTGTTCAATAGCCTACAAGAAACACCACATCAAGATTAAATAAACAACTAAATATTATTATTTAAATGTGACCATTATAACCAAGATCATAAATAGGTGGGAATAAATAGTATTATGATATATATATATATATAATGTTCATATTCATTTATAAAGTTTTATTAAATTATTTATAAATAAGTACTATATTTTTAATTAAATCATTTTATTTAGCAAAAATATATTTTTTTTCAAAAAATGAATTTTATGTACATATAATATAATTAATTTCTAGAGATTTTAAAAAATTTATTTGATAAAATGAACATCATTTTTTATGTTATAACATCAAAATTTCCCAATGTTTAATCTTTTATAATTTTCTAAAATGTTTGAATTTTAATGAATAGGGAAAAAATACAAATTTATATTTTATTTCAAAATATTTATAGGTTTAAATTGTGTTTTGAATTAGTTTTAAATTTTTAGAATTTTTATTTTATTTATATTTTAAATGATTTTTATACATGAATATAGTATAAAAAAATTATATTTAAAATAGGCATTTTTTTGAAAAAATATTTTACGTTGTGTTTTCCAATTTAATTTCAAATTAAATTCTATAAATTATGTATTTTAAACATTTAAAAATAGATTCCATATCTGAATTCAGAAGGTCCAAATTTAGTGAATAGTTCAATTATATTTTTGGTCAATATGAATAGTAAACTTGGTAATTTTTATTACCACAGTATACGGTAAATCAGGTAATTAAGGGTAAAAATAAAATAATAAGGACTAGAAAATGATTCTTACACTTACAGAAAAGTTTATTGGATGATCTAGTTTTTAACATAATCATCCAAGGGTAAAAATTATAAACATTGGGATCTATTTGGATGAGATTATGATATTTATAATATTTTATTTAAAGAAAAGTCAAAGATGTCATATTCCCACTTCGGCGGTGGCACATTAGTTAAAGAGATGGGTATAACAATGCAGTTCTTTGGGAAGTCTAGGGATTGATTACTATGAGTATGATCTTGGGAAAATTTCTCATTCCTGTGTTATCCACTCATCTTTTTAGGTCACCATGTTCCTAAATGGGTGTGTGAAATGAGGTGCTACCCACCAGTGCTGACAGATAGATTGTTGAGTCGAACCATCGCCTATCGGGTTGTCACCCTCCAGGATGATCAACCATCTCAGTTGGAAATGGATCATTCATAGCTAAGGATCTCTTTAGAGTGATCCTTCCATGAGGAGGTGGGTTTCCTAGTGTAGAGGGTTCAAAAAATTCCACACCTTAGGATTCCCTCTAAAAAGAAAAGAAAATAAAAAGATGTCAGATTCATATTTTTAATAACTACAATATTTTTAATATATGTTCATTTAGAATATATATTAAACTATAAATTGTAATATGAAATATAAAATATTTATTTACATCATGGTAATTTAATTTTAATCTTTAGTGAAGGAATAATTATCTTAAATGCTCAAACAACATTAACGCATTAATTATATTATTTATAGAAATATGAAATAAATGATATTAAAAATATTAAAATAAATATTATTTGACATAATTAATGTCAGAAATGAATTTTCCATATGAACTTGACCTGATATAGATATAATGAAAAAGTTGTTTTGAATTATAAATGTTATCTTGTTATTATTAAAGTCAAATTATTGATTATTCATTAAAATTGACATTATGGGTATTCATAAGTAAATAATATTTTTTTAAATGATATAAAATTTATAAAAATAATAAATTTGGAAAAATGATTTATATATAGTTGAAAATTTCATAAATGATCCGTTTATGGTCCATTTTATATTTTATATTAACTATATTAACCCTCAAAGTTTAAAAATCCATGTTATCATGGAAAAAGTTAAATTTTTTAAATAAGGGTTAAAACAAAAAGATTAGGACATAACCATGACCTAAAAATTTCAAAAAAAAAAAAAAATTTTAATAATAATATTTGACCCTTACCACCTTATGATCAAATTTGAGTTATTTAAAGAACATTATTCCATGAAAATGACTTAAATATTATTTAAATCAAGGATAGTTACAAAATTCTAGTCTCATTGTATTTAATACATTTTATGGGTTCACATTGTGACACAATCCAGATATTAATGAACCTAAATGTCTATTTTTATATTATTAAAATTATTTTAATTTTATAATTTTATTTTTAATTTTTAGAAGTTATATAATACCCTTAAATTCTTGTTAAATGCTAATACAATATTTATTTAATTAACATAAAAATAAAATAGATGATTTAAAAAATATTAATTTTTGATATAATTTGAAATATTTAATGTATTAAATTAATTTTATAGATCTATATGATATATTAAATATTTTTTAAAACATTATATTCTAATTTCCTCTTTTTTGATGTATTTTAAGTCAAATTAAATAAAAAGAGTCAAAATTGACATTAATGATAATTTATCAGAATAATATACTATTTCATTATATAAAATTCATAAAATTATTATATTCAACCATGTGAGAATAATATATTCTAAAAAATAAATAATGTTCCATTCATGAGTCATTTTTTTATTTATAGTAACATTATTAACCCTTTATGATTAAAATAGTGGTTACCACGGTTATGGTCAAAATAACCAACCAAGGGGTAAATAAATAAATATAAGGTTTAAAATGACACAAAAACTTGTAAAATTTATATTGGTTAATGGTATTAAAACCATATACTATATTATCTTATAATTCCTTTCCATTTTGTGTCATTTGTAATGGTAAATTAATTTATTCTTTTAGTAAATTCTAAAAGTGCCTCTCACCTCAATTATAAAAGGGAACCTCCTCACTCACTTATTCACATCACTTTGATCCTTCTATATAATCCATACCATACCAATTTATCTTCTCAAATTGACTATCCACATTATATAGGTTATGGTCTCCTCAATAGACCAACCTTATAACCCTTTAGAGGAGATCCAAAGGAGATGTTTCAAAGAAGAGGTGATGGCTCATAAAAATCACTTTATTTTTCTACTATTCATTACCTCATATAAATCTATGATTTCCATCATAGAATAAAAAATTAAGCATCCTAAAAATTAATAAATGTTATTATGGTTTTGAACACACCAATATAGACCCCCTTTATTATCAAACAATAAGTGAATGTATCACTCGTGCTACGTACAGCTTACTGTCTCCACGTAGTGATACAATTCATTTATTATCACCATGTTTTATGGATTGATATTAAAATGGAATTAAATATTAGGTATGAAATTTATAATTAAATTACAATTAAATAATTATAATATCAAATATAACTTCTTATCATCTAATCTTTTGAGAAAGTGATAACGTCGCTCGTGTATACACATGGACTACCATCTCTACGATGTGATGTGATTATTTTTTTATCTATACTTCACATGGATGGTAATAATGATGATTTTTATGAAAATATATGATATATAAAACATAGTAATGATTCATTAATTTTGTATTATTATTTACCGTTATTTCATTCTTTTAGATGAAAAATGGAAACAACGTTGATGCTTACGTATGACCTACCGTCTCCATGAACGGTGTAATTCATTTTTATCTCTAATTTATATGAATGATTATAAATATGTATAAAATTATTATATATTATGTTTATAACGTTATTAAAACTCAATAAATTATTATACCAAGATAAAAGTAAAAGTACCAAGACTGCTGAACCGAAACATGCTTATAAAACGAAGCAGTTATCACCCAGATCATTGATTTTAATAAAAAACTATTAATAAACAGGTGGAAAGATGTTATAAATAAATTAGAAAATGTATGATAAATATATTATTATGTAATAAATTTATATTAAATATATATCTATTATACATTATTTTTTAGCATAAACAATGAAATTCGTGACTTGAGGTAAGGGAATTCCTAACTCAATTTCCAATTATTGGGTTAAACTACCATTTCATTGATTATGTCATGATACAATTATGTGTGAAATGAATTTTTATATTCTTATGTTTTATTATGAAATTTTAATTTGGATTCACCACGAATATACATAATCAATTTATTTAATTAATTCTCTCTTCAATGATAATATATTTGTAAGGGATTTTATTTTTTTCTCGCTTTTATTTATATGGGACACATGATTTATACACTAGTTTTTTCTTTTTTGTGGTGTATACAATTTACATTAATTTAATTTATGATATTTATATTTAGTTTTATTCATATTTACATATCCATTTTAATATCTCTCTTTCAAGGGGTTTACAGTTCAAAAGTCACCAAATCGGTAAGGTAATTTTGTCTTAATTTTCCTTCTTTGAGACACATGTTATATTAAGCACCTATATTATTTTTTGAGATTTTTATAATAAACTTTGACACATTATTTCACGAATTTAATTATTTTCATGATATTATATGTTTGATGTATTTTATTTTCTCTCCATTCGGAAATATGTTTTTTTTCAAAAACCATGTTTTATAAAAACAATCGAAAATTTATTTTAATGATCTCTTAAGAATTTCAAGGAAAATGATTAAAAATATATTTAAATTAGTTTCAAAATAATTATAATTTTTAAATTTTATTTTCAATTAACTTTTTTTATAAATTTTTTATGATATAAAATGTATTTTTCAAAGTGAAAAGGATATTTTCCTCATGAAATATATTAAAATGATATTTTAAGATTATTTTCCATATAAGATGAAATATATTGGAGTTAATCTTTACTTTCTATGTATATGATCTATGGAACCCATTATTATTATTTATTTTAATGGTATATGTTTATTATGTCATGATTTTTATGAATTCGGTTTCTTTTCCATGAGTTATGTTATGATGAAATGCTTATGCAACCCATTTCTCTTTATGGATTTTGATGTGATGAATGATTTATAATATTGTGGAACACATATGCATGGTTCTAATTATGTGATGTGTGGGACCTATATCTCCCTTCAATGCATTGGGTAAATTTTATATCTCATGAGATAGATTGGACTAGAACGGGAAGTAAACCTAGTTCAGTAATACAGGGATGGAATGAGGAGTGAACTTGGTTCATTAAAGGACTTTTTCTACTATGATGTTCTAAGCAATGAACCTTCACTAATATATAAATGAATTTATATGCTTATGTGTATTAAAGAAATACATGTCTTATGTTATTATCTCATGGATCATGTTATTTGATTATTTTATAACTCATGTCTTAAAAAACCATGTTTTACTCAATTACTCATGATTTTGATCTTTGTGATACAAGGTATAATTTTCAAATGTTATTTTCATGATCAAAAAACCTTATGATCATATTATGATTTCGTATGATCATAATTTTATATCTTCTATGTTTACCCTTACTGAGCATCTGATCTCTCCCTTTTATTATGTTTTGTTTTCCCATATTATAAGGAAATATGTTAAATGTATTTTTTCTAGAATAATTTCAAATGGATGATGTTGATGAAATATTATGAAATAATAAAAGATCAGTATTGTGGGTGATAAAATTTATATTTATAAACCAGTTGTTTATGAACCCAAGCTGTTATGTGTTTTTTATGATTCTATAAATTTCAAACCTAAGAGGTATTTGGGTATGAAAGTGATCAAATATTTTATTTTGACATTGTAAGTTTTTTATTGAAAAAAAGTTAGGTCACATTTATAAAGTTTATGTCATTAGTAGAGGATCTAGAAGTGAAGATTCTAGGTTGTTACATTTGGTATTAGAGAGGGGATTAGAAAACATTGGAGATTAGGATCTTTTATTAAGAGTTATACATATCATCATGGGTTTATAATTTTTGGGTTGAACATAGGTTCAGTGTCTTAGAAACCCCTTTTTTAGGCTTTAGGTTTTTAAATTTTAAGGTGAAAAATGGTATTTTAGAGACATTTATTTTTGAGTTAATTATGGGTTATTACATATTGGGATGAAAAATGAAAGGTATGAGATAACATTTGAGGTTAAAACACATCCTTAATTTTTAATAAGTTAAGGTTATTTTTTGGGTGTTAATCACATTTATAGAATTTTATAAGGATTCTATTTATACATTTTCAAAAAAAAAAGACAACTTGCAGACTGTGTGATAACCCATCATGTCTGAAAAGGCCACAAGAATTGAACCCACAACCAAAGGGAGAAAAGAGTGTATCACCAACCACTAGCCTACATGATATCCAGGTTAGTATGACTGATTATTTTTGAATTAAACAATTTAATGGATGAAAAATAAGTTTATTTTGGTAACATATATTTTTTATAATAGATTTCCATGGAATTGGAAAATTATTTGGTGATTAAGTGATTAATTTTATTTCAGAACATGTTAACTATTTTGGGAACCCTTTATGATTAAGGTAAACAAAAAAATATGGTATTTTATATGAGGAATAAAGGTTTAATTTTATTATTAGGGGCATATATGTTTTTAGTGTGGATTTATGGAGATTAATTTTATTTATGGAAATGGTTGGTGTATCTTGAAGATTATTAGGGATTTTTTTGGTTTGAGAAATTAAAAGTGATTGATGTTTTTTAGAGATAAATATTAAAATTTATCTTGGAAGACTATGTGATAAAATCATTTTGATTTTTGGGTTTTAATATTATTTTATAATATTTTTAGGAATTTTATGGTTAGTTATTTTTTGACTGGTCTAAGTTGAATCCTGGATATTATTGTCAAATTTTGGAGATTAAAATATATTTTAGGTATTTAATGGTTTATTATTTTTAGTGAATTGTCTTATCATTCACTAATAACATTGTTTTTGGTTAATTATTGAAGATAAGAGAAATTTATAGTTAATATTTTATGGATGATTCAATTCATTAGAATTTAATTTTTGTGCTTCAGGCATGAAAAATTCATCTTGAATACTCATCGTTTGGAGAAAAAGATGAGTTTGCGGTGGAAATTAATTAAACAATGAAAAAAGTACTTTTCAAGTATGTATGTTTCCTTAGATTATTAGGATATAAAGATAGTGCTTCAGGCATGAAAAATTCATCTTGAATACTCATAGTTTGGAGAAAAAGATGAGTTTGCGGTGGAAATTAATTAAATAATGAAAAAAGTACTTTTCAAGTATGTATGTTTCCTTAGGTTCTTAGGATAGAAAGAAAATTAATTCCTCATATTTATGAAAAATCATATTGAACCAAAAATGTTATCTTTTTACATTTCTTACTAAGAAATCAATGGTCTTGTAACCCATCATAGATTTTTGGTTTTGTGACAGCTAAATTTATAATGATTGTGTTCTATATCACTCTCCATCAGAATATGATAGTTATTTTTCTCTTCTATGTCGATGTTTTCCTACATGGAAACCTAGTATTTGTTATTTTATATAAACTTCATACTTCCTTTTCTATATTTTCAAAAGGATGTTTTATTGACCCTTTTTCTGATATGAGGCTTCAATAAAGGTATTTTGAAAAGTCAAACCCTGGTTATAGAGAAAAATTTCAAATTGATGGGGCCTAATTTATTAAGGGGGTATGTAATATCATTATATTTTAAAAAGGAAACATTATGTTCAATAGCATACAAGATGCACCACATCTATCTTAAACGAACAACTAAATATTATTATTTAAAAGTGACCGTTATAACTTAGCCATTAAATAGGTAGGGCAATTGGGGACAGTCTAGGACACTTTATTGAATGGGATGGCACAGACCCAATACAATGGGGCCATGAGGTTCGGATCAAGGTGGAAATTGAGGTGTCAGAACCTCTAATGAGGGGAATTTTCCTGAAAATCAAAGACACCAACACCTGGATATCATTCAAATTTGAGAAACTCCCACTCTTCTACTTTTTTTTTGTGGTCGTCTTGGCTACTAGGAAAGAATGTGTACCACAAAACCTAAGAGCGGATCAGGTGACATCACCCTCCAATATGGCCCTTGGATACGTGCAAAAATGAATAAATATGCTTTCATCCCTGAGACGGAAAAACAAAAGGACCGTGACCGTCCCATGTTGGCACATACCAGTCAGGTGGAACCTACACATGGACAATCCATTATACTAGGACCTCCGGATTTATCTAACGCTGACTATCCCACTTAGAGAGAATCTGGAGTTCATCCTAACCACCTGAAGGAAAATACTCAACCATCCACAAGGTTGGTGACGAGGCAAAAAGAACCACCAAGGCAATGCTCAATGCCAATGCCGATGCACTTCGAGCCACCAGATCCGGATCCAAATCCACAATCGTCCGTAATTGATAAAACACCAATGGAGGCCCATGAAATGATGGGAACTCCAATGCTAGGCCCAATCACTCGTCGCACGTGGAAAAGGGTGCAACGTGGAGGAAGTGATGGTCACACAGAAGACCCTAACCCCAGGGTTAGGAAACGACAAACTAAAGCATGCCAATTGGGGAGGAATCCCACCAAAAGATGAAAAATGAAAAGTGGCGAAATGAGTCTGGAGGAACCAAAGGTGGCGGCGAGTGAGACCCAGCCCCGCCTAGAGCAATGATTGTGTTATGCTGAAACTGTCGTGGGCTTGGAAACCCATGAACAGTTCACATTCTTCAGTGAAATTGCGCTCAAAGTCGCCCCGATATGGTTTTCCTGTCCGAAACCATACTGGAAAACAAGGACACCAATGGTATTGCTCTGAAGTGTGGATTCCAAGGCTGCTTTCTGGTGCCCAGACAAGGCCATTCTAGGGGCCTCTGTCTCCTTTTTAAGGACAATATTGACGTTAAAATTTTTTCATTCTCTATGCACCACGTGGCTGTGACTATTCAATCTGACTTGCACCCACCCTGCACCTTTGTGGGATTCTATGGCTGGCCATCCCATTCTGATAAGGGGAAGTCATGGGACTTTCTATTCAAGCTACGACATAATTTACCTAGCACTATTCTTTTCGGAGGTGATTTCAATGAGATCATGTTCCATAAGGAAAAGAGAGGTGGAAGTATTCGACACTCAGCCTCTATGTCTAACTTTAAAGACATGGTCACTAAGGAAAACCTGGTTGATCTGGGGTTCACAGGTAATCCTTTTACTTGGTTTCACAACAATACTGAAGGTACTCGCATCGCTAAGCATGTTGATAGATTTCTGGGTTATACTAATTGGATCAATCTGTTTAACATGTTTCATGTTGGCCATATGGACCTTAACTGTTCGGATCACTTCCCAATTCTCATTGACTATTTGCAAGGCGAACGAAATCAACAACTCAGAAGACCCTTCAAATTTGAGAGCTTCTGAAAAAAAGACCAGGAATGTGAAGAGGTGGTCCGATAAAGTTGGAAGAGTTCCCATGAAGATGTTAGCCTCAATCTCCAACAGGTTTCTTCCGGCCTGAGATCTTGGAGCAACCAGAAATTCCACCAACCTGATAGGCATTGTGATGTCCTTGAAAAGAAGTTTCACAACTTACTCAGGCAACCCCCATCCAATGGAAACATCTCCAGGATTGGTTCCACTCAAAGAGAGCTGGACGGGGCCCTTCGTGTTAAGGAAAGATTTTGGGATATGTGGGCGCGTGACACCCATATTAAAGAAGACGACGCTAATAAAAGGTATTTCCACCTGAAAGCGTCATCTAGGCGTCAAAAAAACTCTATCTGGAGACTTTCACGACCTGATGGAAGCAAAGTTTCTGACACCTGCGACATTCACGAAGCTTTGGTAGGATATTTCCAAAACCTCTTCTACATAGGAACTCCTTTCATGTCAGTTGAAGTGGAAGAATGCATCATACCTATGATCACTGAGGAGATTAATCGGCAACTTACAAAAGATGTGAAGAATGATGAGATACAGCTAGATTTGAAGCATATACACCCCACTAAGGCCCCAGGACCAGATGGTTTTCACGCCCTATTTTTTAAACAATACTGGCACATTATCGGTCCCAACATCTGCAAAATGATAAAAAACATCTGGGTAGGGAATACAAGCATTTCCATCCTCAATGAAACAGTCCTCGTCCTCATCCCCAAAATCAATAAACCTCAGGCGATCCCTGATTTTAGACCTATCATCCTCTGCAATGTTTCTTATAAGATCTTCTCAAAAATCCTTGTCAGTCGGCAGTGTCCTTGGCTTCCTGATATTATCTCTGAAAACCAGAGTGCCTTCGTGGCCAAGCGGATGATTACTGATAATGCAATTGTGACCCATGAAGTGTTCCTCTCTATGAAAACGTGCTCCACTGCGAAAATAGGAACCATGGCCTGGAAACTGGATATGACCAAATCCTATGATAAAGTGGAATGGCAGTTCCTTAGAGCTGTGATGCTGAGAATGGGCTTCTGCACTAAATGGACAGAAATTTTCATGCATTGCATCTCGACCGTCTCCTTCAGAATCAAGGTCAATGGGGAGCTCACCAGAGGATTCTCCCCAACCCGAGGCCTGCGCCAGGGAGATCCTCTCTCCCCTTTTCTCTTCATTTTGGTGGCTGATGTTTTCTATAACTTTTTTTCCAGGGCTGTATCCTCTAAGTCTATTCATGGTGAAAAGGTCTGTCGTGAGAGCCCACAAGTGTCACATATCTTCTTCGCTGATGACTGCCTCCTTTTCTCTAGATCCACTATTAATGAATGCCGGGTGATCATCCAAGTGATCCAGCAATATGAGCGGGCGTATGGACAGTCTGTTAATCACGGAAAATCGGAAATCTCCTTCAGCGCAGGGGTGCCTCCTACCAAGAGAGCTGAGATTTGTGCATCTACAGGCATCCATTTGGTCGATAAATACCAGAAGTATCTTGGACTCCCTACGGTGATTGGCCGGTCCAAAAAAGAAATCTTTGCAGCTCTGGTGGACAGGAATGAGAAAAAAATTCAAGGCTGGACCCCAAAAGCATCTCCAAAGCTGGCAAATGAACCCTCATTAAAGCTGTCATTTAGTCTATCCCCAGCTACTTTATGTCGATGTTTAAGCTTCCGATGACCATCGTCAACCAGATCCATTCACATACTGCCAACTTCTGGTGGGGGAAAAATGATGGAAGAAATCGACCCCACTGGTTGGCCTGGGAGAAACTCTGCAAACCCAAGTCGGAGGGAGGTATGGGATTCCGAAATCTTCTTCTATTCAATGACGCACTATTGGCCAAGAAAGGATGGAGGCTTCTTAACCATCCATCATCTTAATGTGTGCGGGTACTCTATTCCAAGTACTTTCCCCACACGGACTTCTGTGGCTCCTTTCTTGGCCCCCGCCCTAGCTTCCTCTGGAGAAGTATTTTGGGGGCCCGAAATCTCCTGGAAAAAGTTCTAGGATGGAGGATTGGAAATGGATCATCTGTCAACATCTGGACCGATCCTTGGCTTATAGATAAGGATGGTGTGAGGGCCACATCCCCCGCCCAACCATGTCTTGAAGACGCCACTGTCAATTGCCTCTTTTCAGACCAGGGCCCAGGATGGTGTGTGGAAAAGATCTAGGAATGGTTTAATGAAAGAGACCAAAGAATTATTCTGAGCATCCCCTGGGTCCCTAATGCAGGCCCCAACCATCTTTTTTGGACCAATGATTCTTTAGGCGAGTACACGGTGAGATCCGGGTACAGACTGGCTCTTGGCATTCACTCTCGCGACCGTGATGAGGGACCATAGAAAGTGATTTGGAAGCTCAACGTCCCCCAAAAAATATGCCAATTTTGGTGGAAGGTGTGCACGGGCACCCTCCCTACCATGAGCCTCCTTGTTTACCGACATATGGCCAGTGCTGAATCCTGCCCTTTCTACCCGAATATTCCTGAAACTCCTTGGAATTCCATCATTCACTGCCCAGGAGCCAAGGAAATTTGGAATAAATGGGGCCTGACTTCGGATGCTTCACTGGACATTGCCTTTGACCTCCCCAATCTTCTGATGCGCTGGTGTTCCTCTCTTTCATCGTCTAATGCAATCTCTCATTGCACCCTGGCCTGGATCATTTGGGTTCGGCGTAACGACTCAGTTTTCCACCATGTTCATTAGCCTACCGAGTTCTGGATTGAACGATCCACTTCATGGATTGAGGGCGGGAAGGACCGAAAAGGACACTTTATGCCAGGCGTTACCCCATCCTGTTCCCCTCATTGGACCCCCAATAGAAGTGAGTCTTAAGCTTAAAATGGAAGCTTCTCTTCCCAAGGATGGGCCTGTTGCTCTCGGCCTCCTGGCTCAAAATCATCTAGGGCAGATCATCTGACATTTTGTAGTTACTATATTGACCCTCAAAGAGTAAAAATCCATGTTGTCATGGTAAGAGTTAAAGTATTTAAATGAGGGTTAAAACAAGAATATAAGGGTATAAACATGCCCTAAACTTGTCCAAAAAAATATTTTATTAATAATATTCAACCCTTATAACTTTATATTCTAATTATAGTTATTTAATGGACATTTTTCTATGAAAAGGACTTATATGTTATATAAATCAAAGATAGTTACAAAATGTCACTCTCTTTGTATTTAATATATTTTAAGAGTTCACATAATGATAAAATAAATATATAAACGAAACTAAATGTCTATTTTAATATTAATGAAATTGTTTTCGTTATAGAAATTTATTTCTAATTTTTAGAATTTATATAATCACCTTTATTGCTTTTAAAATGTTAATACAATATTTATTTAATTAATAGAAAAATAAAATAAATGATTTTAAAAATATTAATTTTGATATAATTTGAATGATTTAATGTGTGAAATGAATTTTATTGATCTATATGACATATTAATAATGTTTTGAAAATATTATACTCAAATTTACCCCTTTTTTATGTATTTTAAGTGAAATTAAATGAATAGTTTCAAAATTGAAATAATGATAATTTATCAAAAATATATATTAATTTATTATATAAAATTCATTAAAGTATTATATTCAATCATTTAAATGGAATATAGTTAAATATATCATAAATTATCCATTTATGCATCATTTTTCTATTTATAGCAACATTATTAACTCTATGATTAAAATAGTCGTTACCGTAGTTAAGTCAAAAATAACTAACCAAGGGGTAAATAAAAAGGATATGGTTAAAATGAAAAAAAATTGTATAAATTATATTTTTTAGGGTAATAAATCCCTATACTATCATATAATTTAATTCCTTTCCATTTAGTGTAATTTAGAATGATAAATTAATCTATTCTTTGGGGAAATTCTAAAAGTTCCTCAGACCTAAATTTTAAAAGGGAACCTCCTCCCTCACTTTTTCACATCACTTTGAGCCTTATAAATCAACCTTTCCCTAAAAATTTATCTTTTAACCTCCACTAGTCACATTCTAATGGTTATAATTTCCTCAAAATACCAACCCTAGAACCATTTATATGAGATCTAAAGGAGATGTTTCGAAGAAGAGGTAATCGCTCTTACCGTTCACCTTCTTTTTCTACAATTATTTACCTCATATAAATCTTTGATTTACATAAAAAAATAAATTAATCATCCTAAATATTATTAATTTTTATTATGATTATGAACAAAACCAATATACTACCTTTTTTCCATCAAACGAGAAGTGAAAGCATCGCTCGTGCCTACATACGACTTACTATCTCCACATAACGATACAATTCATTTTTCATCAAAATATTTTATGGATGAATATTTTTGATAGGTTTAATGATTATATATGATATTTATAATAAAATTATACTTCTATAATTATAATATCATATCTACCTTCTTATCATATAATCCTTTTATAAAACGATAGTGTTACTTGTGCGCACGTATGGACTACCATCTCCATGATGTGATGTGATTCATTTTTCATTTATATTTCACATGGGAAGAAATAAGGATTATTTTTAGGAAAAAAATGATATATACTACATAATAACGATTATGTAAAGTTGTATTACTATTTACCCTTTTCATTTCATTAGACAAAAAATGGAAATAGAGTCCACGCATACGTACGACCTACAATCTCCACGAACGATGTAATTAATTTTTATATTTATGCATTATATGAATGATTATAAAAATGTATATAATAATTATATATTATTTTTATAACATTATTAAAACTATTTAAATTATGAGACCAATATATGATTATAAATACTAAGACTTTCGAGATGAAACATGCTTGGAAAACTAAGTAGTTATCGCCCATAATAGTTATTTTAATAACAAATTATTAATAAATAGGTGACAAGATGTTATGAATAAATCATAAAAGGTATGATGAATATATGATTACATAATACATGTATAATAAATCTGTATTTATTATACAGGGGGTTTCAATATAAACAAAGAAATTCGAGACTTGAAGTAAGGGAATTCTTAACTCAATTTCCATTTATTTGGTTAAAATACCTTTTCATTGATTATATCGTTATAGGATTATGTGTGAAATGAGTTTTGATTATATTATATTGTATTTTTTATTATTTTATATGGATTTAAATAAAATACACAAAATCAATTCATTTGTTTAATTCTCACTTCAATGATATGATATTTTTAATGGGTTTTATTTTTGTCTCACTTTTACTTCTGTGGGACACATACCTTATACACTACTTGTTTCTTTTGTGTGGTGTATAAAATACCCACGAATTTAATATATGATCCTTATCCTCAAATTTTTGGGTATTTACATATACATTTGAATATTTCTATTTCATGGGGTTAATAGTTCAAAAGTTACCAAATCAGAAAGGTAATTTTGGGTCAATTTTCTTTCTTTGAGACACAAATTATGTAATGAACCTATATTCTTTTATGAGGTGAATATACTAACTATTAAATTTTTTTATAATTAATATTATTATTTTCATTATATTATTTGTTTCATGCAATGCTATTCTCCCTTTTTTCATAAATTAGTTTTATTTAAAAACAATGTTTACTAAAAATGTTTTGAAAAATGTTTTTCAAATGAAATTGTATGAATTTTAATGGAAAAAGATTTAAAAGTTGTTTAAAGTTATTTTAAAATATTTATTTATAAATTTTCAAAATTATTTTAAATTAAAATTGTTTTCTAAATTTATTGTGATTTAAAAATCATTTTTAATGAAGAAAATATATTTTCCCCAAGAAATATTTTAGAAAGAGCATTCAAAATTATTGGGATTCCCATGAATTATTGGTGATATTATCTAGGTATAAAATTATTATTATTTTTCATAATGGTATATTTTTATGATAAAATATGATTATGAATGTGGTTTTTTTTCATGAGTTGTGTTATGATGAAATGTTTATAGAACCCATTTCTTTTCATGGGTTCTAATATAAAAAATGATTTTTATTCTGTGGAACACATATGTATGGTTTTTATTATATAATGGGTGGGAACTACATATACCTCTAATTCATTCACTAATGAATTATATCTCATTATATAGATAAAAATTGAATAGGGAGTAATCCCAATTCAGTAATACATGGATGGAATTAGGAGTGAACCTGGTTTAGTAAAGGACTTTATCCAATATGATGGTTTTGGAAATGAGCCTTGAAAAATATGGAAATGAATTTTTGTTCTCATGTGTATGACATAATTACATGTATTATGTTATGAAATAATGGATCATGTTATGTGATTATTTAATGACTCATGTCTTATGAATATCCATGTTTTATTCCATGACTCGATATTTTGATCTTTGTCATACATGGTGTAATTTTCAAATGTTATGATCATGATAACATACCTTTATGATTTGATATGATTGTTGGAGTTGGTGGCCTAGAACCAACTACTTTGTACTTTATTCATTAATAAAAGCCTTATCATATCTTGATTGTTCTTCCATGTGACAATGCTTGTGATAATTCCCTAAGGATAGCTGTTGCATTAAAGGGTCATAGCGGATCCCTGCTATGATGAGAACCTGGAAGTGCCATAACACTGTTCTTGAATATATGTTCTATAGCCGAATGAATTTATTTGAGGGACACAAATAATACAGGCCATTAGGGGTGAGGACTTATAAAACTTTGAGGCACCATCTCATGGTGTGCGCCCTTGGTAATATCCAGGAGGATATTATGAGAACGAGACCCGCCAGTAGGAAATCCACATTTCATAGAGTCATTGGATGTTCCTATCCGCGGACGTGTGTATTGGTCCTTAGACTTTAATATTATTATTAATGGGTATTACAACTCACACACTTAGATGTATTGACGAAAACTGTGATGACACATTGTTCGCAGCGAGGTAGGATACGTTGTGTGCATCACGAGTAATACCACATTAATAGATAATGCGAGAAAGGATTTGTCGCTTCCATTCCACAACAGAAGTAGATATCTCAGGACCTTTTATGGAATTGATATAGCCTAAATAAATCCATGGCCATGGTAAGGTATGGACGAGTTCAATTCCAGAAAGTCAAATAAAGAATAATCAAGCACGTGGGTTGATGACACTAGCATGCAACCCGCTTGATTCGAGATACCGTGATAAATGGATTATATTACACGGTAAGCGTTCATATGAGGTGACACATCATTGCAGCGTTAACTTATTTATCTATGGGTGCCTTGGAGTGTTTCTAGATGCTAACCTTGGACTTTAGGCAGGCTCCACCTAATTCCCCTGAGAAAGAGTCCTAGAGGGTCACACACTAAGTGTGTACTTGTATCTCTGTTAAATATTAATTTAACAAGTTAGATAAAGATTATTCCTGACTATGGTTTAATAATTATTTAAGGATGCCTAATCGCATTTATTTCGACACTAGTTATTTGAGAGAATATATTTTGGGTGAAATAATATATTTATTAGCAAGTAATGCAGTTACGTTTATTTAATAAATAAATAGCCATTACTCAAGGTCTAATAAATATGGAGGAGATAAAGAAAAATGGAAAATAAAATTACACGCCGTGTATATTAAATATACACGCCATGGAATTTTGTGGAAAACAAGTACACACCGTTTATTAATGATTACACACCGTGTAGTTTTCCAATCAGGATTTTGAGGATATAATATTGTTTATTAAATGATATTAATTATAATCAGCGTGGGCACATGTCAAGGAATTAATAATTTGACATGGGAGTTTCAATAAGAGTCAATGAAATAAATAAAATGCGTAACGCGTTTATTTATTGTCATAACTCTGTAAACCTCAAACCTGATTATAAATATCCTCACAACCCCAACACTTTTCAATCAATAGTTATGCAAAAAAATTATGGATAATTCTTTCAAGGCTGAAAGAACTCCTTCCTCCAAGAATGCTCTCAAGACCGAGAGACCAAGGCGATCAAAGGCAGACATCGCAAGCGAAGGTTCTTCCGCGCTAGCACCCAGATATCCCTTCGGCGATGTACGGAGATACGCGACACACGTGTGGATCACCGCTAGAGGAATCCTACACTTGGATTCTATGACGCAACAACGGATCACAGGATCGTGACCGGAGACATCAACGAAGAAATAATTCTACTGAGGTAATTCTTGTGAATTAATTAAATTAATTATAACCAACATATGATGATCCTATTTCTATGGTTCCGGGATTCCCTATTAAGTTTTTCGTTCCTCGTTCTATTCCAAAAATTCAGCATTTTACATCATGACAGATCTTGGATTGAACATTGTTTAACATTAAAATTAAAGTTAGGCAAACCCACCAACGCACTTCCGCTGCACCCGGAACCTACAAGTGGTATCAGAGCGGTCATATTGTTGATTATAATTATTTAGTTTTTCATTGATGTTTTATGCATTTAATAATTTAGTTGTTTCAATTCAAGTTTAATCATTCTAGAAATATGAATCTCGAGATCTGTTCCTCCTCCATCGTTTCTCGTTCACCTCACAGAAACAAAATTTCCTTTTAATTTTGATTAAAATAAAATAGAGGAACTTATCCGGAGGAGCCAAACGTTTCTGGCCGTACAACACCAGAATACATGGTGTGTATTCGGAAGTAAACGCCATGTATTCTAGGTTCAATGCATTGACTGATCCGCCAAATCAGGCTGTGTATTAGAGTATACCTATGTCATTTATGACACTGTGTGTTGAATAGGAACAAGTGCCACATAGTTTCCGGATTACACACCATGTGGTCCAACTGAACACGGCGTGTAGTCCCTTCGGGTTTGGGTTGGACTGTGTACCCCGTACACGGCTTGCCCGTCTGGAAACCGTGTAACGCGGAAACTACACAGCGTGTTTCCCACAGAACACGCCGTGTACTCCAAAAATTTCCGAAGTACATTAACACGCCCTGTCTCCGGGCGTGTACTTAGGATGGACGGTGAAGAAAAGTACACGCCGTGTAGTAGGAACTACACGCCGTGTACTCACCCAAATTATGCAGATTTATTAAAATTTATTATTATATTATACAAACCCTTGAGACGTGTACCATGGTGTAGGCGTAAAGCTGAGGCACAAAATGTTATAGGTGTTTTATATATATGTGTTTAATTTTACATCTGCGTAATGAATGGGAATTCACCGGGCTGCCTCCAAGGTACAAGTTATGTACAAGGATAATTTTAAATGAATTTATTTGTTTAAAATTATGATGGATGAGAATCTCAAGGAAGTTCAGAAAAGGGTTTAAGATAAAAGTATTGATTAATTAAAGATAATTAATTGATTTGAGTGTGATTTATCTTAAACAAGAACGATTAAATAATTGAATGCTAGTTTTATTTATGCGTAAATATCATTGCATGTATGGATGATCATGAGCTAGACCGAGACCTTTGTATGTGAATGGTTTATTTTAATTAATTTATTTAAATTAAATTTGTTGGCCTGCGAGCCATCTCCTCATTAATTTGTAGGGCCTGCGCGCCCAAGGATTATTTTATGTAAAACCCCCTTTTTACCCCTCACTTGTGTGTGAGATAAATGCATATGTAATGGATGGAGCTCCCAAGCTAGTGGAGGCGGCTCAAGTCAGGAGCCAAGGTGAAACCAATCCAAGGAGATACAAAGGTGGACATGTGGAAAGTTGTAAACACGACCCCGAAAGGTTCAAGGTGTTTCTCCCCTAGGTATTGGGTTAGTTTATCAACCGCTAGATAAACTAACCAATAGAAAAAGATCATGATCATACCATTTATTTTATTTCTATCAGTTGCATGGTTTATTTATTGTGGGTGTGTTTTCACGATCACACAATTAATGAATTAAACGATCATGCAAGATGGAACTAAAATAAAACCGGCTTATGCGTAAATATTTTCTTAGACATGGTTAATCACTTAAGTATATCCCACTTAATATTAAAAAGCATGTAATAAAAGATTATAAATTGGAAATTTACGTATAAGGATAAAATCCCTCAAAAGAAATATTAAGTCGGTATAGCCTTCCATAATCTTGGTTAGAATCGAACCATAGTTCAAAGTACTTGACCAACCCTAGTTGGGGTGCTTTTAATTATCAGGGAATTCTAATTCAAGGTTTTGGGTTGACTTGACTTGGTTCGCATAAAGGGTTTACTACCACAGTAGGACTTGGTGTGACCAAGAGGCAAAGGTTGAGGAAATCCAAAATAAAAGGATTTCAAGATTGGGGAGTCCACTCAGCGGATCAAGGAGCTATGAGTTAATACAGTTGGCATTTGGAATGCCTACCTAAAACCCTTCATGTTGCTTGACCAACCCTAGTTGGGGTAATGCGAAGGGCAATATAGATCCTTGCCACTAGAATATTCAGGCAACAGAATATTCCGAAGTTAATGGTGAGGGATATTGGATTTCGATAAAATAGTGGGAGACTAATAAGTATTAATTTATTTATTTGTCTTAGTTTTGTAATAAAGTACTAAAACTTTTCTCATCTTAATTTGTAGAAACAACAAGAAAATTACTTCAAACATATCATTGCGAACCATACTCGATAAGGAAAACCTTCTCACTGGCACCAATTTCCAAGAGTGGTAGAGGCGTTTACGCACCATCTTTCACCACGAAAGGAAATTGTATGTGCTGGAAGATCCTATTCCAGTTGCGCCTGGGAAAGAGGCCAGTGATGAGGAATTATCTCTCTATATAAAACACATGGATGATGCCACAAATGTCCAGTGTTTCATGCTATCGGCCATGTCCAATGAGCTCTTGAAGCAACATGAAAACATGGACGCGTATAGCATGATGTCTCACCTTAAGGATCTCTACCAAGAGAAGGCGAGATGGAAGATGTATGAGATCTCCAATGCTTTGTTTACAACTAAGCTTGGAGAGTCTTCTCTAGATGGGCCCCATGTATTCAAGCTTATTGGCTACATTGAACGCCTGGACATCTTAGGGATTAAATTCCCGGATGAGTTGCGTACATATCTCATCCTATCATCACTGCCCAAGAACTTCTCTAGCTTCATTGTCAATTATAACATGAGCGGCAATGAGAAGAGTCTATCAGATCTTCTGACCTTGATATACCAGGTAGACAAGGACATGGGGCATGACAAACCCACAGTCCTTATGGTGAACAAGAAAAGGAAGGACAAGGCAAAGGGACTAAAGACTTATAAACGGTCTGAAGCCCCTGAGCACCATCCCTCCAAGAAGGGGAAGATCCAGAGGTGGGGCAATGAATAGTAGGTGATGTGTTTTTCATGTGGAAAGTAGGTCCACTAGAAGAGGAATTTCACCCAAAAGCGTGGGGACTCTAAAGGTGCGTTCATTATCGAGTGTAATCTTTCAATTTCTACACATTGGGTATTAGATACAGCATGTGGGGCTCACATCTGTATTCAAATGCAGGAACCAAGTAGATTTAGAAATATTGCCAGAGGAGAGGTGGATATTTGAGCTGCCAATGGTGCAAGGCTGGCTGTGTTGGATATTGGCGATTACCACCTCTCATTTTCGACTGGAATGATTTTAGTTTTACATAACTATTATTATGTGCCTAGTGTTACCAAGAACATAATTTCTGTATCTTGTTTGGATATAGATGGATTTATTTTCAAGTTTGGAAATAAGGGTTGTCTCTTTTATAAGAACAACGTATTTTATGGTATGAAACATTTAAATAATGGTTTATATGTATTAAATTATGAGAACCAAGTGTTGAAAATCGATAACGAAACAAACTCACATGACTCATACATCACCCAGTTGTGGCATCACCGTCTTGGTCATGTGAACGAGAAGCGCTTGACAAAGCTCTTCCAAGATGGATATTTAGACTCTATTTAACTAAAACCACTTGATAGATGTCACTCTTGTTTACAAGGAAAAATGACCAAGCCACCTTTTGGTGGACAGGGTGAAAGGGCCACATAGCTTCTAGGATTGGTACACACAGATGTGTGTGGACCATTTCCAGTAGAATCTAGAGGTGGATATTCTTACTTCATTGATTTTACTGATGATTTGAGTAGACATGGCTATGTCTACTTAATGAGGTATAAGTCAGAGGCCTTAGATAAATTTAAGGAATTCAAGAATAAAGTAGAGAATCAGCTTTGTAAGAAGATAAAGAAGCTTCGATCGGATTGAGGTGGAGAATATCTGAACCAAGAGTTCATCGATATTCTACGGGAGTTTAAGATTCTATCTCAGATCACTCCTCCTTATACACTACAATGGAATGGTGTTAGTGAAAGGAGGAACCACACCTTGTTGAACATGGTGAGGTCGATGATGAGTCATGCGGATCTTCCATTATCCTTTTGGGGATATGAATTACAAACTATAGCATACACATTAAACTGAGTACCAACTAAGGAGGAAAATGGAATTACCTCTGAGCTATGGAATGGAAAGAAACCCATTTTGTCTCACACACGTGTATGGGGATGCGAGGCATTTTTAAGGCCTCCTTAGGCAACAAACTAGCACCCCAGTGCACGAGGTGTATCTTTATAGGATATACCAAGGAAACGAAAGGATATTACCTATATAACCCTTCAGACAAGAAATTGACTGTCGCCAGACAAGCCATCTTTCTTGAGAGGGAGCACATCCTCAAGAAGGATAGTGGGAGAAATATTAACTTGAACGAAGTTGATACTCAAGATACATAGGAGTTGGTACATGAACAAGTTCCACAGGTCCCCGTGGAAGAGGTTACAGAAACACAAGTACTGCGTAGGAGCTCAAGAGAGGTAAGGGAACCAGAGAGATTTGGTTTCCTAGTCACCAAGGATGGTGAATCATTATTGTTGGACAATAATGAACCTCTCTCCTACAAGGAAGCAGTAGAAAGCTCAGAAGATGTAAGATGGCTAGAAGCTATGAATTTTGAGATGGATTCCATGTATCAAAACCATGTTTGGGTTCTGTTCGATGAGCCAGTTGATGTAAATCCTGTTGGATTAAAATGGGTATTCAAGAGAAAGCTGGACATGGAAGGTAAAGTTAGCATCTATAAAGCAAGGATAGTGGCTAAAGGGTTCAGACAATGTCAAGGAATTGACTATGATGAAACCTTCTCGCCAGTTTCCATGTTTAAATCCATAAGAATCATACTTGCCATAACAGCCTACCATGAATACAAGGTTTGGCAGATGGATGTCAAAACATCATTCCTTAATGGGAACATTCAGAAAGATGTCTATATGACACAACCAGAAGGGTTTGTGACACCAGGTGAAGCCAAATGGGTTTTCAAGTTTCATAAATCCATTTATGGATTAAAGCAAGAATCCAGGCCATGGAACATTCGTTTTGATGAAGCCATAAAGGAATTTGGGTTCATTAAAAACGAATGTGATCCATGTGTTTATAAACGGTTTAATGGGAATGCGATCGTTATCCTAGTAGTATATGTTGATGACATATTACTTATTGGAAATGATGTACCAGTCTTACAGTCAGTTAAGGACTAGTTGAACAAGTGTTTCTCCATGAAGTACTTGGGTGAAGCAGCCTACATTCTAGGGATCAAGATCATTCGTGATAGATCTAAGAGGCTGCTTGGACTAAGTCAGAGTACATACATTGGCCATATACTAAAGATATTTAGTATGGAACAATCCAAGAGGGGATTGGTTCTAGTGTCACATGGCCTACATCTTTCTAAGAAAATGTGTCCTCAGACACAACAAGAGAAAAATATAATGAGTAATATCCCATACGCTTCGGCTATAGGATCCATCATGTATGCCATGTTATGTACCAGGCTTGATGTTGCCTATGAACTAAGTATGGTAGGCAGATATCAAGCAGATCCAGGAGAACAACATTGGACTTCTGTTAATACTATCCTTAAGTATCTGAGAAGAACTAAGGATATGTTCCTGGTATATGGAGGAGATGAGGAGCTTGTCATCAGAGGGTATGCTGATGCTGGTTTTTAGACAGATCAGAATGATCTGAAGTCACAATCTGGATATGTTTTCTGTCTCAACGGAGGCACCGTGAGCTTAAAGAGTTCAAAGCAGCCAGTTTTCACTGATTCTACAGGGGAGTTCAAATATACAACGTCTTCTGATGTAGACAAGGAAGTTGTATGGATTCAGATCTTTTTCCAGGAGCTTGATGTGGTGCCTAATAGTAAAGATCCCATTATATTGTATTATGATAATACTGCAGTGGTGGATCTTGCAAAAGAACCAAGGTCACATCAATAGACAAATCATATACTCTGGAAGTATCACCTCTTGAGGGATTTATATCAAAGGGGTGAAGTTACAGTGAGAAGAGTGTCCATGGAAGAGAACATGGCAGACCTCATGACTAAAGGCCTATCTCAGTAGAAGCATGAATATCATGTGAGAGCTAGCGGGTTAAAGTTTGTTAGCAGTTGTCTCTAGTCCAAGTGGGATTCTGTTGGAGTTGGTGGCCTAGAACCAACTACTTTGTACTTTATTCATTAATAAAATCCTTATCACATCTTGATTGTTCTTCTACGTGACAATGCATGTGATAATTTCCTAAGGATAATTGTTGCATTAAAGGGTCATAGCATATCCTTGCTATGATGAGAACCCGGAAGTGCCATAATAGTGTTCTTGAATATATGTTCTATGGCCAGATGAAATTATTTGAGGGAGACAAATAATACATGCCATTAGGGGTGAGGACTCATAAAACTTTGAGGAACCATCTCATAGTGTGCACCCTTGGTAATATCCAGGAGGATATTATGAGAACGAGACCCGCTAGTAGAAAATCCACATTTCATAGTGTCATTGGATGTTCCTATCTGCGGACGTGTGTATTGGTCCTTAGACTTTAAGATTAGTATTAATGGTTATTACAACTCACTCACTTAGATGTATTGACAAAAACTGTGACAACACACTGTTTGCAGCGAGGTAGGATACATTGGGTGAGCCACGAGTAATACCACATTAATAGATAATGAGAGAAAGGATTTTTTGCTTCCGTTCCACAAAAGAAGTAGATATCTCATGCCCTTTGATGGAATTGATATAGCCCAAATAAATCCATGTCAATGGTAAGGTATGGGCGGGTTCAATTCTGGAAAGTCAAAGAAAGAATAATCAAGCACGTGGGTTGATGACACTAGCATGCAACCCGCTTGATTCGAGATATCGTGACAAAGGGATTATATTAAATGGTAAGCATTCGTATGAGGCGATACATCATTGTGGCGTTAAATTCTTTCTCTATGGGTGCCTTGGCGTGTTTCTAGACGCTAACCTTGGACTTTAGGCAGGCTCCGCCTAATGCCACTGAGAAAGAGGCCTAGAGGGTCACACACTAAGTGTGTCCACGTATCTCTGTTAAATATTAATTTAACAAGTTAGATAATGATTATTCCTGACTGTGGTTTAATCATTTTTTAAGGATGCCTGATCGCATTTATTTCGACACTAGTTATTTGAGAAAATATATTGTGGGTGAAATAAAATATTTATTAGTGAGTAATGCAGTTACATTTATTTAAGAAATAAATATCCATTACTCAAGGTCTAATAAATATGGAGGAGATAAAGAATAATGGAAAATAAAAGTACACGCCGTGTATATTAAATATAAATGCCGTGTAGTTTTGTGGAAAACGAGTACACTCCGTGTATTAATGATTACACATCGTGTAGTTTTCCAGTCAGGATTTTGAGGATATAATATTGTTTATTAAATGATATTAATAATAATCAGTGTGGGCACATGTCAAGGAATTAATAATTCGACATGGGGGTTTCAATAAGAGTTAATGAAATAAATAAAACACGTAACACGTTTATTTATTGTCATAACTCTGTAAACCTCAAACCTGATTATAAATATCCTCAAAACCCCAACACTTTTCAATCAATCATTGTGCACAAAAATTATGGATAATTCTTTCAAGGCTGAAAGAACTCCTTCCTCCAAGAACGCTCTCAAGACTGAGAGACCAAGGCGATCAAAGGCGGACATCGCAAGCGAAAGTTATTCCGCACTAGCACCCAGAGATCCATTTGGCGACGTCTGGAGATACATGGCACACGTGTGGATCACCGCTAGAGGAATGCTACACTTGGATTCTATGACGCAATGACGTCACATGATCGTGACCAGAGACATCAACGAAGAAAGAATTCCACTGAGGTAATTCTTGTGAATTAATTAAATTAATTATAACCAACATATGATGATCATATTTCTATGGTTCTGGGATTCCCTCTTAAGTTTTTCGTTCCTCGTTCTATTCTGAAGATTCAGAATTTTACATTGTGACGGATCTTGAATTGAATGTTGTTTAACGTTAAAATTAAATTTGGGCAAACCCACCAACACGCTTCCCCTGCACCTGGAACCTACAATGATCATGATTTTATATCTCTTATGTTTACCCTTACTGGTCATCTGAGATCACCCTTTTATTATGTTAATGTTTCCCAAGTAATGAGGAATGATGTTAAATTAATGTTTTCTAAAAGGATTTCACATCGATGATGTTGATGATCTATTATGAAATATGAAAATATGGGTATAGTTAGAGATAACGTTGATCTTTACGAAGTAGTTGTTTATGAAACCAAGTTGTTAATAGTTTATCTTAATTCTCTAAAACACTAAACCTAAATGGTTCTTGGGTATGTAAGTGATTAAATATTTTCTTTTGATGTCATATTTTTTTATTACAAAAATAATATTTGGGTTACATTTATAAATTTTATTTCTTTAGAAGTGGATCCAGAAATATGGATTCTAGGCTATTACATTTTCAACTTAACAACCTCTTATATAGAGGAAGTCAGTATTCCCATGATTAGGGGGAACACAACAAAATAAATCCTCTTAGTTTGTCCCATTCCATGACTAGGTGTACTTATTAGGTGCACACATGACTGAATTATGTGGATATTACTGTCAGAATACATTCCATAAAATGGCTCCAAGAGAATCAACGAAGAAGATTATAATTCCTTGTGGTGGGTGAAAACAAAGTCAGTCTCAAAAAAATACTGATGAATCATCTTCTATATGTTACGCATCTATGAATGTCATTAACACCACCCCCACAGATCCTGCAGAACATGATGCTAACATGGATGAACTAGAAGAGGAAGTCTTGGTTTATAATGTAGTATATACTGAAATGATTGAAGGAGGTGTGCATACCAAAAAACATAGGCTTTCCCTGAATTTGGGCATTCCTAAAAGAACTCCACCACAACCTCTCCAATGATCACCCAAAAAAGAAAATATAAAATGTAAATTTATGCCTCAACTACTCCATAAAAAGGTTGGAACCCTTACTTTTGAGTAAAGGATTTCTCGATAACATGAGGATATGATGGAATTAAGAAGACTCAATGAAGAATTTCATTGAGGAAATGTTCCTCCTGGATACATTCTCCAAATAGATATTAAACTTGAACATTAAACTAGAATACCCCAATAAAGAGGGTTTGCCTTAGTGAACAAAAGTGAGCTAGAACATCCGCTCAACATAGGGTACCAAAAACCAATATACATGGATCCCACAATAGTAGATTAATAGTTCCCTCCATTGGATATACAACTAGAATTGGACCAATAATATCCTTACAAGCCTTCCCCTATAGGTTACCCATAGTAGATACCAGTAAGGACACCACAGTTCTCTCTACATGCTAATCTCCCTATTCAACCTATTACTCAGGTAGACTTTCCTTGAGGGTTAATGAACACTATATAATTGCTAATAGATTGATTGGAATCCATGGAGGAATGAAGTGTGCTGGTATAGCAAAAAAAGAATCCTTAACCTGAGTTGGTAAATTCAAATTTTCCACCTCCAAACTTTGGGAACCCTTTATTTCCAATTTTTAATGGCCTGAGAGACCCAGAGTAGATTTTGATGCATTTATTATCTCGCTATGACCCAATTATGGGGACCCATGAACAAAATGAGGTAGTGAAATATAATTGATTCCTAAAATCACTATAGGGAACATCCATTGTATGGTACACCAGCTTTCCAGCTCGATGAATTAGAGGGTGGTAAGATCTCCTTTAGAATTTTCACTACTAGTTCAACTTGATGTTGCAGAAATCAATAGTCCTAGACCTTTCAAACTGAAAATAGTGATAGAATGAGAGTTACTTGAATTTCATCACTCAATTGAATGGGTTAACATGTTCCTTGAATTTAAAACTTCTACAAGAAGACTTTTTTCCTATCTGTATAGAAAATCTCCACAATGAGTTTCTCACAACACACATCCCTATGAAATACACATGAGGATTTTGGGACCCTGTTGTGATTTCTTAAAGTGTGGAAGACTCCATCACACATACCAAGGCTATGTCCTGAGTAATTCCATCAGCTCAATGAAATAGAATAGGTAAAGCATAGGATTCGACTTTCACACTTAAGTGGGCCCCTGCATCAGCTCCTACTCCAATACCTACACCATTTCATGTTGTTATATCTCTTGAAAATATATAAAAATTACTTCATCATTAGGATGATCAAAGTGAGTAGAGGGAAAAATAGTTTGATGAGAAAATGAACGATTTTTATTCTTTTTTATGTGACTATGTACCTAGCTACTTCATTTAAGCATTAGAGAACAACTAGATCAGGTTACCAAAGCCCAATAATCCCATAAAAATGGTGAATAATATCTACTAAACTATTTCCTCTTCCATTGATAATTTGGGTATAACATCTAGGTATATTTATTTTTCAAATACATCATGCAAAAAATGGTGGACTTAGAGAAAGTGAAGCTGGCCAACCCACTCGCTCGGGTAGAATGTGTTTATACCACCAATATAGAGGAGGATATTGAATGGATGGAATTTAAAATCATGGGTAAGAAAACTTTCAATGATTGGATTTTAAAAAATACTATAAAATAGACCCATGTTATCATCCAAATATAATTGAAATAGACGATTCTTTCCTCATATGCTTTCGCTATGACACAACCAACTCTATTGGTTCCACAGTCTTCTGAGATTTAGTATTCCAAGAAATGACATGGATAGAAGAGTAGAAAGAAAACACAATAAGATGAATATATACCAAGGAAAAATATGGATTTAACTCTATTATACTCCATGCCTTTAGTCCTAAAAACACAAGCACCACCCCACAAAATGGTACCACAAGAACCAACCCGATAAGTTGAGTCCTCATCGAATGGGGAGTTGGCCTTTGTTTTCATTAATGTTATCCACCTGATGGATCCATTTTTAGATTATGAGTGTGACTATGAACTCAAATTCCCTACACCCAATTGGGAAATTAGGGGGAGAGGTCGATAGATCTGAGGATATAGGGGAATACATCATCATACTAGAATTAAATACTCTGGTCATGTCCCCACTCAGACCATCAATGTAGCCAAAACTCATGGGGTAGTCCTCCCAAAATATCATCAAGAGAAGAAAAGTTACCCCACACAAGCTGGAGTTTTCCTTGAATCTATCATTTAAGAATATTGACTAGAAGAGACACGTCAATCCAATCAATCTCAGTGCGTAGTTAGACCTAGTTGAATTAATCCACCATGGAAATAAGTAATCTAAACTCCTCTTCCAATGTCCTAAATACCAACATCAAGTACTTTAGTACCGAAAGTTCCTAGAAAAGGGTGTCCTCATGATGGTTAGTGTAAGACTTTAGACCAAAAGTATAATATTTTAAAGCAGTTAGACTTGGTGCATGCCATGTTTTCAATTCTGGAAGTGTTCATTCAACCAAAGGACCTTTGGGAAGCACTCATAAAGTCTTTGTAAATCCCTCAATAATTTGAGGATTATGTTTCTGTTTCTGATGTATTTCGTGCAGAGACTAATCCTACAGAATTCCACATAGTCATATACTTCATGGAACAAGACAAATACACTATTATATAAGGACACATTAGAACTTTATATGTATCTAGAAGGATTCATGATATTGAGATCTAACAAGTCTTTGTTGATAATGGCTCAAGTGTCAACCTCATTCTAGTCCAAACACTTTATCAACTTCATTACAACAAGTCCCACTTGTCCCCCTCCACTATAATGCTATAAGGTCATGATAAGAATCAGTAGATGCCTCTAGGTGAAATAAAGATCAGGAACCAGTTTAGGGATCTTGTATGTGACTCAAAATTCATAGATCTTCAGAAGGATATGGCCTTCAACATTCTATTGGGGAGGCCTTAGTACATTAATACACAACTATTCTGTCATCATACCACTAAGTATTCAAATACTGCATTAATGGTCAAATTGGTACATTATAAGGTGATCATTCCCCATTTAAATCATGTGAATCACAATACATTAATGTATTAATCTATTAGAGGTAAGTGAAATAGCACATGATTGATAATATTTCTCAAATAAATGTCATGAGTGGTCTAGATATGACCCCATTTAATCCATTCTAGAAACTTAGTGCAGAGTATGTGTTTACCATTTATCAAATTGATGGAATGGGTAAAATTTCAAGTGAAAGTATTGTGACTTATATGGTATCAATAATGGAAAATGAACCAGGTAGTGCTAGAGAAGTTAATAAATCTCCAAACAGTGATGAAACCATGAGTGATAAAGCACTCATTCCACCCCATGAGTTTCAAAAAATCACTGTATCATCAATCGGGTTAAAAGTAATATCTATTTACTATAAATGTAAAAATATTTACTCCTCCTCAGGGTCCAAGAAATTTACTTCAACATCTACATACCTAAAGAGAAATACATAGGTAGAAGGAGAAAATAAGGAGGAAGTGGAAGTGGAGGAAGACCTCAGAGATTCCCCTCCAGCATTTGAGGAAGGTGTCTCTACCACTAGTGGTGAATATAGAGAAATAAATTTGGGCATAACAGAAGATCCATAACCAACTTTGATTGATGCATCCTTGAATTCTGAAGAGTGTGAGGTATACACTACCTTCTAGACTAACATGGGGATGTGTTCACCTATAATCACATAGAAATTCATGGGATCGACCCTGAGGTGGACACTCATCACTCAGAATTTTATGAAGACCACTGGGGATACAAACATGTAGCAATATGGACACACCCAACTAATGACTCCAAAATTAAGGCTAAAATGAACAAGATTATCAAGGACGACTTCATATAGGTAGTTCAATATCCAAAATGTATGGAAAAAATGTCCCATTAAAAATGAAATGGGAAGATCAGGGTCTACATTGACTTCAGTGATCCTAACCAGCATTGTCCAAAAGTTGATTTTCCAATCCCAATCACAGAAATATTGATTCATACAACAGCTGGATATCAAGACCTCTCCATTATGGATGGATATTTAGGTACAAAATTTTTTTAATAGCACTAGAAGATGGGTAAGTGCCCACCTTTATCCCCCCCATGGAGTATTTTTCTATCGTGTAATTCCCTTTGGCATTAATAATGGTAGTGAAACATACCTACATGTCATGCATCGTATATTCAATAATTTTCTGGGAACAATTTTCAAATGATACATTGATGATTGTATAGTTAATTCCCAATAGTGTTTTGACCACTTGGATGATCTCGAGACCATCTTTAACAAATTTTGAAAGCATAGGCTAAAGATGAACCCCATGAAATGATCCTTCAGGGTAACCTGGGGAAAGTTTCTAGGATTCATTATATACTATCGTGGCATCAAAGATGGCCCTAAGAAGACAAAGATCTCACTATCATGTCACCTACTCAAAACCTCAAATAGTTGAGAGGACTTAAAGGACATTTGTACTATATCTTTCACTTTATATCTAATCTAACAGGAAATTTTTTTCCCTTCACCAAATTAATGAAGAAGTGTGTCACATATATATGGACTAGTGACTATCAGGAAGTATTCAACAGTCTCAGGAAATATCTCTTGATCCCACTAGTGTTAATGTCTCTCATTGATGGAAATATAATAATTCTATATGTAACATTCCTATATATTTCACTGGGCACCTTACTCAAACAAAATATACAATTTTGGTAATGAAAATAGCTGTTATTCTATCAATAAAATCATGCTCGATGTTGAGTATCTTTTTTAGATATTGAGAGGATCTTTCTATCATCAATATTTGTGGTATAGAAATTGAGGCACTACATGAAGCACCATGATTTCCATTTGGTCTCTCATAATAAACCACTCAAATATATCCTCATATTTCCTCTATTAACATGGCATTTTGTATGGTTGTAGGTTATCCTATAGCAGTTTGATATACATTTTATGCCTTAGAAAGCAGTCAAAGGTTAAGCCTTATCATATTTTATTACAGAACGTGTAACGGCCTAATTTTTTTTAGAAATCCCTTTATTATAAATGTTTCATAATCACATGAAATCACAAAATAATTAACTACTAAGTTCTATGTTACCCTTAAAACATAAGTTTGTCACTTTTGTGATGTGAATTTCAAAAATCTGACATACACAGTTGCGATCAGTAAGTTATTAAGAGTCCATTAAGAAAAACTTAATTTTTGGTCAATAGTAACCAAACCTTATGAATAGTAACATACCCTTATGAATAGTGATATAACCTAATGAATAGTAACCTTACTTATGATAGTATATAAATAATATTCAAGTGTAAGTACGATAAATTTGTGCTTTAAAATAAGTAAACAAATGTTCTAAAACTCTTGTTTTTAGAATAAATTATGATTTAATTAAATATTAAATTAATAATATTTAGTTTTTTTTGAAGAATGGACTTCATTTTTGGATTCTACACGTCGAAAAATGGTTGGGGTAAATTTTTGGGATTTTTCTGAAATACTTGAATTTTTGATGAATAATGACACACCATAAATTGCAAAATTAAGATAAATACACTAATTATTGAGTCATGTGTGATGTTATGATGATGTAAGACCACTTGTTTCAGGATCACATGATAAAATTACTATTATTGTTCATGGAATACTTACTATTCCTTGTCTTGAGGAGAAATAATAAATTAAATAATTTTATATTAAGAAATCCCCTCTCTCCTCCACTATAAAACCCCCTCTCACCCCCTCTTCTATTCACTCCTATAAATCCTTTTTTCCTTCTCCAAATTCTGTTCAAATACCTTACCAACCTCCTACCACACGTCCATCAAGCCTTGGTCTCATAAAAATACCAAAACCTCTCCTTAAGGAGGTTCTCAAGGAAGTTTGGTTCAAGAGGTAAAATTCATTTTTTCAATTCTTTATCTTTCAAGTTCATTTGTTTTCTTTTTATGTTACCTATAATTATCCAAATTTTGTGATGACTCCAGTACCTTATATTTACTGGAATTTTGTCAAAATAGTGGAATTACTTATCATCATCTCCCCCTTTTACCTTCTTTTATACTAGTAGCAAGAACACCATCTAAGATGTGTCAATTTTCCACATTCAAGGACGATGGACTTTCGATTTCTATTTTCATTATCAATTCTATTCATGAAACCATTATTGTTATGGTTGAACTAGATTATTATATATAATATAACCTATTTAAGATTCTATAATCCCTTTGTACAAATGGTATTTAGTTATAAAGAAAAATGAGTTCGTTGTAATAAAAACCCACAAATGAACAGAAACAATTATCATTAAAGTTATATATAATAATTCATCAAATTTTCATGTAACAAACTTATATAAATGAACAATAACACCTATTTATGTTCATAAATAATATATAATTTCAATTTTGGAGATTTACATCCATTCCACATACTTAAAAACAAGTGAACTGAAGATGAAAATAAAGAAAATGAACACTCTGGAGCGACGGAATTCAATACAATAACTTATCAATAAGAACATAAATGAACTAACCACAATTATGATAAACTAAATAAGTGTATAATATGTTATTAAATAAGTTATTAATAAGTATAATTTCATATTCTAGGAGCTTAAGTTTGAGAGAGGAACACGTTCGGAGTTAAGGTAAGGGTTTTTCCACCCGAACTTCCATTTTCATTCGGGTTACTTGCATTGTCTAATTTCCTCAATGAAATTATTATGCATTGTTATTTAATCCTCATAAATTATGTGTGAGTATTCTATATATGCACACAAACTATAATCCTTCCCTAATTTATGGATTGTTACATGTTTTAAAAGGAACTTTCAAAACTGTTTCCAAAATACAAGCCCGATTCAATGGAATTTCACAAATTCTTTTCTATTTTCAAGCGCACCCTATAATATGTTTTTGGAAACCATTATATTTATAAAATCACTCATTTTGTTATGAAAAAAATATCTCACTTAAATTCTGGTTTTATACAAATATTTTTCCAAAATAACTCTTGTTTTCAAATAAAATATTATTTATCTCAAGATTGCTAAATGATTTTATAAAGAGTATTTTGGTTTGATTCAACACTTTTGTTGTTTCTTATGTATTATTGGGTTTAATCATTTATGAATTAATCTACCATATTTTATTTAATCGTTTATGACTCAATCTACTGTGGATTATCTATCCTAAAACCATTCACCATATTACTCGGAATGGTTAGTGTTTTATGTTTAATGATTAGGGAAAGATAGTTACATTTCATATGTTAGTTTAAATATGAATGTATATGTTTTTATATTTATCACCACTCATATGAAGAATTCATTGGACTTATTATGTGATGGGTGGGGCCCACTATAGCCCCTCGATGCATTGGTAGGTCTCATGAGACAACTAGACGTGGAATTGGCTGAGGCCTTTCCCAATGTGAAATGGATTTTGGCCGAGGCCTTAATCATTAGACGTCTTGGCCGAGGCCATGAAATTTTTTTTAGAATGCCTGGCATATTCACTTCCCTGATCATGAAGATAGTAATTGAAAGTTCATGTGGTTATTCTTCTAGTAGAATACCCATGATTATGTTTTATTATGGAATTATTTTCTCATCTCATATTCCTGTCATAATGTGTTCAAGTTTATTATTAAAGGCATGTGTTTTCAATTATTCACCATGTCTAATGTGTGTATTATATTCTATTGTATTTCCTACTCTTACTGATCATTTTAGCTCACCCCTTTCTTATGTTTCATTTTCTCAGGATATGAAGAAGTAAATTATGAATGACTTGCAAGCATTTTTACGAGACATGATGTTGCTAGTGGAATAATTTAGTGTTGTATTTCCCTTCATGATGTAATGTTAAACTTATTTATGTATTCTATTTCCAAAAGCTACTAAACTACTTGGTCCTTCGAGATTCATATTCCTTGTATGTATTTCAACAAAATCAAACAAGTCACCGACTCCGAGAAACTGGGGTTGGGACCTTAGAGTTGGTATCAGAGGAAGTTTAGTAGAAAACTTGGAAACTAGATTTAGCAAACATAGATTAGGGAAGAGTCCATAATATAGTATTCGAGGATAAGCATACAAGAAATTACTGATATTTTGGTAAGTAATAGATTATGTGGATCTTTCAAGCAATATATCCCTATCTGGATATGAGAAGGTAGAGGTGGCTCTGGCACAGATATATCTAGGAGTGAAAACTCCGACAAGGAGTTTTAGGCTTGACCCGAGGTATCCCGATATACGACAACAGGCCTTGGTGCACTCTTGGTTACGACACTCCTGAGGGATATGCTTATGATAATTCACATTTTCTTTATAATCCATTATGAAGGATTTAAATTTAAATTTTTCCTCAAATATACCATGTTTATGATTAAGAGGTTAGCTATGCATAGAATTTTAATTTATGCTTAGTATTTTTCTACATTGAGATTATAAATTTTGATTCATACCCTAATCTAGTGTATGCCATTATTTAGAAATGGGGCCTAGTGGAAGGAATGGAAACCGCACGAATGCATGTGTCCCCTGTAGGGATTTTCCTCTGATGCAAGATAATGATGTTGGCTCTGGTGCTGAGAAACTCATAACTATACTAAGAAAACTTATTCAGGTTATGAATAATAAACTTACCCGTATGAAGCATTCAGATCCACCACATGGAGGAGCTATGCTAGATCGCTTTATGCGACAACAACCTCCATCATTCAATGGGACTACAAACCCATTTTTAGCTGAGCAGTGGATAAGTTCCCTCGAGAAGATATTTCTCGCTTTAGGATGTAATGAAAGAGAGAAGGTTATCATGGTAGTTTATTGGATATCGGGAGATGCAGATCAGTGGTGGTCATTAATCCAAAACACAAAGGAGAAGTAAGAAATAAAAGAGATGGAATGTATAGATTTTAAAGAAATATTCCTAGAGAAATATTTTACTCATGAATAGAGAGCAGATATGGAGAGAAAATTCTTTAATCTAAGGGAGAAGGAAAATGATAATGTTGTAAAGTATGAAGCTAACTTCACAAGGTTAGAAAGACATGCTATGGACTACATACAAAATCCAAGGAGCAAAATTGATCGATTCTTTGATGGCCTAAAGCCATTCCTCTTTCGGGCACTGGTATCCCAATGTTTTTCATCATATGAGGATATAATTTCATGTGATATCAAGAAAGAAAAAGAATTTTCTAAGTCTTATGACTTTAAGGGAAAACAAGAAAAGAAGAGGGCTGCTGAAAACCATGGGAAAGGAAATACGGAAATGGGGATAAAGGGAAGAGTTGAATTTCTACCATGTGACAATTATGGAAGAAAACACCCTGGTGAATTCTTAAAAGGAAAAGGATTATGCTACAAATGTGGTCAGAAAGGCCATCTTGCTAGTGATTGCAAAGGGAAGAAGGTATCCAATGATGTTCAATGCTATAATTATCAGAAGTGGGGAGACTATGCTAATGATTGTACAAAGCGTCAAGGAAATATTCAATAGAATAGGCCAAGGTATCAAGGACAAGCTTACGCAATCACAACTGTAGAGGTTGAAGTTCCGAATGACGTAGTGGCAGGTACTTTGATCATTTCATCAAAAATAGCCAACAATTTATTTGATTCTGGATCATTGTAATCGTTTATATCTTCTCAGTTTTCCAAGAAAATTATATATGTCCAATTTGATTTAATAAAAGAGTTTTCAGTCAAAACTCCTAGGGGATGTATCATAGAAACAAAGTCATGTCGACTAGTCCCCCTCAAGACACCAAAACGTGCTTTAGTTTCTAACCTTGTCATCATACCAATGACTGACTTTGATATAATTCTTAGTATGAATCAGTTGTCAAATTATGATGCGAATATTTATTGCAAGAAAAAGGAAGTTATTTTTTTTGAAAATGGTGTAGAATCTCTTATCTTTAGAGCGAAGACCTCGCCATCTGATTCCTATCTAGAACCACCCCCAGTAGCTCTATTGAATGCAATAATTGGAGAGGAACATAAACCAATATCTATGGGCAAGGAAAGAAATATTCAGATTGAAGATGTATATATAGTGCAAGAATACATTGATGTATTTCCAAGGGATTTACCTGGACATCCTCTAGAGCATGAAATTGAGTTTTCCATTGACTTAATTTCTGGTGCAAGACCTATATCAAAGACCCCTATAGAATGGATACTATGGAGTTAGTGGAGATAAAGAAACAACTAGAGGATTTGAGTGAAAAATGATTTATTTGACCTAGTGTCTCTCCATGGGGAGCCCCTGTTCTTTTCGTTAAGAAGAAAGATGGGTCTATGAGGTTGTGCATTGATTATAGGGAAACCAATGTTGTTACAATAAAGAATAAGTATCCTCTGCCACAAATTTATGATTTATTCGATCAACTTCATGGAGCCCAATATTTTTCAAAGATTGATCTTCGATCTGGATATCATCAGTTACTTGTGAGGAATAAATACATTCCAAAAACAGCATTCCGAACCAGGTACAGACATTACAAGTTTACAGTAATTCCTTTTGGACTAACTAATACACCATATGTTTTCATGGATTTGATGAATAGAGTCTTCAAGTAATATCTTGATGACTTTTTGGTGGTGTTTATTGATGATATCCTGGTGTACTCTAAAAGCTATGAAGAACATGAAAATCACTTGCACACTATTATGAAGACTCTAAGAAGAAATGAATTATATGGGAAGTTTAGAAAGTGTGATTTCTGGCTCTAATCAGTTTCCTTTCTAGGCCACATTGTCTATAAGGATGGAATATATGTAGATCATATGAAGATAAAGGATGTGCAAGAATGGCCTACTCCAACGAACGTAACTGAGGTATGTAGTTTTATTAGTTTAGCAGGTTATTATCGGCGTTTCATTCATAACTTCACCCATTTAGCCAACCCAATGACCAAGATCGCACAAAAAGGAGTTAAGTTCATATGGAAAAATGAATGTGAAGAATGTTTTGAAGAATTGACGAGGAGGTTAGTGAATGATCCAATCCTAACCCTACCATCGGTGAATGATGGGTTTGCGATCTATAGCGATTCATCAAAGAAAGGACTTGGTTGTGTCCTTATGCAGAATGATCGAGTGATTGACTATGCATCTAGGCAGCTAAAAGTTCATGAACAAAACTATCCAACTCATGATCTTGAGTTAGCAGCCGTAATATTTGCTCTGAAAATTTGGAGACATTAGATCTATGGAGAAAAATGTGAGATATATACAGATCATAAGAGTTTGAAGTATATATTCTCACAGAAAGAACTTAACATGAGACAAATGAGGTGTCTTGAGCTACTCAAATATTATTATTGCACAATACACTACCACACGGGGTAATAAAATAAGGTAGTAGATGCTTTTAGTAGAAAGGACCATGGAATTCTGAACAAGATGAAAATTGAAAGGGATCCTATGTTCATGGATCTAGTAAAGATTGATATGGGAATTATCAAGGAAGGTAGCACATCAATACCTTTTCAAATGGTTGCCCAACCTTCTTTACTAGAGAGGACAAAAATTTCTCAGGATAATGATGAGGAGTTTCAAAAGAAAATTAAAGCTATAAATGATGGGAAGTTGACTGACTTCGCATATGAAGGTGGAATTTTGAAATTCGGGAAGAGGATTTGTGTTCCCTATATTCCTGAGCTAAAGAGAGAACTGTTGGATGATGATCATAGCTTTAATTTCTCTATACATCCTTGTAAAACAAAGATGTATCGAGATCTCCAAGAAAACTTTTGGTGGGACGATATGAAAAGGGAGATTGCTGAATATAAATCAAAGTTCCAAGTATATCAACAAGTGAAGGATGAGAGGCAAAAGTCTAAGGGGATGATTAAACCACTACCCATACCATAATGGAAGTGGGAGAACATTACCATGGACTTTGTCATAGGACATCCAAGGACATCTAGAGGAAACAATTCTATATGGGTCATTGTGGATCGTCTTACAAATACAGCTCACTTTATCGCGATTCGAGAGGACTTCTCATTGGATCAACTTACATGGATTTACATCAAAGAAGTGGTAAGGCTGCATGGAGTACCACACTCTATTGTATCCAACTGTGATCCTTGATTCACATTGATGTTTTGGAAAAGTCTCCAACATGCTTTAAGAACTGAACTGAACTTCAGTATGGCCTATCATTCTCAAACTGATGGCCAATCTGAGCGTACTATTCAGACACTGGAAGACATGTTGAGAGCATGTTCTATGGAATTCAAAGGAGGACGGGACCAACATCTTCCACTGGTTTAATTATCCTACAACAACAGTTTCCACTCGAGCATCCGAATGGAACCATATAAATCCCTTTATGGGAAAATGTGTATAACACCGGTGTGTTGGGATGAAGTCGGTGAGCAAAAGCTGCTAGGACCTAAATTGGTTAAAGAAATGGCGGAGAAGGTGAAAACCATTCAGCAGCATATAAAGGCATCCCAAAGTCGAAAAAAGAGTTATGTGGATAACCGTAGATGAGACATTGAGTTCAAAGTTAGGGACATGGTATTCCTACACATATCTCCATGGAAGAAGGTCATGTAGGTTGGGAAGAAAGGAAAGCTAAGTCCCAGGTATATCGGCCCTTTCGAGATCCTTGACCGAGTCGGAGTTGTGGCCAATCGGCTGGCACTTCTACCTACCTTGTCAAAAGTACATGATGTATTTCATGTATCCCTCTTAAGGAAGTACATACTAGACCCTTCACATGTAATCTCTTCAGAAGTGATACAATTGGAGGATGATATTTTCTATGAGGAGCAGCCAGTGAAAATCTTGGATCGTAGAGACAAAGTTCTACGGAACAAGACTAATCATCTGGTCAAGGTACTATGGAGTAACCATAAGTATGAAGAGGAAACTTGGTAATTGGAGGAATCGATGAAGGAAAAGTGCCCCCACCTGTTCTTGACCTAGTTTGTAAAAAGAAATTTCAAGGGAGAAATTTTTGTAAGGAGGGGAGAATGTAACGACCCAATATTTTTTTGAAAATCCCTTTCTTATAAATGTGTCATAATCACATGAAATCTCAACATAATCAACTACTAAGTGCTATGTGACCCTTAAAACATAAGTTTTTCACTTTTGTGATGTGAATTTCAAAAATCTGACATACACAGTTGCGATCAGTAAGTTATTTAGAGTCCAATAAGAAAAACTTAATTTTTAGTGAACAGTAACCTACCCTTATGAATAGTAACATACCCTTATGAATAGTGATATACATAATGAATAGTAACCTTACTTATGATATTATATAAATAATATTCAAGTGTAAGTATGATATATCTGTGCTTTAAAATAAGTAAAAAAATATTCTAAAACTCTTATTTTTACAATAAATTATGATTTAATTAAATATTAAATTAATAATATTTAGAAAATTATTTTTGAAGAATGGAATTCATTTTTGGATTCTACACGTCAAAAAATGGTTGGGGTAAATTTTTGGGATTTTTCTGAAATACTTGAATTTTTTATGAATAGTGACACACCATAAATTGCAAAATTAAGATAAATACACTAATTATTGAGTCATGTGTGATGTTATACTGATGTAAGTCCAATTGTTTCGGTATCACATGATAAAATTACTATTCTTGGTCATGTAATACTCACTATTCCTTGTCTTGAGGAGAAATAATAAATTAATGAATTTTATTTTAAGAAATCCCCTTTCTCCTCCACTATAAAACCCCCTCTCACTCCCTCTTATCTTCACCCCTCTCAAGACTTTCTCCTCCGAATTCTATCCAAATACCTTCCCAACCTCCTCCCCCACATCCAGCAAGCCTTGGTCTCATAAAAAGACCAAAAACTCTCCTTAAGGAGGTTCTCAAGGAAGTTTGGTTCAAGAGGTAAAATTTCTCTTTTCAATTCATTGTCTTTCCTTTCAAGTTCACTTGTTTTCTTTTTTCTATTACCTCTCCTTATAAAAATTTTGTGATGAATCCAATACCTTATATGTACTGTAATTTTTTCAAAATAGTGTAATAATTTATCATCATCTCCCCATTTTACCTTCTTTTATACTAGTTGCAAGAACACCATCCGAGATGTGTCAATTTTCCACATTCAAGGACGATGGACTTTCAATTTCTATTTTCATTCTCAATTATGGTCATGAAACCATTCTTGTTATGGTTGAACCATATTATTATATATAATATAACTTATTTAATATTCTATAATCCCTTTGTACAAATGGTATTAAGTTATAAAGAAAAATGAGTTTGTTGTAATCAAAACCCACAAATTAACCGAAACAATTATCATTAAACTTATATATAATAATTCATCAACTTTACATGTAACCAAGTTATATAAATGACCAATAACACCTATTTATGTCCGTAAATAATATATAATTTTAATTCTAGAGATTTACATCCATTCCACATACTTAAAAAAAAGTGAACCGAAGATGAAAATAAAGAAAATGAACACTCCGGAGTGATGAAATTCAATACAATAACTTATCAATAAGAACATAAATGAACTAACCAGAATTATTATAAACTAAATACATGTCTAATATTTTATTAAATAATTTATTAATAATTATAATTTCATATTCCAGGAGCTGAAGTTCTAGATAGGAACACATTCAGAGTTATGGTAAGGGTTTTTGCACCCAAACTTCCATTTTCATTCGGGTTACTTGCATTGTCTAATTTCCTCAATGAAATTATTATGTATTGTTATTTAATACTCATAAATTATGTGTGAGTATTTTATATATGCACAACAACTAGAATCCTTCCCTAATTTATGTATTGTTACATGTTTTAAAAGGAACTTTCAAAACTGTTTCCAAAATACATGCCCGATTCAATGGAATTTCTCAAATTCTTATCTTTTTTCAAGGGCACCCTATAATCTGTTTTTGGAAACCACTATCTTTATAAAATCACTAATTTTCTTATGAAAACAATATGTCACTTCACTTCTGGTTTTATAGAAATATTTTTCCAAAAGAACTATTGTTTTGAAATAAAAGATTATTTATCTCAAGATTGCTAAATGATTTTATAAAGAATATTTTGGTTTGATTAAACAATTTTTGTTTTTTCTTATAAATTATTGGGTTTAATAATTTATGAATTCATCTACCATATTTGATTTAATGGTTTATGACTAAATATATTGTGGATGATCTATCCTAAAACCATTCACCATATTACTCAGAATGGTTAGTGTTTTATGTTTAATGATTAGGGAAAGATAGTTATATTTCATATGATAGTTTCAATATGAATGTATATGTTGTTTATGTGCACATGAGCCTCAGCCTAATTGGTGAGGACTCACTAGGTGCATCCAAGAGACCCAAGATCAAATCTGGGTGGAGGCATATTTCCAGGCACTGTAGCAGTACTGTAGCAAGCACTGTTCGGTACTGTAGCAACCGGAACTATTCATCGACCTGGGCCTTTGGGCCACCGGTTTGGTCCTCAGGTCCTTCAAGGATTTTGGTCCACCCAAGGCCTTCGAGCCAATTGATTATCAAGGCATTCGAGACACCTTAAGGCCTTAGGGACACCACAAGGCCTTCGGGCCACTTGAATGAAGGCCCCAGACACACTACAAAAAAGGAGCAGCCCCAGAAGAGGATTCAGAGCAGGTGCACTCACTAGAGTAGAGCCAAATGGATTGTCAGAATGAGAGGGTATGACTATGCCATCGGCACCAGCCTGTGCTTGCATGGGAAGCCTAGCCAGACGGTCATGCAAAGGTGGAGAGCTATTATCAGGATGCAGATGCTGGGGAGGGGAAGTTCCTTGTAGATAGTCAGGTTGAATTCCCTAAGACCTTCAGGTCATGTAATCTCCTAAGACTACGGGCCATGTAATCTCTGAGCCTGTGGACCTTGTAAGGGTTCCCCCTCATCCCTTGAAAGGGGGGTTATCAAAAATCAATAAAAATGAAGGCCTTCAGGCCATTCAGGCACGTATATGTTGTTTATGTTTATCCCCGCTCATATGAGGAATGCATTGGACTTATTATGTGATGGGTGGGGCCCAATATAGCCCCTAGATGCGTCGGTAGGTCTCATGAGACAACTAGACATGGAATTGGATGAGGCCTTTCCCAATGTGATATGGATTTTGGACGGGGCCTTAATCATTAGACGTCTTGGCCGAGGCCATGAATTTTTCTTCAGAATGTCCGGCATATGAAATTACCTCACCATGAAGCTAGTAATTGAAAGTTCATGTGGTTATTCATCTAGTAGAATACCCATGATTATGTTTTATTATGGAATTATTTTCTCAGCTCATATTCCTGCCATAATATGTTCAAGTTTATTATTAAAGACATGTGTTTTCAATAATTCACCATGTCTAATGGTTGTATTATATTCCACTGTATTGCTTACTCTTACTGAGCATTTCAGCACAACCCTTTCTTATGATTCATTTTCTCAGGATATGAAGAAGTAAATTATGAATGACTTGCAAGAATTTTTAGGAGACATGATGTTTCTAGTGGAATAATTTAGTGTTGTATTTCCCTTCATAATGTAATGTTAAAATTATTTATGTATCTTTTTTTCAAAAGTTACTAAACTACTTGGTCCTTCGGGATTCTTATTCCTTGTATGTATCCCAACGAAATCAAATAAGCCATCGGCTCCGGGAAACTGATGTCGGGACCTTACAGAACGCCCATCTGTAGAAACAACATTAATAAATAATGAATTTCTCAATTAAGAGATCATTTATATTCAAGACATAACCCAAACACGGGAAATATATTTCAGAAGAACATCTAAGAGCCCAATGGGAAAGATAATGGAATACCCCAAGCTCAAACAATTTGGGTTCAGAGTCATACTAATCTCTCCAGCAAAGGTAATATTTGCTTACCCCTTCATGTTGTTATAAGTTTGTACTAATAGTGAGGTATAATATCAATTCATAATTATAATAATGATACTGACACTCCAAATACCAATTCACCACCTAGAGGTAAAAGGTGATTGATAGCTGGTGATCAAACAGATCAATGGGGATTATACTATTAGAAAATAAGATCTAATCCCCATATTTGACTAAGTTTGAGGGTTAACAGAAGAGTCCCCTTAGAAAAAACATTATCTAACATTACACAATCACGTAATTCCTAGAAATACATGTTTTCAAAAAAATTTATGGCTCTAGAATATCCATACTGGGATGAAATGATCATCAACACCATGCATCATCGAATGGTCTTGCCTTTTTCTCATGTCAACAAAAAATATAATGAAAAAATCATTACAATTACCAAACCATATGTTCATACCACTGGGAGGATGATACACATCATAAAATCCCTCCAGAATTGATTACTCCCATTGAATAGAGCCAGAAAGGAGTAAATATGATGGTAGACAACCAAATTTACTCTTTTTAACTACCAAAAAAACTAGAAAGTCCTCTATAAACAAGGATATGAGGGAATCCTTCTCAAATGTTTTGATAGATAAGAGACTACTATTTTTATTAAATAAGTACATGTGGGATCCTATACTGCTCACCAGTCAGGGTGTTAGATTTCCAATCAAATCTAGAGAATATGGTATTATTGGCCCACTACGTCACAGGAATGTACAAACGTTACCAAAAAGTGTCATTCTTGCCTCGTGTGTGCCAACATCATCCATCAACCTGTGGAGTTTATAAATTCAAAAAAAAATACACTTGTTCATTTTCTATATGGGGAATGTATATCGTAGGACCATATCTTCCTTCCACATCCGAACAGTTCAAGTATATTCATATTGTGACTGATTTCTTATCCAAATGGGATGAGGTGGTGTCCCTTAAATAATATAGGACCAAAATAATAATTATTTTCACAAATTCTATCATCCTTACCAAATTTGGTGTACCTCAAACAATATTAATGTATGACAACACCAATTTCTATTCCATTGAGCTGGAGAAGCTATACCAAGAATATAATATCAAATCCAACCACTCGTCCCGTTATCAAGAAGAGACTAATGGAAAGATAGAGGCCTTCAATAAGACCTTATTAAACATACTCTATAAGATGTTGGATAAATATAAAAAATATTTAATTTATAGGATCTTTCATTCCTTGTTTGAATTCAAGAATACAACTCATTATTCCACATGATAAACCCCATATTCACATGTATATGAGAGAAAAGCAGTCCTACCCATTATGGTCCAATTGTTGTCACTCATAGTTTCCCTCTATGATCAACTATCCATGGATGAGCAATCCAAAAATTGGTTGGATGAATTGTAGAGACACTATGATAAAATATTACAAATATTTCATCATTTGGAGGTCTAAAAAAATCAGATATCATGAACTTTAAAAAAGATAGTCCGCCTCTACTCATTCCATCAAGGATTACTTGTATTGGCCATAAAAAATCCGATGATACCATAAACTATGCCTCCAAATCTTGAACCAAAGTGGGAAGGACCTTACACCATACACAAGGTACACTATAAGGAATATTATTCATTGATCTTTATGGATGGATTGTTAATTAAGAAAAGGTTTCTCAAAAATTACTTTGTGTGAAAAAATAGCATCAGGTCCCAACTGCATGATGTTAAATTGCATAGTCTATCTTTGTCATGTGACCTTAAAAAAAGCATGTAATATCATCCATGAAAAAATATGATAAAATGAATGACACAAATTTCTTTAAAGTGTGACATTAAACTGCATATGATCATGGTCTTGTATGAACATCCTTAAAAGGAACACTATATGGTCCTATTCATATGACCCAAATCTACAAGACATCATAGCCCGAGCTATAGGACTTTAAACTACAATGACCAATGTCTTGGTTATAATATGTTAAATTTTATAACAAAATACTTACTGCATGATGTAAAACTATATAGTTTTCACCCCTATTACATGATTTGAAACTACATAGCATTTTGATATATGTTTGAGTAGAGTACAACCTTTAGTGCTGGTGCCACCCCCATAACATTATTCAAAAACTATGTATTTATAATTCTCATTAAAATGAGATATATAGCGGCACCCAGATCTCTAACTTTAGGTTCAACCTCAGCAGAATAAAATTCTCCCTTTACTTTTATGGGTCAGACCTACATAGGGAACTTTCCAAAACTATGTGTGGCTTGAACCTCATTCCAAATGAGATATGCTGTGATTCCCAAACCTTATGTCCTAAGCCCAACCATTATTATAGAAAATAAAAAGTCCCCATTTCCTCGTTTCAAAACCTAATCTATGTGGGGAACCATATTTCAATAACTATGTGTGGATTCATTACTACCATCATAGGGAACCTAGTGATTCCCAAATTTCCATTCTTGGGACCAGCCATAATATTCCCCCTATTTCATGTCATGTCACCATTTTCCTCACAACATGAAATTAAAATGCATAGGTTTCTAGGACTATGTACTGCTTGATTCTCATTCAAATGAGATATGTAAGGATGCTATGATACTATATCTTAGCCTAGACACTACATGATACAAATTACCCATGTCTTCTCCTTGTTTGCATCTTCATGGTAAGAATAACCTTTTTCATTCCTTGTTTCTAAAACTAATCATAGATCACATGAGCTTAGGAGATTTGATAAGGGTCTTTTCTAAGAACAATTCATATTAGTGTATGAACAGGTTATCATGGTCCTAGATGCAAGACCTTAAAGGCCACACCATGGTTCCTTTCCTCATGATGTTAAACTACATGGTTGTTGTCCCTTGTATAAAATAAAAATGCACATAACTATGAACCTCACCTTAGAGGACCACTATCTTTAGTTTTGGTCTCCCCCAACACCTCTGATCCAAAATTATGTGTCGATTGATTCTCATTCCAATAAGATATTTAGCGACACCTAGGATTTATGTCTTGGGCCCAACCATGGGGTAAAGGAAAATTCCCCCTCTCTTACATAATAAAAAATATCTATGCATGGGATCCTAATTTGGTTTCCCTGATTCAAGGGTCCACTAAGGAAATAAATATTTCCTCACCTATATATGAGTCAGATATATACAAGGGACTCTACACACCATGGTCAATGTTAGTCCAAATTCTTCCATTATATCTATACGTATTCCATCCACACATCATACTCCTAATCTTTGACACTTTTTAATATTAATAACATTCCTTCAAATCTGGATGATAGAACTTATGATGCACGAGGAATCCTTTTTCTGAATATGATGTAACATACCCCAATTGGATTTTCATAAGTCTCCCACCAATTAGGCCTCTCGGCCAGAGGGTGCCACTATTTGACTCTGTAGTAATAGGCCCGAGTTTTCCTTGAATAAAGACACCCAAAAAATGGGTTTGTCAACCAGTATTACATTTCACTCTTGAGAAAAGCCACTTCGGTCTCCATAATCCTCAATGAAATTATGCTAATATTTTTTTTTAATTTGGTACATTTTTACCCCTCATATATTTGTCCCACGTCACTTCTTCTGATTTGGGAACCCCCAAGATCATGGTTTAAAATTCCCTCCCTCATGTCCTAAGTATGACTGAATAACCTTGGTATGATAAGCATAATAATACCTATTTTTTCCATAATATTTTGGTAATAGTCATATAAAATAAAACTACAAGAACCATATTTCCCATGTTTGGGCCAGGACTACATAGAAAACCTATTCTCCCATTATTGGGTAATAGTTACATGAAATTTTCCTTCCATATCTCGGAACTTTTATTCCATGAACCCAGACTCTATGTTCGTGGAAATATGAATCTCCATAAGATTCCTTCAGCCATTGGTAATAGAATTTCAGAATCCCTAAAAACTCTTTTTTTAATACACAGTAACATAACCTAGTTGTACTCTTATAAGTCATGTGCATAAAGGAAATGTAATCAAGAGGATGTCGGTGTTTAACAATACAGTAACACCCCCTATTTGTCTTTGAAAAATGTCACTGAAAAATGGTTTTTTCAACCAATGATAATTTCACCCTTTAGAGATACTTACACTATCTCCATAAGCCCTTATCCCATACCACTCTTTGGATCAAAAAATCCCCATATTATAGCTTACAACATTACTTAATCATACTTGAAAGTGATGGAACATTATTGAAAAGATTACTATAAAATGGGATAATTAAAAATCTTTTAGTCAAATATAAATGAAATTACATTATAGACCCAATTTACTGTTTTCATAACTTAAAACTATATCACATAACTTCCTAGTCACAATAATTTAAATTGTACAACAACATCCTTACCATAATATGTTACATTACTTGATGACTCAACTGTTTTCAGTAAGGGACCTTTCCCCCTGACATCGATCATCTAACAAAATGTACCCTTCATCACACAATCCAATTTATGTTTGGAGTAGTTTTATAATCCTGGATAATGAAAATACATAGGCTCCCTTCATTCCAAGACACCTTACCTATAGAGAAACACCTTTTCATGGTCTAGATAAATCTATATATTCACAAACTCCTCGACCATGGTTAGTATAATGTTAAAATTCCATAGAAATGATCTGTCTGACTATACAGTAACATACCCCAGTTGGATTTGCATAATTCTCCCACATAAATGTCTTATAAGATAAAGGATTTCACTATTTGGATTTGTAATAATATTCCCCATTTTTATTTTCATAAAGTCTCCCACAAAACCCATTTTTCATCCATCGATAATTTCTTCCCCAGGATATAACTCCTCTATTTACATTATCACTAACAATATTGTTCTAAAAATTGCCTTTTTAAGTCATTCAGGGATCATTCATCACATATTTTTCTCATATCAATTTTTAGATTCAAAAATCAAAAAATTGTGACTCAAAAATTGTCCTTTAGGAATCTAATGAATGTTGGAACATTTTTGGAAAACAAGCCTTTTTTGGGTTATCATTTCAAAAATTATGGTAAGAGCTATTAAACCTAGAACCCGAGTATTGATATTCTATTTTTCAATACATTATACTACAAAAAAAATATATAAATATTACTCACCATTTTAAAATCCCACAAAGGGAACTCTATAAAAAATTTGAGACTCAACATACTAGATTGACGCTCTGAATGGTTTATGCAAGAATCGAGTAGTGAAAAGATAAAAGGCACAAAACATATTAAGAAGAAAGCACACAAAGGGCATCCTAATAAAAATACCAGTCTCACCAGCTAAGTCTTCTTCACATGAGACTTAGGAAAAAATTAGGGTGATTACACCAAACAGAAAACATTTTTAGGGTTATCCAAATGAACCTAGAAATAGTATAACTATTCCCTTTAGGCCCTATGGATTTGGAAAAAAATATAGAATTCTACCTCAACCTTAAAATTGAAATTATAATGTGATGAAATTTAATCAAATGCATCATTTTATAGGGACCCTACCCCATAAAGTACAGATTCAGTGTCTACTACCATTACATTGTCATAAGATACAAGTACATCGCATCCCAAAGGATTGAAAATAGTTTAAGAGTCTTAATAAACCAGATACATGAATGAATCTTGTATTAAAAATTAACACACAAATTACAACATAATCAATTTTTCATTCTTCCAAGGGTAATAACTTTATTCCATCTAGTGTATCCTTGCATATCATTCTTAGTACACTTCTTGGAATCTAGGGGTAAGGAAACAAAATAAGGGTGCGCTTAAATGCTCAGTAAGGGTAAAGTATAATAGAATAAATAATGAACCAATGGGAATAATAATTATGGTACGGTAAATAACTGAATAGACATACAATGTAATAATAAAACTGAGAAGTCAGTGCATAAATGATATGGAAAAGTAATAAAATAGAAACACATTCCATTCAAATATCTAGATAAGGAAAAATCAATGTGGCAAGGTAATAAAATGAAACAAATGACATTTAGTTAATGAAAAGAGAATGAAATACAACCATAGATATTTTGACTCAAAATATCATGGATAAATAATAACTGAATCAAAATGAAGGAAATGCTTAATTATTCAATGTCATGTCTCAGGCACATAAAAATCTCTACTGTTAAGATCCATCCTACAGGTAGTTTAAAACTACAGGTGGAAACCTATTTAATTTTCAAAACATATTTGTATCATGAGAACCATTCTATGAATTCAGGGTCTATATAAAGTTTGGGCCCCACCACTCACTTCATGTCCAAATCATTCCTTATATTGAGAAATCGATTTAATTAACAAACAACATGCCTTATCAAATATCTGTATTGAATAAAGGATACAAATTTATCAATTTTTTCACAAATAATCAAATAAAATTAAAATTAAACATTGTATGAAAAATTATATATGGTTTAGGAAATAATCATATCCATGAAAATGATAGGGATATTCGGGGGAAATTTAATGTCAAATGATCATAGGAAATTGAATATTTCAAGGGGAATAACAAAAGAATCAAGGAAGTGAATGCGAATACTATCCTTGGACAAATCAATCATAAACCATCTAGAGTAATAATAAGGATGGTATCAATACAAAATATCCTACATGGAGTAAAAATAATGGGTTATTATATTTTATGAATAGAAATAAGATAAAAATATATATTAAAAACTTTCTTTGGAAAAATATCATTTTGTTTTGAAAAACATTTTCATTGAAACTCAATTTTGAAAATATTTCTTTTAAAAATTATCCTTTTAAAAATACATAGGAGGATTTAAATAAATTATGGTCAGTAAATCCATACATTTTTTACAAGGTAAAAATAACATTCCTTTTTCACTATAAAATGTTAGAAAAATACCTTTTTCAGAAAGTGACAATAAGATTATTTTGAAAAAAATTTGTAAAGAAGGGTAAAACTGAATTTAAGATATCATTTTGAGATGGATAAAAATATTTTTGAAAGCATTTTTAGAAAACTGGGTTTGTTGCAGAAAATATGTTCTTTGATCATATAGAAAAATAAAGTTGGGTTTTCTTAAAAACATTTTCTCAAACATTTTTAGTACCAAAGAGTGAGAAAATGGTACTATTACAAGATAAAAATCATGAATAAAAATAGTGGAATAAAATTAAGGGATTTAATAGATAATTATAATATAATTTAATTTGATGTAAATTAAAGTGTAAATAATCCCAAAAAATATAAGATTACGAAGTAAACCCTTGAAAATAACATAACGTTGTTGTGAGAATCAATGAATGAATAGATTTTGTGTTTCAAATATTAATCTACATAAAACAAGGGGAAATAAAAAAATATAGAGTAAATAGTTATTACACACATAATATTAGAATATTAACAAAAACTAGGATGTAATATAACCCAATGAAAAGAAATTGGGTTACGAAATTCTGTTCCACTTGGGTAACATTAAGTGTAAATCCCCTTAGAAGAAATAATTCCTATTAAAACTCAAAAGATAATAAAAAATGAATGAATAAAGATATTAAATATCATATTTTTAGCATTTACCCTATATATAAGTAATGATGTGCACAAAATGAAATTATTCCCCAAGGAATGGAAATTCTGTTAGAAGATTATAAAAAACATTCTTGGGGGAAATAATCTGTAAGCATTCCAAAGTGTCACATACCACTTTGAAACATTTAAATCATAATACCCATAATGAAATAAAATTAAATGAAGCTTATAATATAATTATATTAATTAGTTTCATGATATAACAAGTCAAAGGGTATTATATACACTATATAAAAGAAACTAGGTGCATGACAATAAAAAAGTCTCAATGGAATGTAAATTGAGATGAAATCTCTTACCTTGTGTTTCCTTTTGGGTGAAAGTACTTTAACATAATTTATAAGGGTTTTAAACATGGTACCAAATTATTAAAAAAAATATTATTATTTATTATATCATATATGATCTTATTATAGTATCTTATTACCTGTTTGTTAACAATCATTCATTATCTTCGATGTTTCAGGTGTTAATTGTCTAGTTCTTCAAGTATGTTTTCACTTGTTACTTGTTTTTACTATTAATTTGATCATGGTTTGATCATATATAGAATGTAAACCATGATTTAAATATCATATATATTCATTGTATATTTATTTAGAATAATCCATAATATTTGTAACGACCCAAGAAACTGTATTTTGATTAATGGCAATTTTATCCATTAATTGAACAAACAATCATCTTATAAAAATAATAATAATAATAATAGTAACAATAAAATAGAGAAAACACATCAAAATGAATGAAAGTATCTTTTATTCAAATGAGGAACATCTTGGTGACTATAACTCTAAAATCAAATGGGAAGCTTAGCTAACCAAAGATTCCAATTAAAAACCCGATTAAAATTAAAGGAAGACCGCTTAAAACCACAAGAACCCCGAGAAGGCGATAAGGGTATTTGAAATATATCAAAATGAACATAAGGATGGACGAAGCCACCACAGCCGTACTGAGCACCAAAGGAATAACTTGAACCATCTCCTCCTCTTTCTTCTTCAGTCGCCTTGAGTGTGGGATACCCCGAGACCGAGTTTTTTATAGAACACCTATCCGACCGTTAGAAACTAACGGCTATAAATATAGCCGTTGGCTCCCCCATGATCCACTTATCCTCTAATGTTTTAATTTTTAATTGGACTGTTGAAGCTAAGAGTTGAATACCCCCAAACGGTTTAAAAATATTAATTATGTTATTTGATTTAATGTTTTATTAAACAACAACAATAATAATGATAATATAGCTAATTTAATTGTTTGTTTTCCCAAAATGTGAATCATATGAGAATGCTATTTTTTTATAATGCAAAACAGTGGGAATTAATATTATTATTTCCACTATTTATTATATACGTTTTAACTTGAGCAAGTAAGTATTTATTTTATGAATGACTATATTGAATCTGGTGGGATTTATTTTTTTTAGTCTATGAAAATATGTGTGAAAACTCTTGGGTTATATATATATATATATTTATGTTATGTCAAACTTCAATTTAAATGTATTATACTTACCCCTAAATTTAAAATAAGTAATAATAATAATGAAAATGTTTATTTGAACTTTTTATAATTAACAGTTTTGAAATGATGTCAAATTATGATTTCATTTACAAAATTTGTTTCATAATGTTAATATTTACATCAATGCAATCTTAGTTGTGAATTTGAAAATAATTATTAATGTTTTTATGTTAAATGTATAATTTTATTAATAACATTAATATAAATCTTTAATTATAAAAATTAAGATAATTAGTATATATGAGTCAATAAAGGAAAATAATATGTTATAGGTAGGGGTAAATAAATTAATACATATGTGTATTAAAAGACTATTGAATTTCATTAAAATAATAAAAGTTAGATCAATAATTGAATGTTAATAATAAAAATGATATAATAATAAGTTAATAGAAAATAATAATAATAAAATGACTTTGTTTTTTTATAAAACCAATGAGGCCCGCGTTTTTTTAATGCACCGTATCCCTCTCGGCCATCTGATCCATCTCCCCTCATCGCGACCGTCCATGTTTTTTTACACCACAATTCGTCTGGGCCATTTGATCAATCCCAGTCGGTCTGGGCCATCCGTTTGTTTATGGATCTACCTCCTGCGTCCCGCTTCTTCTTCCTCGCGCACGCCAAACCAGTAGGTTAGGCTGCGTTTTATTCACCTAGGTCGATGAGTGGACCTGGTTTCTACCTCTTCTTTCCACGGGTTAGGCACCGCCTCGGCCTTGGGTACCCGATGAACATCTCCATGCAAGAAGGATTCCTTGTTTTTCTTAAACCCCGATTTTCACTGAAGAGAGGAAGTTTTTGCACCGTGTTTCCTTAGACATTCAGCCACCTCGTCATCGTCTCCTGCTTCTACCTATCCTCCTCTCCAAGCGAAGGTAAGGGGATGAGTCTTGCCTTGAATTTTTTTAAAGCTTCGGTATATATATATTTATGTTTACCTATATGTATATACATCTTGTGTATACACCTGCGTACGGCCTTGAGAACCATTCTCAGCCGCTTCTGCTTGGAGAACCCAAATCGGGGTAAGGGAAAATCTTGGACTTTGTTCTATTTCGGTTCGGGTGTTTACTTATACCTATATACACCTTGTGTATATATATTTATGTACATATATATATAAGATGATATATACACATTTCTTTTATATGTGTATGTTAGGTTTTATAAAACTTCCAATCTTAGATTGTTTAATGTTTTTAGGGGTTAACCGATGTCTCTATTGCGTAAAACCCTTAGAAGGATGGATATTCAAATTGGTGTTTATTTGAACTCACATATAAATCTACATTTATATGAATATATATATATACATAGATATATTTATAACAATTTTAATCCTAACCTGAGTATGGTTTATTGGAATTTCTATTAATGATGAGCTATTGTTATGAAATATACAATACTAGAAACCTTTTTTTATCAACTATGTTGTGATTATGCAATTTATATATATATGTTTTCATTTATAAGTTTTCGTATAAGTTCCAAATCAAAACTCTTTTGAGTTTTATGAATTCAAAATGATATTTATTGGTGTCCAAAATACACATACAAGAGGACAACTTGTTTTGTGTTAAGTTGAATTCAATGTATATTTATAAAAACCCTATCTGCCACCTTTTTCTTTTGTTTTAGTGATAAATATATGTTAATAAAATTAATGTCTTTAAGAACGTGTAAACCATGTAATGAATCAAATGGGTTTTATTTAATGGAAATGATTTAATTTTACATGAAAATCCATTATTTTCAGTGTTCTAATTATTATTGCATGTACAAGAGTTTGTTGATTTAGTTTATTTAAATCACTGTTTAATCTGAAGACAAAAGTCTAGTTCTTTTTAAATTTACGACATGATCCATTTCAAGTTATGAATATGTATTTAAAAGGGGTTTTGATTAAGAATGTATGAATGAAACCCTATGAAGGTAAGACCACCTCAAATATGTGAGGGATGTATTGGACTTAAATGATTATGGACGGGTGCGCCCGGAATTATACAACGCTCCAATGCATTGGGTAAAGGAAGAGTCTCATGAGACGTTATGTGCGACGGTCTTGGCGGTTAGCCTTGGATTGTGCTACCATGGAAACGGGGTAGGCGGTTAGCCTTGACCAGTATTAAGTTATGTTTTATGGTCATGACACAAGGTCTTGACAAAGTCTGACATTATACATTCCCTCCGCATGTGATGATAAATGGTCAACCGGGGGATAGTTCAACTAACAGGACATCCCCTAGTTGTAAATTTCCTTGACTATGAGAATTAAATTATGATATAAGAACTGTAACACATGTGGTAAGTTGTTATAATAATGTTATGTGCCAATGAATCATGATATGAATGTTTTCCCTGCTCACGTACAATATTTTAGAACTGAAGTAATTTTGTTGTAAATTATGCATCATCTATTCTTCCCAAGCTTGCACTCTCTGATTTATGTATTCTTTAGTGTTTATCTTTAAATACATACTTCTTTTCTATGCAAGAGGTTTTCAAGAATGTATAATTTACATGTTTTAAGAAAAGATAATGCCTTGTTTTTAGTGAAGTGTTTTATCATCTCCAAAAGGACTATTTTGAGAAAGAATTTTCTTTAAACGTTTTAAAACCCCTTACTGGGAATAATTTGATCACCCTACATTTTTGTTCTAAAATTTTTCAGGCATGGATTTGTACTAATGAAATTTTTCAGAAGCAGCTGGTTTCCCAGAATCCTGAGCCTCGCGATCTTCTGTAGTAATGGGACATGATGTATTATTGTAACTATTTGTAATAAATTTTTAGTACATCATGCCCCATGGGCACCTGGGAATTAGGGTCCTTACAGTTGGTATCAGAGGATGGGTTCAGGAAACTCTAGAAAACCAGGTAGTATGAATGTACAACTATGTTTGACTAAATAATTATGTTGTAACTTTCAGATGGCTGATGAAAATGTACCTACCGACCTACTATCACTTCCCAATGAGGCCCTAGAGACCATTGTGTCTCTGGATAGTCAGGAGAACTTTCTTAACTACGCCCATATCTGCATGTCATGCAAGCACCTGTATGATGTGTCAAACTCGTCTAGGGTGCTTAGTCTTTACCGGGGTTTGGGAATGGATTACCTCCTAATGATGATGACCCAATTTCTCTCTTATGAACGTCGGGGAAGGTACCACGAGGGACTCTTCTGAGTGTTCACGACTGGAGAAGAATTTGGCACGATGCTCGATAACCCCTTTCAAGAAGCTTCTGCTGCCGGAGACCTCCGAGCGTCCTACTTGTGTCATATTTTTCACTACGGCTTCTGGTGCCAGTTGATGGACTTTGGCGTGTTGGAAGATGAGTCCACCCGATTGTCTCTTAGGCAAGAGGTGTATACTGATGTTTCCCAACTCCATACCCCTCATTCTAAACTCAGGAGGCGTCATATATGTTCCCATGAGTTTAACCCCGTCTGTTCAGCCTGTGTGTGGTTTTAAGAGTTAGGAAGTTGTGCCTCTCTTTGTGGTGTTCGTTTAGTAAACTCAGGATTTGTTATGTAAACTTTTGTGTAAATGAAAGTTTCATGTTTCCTTTCCTACCTCTACCTTATCAGTGTTGTTAAGTGTTTTTTTTCGAATTATTTTTTTCAGATGGCTGGTCAAATGAACATATCATCACTACCTGATGAGTTAGTAGAGGTTATTATGATCAGGACATGCATGGTGGATTATCCATATTTTCTCCACCTGCGAGGGTCTTGCCAACATCTTCTTGATTTAGCGAACAGTCCTGAGATTCTTCGTTCATGTCAGGGGGATGACCATGTTTTTCATCTCATTTCCACTACCCAAATCCCCTACTATAGGCGAAGGGGAAGATACTACGAAGGCCTCTTCTAGTGTTTTACTCTGGTGAAAAAATTTTCTGCCAGAGCTTGCTTCCTCATAGCTGCTCCAGATGGCCACCTCAGTGAAGCCTTCATGTTCGAGGTCTTAAAACTTAGTCTCCTCAATTGCATCATCCCCCTAGAATACCTCGAGCGTGATGTAGTTCGGAGGGTTATCAGGTAATTTTTCCACTCGGACATTTCCGAGCTTTTCACCGCACAAGCCTCCCTATGGAAGCCTGCGTGTAGTACACATGAGCAGTGATTCAAAACCTACTACTGAAAGTGCATCTGGGCTAGGGAAACAGAAGAACTATGTACCAACTTGGGTATTCTATTAATTGAGCCAGATCTCCTATTTCGGTAATGTTGTATGACTGGGGTTTCTGTTTTTCTTTTTATGAATAGAATTGCGAGGATGCAATTCTTTGAAGGGGGAAATAATGTAACGACCCAAGAAACTGTTTTTTGATTAATGGAAAGTTTATCCATTAATTGAACACACAATCATCTTATAATAATAATAATAATAATAATAATAATAATAGTAAAAATAAAATAGAGAAAACGCATCAAAATGAATGAAAGGATCTTTTATTAAAATGAGGAACATCTTGGCGACTACAACTCTACGATCAAACGGGAAGCTTATCTAACCAAAGATTCCAATTAAAAACCTGATTAAACTTATAGGAAGACCGCTTAAAACCACAAGAACCCCAAGAAGGCGATAAGGGTCTTTGGCAACCATCAAAACGAACATAAGGATGACCGAAGCCACCGCAACCGTATTGAGCACCAAAGGAATAACTTGAACCATATCCTCCTCTTTCTTCTTCAGTCACCTTGAGTGTGGGATACCCCGAGACCAGGTTTTTTATAGAACACCTATCCGACCGTTAGACACTAACGGCTATAAATATAGCCGTTGGATCCCCCATGATCCACTTATCCTCTAATGTTTTAATTTTCAATTGGACCATTGAAGCGAAGAGTTGAATACCCCCGAAAGGTTAAAAAATATTACTTATGTTATTTGATTTAATGTTTTATTAAACAACAACAATAATAATGATAATATAGCTAATTTAATTGTTTGTTTTCTCAAAATGTGAATCATATGAGAATGCTATTTTTTTATAATGCAAAACAGTGGGAATTAATATTATTATTTTCCGCTATTTATTATACACGTTTTAACTTGAGCATGTAAGTATTTATTTTATGAATGACTATATTGAATCTGGTGGGATTTATTTTTTTTAGTCTATGAAAATATGTGTGCAAACTCTTGAGTTATATAAATATATATATTTATGCTATGTTAAACTTCAAGTTAAATGTATTATACTTACCCCTAAATTTAAAATAAGTAATAATAATAATACAAATGTTTATTTGACTTTTTTATAATTAAGAGTTTTGAAATGATGTCAAATTATGATTTCATTTACGAAATTTGTTTCATAATGTTAATATTTACATAAATTCACTCTTAGTTGTGAATTTGAAAATAATTATTAATGTTGTTATGTTAAATGTCTAATTGTATTAATAACATTAATATAAATCTTTAATTATAGAAATTAAGATAATTAGTATATATGAGTCAATAAAGGAAAATAATATGTTATAGGAAGGGGTAAATAAATTAATACATATGTGTATTAAAAGACTATTGATTTTCCTTAAAATAATAAAATCTAGATCAATAATTGCATGTTAATAATAAAAACGATATAATAATAAGTTAATAGAAAATAATAATAATAAAAGGACTTTGTTTTTTTATAAAACCGATGAGGCCCGCATTTTTTTAATGCACCGTATCCTTCTCGGTCGTCCGATCCATCTCCCCTCATCGCGATCGTCCATGTTTTTGTACTCCACAACACGTCTAGGCCATCCGATCAATCTCGGTTGATCTGGGACATCTGTTTGTTTACGGATCTACCTCCTGCGTCCCGCTTCTTCTTCCTCGCAAGCGCCGAACCAATAGGTTAGACTGCGTTTTCTTCACTTAGGCCGGCGAGTGGACCCAGTTTCTGCCTCTTCTTTCCACGGGTTAGGCACCGCCTCGGCCTTGGGTACCCGATCAACATCTCCATGCAAGAAGGGTTCCCTATTTTTCTTAAACCCCAGTTTGCACTGAAGAGAGGGAGTTTTTGCACCGTGTTTCCTTGGACCTTGGGCCACCTCGTCATCATCTCCTGCTTCTACCTCTCCTCCTCTTCAAGCGAAGGTAAGGGGATGAGTCTTGCCTTGTGTTTTTTAAAGCTTCGGGTTATATATATTTATGTTTACCTATATGTATATACATCTTGTGTATACACCTACGTACGGTCTTGAGAACCGTTCTCAGCCACTTCTGATTGGAGAACCCAAATTGGGGTAAGGGAAAATCTGGGACTTTGTTCTATTTCGGTTTGGGTGTTTACTTATACCTATATACACCTTTTTTATATATATTTATGTACATATATATATAATATGATATATACACATTTATTTTGTATGTGTATGTTAGGTTTTATAAAACTTCCAATCTTAACTTATTTAATGTTTTCCAGGGGTTAGCCGATGTCTCTGTTACGTAAAACCCTTAGAAGGATGGATATTCAAATTGGTGTTTATTTGAACTCACATATACATCTACGTGTATATGAATATATATATATACATATATATTTATAACAATTTTAATCCTAACCTAAGTATCGTTTCTTGGAATTTTTATTAATGATGAGCTATTGTTATGAAATATACAATACTAGCAACCTTTTTTTATCAACTATGTTGTGATTATGCAATTTATATATATATGTTTTCATGTATAAGTTTTCGTATAAGTTCTAAATCAAAAATGTTTTGAGTTTGATGAATTCAAAATGATATTTATTGTTGTCCACAATACACATACAGGAGGACACCTTATTTTGTGTTAAGTTGAATTCCATTTATATTTATAAAAACCCTATCTGCCTCCTTTTTCTTCTGTTTTAGTGATAAATATATGTTAATAAAATTAATGTCTTTAAGAACATGTAAACCATTTAATGAATCAAATGGGTTTTATTTAATGGAAATGATGTAATTTTACATGAAAACCCATTATTTTCAGTGTTCTAATTATTATTTAATGTACAAGAGTTTGTTGATTTAGTTTATTTACATCACTGTTTAAACTAAAGCCAAAAGTCTAGTTCTTTTTACATTTACGACATGATCCATTTCAAGTTATGAATATGTATATAAAAGGGGTTCTGATTAAGAATGTATGAATGAAACCCTATGAAGGTAAGACCACTTCAAATATGCGAGGGATGTATTGGACTTAAATGATTATGGACGGGTGCGCCCGAAATTATACAGTGCTCCAATGCATTGGGTAAAGGATGAGTCTCATGAGACATTATGTGTGATGGTCTTGGTGGTTAGCCTTGGCTTGTGCTACCATGGAAACGGGGTAGGCGGTTAGCCTTGACCCGTATTAAGTTATGTTTTATGGTCATGACACAAGGTCTTGGCAAAGTCTGGCATTATACATTACCTTCGCATGTGATGATAAATGGTCAACCAGGGGATAGTTCAACTAATAGGACATCCCCTAGTTGGAAATTCCCTTGACTATGAGAATGAAATTATGAGATAAGAACTGTAACACATGTGGTAAGTTGTTATAAGAATGTTATGTGCCAATGAATTATGATATGAATGTTTTCCCTGCTTATGTACAATCTTTTAGAACTGAAGTAATTTGGTTGTAAATTATGCATCATCTATTCTTCCCATTCTTGCGCTCTCTGATTTATGTCTTCTTTAAAGTTTATCTTTAAATACATACTTCTTTTCTGTGCAAGTGGTTTTCAAGAATGTAGGATTTATATGTTTTAAGAAAAGATAATGCCTTGTTTTTAGTGAAGTGTTTTATCATCTCCAAAAGGACTGTTTTGAGAAATAATTTTCTTTAAACATTTTAAAACCCCTTACTGGGCATAATTTTCTCACCCTATGTTTTTGTTCTAAAATTTTTCAGGCATGGATTGTACTAATGAAGTTTTTCAGAAGCAGCTGGTTTCCCAGAATCCTGAGCCTCGCGATCTTCTGTAGTAATGGGGCATGATGTATTATTGTAACTATTTGTAATAAATTTTTAGTACATCATGCCCCATGGGAACCTGGAAATCGGGGTCCTTACAATATTTGGTGATAATAAATGAAATTCACTGTTCAAGGAGACGGTAAGTCATATGTACGCATTAAAGCTACTTTCATTACTTTGTCATATTTAAACAATGAAAAGTAAATTATATACTTGTATATTATAATTACATTATCATATATATGTAATATATATTACATAGTTTTATTAAAATCATTCTTTATATATTCCATGTATAGTGTGAACGAATCACATCATTTTGAGGGGGCGGTAGTCCACACCTCCACATACAATGTTATTGAATTTACACAAAATGGAAAGAATAAGGGTATGAGTTGTATAAAAATTAAATAAGAATACTGATATTATAAATATAATATATGTAATATATAAATAGTGTTTCTGTCACAATTCTCAACCATGAATGGTTTTATAGGAAAAAACGAACAACTTCATTTCGTGAGGTGGTAGTTCACGATAAACAAAAATGGTAAGTTTGTTACCCATTTGATGGATGTGGGTATAAGTGTAAGTCAACCCAGTAACTTAAAAAAATCTCAGTATATTATGTAAAATATAATTTTTATATAATAATGGAATAATTATAATTTACGGAGTTGATAATGAAATAAAACTAACGATTTTGAGGAAAAGATGTCACCTTTTAATCGGGTAACTCCTTTTGGTTTTAACCAAAGGGCTTCCATGGATGGATTTATGATAAAGGTAATTTTTATAGGTTTAGGGGATGGATTTTTAAGAACTATTTGGGAAGATATTGTTTTATTCAAAGTGGATTTAGAAGTGTGATGAAGTGGGAGGCTTGAGTGCCTTTTTATAGTGGAGGAGGAGTGGCGCTCTTGTAAACTTTGTAAAAGGAAATTCCACCAATGAATTTTCCATTTTAAGTTGATCCAGTAGTGGAATTTTTTTATTAAAAGTGAGTATAGGGTAGAAATATGAATATTAAATGGATTTTGGACAAGTTTTTATGTCATTTTGGTCCCTAAGATTAAGATTTAGTCCCTTGTTAAGCTTAATTTCACTATAATCATTGTAATTAATTTTAATTACATTCACTAATATTTTTTTGTCAAAATATAAGTTGAAATAATTAGAAATTATTAATTATTATTATTCCAAATATGAAATTAAATTTTAAAAATTCTAATAACATAATTGGTAGAAATTAATTAAAATTTAATCCCGTCTACAGGATGACAATTCGGGTTTTTAAAGTAAAATCGTTCAAAAGATTTCTAAGTTTTTATATTCAATTTCAAAGTAAAATTTATTTCAATGACCTAAATTATATTAATTTATAAAAATTCAATCTAATTAAACTTTAAAACCATTTAGAAATATAATTTAACCTTATAAATAAGTTAGAAGAAGAAGATATTTTGAATTAAAATTCATAATTATTCACTATTTATTAAAAATGAAACTTCAGGGAAAAATACAATAAATTCACCCTAACCTGATTTTTATGTTTCTATTTCAAAGATGAAGTTTATTTTGACATATAATATTTATAAAAGTTCCATAAATTGGATTTAAAATGGGTTGATCAGTAAAATGTGGTAAAAATACATTTATAAAAATTAAGGTTTTTATGAATAAAATTGGGTTTGATCTTATCTTATATTTATCAAATATAATGTATTAATATAATATATATTTTTTAAAATAAATATTATATATATTAAATAAATACCACCCAATAATTGTAATTAATTTAATTTATTATAATAAAATAGCTTTGTGGGCATAAAAATAGTTTTCGATAAAAACATTACCTTTATATCCAATTGGTTATTATATTCATTTCTAATTAATATATTACCAATAAATTCATTCTATATTGATTGATCCATATATTTTCGTTAGTTAATACAATTCATATTCTCACATTTAACTCCTAGGTTTTATATTATGGTATTAAATAATAATATTTTAATACTATATTGTTGTTTGGTAAAACTCAGTCTTGCATGTAACACAAGTGATCGAAGAAACTCATTGTTGCATGCGACACACCCTAACTCAGTGTCATGTCCATTGTAAGCTATAAAATATATTGATTTTTTTTAAATAGTAAATATATTATAAATTCTATAGATAATATATTCCCTTATGCGCTCGGTGTTATGTGTCATACATGCTATCAAATAAAATATTATTCATTTATATTTTTGGGGTGTTATATTCTCCCCACAATAATTTAATTATGTACTTGAAATTTAAACTTGATATTGGTGATTTATTTTTAATATTTCTTATGTTAAAATCCCACATCATGATAAGGTTTCATAATAAATCCTCTATAAAAATTAGAAGGTAAGTACAAAGGTCATATGGAACAACATATAACTAGGTCTCTAAGTAGGAGAACATTAGTGGAATATAGAGATACGTACTTGGAGGAAAAGTGTAAATATTTATAGGAAATGATTGAGGCCATCAATCACAAAAAAGTGAATTATCAGTGGAAAGTTTAGGGTCTCAAATCCATAAAGATATCATGATTTAAAATGACATCAGTTCAACAGAAATTAAGATATTTGGATAATAATTTTTTGATCATTTTCCTAATGTTGAGTAATTCTTTTACTACCTAAGAATATAGGGAAATATACTTAATTAACATATTTATATAAATAAAATTTCCATCTTTTTTATTACATTGATAAATTTATTATTCATATATTAGATCAAGAAATAGATATCCAAAAATTAACTCTGCTAGTTAAATCACTAAAACAAATTTTAATAGATTGTAAAGGTCATAAAAGAGTACAAGTCTTTCCATTTGTCTCTAACTATTATCCAAAGCCAATATCGTTAATACATTAATCCATATTCCTAAATAGTAAAACTAATGGTTCATCATCATTATTTATACATCAAATTGTTCGATTACAAAAAATGAAATATTAATAAGGACATTGCGTAGGTCAGTGGTTGGTGTTAAAACCTTATTATCCTTTGGTTATGGGTTTAAGTCTTATGGCCTTTCCAGATTTTCTGGGTTTTCATCCAACATATAGGTTTTCCTTTTCTAAAACCATATTAATATAATTTCTATGAAATTATGAAAAATGTGATGAACATCATTGAAATAAGCTTAATCACTAAATATCATTTTAACAAGGGTTTTCAATACAAACTCAATAAAAAAATACTTCATCCATTTATTCACATAGAGGTTCTTACTTGGTCTTGGGGTTTTCCTTTTGAAAAGGGTATTTTATAAAACCAAAAAACATTGTGTAAGCATAAATTATCATATTGAAAAAACCATATAATTAGTTTCAGTGTGTCTAAATCTTAACACATGATTTTCAATCTAAGACATCTCTGGTTTAACCTAGGATATTCATTCAAATACTTCATAATGGTTTATAAATAATATTTGAATTATCCTAATAATATCCCACAGAAATGTCAAACCATTTGTGTAGTAAGGATTGTTGTTGTGTACCAGGTTACACTGAGTCAGGCCCAACACACCTTGTTTGAGTTATTACTCCTAGGTATATTTGTGCCAAAACCATGTCCACTTATAGTATCCCAAAAAGGATATATTTCTAGAAGTAACCACATAACCACTATGTTACCAAAATTATAGGATGTTATTCTATAATTATCCTCAAATTCTACCTTAGGGGTATGTTCTCTAATTTATGTTTTCCAAAATCAAGTTCCCAAGCTTACTACTAAACTTGATCTGATAACAACTGTAGCAACCCAACCCCAGAATGACCATACCCAGTGTCTAATACCATTACATTGGTATAAGATAATATTACAACATGTCCCAAAGGACTAAAAAATCTAGAAGTCATGGTAATCTAGATACATACATGAATACTTTATAAAACATTAATACACTAATGAGAACATAATATTTTTTTTCTTTTTTCAAGGGTAATAACTTTATCCCATATAGAGTATTATTATATATTTTTCATAGTAAACTTCTTGGAATCATAGGGAAAGGAAACAAAATAAGCATGTGCTCAAATTATGAGTAAGAGTAATGTATAATATATGCAATAATGAATCAATGAGAATAATAATTATGGAATGGTAAATAACTAAACACACATACCATGTAATAAACAAACTGAGATAGTGGTGTATACATGATATAAAAAATTAATAACCTGGGAACACATGCCATAAAAATAACTAGATAAAGTAAAATCAATGTGGAAAATTAAGAAATAAAAACACATTCCATATAATAATGGAAAAGAGAATGAAATGCATCCATAGATATATCGACATAAAATATCATGGTAAATTAAAACTGAATAAAAATGAAGGCAATGCTTAATTATTCGATATAATGTCTTAGGAACATGAAAACCTATACTATAGAGATCCACCCTCCAGATAGTTTAAAATAATAGGTAGAAACCTGTTTAATTTGTGCAACTTATTTCTCTAAGAACTTGTCGATGCATCGAGGGGATATATAAAGTCTAGGCCCTAACCATCACTGCATGTCCAAAGAATTCCTAATATTGAGTAATTGATTTAATTAATAAACAATATTCCTTATCTAATGTCTATTTTGAATAAAGGATATGGATTTATCAATATTTCCATAAATAATAAAATTAACTTTCAAAGTAAAAACTATATGAAAATTGGTATACTGTTTAGGAAATAATCATATCCATGAAAAATGATATGGATATTTTGGGGAAATTCAATGTCAAATGACCATAAAAAATTATATATTTCAAGGGGACTAACAAAGTAACCAAGGAAGTGAGTGTGAATACTATCCTTGTCCAAATCAATCAAAAACCATCCATAGAAAGAATAAGGATGGTATCAATAAAAAATTTACCAAGTGGAGTAAAAATAGAAGGTTGTTGTCTTTTAGGAATAAAAATACTATAAAATATATTTTAAAATATTATTAAGGAAAATATCATTTTATTTTGAAAAAACGTTTCTCAGAAAAGCACATTTGAAAATATTTTTTAAAAAATCAACATTTTAAACATGAAAAGGAAGATTCAAAGAATGATGTCAGGTAAATCCATAAATTTTGTACTAGGTTATAGTAGTGGAGGTAATATAGTGAGAACTATAGTAGTGGTGGGACTGTAGTAGGTTCTGTTGCAGCCCAGGTACTATAGCAGTACTATTCACCGGAGGGCCCTTTGGGCCAAAAAATGGGATTTCATGCACCCAGACCTTTGGTCTATGTAATCGGTCTCCCTATACCTAGTAAAAAGAGGTATTTTCATTGATTTAAAAATAAATTGAGTCTTCCTCCCCAACCTTTAAATAAATACATGTCGTACAAGGTAAAAGGAACATTATTTTTTCATGGTAAAAGTTTAGAAAAATTCTTTGTTTGGAAAGAGGCAAGAATATTAATTGGAAAAAATTTGTAGAAAAAGGTAAATATTTATTTAATAAATAATTATGGGATGTATATAAACATTTTTGAACACAGTTTTAGAAAAAATGGGTTTTTATAATAAAACAGGTTTCTCGAACAAAGAGTGAAATAAATTTAGATTTTATTAAAAACATTTTCTAAAAAATTTTAAGTACCAAAGAGTGGGAAAATAGTACTATTACATGATAAAGGTCACGAATAACCATAATATAAGAAAATAAAATGATTTAGTAGAAAATTTTCAAATAATTTCCTCTGATGGAAATTCATGTTTAAATAGTCCTGAACAAAATGAGATTGTGAAGTAAACCATTGAAAGTACCATAATGTTGATGTGAGAATCAATCAATGGATAGATTATGTGTGTAGAATGTAAATCCATAAAACACAAGTGAAAAAAACAAGAGATATTAAAAATTTACTAGAAAAAAATCTTATAATATTAACAACATAGAATAAGTAATATAACCCAATGAAAATAAATTGGGTTAAGAAATTCTTTTCCACTCGGGTAACTTTAAGTGTAAACCCCCTTAGATGAAATAATAAAAATTAAAACTAAAAATAACAGGAATAATGAATTAATCATGATATTAAATGTCAAAGTGGTAGTATATACACTATATATAGAAATTTAGTTCCCAATATTAAATATTCCCCAAAGAATGGAAATACCATTCAAAGATCAAAAAACAATATTGAGGAAAATAATATTTATACATTCCAAAGTGTCTCATACCACTTTGAAACATTTGAATCATAATACACATGAATAAAAAATATTAAATTAAAATTTTAATATCCTAATAATAATAAGATTCATTATATAACATTTCAAAGGGAAGTATATAAACTATATAAAATAAACTAGGTGTATAACATTAGATAAGTCTCAATGGAATGTAAATTGAGATGAAATACCTTACATTTCATTTAATTTTGGGTGAACATAATTTAAAAACATTTATAAGGGTTTAAAACATGTTAATAAATTATTTCAGAACCATATTAATATTTATGATATCATATATTATCTTATAATAATAGATTATTACCCGTTTGTTAGCAATATTTCATTATTTTTACTATTTCAAGTGCTAACTTTCTAGTTCTTTGAGTATGTTTTGACTTATTACTTGTTGTTACTATTAATAAGATCATGGTTTCATCATCTAATTAATTTGGAACCTGATTTAAATTTCATATATATTCATTATATATATATTTATAAAAATCTGTAATATTTGGAGATAATAAATGAAATGCACCATTCATGGAGACAGTAAGGCGTACATACGCATGAGTGCTACTTTCATTTCTTTTTCATATAAAAAAAATGAAAAGTAAATTATATACATGTATATTATAATTATAGTATCATATATATGTCATATATATTACATATGTTTATTAAAACCATCCTTTATATGTTCCATGTACAGTTTGAACAAATCACATCGTTTTGAGGGGGGGGGGGTAATCCACACTTCCACAAATAATGTTATCATATTTACAAAAAATGGAAAGCATAAGGGAATGTGTTTTATAAAAAGTAAATAATCATAAAGATATTATAAATATCATATATTTAATATATAAATAAATTTTCCACCATAATTTCAAACTGTGAATGGTGATAAAGGTAAAACTAACAACTTCATTTTGTGTGGTGGTAGTTCACCTCGCCTAGGAACGATAAGTTCATTACCAATTAGATATATGTGTGTGTAATTGTAGGTATAACCATTAAAATAACAACATATAAGTATATTTATGATAATTTTTTTGTTATATAAACATGGTATAAGGAGAATTTTGGGGGTGGTAAATGGAAATAAAACTAAAGAGATTAGAAAAGATATTACCTCTTAATTGGGTAACTCCTTTTGGTTTGCATCAAAGGGATTACATGGATGGATTTATAACCAAGTTTAGGATTCTAGGTTTAGGGTAGATATTTAGAGGATATATTTGGGAATAACCTTTTCAATAAAAAGTTTCTTGAGAGTTTTGTTGAAGTGGGATGCTTGAGTGCCATTTTCTAGTGGAGGAGGAGTGGAACTTTTGTAAATTTTGGAAAAGGGAATTCGACACACATTTTTCCCATTTAAAGTTTCCCAAATAATATAAAAAACAAAATATAATGTAGTATAGGGTTGAAATATTACCAAAAAATGAATTTTGTACATGTTTCTAGGTCATTTTTCCCTTAAGATTAAGGTTTAGTCCCTTCTTAAGCTTAATTCCAGCTTAATTATTGTAACTAATTTTAATTAATTTCACTAATATTTTTGGTAAAAAACTATGTTGACCTTATTAGACATTATAAATTATTATGATTCAAAATATGGAATCCATTTTTTGAAATTATAATCACTTATATAGAATAAATTAATTTAAATTTAATTCCACAGATGGGATGACAATGCAGGGTTTTAATGTAAAAACGTTCAAAAGATTGTTATGTTTTTTTATTCAATTTCAAATTGAAATTGATTAAAATGAAATAAATTGGATTAATTGATAAAAAATTATTTTAATTAAACTTTAAAATCATTTAAAAATATAATTTACCCTTATAAATAAATAGGACAAAAAATGGCTTTGAATTAAAATTTGGTATTTTTCATTATTCATTAAAAAATGGAACTTCCCAGAAAAATACCAAAAATTCACCCTAATCTAATTATTGTGTTTCCTTTTCAAATAAGAATTTAATTTTTATATATAAGTTTTATGAAAGTTCAAAAATTTGGATTTAAAATTGGTTTGTCGTTAAATGGTGGTAAAAATGACTTTATAAAAATACATATTTTTATGCATAAAGATTTCTTCTTATCTCATGTCTCTCAAATATATTGGATTAATATAGAATATATTTTATTGAATAAATTATATAAATATTGCAACAATATCACCCACTAATTTTAATTAATTTAATTTATTATAATAAAATAGTTTTGTGGGTATAAAAATAGTTTATTTAAAAACATTCACTTTTTATCCAATTGGTTGTTATATTCATTTGTAATTAATTTGTAACCAATTAATTCATTTTATATTGGTGTACACCATATGTTTTCATAATTTTTTTAATCCTATTCATAAATTCTAATTTAAATTCTAGGTTATATCTTATTATATTAAATAATAATATTTTAGTAATATATTGTTGTTCATTAAAAATCAGGCTTGTATGTAACTCCAGTAATTGAAGAAACTCGTTGTTGCATGATACACTTGGTAAATAGATGTATCATAAATTTAAAGCTAAAAAATAAATTAAATTTATTTAAAATAATAAATATATTATATTTTTTCATTATATTATATTCCCTTATGTGATTTGTGTTATGTTTCATACATATTATTGAAGTGATCTGTTCACACTACACATAGAACTTCAACGTGTTGGATCCTCTCTGTAAAATTTTATAGTTTTTCCTCAATATAGGTATTAATAAGTTGAACTGAAGCTTGATAATTTTTTTAAGCCTATTGGAATCTAGTTATTTGTGTGGTGATGACTTCTTTAGTGTGGTGAAATTTACCTTTCTCTATAGCCACAAAATATTCACCTTTTTTGAGGCCCTCTTTATGGAACAATTAATTTGAACAAGATATTCCTATATGACTTTATATATTCTTGAGGATGCACCATTTATAGATATTTCTCATCTAGATGTTGTTGACACTCCTTTATATACTTGGAATGATTTTGATCTTCCAGGTACATAGAATCCCTAAGGTCTTAAAACAATCCTGTTAACTGTGCCTCAACCCACTGCAAAATTCGATCCTACTCTCTTTTCTAGATGATCATTTTAACCACATGATAGATCATGCAATAATGATATCCACCATATCCCAACTTGTAAATATTGAACGGAAGAAGTTGGATCCATAATTATTGGTCTTCATGTGGAATCTCTGATACCATCTAGTAGATTTCCCACCAGACAACACGACATGTGGTGATAAGAGCCTATTATATCTCCAAGTCTGGATTAGAGACGATATCAAAGAGAGAGTCATGATATTAAATTTCTGAACTCAGTTATTATCCTTTCTTCACTCCCTCCGAGATAGATTTAGTTTCACCTATCAATGTTGGTGGAACTAGCATAGAAGCCCACCTTCTAGGCCCAGTCTCTAAAGTCGATGGCATTGTATAACAGGTGGAAAGCCTCATCAACATCATAATATTGACAGGAGTTAAAGGTAGTGGAGTAACAAAAATGATTAATAACACTCACCCGTTGTTGGTTTGATTGTTGGTATTGATACCTCCCTAGAACTCCTAGCCTCAACTCTCATAGTACGAACCTCCATATGAGGAGCATCCTCCCATGTTTTCTTAAAATCTGGGATCAGAGGATCTCTTGAATCTCCCTCTTAAGAATTATTAGTTGTCACTTCATGAATAGTGGAAGTTATATGGACTTGGATGCCTTGATCATGAAGTGCCTTGGTAACATTATATACAAAAAAGTTATACGGATAAAATTATAACATGAGACATCAATTGAAAAGAGGCATACTATAAAAAAATTGAAAGAAAGAGAGAACTCACATCCATCAAATAAGATAATAAATTCCTCAAATTCCTCTATAGAGGTAGTGATATTAATGATGTTTAATATATCATAAGGGATCATTTATTCAAATGTTATTTAATTATATATTCCCTAACATCTCACATAATTCTCACAAATAGGGGTATCTGAGATGCGTTCCTCAGGACCCGAATTGGATTCACCAACTATTCCCTCTACTGACTTCTCAGTAGGCACAACATAGTCAATCCTTATGGTGTCAAATTCATAATTAATGCCTTTATTGGGTTGTTTGATATCCTTTTCAACCCCTTCTAGAGTGAAAATGGGACCAACGTTGACTGATGTAAGGTCATCCAGTGTAGTAAATGGATCTGAAATATCATGAGGAGAGGACAATTAGAATAAGTTAAATTAAACTGTATAGTGTTCATATGATATTAATTATTCCATCTACCCTTTCTATAATAATAGGGGTAGACACAACCACATCCCTTGACACTTCATCCGTCAAGATAACGGATTCATCGATGTGGGGATGTACCTCCCATGGGGGGTCCCCCTTGATCCTTAAAGGTCCATTTCTAGACCCTTTTAATGGTGAAAGTGATTAAGACTTTGTAAAATGAAAGTATGTTCAAAATATTATTTCAATAAATCATGAGTTCAAACGATTTCATAGATACTTACTACGGAACATATGTCAAGAAATTTTTTTTACCCTCTTCCGCTTCCTCCTTCGATACAACATTGGATCTGTATCATTCCACATGAAAAAAAACACTTGAGGTGATGGTTGAGGAACCCCCTTCCATTTCCTACATCATTATACTCTTACCCAAGAATAGTTCTGAGGAATCAGGAGACTCATTTTCTACCCCAATTGGGGTGCTCATGGCCCATAACTCGGTGACCAAGCAACCTATATTGCTAATGCTTCTTATTTGTATTCTTATTCTTATTCTTATTCTTATCCTGCTCCAAAATTCTAAATAAATAACCTCGAAATTAATGATATAGGATGAAAGAGTAAGCAAGTAGAAGGTGAAATAGATAGATACTTCATTAAGTTTGGGCTAGTTGTCCCTTTCCTCTACAGTGTGACCAGGTACCCCATCAAGCTATCCTCATTCCAGCATGTCAAACACTCTCTTTGTGTCTAGGATATGATCATCATTGAATATGTCAATGACTACAACTCTTGAACATATCTCCCCACCTCTTCCAAATCACTTTAGGGGTGGATATCAGAGGGTTCTCGAACATCTCCTATCTCTAGGGTTCATATTCTGCCCTATAGAAACACTTATGTGTCCTGGATGTCACGAGAAACACTATTACAAGATTTTATCACTTAGGGTCACATATAATTTTTCTATAATATAGATGGTTAGGAGGAAGTCCTGATATATTTTTAATTGGAAGCCTTATTATACCTATCTATCCTCACATAAGACTAGGTGATTAGAACCCATGTCTCCTACTAGAGATGACTATTGGACCACCATGGGTTGGAAGGTGTGGTTTTCTCCACCCTGGCCTGCTCAGTGGTCCTTTCCCAATATTTCCTCGAAGACTTTGGGGATTCAGTTTCATCACCTTCAGTTTCATCACCTTCAGTTTGAGCTTTTCTACCATGAATTCCAAAAATAATTATTGAAATTTTAGACACCTCCAAATCCATCAAGATCCAAAACTATCATGCCACCATTTTTTGTTTTCTCAATTCAAACGTGCATTGGAGAAAAGACGCTTAACTTCTGTAGAAATTTGTGATATCTGGAAAAGTGATATGGTTCATATGATTTGAATTTGATCTCACTGTTAATATAATATTCCAAAAAACTATCTATGAATGTCATCATATATGACTTCAGATCATTAACATCCTTCTCATTATCAGCTAATTTCTTGGTTGAGGGATCTTCATAAGGGAGGAAATCAAACTCCCCTAATATTTTCAGCATCCTCATCACTTTATCATACTTCAAGGATATAGGATAGATTATAGAAACAACCTAAAAAATGGTCAAAATCGTACTTCATGGAATTTAACTAGACTCATCATAGCATAAGAACTTAAATTTTCTGCAATCCACCCCCACTTTACTTGAAATGAACTGAAAAATCTAAACACGACCTTCCCATTGTATGCGTGCAAAAAACACTAGTAAATTCTCACCCGGGCATGGGAATCCAACCCTATATGGATCCCTTCTTCCAATTTTTCTTCTATAAAAAAGTCTCTAGTCTCACACCACCATTGTATTTTCTGATCTAAAGTAGGTAGATACTCATCCACATTTCGAGCGATCCAGCCAGGAGGGTCTTTATAGAAACATTAGTATTGACCTTGTTACATCAAAGGGTATATTATCCCTTCTATAGTGTAGGATAGAATGTGATGGATGCACCTTGATTCTATAAAGTAGGGCATCATGTAGGGTAGTAGAAAGTGGTGCCTTCTCTTTCTGACTTGAGAAAATCCTTCTTCCATGTTCCAGAATGGATGTCACCCCCAGAGCAAGGATATTTTTTATTCACTTTCTAAGCCACCTTAAAAAGCTCATAATCCATTGGAGGTAACCTTTCAGTATCCCCCATGAGGTCTTTATTGTGATAAAATCATCATACATATCCCCAAGAATGGGGGATCCATAAAATATTTTAGATATCCCACATGATAATACCAACTTCACCATGCGTCAGATGAAAGGAATTCATCTAAGGACTCCACCAACTCAATATCTCTGGGATGATTTTTGGATTCTTATAAAATTAAGTTTTACCTACCAAAAAATGTTGACTTCTTATGGATTCTTCTTGAATTCGGCACAAGTGTAGCACACCTTGTACGAACACATCCATTCAGGCCTGACTCCCCCTCTAGAACAAAAATCTCAATCTCTCTTCTAACCTTGTTGATGGTTTTTTATTAATTATGAAAGTTGTGTCATAACGGTGAGGCTTCGACTCATGGGTATGCAGATTCAGATATAGAGTGTAGTAGCTGTGATGTAAGAAACAACCAAATGAAACTATTCCATCCTTTATGTATACACCCATGGAGGAGACATTGGCGGTAGGAAATTGGTGTTTTCCATAAACCAAGAATTTGGGAAATAACTCTGATCCTTTGGAATGAGAGCATCCCTCATAAGTCTGTGACTGTACAAGGGAAAGTAATCATTTCATGGATATTCTCACAAGTATGAAACCAAATTATTTTCCAAATCTAGAAGAGTGGATTCAGTAATGTCGTAATAATCTGGACCAACTGCCTTGATCATCTCTAATGAACATAAAGAAGCATTCCTAAGAAAATACTTTGAGGTATCCATTGAAAAATGGTTAGAAGACATTGATAATTTTCATTAAGTTGAATCTTTATTCATAAAAAATAGAAATATTGATAAAGTACAAGACTCGCACAAGCCCTTTGATCAGGTGTGTCATACAACCCTCTTGATCATGTTTCTTGCATAGGTCCCTAGACCAGATGCCTTTCATAGGCTCCTTGATGAATTAAATCCATGCAGAATGGCCTCTCACGTGGTTGAATCAAGAAATTTTATGGTGAAGATTCCTCATAAGACATGTGCAAACAAAAATTGTGGTATAGTTGGTCGAACAAGATGCATGATGAGATCAAGAGGCATGAGTGTAGAATGAATGAAATAAGAAATGGGGTTAGTGATATTTATAGACACTTTCGGCCTACACTTTGGAAATGTGCATCAGATTTGTGCACTATACCTACACCTCTCCCCTATGTGGGAACCCTATTTGGCCGACGTACACCACCTTCATAATCTTTTCCTTATTCTACATCAGGACTAGACCCTCTTATTTCTATCAGATCCAATCCTATGGGGGGTTTTGTTGACACTCCATTATTTTCAAGTGAGATGAAATTATTATAAATAGAACCTGAAGAATGTTAGAGAGATGAATATCCCCATGAAGAATCAAAGGAATTTTCCAATCTAGCCTCTACGCACATCCCTATGCATCAGAAGGCTATAAAAACCCATCTATGAGGAAATGGAAGCATGTAAACCCATATGTAGGGTACCTATGTTGCATACCTGTGCATTGTACCTACTTTTAAAACCTCCTTATAATATGGTTATCTATTTTCCTATAAATAGGTACCTAAGGATATGCATTTTCAGAATTATAAAATTGAAAGAATCCCTAAATTTATGGTCACATAACCCCTTCACCTAGATCCTCTAAAACCCTTCAAGTATCTCTCCAAAACCCGAGATAAAAAATAATTATGGTGGATAGAGAAATCAAAGTACCAACAGGGTCTAAAACACATAAGAACATGTGTGGGAACCTCCTCCCCCTGAGTTGATATCCATTAGTGTGAAGGTACCTTATCTAATTAGGGACATATATGACACCATTCTAGGGACACATGAGGAGACACATGGTGCCTAGGGTAAGGCCTCTCCTAAGTGTTTTTTCCCAAGTTGTCCATTTCCAATGGAATATTCATTTCATGCAAGCCTACCCCCTATGAAAATCACTTTCAGATCCTCCTAGATCCTACTTGAAGTATCTTTGTTCTCCACCCTAGGACCTGCATGAGCCTTATTTTGATCCCTCTCTTAATCCAAAAACAGTAGGGATCTTATTCATTTGGATCCCTCATATGATGGGGACAAAATTGAAACCTCAACCAAATCCTCTGGACTTGAAAAACTGTGGTAGGAGTCACACCAACATGTCTCCCATTTTTGGTATACATTCCACTGGATAGAGGTGTCCTGCACTTGTCCTACATAATGGGTAGGGTCCTTAGGTTGCATGTGAGTATGCATCCCTTTAGTCATGAGGGACCTGGCCTAAGGGGAAGTGTTAGGGAACTCCCAATCTCAGATAATAGGGTTAGGACCATGTCCTTCCTAGTTGTCTCTAAGACACAGAACCTCCAGTTTCTAGCAAGGAGGGTGAGGATCACACTTTATCTTCCCCTTTGACATGGAATTAGATCATCCTCACCACCATAGGAACCAATTTTATGGAAACCCTCTTGGAGTAATCCCCTATCCTTTTTCCAAGACCTCTCCTACTTCATTCCTTCCTCCTTCTCCATTTCAATGGGTTATGAACAGATATATCATCAAATGTGACTATCTTGATAATAAAAATAAATGGGGGGATGGACACTTCAAATCCCGTAATATCTCTATTTGGGTTTAGTGTAAAATAATGGGAGGGAATGGATGCCAGATCCATCTCTCTTTCCCTCTCCCTTTTGGTTTTGACCTTGTCCATCAACAAATAAAGTAGATTGTGTGGTTTCCTAGGTCTTATGCTTTCTCTTGTTTCTCACATCGATCATGACTCATGTGGGCTTAGAGGTTGAATGTGATAATTATATTCACACAGTCCCAAACAATATGGGCCTCCTACTCGGTATGAGACCAAATATTTCACAAAATGGAATCATCCTACTCAGTGTAAACCCCAACTTAACCTTCTCAAAGGGCAATATTAACCTATGAGAAAGAACATAAGAGGGAATCCATAGGCATGGGTCCTCACAATTGAACTATGTGGTCTTTGATTCCTATCCAAATGGGATATATAGGAAGCCTCATTGAGGTCCAATCCTGACACCCCAAATCATCCCTATTATCTCTAGGCCACATTCCCAATCAAGTCTTATCTAACATGGGATTCCAAACCCCTTTTAAGTTCTATAAGATGTCTCAGTATAAGTCCCACACTGAAATTTCACTAGGAACCTTTTTTCTAGACGTCCTTGTCACATCACTTTAAACTGCATGGTTCAGTCCTTATCACATGACCTTAAAAGATATGATGTGTGCTGTTAAGCGACACCAAACTACATGGGTTTTGATTCATTTCATGAGGATATGTAGGAATCCCATATCATCGGTCCGATCCTGACATCAAAACAACTTCCATCTCCCTAGATAATGATACACTCTAGATCTCCCCACTTCATTGATTAAAACCATCATCATGATATTAGACAAAAATAATAATCTCTAATCTTCTCATAAAAGAGTACGATTGATAGAGAACCTTGAATTCATACAGGTATCTCAATTGATGAAGAACCTCAGATACATATAGATGATTCTAATATCCACACATGCTAATAATATATTGTAAAAACAAGGGTTTCTTAAGTTATACTTCAGAATTAATAAAGGGTTCACTAATATGTTTTAAATCTATAAAAGAGTCCCGAAGTAGATAATAATTCCCCACAAAAAGGTGAGATGAGCCCAACCTCACATTTTCTTGACCAATGTTAGTTTTAAAGTATAATTGGATAAGATTCACAATGAGAAACTACCTTTGGAAAGTAGTTCCATGATTCATCATGGATATAAGAACCATTGGTGTTTTTGTTTCAATGAATAAAACCCATTGGAAACTGCCCGAAAGGGATGTGGGTGTATGTGTATGATGTGAAGGTTATTCCACCAACACCAAAAAAACACCATTACAACCTTGGATGGAATTATGGGATTAAAAAAATATCATATATATCACATATATTCATTAAATTTATCATTTTTATCTTCCATGTAAATCATAAGTGAAAAAAAGAATCACATCAGTTCACGAGGTGGTAGTCCACTATACACACGAGCGGCGTTATCATATTCCCATTGAATGGAAGGTAATCAGGTATATGGATAATATGTTTAAAAAGTATAATTATGTCCTAAATTTCATATAAATATATTAAATCCATCATTAAATCCATTATTTATAGTTTGTGATGGAAAATTAATTACATTGGTTTGTGGGGTGGTAGTCCGTCATACAAACGATCGATGGTTTTGTTCCCCATTTACTTGAAGATAAGATGGAAATAGGTTATTTCATAAACATAATAACATATAAATATATATTAGACAATATTTTTATAATATTATAATTATTAGGAAATTAATGAAGGTTTTAAATAGAAGAAGTAAAAAATAGAGAGCTTATTTATGATAATTACTGTCGCATAGAAAAACCTCCTAAAGATCTCTTATTTAGGACACTAGGATTGGTATTTTTGGACAAACAGAAGCTCTATAAAATGGATTAGGATATTGGGGATTTATTTTTTCATGGTTTAGTTGAGCCAAATGGCTTAGGAGTGTGAATAAGCGAGGGAACAATTTTTCCTTTTATAATTTAGGAGGAGTGATATTTTTGTAAAAACACAAAACTATTCAATAATGGGATGTCACTATCACCCCAAGTGCCTAAAAATTGATTAATACTGGATTATAGATATTATATTATTCATAAATTCCTCCATCATAAAAGAAACAAATTTTAAACAAGGTATTCCTTACCCTTTAAGTTTACCTAATTTTACCATTTTAGTTTTCACCACGGTAACTTATATCTTTTTATTTACATAGGTAATTTATCCATTAGTACTTAATATAAAATAAGCCTTATTAGATAATTAGGACCCATAAATAATAAATATGAAATTTAATTTATTAAATAAAAATCCTATGTATGTGGAAAATTAATTTTAACACAAGTTCATGTAAATCACAAAACCTCATTTTAACCTTAATCACAGTAATTAAATTGTATTGTATTTATTAATTTTTATGAAAAAAATTAATTTGAAATTATTATATAATATAAATTATTCTAATTATAAATATGGAATCAATTTTATAAAATTAAAATAACATAATTGGTATAATTTAAAAATATATTAATTCCTACAGACTCGATGAAAAAGTGGGTTTTAGAAGATAAAATTTTCAAAAGTATAAAATATTATAATATAAGAATTCAATTTTAAATTGATTCAAATGACCTAAATTGTGTAAATAAATATATAAGTTAAAGAATTTATTTTTAAATCCTTATTAATACAATTTGGAAGCTTTTAAAATCTTTAAATCAAAAGAAAGTTCTTAATAAAAATCAGTATCATTAACTATTCATTGAAAAATTTATCATTTTAGAAAATCATCAAAACATCACACTAAGATAATTATTAAATTGTGATTTAAAAAATGAATTTTATTTTCTCAAATATATTTTATAAAAGTGGAAAAAATTAATTTCAAAATAATTTCTCGAATCCTACAAAATTTCTTTTTTAGAACAATACAATTTTTAAGAATAAATTTTGATTTATTCTTATCTCATACCTATAAAACACATAAGATGAATGATAAATTTTTTATTGAATATTTAATAAATAAATTTCATTAAAATCATTCAAAAAAGTGTTTTTTTTAATTTATTTACAAAAAAAACACATTTGTGCGCATAAAAATAGATTTTGAGAAAAATATTTCTTTTTTTTAAAATAGTATTTATTTTCATTTCTAATTAATTGGTAACCAAATAATTAATTTTATATAAATTTTTAAAAAATATATTTTCATAATTTAGTTAATACTATTCATACATACCATTTTAATAGCTTTTTAATAACTATCAAATTAAATAATAACATTTTAATAGTATATCATGTTTCATAAAAACTCGTGTTGCATGTAACACAAGCTATCAAATAAATTATAATTATTTGAAAATATCTAGGTTTTACATTATATCCACGTTAAATATAATTTTTCCCTTGAAAATACATCACTCTAAAAAAAAATATTGAGGATACTTCTGCCTCATGACACCCTCAGGTTCCCACATAGCTTCTTCAGATTTATGATTTTACCACAGAACTTTGACAAGATGAGTGGTCCTGTTTAACAACACTTTCACTCTTTGAACTAGAATTTATATCTATTGTTCATTATAAGAAATATAATTCTCCATTGTTAATAACTCTGATTTCAGTACATGTTAAGGATATAGCACATACTTTTTCAAGATAAATAGATGGAACATACTATGAACTTGAGATAGAATCGGTGGAAGTACTAGACGATAAGATATTATCCTGGTACAATCAATAATTTCTTAGGGACCCAAATATCTTGGGCTATATGTTCCGTTATATCATATACAAAATTCCATCCTTTGGTAGCGCTTAGATTAATTTCTAATTCATCTCTTAATCTATGAAATGAATATTCCTGATAATTTTTTTTCATTCTTGAAGCACTAAAATAATCAAAATATATATAACTTATTACTTTATCCTCTAAATATTTACCAAAACAAAAATTGTTAGAAAAAATTATCTAATAACATCCAATGATTGTTTTAATCTATTCTATAAATAGTTAACTGTAAGGTTCCCCTAAAATATGTTTGGCCCAAATTAAATCCCAAAGATTGGAATGAATTGATCTCATATCCTTCAATGATCAATTTAACAATAATAAAATCTTATAACACAATTTATAAACTCAAATAACTTTAAAAAAGTCATAATAAAACCATATATACTTCTAAAAGATAAATTATCTTTATTCCTTAAATAAGATCCTATATTAGCTAAAAAAATCCATTAATATGAGTTTATCCTTTAACCAAGAGAAAATCATAATTTGATTCAGAATATAAAATGTGATTACATTATTCTAGAATCTATACAGTGGGAGATAATCAATCCATAGAATCACATAAAATTTCAATAAATAATGAAAAATAATATTTTCATAAAGCTCATTCATACAAAATCCAACATGTAATTCCCCACTATGTAGTGCCCTTATTATCATGACTTACTCCAGTTGTTTTGATTGCATAATTTTTCCCTTTTTCATTTGACTAAAAATTTTATTGCAACTTATCATCCTCATTAGTGTTGGAGTAGGTCATTGATTTTCATAATTCCCAAACTATTTTAATTTAATACACTAGAGTGTGTGTGGTGAGTTCTTTTGAGCTCTCTCTCTATTCATTTCATTGTATGGACTCTTCTCATAACTTATACACTATTTTTCTCATTGGGCAGGCTTCCTAGTCTTGTAAAACCATATTGAACTTTACATAAATTCACCTTAGTGCATCTTCCTCATTTCGGGAATGTGGGTGACTGAAATTTATTCTACCTAGTTATTTTTTTGAGTTCTTATGAGACTCAATTTTAATTTTCTTATCAAAATCAACAGAATGGTTAGAATCTCCCATTTACATTTCTACTATAATGAACCAACCCAAGTTACTATCAAACTTGGCCCCTCGACCTAATCTTTCACATACCCAAATGGCATTCCTGATCCCCAATCGCTCGCAACAAGCACCCAGGAATCAAACAACAAACAAAATAGAACGATTTATACCAATCTAAACAAACACATGGAATATATTTTCCTAAAGTGATATGGAACAATGTAAATATAATAAAATATATGTCAAAACTATAAGAAAACTACAAAAACAAAATGTTTGTAAAAGTAGTCAATAACTTTAGGAGATGATTGCAACTACAAAGGACCAAACCAAACAACTACTCCATGTGATGGTGCAGATGAACTCCCACCATATCACCCATAGCTACCTAAACTAGTAGATATAGAACCTCAACACCTCATTGAGGAGCCTTTCCTTTCCCTACATTGGAAGATACACATAGGTCTGCCCACTACTGAAGAGGTGTGCAGGCTGTGAGCTAACCGACTCAATAGGATCCCACCTAGGTGTTCCATAACAAGTCTTTATATAAAAATTATTATGCTCATTTTAAATAAAACATGGCATGATAATAAGTATAATTTTTTTATAGAAAATATGGTAAACATTTCCCCTTTATCATAGTCTTAAAACAAAAGTAGGTATATCAATTTCAAATCATATTTTCCATATCATATTTCACAATAAAAAACATGAATTTCAAGGATAAAATATAAAACCAAGAAATGAAAAGAAGAAGAACATATATCAGCACTAAGGATCACTATAGGTAATACTAATAGACTACTCATACCAAAATAAATCATGTGCACAATACAATTTATAGAACATAAGCATATGAAGCAGGGGAATACCCCATGAGTAAACACCCCCCATTGTCAATATCGGTCCCCTGGAATGATGGACCTAGGAAACCGAGGAAATACCCATGAGAAAACCTCATAATAATCACAAAACATGAATGATGGACTCAAGATAATATTTCCACCTAATTACCCAAGGTAAACCATGTGATCATTTTCATAATTCATTCCAATTCTTTGAAAAACCGTTTCACAAAACCATTTCAATGGGATGAAAATACCCATTTTCTTTCAATTTATCAATATCTTGGTGAAAACTATTTTTTCTTTAAAAAATATTTTTAGAACACACAAAAAAATCATGCCAATTCCATGTATAAATCAGTTTATAAAGTAGGAACAATAAGGTACATCGAACCACCTACCTCAAAACTCGGGTCACACATACTCGCAACGAAATACACCAACATTGAAAACTCAATGATGTCAATAATGGCCCTATAATACAATCCAAATCTCAACATAGATTCAATTTATAAAAATGGGGTTGGTATAGAAGAGGAGATTCCACATACCTTAGGAATGAACTCCCGATGAACCACAACCAACAAAGGAATGATCTCTGAAATGAGATCACACAACAGATCTTGGAAGATGATAAGAAGAAACAAAAATTTAGACAAACGAATCTGATAACACATCTGAAGGGTACTTCCGCAATCAATGGAAATGAATAAGTAAAAAAAGATCATTCAACCGGTGAGACACACCACAACTGAAATGAAGATAGAACATCAAACAGTTCGATCAGGAAGGAATGGTGTCTCCAAAAATCACTGGAGAGGAAATTTGGGTCAAGATCAATGGATAACGGGTGTCCAAATAGACACCGAAAACCTGAAAAACTCCCTAAAATTTCCCTTTTAGAGAATTACATGATGTGTAACTCCTTTCCACATCGTAAAATCCATGTTTTTCAAGTATGTTGAAAAATCCATCACCTCGGATTAAAAATACGGTCTTCAAATAACTCACATTGTGAACAATATCATCACATTTCATAGTGTGACTCCTTTTCATGTCCTGCACCCAACAACAATTACACATGGTGTAACTGAGTTGCATCATGTGAAAGCCTCCTACAACCAATAGAAAAGACCAACTAAAACTGAGAGTCCAACATATCTGTGACTTCACTATCATAAGTATCCTCCAAATTACTTATCATTCCAATATAGAAAAATAAAAAGTAAAACCATGATGAGGTTAAGGATATACCTAACATAATGGTAGAAGGATGTTAAAAACTCCCCACCATAAAGAATTTCTGTCCCTGAGAAGCCATGTGGAAGCTGTAATCCTGGTAAAAAGATAAGGCCACTACTCCCACATTAATAAATCACAATGCCAAGTCTCATGAGAATCCAATCCATATTTCTATAGAGCTTTGAACAACAGAACCAACTTCCCATGAAATACTTTCACTTGAGAGTCAACTATCTCAATTGGTTTCTCCCAAATAGAAACATCTGGATTTAACTCAATTTCTTCCCAACATAGAATGTGAGCTGGATCAAGATGATACTTCTTGAGCTGAGACATGTGGAAAAAAGCATGAATACCAGTCAACTAAACCAGAAATTATATCAGATAAGAAACCCACCTGAGCCACTCAAATACATCAAATAATACAACACATCTCGAAGCCAACTTTTCCAATTTTCCAAGCTGATAGTGACCCAACCAAGGAGAAACTTTCAAGAAAACCAAGTCACCAACAGAAAACTCCAAAGGTCGATGCTGCTAATATGCATATGATTCCTATTTAGTCTAGGGTGTAACTAGATGTCAATTTACATCCCAAATCTTCACTGATATCTCCATGACCAAACTAGATCCAACTAAAGATACTTCTCCCACCTCATCCCAATAAGGAGGTAATATGAATTAGAGATCATACCACACCTTAATGAGAGACATTATAATTGATTAAAAATAACTTTTTTTAATAATCAAACTCAACCAGTGTCAGATGGATATCCCATGATCCACTGAACTCCAAGATACAGGAACAAATCATATCTTCGAATGTCTGAATTACTCGCTCTATCTGACCGTCTATATGTGGATGGTAATTTGTTATCAACTTGACTTGAGTTCTCATTAACTCTTGGAGACTCCTCCAGAACCTCGTGGTAAACCTAGGATCCCAATATAAAACAACATTATAAGGAATCTCATGTAACCTCAAAACCTCCTACACATATAGCTTACCTATATCTTCAACCTTAGTGGTATCCTTTATTGGAATAAAATGACCAGACTTCATCAAATAATAAACAACTACCCAGATAGTATTATTACCTCAGGTAGTTTGTGTTAATCCAAAAAAAAATCCATGGATACATTTTCCCATTTATAAACCAGCACTGTAAGAGGCTAAAGAAAACCATAGGGTTTCAAGTGCTCTGCCTTTATCTGTTTGCAGGTGTAACAGTAGGACACATAATCTGTAATGTCATGCTTTATACCTAGTCACTAGAATCATTGTCTGATGTCATTATACATCTTCATAGTGACTGGATAAACATCCTACAAAGAGTTGTGATAATTAAATGATATTTAAATCCTCAAAAATATCTGGATGAAAACCCTTTACCAAAATGGAGAATACCATTTGAAGAGAGAAACCAACAAGAAAAAGTCTCCCCACCATAAAGGCTTTATCAAAATTTTCTAAACTAATCATATTGCTCCTAAATCTATAAAAATAAACTCTAGTATAAATTATGATAATTGAAAAATGGTCAAAACCATACCTAAAACTTCCTCCTCGTCATTTAGGTGAAACTGAGTAAAAAAACCCCATAAGGTTCCACTCCTCCTTTAATTCTAGAATAACCTATAATGGTAATTTCCTACTAAGATCATATTCAATGAAATTTCCCTTCCTTGTGGTGTAGGTGATATCGAAGTCAAACAATTTAAGTTATTATACCCATCATATTTGTTTAAGATTAAAGACTTTTTGAGAAAATACATAACTCAAACTCTTTTGATCAGAGAAGACAGTGAACATATCCCCAAAAAGATAGTTCAATCAACATTTAAGCACATTCATAACTACAGTAATCTATAAATCGTGATTGGGGTAATTATTATCAATTGGTCAAAGATAAAAAGAGCCTTAAGATACGACATGGTCATCCTACAAAATAATGCATCCCAAAATAGCACCAGCAGCATCACAAAGCACCATGTATCCCTTACCAGGATAAAGTAAGATCAGAATAAGAGCTGATGTTAGAATTCATTTTAGTTTATTGAAATAAGACTAACACTTTCCATCCTATGTGAATTTGACCTATTTCCTAGTAAGAACAATCAAAGGTGACACCACCTTAGGGAAATCCTTAACAAACTGTCGGTAGTGTCCAACAAGACCAAGGAAGCTACGTATCTCAAAGACATTCTATGGTTTCTTCTAAGACCATATTGCCTTCACCTTATCAGGATCAGCTGATAAGACATGTTTAGTAATATTATGCCCTAAAAACTTCACTTCTTGAATCCAAAAACTATATTTTGAAATATTTACACACAAATGGTGACTTCTCAAAATCTCCAAAACCGAACTTAGATGGTGCTCATGCTCATGCTTGGATTTTGAATAAACCAAAATATTATCCATGAACACAACCAAAAAAGTTTCATGATATTGATGGAATATATGATTCATCAAATCCATAAAAACTATAGGAGCATTAGTCAGATAAAAAGTCATCACAAGATATTCATAATGGCCATACATACTCTTGAAAGTTGTCTTTGGTATATTATACTCTCAAACTATGAGATGATGATAAACCGACCAAAGATTAATATTTTAAACCACCTTTACCCCTTTAACTAATAAAACAAATAATCCACACAATGCAAAGAATATTTGTTCTTAGCTGTTACCTGGTTAAATATCTGATAGTCTACACATAATCAAAGTGAACCATATGCCTTCTTAGAAAAGAGAACATGGGATTTCCAAGAAAAAACATTATGGTGAACAAAAAAATGTTTCAACAGGTCTTCAAACTGAATCTTGAGCTCTTTTAGCTCTGATGGTGCCATAGGATAAGAAGGTATCCATATCAGATGCGTACTTGGAACCAGGTCGATCATTAACTATACCTCTCTATATCTGTATAAATACTAGTGAATTCATATTGAAAAAATTACGAAAATTCATGAACAACAATGGGAAGATAAAAAATAGAATAAATGTCACCGAGATAAATCATAATAGTAGACTAAAAACTCTTGGGCTCTAGGTGATAAGGCCCTACATAACCCAACCTTGGGTCCCACTCCCTCGGAAACACATGAGAGCTCCCACTAGCATTAAGAAATGAAACAAGTCGATGATAACTATCAACCTTAGCCCGATGACTGACTAGACAATCCATATAGATGGTGACATCAAATAAATCCAAATCAAGAATAAGAAAATCCCAGACTAACTCTGCATCAGCTATCATTAACAAATAAGAACACGAAAACCAATGATATTTCCTCTTACCAAGTGGTTTTGTTAACTCCATTATGAAGGGAATAAGTTCTATTAGAAGTTTAATAATGTCAATAAAACATGTAGATATTAATGAGTTGTAGGTATTAATATCAAATAAAGAAATTTCTATGGAATAAGAAATAAGGATTGTACCTATCACTATATCTAGACCTGCATCAACTTCTGTTGGAAACTCATCTACCACATGAAAGTTCTTCAATCATGGGGAATGTGGAGGGAGACCTATATTTTTTGAAGCATTTGACTGCACTGTAGTAGCCTTTGGAGTTGATAAACCTTGACCATAACGAGGCATAGTAATAGCCTGATAGAATCACTGTAAGTGACCAATGTGTCCTCAACTGTTTCATGTCTTCTTAGAAATAGGACAAGAACATCTTGTGTGTCAAACCTTCCCACAACTATTACAAGTCAGAGGCACACTGCTAACTGTAGAAAATGGTGTGGAGGAGGCTCGCTACTGAGACCCACCTCCACCACTACCGTGATGATCTTACCACTTTCTATTCTTCCCATGAACACCACTAAAACTTCCACTAGATGGAAGAGAAGTGGTGGAAAAAATCCACCGTACCCACCATATCCTTTTCTGCCATCATAGATCTGTCTACCGTATTTGTATAGGTATAAAGTTTCCACATAAATACCCATGATCTAATATCTGGTTGGAAACCCTGTAGGTACTTCTAATCCTTCAACTAGTCATTTTGCACCACATATGGATAAAAACAAACGATTTTAGTGAACTAATTTGTGTAAGATGACACCAAATGCTCTCCCTACTACAAAGACATTAATTCCAAAGACTTTTCCAACATCAAGGATTCTGGAAAAAACTGTTGGAAGAATAGGTTTTTTAAACCCTTCCAATCCAAGTCCATGTGCATATCTTCTTGGACCATAGAATCCCACCATATCTTACTATAACCCTCAATCCTTAATGTTGTACACTTTACCTTGATATTCTTAGTTTTTTTTAGAAAGTTGAAGATTTTATCGATCCTATCTAGATAGTCCTCCACTACTTGAGGTTCAATTTTTCTTTTAAAAGACAGTTTCTTCTTGAACAAGAATTCCATTGATTGATCTCTCTCTCCTCCAGCTCCTAGATGTACCTCAACAACTTCATTATAAACTCATGGAACATTATAATCAACAACACAAACTTTTCGTATGATAGTCTTAATGAGATTCATATTTATTGTCAGATTCCCTTAAGGAGAATCATCTATACCCTCTTATGGACTACATGGAAGACATATCAGAGGCATACTACTACACACTGAAACAAAAGAATGGTCATACAATAGAAGAAATCTAAGTTTAAACCAGAAATCCCATAAACAAAAATTGATATTTAAAACAAAACCCAACAATAGAGACACATATCCCAATATCACATGGAAACATGTGTCTCTTCCTGATAAGAGTTGGTTAGGCACTCAATGTACCAAACCTCTCAAGTCCTGAAAATCCTACCTATAGTTTACTAGATTCTCCAAGATAAGGGTTCTTAGGGAAAACCTTCTCCTTGGATACCATTTTGGATAAACCTACATAGGTTACCCTAAAACTTAGCACCCGACTTGATCCATTACATACCTGAAGGGTATTCCAGATCCCCATGGGCTGGTGACAAGTACCCGGGCATCAAAAAACAAACCAAAGGGAATGATTTTAACCAAAATGAACAAAAACATGGCATATATATACCCAAAGTGAGAAGGAATAATGAAAAAAATAAAAAAATTCTATAACTGTAAGAAAACATCGAAAAAGAACTATCGTAAAATTAGTAAAAACTCCAAGAGAAGAGTCCAACTACAAGGAACCAAAACAAAACAGCTACTCCATGTGATTGTGTGGATGAAATCCCACCATCTCACCACCAGCTACCCGACCCATTTGACAGAAACTCTCACTAACTCACTATAGCACCTTTCCTTTACCTACACTAGAAGACATACATAGGCCATCACACCACCAAAGAGGTGCATAGGGTGTGATCTAACAGGCTCAATAGGATCCCACAATGTTTTTCCATAACAAGTATCTATATAAAAATTCATGTATCCTCATTTTATATAAAACATGGCATGGTAGAAAAAAATATTTTTTAAATAAAACATGGTAAACATGTTTCCTTTATCATAGTTCTAAAAAAGCAGGTATATCAATTTCAAAGAATATTTACATATCATATTTATCATGAATAAATATTCATATCAAGGCTATAACAGAAATACAAGTAATACAAAGTAAAAGCATAGGTATTAGAACCAAGGATCACTATAAGTAATACTAGAAGACTACTCATACAACAATCAATAAAATGCACAATTTGGTTCCTTGAACATAGGCTTAGGAAGCTAAGGAATACCCAATGATTAAACCCCCAAACAATGTCAATAACTGTCACTTAGAATGAATGTCCTAGGAAATAGAGGAAAGACCCATTATAAAACCTTATGATAATCACAAAACATGGATGATGGCCTTAAGATAAAGCTTTCACCTAAGTACCCAAGGTAACCAATGTGCAAGTTTTCACAATTCATTCCAATTATTTGAAAACCCATTTTGAACCCATTTCACAAATCCATTTCAATGCTTCAAAAATACCACATTTCTTTACATTTATTAATATCAAGGGGGAAAACATTTTAATTTTAAAACTATTTTCAATACACACAAAATAATCATGAAAATTCTATGTATAAATCAGTTTATAAAGTAAGAATAATAAGGTTCATAAAAATAGACTTGAGAAGGAACCACCTACCTAAAAACTCAGCTCGTACATTCATGAAACGGAATCCAAAAATAATGAAAACTCAATTAAATAAAAAAAGTCCCCATAATCCAAGATAAACCCCAAGATAGATTCAATTTAGAAAAAAAAGGGTTATAAGAGAAGCGGAAATGACACATATCACAAGAATGTACACCCACCACACCAAAACCAACAAAGGAATGACCTATGGAATGAGAAATCACAACAGATCTTAGAAAAAGACAATAAGAAACACTAATTTAGTCTAATAGATCTGATAACATAACCCATGGGTTCTACCACGATTAATTGAAATTAATAATTATAAATATCACTCACCTATACAGACGTACCACAACCACAATGAATATCAAATGTCAAACAAATCATTTAGGAAGGAACGATGTCTCTGAAAATCATTAAAGAGGAACTTTGGATCAAGATAAATGGAGAACTAACAGCTGAATGGAAATCCAAAATCTGAACTGTGCCCTAAAAATTCCCTACTTAGGGAATTACATGGCCTATAACTGCTTTACATGTCTTGAAATCCATGGTGTTAAACTATGTTGAAAAATTAATCACCTCATATTAAAAATATGTTATTAAAAAACTCATGATGTGAAAAATATTGTCACATCATGTAACCTTTCGCAGCATGAATCCTTTTCACGGCTTTCACCAAGTAACTGTTACACTGCATGTAACCTGGTTACGGGGCATGAAATCCTCCTATATCCTACCAAAAAGACCGGTTAAAGATAAGGGTCCAACAAATACGTGACTTCACCATCATAGTTATCCTCCCAATTCCTTATCATCCCTATAAGGAAAAATAAAAAGGAAAACCATGAAGAATTTAAGGATATACTTGATTGATCGGTAACAAGATGTTACATCTACCTTTAGTGAACATTAAACAACTTCTTCATAGATAACAATGTATCTTATAGATAATTCCTTTAAAATACATAGTTTTAGTCCACCAAAGGATTGATCAATTTTTCTTTCAGTGATGATTAAACTGTAATCATACATTGAATGTATTGTAAAATTAGCTTTATAGGTACCAATAGATTCACTATCCTTCTTTTTAAGCTCGAAAAAATCCTTTTCCATCATTTTTTCATAAAATACGAATAAAGTAATTTCTAAAAAATATCCTCTTAAACTCATCCCATTTTATTGGATTGAATTTACACCTCTTGAATCATATTCTTAATATGGTTACACCATTGATCTTCCACTCCTTCCAAATGATAGACAACCAAAACGATTTTTTCATGTTCTGAACACTAGAGAATTGAAAATATAATTTCAGTTGTATTGATCCATTACAGAGTGACTAGTGGATCTAGCGACCCACTAAAATAAGTTGGGTGTTTCCTCATAAAGGACTCAAAATAATTTTATTCAGTCCTTTTCTTGTTTGGATGTTTTTTTATTCACATCCTGAAAAAGTTGTGTGATCATAACAACAAGCTTTTGAATTGCATATTCCATAACATTTGGATTCTCAAAATGGAAATTATTGCATTTTAACTTAAATTGACCATTAACTATATTCCTTTGGGTTCTAAACATTGACTAAAACCCAAAATAATAACGTGAGAAACTATAATCATAATGGGAAAACACATAAAATAAAAAATCATTTATAGGATCTCTAAATCATGACACCTTAATTTCAATCTATTACACCATAGGTTTATCCTAGGTAATCCATGATTATCATATATTCAAAAACTTTATAATAGATCATAAGGAAAATTTGGATTAACCAGAGCATATCCGTTGGGAGTTTCAGACCAAGTGCGCTATAAGGGCACACTCATCGTTCACTATAATGATGAACAAGATATACTCAACCAAATATTTTTGAAGTTATATCCAGTAGATGAATCTATTCCAAAACCACATACAATTTTAGTATCCAACTAGGGATATATTGATAGGAATATCACATAATCTATTCCTTACTGAAACTTTAGGATGTTATAATATACTTATTATTATCCCTATGATTCTCATTATAGTTTTCTCATCCCAATTTACAAAGGTTAACAAAAAATTTCCTTTGATACCAACTATAGAAACCTGGGATTTCATACATATATATTACATATTTTTAGATGAATATTAATTAAATTGCACAAATACACACCTAATGATGGTAATAATTTAGTGTCCTTAGAAACTTGAAAACATAAACCATAGGTTTTCAAGTGAACATTATGATCTCCCACTAAATTCTTCTTAAATATCACACTTCTTAGACATATAATACTTAATAACTTTCTTCTTAACCTTGGAAAATAAAATGTAACAAAGGGTGAGCTAAGATGATCATGCTACTATCAATTTGAGTATTTTAGACAGGGCATTTGCGACAGGTTATTGCCCCATCACAAATAGTTTATGGACATGAAAATTTTGTGATGGATGAATTATTCTATCACAAAAAGTAATTATTTTCGATGGAATAATTCACTGGTTGAAAATAGTTTTGGTGGGACTTCCCCCCACTCAGCACAAAACGTTGTAGCAATGGGAATTTTCGATAAAATCATATTTCCATTACAAATTCCCATCGACTAGGAAGTATTTGTGACATGAATTAATGTTTGTCACAAATAATTTTGGTAGAATAACTATTTGAGACAAAATTAATTTCATCAAAATAATTCTTTTAGTTTAACCCATGAACCCCCACCCACTTCTTCCTCTCCTCTCCCTCTCTTTCTTCCGAACAGTCGTGACACACACACTACATGAGGTCACCCCACTCTGTGCTGCTCAAACACACATCATTGCAATAGATTTTATAGATATGTCTTTGATTCGCCTTGATACAGATTCCTTTTGTCTTCATTTTCATTATTTTTAGGTTTATTCATTATATTACTTGATTTAGTTTTAGAAAACCCTAGTTTGAGAAATTTATCTGATTTACATTCTTTATTTGGTATTTAGGATTGCGGTAAATTTATTATTCCTTATTTTATATTTGTGTGTGTCTATGTGTGTATTAATATATTACCTTTTTGATATTTGTATGTGTATGAAAACCCTAAGTTTAGAAATCTATCTAATCCTGTCTTCGATTCACCTTGTTTATTATTTCTTATTTAATTTTCATACTTGTATATGTGTGTTTTTGTGTAAATATTAACATGTGAATATATATATATATAATTTTTTTAAAAAAACATGTGTGATTTTATATATTTATGTGTTTATATCTATGTATATATTAATTCAACCCTTATATTAGTTTGAAAAAATTTATAGAATATATTTCATGTTTTTATATTAGTTATAAAATATTCTAATATAAATATATATAAATAATACCCTCTGAATAAACACATATAAACGTTTTCAATAAATTGTAAGTTTTTTAATATATATATTTGTGTGTGTGTGTGTGTGTTTATATAAAAAACATGCAAGGTTTTTAATATATATATATATATATATAACATATGAATATATATATATATAATCTTTAAAAAACATGCATAGTTATATATATATATACACACACTTATATATATATATTTTAAAAAACATATAAATTTTTTGATGTGTGTGTGTGTGTGTATGTATGTATTGATCTAATATGTATATTTATTTAAAAAAACTTGTAAAAATATATTTGATTATGAAATCATGTAATATATATTAATATATATATTAACATCTGAATATGTATATATAAGTGTTTTTTAAAAAAACTGGTAAGGTATATTATATATATACTTATATAGATTTTCTATGTATATTTGTTTAAAAAAGAGCCAGAATATATTTGATTTATTTATATTATTTACGAAATCATGATATACATATATATAGTAATTATTAAAAACGTAATAATAATTTAAATAATTAATAATAATCATTAAATAATTTATAATAACTTATAATTATTTAGTCAATATTATTAATAAATATTAAATATTTGTGTTAATTACAAAATATTATCAATAATTTAAATATTTGAGAAAATTTTGAAATTTTGTAAAAATATTTAAAAGAAAAAATTTAAAACTTGTAATTGTTAAAAATAGTAATATTTATTATAAATTCAGGTATAAATAATAAATAATTAATATTACATAACAAATAATTATATCAACTAATAAAAATTAAATTTTTTTTAATAAATACTAAATTATTTGTCAAACCTTGCAAAAAAAAGATAAAAAATAATTATTTTTATAAATTCACAATAATTCATATAAATGTTGTATTAATTCAAATAATTTTTATAAATATTGTAATATATATATATATAATAAAATATTAAAAATTATACTCCTACGTGCGATGTTACTAAACACCCAACATGCACAACTATTATGTCGTTCCTAGGGTAAAACTCACATTCTGAACCTAACAGTGGTCCCTAATTTTTCATACGATACACAATTCGAGAGATAATTTAAATTTTTATAAGAAATTATAATAAAAATATAAAATTAATTAACCTCAATGCAATGTAACCGAACACCTGATGTACACAAATGTTATGTCACGCCTAGGGTAACCCTAAAATTCTAGACCTAACATTGGTATCATATTTCTCATATGATACACCATTCAGGATATACTATTTTTTTTGTAAAAATTTATAATAAATTAAATAAATTAATTACCATATTGCATGATGTTATCAAACTCTCGACGCACACATATGTTATGTCCTGTCTAGGATAAACCTCACATCCCGGACCTAACGTTGGTCTCTGATTTTTCATATGATACACAATTTGTGTGATTCTTAATTTTTTTATAAAACTTTATAATAAAAATTTTAAGTGAATTACCTCACATGTACTGTAACCAAACACCTGATGCACACAAATTTTATGTTGCACCCAGGGTAAATCCAGTATCCTTGATCTGATGGTGGTCTCAGATTTCTGATATGATATACTATTACGAAGATGCTTCAATTTTTTTAAAAGGTTATAATAAAAATATTAAATGGATTACCCTTGTGGGAAATGTAATGAAACCCCTAACATACAAAAATGTTATGCGGCACATATGGTAAACCAAACATCCCATATCTAATGGTGGTATCTTATTTATGATATGATATACCATAATAGAGACACTTCAATTTTTTAAAAAAAGTTATAAAAAAATTAAATAGAAATACCATCATTCATGATGTCACTAAACTCTTGAACCACACAAATTTTATGTTGTGTATAGGGTAAACCCCAGATCCTGGGTTTCATGGTGGTCCTATATTACCTATATAAGGTTCCATTAGGGAGATATTATATTATTTTAATAAAATAGCTTGTCTCTAATATTATATATTTTATATTTTTATTCTATCTTCACTTAGACTCTACGGGCCCTGAAATATAGTGATAACCCAGTGTCTCACTCTGATCATATTCTATAAAATATTTCAAGGTGTTAAAATTTAATAATAACTTGAAGTTAGTCAAAATGAGCAGTACTAATTATTCTTATGTCTATTAATTTTTTAGATAACTATGGACTTTGAAAGTAGTCACCAGTATCTATTTTGTGACCGTGATTGGATAAATCATCGAAAAAATCCCTACAGATCTGGTATAAATCATGTCTACATTGAAGGTGTTGAAAATTTTATATTAATTTTATTATAAAATTTAGATTATGTTTATAAAGGAATAATTAAATTTACATGTCAAAAATGTGATCTTAGGAGAGTTGAATCATTTGAAAATGTTAGACTTCATCTATTGCATTATGGTTTTTGGAAAGATTATATTTGTTGGTACCAACATGGTGAGAATAATTCAGCAGAAAATAAAAAAAAATGGTTTTAGATCCATCATTTAATAATTTAGTACATGATGCTATTGGTATGTATATTTCAAAACAACAACTCAAAATGATATTTCAAATATGGAATTAGATCCTTTTCAGTTTTAAAATTTGTTGAAATCTGCTGAGAAGGCGTTATATCTTGAATTCCATATGAGAAAACATGAAGTTGTCACAAATTTTATGGCTATCAAATCTGATTTTAGAATGTAAAATAGTTTTTTTGTTTCAGATGTTATAATTGGTTAAATCATTTTTTCCTGATGGAAATACATTACCTACAAGTTTTTATGAAATTAAGATGATGGTCCATAATTTTGGTCTTATTTTTTAGAAGATTCATGCATGTTCAAATAACTGTATATTATATTATTGTGATTATGAATACCTTCTTACTTTTCCAACATGTATAGAATCATGGTATAAATAGGCAAAACAAGGAAGGTCCATATTTCCTGTGAAACAGTTGAGGTGTTTTCCAATTACACCTCATTTACAGCAATTATTTATGTCTCACAAAATGGCTACATTGATAACATGACATAAATAAAATATTTCCATCAGTAAAATCTTAGATCATCCATGTGATAGTGATTTATGGAAATACTTTGATCAGATGAAAAATTCTTTTTCTTCAGAACATCAAGACATACAGTTGGGTCTTTTTACTGACGGTTTTTTCATTTGGAACTTATGATAGTCAATATTCTTGTTGGCCAATTTTAGTTACTACATACAACATACCTCCTTGGATACTGATGAAGTAACAGTATTTATATTTGGAACTATTCATTTCAATACATCCAAATAAGAATATTTATGTTTTTTTGAAGCCACTAATGATGATTTAGTTTCATTATATAACAACAGTGGGAATACATTTTTTATAGTTTTAGATCATAATTTTACACTGAAGGTTGCATTAATATGGATGATTAATGACTTCACAGTGTATGGTATGTTATCTAGATAGGGAACACATGGTCTAAAATCATTTTCATACCACATGGCTAAGAAAAAAGCATTTATGCTTGGTAATTAGAGAAAGACTAGTTATTTTGAGTACCATCTAAGATTTCTTCCTACAGATCACCCTTTTAGAAGAAACAAAACTGATTTTACAAAAGGTTGCATATAAAGATATGAACCTCCAGCAGTGTTCTCAGCTATTCAGGTAAAATTTATCATCTCTGTATTACCTCATATTTCTTTTGGACCAACCATAAATAAATAAAAAATAAATGGTTTTTTGGAAAGATAATAATTGGATAAAGCAAAGTATTTTTTCGTATCTTCCATATTAGTCTAATTTTTTGGTTCATCAACTGTTAGATGTAATGCATATTGAGAAGAATTTTTTTGATAACATATTTTATACCATGTTGGAAACACCTGGTAAGACGAAAGATAATGTAAAGGCATTGTTGGATATTGTCCAGATTTGCAGATGTCCTGAACTTGAATTACTTGAAAATGAAAGATCATACAATTTAATGAATCCAAAATTAGCTCACACACTTTATGAATAAATTAATTTTTTATTTTTTCATTCTATTTGAGATTTGAGTTCACTTGGTGGTTATGATTTTAATTTGTCTCGCTACCTTAGAAATGGGCTTATTACCAGTTTAAAAAGTCATGACTACCATTTCATAATGGAAATATTACTACTTGTGGGTCTTAGAGGGTGGTGGAATTCTTCAAGTTGGGACGCATTGACTTAAATATCAAATTTATTATGAGATATTTATGCATCATCATTAGATTATAATGAATTGAGTATGCTTCAAAAGGATGTTGTTTTAATTTTATGTAAACTGGATAAAATATTCCTATCAGGTTTCTTTGAATTAATAGAAAATTTAATATTGTATTTTTCATATGAAGCTAAATGTAGAGGAATAGTAAAATTATGATAAATGTACCCATTTTATAGATGTATGAAAAAGTTAAAGAATAAAGTACATAATAAATCGTTGGTTAAAGGGTCAATTGCATAAGAATAATTATAGGATGAAATTTAAAATCTATACTCTTATTATTTTAAATCAGAATATCCTCCAAAACATAAATGGATGGGTCACAATAAGAAAAGTGTTGATGATGTCACAGAGCATCAATTGTTAGTTTCTAATTAGACAAAGCTTGGTTTTGGTATTTATTGTGAAATATGGATTTCAGATGAAGAACTCCACATAGATCATACATATATTCTTATAAATTGTGAAGAAATGATGCGATTTGTGTTGGAAGCACTATTTTTTATTTTTTAAAAATATTTATAAAAAATACCTTGATTTACATTAATTTTTTTATAGACAATATGATGACCATATCCAAAAACAATTTATAAAAATTACATATATTGTGATTGAAGAACGTCATCAACAAAATTTTTTATATTGGTTTCAAGGACTGGTAAGTTATGTTTCTTTTTATGGAACAATAAATCAAATTTTCAATTATATCTATTATTAATAATATTTATTTTTTCCACGAAACGTAACATTAAAATAAAACTATTATTCCATTATGTGTTCTCAAAAACCATCCATAAAAATTGGTAAAATCATATAATGGATATGTGGTTAATGGGTTTCAATTCCATACACTCATATATGATGACTTAAAGAAATTAATTAATAGTGGTTTTTTTAAAAGGATATCATCATAAAGAAATTAAAGTTGACTTTTATGATATGTTGGATTAAATAATTGAGTTATGTTATCTAGGGCCAAATAATGTGATAATGTTTAAATGTCATTGGTTTTATAATGATCAAGGGTTGTGAGTTCATACACAACATGGAGTCATTGACATTAAATATAACAAAATTCTTGGATCAAATGAGATGATAATGTTGGCACATTAAGAAAATCATGTTTATTATGCAAATTACTGTGATGTTTTGAGAGATTTGAATGACTGGTAGATTGTGATAAAAATGAAATCACGTAGAAATAAATTTATTATAAATGAAAATGGTTATTTGGAAGTGAAACATATTGAAAATTTTCAAGAAACATCCCAAAATATATCTCTTACCCGAAAAGATATAAATATTGATGATATAATCACCCGTTTAAGGTATAATGATATAGATAACATTGATGAAGTAATAAGGGATGATGAAACTGAAGTTCTATATGGAAGTTTTTAATGCTAAAATGAGGAAAAAGATATTGTTCTCAATGTAAAATATGAATAAGATTATGATTAATGTATTATATTCAGGTATTTATTAGTTTTTTATATTATATATTTGAATTAAAAATTATTTACAGGTAATATAATTATTTTTAGATGGTTGGACCTAATGATCTATCATGTCCCTTCGTTGATGCCAATAATTATTAGTTTTTTTATATATGATATTCTTATTAACATTTATTGATAGGTAAGAATACTATATTCTACATGATATTTACTAGTATTTTTATATTTAACATCTATATTTAAAAATATTTACATGTTAAATTATTATGTTCTGGTATTTATTTTCTGTTAAGTATTATATTTTGATATTTGATATTTGAATTAAAAATTCACCACAGGTAATATTATTATATTATGGTATTTATTAGGTTTTTATATTTGATATTTGTATTTAAAATTTCTTACAGGTAAGAATATTTGTTTTAGATGACTGGAGATGCTACTGGTGATCTATTTCATTATCTCACTGATTCTGAACTTCTTGCTGATGATTCCAGATCCTGTTCTAGAGAGATGACCATCTGTTGATTTTGATCCTCAACTATAGATAAATTTTTAATTTTTTAAGATATTTATTTTATATTAAATTTGGTATTTATTTCAATAATACTTTTCTAATTATTTTTTTTATTTGCATAGTTTTTCTCATTAGGATATTGGACAGGCTGGTGCGATTCTAAGAAATTATTTTTATGAGCCATGGGTGTCGTGGTACCTAGTTCCCATCACCATGTTCCACTATATGTTCAACCATTGGATTGTATGTTATTAAATAATATATAATTTTTAAAATTTATTTAATTAAAAAAATATTATTTTTAATTGTCTTGTTGAATTTATTTTCTCTAATTCCTAACTTCTAGAGATATATTATCTTAGAGGTATAGGAAATTTTTATGTGATTGATTTCGTCAGTTTCTACACAACTTCAAAAAGCGTGCTATAGATAATACTTCTGCTCCATTTTTTGACCAATCATACATCTCTCATTAACCTGACTATATCTTAGCTTGGGTATGGGATGGATTGTGCTTTTACTGGCTAGGATATAATTTTAATAGGAGGTCATCATCAAGATATCAAAGCTAACAGAGGGAAGAGGTTACACATGGGGCTAGAAGTCGTACATTTTCCATACATCGACGAAATATGGTATGTGATATTATATATTAATTTATATATAATTTAAATTTAACATATTTTCTATATTATACAGGCTCCTATTGACCCGTCTATTAACGAGTTTAATGTTTAAAAGAAGATGCATACTAATCACCATACATGAGAAGTTGTAGGTAACCGACAACGCCATATTGTGGTTAGTAATTTATTTAAAAAATTCATGAATATTATTTTTATTTTTATTATAATTTTTAATTATATTTAAAGGAAACATATGAGGTTGTGACTTCTAATTAACAAAAGAGTCAAGTTTTTAGTGAACAATATGCCACTAGTGATTCAGGTTTCAATGTGGGGGATTGGATATAGGCAACTTTGCATGGTGTTGAGAAAGGTCAGGTGATTGGTATTGATTCTTGACTAACACTTATGAGTTATTATGGTAATTTTATAATGTCATCAGTGAGCTTGAATGGAGCTTGTAGAGAGTTTTCATTGATGTCATCATCCGCTGCACTATATGAGGTGAGGATGAGAGATCAAGATGAGATTATATAGCTGATGTAGAAAGAGAGAGAGGAGGAGCATGAGCAGTAGCATTGGAAAGATGTGTCGATGAGTATATGTGATTGCTTGTACGTGTAATTGGTATGGAGTTTCCTCCCCACAATCCTTCAAGCGATCATCCTCCACCTAACACATGTTGATGATTTGTGTTGTTTTGTGACTGTTTTTTTTAATTTGGGATCAAAAACATATTATGTTCGAAAATATGTATTGCCTTTCTATTTGTTTAAATTATTATAATTTTTTTAATTTTTTTAATAAAATTTAATTATTTGATTTTTTTTAATAATTTTTAATTTTTTAATTTTTTTAATTTTTTTAATATATTTAACTATTTTTAAAATTTTAATTACTTTTTTTTTGAATTATTTTATTTAATTATTTTTATTTAATTATTTTTAATTTTATTAAAACTCTATTTTTTAAATTTTTTTATTTTTATTTTAAAATTTTAATTTTTTTAATTTTTTTAAAATTTTATTTACTTTATTTTTAAATAATATAAGTATTTGCGACGGTTGAACTGTCTTTCACAAATATTGTTAATTGGAACGTACCATTGAAGTTGAATTTTTTAAAACAAAAGTGAAAACCATTTGTGACGGGTACCTTACCCATCACAATTAATTTTTATTTGTGATGGACCATTATAAATACGTTCATTTTATGAGGTTGTTTTTTGCAACATCACATTAGCGACAGACTCATGTCGCAAATGAACTTTTATGATGTGCGTTCATCACTAATGCACCATCATAAATACCAAAATATATAGTAGTTTCATTAAGGGTAAAAAGGGAGATATCAATATAATATAATCATAAGGGTATGAGAATATGAAAATAACATCTAAAACCATACCTTGCATGTCATAGATAGTTAACATGAGTCATGGTATAAATCATGAGAGTTTATAAGACATGAATAATAATGTAATTAAATAAAATAATCCATGAGAGTATAACATTAGAACAAGACATAGAATTGTGGCATACAAATAAGTTTACAACATTGTGAACATATTTAAATAGTTACTGGTTCACTCATAAGTTAAGGACATGAATTCAGGCCCACACATAAACTTATGGACATGAAATAAGGTACACATATTAAATTATGGAGATGAAAATAGGTCCATAAATAACCATATTGACATGAAAGCAAGACCACACTTAACCTCATGGACATGAAATCAGGCCCACACATAACCTTATGGATATAAAATCAGTTCTATGCATAACATTGTGAACAAGAAATCAGGTTCACATGTTTCATAATTAACTCCTGAGTTATCCATAATTACCCAATGCATTGGAGGGAGATATTGGTCCCACACATCATTAATGAAAACCATATGTACGTGTGCGACATAATGATAAAACATTCATCTTATCAGAACCCATGAAAAGAAATTGTTTTCATAAAAATTTATTTATATCATGACCTGAAGAAAAGAAATGAGTTTCATAATCATATCATCAATTCATCATAGCATTACCCGTATAAAAGAAACAAGTTTTATAATAATATCTTCATCATAATCACAAACCATCCATATAAAGAATATAGATGACACAATTGGATCATAACCCCAGTGAAACATAAGCAACACCAAACGTTGTTGTCATTGATGAATAAATATTCTATAAAAGATCATTAATTTTTTTTAAGTCAAATACTATTTCCATTATTAAAACACTTATTTAAAATATAAAAAGTTTTCAAATATTAAAAAATATATTAGAAAATAACCTTTGAAACATTTAGAATAAGGTTTAAAATCATTAAGTGGTCATGATGGTGTAAAATATCATCCAGGTTTTATATGTTAAAGCGAAGATTCCTTTCACGTTTTTAGTAAAAGCCAAATAGGTTTTTTTGGAAAATGACATGAATATTCTTTTAAAAAAATTAAAAAGTAAAAAAAGTTAAAAAATTATTTTAAATAGTCATATAGGAACATTAAAACATCCTTGAAATCATTTTTATAAAATATAGATATGTAAAAAAAGGGTTTTCGATGAAAGAGAGAAATAAAATTGTTTTTATTTAAATACATTATTTTGGAATATTGAGTACATAAAGATATAGGAATTAATAAAAAAATGTTTATTTTAAATAAATAACTATATTATAATAATACTAATGATGTTATTGAGAAATAGATCATAATATTTCATCATCTAATGCATAATCATAAACAATCCTGATAAATAATGTGATTGTAACATCAAACCCTTACAACTTTGGTAACTATTGAATCGTAAGACTTGTGAAATATATAAACATATATGTAAAGGTATATATCATTAATTTAATTACTATATTAATAAAATAAATTCATTTTTAGTATATACACCACAAAAAAGAACAACTAGTGAATAAGGGATGTGTCTCCCCCAAAAAAAGAGAGACTAGAAATCTCTTACTTTAAGTCTCAAATTGCATTCTGAACATTTGAAACCCATGTATAATAAATATAAGTTTATTATAAATATATTATATAACCATAATTATATATACATCATAAAATATATGATTTAATTATGACCTTTTATTACCTTTTTGTTAATAATTCATTGTTAAAATCACATTTTAGTAATAACTGCTTTGTTTTTCATGTATGTTTTGATTTTGTATTTTTGGTCCTTTTAATTTAATCCTAGTACCATCATATCCCAAATTTTTAAAAAAATATAAATATCATATATATTCATTGTAAATTTATTTATTTTAATCCATAATATTTATAGATAGAAAATGAAATACACCATTCATGGAGAGGGTAGGTCGTACGTACGCATGAATCCTACTTCCAATTTCCCGAAGAATTTAATAAAAAGAATGGTAAGTAATATATTAAAATTATAGATTCATTATGATTTTATATATATCATATATATTCATTAATTTTATCCTTATTACATTCCATTTAAAGCATAAGTGAAAAAATAAATTACATCACTTCATGAGGCAGTAGTCCACCATTCACACGAGTGACATTAACATATTACCATGAAATGGAAGGTAAGAAGGAATATGTGATATTATAATTATATAATTATAATTATTTACTAAATATCATTTAAATATGTCAAATACATAATTATATTCTACCATAATAGGTGGTGATTGAAAATGAATTACATCGGTTCGTGAGGTGGTAGTTTGTTGTACACATGATCAACGGTTTCATTTCCCATTTAATGCAAGAGGAGATGGATATCTATTTTGAAATAAATATAATATCATCCAAATAATTTTTCTATAAATTTTTTATAAAATTGGTATTTTTAGGTCATGGATGAAGGTGGTAAGTGAAGAAGTAAAAAATAGAGAGCTTATTTAAGATAATTACTCACTCTTAGAACAACCTCCTTTGGTTCACTTATTAAGGACCCCAGAATTGGTATTTATGGATTACCATCAGATATGAAACATGTATAAGTATGTTGGGAGGGATTTTTTAGGGTTTTATAAATAAAAATGTCTTAGGATGTGTGAATAAGTGAGGGAATGATGTTCCCTTTTATAATTGATGAGGAGTGGGATTTTATAAATACATAAAACTATTCAATAATGGGATGACAATCCCACCCCAAGTGCCTCCAAAATTGATAAATAATAGAATATAGAGATTACATGGTTTATAAAAACCTACAACGTAAAATATTAACATTTTTATAACATGTTATTTATTATACTTTAAGTTTACTTAATTTTACCATATTAGTTTTCACCACGATAACTTGTATCTATTTATTTACCTAGGTAATTTAACCTTTAAGAAAAAAATAAAATGAGAATTATTAAATAATTTCTAAACACTAATTATAAATAATAAATATAATTTATTAAATAAAAAACCTATGTGTGTTTAAAATTAACATTAACCTAAGTGCAAGTAACATGAAAAACCTCGTTTTAACCTTACTCGTAGTAATTAATTTTTATTAACATTAATAAAATTTATGAACAAAAATTAATTTGAAATTATTATATAATATAAATTAATATTATTAAAAATATTTAAACTATTTTATCAAATTAAAATCATATAATTGGTAGGATTTAATTTAATATTAATCTCATGAAAGTGATGAAAAAGAGGTTTTCCAAAGAGAAAATTTTAAAATGTATAGAAAGTTTTAAAATAAAAAATCAAAAACTAAATTGATTCCAATGACATAAATTGGATTAATAGATATAGTATTTGAATAATTTTAATTTTAAAACCATATGAAAATAATTTATAAGTTTTTAAATTCTTTAAATGAAAAGATAATTCTAAATAAAAACTTGTATTTTTCACTATTCTTTGAAAATTTTATCTTTTCAAAAAAGTATCAAAGATTCAATCTTTGATTGTTTTGAAATTATAATTTATAAAATTAATTTAATTTTTTAAAATAAAATTACTAAAAATGGTAAAAAATAATTTTAAAATAAGTGTGCAAAATGTGACAAAACTTCTTTTTCGAAACAATATAATTTTTTAAGTGTAAAATTGGATTTATTGTTATCTAATAACTAGAAAAAACATAAGATGAAATATAAAGCATTTGATTGAGTATATAATATATATTTCATTAAAATCATCAACCAAAAGTTATTTATTAGATTTATTGATATAAAATTCATTTGTGCACATAAAAATTATTTTCTAAAAAAATTTATTTATTTTTGAATTGTTTTATCTTAATTTATAAACCAAAGATTTAATTTTATATGCATGTGTAAACCATACAATTTCATAATTTATTTAATCATATTCATACCCACCATTCTAAGTCTAGGTGATAACTATCAAATTAAATAATGATATTTAAATATTATATATAGTTTTGTTAAAATTCTGTGTTTCTTGTAACCCAAGAAATCAAAGAAATTAATTTTTTTTGAAAAAGATATTTCATAAAATCTTATGGTATTACATGAAGTCCTAGATGAAACATTGAAAGTACCCACAAAACCTAAATAAATTCCTAATCACAAACACATTCCTAAGACATTCCTTAGATATCACAAACACTACCTTCTACAAGTCTATTGAAATCCCTTCCTCAGAAATTACATCCCTAAGGAAATAAACAACCATAATTAAAAAGTAAAAATTCAAAAATTTGTGATAAAGTTGATGTGCCCAAATAGTAATCAATATAATCTCAAGGTGTGTATAATTAATATATGAAGACCTTAAATATATGAAGACATCATCTATAAATACAATGATTAAGGAGTCAAGATATGGATGGAAAATACTATCCATGAGATCCATGAACATCACTAGAGAATTCTTCAACCCAAAAGGAATAAGATGATAGTCATAAAGTCCATGTCTAATCCTAAACTATGTATTGGGAATATCATCCTTTCTGACCCACAATTATTGGTTGGCTAAATAGATATAAATCTTGTAAAACCACCAAGCTCCCCATAATTGATCAAACATATCATCAATCCTGGGTATATGGTAACTATTCTTCACATTTACCTGATTCTACTTCCTATAGTCCACATAAATCCTTATACTATAGTCCACCTTCTTGGAAAACAACACTATAGTTCCCCAAGGTGATGCGTTTGGTATGATAAATCCATTCGACTCCAAATACTTTAATTATACTTTCAAATATCTCAACTCAGTTGGTGCCATATGATAAGGAGGAATTGATATCTATTGATCCCCAGGTACAATATCAAACTCAAACTCAATTCCTCTGCCTAGAAGACTACCTGAGAAGTCATGTAGGGAAGTGTACTTATAATGATCCTCCATTAGAGGGAAGATAGAGGGGGTTACCACTGATTCCACTTCAAGAGACAAGCCTACTACCTTTTCCATGATAGCTTCAATCTAGTTAAAGTCTATTACCATTATTCCTACTATGATATTCCACTCATCAATAAACACATACCTCTCTCCATTATGTGAAATATATAAGTCTCTGGTAGCAGTATATTTGAGATCAATAACATGTCAACTAGTCTATTATTAATTTCACATAGAAAATAATAATCTATAAGATCATGAATTCCCATGGATGTTTATAGCTATTAATAACTATGGGACACTTAGGACATCACTGGTTATTGTCTACATTCTTTCCCAAGGGTATGTCAAGAGAGAGAAATATAAAAGATTACATAATATGTAAATCTAGGTTAGTAACAACATGAGAGGGTATGAAATAATGGGAATTTCTTATATCAAATAAAGAAGTAGATAACCTAGTGGTAATCAATACTATAACTCTAACTATAGAAGGTCCCTCTCAATCAATGGTTAAAACCACATCTATTACATATATATTACTTTCCTCTGGAGAATGACCTAGACTCTATTATACAAGTATCTCCTAAGTAACTGAGGCCTGAGATGCCTGGGTATACTACTGAGGACCCCCTCCTATACATTGAATTGAGCTCCTCAAATCTAAACATCAAACCTTGGAATAAAAGTACTAGAGATAACCCACCTTTCCACATCAATGACATTGCTTCCGAGGATTCAAGTACAATGTTCTAAAAAGTACCCAATGTACACAGTTATAGTACCTAGTAGAGGCTCCTACAACATAGGAACTCCTGTCTACCATGCTAATATACCTCCTTAGTAATCCTCTTCCTACTTCCAAAAGTGGAACTTTTTCTAGAACTATGATGTTTGGCCATCAGCGTACTATAATCTAGAAGAAAACATGTATTCTTATCCTCCTCTTTTCCAATCTTAAAAGTAGGGGTATTTTGAAGAATCAAAACATACATCATTAGGTAAAATCCCCTAACTTGATGTCTATGCTCTGGATGAACAAAAATATCAAACATCCCATCCTTCTACCCATTATTCCCAGTAAAAATATGAGAAATGAATAGAAACTTGATGAAAAAATACAAGTATACAAAAACTGAAATTGTCCCTTACTAATGAACTATAAAGTCTTGTGTTCAATCCATCTTATACGTGTTGGGAAATAAATCCTTTAAGTATATCTCCTTGAAGTACTCCCAAGTAGGATCATTATTCCATCACGTCTATCCCATAACGACCCTATATCTCCTCATATGTCCCTAAAGCATAAAGGTGTCCTACCACACCCTCATATCCTCATGTGTCTCTACCAGATTAAAAATTCCCTCAATAATTTAAATTAATTCTTTATAATACTAAGGGCCACCTATTCACTGGAAGGTTAGAAGATGTTCGACCTAGAAATATCAGGCATAGTAGACCACCATCCTTTGTTCCCCTCTATCCAGAGTAAGCATAGTTTGGAGGAATACAAGATAGGGTTGGATTTATTCCAAAACCACTGGAGTTAGTGTAGGAGAATTCATAGGCGCATCCTCCTCCATAGAATGTGGTGGAACTAGCACATCCTACCTAATAAGAGAATTCTGGAATTATTTTCTAGGCATCCCCATCATGCATCTCTGAGTTGAAATTTTCATGAAATGACAAAAAAAATTAAAATAACAATGATGACCTACTTATGATTACAAATTGTGTAGTTACAAGGCACGCACATGATATTTATATATAAAGATTTATCCTAGGAGATACTCATGCATAAGGTATAACCCCTAGTTCCACCCAAGGAACAATCCTATACCTTTGTACCTAAATTTTAATCACAATAATATATATACAAAATATAAAATCATATGCAATTTCAACTAAATATCACCAACACATATATATCAAAATAGAATAGAATACAAATATACCACAAAATGGGTAGTACAAGTCAATGAATTTGATTAAGGAACTAGTATTTAATAAATAACATGTATATACACTATATTCCAATTGAAAATTCATAAATGTACCAAAATCCCATACATTATAATATCACAACATACTCAATATCAACATCAAACTATAAAGACCCAACTATAATAGAAAACCCACAATGGTAACTCAGAGGTCTGTTACACATGAGAAGGCCAGGCACATGGAACTCCCCAACCCGACTTCCACATATCCTATCCTATTTCAACCATATACCAAAATAGATTAGAATAAAAGAATGTAAACTCAGGATCTGATGTGATTTTATAACACCCTAACCTGAATCACTAGGTTTCATCTAAAATTCCAAAAATCCACACGCATTCCCCACTATATACAAGAGGCTCCGGACTCGTGCTAAGTGTCTAATGTGATATAAGGAAACTATACCCTAGGTAATCATGTTCATACACTAGACAATAACAACATAAATAATATACAATAAAATAATTTATAATAATATAACATAAATAAATGTTATAAAAAATTTCATTTCATATCATACAATAATAAGCAACAGACCCCCAATATGGAAGGTCAACCAGCATAAATAGTAAAACTAGAAAATATAAATAAAAGACTATGTAGTAGCTGTCAAAGTTCTATATTGATATCAAATCCATATCTAAATACAATATCCTCAAAAACATATCACTAGAGACTTTTTCTTCTCAATATCCTTAATCATGAAGTCTACACATACACTTACATGCTCAGGTAGGGTGTGAGTATAAACCTATTAAGACAACACCAATTTATACTTAACATAATTGTACATGTATATAGAGGTTTATGTCAAGATGGAAAGGTAAATGAACATATGAGAATACAATCAATCATGTATTGAGATATCGTGCACTATCGAAGCTACCATAAACGCTAACATTACTATTTTAGCACCATTCTCAAAGAATATCATAATTATTCATCATATGACATAGATAATTTTATGTGTCTCCATCTAAATTTAAGGATAATTTAAATTCCACCTTTGATAAATAAATAAATACCCACCTTTAATTGATGGTCAGACACATGAATCATGGCTACATGCTCACCTCTAATGGTACACTTTCTTGGCACACCTGAATCAATGAAACTCTACACATACGTAGGTACATTATCCATAAAAAATATAACTGGAATATGAGACCTCTTCTAATGGTGTATTCCTATCCCCTATGGTCTAAAAACATTCCAATACCAGGTGCTAACCATCCTATGAAGATCCATAACCAATGGGTTAGGTCATCCCTCCTCCCCCTCTAATAGATCAACTAAGTCTGTTAGGGGAACTTGTCAATATGAACACTAAACAGAGACTCCATTGGATATGGACAAATCCACTCGTAAGGCATAACATAGAAATGATAAATATATCACAATACATTTTCCATGGTCTATGAAATATTACATAAGTATTACACAACATAGAAATGAACAATGTGAAAATATATTACAATAAGTATACCAAAGGCTATAAAATATTTCACAAGTAATACACAAAGTAGAAAATAATAACATAGCATATCAAACATTCCACTAGAAATGAAGAAAACATATAAGATGAAACAAAGTAATGAAAACACAATCTATATCCAAGAAACGATCTCTTGGTACACCCTACACATGCCAAACATACCTATCATTTAATAATATATACACTAGGAACATACACATGATCCAACTTCTAAAAAACGCTATATAAGAGAATAATATGGTAAGGACATCCTACCTTTTGTGTATTGATTCCAAACTCCAACATTTTTTGATAATTTTGGAGTTGTTTCCATAGAACCAAATTTTGTATACTTTAAACTGTATTCATAATTTTCAATATTAGTAAACTTCTTATCACATCATGATTATTATTTTGTGTAACATAGTTTGTGATATTGTCCCTAGAGTAGATGTCACACTAAAAGGTCATAGTAGTTCCCCACCATGATGAGAACTGAGAAGTGCTACAACACTATTCTTAAATATATATTCTATAGTGTGATGATATCATTTGAGGGACAAAAACGGTATAGGATATGAGGTGTGGAGACTCATAGGACTTTGAGGCACATTCTCATGGTGTACGCCCTTGGTAATATCTAGTATGATATTATGAGAATGAGACCCGCAAGTAGGAAATACACATTCGTATATGTCATTGGATATTCCCATATATGGATATTTGTATTGGTCCTTATACTTTAAGATTATTGTCAATGAGTATTATGAGCCATGTACTTTGATGTATTGATGAAAACTATGATGATAGACGTTCACAGTGAAGTATGATATATTTGGTGTGTCATGAGTAATATTGCATTAATGAATAATACGAGAAAGGATTTGTAACTTTTGTTCTTTAATGGAAGTTGATATATTTGGACATTTTATGGAAATGATATAGACTAAATAAATCCATGACCATGCTGTTTTTTAGGCAAGTTCTATTTCCAAAAAGTTAAAGAAAGAGACATTGAGCACATGGGTTGATGGCACCAGCATGCAACCTGCCTGACTTGAGATATCATGATAAATGGATTATATTACATATTAAGTGTCCATGTGAGGTATTATGGCATCACAACATTAACTTCTTTCTCTATGAATGCATTGGCATTTTGATGTACACTAACTTTGGACTTTAGGCTGCTTCGCCTAATGCCATTGATAAAGTGGCCTAGAGGGTCACACACTAAGTTTATCCAAAATCTCAGTTAAATAATATATTATTATTTATTAGATAACATGTCGAATAAATATTACTCCCACATGTGGTTTGAAAATTATTCATGTATGTTTGGTCTCATATATTCTGTCACAAGTTATTTGAGAGAAAATAATGTTAGTGAAATTTTTAATAAATATTTATTTACTATTTAGTGAATATAATATTTATTTATTTATTGTAGAAAAATGAAGTGATATTTAATAAATAAATAAATCGACATTATTCAAGTTCTAATAAATATTATGGACTAATGGAGGACCGATGGTCGGGTGAGAAATAATAAATATCAAATATTATTTCATTAAATAATATTTAATTTTAATTCACAAGATAAGTTCATTTCAAGAATTATTATTATTATTATTATTATTATTATTTGACATGGGGTTTTTTCTATGATTAAATAAATAATTAAGGTCACTTGTGTAATTAATTTATATAACCCTAGCTATATATAAACCAATTTATGTTATTTTCTCCATAAAACAATTCATTTGTTTAGGTTCTGCATAAAGGAATTAGAGAATTATCCCAAGACCTTCCGATCTCTCTTCTCCATGATCACTCCCAAGAATAGAAATCAATCTTCCTCCACTAGATCAAGAAGAATGATTTGGATTCAATTTGCATACCGATAAAAGGCAGGTGATGCAGAAGTAAGGATATGTCGTTGCTAGCACCTAGATATTCCTTCGGTGATGTTTGGAGATGTGTGGTACATGTGTGGATAACCACTAGATGGAATCTACACTTGATTACTACAACATAATGATGGTGCATCACAGATCTATTTCTATATCCATAAATAAATAAATAATTCCATTACGGTAATTCTTTATTTAATTAAATTGATTATAAATAATATGTGATGATCCTCTCTTGGTTTTGTCCTTCTATCCCTTGTCAATATTCTTTGATTAAATTACATAGAACATGACATTTATCATTGTGTTAATCTAATATTGATCATCGATTATGGAAAAGAGAAAATTTGGGAACCACCAATCACACGCTTCCAATGCACCCAAAACCAACAAGTGGTATTAGAGTGATCACATAATTATTTATAATTATTTAAAGATCATTGGATATTTACGCATTTTAATTTAGTTTTTCAATTCAAGTTTAATTGTTATTTTAATCCAAATCATGAGATCTACTTATTCCTCCGTTTCTCATATCTCTAATCAATATGATTAATTTAATGAATGGAATAAAATTGAATATCTCATATTGGAGTGCCAAGGATACTGGATGAATAACACCATAATGCACATCATGTTACCAGAGTTACATGTTATGTAGTTGTGTTCAATGCATTAGTTATTAGTTTGGAATTAATTCATCCGCATGCATCGATGACAGGCAGTTTAGTTAGTACCTCACACCACATGCTAACCAGGAAAGATTGACACAATATCTACCAGAGTACATACCGTGTATCCCACATACACAACATGCAGTCCTATTAAGTCATAGACATACCATGTATTTCCATACACGACCTACTTTATTGGTGACAATGTAATTCAGAGATCAAACGACATGTATCCCATTATACACGTCATGTATTCCATTTTTATGTGGTATGATTTACACACCAAGTCCCTGGGTGTGTAACTCAGATAGATAGTGAGAAATGTTCATGCTGTGTAGATCAACTGTACACATCATGTACTTATACCAAATTACATATATTTGAAATTTATTTACTATATTATGTACACCATGAGACATGTTCTTACATGTGGTCATTAAGTTGATAGTACATCCCATGTGATGGGTTTTAATATATATACATGTAAATGTTTAACTAATATCTGTATAATTTTCAGATCTTCATATCATGTATGATTCATATTAAAGTTTTTTCTCTATGTTTATTGAATCATAACATATGACCAAAAAATAATGCAATTCGTGTAACAATAAAGTTGATAATACACATCATAAACACATGTTATATGTTTGTGTATTCCATATGTCACCAGAAAAAACAGTATACAAGTATAATACATGTTGGGTATACTTGGATGGGTGTTCACTGTGCTTCATCCAAGGTTCATTTATGTACACAATTAATGTTAAATGAATTTATTTATTTTTTTAAAATTATAATGGATGAGAATCTCAAGAAAATTCAGATGATAATTAGGATAAAATAATTGATTAATAAAATGTTATAATTAATTGATTGAAGTGTGGTATATCATCAATTAGAACGATTAAGAATTGAATTGTGTTTTTATTAAATATGTAATTCATTGCATGCATGTGGATGATCCTGATCATAAACAAGACCTTTTTTTGTGACTGGTCTCATTTAATTTATTATTTAATTAAATTGTTGGCATGTGTGCCTTCCCTACCCTTATTATGTAAGGGTCCTCATGCCCATGGTTTATTTTATATAAACCATTTTCCCCTCACCTACATGTGAGTAAAATCATATGTAATGGATGGAGATATCAAGCTAGTAGAGTAAATTCATGTATGGAGATGTGGTGTAACTGATCCAAGAGAGACACACATGTGGACAGGTGGAAAGCTACAACACAAACCTTAATTGGTTAAAGTTGGTTTTCCCCTAGGTCAATGGTTAGTTTATAAATTTCTAGATAAATTAACCATTAGTAAAAGATCTTGATCATACAACTTTATTATTTTATTTCTTTCAGTTTTATGGTTATTTCATTTTGGGTGTTTTTTCACGATCACATAAATTAATGAAATTAATGAGCATGAAATATAGAACTAAAATAAATTGTCTTATGGGAAAATATTATCTAAGACATGGTTAATCACTTAAGTAAATACACTTAATATTAACAAGAATGTGATAAAGATAAAAATTGGAAATTTATTCATAAAAGTATAAAATCCCTCAATTATTTATATTAAGTCAGTATAGCCTTCCACTACTTCAGATTAAAATTGAACCAGAGTTCAAAGTTCTTAATCGACTAATGTTATGGTGATTTAAATTATCATGGAATTATAACTTGACATTTTGGTTTAATATAACTTTGTTCGCAACAAGGGTTGACTTCCAAATCATGACTTGGTGTAACTGAGATGCAAGGGTTGAGGAAATCAAAATTAATGATTTTAGGATTGTGGAGTCCACTCAATAGATCACAGAATTGCGAGTTAATGCAGTTGGCATTTAGAATACCTACCTAAAACCATTTGAGTTTCTTGACCAACCAAATTTTGTGTAATTATAAGGGGAATATGGATCATTTACACTAGAATATCCAAGAAACATGATATTTCGAAGCCAATGGTGAGGGATATTGGGTTTCAATAAAATAGTGGGAGGCTAAAAAATATAATATTTATTTATTTGATAAAATTTAATCAGATAAAGTAAAAAAATTATACTCATCTTATTTATAGAAACAACATTAAAATGACTTTAAACATATCTTTGTGATCTATAGTTTAGAAGGATAAACTTCTCATCAACACAAATTTCAAAGAGTGTCAAATGAGCTTACCTGTTATACTTCGCCATGAATGGTAATTGCATGTGCCAGAAGAACCTTTTTAACTTGCGCATGGTAACGAGGAAAGTGATGAAGAGCTATATCTCTATGAGAAACATATGAATGATGCTACAGATGTTCAGTTCTTCATGTTATCATAAATTTCCAATGATCTTTTGAAGAAACATAATGATATAAATTCATATAGCATGATGTCTCACTTTTAGGATATCTATCAAGACAAGGTAAGACAAAAGAGGTATGAGATATATAATTCTTTGTTTACAACTGAGCTTGGAGAGCCTACACCAGCTAGGCCTCATGAAGTCAAGATTATTGGCTAAAATGAATGCTTATACATCATAGTGATTAAATTCTCAAATGAGTTCCATATAGGTCTCATACTTCTATCACTACCAAAGACCTTCTCTAGTTTTATTATTAATTAGAACATGAAAAATAATGAGAAAATTATTTCAGAACTATTTACTTTAATTCTATATGTGGGTAAGGACATGGGGAATGATGAACTCATGTTCCTTATAGTGAATAAGAAAAGGTATAATAATGAAAAGGGGACAAAGAATTATAAACAGCCTAAATATCCTGAACACTATTCTTCCAAGAAGAAGAAGATCCAGTGGTAGAGCAAGGAAAAAGAGGCATAATGTTTTTCATGTGGAAAGTTAGTCCAAAAGAAGATGAACTCCACAAAAAATCTAGGGGAAGCTAAAGTTTCATTCGTTATCAAGTGTAATATTTCCATATCTACACATTGGGTATTAGATATAGCTTGAGGTGCTCAAAACTATATCCAAATAAAAGAACCAGGTAGATTTTGAAAGATTCCCAGAGGATATGTGGATATGGTAGATGTCAATGGATCAAGGTCGACTGCCATGGCCATTGGTGACTACCACCTTTAATTTCCAACGAGAATGATTTTGGTTTTAAAAGATTATTATTGTGTACATACGATTACCAAGATCATAATTTATGTATCATTACTAGATACAGATTGGTTTGTTTTAAAATTTGTAAATAAAATTTGTTTCTTTTATATGGAAAACATATGTCATGGTATGGAACATTTAAATAGTGGTCTTTATGTATTAAATTATGAAAACCATGTTTTGTAAATTGACAATGAATCATTTTCACAAGAATCATATTACACCCAGCTAGGGAATCATCATCTTGGTTATGTAAATAAGAAGAGTTTGACAAAGTTATGTAAAGATGGTTATTTAGACTCATCTAAGCTAAAAAAACTTGAGATATATTATTCTTATTTACAAATAAAAATGACCAAACCACCATTTGGTGGATAGGGTGAACGTGCCACAGATCTTCTATGATTGGTGCATTCTAATGTGAGTGGACCACTTCCAGTTGAATATGAAGGTGGATATTCTTACTTTATAACTTTTACTAATGACTTGAGAAGATATGAATATGTCAACCTGATGAGGTATAAGTCTGATTCCTTTGAGAAATTCAAGGAATTCAATAACGAAGTAGAAAATAAACTTGGTAAGAAGATAAATAAACTTCCATCAGATCGAGGCAGTGAATATTTGACCCAAGACTTTATCAACTTTCTTTGGGAATTTCAGATTCTATCTCAACACCCTCTACATTACACAATAGAGTGGAATGATGTTCATGAAAGGAGGAACCGTACCTTGTTAGACATGGTAAGGTCGATGATGATTCGTGAATATATTCCATTATCCTTTTGGGAATATGCATTAATGACCGCAACATACACATTAAACTGAGTTCCAACTAAAGTGGAAAACAAACTTACCCTCAATATACGGGGTTGAAAGAAACACTTTTTGATCAATACACATGTATGGGGTTGTGAGGAATCTGTTAAGGCCTTCTTAGGAAATAAACTGGCACTCTAGTGCCTGAAATGTATCTTTATAGGGTATCCAATGGAAATAAAGGGATACAACCTATATAACTCCTCAGAAAACAAAGTGACTATCACCAGACAAGTTATCTTTCTTGAAAGGTTTCACATCCTCAAAAAGGATAGTGGGAGAAATATTGACTTTGATGAAGTTGATTCTCCAGATACACAAGATTTGGTATTGAAAAAGATTCCATAGTTCCCCATAGAATAAGTGATTCTTGAAACACAAGTACTACATAGAAGTGTAAGAGAGGTAAGAGAAACAAAGAGATATGATTTACTAGTCACTAAGGATGGTGAATCATTATTGGTTTAAAATGATGAACCTCTCCCCTATAAGTAGATAGTAGATAGCTCAAAAGATTCAAGATGGAAATAATCCATGAAAACTAAAATGGATTCCATGTATCATAACCCAGTTTGAGTTTTGGTCGATGTTCTGGTTGATGTAAATCCAATTGGATGAAAATGGGTAGTCAAAAGGAAACTGGACATGGAATGTAAAGTAAATAATTATAAAGAAAAGATAGTGGCTAAAGGGTTTAAAAAACATTAAGAAATTTACTACAATGATTCCTTTTCACCAATTTTCATTTTTAAATCCATTATAATTCTACTAGATATAATAGCCTACCATGACTATGAGATTTAGCAGATGGATGTCAAAACTGCATTCCTTAATGGGAACCTTCAAGAAGATGTCTATATGATACAACTATAAGGGTTTGTGACTTTAGGTGATTCCAAAAGTATTTTCAAGTTGTATAGATCCATTTATGGATTAAATAAACAATCCAGGTCATGGAACATTCGATACGATGAATCCATAAAAGTTTTTTTTCATTAAGAACGAATGTTTGTCATGTATTCACAAGAGGTTTAGGGGGAATGTGGTAGTTATCCTAGTAGTACATGTTGATGGCATATTACTTATTGGAAATAATATTACACTCATACAATCTGTTAAAGACTAGTTAAATGAGTGTTTCTCTATGAAGGAATTAGTTGAATTAGCATACATTCTTGGGATCAAGATCATTCGTGATAGATCTAGGAGGCTTATTAGACTAAATAAAAGTACATATATTGAGCACATACTAAATATATTTAGTATGTAACAATCTAAGAGGGCATTGGTTCCAATGTCACATGGTTTATATATTTCTAATAAAATTTTTACTCAAAAACAAAATGAGAAAGATAAAATGAGTAAGATCACATACACTTCAGTGATAGGATTAATCATGTATGTCATGTTATGTACTAGACTTGATATTTAATATGCATTGAGAATGGTAGGAAGATATCAAGATGATCTAGGAGAACAACATTGGAATGTTGTTAAGGCTATCCTTAAGTATCTAAGAGGATCTAAGGACATGATCCTAGTGTATGGAGGAGATGAGGAGATGGTCATTAGAGGTTATACTAATGATAATTTTTATACATATCATAATGATCTAAAGTCACAATTAGGATATTTTGTTTTCTTAATAGAGGATATGTGAGTTGGAAGAGTTCAAAATAGCTAGTTGTCATTGATTTTACAACATATTCTGAGTATATAGGATATTCTAATGTAGACAAGTAATCCATTTGGATTCAAAACATTTTACAAGATATTGATTAGGTACCTAACAATAAAAACAATACCACATTGTATTGTAATAATACCGTAGTAGTGTCTCTTGAACAAGAGCCAAGGTCACACTAAAGAATAAATCATATACTCTGAAATTATCACCTCTTGAGGTATTTTTATCAAAATTGTGAAGTTACAGTGAGAAGAGTACCCATGGAAAATAGCATGGTGGACCACTTTACTAAAGGAATGTATTAGCAGAATCATGTGTATCATGTGGGAGCTAGGGGGAATAAGATTTATAGAAATTGGCTCTAGTGAAAGTGGGTGTCTGTTGGAGTTGGTAAACTAAAACAAAATTCTATGTACATTATGATAACTTGTATTCATAGTTTTTAATATTAATAAACTTCTTATCATGTCATGATTGTTATTCTTTATAACATAGAATGTGATAATGTCCTTAGAGTATCTATCACATTAAAAGGTTATAGTAGTTCCTCACTATAATGAGAACTCAGAAGTGTTACGAAAATATTCTAAAAAAATATGTTCTATATCTAGATAATATCATTTTTGGGACACAAATGATACATTATATCAGGGGTGGAGACTCATAGGTCATTTAGGCACCTTCTCATGTTATACGCCCTTGGTAATATCTAGTAGGATATTATGGGAATGAGACCCGCCAGAATGAAATACACATTCATATGTGTCATTGAATGTTCCTATTTGTGGATGTGTGTATTTTTCTATAGACATTATGATTATTATTAATACATTTTATGAGTCACATACATTTATGTATTGAAAAAAACCACGATGATAGATGTTGCCAGTGAATTAGGATATGTTGGTTGCGTCAAGAGTAATATTACATTAATGAATAATTTGAGAAAGGATTTTCCCTTCTGTTCTTTAAATTTTTTTGATATCTATGTCCCTTTAATGTAAATGATATAGCCTAAATAAATATATGGCCATGGTGTTATATAGGAAATCTATATTTCCAAAAAATAAAAGAAAGAGACATCGAGAACATAGATTAATTACACCGACATGCAACCTGATTGATTTGAGATATCATGATAAAGGGATTATATTACATAATAAGCATTTGTATGAGGTATTATGTTATTATGACATTAAATTATTTCTATAAGGGGCCTTCGTCAGGTTTCTAGACACTAACCTTGGAATTTAGGCTGCTTTGTCTGATGTTATTGAGAAAGATGACTAGAAGGTCACACACTAAGTGCATCCAAAATCTTAGTTAAATAATATATTATTATTTATTATTTAAGAGGTTGAATAAATATTATTCCCACATGTGGTTGAATAATTAGTCATGTATGATTGATCTCATATATTCTGCCACCAGTTATTTGAGAGAATATAATGTGATTAGAATATTTAATAGATATTTATATACTATTTAGTGAATATAATATGTATTTATTTGTTGGTGAATAATTATGTTATATTTATTTAATAAATAAAGAGACATTATTATTATTCCAAAAAATATTTTGGAGGAATGATGATTTGAGGTTATAGTGATAAATAATAAAATTTGAAAAATATTTGATTAAATAATATATAAATTTAATTCGAAAGATAAGTGCATGTCGAGAAATAATAATAATATTATTATTATTTGACATGGGGTTTTCTCAAGTATTAAATAAATAATTAAGTGAACTTGTAAAATTATTTTATTTTAACCCTAGCGATATATAATCCCAATTGTGTTATTTTCTCAATAGAACAATTCATTTTTTTGGGTTGTGTACAATGAAATTAGAGAATTCTCTTCTCTAAGATATCTCCCATGAATGAAGATAAATTATCCTCCACTAGATCAAGGAGAACACTTTGGATGAAATTTATTTAGTGATCAAAGGTAGTTGATGTAAGCATAAGGATCTGCCCTGATAGCACTTGTAACAAACCAAATCTGATCGCCACCAAAACCAGCACCAAAACCGGACCGTGAGAAGCCCCGAAGGGCATTACCAATCCCCACAGGATGGAACAAGTTCCAAGGTATCATAAAATGAGAATGGGGAATGATTTACCTGAGTTTATAAACATAAAACAACAAATGAATCCAATAAAACAAATCTGGATTTTTCAAACCAAACAATCTTTTACAAAAATTCAGAACTGAATTACATAGTTTAAAAAAAATAAACGATACTATAACAAAGGTAAAAAACCAAAAGGAAATTTCCAAAGAACCCTTATGGAAAGGGGCACCTACCTCAATCCATCTCCATATTACTTCACCACCAAGGACCTATTAGAAACCCGAACCACTGGCACACAAAACTGTAGCCAACTTGCGAAAACAAAAATAACAAAGTCTAATTACACCCAAGGGTGTAAGTAGGGTGTGAAAAAATTCTCATTAGGACAACACCACTAAGAGATTACATGTGATAAACATTAAAAGATGAAAAGAATGCAAGTGTTCATAAATAGGAAATGCTAGTTACAATTTATAAAAGATGCAACTTAAAAATTATAACAGTTTTCAAGTGGGATATCACTAAGAATAAACACTTTTAAAAATAATGTCAACACTACTAAATTTTCCATCCAACCATACCGTATGCCGACGGTAAGCACCAAGAATCTAATGAGCACAAACAATAGGAAATAACCCCTAGGCACTAGCTCATTGTGGGTCCCAAGTACCTCATATCTCGGTGAGAGTAACCATCAAAATATCCATTCTCATACACGAGCCACTAATAGGGAACATACCCATAACCTATTGGTCCCCAATAATCATAATCACAGTTTAGTTAGTGTTGTAAGAATCAAACTTTCCATGTGAAAATTAGGCCAAACCCCACAAATTCACAAGCATACTAGTACACACCCACCCACCTAGATTCCCAGGTTTCCCTCTTGTGATGAAACAAGTTCAACAAGACAAGAAATATAATTTTCACAAGAAAATATCACTTCCACATAAAAAATTCACCAAAAATCCCACATGTACATCACATAAGTCACAAAATCAACTTTTTCATTCAAATTGATTTTGAAATCAAACACACACCAAAATATCCCACAACACATTTTTCACATCTTTTACAATTCAAAAAATCCTTTAAAAAATTTATAAAATGTTTCCCAAGATGCTAAACATTACATTACTTCCCACTCACATGTTACATAATAAACTTTTCATAAATAGAGTCCATTTTTCACATCACACTCACACAAAACATCCCAAAAACATGTTTCACACCCACATCACAATTTCATAAATCACCTCGACAAATTAAAAAACATTACCAAATTGTTTGACATAAAAACTGACAAATTTATCTTTCAAAAACTCATTTTAAGAACATACTACCACCAAAACAGTACATAAGCAACCATTTCACACTTTGTGTAACTCATTAAATCATTTACAATTTTCATAAAACCAACCCAATGGGAATAACTATGTTTTGCACAAAAAACCCACTTCCAAATCCTCTTTAAAATCCAAAATCACACCAATACCAATCCAAATCATAATTTTCAGCCCTAGAAATATTTATTTAACCATTATATATTATTATAAAATCACCTCAAATAATACAACAAATGATGCACATGAAAAACACACATTTTCATAAAATGCTTTCAAGAGACATTACATGGTTTCACACATAAAACCTATTAAAAGACCCTATTTTAAGCCTAATGTCACACCAAGACCCTATAAAATCATAATTGGCAGCCCAAAAAGATTTATTACATGAATTTCATATATTACAAAACACACCCAAAGAATACCCCAAGGGTTACACATGAAAAACACCCAATTTCAAACTAAAATGTAACTATAAAATTAAATGCTTAACCAAATCCATCATAAACATTTTTCGCACAACATAAAACATATGAGGAACATGAAAAATAAGTAATTAAATCAAAATAACTCATCTAGAAATGATCACACATGAAATCACCTACCAAAAGTGTTGAAACCCTCAAATATTGGTGTGAAACATTAACCGAAAAACCACCGCACATCAAGGAAGTGAAAAGAAACCTAAAACATAAAAATTTCACCCAAAAGATAGGAATTTAGAACCTAGGCTTGAAACCTAACTTCTGGACATTTTAGAACTCAATAAAGGGTGAAAGAAACCCTAAGGAAAGAGAATAAATCAAAGAGAGAAAGACTTACTTGGAAAAATCTTGAAGAGATCGCCCTAAATCCACAAAATCTGAATCTCCAAGCAACTAAAACTGGTATGTAGGATCGAAAGAGTTATATTAGGTCATGTGGGGACTAAAATGGGGGAAAAGAATGAAAATTTAAGGAGTTATGAAAGAATCATTTTACCTCTTCAAATCTGGGTGATTTGTGAAATTCAAAGACATTTCACCCAAATGCGCGATTCAATTGAGCTAAAAATTGGGGGAGAATGGGGGAACTACTTTGGTATGTGGGATCAGGTGGGAGTTGGAATCACCAAAAAAAAATTAAAATTGAATGAGATATTAAATAATTAAAAAATATTTTTAATGCAGGAAATTGGATTTCAGGCAGGCCCAATCCATTAAATAAAAACCAAATCCCCCATGATTATGGATTTCAAAATAGTCCAAATTAATATGGTGGTGTTAATAGGTCAGGGGAGACCATGTAGGAATTTTAATGGATAAAAAATATTGAAAAATGAAGTATTTATAAAGGAAAACAAAATATTTTTAAATCTGGAATTGGGCTCATGGTTTGGCCCAAATCATGAAAACTCACCCATTCCTCCAAAAATGAATGGGAAACCCCCAAAACAAATAAAGAATGGAAATTAAATGAAAAATTCCTTCTAAAGAAGTCATGGATGTTACAACACTTGTATATTCCTTCAGTGACATTTAGAGATTCATGAAACACATGTGGATCCCCGCTAGATGGAATCTGCACTTGATTCCTACAACGCAACGACGGTGAATTGCAAATATATTTCCAGATCCATTGATGAAGAAATAATTCCATGAAGGTAATTATTTATTTAATTAAATTGATTATAATAAACATGTGATGATCCTATATTGGTCTTATAATTATATCCCTTGTTGATATTCATTGATTCAATTTTTTAGATCACAACATTTATCATTTTGTTAATCTTGGATTGATCATCAATCATTGTGAAAATGTAATGTTGGGAACCTCCCATCGCAAGTTTCCACTACACCCGGAACCTATAGATGAACGATACTCAGATCATGTAACTACACCAAAGTTCACCAGAATAATAATCAATCCATCGACATATAAACTCTATGATTGGAATTCAATGAAGGAATCTTTCCAAGGTGTGAAATCTACATAAACATGAAAAATGGAATTCACCGTCAATGGTGGATTCATATCTTCTCAAGGAAGAGATACCAATTCTCAAGACTGAGCATCTACCGAACAGAAAACTAAGAATTATCCATTATATTATGATATAAATCATAGATCTAGCCAATATAGCTTGGATCTATGATTAAACTTAATAGAGAAATATGATACCTAGGATTTATGTGAAGAAAAAAAAGAAGAAACAACCTCTTACATTGAATACACATGAACAACGCTCTAGATCCTTAAAATATGGAGTACGAAGGGAGAGGAACCACCAAGAATCACCATTAGAGCCACTAGGTTTGATATCCCTAGGTGTAGGGAAATAATGAGGGGTTTTGGAGATTTATTTGGTTTGAAACCTAATTTTTGGATTAACTAAAACCCCATACATCATTTGGTCTATATTATTCTAAACTGTGTGCCAACTGTGTGAGGAATTATGCCTATTTTGGAAGATTTCATAGTTTATCCACAAGGTTTGGTAAGATGTGAATCAACTATTATTTTTTCCACTATCTTTATCCAAACTAGTTTCTAGGGTAATGATGTGTGTTTGGCACCAACTATGTGGCACCCACTTCCTTTCTCCAAAATATCCTCATGGTTTATTGGAGAGAGCCACATGATTTCCCCCTAACCATGAACCAACCATTCACCACCTTAAAGGCCTCTACAAACCTACAACAACAATAATAATCTATGATATAATTCCCCCAAGAAAATAATAACTCAAAAAAACATAACAATCTACTGAAAAAAACATAAGTTTCCTAAACAAATCTAGGTTGTTACAATGTGAGGAATATAGTGGTCATGCATCCATGACTACTTCCATTCAGTTTAATGTAATTTAGAGTGTACTATTTTTTGAAAGGTAACTAACAATGGTTTTGGGTGGGAATTACACATGGATCAACCCTTTCTGGTTTAACCAAACATATAAATCAAGAGGGTTTTCTCAAACTGGGGTATATGAGACAATATGAGGAATCCAAGAGGGTTATTTCGACTCAGGGAATATGATGAAACCTCTAGGAGTATCAAAACATAATTAATATGATAAAACCATGAGGATTATCCTAAATTAAGGAATATTAGTAAACCAATAGGATTTTATTGAATCAGGGAATATGAGGAATCCAAGAAGAATATATCAACTTGGGTCATATGAGAAAACCAAGAGGAGTATCTTGACTTGGGGCATATGAGGGAACCAAGAGGAGTTTCCTATCTTAATTTAAATTTGGAAATGAAGAGGAGTATTTATACTCAAGGAATATGAAGAAACCAAGATTGGTATCTCTTCTAAAATCATATGCTGAAACCAATAGGATAATCTTAAATTAAATAATATGAGGAAACTAATAGGATTTTCTCCACTCAAGTCATATGAGGAAACCAAGAGGTGTATATATACTCAAAAAATATGAGGAATCTAAGAGGATAATCTCAGCTCAAATAATATGAATAAAATAATATGATTATCTACTCAAGGAAGATATGAAATCCTAGATGAGTATATTTAATCAAGGAATATGATGAAACCAAGGAGAGAATCTCACCTCAAAGAATACGAGGAAACAAAGAGAGCTATCTCAAATCAATTAAAATGAGGAAACCAAGTGGTTAATCTAGACTTAAGATAAATGTGGAAACCAAGAGGGGTATCTAGAATCATTTAATATAAGGAAACCAATAGAAGAATAAAAACTCAAGGAATATAAGGAAACTAAGAAGAGTATCTAAAATTAAGGAGTATGAGAAAACTGAGAGGATAATTTTGACTCAAGAAATTATCTTTTATGAAGGAGGGGTCATGGGTATACCAACCAAAATCATATTTAACCCAACCTAAAAAGTTCACATTGTGACTGTAAATTCTTTATGGGGGGAAATGAAGTAAGTAGAGGGATTAGAACAAAGGTTTGAGACTATAGCTCATCACTAATCTCGATTGGGGGTGCGTGGGTAGAGCCCATATGGAATAGACCATTGGATACTTAGGTAGGTAACATGGGTGAATGGGTTCTTAGAAAACCAACCTGGGTTGACCCTAAATTTTTCACTCGATCCGATCTTCATCATGGCCTGAAGGGTATTCCCGATCCCTATAGGATGGAAAATAGTGTTGGGCATAAAATTACACCAGTGGGAATGATTTTTCCCGTAAATAAAAGACAAATATACAAATATAAACTGAGTAATGAAAATGAAAACTATAAATGGAAGGAAAATAAAGATACACATACCTCTACATGACCCTGCAGGACACCACTTGTAAGAACCAAGATCTTCTTTTCAAGTATGTTTTTTCTTTTCTAGTCATTTTTGAGAAAAAGAGAAAATTTTGGAAATTTTATAAGTACACGCCATGTATTTTTTTGTCACAGGAGGATATGTGCTGGCCGTGTAGTATCCACACACACGGCTGTGTGGGAGTGACTTAGAGTCCGTATAAAGCGGGGTACGAAAACAGCGAGTACACGTCGTGTACTTCAAAAGTACATGCCGTGTACTTTCTTTTTTTCATTAAACACATTGGGGTCACTTCTAATCACCAAAACACTCTTCTTTTAAATCTCATTCTACCGAGAGCTCTGTACGACCACAGATCTTCGACGAACTCTCGAGCGTTCATCCGTCCTTCGAATCAAACAACGTTAGTTGCGTTGGAATCGCATCAGTGAGTTATCTCTTATCCTAGAGAACCATCTTCTGATTTCTCCTCTCTCGTAGGATATCGTGGGTTGAAAATTTTATAATTTTTTGTATATATTCGATGTTCTAAGGAGATTCAATCTTTGAGGTTCACATATATCGATCTCCTATTGCTGAGGTAGGTGGTTTGTGACTTTCCATTGAAAGTCTTGGAGTATTATGTGAAATTTTTCCCAATACCCATGAACGGGGTATTGCACATTTACTGTTTGACCCATGTTGTTTTCCTACTATGCTTTTATACCTGTGTATAGGTTATTTGGATATGATTAGGGTGTTTTTCTATGATTTGGATGTATTTTTCACACGCATGTTCTGTTTACAACCGTTTGATCCTGCTTAGCCTTTGGCTGCTTTGCCTATTTTCCATGCCTATTGTTGTAGGATGGAGAGTTTGTATTTCTGACATACTTGATATGTTGTAGACTGATTAGCCAAGTAGTTCTATAGGTTTAATTTTGCCATATTGTATTGCTATGCTCGTTGACCTACATAGGGCATGAGAACCTTTTGTAGTAGACTATAAGGGGAATTGACAGAGTGAGCTTCCTCAGAGAGTCTTTGAGCACTTTGGGTTATACAAGAAATTGACTGAGTGAGCTTCCTCAGAGATCCTAGGACCACTTGGGGATATAAGGGGAATTGACCGAGTGAGCTTCCTCAGAGAGTCTTTGATTTATTCCTGAACTGCTTTAGACTATAAGGGGAATTAACGGTGAGTGTTTCCTTAGAGAGTCTATGAACGACCTGGGATATAAGGGGGATTGACCGAGTGTGATTCCTCAGAGAGTCCTTGACCTTGGGGCTATAAGAGGAATTGTCCATGTGAGATTCCTCAGTGAGTTCATGACAACCTTAGACTATAAGGGGAATTGACTATGAGTGATTTCTCAGAGAGTCTTTATATACTGAACCAAAGGGGTTAGCCGAGTGTACTACCGAAGGGGTTGCTTGTACTTGTTAGGTAGGACCAGAGGGGTTGGATGTGAGTACTTCCGAGAGGGTTACCTATTTCGGTTTATCTATTTATTAGCTATTTCTTGATGTTGAAACCGTGGCTTGTCTACTGCTGAGTACTTTTATGTTTACTGCTTTACGTACTTTACCTTCCATATATTGACTTACTATTAGGAGCAAATCTCTGGGTGGTTTCCTATTGGGATTTTGTCTCACACCCTATTTGGGCCATGCTTTTGGGCCCAAAAAGATTATATTGTTGTAGGTATAGACAAGGGAAAGCGCCCCTCTACTTCGGGTACTTGACTGGATGTGGAGCTTGAGAGCATGGCACCAAGCTTATGCTTGTGATGCTGAGGAGCTATTTATTTGTTTCTTTTGTACTTTGGTTTAGTAGTGTTGTGTTCTAGCATTGTGACTTGTTTGGTTGATTTTCTAGACATATGTATCATGAATCATTTATATATGTTCTCCAGTAGTTTGTTATTCCAGTCTTCTACTGTTACTATGGTTGGTATATTTATTGCTTCCGCTATTGTGTATTTTTTTCCCTTCTGCTTTGTTACTCTGCCAATGATGGCATAGTTTCCCAACTATCACACCCAAGGCCCTCGCTACTAGTCGGAAACCTCTGGCATTTGGGGAAATGCGCTTGAGGCCATGTGACCAACTGGGTATGGGGAACCTCTGGGTGGCTTCCAGAACCAAGACATTACAAAGTGGTATCGGAGGAGGTTCTTTTCTTCTTGACTTACTATTTGGAGCCTTTATCTAGGGATTGGAAGAAATAGGTACTTGGTAATAAGCTGTGCCTGGGAGTAGCTAACCTGTGTATAGGGAAAGGCCAATATACCTCATTATTTGCAATTTCTTATGGTTTTGAAAGTTTATAGTTGATCTGATTTTCACTATTGGGTGAATCACATGTTTTTTGTTATTACTGTTGACATTATTGAGGTTCTATTTCTTTCACAACCAGATGATATGAGGGTATGCCATCTCATGCATCATATAGGCACTTGTTAGAAATCACATGTCATGCATTCTTTCCATGTCATCTAAGATGAATTAGTGATTGCATGTTGTTGTGATAGATGTTGTGTAGAATATTCATGCTGTTGTGACAGATGCCTTGATAAAAAATACCTGATATTTTGATAGGGTATTATTGTGTAAGGTTTGTTTGAGTGAATTTAAAGCTTTGGTTCTTAAGGTTTTATGGGCCCTCATGGACCATAATTCGGTGGATCATTTCTTTGCTTGCCTTACTGTAGCATGTATAAGATAAAAAACATTGATTCATGGGGTGTAGGGGCCCTCACAGATCATAATTTGGCACCTTCAATGTTCGTTTCAGTGTTTTTATGGGCTCCAGAGTAGTTTCTGAGGCTTACTTTCTAGAAAAACCCAGAATACACATTGTGTAGTTTTGAATACATGGAATACGTTCTTCTGTTTGGTAAGAAACAAATTTTATTAAGTACACGCCATGTACCATATGTACACACCGTGTATTCTCTAACCATGTCATAGGCTGTGTGGGCAGAGAAACGGGATATGAAATTTCTTGCGAGGACACGTCGTGCACCAGTTGTACACGCCCTGTGGTGTTAACCTGGTGTCCACCTGTGTAACTAACAACATGGATGGATAAGTTTGAATATATTCATGCCGTTTCAGCCTTGAACACGCAGTTTATTCTAACCTAGGTACCTGACTGTGTCACTAACAACATGGGTTGGTGTGATCCTTTCTCATACACACTGTGTCTGTCTGGAACACATCATGTAGTCTTGCATTAGGATAGCCGCGTGGCTTAACCATGTAGAAGGACTCAGGATGGGAAAGAGGGTTCAAGTACACACCGTGTGTTAAGACAACACGCCATGTGTTTTGGGTGTTACACGACCAACTTAGGCAGGAGTACACGCCCATGCAAATGACTTATGGGAACACGCCGTGTAGTAAGTGTACATGCTGTATAGTCATGTTTTGTAAAACATGAATGTTTTCTTTCTCCTGTTCCATTATTACGCTTATAGTTTTCAGTCCTTGATAATCTTGTTTTAAAGTGTGCTCTTGACATTGAAGATTCATGCCACTGAGACGTCCTCCAGTTGTACGTCAGTTGCCAGGTGGTGATTAGACACCAGATATGGATGTTCAGGGACTTCCTGCAGATCCTCCTATTGTTCCCTTCTTGGCACCAACTGTTATACCTGAAACAGGTGCTGATGCATAGTTCAGAGAGGGATTTTTGAGGATGATTCAGACCTTTTAGGGAGTTCCACCTCCTGCCCCGTCGATGGAAGAGTGGGCAAAGGTCTTTTAGCAGCAACATCCTCCCACCTTCTTAGGGGATGGAGGACCCCAGGCTACAGATTCATGGCTAGAAGCCACACTGACAATCTTCGAGCATGTAGAGATACCTCTAGAGAAGAGGGTAATGCTCACTACCTATATTCTATAAGACTCTACCAAGAGGAGGTGGGATGTGATCTCAAAGGCGGGAAGCTAGCAGAATATGACTTGAGATGAGTTTTGGAACATCTTCTATGATTATTTATATCTGGAGACCTTGAGGGTTGATTGAGCCCGAGAGTTCATGAGTCTGGAGCATGGTACCCTTTCTGTTATGGAGTATTCCTCTCACTTCATAGAGCTGAAGTATTTCACGCGTATTCCAGGAGGTGAGGATTTGTTCCTTTCACGAATGTTTGATGGTTTGAGGCATGACATCTGATCTCAGGTGAACATATTTAGGTTAACTTCAATATCTTATATCTTCAACCAGGCACTGATCACATAGCGCAATCTGAGGGATTCTGGAGTAGTGAGTCAGAGAAGTTCGACATCCAGAGTTAGTATTCCCCCTACTGACAGCAGGAAGCACTACAAGGAGCTTTCACGAGGAGATAAAAGTAGGCGGGATGCATCTTATGGTAGCCAGGTGGTGTGCTACCAGTGTGGGAAGAGTGGTCATACAAAGCCATGTTTCCCGAGAGACCCAGTGGAGTGCCGATCTTGCAGAAAGATGGGTCACCTTCAGCGCTTCTGCCAGTTTTTCTCACCAGCAGCTGGTGATAGAGGTTCTTCTATGACTCCTCATTCGAAAGCAGCACCGCCAATTTCTCACTAGTCTGGGAAATGGAGTTCTTCCGGCCGTTCGAGCCGAGGTGGAGGTCGTGTCTGGGGTGGTCAGTCGATGGTCTATCAACGACATCAGGGTAGATCAGCTCAGAGTGGTTAGGCAGGGTCACAAGGCCACAACATAGGTCAGACTTTTTCAATGGAGTAGACCCAGTAGAAGCAGGATCCCAAAACCTCTACAGTTTGAGGTACGATCTTATTAGCCTCAGTTTTAGATTCTGCGCTTTTCAATACAGGGGCTTCCCATAGCTTTATATCTGTTTCTGTTGTGGAGATCCTCGGTCTCTGCATCTTTTCTTCTACTGATATCTTAATGCTATACACTCTGTTGGGGACAAGAACGACTAGTGTACGTCAGTGCAGAGAGTTCCCTCTAGAGGTTGGTGGATGTCACTTTTTATGGGACCACTCTGTCCTAGAGATGATAGTCTATGATGTCATTCTCAGAATGGACTGGTTAGTTCCCTTCTAGGCAGTCATCAATTGCTATCACCGCAGGGTGAGTTTCATATCACCAGAGGGTGGATCCATTCTTTACAGGGGTGAGTGGGATGTCCAAGTGAGCAGAGAAGGACCCGATCATCATGGGTTGGGAAGAGTTATAGCCCAGATTTCTAGTCTATATTTGGATGACCAGGGAACTTCATAGATTGGATTTCCTCCAGTGGTGGATCATTTCAGCGACGTCTTTCCAGAGGACTTTTCAGGTTTGCCTCCGGAGCATGAGGTATACTTTTCTATTGAGCTTGTTCTAGGAGCGACACCGATGTCCATTCCTCCTTATAGGACGGCTACACCATAGTTGGAGGAGATCAAGAAGCAGTTAGAAGAGTGGAAAGCCAAGGGTTTCATCCAACCTAGTACTTATCCTTGGGGTTCTCCTATCCTATTTATGAAGAAGACAGATGGTACCCTTAGTCTTTGTGTTGATTATCAGAAGATGAACCAGTTGACAGTCAAGAACTGATATCCCTTTCCGAGGATTGATGATCTCTTTGATCATCTTCGAGGAGCCCGGGTGTTCTCAAAGATTGACTTGAGGTCCGGTTATCATCAGTTGCACATTAGACCCTCTGATATACCTCTTACAGCCTTCTCGAGAAGGTATGGTCTATACAAGTATATGGTTATGCCGTTCGGTCTCACGAACACGCCTAAAGTTTTCATGGCACTGATGAACTGAGCATTCCATCCATACCTGGATTCCTTCATGGTGGTTTTTGTGGATGATATCTTGGTGTAATCTCACACTCGACATGACCATGCTACCCATCTTGAGATTGTTCCGAGTACACTGAGAGAGCATCAGTTATATGATAAGCTCTCAAAATTCCACTTTTGGATGGACCAGATTCACTTCCTGGGTCATGTTATCTCAGAGGCAGAAGTGTCAGTAGACCTAGAGAAAGTGAGAGAAGTAGTTTCCTGGGAGCAGCCGAAGAACTTATTTGAGGTGCGGAGTTTTATAGGGCTAGCTAGATAATACAGACGTTTCATACATGACTTTTCAGGCTTAGCAGCACCGCCGAAGAGTCTGACTAAGAAGGGTACAAAGGTTTTGTGGTCAGATTCTTGTGAGTCTGTCTTTCAGGAGCTGAAAGGGAGGTTGACTTTAATACCGATACTAGTCTTTCTAGAGCCAGACAAGAGCTATATTGTTTAATTTTATGCATCAGGTATTGGGCTGGGAGCTTTGCTTATGTATGGAGATGGAGTCATTGCGTATGGGTCTCGGTAGTTGAGGCCACATGAGAGGAACTACCTGACACATGATCTAGAGTTGGCATCTATTGTTCATGCCTTATTCTATTGGAGAAAATATATTCTAGGATAGCATTTTATGGTTTTAACTTACCGCAAAAGTCTCAAGTACATCTTCACTCAGCGTGATTTGAATTTGAGACAGCACAGGTTGGTCGAGTATCTTCATTGTTTTGATTTTGAGCATGCCTATAAGCCTGAAAAAGGCAACACAGTGGCTGATGTGCTGAGCAGGAGGACCCAGATATAGGTAGTTCAGGAGGCCAGCAATGATTGTAAGCTTATGGCTCTGTTCTCTTAGATGCATTTGGAGGTGCATGATTGATAGGGACAGACATTTCTATCTTCTATAGTTGTTACCTCTAATCTTCTTGATTGGGTGAGGATGAGGAAGCTATCAGATTCAAAGGGCCTAGCCCTATGGGAGAGTGTGTCAGGAGAGGACCCCATTCCTAGATAGACCATAGGTGAGTATGAGATCTTGTGTTTCCAGAGGCGTGTATGGGTGCCTGAAGATATACGCAAGGAGATGATACGGGATTTTCATTCCTCCATTTGGGAAATTCATCCTGGTGTCACCAAGATGTATCATGATTTACACCTTCAGTATTGGTGGCCATGTATGAAGAGGGATGTTGCTAGTTTTGTTATGAGGTGTTCCACCTGTCAGTAGGTGAAGGCGGAGCATCAGCAACCAGCTAGGCTTTTACAATAGTTACCCATTCCCAAGCGGAAGTGGAATGATGTCGCGATGGATTTCATGACCGGGTTGCCGAGATCACCTCGAGGGAATGATGCAGTATGTGTTATCATTAACAATATTACAAAGGTTTATAACTTCTTTCCGATTAAGGATACTTTCAGTGTTGATGAGCTGGGACAGTTGTACATCTGAGAGATTGTACGTCTACATGGAGTTCCACACTCCAATGTTTCAGAGAGGGATTCACGTTTTACTTCTCGGGTCTGGTAGGGGATTCGGAAGATGTTGGGTACACAAGTAATTTTGAGTACAGCTTACCATCCCCAGACAGATGGCCAGTCCGAGCATACGATTCAGGTTCTTGAGGACATGCTCCGAGCATGTATTCTGGATTTTGGAGGTTCTTGAGAAAATCATATACATCTTGTGAAGTTTTCCTACAATTATAGTTTTCAAGAAACTATTTAGATGTCACCTTATGAGGATTTTTACGGTAGGCCATGCCGATCACCCTTATGTTGGTTGGAGGCATGAGAGGTAGCTTTTTTGGGACCTCGTCTTGTTCAGGAGACCATAGAGCAGATAGAGTTGATTCGGAAGAGGATGGCTACTGCACAGTCTCAACAGAAGTCTTATGCTGATCAGTGGAGATGACCTCTAGAGTTCAAGTTCGGGGATCAGGTTTTCCTGCGTGTCACATCGAGGTTGGGACACATGAGGATTAGGATATAGGGTAAGCTTTCACTGAGGTACGTTAGACCGTTTGAGGTATTGGAGAGAGTTGGGCCGGTTGCCTATCGGTTGCAGTTACCTCAGAGGTACCAGGCTATACATGATTTTTTTCATGTTTCTCAGCTCCAGCGTTACGTTTCAGACCCGTATCATGTCTTTCAACCTGAGGAGGTTGAGCTCGAAGTGGATGCATTGTTCGAGGAGCATCCTATCTGGATTGTTGATAATAGTACAAAGGTTCCCTATGGTTGGTCTCTTCCTCTGGTACGAGTGCTATGGCAGCATGGGCGAGTACAAGACAAGACTTGGGAGAGGGAGGCAGATGTACGAGCCTAGTGGCCAGAGCTATTCGAGGTTTATTCTTCTACGCCATGCTAGGGAAATTTGTGGGTGAATTTATTTGAGGGGGGAAGTTTTTAAGAACTCGGATCTTCTTTTCTGGTATGTTTTTCCTTTTCTGGTTGCTTTTGAGAAAAAGAAATTTTTTTGGAAATTTTATAAGTACACGCTGTGTACTTATTTTTCTCAAAAGGCCGTGTGTTGGCTGTGTAGTAGCCACAAATATGGCCATTTTGGAGTGACTTAAAGTCCGCTTAAAGTGGAGTACAGAAATGGCGAGTACACACCATGTACTTAAAAAGTACACACTATGTACTTTCTTTTTTTTACATTAAACACACCGGGGTCACATCTAATCGCCAGAACAGTCTTCTTTTAGGTCTTGTTCGACCAAGAGCTTCGTACGACCACAAATCTTTGACGAAAACCGAAGCATGCGTCCGTCCTCTAAATTGAACATCGGCAGTTGCATTGGAATCACATCAGTGAGTTATCTCCTCTCCTAGAGCACCATCTTCTGATTTCTCCTCTCTTGTGATATATCATGGGTTGAAACTTTTATACATTTTTGAAGATCTTTGAAATTATAAGAAGATTCAAGCTTATGGGTTCACATATATCGATCTCCTATTACCAAGGTAAATGGTTTGTGCCTTTCTGTTGAAAGTCTTTGAGTATTATGTGCAATTTTTCCCAATACCCATGAACGGGGTATTGCGCATTTACTGTTTTACCCATGTTGTTTTCCTACCATGCTTTTATGCCTGTGTAGAGGTTTTTTGGATATGATTATGCTGTTTTTACATGCTTTGGATGTATTTTTCCCATGCATACGACCGTTTGGTCCTGCTTAGACTTTGGATGCTTTGCCTATTTTCCATGCCTGTTGCTGTAGGATGGAGAGTTTGTATTTTTGACATGCTTGATATATTGTAGACTGATTATCCAAGTAGTTCTATAGGTTTACTTTGGCCATATTTTATTGCTATGCTCATTGACCTACACATGGCTATGAGAACCTAGTGTAGTAGACTATAAGGGGAATTGACCGAGTGAGCTTCCTCATAGAGTCTTTGAGCACTTTGGGCTATACGGGGAATTGACCGAGTGTGCTTCCTCAGAGAGCCTAGGACCACTTAGGGATATAAGGGAAATTGACCGACTAAACTTACTCAAAGAGTCCATGATTTCTTTAGACTATAAGGGGGAATTGACCGAGTGAGCTTACTCAGAGAGTCATTGATTTATTCCAGAACTGCTTTAGACTATAAGGGGAATTGATGGTGAGTGATTCCTTAGAGAGTCTATGAAAAAACTGGGCTATAAGGGGAACTGACTGAGTGTTCTTCCTTAGAGAGTCCTTGACCTTGGGGCTATAAGATGAATTTACCATGTGAACTTCCTTAGAGAGTTACTGACTACCTTAGACTATAAGGGGAATTGACTGTGAGTGATTCCTTAGAGAGTTATTATATACTGAACTAGAGGGGTTAGGCCGAGTGTACTGTACAAAGGGTTTCTTTTACTTGTTAGGTAGGACCGGAGGGGATGTCTGTGAGTACTTCCCAGAGCGTTACCTATTTGTGTTTAGCTATTGATTAGCTGTTGCTTGATGTTGAAACTGTGGATTGTTTACTGTTGAGTACTTTCCTGTTTACTACTTTCTGTACTTTACCTGCCATATATTCACTAACTGTTAGGCATAGATCTTTGGGTGGTTGCCTACCGGGATTTAGTCTCACACCCTATTTGGTCCATGCTTTTGGGCTCAAATAGATTATATTACTGCATGTATAGATAAGGGCAATCACCCTTCTACTTCAGGTACTTGGCTAGCTGTGGAGCTGGAGAGCATGGGACCAAGCTTATGCTTGTGATGTTGAGGAGCTATTTATCTATTTCTTTTGTACTTTGGTTTAGTACTATTGTGTTCTAGAATTGTAAATTGTTTGTATGCTTTCCTAGATAAAGGTATCATGCATCATTTATATACGTGCTCTATTAGTTTGTTATTCCAGTCTTCTGCTATTACTATTGTTGGTATATTTATTGTTTCGGCTATTGTGTATTTTTTTCCCTTCCACTATTTTACTCTTCTAATGAGGGAATAGTTTCCCCACTATCACACCCTAGGCCCTCACTACTAGTCAACAACCTCTGACATTTGGGGAAAGGTGCTTGAGGCCATGTGACCAACTAGGTATGGGGCGCCTCTGGGTGGCTTCCGGAATTGGGATGTTACACCACTGATCTCAAACTAACATTATACATTAGTAATCAAATCAGAGCAAGAAGTAGCACCAAAAGCTAAAAACCAAGATAAAATCATAGGTGTGAGTATTTAAAACTCAATAGTCATGCCCAATTTTTTTTCCCATTTTAATTTTCTTTAAACAAAGAAACATTAATTTCAGGTCTAAACTATAATATATAAAAGTAAGTTTTTTCACACATTTTACCTTTAAAAAAAATCATAGTACATTTCCCTTTTCAATTAAAAACCAGATTCCCTTTTAAGAAGAAAATGTTGGAATTTTAAAGGAGGTTATGTTTACACTAACAAGGGATAAAGGAATGGTAAAAAAATTTCAAAAACATTTTTGATAAACACTTGAAAAATTGTTATCGTATTTAGCAAGAAGATACACTATGAAAGGAAATAAGATCAACAAACATATTACATGGGAAATGGAAAAACATTACACAAGAGTAACCAACCAGCACATACATCTGAATCATCTCCCGTAGATTAATAAGTACCAGACAACATGGGAGAACCTAGGAGCTCATGAATAATCTAGAGCGTACTATACATGTGACTCGTCTATAAATAATTCCCTACCTGATGACATCATAATTCCCAAACACTTGATCATAGCCCTACCTGGCCTAACCGAGGGGCCCAATCCCATAGAAATAATAACAAAATATCCCCCTAATAAGGGCCAATATCTAGTGAATAATCTAAACTAGTGCAGTAATTGTTCACAAAAAATTCACTCACTATGCCCGAATCCCATGTTCAGACTAAAAAATGGGGGTGATCCAAAAATGTCAAACAAGAATCCAGTCACTAGAACACACACACACACACACACACAGATATATATATATATATATATATATCACATAAGAAACTCACACAAGAAGTCACTACTGATCCACCCAGGGAACAAGTCCCTTTCCTTTCAACTATTTGATCACAAGGGATTACTACACGGTGGACCTCCCACAACATGCACATAACCAATAAAAGAGGACCATCCAAGGAATTTTTTCCGATGAATCCATTTTTAAGGTTCCAATTGAGACTCACACAACCATCACATCCTAAACCATTTGTTTAAAGAACCATAAACACAACAAACCATTTACAAATAATCAAATAAACAAAACTTCATATTTTAAAACAATTTGGAACCCCATTTAAGAAATATATTTGATAAACCCACAGACACTTACAATCCAAACAATTCTTTGAAATAAAAAATTTACTTACAAAGGCCAAATGGGGAATTTGATAAAAATTTGGAATGAACATTCAATAAAACCATTTCATAAAATTCAAATAAAAAAAGATATTACTTTATTACACATCAAACTTTTATTCTAAAAACCATATAACACTAACTAGAATTATATAAAGTTTTGAAAGATAAGAAATCAATGTATTCTTAAATTTAAAGTCAATTGGAAAGGGAAACTACCTCAAACATACTATTTTTTATGATGACCACTCGAACCAGCCCTTCACGCTTACACACACATGCATTTATACATATATATATATATACATTCCCCTAGCTTCATTGCACACATTCCCCTCTCCATGAGGTAATATGTACAAATAGGGGATATATATATATATATATATATATATATATGACTTACCCTATGAATGTACATGTAGGTATTCTTGAAACCAGCAGCTAAAAACCACCACAACGAGGTCCGACACACTCTATAAATATTATCGACAACCCAAAAAATAAAAAAACCCCGTAATATAAAATTAACCCAAACAAAGGAACCAAGATATGATTTGAAAACCAATGAAACATTTATGAAAATAAATGTCAATGGAAAAAAACTATTTTTAAATGTGAAGTGCCAGACAATCCTTTAAGTTCCAAATCCATAATGATTTCAAAACTAAAATAAAAACACACAATGCACTCAAAAATTCCAAATGGATTCCATACCATTTAAAATCTGACCATCTTTTATAAATCACTATACTGACCATAATTTCAAAAATGACACTTTTAAACCATCTTCGAGCTATTTAAGACAAAGAGACATTTGGGTTTAAAAGGGGGAGGAAGAGAGAATTGGGTGAAGTTTGTGAAATATAGTTTTCAAAATTGAGCCCAACCATTTTCATATGTGCACCCACCCAGGTGCGCCTCCCATGAACACATGTGTGTGCCCACATCCAATGGCACACCACCAATATCCAAGACATTTTCCAAAACCAATTTTCAAGAAACACTACACATTTTCCAAATAACACAATAATTCATAAACAAGTTCCAAGATTTAAGAAAATACCAATTTACACTCAGAACACCATCCCAAAATCCAACAATTCTATTAAAACTTAAACAAGGACAAAAAATTTCTCCAAATCACCCAATTACATTTATAAGAAAACATGAGATGTTATTAGACACTTACAATGCACAACTACATTGGAACAACTCAAGATTCACTTGAAATCCTCTTTTTAGAAAAAAATATCAATTCTAAAACATCATAATAAACTAGAAAAGGGTCTCATAAACACATGATTCATGTTTAAATATTATTTAAAATAATTAAAGAACCAACTTAATGCATCGGAAAGAAAGAACACAAATTCACCTACCAAAACTTGGTGTGATTACATTTAAACTCTCATAGGAGGATGAATAAACCTTGAAAACCAACATGCACACCCTACAAACCAATAAAAATGCATCAAATAAAAACCCTAAATATTAGGGTTCATCCAAATCGGAAAAACACCAAAGAGGCACCCCAAAAGCAAAGGATACTTACTGGAGGGGGAAAGGGGAGGTCGGCCGCACCGTGAGGAGGGACGACTGATGGAGGAGGGTGGCATGTCGAAGGGGGAGACGTCTGTCAGAGAGGAGGGCGACACAAGTAGGGGGACACTCAAGGGGTCATGTGAGTAGGAGGCGCCACGCAGGGGAGGACCGTCGAAGGGAAAACACCAAATGGAGAGGAGTGCACACCATGAAGGGGGGAAACGGTGGATGAGATGTGTGCAGGTGGGGGAGGGGGGGGGGGTCGGTTCTCACTGTGTGAGAGGTGAGGGAGAAGGGGGAGAGGGGTATAGAGGTTTTTTTATTAAAACCATAATAATACTAATAACTTAACAATAACAATAGTAATAATAATAACAAAATTATAAAAATAATAATAATACTCATTTAATTTTTAATAATAATAATAATAACAATTTTAATAACAATAATATTATTATCTATAATAATAATATTAATATTATTACTATTATGGTTAAAAAATTCATTGTTTTATTTTAATTTTTAGATCATTTTATTTTAATTATTCGAATGCTGGGAAACCGTACTGACACCCCTCACATCTCAAGAAGCCATGTGCAAACCACACAAAATCTTCTGTCCACTCCAGAAGTGGATGCATATATACGTGGGCTGACCGCACAGTTTCCACTAACTGTGTAGTTCTCATGAACTGGCTTAAAACCCACCAAAAATTTAAAACATCAAAATTATAAACTGGATATCAAATTTAATCCATGACCAAAATACCCGAGACCCAAAAAAGAATAAAAATAAAAGGGTACCAGAGGTTGTACTGTAAAAATTCTCCCCACCCCAGATACTTCATTCCCCCAGAAAGTCACCAAACCAAAGGATAATCAAAACTCAAGTCTATGCCTGAAGAAAACTGATTGAGAAATCAGGAACCTTGAGGTGACCTTTCACTCCACAAGTCACATCCGACTGATCCAGAAGAAATCACAAAAAAAAAATCAGGAGAAAATAATTTGGTTTTCCTACCACAAGGATTCAACTAGCATGAAAACGTAAAACACAAACACTCCACCCAAAGGAGGGTCCAATGAAGGAACTCCCAACTGATCCAAAACAACTTCCATAGCACGAGAAAAGAAATTTCACCACTATAATTAGAATATTTTGACACCATCTAGACCCCAATATAATGGGAAATCTCATAAAAAGAAACTCTAACTAAACAAAGGATCAGAAACACCATTCACCTATCTCAAAAATCCTATACATCTTCAACAAATCTCCACTAAACTGAAACCATCCCATAAAAGGGACAAATCCACTTTAAGAAAAATAAAAGATTCAGAAAACCATATTTATAATAGATTAAATCTCTTGGGTTGTAATAGAGTGAGTTCATCACACTATTACAACAAGAGATAAACTTACAATAGTAGGAGAACAAGAATAAGGAAACCTTAAATGTATCTATTCTAAAATGAAAGATAAAGAATTGGTCTGACATCTCGCATTCCCCTGGGAACCTTGACAATGCACGAGCTTCACATCTATACTAGTGGCTGGGGCTCTGATGACTATAGCATCTCCTACCTCACGGTTAGGTATGAACATCCCTTGTTCATAACCCCTTATTTGAGTAAGTATTCCTATATAATTTCCCCAGGTGACCCAAACAGACCCAATAATGGAAGGTATTCAGAGGGATGTGACAATATGGATTTGATTGTCCCGAATGACCACATTGATGGGACACTAGAAAGAAATATAACAAACTAGAATTTATAACCCATGATGATAACTTCTTAGGAACGTGTTCCTCTCAAATCCACTACCCACCAAATGGAAAACCATCACGAACGATGAGAGGCACCGTCTATTGGCCTTGTTGAGTACACATGAGTTCTTCCCTTTTCTTTATCTTAACCTCTTTATACATGAACCATCAGATGAAGATGGATTTAAAGGCATCCCATATCATACCAACATGCATTGATAGTAGGGAAATAAACTCCCATTCGTCTAGAGCTAGACCTTTGAATAGACCCAAAACTACATTCAATCTGACATCTTTGGGAGTTCCCAATACCTTTAAGACATGATCAACCTCTTCAAGACACATAACTACCTATAACAGACCTCAATCATTGAGAATAATAGTCAATGTACGAGGACCAAAATCTGGGCATGAATCATTGGCAACTTCAGAGAACTTTTTGGGTGGGATTCTCAGAATAATATGAAAGCATAAACCAAAACCAACATCAAATTGGAACATTATTAAAGGCAACACCATGAGACAAGAACAACCATATCTGAATCCACACCAATAAAAATGTAATAAAAGAAAACCTCTTTTTTGTAGCCCTTATTTTCATATAAATATCATAACTTCCTTCTTAAGAGTGAAATCCAAAACTCACAAACAAAACCCACACTATAAAATGAAAACTAGTTTCCAAAACCTTCAAATTCTAAAACCTCACCCATGACATCCTTTGAACCGTCACATGTGTGTCCATCCATTACACTCATTTCATCAATGAAAAAGTCCCCCCCCACACTTGTCGTACATACCCTACACACATGTGACCTTCCACAGAGAGTACCAAGGGTCACATATCTCTTTTTTTCTTATCAAATCAAAATATGCACTGAATTTTCAAACTGACAAAATTTTCTCTAAAACCCATTTTACCAATTTCAAAAATGGATAGAATTAAATAGTTTCCATTTAAAAAGCGATTTACATTTTGAAATATGCCTTTACAATTTGAAACCACCCAAAATAAATCATTTTCATTATAAAAATAATTCCATTTTCAAATTACATTCACATAAACTGAAACCAAACAGATCAAAACTTACAAAAAACCATTGGAATGAGGAACTATAAGTTATGATTAAACCAGTGACATGGTAGTACTCCATTCCCATGTAAGAAACAACAACTAGTAGAATCTTAAACTGTGTACTCAGACTCCACAAGTGTCACTACAACATGTGAAATCACCACATAACACTGGCTTTCCTCCCTTGTCATCCCTCAATCCAAAACAAACCAAGACAGGATAAAGACTTAATTCCCAAACTACCATAGGTAACTAAGGTTTCATCACAAGTGGTAGTGATCAGAAAACTACCCATAACCTACCTCTTAATCCACCAAAATGATAATCTTCAACTACCGGACACCCCAAATATCAAGGGCCAGGTTTGATACCATTTTTCCACAAACCAACCTGGGTTGAACCTAAATCGGTCATCCAAGCCAGTACACCGCATGGCCTGAAGTGCATTCCTGGTCCCCACGGGCAGAAAACAACTACTGGAAATCAAAATTAAATAGGTGGACAAAATTTCAACCATAAATGAAAAATAAATAATTAAATATAAACTTAGTAATGAAAAATAAAACTAGCAACAAAAAGAAAATAAATCTCCACATACCTCTATGTGACCATGTGGGTCACCGCCGATCTCAAACAAATGTCACACTATGGAAACCGAATCCGAGCACAAAGCAGCACCTAAACCTAAAAACCTAGATAAAACTATAGGTGTAAGTATTTAAAAATCAGTAATCATGACTAAAAAATCTATTACTATGTTCATTTACATTAAACAAAGAAACATTAATTTCATGTTTGAACTATAATATATAAAAGTATGTTTTCACACATTTTACCATTAAATAAAATCATGGTCCATTTCCCTTTTTCAATTAAAAACTAGTTTTCCTTTTTAAGAAGCAGACATTGGAATTTCAAAGGAGGTGATGATTACACTAAAAAGGGACTAAGGTAGGGTAAAACATTTTCAAAACCAATTTTCATAAACACTTGAAATTTTTTTATCACTTTTAGAAAGAATCTATACTATGAAAGGAAATGAGATCAACAAACATACAACACAGAAAATGGGAAAACATAACATAAGAGTAACCAACCAATACATTCATCTCAATAATCTGCAATAGATAACTACATACCAGAAAACATGGGAGAATGTTGGAGCTCATAAATAATATATAATGTTCTAGACTTGTGACTATCTTGAAGGCATGCCCTACCTGATGACATCATAATGCCCAAATTCCCGATCATTACCCTAACTAGACTGACCAAGGATCCCAATCCCATATAAATAATAACATAATATCCCCTTATTATGGGCCAATAGACAATGCATAATCTAAAATAGTGCAACAATCATTCCATGGAAATTTTCTCCCTATGCCCGGTTCCCATGTTCAAACTAAAGGGGGTGGGTGAACCATCAATGTCAACCAAGAATCTAGTCATAAGCAAAAACACACACACAAACACACACACACACAAATACACACACACACACACATATATATATCACATAAGAAACTCACACAACAAGTCACCACCGAGTCCCAATAAGGAACACATCCCTTTCCTTTCAACTATTTGTTCACAAGGGAGTCCTACACAACAGACCTCCCACAACATGCATGTAACCATGGCAAGAGGACCATCCAAGGAGTGTTTTCCGATGAAACCAATTTTAAGGTGCTAATTGGGCCTCACATAACCATCACATGCAAAAATATTTTTTTAAATAACCACATGCACACCAAACCATTTCCAAAGAATCAAACAAACCCAACTTCTAATTTCAAATCAATTTGGAACTCCATTTAAGAAATATATTTGAGTAACCTACACACACATACTACCCAAACTATTATTTAAAAACCATAATTTACATATAAAGGCTAACGAAGAAATTTGATAAACACTTGGCATTCACATTCAATAAAATAGTTTCATGCATTTCAAATACAAAGAAGATCTTACTTTATTTCACATCAAACTTTTATTCTGAAAAACACATATCACTAACTAGAATTAAATAAATGTGAAAAAAATCAATAAATCAATGTATTATTAAATTTAATGGAAAATTAAAAAGTAAATATACCTCAAACATGCCTCTTTTTTATGACGACCACTCGAACTGACACTTCATTCTTACATGCACATGCATTTATACATATATATATAAATGCCACTAGCTGTATTGTACATATTCCCCTCTCCATTAGGGAATATGTATAAAGAGTGCATATATATATATATATAACTTACCCTATGTAAATGTAGGTGTTCTTGACACTCGTAGCTCAAAACCACCACAACGAGGTCCAACACACTCTTTAAACATTACCAACAACCCAAAAAAATCACAAAACCCCTAAAATAAAATTAATCCAAACAAATTAACCAAGATATAATTCAAAATAAAAGGAAATATTTAATAAAAACAATTTTAAAACAAAAAACTATTTTTAAATGAGCAGTACCAAATGGTACTTGAAGTTCCAAATCCATATTTATTTCAAAACTAAGTCAAAAACACACAATGCACTCAAAAATGCGAAATGGGCTTCCATACCATTTAGAATCTGACCATCTTTTCTAAATCACCAAATTGACCATAATTTCAAACAAAAAACAAGTAAACCATCTTTGATCCATTTAATACAAAGAATCATTTGGGTTTAAAAGGGACAGTAAGAGAAAAGGGGGTAATGTTTTTTAAATATAGGTTTTAAAATTATAAAAACCAATTTAATTTGTGTTCCCACCTATGTGTACCTTATAATAACACATGGGTGTGCCCACATCCAATGGAACACCACCAATATCCAAGACATTTTCCAATACCAATTTTCAAGAAACACTACACATTTTCCAATCAACATAATAAGCCATAAACAAGTGCCAACCCTTAGGAAATGACAAATTTAAACACACCAATCCATCCCAAAATCCAAAAAATATATTACAAATTAAACAATGTCAAATCCTACTCAAAAGAACCCGATTACATTTAAAATAAAACACAACATGTTATTAAACTCTTAAAATGCACAATTACTTAGGAATAACTCAATATTCCCTTGAAATCCTATTTTTAAAAGAATCTATCAATTCTGAAACATCATAATAAGCTAGGAAAGGGTCTCATAAACACACAATTCATGTTCAAAAATCATTTAAAATATTTCAACCACCAATTGGTTGCTTCAGAAATAAAAAAAACTTATTCACCTGACTCAAAGGGTCAGGATTGTGTAAAAACTCTCAAAGGAGGGAGAATACACCTCGAAGGCCAACTTTCACACCCTAGAAACCAATAAAATTCCCTGAATACAAACACTAATAATTATAGTTTTGACAACAAGGAAAAAAACCCAAATAGGAACCCCAAAAGAGAAGGATTCTTACTAGAGGTGGAAGGGGGGAGGTTGGCCACATCGTGAAGAGGGACGAACATTAGAGGTTGGTGGCATAATGGAGAGGAGGCTGTTGGAGGGGGAAACTCTAGATAGAGAGGATGGCAGCGTAGGCAGGGGGGCACACGATCAAGAGGCACCATGCAGGGAGGACCACTGGAGGGAAAGCACTCGAAGAGGAGGAGAGTGTGCTAGGAAGGGGGAAATCAGTGGTGGATGAGAGGTTCATGGGGGGGGGGGGTGAGGTCATGCTATGCGGGAGGTGAGAGAGAAGGGGGAGAGGGGTCATGAGGGTTTCTTTTGTTAAAACCATACTCATAAAAATATTAATAATAACTTAATAATAATAATAATAATAAAATAATGATAAAAATAATAATAATACTCATTTAATTTTTAATAATAATAATAATAATAATAATAATATAAAAAATAATAATAATAATAATATTATTATTATCGTTAAAAAAATTCATTATTTTAATTTTTATCTCATTTTATTTTATTTTATTTTACTTATTTAAATGATGGGAAACTGTAAGGTCACCCACACGGCTCAAGAAACCATGTGTGAACTGTGCGACATCTTCTGTGCATTCCAGAAGTGGCCACATGGATACTTGGGTTGACCGCACAATTTTTTTCTAACCATGCGGTTCCCATGCACCATCCTAAAACAAACCAAAAATTCCAAACTTCAAAAATTCTAAACTGGGTCTCAAATCCAAACCTCGAACAAAAGACCCAAGACCTAAAAAAGAATAAAAATAAAATGGGAACTAATTTCATTGTGTGATATAATGGGTTCCCATGTGGGGTGTCCCATGTGAAGTGGGAACTAAGGTACTATGAAAACCAAGTAGTTGGTTGCTTTGGTGGTCAGGCACCCAGGTAGTTAGCGTTTAGATATTTAGACAACCATGAAGTCGGCTCCTGGATAGTCAAAACTTAGGTAGTTTGACTCCCATGTAGTTGATTCCAATGTAGTTAATCCCCTAGTGGTTGGGTGCTAATGTGGTTCAGCTATAAGGTCATTGATCCAATTAAGAGGGCATGGGTGTTGATATTTCTATACCATCTCCCTTGGTTTTGATTAACAAATCACCTAAATGTGGTTTTTTTGAATACATGGGTGCATGGGTTAAAGATTTGTTTTCTTAGGTTTTCTCAATATGGATCTCATCCAACTTCATGTATAAAATGAGGTGTTTGGGGGTCCTTTAATAGGAAATACCCAACATGGAAACCCATCCATGGGTAGTAACTGCTCATCACCACCTTTGGTTCCCATGTATTGTTCTGGGCATACATAGTAGAGCATGTGGAAGGTTTCAAATACAATGAGTGGTTAAGTTACACTAAGAGTGGATGAGAATTAGTGGTAACATCATTTTAAAAATTCTATTTTAATTCAACCACTTTAACTTTGTTCAAGTTATTAATCCACTGAATCTTACCTCTAGTGTAATTGTAATAGTAGAGAGAGCAACATGTGGTATTTAAAAGGTTTGGCATAAAATCATTCTCTTTTATATGCTGGTTATACTCCAAACATGTATTCTTAACTATATTATAAGTTTATTAAAAATAATAATTGGTTATCCACCAAATTATGAATTTGTTACGTCCCCATCTCAAATCCACCTTCAAAAGTTGGTTATATCCCCCAATTTCACCTTCTTCACTAGTGATTAGTTATGACCCCCCAATCACATTCTTTTAGAAATTGATTATACCCCCCATCTACAACCTTCCTCTTCAAATGTCTTGATCCACTATAGAAATATCCATTTCGTGATCCTACTCTATGATATTGCTTGATTAAATTTTCTCATGTAAAATTCAATTACCATTGCACATGATGAAATACAAATGTTGGTCATTGTAAATATTCCTCATGATATTCTATAAATTCTTATTGGTCTTGAAACTCTCATCAGATCTTGAATGATCCATTTCTCTCATTTTTCAAATACTCAGAAAATCCTATATTCAAATCACCTTCTTTTGTTGATAATTTGATGAATCAGGTTCTCAAAATATTCTTTAATAATGGATGAATGGTTTCTTAATTATGTATACATATTCTTTACTTATATGCACTCATTTTATTAAAATTTTAATATGAATAATATTCTCATAACTATACCATTCAATATCTCTATATTTGAATTCTATAGATCACACAATTTTTTTGTAGTAGGCTCTCCTCATTCAAATTAGTTTATCAATTCATGTTTTATCTATCATTTAAAAACACCTTAGAATATTCATTTAAATATTTTGATTACTTAGTCTTTATAACCTCTTTCATGTGGTATATTTTTATTTTTAAACTTAGAGATTCTTCATTTCTCACTATGTATTATGACTACTATGGTGTAGAAATTTCTTCCATAGTGTAGCACATAATCTATTGTAGCATAGTTCTTCTTCCACAATGTATCACCCTCTTAATTTCTAAAACCACAAAACTCAACTATTTTATTGTGGTGCAATCACATGCATTATGTTGCAGATATCTATAGCTAAAAAATTTCTATTAAAATTTAGGATTCCATAGTGAAATTTGAAGTTGTGGCACGATATTCTCCATTAGCTAGGGATCTTATGATGAATTGAACATCCTTGTAGTTTTTTCCATCTCATAATGTGGCCTCATCATGCAAGATGCAGTGGGCCTCATTTAATCTACTAATTTAATGTATATTCATTAAATTGAAACTTCATGAATATATTATTTCAACATACCTCATGAATTTATAAATATTTAAACTAGTCCAAAAAAATATAGCTTCATCAGGAGATGTCATGGCTTGTTGATTTATGTTCATGCATGGAGGATGCAAAAATATTGTTTGTGACATGAACTTTGAACTCACTTAGATCAATAGAGATAATTGTTTCCTTACTTAATGTGGAATAGTTGTTTTACTTGATCCAGTGGAAATGAACATGATCTTTATATATCATAAATGTTGGGATAATCACATACAACATAACCCTCGAGTGATAGAATAATATGATGACGCTCACTTGAAACAGACTTCCCAGATTCCATAGATCAGATGATGGATTTTATTTGTACAACATTTTAAATGGATGAATAGTGAACTCACATATCCCATACAACATTATTTTCCCTTGTGGTCTACAGCCTCCATATATTAAAACATGTTACATCAGTTCTCAGTTGCACATAGCCCGAAGTCCACTCTTAGAACCACACTACACACACCTGGGCTCATGAACAACACCTACCTACACTAACCCACCTACCCAATTATGCATGATCACTTGTGTGCATCCTTGAAGGACCAATGAATCCCACCATGATCATTTTCTCTATGTGGGTACTATTCTTCCTCCTACTACTAGAATGGATGGACTGGATGGCTCCCATGTGTGGTTAAACTTTCCCCCACAGGAGCATGGTCATACTGGCATAGCTTCTTGTTTTGTCCAGTAAAATTTTTGGTAAAATCCAAGAAAAATAGTTAGTCAAGTCATCAATATACTTTATATATAATTATAAATATAAATTTATAAACCAATTTTATCATCACTCCTCATGAAATAAATTTTATATGTCATGGTCTTCGATAGAATTATTCTTATTCATCTTGCTACAAAAATCATGTCATCCATATTGACACATGTAATTAACTTTATGATTAGTCAAAACAACCATTACAATTTAATGGATAATTTTTCAAGAATGAAATCCAATTAAATTAAAGGAATCCATAATGATCCTCCAAACATATCCTCTTCATCACACCACACCAAATATATATTGACAAATCATTGACAACAAATGAAACAATTGGAGTAGAAAATATCCACCATTATATATTTTTTTCAATGTATCTTCATATTATAAAATTATATATGTGTCCTCAAAGTTTCTCTACATTATTGAAAATGAAATGAAAATGGTATGTGTGGGTTTTTATCATCCTCTATTTTCCCAATATATGTTTTCCTCCCTTATATGAATATCTATTGAACACTTTTGAGAGAGGGATAATATCACATGGATTTATTATAAAAGAGTATTTAGTTAATAAGTTCTAAGTCTATGTGGGATAACCCAATGTATAAAAAAATAGAGATACAACCAAGGTTTTCCTTGTTATCCATAAACTACCATACATGTGAAATCATGCTCAAAAGTCCTCATTTATAGTGTTCTAAATAATGATATTTTCCAATGAAATAAAATATACTTCACACACTTCAAAAAACACATTAGAAAGTTTAGGTGTAGAAGAATAATTCCTCCTTTATCTCATATTTTTATCAATAAATAAATACCCATTTATGAATACAATTAAGAACTAGGGATGAGAGTTTTATTAAAATTACTTAACTTATGTAATCTCCCCATCAGGGTATGCACTTCTCTATTCATTTTCATGGTAGATATAATAGTCCATGAAAGAAAAATCTATTAATGTCATCTAGAAATGGAAACCACAAACTTCTCCTTCAATTATATATAATTTATTTTAAAATACATAATAAATTGGGAATAAGGAGGAACCTCTTGAGTTTCATAGAAGTAACATTGAGTCTAAGATATTCCTCTCAAACTAGTCCATTATTTTATGTAAATTTATTAACTTCCTTTTCTATTGATTAGTGTATTTTGTTATTTCTTTCACTTCTTAGGAGTTTTTGAATGAATACTTTTAATTTGTTTAATCCAAAAGTTATACTAATATTTCTTTTCTTTTTTACCTATGATTTGGATTAGTAGGTTTTATTCTCTCTTCAACTTTGATACCCCAAACTTGTGGATTTAAATGGTTTTTATGAATTGAAATGTTAATCTGGAATTCTAGAGCATTATTTCCAAACTTCCAAAAACACCATTAAAATCCTACCAATATTCTTTTCTACTTTTTAGGTATAGTTTTTCCAGATTTCACAGGTTGTAAACCTTGTTTCCTTTGAGTGGAACCACCAGTATTTTGGACACTTATTAGGAACAACTATTAATACCTCTTTTATCATCCACACTTCATTTTTTTGGGTTTATGAGTATTATTCACCAACCACAATTTACTATCATTTTCTTTTAAACCAATACTAGTAAATGAAAAATCATTAGTACAAATGAATTTTTCTAGGTTATTGGATAATTTATTCTTAAAGGATGTTTCCTTATAATAAGAGGGTTATATAATGCTCTCTTTTCCATAAAAACAATTCTTATTAAAGTCAGTATTCTCAATGTAAACTTGTGTGGAAATATCTCTTTTCCAGTAAATTGGAATTTTAATTCTTGTGGTGATTCATGTTTCTTTAATCTCTCCACAAACTCAAAACACTTCATGCTGAGGGAGTTCTTTTCATCCAAAACATATCTCAACATATATTCCCAATACTCATTCATATTTTTTAATTTTTTTCTTAACTAATTATTCTTGATTCTTGTAAGGAATTTTTAATCTCCTTTACGATTTTTTATTTATCCTCTAATTGAGTAATTTTGACATATATAGAAAATTTGTGCAATTTACCAAGTTCTTGGAAATATTTTACAAAAAAAATCTGAGAAACAAATTTCTCATAGGAATACCTTTTATATTATTATTTAGTAGGAATAATGGATTGATTTATTTCTTACACTATGTCTATGAGAGTGATGTACTTTCTGAACATCTTACTTTGGCCATCCTAGTATTCTTAAACTTCTTTATTAAGCTGTGCATTATCTAAAACATGTCCCTTGATGAAACCAAAAATACATTTCACTAATTCTTTAGGAAATTTCTTCAAATGTTATTTGAATTTTAATTAATATCACTAAATGATTCATTATCATCACATCTTGGATAAAAATCAATAGAAGAAACATAAGAATAATAATTGATACTTGTATCATCACTCTAATTTCCTTCAATTAAGGGTGTTTCCACATTTACTTTTGAATTCTTCTTTGAATTCCTTACATATCCATTCTTATGATTGTTTTGATCCTTGGAAGAAATATCCATCAGAGGTAACACATATTATTCCTAAAATATTCACTTAAAAATATATTTGAAACAATATGGATAAAAATCTGGATCTTTAGAGGGAACCTTCCTCTAATACCAATTGTAGAATCTAAGGAGAAGTTTGTTCCCACTAATAGGGGTGAAACAATGATACCCTCATTTTATAAATTCAATTATAATTCAACCTATCTAACTTTTTTTAAGTTATTATTCCTCTCACTACTGGGAAAATATCCTATAACAATGGTATGGAACTGTTGTTATAGGTCCCCAATCTATTGGTATATCCTATACCAATGGTTTTCCAAACCATTTGGATAGGTATATCGTAATGGTTTTCCCAAAACAGTCATGATAGGTAATCTAAAATAAAATATGCAGTGTAGGTTTGATCCCACAACCTCCACCTTATATACCAAAGACCTAACCACTATACTATAATTATCTTTATTAATATATTTAGATATATATATATATATATATAATTTATATTTTTTTATTTATTTGATAATATTTGAAAAAATAATTCATAAAAAATAAGGGTACCTATCCCAATAGTTCTAAAAACTATTGGGATAGGCCTATAATAATGGTTTTGAGAACCATTGGGATAGGCACCTGAATTACTGGGACCTATACCAACAGTTTTGAAAAACCATTGGTATAGGTGTTATAAAAATGATCTCCCATTTATTTACAAAACCATTGGTATAGCCTTATCCTATCCAAATGGTCATCCGAACACTATTGGGGTAGTTGTTATAAAACCGATCTATCCCAATGGTTTTACAAAACTGTAGGGATAACCTAATCCTATCCCAGTGCTTATCCCAAAATCATTGGGATAGGAATAATTATATTGATATATACTAATGGTTTTTAATAACTATAGGGATATCCTTCCTTATATTACATGTCCTATCCCAATGGTTTTTAAAAACCATTGGGAAAACAAAATTTCTATAGGTGGTATTTGAATTAGTGACTCAATATAAACTATCAATCTTACCTTGAGTGAAATTTTAATGATAGATATAACTATACATGGTATTGACATGGTTCGACATAAAATCCAACTCCTTATCACATTGCTTATACCCCCCGACATGGTTTATTCACTATATAAAAAGGTTATTACAAACCGTAATTGGTCATACCACCAAATTTTGAACTATTTATGGAACCCATCTCTAATCCACCTTCAATAGTTGGTTATACCCCCCAACTGCACCTTGTTCACCAGTGATTGGTTATACATCCAAATTGTAATCTTCTAGTAACTGGTTATATGACCAAGCTACAACCTTCCTCGTCAGATGGATTGATACATTATAGAAATACATTTTTGATGATATTACTCCATAATATTTTCGGATAACACTATATTATTTAAAATTTAAATACCTTTTCACCTGATGAAATTGAAATTTTGGTCTTTCTCAATATTCTTCAAGGACATCAAAAACATCCTAACTATGAAAACCTTGCTTTTTTATTACACACTTAACATAATTTATTACATAAAAACTTCACTTGATACAACAAATAAGATCAAGAGGTAAAGTGTCATTGGGGCTTAAGAACATTACATAACAACTTAAAACATAGGACACAACATCTTATTGAAAACTTCCTTTACATGACCACTACATTCCCTCGTACTGAGCATTACATGGGATAACATGAGGACATGTATAAGAAAAGGGTGAGCTATAAAGCCCAGTAAGGGAGTGAAAAAGTCATAAATGAAATATACAATACTTTTTAGGCAATATTCATATCAAATGAGCACAATAGAAACATTAACATAAAGACACGATAAAGCATGATAATCATAACATAGAAACATGGCAACAACATTAAACATGATTTTAGCATGATCCAAGGCTCATTGCACACGTATCATGAGTAAAACCTCATTGCAATTGAATTCACATGAGTAAAACCTCATTGAACTTAGCGTATCATGATACTAATCTTTACCCAATGCATTGGAGCACTATCAGGGCGCACCCTTCTTAAACATTTCATTTCATGCATAAATGTGCCGTATGGATCATATAACATAGATTCATTAAACCTCATCATTTATTCCATGATAATAGAAATGTGGAATTAATAAATGAAATATGATAATAAATATGTAAATTTGGATAAACGTGAATACCCTTGATAGAGAAATGAGCATGATATTCACTACACAATGACATTGGCTTGGAAAATCACGGTGTAATTTCACCAGCGTAACAACTTGACATAAGAATTCATAAAATGGTTGATAATAGATAAATGGGTGTCTAATCATATTTAAATGAAATGTACAGTAAGGGGGTCATATATATACATGTCGCAACAAATGTAATGGAAATTAGATTCATAATACAAAACAATTTATGGAACGTGAATGAGAAGAGAGAACTTCCTTACAGAATTTCGGCATGGTAACGGGTGTACACGAAAGGCATTAATGAGAGATAAGGAGGTATATAATCATTTAAAACATAAATAGGGAAGTACGGGGGAGGTTTGAAATCATACCCCAACATTTTTAATTGAAATTAAAAGGGTATACCAACATAATTATATTGAGACAAAAATGAGAAAGGAAAAAATCCCTTACTTGGAAGTGTGATCCCAAAGGCTTGGGAGAGGCTTCTTGGGAGCTTGAGGATCCTTGAGAGGATTCTATATAGAGTAGGGATGAGGTTGGACGAACTCCAATGTCTTTGAGTGAAGTGTAAGTGGGAGCTTGGGTGAGTTTATAAAGGAAAGGAGAGAGAATTCTTTATTATTTAGGTTTGGGTCACCACACATTAAACTAATCAATACCACAAACCAGCCCATTGTTTTTGCCAATTGTTTTTTAAAAAAGAGAGTGAAAAACAATATTTTATAAGGACAATTTCCTAACTTCTTAAAATAACAGGTTTTCTTATGTGGAGGTGAGTCACACTCTCAAAGAAATTCATTTAAAAAGTGAAAATGTTTTATCATTCTTGGAGGGTCCACTAAAGTTCATTAAAATAAATCAAACAAACTTAAAATCACATTATTTTAATGATAAAACATATATTGGCCGAACATAATGTTTATAGTATTTTATTACATCACAATTGGGTCATTATGATGTCATAAAACACATTATATATTTAAACGGTACTTAATTTTTACCCAAAAATTCGCTTGTCTCAGAAAGTTATGAAAAATTCATCGTTGGATATTTTCGACATCCCGATTCCAAAAAAAATATTAATTTTATCTAAATAATTTTATAAATATGTTAATTTTTTTACTTTTAAAATAAAAACTGTTATTTATCGAAAATTCATGGGTTTTGACAAAAACGGCTTTCAAACCATAATAAAAATTACAATTGCATTCATAAAATTATACAATATTTTATATTTAATAAAAATTTATTTAATAATAATAATAATATTTTATTAAAATATTATTTAATTCAAAAATCTATTAATTCATTAAAATAGATTTCTTAATTGGATATTAATTAAAAAACACTATTTGCGCTCTAAAAGCTTTTTACAAAGTAACAAAAATAAAATGAATGTATATTCATTATTATATACAAAAATAATGTACATAATAATAGTTCTAAGTTCTTGTTACATAACCCCTTATAACACCTGTATAAGACCCAAGGGTAAGGTGTACGATGGTGACATACTCTTGGGGTGGCTCAGATAACATTGCTCGGGTGGTAATCTCTATCAACTTCCACTTCTCTCGTAGGTGGTTCCGTTCAATCTTAATATGTTGAATCTTAGCTTGGGATTGGTCAAGAGCGAAGCCAAATGATTCCACCTCCTTTCCAAGATCCAACAAATGGGCTTCATATGGGGAAAGACTACTGGATGAGGCCATGGCTTCCTTTGTCTGAGTAAATTGGATTTGTTAAATCCCTATATTTATACTAATCATGTGATCATTGTCCAACGACTATATTAGAAATGGTCAAAATTCCTAATGGTATTTTAAAAATCCAAAAAAGTAAAACCAATGAAGTTCACATTTTATAAAAACATTTTACATAATGATACATTTAATTAGATCAAGAGGAATTTCCATTAATGAAAGTTTGGGTCGTTACAATCTTCCCCCCTTAAAAAATTTCACACTCAAATTTCATTTTCCCAAAATAAAAAAGATATGGGTAACTTTTCTTCATTATATCCTCTGATTCCCACATCTCTTCTTTAAACTTGTGGTTTCTCCACAACACCTTGATGAGGCGCATTGTATTATTTCATAGAACCTTTTCTCTACAATCTAAGATCTTCACTGGTTTCTCCTCTTAAGAGAGATCATCCTCTAACAGTACCACCTCTGAAGAGAGTACATGTGAAGGGTCTGGTATGTACTTCATTAATAGGGATACATGAAATACATCATGTACTTTGGCCATGGTATGTGGAAGTCCTATTCGATAGGCCACAACCCCGACACGATCAAGAATCTCGAAGGGCCCGATGTACCTATGACTTAAATTCCCTTTCATTCCAAACCTCATGACCTTATTCCATGGAGATATGCATCGAAATACCATGTCTCCACCTTTAAACTCAAGGTCACATTGATGATTATCTACCAAAATTGTCTGTTGACTCTGGGTTTCCTTGATATGCTACTGAATGGTTTTCACCTTCTCCACCATTTCTTCAACCATTTCTGGTCCTTGCATCTTATGATCACTGACTTCATCCCAACACACTAGTGTTGTGAATCATCGATCCAACATTAGATTTTTATTATTTTAAAAAAAGAGATAACAAAAAAAAGATCTCCAACTTTGGCAACTCACCGGTGTTCTTCACCTTTTCCCATAAAGGGCTTCATATGGCGCCATTTGGATGCTCGAGTGGAAACTGTTATTATAAGAGAATTCAACCAGAGGAAGATGTTGATCTCACCCTCCTTTAAAGTCCATTGATCATGCTATCAACATGTACTCAATAATTTAGATAGTCTGCTCAGATTGGCCATCAATTTGAGGATGATAAGCCATACTGAAGTTCAACTTAGTATCCAGAGCATGTTGAAGACTCTTCCAAAACATAGAGGTGTATCTTGGATCTCAATTGGATATAATAGATAGTTGTACTCCATGTAGCCTTACCACTTCCCTGATATATATCTGTGCTAGTTTATCCAATGAGAAATCTTACTGAATTCCAATAAAGTGTACAGACTTTGTAAGATGATCCACAACAACCCAGATTGCATTATTTCCTTTGGATGTCTTCGAAAGTCCGATGACAAAGTCCATGGTGATGTTCTCCCATTTCCATTCTGGTATAGGTAATGATTACATCATCCCCTTAGACTTATGTCTCTCAGCCTTCACTTTCTGACACACCAGACACTTTGATGTAAATTCAACGATCTCTGTTTTCATATTATCCCACCAATAATGATCTCATATATCTCGATACAACTTTGTGTTTCCTGGGTGAATAGAGAAATTTGAACTATGTGAATCATCCAAGAGTTTCTTATTTAGCTCTGAACTTGATGAAACACATAGTATTTTCCCAAATCTCACAATACCTACTTCGTTAACATTGAACTCCAAGGATTTCCCTTTTCTGATAGCTTCCACTTTCTTCTGAATTCCCACATCATCCTTTTGAGAATCCTTTAACATTTACAAAAGAGATGGTTGAGAAATCATTTATGAAAGGATTGATGATGTTCCTTTATTTATGATTCCCATGTCCATCATCATCAAATCTAAGAAGATTGGATCCTTATCAATTCTCATCAGTGATAGAATCACTGGTTCCTTTCTACTTAGATAATCTTCCACGTTGTTTTCTTTCCCAGAGTGGTAATGGATTGAGTAATCATAGTCTTTGATCAGCTCTAACCATCTTCATTGGCACATGTTCAACTCCTTCTATGTGAAAATATACTTTAGGTTTTTTTGGTCCGTATATATTTCACACTTCTCCCTAAAGAGATAATGCCACCAAATTTTTAAAGCGAAGATCACCACAGCGAACTCCAGATCATGTGTTGGATAATTATGCTCATGAACTTTCAATTGCCTTGAAGCATAGGCAATTAATTTGTCATTTTTCATCAACACACATCCCATGAACTTCTTTGAAGCATCACTGAATACAAAAAAAATTTCTCCACTTGTGGGTAATGTGAGCACGAGCATAGTGATAAGCCTCCTTTTCAACTCCTTGAAGCTTTATTCACATTCATCACTCTAAGAAAAATGTACCCCCTTCTGATTTATCTTGGTAAGAGGGTTGGAAAATTGTGATAAATTTCTCACAAATCATCCAGAATATCCAGCTAACCCCAAAAAGATACGGATATCAGTTACCGATGTTGGCCTCGACCATCCCTCTATTGCAGTTGTCTTGGAGGGATCCAAAGATATCCAATTGCTTGTGATGATATGGCCCAAGAATGATACCTCCTTTAACTAGAAATCACACTTGCTATACTTTTAATAGATCTTCTCCTTCCGCAAGATCTCTAGTACATTTCTTATATTCTCCTCATGATCCTCCTTGGTTTTGGAGTATATTAGAATATCATCTATAAAGACAACCACCAATTTTTCATTGTAATATCTAAAGACTCTATTCATCAAGTCCATGAATATTTCATGAGCATTGGTGAGTATGAAAGGCATTAATATGAATTCATAGTGCCTGTATCTTGTTCAAAAAGTAGTCTTGGATATATCTTCCTTATTCACCCTTACTTGAAAATATCCCAACCACAAATCCACCTTGGAGAAATATTGTGATCCATGTAGCTGATCGAACAAGTCATCAATTCATGGGAGAGGATACTTGTTCTTTATAGTAATTTTTTTATGCTCACGATAATCGATGCAAAGGCCCATTGACCCATCCTTCTTCTTGACAAAGAGAACTGGTGCACCCCATGGTGAAGCACTTGGGCGTATAAACCATTTATCTAGATTCTCTTGTAGTTATTTATTCGGCTCTTAAATCTCTACAACAATCATTCTATATGGAGTCCTGGATATTGGAAATTCTCCAAGTATAATATCAATTGAGAATTCAACATCTATTCTAGGAGGAAGACTAGGAAATTCCTTGGGAAACACTTCAACTAATTCCCTCACAATAGGCATGTCTTCAAGGAGGGTTGCTTCTGTGGACTCAATCATCTAAGCTAGATACGCGTGATCATAATGTAGTAATATCCATGCTTGAGATGATGGAGATAATGAATTTTCATCTTCATCCTTACACTTTTATAGAATCGAAGGTTTATTCTCTATATAGAGAGTGATCTCCCTCTAAAGACAATTTATGTTGGATCTTTATAGGGAAATCCAATCCATGTCGAGAATTGAATCGAATTCCACCAGAGGGAGTATGACAAGGTTTTCTGGGAAGTTCATTCCAAAGATTATGACAGGGGTTGAGTTATATTCATGGGATGCAGTGATAGCTCCATTTTCCGTACTCACTGACATCTTTACTTCCATGATTTCTGGTGGTTCTAGGATTGTTATACTAAACTTTCATGATATAAAATAATGCGTAGAAACAGAATCAAAAAGTATTTTCGCTATTCTTGAATGAATAACTAGCGTACCTTTCACCACTTCGTTGTTGGGGTTCACTTCAGTAGTAGTGATGGAAAAAGCTCACCCTTGCTGCCTTGGAGGTTGTTGGTTGCCTCCGAAAATCCTTAGCTTAGGGAACTGATTTACAAAGTACACCGATTATTTGCAGTAGAAACAATGAAAAATGCATTGAGGGTCGAGTAGAGAATTTATCTCCTTTATCGCAACCATGGGTTCTTATTTCCAACAGTTAATAGCCAGGTGCCCTTCTATTACACACCTAAAGCATTTCCTCTTCCCCTTCAAGAAACTTCCAGGGTGCTTCTTTCCGCACCTTTGGAAAGTGGGGTGCTGGATCTTCTTATCACCATTGGATTTAACCATCGGACCACCAGAATTGAAGTCCACCTTACGCTTATCATCAGTTTGATACCCCTGAGATTCCTCGATCTCCATTTCAACCTTGAGGGAACATCGGAAAATTTCCTTACAGTTGTCGAAGTCACGGATCACCAGCGCTTTCCGCAGGCTAGGTTTCAGCCCACCAAAGAAGTGGTCAACCTTGAATTTAGGGGTAACAACAAAGCCGGATGCATATCGTACAAGCCTTGTGAATTTTTCCTCGTACACTCCGACAGATTCGTCGTCTTTATGCTTTAGGGAAAGGAAGTCCATTTCCATCTTAAGTCTGAGGGTGCGTGGAAAATATTTATCGAAAAACATCTTCCAGAAATTCTTCCACTCCAACGACTTGATCTCCTCCTCAGGCTTCATATTTTTGATCAAAATCTACCATTGATCAGATTCACCCTCCATACGATAAGAAGATATGAGAACCTTCTCTTGTTAGGAACATTGAAGGATGGAGAAGATCTTTTCAATAGAGTTGATCCATTGATCAGTGATTGAGGGATCAAATGATCCATTAAAAGTAAGAGGCCTTTGTCTCATGAATCTCTCGACAATGACTTGTTATTTTTTTTGGGGGGGGGGGTTTAACATTCCTCTTGACCCATGTTTATATTAAAATCTTGAGTTAACTAAGAGATAAGCGTGACAAAGTTTGTGATTACCGCTCCCATCAGATTGGGAATCTCATTAGCACAGTCATCACATTGATATTCACATCGGTTGTTAGCCCGAGTCCTCATATTACCGGCCATTGGATGTAATAAAAGGAAAGTTAGGGATAACACATAAAGGGTAATCCAAGGAAAAAAATGGATGACTCGTAAATTACTTTTATTCCTTAACTTGTGAATCCATAGGCTTCAATCTATGCTATTCATGATGTACTTTCTAACATATATTCTTAGGGGAATTTTTATAATTCCCTTAAAAATTGTTCATACTAAGATTGTAAATTTACCAAAGCATATCCCCCAGGATTTTCGTAACCAAGAGTGCAGAAAGGCCCATTTTCGTGTACCAGGATACCCCGGGTCAAGCTCGAAACTCCTTATTGGGGTTTTTACCCCTAGGTACATCTATGCCAGAGCCACCTATACTTGCTCATATCTAGAAAGGGATATATTTTCTTGATAAACCACATAAAAAATACTCACCAAAACATAGGGATGATTTTATTATACTTAGTCTTGTCTCTATGGCTTTATTAGGGGTTTCTAATCATAATCCCAAAAATAACTAAACATATCCTCTGATATAAACTATGACAACCCTGCTTTTTATTACACACTTAACATAATTTATTACATAAAACCTTAACTTGATACAAAAAATAAGATCGAGAGTTCTAGTGTCCTTGGGGCTTAAGAACATTACATGAAAACTTAAAACATAAGACAAAACATCTTATTGAAAACTTCCTTTACATGACCACTACATTCCCTCGTACTTAGCATTGCATTGGATAACCTGAGGCCATGCATAAGAAAAGGGTGAGCTATAAAGCCCAGTAAGGGAGTGAAAAAGGCATAAATAAAAGATAAAATACTTTTTATTCAATAGTCATATCAAATGAGCATAAGAGAAACATTAACTTAAAGGCATGATAAAGCATGATAATCATAACATGGACATGTGGCAACAACATTAAACATGATTTTTGCATGATCCAATGCTCATTGCACATAGATCATGAGTAAACCATCATTTCACTTGAATTAGCATGAATAAACCCTTATTTCACTCGAAATATCATGATACTAATCTTTACCCAATGCATTGGAGCACTATTAGGGCACACCTTTCTTAAACATTTCATTTCATGCATAAATGTGCCACATGGATCATATAACATAGATTCATTAAATCTCATAATTTATTCCATGATAAATGAAATGTATATTTCATACATGAAATACTATAATTAATATTTAAATGTTCATAAAGGTGAATACCCTTGATAGAGAAATGGTCATGGTATTCACTACACAATGACATTGGCTTGGAAAATTGTGGTGCAATTTCGGCAATGTAACGACTTGACATAAGAATTAATAAAATGGTTGATGAGAGAGAAATGAGTGTCTAATAATATTTACATGACATGGTAAGTAATGGAGTCATATATATACATGTCCCAACAAATGTAATGTAAATTATATTCATAATACAAAATAATTGCTTGAATGTGAATGAGAAGAGTGAATTTCCTTACAGAATTCCGGCATGGTAACAGGTGTACCCAGAAGGCATTAATGATAGAGAAAGAGGTCTCTCATAATTTAAAACATAAAGAGGTAAGTATGGGTGAGGTTAAAAATCATACCCCATAATTTTTAATTGAAATTAAAATGGTATAACAATATAATTAAATTGAGACAAAAATGAGAAAGGAAGATATCCCATACTTGGAAGTGTGATCCCAAAGGCATGGGAGAGGCTTAAGAGATGCTTCTTGGGAGCTTGGGGAGACTTTGGAGGATTATAGGGAGATTAGGGTAGAGTTTGGATGAAATTAAAAGGCTTTTAGTGAAGATTAAGTGGGATATTGGGTGGGTTTATATAGGAAAAGAGAGGGAATTCTTTATTATTTAGGTTTGGGCCACCACACATTAAACTAATCAATACCACAAACCAGCCCATGGTTTTTGCCCATGGTTTTTTTCCAGAGAGGAGTGTAAAATAATATTTTATATGTCCAATTTCCTAACTTCTTAAAATAATATGGTTGCTTATGTGTAGGTGAGTCACACTCTCAAGGAAATTCATTCAAAAAGTGAAAATGTTTTATAATTCTTGGGGGGTCCACTAAATTTTTGTAAATTACATAAAACAAAATTAAAATAAAATTATTTTATTGATAAAAAATATATTTTCTGAAAATAATGTTTATTGTATTTTATTACATCACTATTGGGTCATTATGATGTCTTAAAACACATTATATATTTAAATGGTACATAATTTTTACCCAAAAATTCGACGTTCTTAGAAAGTTATGAAAAAATTACCATTGGATATTTTCGACTTCTTGATTCCAAAAAATAGTATTCATTTTATCTATATAATTTTAGAAATATGTAAATTTTTACTTCTAAAATAAATACCGTCATTTATCGAAAATTCAAGGGTTTTGAAAAAAAATGGCTTTCAAACCTTAATAAAAATTACAATTGCATTCATAAAATTATAAAATAATATATATTTAGTAAGAAGTTATTTAATAATAATAATAATATTTTATTAAATTATTATTTAATTCAAAAATCCATTAATTCATCAAAATAGATTTCTTAGTTGGAAATTAACTAAAAAACACTATTTGCACTCTAAAAACTATTTAAAAAGTAACTATAATAAAAAGGATGTATATTCATTATTATATACAAAAATAATGCACATAATCATAGTACTATGGTATTGTTACATAACCCCTTATAACAACTGCATAAGACCGAACGGTAAGGTGTGTGATGGTGACAAACTCTTGGGGTGGCTCAGATAACATTGCTCGGGTGGTAATCTATATCAACTTCCACTTCTCTCGCAGGCAGTTTCATTAGATCTTAACTTGTTGAAGATTGGATTGGGATTGGTGAGAAGCGAAGCCCAATGACACCACCTCCTCTCCGAGCTCCGAAAAATGGACTTCATATGGGGAAAGTCTACTGGATGAGGCCATCACTTCCTTTGTCTGAGTAAATTGGATTTCTTAAATCCCTACCTTTATACTAATCATGTGATCACTATTCAACGACTATATTAGAAATGGTCACAATTCATAATGATATTTTAAAAATTCAAAAACATAAAACCAATGAAGTTTTCATTTTATATAAAAATTTTACATAATGATACATTTAATTAGATCAAGAGGAATTTCCATTAATGAAAGTTTGGGTCGTTACAGTAATGGCCTTGAAACTATCATTAGATATTGAATAATCTAACTCTATCCAACCTCAAATACTTAGGAACTCCTAGAATTGAATCACTTTATTTCTTTGATACTTTTATGTATCAAGTTCTCAAAATATTCTTTCATGATGGACGCAAGGTTTCAAAATTATGCACACATCTTCGTTACCATCAAACAATCATTTATATTAAAAAATATTATTATGAATATTATTATCATAATTTTCACATTCAATATCTCCATATATAAATTCTGTAGATCCCCAATTTTTTTTAGTGGTATCTTCTCATTCAAATCAGTTTATCACCTACCTATTTATCTCTCATTTAAAATCACCTTCAAAAATTCATTTAAATCATCTAAAGACATGGCCTTTATACCCTCTTTCACATTTTATTTGAATATTCATGATCTCAACAATTACACATTTATTTCAATGTATTATGAATACTATGGATAATCCATTTATTTTATGGTGCAACACATAATCCCTTGCGGTATAGTGCTTCTTCCACATTACATCATCCTCTTAATTTTTGGAACCACAAAACTCAAATATTTTCTTATGATGCAATCTCATGCATTATGGAATAGATCCCTATAGCTATAAATCCCCACTTATGATAAATTCAAGGCTTTTATGGTGTAACATGAAGATGTGGTGTGAGATTCTTGATTAACCATGAATCTTACAGTGAGTTGAACATCCCTACGACATTTCCATCTCATCATATAGCCTCATCATGAATGATGTCATGGGACTCATTTAATATTATAATTCAAAATATATTCATGGAAGTGAAACAACATCAATATATTATTTCAACATGATTCAAACATTTATCATTCTTTAAAATCATCCAAATAACTTAACTTCATCAAGAAATATCATGTCTCCGTGATTTATATGCATGCATATTAGATGCATGAATATCATGTGTGACATGAACTTCAAACTCGCATGGATCTCAGGCGATCATTTCATCCATCTAAAATGTGGAGGAGGTGTTCAGTTTGATCTAATGGAAGAAATAATGATCTTCACATCTCATAAATGATGGGATAGTTGCGCCCAACAAAACCCTCAAGAGAGGGAAGAAGATGACGACACTCACTTGAAACAGATGGTCCTGATTCAATAGATCAGAAAATAATTGTTATTTGTATAAAATTTTAAATGGGTGAATAGTTATTGCATATCTCTCATCCCACATCAGTTTCTATCATGGTCTGGTGCTTCCATATTTTACAATGTGTTCTATCAGTGCTCAGTTGTGAGTAGCCTAGGGGATGCTCCCAAAACAACAATACACACACCTAGGCTCACGAACCATTCCTACCCACATTATCCCAGTGACCCAACTATTCATGCTCACTAGTTCATGTCCCTATGGGCCCAATTTGGCCCACCATACACCTTTACTCCCTATGGGCACTATGTTTCCTCTTGCAGTCATTCTAGTTTGGACGGATGACTCCAATGCATGGTTAATATTACTCCCACAAGAGCATGGTTGAGCTGGCCTAGCTAGTTGGCTTTCCTGGCCAATGGTTTGAAAAATTGTAATAAAAATATTTAGTCAAATATTCAACATAATTTATTTATATTTATCAACATAAATTTTCAAACCAAAATTCTCATCATTCCTCATGCAATCAATTTCTTTTTTCATAGTCTTCAATATAATTCATCTTCTTTATCTTGTTTCATACAATGTGTCATCCATATTGACACGTGATATTGAACTTAAGATAAATTTATAAAACCCAGAAAATTACAAGGATAATTGTTAAATAATGACGTCAAATGCCATTAAATAAATCCATAACAATTCTCTTAGCATCACCACATCATCTCACATCACTAAACATATACTGACACATCATTGACAATTAATGTAACACTTTGGCTTAATAGAAGGGCATTCAAGGAGTTGTTTAAAATTCTAGGTCGCACATAACATGATATAAATGATGTTTCATGTAATTTGGAACATTTATATAAGGACAACCACATGAAAATTTTACCCCTATACAAACTTTTTGTAAGTTTTCAAAATTCCTTCCAACTTCCAACAACCATAACTTTTTACCTCTGTGTTCTTTGGGGCTTCAAAATTAGTCAACGCAAATCCTATGAAATAAGTAATTCCAATAGATATATATTTTTTTACCTTTTATAAGGTATTTCCTAAGGGAAAAGTGTCTTTAAGACCCTCAAAATTATTTTTATAGTTTTGACAACATTTTCATCAACAATGGATCAAATACAGGGCCTACTTTCAGTGAGAGGTTATCACCACCACATCATTTAACTGGGAACTGTTTTTGAAGGGTCTCGACCCCTTGGTGTGGGAAGAGTAATTTAGAACATGGAGATACCATCAATGTCTTTTTAATTGAGTTTGGTACTCCTTCATCTCTAACTCAACTCATTCCATTTATATGAGAGTTTCATAACAATATTTATAGGAGAAAAAGTGACTGGAACAAAATTTCATGGTGCCAACAATAAGGTAATCCCATTACAAGATATCCCCCCAAGAACATAGGAGAGTTCCTAAAATAGAGATCATTCCAGTATACACACAAATGTGTTCATGTGTGTACAGAGAGAGATATAATGTACATTAAAATATATATTTTATATATACATGAATGCATGGGTACATAAATATGTAATTCATACATACATATATATGTATGTAGGTATGTATGCATGAATGAATGTATAATGAAATAATTATATTAATTATATATATTTATCCATATTATATGTATCTATAGACACAAAAACACAAGCAACCATAGGGTGGGACAAATGAGTTGATGGTGGGGGTGGCAGCCTCTATTGGTGCATGTCCATGAGTCACGGTGAGGGTGACATGAATGAAATCCTTTAATAGTTTTCATGGGTGATGATATGGGTGATTGATTGGGTGGAATATATGAAGGAGGTATGAGGATAATGGTGGGGGTTTATGTTGATGGTGGCAACCGAAGGTATAGGGTTCTCAGGAGATGACTATAAAACCCAGAGTGTCAATGATTTTTTTTTGAATAAATTAAATTTGTTTGATGTATATCATTGCATTATACAAAAAAAATAATCTTTTTTTATACTTTACACCATGTTAATCTTCCACTACATGCAATATCGACTTAGCTTGCGTTACACACAACAATATGCTTCTAAAAAACATCATTTTACTATTATAATTATTTAAACAAGATAGTTATAACCTATCCAATAAAGATAGAAATATTAACAGTAATAAATAATTTCTAAATATGGTCTATAGTGGTTTTATATAAATAAATAATATTGATAATAAAATACATAATTTTCAAAAAATTCTATATGTTTTGAAAACTACTTTTTTCTCAAAGGAAATACTTTTTATGACCTTCTGTGAACAAAAATAAGATTTATTTCTGAAAATTTTAGATATTAAATTTGATGAAATAAAATTTATTTTTTAATTCATAATCTCAAAATTAGCATAGGGTGAATTTGTGGGATTTTTCTAAAATATATCTCTTTTTAATGAATAATGAAAAATACTAAATTTTAGATGAATACAAAATTTTTATTTAGCTTATTTTTTGATTTTAAAGTATAATTAGATTAATTATAGATAAATTAATCCAATTTATGTCATTGGAACTAATTTTACATTAAAATCAGATATAAAAACATTTTAAAGTTTTTCAGTTTTTCACATTAAAAACTCATTGTCTCAACCTGTCTACGAAATTAATTTTAAATTAATTTTTTCCACTTATGTGATTATAATTTTTAAAATTGGATTTCATATTTGGAATCATAATAATTTATAATTTATAAGAAGGCCAAATTTGTTTTAGACCAAAAATTTAAGTGACTGAAATTAAAATTAATCACAACGATTAAGTTAAAAACAAGTTTACTTGGTTGTTAAAGATTAATCTTAAAAGGATATATGACCAAGAAACTTTTTGAAAATAAATTGTCATCATATTTCAACCATTTAACCTTTTTATCTTAAATGGAACTATATTTTTGGCACATTATGTAAGGGAGACCTCTCAATAGTGTTTATATTTTTTTTACAAGAACATCACTTCTCCTCCACTATAAAAAGGGAACTCACCCCCTCAATTATTCACATCTATAATGACATTTGAATCAGAAAAAAACTATCCAAATAACCTCCCAACTTCAATACCTTAATCCTAGAGGCCTCAATTTGTGCATAAATCCAACCAAGAAATCCCTTTGGTGCAAACCAAAAGGAGTTACCAAAAGAAGAGTTAACATCCTTCAACATGAACTTTTGTTTTATTTATTTATACACCCCCTCAATTATTATTATTAAATGATAATATAATAACCTCAGTATCTTTAATATACATAAATTTTGTTATGTTTTTTTACCTATGCTCACACAAACTTCCATCAAATGGGATATGGGATCATCGTTCGTGTCTACGGTAGACTACCACCTTGTGAATCAGTGTTGTTTGTTCTTCTATTACCACCTCTCAAGGTTGGTAATAATAATGTACTTATTTTTTTATATGATATTTATTATATTTATTATGTCTTTATTCTTATTTAATAATTATATAACACATAACTTTATTCTTTAATTTTTTTGGGAATATGATAAAATTGTTTGTGGACGTGTGGACTACCGCCTCCTCAATGCGATGTGATTCATTCAAGCTTTACATAGAATTTATTAAGGATGGTTTTAATAATAATATCTAATATATATATATTAAATAATAATTCTACGAGAATGATAATATATATTGATACATTATTTTCACTTTTTATTTCAATACAAAAAAATGGAAACAATATTCATGCGTACGTACGACCTATCATCTCCAAGAACGATGTATTTCATTTCCTATTTATATATTTTTTAGATTATTATAAACACATATATACTGAATATATATGTTATTTATATCATTTTATACATTATTAAAATAAGTATACCATGATATAAGTAATAGGACCAAGAATAATAAGTCAAAACATGTAAGAAAAACAAAACGATTACTACCTGAAACATAACTTTAACAAAGAATTGTTAACAAACAGGTAATATAAAGTCATAAGTAAATCATATATGGTATGATATAATGGAATGTGGTTATTTAATATCTATTTAAGAAACTTATATTTATAATATATTAAGTTTTAACAAGTACAACAAGAGTCAAAACATAAGGTAAGGGTTTTCTCACCTCACTTTTATGTTTGTGAGATATATGCTATATTTGCCACTTATTCTTGTTGTGTGGTGTATATAATGACCTATGAAATGTTATATCGCGAATTTACTTTATTTAAAGATATTAATATTTTAAAAGGATGTTATTATTTAAATTATCTCATGATTCAAAATTTACTCAAGTAGTATGGGGATTTATAGTCTCACTTTTATTTCTGTGAAACGTATACCTTATTCACCACTTTTTTATTTTCTGTTGTGTATATACTGACCACAAATGTAATATAATATCCCTATAATTAAATTGATGCATATTTACATATAAATTTGATTATATCTATTTTATGGGGACTTATGATTCAAAATTTAGCAAATTAGTAAAGTAATTTTGCCTCAATTTTCTTTCTTTGAGACTTATGGTTTTATATGTACCAATATTATTTGACAAGGTGTATATACTGACATTTGAAATGTTATATAACAAATATAATTATTTTCATGATATTTTAAGTTTCGTTTAATTTTATTCCTTTATGGGGACTTTCATTCAAAGTTACCAAAGTGGTAAGAGTTTATTGTTACAATCTCATCATTTATCGGGATTGTCTATGATAATGCATAAATTGATGAAATATTATGATGAATTTCTTAATAACTCTCATGATTTTTATTATCCTCTATTTTTATGATATATTCACATATTGTTACCATTTTTCAACTATTTTATACTTAATATAATTAAGAAAGTACTTTTAATAAAATGTGACCTTATTTCTCTCGTTGGTCTAAATCTGTTGCATTCAAAAACTATGTTTTGAAAAATGTATTTAATTTTTTTTCCTAAAATTACATTTTAATCTAATTTTCATGAAAAAATAAATAAATTTATTTTTGTTTTTAAAAGGTTTTTGATTTGATTTTCAAATATTAATTTAGAAGTTTTAGATGTTATTTTCAACGAAAAGTATTTTCAAAATGTTTTACATTTTAAAAATGATTTTTCAAAGTATAAAGGATATTATCCCCCAGAAGTGTCTGTAAAAGATATTTAAAAAATATTCTCCATCTAAGATGACATACATTGATGTTTCCTATATCGTATCAGGGTTATTATCCAAGGATTTAATTTTTACTATTACTCTTAATGGTTTTTGATGAAATATTGTTTATGAAACTCATTTATCTTAAACAAGTTATACCATGATAAGTACTTATGAAATCCGCTTCTTTTAATGGGTTATTTTATGATTAAATGACTTTGAAACCTCTATATTTTCTATAGGTTATGATATGATGAAATGTTATGATATCCATTTCATTCCATGGGTTATGATATGATGATTATTTATGATCTTATGAAACATGTATGTATGATTTTATTGTGAGATAGGTGAGACCTATATCTCCCACAAATGCATTGGGTAAAGATTTTTATCTTATGAGATAAACATGGCTTGAATATGGAGTGAACATGGTTTAATAAAGGAATTTTTTTATAAGGTGGTCTTAGAATTGAACATTGACTACTAAAATATTTTGGGGAGGGAACCCATTCCACTAAGATACCCTTGGAAAGAATCCACGACTACTATGGAAATCATATTTTATAGGATTATGTTTCCCCCACAATTCCATGTCTTATTTCTATGTTATGATTTCATGGAATATTATCTTGATTCCCTTATGATTCATGTATTGTAAACTAATAGTATTTATTCCTTAACTCTTTATTATGATATTTGATATGCAGGGTATGATCTTATTGTGAGGTTTCAGGGCCCGAAGCAGAAGCCGGTGGGCCGAGGATTTTAAAATTTTCATCGGCGGGACGACATAACTTGTTGTCACTAACGATCCAAGCCCCATAAAGGTTCTAGAATCCCAAATAAATCATAGGGAGTAAAAAACTAAAATGAAAACATACCCGTTTTAAATCTAAAGCTACGGTCGACTAAAACTAGTCGATGGTGATCGTTGCTTGAAGGATCCAAAGCAGGATCCCTCTAGATCATCCACACGCGCTCCAAAAATCCATTGGAATGTCGATCGTCAAACTTTGAGTGATATCATGACAATCCGACGATGCTTTCGACGTCCCGATGATCACCGCATCGAGATCTCTTTGATGCTTGAGGAAGTTCCTGATCCAAGCTCCATGGATTGAGTGCTTCTCTCTATAGAGAGCGGGAGGAGAGAGAGGCTATGTATTTAACTCTATGAAATGAGTGAATAGTGAATTTCACACCAAGGGAGAGAGCCTCCTCTCTTATTTATAGTGGAATTCCAAAATACCCAGTTGGGCTCCCCGACCCCCATTTATTTCAATTTCCACTAACTAAATAATTTCGACAAACTAAAATGTTTCAATACTATTTATTATTTTATCACATACTTTTAATATACATAAAATATATTACATGATAAAATCCGAGCCATTTAACTTGACTCGCTATCCTACTTAATATTAAATAAACCTTGAATATTAAAATAATATTCATTCGATTAATATTTTTCTCATATTTACTAAACTCGTAAATATATTAAATAAATTCAATCCCAATTATTCATAACTTGAATAATAATTAATTTATTTAATTCATCGGTGATCGATAACTTGGACAACACTCAGACCCCGTAGCGGGGCCAACCATGTCCATATACCTATTCAACTGAATAGGGTGGATTTTTGAATACACTATTGTGTGTGACCCTCTAGGACCTTATCTCAATAACAGTGAACAAAATCCATAGACCAAGATTGGATTATATCAACCCATCATGTCCTCTAAAGATATAAGGATATTCATATCAATGACTACCATCCTACAAACACTGACTGTGTACTATAATCTCTTTGTCATTAAATATCTCATAAAGCAGGACACACTCTTGTGTCATCATCTTTTTTCTTTCTTTATTATTTGTTGATATATCCAGATGGATTTTCCTTTTTTCTACTTTGGACAAAGACTTATGAAGGTATCACCATCCTGATCAACCAGGCCTGAGATATACAACTTTCTAAACTTGGAAGTGACAAATCTTTTCTTGACCATTCAACCAATGTCATATCACCAACGACACACCCAACAATAGCTACTTCGCCACGATTTAAATACCATGATTTTTTCTTATGTATTAAATTATGAAATCAAATGGTATACATTGGTAATTTTCTCAAGTCAGGAGACTAATACACAAGTCCTTAGATAGGAACAACCAATAACAACAAAACATGTGGTGTTTTTTTGGCGGGTCTTTCCTCATGATCTCATTACTAGAGATCACCAAGTGCGAACTTCATGAGAAGAAGTCTCAATGCTTGTAGAGACCCGAAGCTTGATGTAAATGGAAATTACATTACTTTTGCGAAATACTTAGTACATAACAAAAACACACACATAAGGATCGTAATAGTTTAGTGTCTTTGGAAACTCGGAATATAATCTTCTAATCGTGGTGAAAGATATTAAACATCTCCCATAAAGATCTTTTTTTTTGTTTTTTTACCTAAAACCTTTCTTTATATCCTAGGGAAAAGAAAACATAAAAGGGTGAGATCAAATGTTCAGTAAGGGTAAACAAAATAAATATCAATCACATCATTTTCATAAGAACATAACATTTTGGAAATCTTAACCTGCGAAAGAGAGCATAATTTCATAACATGGGATAAATCATAGTAGTGAAATGAAATCCCAATAATAATAACTTAAAACATGAAACTTTGTGGCATACACACATAATCCTATAGAATCATATCTTATTAGTCAAGACTCATTGCCAAGACTATCTTAGTGGAAAAAGTCCATTTCTGAACCGAGTCACCCTCGTTTCAGTCCTATTTCACTGAACCGGTATAACCTACCATTCCAGCCATTTCTATCTCATGAGATATAAAAACTTTACCCAATGCATTGGAGAGAGATATAGGTCCCAACCATCTCATAATGAAACCATTCTTACGTGTGCCACAAAAATCATAAACCATACATCATAGCATAACCCATGTAATAAAAATGGGAATCTTAAACATCATGACATCATAAAACAATTCATATAAGATAAAGGAATTCATAAAAATAATTCCATCACAACATAATCAAATAAATGTAATAATAGGGATGAAAATAGAACCCTTTATTATCTTAGATGGAAAATAATTTTGATAAAACACTTGAACTCCATTCTTGAGGAAAATATCCTTTTAACTTCAAAAACACTTTTCCTTTCTTAACATGTCATTCAATTTTAAACTAAAAGAAGTTGATTAAAAATAAACTTGAAAACTTGTAAAGGAAGATTCTTGGAAATTTTGTTTTAAAAATCCATTCATGCTGTACAAGTTAAAAAAAACATTCTTCGTACTTTTGTCGGAAAAGTCAAAAAGTACCTCGTACGAAAAACGACAAAAGATTCCTTTCATATCCTTTACTAAAAACTCACCGAAGGGTAAAATTGGATTTAAACAATTTTAGGTGTATGTAAATGATATTACATATTGAGGAAACATGGATGTGGATGATAAAATACACCCCAGTAAATTTCAAAGTATAAACAATCTCGGATAAAAATGAGATTGTGATATTTACCTTACCTTAGGTCCAATATGCTTTGTACATGTCTTAACCTCCTGTATAATGATTTAAATAATGTTATTGACTTATTCCAGAATCATACTTATTTTTATGATATCATATATGGTTCACTTATGACTTTATATTACCCGTTCTTTTGTAAATTCCATGTTAAAGAGCGTTTTGGGTAAAATTGTTTCATTTGTCGTCCGTGTTTTGAATTTTAATTATTCATATGATTACTTAGATCATGATTAATTAATTCCAGAATATAAAACATTATTTATATATAATATATATTCAGAATATACATATATATAATAAATCAGTAAATGGAAAGAAATACACCGTTCATGGAGACGGTAGGCAGTACGTACGCATGAACGCTGTTTTCATTTCCTTATTGAGTTGAATGGAATTAATTAGATGACATACATATATATACACATAAATCCAGTATCATTATTATGTCATATATTTCATGATTACTTATTATATATACTTTATAATCATTCATGAATGGTTAAAGTGGAGAATGAATCTCATCGCGTCGTGGAGACGGTAGTCCGTATGTATGCACGAGCGATGATATCGTTCTCATGATGGTGGGAATGTATTGGAGTGTATGTATACTATTTCAGAATAAATATCACTTTAAAATAATCATATATAGTTATTATTTACACCATTATACCCATCCAAGTAAGGTGGTGGTGGAAAATAGATTTCACCACGGCGTGGAGACGGTATTTCGTACGTACGCACGCGCGGTGATTTCGTTTTCCGTAGGATGGATAGATGGTGAAATAGGGTTGTTTCATACTTATAATAACATATCAGTATATGAGTGATACTGATGTTATTACTTCATAATGAAACAACCTAAGAAGAAGAAGTGGAAGAAGAAATAAAGATAAAAGAATCGGTAATAGACATTACCTCTTCTTTAAAGTGCCTCTTTGAGTCCTCCTCTTAGGGTACTAAAATTGGTCGTTGAAGAAGACCAGGACCTATAGGATGTTTCTAGGGAAGTGTAGAAGAGAATTTGTCAGGGGTTTTTCGAGCTTGAATGCTCAAAGTGGTGTGAGGAAGAGAGGGAGGAGGTGCCCTTTTATAAGGGAGGAGAGGGGTACCTTTGGAATAACTAAAACTATTATTTTATTATAAAGCCCAATTCGGTTTTAAATAGCTCCAAATTGATTTATTTAGAAGATATGGTGGGGATGGGTCTAAATAATCTCATCAAATAGAATTTAGACAAGTTTAGGTTCCTATTTTAACCTTATCATTTAGATTTAACATTAAGTTAAATAATTTTATTTTTACTGTGTCTTCTTGTGTTCTTATACTATAAGGTTAATAAATTTACTATATCAAGACAAACGAACCCGAAGTTGTTTATTATTAATATATATAATCTTATCTAAGTCATTTGGCCGAACCTTATATTTTTAGGAATAAAATAACAATTAATAATATAATATTTGTTTTAAAAACTATTTTATGTCAATTTTGACACTATTTAGTAATTGATTTTTGTGAAAATCATAACAGAATGATAAGTTCGAAAAAAGTTAATTAAATCAATACTAACATGTCATATTAACCTAGAAAATTAGTGTAATTCATAAAAAATCTCAAATTATACTTATTTAGGTATTTATAATATCATTTATTCTAATTTATCACTATTATGGTAATTACTGCATCATCATTGTGTCATAAATAAATTAAATTATTTAAAGTCTAAAAATTACAAACAAAATATCCTTATGTAGGAAATCATTGTATCTTTCTAATGAATATTTACAATCGAATTTATATTATGTATAACCTTATATTAAAATTTTTTAGTAAATAAACTTTGATTTTAACTCTTTTAACTCTTCTTTGAATTAAATAATAATAAATGTTCTAATCTAATCCAAGTTGGCCTAAATGGTCATATTTTATTCCTAAGGTTGTTTTTGGTCGAATTACACTTGTCCAATAGAATTATGACATGTGTTAGGTTAATAATAATATCATTTTTACCCTTAATTACCCTATTTACTTTTAACCGTGGTAAAAATAAGTAAAAAGTTACTATTCACCAAAAAATTATTTTCATCTCATTGAACCACATTTTACTTACTGACATCAACCGTGTCTCCCAGATTTTCTAAATCCCACTCACAGAAGCGGTAAAATTATGTTTTATGAAAAACTCAGTTTTTTAACTACCACTTAGTGGTTTCACTATTCATCAAAAAATGAAATTTTCCAGAAAAATACCAAAAATTAGATCTAAGATATATTTGATATTATGAATTCAAAAATGATGTCTATTTAATCAAATTCAAAACATATCAGTTGCATTAATTAATTTAAAAATTAATTCCTGTCGTCAAAACAAATAGCGTGTTCTTAAGAGATAATAACTATCAAAAGATTGACACTTGTTTATGACTGGTTTAAATGTGAAATTACATCCAATGACCAAAATTGTATTAAATTGTAAAAATATATTCTAAATATACTTTAAAACCACTAAAATTAATAATTTATCACTATTAATTATTTATATTAAAAAATTTCTTTTTAATTAAATTTTAGTAATTTTCACTATTCATCAGAATATGAAAGTTATCCGAAAAGTACCAAAATTTCACCCTAAGATAATTTCGATATTCCGAATCCAAAAATGAAGTCCATTTTGAAAAATAAAATTTACAAAATTTCAAAAAGTGGTTATTAATATTCATAACGGCTAGTTTTAATAATATTTTAATAGCATATCGTTGTTTAGTGAAACTCGGTATTGCGTACTACACACGCTATCGAGGAAGGTCGCGATTGCGTGTAATGAAAGGAAATTAAAGGATGCATGTTTTGAAATCTCCTTTTGGTGTAGCATACAACACAAGACATTAATGAAAAGAATATTTTTCATAGAATCTCGGGGTGTTACATTCTACCCCCCTTAAAATGAATTTCACCCTCGAAATTCGTCGGGGTTATAAATGGTTTACTACTTGAAAGTTTCTTTAATATAAAACCACATAGTAAAAAGGAATACCAAAACCATTCTTTAAAAAACAAAAGTATGAAACGTAACGCTTACCCAAATAAACTAATCACTAGGTTTCCACATAGGTGAAAATATGGATATGGAAGAGAAATATAACCATCATGTTCTGATGAAGAGTGGTAGAGAACATGGGTATGGAAAAGCCAGAAATCACAAAGCCATAAATTTTTGATGATCTAAGGTACCATCTGATTCATCAGATATAAGAGCACTAGGACAACATTTTTGGTTTTCATGATCATTTCCCTAAAGTTGATGAAATTGGAATTAGAAGAAATACTTTCGTGATTTTGGTACTGTGTCACCATTGGTCATTATTTGGAAAATTTCCACTTCATATCTTAAAGACATGAAGTTGGATTTGTCATTCGTGAAGTGTTAGCAGATCATGTGATAGAATGATGGGTCATTCCATCTGTCTCAAACAAAAGGTTACAAAAGTTATCAAAAATACATAAGACCATCTATGGTGAAGTTAATCATATACGATTCCAAAAATGAACTTATACTTCATATATCATACTGCGTAATAAAATAAAACTAGTTTCTACTAACCAGGGACTTCCTGTAGGCCAGTGGTAGGCGATAAAGGCCAGTTGCACTTCGGTTGTGGGTTCGATTCCCACAGCCTTGTCCGACGCGATGGGCTGTCGCCCATCCTGCAGGTTATCCTTTTTCTAAAACTATATTACTATAACATCCCATCAATAATATCGAAAAAAAATTTTATCCTTAAACAATACTAACTTATGTCCGACATAATCCATTCCAATCTTTAGGCTTATCCATAATACTACAGTCCACTCTCATAATATAGTGAAAACGATTACCAGAGATTTAATACCGTCGTTGATCCCCATATATCATAAGATATGTCTTGTTGGTCACATTCCAAACATTCAAAGGCCTTAATCATGTATTCTCTTGAATACCCATTGAACCTTAGTGAAAACATGAATGTAGTTAAAAGTTAACACTTTACACATACCAAAATCCTCAAAATTCTATATACTCAAACCATGATATCACTTAGTCATTATATCAATCATGAGCTCATGAATACTATCAAACATATTAGATTCTCTTTATCCCTTCATTATGTTCATATCATCTGCTTTCCAAAAATATTTCAATCACTTTTCATGGTTACCGATGCCATAAAATTATTGAAAACCACAATAGACCAAAACATAAATATTCCAATATTCCACGATACTATATACAACATTATTCTGGAATCCCATTACATAAACACTTAATCATTCCACCACATCGTTTTCATATTCAACATCGCCAGTGGTGATCGCATGTGACTTCCCTTTGTCCTTTTCCTTAAGTGGTTGCTCATGTCGATCATCACTAACCCTTGGATTAGGGCATTTACTAGCATAATGCCCCATTTCCTTGAACTTGAAGCATTGAAGTGTAGTAGATTCATTCTGTGTATCCCTTCCTTTGTTTACATCATTAGACATCTTCTTCCCATCATTGCGGCATTCAAATGACCGATGACCTTCCTTCCCACATTTGAAACATTTACTTGTCCCTTTAAGGCAATCTCCACCACGCGTCTTTCCACACTTTGAGCATAAGGAAAAATTCATCTTCTTTTCACCATTATTCTGAGATTTCTCCTTGAACTCCATCTTTCGTTTCTTATCAAAACTACTAGATGGATAAGTAAAACCAACTTCCATTTCTACCTTGATAACACAACGCACAATTTCTTCATAGCTACTGAAGTCTCTTATAGCTAATGCCCTTCGAAGATTTGGTTTTAAGCCACTGAAGAATCGATCAACTTTACTTTCAGGTTTGATGATAATGCCAGATGCATACCTTGAAAGCCTTGTAAAATTCGCTTCGTATACACCAACAGATTCATCATCCTTTTGCTTTAGTTCAAGAAACTCCTTCTCCATCTTTGTTCGAAGAATACAAGGGAAGTAATTATTGAAAAATAAGTTCTTGAACTCGTCCCATTCCATGGACTCAATTTCATCTCTTTGCCTCGTATTCATGATAAGATTCCACCATTTATCAGCTTCACCTTCCAAACGATATACTGCTAAGATGACTTTATCATGTTCAGAACATTGAAGAACTGAAAATATCTTTTCAGTGCTACTGATCCATTGTTCATCAACAAGTGGATCAGAAGACCCATTGAAAGAAGGTGGACGTTGCCTCATGAAGGACTCAATAGAATATTGTTCCCTTATCTGCTCATTTGGAAGTCCAGAATGATTCAAAGCTTGTGTAAGTATAGAAATAAGATTTTTCACTCCATCTCCCATAACATTTGTTTGTTCAGGAGGACAATCATTGCATTGTCCATTGCATTGATCAACACGGTTCCTTCGGGTTCCAGCCATCATCTAAAACCCAAAAAGAATAGTGTGAGAGGAAAAAATCATAATAATGGGGGAGTAACTTCAATATCTAACATATTTGGTTTAATCTAATATCGTTACCATAGTTCTAGGACTATATCCTATACGTATACTTATCCTTAGGGACATCCCTAGACATACCTTAGAAATATCTCTAGGGATCTCACTAACGTTTTCACATCCTAGTTTCCAAAGGTTGACTAAAATTTTCCTCTGATACCAACTGTAGAGACCCGAAGCTTGATGTACATAGACATTACATTACTTTTTCGGAATACTTAGTACATAAAAAAAACACACACACAAGGATCGTAATAGTTTAGTGTCTTTGGAAACTCAGAATATAATCTTCTAATCGTGGTGAAAGATCTTCAACATCTCCCATAAAGATCTTTTTTTTGTTTTTTTACCTAAAACATTTCTTTATATCCTGGGGAAAATAAAACATAAAAGGGTGAGCTCAAATGCTCAGTAAGGGTAAACAAAAGAAATATCAATCACATCATTTTCATAAGAACATAACATTTTGGAAATCTTAACCTGCAAAAGAGAGTATAATTTCAAAACATGGGATAAATCATAGTAGTGAAATGAAATCTCAATAATAATAACATAAAACATGAATCTTTGTGGCATACACACATAATCATAGAGAATCATATCTTATTAGTCAAGACTCATTGCCAAGACTATCTTAGTGGACAAAGTCCATTTCTGAACCGAGTCACCCTCGTTTCAGTCCTGTTTCACTGAACCGGTATAACCTACCATTCCAGCCATGTCTATCTCATGAGATATAAAATCTTTACCCAATGCATTGGTGGGAGATATAGGTCCCAACCATCTCATAATGAAACCATTCTTACGTGTGCCACAAAAATCATAAACCATACATCATAGCATAACCCATGTAATAAAAATGGGAATCTTAAACATCATGACATCATAAAACAATTCATATAAGATAAAAGAATTCATAAAAATAATTCCATCACAACATAATCAAATAAATGTAATAATAGGGATGAAAACAGAACCCTTTATAATCTTAGATGGAAAATAATTTTGATAAAACACTTGAACTCCATTCTTGAGGAAAATATCCTTTTAACTTCAAAAACATTTTTCCTTTCTTGACATGTCATTCAATTTTAAACTAAAAGAATTTGATTAAAAATAAACCTGAAAAATTATAAAGGAATATTCTTTTAAATTTTGTTTTAAAAATCCATTCATGCCGTACAAGTTAAAAAAACATTCTTCGTACTTTTGTCGGAAAAGTCAAAAAGTACCTCGTACGAAAAACGACAAAAGATTCCTTTCATATCCTTTACTAAAAACTCACCGAAGGGTAAAATTGGATTTAAACAATTTTAGGTGGATGGAAATAATATTAAATATTGAGGAAACATGGATGTGGATGATAAAATACACCCCAGTAAATTTCAAAGTATAAACAATCTCGGATAAAAATGAGATTGTGATATTTCCCTTACCTTAGGTCCAATATGCTTTGTACGTGTCCGAACCTCCTGTATAATGATTTAAATAATGTTATTGACTTATTCCAGAATCATACTTATTTTTATGATATCATATATGGTTCACTTATGACTTTATATTACCCGTTCTTTTGTAAATTCCATGTTAAAGAGCGTTTTGGGTAAAATTGTTTCATTTGTCATCCGTGTTTTGACTTTTAATTATTAATATGATTACTTAGATCATGATTACTTAATTTCAGAATATAAAACATGATTTATATATAATATATATTCATAATATACATATATATAATAAATCAGTAAATGGAAAGAAATACATTGTTCATGGAGACGGTAGGCCGTACGTACGCATGAACGCTGTTTTCATTTCCTTATTGAGTTGAATGGAATTAATTAGATGACATACATATATATACACATAAATCCAGTATCATTATTATGTCATATATTTCATGATTACTTATTATATATACTTTATAATCATTCATGAATGCTTAAAGTGGAGAATGAATCTCATCGCGTCGTGGAGACGGTAGTCCGTACGTACGCACGAGAGATGATATCGTTCTCATGACGATGAGACTGTATTGGAGTGTATGTATACTATTTCAGAATCAATATCACTTTAAAATAATCATATATAGTTATTATTTACACCATTATACCCATCCAAGTAAGGTGGTGGTGGAAAATAGATTTCACCACGGCGTGGAGACGGTATTCCGTACGTACGCACGCGCGGTGATTTCGTTTTCCGTAAGATGGATAGATGGTGAAATATGGTTGTTTCATACTTAAAATAAAATATCAGTATATGAGTGATACTGATGTTATTACTTCATAATTAAACAACCTAAGAAGAAGAAGTGGAAGAAGAAATAAAGATAAAAGAATCGGTAATGGACATTACCTCTTCTTTAAAGTGCCTCTTTGAGTCCTCCTTTTAGGGTACTAAAATTGGTCTTTGAAGACGACCAGGACCTCTAGGATGTTGCTAGGGAAGTGGAGAAGATAATTTGGCAGGGTTTGTCCAAGATTGAAGGCTCAAAGTTGTGTGAGGAAGAGAGGGAGGAGGTGCCCTTTTATAAGGGAGGAGAGGGGTACCTTTGGAATAACTAAAACTATTATTTTATTATAAAGTCCAATTAGGTTTTAAATAGCTCCAAATTGATTTATTTCGAAGATAAGGCGGGTATGGGTCTAAATACTCTCATCCAATAGAATTTAGACAATTTTAGGTTCCTATTCTAACCTTATCATTTAGATTTAACATTAAGTTAAATAATTTTACTTTTACCGTGTCTTCTTGTGTTCTTATACTATAAGGTTAATAAACTTACTATATCAAGCCAAACGAACCCCAAGTTGTTTATTATTAATATATATAATCTTATCTAAGTCATTGGGCCGAACCTTATATTTTTAGGAATAAAATAACAATTAATAATATAATATTTGTTTTAAAAACTATTTTATGTCAATTTTGACACTATTTAGTAATTGATTTTTGTGAAAATCATAACAGAATGATAAGTTCGAAAAAGTTAATTATATCAATAATAACATGTCATATTAACTTATAAAATTAGTGTAATTCATAAAAAATCTCAAATTATACTTATTTAGGTATTTATAATATCAATTATTCTAATTTTTCACTATTATGGTAATTACTGCATCATCATTGTGTCATAAATAAATTAAATTATTTAAAGTCTAAAAATTACAAATAAAATATCCTTATGTAGGAAATATTTTTAGATTTCTAATTAATATTTATAATCGAATTTATCTTATGTATAACCTTATATTAAAAATGTTTTAGTAAATATACTTTGATTTTAACTCTTTTAACTCTTCTTTGAATTAAATAATAATAAATGTCCTAATCTAATCCAAGTGGGCCTAAATGGTCATATTTTATTCCTAAGGTTGTTTTTGGTCGAATTACACTTGTCCAATAGAATTAGGACATGTGTTAGGGTAATAATAATATCATTTTTACCCTTAATTACCCTATTTACTTTTAACTGTGGTAAAAAAAAGTAAAAGGTTACTATTCACCAAAAAATTATTTTCATCTCATTGAACCACATTTTACTTACTGAAATCAACCGTGTCTCCCGGATTTTTGAAATTCCACTCACAGAAGTGGTAAAATTATTTTTTATGAAAAATTCAGTTTTTTAACTACCACTTAGTGGTTTCACTATTCATCAAAAAATGAAAGTTTCCAGAAAAATACCAAAAATTAGATCTAAGCTATATTTGATATTATGAATTCAAAAATGATGTCTATTTTATCAAATTCAAAACATATCAGTTGCATTAATTAATTTAAAAATTAATTCCCGTCGTCAAAACAAATAGCGTGTTCTTAAGAGATAATAACTATCAAAAGATTGACTCTTGTTTATGACTGGTTTAAATGTGAAATTATATCCAATGACCAAAATTGTATTAAATTGTAAAAATATATTCTAAATATACTTTAAAACCACTCAAATTAATAATTTATCACTATTAATTATTTCTATTAAAAAAGTTCTTTTTAATTAAAATTTAGTAATTTTCACTATTCATCAGAATATGAAAGTTATCCGAAAAGTACCAAAATTTCACCCTAAGCTAATTTCGATATTCTGAATCCAAAAATGAAATCCATTTTGAAAAATAAAATTTTCAAAATTTCAAAAAGTGGTTATTAATATTCATAACGGCTAGTTTTAATAATATTTTAATAGCATATCGTTGTTTAGTGAAACTCGGTATTGCGTACTACACACGCTATCGAGGAAGGTCGTGATTGCGTGTAATGAAAGGCAAGTAAAGGATGCATGTTTTGAAAGCTCCTTTTGGTGTAGAGTACAACACAAGACATTAATGAAAGAATATTTTTCATAAAATCTCGGGGTGTTACAATGCTTATGAGCCCCCAACACATTATAGTCAAACATCTACTGTGTCCAGTCAGTAAGATGTATCTTGACTATAGAACATATATTTAATATTAATGTCATTGTATCTCGAGGTTCTCATTATAGCATGGGATCTGCTATAACCTCTCGACATGATAGTTAACCTTTGGAAATTACCATTATAATAGTTGATGCAGAAAATTCTACACTATAATGGTAAGTGACATCATGTATAACTAATTGTAAACATGATATGGTAATCAAATGGTATTGCATAGTTGGGTCTAGGTCACCCACTATTTCAACACTCCAACTTTCACTAGAGCCAACTTGAAAACTAAACTTTTTAGCTACTCACATAATAAATATCGTGTTTCTCTGGAGTAATGGCTTTAACAGCTGGGCCTGCCACGTTTTCACCGCGTGGAATATATTCTATATGAGACCTCATCTGCTTGAGTAAAAATTCTCAAGATAAGGTATCCCCGAGTATATCACTTTGTCCATTATCATAACTTGACAAATTGGCTAGTTAGAATATCATAATTTACATTATGATAATACATTTCTCACTATGTGTGAATCCATGAACTGGAACAAATAGTTGCGATTTATAACTGCTTATTAGCTTCCTTAGAAGCTGCAATGTAATCGGTATTTGTAGGAATGTATACCACTAGATTTTATGAGCTTAACTCGATCATCACCTTTTCCTAAATGTGATACTAGATCATATTGATCTAATTATTACTAGTATGTATCCCACCATAACTAGTATACCTTATTCTCCTCACACCAGGTACATATCATTTGTACTCGCCGAAGTACAAGATGATAGTTCTAACTGCTTCACTTGCAGTGCTCCTGGATGTAATTGATATCTTCCTACAATAAAGTATATTCTGTAAATATCAATTATTGTACATTTTATGGCATACGTGATTGATCCATCGCTTATGCGTATAGAACTTAACTCACAACATTAATCTCTTCCCATGATCCGAACATGTTAACCTGGAGAGATTAATCCATGTGACATTAGCAAAAATTCTAAACTTGAATTGTTCTAACTTGTATTTTTCAATTCAAAGTCAATATATGTACAATTGACTAAGTCCAAGAAACCTATGGATCTACCTCAGTAGATCATGTTACCTAGAACTCAAGTTTCTACTTTAAGTCAATCAATGGAGAATTGGTTTTATTCTAATGTTATCTAACTGTAAGATCAAGATCTATTTTCCATATGTTTCCGAACATATTTCACTTGGAAGAAATTGGCACTCCCACTAACCTTTAGTATACAAAAGGAAAAGATTCATTTATAATGAATTCTCTAAGATCTTGTTTCTTACATTAATCCAGAATTGGAATTCAGTAACTTGAAACCCTTATTGGAATCAAATGATGTCATCATATCTTTTTGGTTGCATCGTATATACACCTTCCATGAAAGATAATCTTGATATCCAATGACCAATAGAATGATCTAAGAATTTAGCTATGACAAGTAAAATTCTAATGTATTTAGGCATACCAACTTGGTATAACCAATCGAGCCTTATCGATACCAGGTTTGTACCATCCATGTAACATCTCATTTGAATACCCATCCATGTAACATCTCATTTGAATACCCACCATAGTATTCAATTTATAAGACCCTTTGCAATTTGATACATGGAATCCATTATTGAATTTTAGTTAATCTTGTCAATATTAGCTCATTGCTTTATAATACGTACTTGTAGGATTTATTATTCTTAATGAATAATATATCACCGGCCACGGTGAATATAAAACCATCACCATGGTTTCATTCTTCCTACATAGTATGTGTCATTGGAACATACCTATTCCACATGTACTTGTGGAACTTGTTCCCTATGCCAACCATTTGTGCATCTCGAGCATTGACTATGTCCAAGTCAATTTAGCTCCCACTATCTCTAATAGAAATGTGCACCCTTGTATATAAATGTAGTCTAATTTTTGACTATATCTTTTCTATCTTAGGGATTTATGTAATATCCTAAGAAACTCTTAGGATAATTACTTAGATTCACCATGTGTTCAGATTGATGAATTTTTGTTTTTAACAAACTCTTTGCATCCTAACACATGATCTATGGAATAATGGATTTTTATCATACTATGACTCATATGATATCCATTTTTCATTTTAGTTGGCATATTGGTAATGGTTTTATGCCATTATTTGAAAAGTATGTCATGAAATATAATGGAATTTACTGCAGGTTGAAACATTGATACTCCATACATCATAACTTTGATGCATAAAGTGTGCGTTTAGGAATTGATCTACGCTACATTTTATTGATCATTGTTAACATGTAAGACTTTAGTATCAATCCTCTTTATGAACATCAATACGGTGATATAGATAAGGTAACATGCATTTAGGAATTACCCCATGCTACATTATCTTGATCGATGAATGTTTGGTCAAGATATTCTTCGACATACCGATCCGAAGCAACTCATGTCTTTTGAATACACTTATACTTCAGTGTTACATTCCTTAATGACTTAAAGGAACCATATGAAGTATCTTTACCTCTAGCTCTCATTTGGAATAGTTCACACTTTATTGTTAAACTAATCCTCGGATGCTTTGTGGAATACATTTACTTTTAAAGGTTTCTTTGTCTAAACTAAGGATGCCAATAATACCGAATGTGTTTAGATGTGCTGATCCTAAATACCATGCTGGGTATGTTCTTGATGTCCACTTTTAGTTTTACTTGACAAAGAATTATATTGACACAACTGGGTATGTCTTACATTTTATATTCATCATGTATTTCCTTTGATTCAAGTAGCAGTGAACTATTTGTTGAGTATGTTACTACAAACAACATTTATTCAAAAACATTGAATAATGTATCATCATGTCCAAATGGGAACATGAGATAAATGTTTTTGGTTATACTCAACAACTTGTTCTGTTTGAGTCAATTACTTGGCAATTTGAAGTTATGTGTTTCTCATCGCTGACTTAGGAATCACCCTTTATCACCTTCTTGGAGAAGACACCTTACTCATAGTAATGTTTCTTTACTTATTTTGTTACAGTATTTCAATACATATATGTGAAAAGAATATTTTATTTTAATACCCAACAAGTATGTGAGAAAACAATACTTTTATTTGATGAATATAAACTGAATGAGAAGCGAGTACTTGCTTCTTGTATTTCAATTTTTAAATATCCATGAATTTATTTCAATATGTGATGCAAATAACCTCCTGTTAAGTAACCACATGCTTTTCTTTGAAGGACAAGACAAAGGTTCCTTTGGTGTAACTTTCCATAGGTATTTTCACCTTGTCATTTAATTTATTCTCCATAAGAATAAAATATGGCGTTATCTCCAATATTCTTATTACTTGGAGAATGTTACCATAAAGGTAATGAAGCGCTTACTCTATATCGTTCATTTGTACCTTTAAACAAAACTAGAGTAATTGGGTGTAAAAGGTATAAGAATGGGATGACATAAAAAATTGTGAACTATATTTCACTTTATACAAAGCGAGTGCAATCATCACATTCAAATATCACTTTGCTTTCTCCGTGAAACTTCTTGGAGATGAGACTACATGTAACATCATCCATTTCATGATGTAGCATCCTCAACTAACATCAGACCTTGTTGATAGAATTATGACAGAATCACCATATGCTTTGTTCATGAGTCTAATGTAATAAATTTTACACCCTTCTCTTATTGAGGTGGCTTAATAGGTTGGGACACAAGCACCTTGAATTTACATTATGGTAGTAATGTGCACAAGCGCCTATACTACACTTGGAATTTCGTGCTTGTTTATACATTAACTTAGTCCAATATTTATCGCAGGTTTTTTGTGGTTTTACTTTTCATTATCTACAAATAAATTTCAGTAGATTGTACTTTAATGTGATTAACAGTTTATACATAATTGATTAATTTAATCATTAAATGTCTCCCATAAATTTTTTGAATTCTAGGAACCATTTGTACTAGAATTAGAATACTCTTGAGTATTCTAGTGGCAAGGATCCTCAAATCTCCCTCATAGTCTACAAGCTATGACTACACCACTATTTGGAGGGTCCAAGGTAGGCTTTTGGCTGGACAACAACATTAACTCGTGGTTCCTTGATCTATTGAGTGAAGTCCCAACTTAAAAAATCATTTATTGATTTACTCAACGCTTGCCTCTAAAATTAAAACAAGCTAGATATGGCTATTTCTTTGCTGCAATTTTAGTTAAGTCGACCCACCAGACGAATAAGAACTCCCCTCTAGTAAAAGGCACCCTCAGCTATAGCATGACCGACACCTCAAACACCCGATTTTGTTCAAACATGGATGATGAAAGGCAGTTTGTGACTTAATATTTATTTGAGGGTTTTATTGTTTTTCTCTCGACAAATGTAATGCATTTCTATTAAACTTGTTCATCTATATTGTCACGCTCACAATTGAGCTTTAATAGAAAAAAATACACCACTTATTTATTCATTTTATTATCTATTATTTTATGTATTTTCCCACTGTTCTAAAATGCATAAAATAATAAATAAACACATAAAGGAAAACTACTACCCGAATGGTCTTGAGCATATAAAAGACCTAAGGGCATCGTACCTGAGTGAAATGCTTGTATCTTGATGCAGCTTGCCCTGTATTGTATGTTCACTGGTCTTCTAGAGTATCACCATGTCTTGGAGGGGTCGACGTCACGTCTTGGAGTACCGCCTCGTCTTGGTGGAATCCATGTGTCTTCTTGCACCGTCGTGCACCGCCTCATCTGGGCGGGGTCCACGTCGCTTGCCGCTTTCATCCAAAGTACAAAGATACTCGCGCACAGGGGAGGGGGACTCAGGTATAAATGCACATCAGGTAAATTGGGCATGCATTCCCTTATACATTTCAACCAAAAATAAAGACAACGCGCAGACCGTCTAATTAATTACAATCATCGCACAAAATTAAAATAATTAATAAAATAAAAGTGACATAAATGTGTCGATGCTCAAGACCAATATACGGGTAAAATAGTGTGGTAAAATTAAAATGAATTAATTAAGTATGAGGGTTATCTAAATTAAATTAAATGAATTTAAAAATTCACGTAATTAAATTATTTATCGGTCTGCTAATTAATTTAATTTTTATGCCAAAATTAAATTAATTAATTTCATTTAATTTAATTGAAAAATTAATTTAATTTATATGCTCGGGTATTAAAATTATTATTAGTTAAACCATAATTTAATATTTTAATTAATTAATTAAATTAAATTTATTAATTATATTAATTATGGAAAAACCAATCACCCTAACCCCGAGAAGGCCCAAAGCGGGTCACGCTAAACCCACGCAAACCCATTTTGGTCCATGTAATGCCTACGCTTGGAATCTTAGGGCGATGAAGGTATAATCAAATTCATTTTGAATTTGACCAAAACGTCCAAGCCGCCTTTTACAGGCTAAACCAGGTCGGGCTGTTTATGGGTACCTAGAAGAGGAGGGGTACTGGGATACACCGGGAATGCCGAGGGCGACATTTGGAGAGACTCACGCCTGCACCGGGTGCATGACAGGATGGAGACGCTGGAACCGGGTGGCTAGCGCACTGCGGCTTGTCTGGAGAGGGATTTTTTGGCAACAAGGGGAGGTCCTACTATGCACGGGGCGAGGGCACCAGAAGGCCAGACCTACTGGAGTTTGGAGGTCGGGCGACGCGACCTCCTGCTGGCCGACTGGGAAGAGAAGGCTAGCTTGGTGGTTGTAGGCTAAAACCATAGGGGGAGCCGCGACTACTGCTACATAGAGGCAGGATGGCGGGGCTCTCTAAAGCTTATAGGGGCACCGAGATCTCGTTCGTGGGTGCGCCAATGAGGAAGGGCGATGCTGGAGGCCTGCAGTGGTGCTGTAACCTAGAGGTAGGCGATGGCCTCGCCTGGTGCTGCTGGTGTATGCTACAGGGAGCCCAACAATGAGCTGTTGCTACGACCTGACGATCTTGCCTGCATGGAGGTGCGATGGCTAGCATCGGCTGCTAGGGCAGCGGACTCTGGGAAGGCGCGACATCTTGGTCCAGCACAGAGGAAGGGGATGGTGAGGTGGTCTGCAGGGAAAGACCGATGTAGCACGCCTTTTGTGGGAGAAGTCTAGGAGGTTGAAGTCTGGTGACTGCGTGCATGGTCGACACAAGGGTAGGCTAGGCGGGCTACTCGGTCCAGCACGAAGGAAGGGGCTGATGAGGTGGTCTGCGACCTGTGCGATGAGGCGGGAGGCGGCCAGGCAGCAGTCCAGTGCTAGGTCGTTGAAGAAGGAGGGAAGGCCAGCCGTTTCATGCAGGTCCCCTGGTGAGCTAAGGAAGCCCGCTATGTCTCCAGGACAACTCTAGGGCTGCACTGAGGGAGGAATATGGGGTCCACGCAGACCCCTTGCAAGACTACCTTTTTTTTTGGTTTTGGTTTTCCACGCGACTGTCCCCTTCCCCTTAAACTTTTTTTTTGTTTAAGACTTACTTAAAAGTCATCTCCTCCCCATACTATTTTTAAATTCTCCCTTTACATTTATATAAATTCCAAAGGCTAATCTTAGCCTTTAAAATTAAATAATAATATAATTATTATAATAAAACAATAATATATTATTATTACATTATTATAATGATAAAATAATTATTATAATAATAATAAAATTATTATGAAAATTATTTAATTGTCAAAATACAATTTGAAAATTATTGGAACTAATTCCAATTAACCAAAACTGATCGAAACTTTTCCGGTTTTTTCAGTATGAATTAAAATTTAATACCCGAGATCAAACCGAAAATTTTGATCCAATTTGAAAAATTAAATTGGCCATAACTCGGTCATTCGACATTGGATCGATGCATGGTTTGAACCGTTGGGACCGACATTGAACCCTCTAATTAATTTGATTCAAATTAATTTTATTTGGCTCAGAAAATTTATGTGATCCCTCTGATACCACTATGAGGTTCCAGGGCCCGTAGCGGAAGCTGGTGGTCCAGAGATTTTAAAATTTTCAACTGCGGGATGACATAACTTGTCATCGCCGACGATCCGAGCCCCAGAAAGGTCCAAGGATCCCATATAAATCATAAGAAGCATAAAACTAAAATGAAAAATTACCCGTTTCAAATCTGAAGCCATGGTTGACTACAAATAGTCGACGACGATCGTCACTTGAAGTATCTAAAGTAGGATCCCTCTAGATCATCCACATGTGCTCCAAAAATCTGTTGGAATGTCGATCATCTAACTTCGGGTGCTAGCATTTTGATCTGATGATGATTTCGACATCCCGGAGATCCCTGCATTGAGATCTCTTCGATGATTGAGGAAGATCCTGATTTAAGCTCCATGGATTGAGAGCTTCTCTCTCTACAGAGTGGGAGGAGAGAGAGGCTATGGATTTTACTCTATGAAATGAGTGAATAGTGAATTTGACACCAAGGGAGAGACCCTCCTCTCTTATTTATAGTGGAATTCCAAAATACCCAGTTGGGTTCCCCAGCCCCCGTTCATTTCAATGTCCACTAAATAAACAATTTTGAAGAACTAAACTACATCAATATTATTTATTATTTTATCACATACTTGTAATATACATATAATATATTACATGATAAAATATTATCCATTTAACTCGACTCATTGTCCCACTTAATATTAAACAAACCTTGAATATTAAAATAATATTTGTTTGATTAATATTTTTCTCGTATTTACTAATCTCGTAAATACATTACATAAATTCAATCCCAATTATTCATAACTTGAATAATAATGAATTTATTTAATTCATCACTGATCGATAACTTGGATAAAACTCATACCCTGTAGCGGGCCCCACTATTTCCATATAAATATTCAAGTGAATAGGGAGGATTCTTGAATACATTATTGTGTGTGACCCTCTAGGCCCTTATCTCAATAGTAGTGAATAAAATCCACAAACCAAGAGTGGAGTCTAGAAACCCATCATGGACCCTAAAGAGATAAGGATAGTTATAGCAATGACTACCATCCTATGAACACCGACTATCTACTATAATCTCTTTGTCATTAAATATCTCATAAAGAAGGACACACTCTTGTGTCATCATCCTTGTTCTTACTTTATTATTTTTTGTTCTATCCGGATGGATTTTTCCTTCTACTGCTTTGGAAAAAGACTTATGAAGGCAGCACCATCCTGATCAACCAGGCCTCAGATATATAACTTCCTAAAAATGGAAGTGAAAAATCCTTTCTTGACCATTCAACCAATGTAATATCACCAACGATGCACCCAACACAAGAAACTTTTCCACAATTTCAATACCATGGTTTTCACCTTGTATTAAAGTACATAATCAAATGGTATACATTTGTAATAGTCTCAAGTTAGGAGACCAATACACATGTCCATAGATAGGAACATCCAATGACACCAAAACATGTGGTGTTCCTTTTGGCGGGTCTATCCTCATGATCTCATTACTATAGACCACCAAGTGAGAACTTCATGAGAAAAAGTATCAATGATTATGATCCCCCAGCACATGATAGTGAAACATCTATTATGTCCAGTCAGTAAGATGTATCTAGACTATAGAAAATATATTTAAGATTAATTTCATTATATCTCGAGGATCTCATTATAGCCTGAGATCTGCTGTAACCTATCGACACGACAATTAACCTTTGGACATTACTATTGTAATAGTGGACGTAGAAAAGTCTAAACTATAATGGTAAGAAACATCATGTATAACTAATTGTAAACATGATATGGTAATAAAATGTTATTTCATAGTTGGGTCTAGGGCACCAACTATTTCAACACTTATAATGTTATAATAATGTTATCATACCATTATGTTCATGATTATTCTTAGGTATCTACCATTTTTACCATTACTAAGCAACTGATATCACCCTTTATTATGTTTCCATTCACCAGGTTATGAAGATATGTATTATGTATGATGTTCCTAAGAAGTGTGATAGTCATGGAGAACTTATTGGGAGAAAATGTAACTCACTTATGAAAAAATGTTTATGTTTCTAGGTTTCCAAAGGCACTAAACTATTTTGGTCATTAGGTGTGTGTCTATGTAAAGTATTAAATGTTTATAAAATGTGATGTAATGTATACGTATGATAAGTGAGGGTATCTATAGTTAGTGTTAGAGAATAATATTAGTTAACCTTTGGAAACTAGGATGAGAAATCCATAATAGGATCCATAAGGACATGTCTCTAAGGATAAGTCTATGGATGAAGAAAATTATAGGACAATGTCCTGGAATATTGGTATTGGATTGAGTGAGTGGTTTCCTAGAAATAAATCCTTGTATATATTCTAAAATTTGATGGGGATATAGCACCGATGTATATAGGGGTAAAAACCTAGAAAACACCATATTGATCTAGACTCATCGGGAACTCGTGCATGATAACATAACTTATTTCACACCTGGTTCGACAATCCTAGGGGATATTCTTAGAAAATTAAAAAAATATTAATGAACCATCTGGAAGGATTTGAGTAGAAGTTGGATATGAATAACCTAGGATAAACCTAAGGATTCATAGTTTAAAGAAGGTTTAATATCTTAGACATCCTATAAGTGATTTTTCATGATTATGTAGTTTCCCACTATGATTATTGTTTCTTACTCTATGATTTTTAGTTTTAGTCAATGATTAGAACCTGAAGGATCTGTGTTAATGTCAATTGTGAAATACAATGAAATGATTGTTCTATTGAGCATCCAAGTGTTGTGGGAGATGGAATAAAAAAATCATGGTTATGCTTATACAGCTTTATCAAGATATGAATCATGATGAACTTACAAAGGTTATAAGGAGGGAACAACATTCTATTGATTCCTTCATGAGGAAAAATTCCACCTTCTTTCCGTGGGACTTCTTATCAACTTGTTAATAGAAAATGGATTGGTACCACTAAAAATATATTTCATGTTCTTCAGTATTTGGAACATGAAAAAGTCATGTTGGATTTATATCATTTAGAAGTTGAAGTGGTCCAGTAGTGGACTCTGATCAAGAATACATGGTAGCAAGATGAAATTGAATGCATGGACTGGAATGAGTTAAAGAGATTATTTTTTGATAAGTAATTTTCTCATATTATTCATATAAATATGGAGAAAGAGTTTCTTTAGTTAAAGAAAAAGTATGATGAATTTGTTGGTACCTATGAGGGAAATTTTACAAGCCTTTTGAGGTACACTTCTAGAATTATCATTGAAACAAAAATTAAGGTTGATCAATTCTTTATTGACTTAAAGCTATGTCTCATAAGGAATTTATCCATAATAGGCTTCAATATCTATGAAGAGATTGTGCATTTTTTAATCAAGGTTAAAATAGAGGTTAGAGTTATGTATCAATCTCATGGTTTTTACAAGAAAAGGAAGATGAAGTTCAAAGTAAAATTTAAAAACCATGGGGGGGGGGAAGAAGATGAGATTTCCTTTATGGTCTAAGTGCGTGAAGAATCATGGAGGAAATTTTCTTAAGGAGTCTAATAAATTTTTTAAGTGAGAAAAGGAATGTTATTGGGAATTCAATTACTGAATTAATGTGAATAAGTAAGATAACAATGTGAATGGAGTGGAACTGGTATAGAATGCGCCCCCCCACTTTAGTGATTCAAGTGTAAGGATTATGGGAATTATGTTAACCTGCTCCCAAAACAGGAGGTTAATAATGACAATCAACGTTAGTAACATCTTAAGCTGAGGCACAAGGGGAAATATCATGTGATCATTATTTTTGATTAGGGGTGTGATAATGACATGGTCAATGGTACACTTTCCATCCACTATAGAACTACTAATATCTTATATGATTCAGGATATAATCACTATTTTATATCTAAATAATTTTATAAGGGTATTAAAATTCCACCCAAATGATTAGATGTGTAATTAGTAGTGAAAAACACTAATGTTATGATGATTCTATATCAATTATAGGATTCATCTGCGGTTGAAGCTTGTGGTAATGTAATTCCTAAAAATCTTGGTATTCTTCCTCTAGTTGAATTTGAAGTCATCATAGGCATGGATTGGATTTCTCTGCATAAATACCATATCAATTATCAACTAAGGAAGCTACATTTGATATTTCAATCCAACCTATGATCAAATATCAATTCAATGATAAATATAAACTTCCTATAGATATTATATCTAACATATGGGTATTAATTACCATTTATAAGGTGTGTTTATCTAAAAATGTTAGGGAGAAACTTGACATTGATGATATACCTATTATTTGGGAACTTTTGTATATCTTTCCAAAAGAGTTTCCTAGAATTCAACCAAAATGTGAAGTTGAGTTCTTAATAGAACTCATACCTAGTTCCAAACCAATTTTATAGACTTCCTATATAAATTCCCTGATTGAGTTGTAGGAATTGAAGAAGAAACTCCAAAAAAACCTTGACAAGGTAATCATTCAGCCAAGTTTATCTCATTGGAGTGCACCTGTTCTTTTTGTAAAAAAAAATATATGCATCAATGTGATTTTGCATTGATTATCAGGATATGAACAAGATCACTATTAATAACTTGTATCCTATTCCCCATATTGATTACTTGTTTGATCAGCTATGTGGAGCTCAATTCTTTTCCAATATTGACCTTCATTATGGATATCATCAATTGAGGGTCAATAAGGAGTAAATACCCAAGAAGATATTCTGTACAATGTTTGGACACTATGAATATTTAGTGATGCCTTTTGATCTTATTAATTCCCTTGATGTCTTAAATTATTTGATTAATAGAGACTTTATAGATTACCTTGATCAATTTGTGGTAGAATTTATTGATGATATTCTTGACTATTCAAAGAGAAAGGAAGAGAATAAAGACCACTTGGGAATGTACTACATATTCTAAGGAAGGAGAAACTATATGAAAAAATTACAAAGTGTGAATTTTGGCTATAAAAGGTTTCAATTTTGGGTTATATAATCTCAAGAGAGTTATTAGTAGTAGATCTATCAAAGATTGAGGATATTGAATTTTTTCCAAGACCAACCATATCGATATAGATCCATATTTTTCTCTATTTAGCTAGATATTATTGAAGTTTTGTAGATAATTTCTGATGAATATCTAATCCTCAGACCAAGTTAACTCAGAAGGGTTCCAAGTTACTCTAGAGAAATGAATGTGAGGAAAATCTTAAGGAACTAAAGAGAAGGATAATCAGCGCACCTATAATTACATTTCCATGTAGAGGATGAGGTTTTTTAATCTATAGTGATCCATCAAAGAAGGGATTTGGATGTGTTTTTATGAAAAATAACATCGTTATATACAATTCTTCATGAAAATTGAATATTGATGAGAAAATTAACCAACTCATTATTTGGAGTTATCTATGGTCATTCTTTCATTAAAAATATGGTGTAATTATATTTATACAGAAAAATGTAATATATATATCAATCATAAAATTTTGAAGTATATATTCACACAATAAGAGTTGAACGTGTTCCAAAGAAGATAGATAGATATAATAAAGGAGCATAACTACTCAATACATTACCATACTTAGAAAGTAATCATGGTGGACGATGCTTTGAGTCGAAAGGTTCATGTTATCTTATCCAAGATGGAGATCATAAAAGATCAAATATTTTTGGATTTGAAAAGGATGGATTTTGAAATCCTAAATGAATGGGGTAAATATTATCTTGTTTAATTTAATGTCCAACCCTCTCTCCATGTGAAAATTAAAGCATCAAAAAAGAAATATATATGACTACCGATGAATGTTAGAAATTTTCATGAGTTTAACCTTGATTATGACAGAATGATAAGTTTCAAGAAATATGTATGTGTTCCTTCCATACTAGATCAGAATAATGAGTTTTTATAGAAAGCTCTTAGTTCATTATTATATATTCATCTTGTAAGTACAAATATGTATAGATATTTTAAGGAATACTTATAATGGGTTAGAATGAAGAGAGATATCATATAATTTGTGTCTTTTTTCTTGGTATGTCAATAATTTAAGGATAAAAGAAAAAAATATAAGGGGATGTTTCATCCATTACCCATACTAGAATGGAAATGGGGGAACATCACTATGGATTTTTTCCATGAACTCCCCAAAACCTCTAAAGGGAATAATGTTATATGGGTGGTATTTGACAACCTTAATAAGTCAGTAAACTTAAAATATATTAGATAATACTTATATCTGGATCATCATTCCATAATATACATTAAATAAGTGATAAGGTTGAATGGGGTATCACATTCCACCGTTTTTGATTGAGATATGATGTTTCCCTCAATGTTCTGGAAAAGTCTTCAATAAGCCCTTGATACAAAATTGAGTTTTAGAACAACTTATTATCCTCAAACTGATGGTTAGTTCAAAGGAATAATTCAAACTCTAGATGATATATTGAGATCTTTTTCATTGGATTTCAAAGTTGTTTGGGATAAAAAACTTCCTCTAGTTGTTTTTTCTTACAACTATAGCTTTCTCTCAAGAATTCAGATGGATCCTTATGAATCCCTCTATATATATAAATGTAGAGGTCTAATGTTATGGGATGAAGTTGGAGAAAGAAATCTATTAGGGCCTAAGATAGCTGAAGAAATGTCCAAGAAGGTTAGAACCATTTAGCAACATATCAAGGAAAAAAACATGAAAAAAAAGTTATGATAACAACCATCAATATGATATATAATTTTATGTCAGTGAGAAGATGTTTCTACAAATTTCTCCCTAGAATAAGGTTATTATATTTATGAAGAAAGGGAAACTAAGACCTAGGTATATCAGTCCCTTTGAAATTCATAATCATATGTGGATAATACCCTATCTATGGGAACTTCCACCAAATATCTCTCAAGTCAATGATGTGTTCCATTTATCTCTCCTAACTAAGTACATACCTGACCCTTCACATGTACTAAACACAGGGGTCCTACCATTGGAGTAGTATTTTTCTTCTAAGGAACAACTAGTTGAAAATATAGATCATATAGAGAAAGTTTTATAAAAAAGACCACTCATCTGGTCAATGATTTTTAGAGAAACCACATGTTAGAAAAATCTATGTGGGAACTTTAATATATAATGAGGAATAAATATCCTCATTAATTTGTATCATATTGATGATATTCATGGATTAATTTCATTTTAAGGGGGGTAGAATACAACACCTCAAGTATTTATGAACTTTTTTTAATAAATTAAATTTATTTTATGTCTTAAATTTCAAGATTCCCTAAGTTAAACATTAGTTACTCTTCACAAAGTTAATCTTTCACAACATGAATCATCGACTTAGCTATTGTTACGCGCAACACTAACTTTCTTTGAATAAATATTTAATTATTACAATTATTTAAATAAGATATTTACAACCTAGCCATTAAACATAGTAATAATAATAGTAATAAATAATTTTTATATATGATTTATAATGGTTATATATATAAAACATATTGGTAAAAAGATACATAATTTTCAGTAAAGATTATATATTTTGAAAAATATTATTTCCTCAAAAGAACGTATTTTTATATCCTTCTGTTAAAAATAAAAAAAATTAATTTTTGAAACTTTTATATATTTAATTTGATAAAATATTATTCATTTTTGAATTCATAATTTCAAAAATAATCATAGGGTAAATTTTTGTTATTTTTCTCAAGATATTTCATTTTTCGACGAATAGTAAAAAATAAAAAACAATCTAATTGAAAACCACTTTTTTGTTTAATTATTTTTGTTTTCAAAGTAAAATTATATTAATTATAAATTAATTAATCCAATTTGGTTTAATATAACCAATTTCACATTGAAATTGGATATTGAATCATTTTGAACTTTTGAACATTTTCACTTTAAAAACCCGTCGTCTCATCCTGTCAGTGAAATTAATTTTATATTAATTTATGTATCTTATATTATTATAGTTATTAAAAATAGATTTAATATTTATAATAATCATAATTTCTAATTTTTAATAATTTCATCATAGTTTCTGACCAAAAATATTACTGAATGTAATTAAAATTAATCAGAGTGATTAAGGTAAAAATGAGTATACTCGGTGGTTAAAATTTAATCTTAAAAGGGTAAATCACCTATAAAATTATCCAAAAGCCATGGTATATTAATATTTCATAAATTTACCCTCTTTTATCATAAAATTACCATTACTGTAGGCGCATGATGTAAGGGAGGCCTCTCAATAGTGTTTACCTTTTTATATATACACGAATGCCACTCCTCCTCCACTATAAAAAGGTCAGTCACCCCCTCACTTATTAACACCTCTCAAGACCTTTCCCTCATTCAAGACCCATCCAAATATCCTAAAAAAGTCCCTAACTTCACCCTAGATACATCACTTTGGGAAAAATTCCATCCAACGAAGCCCTTTGGTGGAAACAAGAAGAAGTTACCCAAAGAATAGGTAGCATCCTTAAACAATCAATTTCATTTTATTTCCTTCTCCACCCCCAGAATTATTATTATTAAATTATTATATAATAGGATATGTATACTAAATATACTGATATATTTATTTATTAAGGTTTATACCTACACTCACACATAAAATGGGATACACAATCATCATTCGTGCGTACAACAACTACAACCTCATGAACCGAGTTGTTTGTTCTACCATTACCACCTCTAAATGTTGGGAATAAGGATGGAATTATAGTTATTATAATATATATATATATATATATATTATATTATATTTATGATTTAATTATTCTTATTTAATTATTTATAATACATACCTTTATGGTTTCAGTTTTGTGGGAATACGATAACTTTATTTGTGGTTATGTGGACTACTACCTCTTCAAAGTGATGTGATTCATTCACGCTTTACATGGAATGTGTTAAGGACAGATTAAATAGAAATATGTAATATATATTTAATAATAATGATAATATACTGTTAATATATATATACATCATTTACTCTTCTTTCTTTCAATACGATAAGAAAATGGAAACAATATTCATGTGTACGTACGACATACCGTCTCTATGAACGGTGTTTTTCATTTCCTATTTATATATTTTATAGATAATTATAAATATGTATATATTGAATATATATATATATGAATTTTTTTATCATTTTTTATATTCTTTAAATAATTAAATCATGATATAAGTAATAGGAACATGACTAAAAAGTCAAAACATGTATGAAAAACAAAGCGGTAATTACCTGAAACAAAACATTAACATGGAATTGTAAATATAAGGGTAATATAAATTCATAAGTAATTAATATACGGTATTATATAACTGTATATGTTTATATGATATAATTATAATAAACATATATTTATTAGACATGATGTTTGTGCAAGTATGATGGGATTCAAGACATAATGTAAGGGTTTTCTCATCTTGCTTTTATTTCTATGATATATATGCTATATTCAACACTTATTCTTGTTATGTTGTGTATATACTAACCTATGAAATTTTTTATCATGAATTTTATTTATTTAATCATATTAAAATTTTCAAATGATGTTATTATTTCACAGATCTCAGCATTCAAAAGTTACTCAAGTTGTAAAGGGATTTCTAGTCTCACTTTTATTTCTACAAGACTTATGACTTATTCACCACTAATTTATTTTTTGTGGTTTATATACAGACCATGAATGTAATTTATTACTATTTCTTAAATTTTTGTGTGTTTACATATCCATTTTATGATCTATATTTCTTGGGGTTTTATGGTTCAAGAGTTACTAAATTGGCAATGTAATTTTTTCACAATTTTCCTTCTTTGAGACACATGTTTTGTTATGCCCTAAAATTCATTGACGAGGTGTATATACTACTATTTGACATGTTATATCATTAACATAATTCTTTTCATGATAATTTGAGCATCATTTAATGTTATTTTTTCATGGGGAATTTGTCTCAAATTAAATAATGATGTAGGAGTTTATTGCTATAATCTCATCATTAATCAATATGGTTTATGATTGTGATTCCATTGACAAAATATTACGATACATATTTCAATAATTTTCATTATTTTTATTCTCCTTTGTCTTTCATTATATATTCATGTATTGGTACCATTTTTACACTCTTTGGTACTTAATATAATTAAGTAAGTGTTTTTTATAAAATCTAACCATTGCTTCGGTCAGAAATATGTTTTATTTATAAACCATATTATCAAAAATGTGTTCAAAATAATATTTTAAAATGATATTTTAAGCTCATTTTCAAGGTAAAATGACTTTTATAATTTTTTAGGATTTAAAAATGTGCTTAAAATGGTTTTAAAATCTTCCTTTATATGTTTTCTAAGTTATTTTCAATGAAATGGTTATGTATGATGTGTCTTAGAATAGTTCTATTCATGTAAGAACTAGTGGTAGATAATGTATCTCACTTATGTACCAAATTTTATGTTTCCAGGTTTCAAAGGACACTAAACTATTATGGTCTTTGTGCGTGTGTCTGTGAAAAGTATTGAATTTTTCGTAAATGTGATGCAATGTCAATGTATGAAAATTAAGTGTCTCCATAGTTGGTATCAAAGGAAAATTATATCTAACATTTTGAAATTAATACGATAAGTCCATAGTGAGATCCCTAAGGTCATGTATCTATGTATAAGTCTAATAATGAAGAAAATTATAAGAAGATTTCATAGAATTTTGATAATGGATAGAGCGAGTGGTTTCCTTGAAATGCATACCTTTTTGAATACTACAAGTGGATGTGTCTCTAGAACTTATTTAAATGGGGGTAATAACCGTAAAAACAATGTATTAAGCTAAAGTTAATTGGAAACTAGTGCACAACAACATGCCTTGATGCACAACTAGTATGAATTTCCTGGGGGATATGCTTCAAAAATTCACAAACTCTTTACAAACCATCATGAAGGATTTAAATAGAAGTTGTATATAAAAAAATAGGATAAACATATGGTGTTATAGTTAAAAGAAGGTTTCATAACATGGAAATCCCATAAGTAGTTTTTCATGATTATGTAGTTTCCCACTATGACTATTATTTCTTACTCTATAATTTTTGGTTTTATTCAATGGATAGAACCTAAAGGAACCATGTTAATATTAAGTGAGATAAAAAATAAAATGATTGTTCTTCTGATCATCTAAGTTCTATTGTAGTTGGAATGAAAAACCTCATTACCATGCTCACACAGATTTACCAAGCTATGAATCGTGATGAACTTCCAAATGAGCAATGGAGGGAACAACGTTCTGTTGATTTCATCATAAGGAAACATCTACCTTCATTTAGTGGTCCTTATGATCCAGTTGTTTTAGAACAAAGGATCAGTATCCAGAAAAATATATTTTCCATTATTCATTGTTTTTAACATGAAAAATTCATTTTTGTTGTTATCATTTAGAATGTGAAGCTGACCAGTGGTCAACTCTAATCAAGAATATGAGGCAGAAAAAGGAAATTGAATCCATTTATTATAATGAGTTCAATAACTTATTTTTCAATAAGTAAATTCATTGTATTATTTATATTAAGATTTATAAATATAATCTATAGTTAAAGAAAAGGGATGATGAATTTGTTGGTACATAGAAGGCCAGTTTTAGATTTACAGGGTATGATTCTTGAATAATCATCTAACCCAAAAGTAAGGTTGATCAATACTACAGTGGATTAAATCAAATTTTCAAAAGAGATTTATCCATAAGATAGTTCATTAGCTATGAAGATATTGTGCATTGTGCAATCAAGGTTGAAATGGAGGTTGGAGTTCTATATCAATCTCATGGTTTTGACAAGAAAAGGAAGATGATGTTTAAAGGAAAATATAAAAACCATGGAGAGTAGAACATGAGATTTACTTTATTCTCTATGTGTGGGAAGAATCATGGAGGAAATTGTCTTAAGGGGTATAATAAATGTTTTAAGTGATGAAAGGAAGGTTATTGGGAATTTTATGACTGAAGTGATGGAAAAAAGTAAGATAACAATGAGAATGGAGAGAAAGCAGAATAAAATGCATGTCCCCCACTTCAGTGCTTCAAGTGTAAGGATAATGGAAATTATGCTAACTAGTGCCAAAACCAAAAGGTTAACAATGATGATCAGCATTAGCAACCTCTTCAACTAAGGGATAAAGGGAAATATCATGTAATCAAAGTTTCTAATGATGGGCGTGATAATGAAATTGTGAAAGGTATACATTCCATCTACTATAAAACCTCTAATGTCTTATTTGATTCTAGAACTAGCCACAATTTTGTATATAATTAATTTTATAATTGTAATAATATTCAACACAAATGATTACATGTGGAATTAGTAGTGAAAACACATAATGGTACAATGATTGTACCTCAAGTTTGTGATTCAATTCCAGTTGATATTTGTTGAAATGTGCTTTTTTCAAATCTTGGTATTCTTCCTCTGGTTGAATTTGATGTCATCTTAGGCATGGATTGGATTTATCTATATAAATCCCACATCAATTTTTGAGGAAGGGATGTTATGTTTTATATTTAAAACTAGACAATGGTCTTCTATCATTGTGATGATAAGTATGAACTTCTTATGGATATTTCATCCAGCATATGGGTCTTAGTTCCCATTCATAAGGTATGTTTATCTCAAATGGTTTGGGATAAACTGGAAATTGATTATATGCCTATTGTTTGTGAATATTTGGATGTATTTATGGATGAGTTTCCTAGACTTCCACCAAAGTGTAATGTTGAGTTCTCAATAGAACTCGCACCTGGTTAAACACCAATTCCAAACAAACCCTATAGAATGGATTGGATTGAGTTGTATGAATTAAAGATGAAAATCCAAGAAAACCATGACAATGGATTCATCTGGCCAAGTGTGTCACCTTGGGGTGAACCTGTTATTTTTTTCAAAAAGAAAGATGGATTAATTTGACTGTGTATTTATTGTCGGGAGATGAACAAGATCACACTTAAGAACAAGTATCCTCTTCCCCATATTTATTACTTATTTGATAAACTATATGGACCTCAATACTTTTCCAATATATACCTTTATTTTGGATATCATAAATTTAGGGTCAATAAGAAGGATAAACCCAAGATGATATTATATACAAGGTATAGATACTATGAATATATAGTGATTCATTTTGGTCTTATTAATGTCCCTATTATCTTAATGGATTTGATGGATGGATCCTTCAGAGATTAGCTTGATCAGTTTGTGTTTGTCTTTATAGATTATTCTTAACTATTCAAAGAGCATGTAAGAGAATGAATACCACTTGATAATTATACTAAAGACCCTAAAGATGGAGAAACTATATGAGAAATTTAAAAATTTTAAATTTTGGCTATAAAATGTTTCATTTTTGGGTCATATAATCTCAAGGGAGTGTATAGTAATAGATCAATAAAAGACAGAGCCAATTGAATGTTGGACTAGACCAACCACTACCATAGAGATTAGTATATTTAATAGTTTAAGTTGATTTTATCAATGTTTTGTGATGGATTTATCTCGACTATATAATCCTCTAACCAAGTTAACTCAAAAGGGTTCCATGTTCCTATGGATAGATTAATGTGAGGGAATATTCAAGGAACTAAAGAAAAGGTTAATCAACACACCTATAATTACATTACCCTATAGTAGAGAATGGTTTTTAATCTATATTAATGGATAGAAGAAAGGATTGGGATGTGTTCTTATGAATAATTACATGTTTATTGATTATGCCTTGGGAAAATTGATGATTCATGAGAAAAATTACCCTACTCATGATTTGGATTGAGCAATGGTAATTTTTTCAATAATGATATAGAGTCATTATCTTTATGAAGAAATGTATGATATATATACTGATCATAAAATTTTGAAGTATATATTCACACAGAAAGAGTAGGACATGTTCCAAATAATATGGTTAGAGATGATAAAAAATTATGAATTCTCAATACATTAACACCTTTGTAAAGTGAAAAAGGTGGCCAATACTTTGAGTTGAAGGGATTGTGTTGGATTATCCATGAGGAGGATAAAAAAGATCCAATATTTTCTGATTTGCAAAGGATGGATATGGAAATCCTAAAATAAGGGGGAAAATCTTATCTTTATCAATTTAGTGTTCAACCCTCTATCCAAGTGAAAGTTAAAGAGGCATAGAAGGAAGATTTATAAATCCAAAATAAGGTTGGAAATGTTTTTGAGTTTAACCTTAATCGGGATGGAATGATATGTTTTAGGAACTGTGTATGTGTTCCTTCTATACCATCTTTGAAGAGGGAGTTGTTAGATGAAACTAATAGTTCTTCATTCTCTATTCATCCTATATGTATGAAGATGCATAGTGATTTTAAAGAATACTTCTGGTTTGATGGCTTGAAGTGAGATATAGCAGAGTTTGTATCTTAATTCTTGGTATGTCTACATGTTAAGGATAAAAGGAAAAGATATAGGGGGATGTTATATCCCTTACCCATAATAGATTGGAAATTTGGAGACATCACTATGTATTTTTTTGTTGGACTCCCACAAACCTCTAAAGGGAATAATGATATATGGGTTTTAGTTGATCACCTTATTAAGTCTACACAAGTCATCGATATTAGAGAATACTTCTCTATGGATAATATTTTGAGGATATACATAAAATAAGTGGTAAGGTTTCATGAAGTACCACATTTCATAATATTTGATTTGGACCCAAGGTTTACTTCAAAGTCCCAGTAAAGTCTTCACCAGTACCTTAATATAGAATTGAGTTTCAGCACTAATAATCATCCATAGATGGTTGTTTAGTCTAAAATAACAATTCAAACTCTAGATGATATGTTGATATATTGTTCATTGGATTTCAAAGATGGTTGGGATCAACAACTTTCTCTAGTTGAGTTTTCTTACAACAACATCATTCACTTAAGAATTCAGATGGATCCTTATGAATCCTTCTATGGAAATAAATGTTGTTCTCAATTTTTTGGTATGAGGTTAGATAAATAAAGTGATTGGGACCTAATATAGATGATTAAATGGCCAAGAATGTTAGAACCATTCAGCATCTTATCAAGATAACACAAAGTCATAAAAAAAATTATGTTGATAACCATCAATGAGATCTATAATTTTATGTTGGTCGGAAGATTTTTCTAAGATATTTCTCCCTAGAAGAAGGTTATGAAATTTGGGAAGAAATGGAAACTATGTCCTAGGTATATTAGACACTTTTAAATTCATTATCATATTGGTACAATATCCTATCGCTTAACACTTCCACCAAATCTATCTTAAGAACATGATGTGTTCCATTTATCTCTCCAAAGGGAGTAAATAAATGACCTTTAACATGTACCAAAATCATATTTCATACCTCTAAAATAGTATATTTCTTATGAGGATCAACCATTTGAAATTATAAATCATACAGATAAAGTTGTACAAAACATGAATACTCACCTGGTCAAAGTTATGTTGATAAACCACCTTATAGGGGAAGCCATGTGGGAACTTAAGGATATTACGGGGCATAAGTATCCACATTTATTTGAGTCAGAATGGAAAATTTCATGGATCAATTTCAATTTAAGGGGGAGTAGAATTTAACACCTAGGGTCTTTATGGATTTTTTTTGAATAAATTAAATTTCATTGGTGTCTTTCATTTCACACTTCTCAAAGTTAAACTTTCAATAAACTCTAAATCGAGTTAGGATTTCACTACACATAACATCCTCTTAACTTATGTTTCATGCAACACTGAGTTTTTACGAGACAACATTTTGTTATTACAATTATTTAAATAAGATAGTTAAAATATAAATAATAAAATTAGTAAAATGAATAATAATAACTACTTTTAAATATGTTTTTTAATGTTTTTATATAATAAAAACATACTGATAATAAAATAAATTATTTTCAGTAAACCTAGTATGTTTTGGAAAATAATATTTTCTTAAAACAACTGCTTTTTTATGTCCTTCTATGAAAAATTATAAAATTAATATTTGAAACTTTTAAAAAATTAGATTCATAAAATAAACATCAATTTTGAGTTCATAACATCAAAATTTACTTAAGATGAATTTTGGATATTTTCCTAAAATATTTTATTTTTGGATTAATTGTGAAAAATACTAAATTCTCATTAAAACCCAATTTTTTGTTTATTTTTTGGTTTTTAAAGTATAATTAGATAAATAATACACCAATTAATAAAATTTAGTTCATTTTAAAAAATTTCACATTGAAATTGGATATAAAAACATTTCAAAATTTTGAACTTCTTCACATTAAAACTTGTCCTCCCATCCAATTTATGAGATTAATATTAAATTAATTTATGAAAATTTTGTGATTAGAATTTGAAAAAATGGATTCAATATTTGAAATCATAATAATTTGTAATTTATAATAATATCAACTTAGTTTTTCCCAAAAATATTAATAAATGTATTTAAAATTAATCACATTGATTAATGTTAAAACAAGTTTGCTTAGTGGTTAAACTTTAAACATAAATGGATAAATCACCTATAAACTTGTAAAAAATCCATTTTCGAGACATATTTTGACAATGTATCATATTTTATCGAAAATTTAACATTATTCTATGCACATGATGTAGTGAGACCTCTCAATAGTGTTTACCTTTTTATATTTACAAGAATGTCACTTCTCCTCAACTATAAAATAGGCACTCACCCCCTCAAATTTTCACACCTATAAAATCATTTTTTCTCAGAATAAACCTATAAAAATATCTTCCAAACATACATCCCAAAATACTAGAGACATCACTTTGGGCATAAAACCAACCAAAGAATCCCTTTGGTGAAAACTAGAAGGGGTTAACGAGGGAAGAGAAAACATCCTTCAACAACCACTTTTGTTTTATTTCTTTCCCCACCCCATAAATTATTATTATGAAATTATTATATAATAATTTAAGTATCCAAAATATACTAAGATATTATGATTTTATGGTTCAAACTGTACTCACACACACTTCCATCAAATGGGATACTCAATCATCGTTCGTGTGTACACTAAACTACCGCGTCACGAACCGAGTCGTTTGTTCTTTTATTACGACCTCTCAATGTTGGGAATAATGATGGAATTATTGTTTTTATATGATATATATGATATTTATGATGTATTTTTTCATCTTTAATTATTATATAACACATGCCTTCATGCTTTCCATTTTGTGGGAATATGATAACATTGTTTGTTGACATGTGGACTACTACCTCCTCAAAGTGACGTGAATCATTCAAGATTTAAATTCAATGTATTAAGGATGGGATTAATAGAAATATGTAATATATATATTAAATAATAATTAAAATATAATTAAAATATATAAATATACATCATTTACCTTTCTTTCTTTCAATACGATAAGAAAATGGAAACAACATTCAGGCGTACATGTAAAGACCCGGAACCCCCTGGTCCAATACTTTTCCAAAGATCGGTTCCACCAAAATGGTGCCACCGGTCACGGAAGAATCATGACGGTGGCACCGCTTGCGGTGTCTCACCGTGATGGTGGCACTGTGAGGGAGGCATCATGTCCTCACCGAGCGGTCTTCATTCTTTTCTAGTTCCCAATGTTTTCTGATCCCGCAACATGTCTTTTGACGTAAAAATTATTTAATGGCTCTTTCATAGACCTTTAAAGCCAATAAATAATATCTAAAATCCCACAAGAGTTGGGAAACCCTTAACTTACCAAAACATGTGGTTTTACTTGGTGTCACACCCTTTTCTTTCTAGTCCCGCCCTGTTGCGCGTTTTTCTCTGATTAAAGGAAACAGTTTAACTCACAACTATTATGGCCACCGCTCCAATGAGAATTATTAAATTAAAAATAATTCCATCATGTGTAACCTCCCAATTGTGTGGAAAACCACGATACGACTTCATAGCTGTTCAAAATTTCATATCCTGTAACAACAACATCTCATCTTTATATGATGCTAGAACTTCCTTATTCTTCTTCTTGGATGGTATCTTTTTCCCTTCCTTGTACATTTGGAGTCCACCCCCCCCCTTCCCAAGGCGAGTGGTGTGCCTGGAGCTTCCCTAATCATCCTTGGAGTCCCCATAGTTCCTCCCTTACAAGCCGCGCACCCCAAGTTCTTGGCACACAGTGTTAAAACGTCAATCCTTGATTAATCCAGGTAGGGTTATTCCTTCGTCTCTCTTTACTGTGTATCATGTGGGGTGGGTATGCTAGTGTTTATATGAGGATGGATGAAACCGGGCCTTAAGGAAGATAATAAATAGACTTTTAAAATAATGGGGTGTGTTGATGTTTCTGTTGTACTCTTCTACTTTGTTATATGTTGTGAATTTAATGGGATTATGTCCACTGAAAATCGTGGTCGTTGGTGGTCCTTTCTTGCGCACTAATGAACCCCTACCCCTTATGAGGACTGAATGAATGCAACATGGAAATTATTAATCATGTAAACTTGGCTGATTGAATAAATTCCCAGTGAACAACAATCCCTGTGTGATCACCCCGGTTAACCAAACAGAAGAAATGAACTAAATGAATGATGTGCTTGAATATGGAAATCCCCCTTACTTTGTTTTGGTGACATATGTGGTTCTGCTCGATGCTTGTGGGGTGACATGGGTGGGGATGGGATCCCCTATTATGGTTTAGTTGTTGGATCATGGATTTATGCTCGTATGTTGGGGCTTGGTTTGGTTCCAGTAGTTTGAGGGATCTCACAGATTCCTTTGTTGTTGGAACTTTACAAGAGAACCAGGTGTGAATGCTTAAACTGTTGTTTGATTGTTTCCTTATCCCAACTTGAGTCTATTCCTATAATTTTTCGAGTAGTGCATAATTTTACTTAACTGAAATCATTTGAATACAAAACAAGAACGGGAAGAATGGGGAATTATTCTAAATGTGAGTCGTGACTTGGTTCAGGTGTTGTAATTATTATGAATGAATAGTCACAAGGATGTTCGTGCTTGAACTGGTTTGAAACTCTTAGGTTGGGATGAGTTCTTGTTACCTATATATATAAAATTTCACTTCTTGTGTTTCTTATTCGCGCCCCACCCAAGTTTTGCACCTTGTGCTGAACACCCCCATTTCATGCGGGAGAGTGTTCTTCCCAACCCCCCTGCGGGTGGCTGGTTATTAGCTCCTTTTTTCTCCCTTTCCCAAATAGCCCAAGACTCTTCAGGTAGGTTGTGACGTCCTGTGTTCCATTATAGCCCAAAATTCTTCGGGCAGGGTTTGTGATGGTGGTTGGACCAGGTGTGTGTGGGTGGATAGGTTGTTTCCCAAGTGTCATCGGGATGAGGCTCAGGTGTCTTCGGGCATGGTAGTAGTTATTTAGGCCTAGGTGTCTACGGGTGTGGTTACGTGTAGTTTTGGACAAGGTGTTTGCAGGTGGGATGTGTGGTTGTGATAGCCCAGGTGTGTGCGGGTGGGGTATGACAGTGGGACTATGGTGAGAATGGCGGGGGAGGTCCGATGCGTAAGATGTCTTTAATAACTAGTGGGAAAGTGGTGCGGGGTACCCAAACATCGATGTGTTATTATTATTATATTACTTGACTTGCATTATTTGGGGAGTAAACCTCAGTGAGGTTGGGGTGGATAGTTTCCCTATTAGGTGCTTGGTTATCTCCTTTCTCACAGGGCATTAGAATGTCTCCCCACTTGTACATGAGATCCTTTGGTTTTCCCTACTGAGTATACTTGTATGATCACCCTATGTATATAAAACTAATTTTAGGTTTCCAGGAGGACCTCAGGGATCGTTCAGAACCATACTAGTTTGGATTTTGGGACATTTTATGTTTCTTTTTTTCTTCCTTTGGTATTTAATTTCGGGGTTTTATTGTACTTTGTAACAATTTACATTTGAACATGCATATGGGAACTATTTGCCTTTGGATTTACTTTCCTCCAGTTATGGTGTTGTTGAGGTTTTCTATCTTATCTCTTGATCCTAATAAAGTAACAAAAATGGTAATGCCTTCCATTTGTGTGTGATTTTATACCATTGGTGCTAGTTTCCACTCTGGGACCTATTGAAGGCGGGTCTCGGGGGTCCTTATCTCTCCCTCAACTTAAAGAAGGAAGGGTATGTCAATCTTCTGTCCCTTCTCTCATTCTGTTGAAGGCGGTTCGTGACAGAGTGGTATCAGCGGGAGGTTGAGAGATAGGACGAAGCTCAGGGTTAGGCACAATGAGGATTTCATGGGATGGTAGAGAAACAGTGTTGGGTGATCTTGGTGCTTGAAATAGGCCAGGGAAGACCGGCTAGGACATGGGATTTTAGGGCCCCCAGTGATCCGATGCAAGGACTCTGGGCCTACTGAACAACCAAGTAAGGCTACACTGATTGTAGGGTAGAGACCCTAGGGAAGGTACATGCATCAAAATGACTTGTGTTCTTGTGTTTCATGGGTATTTTGGGGATTTAAAACAAATAATAAGTCTAAGAAAATTTAAAATCAATCATCTACACTACTCGGGCTTAGGCATTCCTTGTTTACCTTGCAGCTATGGAACCCGGATGACGACCAAGGGTAGTACAGGCAATCGAGGCCCATGAGGTTGATTTGGATGATTGACAGAGGGATGACCAAGAGGAATAGGACGATCAGTGGTAGAGGACGCTTCATTCCTTTCAGAGGTAGACCCTTGGGAAGTATGAGGGCAGCATCTCGGACGTAGAGACAGAGATATGGTTAGAGGAGAAGGTGATATCTTTCATCTTGATCCGGGCTCTTACGAAGTACTGGGTCCCTATGGCTATAATCCATATGCGAGGAGTAGCGCATCAGTGGTGGAGGCTTTATCTTGGGGAGAAGAGGGAGGCTGAGGTGACGTGGGATGAATTCAAGAGGTAGTTCCAGGCAGAATTCCTCTCTTCCATGATGAAGGATGAGAAGTGGCAGGAACTACTCTCCCTCAAGCAGGGGGTATGTCAGTGAGGGAGTTGGGGTTCAAGTTCAAGGATCTCCCCCTCTTTGCTTCAGACCTCTTTTCGGATGAGGAGTCTCGGGTGAGACATCTGGAGGAGGCACTATGACATTCTCTTCAGTGTGCGGTTTCCCCATTCACCGTACCAACGTACTAGAAGGTCTAGAAGAAGGATAAAGTGGTGGAAAGGATGCACACGCAGGGAGGTGTATCACAAGAGGGAATCCAGTTGGGTTCATTGAAGTGGAAAGCCGTCAGCAACATGCCTCCAGCATCAGGGCCCTCTAGGTTTCGACCCGTAGGGAGCAGGCCTCAACAGTTCAAGTTCTGATCTCCCGGTCCTTGCCCTTTTTCTTCGGGCCCAGGATTGATATGCTTCATCTGTGCCAGCTATGGGAACCTTTGGAATCAGTGCCCGGACAGAGTATAGTATGGTGGGGGTGGGTCGGTACAGCACCCGCTTGAAACGCATCAGTTTCTAGACAGTCCCTTTTAGCAGAAGTGGGGACAAAAAGCTCCCTCTCTTTTGAGGCCAAACATTGCCAGAGGAGGCCGACCTCAGGGAACTCCTCAGGGACCTTGACCAGGGCGCGGTCGGGGAGGCAGCCAACAGCCAAGGGGCAGGGGAGCTGGGTGTGGGCAGTTACACGCCGCAGAGTTAGTAGTTCCAGCAGGACCGGAATTCGTTCGAGGTACAATCATCATGTTTAGTACTCTTTTCTATGCCTTGTTCGATACAGGAGCTTCACACTACTTTTTTGCACCCATTCTGGCCCGTACTCTGGGTCTAGATCCTGAGAGACTTCTAGTGCCCCTGGTGTTGAGTACACTAGTAGGAGGTCAGACCGACTTGTCTTATGTTTGCCGAGGGTGTAGGCAAATGATAGGGCCACATCAGTCTACTAGGGATCTTCTTTTTTTTGTAGATACAGCCATACGATGTCATCCTGGGCATCAACTGGTTGTTCTCTGTATGTGTCTTTATTGATTGCTTCCAAAGGAGGATCATGTTTTCAGACTTGGGAGGCCGACGTGTGACTTTTTTCGGTGAGCGAGGTTGTGATGAGGGCAGCCGGCAATTGGAGCCCCTCCTTTCCTTGTTAGCTGAGTTGTCAGCGGAGTCAGAGGATATAGAGAAGGCAAAAGTTCCTAAGATCGTTAGTGAGTTCATGGATATCTTCCTTAAAGAGGTGGTGACTCTACCGCCTCTATGTAATGTTGAGTTTGGAATAGAATTTCAACCCAGTGGTAGTCTGATCTCAATGGATCCCTACAGGATGGTGCCTTCTGAGTTGCGGGAGTTGCAGATTCAGATTGACGATCTAATGAAGGAGGGTTTTGTTCGACCAAGTGAGTTACCATGGTCTTCTCCAGTCTTGTTCACAAAGAAGGAATATGGTGGTATGAGGCTGTGCATAGATTAAAGGAGACTTAACCAGGTAACAGTCAAGAACCATTACCCCCTCCCGAGGATAGATGATCTCTTTGACCAACTGAGGGGAGCAAGTTGGTTCTCTAAGATCGACCTACAGTCTGGCTATGACTAGTTGAGGGTGAAGGAGGGCGACATCTCTTAGACTGCCTTCAGTTGTAGGTATGGGTACTTTGAGTTTGTGTTCATTCCATTCGGTATTACGAACACACCGGCTGTGTTCATGGGGCTCATGAACTCCATATTTCGGGAATACCTGGACCGGTTCATAGTCGTGTTTATTGAATACATCCCGATCTACTCAAGATTAGAGGAGGATCACTCTGAGCATCCGAGAATGGTTTTAATGGTCCTACGACAACACCAACTCTATGGGAAATTGACCAAGTGTATGTTCTGGACGCGAGAAGTGAATTTACTTGGACACGTGGTGTCTGGGTAGGGAATAGTAGTGGACCCATCGAAGATCGAGGTGGTTGTTTCTTGGGCAGCACCCAAGAACGTGTCATAAGTTCATAGTTTCCTAGGTCTGGTAGGTTAATACTGGAGGTTCATGCCCAAATTCTCCCAAGTTGCATCCCCTTTGATAGCCTTGACCAAGAAGGACCAGGTTTTCGTGTGGAGTGGGCAGTGTGAGGCGACCTTCAGCTATCTGAAGGAGAAGTTGATTAGTGCCCCAGTGCTGAGGTTTCCAGAACAAGGGGTAACATATGAGGTGTTATGTGATGCTTCAGGGAAAGGAATGGGGTGTGTGATAATTCAACTGTAAGGGGTGATCTTCTATGGGTCTAGGCAGTTACGTCCCCATGAGAGTAACTATGCCACCCACGATCTGAATCTTGTGGCGGTCGTGTTCGCACTAATGTTGTGGTGGCATTACCTCATTGGGGAGTGCTTTGTGGTCTTCACGGATCACAAGATTTTGAGGTATATCTTCTCCCAGTGGGACCTGAATTTGCGGCAGCAAAGGTGGATGGATTTCCTTCAAGACTATGACTTCAAAATCTTCTACACATCAGGAAAGGGGAATGTGGTGGCCGATGCCTTGATCAGGAAGTCGCAGAATGATGCGGTTCGAGAGTCAGCAGATTCCTGGAAGGCAATGGAGGAGTTGGCTTCCCTACACCTGGATGAGAGGATGGATGGTGGAAGAGGTTGTCTGTTTCAGATGACAGTGCAATCCTCCCTACTTCGATAGGTGGAGGAGTCTTAGTGGGGAGACATAGAGAGTTAAGTGATGCGCAATCGGGATAACCAAGGAAATTCTCTAGAGGGGTGGTCCGAGGATGGTCATAATTGGATCCTTTTCAGAGGGAAGATGTTTGTCCCTGATCCGATGCACGAGACAGTTCTTGGTGAGTTCCACAACTCACCCCTGGTAGTACATCTTGGAGCTTCCAAGATGTACCGCGGCTTGAGAGGTCAGTTCTGGTGGCCCGGGGCGAAACGGGCAGTAGCAAGGTTCGTGGCCAAATTCCTCATATGTCAGTAGGTAAAGGATGAACAGCACATCCCCGAAGGTTTGATACAACCCTTAGATGTCTCCGAGTGGAAGTGGGATGACATCTTGATGGATTTCGTCACGGGACTACCCAGGGTTCAAGGGGGTTGTGATGCTATCTGGGTAGTGGTGGACTGACTAACGAAATCATCTCACTTCCTAGAGATCAAGGAGTCAGGTATGGTGGATGCCCTAGCGAAGAGGTATGTGGACAATGTCTTGCGGTTGAAAGGGGTTCTGAGGTCCATAGTCTCCGACCAGGATACCCAGTTTACCTCGCGGGTCTAGAAGGGATTGCAACATGGTTTTGGCACCTGGCTATGCCTCAGAACTACTTTCCACCCCCAGACAGATGGACAGACAGAGCGCACCATCCAAACATTGGAGGATATGTTACGTGCATGCGTTTTGGACTTTGGAGGATCGTGGGTAAGATACTTGCCTCTAGTGGAGTTTGCCTATAACAATAGCTAACACTCTATTATTGGCCTGGAGCCATTCTAAGCCCTGTATGGAAGGTCATGCTGCTCACCTGTGTGCTGGGAAGAGGTCGGGGAAGCCAGTGTTCTTGGCCCAGAGATGGTGCAAAACACCACAGAGAAGGTTCAACTTATCTGAGGAAGAATGAAGATGGATTAGGACTGGTAGAAGTAATATGCGGATCATAGGAGGAGGCCCTTGGAGTTTGGAGATGGGGACCATGTGTTTTTGAAGGCCTCTCTTTGGCACGGGCAATGGAGGTTCGAAAGGGGAAGTAATCATTCTCCCAGGTTCGTCGGACCCTTCGAGGTGTTTTGGCGGGTCGGGGAAGTAGCTTATCAGTTGGTGCTGCCACCGCCGCTACAGAGGGTGCATAACGTCTTCCATGTGTCTCAGTTCCATCGATATCTACATGATTATTCACACGTCCTCAACTGGGTAAATCTAGATATTGAGGACGATGCGACGTTCGTGGAGCGACCTGTGAGGATTGAAGGTAATGAGGAGAAGGTACTTTGTGGATGAACCATTCCCTTGGTTCGTGTGTTATGGATGCATGGTGACCTCGAGGAGAGTACATGGGAACGAGAGGCACAAATGCACGTCAAGTACCCAGAGTTGTTTTGAGTTTTATCCTATTTTGTTTTATACTTGTTACAATGTAATGCCTTTCCTTGTTAACTATGGAATGTGTTGTTTTCCTTGTTCTTTGAGTGTGTGTGAAGAGTCCTGACTGTGGAGAGGGGATGATCCGATCCTTAATCAAGACGCATTAAGGTGGATGCGATTAAACCCATGTAGGCGAGTCACTATGGCCCAAAGAGGATAGTATGTTGACATGGAGGAAGAAACTCCCTAATCCATATGACTAGACAGTTTGACCATTGAATGTTGCCTGGTTACTTGGGGTAGAGGAGCGGTAGGAAGTCTGTGATTTTTCAAGAGATAGATGAGGAAGGGGAGTTCCTTGGTGGAGGTTTACTCCTGAGAGGTATCTTTCCAGGTGGTTGTTCGGACCCCTCTCCTTTTCTTTTGGTGTAGTTTTGATTCTCAGGGATGAGAATAGTTTGATAGGTATCTGATGTAATGACTCAGAAACCCCCCTGGTCCAATACTTTTCCAAAGATCGGTTCCACCAAAACGGTGGCACCAGTCACGGAAGAACCGTGACGGTGGCACTGTGAGGGTGGCACCGTGATCGTGACACCGTGACGGTGGCACCGTAACAGTGGCACCGTGAGGGTGGCCCCGTGTCCTCACCGAGAGGTCTTCGTTATTTTCTAGTTCCCGACTGTTTCCACTCCCACAACATGTATTTTGATGTAAAAATGATTTAATTCCTCTTTTATAGACTTTTAAAGCCCATAAATAATATCTAAAATCCCCAAGATTCGGGAAACCCTTAACTTACCAAAACATGTGGGTTTCCTCGGTGTCACACCCTTTTCTTTTCAGTCCCTCCCTTTTGTGCATTTTTCTCTGATTAAAGGAAAAAGTTTAATACACAACTGTTATGGCCACTACTTCGATGAGAATTGTTAAATTATAAATAATTCCATCGTGCGTAACCGCTCAACCGTGTGGAAAAACATGATCCAATTTCATATCCGTTCAAAATTTCATATCCCGTAACAACGGGATATCGTCTTTATATGATGCTAGAACTTCTTTCTTCTTCTTCTTCTTGGCTGGTATCGTTTTACATTCCTTTTATGCTTGGAGTCCACCCCCTTCCCTGAGGAAAGTGGTGCACCTGGAGCTTCCCTACTCATCCTTGGAGTCCTCGGAGTTCCTACCCTACAAGTCACGCATCCCCAGTTCTTGGCGCGCAGTGTTAAAACATCGATCCTTGATCAATCCAGGAAGGGTTCTTCCTTCGTCTCTCTTTACTGTTTATCATGTGGGGCGGGTATGCTAGTTTTTCTATGGGGATGGATGAAATCAGGCCTTAATGGAGATAATAAACATACTTTTAAAATAATTGGGTGTGTTGACGATTCTGTTGTACTCTTCCACTTTGTTATATGTTGTGAATTGAATGGGCTTATGTCCACTAAAAATCGTGGCTGTTGGTGGTCCTTTCTTGCTCACTAATGAACCCCTACCCCTTGTGGGGATCTAATGACTGCAACATGGAAATTGTTAATCATGTAAACTCGGATGATTGAATAAATTCCCAGTGAAAAACAATCCTTGTGTGATCACCCCGGTTAACCAAACGGAAGAAAGAAACTAAATTAATGATGTGCTTGAATATGGAAATCCCCCCCACATTTTACTTTGTTTTGGTGACATATGTGGTTCTGCTCGATGCTTGTGGGGTGACATTGGTGGGGATGGGATCCCTTGTTGTGGTTTAGTTGTTGGCTCATGGATCTATGCTCATATTCTGGGGCCTGATTTGGTTCCAGTACTTTGAGGGATCTCACAGATCCCATTGTTGTTTCAACTTTACAAGAGAACTTGGTGTGAATACTTAAACTGCTGTTTGATTGTTTCCTTGTCCCAACTTGTGTCTATGCCTATTAGTTGCCCAGTAGTGTAGAATTTTACTTAACTGAAATCATTGGAATATGAAACAAGAATGGGAAGACTGGGGAATTATTCTAAATGTGAGCCATGTCTTGGTTCGGGTGTTGTACTTATTATGAATGAATAGTCACGAGGCTGTTCGTGCTTGAACTAGTTTGGAACCCTTATGTTGGGATGAGTGCTTATTAAATATATATATATATACAATTATAGTTCTTGTGTTTCTTATTCGGTCCCCACCCAAGTTGTGCGCCTTATTCCTAACACCCCCATTTCATGGGGGAGGGTGTTTTTACCAACACCCCTACAGGTGGATTGTTATTAGCTCCTTTCTACTCCCTTTCCCGAATAACCCAAGACTCTTCGAGAAGGTTGTGATGGCTTGTGGTCCATTATAGCCCAAGATTATTCGGGCAGGGTTCATGATGGTGGTTGTCCCAGGTGTGTGAAGGCATATAGGTTGTTTCCCAAGTGTCCTAGGGATGAGGCCCAAGTGTCTTCGGGTGTGGAAGTAGTTGTTTAGGCCTAGGTGTCTGCGGGTTTGGTTACATGTAGTTGTCGCCCAGGTGTTTGCAGGAGGGATGTGTGGCTGTGATATCCCAGGTGTGTGCGGGTGGTGTATGGGAGTGGGACTGCAGTGAGAATGGCGGGGGAGATCCAATGCGTAGGATGTCTTTAATAACCAGTGGGAAAGTGGTGCAGGGTACCCAAACATCAATGTGTTATTATTATTATATTACTTGACTTGTGTTATTTGGGGAGTGAACCTCAGTGAGGTTGGGGTGGATATTTTCCCTATTAGGTACTTGGTTATCTTCTTTCTCATAGGTCATTAGAATGTCTCCCCACTTGTACATGAGAGCCTTTTGTTTTTCCTACTTAGTATACTTGTATGCTCACCCTATGTATATAAAACTGCTTTCAGGTTTCCAGGAGGACTTCAGGGATCATGCAGGACCATACTAGTTTGGACGTTGGGGAAGTTTCTATTGCTATTTCTCTTCCTTTGGTATTTACTTTCAGGGTTTTCTTGTAATTTGTAACAATTTACATTTGAACATGCATATGGTAACTATTTGTCTTTGGCTTTACTTTCCTCCAGTTTTGGTGTTTTGAGGTTTTCTATCTTATCTCCCGATCCTACTAAAGTAACAAAAAGGGTAATGCCTTCCATTTGTGTGTGATTCTATACCCTTGGTGCTAGTCGCCACTCTAAGACCTATTGAAGGTGGGTCTCAGGGGTCATTATCTCTCCTTCAACTTAAATAAGGAAGGGTATGTCAATCTGCTGTCCCTTCTCTCATTTTGTTGAAGGCGGGTCGTGATGGTACGTAGGGCAAACCGGATCCATGAATGATGTATTTCATTTCCTATTTATATCTTTTATAGATTAATATAAACATGTATATTGTGATTATATATCATATTGGTATCTTTTTTTTTACATTTTTTAAATCAGTGAATCAAGATATATGTAAAAGGACCAAGAATAAAAAGTCAAAACATGTATGAAAAAAAATTGATTATTACCTGAAACATAAATTTAAGATGGAATTATTAATAGACATGTAATATAAAGTAAAAATTAAATCATGTATGATATTATATAATTGAATATTTTTCTTTAATATATTTATAAGAAATATATATTTATTATATAGGATATTTGAACAAGTACTCTCTGCGTCGAGACATATGGTAAGAGTTTTCCCATCTCGCTTTTATTTCCATGAGATATATGCTATATTCACCACTTATTCTTTTTGTGTGGTGTATATACTAACCTATGAAATTTTATATCATTAATTTAATTTATTTCATTATATTAAAAGTTTAAACTGATATTATTCTTTAATTGATCTCCGGATTCAAAAGTTAGTCATGTAGTAAGGGGATTTCTAGTCTCACTTTTATTTATAAGATACGTATGCCTTATTCACCACTTGTTTATTTTATATGCTATATATATAGACCATGAATGTACTATATGATACATATCATTTAATTTATGGGTATTTAAATATCCATTATATGATATATGTTTCATGGGTTTTTATGGTTCAAAAGATACCAAATCAGTAAGGTAATTTTCTCTCAATTTTTCTTCTTTTAGATACATGTTTTATTATGAACCTATATTCTTTGATGAGGTGTATATACTTCCATTTGACATGTTATATCATGAATATCATTCTTATCATGATATTTTAAGCTTCATGTAATGTTATTATTTCACAGGGAATTTTATTCAAAGTAAAAAAAGTGTAAAGAGTTTATTGCTATAATCTCATCATTTATCATGATTGTTTATGATTATGCTTCCATTGATGAAATATTATTACCAATATCTCAATATTTTTCATGATTTTTATTCTAATATTGTTTTTCATGATATCTTCATGTATTGGAACCATTTTCCCACTCTTTGGTACCTATGATAATTAGGGAAGTGTTTTTAAGAAAATATGACCTTCTCTTCTATCGTAAATATTTTTTATCCATAATGCATGTTTTAAAAGATGTTATTTTAAAATGATATTTTATGATCATTTTCAAGGAAAATAATTTTTAAAATGTTTTATGTTTTAAAAAGGTGTTTAAAATAGTTTTCATGTATTGGAACCATTTTCCCACTCTTTGGTACCTATGATAATTAAGGAAGTGTTTTTAAGAAAATATGACCTTCTCTTCTATCGTAAATCTTTTTTTATCCATAATGCATGTTTTAAAAAATGTTATTTTAAAATGATATTTTATGATAATTTTCAAGTAAAATAATTTTTAAAATGTTTTATGTTTTAAAAAGGTGTTTAAAATAGTTTTAAAATCTTCCTTTATATTTTTTCAAAGTTATTTTAAATAAAAGTATTTTCAAAAATGTTTTACCTTTTAAAAAGAATTTTTAAAATAAGAAAGGATATTTCCCTCAAGAAGTGTTTTTAAAAGATATTTCTAAATTATTTTCCATCCAATATGACATCTTTTTATGTTTCCAATGTCTTAATGGGGTTATGATCCAAGGATAACATTATTATTATTTCTACGAATGGTTATGATTTTGATGAAATGTTGTTTATGAAACCCATTTCTCTTCCATGGGTTATAACATGGCACATAATTATAAAAACTACATATTTTCATTATATATTATATGTTGAAATGATTATGAAACCTGTCTCTTTTACATAGTTTGTGATAAGATGACATGTTTATAATACCCATTTCATTTCATGGTTTATGATATGATAATTTTTTATAATCTTTTGCCACACATATGTATGATTTCATTAAGATATGGGTGAGACCTATATCTCCCTCCAATTCATTGGGTAAATATTTATATCTCATGAGATAGACATGAATGGAATGGGGAGTGAACTCAGTTCAATAAAGGACTTTGTCTTCTAAGATGGTCTTAGTAGTGAACCTTAACTATTAAGATGGTTTAGGGAGTGAAAACATTCCACTTAGATAACCTTGAAAAAAAGCCTTGAATACTATAGATTTTTTTATATGATTACGTTTCATCCACAATTCCATATATTATTCCTATGTTTTTATTTAATGGTGTATTCTATTTATTTTATTATGATTCATGTCTTATAAACTGCAAATAATTATCCCATCACCCTCTATTACGATCTTTGATATGTAGGGTGTGTCCCTATAATGTTATGATCATGTTATCATACCCTTATACTCATGATTATGTATACATATATCCCTTTTTACCCTTACTCAACATATCAACACACCCATTATTATTTTTTATTTCCTTATTTTATAAAGATATTTATTATGTTGATGTTTCTAATAAGGGTTATAGTCATTTAGAACCTAGTGGTAGATAATGTAGCTCACTTATGTACGAATTTTTATGTTTCCATACTTCTTAAGGCACTAAACTAATACAATTTTTGGGAGTGTGTTTGTGTTAAGTATTAAATGTTATGAAAACATGATGTAATTTCTATGTATAAGAAGATAGGTTCGCTAAAAAAATGGGGGAATTATGGATGATAACCTATTATGGTGTAGGTTGAATGAGTGACAATAGGACTATTGTGGATAGTGGCCTCCAATGGTACAAGTGGCATGGATGATGATGATCTCTGATGGTACATGCATAGACATGCACATGGTGGGATGAATGCTTGAAATACCTATGGGTCAGTGCTTTCTGGCCTAATATTGGGACTCTATACCTCAAAAATATAGTTCATGTAATGGGTACCCCTCTACCCAAAAATAAAGTTGGTTTCTTTTTTTCCCCAACTTGTTTACTTGTATGTATTAATGCTTGTGTATTTAAATTTTTAAAAACATACACAAAGATACATACATATATATATATATATATTATGCTTGTATATCATGCATGATTGTTATATACTGTTTGCATTTATCACTACAAAATAAATCAGTCTTCGTGGTAGTTTTTTACTACTGGTGGCTGTTTAAACTGCAGCTACATTGTTTAGTAGTGGTTAAGTAAACCATCACATATTTTACGATCAGTAATAATTTGGAGGTAGTTTTTATATCTGTCATTTTTTGGTTACTCAGCAGCTGGTTTTTATTTAGTTGGTGTTTTTTTTAATAAAGAACAATTAAAAATAAAATAGGGGGAATCAACATAACTGCTTCTAGATTATTTAGTGGTGCTTATATTTAGTGGTGGTTATTAATAACTGTTGTTCAACTAGTAAAATAAAATATATTTAGCAACAATTATCTGAAGCTGTTGTTAAAGAGGTTAGAGAAAATATATATTTTTTGGAAAAATATTTAATAAAAAATAATATGCATATAAAAAACTCAATCATATAATAAACTAACCATACACACACAATAAACTCATCATACCTACACAATCACACATCCACAATCATATATATACAAACACTAGTCAACCCATAAGCTTAGTAATCAACATAGACATATAAAATATGTACAATAACAACTGTCAACCCATGGCCAAAACATCCATACCACGACCTATATTGCATCAAACTACCTCCATAGCTATAGTCATCATTTGTGAAACCAACCACATCATTCCATCAATTAGAACAAGAAAATATAGAAATCATAAATAATATTAATATATTATAATTATAGTATAATCATTGATAATATTTAACTATACCACAAAAACTTTGATCCATCATGACTTCCTTATAAAGGATGTCATGGATCGTAGTGGTCAAACTTCTACCAACTACTGACATCAGTCACCTATAATAAAAACTAGAAAAATTATAAAATAAATATGAAAAATAATATACATAGAATATATTTGGAATTCTACAATTAGTGTTTGTTATTTTTTTAATGAAGCAGAATAAATTTTAGTATAAAATAAATGGTAAATAATAAAAAACACTTTGGAAACATAAACATACCTATTTAAGATATTATTAAACACTTGGAACTCAAAAGAGATAAGTATATAACAATCTAATCAAATTTTAAACTAACATGTTGTGTGCCTAAAATTACTCAATAAAAAACTTCTAAATATTTTGATATGGAAGCACTTCTTATATTTAGAAAAATAATCATATGGTGTTTTCTTAGTAATTCACATAAATATAAGGTCATTTGTTATGGTTTTGATCATTACATGCACGTTTTAGTGTTTTCAACACTAAAAATTAGTTTTTGGGCATTCCAAGAAATCCATAACTCGGATTAATGTGGAGTCGGTTCCTATATTTCACAAAAAAATTTATAGTCATTTTATTATGATTTCATGTCCATGTGATGTTGTTTACTTGATTTTAACCCCCGGATTCCCATTTTTAAAATTATAACATCTTTTAAAACTACTTATTTAGCCATTCGGAGCACACTGCACATCGAATGGACATGTTTTCTACTCATATACATAAAAAATAATTAAATGGTGGTTTACCATGATTTACTATTAATATAAGTCAATTTTACATGTTTTTGACCATTACCTACTCAATTTAGTGTTTTAAAACACTAAAACACATTTACAAGAATCACAAGAAATGTAAATCAAATTGATTTGAAATTGGTTCATACATTTCAAAAATTATTTTTTGGTCTTTTTCCTAATATTTCATATCCATATGAATTTTAATTATTTTGACCCCCCATGATGCATGTTTTTAAAACTTTGATATCTTTTAAAACTATGTATTGATTCATTCTAAGATCACCACGAATAGAATAAAAGATTTTCTACTTTTTCACATAAAAAATAATTCAATGGTAGTTTTACAATGATTTCATGTTAATTTGTGGTCATCTTAAATATTTTTAACCATTACACATGCAATTTACTATTTTAAAACACTAAAAATAATTTAAGGACACAACAAGAAAACCATAACTAAAATTGATGTGGTTTTAGTTTATAAATTTAACAAATCAATTTATGGTTTTTTTGTATGATTTCATAGCTATCACATATCGTTTTTTGGTTTTGACCACCCTCATTAGTACATGTTTTTAAATACTTTTTTATATTTTAAGACCGATTATTGAGTTATTTTTAGGACACCTCATGTTGAATGGATGTGTTTCATGATATTACAAATCAAAAATAATTTAGTGGTGGTTTTCCCATGATTTATATCAATAGAAGGTCTTTTTCTATGGTTTTTATCATTACATGAACGTTTTATCCTCCAATGGACCGAAGGCCTTCATTTTTATTCATTTTGATAATCCACCTTTCAAGGGGTGAGGGGGAACCCTTACAAGGCCCGTAGGCGTAAGTATTACATGGCCCGTAGGCTTTAGAGGAATTCATTGCCCGTAGGCTTCAAACATTACATACAACCCAAAATAACTACTTAGAACTGCTCCTCCCCAGCATCTTCATCGTGAAATCAACTCTCCACCTTCGCATGGCTGTTCGTCTAGTCATTACCATGCATGCACATGCCGGTCCCGATGGTAGGTGCCATACCCTCTCATTCTTGCAATCCGTTTACCTTCTACTATGATGAAAGTTCCTTGATCATCCTCTTTGTAGAGCTTGTTCCTTGTAAGTTGTCTGGTTTGCATCTGCACTAAGGTGGCCCGAAGGCCTTGAGGTGGCCCAAAGGCCTTACTGACCCGAAGGCCTGGGTGGCCTGAAGGCCTTGCAGGACTCAAGGACCAAATCGGTGGCCCGAAAGCCCAAACGGGGGAATATTCACGGTTGCTATAGTGCCAAACAGCGCCTGATACAGTTCCCACTATAGTACCGGCTACAGTACTGCACAGTTATTTCTACAGTACTGCTACAGTACCCCCCCAGAAATTCTGCCTCCGCCTGGATTTGATCCATGGTCTTTTGGATGCACTTACGGAGTCCTTACCAACTAGGCTAAGGCTCATGTGCTACATGCACGTTTTAGTGTTTTAAACCACTAAAAATTTGTTTATGGGCATCACAGAAAAATCATAACACATATTTATTTGAAATTGGTTCCTATATTTCAAAAATCAATCAATGGTCATTTTTCTATAATTTCCTGGCCATATAACACTATTTTTTTGGACCCCCTGATGCATGTTTTTAAAGACTTTAATGTCTTTTAAAACTTCTTATTGAGTCATTCGGAGCACATCACACATTGAATAGATGTTTTATGTGCTTTTACACATAAACAATAATTCTAAAATGGTTATACCATGACTTTACATAAATCTAAGGTTATTTTGGATGGTTTTTGACCATTACATGCATGATTTAGCATTTTAAAATACTAAAAATGTATTTATGGGAATCCTAGTCATACCATAACTTGAATTGACATGGAGTCAGCACTTTCATTTTAAAAATAAACTTATGTTTATTTTTATATGATTTCACATCCATCCATCATTATTTCCTTTTTTACCCCATGACGTACATTTTTAAAACATTGATATCTTTTAAAACCACATGTTGAGTCATTCTAAACAGACCGCCCATCAAATGGAATATTTTTATACTCATACATGTCAAAAATAATTAAACGGTAGTTTTCCCATTATTTTATGTCAATTTGAGGTCGTTTTCAATGGTTTTTACCATTACAAATGTGTTTTAATGTTTTAAAACTCTAAAAACACGTTTATGAGCGTCACAGAAAAATCATAACTTGTCTTATTGTGAAATCAGTTCATACATTTTACAAATCAATTTTTAAAATTTTCCCCTATAATTTCATGGTCATCTGGTGTTGTTTTCACCACTAACACACATTTTTAATGACTTCGATATATTTTAAAACTACTTATTGAGTCATTTTGAGCACACCACACATTGAATGGATGTGGTTTGTACTCATAAACATCATAAATAATTCAATTGTGGTTTTACCACTATTTCAGATTAATATGAGGTAATTTTATATGGTGTTTTTCATTACATGTGCTTTTTAATGTTTTAAAACACTAAAAATTCATTTATGGGCATCACGGGAAAACCATAACTCGAATTACCATGATGTTGGTACTTATATTTCAAAAATTAATATTTATCCCTTTTATTGTGATTATGAAGTCATATAAACTCATATTATTTGTTTTGAACACCTCGTAAACAATTTTAAAGACTATGGTATCTTTTAAAACTGCTTATAATACTACAAATTTAGGCTATAGACACGGTTTATAACTGTGACTATAGGTCCTAAAACCATGGATATTGGTAATAGTCATGGTTTGAGGAACCTTATCCCCTATTGGTGTGAAAATTGAGTCACGACTATATCCATAGTTCAAACTATGGAATCATACCTATAGTCACGGTTTTGAACCACAAATATAGGTGATTTTATTGAAAGCTATAGTCACGGTTTGAAACCATGGCTATAGATGTAGTTCCATGCTAGAAACTGTTGAATTAGACCTATAGCCACAGTTTTCACCATGGCACTAGAGCTACAACCACGGTTTTAAACCATGGCTATAGGTTGAACTTTCTATTAAAAATTAGAAAATATTATCATGCATAAAGACTGTCATTAGTTCCAGTAAGTTCATTTATAATGGGAAAAAAGAAAATATTGATATTAAACATATAATTCCATCAGTGTGATTACATAAAAGATAAAAGATACTGAATTCCACTCTATATAAACCAATCCATTTTAATGCCCTCATTTTAAACTCACATGACTTATGTCTCCATTCACAGCCATTCAGAAACATTGGTTCCTTCTGCCATTTCGGACCCAAACCACAAGCCCTTGGTGGATGTGTTCTTAAAATATTTCCCTTTTGAATGAAGTTATCATATGTAGTCGATAACAAAAAGAACAAAATAAAGGGGAAAACTTCTTTATTTCATCTCAGATAATGCTTGGATACCTAAATTATTTACGTGAATCACAATGGCATAGAGTGGGAGGGTGCTGTAACTACAGATCATAACTTCAACATAGACGTTGATAATGAAGTACCATAATGATTCATGGTGAAATCATAGATCATATTAGAAGTAAATAATGAAGTAAATTAAATATGAATGGTGTAATCATTGCATAAAAATCCTAGTAATGACAATAAAGGCACTAAAATTTATCAGGAAATTATTACATGTACCAAAGAAGCAAAAAAAAAAAAACTAAATAAGATAAGGAAACAAAAAATCACATATCATAACTTCAATATAGACCATCCAAAGTATCCAAATTTGGTCATTTGTAAATTATATCAATTTTGATAAGATCCAAGCCAAGAAAATGTAAACACATCAAAATTTTGAAGTAACAAAAGTAAATTTTAGGAAATTTAAAAGAAAAACTCATAGATTCAGCTAATACCATCCAATATATCTTAAATTTATAATTGGTAAATTATATCAATTTGGATAGTGACTAGCATATAAAGCAATATAAGCACAAAAATAAACAACAATTTTCTTTAACATACCTTTGTATAAAGGCCATGATCATAGTATAGGTTAGCTTTCACAACCTAAAAGCTTTTTATATTGAAAGGATCTATACCTAACATACCATCACCATAGTTTTCATCATATCAGTAAAATAGAATTGGAACACCATTGAGCTCACTGTCACCGGAATAAGTAAACACTAATGATATAGAATGAATAGCCACCAAGTAGCTAGAGAACGAATCCATAGATAATATAGTCTTAATACCCCCAGGACCAATTTATCTGAAGCCCGATCATCATTTTATAGAACCATACCCACCAAATCATCCTTAATAGATTTGGAGTGGAAAAGATTATACATGTGGGATGACCATATTTTTTTCAATAATTCTCTTTTAATGCAACCACCCTGAAATCATGAAATATATATACATGTGTGGTATACAAGAAAACAATAATTTTATAGCTGGATTTTTTTCTATTTGACCATGTGATATGGTATCTTTGGTGTCATTATCATTGTTAGCAGTACATTAAATGAAGTAATGAGTCAATTTATTCAGAGGAGGTATGATAATTTGGTATTAATAAAATTCCACATTAAATAAATGAGATGGGTGTTAATTAAAAAAATAAAGAGTTGAATTGTTTTTAATTAAAGAAAAAAATAGAGAATAGAATAATCATTCAATATAGAGTTGTGTTGATATCATCATTTATTCTCTATTAGTTTTTAAATAATTTGTTTCCACTGAGCATGGATTTCAATTCTGCCTCCACGGAGTTTACCAAACCATAAATAATTACTAAATCAAGTCACTATATACCCCCTGAAATATCTAACAATACCACATCTTGTCATTTCATCCTGGTAGAAAGATCCATTCACATTCAACTTGAGCATAGTATTAAGAAGATGCTACTTAACCCTCCAACATTACGAGACAACACCCCTACCTACAGGATTAAGAGGCACACTTGGGAGAAACCCCTTGGTGATAACCAAATTTTGACATACAAGATGAAGGAGATCAAGGTCATGAATGATTGAGTAAATTTTCACTTTAATGTAGAAAATAGAGATATACTTTACTTAAAATGTATGTTCTGAGATTCCTAAATCACCAAACACACAACACCAAACACTATACTTCAAAACTGAATCACATTGGTTTGTATCTTATCCCCATGAAATGAAGAAAATATGAATTCACTAATGTTACAACACCAAATAATAAATTCAATCCTCTATCTGATGGTATTTCCTTGAATAATTAGTACATTCATCCTCAAACAATAATTGTCTTATCATCATAGAATTGGGTCCCTCACCATACACATAACAAGAAGCCAATTAAATACCATTTTTATGAATATTATCATCTATAGGGAGAGATCTATTTCCAATCCACCACACCAAAAAATTAATCATCCCTAGGATCACCATAATGTGGTATATCACTATTACCTCTCTATCGTTCCATGTAGCGTAGAACTGTACACCAGATAAGTAAAGTGGAAAGAAACCAAAAATGAAATCATAAACCTATCTGGGTTTTCATCAAGGATAAATCTATCATGAAATTACCTTACATCCTCATCAAGAGTGGTTGACATAAATCTAGGATCAGTTATCATATGTTTAAAGGAGTTATACGGTAAACAACATCATGGAAAGAAGATAATAGATCTAGAACAGTTATCTACTTAGTAATTAATATCCCCTCTCCCAATAACCCATCTCATAGAAAAAAAATTGAATGAAAATAGGGCCACATCTTGATAGCACACAAAATTATTAGTAACCAATGTCATTTTGAATGGGGAAATAAAAAAATAGAAAACAATGAAGAATGTAATAAATGAACACCAGAATTCACATTGTTCAGTCAAATTAAAAAATGTGCATGGTATAGGGCATCAGGGTTACACTATACAAGTAAACAAGGGAAAATTATAAGTGAAGACAGGAGCAGACAAAATACCATGCAACAACTCTATCCTCTTATAAGATAAAATTATAAGTATAGTTTCAGGGTAATAATTACCAAGAAATTGGATCAAAGCCTCCAAAATCATGAGTAGATGAAACACATCACTATATTTCAGTGTTATAAATCAAGTAGTAAGATAATGGCACACCTGTCATTAGCATCTCTCCTTCATAGATCCCGAATCTCTTTATATGATTTATTTTGGGCTGCCATGGAGCCCTTCTAATCCTACGGTCTCACACCTAGCTCCTCTACAAGCTGATTTTCTAATTAATTAGTCACTTCTCATAGTTATGATTCCTCTATATCTGTAATTTTGTTGAGTTTTTTCTCATATTTAATATTAATGGAGTCTAAAATCTCCAACAATAATCTCAGAATCAAAAAATCCAAATATTATCATAAAAGTAACAATTCAAAAGAAAAAAAGATAACTGATTGTGGTCACATAACTTTTTTACTGGTTTTGATAAAATATAAAGAGGTAAAAATGGAAAGAATTGTCCCATATAACATATACTTTTTAACTAATAGCCAAAAATATATCTATAGTGATCACAATAACTCACAGTTCCATATTTTTTGTGAACAATTAAAATTCATTTCAAAATTATTTATATGGATCTCATAATGATAAATTTAAATCTAATATATATAAATTTATATATTTTAATTAATAGTAATGAAAAAAATTATATTACCCTTATAGTTTCCAATAGAATATTTTTGAAGAATGATAATCTAATTAACAATAAAAAATTAATTGATAATGGATAACGAACTAAACTTCATTCTCATCCATCATTCTCTATGAAACTCCCCATTCATGGATGAATATAAATCAGTTTAGAATGTATTTTTATAAGGGAAAATTCAAATATTATAATATCCTTGAAAAAATATTCTTTCACCTATGTAGAATAAAAATGAATACACAAAATTCTGAAAGTAAAAAATTCAAGCTATAACATAAAATAAAAATAAAATGATGAGAGAATAAATATTCACATGTCATATAGATTATGTTTCAATTGATTATATTTATAATAAAATGATTATAATATGTTTTGACATTTCATATATATTATAATGTTTAACGGAGAGTATAATTGAATAAATATATGTCATTGTAGGATATAACTGATTAATGACATGGAAAGAAACCAAAAAACTCCAATAAACATTTTATGAGTAGGGAAAAAAAGAAACATGAATTAGATCATAAAAATCCTTAATACCATGATTATATAATTGCATTTCCCATTCAAAACACATGAATGAAACATAATAAATACATTCCATGTCATGTCATAAAAATCTAATCCATATATTGATTTAATAATAAAGACTCACATTCACTTCAGGAACTACCCGTAGTCCACAATAATCAAAATCATAGGGAGTGAAAAATATCATCATTAATATAACTCATATACATGGCATAAAGAATTTTTAAAACATCATTACTATTTTATACAGATTAGTAAGTACATACACATAATCACTTTATCCACTACACACATACAGAGTCACACATTCAACTTTGTACATAAGAACGTTTTATTAATGGGTTTATAAATGATTAGAATGGAAACATCATATAAAAGAAACCAATAACACAACTATAAACTAAAATAAAAGCTGATTAATGTGTCATGAATAATAAACCATACTAAATATATTATTCCCTTGTGCTAATGTGGAATAAATAACATAGATTCAAAACTTACACTATTTATCGCACTCCAAAGTCCATCTATATTATAATTTTGGAAAATCTTGTGACCATGTTACATGGACCCCATGTACATCACCACCACTACATCCCACAAAATCATCAAACCTTTAGTAATTATTTCTAGAAACAAGGATATCACTCATTTCTATTTTAAAAAAATAATGAAAAAACTCATAAAATCATTATCTCACCTATACGAGTATTTTTTAACCTGATATTATCTTTTCGGTCTCAAGATTCTATATGAGAATTAATCTGATAATTTAAAAAATATTCATAATGGATTAAAAACACCAATTTTTATCCCAAATAACATATTAGGTAATTCAAACATTATTCACAATAAATAATCCACACCAATTTAATCATAATCACATATCAAAATTCCCATCATCTTTTCATATAATAAAATCTACTTACACCTATATAGAATCTTCCATTAGTTCTCTATAATTTAAAATAAATAAAATCGTATTATCATATTATGTACTATTACATAAATTTATATATTTAATTTCTACTATTTATCAATTATTTTTAGTAATCCCACATATGGAAATTCAATTATTCATTTAAAATATTCATGTGGAATATTCATTCAATAAATATGACATTTATCAATTATTTTAATTTTCTATATTCTAACTGATGAAGTACTGTATTAGTTTCATACTCACATTTCCTAGATTCATTTGAAAATTATGAAAATTATACCTAGATTATTATTAATTATCTATCAATAATTACATAAAAAGATCATTCTAGGTTCATAAAGAGTAATGATAATGGGAGAATGTTGAGTCTCCTACCTAAATTCTATGATTATTATTAATCCTCTATCATCACATGAAAAAAAATTTAATTATATTATTCATTCACCACATTATTTGATTTGATATGCCACACCATATATGAAAACTCTAGTGATAAGTGAAATATGAATAATTGATTTTGGTTGAATAATATGTGATATGAGATCCAATTATTTATTTCCCTTCACCGAAACCCAATCATAAAATCCATAATATTCAAATATTATATTTTGTATCTTTTTCACCTTTAAATCTCCCATTAAATCACAATCTAGACATTCTATTAATATAATAAAATACATGAAATTCAATAACTTAAATATTCTACATCATCACCAAAAAAATTATCTTACATACTCTAATTATTTAATTTGTCAATATAATGTATATAAAATGAACAACCTATCTAAACATGTAACTAATTTAAATTCCCTCAATAGCTAAAATTTATTGATATAATTGTAATATAATAAAATAACGAAAATTTACAATAATTGTAATCACTTATGTCTAGTTACAAAAAATGCACAAAATTTCTTTCTATGATAGATAAAGTTAAAAATTAACCCCTCACAGTCAAACATAGTCTAAATTTTATAAAAAATTACTTTTTAAATTTCTTGGTCACTACTATTTCAAATTTTAGTGATGTAATTTTTACTCATGATTTATGCCTAACCTAAATTCATTAATATTATATTTATCTTTAAGTATATGGAAAATACTTACTCCCATTCATGAAACACTAATGAAGAAGAGGATATTAAAAAGAGTAGAGGGGGAGCTAATGTTCACCTTGATGTAAAAGGAATTATGGAATGAATTATCATTTTTATCATGTATCATAATCATAACACTAAATAAAAATAATTTAGTTTGATTCTATTATCGATATTTATATAAAATTTTAGATGATATGATGGAAAGACTTCATGTATACATAGTTCAAGATGATGCTTAAGCAGTATGATTATACTTAAATAGTAGCAGGATGATGCTTAAGCAGTAGGATGATGATGCATATGCAAACGCATGAAAAAAATTAGAATCATTCTTACACATCCAAGTCTTTTCTAGTTTTCCAATTTCTCTAATCTAGACGATTCTTACCCAGAAAAAACTTATCCCTTTAACCATATTACCTTTGATTAGGTTCAGGGCCCTTTTTAAAGTAACTCTATCATTTATAAACCTTCACCCAAGAGTATTTAAATAATTATTGATGCATCCAATATTCTAGTTATGTCTTAGATGGATTCTAAAAAGATCCGGAACATTAATATCTCTTTTAGACTAGTTCTAACCTTAGTTATAAATAGATCAAAAGTTGAACTTGGTAACTAGCACCTTCATGCTTTTCCAAACTACTGTAGACAATACCAAAAGACTTCCATCAGCACTTATCATTATTAGCCATGAAGATAATCTAAAAAAATGACACATGTGATGGGTTGATCACTAAGAAACCAACTACATCATCCTACAACTAGGTAAGTATAACCCTTTGCAAAATGCACTATATGAAAGAATTTATAGTGAAGACAATTACAAAGAGTGAATGAATAAAAAATGAAACCAATGAATAATGGTGGATGAAGATGTTAGAATCTAAAATATGTAGATAACATTACCTTAAGGATGAAGAATATAAAACTCATGTGAAAATAGAACGGTTAGTGTTAACGATGAATCTCCTTGAGGATCAAATGATGATGTCTATTGATTATAGAAGAACAATGAGGTTCAACTTTTTTATGTATAAAACAATGGTGTCCAATAAATCATTTCTATCAATGTATGATTTGGACTCATCAAATATAATATAAAAAAATGGCTATAGTATCCTCTTCAAATTCCCCAATACTTATTCCTAAAGGTGTCACATGCATGATTATAAAATGTCTCTCCATTATAAAAATAGCTGAATGATAATAATAATGATGATAATGACAAATGAAAAAATAAATAAATGATTGTAATAAATACCCACTGATAATTAACTATATTCATGCATAAACAGATTTCTTTGATCATCCAAGAATTTTATAATTGATTCCTCGAACCATAATAATTAAACCAAGAGACATAGTTCAATTGCAACACGTGCATTTTGAAATTTCTAATTTATAGAGTTGTAAGGTCTTGGTCTTTTCTGGAGTTATCTCAGGCTCATTTTCAGGTACTTTTTGATTTTTTGAAGTACCTTTGTTTCAGATTACTGGCTTGGGGTACGTTTGGGTGAAATTTTAAGAAAAACTAATGGACAGTGGGTTGTGCACAGTTTGCGCATGGTTTGACAAACTGTATGGCTAAACCATGCCAACCATGAAAATCTGGAAAGAGTGTTCTGCATGATTTTCGCACTATTTTATGAACCATGCGACCAAATCCTACCAACCATGAAAACATGGACAGAGAGGTTCGCACAATTGGCGCATGGTTTTCCTTAACCATGCGCATATGTCTATGAAATCATGCGAGTAGAATTTCATATTCGAAAATCCTTTTTAAAACCACCCCCCCCCACCCCCAGGACTCCCATATTTTAACCTTGGCTCAGGCTTGATGAATTTTAGGTGATCTTAGAACCTTCCAGATGGATTCTAGTGTGATCCGAACATCGTTCTTTGAGATCAAAATCCTTGATTGAAGATATGCTCTTGTCCTGGTAAGTGGGTTTCATCCTGTTGCTTATCCCATTCTTTCCTCTATTGTTATTTGATATATTCATGGAATATTTCCATTGTTTCCATGGATCTAAACCTACGAGTTGAGATCTAGATCTAGGAATGTGGATCTAGATCTAGATTTTCAGGATCTTGAAGACATTAATATAAATTTTGGATTAGGGAATTAAATCCAATGCTTGATCGATGATGTTATGCAGCTCGGATTTTGGGGATTTCCATTGGACTAACATCCATCAATAAACCGAGTTAGGTGGTCTAAATCGAACTCCCATTGTAATGGATTTAATATGTGAATGTGATTTTATGAAATTTCTTACTTCCCATGATAATTGATTTCCTAAATTGGAGTAATTAGGAAAGTGGAATTGAATTGAGGTTTCCTTGGTGATTAATTGCTAATTGAATCACGTAACAAATGAAGGGGGGTTTCCAAAATTGATATTTTGGAGATTTGTTATGGAAAATATGTTGTAATTTAGATATTGAATTGGTTGTGTTACGATAATTAATTTAGGGGAATTATTTATGAAATATTTTTTGGCTATGTGAGATAATTAATTGTGAGAATAAATTATGTTCCATGATATTGACCAAATATAACTAATTGTGAGAATTAATTATGTTACATGATGTTAATATAATATATTAATTATGAGAATTAATTATGATATGTTGGGATTTGATATGGATAATTAATTGTGAATAATTAATTATGGAATGAGAATTATGTTGATTGATTAATTAATTAATGAATTAATTAATGGGTTATGTGCTTAGTTAATTGTTGAGTTAACTAATGGCCTTTGAACTATTTAACTAATAATTAGATTAGAAATGGAATGATATGGAAAATTCTTGTGAATTAATGAATGATTAAATGGATTAGATTTTTGTGGTGTTAAACATGGCGTTATAGACTGATTAGAAGTTGGGACATGGACATGGACTTCCTCCCCAATAGTTATCCAAGCATGAGATTATGGGGTGATAGGCATGAAGACCTATAAAGAACAACATTATGGGGTTCTAGGAATGATGACCTACACCGAATGAGATATAGAGTGATAGGCATGGAGACCTACACTTAATGAGAATTGGGGTGCTAGGAATGAGGACCTACACCGAATGAATGATAATAATGAATGATGATTCAAATGGGAAATATGAATTGAAACTTGGTCTAATGTGGTGATTAAAGATTAAATGAAAATGCGATAACGTTTTAACTATTCATTGTATTTTTTTGCTTCATAAAACTTCATACACTATCTTTTTACTGTACTTGTTTTAGACAACATTGGTGGTGGCCTATTGAGTCATACTCACACTATATTTGGGCCGCTTGATCGACACCCAAATAGACTTTTTTGTTGCAGGAAATGACAAGGGAAAGGCTTTGGAATAGGTTTCGGTTTGGTATTGGAGCATGGGAGAGGGAACCAGATGTGGTTTAGCACCCTATTGGGAGTTGTTGTGTCTTTAATTTTAGTTGCATTGTAGAAACTTGAAACTTGCATTGTCATAGCATGTTTTACATTTCAGTTGAGTACTATGTTTTCAGGTTTTGACTATCATATGACATGGTATTTTTCTAGTTATTTGTATTCTTTTGTTCATGGATAGTGTTGTTTGCTTTCTTTGGTGTTTTATTCTAATAAAAGAGGATATAGTCTCCCCAATAATAACTTACCAGACCCTCACTACTAGTTAACACCCTCTAGCATATGGGGACGCGCACTTGAGGGCATGTGGCCAACTGGCTCGGGGCACCGTTTAGTGGAACCTAGGTCAGGATGTCACAAAGTGGTATCAGAAGATTTTTCTTTTCTTTCATATTCTTTTTTCCTTACTGTTTTGGAAAAGGTAGACAAGGGAATAGGAAGAATCAAGGCTTGGAGACGAGTTCGTGCATGGGAGTTGCAAACCCATGTACGGGGGAACATTTGAGTACTCTGGGTGGGATTGTTTTGATTATTGTTCATTGTTACCATTTCATATTATTTCACCTTGGGTGACAGACTTTTGGTGTGATATGATATTTGTTTTGAAATTTGTTGAACTTTGATTTGTGGCCTATAGAGGTATAATACTTGAGTCTGCATACATCATTCTAGGCACTTAGGGTTGTTCTGAAATGCATCATTCTAGGTACTCACTGGAAAATGGGTTATGTGTAAGTTGTTGAACTTGAACTATTTTTCCATGTAGTGAGATTGAAATAATGATGCAAAATGAGAATAAATGGGTTTTTAATGAAAAGGGAATGATTAATTAATTAATTTTTGAATTAATTAATTTGAGATAATGTGATTAATTAATAGTTTAATTAATTAATGAGAATGTTTTACCCTTGTTAACCAAGACCTATGATTAGGATGGTTAAGGGTAGTAATAAGGCCTCAGTGTTGACCATGTGGTGATAAAAAGAGAAAAATGACATGTTGAAACATGTTATGTTAGTTTCTCCTCTTACTTAAATGTTATATGGTTGAGTTATGAGACCTAAGACATGTGTTTGGTTTTGTATAGATATTCCTCCACAACACTTTTTGAGGGAGAGACCGAGAGGTATAACCCAGAATGAAATTAAAGATAGGTAACTTAGGCACCATTAGTAAAATACAAGGAGGAAGCAGAGAAGTTTAGAGAGAACTTTTATTATTTCATGCAATTCATGGAGAGGGACCCAGGGCAGAATCTGAAAATCATGTGTGAGTTGACAAGGGAGTTTCAACTGCATCACCCTCCTACCTTTACTAGAGAGGGTGCACCTGAGGGATCTGAATTTTAGATTCAATCTATAGAGATGATACTTGAAAATTTAGAGACTCCGGCTGAGAGTAGGGTCAAGATGTCTTCTTATATGCTACAGGGTTCAGTAAAATGCTAGTGGGTCATTCAGGTATGACGTGGATAGACTGATGATATGTACTGGAATTTTTTTGGAGAAGTTCTTGGAGAACTTCTATCCAGAGACATTGATACAAGAGAAGGATTCAGATTTTATGAATATGACACAAGGAATCATGGATATAATTAATTACACTTAACATTTCATGGATTTACTGCGTTTCGAGCCTACTTTGGCGGAAAACGAGGCTTCTTCAGCAAAGCAATTTCAGGAAAGACAATGGTGTGAAATTAAGTCCCAGGTGAATATATTTAGGCTGAAAAAATTCTAATAAGTGGTTAATTAAGATCTAATTTCGTAGGGTAAACTAAATGAGGCTTCTAGGAATGGACAAATAACTGTCACTAGATGATTAGTGAGTTTGCCTTTTGAGAGTAGGAATCACTGTCATAAGAACCTTAGTCAGGACAGTGGAAAGAAGGTGTAATGTTAGGAGAAACAATTGAACCATATCTTACTCATGTTATTTTACACCAGTGTAATGAGAAGGTACACTATCGTATGCATTTTATCCAACCACCAATGGAGAGCTGGTTTTGTGGTAGGATGGGGAACCTACAGAAGTTCTGTAGGAAGCAGTGGCAGGTTGGTGTTGAGGGGGCATCTGCTCAAAGTCAGAGTGCGGGAAGGGGGTATTCTAAACCATATAGGTCTAGTAGCTGGAGTTATACTAGAATAGGTGGAAGGGGAAGTGGGTGTGGTGCTTCAGGGAATGAGATCCTGTATCAGCAGAGTGGTGCTACTCAAGGGAGTTATATGACACTATAGGGAATAGGGGCAGGATAGTTATATGCAATGTAGCCAACACTAGTGGAGGGAGAGTCTGGTCTATTGATAGTGAGAGGCACTATTATTGTTGATTCTACTTTATCTACATCCTTGTTTGATACAGGTGCCTCTCATTCCTTTATATCTACAAATATTGTTAATGTCTTGATCCTAGAGGTGGAGTTCGTAATTGGGGTGATGAATATCGATACACCATTGGGAACATAGTCTAGGGACATCTGTTTGTGAAAGGGATGTTTTCAAGAGATCCGGGAGTATCGTTTTCATTGGGATATTTCTGTTCTTGATATAATGGTCTTCGACCAGATTATGGGTATGGATTGGCTAGTTGCATATCGAGCCCACATATATTGTTATCTCATGATAATGACCATTGTATCTCTTGAGGGTGAACAATATATTCTTCATTGAGAACTGGATATCCATACAGGCCGAGATGGGCCAATTACTCATCAATTGGGAGAGCTCATAGCCCATGTTTCTAGTCTTTTTTAGATGATGGTAGTGGTAGGAAAGGTGAATTTACACCACTAATAGAACTATTTCAGGATGCCTTTATCGAAGACTTTTTAGTATTTCCACCTGATAGAGATGTGGAAATCACTATTGAGCTCATGCTAAGGGATGAGCCGGTATCTATTCCACCTTATAGAGTGGAACTGGCTAAGCTTCAGAAGAACAAAATGTAGTTGGAGGAGTTGGAGGATAAAGGGTTTTTTCATCCAAGTAAGTCACCTTAGGGATCACCTATTTTGTTTGCAAAGAAGGCCAACATGAGTCTATGCTTGTGTGTCGATTACCCAAAGTTGAATAAAATGACCATGAGGAACTGATATCCTCTTTCGCGTATCGACGATCTGTATGAACATCTAAAGGGAGCTTGTGTGTTCTCAAAGATCGGTTTGAGATGATGGTATCATCAAGTGAGAGTTTGGACATCTGATATACCAAGAACTTATTTCAGAATCAGGTATGGCCTTTATGAGTTTGTCGTAATTCCATTTGGGTTGAAAAATTCTCCATTAGTTTTTATGGCATTGATGAATATGATCTTTCATCCATTCATAGTTTAGTTTGTGGTGGTGTTTGTGGATGAAATCTTGGTGTACTCTAAGACTCATGACGATCATTCCCAACATCTTCACATTTTCTTGGGTACACTGAGAGAGCATCGGCTATATGCCAAGCTATCTAAATGTCAGTTTTAGATTGACAGGGTACACTTTTGGGGTATATCATCTTAGAATAAGGTGTGTAAGTGGACCCAAAAAAAGTGCAGGAAGTGGTTTCTTGGGAGAATCCCAATAATGTTTTTGATATCTAAAGATTTTCGTGATTAACCGGTTATTATAGGAGGTTCATCCATGAATTTTCTAATTTTGCAGCACTGCTTTCAGTTTTGACATAGAAAGGGGTAAAGTTTGATTGGACAGAACCATGAGATAATTCTTTCCAAGAGTTGAAGAAGTTCTTGACATTGGCACTAATTTTGATCTTACTTGAGTTGGGTGAGGATTACACGGTTTATTATGATGCTTTTTGGATCAGACTCAGAGTTGTGTTGATGCAAGGGGATAAATTCATTGCTTATGGGACTCGGTAGCTGAGGCCACTTGAATGGAATTTCCCTAGGCATGACCTCAAGTTGGAAGTAGTGGTTTATTCTCTTACGTGTTGGATACACTATATTTTGGGTAAAAATTTTATAGTTTTTTCAGATAAAAAAAGCTTGAAGTATATTTTTTCATAGCGTGACTTGAATCTTCGGCAAAAAGATGGGTACAATATATGCAGTCCTTTGATTTTGAACTGGAATATACACCCATGAAGGGGAATAGTGAGGCTGATGCCTTGAGGAGGAAAAATCAGAATCAGTTGGTACATGAGTTGAGTTCATAGTGGAAGATGATGACATTGCTGGCAGAAATGCATGTGGTAGTTTAGGAGAGTCAGGAAATGATGACTCTAGTTTCTATAGCAGTGGATTCTACACTCTTGAAATAGATCAGGGACATGTAGTACGAGGATCTAAAGTTTTTATCCTGAAGGTAAAGCCTTGAAAGTGGGGATACACATTCAGACTTGATATTAAATGATAATGAGACCATCTATGTGAAAAATCAGGTTGTTGTGCCTATGAGTATGCGAGAGGAACTCATGCTAGAATTTCATGCCACAAAATGGGTGGTACATCCTAGGGTAACAAAAATGTACCATAACATATGATGATAGTTTTGGTGTCCATACATGAAAAAGGAAATAGAAGGGTTTGTAACAAGATGTTTCACCAGTCAGTAGGTGAAGCCAGAGCATCAATGACCAGGAGGCCTATTGAAACCGTTACCTATTACAGAATAGAAGTGGGATAATATGACTATGGATTTCATGGTAGGACTTAAAAAAGAAACTTAGTAATAGTGATTATATTTGGGTCATTGTGTATCGCCTAATGAAGGTAGCACACTTCATGCCTATCAAGTAAACCTTTACAGTAGAATAGTTTGGAGAACTGTATATACGAGAGATAATTTTTTTTGTAGGGGGTGACACAGACTATATTTTTAAATAATGATCCACACATTACTTTAGACTTTTGTAAGGGTTTAAAAAAGGCACTTGTTACATAGGTTTTGTTAAGTATAGACTTCCACCCACAGACAGATGGGAAGTTATAGAATACCATACAGGTGTTAGAGGATATGCTAGAGGCTTGTGTTCTTGACTTTGGTGGTTCTTGGGAGAAGTAATTGAATTTAGTGTAGTTTTACTATAAAAAAGGTTATAAGAAAACTGTATAGATGGAACCACATGAGGCACTTTATGGAAAACCATGTAGATCACCACTATGTTGGCTAGAGGTGGGAGTGTCAAAGCTGCTGGGACCGAGTCTCGTTTAGGAGACATCGAAGCTAGTGCAGTTGATTCAGAAAAGTATATCTATGGATCATATTAGTCATAAGTCATATGCTGATAGATAGAGGAAAACCCTAGAGTTTATAGAGTGTGATTGTGTATTCCTTTGGGTGTCCCCTAGATTGGGTCACCACAAGATTTGGAAGCAGGGCAAGTTGGTGGCCAGGTTTGTAGGACCATTTGAGGTGCTTGAGAGAATCGGGCCAGGGGTGTACCAATTAGAATATACATAGAAGTTATCCATAGTGCATGATGTTTTCCATGTTTCACAACTACAACAGTATCACCTCGACCCTTCTCATGTGATTTATGTATAAGTGGTTGATCTCGAGATAGATGAGTCCTTTGAGGATCATCTGATACATGAGCTGGGTCACAGTGAGAAAGTGTTATGGGGAAAGGCCATGTCGTGAGCTCATATGTTATGGAAACATGTAAGTGTTCAAGATAAAACCTGGGAACATGAAGAAAACATGAGGTGTCAATGGTCCAATATTTTTGGCTTAGAATCTTATAGAAGTTCAGGAGTCCAGCTCGAGGGTGAGCTGTTATAAGGTGAAGAGATTGTAAGATCTCGAACTTTTCTGGAGTCAATTCAGGCACATTTTAGTGTATTTTTTGAGGTTTTTAAGTACCTTTTTTTGGTAGTAGTGGCTTGGGGTGTGTTTATGTGATATTTAAAGAAACAATAACGGAAAGTGGGTTTCACATGGTTTGTTCACGGTTTGAAAAACCGTGCGGCTAAACCGTTCCACCCATACAAATTCAGACAGAAAGGTCCGCACAGTTCATGCATGGTTTGAAAACCCGTGCGACCAAACCATTCCCACTATGAAAACCTAAGGAGATATGTCTTCATAGTTGGTGGATTGTTTTCCCTATCCGTGCTCCTCTTCCCAGGAAACTGTGCGTGTAGAATTTAATGTCCAAAAATCCTTTTTAAAACCACCTGAACCCCTCGAGACACCCATATTATGACCTTGGATCGATCTTGACTAGTTATAGGTGATGAAAGATCCAATTGTATGGATTACAAGGTCTTCGGAACATCGTTATCCTATATTGAAATCTTGTATTGAAGATCCTATCTCTTCCCGATAAGTGGATTTCATCCCATTTCTCCTCTTGTTCTTTCCTCAATTTTTCCTTGATCATTTCATAGAATATTTCAACCATTTACATGGATCTAAACTTATGAGTTGAGATCTAGATCTATGATTTTGGATCTAGATCTATATTTTCAAGATCTTAATACCTTTGATCTTACTTTTTGTTCAGGGATTTAAATATGAAACTTGATCGATGATGTTGTGTGCTCAGATTTTGGGGATTTCCTCTAGGCTAACATCCATCAATAAACTGAGTTAGGTGTTCTAAATCGAACTCCCAGAGTCATGGATTTTATATATGAATGTGAGTTTATGAAATTTCTAGCTTCCCTTGATAATTTATTTCCTAAATTGGAGTAATTAGGAAAGTGGCATTTACTTGAGGCTGCCTTGGTGATTAATTGATAAATGAATCATATAACAAATGAAGGGGGTTTCCCAAATTGATATTTTGGATATTTTTTATAGATAACATATTGTAATTGAGTTATTTAATTTTTTGTGTCAAGATAATTAATTTAGGGGAATTAATTATGAAATATTGTATGGCTATGTGAAATAATTAATTATGAGAATTTATTATGTGACATGATTTTGACCAAAGGTAATTAATTGTGAGAATTAATTATGTGACATGATATTGATCAAAGATAATTAATTGTGATAATTAATTATTAAAATTTGGGATTTTATATGGATAATTAATTTTGAAGAATTAATTATGGAATTAGAATTTTATTGATTGATTGATTAATTAATTAATTAATTAATGATTTATATGCTTAGTTAATTGTTGAGTTAACTAAATGCCTTTTAACTATTTAACTAATCATTAGATTAGTAATGGAATTATGTGTCAAATTATTGTGAATTAATGAATGATTAAATGGATGAGATTTTTGTGGTGCTAGACATGGCATTCTAGGCCGATTAGAAGTTGGGACTTGGACATGGCGTTCCACCCCAATTGTTATCCAAGGTTGAGATTTTGGGGTTCTAGGCATGAAGACCTACACCAAAAAAAATTATGGGGTGCTAGGTATTATGACCTACCCCGAATGAGATATAGAGTGATAGGCATGGTGACCTACACTTAATTAGATTCGAGGTTCTAGTCATGATGACCTACACCGAATGAATGATAATAATGAATGCTGATTAAAATGGGAAATATGAATTGAAATTGGAACTAATGTGATGATTAAAGATTAATTATCAATGTTATAACTATTTAATTATGCACTGTATTTATTGATTTATAAAACCATATACACATTCTTTTGACTGGACTTGTTTTAGACACCGTTGATGGTGGCCTACTGATTCGTACTCACACACTATTCAGGATGCCTAATCAGCACCCATGTAGACTTTTTTGTTGCGGGACAGGATAATAGAAATGCCCTGGGATAGGTTTTTGTTTGGGATTAGAGCATGGGAGAGGGAACCAGATGTGGTTTGGTACCCTCTTGGGAGTTGTTGTGTCTTTACTTTTAGTTTCATGGTAGACACTTGACACTTTCATTATCAAAGAATGTTTTACCTTTCAGTTGAGTAGTATATTTTCTGGGTTTGACTATCATATGAAATAGTATTTTTCATGTTATTTATATTCTTCCATACTTGGTTATTGTTGTTTTCTTCCATTGGTTTTTTATTTTGTTAAAATTGGGTATAGTCTCCCCAAGACTGACTTACCAGACCCTTGCTACTAGTTATCACCCTTTGGTGTTTGGGGTGGTTCTCTTGAGGGCATGTGGCCAACTAGATCAGGGAACTGTTTAGTGGCACCCAGGCCGGGATGTCACAACATTAAACTTGTATTATGAAAATGATAAAGTGTTATGTGGTGTTTTCAAGTAAGAAATGAAGATGGTCACTGAAACTCATTCAACTAATAAGGTTCCACCATTAAATCATTTAGAAAGTCATGCGGTCCATGTTGACTATTAACCTAATGTGATCTCATCCCAATCTATGGATGATGTCACATAAGTCATGAAACATGAATAAAATAATAATAATGATGGAAAATGAACATAAAATCATAAATTAAGCATGAGACTTGATAAAGACAAGGTCCATACCTCAACTGATGATCCATATATCTATCCCAAGATCATACCAACCTCCTCTGAGTCTAAGAATTCCCATATCATTAATAAAAACCATTAAACTAATAAACCAAACAATTAAAACCAAAAACCACAAATCATAATAATAAATTACAATCTCATTGGATAACCTAACGGTGCCCAAACCTTGATCAACAGGGTGTGGTCCACTCATGGAACACTGAAACTTTATCTAAGTGAAATCCCAAAATTAAACTCCCAAATAGACTGCCAATTTTACACAAAATTGCTTGAAACACTAAAAAAATCCATAAGAAAACATACCACAAGTAAAATGATGAATTTTGGATTGAATATCTCCTATCAGGGTGTTCTCTAGAAGCCATATATGAAAGCTCTACCTAGCATGATGATTTCACCATGATCTGGTAAAAGTTTCTCCCTAATCCCTAATCAGGTGAACCAAAATCAAAGAAGGTGAAGTATGAGGAACAAGGGATAAGTAAGGATATACTTTACCTCAAAGCGACATGATGAAACCATACCGAACCACAAAAATTGAAAATTTACAAGAGAGGGGATGTTGTGAGTGCAGGGACCCGATTGGGTTCTTGAGAGAATGAGGCAGGGAAGGTTAGTTCGATTGTGGAGAGGATGAGGAGCTCGATTACGAAGAGGGGAAGCACCAGACGACACACTAAATGGAGGAGGAACTTCTGAAGAAGAGTATACAGGAGGGAAGGAATGCATGAGGGATGGAGGAACCATACATGGATAAGATGGTGAGAGATGGGGAAACCATTAAGGAGAATCCAGTGACGACCGAATGAGGAAGATGTTGGTTGGTTGATGATCTGCCGAGGAGAAGGGTTTCAGTAGAGGGATTGCATGATTGTACAAGTGGACGAGTGGGCGAGTGGGAGAGGAAATCCTGAAGTAGTAAAAAAACCAAGAAAATCTATTTCCATGGGGAACTATCTATCCATGGATATTTCTAATCTAAACCCATGGTTGTTTAAACATTTTGGTTATATCTTGACCTATAACCACATACCAATTAAACTATGGCTATAACTCCATGGCTATAGGTCATTTTTCTAGTAGTGTTATTGAGTCATTCTAACAACACCTCATATTGAATTGATGTTTTTTCAATTGGTACACATAAAAAATAATTCAATAGTGGTTTTCCCAATGATTCCACACCAATTGTTTTTCATTTCCTATGGTTTTTATCATTTCATGTATATATTAGTGTTTTAAAACACTAAAAAAGTATTTATGAGAATCATGGGAAGCCCATAAATTAGATTGATGAGGAGTCAATTCCTATATTTCAAAACTCAATATGTGGTTGTTTTTATTTGATTCCATTGATATATGACATTTTTTCTTGGTTTTGACCACCTGACTCGTGTTTTAAATGACCGATATCTTTTAAAACAATTTATTTAGTCATTTTAAGAATACATCACATTGAATGGATGTGGTGTCTACTCATACACATCACAAATAATTCTACTATGATTTCAACATGAATTCACATCAATATGAGGCTATTTTATATGGTATTCATTGTTACATTCACGTTTACCTTTTTAACACACTGAAAAAGGTTTTATGGGTATCCCAAGAAAAGTGTAACTCATATTGATGTGGTGTTAGTTCCTAAATTTCAAAAATAAATCTATAGTCATTTTCAAATTATTTCATAGTCATATGACACCATTTTTTTGGTTTTAACCCTCTACACAAGTTTTTATAACATTAATATCTTTTAAAAATTATTATTAAGTGATTATAAGAACACTACACATAGAATTCATGTTTTTTCTAATCATATACACAAAAAATAATTCATTGGTGGTTTTCCCATTATTTTAAGTCAACATAATCTCGTTTTCTAATGTTTTTACCACTATATGTGTGTTTTAGTGTTTTAAAACACTAAAAATGAGTCTACAAGCTTCATGGGTAAACTATAACTTAGATTGATGTGGTGTAATTTCCTACATTTCAAAAATCATTATGAGATATGTTTTATATGATTTCATGAATATCTGGGAATGTTTTCTTGCTTTTGACCCCCAGGAACACATTTTTAAATACTTTAATATCTTTTAAAACTACTAATTAAGTCATTCCAAGTGAAGCACACATTTAATGGGCATTTTTAAACTCTTATATGTCAAAAATAATTCAATAGTTGTTTTACCATGATTTCACATTAATCTGAGGTCATTTTCTACAGATCTGACTGTTTCACATGTGTTTTAGTGTTTTAAAACACTAAAAACGTGTTTATGGATATCACAGGAAAAATATAACTTGTATTAACATGGAATAAACTCTTGTATTTAAAAAATAAATCCATGGTAATTTACTTATGATTCCATATCTATCCAACACTGTTTTCTTGATTTCGACTGCATAGCGCTTGTTTTTATAGATTTTGATTTCTTTTAAAACTATTTATTAAGTCATTCTATGAAAATCACATATCATATGGAAATTTTTAACCTCTCACACATAAAAAATAATTCAAAAATGGTTTTACCATCATTTCATATCAATATATGGTCATTTCCTATGGTTTTAACAATTTCACACACATTTTAGTGTTTTAAAACACTAAAAATGTGTTTGTGGGAATACCAATCAAACCATAACTCAGATTGAGGTGACATCAGTTCATAAATTTAAAAAATCAATTTATAGTTATTTTCTTAAGATTTAATATCATATGATTTTGTTTTATTTCTTTTAACCCGATGATGTGAATTTTGAAATACATTGATATCTTTTAAAATTGTATATTAATTCATTCTGAGTACACCACACATTAGATGGATGTGTTGTCTTATTGTACATGTCACAAATAATTAAAAATTGTGTTTTATATGATTCAACCTAAATTAAAGGTCATTTATTATAGTTTTGACCATTAAAATAATTTTTTACTATTTTAAAAACACTAAACACATGTTTCTAAAAACCATGATATCTTTCAAAACTATTTATTGCATTGTGAATTGAGTATAGAATTTTCTTTGGTATATCTATAAGTCTATAAATTTCTTTAGGGATCATTATTTTCATCCTTTTAAATATAAAAACTATGGAATTATTTATTTTCAACTACCATGGATATTATGTTTTCCCATAAGAGTCATCTTCTGGCACATTTTCTTTTAGGTTTGAAATTTCTCTCTGTGTTATCTGATCAATAACACTACTCAAACCCTCTCTAGGTGTAGTATTAAATGATGATGATACCTTACCAAAGAAAACTAATGGAGTTGTCCAAGAACCCATCCCCCATACATGATTTGGATTCTCCATCCCTAAAACGATTGTAACTGCATCATTATAGGAAACTAATGATGATTATGAAGGGTTCACATCCTAGGATTCTAGAATTTTAATCTATTAATACATAAACATTAACAATTATTTCTTTAATTATCTTAAATTTATAATATTATAAAATTAATAAAATTTTCATTACTATTTAATGTTATTTAATTACTATAAAACATAATAAAGAAAAGTAAATTATAACCTCAACCAATTCTTAAAACCAATTAATTGGGTCTGACTACATGGATCAATTACTGCCAATTGATCCTGGAAACATCACTATTATTCATCCCAAACTCATAAAATTGAATGATAATTTTTATTTATTTCATTTCACATACATCTACTATTTTCGTATTAGCATATATTCTATTGTTATCTTTATTTGTTTTATAAATTCATTCATCATTTTTGTAAAATATATAATTTTTTGTACAATGATAGGAATATCGGTAATGGTAACTCACTAATATACCCTAGATATATGGTTGAACAACTACTCAATCATTTTAGGTGCATCGTATGGTGGGATACTAATATTATCTATGGAAGATATAGCTCTCTAGAAGTCTTTGGTACAACAAAATCACTCAAATCCATTGATACTGATAGTGGTGGTGGTGTGCTCTATGATGTTGATCATCTAGGATCTTAATATAAAATTCATTCTCATAATTTCTATAATTAAAATGGTTTAGAATATAATTAATCTATAAATAAGATGTAAAATATTTTTATAAAAAAATCAAAGAATAGAACAATGTATATATGTAAAAAACACTTATAAATGAGAAATTGTAATATGGATTCATTACTAATTTAAACATTCAATTATATTTATCTTAATTTTATTCAGTGTTATCATCCTAAAAGATGATGGGTTCTTCATTTTCAACCTCTTTTTCAAGTTTTATTATTTCAATATTATTAGGGAAAAATTGTTTAATGTTTTGTGATTGATGAGGTTCACTGTCACAAAGTACCAATTGACCTCCATCACCCATATCATATAATAAACTCTTATTTAAGTATATAAAAACACTCTAATATTTATATATTTCATAATCCATATAATAAACTATGATCTATTTTGAATTTAATAAAAATTGATCATTCTCTGTACACTCATTGGTATGGATCAAGTGACAAAAGATGAATGAAGTAAAATGTAATGAATCTTTCGTGATACCCTATCAATGTTGACCCACTTTAATTTAAATAATACAACTTAAAATTGACCATTATAGATTAATTTGATTGTATCAATCATATTTCCATATTATCTCACATATTAAAGTGTAAATACACCACTATTTTGATTTTTTGCTCCTTTTTCATGATAAATTATACAAAACTCAAATCCATGAATATTGTAAGCATCAAATTTCATTTCTTTCCATAGAGGAACTCAATCAAAAAACATCAAATATTCTTTATGTTTTATATCTATTCTCAACATTCATTATCTAGAAAAAATATATAAGGTGTTACTTTTTACGTAGGAAAAATAACTACACATCAATAATATAAATATGAGTATATACTTACATGATGGGATAACTATTCAAATATATCCTTATTAACAAATTTTGTTAATTATAACTCATTTTGCGATTGAATCCTTATTCATCTCTTTGTTTTCAATCTCAATTCTTCAATAAATTGATCTGTAATAAGACTATTGAGTATCACATATCTCTATGCTTCTAGTAACTCCAATTCAGTCAGTGTAAAATTTAAATAATAATTTTAACCTAAGACCTAGCTCTATAAATATATGGTTATGTCTATTTTGTGGGTTTAATAAAGATACAGAGAATCATTTTCACAATATATTTCTCTCTCAAATTCCTATTTCTCTCTCCCTCCCTAGATTAAGAAACACAATAGATATTCCTTTAAGTTTGAAGGACGATCGATCAATATGAACAACGCAAGATGATTCACTGCACTAGAACTTGAAAATCAATTAACATTTCTCGGATATCATAGGAACACATGTGGATCATCACTAGAGGGATTCCACAGTTTAATCCTTGCAGTGCAAAAAAAGTAATATAAAAGGGTTTTTAGAAGTTTAACTTTTTCATTGAAGAAAGGATTTAAAATATTGTTATCATTTCTTCTAGATTTCAAATTACTAATTAAAATTTTAACATGAAATATCCACTCTCGGGGTTTTGGGAATCTCTAAATTAAAAGAAATTTTAATTTCATGCCCGTTAGAGTGGCTAATATTATCCCTAGAACATACAGTTGTTACTATCGTGAGCATTCCACTTCATGTTGTATATATTCTTAGAGGACATGAATAATATTTTCAAGCATGGTTTCATAGAATGTAATGTAATACCTTTGTGGGAGTTTTCTTCTTATGCTTCTTCTTGGTGTTACATTGATCTGTACTCTCATTATTGATTATTAACTTCCATCTACTTGTATGACATCTTATTCATTCTTCTTTATCACACTTTTCCCCCAATAAAGTATGGAATCATTAGGGAATACATGTATCTTTGTATAATCCAGCCCAAGTTTGTTGATGATTTTTCATCATCTCATAGAATGACGAAGGGATCATAACTTCATTAAATGAATCATGATGTAACAATAAAATCATGAATATTTTTTTAGTAATTCCACAAAGTCACTTAATATGATACAAATTAAGTAGAAAAGACAACTTTGAATACTTGGTACACACTTTTGTTTTCTGTCTTCAACTACTCCATAAGACTCATTTTTTGTCACTAAATTTGATAGAAACATTAACCTACTCAAGATCAATTGAAGGTTATATTGAACTATTAAAATCTTGGACATTGTATCATGAAAATCCAAATATTCCTTTTACCAAGTTTCAAAGTAAATTTTTATTTGGTGGGGTACATTATTTTTTTTATAGGTTAGTCATTGTTTTGACTTTTCAAAACATTCAATTCGCCATGACAAACATGAATTACATATTGAACATGAAATTGTTTTAATATCTAGTTCTCATATACTTTGTTTACATTCAACCATCACTTGAATTTACAATCAAAACAATATCTAGTTCTCATGTACTTTGTTTACATTCAACCATCACTTTAATTTACAATCAAAACAATAGAATTTTATTCTATCATCCAATGACTAGTTCATAATTACATATTCTAACAATACTACAAATATTCCCTTTAACATCACATAAAAAAGGCATTTAACAGCACTAAAGAGGCATTGTTTTCCCCAACACCTTTAATGGATGGGCCCCTTTATCAGTACTAAATAAAGCACTAATAAAGGCCTAGCCTATTGTAGTGTGATGTTTTTATAATGGTACATTGTAATAAATAACTGTAACATGGATGAAAAATATATAAATTAATTGAAATAAATTCTACATCATGAATACAAAAAAACACTACTCTATATATTTCAAACAATGGTTTGTATAATTACATTGAGAATTAATATCCAAAAATAGTTAAAATCAATAATGTTTCATCGTCTTTGGAGCCCATGATCCTCTCTCAAAAATTTAGAGACCCAAATATTGACATACATGGAAATTACATTACTTTTGCGGAATACTTAATACATAACAAAAACAGACACACAAGGACCGTAATAGTTTAGTGTCTTTGGAAACTCGGAACAAATCTTCTAATCATGGTGAAAGATCATCAAAATCTCCCTTAAAGATCTTCCCCTTTTTTTTCTTACCAGAAACATTTCTTTATATCCTAGGGAAAAGAAAACATAAAAAGGGTGAGCTCAAATGCTCAGTAAGGGTAAACAAGGAGAACATAAAACGATCCATAAACATTTGAATGTAATAACATGAACATAAAGTTTAAACATCAAAATCAAGAGTTGTGAAATAAATCTTGACAGTACTTAAGGCATAGATCATAAAAGAACATTAGTTTTGATAAAATGGCATGGTAATAAAACGTGTAATTGTGGAAAACCATTAATCACGTGTTATTTTTTTTTATTGTAGCCAAGGCATTGCTTCCAAGACCATCATAGTGGAAAAAGTCCATTACTGAATCGGGTTCACTTGCCGTTCCAGCCCTATATTACTGAACCAGATTCACTTGCCTTTCTATCCATGTTTATCTTATGATATATAAATCTTTACCCAATTCATTGGAGGGAGATATATGTCCCACCCATCTCATAATGAAACCATTCTTGTGTGTTCCACAAAATCATAAATCATACATTATTGCATAACCCATGTAATAAAAATGGGATTTTTAAACATCATGCTATCATAACATAATCCATATATGATAAAGGACTTAATAAAAATAATTCCATCATAACATAAACAAATCAATTTAATAATAGGGAGAGAAATAGAACCCTATGTTATCTTAGATGTAAAATAATTTTGATAAAACACTTGAACTCCATTCCTGAGGAAAATATCCTTTATTCATCAATTTTTTTTCCTTCCTCAATATTCCATACAATTTTAAACTAAAAGAATTTAATTGAAAATAAACTTGAAAAATTTTAAATGAAGGTTCATAGAAATAATTTTCTATGAAAGCGTAAAAATCCGTTCATGCCGTATAATTAAAAAAAACATTCTCCTCGTACTTTTTCCGGAAAAGTCAAAAAGTACCTCGTATAGTAAAAAAAGAAATATTCCTACCATACCTTGTGGTAAAAAACAAAAAGGGTAAAAATTACTTTAAAAATACATGAAATAATAATAAAAATTTTATGAAAACATTTTGAGAACATATGGACATGGGTGATAAACATAGCCCTTATAAATACTTACTAATAAACAATCTCAGATAAGAATGAGATTGGAATAATTATCCCTTACCATTTATGATTGGTGGAATCATACGAGTCATAAAATAAATAAAATTACATCCATATATAAATATCATATTCTTTATAATAAATATCATAAAACATTCATGTAAAACACCATACAAAAGAAATAGATGGTGATTAAGGCATATGTCTCACAGAAATAAAAGTGAGACGAAATAATCCCTAACCTTAGGTCCAATTTCTTACATGTGTCAGAAAATACTATATAGTGGGTTTAAACATATTATTAACTTTTAACAGAACCATAATAATATTTACAATATCATATATGATTCACTTACGACTTTATATTACCCGTTCTTTTGTCAATTCCATATTAAAGCAGCGTTTTGGGTAAAATTGTTTCATTTATCGTACGTGTTTGGACTCGTTGTTCTTGATATAATTACTTATATCATGATTTAATTACTTAAATAATTTAAAACATAATTTTTATATAATATATATTCAGAATATAATATATGTAATAGATCGATAAATGGAATGAAATACATCGTTTATGGAGACGGTAGGCCGTACGCACGAATGAACGTTGTTTTCGTTTCCTTATTAAATTGAATGGAAGTAAATGAAATATATATATATATAAATAAATCCAGTATCATTATTAAGTCATATGTTTCATGATTAATTATTATATATACTTTATAATCATTCTTGAATTGATAACATGGAGAATGAATCTCATCGCATCGTGGAGACGATAATCCGTACGTACGCACGAGAAATGATATCGTTCCCATAATTATTGAATGGAATTAGAGTACATGATATAATATCTCATAATTATAATCATGTTATAATAATATCATATAGTTATTATTTCCACCATTATACCCATCCAACTAAGGTGGTGGTGGAAAAACATTTTACACCACAACGTGGAGATGGTATTCTGTACGTACGCACGTGCAGTGATTTCGTTTTCCGTAGGATGGATAGAAGGTGAAATGAGGTCGTTTCATATTTATAATAAAATATCATTATATGAGTGATACTGAAGTTATTACTTTAAAATGAAACAAATAAAGAAGAGGAATTAGAAGAAGAAATAAATGTGAAAGAATCGGTAAAGGATATTACCACTTCTTTGACGCGCCTCTTCTAAACGTCCTATTAGGGCACTAAATTTGGTCTTTGAAGAAGACCAAGAATTCTAGTATGTTTCTATGGAAGTGGAGAAGATACATTTTCAGGGTTTGGTCGAGCTTGAAGGCTCAAAATGTTGTGAATAGGAGAGGGAGGAGGTGCCCTTTTATAAGAGAAGATAGGGGCACTTTTGGAAACCTTAAAAATATAAATTAATAATAAAATCAAAAACCACTTAAATACGTCGAAAAATTAGTCAATTATAAGATGATATGAGATAGGGTTTTAACCGCATCAACCAATAAAATCTTGACATGTTTTAAGTTTATTTTGAACCTTATCATTTTGAGGACTTATCAACCCTATGGCCGGAGGACAATCCGCGACGGCTCCCGATTTTTCGACGGCTCTCCTTTGTAGGTGATGATGGAAACCTCCACACTGGGCCCTACCCCCTTGGTGGGGGAGGGGGAATCGTCATCCCATTGGAGAGAAAGGATCTTCCAGGCATTTACTAATCCGGAGTTTCTCCCTCCTTTCCTGAAAGCTACGATAAACCCTAAGGTCCCAGATCTGGTGGACGGGGTGCCAAAACTTCAACATTCTACTTCCGAGTTTACGGAGTCTTCAAGCTTGTTGAATCTCACTCTTGTGGCTTGGTTCAAGAACAGGAGGCCTTCCGTGGATGACTTCGACCGTTTTGTTTTCGGATCGTGGGATCTTCAGGAACACGCGATTGTTGGCTTTCTCGACAGTAGGAAAATTATGATTCGCTTTGAGACAGAGGAGGATCTTATTAAAGTGTGGTCGAGGGCTCCTCGCTCATTTAAGGGTAACCGATTTATGCTCCTTCGCTGGTCATTCGATCTTCATATGAACTGTGACTCGTCTTCTATCGCGGTCTGGGTAAGTTTTCCCAAGCTTCCCTTGCCGTTTCAAAACCCTCCAATTATTCGATTACTGGGAAATATGGTAGGTCATTATTTATGCTCTGATAGACGCACCGAAAAGGTTTCCCATCCAGTGAACCCCCGAGTGTGTGTCGAAATTGACACGTCTTGCAATTCATTCAACTTTGTTTGGATTACGATTGGCGAAGACTATCTTTGTAAATAGAAGGTCTTTTATGAAGATCGGATCATTTTTTGTGGTTCTTGTGGGAGGAAAGGGCATTTAGCTGAGGTATGTCGAATGGGTCAACTGCCATGATTGAAGGAGAATCTCCGTAAGGGGAAATCACTTCTGGTGGACACAGCTGAAGATACTCGATTGGAGGTTGAGATGAGTCCTATGCTGAGATCGGTTAGAACTGATGACAGAGGAAGGTGCGAGGGTGCGTCTAGTTTTGCTATGAATGATAAGCCTGCTGAATCTTTTAAGGTTCCATTTGAGAACAACGGGAATGATCTTAGAGCTTCGGGGGGTAGGATACATATCCCAGAGGATACTGGAAGCTTGCAAAAGTCAAGATAGGAGGCTCGAGTTTCCACTATGGACAGCGAGAGTGCAGGGAAGGATCAGGACGTGGGGATTTTGATCTCTGCATATGTGGTTTACTCGGTTGGTGCTAAGGACTCTAGAGGTATGGATCCTCTGGCACCACCTTTTCTATCTTTGAGCAACAGGTTTGAAGGTTTGGCGGAGGGCTTGATGGCCGAGGGTCTGGAGGAGGCTGGTCCTGCTGGAGGGCTTGATGGTGAGGAGACTTCAGCGAGACAACCGATGGAAGGCTTAGATGATGAAACTGAAGGCAACATGGGTCTTACAGTTTGTCAGGCAGATGAATTGTGCAGAGTTACTACAGGTGAGGTGGCTCTACGGAGTAAGTTAGTGGAGGTCACTCTGGCTGGAGGCAGGGGGATTGCTGTCGTTGGTTTGTCAGTGGAAGGAAATCACACTGTGGTCAGGAGTTCCAATAGGGTTGCAACATATAAGATTCTGGATTTTTAGGGTGGTGGTGGTGAGAAGGAGGCTGATGCAGTGGCTGTGAAATATGTGTCTACAAAAGGGGAATACCTTCCTTTGATGGAGTTTAATACTCCAGGTCAACGGAGGGAAGAAAATGTTGGGAGTCTTGTCTCGGGTTTAGGGGATCAAATCGGTAATGGTAAGGGGACCTCTGGAGGAGGTAAAGAAAATGTGAGTGGTCTAGTGGGTATCTCTTTCAGTGAAGTTTTTCAAGGTGGGAATCAGCCTTAGGATTCAGTTAAAGGGCCTGTTTCGGCTACACCAAGAAGATGGCCAAGGAGAGATTATTCTTGTCTCCCACGACCGATGCGGACTAGGTCCGCCTCTAAGGGGAATACTCAGGTGACCGTGGTTGTTAGGAAGGACAGCTTGATCAAGGGGACTTCTCCAGATCAGTCAGCACTGGAACAACTCAGGTGTTGGGACCAAAGTGCAAGCTACTGGAGGTCGCCATAATGGGAATTGACTAAGGCTACTGGTGAAGACGAATCCGGCAGGGGATGCAGAGATGATTATGGTTTTTATGATGTGTAATTCTATGTTGGATGGGTGGCCAAGTTTGTGTTTTCCTTGTTTGGGATTGTGGTTGTATGTTTGGGCACTGGTTCCCTTAAACCAGCTTTTGATAATCAGAAAAAATGATTTGGAGCTATTTAATTTTATTTGTGGTAATAATATCCTTATTATTAAATTGTTATAAATACTTACATATTTGTTCTGAATTTTCCATAATTAGATAAATTATTACATTTTCGACCATATAATTTTCAATTTGTAATTTTTAAATATTTTTGTGATTTTTGAACAAATTAATAATATGTTATTTTTATAAAATATAAATAGTGTCAATTTTGACACTATTCATTTATTTGAATTTAAATAAAATACACATGGAAAATATATTCGAAAAAAAATATTTAATAGGTTCCTAACATGTCATATTCATCTAGAAAATTCTTGGATCATATTAATTAGTTCATATAATATTTATTTTAATATTTTTAAAACCATTTATTTGATATTTCTCTTAATAAAATAATTACTACAACATTTTTGTATAATTATTTAATATACGTATTTGTTGCATAAAAATTAAAAATAAAATTCTATGATGAAAATAAATCTAATACCTTTCATAAGAATACTTTTAATCAAATTTATCATCTTAAAATCCCAAAATTTAAATTGTTATATTCATTAAATTATGAAGGAGACAACTTTGACATCATTTAAAATAATATAATATAAATGTCCTAATCTGTTTTATAAGGATCCAAATGGTCCCAAGTAGACACTTGGATGATTATGGTGTATATATACTCGATAAATAAGTTTTAGTCAAATGTTTTGGCCTTTTGATGTGTATTATTACTTTAATAAAAACTATATTATTGATTTTTCACTAAATAAATAATTTCTGCATCATTAATGTATAAGCCATCAAGGTAATTATATATTTCTTAATAATTAAAAATAAACTACTATGATAAAGAAAAAAATTTATATTTAAAATGAGTATTTATAATCGAATTTATATTCTGTATATCCTTATATTAAAAATAATTTAATTAATAAAGTTTGAGTGAGACATATTTCACTTTCCTTAAATAAATTAAAGGCCTTAATCCCATCCAAGTGGGTTCTAATAGATATAATTTAGACCCAAGTATATTTTAGGATGAAATATAATCATACAATTATATTAAGACAAGTTTTAGGGTAATTTTATAATATTATTTTTACCCTTAATTACCTAATTTACCTTTATCTTTGATAAATACAATTCACCACAGTTACTATTCATAATGCCCAAAAATAAAAAGTATCATATTAACATAATTTGAACCTAATGATTCAAAATATGAAATCCATTTTTCCAAATTCAAAACACAGAATTTGTAGTAATTAATTTAAAATTAATCCAGTTGTCGAAAAAATGGGTTTTTGTTTAAAACATTGCAAAAGATTGAATTGATTTTACCTACGAATTAAATGTAAAATTAATGACAATGACATAAATTATATTAAATAGTAAAAATATATTATATTTATACTTTAAAACGTTTTACTATTATTTTTTAACCATATAAATTAACTCGATGAAAAAAGTTGTTTTTAAGTAAAATTTAGCGTGTTTTTACTATTCATCAAAATAAGAATGTTGTTATAAAAATATCAAAACTTTATCCAATGTAAATTCTTATACCCTAATTCAAAATAAGAATTTTATTTAGTAAAATTGAACTTATAAACTTGTCAAAAATTATATTTAAAATGAGTGCGCCATCAAAAGGCGGCAAAACTGCATTTTTTGAAAAATATTTATTTTACCTGAAAAATTTATTTTGTCCTCATACCATGTTCTATAAAATGTATAAGATGAATTATAATTCCATACAATTAAAAATTTATTTAATACTAGTCACAATGGATAGTTCATAATAATATATCGTTGTTTAGTGAAACTCGGTATTGCGTACAACACACGCTATCGAGGAAGGTCTCTCTTGCGTGCAATACAAGCCAAGGATAGTCTTTGAATATACGAAAAGCTAATAAAGTGTTGCATATAGCGTAATCAAATATTGGTGTAGCGTACAACACAAGACAACAAATTAATTAAAAATAATTTTTCTCATAAAATCTTAGGGTGTTACATTCTACCCCCCTTAAAATGAATTTCACCCTCGAAATTCGTCGGGGTTATAAATACTTTACTACATGAAAGTTTCTTTCATAGAAACCCACATCATAAAAAGGAATACTAAAACTTTATTTTAAAAACTAAAGTATGAAACGTAACAGTTACCCAAATTAACTCATCACTGGGTTTCCACATAAAAGAACATAGGTGAAAATATGGATATAGAAGAGAAATATAACCATCATGTTATGATGGAGAGTGGTAGAGGACATGGCTATGAAAAATACAACAATCACAAAGCCATAAATTTGTGATGATTGACGGTACCATCTAATTAATCAGATACAAGGGCACTAGGACATCATTTTTGGTTTTCAAGATCATTTCCCTAATATTGAAGAATTTTTGAATTAAAATAAATGCTTACTTGATTTTGGTACAATCTCACCCTTGTTCGTGCCTTAAAAAATTTACAGTTCATCTCTTAAAGAAAAAAAGTTGGATTTTTTATTCGTTAATTGTTAGAAGATCATGCGATCTAATGATAGGTCATTCCATCTGTCTCAAACATAAGGTTAGAAAAAATTATTAAATATACATTAGTCCATATATGGTGAGATTAATCATATTTGGTTCAAAAAATGGACTGATACTTCTTCTATCATACCGCTTAATAAAATAAAACTAATTTCTACAAATGAGGGACTTCCTATAGGCTAGTGGTAGGCGATAAAAGCCTTTTGCACTTCGGTTGTTGGTTTGATTCCTGCATCCTTGTCTGACACGACGGGTTGTCGCCCATCCTATGAGTTGTCCTTTTTCTAAAACTATACTATAATAACATTTCAGAAATAATATCAAAAAGTTCTAGCCTTAAAAAATACTATATTATGTCTAACTTAATCCATTACAATATTTAGCCTTATCTAAAATACTTCTGTCCAATCTCATAGTATAATGAAAAAGATTACTAGAGAGGTCATCTACCAAGAATGTGAATACCATCATTTATCCCCCATATATCATAAGATATATCTTGTTGTTGGTCACATTCCAAACATGTGAATACCTTAATCATGTATTCTCTTAAAAAATGAATACCCATTGAACCTTAGTGAATAAATGAATGCTGTCAAAATTTAACTCTTTCCACATACCTAAATCCCAAAATTTATATATACTCAAACCATGATATCACTTTGTCCTTATATTAGTCATGAGATCATTAATACTATCAAACATATTATTTTTTTTCCTTATCCCTTTACTATGAGCATGTCATCTACTTTCCAAAAAATATTTCAATCACTTTTCATGGTTACCGGTACCATATTCTTATGGAAAACCACAATGGACCAATACACAGATATTTCAATATACCATAAAAGTACCTCAACAACATTATTCTCGAATTACAATACATAAGCCCTTTAATCTGTCCTCTTCAATGATTGACATAGAATAGGTCCTTCCTCAATTTAGAAGTAACCTCTTAGGTCAGGGCATTGAGTTGGGTAATGCCCATGTTCTATACAGATAAGACATTGAACTCCATAACAGTCTGTCACTCTATGACCCTTTTCCCCACACAGATAACATCTTCCCCTCCATTTGAGGTATTCCTCAAGGTTCTTATTCCATTCTTCTTGATATGTAGAAAGCTTCATCTTCCTTCCTCTATGTTCCTCTCCATAGTAACATGCATAAAATTCCATCTTCCTCTTATTTGATGACTTAGGAATACTACTAATGTTCACCTTGTTAATAATATATCATGATGAATAATTTGGAATAATCATAATATATTTCTCTCTAGGCATCACACGATTTATCCGCTCATAGTCACTAAATTTTCCATCAAATTCAATGCTAACCCAATTCCTTCCGGTTCCCTCCATTAACTAAAACCAGAAACCATTGTGTAAGAAACAGTTAAAATAATGAGGAACTACATAATCATAAAAAGTCACTTATAAGATGTCTAAATTATCACACATTCTTTAATCCATGACACCTTAGGTTAACCCTACGTTATTCATGATCATCAACATAATTCTAGGACTGTAACCTATAGTAATACTAAACCTTATGGACATCTCTAAACATACCTTAGAAATATCTCTAGGGATCTCACTAAAGTTTTCGCATCCTAGTTTCCAAAGGTTGACTAAACATTTCCTCTGATACCAACTGTAGAGACCCAAAGCTTGATGTACATGGACATTACATTACTTTTGTGGAATAATTAATACATAACAAAAACATACACACAAGGACCATAATAGTTTAGTGTATTTGGAAACTCAGAACAAATCATCTAATCATGGTGAAATATCTTCAACATATCCCATAAAGATCTTCCCCATTTTTTTCTTACCTAAAACCTTTTGTTATATCTTAGGGAAAAGAAAACATAAAAAGGATGACCTCAAATGCTGAGTAAGGGTAAACATGGAGAACATAAAACAATTCGTAAACATTTGAACGTAAGAACATGAACATAAAGTTTAAACATTAAAATCGTGAGTTGTGACATAAATCTTGACAGTACATAGGGAATAGATCATAAAGAAACATTAGTCATGATAAAATGGCATGGTAATAAAACATGGAATTGTGGTAAACCATTAAGCACATGTTATTATTTCCATTGTAGCCAAGGCATTACTGTCAAGACCATCATAGTTCACAAAGTCCATTACTGAACTGGGTTCACTTATTGTTCCAGCCCTGTATTACTGAACCAGATTCACATGCCTTTCCAGACATGTATATATCAAGAGATATAAATCTTTACCCAATGCATTGGAGGGAGATATAGGTCCCACCCATCTCATAATGAAACCATTCTTATGGGTGCCACAAAATCATAAATCATACATCATAGCATAACCCATGTAATAAAAATGGGATTCGTAAACATAATGCCATCATAACATAATCCATATACAATAAAGGACTTCATAAAAATAATTACATCATAACATAATAAAATAAATGTAATAATAGGGATAGAAATAGAACCCTATATTATCTTAGATGGAAAATAATTTTGATAAAACACTTGAACTCCATTCCTGAGGAAAATATCCTTTCTTCATCAAAAACATTTTTCCTTTCTCAATATGCCATAAAATTTTAAACTAAAAGAAGTTAATTGAAAATAAACTTGAAGAATTATAAATTAAGGTTCATGGAAATAATTTTCTATGAAAGCGTAAAAATCCGTTCATGCTGTATAAGTTAAAAAATCATTCTCCTCGTACTTTTTCCAAAAAAGTCAAAAAGTACCTCGTATGGTAAACAAAAGAAATATTCCTACCATACCTTGCGGTAAAAGTCCAAAAAGGGTAAAAATTACTTTAAAAATACAAGTAAGAATAGTAAAAATTTTATGAAAACATTTTGAGAACATATGGACATGGATGATAAACATAGCTCTCGTAAATACTTATGAATAAACAATCTCAGATAAGAACGAGATTGGAATAATTATCCCTTACCATTTATGATCGGTGGAATCATACGAGTCATAAAATAAAGAAAATTACATGAATATATAAATATAATATTCTTTATAATAAATATCATAAAACATTAATGTAAAACACCATACAAAAGAAATTGATGGTGATTAAGGCATATGTCTCACAGAAATAAAAGTGAGACGAAATAATCCCTTACCTTAGGTCCAATTTATTTCGTACATGTCCAAAACTCCTGTATAGTGGGTTTAAACATATTATTAACTTGTAACATAACCATAATAATATTTACGATATCATATATGATTCACTTACGACTTTATATTACCCGTTCTTTTGTCAATTCCATATTAAAGCAGCGTTTTGGGTAAAATCGTTTCATTTATCGTACGTGTTTGGACTTTTTGTTCTTGATATCATTACTTATATCATGATTTACTTACTTCCAGAATGTAAAACATAATTTATATACAATATATATTCCAAATATAATATATATATATATACATATAATAGATCGATAAAAGGAATTAAATACACCATTCATGGAGACGGTAGGTCGTACGTACACATGAATGCTGTTTTTGTTTCCTAATTAAATTGAATGGAATTAAATGACATATATATATACATAAATTCTGTAGAATTATTATTTCATATGTTTCATGATTACTTATTATATATTATTTATAATTATTCTTGAATGGATAACATAGAGAATGAATCTCATCGCATCATGGAGACGGTAATCCGTACATACGCACGAGCGATGATATCATTCCCATAATTATTGAATGGAATTAGAGTACATGATATAATATATCATAATTATAATAATGTTATAATAATCTTATATAGTTATTATTTCCACCATTATACCCATCCATTTAAGGTGGTGGTGGAAAAACAGATTACACCACAGCATGGAGACGGTATTCCGTACGTATACACACGCGGTGATTTCGTTTTCTATAGGATGGATAGAAGGTGAAATGGGGTTGTTTCATATTTATAATAAAATATCAGTATATGAGTGATATTGATGTTATTACTTTAAAATGAAACAAATAAATAAGAGGAAGTAGAAGAATAAATAAATGTGAAAGAATCGGTAAAGGATATTACCTCTTCTTTGATGTGCAACTTCTAAACCTCCTCTTAGGGAACTAAAGTTGGTATTTGAAGAAGACTAGGACTTCTAGTATGTTTCTATAAAAGTTTAGAAGATAAATGGGTAGGGTTTGGCTGATATTGAAGGCTCAAAATGTTGTAATTAGGATAGGGAGGAGGTTCCCTTTTATAAGTTAAGAGAAGGGCACTTTTGGAAACCTCAAAAATATAAATTAATATTAAAATCAAACCCCACTTAAATACCTCCAAAAATTACTCAATTAGAATATGAGATTAGATAGGATTTTAATATCATCAATAAATAAAATTTTGACATGTTTTATGTTTATTTTAAACCTTATCATTTTGATTTATCCTTATTTAATCTATTTAATTTTATTTGTTGTAATAATATTGTAATTATTAAATTTTTATAAATAATTACTTATTTGTTGTGAATTTTCCATAATTAGATAAATTATTATAATTTTGACCGTAAAATTTTCAATTTTAATTTTTAAATATTTTTTTGATTTTTAAACAAATTAATAATATGATATTTTTATAAAATATCAATAGTGTCAATTTTGACACTATTAATTTATTTGATTTTAAATAAAATAAACACAGAGAATATATTAGAAAAAAAATATTTAATAGGTTCCTGACATGTCATATTAATCTAGAAAATTAGTGTAGAATATTAATTAGTTCATATAATATTTATTTTAATATTTTTAATACCATTTATTTGATATTTATCTTAATAAAATAATTACTACAACATTTTTGTATAATTATTTAATATACGTATTTGTTGCATAAAAATTAAAAATAAAACTCTATGATGAAGATAAATCTAATATATTTCATAATAATACTTTTAATTGAATTTATTGTCTTAAAATCACAACATTTAAATTTTTATATTCATTAAATTATTAGGGTAACAACTTTGACATGATTTAAAATAAAATAATATAAATGTTCTAATCTCTTTTATAAGGCTCCAAATTGTCCACAAGTCGAAAATTGGATGATTATGGTGTAGATATACTCGACCAATAAGTTTTGGTCAAGTGTTTGGGCCTTTTTATGGGTATTATTACTTTAATAAAAACTATATTATTGATTTTTCACTAAATAAATAATTTCTGCATCATTAATGTATAAGCTATTAAGGTAATTATATATTTCTCAAAAATTACAAATAAATTACCATGATAAATAAAATCACATTATATTTAAAATGAGTATTTATAATCAAATTTATATTTTGTATAACCTTATATTAAAAATAATTTAATTAATAAAGTTTGAGTGAGAAATATTCCACTTTCTTTAAAAAAATTAAAGGTTTTAATCACATCAAAGTGGGTTCTAACAGATACCATTTCAACCAAAGTATATTTTAGGATGAAATATAATCATCCAATTATATTAAGACAAGTGTTAGGGTAATTTTATAATATTATTTTTACCCTTAATTACATAATTTACCTTTAACTGTGGTAAATAAAATTTACTATAGTTACTATTCATAATGCCCAAAAATAAAAGTATCCTATTAACATAATTTGGACCTACTGATTCCAAATATGAAATCAATTTTTCCAAATTCAGAACACAAAATTTTTAGTAATTAATTTAAAATTAATCCCGTTGTCGAAAAAATGGGTTTTTGTTTAAAACATTGCAAAAGATTGAATTGATTTTACCTACGAATTAAATGGAAAATTAATGTTAATGAAATAAATTTTATTAAATGGTAAAAATATATTCTATTTATTTAATATTATAATTTAACCATATAAATTATCTCGATGAAAAAAGTTGTTTTTAAGTAAATTTTATCGTGTTTTTACTATTCATCAAAATAAGAACGTTGTCAGAAAAATATCAAAACTTTATACAATGTAAATTTTTATATCCAAATTCAAGATAATAAGTTTATTTAGTAAAATATAACTTATAAACTTGTCAAAAATTATATTTAAAATGGGTGCGCCATCAAAAGGCGACAAAACTGCATTTTTTGAAAAATACTTATTTTTCCTGAAAAATTTATTTTGTTCTCATACCATGTCTATAAAATGTGTAAGATGAATTATAATGTCATAAAATTAAAAATGTAGTTACTACTATTAATAAAATCTAGTTCATAATAATATATCGTTTTTTAGTTAAACTTGGTATTGCGTATAACACATGCTATCGAGGAAGGTCGCTCTTGCGTGAAAAACAAGCCTAGGATTGTGTTTACATATACTACAAGATAATATGGTGTTGCGTATAGTGCAATCTAATCTTGGTGTAGCGTACAACACAAGACATAAAAATATTTAAAAGAATATTTCTCATAAAATCTCGTGGTGTTACAAAAAAAGTCCGCACATGGTATTAGTTTCCAAACAAATCACCTCAACCAGAGAAAAAGAATCCTCCTGTATAAGAAAAAAAATCTTATGTTATAAATATTATAAATAAATAAATGAAACATTAATATGAAAGAGTAAATTTAATAAAATGTCAACATTAAATAAAAATACACACTTAAAGTTATACCTGTCACATCGTGCATCGTATTGAGGTTGGGATGGTTCCTACACATAAAAAATGAGATATGGATAATTTTCCTAAATTATCAAAAAATATGAATGTTTTTTCTAAGTTTTGAGTATGTCACTCATTGTTTTTATTAAAAATAATGTCAATTTTAAATAAAGACACGCTTTGAGTTATACCGGTCACACCGTGCATCGAAATGAGGTGAGACTAATTCATACACATCAAAAATTATATATGGATCATTTTCCTAAAGTATCAAAACAATATGAATGTGTTTTCAAAGATTTCTGTATGTCACTTGGGTTTTTTAATAAAATTTCATTTCAAACTGGAAACACACATTTTGAATCATATCGGTCACATCGTGTGTCAGTCTGACTTGATACTAATTCCTACACAACACAGATGACTTATGAATTTCATTCCCAAATTATCAAGGAAATCAGAGTGTGTTTTCTTGGTTTTCATGAGTGACACATGTTTTGAAATAAAATTTAAATTTTAAATTGATAATGGAAACTTTGAGTCATACCGGTCATACCCTATGTCAAATTGAGGTGCAGTTGATTTCTATATATCACAAATCACTCATGGGAGCACAAGAGCCTCAGCTCGGTTGGTGAGGACATGGAAAGTGCATCCAAGAGAATCAAGATCAATTCTGGGTGGAGATATTTTCTAGGCTATGTAGAAGTACTATAGTAGGTACTATTTAGTACTCTAGAAATTAGAACTATTCATATGTTTCAGCTTTTCAACCACCATTTTGGTCCTCAATTCCTTCAAGGACTTCAGGCCACCCAAGGACTTTGGGCCAACAAGGCTTTCAGGACGTCCCAAGGAATTTGGGCCACCTCAAGGCCTTGAAGATACCTCAAGTCCTTTGGACCACCTCAAGACCTTAGGGCCACATGTAATTGTGCTTTAACAAACCAGGAAGACTCTACAAGGAGCATGATTCAGATGAGGATTTAGAGAAAGCACATTCAACAGAATAGAGCTAACAGATTTAAAAGAATGATAGGGTATGAAAATTACCATCAGGACCAGCCTGTGGATGCATAGGATTCCAAGCCGAGTATCCATGCATAGGTGGAAAGATAACATCATGATGTAGATGACAAGGAGGGGAAATTCAAAGTATTTATAGTATGGATGAATTCTTCTAAGACCTTCAGGTCATATAATTTCATGAAGCCTACGAGCCATGTAAGGGTTCCTCTTCAAACCTTAAAAATTTGGGACTATAAAAAATGAATAAAAATAGAAGGCCTTTAGGACATTCATATATAAATGACTCATGGTTCATTATCCTAAAGTATGAAAGCAATATGAATGAATTTTATTGGTTTTCAGTATGTCACTTGTTCCTTTTACAGAAATTAATGTCAATTTTAAATAAAAGACACACTTGGAGTCATATCGGTCACACCGTGCATTGGATTGATGTGAGTTTGATTCCTAAACATCACAAAGTAATTATAGATCTTTTTCCTAAATTATCAAAATAATCTGAATAATTTTTCTTTATTTTAGTTATGTCACATTTTCTTTTTACTAAAATTAATGATAATTTCAAATAAAAATACACACATTGAGTTATAATAGTCACAAAATGCATCATATTGTGGTGTAGTTGATTCATACATGTCAGAAATGAATTATAGATCATTGTTATAAAGTATTAAAACAATCTGAATGCATTTTCTCAGTTTTTAGTATGTCACTTGTTCTTTTTAATAAAATTAATGTCAATTTTAAATAAATATACACAATTTGAATTATACCAGTCACACCGTGCATCAGATTAAGGTGTGGGTGATTTTTACACATCAAAAATGAATTATTTATTGTTTTCCTAAAGTATCAAAACGAGTTTAATGAATTTTATTGGTTTTGAGTATGTCACTTGTGTTTGTTAATAAAATGTCACTTGAAACTGAAAACATGCACTTTGAGTCATATAGGTTTCATCGTGTGTTGGTGTGAAGTGATAATACATCCCGAACATTAAAAATAAAATATGAATTATTCTCCTAAATTATTAAGACAATCATAACACGTTTTCTTTAGCTTTCATTGAGTCACACGTTTTGACTAAAATGTAAATTTTAAACTAATAACAGACATTTTGGGTCATACTGGTCACACCGTATATCTGATTGAGGTGTAGTTTATTCTTACACATCAAAAAGGACATATGGATAATTTTTTCTAAAGTATAAAAACAATTAGAATGTTTTTTCTTGGTTTTTAGTATTTCACTTTCTCTTCTTACTAAAATTAATGTCAATTTTAAATAAAAACACACACTTAGAGTTATACCAGTCACACTATGTGTCATATTGAGGTGCAGTTTATTCCTACACGTTATAAATTACTTTTGAATCATTTTCCTAAATTGTAAAATATCCACATGATTTTCTAGGTTTTCCATATGTCACTTGTTCTTTTTACTAAAATTAATGTCAATTTTAAATAAATAGACACAATTAGAATTATGGTGGTCACATTGTGCATTAGATTGAGGTATATATAATTCTTAAAAGTCACATATGACATACTGATTGTCATCCAAAATTATCAAAACAATAATTAAAATTTTATTTTAAATAAGAAAGAATCACTTTGAGTCATACCGGTTACATCATGAGTTGTTTTCCTATGAGACCCTACAAGTCATAAATAACTTACAAATATATGTCCTAAATTATCTATATAATTAGATCATGTTTCAACTAGATACTGGTTTCAATATTCAACCGTCACCATCCATCGATGGACTCCTTTGACTGCTTTGTTTCTGGATCCTAGGGTTTATAGGATCAGGAAACCATCGACCTCCTTGATGCCAAGAACATCATGGTTAGGTTCGACTCTGAGGATGATCTGATCTTGGCATGGTCGAGCACACCTCATACATATAATGGATCTCAGTTCATCCTCTTGTGATGGATGTATGAATTTCATATGAGGCATGATTCACCATCCATTGTGATTTGGGTAAGGCTTCCACAAATCCTAATTCCTTTTCAAAATCTTACGATTATTCATATGTTAGGGAACCTTATAGGGTGATACCTGTGTTTGGATAGCCAGACTAGGGCTATTTGTCCCCCATTTCACCGAGGATATGTATTTAGATATATGTTTTGAAATCGCCTATTGATTCCATCTAGATGACTGTTGGTGAAGAGTTCCGGTATAATCAAGAAGTTATCTTCGAATCTTGGTATGATTTTTTTCTTATATGCAAACATTTAGGCCATAGAATTGATGTTTTCATGTGTGAGAATTCATTTTAGAAGGACTCAAGTCTAAGAGAGAATTATTATGAATAGGTCCATACTAGGATGTATGTAGATAATGGAAGAGTGTTTAATACTGACTAAAATATATCCTCTGAATGTCGAGATATAGCTCATCCCACCTCGGATGGTGGTAATTTGAACTATTTTGATGCAATATATAAGAGGATGATTTATACTATAACTCTACTTCCTGATGATTTAGGTATAATGAATCCCATTTCTACATCCTATGTGGATGAAATATGCTTAATTCAAGGTCTTATAGGAAGAAAGGGATCCCAGGATCCTAAGAGTCTTACAATGGAATCAGTTGTAGCAAGGGGGCCAATATTAAGAAAGGATTCTCCTATTAGAAAGATAGTTAACCTCTTTGAGAGCATGGATTATAGGATGCACCCGAAGGCTGTTGTTTTACAACTTTTTCACCCAAATGAGAAGCTGGGAGACCTCGGTGATGTATCCAATGATGACCAATCTTGTCAATTTTTGAGAGATAGTAAAGACAATTTTCAAGGTGATGATCTCCTTAATAAAATGAGGAGGAAGGATCAGAAATGAACTAGGAAGTGTCATAAGGATTATTCCTATTTTTATCATCCAATGGAGACAAGAGCCATCAAATGAATTTAAGGCAAGGAGATAATATCTAATTACAAAGCCTTTGGATCTCTTATATGGGCGAAGTCTACTTTCTGTGAGACAACCCCTCTCAAAGAAACCCTTGATGATACCTAGTGAGATAATATATAATTCCTTATGAATTTGGGTGAAGAAATGTTGGAGGACTATCTAATGATTAATTCCCTATATTAGAATGATAAAGAATGATGGGAGACTGCTGTGTGTGGATATTAATGCTGAGAAAAGTGACTAGATTAGCAAGAAAGACAACATTTTGATAAGAGGGGTCAATGTTAGGAAGATAAAAAAATATGAATATATGAATGTGTGGTACTATTTCGTGTATCTTTTTGAAGACCTCATAATGGACGATCTAGGTACACAAGCATCTTCTATTTCCCAAATTTTTTTTCGGGAGAATTATTCCAAAAGACTTAAACTATCCTTTAATAATTTTATTGTTTATTTTAGTGGTTGATTTTTTTGACTTTATGGGTTCTCACATTCCCCTTAAAAGTGTTTTTAGATAATAAAAAATTAATATGGAGTGTGACCTATGGATCGTTGTCATGAATTATCAAGCTAATATAAATATGTTTTCTTAGTTTTGAGTATGTCACATATTTGTTTTACTAAAATTAATGTTAATATGAAATAAAAAAGACACACATGAAGTAATACCAGCCACACCATTCATCATATTGTGGTTTGGTTTAACCCAACATGTCACAAATGAATTATGGATTGTTTTCCTACATTATTAAAGATATCAAAATACATTTTACCGATGTTCACTATGTCACATGTTCTTTTTAATAAAAATAATTTCAATTTTAAATAAATACACACACTTGGAATTTTACCATTCACACCATGTGTCAGATTGAGGTGTGTATGGTTATTACATGTCACAAATGACTTATGGAACATTTTCCTAAAGTATCAAAACAACTCAAATGAATTTTATTAGTTTTTAGTATGTCACATTTCTTTTTTACTAAAATTAATGTTAATTTTAAATAAAAAGATGCACTTTGAGTCATAATTTTCACCCCATACTTTCTTTTCAAGACTACCAATATTGCATATTGATTTGATGTTATTATCAGAAAATCATTCCACTAGTCTTCTAGTTTTTAACAACGAGAAAGGTTTTTCAGCTAAGAACATCGACTTAATATGAAATGTTGGTAGTTAAATAAAGAGAAGAAATGGAAAACATAGTAATATCAGTATAAATGAACATGTTATCTCTTTTCTGGTTTGTTTCAGATATTTGAAAAAAAATATTACTTCCAAAAGATATTTGAAAAAATAATTATTTATTATATAAAAATTATAATTTAATTAGCTTACAAATATTATATAAAATTATGGAAAACTAATTAAAAAAATATTAGGAATTGACCTTTTTGTTATGGTTGTATGAATTTTTTACCCATTTACTTGTTTTCATTATCTCAGTTGTATCATCGATGTCTAATATCTAATAAGCATGAGAAACTTAGAACAAACCACCCCAACATGAACAATAGAATCCACCTGTAAAAGAAAACAATTCATATGTGAGTAATACTAAAATAAAAAAAATAAAAAATAAATATGAAACAATCCATTTGTTCTATTGAAGTCAAATCTTCTGGATATATGTGTACATTCTGCCATCAGGTATGCTTCCCATTTGTTTCTAAACAAATCTATGTCATATTTTGAATATGATAATTTTCCACATTCATAGTAGTAATAGAAAAATATAAATACAAAAGGATTAATAAATATTTTAAATGTAATTGTAATTATCTTCAAAAATACCTCTTTGGGGATTCTAGTTTGTCGATGGAAAATGATCTCTCCCATAAATATACAAATAAAATAACAACAAAATTTTCAATTTATTTGTTTTGGACACTACAGAAACATTTATAAAAATAATTAATTTATTTTGATATGTGTTGGGATTTTTAAATATTTTTATATATACCCTGATACTTGTCCACATGTAGAACTTGTCAGACTCCTTATGTGCACGGGTAGATTTCATTCCATGATTTTACTGTATTTATACATTGACTTATCATAACATAACTCCCATTAAAACATAATGTAAAATATATAATTTCATGTTTAGTTTTGAGACATTGGATTTGGTGTATTAAAAATCGAAAAAACTCATCTTATGTTGTCATTTTGTTGGGTATCCATGTAGTGAATCCAGAAAATAAATATTTAGAGTATCCAAATTGACAGAAATGATCATCTAATATTTCCTAAAAACAGAAAAAGGAATAAGTGATCAAATAAATGAAAATATATTTGATATGATTAAATTGTATGGTTTTACCTCTACATCATTGGTATTAAGAAGAGACTTTCATATATAAGTTTTCATTCAAATAATTTGGCCAATTTTTCTACTATTTCACTCATTTTTTTAAATCAATTTATTTTTGTTCTATAGAAGTGATGTGAGGACTAATGAGTCCAAATTTTTGTTCATGGGGTAATCCCTTCAATTGGTATTGATATATATTCCTTAAAAAAAATATGAAATACATTTAGTCATAATTAACATAGTATATCAGCTTCTGAAAAAACAAATCATGAAAACATACATCATGTAGACATTTACAACTGAGACTTTTATCCATTCATAGTTGAGGATTTAATTTATATTATGAGGATAAATGTATTCTGTAATGTCCTCTCCATAAATTTTATTTTTAAAATCAACTATGTGATTAATATAACTTTTTAACTTTGTATCTTCATGAACCTTTAATTTTTGTAAATGTGGATATTGAATAGATGAGGTAAAGGTGATTTCTAAAGATATTTTTGGTCAGTTGCTTGATCATTTAGATATTTTTTATTTGACCTTTCATTTTACCCTCATCCCTTTGTCCATCTGTAAAAACATCCATTAGATTAGACATATTTTAATTAATTGTTAATGGTTTAACATGAAAATTAAATTGAAAATGAATACCTCCTTGTCAACATGTTTTTTTACAAGATCTGATGGTCATGCTATGAATGTTATGACATCTTGATCAACCATATAAATATCTATGTCATCAAGTGGAACATGTAGCTCAGTACTTGGACCATGAGCCACACTAATTTCCACTCTCACATGACATGTTGGAAGTGTTATGTTGTATATAGAGTGTCTTATTGGATATTGAACACAGTATCCCTTGAAAAAAGGTGATAGATATAAATCACAGTCATTTTCACCCTGTATAATATATGTACAGGAAAGGTATCAATGCCTGTCTACTTCAAATTTGAGGGAAAAAATTATTTTAATATTGATTACCTCATCTAAGACATATATTTTAAGGGAATGGCTCGCCTCAAAGCTGGTGGGGTTGGGGGTGGATCTTCACACAATGATTTTTCTTGAGTTGTTTCTTCTCTTTGTCCCCCTAATATAACATTTTATAGCAACTCAAACTCTAAATGAAATTTTCTTCAAGTGAATTTAATCTTTCTTTCATCTCTTCCATTTCTTTATCTTTATCCTCTTGTTGTTTTTTTCTCAAAATATGTTTGGGGTGTCATCCCAAAACCCGAACCTTTGACACAGCCATATTCTTTTTCCCCTTCAAGGCCACTGATAGTGGGTGTTCATCCAATATAGGTGTTGAAGATTGTTTTGTCTATATTGGATAGAAAATATAGGAAAATAAGTAATCATTGTTATGTAATGGTTACTTAAAAGAAAAAAACTTATTATTTCATATTTACACATTTTCCCACATTTTTTTTGTTTTAATCCATTTGTATCACATATTTATTTATACATACCTCCTTCCATAGGACATGATGTGGGATATAAGTGGCCTTGGATTTGGATTCATCAATCTTCATATAAACACATGAACATAATTATGTTATTGTTTTATGTCACATAAAAGTATTATAATAGATTTAAAATATTTACCATTTTTTCACGTGAAGTGTTGCAATCCTTGCTTTATGAAAGTGGTACATTGGTTTTTATTCTGATTCCTTATTTTTAGAACTCAGTTATTGTTTCATAAATAAAAATTTTTCAATCAAAGTGATGAATACAAATTTTTTCAAAAAATGTATTACAATCCACAATGTACTTGAAAATATTTATCCACATGATATCCAGTAAATGAATCCTACACTGCTTGGATTATTAGGTGTGTATAAATAAGCGGTGGGTGCATGTTTATTTTCCATTAAGCATCTTTAAGATGAAATCACATTAGAATTATGTGAAATACTCTATAAATCCTTCCAACAAGCATTAATAAATATTTCTTGTGGTATTCATCTGCTATAAATGTACCCAGCAAGGAATGATGAAGGGTAATTCAATGTTTTATTGTTTTATGTTTTATTAAAATAAGTAATGGATATCATAATGTTACTATAATATCTTCCAAAATTAGTGCCTTATGCATGGGAACAACATGGTGCTGTGAATCTACATCAATCGACACAAGTTGTCGAGTGATGGGACCAATTTAACTACTAAAAATTGTTTTGTTTTGGATAATAATCTAACCGTACACATTCCACCTAACCTTGAATTTGATGTCTTTTCTTTTCCCCTTAATAGTTTTTTATAACACTGTCACACTAATACTATCCTTTTTTTATTCATCATCGGTTCATCATCGTTTACCATTTCCTTGGATTCAACATCATCAATATGTTTTTCCATGTGATTGGTAACATCAACATGTATAGAAGGACACTATTTTTCCGCACTGGGAGCATTTATAGGTTGATAAATCTATTGTTCCTCAATATTGGAAGCATCAACATGTGTAGAAGTCATTATCTACAAAATTGGTTTAAAATTTAATTTATATTACTTAAATTCAATAACAAACAAATAATAACATGAGGTAACATAATGTGTATTACAAAAAATATAACCTAATTATCGAACTCTCTTTTTTTAAAAGGTTGAAGGGATTTGACCCCTCTATCGAGTATCCAAATCCCTTCATTGTGGTCTCCTCTGACATACACAACCCTTTATACATTGGGACTGCTTCAAAATGATTGAGACATTACAATGAAAGGGTCATCCCTGAATGAATTTTAATATAACCCTTCATTAGTTTTGGTAGATAATAGAACAATTAACCACTTCTGTTTTTAGGATCCAGAACATAAAATACTTGTAATTCCCGTGATTCCTTTCTAAATAGATCATCTTTGTACCCTTCCTTAATAAAATAATATTCACGAATCCCAAATCATCTATTTTAATAGCACTCCTATTGTCAAGACACTTGCATTGAAACATAAGCACTTGAAATGTTGTATAATCCAACTCCCATATTTGTTTGATGATACCAAAGTATGACATATTTTCATGAATTGGATTTTTATCCTTAGTACTAGAAACAACCATTTCTTTAGCCACAAGTGTAACTCCACTATTTTGTAAGGTACTTCCTTCATCATGTTCATTTTTATAGAATGTATAACCATTAATTACATAATTATTATAAGATAATAAAGACACACTTGGTCCTCAAGCTATCCATTGAAGTCATTCTGAAATTGAATTCAGATTTTCATTTGACTTCTTAAAAATATGGTCTTGAAACCATCCTATAAACTATTTATTATGTGTATTTGATATCCGTATTTCAACCCTTGAGAGATTCAAATGACTATGAATTTATTTGTGGGTTTCAACATATGGGGAAACCACTAAACTATTTTGAAAAATGTAAATTTGGTTCTACTCCTAATCTGTATTATTTATTATGACAACATCTCTTCCATGAATTCCTTCACCCATAAACTGCCCAGTGTGATGAGATTTCGGTAGACTAATGATTTATACACTGAATAGGTAGTTGATACATAATTCAATAGCTTCCACAACAATATATTTCTCTTTAATACAACATCATGGACAACTTCAAATTTTTGAAATACCCTTTAAAAATATTCATACACCGATCAATGGGGTATATCCATATATAATATATAGGACCACATAGTCGAGTTTCTCTCACCAAGTAAACCATCAAGTGAACCATCATATCAAATATTTTGGTAGCAAGAACATTTCTAATTCTCATAATATGACAACAATTTCCTTTTCCATAGTTGGTAATTCCTTCAGTTCTATAACTTTGTTGTATAAAGAATAGAAAAAAATAGAGCTTTTGTAATGTAAGATTGAAATTCTTTGAAAAAATGATACATAAATAAATGGAAATTATATATTACATCAAAACATGAAAGACTTGTGATTTTAGACCCTTTAGCTTTAAATAAATCATTGGCATGATATTCTTGATATTCGATGAATACCACTTTATATCCTTTATGTCATTAAAGAAGTTGTGAAACTGATATCTCTCATGCTTGGAAAGAGTATAAGAAGTTGAAGGGAGAAAAGTTTTTTTTCACCCTTTATTGGAACCAACTCTTCCCATAATACCATGTTAATCATGTACAACCCAGCCTTAATTACATTTTTTGTTTTATCGGGTGCATTTATTAACATACCGGTTACACTATCACATAAATTTTCTTCATGATTCATAACATCAATAAAATGTTTGATGTATAGAAAATTCAAGTATGGTAATTCAAAAAAAAAACTACTCTCTTTCCCTAACAGGTTTTCATAAGTTTTTTTAAAAAATGTTTTCCCAATGTAGTGTCTAAATCTTTTACTTTCTCAAACATTTGATCATCTATTAGTAGAGACGGTGTTGTATGTTCTTCTAAACTTCCATCGAATGATGTCATCTAAGATTGGTACTTATGTCATTAGGAAAGAAATTTTAAATGTCATAGAAACATCGTATTTGATGAATGTTTAAACATAATTTACTTTATAACTTTTTCCCAAATAGGAAACCTATTGGTTCCTTTAATGCCATATCCTGACAAATTTTTAGAAGTATAAAAGTCATTTATCATCCCAAACAATAGGGCTCTCAATGTTAAATGTTCATTTATGGAAGCATCATATAACACAAAACCTAAATCTCAAAATAATTTTAAATCTTAAATCAATGTTATAAAACCCCAAGATTTCATAGTATTTTTTCTTTTAAAATAAATTTAATATCATGTTTTTCACACAACACTGAGTTTGGATGCACCACGGTCTTTTAAGAAGTGACTGTAATAAAATTTTCATTAAAATAATGGGAATTGATAGTATTAACCACATTATTAAATTTATATGTTTAGTATTAATCCAAAATATTCTATATACATAAGATAATAATGTACTTAATTTACGCATTAAAATATTATATTTTTCTCAAGGCAGTTTATCACCTTTTGATGGTGCACTTGTTTTAAATATATTTTTTAAAATTTTTATAAATTCTATTGGAAAAAATAAACTTCTTATCTGAATTAAGAATATAAAAATTTACTTTGGTTGAACTTTTTTTATTTGTCTATAAAGTTGTACGTTTTTTATGAATAGTGATAAAATATTGTATTTTAATTAAAAATAGCCTTTCGTCTAAATAATTTATAGTGTTAAATTATATTTTTAATTTCATTTAAATCATAATTCAATTAAATTTTTATCATATAATCCTATTTAGTTCATTGGAATAAATTTCCCATTGAATTTGAATATAGAAAATTTTCAATATTTTGAACATTTCACTTTAAAAACTCATTTTCTCATTCTGTCAAAGAAATTATGTTTAACTTAATTACTGAAACTTTTGTGTTCTGAATTTTGAAAAATATATTCAATATTTTAAATCAGTGGGTCCACATTATTTAAATATTCTTTTATTATTGTTTCCATTATGAATAGTAACTTTAGTAATTTTTTATTAACACACTTAAAGGTAAATCAAGTAATTAAAGGTAAAAATAATATTATAAATATTAAAAAATTACTCTAAAACTTGTAAAATTTTCATTGGTTGAGTGGTTTTGGACCAAAAGAATACTTGAGAAAATATTATAACCTTTGAATTCCATTTGGATGACAGTATGGCATTTATTACATTTTTTTAAAGAGAAGTTAAAGATGTCATATTCATATTAATAATAAATATATCATTTTTAATATAGGGTTATGTAGAAGATAAATTTAACTATAAAAATTCAATTGAAATATAAATTTTTTATATCCATCCAATAAATTATTTTTAATTATTAGATAATAAATAAATAAATTAATGGCTTCCACAATAATGATGTTCTAATTCTTTAAGTAAAGGAATTATCAAATAAATAATATTAAACATACTAAAATAAATATAATTTGAGATTATTAATGTCATCCATGACTTTTTTATATGACTATGATTTTTTATTAATGTTTTTGAAGTATTGGTTTGAATTTAACTTTCTATTATTATATTTCTAAAAAGTCAAGTAATGAATAGTGTCAAAATTTAAAGTATTGATATTTTAAAATAAATAATACTTTATTAAATGATATAGAATTCATAAAAATCAAATATTCTTCCAAATGATTGGGGTAAAGTTTAAAATTTCATACAAGACTCATATTATGTCATTTTTTCATTTTATAGTAACTATATTATCCTTCAAAGTATAAAAACACATGTTGTCACGGTAAGAGTTAAAGAAATTAATTAAGGGTTAAAACTAGAAGATAAGGTTAATAATGTAACCTAAACTTGTCTAAAAATTACTGGTTTAAGAAATTTAGACCCATCCTCATATTATCTTTTAAATAAATCACTTTGGATTCAATTTTTAATTGAAATTAATTTACAGTAACTTAATATTATGAGAATTATCAAAAGTGACCCTAACCTCAATTATAAAAGGAGACCTCATCCCTCAATTCCTCAGACAACATTGAACCTTATAGCTCGACTTACCCCTAAAAATTTATCCTTCCAACTTAATTAGTAAATTATTTGATTTTCTGGTCTTCCTAAAAGACTAACCCAATATCCCTTAGAAGAGATCTAAAGGGAGTCTGATGAAGAAGATGTATTGTTTTTACTAACTCATTCAAGTTCATTTCTTCTTCCACTTCCTCTTCATGAGTTTTATACATTATAAAGTAATAAATCTTATATCATCTATATTCTGAGATGTTATTATTATTATGTAACAACCATATTCGATGATTTATCCATCTTATGAAAAATAAAAGAATTTTATGTGCGTATGTATGGCACACCGTCTCCACACAGTGGTGTAATTTATTTTTCATAACCACCATACTTGGATGGGTATAATGATGGAAATAATCATTATATACAGTACATATAGAATGATATTGATTCTTTATAATTATAATACCATCCAATTCCTCACCCTTTCACCGTTAATGGAATGATATCGTCACACGTGCGTACGTACGATCTACTGTCTCCGAGACATGATGAGATTAATTTTACACGTTAATAATTTCAGAATAATTATAAAAAATTATATAATGATTAAATATAATATCAATGAACTTAATATATTATTTAGTTTATAGATATATATATCTATCCTATGCTTAAGAATATGGACTTACATGACAAAACATGCATAGTAAAATGAAGCAGTTAACATCGAAAAAAGGGAAACAACAAAATATTTTTCACAAAACCATTTAAGAAGATCATATATAATATCATAAATATTTATATGGTTATTTTATAAATTAATAAAATGTTTTAAACCATTATAAAGGAGTTTAAAGTAAATTTAACTAAATAAAAGTAAAAGGTAATGGTTAATTTCACAATATCATTATTATTTGGGATTGTTTATATGTAAGTATCTAGTAGGGAATATTTATCATCCATGTCCATGTTTAAAAAAAATATTTTTAATATTATACTATGAATTTTTAATTTATTTTTACCCATTTTTTACTTTTTATTAAATGGTTTGAAAGGAATCTTATTTGTTGTTTTCCAAATGAGGTAATTTATGACTTTTTAAAAAAAAAACACAAAAAGGGGGTGTATTTTAACTTATACAGTATGAGAGGCTTTTTCCACCATCATGAAACCTTAATTTCTTGAATATTCCTTTACAAGTTAAAAATATCATTTTTAATGAATTTTTTTTTCTTAATATTTTTTGGCCCTTTAAATAAATGTTTTTCAATAAAAAGGGGTATTTCATTCAATATTTTCAATGATTTTATTAGATTATTTTCATATATGTCAAAATACTTTATTGAATTTTATGTTTCATTGAGGTTGATCTATTATGATATCATCTACCATCTTTTATTAAATGATTTATGATAAGTTTTCTTAAGGATATGATATTTTGATACCATTCACCATATTACTCTAAATGGTTTTGGATTATTTTTAATGATTGGGGAAAGTTATTTAAATTATATATTTATTTTTTGTTTCACCCCATTCATAGAAGGATTGTATTGGACTTAGTAGGTGTCGATCATGGATTTCTATAGCCCCTCAATGTATTGGTATGCCTCATGAGACAAACTAGATATGTACTTGGCTGAGGCCTTGACCCTTTTTTTTCATATATGGATTTGGTCTAGACCTTAACCATTTATTTTCAAATGTCTTGGTCGATGCCTCAAATATATGTTTTAGATTTACAACATTATGAATTCTATCATTATCATATTAGTTATTGATTTCCATGTGATTATTTGGTTAGAATAATTTTCATGGATAATTCTTCTAGCTCAAGGGATTGTTTATTTGGAATTATTTGATCATCTTTTATACGAATCATTTTATGCTCAAGTTATTAATTAAATGGAATGAGTTTCAATTATTTACATTACCATTATAGGTATTTCTAAGATTCCACTATATACATAACCTTACTGAGCATCTGAGCTCGCCAATTTCTTATGTTTATCTTCCCCAAGGTTTGAAAATTTATATTATGACTCATATGCAGGGAGACTAATGGTATTTACAATGAAATTTATATGTTGTATTTTAAATTTTCAATTGTAATGTAAGATTCAAGTGTGTGTCTAATTTTACAATACTATTAAACTATTAAATCCCCTTTGGGAAGTAGTCTCTTGTAACATAATATATTTTAATAAAGTAACCACTAACTCTAGGGTACTGGGGTGGGGGTTTTTGTAGTTTGTATTAGATAAATTTTAGTAGAAAACATGAAAACTGGATTTAGAAAACATAGATTAGGAACATAATCCGAAGATAGACTTTGAGGATAAGTATATAATAACATCCTAGAATTTTGGTAAGGTAGATATTATAAGGTTTTTTCTAGAAATATATCCATATATGGATACTGTAAGTGGTTTTGAATCTAGAATAGATGTTCCTAGGGGTAACAACTTCAATAAGGTGCATCGGTCCTGACTCAGTGTAACCTGGTACATGAAAATGGTCTTTACAGTGCACCTAGTTTGACACTCCTAGGGGATATTATTAGGATAATTCACATTTTATTTACAAATCATTATGAATGATTAAAAGGTAAATATGTCCCTAATGAAACCATGTTTATGATTATGAGATTAGCTATGTATAAATTTTTCAATTTATGTTAAGTGTTTTACTTGTTAGAAATTTTACATTATGATTCATATCCAAATATAATATATGTCGTTATTTAGAAATGGATCCTAGTGGAAGGATTGAAAAATGTATCAATGTATGAAATACATGTAAGGATTTCCATCCTATGAAATATAATGATGTTGGGTCTGAAGATGAAACTGGTGTTGAAAAACATATAATCATACTGGTAAAACTGACTCAGGTCATGAATAATGACCATACCCGTATGGATAAACATGATCTACAATGTGGAGGAACAATGTTAGACCATTTCATGAGACAATAACTATAACGACCCATACTTTACATACATTGTTATTACTTCATAATTGAAGCACACTTATTTCAACATATAACAAAACCAGGAAAGGACCGTATAGGTATAGTGTCTTTCGAAACTGGGAAACATAAACAACTGGTTCACAAAGCATCTACATTGTATCCCATTTATTTCATCATATCTAGAGTCCCTTTTGGCATATCCTACTTAATAACCTTCTTCCTGACCTGGGGAAAGAAAACATACAAAAGGGTGAGCTCAAATGCTCAGTAAGGGTAAACAAAAGAAATATCAATCACATCATATTCATAAGAACATAACATTTTGGAAATCTTAACCTGCAAAAGAGATCATAATTTCATAATCATGGAATAAATCATAGTAGTGAAATGTAATCCAAATAATCATAACTTAAAACATGAAACTTTGTGGCATACACACATAATCATAGAGAATCATTTCTTAGTAGTCAATACTCATTTCCAAGATTATCTTAGCGGACAAAGTCCATTTCTGAACCGAGTTCACTCCTCGTTTCAGTCCTGTTTCACTGAACCGGTTTAACCTGCCGTTCCAGCCATGTCTATCTCATGAGATATAAATATTTACCCAATGCATTGGAGGGAGATATAGGTCCCACCCCTCTCATAATGATACCATTCTTATGTGTTCCACAAAATCATAAATCATACATCATTACATAACCCATGTAATAAAAATGGGATTCTTAAACATCGTGACATAATAAAACAATTCATATAAGATAAAGGAATTCATAAAAATAATTCCATCACAACATAATCAAATCAATGTAATAATAGGGATAGAAACAGAACCCTATATTATCTTAGATGTAAAATAATTTTGATAAAAAACTTGAACTCCATTCTTGAGGAAAAGATCCTTTCTACTTCAAAAACATTTTCCTTTCTTAACATGTCATACAATTTTAAACTAAAAGAAGTTGATTAAAATAAACTTGAAAACTTGTAAAGGAAGCTTCTTGGAAATAATGTTTTAAAAATCCATTCATGCCGTATAAGTTAAAAAAAACATTCTTCTCGTACTTTTGTCAGAAAAGTCAAAAAGTTCCTCGTACAAAAAACGACAAAAGATTCCTTTAATATCTTTTTCTAAAAACTCACCAAAGGGTAAAATTGGATTTAAACAGTTGTAGGGGGATGGACATAATATTACATATTGAGGAAACATGAATGTGGATGATAAAATACACCCCAGTAAATACCAAAGTATAAACAATCTCTGATAAAAATGAGATTGTGATATTTTCCCTTACCTTAGGTCCGATTTGCTTTGTAAGTGTCTGAAACTCCTGTATAATGATTTAAATATTGTCATTGACTTATTCTAGAATCATACATATTTTTATGATATCATATATGGTCATATTATTAGCTTCTTATTAGTAATATTTCATTGCTACTTGTTATTCGGGTGTTTATTACTTTTTGTTCTTATGCGTGTTTTGTCGAATAAATTCTTATTATTCTTTTTAGGTTATAGATACCTCATTTACAGAATGGTATTAGTGTAATAAATATGGTATTTATTCACAAAATTCATTTATGTAATCATTGTGTAATGAAAATCATGTATAACGAGTCGCATCACATCGTGGAGACGATATTCTGTATGTACGCACGAGCGATGATATCATTCCCATGATCGTGGAATTGTATTAGAGTGTATGTATACTATTTCATAATCAATATCACTTTACAATAATCATATATAGTTATTATTTACACCATTATACCCATCCAAATAAGGTGGTGGTGGAAAATATATTACACCACGGCGTGGAGACGGTATTCCATACTTACGCACGTGCGGTGATTTCGTTTTCTGTAGGATGGAAAGATGGTGAAATAGGGATGTTTCATACTGATAATAACATATCAGTATATGAGTGATACTTATTTTATTACTTAATAATGAAACAACTAAATAAAAAGAAGTGGAAGAAGAAATAATGTTGAAAGAATCGGTAACGGACATTACCTATTCTTTGAAGCGCCTCTTTGAGACCTCCTCTTAGGGCACTAAAATTGGTCTTTAAAGAAGAACAGGACCTATAGGATTTTTATAGGGAAGTGGAGAAGAGAATTTGGCAGGGGTTGGCCGAGCTTGAAGGATCAAAGTGGTGTGAGGAAGAGAGGGAGGAGGTTCCCTTTTATAAGGGAGGAGGGGGGAACCTTTGGAAAAACTAAAAGTATTATTTTATTATAAAGTCATATTCTGTTTTTAATAGCTCCAAATTGATTTATTTTGAATCGAAGGTGGGGATGGGTCAAAATCCTCTCATCCAGTATAATTTATACAAGTTTATGAATCTATTTTAACCTTATCATTTAGATTTAACTTTAAGTTAGATAATTTAACTTTTACCGTGTCTTCTTATTTTTTTACACTATAAGGTTAATAAACTTACTATAACAAGACAAAAGAACCCCAAGTTGTTTATTATTAATATATATAACCTTATCTAAGTCATTGTTCCAAACCTTAGATTTTTAAGAATACAATAACAATTAATAATATAATATTTGTTTTAAAAACTATTTTATGTCAGTTTTGACACTATTTGGTAATTGATTTTTGTAAAAATCATAAAAGAAAGCTTAGTTCTAAAACAGTTAATAAAATCAATACTAACATGTCATATTAACCTAGAAAATTAGTGTAATTAATAAAAAGTCTCAAATTACATTTATTTGGGTATTTCTAACATCAATTATGTCAATATTTCATTAATTAGATAATTACTGCATCATCTTTGTGTCATAAATAAATTAAATTATTTAATGTCTAGAAATGATAAATAAAATACCATTATGTATGAAATCTTTTTATATTTCTAATGAATATTTTTAGTGGAATTTATCTTATGTATAACCCCATATTAAAAATGATTTACTTATTAAACATTGATTTTAACTATTTTAACCCTTCTTTAAATAAATTAATAATAAATGTCCTAATCTAATCCAAGTGGGCCTAAATGGTCATAATTTATTCCTAAGGTTGTTTTTCTTCAAATTAAACTTATCCAATAGAATTAGGACATGTGTTAGGGTAATAATAATAACATTTTTACCCTTAATTACCCTATTTACTTTTAACTGTGTTAAAAAAAATAAAAAGTTACTATTCACCAAAAATTATTTTCATCTCATTGAACCACATTTTAGTCCTTGATATTAACCGTGTCTCTCGGTTTTTTGAAATTCCACTCACAGAAGTGGTAAAATTATGTTTTATGTAAATTTGCAAATTCTCTTAGGAGGTGGGTAAAAGACGGTGAAAAGTTCAATAAAATTTTTATATATCTAAAATTATTATAAAATGACTCCAATGAATTGAATTGAACTTATATAGGTATTAAGTATCAATTTTGACCTAAAATAAATTTAAATAATATAAATAATTATTTAAATAAAAAGTCGATTTTTAAATAGTAACTGAGTGTTTTAACTATTCATCCAAAATTGAAAGTTTTCAGAAAAATACCAAAATTTTACCCTTGGCTAATTTTGATATTCTGAATCCAAAAATGAAGTACATTTTGATAGATGAAATTTAAAAAATTTCAAAAAGTGGGTATTACTATTCATAACGGGTAGTTTTAATAATATTTTAATAGCATATCGTTGTTTAGTGAAACTCGGTATTGCATACAACGCAAGCTATCGAGGAAGGCCACAATTGCATTTAAAGAAAGCCAAGCTAGTGTTGTGTGTAGTGAAATTTTTTATGATGATTTATATAACATAAAAACAAAATATTTCTCATATAAATCTCGGGTGTTACATTCTACCCCCCTTAAAATGAATTTCTCCCTAGAAATTCGTCACTTTGTAACAAAAAGATGAGGATACCTCTACCTCATCATATCCTCAAGATCCCATGTAGCTTCTTCTAATTGGTGGTTCCTCCATAAAACTTTCACCAAGCGAGTGGTCTTGTTCCGTAGGACTTTTTCGCTACGATCCAGAATCTCTATTGGCTGTTCTTCATAAGAAAGATCTTGCTCCAGCGGTACAACTTATGAGCTGAGTAGTTGTGAAGGATCAGGTATGTACTTTCTCAGGAGAGATACATGGAACACATCGTGAACATGAGAGAGATTCAGTGGAAGCACCAATCAGTAAACTATCTTCCCAACACAATCCTGTATTTCGAAAGGACCGATATATCTAGGGCTCAACTTTCTCTTTTTTCCAAATCTCATTACTCTCTTCCAAGGATATATTCGTAAGAACACTTTATCACCCACTTCAAACTCTAGGTCTTTTATTCGGTTTCTGAAATAACTTTTTTTTCGACTCTGAGCTGCTCTAATGTGTTTTTGAATAGATCTGACCTTTTCTGCCATCTCATCAACAAGATCAGGTCCTAATAGCTTTCTTTCCCCAACTTCATCCCAGCAAGTTGGAGTCCTATATTTCTTTCCATAGAGAGATTCATAAGGAGCCATATGAATACTAGAGTGAAAGATATTATTATAAGAAAATTCTACCAAAGTTAGGTGTTGATCCCAACCACCTTTGAAATCCATAGAGCAAGATCTCAACATATCTTCTAGAGTTTGAATTGTTCTCTCAGACTGACCATCTGTATGAGGATGATAAGCAGTGCTGAAACTCAACTCTGTATCCAGAGTATGCTGAAGAATTCACCAAAACTTTGAGGTAAATCTCAAATCCCGATCAGATATAATGGAAAGTGGTACTCCATGTAATCTTACCACTTTCTTTACATATATATTAGCAAGCTTATCCAGATAGAAATCCTCTCTAATAGCAATGAAGTGTGCAGACTTTGCAAGACGATCAACTATGACCCAGATAGCATTATTGCCTTTGGATGTTTTAAGACGTCTGATGACAAAGTCCATAGTGATGTTTTCCCATTTCCATTCGGGTATGGGTAATGGTTGTAACATCCCCTTAGACTTCTGTCTCTCAGCTTTAACTTGCTGACAAACCAAGTATCGAGAGACATATTTAGCAACATCTCTTTTCATACCATCCTACCAGAAGTACTCTTTCAGGTCCCTATACATCTTCGTGCTTCTAGGATGCATAGAGAATTACGAACAATGAGCCTCATCCAGCAGCTCCTTCTTTAATTCTGGGATGGGAGGAACACAAACCCGATTCCTGAACTTTATTATCCCATCACAATCAAGGTTGAATTCAGGAACATTTCTCACCTTCTTTTGTAACTCTACATATTATTTCTGTGCCTCTTTAATCTTCACATGTACATATGGTTGAACATTCATTTGAGAAAGATACAATTTTTCCCCTTCCATTATAATTCCAAGATCCATCCTTTGTAAATCCATAAATATTGGATATTTTGTGATCCTCATCATGGATAAACTGGCATGATCTTGTCGACCTAATGCATCTTCCACCTTGTTTGCTTTCCCAGGGTGGTAATGAATTGAGCAGTCCTAATCTTTAATTAGCTTCAACCATCTTCTTTGGCGCATATTCAGCTCCTTTTGTGTGAAAATATACTTTAAACTTTTATGATCAGTATAAATGTCACACCTTTCTCCATAAAGATAATGCCTCCAAATCTTTAATGCAAAGATTACCGCAGCTAAATCCAAATTATGAGTTGGGTAATTTTGCTCATGGATTTTCAACTGTCGTGAGGCATAAGCTATCACCATATCATTTTTCATAAGAACACACCCCAGCCCCTTCTTGGATGCATCACTATAGATCACAAAACATTCACCACTACAAGGAAGTGTGAGCACATGTACACTGGATAACCTTCTTTTCAACTCCTTGAAATTCTCTTCACATTCCTCCATCCATAGGAACTTAAATCCTTTCTGAGTCAACCTGGTGAGTGGATTATATAATCGTGAAAAATATTTCACAAAACTTTGATAATATCTATCCAAACCAAGAAATCTTCGGATCTCAGTTACTGTTTTTGGTCTCGACCATTATTCGATAACCTCTGTTTTTTATGGATCCACAGATATCCCCTCTTTTGAGATTATGTGACCCAAAAAATGAAACTTTTTGAAGCCAAAATTCACACTTGGTAAATTTGGCATAAATATTCTCCTTTCTCAGGGTCTTCAATATAATTCTCAAGTGATCTTCATGTTCTTCCTTGCTATTTTAATAGACAAGAATATCGTCTATAAAGACTACCACAAACTGATCAAGATAGTCTCTAAAGACTCTATTCATCAGATCCATGAATATAGTAGGGGAATTAGTAAGACCAAATGGAATCACTATAAATTCATAGTGTCCATACCTTGTATGGAAAGCCGTCTTTGGTATATCCTCCCTTTTGACCCTTAATTGATGATACCCTGAACGAAGATCAATCTTGGAAAAGTATTGAGCTATGCGTAGTTGGTTAAATAAGTCATCAATGTGTGGGAGAGGATATTTGTTCTTGATAGTGATCTTGTTAAGTTCTTGATAATCAATGCAGAGTCTCATTGATCCATATTTCTTCTTAACAAACAGAACTGGTGCTCCCCAAGGTGATGCACTAGGGAATATGAATCCTTTATCAAGATTATCTTGGAGTTTCTTCTTCAGTTCCTGAAACTCAATTAGGGCCATTCTATAAGGTGTCTTTGAAATAGGCAAAGCACCCAGTATGAGTTCTATTGAAAACTATACTTCACAATTTGGTGGAAGACCCGAAAATTCCTCCAGAAAGACATCATCAAACTCCCGTACAATGGGCATATTCTTAATTGTGAGTTTCTCACCAACCATATGAGATAAATAACCTTCATTTAGTGGAATCAAGACCCATAAGATGGAAGAAATTTCCACTGGAAGGTTATGTTCATCCTTGCATCGATAGATGATCATAGATTGATCTGGAATATGAAATGTGACTTCCCTTCTTTGGAAATTGATATGAGATCCATATAGAGAAATCCAATCCATGCCAAGAATCACATCAAATTCCACTATAGGAAGGATCAAAATATTTTCAGGAAGCACTTTCACACAAACTTCAATTGGAGAAGAATTATAAACTTTTGATGTGACTATTGTGCCATTAGGGGTTGTCACAGCTAACTCAACATCTAATTGTTTAGGTAATACAGTGATACCCTTAGAAAATTCTTCAGAAATAAAAAAGTGGGTGGATCCAGAATCAAATAAAACATTTTCTACTTTAGAGTTGATGGTAAGTGTACCTTTCACCACTTCGTTATCGTACTCCACATCGCTGATAGAAATTTCATGTGGCTTTCCTTTGTCTTTAGCCTTAAGAGTTTGTTGACGTCAATTATCATCAACAACCCTTGTATTAGGGAATTGATTGGAATAATGCCCCATTTCCTTTCATTTTTAACATTGAAGTGTAGGAGGTGCACTATGTGTAGCCTTTTCTTTGTTCGCATCACTAGAAATATTCTTCCCATCATTACGGCATTCAAATGCCCGATGACCTTCCTTTCCAAATTTGAAACATTTACTTGTCCCTTTAAGACAACTCCCTCTATGTTTCTTTCCACACTTTGAGCATAAGGGAAAGCTCATCTTCTTTTCAGTGTGCTCTTTATATTTTCCTTTGAATTCCATTTTTCTCTTCTTATCAAACCCATATGACTGATGGGTTACTCCAATCTCCATCTCAGCCTTGAGAGCACATCGAACAATTTCCTTTTAGCTATTGAAGTCCCTTATGGCTAACTCCCTTCGAAAACTTGGTTTTAAGCCACTAAAGAATCGATCGATCTTACTCTCGGGTTGGATAATAATCCCAGAAGTGTACCTTGCAAGTCTTGTAAAATTTTATTCATAGGTACCAATAGATTCATCATCCTTTTTCTTTAGTTCAAGAAACTCCTTCTCCATCTTTTTTCGAAGAATACGAGGGAAGTACTTATTGAAAAATAAGTTCTTGAACTCTTCCCATTCCATAGACTCAATTTCATCCCTCTGCCTCGTATTCTTGATAAGATTCCACCATTGATCAGCTTCACCTTCCAAACGATAAAATGCTAAGATGACTTTATCATGTTCATAACATTGAATAACTGAAAAAATATTTTCATTAGTACTAATCCATTATTCAGCAACTAATGGATCAGTAGACCCGCTGAATAAAGGTGGACACTGCCTCATGAAGGATTCAACAGAATGTTGCTTCTTGTTTTGCTCGTTTGGAAGTCCTGCATGATTCATATCTTGAGAAAGTTGTGTGAGCATGGCTACAAGATTTTTCATTCCAGCTCCCATAACATTTGGTTGCTCAGGGGGACAATCATTGCATTGCCCGTCACATTCTGCATTAACACGGTTTCTTCGGGTTCTAGCCATTGACTAAAACCAAGAAGAATAGTGTGAGCAACACTAATTATAATAGGAAAATCACATAATCAAGAATAAAATTTCACACTTAAGGTCTTATCATAGGTTGTTCATGGACATTTCTAAAACACTAAGATTGTGTTCTATGCTTAGACATATCCTTAGGGTTCTTACTGAGGCTTTCACTTCCTAGTTTCCAAAGGTTGACTATACCTTTCCTCTGATACCAACTATAACGACCCATACTTTACATACATTGTTATTACTTTAGAATTCAAGCACACTTATTTCAACATATAACAAAACCAGGAGAGGACCATATAGGTATAGTGTCTTTGGAAACTGGGAAACATAAACAACTGGTTCACAAAGCATCTATATTATCTCCCATTTATTTCACCATATCTAGAGTCCCTTTTGGCATATCCTACTTAATAACCTTCTTCCTGACCTGTGGAAAGAAAACATACAAAAGGGTGAGCTCAAATGCTCAGTAAGGGAAAAAAAAAGAAATATCAATCACATCATATTCATAAGAACATAACATTTTGGAAATCTTAAACTGCAAAAGAGATCATAATTTCATAATTTTGGAATAAATCATAGTAGTGAAATGTAATCCCAATAATCATAACATAAAACATTAAACTTTGTGGCATACACACATAATCATAGAGAATCATTTCTTAGTAGTCAAGACTCATTTCCAAGAATATCTTAGCGGACAAAGTCCATTTCTGAACCGAGTTCACTCCTCGTTTCAGTCCTGTTTCACTGAACCGGTTTAACCTTCCATTCCAACCATGTATATCTCATGAGATATAAATCTTTACCCAATGAATTGTAGGGAGATATAGGTCCCACCCATCTCATAATGATACCATTCTTATGTGTTCCACAAAATCATAAATCATACATCATTGCATAACCCATGTAATAAAAATGGGATTCTTAAACATCGTGACATCATAAAACAATTAATATAAGATAAAGGAATTAATAAAAATAATTCCATCACAACATAATCAAATCAATGTAATAATAGGGATAGAAACATAACCCTATATTATCTTAGATGGAAAATAATTTTGATAAAACACTTGAACTCCATTCTTGAGGAAAATATCCTTTCTACTTCAAAAACATTTTCCTTTATTAACTTGTCATACAATTTTAAACTAAAAGAAGTTGATTAAAAATAAAAATTAAAGCTTGTAAAGTAAGCTTCTTGGAAATAATGTTTTAAAAATCCATTCATTTCTTATAAGTTAAAAAAACATTCTTCTCGTACTTTTGTCGGAAAAGTCAAAAAGTACCTCGTATGAAAAACGACAAAAGATTCCTTTCATATCTTTTACTAAAACCTCACCTAAGGGTAAAATTGGATTTAAAAAATTTTAGGTGGATGGAAATAATATTACATATTTAGGAAACATGGATGTGGATGATAAAATACACCCCAGTAAATACCAAAGTATAAACAATCTCGGATAAAAATGAGATTGTGATATTTTCCCTTACCTTAGGTCCGATTTTCTTCGTAAGTGTCTGAACCTCCTGTATAATGATTTAAATATTGTCATTGACTTATTCCAGAATCATAATTATTTTTATGATATCATATATGGTCATTTTCTTAGCTTCTTATTAGTAATATTCCATTGCTACTTTTTATTCGGGTGTTTATTACTTTTTGTTCTTATGCGTGTTTTGTCGAATAAATTATTATTCTTATTTTTAGGTTATAGATACCTAATTTACAGAATGGTATTAGTGTAATACATATCATATTTATTCACTCAATTCATTTATGTAATCATTGTGCAATTAAAATCACGTAGAACGAGTCACATCACATCGTGGAGACAGTATTCCGTACGTACGCACGAGCGATGATATCGTTCCCATGATCGTGGAATTGTATTGGAGTGTATGTATACTATTTCAGAATCAATATCACTTTACAATAATCATATATAGTTATTATTTACACCATTATACCCATCCAAGTAAGGTGGTGGTGGAAAATAGATTACACCACGGCGTGGAGACGGTATTCTGTACGTACGCACGCGCGGTGATTTCGTTTTCCATAGGATGGATAGATGGTGAAATAGGGTTGTTTCATACTTATAATAACATATCAGTATATGAGTGAAACTTATGTTATTACTTCATAATGAAACAACTAAATAAAAATAAGTGGAAGAAGAAATAAAGTTGAAAGAATCAGTAACGGACATTACCTCTTCTTTGAAGCGCCTCTTTGAAACCTTCTATTAGGGCACTAAAATTGGTCTTTGAAGAAGACCCAGTGTAACATCCCAAGTAAGTAATGAATAATAGATATTTTTTTCTATGTCTATTAATGATTAAGATAGTGTTATAGAGGCTTAAAATGAAAATAAATACAATCTTATGCATGGAATACACTAATGTTCTTAAAAGATTGTTTTACCGCCTTTTGATGGCAAACCATTTTTGAATCTATATTTTGACAATTTTATAAACTATGTTTGTCAAAATAAACTTATTCTTTATTATTGGGACATCAAAATTTACCTTGTGTGAATTTTTGGTATTTTTCTGACAATGTTCATTTTTTAATGAATAGTGAAAAATACTGCATTTTACATCAAAACTGTTTTTTAATCTAATTTATTTATATGATTAGATTATGTTTTGAATTGGTTTTTAAGTGAAATTAGAATATATTTTTACCATTTTATCCAATGGTGGTCATTGGAATCAATTTCACTTTGAAATTAGACTTAAACTGGTGTCAATATTTTGATACTTATTGTTTTGTAAAAACACGCTATTTGCTCTGGCAGCGGGAATTAATTATTGAATTAATTAATGTGACTTATATGATTTGAATTTTTTAAAATGGACTTCATTTTTGAATTCGGAATATCAAATATAGCTTAGGGTGAATTTTTGGTAATTTTCTGAAAAACTTCAATTTTTGATGAATAGTGAAACCACTAAGTGGTAATCAAGCAAACTGATTTTTCAGTTAAATGAAAGTTTACCACTAATGTGTATTGAATTTTGAAAATCCGACATACATGGTTGTCATTAAGAAGTAAAATGTGGTTCAATGAGATTATAATAATTTTTGGTGAATAGTAACTTATTAAGTTCTTAATCGCGATTAGTGGTAATTAGGGTAGTTTAAGGTATAAATAATGCTTTAATAATAGGAAATGACCTAGACACATGTCCCAACCTTATTGGTTGTTTCATGGCCGACCAAGACAAGCCATGGGTCAACTTGGGGACCCCATGGAGACACTTTGGTTTGGAAATGACATAAATAACTTTTTATTAAATGTTAAAGTAAAAATGACACAAACAAGAGATGTTTTACAAAAACAATTTTTACATGGGGTTATAAAAATCAGATTTTTGATTATAAATAGTAATTGGAAAGCTAAAACGATTTCCTACATCATAGTATTTTATTTATGATTTTTAGACATTAAATAAATTAAATTATTTATGACATAATAATGATTCAGCGATGACATCATTATTTGACGATTTAAATAAAATGGAAAGATAATGTGAAATCTATAAACTACACATTTCAAAAACTTATTGGATGAGTGGATTTCGAAGCCTTATCACCTTATCCACGAATTATATCAATGTGGGACCTTTTGAAACCGAAACACATTTTCAAATAAAGTAATATTTCTTTACTTTCCAAAAGTGCCCCTCCTCTCCTCTTATAAAAGGCCCCCACCTCTACCTCATTTCACACACACCTCAAGCCTTTGGATCGGCCAAACCCTACCCATTTACTCTCTCCACATCCCTCTCCTCATCCTAGATGATTCCCTTTTAGAAGAATCCTTTCAAAGGAAGCCTTTAGGCTCAAATAAAAAGGAGTTACACTTTTAAAGGTAATTCATTCTCTCATGTTCATTTGTTTTATTTTGCTTCTCCAACCCCCTAAACTCTTTTTATTTACTTATTTTGTAACAACAACAGTATCTTAAATATACAAGGATGTTGTTATAATATTTATTTGAGCTACACTCTCACACAACTACATCAAATGGTAAAAGAACATACGGTTTCCGTGGATGGCGAAATTATGCCTCCCGAAACGATGATTGTTCAATACTCATTTAACACCATCAAAAGGTGGCCATTATGATGTCACTATTTTTATATATGATATATAATATGTTTATGTTTTCCTTAAGCTTCTGTTTTTTTTTATTTTTGGTATACCTTTATGGTTTCCATTATGGGTAAACACGATATCTTCATTTTAGGAAGTGCGGACTACCGCCCCCTCAAAGTGATTTGATTCGTTAAATACCATATGTGGGACATATCAAGGATGGAACAATGATATTATATATGATATTATACTGTAATTATAATATACCTTTATATAATTATGATTCCATTCTATAAAATACGAAATAGAAATGAAAGTAGCGTTCATGCGTACGTACGGCTTACCGTCTCCATGAACGGTGCATTTCATTTCTTACCTCTAAATGTGATGTAATATTATATATACATGTATATGATGAATATATATGATGTATATGTCATCCAAATCATTAATATCATTCTGGATATAACGAACCTTTGACCAAATTAACAACATGTAAGTGTAAGAAGTCTATTTTTGACTTAAGAACCAAATACCGACAAAATGAACATTATTAACTTAAATGATTACATGATGTTAATAACATGGTATAAAAGGAATAATGAACTTGAAAAAGATTATTAAGCAAGTAGAGATTAACTCAAGTTTATTATTCAGGAAATTAAAGAACGGTCGGGTCAAGTCGGAAACGAGGTATGGGACTTCGTCTCAATCTCCTTTCATTGAGGCATATTTTGTTTTAAACACAACTTTCTTTTATACGGTGTATAAACCCCTTTGACTTTTACGTTTATTCAAAAGGAATATTTTTTATACGAAGCGTTTACTAAACGACAAAAGGGAATGTTTTTGTCGTACGTATGCGGCGACAACGACTTCTCCGCCGTCGTGACTGTTATTTGAGTTTCAGCTTCCTCTACAAGCCATACCTTCTTTTTAAAAGAAAAATAAATGCCATGTTTTACTTCTCTTTTATTTTGGTATCGAAAATGGTTTTCATAATGTTTTTATATCAATGTGTTGTATTGATATCTCGTGATTGAAATGTGGAAATGTTATGTTTCCTTTATGCATGTTTTATGTGATATGATTATGTTATGGTTCTTGGGCATTATTATGAAGACGGGTGGTTCCGTGATAAACTAAGGGCGGGTGAGCCCTTTATAGCTCTCCAATGCATTGGGTAACACGAAGGAGTGAAACGTTAAGGTTTCTCCGAAGAGATTTTAGGGAATATACTGTGATGGGTATTCCAAACGTAACCAAGAGGGTTACTCCCTATGTAAGAATGTTATGAATGCCTCAAGTTACCTTTATGTCTTATGATTTTCTATGATTTATTCATGATTTTATGAGGTATGTTAAAGTGCCTATGTTTTATGGGTAAAGTATGATTTAATTCTTATGTATATATGAACTCATGTTTCCTTTCCATGTTTTTTTATAACCCATACTGAGTTTTTATGCTCATCCCAAGTTTTTGAAATGTTTTTCACAGGTCAAGGGAAAGGTACATGATAAGATGATAGAGTCAAGGATGTGTCAAGAAATAATCCATGTTTTATTTTAAATGTGTTTCCATTGATGTGAATGAAGAATACTATCTTTATGTAACCACTTTGTTTATATGTGGAATGTAATGAAAGTTTTATGATCTAATTCTCTAAAACTCTAAACCCGAAAAGATCCTCAATGTGTAATCTTGTAATAACTCAAGATTAAGCAAGGTTTAAGGCTGGGGCATTATAGTTGGTATCAAAGGTCGGTTTAGATAACTTTAGGAGTTAGAATTCTATTAAATGATTATCCAAAAATATTTTTTTTCGAAATGATATAGCATTTAAAGATTACCATGTTGCTTCATCTAAGACATGTTTTTTCAGAATGATTTTCCGCAGAGGAAACATGGAAGCAATGTTAGGAAGGCATACAGAAGGAAATAACCTTCTGAATCAGCAACCAGAAATGGTCGGAATTGGAACTGAACAGTTTGTTGCAGTAATGGCGCAGTTGACTCAAGCGATAAATGGCGGTGGTATCCATACACGAGATCAGCTAGACCAACCGCAGAGGAACATGTCAGTGGTGGAACATTTCATGAGGCAACACCCACCATCATTCAGAGGATCATCTGACCCTGTGCTAGCTGAAGGTGGATTAAAGCACTGGAGAAGATTTTTGATGTCATGGGTTGTTCAGAAAATCAAAAGGTTAGTCTTGCTATTTACCGTTTGGAGGGTGAGGCAGATCAGTGGTGGTCTATGGTTAAAAATATCAGGGACGCCGATGAGATTGATTCTCTTGACTGGGATGAATTCAAAGTTATGTTTCTTGAGAAGTATTTTCCTAAGGCTGTTCGACTTAGGATGGAAAAACAATTCTTGGAATTGAGGCAAGAGGAAGACTCAGTGGCTGCCTATGAAGAAAGGTTCACTCGATTGGCAAGGTATGCTCCAAAATTTTTCCGGGACCTTGATAGTAAAATCAATCGTTTTTACTCAGGATTAAAGCCAAAATATCGAAGGGCATTAGCTTCTCGTGAGTTTAAAAGTTATGAAAAGCTTGTTCGATGTGATGAGAAGGTGGAAATGGAGTTTGCCGATTACCAAGTTTTCTATAACAACCAGCAGAAGAAGAGACCGAGGTGGCAGGAGAAAGGTAAGAATTATTCAAAAAAGTTTGATGGTAAGAGAACTAAGTTTCCAGTTTGTGATAAATGTGGCAAAAGGCATGCTGGGGAATGTCTTTTGAATTCTAGGAAGTGTTACTGATGTGGTAAGATGGGACATAAGGCTCGTGATTGCACTGAAAAGGATCAAGGTGAAGGTAAGAACAAATTTGATTTACAGTTAGTGAAATGTTATAAGTGCAATGAGATGGGTCACTATGCAAACGAGTGTCCGACAAAGAGCTTGAGTGATGGGAAGCAGTTAGACTACAAGCAGAAAGGGGTGGTGAAATCCTTTTCAACTACTTCAGCAGATGTCGGGCCATCAAATGAAGTTGTATCAGGTACTTTGTTTGTTTTTTCAGATTATGCCAGTGTGTTGTTTGATTCGGGGTCTACACATTCCTTCATCTCTGAAACCTTTTCTAGTAAAATGGGAATACCATCTCAAGAAATGACTCCTGAACTTTTGGTAAAAACACCTGGGGGGAATGTTGAGGCAAAAAGAATTTATAAGAATCTTCCTATCCTTATCTGTGGAAAGAACCTACTTGCAAACCTTATTGTTCTACCTCTAGTAGAGTTTGATGTTATCCTGGGTATGGATTGGCTCTCTATTTACCATGCTAAGATTGACTGTAGATCTAAAGAAGTTTCTTTTCAGAAAGACTTTCAGTTTGTTTACAAGAATGAACCCTTACTTTTGATAACATATCAAGAGGCCGAGAAACTTGTAAAAGATGGAAATGAATGTTACCTTGCACACGTCGTTGAAAATAAAGGAACTGTTAAGATTAATGATGTGCCAGTGGTAAATGAGTATCCTGATGTTTTTCCTGATGAGTTGCCTGGAATAATACCAGATCGGGAAGTTGAGTTTACTGTTGACTTAGTTCCTAATGCTAAGCCAATTTCAAAACCCCCTTATCGAATGGCACAAATTGAACTTTTAGAGTTGAAGGAGCAATTGCAAGATTTATTAGAGAAAGGTTTCATTAGACCTAGCACATCACCATGGGGTGCTCCTGTTTTATTTGTTAAAAAGAAAGATGGTTCTATGAGACTTTGCATTGATTATAGAGCCTTGAATAATATCATTGTTAAGAACAAATATCCTTTGCCTCATATCGATGATTTGTTTGATCAGCTCCAGGGAGCTCAGTTTTTTTCAAAGATTGACTTGAGATCGGGGTACCATCAGCTGAAGGTAAAGGAGGCAGATATTCCGAAGACCACGTTCCGTACGAGATATGGCCATTATGAATTTTTAGTAATGCCTTTTGGGCTAACCAATGCACCTGCTGTATTCATGGACTTAATGAATAGAATTTTCCATGAGTTCTTGGATAAGTTTGTGGTGGTTTTCATTGATGATATTTTGGTGTTTTCTAAAAGTAAAGAGGAGAATGAAAAACATTTAAGGGTTATCTTGAAAACCTTAAAAGAAATGGAACTGTATGGGAAATTCAGCAAGTGTGAGTTTTGGTTGCAACAAATTTCTTTCCTTGGTCACATTGTTTCTAAAGATGGAATAACTGTTGATCCTGCAAAAACAAAAGTTGTGGAAGAATGGCCAAGACCCACAAATGTAACCGAGATTCGTAGCTTCCTTGGTTTGGCGGGCTATTACCGAAGTTTTGTTAGAAATTTTTCACGGTTATCTAGTCCAATGACTAAGCTAACTCGGAAGGGTGTTAAGTTTATCTGGACAAAAGAATGTGATGATTGTTTTCAGGAATTGAAAAGAAGATTGGTGAATGCTCCAGTTTTGGCACTACCTTCCAGGAATGGTGAGTTTTTTATATACAGTGATGCTTCATTGAAAGGACTTGGGTGCGTCCTAATGCAGAATGATCAGGTAATTGCTTATGCTTCACGACATTTGAAAATTCATGAGGTAAATTACCCTACACATGATTTGGAATTAGCTGCTGTTGTTTTTGCTTTGAAAATTTGGAGGCATCATTTGTATGGAGTAAAGTGTGAAATATATACCGATCACAAAAGTTTAAAGTATATATTCACTCAGAAAGAGTTAAACATCAGACAAAGGAGATGGCTGGAATTAATCAAGGATTATGATTGTACAATTCATTACCATCCGGGAAAAGCAAATAAAGTGGCTGATGCTTTGAGTCGAAAAAGTAATGCTTCATTAACAATGTTGCGTTTGGAACGTGATCCTTTGGTTAAGGATTTGATGAACTTTGGAATAGAAGTTGTTGGTGCAGGAAGTCCTTCTGTTTTGTTTCAGGTATCAGTGAGATCATCTCTATCAGATAGAATCAAGCAAGCACAGAAGCAAGATAGTGAGTTGCAGGAAAAGGTAGAGCTGGTTCAGAAAGGTAAGTTGCCTGAATTCAACATTGATAATGATTGCGTTTTGAGATTTGGGAAGAGATTGTGTGTGCCTTGTGATTCACAGTTGAAGAGAGAGTTGTTATGTGAAGCTCATAGTTCTCCGTTTTTAGTTCATCTGGGTAGTACTGAGATGTATAGAGATCTGCGGGAGTATTACTGGTGGGATGGAATGAAAAGAGATATTGCTGATTTTACTGTGAAGTGTTTGAATTGTCAGCAGGTTAAAGCAGAGCGGCAGTTACCGAAAGGGATGCTTCAGCCTTTACTAGTGCCAGAGTGGAAATGGGAGAATATATCCATGGACTTTGTTGTTGGATTACCGAAGACATCTCGAGGTAATAATGCAATCTGGGTTATTGTTGATCGCTTGACCAAATCTGCTCATTTCCTTGCTATACGAGATACTTTCTCTCTTGATCAACTTTCCCGTTTGTATCTTAAAGAGATAGTCAGGTTACATGGAGTTCCTCTCTCCATTGTATCGGATCGTGATCCCAGGTTTACTTCTAACTTTTGGAAAGGCATTCAGAAGTCGTTGGGTACTGAATTAAATTTTAGTACAGCTTTTCATCCTCAATCAGATGGGCAGTCAGAACGAACAATTTAGACATTGGAGGATATGCTACGAGCTTGTTCTATGGATTATCAGGGAAGTTGGGACCAACATCTTTCTTTGGTTGAGTTTTCATATAATAACAGTTTTCATTCTAGTATACAGATGGAACCATTTCAGGCATTATATGGGAAGCGGTGTCGAACTCCAGCTTTCTGGGATGAAGTGGGTGAAAGGAAGTTGATGGGACCAGAATTGGTAGAAGATATGGCAGAAAAAGTTCAGCTGATTCAGAAACACATGAGAACAGCTCAGAGCAGGCAGAAGAGTTATGCGGATAACCGGAGGAAGGATCTATCTTTCGAGGTAGGTGATCATGTTTTTCTCAAGGTTTCTCCTTGGAAAAGTGTGATGAGATTTGGAAAGAAAGGAAAGTTGAGTCCAAGGTTCATTGGACCATACGAAATTCTGGAGAGAGTTGGATCAATTGCATACCGAGTGGCTTTACCTCCGAGTTTATCTCAGGTACACAATGTTTTTCACATTTCGATGTTGAGAAAGTATATGCCAGATCCATCTCATGTTTTGAGTCCAGAGGTAGTTCAGCTGGAAGAGAACCTATCTTATGAGGAACAACCGGTCCAGATTCTTGACCAAAGGGAGCAAGTGTTACGGAATAAGGTGATTAAGCAAGTAAAGGTTTTGTGGAAAAACCACATGATTGAAGAGGCAACATGGGAATCTGAAAATACAATGAGGAATAAGTACCCCCATTTATTCGATAAGTAAATAAATTGCGGGGACGCAATTTTCTAAAGGGGGGAAGGATGTAACATCCGAAGTAATTAATTAATAATAGATATTTTTATCTATGTCTATTAATGACTAAGATAGTGTTATAGAGGCTTAAAATGAAAATAAATACAATCTTATGCATGGAATACACTAATGTTCTTAAAAGATTGTTTTACTGCCTTTTGATGGAAAACCATTTTTGAATCTATATTTTGACAATTTTATAAACTATGTTTTTCAAAATAAAATTATTCTTTATGATTGGGACATCAAAATTTACCTTGTGTGAATTTTTGGTATTTTTCTGACAATGTCCATTTTTTAATGAATAGTGAAAAATACTGCATTTACATCAAAACTGTTTTTTAATCTAATTTATTTATATGATTAGATTATGTTTTGAATTGGTTTTGAAGTTAAATTATAATATATTTTTACCATTTTATCCAATGGTGGTCATTGGAATCAATTTCACTTTGAAATTAGACTTAAACGGGTGTCAATATTTTGATACTTATTGTTTTGTAAAAACACGCTATTTGCTTTGGCAGCGGGAATTAATTATTGAATTAATTAATGTGACTTATATGATTTGAATTTTATAAAATGGACTTCATTTTTGAATTCGGAATATCAAATATAGCTTAGGGTGAATTTTTGGTAATTTTCTGAAAAACTTCAATTTTTGATGAATAGTGAAACCACTAAGTGGTAATCAAGCAAACTAATTTTTCAGTTAAATGAAAGTTTACCACTAATGTATATTGAATTTTGAAAATCCGACATACATGGTTGTCATTAAGAAGTAAAATGTGGTTCAATGAGATTATAATAATTTTTGGTGAATAGTAACTTATTAAGTTCTTAATCGCGATTAGTGGTAATTAGGGTAGTTTAAGGTATAAATAATTCTTTAATAATAGGAAATGACCTAGACATATGTCCCAACCTTATTGGTTGTGTAATGGCCGACCAAGAAAATCCATGGGTCAACTTGGGGACCCCATGGAGACACTTTGGTTTGGAAATGACATAAATAACTTTTTATTAAATGTTAAAGTAAAAAATGACACAAACAAGAGATGTTTTACGAAAAAAATTTTTACATGGGGTTATAAAGATCAGATTTTTGATTATAAATAGTAATTGGAAAGATAAAAAGATTTCCTACATCATAGTATTTGTTTTATGATTTTTAGACATTAAATAAATTAAATTATTTATGACATAATAATGATGCAGCGATGACATCATTATTTGACGATTTAAATAAAATGGAAAGATAATGTAAAATCTATGAACTACACATGTCCAAAACTTATTGGATGAGTGGATTTCGAAGAATTATCACCTTATCCACGAATTATATCAATGTGGGACCTCTTGAAACCGAAACACATTTTCAAATAAAGTAATATTTCTTTACTTTCCAAAAGTGCCCCTCCTCTCCTCTTATAAAAGGCCCCCACCTCTACCTCATTTCACACACACCTCAAGCCTTTGGCTCGTCCGAACCCTGCCCATTTACTCTCTCCAAATCCCTCTCCTCATCCTAGAGGATTCCCTTTGGGAAGAATCCTTTCAAAGGAAGCCTTTAGGCTCAAATCAAAAGGAGTTACATTTTTAAAGGTAATTCATTCTCTCATGTTCATTTGTTTTATTTTGCTTCTCCAACCCCCTAAACTCTTTTTATTTACTTATTTTGTAACAAAACCAGTATCTTAAATATACAAGGATGTTGTTATAATATTTATTTGAGATACACTCTCACACAACTACATCAAATGGTAAAAGAACATACAGTTTCCGTGGATGGCGAAATTCTGCCTCCCGAAACGATGATTGTTCAATACTCATTTAACACCTTCAAAAGGTGGCCATTATGATGTCACTATTTTTATATATGATATATAATATGTTTATGTTTTCCTTAAGCTTCTGTTTTTTTCATTTTGGGCATACCTTTATGGTTTCCATTATGGGTAAACACGATATCTTCATTTTAGGAAGTGCGGACTACCGCCCCCTCAAAGTGATTTGATTCGTTAAATACCATATGTGGGACATATAAAGGATGGAACTATGATATTATATATGATATTATACTGGAATTATAATATACCTTTATATCATTATGATTCCATTCTATAAAATATGAAATAGAAATGAAAGTAGCGTTCATGCGTACGTACGGCTTACCGTCTCCATGAACGGTGCATTTCATTTATTACCTCTAAATGTGATGTAATATTATATATACATGTATATGATGAATATATATGATGTATATGTCATCAAAATCATTAATATCATTCTGGATATCACGAACCTTTGACCAAATTAACAACATGTAAGTGTAAGAAGTCTATTTTTGACTTAAGAACCAAATACCGACAAAATGAACATTATTAACTTAAATGATTACATGATGTTCATAACATGGTATAAAAGGAATAATGAACTTGAAAAATATTCTTAAGCAAGTAGAGATTAACTCAAGTTTATTATTCAGGAAATTAAAGAACGATCGGGTCAAGTCGGAAATGAGGTATGGGACTTCGTCTCAATCTCCTTTCATTGAGGCATATTTTGTTTTATACACAACTTTCTTTTATACGGTGTATAAACCCCTTTGACTTTTACGTTTATTCAAAAGGAATCTTTTTTATATGAAGCGTTTACTAAACGAAAAAAGGGAATGTTTTTGTCGTACGTATGCGGCGACAACGACTTCTCCGCCGTCGTGACCGTTATTTGAGTTTTAGCTTCCTCTACAAGCCATACCTTCTTTTTAAAAGAAAAATAAATACCATGTTTTACTTATCTTTTATTTTGGTATCGAAAATGGTTTTCATAATGTTTTTATATCAATGTGTTGTATTGATATCTCGTGATTGAAATGTGGAAATGTTATGTTTCCTTTATGCATGTTTTATGTGATATGATTATGTTATGGTTCTTGGGCATTATTATGAAGACGGGTGGTTCCGTGATAAACTAAGGGCGGGTGAGCCCGTGATAGCTCTCCAATGCATTGGGTAACGCGAAGGAGTGAAACGTTAAGGTTTCTCCGAAGAGACTTTAGGGAATATACTGTGATGGGTATTCCAAACGTAACCAAGAGGGTTACTCCCTACGTAAGAATGTTATGAATGCCTCAAGTTACCTTTATGTCTTATGATTTTCTATGATTTATTCATGATTTTATGAGGTATGTTAAAGTGCCTATGTTTTATGGGTAAAGTATGATTTCATTCTTATGTATATATGAACTCATGTTTCCTTTCCATGTTTTTTTATAACCCATACTGAGTTTTTATGCTCATCCCAAGTTTTTGAAATGTTTTTCACAGGTCAAGGGAAAGGTACATGATAAGATGATAGAGTCAAGGATGTGTCAAGAAATAATCCATGTTTTATTTTAAATGTGTTTCCATTGATGGGAATGAAGAATACTATCTTTATGTAACCACTTTGTTTATATGTGGAATGTAATGCAAGTTTTATGATCTAATTCTCTAAAACTCTAAACCCGAAAAGATCCTCAATGTGTAATCTTGTAATAACTCAAGATTAAGCAAGGTTTAAGGCTGGGGCCTTATACCCAGACCTCTAGGATGTTTCTAGGGAAGTGTAGAAGAGAATTTGTCATGGGTTGGCTGAGCTTGAAGGCTCAAAGTGGTGTGAGGAAGAGAGGGAGGAGGTGCCCTTTTATAAGGGAGGAGAGGGGCACCTTTGGAAAACCTAAAAGTATTATTTTATTATAAAGTCATATTTGGTTTTTAATAGCTCAAAATTGATTTATTTCGAAGATAAGCTGGGTATGGCTCGAAATCCTTTCATCCAGTAGAATTTATACAAGTTTAGGTATCTATTTTAACCTTATCATTTAGATTTAACTTTAAGTTAAATAATTTAACTTTTACCGTGTCTTCTTGTTTTCTTACACTATATGGTTAATAAACATACAATAACAATCCAAAATAACCCCAATTTGTTTATTATTAATATATATAACCTTATCTAAGTCATTTGGCCGAACCTTAGATTTTTTGGAATAAAATAACAATTAATAATATAATATTTGTTTTAAAAACTATTTTATGTCAATTTTGACACTATTTGGTAATTGATTTTTTTGAAAATCATAACAAAACGATTAGTTCAAAAAAAGTTAATAAAATCAAAACTAACATGTCATATTAACCTATAAAAGTATTTTAATTAATAAAAAGTCTCAAATTACATTTATTTGGGTATTTATGACATCAATTATGTCAATATTTCATTAATTGGATAATTACTGCATCATCTTTGTGTCATAAATAAATTAAATTATTTAATGTCTAAAAAATATAAATAAAATACCATTATGTAGGAAATATTTTTATATTTATAATGAATATTTATAGTCGAATTTATATTATGTATAAACCTATATTAAAAATGATTTACTTATTAAAATTTGATTTTAACTATTTTAACCCTTCTTTAAATAAATTAATTATAAATGTCATAATCTAATCCAAGTGGGCCTAAATGGTCATATTTTATTACTAAGGCTGTTTTTGGTCGAATTAAACTTATCCAATAGAATCAGGAAATGTGTTAGGGTAATAATAATAACATTTTTACCCTTAATTACGCTATTTACTTTTAACCGTGGTAAAAAAAATAAAAAGTTACTATTCACCAAAAATTATTTTCATCTCATTGAACCATATTTTAGTCCTTGATATTAACCGTGTCTCTCGGATTTTTGAAATTCCACTCACAGAAGTGGTAAAATTAAGTTTTATGTAAATTTGCAAATTCTCCTAGGAGGTGGGTAAAAGACGGTGAAAAGTTCAATAAAATTTTTATATATCTAAAATTATTATAAAATGAATCCAATGGATTGCATTGAACTTATATAGGTATTATGTATCGATTTTGACCAAAAATAAATTTAAATAAAATAAATAATTATTTAAATAAAAAGTCGGTTTTTAAATAGTAACCCAGTGTTTTCACTATTCATCCAAAATTGAAAGTTTTCAGAAAAATACCAAAATTTCACCCTAGGCTAATTTCGATAATTCGAATCCAAAAATGAAGTCCATTTTGATAGATGAAATATAAAAAATTTCAAAAAGTGGGTATTACTATTCATAATGGCTAGTTTTAATAATAGTTTAATAGCATATTGTTGTTTAGTGAAACTCGGTATTGCGTACAACGCAAGCTATTGAGGAAGGCTGCGGTTGCGTGTAAAGCAAGCTAAGCTAGTGTTGTGTGTATTGAAATATTCCTTTGATGATTTATATAACATAAAAACAAAATATTTCTCATAAAAATCTCGGGTGTTACAATAACCTTAATCATTCAATAGGACTAAAAATCCATTTTTATATGAGAAATAGATAAGTTCCTTAAAGAATATATATCTTTCCTTGGGATGTAATTAAAGGGAGAAGGCATTCATGGTAGTTTATCATATATCTAAAAATGTAGATCAGTGGTGGTTATTGATTAAAAAACAAAAACACTAGTGTATAAATAGTTTTCACATCAGTTTTTTATTCCTTTTCGCGTCAGTTATTAAGAGACATTATCAGAGGAAAAATATTGAATAACTTTTTCATGTTGGTTAACTAAAACAGATTTTATAAAATTATATATGAAATTGGTTTTTAACATTGTTTATTCAATATCTTTCATGATAAATGGGTTTTCATGTCGGTTATTGGATAATTGATGTGAGAAAAAAATTTCTTTTAAAGAAGTTTTAAATTGATTCATCCTCCACCATAGAAGAATCCAAAAAATAGAAGAAAATGCAATAGAAAAACCAGAAAAAGATGTATACAATTGAAATTTCAAAGAAAATAAAAATCAAACAAACCTATAAAATGATTTTCCTATTAAATTTGTAAATGTATCCAATCCTCTTAATTATAATACCATGCATAATTAAAAATATATAAAAATAATAGAGAAATCATTTGAATTTAATTTTCAATAAAACATATTAAATGTTACTAAATTTTTTATAAATAAATCAAACCTCATAAATATTTTTGACTAACCCAGTTGAAATTATTTCATACATGAATCTTAAAACATAATATAAACATTTAGTTCCAACATTCTATTTATGACACTGTTTCAAATAGATTTTAATACAAAATAACATTTTAAATTAATATATCCAAAATTTAGTAATTATAGATAGAAATTCACCTTAGCTTTTACAAATTTCATCTAAGTGCTCTTATTTCTTATCGTCTCTCTAAATATATTTCATGCGCTTTTTGAAAATTTATGAATATAAAAAAATTTATTCATTATAATATAAAAAATTATTAAAATAAGAAAACTTATATGTTTAATACATTCTTCTCTCACTTCACTATGGAAAGAGGATATCCAATACAATATATTATCTATTAGAGAAAATAATCCCAAAATCCAATGAACACCAATATAAAATAAAATATAATTAGATTTTTTAATATGTTAGGTGATATATAATAATTTTTGAGAAAAAATATTTCATACCTTTCAAGATAAGAAACATACAACACTGAATGGTGAAATTCTTCTAAAATTGTTTAGCTGTATAAATCATTCTTTCAGCATCGGTCATTGTCAAATCTATAGGATAAATAAAATATCAGTCCCTAAATCCATACACATCTATCTTTTCCCGCTCTACACAAATTTTATATAGATACCTAACAAAAACAAGAAATAATTATAAATTTTCAATAAATTAAAAGAACGAATAAAATTTGTTAATTGAATTACATGGAAAAAAATCATCATATTGATGCCCAATTGATCTCTAGCTACAAGATCAGTGATTTGATTTTTAAAAATCCCCAAATTCATTGCATTCCCTTAAACAAAATCATCAATTGGAATGTCATATACAACCAATAGAATATTTTAGTATCTTGATAATTGATCAAGACTAGTAGAATCTATATCTGAAGTTATGAAACTTTGAATTTTTCATTGTCTATATAGTATTTCTTTACCTTTAAATTATTCATATAATAAATTAGATAAATATCTACACATTAAATTGATAAAACAAATTTACTAACAAAATAAAAAAAAAATATAACATATATACATACCTCTATAGTAAAATATCAAAGTAATGTAGATAGAAAAACTAAGAAAAGACTGATACATTTCCCAACTTTTCTCACCTCATCTATAGGACATGGTATTTTTTCTGATCTATCTATAATATCCAATATAGTGACCCTATGATGCGCTATCTCAATATGTAGATGATTAATGGTATCGCTAATATAATATATCATCCCATATGAAACAATATGATGAGGATCATCAACATATAACTCACAGTAACTTGGATGATATAGAGAAGGGGGTGTTGGGGTATGATATGGAGTGGGGTCTAGAAACAAATATGTGCGAGTAGGATAAGGAGGAGGAGTGGGATCTACTGGTAGAGGTGGAGGAGTCATATCAGTAAACTAAAACTATCATTGGATGTCTGAAAAAATCACCTGTACTAAAGTTTTGATCCTTTCATCCATTTTCACTTGAATATACTGAAATTCAGATTACAAAGATTCTATTTCTTTATAAACATAATCCTTTTATGAATCTTCAGGATGTGGAAACACTTTTCTTACTGATATACCTTTCATTTATCCTTATACACGACCCAGGTGTTTAGGCTTTCCCAATGCTGCAACTAAAATATCATGTATATACTTAATAATAAAGACCCCCTGTGTTCTCTTCTCCTCAAGAGAATCCTACATGGAATATTTGAAAAAAATCAATAATGAATCACAATATATAAAGAGTTTATTTGACTTCAATAAATAAATAAACCTCTTAGAATCTTATCAACTACAACTATTGACTCTTCTGTAATATATTTTCCCTTTTCCCATCCAAGTCCTCTCCATTTTTCATGTCTAGTGGGGGGAGGGGTAACCTCTACAAATCCTAATGACTAAGATCTCATATTTTGAAGTTTATCTTCCAGCATGTGTTTTTCCAATAATATATACCCACCCTGAGATAACTTGTAATGGTATATATTTTTACCCTGAATCTCCTGATGAGATCTCTTAGTTTTTTGAAAATTATTAATTAAGAATAAAAAAATCATTAACATGGTAGTTAATATTAAAAAACATCTAAAAAGGTTAAATAACACTTACTAAAAACACTTCTCATCATATACTTTCAAAAAAAAAATTCCATGTATATTCATCTATAAATGGATATATATATATATATCTCATCAATTTTCGTGCTGTCTATTCCAAAAAATGAATTGTGATGTGAAGGATGATTAAAAATATCTCCATCTCCTAATAGCCAATGATAAATATTTCCTCCCGACTCCTCCAGTGTTAGGTAAATCATATTTCATCTCATAAGAGGAGGAAAAAAATTACTATAAACATTTTAATATAAGTAAAATATTAACAAACAAGCTTACCAAAATTGTCTCCCACAATAGTGATAATGTCGCTTTGTCAACATTTCACCAATCACCAAACAAAATAATAACTTTTCTTTTAGATTGTACTGATACAAAAGTCTTGTATTGTTTTGAATTTAGACCTCTTGGAATATAATAATCATTAAATTCTATTGGTATCCTCTATTCATGGCTATGGGAAACAGTTAATTTTGGTAAATGTGTGGTGCCATGTTTACCAACCTTGAACTCTTTTCCCCCCTGTAGAAGTAGATGTCTCATGTAAAAAAGGATGAGGAGGGTCATCAACAAGACCAAGTTTAAGTTCCTCCCAAAAGTAATGAGAATGAACATATCTAGAAATATGTGGTGGATCAGAGGATTGATCTTTCATTATCATAATAATCAATGAAAAATCAATTAGTACAAAAATATATAAATCCAACAATTAAATAAAAATATAAATAAAAATTAACAATTTTCAAATAAAAATAAAATTAAACTAAATGTAACTCGTTTTTATTCATATTTGTTATATTTAACTAAAATGATAACAATATTAATGAGGGATGATATGACAAAAATGAATAAAAACTGCATAATATTAATGAGAGATGAAATAATACAATAAAAACTCACCAACCTAATAATTATTTTTTATAACAAAAAAAATATTTTATAATATTCTCTTATACAATATGTTTTGTTTTTATTTAAATTTTGAAATTTAAAATAATTGGTTTTCAAAAAAATCAATTAATGAATAAGTTACTTAAGGGTAAACAAGGAAAAATAGACAAAACTAAACTAATATAAACAATCAATTTAACTTATTATTTATAATACATTTTTAATAAAGAAAATAAAATTAAAATATATAACTTATTAAATTTAAAAAATTAAACCATAATTAAACATTTGTTACCCATTATATCATGAATGTACTAAATATTGTTTTCCCAAATTCCTTCATCATTATCGTTCTGTATTTCACAAACCATGTCTTCGATGTGTTCAACACTATTATTTGTTAATTGTTCCATGGATGTAGGAATCCCACATAAATCAGGATCTTCGTCAAGTTTATCATCACCAACATACAATTTTTTCTTGTAAAACAATATCCCACCACATATTGTATTGATCAAAAATATAGAAAATTTGTTTTTAATGTGTTTCCATGATAAAATGATCATTTGTGTATTCCAATTTATTCATATTAATTAGTTTCTATAAGGACCCGACCTTATTACATTACATAATCTTGAATTTAGTCAATAAATCACTTCCTTTCACATTTAGGATCTTTTCATGTTTAGATATTTATAGAAATTTGACATAACACATTCATGACATTACACATGAATATAGAGTGGATACCATAAAAGCAGTACTCATTTCTTCAAAAATATAATTCTTTTCAAATAAAATATTATTTCATTAAAAATTATTCAAAAATTTAACATGGCTTGCTTCTATGTCTTACACATCCTTATAACCTGTGAAAATCATTTAAAAAAACAGGATGAGCACAAAAAGCACAGTAAGGGATATAAAAAGAAGGAATGAACACATTAGTCCATGAATACTTGTAACGTATGAAACCATTTTTAAAAGACACACTTTTCACACATGTATACATACTTTGTTAAATATGATATTTCCATAATATCCCCACAAAACCTAAGAACCTAAATAGAACCATAAATGTAACTTGTGTAATTAATTACATAATCTTGTAACCCTCTTGGCTACCTTATAATTTGTAACCCTCATGACTACCTTACAATTTGTGTAACTATCACAGTTACACATAGAGTAACCGTATGGATGAACTCCTACATACACATACCAAATGAATTGGAGGGAGATATAGGTCCCACCATTCATCATAAATAATGCCCAAGAACTATAACACAGTCACACAACATGAATAATTCCATAAAAATATTTATTTTGAATTTCATAAAATAGAATTTTAAAAAATGGTATTTAAAAGAAAAGTACCTTATAAGTATCATATAATTGAAGAGAGACTTAATATAGTGAATATAATATGTATATGCCCAATAAATACAAAAAATTTATCATAATATAAATATAGTTCATCAAACAAAGGAATCTCGAAATAAAAGAAATGTTGAGAAATACCTTACAAAAAGTTTCCAGCCTAACGGCATTACTTAAAATTTCATTAAATATTTTGATGAGAGAAAAGGAGTATCTCATAATTATTACATAATATGGGTAGTACGGGGAATATGGAATGACATATCCCAACATAAGCCAATGGAAATTAAAAATAATAACATAAAATGAATGTTTGAAAAAGAGAACGGTGGTGGATTCCCTTACCATGTAGCGTAACTCCTAAAACATGAAGGTTGGGACATTGGGGGGCTTGAGGACACCTTGGGCGGACTTCTAGTGGGGTAATAAGACCATAGATTCATTGAGGAGGAATTTTGAATGAATTTAATTAAGGAACGTGTTGGTATTTATAGAAGATGTGAAGGAATATTTTATTAATTTCCAAGGGACACCTCATTAGTGGTAGTTGAAAAATCATGGGCTTTCCCATGGTATTTTCCCATGGTATTGGCCACTTGGAACACCTCATAACATTTTTTACTGTACACAAGTTGAACAGAATTTTTTCATCATTATTAGATCATTAATGATTTCATTAAACACATCGAAACACAAACTGTATTTTTACTATTCACCGAAAATTCAACAATTTTAGAAAATACCAAATATTCACCATAAATTTTTTTGATGTATAGAATTAAAAAATTAAATCCATTTTTTGAAAGGAATTTAATAAATATTATTGTTTTATTTGTAAATTAAATCATAATTTATTCAAAAATAACAGTTTTAAAACTATAACACTTTTTTAACACCTTGAGAAATTTATCAACATATCATTATCTAATATCCTTAAGAAAATAAAATAATAATTTGAATTACTATTCATAAGGGTCATATTACTATTCATATTAATATTCATCAAGGTATGTTACTATTCATCAAAAAAAAATAAGTTGGTTCTTTCAGACTCGAAATAACTTACTAATCACAATTGTATATGAGAGTTTCTTGAAATTAAAAACATAGAAGTGAAAAAATTATGTTTAATGGATATTTATAAATATCTAATTAAAATAAAGTTTCATGAATTTTAATTTAGTTTTAGAAAACCTTGGGGCGTTACATTATCCCCATATTTTGGAAATTGCATCCCCACAATTTTATTTACTTATTAAACAAGTGAGGGTACCTTTCGCTCATAGAATTTTCAGACTCCCGTGTTGCATCTTAAACAATGTGGTTTATCCAAAAAATCATTACCTAATGGAATAACTTATTCTACAATACCTTTTCCCATCGATCAATAATCTAAACTGGTTTCTCTTTATAAGAAAGCTTCTCTTCTAGATGAACTTCATATGGGATCAAGACATGAGTTGAATCTGTCACATACTTTCTTAGCATTGAAACATGAAAAACATTGTGCACTTGAGTCTAACTCAGAGAAAATCTACTCGGTATGAAATGGTTCCAATATTCACTAGGATTTCAAAAGAACTGATGAACCATGGACATTTCTTTCCTTTCTTACCAAAACAGATCACAATTTTCGAAGGAGTGATTTTAAGGAAAACATAGTCACCTATCTTAAAATATAAGTCTTTCATTCTGTTATTTGCCTAAATTTTCTACCTGCTTTGAGCTATCCTCATGTGCTGCTAGATCATCTTCACTTTCTTAGCCACTTCCTCTACTAATTATGGTCCCATTAACTTCCTTTCCCTAACTTCATCCCAAAAACCTTGAGTTCAACACTAATTCCCATACAATGCCTCAAAAGGTTCCATTTGTATACTGGAATGAAAATTGTTATTATAATAAAACTCAAATAATGAAATATGTTGACCCTAACTTCCCTAGTAGTCCACTGAACAAGATCAAAGAATAACCTCAAAAGTCTGAATCGTTTGTTCTGAATTCCCATCTGATTGAGGATCAAAAGATCTACTGAAATTTAATTCTATTTTCAATGACTTCTAAAGGCCCTTCTAGAAATTAGAAGTGATTCTAGAATCCTGATCAGATACAATGAAAAGAGAAACTCCATTTAACCAAACAATCTCTTAGAGGTACAGTTGAGAAAGCTGATCCGATGATACTGTATTTCGAATAGAAAGGAAATGTGCAGATTTTTTCAGCCGATCTATAATAACCCAAATCACATTGTTACCTTGAGAAGTATTAGGTAGTCCCACCATGAATTCTATGGATATATTCACTCATTTCTACTTAGGCACTGGAAAAGGATGAAGCATCCACTTTGGTAACTACCTCTCTACTTTAACCTGGTGACATGTTATATATTTCATAGTAAATTATGCAATATCCCTTTTCATTACATCCCACCAATAATACTCCGGAATGTCTCTGTACATCTTAGTACTTCTAAGATGAACTAAAAATGGATAAATTTGATCTTCACACAAAAAATCTTTCTTCAACTATGAATCACAAGGCACACACAACCTTTTACCAAATCTTAAAAGACAATCTTTATCAAGGTCAACTTCTGGAAACTTTCCCAATTTAACCAATTCTAACTTTTTCTGTAGCTCATGATCTTTCTTCCATGCTTTCTTAATTCTGTCTGAAAATGATTATTGCACTTAAACCTAAAACAAAATAGAGGTATTTACTACACCAAAAACTTCTAATCCAAAATTCATCAAATCATTAATTAGGGGATCCTGTTCCAAACGTAACATGGTTAATGATGCATGATGTTTTTGACTCTAGGCATCTACCACTTTGTTTACATTTCCCAGATGGTAATTGATCAAGAAATCATAATCCATTATCAATTCAATCTGTCTTATTTTCCTCATGTTTAATTCATTTTGATTAAATATATAATTCATACTTTTATGGTCAGTATATATTTGACATTTGGATCCATATAAATGATGCCTCCAATTTTTTTAAGCAAAAACCACAGCTGCCAATTCCAAATCATGTGTGGGATAATTTAACTCATGAGGTTTTAGTTGTATTGAAGCATAAGCAATTAGCCGATCATTATACATCAGAACAAATCCAAGTCCCTTTAATGAAGCATCACTGTAGATGAAAAACTCCCCATTTTGGGAAGGAAAGGCTAAAACTATAGCATTCACCAATATCATCTTCAGAACCTGAAAATAAACATCACATTCTTCTGTCCAAATAAATTTATCCTCTTTTCGCGTTAACTTAGTTTTCAGGCTAGATAACTATGAATTTTTTTTAACAAATTTTCGGTAATAACCTGCTAATTCAATAAAACTACGAGTCTCTATAACATTTTTAGGTTTTGGACATTCATCAACCACTTTTTTTGGAAGGATCAACTGTTATTCCATCCTTATTAAAAATGTTCCCATGAAATGAAATTTGTTGTAACCAAATATCACACTTGCTGAATTTTATATACAGTTTCTTTTCTATTATGGTTTGTAAAACAACCCTTATATGTTTTTCATCCTCTTATTTACTCTTATAAAATACTATAATTTCATCAATAAATACAAAAAAAAAACTTATCCAAGAACTCATGAAATATTCTATTCATAAGATCCATGAATATAGAATGTGTATTAGTTAACCCAAACGACATAACAACAAATTCATAATTACCATATCTAGTATGAAAAGCTGTTTTGGGGATTTCATCCTCCTTCCCCTTTAGCTAATGGTATCCAGATCTCAAGTCAATCTTGGAAAAGTACTGATCTCCCTGGAGATGATAAAAAAAGTCATCGATATGAGGAAAATGAAACTTTTTTTAATATTTATGTTATTAAAATATATATAATAAATGAAAAGTCTCATGGAACCATCCTTCTTTTTAACAAACAAAATAGGGGCACCCCATGGTGAAGTTCTAGGATGAATGAAGCATTTATCAAGAAAATTTTGTAACTAACATTTCAATTCAAGAAGTTATATTTGATCCATATGATATGGGGTTTTGGAAATTTTATTATCATTAAGAACTAATTCAATAGTAAACTCAACCTTTTGATTAGAAATAACACCCGAGAAATCATTAGGAAAAACATCCAGGTATTCATTTACCACTGACATATCATTAATCTTAACAGTTACCTTGTTTTCAACAATATGAGGAAGATAAGTTTTATTTCTATCTTTAAACAGTTTCTCAACTTCTAAATATGTTATCAATTATATGGGTTCTTTTATGTATACAAACATAAAATATTTCTGAAAAAAAAATTCTTTAGCTTTACAATCAATATTTTCTTGATAAACAGAAAGACAATCCATTCCCAGAATAACATCAAACTCTACTAGGGGTAAAACAACAACGTTTGCAGGTAAATTATTTATGAAGACCACAATATAAAGAATCTTATAATTCCTATTTTCTATAATATTTTCCCCTAGTGTTTTACAATGATTTATAGTCTCATTTGTTGCGGTGAAATTTCCAATTTACTAGAAAACTTCTTAGAAATAAAAGAATGTATAGACCCTGTATCAAATAAAACTTTAGAAAAATATGAGTAATGAAACAAAGTACCTAATACAACTTAATTGGATGGCCTGACATCTGCTAACATAGTCATAAAGGTTCTCACTGCACCTTTCTGCTTATATTCTAGATTCTTTGAATCATTCAGATCTCTCTTTAGGTAAGCATTTTCATAATGACCCATCTCACCACATTTAAAACACTTAATGGTTTTATTATCAGGATTAATCTTAGGATCATTTTCATTATAATATTGGGCCATATTTCCAAGCTTACCACATCAAAAACACTTCCCAGTTTTGGTAAGTCATTCCCCAAGGTTCTTCCTGCCACACTTTTCACAAACTTAAAACTAGATTTTCTTTTCATAAGATTTATTTGGTTGATTATTACCCATTGATTTCCATCTGAATCTCTTCTTCTTCTTGTTTTCAAAATGCATATGATCATCATCAAACTCCGTATCTACCCTCTAAGCACATCAGACAAGTTTCTCATAACTTTTGAATTCATGGGAGGCCAATGCCCTTCGATTTCTTGGATTTAATCCTGAGAAAAAGCCTTTAATTTTTCTATCAATATCCAGAATAATATTTGGAGCATACCTCGCCAATCGGGTGAAGTTTTCTTCATACACAGCCACTGAATCTTACTCCTTTTTCTTCAATTCAAGGAATTGATTCTCCAACCTATGTCAAACCACCTTTGGAAAATATTTTTCAAGGAGAATACTTTTAAATTCATCCCACTCTAAGGCATAAAAATCCTCTCTATCCCTGATATTTCTGACTATTGACTACTACTAACTAGATTCACCTTCAAAACAATAAATGGAAAGACTTTCCCTTTTATTATCTGAACATCACATATCATCGAATATCTTTTCAAGGGCTTTAATCCATCCTTCATCCACTACTGGATTAGAAGATCCATTGAATGTTGGAGGGTGTTGTCCCGTAAAATGCTACACTATTTTCATGCTATTTTGTGGTACATTTATTTTTTCTATTTCATGGATACCACCACTATTTATTTCCTACATTAGCTAATCCATTACAGTAAAAAACTACATGGTTCTAATCCCCACCATTCCAGGCTGCAGATTTGGAAGGATATCATTCTGTTGGTGCCTCTCATCTTTAGCTTCCCTATCTCTTCTGCAGACAACCATTTGAGCAAACAATTATTAGTAGAATAAATATGGTATTATTTAAATTCTATATCATTTCAAATTAATAATAAATTAAAAAATCATATATGGTATTCTATTAACATCACCCTAACCCCTAAATTTTTTTAACTATCCTCTGATACCTACTATAAGGACCCAACCTTTTTACATTACATAATCATTAATTTAGTCAATAAATCATGTCCTTTAACATTGAGGATATTTTGAAGTTTATAACTTTATATAAATGGGACATAATAGATTAATACATAGTGTATACTATAAAAACAATACTCATTTCCTCCAAAATATAATGCTTTTCAAATAAAGTATGATTTCATTAAAAATTATTCAAACTTTTAACTTGGATTCCTTATTTGTCTTAAACATCCTTATAACCTGTGAAAATCCTGTAAAAACTTGGGATGATCACAACAAATCTCAGTATGGGATATAAAAAAAGGTAATAACACATTAGTTTGTGAATTCTTGTAACATATGAAATCATTTTCAAAAGACATACTTGTCACCCATATATAATTACTTTGTGAGACATGATATTTCCACAAGATCCTCACAAAACATAATAACATACATTGAACCATAAATTTGTCTTGGTGAATTACTTACATAATCTTGTAACCATCTCGGTTACCTTATAATTTGTAACCCTCACGACTACCTTACAATTTGTGTAACCATTGCGGTTACACTTGGAGTAACCATATGAACGACCTCCAACATAAACATACCCAATGCATTGGAGGGAGATATAGGTCCCAAAATTTATTATAAACAATGAATAAGAACCAGAACACAATTATACAACATGAATAATTCCATAAAAATATTGCTTCTGAATTTCATAAAATAGAATTTCAAAAGTGGTATTTAAAAGAAAAGTTCCTTATAAATATCATATAATTGAAGATAGAATTAATAAAGTGGATGGAATATGTATATACACTATAAATACACATAATAAATCATAATATAAACATATTTACTCAAACAAAAAATTTTAATACCACATAAATAGTGAAGATGAAGGTTAACCCAAAGAATTGAAATTGGATTAAGAATTCCCTTACCTCAGGTTTTTCTTACTTCAAACATGTTTTAAACATCATTTATAATTGTTAAAAGAGTGTTATTAATATCTTAAAGAAACATATTCATGTTTATAATACCTTATATGATCATTTAATTACACCATTTATCTCTTTAATTGTTAGTATTTTGTTCCTTCCATTGTTTTGGGTACGTTCATTACATGATTTCCATGTCCAGCTCATGATGGATATTATTTTCGATTGGAAGTGAAATTAAAAATATTGTAATATAGTTGTATTTTCATGTTTCTAGAACCATTAATTGTTCCTGTTATCATTTTGAATTCTGACAGGAGGATGATTCATAAGTTAAAACATTATTGATATTTGTTTAAGTCATTTTGGCGATTCTTCGATCGGAAAGAACTCTTTTTGTTTTATAAATTAATAACATGTGTAAAAAATGATTCTATAACATTATATAAGTTATAATACATAAATTATAATCTTTTTAAACCATAATTTTTTTTTCATGACCAGTATTGAAGGAAGTAGAGAAATTGAAATCACATCGTCCATGACGTTGGTTAATCGACACATCACAGACAGTGTTTTAATTTCTTGAATAAGTAGAAGAGGAGAAGGAATATAGTGGTGAGTATTCCAAAAACATGATGAAATAAAGAATTTGAATATAATATATCATTAATTATTCTTGTATAAGGAGATTTTAGGAAAGAAAACGAAAAAAATGGAATCTCAAAATAAAAGAAAAATGAGAAATCCCTTACGAACATTTTGCAGCCTAATAACGTCGCTTAAAATTAAAAAAAATTTGATGAGAGAAAATGGGTCTATAATCATTATTAAATAATATGATAAGTAATGGGAATATTTAATGACATATCCAAACATAGTCCAAAGGAAATTAAAAATAATAATATAAAATGAAAGCTTGAAAAAGAGAAGGGTGGTGGATTTCCTTATCTTGTAGAGTAACTCCTAAAACATGAAGGTTGAGACCTTTTTGGGATTGATTAAACCTTAGGAGGACTATTTGGGAGGTAATAAGACCATATAATCATTTAAGAGGAATTTGGAATGAATGGAATGAAGGAATAGGTTGGTATTTATAGCAAAAGTTAGGGAATATTTTATTAATTTCCAAGGGACACCTCATTAGTGATATTTGCCAAACCATGGGCTTGACCATGGTATTTTCCCATGGTAATGGACACTTGGGACACCTCATTAATGTTTTTACTATAAAAAAGTATAACATCATTCTTACATCATTATTACACCACTAATGATGTCATTAAACACACTAAAACTCAAACTGTATTTTTACTATTCACTGAAAATTCAATTGTTTCAGAAAAATTCGAAAAAATCACCCTAACCATTTTTTGACATGTAAAATTAATAAATGAACTCCATTTTTGAAAAAATGTTCTTAATATTATAAATTTAATTTTTAAATTAAATAATAATTTATTCAAAAATAACAATTTTAAATCTATAAATCTTTTTTTAACACATTGAAAAATTAATTGACATCTCATCATCTTATATCCTTAAGAAAATAAAATAATAATATGATTCACTATTAAAAAGTGTCATATTACTATTCATATTACTATTCATAAGGGTACATTACTCTTCACCAAAAACAAGTTGGTTCTTTCAGACTCGAAATAACTTACTGATCATAATTGTAGATGACCATTTCTAGAAATTAACAATATAGAAGTGAAAAAATTATGTTTAAAGCGTGTTATAAATATATACTTAAAAAAAGTTTCATTCATTTTGATTTATTTTTAGAAATCCTTTGGGTTTTATAGTGTCATTCCAAATTCAATAGGTTGGACACTATTGTTACTGATAAACCATTTATACTTAATCACTAGAACATGAAATTTAATTTAATCATCCTCCCATATTTCTTCAATGAATCCTTAATATGGGGTTGATGTGGAGATTGGGTTTTTGTATTTGGCACTTTAAAAATGAATTTATTCTATGAACACTAACACACTACTATTCCGAACATCACTTCTATTTTCCTGATCTGTTTTATGAGAAGTATAGCCATTAATGTCATACCCAAGCCATGCTATCAAAATTAAACTTGGACTACCCACATATCATTCATATGAGATGTATAACCATCAATTTTTCTATTGCATTTAGTTGTAAAATCTCTTTAAAGCATGTTCGAAAAGTTTTGTTATACTTATTCAAAATTCACATATCATTTTTCTTTAGATAACTTTATTTCAACTCATTAATATGAAATTATATATATAGTTGAGAATTATCTATGTTATTCAACATGTATAACTATACCTTATTTATCTATTCACTGGTAAACAATTTTATTATCAAGCCATGAATCCCCTTTCCCCCATAATTAAATTGTTCATGGAGAGATGTATGGAAACTGATGTGCTCCACATTAGACAAATCTGATGGGCATACAGTCAGTTGGGTATACATTTATTTTCTTATACCCCAATCCCATAAATCATAATATTTTATTGTCATCATAAGGTTAATATGGAAGATTATTGTATATAGGAAGAATTTATTTCAATAATTGTAGCATCTCTGTAAAAGTATTGTCACTTAATCCATAGTTTTCCTTCAAGTTTATCAATCTTAACACCATCGATAAAACGGTAAATTCTGTACAACCCAGATACAATGGGTTTTCAGAATTACCATACAAGTGATAAATTGTCAGTTGTTTCTCAATTCCCTCTACTTCAGTATCACAGATCCTTTCATCAAGTTTATTATATTTATCATCTTGTAAGGCACCATTATCAATAGATCTGAAATTTTGCATGGCTTCATCATACCAAATTCAAGGGCTGTTACTCAAATTAAAACCATGAAAAATTAAATGATCTTTGATCTCTCAACTTTTCAACTTATTCAAATTTGAACATTTCAGGCATGGATACTAAAACATGTTGTTGTTTGGAATATTTTGTTTAGAAAATTCCAAGAAAACATCGATACCTTCCTCATATTCAGCTTCTATTTGAGGTGCTTTAGTCCAACTTTTATTCATTGTCTATAAAAATATCAAAACCAAATATAAAAAACAAAGGTAGTAATTTATAAAGTATTGAGATTAGAAATTGAATTGAAAAATAAAGAAAACCAAGAATGGAAACATGAAAAGGAAAATAGAAAACCTTGATGAGAAAAATCATTCATGTGGAAGGAATTACAAAATAGATTCATTTTAAAAATGTCTCCAGTAAAAATATAAATGAATATAACATTATGAAATTATTTAAAAAATATGTATAATGACATCCATAAATAATATATAAAATGAAAACAACTAATTCATTGTTGATTATTTATAAAAATAAATAACTCTTCTATATTGTAATTAAAAGTATAATATAATCATAAATTGAGTCTCAGTTTTAAAAAACTTTACATTAAACCTTGCTTCATGGGAATTCATATAGTATATAGTATTCCATAACAGCATATCTGGTTGGTCTTCTATATTAAAAAGTAGACTCATCACCCATTCAACCCTTTTGCAATTCTTCCGGGTACCATTAGAAATGGTTTTCACTACTAATTAACAATTGCAAACTCCCAACTAGTTTTTAACAAAAACTATCATTATATTATACAATACAAACATACCATCTCTTTAAAAAAAATCTATTATAAAACCCATTACAAAACCCATCTCATGATGTGAAATTACATGAAAAAGAATTCATCAACTCTCATATGTTCAAACTTTATCAAAACTGAAATGAACCAACTGTGATATCAACACCAAATTATATTCAAACCCAACTCACTGACATGAATGGCAATGTAGAAACAAAAAACATCCACTAATATTATCTCCTAAATAATACACCTTATCATGACATATTCTATAAAATAATTTTAAAGAAATCCTAACATGGAAAAATATATTGATTGAGAACAACTAATTCATACTAGAAATAAAATTAGGAACAACTAATTAACACATTATAAAATATATTAAAACTTTCTTGTGATCTAGTCAGAGAAGATAATATATATAATTGAACACATGATAAAGATGAAAACCAAAAAATGTATAAACATGATAATTAGAGAATGAAGAACACCTGATTAAACAATCTTTGGTTAGAGATTCCAAGCCAAAGAATGGCTGAAAAGAGAGAAACACAAACTTTTTCGGCTTACTTTAGATCTATCTTTGATACGTGACATGATTTTGACAAAACTTAAGGATAATTTAATATAATAATGTGATATTAGACCACTATATCAAAGAAACTATAGATTTAGGGCTTGGGTGAGAAATAAACAAGACTTGCGGCGTGATAATGGAATATCGTGTAATGAACCCTTGCTCGATTCATAATTTTTCAAAAATATTTTTTATATCAAATATATTATATCCAACATGAAAATAATATATTTTCTTCTCTTTCATGTCAGTTCTACTATAATTGATGTCAAATATCAATATTTCACATCAGTTAAATTATAGAAGTGATGTGAAAGAGTGGAAAATATCAATTTTTTTACATCAGTCAATGGAAAATCGATGTAAAAAATTAATATTCATATATTTTCACATCAATTATAAATAATATATGTGAAAACTATGATGTAATAAACATTTTTTATACTAATCGGAGGGATATGAAATAAATAACATGGAGTGGAAGGATTTTAGGGAACGTTTCTTGAAAAAATATTTCCCTCATGAACAACAAGATGATATAGAGAGACAATTATTAAGTCTAAGGAAAAAAAGAATGATAATATTGTTAAATATAATGCCAACATTACAAGGATGGAAATTCATTCCATGGATTGTGTAAACAATTTAAAGAGAAATATTGATCAAATCATTGATAGGTTAAAACTATTCCACTGGATGACACTAGTCTCCCAAACATTCTCATTATATGAAGATATAGTCTCATGTTCTATCAAGATAGAGAAAGAATTCTCTATGTCTTATGAATTTAAGGTAAAGCAATAGAAGAAGAGAGTGGAAGAGAAAAGAATGGATAAAGGGAAGAAAAAAGGGGAATTTTTTAACTTATGATACTTATGGAAGGAAACACCATGGAGCCTGCTTAAAAGGGAAGTGAGTTTGTTTCAAGTGTGAAGAGAAAGGACAACATGCTCATGATTTCAAAGTAATGAATGAAGCTTTCAATGTTCATTGATGTAATTGTAGGGATATGGGACACTATGCAATTTTTTTTCCTAATCATCAAGGAAACTCGACTGGGAAAAGGCCAAGGGAGAAAGGCCAAGATTATACGATAACAATTGCAGTGGCTAAAGTTTCTAATGATGTGGTGGATGGTACTTTAATCACCTCCTCAAATTTAGATAATGATTTATTTGATTCTAGATAATCACATAATTTTATATCTTTGTAGTTTTCCAAGAAAATTGGGAATTTTCCTTTGGATTTAATAAAGGATTTGTCAATAAAAACTCTTAAGGGAAGTCTCATTATAATAAAGATGTATCATGCAGTCCCCTTTATGATACATAAATTTTCATTAATTTCTGACCTTATCATCATATCTATGGTTGAGTTTGATATAATCCTAGGTATGGAATGGATTACAAAATAATATGTGAAAATTTATTGCAAGAATAAGTAAATTATGATTTGTGAGGAAGATATAGAAGTACTTATCTTTAACCTAGAAAAAACATCATCTTATTCATATCTAGATTCACCCCCAGAAGCTCTACTAAATTAAATTCTTGGGGAGGAAGAGAAAACGACATCTGGGGATGAAGAAGGAAATCTTAAAATTGTGGATGTACCTATTCTAAATGAATACATTTGATGTATTTATGGATTAATTACCAAGACATCCCCTAGACTGTGAAGTTGTGTTTTATATTAACTTAATCTCTGATGTAATACCAATATCAAAGACTCCCTATAGAATGCCCACAGTTGAATTAGTGGAGATGACTAATCAATTAAAGGATTTGGGTAAAAAGGGATTTATTCTCCCTGGTGTTTCTCTATGGGTATCCCCTACTCTTTTCATTAATAAGAATGATGGATGCATGTGTGTGTGTATTAATTATAGGGAAATCAATGCTATTACAATAAAGAAAAATTATCCTCTACCTTGTATTTATGATTTAGTTGATCAAATTCATGGTTCTATTTTTTTTTGAAGATTAACATTTATTTTGGAAATCATCAATTGTATGTAAATAGGTAATACATTCGAAGATATATTTCTAAACGAGTTATAGAAATTACAGGTTTACAGTAATTCCATTTGGATAGACTAATGCACCCTCAGTTTTTAGGGATCTAACGAATAGTGTATTCAAGGAGTATCTTGATGATTTTTTTGTGGTATTAATTGATGATATTAAGGGATATTATAAAAGATATGAAGACAAAGAGAATTACTTCAAGATCATTCTTCAGATGCTAAGAAGGTAAGAGTTATATGGTAAATTTATCAAGTGTGAATTTTGACTTCAGGAAATTTCTTTTCTTGGACATATTGGCTCCAAGGATGGAATCTCTATTGATCCTATAAAGTTAAAGGCAGTCCAAGAATGGCCTGCATCAATGAGAATAACACATGTATGTAATTTCATTGGTTTTTGAGGTTATTATCGGTATTTGGTTCGGAATTTTTCCCGATTGGATAACTCATTAACCAATCTCACACATAAAGGTGTTCAGTTCATATGGAAAAAAATAATGTTAATAATGTTTTGAATAATTGAAGAGAATATTTTTCAATGCTTAGATTTGGAATTTACCATCAGGTTATGGTGGATTTTTGATTTATAGTGATGCATCAAGGAAAAGAATTGGTTGTGTACTTATTCAGAATGAAAGAGTTATTGGATGTGAATCCAAGAAGTTAAAAATCATGAAAGAAAACTATCAAAATCATGATTTTTAGTTAGAATATGTAATATATTCTCTAAAGATATGGAGGCACTATCTATATGGTAAAATATGTGAGATATGTAAAGATCACAAGAGTTTTAAATATATCTTATCACAAAAAGAACTCAACATGGGACATAGGAGATGGTTTAGATACTCAATGATTTTGATTATTCGATGAACTATTATCCATGGAAGGAAAATAAGGTAGTAGATGAATTGAGTATAAAGAATCATGGAGTTTTGAAAAAAAATGTGGATTGAAAGGGATCCTATGTTCATTGATTTAGTAAAGTTGGATATATGAATTATCTATGAAAGTGAAACATCACTACTTATTAAAATGGTTTCCAAACCATCATTATTGGAAAATATAAGAAGTTACCAATATTATGATGAAAATTTCCGAAAGAAAATTAAAGCTGTGAATGATGAAAAATTGATATAATTTGTATGTAAAGATATAATTTTGAAAATTAGAAATCATTTTTGTGTTCCCTTTATACCTGATCTAAATAGGGGATTGTTAAATGATGGTCATATCTCAAATTTCTCTATATATCTTGATAGAACTAAAATTTATAGAGATTTTAAGGAACATTTTTTGTGGGACAATATAAAGAGGGAAATGGTTGATTGTGTGTCAAGATTTTTTTTTGTTTTTTAATAGGTAAAGGTTGAAAGACAACATCCTAGAGGAGTCATGAAACCTCTTCCTATACCTATGTGGAAATGGGATGACATTACAATTGACTTTTTTACAGGATTATCAAAGACCCCTAGAATAAATGATGTGATATGGGTTATTGTTGATCTCCATACCAAATCAGCATATTTTCCATCTAAAAGAGAATATTTACCTCTTTAACGCTTAGCAAAACTCTATATTAATGAAGTTATAAGACTTTATGGTGCACCTCTTTTGATTTTGTATGGTCGAGATCCCTTTTTTACATCAATGTTTTAGAAAAGTCTTCAGAATGATCTAGGTACTGAGCTTCATTTGAGAATTTCCTACAATCCTCAAACTGATGGATAGTTTGAAAGGACTATTCAAATGTTAGAATACATTTTGAGGTCTTGCTCACTTGACCTTCAAGTTATGTGGGATCAATATATACCTTTGTTATAATTTTCCTATAACAATCTATTTTGTTCAAATATTCAAATGGTGTCGTATAAAGAATTATATGGAAATATATTTCGTACAACAGATTATTAGGATGAAGTTAGTGAAATGAAACTTTTTGCCTAGAACTTATGGCAGAAACAACAGAAAAGGTAAAAACTATTAAAACCCATATAAAAGCATCTCAAAGTATGTAAATTAGCTATGTAAATAACCAAAGTATGGATTTAGAGTTTCAAGTGTGATATAATGTATTCTTAAAAGTATATCCATGTAAGGGTGTCATAAGGTTTGGTAAGAATGGGAAACTGAGCCCCAGGTACATTGGACCATTTGAAATTCTAGAAAGAATTGGAGTTGTAGCTTGCTAATTAGAAATTTCGCCAAGTCTCTCCAAATTTAATGATGTGTTCCACATATCATTGTTAAGGAAGTGCATGCTAGACCAAACACATGTTATCACTTATGAAGAAATATAATTGGAACCTAATTTATAATACTATGAAGATCCAATCTATATTCTAGATACTATAGAACAAGTGTTGAGGAATTGGACAACTCAACTAGTAATGGTACTACAGAAAAATCATAAAATTGAAGAGGCGACATGGGAACCTAAAGAAATTATGATGAATAAATACCCAAATCATTTTAGGAGGTGATATTATAGAAATTTTGAGGATGAAATTTTTTAAGGAGGGAAGAATATAACACCCCAATATTTTGTAGTACATTTTCTTTTTAAATAAATTTAATAGCTTGTGTTGCACACAACACCAAGTTCGAACACACCATGATCTTTTAATAAGCGACTATTGTAAACTAGCCCTTAAAATAATGTGAATTAATAGTATTAAAAACATTATGAAATTTATATATTTTTTTATTTATCTAAAATATTTTATATACATAAGATAAGAATGAACCAATTTTATGCATTAAAAGACTATATTTTTTAAAGGTATTTTTACCACCTTTTGACGACCTACTTGTTTTGAATCTAATTTTTGACACTTTAATAAATTATATTTGAAAAAAAATTATTCTTTGATATTGGAATATCAAAATTTAATTCTGTTTAATTTTTGATATTTTTCTATTAAGTTTTATGTTTTTATGAATAGTGATAAAATGTTGCATTTTATTGAAAATATATTTTTGTCTAAATAATTTATGTTGTAAAATTATATTTTTAATTGGTTTTAAAGTATAATTATATTAATTTTTTCCATCTAATCTAATATAGTCCATTGGAATAAATTTCACATTGAATTTGGATATAAAAACATTTTAGTGTTTTGAACATTTAACATTAAAACCATATTTTATCATTCTGTCAACGAGATTAATTTTAAATTAATAACTAAACCTTATATGTTTTTAATTTTTATAAATGGATTATATATTTGGAATAATTGGTGTCAAATTATGTAAATAGGTATCTTTTATTTTTTTGTCATTATGAATAGTAACTTTAATAATTTTTTATTAACATCTTTAAAGGTAAATCGAGTAATTAAGGGGAAAAAATAAAATTTTAAATATTAATAAATACTCTAACACTTTTAAAAAATTCATTGGATAAAAGGGTGTAAACCAAAATAATCCTTGGGTTGAGATTATAACCTTTGGAATCCACTTAGATCAAAATATGATATTTATTAAATTTTATTTAAAGAGAACTTAAATATTCCATACTTATATTTATAATAAATATATCTTTTTTAGTATAGGGTTATAAATAAGATAAATTTTGGTATAAATATTAAATTGAAATATAAAATTTTTATTTTCATCATGATAATTTATTTTTAATTTAGGGGGAATTAATAATTAAATTAATGGTTTCCACAATGATGATGAAATAATTGTTTAATTAAAATAATTATCAAATAAATGATATTACAAATAATATAATAAATAAAATTTGAGATGATTAAAATCATCCCAAAATTTTTTAGAATACTTTTATATTTTATTGATTTTTGATAATTATTGTGTTTAATTTATCGTTATGTTATGATGTATTTAAAAAGACAAGTAATGAATTGTATCAAAATTGACATTATTGATATTTTAAAATAAATAATATTTTATTAAATGATATAAAATTACTTAAAATCTAAATTTTATCCAAGTTATTGGGATAATGTTTAAAATTTCAGCCATTACTCATATGAGGTTCTTTTTTCATTTTATAGTAACTATATTAAACATCAAAGTATAAAAACACATGTTTTCATGGTAAGAGATAAAGGAATTAATTAAGTGTTAAAACCAAGAGATAAGTGTAATAATTTTACCTAAAATCGTGTAAAAATTATTGGATTAGAGTATTTAGACCCATAATCATATTATATTTGATATAACTCACTTTGGATCCATTTTAATTGAAAATTAATTTATATTAATTTTATATTTTCAGATTTTTCAAAAGCAACCCTCACCTCAATTATAAATGGGAACCTCCTCCATCACTTCCTCACACCACATTGAGCCTTCTATCTCAACAAAAACCTGACCTTTATCCTACCAAAATCCCTAGTAAATTATATGTGTTATTGGCCTTCAAGAAATACCAACCCTCAAAACCCTAAGAAGATATCTAAAGGGAGTCTAGCGAAGAAGAGTTTTTACCAACTCATTCAAGTTCATTTTTTCTTACACTCCCTATTCATGAGTTATATCCATGGTAAAGTAATAAATATATTATCATATATATATATTCTGAGATGTTACTATGATTATATAACAATCATATTCCATGATTTATCCATCCTACAAAAAATGAAATCACCACATGTGCGTAGATACAACTTATTGTCTCCACATCATGGTGTAATTTATTTTTTCTGATCACTTTACTTGGATGGTTATAATGATGGAAATAATGGATATATATAGTAAATATGACATGATTTTTATTTTTTATAATTAACATACCATCAAATTCCTTACCCTTTTACCATTAAGGATATGATATTGTTGCTCGTGTGTACATACAACCTACAATCTCCACGACGCGATGAGATTCATTTTCCACATTAACCATTAAAGAATGATTATACAATATATATAAGGATTAAATATTATAGATATTAACTTAATATCATTATTTAGATGAATGATATATATATATATATATATATATATATATCTTATGCATGAGAAACAAGACTTACACGATAAAACATGCATATGAAAATGAAGTAGTTAACACCCAAAAGAAGGGTAATAGTGGAATATTATTAAAAAAACGATATAATAAGATCATATATGATATAATAAATATGGATATGTTTCTAGTATAAATTAATAACTTGCTGTAAACCATTATAAAGGAGTTTAAATCACATTAATCTAAAGTAAAGTACAAGGTAAGGGTTAATTTCCCAATCTCATTATTATTCAAGATTGGTTAAATGGAAGTATCTATTAGGGAATAGTTATCATCCATGCCCATATATTAAAAAAATATATTTTTACAATTATTATATGAATTTTTAAATTATTTTTAACCATGTTTAACTTTTCATTAAACAGTTTGAAAGGAGTCTTTTTTCCATTTTCCAAACGAGGTACTTTATGACTTTTTCGACAAAAATATAAAAGGGGGTGTTTTTTTAACTTATAGGACATGAGAAGATTTTTTTTCCATCATGAAAACATAATGTATTGAATCTTAATTTATAATTTTACAATATTATTTTCAATTAAAATGATTTTTTTTATAATTGTTTGGAGTTTTAAATAAATATTTTCAATAAAAAGGGTATATCCTTCAATATTTTTCAATTATTTTATTATAGTATTTTCATTTATGTCAACATAATTTGTTTCATTTAGTGTTTAATTGAGGTTGATCTATTATGGTATTATCTAACATATTTTATTAAATGGTTTATGATCATTTTTACAGGGAATGTGATATTTTGATACCATTTACCATATTACTCAGAATGGTTTGTGATTATGTTTACTAATTAGGGAAAGTTATTTACATTTCATATGTATATTTTGTTTCACCCCATTCATATGAGTAATGCATTGAACATGTTATGTGATGGGAAGGTCACACTATATTCCCTTGATTCATCGATATGTCTCATGAGAAAAACCATATTTGGACAAGGTTGAGGCCTTGCCCATTTATTTTTCAGATATGGATTTGGCCAAGGCCTTAGCCATTTATATTCAGATGTCTTCGTTAAAGCCTCGTCAGTATGTTTCAGATGTCCATCATTATGAATTCCATCATTATGAAATTATTTATTGATTTACATATGATTTTTATGTTATTAAAATTTCCATGGATACGTTTTCTATCTCATGGGATTGTTTATATGGCCTTATTTGATCATATTTTATACCAATAATTTTATACTAAAGTTATTAATTAAATTCCATGAATTTTAATTATTTACCTAGACATTGTAGTTATTTATTAGATTTATCTATATACATATACTTACTGAGAATCTGACCTCATGCCTTTATTATGTTTATCTTCCCCAAGGTGCGAATATGTATATTCTAATATGCAGGGAGATTAGTAGTGTTTACAATGAAGTTTTTTTTGTCATATTTTATATCTTCGATCGTAATGTAAGAATGAAGTGTGTATATAATTTTAAAAAAATATTAAACTATTCTATACTTTAGGATGCTATCCCTGTATTATGTACCATTATAGTAAAGTAACCACAAACTTTGGGCTACTAGGGCTGGGGTTGTTAAAAATAGAGCCAAATATTCATCAATATAATTACATGGTTATTTTTGTCCTGATATATCATAAATAGAATAATGTATTTTTATTACATTCATAACCATGGTGGAAAGTAATAATTTACCAATTTAACCTACCATGTACTGTGACTGGTTCTTTGCAAACCAATACAATTCACTCCATCTGTAGATAATGTAAGATGAAGGTTTCTTGGATCGTTTTAAAATTTAGGAAAATCATGATCAATTATTTTCCACTAAGGAGAGTTTGTTGGGTGATGAAGTTTCCCATATTTATTTCTTATATCAGTACACATGTTAATTTCCTTGTGGTCTCCTCACTTCCACATAGGAACCTAAGAATTGGAATTATTGGAAAGTACCATACAATCTTCCTAGGATCCAATTTATCTTCTAATATCAAGAATAACCACACATTGGAAATTATTTAAGTGATTTTTTTCCTTTTGAAATAGTATACAATGATTTGGATATGCGTTTATTCTTTTAGAGATTGTACCCATTGAATGCAGCATTCATTTAGTGTCATATGTTTGGCTTGTTATCTCATTATCTTCCGGTTTCATTTCATTCAAAGGAGTAAGTAGTTCAGTAAAACTGGCATCACTCCATCTTTTTCCTTCTTTTAAATTATATATATTCAGTATGGCTGAAAATTCTGATTATTTAATGAAACCATAATAAAATGGAGTCCTTGTACAACTCTTTATCTTCTCAAACAATTTTGGATGGTCATTAAGTTCATCATCAACTATCATTGTTATTTTCTCAATATCATCTTCATTATCATTCACACATGTAATCACAGCCTCAATATGGTATTCTTCATTATCCATACTTTTATTCAAATAAGATGATCCATAAAATGTAGTGTTATACCACTCACTATCTATATTATTGTTTTCCATATGTTTATTCCAAAATTTATAACTTTTGTCAATTGTGTGATAGATCAAGTTTTCTTCCAACTCTTTTGGACTAATTAGTCTTGAATAACAATAGTGTAAACCCTAAGAAAGGATTTGAGAAGGGTCATATACATGATATTTCGCAAACCTGATGAACTCTTTCATCTCATCTTCATAATATTTTTTCATATGATTGGAATCCATCCAATATCTATTTATATACAATGTATTTTATTTGGTAATATTAATATTTAACAAAATAAATACCGAAAATATTTTCAAATTAAGATGGATCTCTTAAATTGATTGAAAGATAATAGAATGATTGAAAAATGGTTTATCATGCCACATGATCAAAAACAAAAACTTATTGAAGGAAATGTATAAATATAATGGAGGTGATTTCACCTTTTAAAAATATTTTTCACTTCAAATGTATTGTGTAAAAAGCACTAAAATTATTGTGAATAATTTTGGATCAAATGATGTTCTCTTTGATAATGGATTGAGGCACAATCCCTGGAGAATTATCAAATTTTTAATAATGTAAATGAAAATATTTCCTTAAGATCCTCTCATTTAATGATATAAACATCTTAATTTTTACTCATATTCATAATCAGCACCCACCATCTATCTACATCACCTTCCAAATTCTAAATGGATATACATTTCTTCAAAACTATTTGATCAGAGGAACCCAAATATTTAGAGGGAATTACCAAATGAATGAATCCATGGTGAGTTGTTTAATCCTTAGAATATTTGGGAGTTTTAAATGGTTCATATTATTATTAATTTATATAGAATGTTTAGTAATTTTTATCATGATATTTTCCAATTCATCTCTCTTCTAATTTTATTTCCTATTGGGACAATCACCTCATTGTTCATCATAGCCATTATTATATTTATTCCTCCTAGATCCAGTACTTACTAAAACCAAAATTGTGAATCATGAGTAATAAATAATAATATAATAGGGTAAAAACCTCATGAAAATTCAAAATCATTTTGTCTTAATATTGGACACATTTATGTCATCCTATAATACTTTTGGTTCAACCTTAGGAGGATTAGAGATGGTTCCTCTTATACTTCTTTAGCTCAACCCAAAAAGTGACTAAACCCCACTCTATTACCAACTCTTACAACTCGATTTTAACATGTATATATATTACATTTTTTTGTAATTAAAATATTTTACCTCACTTATATTCACACAATTGTAGAACCAAATGATTTAGTTTATTTGGAAATTAGATATAGAAATGTCTTATTATAATATATTTCTTCAACATATCCCAAAGATGTCTCTATATAAGTATTCATTCTAAAAATAATATTATATATGATTCCTTATAGAAATGGGAAAAAAGGAGGGATATCAAATTCTTAGCAAGGTAGGATATATAAATGTCTTATAAAGTGGTTTAATCAAAATCAAATGAGAAAACAGAGAAGATAATAAATAGCATATTAAAATTAAAATGGAATCATAACATATTTCATTAAATAATTAAATAAGGGAATATAACCAGTACAGATAAAAAATATACCACCTAATAATAATTTAAATACATATGAAAATAATTATGATCCCTGTAGCATTACATAACCATGTGTCGTAGCTTAGAAATATGGAATAGAAAATGTGGCACATACATAATCATAGAAAATCATGGCATATGTCAAGTTTATCTAGGAATTCCACCATAACATAGTAAATCAAGAACCACAACCTATTTATCATAGATTATTGATCACTATATCTCATTTACTATTTTGTATTGAGCATCACAACTCCTTTCCCATATTCGATCAAGCATCAAAACTCATTTCCCATTGTGGATCGAGCATCACAACTTGTTTATCATAGTAATATCATGAGATATTATACTTTACTTAATGCATTAGATGGATATATAGGTCTTGATCATCATATAATGATAAATCATACCTATGTTTTCAGTGTGAAATTAATTATATATCACATTATAAAAACAACCCACAAAAAAAAATCGGATACATAATATTTTCCAATGAAATCAAGAATGAGACCGTTTGAAAACAAAATCACAATTTCCTAGAAGAATTGTATCACAATATAATTTATATGGATAACTCATGAATCAAAAATCCTTAAGAGATATTTTCCATATATATAGAGGGGAAAACTGAATTTAAATCATAAAAAAAGTTTTCATAAAACATTTTAAACACTGTCATATAAAGAAAATGTTACGAGTAGCTTTCAAAAATCATTTTTGAGATCTTGATGAGAAGAAATATACATAATTTATAAATGTATATATATTTTAATGAAATATACATAATTTAAAAATGTATATAAATTTATAAAACTACATAAAATTTCAAATATGTTATAAAAGTATACATAATTTATATAACTATAGAGTTTTACAAATTTATAAAAGTATGAAATTAAAATTTTAAAAGTAAAATTTATGAAAGTATAAAAGTAAAATAATTTATAACGAATAAAGCAATAATTGTATTTTAATTTTAAATCTATAAAACTATAAAAGTATAGATAATTAATAAATTTTTATATTTAAACTTTATATGTGTAATATGATATACTATAAAATTAATAAATTATATAAATTTATAAATTAGTAAAACTATATAACTATAAATATCTAATAAAAATTATAATTAAATTATATTTGTATAATAAAATATATTATAAAATTTATAAAAGTATATAAATTATAAAATGTATAAAATTATAAATTTATAAACTTGAAACACTTTGAATAAGTCAAAATACATTTGCATACTATGCATTTTTAATGCTTCCTTTAATTTTTATTGAGTATCTGATAGAGGGTCCATAAACTAATTATTAGTGTTTTCCTTATTAAATGCATATAAAATACTTTAATATAAAAATTTTTCTTCTTTAAAATGTTTGGATAAAATTCATTCTCAATGACAAGTGTCTCCTCACATGTTATAGGCCACGGTCGACAAAAAATGTTTAGGACAAAATTTAAGACAAACAAAACTAGATCTGAAGTGGAGATGGTCCCACACACCACTGTCGAAGACCTTAAACTCTCACCGCAATAAGAAAATCATCACACATTGATCTATGAGATAAAAAATCAAAAATTCTGCAACTAATAACTCGACACGAACCATCGAATGCAAAAGGAGGTCATAGCTGGTAAATGGAAATGCGTAAATGGCTGGTGTGAAAAGTAGGTGCAACACTACATAATAGTTTAACTTGTTGTGGGATTGTATTTCAGGTGTGTGGATTGCGATGTTCATAATACACATACAAGGGAGGTCAATAACTACTACAAAATTGCGCTTATCCAGTACTAGGTCTTTAACAAAACTTGCTAAAATGTTGTTAAAGACCCCCTTTGTCAGTGTAAAAACAATATTACGGGGGGGGGGGGGGGGGGGGTTAACAACAGTTTTTTAGTGTTGTTAAAAGTGGTCTTTAACAATGGTAAAAAAGAATTATTAAAGGGGTACCTTTGTCAACGCTTTTTTACAAACAATGATAAAGGCCCCCCATTAATCAGTTCTTATAAAGAAGTGATAATCATGAGGAAGTTTTATTAGTGCCTTTTGAGAAGCACTAATAAAGAACCCCCTTTATTAGTGCTTTTTTAGTAGTGATGATAATGGTATAATTCAAAAAATATATTTCATTAAAAAATATATATTAATACATATATATATTTATATATTTATATTGATATACATGTAATATATATTTTTTAAAATATGTTTTGGATGTGGTAAATAGGTATTTACGCTTAATATATAAGATATTTAGTGAAAATGGATTATAAAATAATTATAAAATATTTTTAATTAATAATTTGCTTATTATTACCGAGTAATAGTCATTTAATATCAATTAGAAGCTGACAAAAATCTAAAAATTAGTAAAATATTTAAAATAAGTTAGAAACGTAACTCGAACATCAAACAACCATAATTATTGATCCGGTGTATGTTTGGTTTCTTCCACATATCAAATCAAATCATGTTACAAGATCTACACCCCGGTGACACCAGTAAACCTCTGTCACAGTTTTTTGGCCAAAAAAGGTCTAGAAGCCTCCAAAACTGAGTTTTTAGTTGGGGTAACCTAATTTTTTAACATTCGGTGGATTTTCTGCCTCTTTTAAGGCTGTTTTTCCCGTTATTAGTTGGGACTAAATTTATTCCTAGATCCTACATTTGTATTGATATTATGGTTTTTAATTTTTATTGTTTTTTACAGCGTAATTTTATTTATAATTAAATATATGCATGTTTTCTTATTTTTATTTATAATAAATCACTCATATAAATACATATATCAACATATTTATGTAAACATGTGTATTCTAATATATATATAAATAAATACATATTCTAAAAATGTATTTAAAACAATATCTAACCATTTTTACATTATAAAAATATATTTATAATGTTTATATATACATATATGTGTGTATTATTAAATATATATATATATATATATATATATATATTATTCTTGTATATATATAGAATATAATATATAATATATTAAAACAAATATAAGTATATATATATCACACACACACATATTTTATAAATGTATTTAAAAATAAATATATAAATACATAAATAATATATATATATATATATATTATTAAATAGTTTTCAAAATAACATGGTGTAGTGGTAAAGGAATTCCATATTCAAAGGATAGGTGCAAGGATCAAATCTAGGCTAGTACAGATGAGGCTATAAATTCACAAAGCGCTGATAAAAGAAGGGCTCATAGGTGTCTGAAAAAAAATATAATTTTTACCCCCTTTTAGCGCAAAGAAGTGGTGTTAAAGGGAACTTTTAATAGTGTTTTTAGCGCTATTAAAGGGGTCATTTAACATTTCGTTTTTATAATTGATAATATCTTAGAGATTTTAACTACAATTTTATTATCAACTCTTTTTTAGTTCTGATAAAGGCATATTCAAGAACTTTTAATGGCCTCTTTTTTCGAAGTCATGAAAGAGGTGATGATGTCGGGTCACCCTGGTTTATGGTATGCAACATGTAAAGGGATGGAGTATGGTGTTGCTGTGATGAATAGATGGCGACGACTGAAAAAAAATAGTTTTATGGGTGGTAACAATATAAATCCATACATACCTTAGATTGATTTGTCAAGAATGTAGAACGGAGGTATCGATGATAGTGTTCTATTTCTGTGAAAGCTTGAGGGGCGAGCAGTGGAAGGGTTCTATCAGGGTTCAATTTATAATAACTAGTAAGTCTTTTATTATTTCTTTCCAAAAATAACTAATGAAGGTTAATTTTATTAGTGCTAAAATATAAAGAGATGATAAAACCGATATTTTGTAACTCTTTTTTAGCACCAATAAATGCGACTTTATCATTACTTTTTTGGCATTGATAAAGGTATAAATCATTTATTTATATAATTATATATATTTATAAAAATATATATATTACACCCCCCCACACACACATATAGTTATAAATTGATGTCTCGCTGGATTCGACGATGAAGGAGCGATGGTGGCGGGAGGGCTCGACGTAGCCCTTGATGGCATCAACAGTGTCGACAAATCGGCAGCAGGGCATTCAGTATTGTTGGCATAAATGGAATTGGATGTTGTGGTCGGGTGGTACCATTCAGAGATGGGGAATGGAAACGACACTTGACCCGACAATAGTTGGCTATTAGCCGTGGAAGCATGAAAAAAACAGTTGGCAGGAGTGAGCTCAGTTCGAGCGCTGGCGGCATTTCTATTTGGTGGAGTAGCGGGTGGCCATGGGGTACAACGTTTGATGGTAGGGGGTATGTGGATGGGACCAGTAGAGGTGGACCAGATAATAAATATGTGGTATTGTTTTCCTTGTAATATAGGGTCTTTTAGACATTTAATATCTAAATAAATATGGTAAGATATGCGGAGCTTTCCCATTAGTGGGGTTATAGGGAGGGGTGGTCGTGCTCCACATGGGTGACATGAGCGGTCTTCATCGATGGTGTTGCATTGTCATGGTGGCAAATGATGATGGGGGACGTCAGAGGTTGCACGACAGAGGTGACAACATTGATGTTAAGTTGACAACGATGATGGAGGGCCCCAGTAGTGGGGTCGTGATGGATGGCCCATAAAAGACCGATGTTGGAGGTGGTGCGTGAAAATCCTTGTTGCACGACTAGTGGATGGATGCGACCCTGAACGACCGGGGTTGATGGATTATGGTCGATGATGTCGGCGTGTAGGAGCCCCCGTCCAACGACAGGGGCGATGGGAAGGGGTAGCTGCTAGTGCCCCCATATAATAGTATGAATCTATATATATATATATATATGTAGATAAGACCAGGAGCTTCGTTTGGGTTATCCATGAGAGGGGGGCTATGGACTAGGTTATGACCTTGGCATGTGGGTGTGGATGTGTGTGTTTGATTGTAACTGTACCCCCAAACACTAATATATATATATATATATATATAATATATTTATAAATATTTCTCTCTATATATATATAAATGTTTGTGTATGTTTAAAAATATTTGTATATATTTATAAATATATTTAAATTGTTATATATATTTATTAAATCATAAATATAATAAATATATTTATTAAATCATAAATATAATAAATATATTTATTATAATATTATAATAATTTAAAAATATAATTATTTATAATTATAATTATAAATAAATATTTTTATAAATATTTTTATATTATTATAATATATAAATATATATAAATATTTATAAAATTATAATGAATGTATTTATTATGATTTTATAATTATCTAAATATATAGTTATTTATCTATAAATATAATTATAAATATAAATATAAATATATATATTTATAATTATAATTACAAATAAATTTATTTATAAATAAATATATATATATATATATATATATGTGTTTATATATATTTATAAATGATAATAAGTATATTTATTATAATTTTATTATTATTCGTATATATATATATAATTATAAATAAATATATTTAAAAAGTAATTGTATATAATTGAACAATTATAATTATAAATTTAATAATTATATTTATTATTTAAATATATTTATTGTTATTTTATAATTATTAATGAGAACATAAATAAGTTCATGGGTATAACATAAATGAAAAGTATAGATAATTAAAAATGGGTCATCACATACATGGAAGCATGAATAATAAGGGTGTCAAAGTATAAATAAACATTTCATGAGTCATGAATACATAACATATACACGTGTCATCATGATAATAGGTAATCTAACATTTAGAACATATATATCAACCCAATCATGTCCACAAATAAACTTATGATCATAGTTTGTGTCAATTATACTCACACATATCAATATATGAACATAAAAATGTTCGTGAATATCATCATTATCTCATAATATATATATATATACAACTCAATTCACTGAAGCCAAATATTTATTTAAATGTACATATTTATTTATAATTATAATTATAAATAAATATATTTAAAAAGTATTTATATATTTAATTATTCATATATAATTATAAATACAATAAATATATTTATTATTTTAAAATTTATATTATAATTTTATAACTATATATATAATCTTATAAATAATTTTTTAAAACATTATATATATATATATATATATTTGAATTATTAAAAAATATATACTAATATATCATATTTATATTAATTATAAACACGTGTGTTATAATTAATGTATATAAGTAAACATTATTTTTGAATGTAAAAATAATATTTATATATATATTAATAATATTTTTTATAAAAGCATTTATTAGCGCTAAGGATAATACTGATAAAGATAAACTTTATCAGCGCTAAAAAAAAGCACTGATAAAGGATACACCTTTATCATCACTCCATTTAGCACTGATAAATGTCACCATTATAAGTGATTTTAATTAGAATTGATAAAGGTGGATATTTTATCACTTTTCTATTTAGTATTGATAAAAGTCAGCATATCCTCACACTGATTTGTGGTAGTTTAATTTTTTTCCAAACCCTTGCATACTGAGGTGTGTTTTAAGGTAAATTAATCTAAATTTTATTCGTCACTATTGGATTTTCACTCTTTTCCCTATACATTTAAATATAAAGATATAAATTTTTAATTGAACAAGTGAATTCAATTTTTAAACTCACGCAAATTTTTTATTAACTAGGGTCAGGTATTGATTTGACAAAACAAAATTCAATATAAATCCAACCAAAAAAACATAAGCAACAAAATGGATAAATATTACCCCTCATAGTAATAGGATCAGATATCGTGGAAGGTCTTTGAGGCAAGAAGAGGGAAATGGACAACATGGAGATTGGGGTGATTAGGGAGACAAAGTCTGAATCATGGATGGATAGGGTTAGGGGAAATCAAGTTGATGGAGGCAGAGCAGGATGTTGAGGTCACAAGGAGAAGGGGGTTAGGGCCGGTGCTGCCGTCAGGGATCGCAATCACTGGAAAAAGGGGAAGATGGGTCACTGTCGAGGGTAGAAACTGAGGGGATAAGGTTTGGGGTGGTTGGTGCTAATATCTTTATTTAACTATATATTTAAATATATTTATATGTTTATTTGTGTGTGAAAAGTATTAAAAGGTGTTTAAAAAAATAATCAATTTGAAAATATATAATTAAAAACACTAACACTTGAAAAAATGATATGAAATGATATATATCACATTTAAAAGTTATATATTAGTATCCCAACTACAACCTATTACTTGAAAAATGATGGCTCTCATTTAGAAATATTGATATAATAAAAAATCAACATTGGAAAAAGGACCTGAAATTTAGCACACCTATAATTGCTTACTAATAATTATAACATGAAATTTCAATTAAAAAATGAGATATTATTAAATATTTTGATGTTCTCGATCAATGATTCCTTATAATTTCCTCATGTTCCTCACCCATTCAATTCAAGTAGTCTAGGGGGATCAAATTTAACTACAACTCGCATTCCTCACCCAATTTGACTTTCCACTCTAATATAAGGTTAACATCCCCACTTTAATATTTTAAAAATATTTTTGGGGCTTCTAAAATATTTTCAATAAAAAATTAGAAATATTTGCAATAAAAAAGGAAGTTAAATTTAGTAACCAACCCCATATTGAAAAATTAGGTGTTGTGATGTATTATTGAGAATATAAATATATAAATATGTAAAATTAATTTCTATTATTATTGATATTATTAATATATATTAATAAAAATAAATGATTATATATAAATTAATTTATAAACATACACCTATAAATACGCATTAATTTATATGTTTCATTGTTAATTTATATTTAGATATGGATATTTATATTCAAATATAAATGTAATCCAACTTTTGGGCCCTAAATAAGTATTAAAATTAATATGTATATTTAAAATAAAAAAAGTATGAAAAATAAAAATAAAAAAATGAAATTTTAATTTTACACAAAAATGTAAATTAATATGTATATAAATAAATAATGTATTTATATCGTCATATAAAAATAGAAATCATATGTTTGTTTATTCGAATTAGTTTTTGTGCATATATATAAACATATAATTATCTACCAATATATTTATATTTAAATATTTAAATTGATATGTATGTAAATAAATATTGTACATATGATGTTTAATATAATATTAAAGTTGAAATTTAAATATAGATTTATAGTTTGAATTAGAATAAGAATTTGATGTTAAAATTCAAAATAAAAATAAAAAATGAAATTGAATGTCATGATCTTACCATGTTGGGACTCCCTTTGATCCAAAAAGATAGAAGATTCCCCCCATGCCCACCATTAATAGATAATGGGCCAGTTGAGGGTATAAATATCTAAAATGAGATGTATTATCCCCTATAAAAGAAAACTCCAACCATCAATAAATGTATATAATAATATGCGTGAAAATGAATTGCATCACAACAACCCACAAAGATGTAAGATAAACGCATTACCGCACAAAGGCATACCTAAACAATCATATCAAATGCAACCAAACTCCTCTAAATACTAATCAAGACCAAGATATCAACAACCAACTCCTCCCACTAACTCTCTATCAAAATAACTTTTTATTAAAACAAGAACTAGTCCAGCCAAAGAATCTCCTCATGGGGATTGGGGGGGATAATGTGATAGAGCCCCAAGGAATCCCCACAAATATTAATAAAATAATCAAGAGTCACTACTACACATATGGCCTTTAACAGCATGAAAAAGGCCTTTAACAGTGCTAAAAAAGTGTTTTTAATCGCAACGATGATAAGGGGGGTCCCTTTTATCAGTGCAAAAAAACACGGATAAAGGGATACTCATTTTTATGTGTGGTGTTTATATAATAGCACATGTAGAAAAACCTTCAGTCAAACCTGCCCACCAAAAACAACACTCCCAGAAGAAAAACTATTATATACATTTAATTAACATCATGAATACAAAATTTTCCACCAATGGTATATACAAAAATAAACACTTCTATTTACATTTCAAACAAAATTTTTTATATAATTACATTTACAATTTTCCAACAAACATTCTAAAACATTCATATTTCATCTTTTGACACCCTTGATCCCCTCTCAAAAATATCCACTAATTGTATCAGTTGAAAAATAAATCATATCAACCCATGAAAAATATTCCTCCTCTATAAGAAAACAAATATTATGTTTTTAAATTTATAAAGAAATAAAATAAACATTAATATGAAAGAACACATTAATAAAATATAATATTTAATAAAATGACACAATTAGAGTTATACTAGTCGCACCATGCATCCTATCGATGTGGGGTTGATTCCTACACATTATAAATGAGTTATGGACCATTTTCCTAAAATATCAAAATAATCAGAATGTGTTTTCTTGATTTTGTGTATGTCACTCGTACTTTTATTAAATTAATTTCAATTTTAATTAGTAAAAAATGTGGAGTAATACCATTTTCACCGTGAATCATATTGAGATGAAGATTATTCCTACCTATCACAAATTATTGATGTATCTCTGTCCTAAAGTATCAAAAAATTCTGAATGTGTTTTCTTGGTTTTCAGTATGTTAGTTTTGTTTTTTACAAAAATATAATTTCAATATGGAAACATGCATTTTGAGTCATATCGGTCACATGGTGCTTCAGTTTGACATGAGACTGCTTCATACGCATCATAAATGACTTATGAATTGTTTTCCTAAATTATCAAGACAAACAGAGCATGTTTGCTTCATTTTTAGTGAGTGGACTAAAATGTCAATTTTAAACTCATAACATACACTTTTAGTCATATTGGACACACCCTGCATTGTATTGAGGTGTGGTATATCCCTACATGTAAAATTGATTAATAGATCATTTTCCTAAAATATCAAAAATAACCTGAATGCGTTTGATCAGTTTTCAGAATTCCACTTGTTGTTTATTCTTAAGGTAATGTAAATATTATATAAAAAGAGACACTTTGAGTTATAATAGGAACACCATGAATCATATTTAGGTGAGTTTTATCTTTACTTGTCAAAAGTTACTAATAGATCATTGTCCTAAAATATCAAAACAATCTGAATCTATTTTCTCGGTTTTCAGTATGCCAGTTATTGTTTTTACTTAAATTAATGTCAATTTTAAATAAAAAGAGACACTTTGAGTGATATCTGTCATACTGTGGGTTATATTGAGATGAGGCATATTACTACATGCCACAAATGACTCTTGGATCATTATCCTGATCTATCAAAATAATATAATGGCATTTTCCTAGCTTTTAGAATGCCACTTGTTGTTTTTACTTAAATTAATGTCAATTTTAAACAAAAATACACTTTGAGTTGTACCAGGCACATCGTGCATTGTATTGATGTGTGGATAATCCCTAATTGTCAAAAACTAATAATATATCATTATTCTAAAATATGGAAAAAAATTAATGTGTTTTCTTTGTTTTGAGTATGTCATTTGTTGTTTTTACATAAATTAATACCAATTTAAATAAAAAGAGACACTTTGAGTGATACCGGTCACACTATGTGTTAGATTGAGGTGTGGTTGACTCCAACACATCAAAAAATGACTTAAATATAATTTTATTAAAGTATCAAAACAATAATAATTTGTTTTCTTGGTTTCCAGTATGTCACTTGTTCTTTTTACTGAAATTAATGCCAAATTTAAATAAAAAAAGACACTTTGAGTTGTATAGGCCACACCATGCATTATATTGAGGTTTAAATGATCCCTACACTTAAAAAATGATTAATAGAGTGTTTTTATAAAATATCAAACCAATATGAATGTGTTTTCTCAGTTTTCAGTATGTTACTTGTTGTTTTTACTTAAATTAATGTCAATTTTAAATAAAAAGAGACACTTTGAGTGATTCCGGGCACACCATGTGTCAGATTGAGGTGAAAATAATTCCTACATGTCACAAATGACTCATGAATAATTTTACTAAAGTATCAAAACAATAATAATGTGTTTTATAGGTTTTCCATATGTCACTCGTTGTTTTCACTTCAATTAATTCCAATTTTAAATAAAAAGAGACATTCTGAGTTATAACAGTCACATCATGCATAATATTGAGGTTTAGATGATTATTACATGTCACATATGACTCATGATTTTTTCTAAAGTATAAAAACAATATGAAGGTGTTTCCTTTGTTTTCATTATGTCACTTATTCTTTTTACATAAATTAATGTCAATTTTAAACAAAAAGACACACTTTGAGTCATAATGGCTACACTATGTGTCCTATTGAGTTGAGAATAATTCTTACAATCAACAATGAATTATAAGTCATTTTCCTAGAGTATCAAATCAATCCAAATTCATTTTATTGGTTCTTAGTATGTCACTTATTGTTTTTTACTTAAATTGATGTCAATTTTAAATAAAAAGAGACACTTTGAATTATACTAGTCACACCATGTATCGTATTGAGGTGAAAATGATTCTTACACATCAAAAATGAATTATAGATAGTTTTCTAAGAGTATCAAAATAATATGACTATGTTTTATTGGTTTTCAGCATTTCAGTTTTGTTGGTTTTACCAAAATGTCATTTCAAACTAGAAATACACATTTTGAGTCATAACTTGAGGATATTAAACATAATAAAGGGTGATCATATATGTTCAATAAGTGTAAATAAGAGATATAAAGGTGATCATATAATGATAGCATGAGCATAAATATGTTAGAAGGTGATATTAACATTATAAATTAACACCCAACATATGAAAGTCACATCTTCATGCTATTTGTGTACCTTCTATCATCAAGTATGATGCCCATTTGTCTCTGAGCATATCTACATCATCTGAAGAATGTTATTTTTTTTCTATAATCATGGTAGTACTGTAAAAATATAAATACATAAATGATTAATAAATATTTTAAATTAAATATTAATTATCTTATAAAACACCTCTTCAGGGATGCTAGTTTTTTCATGGAATATGATCTCTTTCATAAATGTACAAACATAATAACTAAAATCTGGCCATTGGTTTGTTTCAGACACTGAAGAAATGTTGAGTAGAATAATTAAGTTGTCTTGATATGGGTTTGGATAGTGACATATTACTATATATACCGTGATACTAATTCAGTCATAGTGCTTTTCTTCTTTCCTGTCCTTAGCCCCTATCCCCATTCATTTTTTTAAACGATAGTCATGCACCACCCTATCATAACAGAATCCTCATTAAATGATAATATAAATTATATAATTTGATTTTTAGTTCTAAAATTTTGGATTTAGTGTATTAAAAATTTAAATATTCCATCATGTGTGGATAGTTTATTGAATATCCATGCATTGAATCAAGAAAGTAAATCTTTGGATTATCCAAATTTACAGTAATGAACATCCAATGCTGCCGAAAATTACAAAAAAAAATAATTAATAAATGAAATTAAAATAAATTTGATATGAGAAAATTGTAGATTCCAACCTCTGCATCATTGGTATTAAATAGAGTCTGTCATCAGAAATTTTTATTTCCAAGGATTTGATCAGACCTTCCACTATTTCATCTATTTTTGTGGTTCTATTTTATATTGTTCTATTGAGGTTATATGGGGAATAATGAGGAAAAACATTTTGTCATGGAAAAATATCTTCAATTTTTTTCATATATATGACTTCCAAAAATATGAAATGTATTTAGTCATAATTAACATAGTATATCGACTTTTAGAAAATGAAACCATGTGAAATTAACTCATGTATACATTTACAACTGAGCCACATGTCTATTCATAGTCTAGGATTTCAGTTGCACTCTCGACACCAATGAAGTCATTATCTTTCTCTATATACATATTCATTTTTTCAAAATCAACTATGTGATTGCGATCGTCCTTTAACTTTGTATCTACATTAGACTTGAATTATCGTACATGTGGATATAGAATGGGTGGGGTAATTTTGATTTAGATAGATCTTTTTGATTGGTTGTTTGATCCTTTAGATTGTTTTTATATGGTATTTCATTTCATATCATTCAATTTTTCTATCTATAATAAGAATCACCGGTTTAGACTTTTTTCATTAATTTTTCATGTTTTAGCATGAAAAGTTAATTCAAAATGAATGCCTCCTTATCACCATGCTTTTTAAAAGATGTGATGACCATGGGATGAATGTTCCTACAAATGTTTTGACCATATTAATATCATCCTCATGAATTAAAACATGTAACTCTGTGTTCATCTCATGATCTATGGTGATTGACACTCTCACATTACCTATTAGAAGTGGTCTGTTGTGTAGCATGTACTTTTGAATATTGAACACCGTAGCCCTCACCACAAGGCGATGGATGGGTGTTTCTAGATATAATTCACAGTCATTATCACCCTATAGAATAGCAGTATAGGAAAGGAATAAATTTATGTCTAATTAATGTTTCATAGAAACATTTATTAGAACATTTATTAACTCTCCTATGACATATCTTTGAGGGGAATGGCTAGACCCATAGCTGGTGGGGTGGGGCGGGATCTCCACACGATGGCTGTTCTTGAGTTGATTCATCTCTTTTCATATCCCTCATTAAATTTTAAATCATCTCCCTCTTCCATTAGAATTGTCCTTCAAGGATATATATTCTTTCTTTCATATGTTTTATTAATTAACATTGGTTGTCCTCTTGTTTTTTTCTCAAAATATATTCGGGGTGTCACCCCAACACCTGCACCTCTGACGGAGACATACTATTCTATCCACTTCAAGGCCACTGACAGTATGTGTTCATCTTGAATAGGTGTTTCTTATTACTATGACTATTTTTGGATAAACAATATAGGAAAATAAGCGATCTTTGTTACATAATAGTGATTAAAAGGAAAACAAATTTTTATTATGTAATACATACACATGATTCCCACACTTTTTGTGTGTTCTCATCTATTAGTATATCATCTTGATTTACACATGCCTCCTTCCATAGCACATGGCGTGTGATGGAAGTGGCTTTGGATTTTGAGTCATCAATCTTCATATAAATAGAGGAAAATAATTATGGTGTTGTTTCATGCCACATAAAACTATTACACTCGAATTAAAATACGTACCTTTTTTTTTCTAGTGAAGATTACCCCATCCTTGCTTTATGGTAGGGGTATGCTATGTTTCTATTCATTCATTATTTCCATCACTCTATTGTTGTTTCATAAATAAAAAATTTTCAATCAAAGTGATGAATACATGTATCGTCAAATAACATATTACTGGCCACAATGTACCTGAAAAGGCCCATCTACACATCATCCAGTTTTCGAATACCATGCTTCTTGGTTCATCAGGTGTGCATAGATAATCGGTGAGAGCGGGTTTATTTTCCCTTCAACATCTTTAAGATAATGTATTGTTAAGATCGTGTGAAATCCTCTGTGAATCCTTCCAGAAAGAATTAATAGATACATATTATGGGATTCATATACTATAAATACACTCTACAATGGATGATGAATAGTAATTCAATGTTTCATTATTATTATTTTTAAGTGAAATAAAGAAATAATATCATAATGTTACCGTGATCTCTTCATACATCAGTGTATTCATCATGAGCACAACATGGTGCCAAAAATCTATATCAATCGGCACACATTTCTGAGTGATGATTCCAATATAACTACTGAGCATGGCCTTGTTGGAGTTAACATGATGACCCCTAAAATTCCATCCCAACTCAAATTTTATGCCTTTGACTATCACCACAATTATTTTTTCTAACACTGTCTAACTATGGTACTCTTGTTTTTTCTGCGACACTGGTCCTTCATCACCAACCATTTCCCCAGAATCAACATCATCAATATGTTCCTCTAGAGCGTTAGCATTATCATGTGCATATCGCTATTGTACCTCTGCACTAGGAGTAGAAGCATGTTGAGAAACTTGTTGTTCCTTAGGAATGGGAGCACTAGAACATGCTGAAGGTTGTTCCTCTGAATTATGAGCAGCAACAGGTTTAGATACAGGTTGTTTATTGGGATTGGGAGCACCAGCACATGTAGAATTCATTATCTATAGAAGTAGTTTAACATTTAATTTAGAGTACATTAATGTAGTAGAAAATGGATAATAATATGAGGTAACACAATATATATTATAAAAAAGTGTAACATGATTACTGAACTCTCCTTTTATTTTTTAAAGGATAAAGGGATTTCACCCCTCTATCAACGATCTAAATCTATTCATTGTGGTCTCCTATGATATAAAATATGCTTGATACATTGGGACTACTGCAAAATGATTTTTATGTCCCAATGAAAGGGTCACCCTCAGTTGAATTTTCATCTGAACCTTCAGTGGTTTGGTCAATTACAAAATAATTGACCACTTTGAATTTTCAGGATCTGTAACATAAAATACATTTAATACCTGTGATTCCATTCTAAATGGTTCATCTTTGTATCCTTCCTTATTAAAATAAAATTTCATTAATCCCAATTCATCTATTTTAATGGTACTCCTGTTATCAACCAACTTTCATTGAAAAATTGGCACATGGAATATTGTATAATCCAAATCCAATATTTGTTTGATGATGCCAAAGTTTCACATATTTGGGTAAATTGGATTTTTTCCCTTAGTAACAGAAACATGAATCACTTCAGCTACGAGTGTAACTCCACTATTTTTCATGGTACTATATTCATCATACTAATTTTTATAGATCATATTACCATTAATTTCATAACCATTTTAATATAATACATACACACTTGGTCCTCCGATTATCCATCAAATTTGTCCTAAAATTGAATGTAGATTTTCATCTATCTACTTTAAAATAAGGTTATAAAACTATCCTATAAACTATTTTTTATATGTATTTGGTATCCATCTTTCAACCTTTGATGGATTCAAATGCCTAAAAATTTATTTTTGGGTTTCAGAATATGGGGAAACCTCCAAAAATTTATGAAAAACTTAAAGGTGGGACTAATGCCGATCTATATTACTGATTGTGACAACATATGTTCAAGAAATTCCTTCACCCACATGTCACCCAGTGTGATGAGATTTTAGTAGACCAATGCTTTCCACACGGGATATGTATTTGGTATAGAATTCAGCAATGTCCTCTATAATATATCAATCCACAATATAACCCTCTGGCCAAATTCAATTTTTGAAATACCCTTTCAAAATCATCATATAATGTTCATTGGGTTACATCCATATATAGTGTACATGACCACATAGTCAAATATCTCTTAGAAAGTGAACCATTAAATGATCCATCATATCAATGAATGTTGGTAGGTAGAACATTTCCAATTCACCTAATATGACGACAATTTCTCTTTCTATACTCAGCAATTTCGCTGGGTCTATAACATTTTTGCATATTGCATTGAAGAAGAAACATATCTTGGTTAATATTTGAGGGAAATTATTTGAAAAAATGCATTGTAAAGCTATAGAAATTATATCTTGCATAATGATATATCAGTCATGTGATTTCAGACCCTTTAACATCAAATCAGTCATTGACACGATGTTCTTGATATTCTATGAATACCCCTATGGAACCTTTATATCATTCAATAAGTTTCAAAACTAATATCTCTCCAACCTAGAAAGAGTGTAAGTAGCTGGATAAAGAAAAGTTCATTTTTCACCGTTCACTGGTGCCAACTCTTCTCATATTCCCATGTCAACCACGTACAACCTAGCCTTAATTCCATCCTTTATTTTTTGGGTGTATTTAGCAACGTGTCGATGACACTATCACACAATTTTTTTTTCAACATGCATAACATCAAGAAAGTGTCTAACATAAAAAAAATTCTATAATGGTAATTCAAATAAAAACTAATATCTTTTTATGATTGGTTTTCATAATATTTTTTGAAAATGATTTACCAAAAGCCGTGTACACATATATGACTTTCTCAAATGGTTGATCACCTATTAGTAGAGATGGTGTTGTACGTTCTCATAAACTTCCATAGAATGAGGTTTTCCAAGATAGGTACATTCTTCATTGGGGTAAAAATATACAATTTCCTAGAAACACTACTTTAGATTAATGTTTCAACCTAATTGACTTTTTACCTTATTCACAAACGAGACACCCATGAGTTCCTTTAATGCTATATCTTGAAAAATTTCCATAAGTTGGAAAGTCATTTACCATATCATCTCATACAACATGTATCTCAATATGAAATCTTCATTTATGTAATATCATACAACATAACACATGAATCCCAAAATAATTTCAAATCCTCAATCAATGGATCCAAATAAACATCAATATCATTACCCAGTTCTTTCGGTCCTGATATAAGCCTATAGAGCATGATGTGTTTTCATTTCATGCATAGCTGAAGTGGAAAGTTATAATTTACCAACACAACTGGCCATGTACTGTGAGTGATTCTTTGAAAACAAAAAGGATTCACTCTATATGTAGATAATTCAAGATGAAGGTTTCTCAGCTCATTTCCAAAATCATGATACTCATGATCGATTCTCTTCCACTGAGGAGAGTATTTTGGGTGACATAGTTTCCCATCTTTATTTATTCTTTCTGTGTTCCATGTAAATTCCCCTACAGTATCCTCACTTCCATACAGGAACCTAAAACTTTGAATGATTGGAAAGTATCATACAAATTCTTTAGGACTAGATCCATCTTTCTTGTATTGAGAATCGCTACAATTTGTGAATTCTCTAAGTGATTTTTGGTCCTTTTAAAATAGTATAAAGTCATTCAGACAAAATTGTATTCTTTTAGAGATCATACCCATTGAGTTTATCATTAATTTTATGTCATATTTTCATCTTAGAAGCTCATTATTTTATAATATCATGTTATTCAAGAGAGAAAGTAATTCCATAAAACTAGTGTCACTCCATCTGTTTCCTTATTTCAAATTATACAGCTTCAGTATGGCTGAAAATGTTGTATATTTAGTGAAACCACTATATAATGGAATATTTGCATAACTATTTAACTACTTAAGAATGTTTGGGCAATCATGAAGTTTATCTTCAACTGTCCTTGTCATTTCTTCAAAATGATCTTCATCACCATTAAAATCTATAATCCCATCCTTGATATAGTTTTCTTCATTGTCCACACCAGTAATCATATCAGATTATCCATAAAATCTAGTGTTGTCTCAACCACTATCTACATTCACTTTTCCCCATGTTTATTACAACATTTATAACATTGATCTATTTTGTGATAGATCAAGTGTTCTTCTAACTCCTTAGGGCTAAATTGTCTTGAATAACAACAACGTAAACACAGAAACAGAATTTGAGATGGGTCATATTTGTTGATCTTTTAAAAATATGATGAACAATTTCACTCCATCATCATACTCTTTTGTCCAATGATTGGAAACCACCCTTTATTTATTCATATCCATCCTATTTGATTCAGTAATATTAATATTTAATAAAATAAATACATGAAACATTGATATAAGAATTGACTAAGGGAAAAAGTTTTATTCTTTAAGTATCCCTTGAAAACTATTTCTAAAATCATAGTTGAAATACCATTAAAAAAACATTTACAAAAATTACTCTTTAAAATCGCATTCCCTTTTTAAAACAAACCAATTACTTTCAAAAACTCTTTCTCAAAACCCCAATTCATTTTTTATAAATCATTCAAGGAAACTTCATGACCCAATAATCGTAATCATTTAAAATGAGCATCAAACCTTTATATTTTACAAATTTTCATTTAAAACTTTACACAAACCTTGTTAAAATGAAACTAGTATTACATACACTTTCAAAACATTCACATCCCTTTATGAAAGCCAATTGGGTGAGTTGACAATCCCATGGCATGCAACCTAAGTCCATGAAAAGTGTTTAAACCATTTTAATGTTATTTAAAACCAATAAAGGTATGTTGAACACATTTAATTTTTTAAGAAACATTTCAATACACTTATCATTTAAAAAGATCGACTTAGGAATTTTTACAAAGAAATAAATCCCAAGAGAGATGCTTTGTATATGATACATGAATAAAAAATAACCAACATTTTATAAAATATAAAGCAATAAAATGTGTATCATGTCTCTCAAAAAAATAGTATGAATACTATTTTTTACTCCCTTAATACTATTGATGAGTGAATAAGTTATATATAAAGACATAAGTGACACTTGGACATGATACTTTTGAACATAAAGTCACATCTCTTCAAAGTGAGAAACCATCATCCACTTGATGACTGAATCATGTACTACCTAAGATTATCCTTACACAATTCCTATTCATCTCATACACACAACATATTGCGTAACCACTTCACCACTATGAATTAATCAAAACATCATATCAGATATTTTTTATAAACTACATCACCTCATTCCAACCATAAAAAACTAAATGAAACACCAAAACTCATCACCACTTAAAATTCTCTACAACGACCAAAAAATAATCTTTTTCCTACACCACCAAACATAACACCCCAATATCTGAAACACAATAGTTCATCCATCACTCTAGCCAAAAAATAATCTATCCAGAACTTCCATATCAAAAATCACAACTTAATAGGATTACTAAGGAAACTAACCACCACACCTACTTCATAACACATTCCAACACCCAAACCAACAACAATAATTACCAAAAAAAACTATAGAACCCACAATAAAGGTAACACAAACAACCACAACAACCCCAATAATAAAACACAACAACCAATCCCTCTTTGATAATTATTTTCATAATCATTAAGTGTGTTCAATACAACATCATCACCAAATTCTATATTTCTAAATAGCTTTCTCAATACCTTATTTAAAAGATTAAACTTTTATGGAAAATTACCATATCAATTCAATCATATAAATATCACATAATCATGATAGGAGGAATTATTACTAACATTGATCACTTCAAAAATATTTCAATGAATCATCATAGAAATTATATACATACACTCAATAAAGATTTAAATTCATATTAAATAGACTTTAGATTATCAAATTCTAGTTTTAGGAAAATAGGTTTCCAAAAAAATATCAACACCATATGGAAGTAATAATAAATTGAAAAATGACAATAAATACACCAAATTCATTAAAATAACATACTTTGTAATTTAATAATATCACCAATACATTCTTCAATATTATAAAATTAAAAATTCACATTCTTAAATTTCATGTTTTATGATTGAAATTCTCTAAATAACATGCATCAAACATTTTACTACCATAGAGACATACTACCATATTACTTAAAGGGTGACATACACATTATTCCATACTTAGGTGAAAAATGCTCAACACATAAACATGATTGAGAAAATATTCACTATTGATTTCAAAATAATTAATGAAAACATCTTAACTTTAAACATCCTTCAAAAAAATATAATCTATATATTACCCTTTTTATGTTACATACTCATTAACATTTCAATTAAACTACACTTGTAACAGAATTTATAATTAAACAGTTAAAAAATAAATATTTTAGTATCCTAAAACCTTTTCTATGCTTGATAAGGGGATGAAACAAGTTCATTCATGCCAAAGTAATCTAAATTCCATGTGTTGTCACTAAGGGAACTCAGAATGAAACATGTAAGGGTACTCAAAAGGAAATGTGTAAGGGAACTCAAAACGTAGGGAGATTTAAAAAAATACCCAAGATTCATGCAGTGATGGAGGAGAGATTTATGGTGGCAGGTCGGAGGAGGGCTTGTGCAGTGGCGAAGTAGGGCTTCACGATGGTAGCGGACGATGGATTTGTGGTGACGAGTAGGAGAAGTCAATGACAACATCGGAGGAGGAGGAGGAGGAATTGGTGACAACAGATGAGGAGGGGGAGGAGGGAGAGGATTCATAGTGGCAGTGAGGACGAGGAGGAGGAGGATGAGTTACAGTTACAAGGTGGGAAAGAAGGAGGATTCACAGCAGCAGTGGAGGAGGAGGAGGAGTCGGATTCACAACAGTAGTGAGGCGGAGGGAGAGGAGGAGGAGGAGCGGTGACAGTGAGGAGGAGGAGGAGGATTTACGGTGACAGGGTAAGGTTTTTGTGAGATCTTGAGGCGTGCGAATGAAGGAGGAGACTATTACGGTATTTTTATAAAATCGGAGGCAGTATTTATTAGTGTTTTTTTAGCACTGATAAAGATACATTTTATCAGTGCTTTGTTAGCACTGATAAAGGCATATCATTACAAGTGCTAAAAAAGCGCTGATAAAACTATAATGACAATAGATTATATATATTTTTATATATATTTATAAAAGTATAAATATAATAAATATAAATTTATTTATTTATAATAATAACTATAAATAAATATATATTTATTTATATATGAATTTTTTATTTATTTATAACAAAAAAATATATTTATTTCATAAGTATATCATAATTATTTAAAATAATATATATATATATTAAAAAATAATAAATTTTAATAAATATATTTATTGAATAAATATATTTTAAAATATATAAAAATATTTATAAATAAATATATTAAATATATATAATCATAAATAAAAATAAATATATATTTATTTAAATTCTGATTAGATTAAAATAAATATATTAATTATATATACTTTTTATAATTTCATGATTATATAAATAAATGTATATTTATATTTAAATAACTATAAAATTATAATAAATATATTTATAATAAATATATTTATTATATTTATATTTATAATTATATATATATATATTTATAGTCATAAATATAAATATAAATATAAATAAATATATATATATATATAATTAAAATAAAATAAATATATTACTTATAATTTTATAGTTATTTCAATATAAATATATATTTATTTAAATAATTATGAAATTAAAAAAAATATATATAATTAATATATTCATTTTAAATTTATAAGTATATATATATATATATATTTATATTTATTACTATAAATAAATAAATATTTATTTACAATTATACTTATAAATATAATAAATATATTTATTATAATTTTATAATTATATATATATATTATTTATAATTATAAATATAAATATTTATATATATGTATAAATATTTGTATATAAGTATATATATATATATATTCATTAAAGACATATATTTATTTAAATATATATATATATATAATTATAATTATAAATAAATATATTTAAAAGGTATTCATATATAATTATAAATATAATAAATATAAATATATATATCATTTCAAAATTTATTGTAATTTTATAATCATTTAAATATATATATAGTTATATATATAAATATATTTTAAAAAGTATTTATATATAACTAAATATTTATAATTATAAATATAATAAATACATTTATTATAGAAATATATTTATCATGATTTTAAGTATTTATGAGAACATAATAGCTTCATGGGAACATGAATCATATACACTGAGCAAGGTATATATTATAAAAAATGGGTCATCATATATATGGCCAGCATGAATAGTAATGAGGGTGTAATGTATAAATGAACATTCATGATGAATGCATAGCATATATATATGGACGTCAATTATATTCAAGCATCAATTGACCAATTCATTGGAAACATATATTTATTTAAATATGAATATATATTTATTTTATAAACATATAAATATAATAAATATAATAAACATAATTATAAATAAACATATTTAAAAAGTGTTTATATATATATTTAAAAATTACATAATATAATAAATATAATAAATATATTTATTATTTAATGAAATTTATAATATATATGTTTGAATTATTAATATATATATATATATATATTAATTATAAACATGCATTTTTATTTAATGTATGCTAATAAATATTTTTTTTGAATATAAATATAAATTTTTTAAATAAATTAACAATATTTTTTATTAAATACATTTATCAATGCAAAACATAGCATTGATAAAGCTACCATTTATCAGCACTAAAAAAAGCATTGATAAAGGGTTCACCTTTATCACCGCTTTTTTAGCACTGATAAAGGGTAGCTTTATCAGCGCTTTTAGTTAGTACTGATAAAGGTCCCCATTTTGTCACTGATTTCTTCTTAGCACTGATAAAATCAAGTGCATCCCTTGCCCAGATCTGTGGTAGTGAGGATAATATCCTATGCAAGAGAAAATTTAGAATCTTCAAGGTTTCATTTCAAATCATGGATCTCAGCTGCCTTATTGCCTTCACACCATGTATTTTGGATCTTCACATCCTGATCAATAAGTTTTTGACATTACATGACGTTGTGCACCACAACCCAATGAACTGGAGCAGATCCCAAAAGGAAAATAAGCATGTAGAGTCAAGTTTGATTCAATAACAAAGAGGCCAATATTGAAGAGTCTTTAAATGAGAATTCCTCTTCACATTACCCGATATTATTTCATGAGGGAGTTTCTTGTGCCATAATAAGCATTAAATTCTATGATCACTAATATTTCAGAGTCTCAATTAATACCTCCACCATGCATAATTCCATTATCACATGCTCTATCATGATAGGGTTCAACCCATTTCAGTTTTCAAATTCAACGATAAGATACTGTTTTTTATTTTAACTCTCACTACACACATGAGATTTGAAGAGAGATATTTTAATATATCTATTTTTGTAATAAGGCCTTATATGCATGTGATACAAATTTTTTTAATGTTTAAGAAATAATATATTATCTATTATCTATATTTTAAAAAGGATCTTGTTATGAATTTGAAAGGAGAAGTAGGTGGTGGAAAGTAACATCAAAGAGAGTTCCTAATGATGTAGTCCATCGAGAGGAGGAAGGGTCCTACCACATTTGTGGTAGCATGTGAAAACTATTGGCGATGGTGATCAAAGAATCACTAACGGATCTGTGATGTGATGAAATACCATGTTTATGGTAGCATGTGTGGCATAACAATAGTGAACGGGTGAAAAAGCAGCAATGACATGCTAGGGTTCAAGAAATTGCATCTGGTGGGAAGAAACCTTAAGATATAGACTTCAAGGAGTGGGTAGGGAAATGAAATGAGGCTAGAGTTCCTTTATTTACAAATCATAGAGAAGCCATCAAAGAGGTATTATAGCAACACATTGATGATGACATGTCTTGATCATGATCTTCAAGGTAGTGGTGTTTTTCCATATAAGGGTGAGGTTTGTCACATATGGATCTATGATAATGGGTTTTTTGTCATGAAAGGGTGGCATTTATCATTGAGATGATATTCATAGATGAAGGATTTGTATCGGGGTGTGTTTCACACAAGTTTTTATACCTTGTCATTGACATTAAAATTTGGGAATTTACTTGAATTATTTACACTCTAATTTATCTGAATTTTTTTGAGTTTCCCTATGGTTCTTAATCCTATATATCAATGGGTTTTTTCATGTTAAAAAAATATCATGGGATAATGTTATTCTATTTAAGTTTATGCTTCCATTTTTCACTGGGTTTCTCAGAAAAAATTTTCAAGCAGTCTTCTTCCCGAGATCGGGATTATCTGCAATAGTGTCATCAGAGCTATGGTGTAACCCAAGTGTGATGTGAGTGGAATATCCCAAAACTAGTTTGAAAATGATAACTATGGATCAAAGTGGTGGATGTGGATCCATGGTGGTGTCTTGTGTTAACAGTTTATCTGATAACAATGACCAAGAGGTGTGTCCTAGTAAAGAGAGAAATGGCAGTGCAATTGCAAGATGATGCAGATCAAATGGATTATTATTGAAGGGAAGGATTTAATGTGTGGTCTTTAGTTTGAAGGAAGGATTGTTGGGGGGAGACCCAATCCCACTCTAGTTTCCATGAGTCGATATGACTAATGCATAATCTTTGAAGAGATACTCCTCCTACCACCAATTGGTTTTAGGATGCAGCCCTAGAAATGATTATATGTTAGGCCTAGAAAGATTAGACTAGAATGGAATCTCCCCCAAACAGTGGTATCATAGTTGATGGTTCAAACAAACTATTTATCAAGGGAATTATCAATGTTTTCAAGATGATCAATGGAGCATGTGAAAGGCAGAATAAGGTTTGGAAGCTGATGAAAATCAGTTTAAGTGTTTCGGGCCTTACACCTAATTATTTTTCTTTAGAGGTTCCACTAGTGAGGTAAGAACTAAAAATTATAGATCAAGGTGATGCACTTTTATGTATTTATTTATTTCTGCAGTTATTCATGAGTGTGTGGTAATCACATTTTTTGGGGAGCCAGATGTTACTAGTTCTAGTATTATTCAACAGGATGGTAAAAATTCATATATGATGACGACTTGGGCCTTTGGATTTTTTGGGGGGGACCCATCAAGTTTCTATAAAATTTTCAAAAGGGTTTTGTCCTATTTTCTACACTGGATGAATGTTGGTGTGATTCCAACCAATTCTCTTTCCAATTGAGTTTATTGGATGGTATCTCCTTCGTTGATGGGCCGAATGGGTTGATTGATAGGGTTTAGTCCATTTGAGTTTTAGAATTCAAAGATAAGTGCGAGTTTTTTTATTTAAACCCATGACGTGCATGTGAGATTTGAAGTGATATATATTTTTATATATCTATTTTCATTATAAGACATTATCTTCATGTGATGAGAAATTTTTTGAAGTTAAAGGTATACTACATTATTTATTATATATATTTGAAAAATGAGACTACTATGGATTTAAAATGAGAAGAATCCACTAGAGAGTAACATCAATGGGAGTCCTCAAGATGTAGTCCACTGGGAGGAGGAAGGGTGTTGCCACTTTTGCGGTAACATGTGTGAATCGTTGGTGATGGAGAGTGATGTACTGATAGTAGATCTATAATGTGATGGGATACCATGTTTGTGGTAGCCTATGAAATGTGTTGACAAAGAGAAAGTTTTAAGTAGAAGCAACATTTTAGGGTTCAAGTAAGTGCATCTGGTGGTAAAGAGCCTTGAGAAATAGACATCAAGGAGTGGGTAGACCATCAGCACAAGGCTTGGGTTCCTTGATTGATAGGTCAAGGAGAAGTTGTCGAAGAGGTATTATTGTAGCATATCAACGATGACACATGTATGGATCAAGATCTATGAGATAATTGTGATTTTTATATATGGGTGATGTTTTTCATATATGTTTTTACATGTATGATGTTTTTTCATGGAAGGGTGGTCTTTTTTTGTGGGGTGATATTCAATGAGGATGGAGGCATATTGGTGTGTGTTTTTCAAACATATTTTATGTTGTCATTGATATTAATGTTTTTTGATTTACTTTATTTTTTACTCTCTTGTTTATTAGTGAAATTTTCAGAGTTTTCTTTTGGTTTTTTAATCCTCTGCATCAGAGGGTTGTTACATGTTAAACAATCTTGCATGATGATTTTATTATCCTCAAGTTTTCAATTCCATATTTAATCTTTTTTCTCAGAAATATTTCACAACAGGTTTTCTTCCTAGGATTTGGATTCTCCCCAACACATCATTACTGAGCCTAAGACCTTCTTTTGGAACCTCCAAAGACATCTATCACCCCAATATAGTTTTGGCCTCGTCAGACTGATAATGAGGACCATCAATCTGTAGATTTCTAAACGAGGTAGCTAAGGTAACCACTAAACAAAGCATTCCCATATTAGAGATATTCATATAGGAACTAATACTAAATTGATCCAAACTCCTTCATGAACCCATATGACTATTGTAACAACTCCAACACTAGTAGCCAAGAGTCAGGGGTTATTATATTATAATGGAATAAATACAAGAGATCACATCACCAATGATTAATCAATTTATTAGTATTGAATAAATAGATACATACATGGTTCTCTTATTACATTGGTAATTAAATATAAAAAATAACAAAGGGAAATAAATAGCTTCCTTGAAACTTATTCAAATATTTCATCTTGAAAACTAGGGGACGGAAAACAAATAAAAGGGTGAGCTCAAATGATCAGTAGGGGTTACATACACTACAAAAAAACTGAGTTTATCCAGCACTAGGGCTTTAATAGCGCTAGCTAAAAGTGCTCCAAAAGGCCACCTTTATCAGTGCTAGAAAAGTTGTTGTTAAAGGGAGTTTTTAACAGTTCTTTTTTTAGCATTGTTTAAGGGGGTCTTTAACATTTCTAAAAAAACATTGTTAAAGGGGGCCCTTTATCAGCACTTGTAAAAAAAAGATCTAATATAGGCTCATGTTTATTAGTGCTATTAAAAAAGCGATGATAAAGGGTATATTTCAAAAAAAATCATTAAAAATAATATATTTATATATAATTATAATATATATATATATTTAAATATGTTTTAGATATGGTTAAATCGGGATTTACACTTAATATATAAGATATTTTGTGAAAATGGCTTGTAAAATAATTAAAAAAATAATTTTAATTAATAATTTTCTAATTATTATCGAGTAATAGTCATTTAATAAAAATTTAAAGATATAAAAAAAGATTAATAAAAGATCTAAAATAAGTTTAAAATGTGACTCGAACTTCAAATGACCATAACATTTGATCCGGATGTCCATTTATGCTCTACTACATATCAAATCGAAGCTTATGATTAGCTCTACACCTTGGTGACTGGTAAATATTTTTCTTAAAATTTATTTATTTTAAATATTTAATAAAAAATATAAATATAAAAACTATAAATGAAATAAACTAAAACATAAATGCATAGTAAAAACATTATACATCCATATTCTTATATACATTCATCAACAATCACCATAACCTCAGTCACAATAACCACATTCAACTGATAACCTCAGTCAACACCTACCCCAGTCATTAATATATAAATATAAAATATGAACAAAAACAACAAATGATTAATATACATCTATCCCATGACCTCGAATGCATATATCTTCCTCCAAAGCATACCATCAACTAGAACCAACCACATCAACTAATCAACTATAACAAAAAAGAAGTCAAAAAATAAATCTGAACATAATACATCTGAATTACAGTAAAATCTTTGATAAATTTTAAACATGAAAAATAAAATAAGAACCATAAAAATTGTCTTTTGAAGAATGTCATGGATCAGAATAATCATCCTCTTACCAACTTTTAGTATCTATTACTTACAATAAAAACTAGAACATTTAAGAAAATAAATGTTAATGAGAAAAGATATAGCTTATATTTAGAATGTTGGACATAATTTTTTTAATCTAACAGAAGATAATTTAACATAAATATAATAATATTTCAAGAAAGACACTTTGAAAACATAAACATACCTATTTAAGATATGATTCAACAATTCAAACTAAAAAGGAATAATTACATAATAATCTAATTAATTTTTAAATTGTGGTGCATTGTGGATGAAATTTTCTTAATAAACAAATTTTAAAGAATTTGACATGAAAACTTGTACTATATTTTAAGAACTACTCAAAAGTGGTTTTCACATGATTTCATGTCAATATGTGGTTGTTTTCTATGGATTTGACCATTACAGGCTTGTTTTAGTGTTTTAAACCCAAAAATATATATATGGGCATTTGAGGTAAAATGAATCTCAGAATGACGTTCCATAAGTTCCTATATTTCAGAAATCAATATATGTTCATTTTACTCTGATTTCATAGTATCCCGACCTTGTTTTCCTAGTTTTGATCCCTCCCCCCGACATATGTTTTTAATGGTTCTGGGACCTTTAAAAATTGTTTATCGAGTCATTATGACCAAACCACATATCAGATTGACATGTTGTCTACACATGCATATCAAAAATAACTTAAATTTCTTTGTTCCATTATTTCACATCAATTTTAGGCCATTTTTATGGGTTTGACCATTACATGCATGCTTTAGTGTTTTAAAACAATAAAAACATGTTTATGAGAATCCAAAAAAACCGTAACTCATAATGATATGTCATCGATTCCTAAATTTTGAAAATAAATTGATAGTAACTTCCCTCTGATTTTTTGGTAATCTGACATCATTTTACTATTTTTGACTCCCTAACACATGTTTTTAAAGGCTTTGTACATTTAAAATTGTTTACAAATTCATTATGATCACACTACATGTCAGATAGATGTGTTGGCTATGGATACACATAAAAAATAACTCAACTATGGTTTTTCCATGACTTCATGTCAATATGATCATTTTTTCATGGTTTGGACCATCACACACACATTTTAGTATTTTAAAACACTGAAAACACATTAATGGAAATCTTAGGAAAAATATAACTCAAAATGATGTGTCATCAATTCCTACATTTTTAAAATCAATCTAAGGTAATTTTTTATATTATCACATTGTAATCTAATGTTTGTTTCTCAGTTTTGATCCCCTGAAACATGTTTTTAAAGGTTTTAGTACCATTTTAACTATTTACCAAGTCATTTCAACCACACTACATATCATATTGATGTGTTTTCTATGCATACATGTAAAAAATAACTCAAAAGTGGGTTTACATTGATTTCATGTTAATATGAGGTTGTTTACTATGGTTTTGACCATTACACACACATTTTAGAGTTTTAAAACACTAAATACACGTTTACAGACATCTCAAGAAAACCTTAACACAAAATGAAAATTTTTCAATTCTTACAATTAAAAAATAAATCTATATTCATTGTAGTCTTATTTCATTTCATTCTGACATCATTTTCCTAGTTTTGATCGTCCTAGTAGATTTTTTTAAAGGATTTGGTACCTTTACAAACTATTTACTGTGTCATTCTAACCATACTGCATGTCGGATTGATGTGTTTTCTCTACATACAAATAAAAAAATCAATGGTATTTGTACCATGATTTCATGTCAATCTGATGTGGTTTCCTATGATTTTGACCATTACACCCACGAAGTAGTGTTTCAAAACACTAAAAATGCGTTTATGGGAATCCCAAGAAAACCGTAACTAGGGATGATGTGTATTAATTTCCTACATTTCAATAATTAATGTACAGTAGTTTACCTATGATTTTATGTCAATACAACATCATTTTCCTAGTTTTGAGCCCCTGAAACATGTTTTTAAAGGCTTTGGATACTTTAAAAATAGTTTACCAAGTCATTATATCTACAATGCATGAAAAATTAGTGTTTTTTCCATGAGTAAACATTAAAAATAACTATAAAGTTGTTTTTCCCTGAGTTCACATCAATTTGAGGACTTTTCATATGGGTTTGATCGTTACACGCACATTTTAGTGTTTTAAAACATGTAAAATGTCTTTACGAGCATCCCAGAAAAATAGTAACTCTGATTGATGAATTTCTTATTACTGAATTTCAAAAATCAATATTCAGTTAATTTCCTATTATTTAATGGGAATCTGATAATGTTTTCCATTTTTGACCCCCGACACATGTTTTTAAAGGATTTGGTACCTTTAAAAACTATGCACCGAGTCATTATGACCACATCACACATCAGATTGAAATTGTTTCTATGAATACACATCAATGATAACTCAATAGTGGTTTTCCCATGATTTCATGTCAATCTACACTCATTTTCTATGGTTTTGACCATTATACGAATGTTTTAGTGTTTTAAAACACTAAAAACGTGTTTATGAGTATCTTGGGAAAACCATAATTTGTAATGAAATGTTATTAGTTAAAACATTTAAAAAATAAATCTAAGGCCATTTTACTCTAATTTCATTGCATCCCAACATCTTTTACCAGGTTTTGACCCCCCGACACACGTTTTTTAAGGCTTTAATACCTTTAAAACTAGTTTACTAAGATATTAAAACCACATTGCATGTTTTATTGATGTGATTTATCCTATTGAAAATAATAAATAACTCATTGGTGAGTTTCTCATGATTTCACATGAATTTTTGTTTGTTTCCTTTGGGTTTTACCATTACATGCGTGTTTTAGTGTTTTAAAATAGTAAAAATGTGTTTATAGGAATATTAGAAAAATCATAACTCATAATGATATTTCGTTTGTTTCTACATTTAATAAACCAATATACTATAATTTTTCTATTATTTCATGGTAATCTGATGTCATTTTCCTATTTTTGACCCCCCCTGACACGCGTTTTTAAAGGCTTTAGTACCTTTAAAAACTGTTTACTGAGTCATTATGACCAAATCGCACATCATATTTACATGTTGTTTTTTATACACATAAAAAATCACTCAAAAGTGTTTTTTCCATGATTTCACATCAATACAAATTCATTTTATATGGTTTTTACCATTACATGCATGTTTTAGTGTTTTAAAACACAAAAAAATGTTCACGGGCATCCTAAAAATGGTAACTTGGATTTTTGATATGTTAGTTCATACATTTAGAAAATCAATCTACAATAGTTTTCCAATGATTTCGTAGTAATACAACATCATTTTTTCTGGTTTGGACCCCCCACATTTTTAAAGACTTTGATACCTTTAAAAACATTTTACGGAGTAAATTTTGACCGCACAACACATGTAATGTCCTTCATTTTTTCATGTATTATTTTTAATTATTATATAGATTAATTTAGTGACCATATGTTGAGAGAGAGTGTGATTTCGAGGCCTGGTGTTCCCAAAACAATTGTTTTGAAAATATTAAAATATCAAATAGCATGCACACAATGTTTTCTTGAAAAAGTGGAATAACTTTTAAACGGGTTCCTGGATTAGAAATCCAACACACACAATGTGATATCATATATGATCTTTTGACATTGCTTTGTTAATAACATCTTAGTATTATCGTCATTTTAGGTGTTAATAGATTCATTTTCCTTTATATTATTTGTTATGTGAGTCATATTTATTATGGATGGGATGTATCTTATTAATATCTAGAATGATATCAAGTCTTTAAACATTATTTTTAATCATAAAATGAAAATTAGTCTTGAATGGATACGATGGGGAATAAATCTAATCGCGTTCGTGGAGACGATAATCCGTACGTATGCACGAGTGAAAATATCATTCTTTTGATATTAAAATAATATATAATTGGATGGCATATCATATACACAGAATTATTATCATGTTATATTTATTATTTACATCAATTACACATCATTATTATACCCATCCAACTAATAACATATTGAATAACAATTACACCACGATGTGGAGACGGTATATAGAATAATGAATATGGTTATACCATATTTATAATAACATAACAGTATATAGAATATACTGGAGTTATTATTTTATAATGGAAACAATAAAGAAACAGGAAGTGGTAGAAGAAATGAACTTGAAAGATGTGATGAAATATTTACTTCTTCTTCAGGATCTTCCTTTTGATTTGATCAAAAGGTCTGCTTAATTTGGCTTTATGAATAAAGGAAGGCCTCTATGATTAAGGTAGAAAAATTGAGAGTGTATTTGGGAAGATTTTGGCTGATCCAAATGGCTTTGAAGGTGTGAATTAGAGAAAAGGGGGAGTTCTCTTTTATAAGAGGGGTGAGGGGAACCTTAGGAAAAAACTAGAAATATTAATTTATAATAAAATAATTTTTGTATTTTAAAGTATAAAAATTGATTTATTTCTAATATAAGGTGTGAATGGGTCGAAATAAACTCAACCAATATGTTTTATGCAGGTTTGGGTCACTATATTGACCTTATCTTTTAGATTTAACTCTTAGTTAATTAGTTGGATATTTACCATGTCTCTATGTATTTTTATATTATATGGTTAATAAACTTACTATAAACATCCAATAAAACCCAAAGAGGTTCATTAATGATACACCTATAATTATATGAGTCTTTTGGCTGAATCTTATATTTTAAATAATAGAATATCAATTAATAACATAATATTTATTTTAAAAACTCTTTTATGTCAATTTTAAAACTATTTGGTATTTTGTTTTTTCTAAATTCATAAAAGCATTAATACTTAAAAATAAATTCATATAAACAAACCCAACATGTAATATTAACCTATAAAATTATTTTAATTCCTAAAAAGTCTCAAATTACATTTATTGGGATATTTATAATATCAGTTATTTTAATATTTCATTAATTAGGTAATTACTGCGTCATCATTGTGTCATAAGTAAATTAAATTATTTAATGTCTAAAAAATATAAATAAAATAAAATTATGTATGAAATATTTTTATCTTTATAATTAATATTTATAGTCGAATTTATATTATGTGTAACTCTATATTAAAAATGTTTTAGTTATTAAACTTTGATTTTAACTCTTTTAATTCTTCTTTGAATTAAATAATAATAAATGTCCTAATCGAATCCATGTGGACCAAATAGGTTCATATTTTATTAATAAGGTTTTTTTGGGTCTAATTATACTTTTCCAATATAATTAGGACATGTTTTAGGGTATTAATAATATCATTTTTACTCTTAATTACCCTATTTACTTTTAACCGTGGTAAATTAAAATAAAAAGTCACTATTCACCAAAAATTATTTTCATCTTATTGGACCACATTTTACTTACTGATATCAACCGTGTCTGTAGAATTTTTTTAATTCAACTCACAAAAGCGGTAAAATTAAATTTTATACCAATTTTCAAATGCTCCTAGGAGGTGGGTAAAAGACTGTAAAAAGTTCAATAAAATTTTATATATCTAAAATTATTATAAACTGACTACAATGAATTAAATTGAACTTATATAGGCATTATGTCTCTATTTTGACCTAAAATAAATTTAAATAATATAAATAATTATAAAAATTTGGTTTTAAACTTAACTCAGTGTTTTTCACTATTCATCAAAAATTGAAAGTGTTCAGAAAAATACCAAAAATTCACCCTAAGCTAAATTTGATATTATGAATCCAAAAATGATGTCCATTTTGAAAGATAAAATTTATAAAATATCAAAAATTGGGTATTACTATTCATAACGGCTAGTTTGATTGGTTGTGGTGTGTTAGAACTCGAAGATACATACAACACACACTATTTATTATTCAAAGAGAAGCGTACTGTAGAAGCTTGGGGTGTTACATTCTCCCCTCCTTCAAATAATTTCATAATCTAAATTTATAGAATATTACTGCATAAAAAGACTTGGGTTGTTCTTCATCATAATTTTCTCGGGTTCCCAAGTTGCCTCTTCCATATTATGGTTTCTCCATAGAACGTTTACCAGATGAGTCATCTGGTTTCTAAACACTTGTTCTCTTATATCAAGAACCTTGACGAGATCTTCACAATAAGATAGATCAGGTTACAGTTCTAATTCTTCATAGGTGAGTACATGTGTTTGGTCAGGCATGTATTTTCTCAATAGTGATACGTGGAAGACATCGTGAACTTTGGAGATACTTGACAGCGTTTCCAAAAGGTAAGCTACAACCCCAATTTGTTCTAGAATTTCGAAAGTTCCAATGTACCTGGGACTTCATTTTCACTTCTTACCGAAACGTATAACACCCTTCCATGGAGATACCTTTAAGAAAACATGATCTTCTATATGAAATTCCAAATCCTTCCTTCGGTTATCAGCATAGCTCTTCTCTCTACTTTGAGCTGAATTGATGTGGTTTTGGATTACCTTCACCTTTTCTATAATTTCCTCCACAAGTTCTAGGCCTATGAGTATTCTTTCACCAACATCATTCCAATAGGTTGGTGTGTGACATCTCTTTTCATATAACTCTTCATATGGTGACATCTAAATACTTGAATAGAAGCTATTGTTATAAGAAAATTCTACCAGAGGTAAATATTGATCCCACATACCTTGAAAGTCAAGTGAGCAAGATATCAACATGTCTTCTAAGGTTTGAATAGTCCATTCTGATTGTCCATCAGTTTGAGAGTGGTAGGCAGTGCTCAAGAGAAGTTCAGTATCCTGGGATTTCTGAAGACTTTTCCAGAATCTTGATGTAAAATGGTGATCACAGTCAAAAATAATCGATAGGGGTACTCCATGAAGTCTCACAACTTCATTAATATATATTCTTTCTATACTTTCATGTGGTAAATCTTCTCTTATAGCAAGAAAATATGATGACTTGGTAAGACAATCAACAATGAACCATATTGCATCGTTCCTTCTAGGAGTCTTTGGTATCCCCATGACAAAGTCCATCGTGATATCATCCCATTTCCACTCAGGTATGGGAAGAGGTTGCATGAGTCCTCCAGGATATTTCCTTCCAGCTTTCACTTGTTGAAAAACCATACATCTTGACATAAAATCAGCAATCTCCCTTTTCATGTTGTCCCACAAAAAATGTTCCTTCAAATCTCTATAAATTTTGGTTCTCCCATAGTGTATTTGGAAATTACTGCTATGAGAATCATCCAACAATTCTCTTTTTAGATCATGTATATCAGGGACACAAAGTTTCTTCCCAAATTCCTAAATTCCATCTTTATATACGAAGTCACTCAATCTCCCATCATTCACAGCTTTAATATTCTTTTGAAACTGTTCATTACCAGTCTGAGAACTCTTTATCATTTCTAGTAAAGGTGGTTTGGAAACCATTTGAAAAATTATTGATGTTTTACCTTCCATGGAGATTCCCATATTCATCTCTACTAGATCTATAAAAATAGGATCCCATTCAACTCTCATCTTGTTCAAAACTTCGTGATCTTTTCTGCTCAAATCATCTGCCACCTTATTTTCCTTCCCCGGGTGTTAGTGTATGGTGCAATCATAATCCTTGAGTAGTTCAATACATCTCCTTTATCTCATGTTGAGTTCTTTCTGTGAGAAAATATACTTCAAACACTTGTGATCAGTATAAATCTAACATTTTCACCATAGAGATAGTGACTGCAAATCTTCAAAGCAAATATTACAGCTGCTAACTCAAGATCATGAGTAGGATAGTTTTGCTCATGAATTTTTTCTTTCATGATGTGTATGCAATAATCCTATCATTCTGCATAAAGATAAAACCAAGTCCTTTCTTTGATGCATCACTATAAATAAAAAACCCACCATTCCCCGATTGTAGAGTCAATATAGAAGTATTGACTAATATTATCTTCAGTTCTTCAAAAAATTCTTCACACTCTTTGTCCAAACAAATTTGACCCCTTTTCATGTTAGTTTTGTTAATGGGTTTTCCAATCGGGAAAAATTCTAGATGAAACACCGATAATAACTTGCTAAACCAATAAAACTACGTACCTCAGTTATACTCATCGGTGCTGGCCATTCTTTGATTTCCTTGGTCTTAGAAGGATCAATAGATATTCCGTCCTTGGAGACAATATGGCCAAGAAAAGAAATCTTCTAAAGCCAGAATTCACACTTGATAAACTTCCCATATAATTCATGTCTTCTACGAGTCTTTAGAATAATGTGCAAGTGATTTTCATGATCTTCATAGATTTTTTAGTATACCAAAATATCATCAATAAATACCACTACAAAGTCATCAAGATATTCCTTGAAAACTCTATTCTTTGGATCCATGAGGACAGAGGGTGAATTAGTCAATCCAAAAGGCATTACTGTAAACTTGTAATGATGGTACCTGGTTCGAAATTCTATTTTAGGATTGTCTTCCTTCTTCACACACAACTAATGATATCCAGGTCGAAGGTCAATCTTTGAAAAATATTGAGCTCTATGATGTTGGTCGAATAAATCATCAATGCGAGGTAGGGGATACTTGTTCTTTATTGTTATAGCATTGATCTCCCTATAGTCAATTCAAAACCTCATAGATCCATATTTCTTCTTAACAAAAAGGATAGGGGCTCCCCATGGAGAAAAACTAGGGCGAATAAATCCATTATTACTCAATTACTATAGTTGTTTCTTTAGTTCCACTAATTCCACAGTGGACATTCTATAAGGGGTCTTTGATATGGGCCTTGAACCAGGAATTAAATCAATGGAAAACACAATTCCTTATTCTAGAGGATGTCCAGGTAAATCTTCTGGAAACACATCAACATATTCTTTCACAATAGGTACATCCTCTATTTGAACATTCCTTTCCTCACCGACAGTTATTTCATTCTCTTCCTCCCCAATAATTGAATTTAGTTGAGCTAATGAGGATGGATCTAGATAAGAATTAGGTGGTGACATTTCTTCTCTAAATATAAGGTACTAGTTATCATTATCATAAAAAATAGTAACCTCATTCTTCTTACAATAAAGTTTTACATCATGGTCCAAATTCAAATCCATACCGTGGATTATATAAAATTCAATCAGGGGTATGGTGATGAGATCGGCAGATAAAGAACATTTATATGCCCTAATGGGGACTGATTCACAAAACATTGTTTCATTGATACTTCCATTAGGAGTTTTGACTGACAGCTCCCTTGTTAAATCAAATTGGAAATATCTAATTTTCTTATCAAACTGGGAAGATATGAAACAATGCGATGATCCAGAATCAAATAAATCGTTTTCTAAACATGAGGAAACCATTAAATTACCTGCCACTACTTCTTTCAGATCTTCAACCTCAGTAGTTGTGATAGCATATGCTTGGACTTGATCCCTTGGCCTTTTCTGAGGTAATTTCCCCTGACTCTTAGGAAATTAATTTTCATAATTCCCCCTTTCTCTACAATTGTAGCATTCAATATTGACAACCTATTTCTTCCCCTTGTAATCACGAGCTTGGTGGCATTTTTCACCACACTTGTAACAGACTTCCCTTCCCTTCAGGAAAGTACCAGGGTGTTTCTTTCCACATTTACTATAGGATGTATATTTACCTTTTCCCTTCTTCCCTGTTTCCTTATTTCCATTCCCATAGTGTTCATCAGATCTATTCCTCTCTTGCTTTGCTTTAAATTTGTAAGACTTAGAGAATTATTTTTCTGTCTTGATATCACATGAGACAATATCTTCATACGACAAGAAGGATTGTGAGACTAATGCTCGATGGAGAAATGGTTTTAAACCATCAAAGAAACAATAAATATTACTTCTTGGGTTATTTATATAATCTACATAATGCCTTGCTAACCTTGTAATGTTAGCTTCATACTTTTCAACTTTCTCATCCTCCTTTTGCCTCAGACTCAGAAATTGTCTTTCCATATCCGCTTGACGGTCATGAGGAAAGTATTTTTCTAAGAAAATTTCTTTAAACTCCCTTCATTACATATTTGATACTTCATCATCTTCCTTTGTGTTTTGAATCAATGACCAACACTGATCAGTATCTCCAGTGAGGCGGTAAACTGCCATGAAAACTTTTTCCCATTTGCTAATACCCAAGGCATGAAATATTTTCTCTAAAGAATTTATCCATTTCTCGACTACTAGTGGATTTGTACCCCCATTCAATTTTGGTGGTTTTTGCCTCATGAAGCAATCTAACGTTGATCCTCCACACTGCGGATCATGGTGCTCCATACGAGTAAGGTTATGAATAATAACATTAGTGAGTTGTCCCAGTATTGTGATTAGCTCATCAGCACCAGTTGCATCACCAACTCTACTATAATTATCTTGAGTAGGAGGTCAATCCCTAAATTTAGTGTGTGCATTGATATGGTTTCCATTCCTTCCACTAGGTGCCATTTTAAACAATAGCATAAACTAGATTAGTTTATAAATTGAAATACATTGTAAAACAATTAACATAAATTGAACAGTTTATGGATATAATCCATAATCATAAAAAAGGTTTTATTTGAGGAAGTATATACTCATAAATCCTTCATAATGGTTTCTAAATAAAATGATAATTATCCTAAACATATATCCCAGGAGTGTCGTAAGCAAGAGTGAAACAAGGCCCATTTTCGTGCACTGGTTCCCATTCGAATCTAGCTCAAAGCGGTGTTTTAGGGTTTTACCCCTTGGTACATTTGTTCCAGAGATGCCTCTAACTACTCATATCGATACAGGTATGTATTTCTTGTAAAACTCACAAAATATCTACAATAACAAAATTCTAGGAAGTTCTTCTATACTAATCCTCAAAGTCTATCTTAGGGGTATGTGCTCTAATCAGAGTTTATCTAAATCTAGCTTCCAAGGTTTGTACTAAACTTTATATAATAACAACTGTAACTCCCCTACCCCAGAAGCCTAGAGTCGGTGCGTTATTATGTATCATTGGCCGGATCACAAAAGATCAAGTCTTGAAAGACCAATTAGTTTAGTAACCTTGGAAGTGATATAAACATTAATAAGGTTTACATTACATCATGAAATGGAAAACTACAACAACATTGTTTCCATAGAAAACACTGAGATCCCATATAATATCCCTACAGGTCATTCATAATATACTTCTTCACATCTTGGAAAAAATAAAACATATAAATGGGTGAGCTCAGATGCTCAATAAGGAAAAAAATATAGCAGAAACTTTCATAAATAAGCATAAACATTTAAGGGAATGTATAATACTAAAACAAAATCCTTTTAAACTTTAAATTCATCATAATATGAAAAATATAAAATCAAATAATTCCATTTAATTATTCATATGGATATTCTACTATTCTTATAATCATATGCAATATCAATAGCCACTTTCATAATGATGGAATGCATAATGTCAGAATTTCATAACCACATAGTCAATGCCTGGTGCCAAGACAACAAATAAGATTTTTTCAAGGCCTTGTTCCAAGACACTAGTTTGTCTCATGAGACGTACAGATGCATTGAGGAGCTATAGCGGGCTCCACATTTCACTCAATAAGTCCAATTCATTCCTCAGATGAAAATGTTTAAACATTACATAAACATTCGTATTAAAACTGGCATACGAAATGTCAATACATTATCCATAAACCATGAATGGTGTAAAAATAACAAATCCAAAGTCAAAAATATCATAAAACCTTCAATAAAATATGGAAGTTTTGTATCATAATAAATCAACTTCAAATAATCTTAAAATCCACCAAAGGATGTTGACATAGATGAAATCAAAACCTTTTTAGAGAAATATCTATTTCTATTTTGAAATCATTTATAAGTCATGTAATTATAAAATAAAACATTTATTTTTAAAATATTCTTATAGGATTATAAGGTAAGCTTTGAATATGTTATAACGGCGGAATATAGCCACACCCACCATATAAATTTTTAAAAAAATCTTACCTTAAATTTGTTGAAAAGGTCAAAAGGTACCTTTTTTGGAAAACGAAGAAAAGATTCCTTTATAAACATATTATAAATGTAAAACAAGAGTATAAATGACTTTAACCCATAGTATATAAAATAGTAAGAATCTTTTGAAATACATTTTTAAGAAACATGGATGTGGATGATAAAGAGGTCACAGTAGATAATTATGTATAAAAAACCTCGGATAATAAAGAGATTGTAGAATTAACCCTTACCTTGTACTTTTCCTTGGTAGAGGGTAAGTTAACCTCCTATATAATGGTGAAATAATTGTTATTAAATTATACAACAATAATATACATTAATATGATATCATATATGATCTTTTAAAATTGCTTTGTTAATAATATCTTAGTATTATCGTCATTTCGGGTGTTAACAGATTTGTTTTCCTTTATATTATTTGTTATGTGAGTCATATTTTTTAGGGACGGGATGTATCTTATTCATATCCAAAATGATATCAAGTCTTTAAACATTATTTTTAATCATCAAATGAAAATTAGTCTTGAATGGATACGATGGGGAATAAATCTCATCATGTTTGTGGAGACGATAATCCGTACGTATGCACGAGTGACAATATCATTCTTTTGATATTAAAATAATATATAATTGGATGATATATCATATATACAGAATCATTATCATGTTACATTTATTATTTACATCAATTAAAAATCATTATTATACCCATCCAAATAAAAATGTATTGAATAACAATTACACCACGACGTGCAGACGGTAAGCCGTACGTACGCATGTATGGTGACATGTCATTAAATGGATTGATAGAATAATGAATATGGTTATAACATATTTAAAATAACATCACAGTATATAGAATATACTGGAGTTATTATTTTATAATAGAAACAATAAAGAAAGAGGAAGTGGAAGAAGAAATTTTTTTGAAAGAGGTGTTGAAATATTTACCTCTTCTTCAGGTTCTTCCTTTTCATTTGATCAAAAGGGATCCTTAGGTTGGCTTTATGACTAAAGGAAGGTCTCTATGATGAAGGGAGGACCGTTGAGAGTGTATTTGGGTAGAGTTTGGCTGATCCAAATGGCTTTGAAGGTGTTTATTATAGAGAAGGGGGAGTGCCCTTTTATAAGAGGGGTGAGGGGTATCTTAGGAAAAGCTAGAAATATTATTTTATAAAAAATAATTTTCGGTTTCTAAAGGATCCAAATTTATTTATTTCGAAGTTAAGGTGGTAATGGGTCTAACTCCACTCAACCAATAGGTTTATATAGGTTTGGGTCACTATATTAACCTTATCTTTTAGATTTAACTCTTAGTTAATTAGTTTGACATTTATCATGTCTCTTTGTATTTTTATATTATATGGTTAATAAACTTACTATAAACTTTTAAGAGAACCCCAAGTGGTTAATTGATGATACACCTATCATTATATAAGTATTTTGGATGAACCTTACATTTTTAAGAATAGAATATCTATTAATAATATAATATTTATTTTAAAACCTCTTTTATGGAAATTTTGACACTATTTGGTATTTTGTTTTTTCTAAATTCATAATAGAATTATTACTTCAAACAGAATTCATCTAACCAACCCTAACATGTCATATTAACCTATAAAATTAGTGTAATTTATAAAAAGTCTCAAATTAAATTTATTTGTATATTTATAATATTAATTATTTTAATATTTCATTAATTAGGTAATTACTGCATCATAATTGTGTCATAAATAAATTAAATTATTTAATGTCTAAAAAATATAAATAAAAAACCATTATGTAGGAAAGTATTTTAGATTTCTAATGAATATTTATAGTTGAGTTTATCTTATGTGTAACCCTATATTAAAAGTGTTTTAGTTATTAAACATTGATTTTAACTCTTTTAACTCTTCTTTGAATTAAATAATAATAAATGTCCTAATCTAATCCATGTGGACCAAAGAGGTTCATATTTTATTCCTAAGGATTTTTTGGGTCAAATTATACTTATCCAATAGAATTATAACATGTGTTAGGGTAATAATAATATAATATTTACCCTTAATTACCCAATTTACTTATAACCGTGGTAAATAAAAATAAAAAGTTACTATTCAGCAAAAATTATTCTCATTTTATTGAACCACATTTTACTTACTGATATCAATAATCTCTCTCTTATTTTTGAAATTCAACTCACAGAAGTGGTAAAATTAAGTTTTATACCAATTTTCAAATGCTTCTAGGAGGTGGGTAAAAGAGGGTAAAAAGTTCAACAAAATTTTATATATAAATAATTATTATAAACTGACTCAAATGGATTAAATTGAACTTATATATGTATTATGTATATATTTTGACAAAAAATAAATTTAAATAAACTACATAATTATAAAAATTTGGTTTTAAACTATAACTCAGGGTTTTTCACTATTCATAAAAAATTGAATGTTTTCAGAAAAATACCAAAAATTCAGCCTAAGATAATTTCAATATTCCGAATCCAAAAATGATGTCCATTTTGAAAGATAAAATTAATAAAATTTTAAAAAGTGGGTATTACTATTCCTAACGGCTAGTTTTATTGGTTGTGATGTGTGAGAACTCGAAGTTGTGTACAACACATGCTATTATATTATTCAAAGATAAGCATACTGTGGAAGCTTGGGGTGTTACATTACCCCTCCACTCTTTTATAGAGTAAGGGAGGCACAACTTTGGGATACCAAATGTGATACCCTATGTGTTTTTATGTCCATAGGTCATGTCCTTAATTGATATTCAAAAGGTGGTCAGCATGTCTTTCTTTTTAGAGGATGCATGGTAGTACCAATGGCACTGCAGGAGGATGTTTGGTGGGAGTTTCATAAATCCCCTTTATTGGTACATCCTAGTGTGGAAAAAATTCACAAATACCTTTGAAGTTAATTTTGGTGGTCTGGGATGAAGAAGACAATGGTAGAGTTCTTTTCCGGATGCCTTACTTGTCAGTAAGTGAAGTCTAAGCACCAGGTTCCAGCGGGCTTAGCTCAACCCCTTGAGGTTCCAGGATGTATGTGGGATGAGATATTTATAGAATTTGTGAAGGGTTTACCATATACATACAAGGGGCATGATTGCATATTGGTGAAAATTGACTGGCTCACCATGTTATCCCACTTTCTAGCTATTTGAGAGCAGAGTTCATAAGAGAGCTTGGGATGCATCTACATGTAGGAGATAGTTCAAATATATGGAGTTTCGACAATGATAGTTTCATGTCGTGAGGATCATTTTACATCCCAGTTTTGGAAGGGATTACATGAGGCATTTGGGACCCAGTTACGCTTGATCACATCGTTTCACCTACAGAATGATAGCCAGAAAGAGCCGACCATTCAAGTTTTAGAGGACATGCTACGAGATTGCATGTTGGACTTCAATATTAGTTGGGAGGATCACCTACCACAGGTGGATTTCGCATACAATAACAACTACCATTCCACCATTAGTATGACACCATTCGAGGCCTTTTATGGGTGACCCTTCCAGTCACCACTTTTCTGGACTGACCCAGGAGATTCTACACTCATTAGCCCAGAGTTGGTGTGACCTACTATAGAGAAGGTGAAAATAATCCAGGAGAAGATGAAGACTGCATAGAGTAGTTAGAAGTCTTATACTGATAGCCGATAGAGGTATTTTTTAGTTCAATGAAGGAGACAATGTGTTCCTTCTTGTTTCACCTTGATGGGGATTGTAGAGATTTGGTCAGGGTGACAAGTTATATCCTAGTATTATCATCCCTTTTTAGATATTTCTTAGACTTAGAGAGGTGGAATACTTCTAAGCTCTACTCAATCAGTTGGACTGGGTACATGATTCCTTCCATGTCTCATAGTTTAGGAGGTACATTTATGATCCATTTAATGTCATTGACTGGGGTTAGATGGACAGTGAGGATGGAGCAGCTTTTGTTGAGTACCTGGTGGAGATCAAGGATTGATAGGAGAGGATCCTTCATGGGCAAGTGATTCCTTCGTTATGTGGTTAGTGGTTGCACATGAATATCTAGGAGAGCACATGGGAGTGGGTGTCTCAGATTCATTCAAAGTATACACATCTTTTTGAGTAGCCCTTTTGTTTTTGTGGAGAATTTAATGTCATAGATTTCTTGGTGTGTTGTTTTCAAATATTATATGGATTAAATTTAAGACCAGGTTCTGAGACGACCTGTGATTCTGAGGCCCGGTGTTGTCAGAATAATTTTTTAAACCATATTAAAATATTAAATAGCATGCACATGTAGATTTCTAGAAAAGTGTAATAACTTTTAAATGGGTTCTCAGATCAATTATCTGAGGGCACCATTGCATTCAGAGTGCCTCTAGGTGTGGCCAAAAATTGGTCGGTGCATGTCGACTGTGCAAAATAGTTTTGGGCATATTTATCAGATAAAATAAATTGAAATTTTGTTTTATTTTTAATTTCATTAACTTAGAGACATAGTTTTTCTTTTCTTTTATATGAAACTTTATATTGGGATCCAAGGTTACGCTCATAACCTTGGAAATTCTCTAGAGGATCTGGAGAGAAACCCTAAAGAATTCTCTCAGCGGCGATGACATAGAATTGGATCGAAGATCATTATTGATGGATATCGCTAGCATAAATTGATCATCTATAGTGAATGATAAAAATCCTAGTTAGGATGTTTTGTTTTGGATTTATTTCCCTATAATTAGATTCAACAACGAAGACGAACAAACCAACGAACAGGTTGATTTGCAGTTCGATCATGCATTACGGGATGGGTTTTAATTTCGAGATTTATGGGGTTTGATTATTGTTTTAATTGGTTGATCATTCTTATAGGAGTGGATTAAGGCTACAATGAACAATGGTTTAGGTTCGTTCCTCTTATTTTTTCACTGTGTATTTTTCTCCTTTGTTTTCTACTTTTATTTTTCATTCTTCAATGTGTTTATGAATGATCAATCATTGCACCATTGATTCTTGGTACAACGATTTGAAATGGATGATCTAGCATTTAGATGATCTTATGGTGGTGCGATGGTGATGAAGACGAATGAATCTATGTGATTAGGTAGATATCATACTTTGGGCAATTTTCATCAGAGTTGAATTTATTAGTTTTCTGAGCCAGTTGAAGGCTCGAAACACCTCAATTCAGTTTTAGGGTGATGAAATTATCCTAGATCTGGAGTTTTGAGTCAAACGGACCATCAGAGTAGAACCTGAGAGATTTACCTAGGTTCATGGAGAAATAACATGAGGTTCTAGAAATTCTTGAACACGTGGCATGTAGGTCCCTCTACACGGTGTGTGTTCATCACCAGACCACATGGCCTGTACTCATGGAGTACACGAGCACATGATGGAGTAATCTGGTTGCCTACACAACATGTAGTCCACCACATGGCATGTCCTAGACCGAGTATATGGGATACCTCATGTACTAGTACATGGGCTGACGTCGTGTACTGGAACACGACAATAATACATGGGCAGACCCCATAAGATAGGATAGTGCGTTTGAATACTTCTACATGTCATGTACCTTCTTTTCTACATGACATGTTCTAATGACATGGGCTGTTGTACATGGGTAGAACCTGGGGTCATGGGACATGACATGTGAACCTACTACACATAGTGTACCTGTTTCTACATGGATTGAGCCACTTTACCAACGTATCTAGATAGGTTTCGTTAAGGTTTCATTCATGTTATCGTTTCCCTGAAGGTGTGTGCATATAATTTCCTACTCATAGTAGTTTGATCTCTTCGGTGTGAATTATTGTATAGAGTTGTTGGAATCCCCCGAGAGGTCCGAAGTGTATCCTCTATTTATTCTTCACTCACTAGGTAGAGTCTTCGGTATTAGTGTGACAAACACTACCAGGCATTGATCCTCTTCTTAGCGGGATAATCCAGATAGAGTTGTTGGTATCACCCCATGGACCTTGCTGTGATCCTCATATGTGTATTGTATATCTCTATTCATATCTATCTTCATATCTCTCTTATGATGGTTCTTGGAGAATATTACTTCTCGGACGAATGTCATCAGCACTATCAGACTTAAGAGTGTGTTCTCCCAGATGAGTGATTTGTGGAATCTTTGAGCAGAATCCCTAGTGTTGGTATATAGTAGTTTTATATTTAGACTGAGTGTCTTTGATTGGGTAAATCTGGATATTCTTGTTATATGTGTTGTGGACATATACTATATAGAGATGACTGTATCATTCCTTTGTGTATTGCTTTTTGGTTTTGGGGTGTTCTATTGAGTAATGTTTTACTCTCCCCTGCATGGTATTTTCTAGTACATGTCATGTCTTGTGCGGATGAGCGACCTTTTGACGGAGTCATAGGCGGACTAGGACCAAATAGAGATTTGTGAGATCCGGTGGTTGAGTTGTTCTTGTGGCTAAAAACAGTAGTCTCCGTACCTTTATTTACAGGTTAGACTTTGTGGTTTATAAACTCTTTTTGGGTGGGATTGTATTCTGGCCTGGTTTAGTTAACTTGCTTTACTTTCCCTATCATACTATGGTGGTTGGTATACAGTGGTATGAATTCATTTTTTCATAGTGGTTTTTACATTTAAGATTTTATGGTATTGGAGATATGTGTGTGCGTATAGGTACAAAACCAATTCTTCATATGTTAGTGATATACCTACTCAGTGCTAGTCACTAGCCCCTGACATTTTGGGGGTGGGCTTGGGGAGTCACGACATGAGCCCCACAAGGATAGGTCATGAAAACACATCTGATTGATGTTTTTTCTATGTTTACACATATAAAATAACTTAATAGTGGGTTTTTCATGATTTAACATCAATATAATGCTGTTTTCTATGGGTTTTACCATTACACACACATTTTAGTGTTTTAAAACACTAAAAACGTGTTAATAGAAATCCTAGGAAAACTGTAACATAGAATGATGTTTTGTAGGTTCAAAAAAATTTTAAATCAATATGCGGCCATTTTATTCTGATTGGATTCCCATTTAACATTTTTCTTTGGGTTTTGACCCCCCCGATACACATTTTAAAGGCTTTAGTACCTTTAAAAAATGTTTATCGAGTCTTTCTGACCGCACCACGCATCATATTGATCTTTTTTCTATGCCTAAACATAAAGAATTACTCAAAGGTGGTTTATTCAATATTTAATGCCAATATGAGGTCACTTTATAGGGTTTTTACCATTACACAAACAATTTATTGTTTTAAAACACTAAAAACGTGTTTACGGGCATCCTAGGAAAACCATAACTCAGAATGATGTGGTGTTAGTTAATAAATTTAAAAAATAATTCTAAATTAATTTTATTATGATTTTATGATCATAGAGCATCGTTTTCCTAGTTTTGACCCCCCTGACATATGCTTTTAAGGGCTTTGGAACCCTTAAAATCTATTTACTCTGTCAAAACCATGAAAACGACCTCGGATTGTTTTCAAACATTAAGATAATGATCCATAATTCCTTTTTGACATGTTGAAATTAAACACATATAAATATACAAAATGATTTGTTCTATATGACTTGAAGTGTGTGTCTTCATAATAAAAGTGTTGTTTCAGTTTTTTATAAACATTTTTTGTGTTTTTAAATGTGTGAATGATCAATGGAATTTAGAATTTAACTTTTTAGGATTTTCTATAAGGATGAAAATTTACTCAAAAATCCTTATAGTCATCGACTAAAGTATAGAAACTAAATAATTTTTTATTTCTGATTTTTACAGATCCTATGTTTTCGTATAAGAGTCTTGTTCTTGAACATTTTATTTTAACCTGAAAATGTCTCTATGAAATTCCTAATAAATTGCACTAAAAAAACACTCATCGGGTGTAGCAGAAACTAATGATTATACCTTACCAAAGAAAGCTAATGGGGTAGGCCCAAAACCCATCCCTCATACATTTTTGAGATTCCCCTTCACTAAAATGATTGAAACTACATCATTATGGGAAATCTATGATGATTGTAAAGGGGGTCACATCCTATAATTCTTGAATTTTAACCTATCAATACAAAAATATGATCAATGATTTTTTAAATTATATGAAATTCATAATATTTTCTGATTAAAAAATTACTCATTACTATTTATTGTTATTTCATTACTATAAATACATAATAATGAAAAATAAATTATAAGAACAAACAAGTATTTAACCCAATTAATTGGGACTAGATAGATGGATCAAACGATGCCAATTTGGAATCTTTTGATCCATGTAGCCATCAAAATTCAATTGGTTTTAATAATTGTTTTTTATAATATATTTTCATTATTATGTTTTTATAGTAATAAAAAAACATGAAATAGTAATGAAAAGTACTTACTCCAACTTCTTTTGTAGGGTTATTTCCAAAACCGCTTTCATGTTTCCAATGAACATTAAACCGCATCTCTGTTCAGCCAACAGAGTACCCTAATTCATTAGACTTTATAAAAAAATATAAAAAAGTTAGAAAAACCTTGACTTATAATAAAATTATATAACTAATAATGGATAAAATACAACCCAAAATTTTCTTTTTCTCAAAAAAACCCTAAGAACCAACTATATGAGGACTTACTTTTTTCTTAGGATTAATAATATTTTTTAAGATAATTACAACAAAAATATCAAAATTAAAAAAATTATAATTTTATTATAGATATGTAATTAAGATATTGTTAAATATGTAATTACCTTATGAGATACATATTTGTTAATATCGAAAATTGGTTCCATTGATCACGAGAAATGACTTCATGCACTATCTCATATATTTGTCGTGATCTCATATATATTTTATTAAACTCATGCCATAATATCTATTTAAAATCTCCACATTTCTTATTCAAACTTTTTAGAGTCAATGGGCCTGAAATGGATTCAGGGACATCAAAATGAAAAAACATCTATAAATAAAAAACATATTCCCTTAAAAGTATATTAAAAACAAATTAATCATGAAATTTAAATTCGTTATCAATGAATATAAAATTAATTTTACCTTTAATTGATTATCAAAGATCTCATTTTTTTAAGATCTCGGAATATGCCTCCAATATTTATAATTAATAGGAAATCTCACCATCTTGTAAAAAAGATTCCCAAGAATTTGCCCATAGATTTCGACAGAATCTATAGTAGGCACCCAAAACTCATCAAATGGAATAATAATCTTGAATTCCTTTAGGTCTCATATATATTCCATGTTCATATTTATATCCCTTCAATTTTTATCTTTATCTATTTGAAAAATGCATTAAACAGTTAATAAAATACATAGTTTTCTTGTATAATAACATACATTCCAGTAATATAAACTCTCCAATATTCCATAGATGGAGGGGTAAACAAATTCTCTATCACCAATGGTTAATTGGATGGTGGTATAACAACAAAATCAGGGGAAATGGCTAGCTCACTAGAAGTCCTAGGTATAACGGAATCACTTGGATCCACTAAAGCTGATGATAGTGGTGGTGTGATTTGAGATGATGATCGACTCAGATCATGAAATTTTTTCTTCTTAAAATTTATGGAATGAAAATGGTTCATATATATTAAATTTATAAAAAAATAAAACTATTTTTTCAAAAAAAAATGAAAAATATACAAATATATATGTATGAAACACTTATAAATGAGAAACTGTAATATAGTTTCATTCCCAATCTATACATTCAATTATCTTCATCATTATTATCTTCATTTTTTCAACCTCCATTACAATGAGTTATTCATTTTCACCCTATCTTACAAGTTCTATTGTTTAAATTTTATCAGGAAAAAATTGTTCACTGTTTTCTGGTTGATGATGTTTACTCTCATGGTGTACTAATTAATCTTCATTACCCATATCACAGAACTCTCTATGCTTTAAGTGTACAAAAACACTCTAACCTTCATATATTTCATCTTCTAGATAATAAAACATCTTTACTTGGGAATCCATGATAAATGGATCATTCCCTTCATTCTCACTAGTACAAATCAAGTGAGAGAAGTTAATAGAAGTAAAATATAACAAATCTTTCATTATACCCCTATCAATGTTGATCCACATTCATTTGAAAAAGACAACTAAAAATTGATCATGATAGTTTGATTCAATTATATCATTCAACTTTCCATAGTATCCCAACTCAATAAGTGTGAATACACCACTATTTTGATTTTTCATGACTTCTTCATGATAAATTGTTCGAAACCTAAAGCCATGAATATTGTAGGAATTGAATATCTTAACATTACTTAGAGGACATCGAGCTGAAAACTTAAAATAATTTGATATTTTAACTTGATTATAAACATTAATTATCTATACAATAAGATATAATGTTTTAATTTTAACATATAAAAAATAATTTCACATCAATAGTATGAATATGAGTTTATACTTTCACGATAGGTGAACCATTCAACAATCTCCTTATTAATAGATTTTGTTAATTCCATCTCATTTCGAGATTGAACCCTTTGTTTCCTATTTGTTTGAAATAAAAATTATTCAATAAATTTATCTTCAATAATACTATTTATTATCACATATATATGTGCTTTTACCAACTCCAATTTGACCAGTGTAATGTTTTACCCCTTTCTAATTGGTCATCCAATAGGTGAAAATATCGATGATTAGTTTTTAGAATGAGAATCAGTGGATATGTCTTCAACATGTCAAATATTATCGAATATAGTCTCAATCATATCCAAATACCTAGAACATAAGGTCAAGAACTCATTGTCTATATAACCTTAAAAAATATAAACTTATGGTTGAGCTTTATTCCTCACATATGATTTAAAATGACCTAAGTACCTGATGAAAAAAAAGAAACATATTTAAAAAATTATAAAATTATTTGATAAAATTAAATTCACTAATGAATATAAAAATAATATCAAAATACCTCTTAATTGGATACATCTATTGATAGTGTATCAGTCCACCATGTTTAGCTTCTTCAATAAAATGAATAATCAAATAAATCATGACTGTGAAGAATACTGGGGGAAATAACATCTCAAAAATGAAAAAGGGCCAAAAAATTTATTTCTTGAAGTTTATCAAGATTGGTTGGATTTATTGTTTTTCCAAAAAAACTCTCTGAAAAAGGTACACAACTCAACTCTAGCTATAGTTACTTTTTTTGGTAACGTATTACACAATGACAATAGAAACAACTTTCCGATCAAAACATGTGAGGCATGAATTTTCAATCCATGTAACTCTAAATATTTTAAGTCAACTCACCTTGACGTGTTACTTAAATATCCATCTTGAACTTTTACATTCTTTAATGTTTAAAGGAATATGTCTTTCTCATGATTTTTCATTGTAAAAATAGTCTAAGGATACTTTCCATTATTTTTTCCCACAAACCATGCTTTATATTCGTTAACTCCAAATCCTTAAGATCATTAAGGCAATCCTTTGATTTACCATACTCATTAAGCAATGTAAAAATTATAATTTCAAAGAATTTCTTCTAAATATGTATTGTGTTTAGATTATGAAACATAAAATTAAACTCTAAATAATAAAGTTAAAAAATATACTCCTTTTCCTCCATTGTTGTGTTCCAGTTTCTTAAGATATTGTACCTAGTTCCCTTTCCCCAATCCTTAAAATAATTACATTTTCCAAATTCATCAGTGAAAATCATTAATTGTCCCAAGATTTATAAACCAGATAACACCTTTAGTGGATTTATCAAGTCAATGTCCCTATTGAATTGTATATTTTTAAACATGTATTTATGAGAAGCATCAAGAAATTGATGATGACCCAAAAAACCATTTTCTACTATGAGGTAATCAATGAGGTTCAAAATCAAAATTATGACCTAGAAAATCCAAACTAGAATGAGTGTTCAAACTAAATAAGTTTCCTAGTTCAAGAAAGTATTTAGTTGTCCACATTAATGCAACATGCATTTTGAATAGTTTTCTCATTGAAGCATCATATTTTTTGACATCATTATCCCATAATTCTCACAATTATTTTATTTGAGGCTGAAAGTATACATCAATGTCATTTTGAGGAATTTTATTTCTAGGAATAATAAAAAAAATAATGAAAGAAGTCTTATTTGTACACATCCATATAGGTATGTCACGACCCGCCCTCGGGGTCCGTTCCGTGACTACCCCAAGCCCGCCTTCCATAGGCCAGGGGATGGCGACTAGAACCAAGGCGTAAATCCCGGTAAAAAGGGAAGGCATTGCCTTTGTAAAGTAAACAAACACCACAGAGTAAGAAAGCGGAAAGTAAACACTAAACAAAAGCAGAGTACAACTGAAAGTGCGGAAAAGTAAATGGGCCAGTATACAAACCCAAACTGAAAGTAAAGTACAACTTGAAAGGGAAAACAACAACTGAAAAGTAAAAGCTGCTTCACCGAGCTGTCCACTGGAAATCCCACCTGAAGGGTGGGTACAGATAGCTCCACTGCTCCACGGGTCCCGCCGTCCACTCCGAGCACGTCCCGCCCAGTGGTCCACCTCTGGGTACCGTCCTACTCTGCAAGCCTCAGCCAAGATCAACACTGTCCGTCGTCTGCAACCAACACAACGTAGTGCGGGAAAAGCCCGTGCAGGGGTGAGTATAAGCTACTCAGTAGGGACCCCGAGACCCCTGAAGGTCTCTCAAAATCCACAAAGGATAAACCACAAAGAAAGGTACAATCACGAAGTAACAACCGACACTGCTTAGGTATATGCCCATACATATACCTAAGTCATCAATTCAAATACACTCCAACCTCTGAGCCCAAGTATAACTCAGTCCACACAAGAAAGTAAACGTATTCCACACAGGAAAGCAAAACGTAATCCACACAGGATAGCACAACACAATCCACACAGGAAAGTAACAGGATTCATCTCACACAAGATTTTCATTATCAAAAACGTAACTACTGAAGAGCCCCATCTCTGAAGTGTACAGTGTCCTGTCACGACTCTGAGATACTTCTCACTAACCTAAGACTGCTGAGGTACTCCTCCTGTCGAGTACCGCGGGTCTGCCGCCAACTACCGGGCGCTCCGTCCGCTGAGGGTCTGCTGCCAAATACCGGGCGCTCACCCAAATAGCCTACAGAGGTACTCCTCCAGTCGAGTACCGCAGGTCTGCTGCCAACTACCAGGCGCTCCGTCTGCCGTGGGTCTGCCGCCAAATACCGGGTGCTCCGTCCACTGGGCTAGTCGACTCACTCCAAGTCGAGTCGGTCGAGCAGTCTGCAGGTCTCAGCCGGCTACACGGTCTCCGTACTCCATACGCTCGCCTCCAGTATCGCGGGTCTGCCGCTACAACCAAGCGCACCACCTCTATCGAGTAAAACAGAAGATTCAGCTCACACAGGTATACTTCTTCGGATGACGATAAAGATGATCACTGAACCATCTAAGTCGTCGGACCCATGAAGGATCGATATGTACTAACCCCCGCAGTGACCTACACAGGATCGGACCCACACAGGATCGTGCCCACGCAGGACCTGTAGCACTGATCCACGTAGGATCGCTGAGTGCAGTAGTCGTCGCAGTCCACTGCGGATCTCTGCACAGTCGTCGCCGCAGTCCACTGAGGATCTCTGCATGGTCGTCGTCGGAGTCCACGGAGGATCTCTGCACAATCGTCGCTGTCGGAAAAGCAGTCGCAGCCAGCACTAGGGTTCCCGCACACAACAAGCTCGTTCGGAGGGTCCGCTCCACGAGCTGAGAGGCTGATACATCAACTGTCACAAGGTACAGAGTTGATGTATCCAAAAGTTCCGTATCGTCAACAGGAACTCAACGCAACAGACGGCGCGTCGATCGGACGCCCGGTCTGAGAGTTATTGACATTTTTGTCCCCGGGGCCCGGTTGGTTTTTAAGGCAAAACCAACCTGACCGTACTCCACCTGCGTCCAAACCTTGGGCGGAGTATGCCAAAAGAACCGTCTCACTAAGAGGAACACAACAAAGCTGACGGCACGTCAATCGGACGTCCGTAGCTCAAGATATGAGCGTTTCCGCTCCGAAGGCCCGGTTGGTTTCGTGAACGAACCAACCCGGCCGAACCCAAAGTATTCCGAAACTTTGAGTGCGATATACCAAAACGACCGTCTCGATCCAAGGATCGCGTTTCCGCAGACGGTTCATCAATCTAAGGTCTGTGGCTCAAGTTATGGCGAAAAGACCGAAACTGATTCGAAACGGGGGGTCCGGGTCCGGGCCGACCCGGCCCGATCCCCCCCTAGTCTGACCCGGACCGGGTCAACCCGAACCAGGTCGACTCGACCCGGGTCCGACCCGGCCCGGCCGGCCGGCGGCGCAGCGGTGCGGCAGCCTGGCGGCGCGGCGGCCTGGCGCCGCACGGAGGCAGCGCGCGGGGGGGCAAGGCCCCCCGCTTCTTGGTTTGGCGGCGCGGCAATCAGCCGCGCCCCTGTTGTCAAACGCCCCCCCCCCCCCTCGTGGGGGGCCTGCTTGTTCGGAAACCGGGGGGCCGCCTGCCCCCCCTCAAGGAAACCACCCCCCCAAATAAATGGGGGGGGGGGGGGTTTGAGCTGCCGGGGAAATTAAATTCCCCCGGATTTTTGTCCATCCGGCCGGGCAGCTGGCCGGCCGGTTTTTCTCCAACGGGACCGGCAAACCGGTCCCCATTCCGGTTCCCGACGCCGGCGGCCCGGCCGCCAGTCTTCTCCTCCCGCCGCGGCCCGGAACCGGCCGCGGTGTTTGTCGTCCGGCGCAGTGTGACGGCACCGCGCCCCTCCGCCGCGCCTTTGATTCTCTTCGACGCGGCGCAACGGCGTCGCGTTCTTGATGATCCTTCCACAGCGCGGCGTGACGACACCACGCAATATAAACATGTGATTATCCACGTGGTGCGACGGCACCACGCCATCTTGTTTTCTCCCGCAAGGTAAATCAACAAGAACAAAGGAGGGGGTTCGGCCGTGTTCATGTGGTCCGACCACCATCACGTTAAACAAAAACACATATTCATAATCCTCACGTTAGTCATGCTAGAACCACGAACAATGATAAATAAATAAACAAATAACAACAACCCCTACCTTGGGTATAGGTTCGAAGATTGTCAACGTCCCGCGGAAGACAACGTCGCGGAGGTCGAGCATCGCGGTAAACGTTCGTCAAATCCGATGACGAAGAGGTACGCCCGAAGAGGTACGTCGTTGGCAAATCTTCGTATGCCGATGAAGGAAGTCCGAGGAAGAAGCGGTGTTCCCTCTCGTTGATACGGAAGACGAAGAAGAGAGGAGTGGCGTTCTTCGTCGGAGCTTGAGCATTCTTCATCAAAGTTTGAAGAAGAAGGAAAAGCTCTCAAAAGCTCTCAAGATGGCTAAAGAGTTCTAACACAACAAAAAAAGGTAAGAGCTTATTTTATTCATAAACTTAACAAATGAATTTCAATGGTTTGAAATTCAAAAAGGATAACTCCAAACTTAAATAACAATTGTCATGTCATTTAAAGAGGGGTTAAGGGAGTTTGAGAGAAGATGAAAAGTTTAGGATTCGTGTGGGCCCCACCACACTTAATCCTCTCAAGGGAGGTTAAGTGGGTGTGGGTCCCACTCCTAACTTCCTTTGAGATAAGTTAACCAACAAGTTTAAATAAAAATTTGTAATCCAAAATTTTTATTTAACTTATTCTAAACTCCCAAAAACTAACTCTCAACCGAAAATAAACGCAACCTCAGAAAAGGTCTCCTTAAGCGTATATCGGCGCTGCGAGTTCATCGGTGCCCTCAGATTTCAATTCCGAGCACCGGATCAAAATTTAGGAAAACCCTCTCGTTCGTTCACTGAACGTACCTGAGCCAAACTTCGGAAATTGATTCCGGGCACACCGGGCCTCAGAATCAGGTGCCGTCAGAAACCGCGCTCTTGTAAAATTCCAAATAAAATTAAGAAAAAATTTCCCTTGAGTTTTACGGGTCTTTACATTACTCCCACCTCAGGGATTTACGTCCCCGTAAAGATACATCAAAAACTAGGGAAACAAATGAGGGTACTGAGCACGCATCTGAGCCTCCCGCTCCCATGTGCTCTCCTGGAGATTCCCGTGCTGCCATCTGATGCGCACAAGAGGAATCGATCGCCCACGCAGGACCCGCTCCTGTCGATCCTCTATCTCTACCGGGACCTCCGTAAAAGTCTCCCCATCGTCAACGTCAAGCTCCCTATGGTCAAAGATGTGCGTCGGGTCGTGCACGTATCTCCTCAGCTGAGACACGTGGAAGACGTCGTGAACCCGGTGCAACTGAGGTGGTAGAGCCAGGTGATAAGCCACCTCACCAATCCTGCTGAGGACCTGGAAGGGTCCGATGAAGCGCGGAGATAACTTGCCGCCTCGGCAAAATCTCCGAATACCACGTCGAGGTGAGACCCGCAAGAAGACATGGTCGCCGTCCTCGAACTCTAGTGGCCTCCGCCTCCTGTCAGCGTATGACTTCTGCCGGCTCTGTGCTGTCCTCATCCGCTCCTGGATGACCTGGACCTTCTCTGTTGTGGCCTGGACCATCTCTGGTCCTACCATAGCTGCAAGATTCCTTCTTTGCCGATAAGAGAAATCTGGTCCCATCCCCTGGATGAACCACATTCTTTGCCTAATACAGTCAATCCTAACATGGATGATACTAATCCATACCAAGGATGACGTCGTAAGGCCTCGACGCTACTACTAAGATATTCAACCGTTACTCTCGCCTCTAAGGGTTGAGTCACACTGTCGGCATCAGTGTGTGGTAACTGGGTCTCCACCAGTAGATGTCTCACAAGTGAGGGTCAAGTCAACAGCCAAAACTGGAACTTCTTAGTAACATCACGAAAGAGTACAGGAACGAAAATATCACAAAGGTATGCATTTTTTTCTTATTATTGCAGCTCATAATACAAGATGCTACACAAAAGCAACAAGGAACCAGAAGTACAAAGGACGTATCCACTAGTTCTGCTCCTGTCCATCGGCTCCCAGAGCTCCATGATCGAAGGCCTCGGCTGCCTGAAGCTGAGCTCTCGCATGTTCACCTACTCCCTGTGGTCGGGGTGGACCTCCTGGTGGTGGTGGTGGCAGAGCCTCAAAGCGTCGCCCACCACCGGCTACTCGTCCAGCTCCTCTGCCTCGTCCGCCTCCTCCCTGCGGACCGCCACAGTCGAACCTCTGACTCTGCCTGGGAGGTTCTTCACTTAACTGCTGATCATCAGCATGGCAGGTCGGATAGTCACGATCCATTTGACCAATCCCGCCACAGGAGTAACACTTCCCACTCTCGGCACGCCTGGCTCTGACTCCACCCCGGCTTCCCCGCACAACTGAGCCTGAGTCGTGCAGTCGGCCACTGGTAGGTCTGGTCTGCCTGGAACCCTGAGTCATCCGTCGGCTACCTATTGCCGAAGACTCCGCTATCTGCCGCCCTGCGGTAGGTCTCGCTGTGGACTCAGCCAGGAAACTTTCGATCAAAAGGGCCTGGTCCAGCACTCCTACCTGGGTCGGGATGCTGAGGGAGATCAGTGATGCTCTGATCTCGTGTCTCAATCCCTGCTTGAAGGTCCGGGCCCGGAAGAAGGGGTCCTGTACCATGTCTGTCGAGTACCGAGAAAGGTCGGTGAACCTCGCCGCGTACTGGGGGCCGTCAAGCTGCCCTGCCGCAGCTTAAGAAGCTCCTGGATGGGCACCGCACGGAGGGTGGCCAGGACGAACTCTGAGCGGAAGAGGCTCTCGAAGTCCGTCCAGATGAGGGTGGCCTCATCGTGTACCTGGAGCATCAGGCTCTACCATCGCCCTGCTGCTGCGTGCAGTAGGCTCGCCGTGAGGATCACCATGAGGTTTGCTGGTGTCCTCACTAGCCTGAAAACTCGGACGACCGCCTCCAGCCAGTCCTCTGCTGCCTGGGGATCCGTCTCCCCGTGAAACCTGGGTGGTCCCTGGCGCTGAAACTCATGCAGTGCGATGAGGCGACGTGCATCGTCAGCGGCTGGTGCTGGAAGCATCGGGGGCTCGGCGGGTAGAACTACCGCCGGTGCCACTGCTGACAAAGGGCCCTGCACCGAGGCCTCGTCGCTCGGTGGGCTGTCGTCACACTCGACTCTCGGAACCCTAGTTGGTTGTCGTCGTGGGGCCCTCCTGAAAAGGAAACAGGTGCGCCACGGTCAGAACAGTATACCTGGTGAGCTGATATAAGTAATCACAAAGAAAACATTGAAACACACACGCAATCAATGTTTTCGTGCATTAAGTCGGAAATCAGAAGTAAGGGTCCTGGTGTACGGATACGTCGGCCGCCGCACCAACACTGGGCTCCCTGGACTGATAGCCAGACTCAATACGCTAAACATTATTGCTTCACATAGAAAAGATCAGAGTTCGCGGTAGAACCGAACTCCTTTGATACCAATTTTTCACGACCCGCCCTCGGGGTCCGTGCCATCAATACCCCAAGCACGCCTTCCATAGGCCAGGGGCTGGCGACTAGCACCAAGGCGTAAATCCCGGTAAAAAGGGAAGGCATTGCCTTTGTAAAGTAAAAAAACACCACAGAGTAAGCAAGCGGAAAGTAAACACTAAACAAAAGCAGAGTACAACTGAAAGTGCGGAAAAGTAAATGGGCCAGTATACAAACCCAAACTGAAAGTAAAGTACAACTCGAAAGGGAAAACAGCAACTGAAAAGTAAAAGCCGCTTCACCGAGCTGTCCACTGGAAATCCAACCTGAAGGGTGGGTACAGATAGCTCCACTACTCCACGGGTCCCGCCGTCCACTCCGAGCACGTCCCGCCCAGTGGTCCACCTCCGGGTACCGTCCCGCTCTGCAAGCCTCAGCCAAGATCAACGTTGTCCGTCGTCTGCAACCAACACAACGTAGTGCGGGCAAAGCCCGTGCAGGGGTTAGTATAAGCTACTCAGTAGGGACCCCGAGACCCCTGAAGGTCTCTCAAAATCCACAAAGGATAAACCACAAAGAAAGGTACAATCACGAAGTAACAAACGACACTGCTTTGGTATATGCCCATACATATACCTAAGTCATCAATTCAAATACGCTCCAACCTCTGAGCCTAAGTATAACTCAGTCCACACAGGAAAGTAAACGTATTCCACACAGGAAAGCAAAACGTAATCCACACAGGATAGCACAACACAATCCACACAGGAAAGTAATAGGATTCATCTCACACAAGATTTTCATTATCAAAAACGTAACTACTGAAGAGCCCCATCTATGAAGTGTACAGTGTCCTGTCACGACTCTGAGATACTGCTCACTAACCTAAGACTGCTGAGGTACTCCTCCTGTCGAGTACCGCGGGTCTGCCACCAACTACCGGGCGCTCCGTCCGCTGAGGGTCTGCTGCCAAATACCGGGCGCTCACCCAAATAGCCTACAGAGGTACTCCTCCAGTCGAGTACCGCGGGTCTGCTGCCAACTACCAGGCGCTCCGTCCGCCGTGGGTCTGCCGCCAAATACCGGGCGCTCCGTCCACTGGGCTAGTCGACTCACTCCAAGTCGAGTCGGTCGAGCAGTCTGCAGGTCTCAGCCGGCTACACGGTCTCCGTACTCCGTACGCTCGCCTCCAGTATCGCGGGTCTGCCGCTACAACCAAGCGCACCACCTCTATCGAGTAAAACAGAAGATTCATCTCACACAGGTATACTTCTTCGGATGACGATAAAGATGATCACTGAACCATCTAAGTCGTCGGACCCACGAAGGATCGATATGTACTAACCCCCGCAGTGACCTACACAGGATCAGACCCACACAGGATCGGGCCCACGCAGGACCTGTAGCACTGATCCACGTAGGATCGCTGAGTGCAGTAGTCATCGCAGTCCACTGCGGATCTCTGCACAGTCGTCACCGCAGTCCACTGAGGATCTCTGCATGGTCGTCGTCAGAGTCCACGGAGGATCTCTGCACAATCGTCGCTGTCGGAGAAGTAGTCGCAGCCAGCACTAGGGTTCCCGCACACAGCAAGCTCGTTCGGAGGGTCCGCTCCACGAGCCAAGAGTATGATACATCAACTGTCACAAGGTACAGAGTTGATGTATCCAAAAGTTCTGTATCGTCAACAGGAACTCAACGCAATAGACGGCGCGTCGATCATACGCTCGATCTGAGAGTTATTGGCATTTTTGTCCCCGGGGCCCGGTTGGTTTTTAAGGCAAAACCAACCCGACCGTACTCCACCTGCGTCCAAACCTCGGTCGGAGTATTCCAAAAGAACCGTCTCACTAGGAGGAACACAACAAAGCTGACGGCACGTCAATCGGACGTCCGTAGCTCAAGATATGAGCGTTTCCGCTCCGAAGGCCCGGTTGGTTTCGTGAACGAACCAACCCGGCCGAACCCAAAGTATTCAGAAACTTTGAGTGAGATATACCTAAACGACCGTCTCGATCCAAGGATCGCATTTCCGTAGACGGTTCTTCAATCGGAGGTTCGTGGCTCAAGTTATGGCCAAAAGACCGAAACTGATTCGAAACGGGGGGTCCGGGTCCGGGCCGACCCGACCCGATCCCCCCTGGTCTGACCCGGACCGGGTCAACCCGAACCCGGTCGACCCGACCCGGGTCCGACCCGGCCCGGCCGGCCGGCGGCGCGGCGGCCTGGCGCCGCACGGAGGCAGCGCGGGGGGGGGGGGGGGGGGGGGCAAGGCCCCCGCTTCTTGGTTTGGCGGCGCGGCAATCAGCCGCGCCCCTGTTGTCAAACGGCCCCCCCCCCCCCTCGTGGGGGGCCAACTTGTTCGGAAACCGGGGGGCCGCCTGCCCCCCCTCAAGGAAACCGCCCCCCCAAATAAATGGGGGGGGGGGATTTTGAGCTGCCGGGGGAATTAAATTCCCCCGGATTTTTGTCCATCTGGCCGGCCAGCTGGCCGGCCGGTTTTTCTCTAACGGGACCGGCAAACCGGTCCCCATTCTGGATCCCGACGCCGGCGGCCCAGCCGCCGGTCTTCTCCTCCCGCCACGGCCCGGAAACGGCCGCGGTGTTCGAAGTCCGGCGCGGTGCGACGACACCGCACCCCTCCACCGCGCCTTTGATTCTCTTCGACGCGGCGCGACGGCGTCGCGTTCTTGATGATCCTTCCACAGCGCGGTGCGACGGCGCCACGCAATATAAACGTGTGATTATCCGCGTGGTGCGACGGCACCACGCCATCTTGTTTTCTCCCGCAAGGTAAATCAACAAGAACAAAGGAGGGGGTTTGGCCGTGTTCATGCGGTCCGACCACCATCACGTTAAACAAAAACACATATTCATATTCCTCACGTTAGTCATGCTAGAACCACGAACAATTATAAATAAATAAACAAATAACAACAACCCCTACCTTGGGTGTAGGTTCGAAGATTGTCAACGTCCCGCGGAAGACAACGTCGCGGAGGTCGGGCGTCGCGGTAAACGTTCGTCAAATCCGATGATGAAGAGGTACGCCCGAAGAGGTACGTCGTTGGCAAATCTTCGTATGCCGACGAAGGAAGTCCGAGGAAGAAGCGGCGTTCCCTCTCGTTGATACGGAAGACGAAGAAGAGAGGAGTGGCGTTCTTCGTCGGAGCTTGAGCGTTCTTCGTCAAAGTTTGAAGAAGAAGGAAAAGCTCTCAAAAGCTCTCAAGATGGCTAAAGAGTTCTAACCCAACAAAAAAAGGTAAGAGATTATTTTATTCATAAACTTAACAAATGAATTTCAAAGGTTTGAAATTCAAAAAGGATAACTCCAAACTTAAATAACAATTGTCATGTCATTTAAAGAGGGGTTAAGGGAGTTTGAGAGAAGATGAAAAGTTTAGGGTTCGTGTGGGCCCCACCAAACTTAATCCTCTCAAGGGAGGTTAAGTGGGTGTGGGTCCCACTCCTAACTTCCTTTGAGAGAAGTTAACCAACAAGTTTAAATAAAAATTTGTAATCCAAAATTTTTATTTAACTTATTCTAAACTCCCAAAAACTAACTCTCAACCGAAAATAAACGCAACCTCGGAAAAGGTCTCCTTAAGCGTATATCGGCGCTGCGAGTTCATCGGTGCCCTCAGATTTCAATTCCGAGCACCGGATCAAAAGTTAGGAAAACCCGCTCGTTCGTTCACTGAACGTACCCAAGCCAAACTTCGGAAATTGATTCCGGGCACACCGGGCCTCAGAATCAGGTGCCGTCAGAAACCGCGCTCTTGTAAAATTCCAAAGAAAATTAAGAAAAAATTTCCCTTGAATTTTATGGGTCTTTACAAGGTAGATTATAGGGGATCAAAACAACTATCCAAATGATATAATTAGTACTTAATGTTCCAAAATGGTAAAAAACATCCAAATCCAATCCCAAATATAAATTCTAGGTTTTGAAGAAAAATATGGATATAATTAATCTAACATCTTCCATGATTCTTGATATTTTTGATGTCTCATCAATCCATCGTTACTATCCTAAGCATGCTTCTTCAAGTCTTATGTAGTCTTAGATGACATGGATAATATTTTCACGTGTGGTTTTAGAGGAAAGTAAAACAATACCTTTATATGAGTTTTCTTCTTCTGTTTCTTTCTAGGGTGGCATTGATTTATACTCGTATTTTTTTTCATTGACTTCTATCTACTTATATAACATCTTATCCATTATTATTTATTAGACTCTTATCCCAAATAAAGTATGAAATCATTAAGGCATGCATGTATATTTATATAATCAAGTCTATGTTTTTTGATGACTTTTTTCATCTCATAGAATGATGCACGGCTCATAGATTCACTAAATTCATCATGAAGAAACACTAAAACCATGAACATTTCTTTTTTAATAAAATCCATGGAGACACTTGATATGATAATACTTAAGTAGAAAAGACAACTTCTAATACCTCATAGGATTTTCATATAATTCTTTTTTTTCCATCTTCAACTAATTCATAAAACTCATTTTCTGGCCATTGAAGTTCTGAGCAAGATTAACTTTCTCAGGATCAGTCGAAGGTTCTCTTGATCAATTAAAATCTTGGATACTATATCTTGAAAAATCCAAATGTGTCGTTTATAAAATTTCAATCAAAATTTTCCCCAAGCAGTCCACTTTGTGTTTCATTGACAATATTTCAATTGTTTTGAATTTCCATAAACATTTGATTTATCATGACAAATCCAACATATATATTGAGCAAGAAACTAATTCAATATAAAATAATCATATAAATCATTTCTATTCAATCATCACTTGAATTTACAATAAGGACATATATATTTTATTCTACCATCCACTGGTCAGTTTTCAAATTCATAATCTAAAAATTATTCCAAAACCTTGGCATACCAAGGTGTGTTTTAAGGTAAACTATTATAACTTTTATCCATAGGTATTGTATTGTAACTCTTCTCTGTGTACATTCAGATATAAAGATATAAATGTTTAATAAAATAATTACAATCAAAATTAAACATTACAAAACTTTTTCATTGACTAGGGCTGGGTCTTGATTCACCATAACACAAATGAAATATAAAGATGATTCAATTAAACATTAAAAACATAAAAAACGTAAATGAATAAATATTTCCCCGTATAATAATACAGTCATATTTCATGTAATAAGATCATTGAGTCAAGGAGAGAGGTTACTATGATATCGAGCATAATTTTATCAATCCACAATAATGGATGAACATAATACTCTAATTAACAGTTATTAACTTTTTGATTTTCATATTATCTATATTTATTTTATATTTTATAAACATGATTGTATCTATAACTATATTTTTCTTTGATAATTATGAAAATAAATATTTTTTTTAACTCAAAACAAGAACTTGGATCAGTGATATCTGGTGCATGTGATTCCATATGTATCATAGCATTGCATGAAATTATGGTTTTACATCATTTTCAGAATCTATTTGAAAAAAAATACTTGACATGAAGAAAGTTGTACATAAAGAAATCTTCTTGTAATCTGAAGTTATGTAGCTTGTAGTAATAATTATTCATTTTACTCATGATTAATAGTATTTAGTATTTAATATATTAACTTCATGATATTATTTTTTTAAAAATGTGGTAAATTACATGCATCTTGTGTTCTTAAACAACAGGCTAAATGACTGGGATTTTTGAATTAAAACCCTTTTATAAAGCATCTAAAACCACTATTATCCCCAAGACAACCCATAATGGCCCTTATGGTGGATCTCAATAGGAAAGTAATCTTTTTAAAAACATTTAAACTATTATTTAATGAAGATGAAACATAAAACTGAAAGATTGATCTACCTATTAATGAAAATGTAAGAACTTCAAGTCTTACACTTCAAACTGATAACACTCTAGACACCTGTATCATGCCAAATGAAATAAATAAATAATTATAAAATTTTATAATTAATTACTCAGAATAAAAAAATATTAATACTCACTTAAAAAAACATTGAGGTGCATCACTCTCCAAAACCATAACCAACTACTCATGGAAGGTCTACAACTTAACCCTGACATCATCTTAGGAAAAATACCCAAAACACAATAAATTACATAGATCATTATATAATTTAATTAAAAACCAAAGAAACATTTAATAAATAATAACTTCAATGATTTCAACCATTACAATCATCAGAGAAAGGGGAAGGGAGACATTTGGGGGTCGCTGTCAATTAGCAGGGGGTCTAGATCATTATGAGGTCCTCACTGAGGAGTAGGGGGTCAATGTCACATGGATAGGAGGGGGGATTACCATCATCCAGATTAGGGGGTTCATGGTAACGATGTTTTTTATTAGGAGTAGGGGGTTTGGGGTCACAATGGTCATCATATAGAGTAAGGAGGTCACAACAGTCATTTTCAGGAGTAAGGGGAGTCAGGGTCAGGGGTCACTGAGGGGAGCAGGGGATAGACCCTGGCCTCTTTTTGAGCTAAAGAACATGATTTCTCACTACTGGAACTTTTCAAAATGGAAGATTGTTCCCCTAGGTAAAGGCTACTATCACATCCTCTTCATCTCTCAAGGTGAGCTCGATCAGGTATGGAAGCTTGGTAATCTGTAGATTCAGCCTGGATTTCTTAGAATTTTGGATTGGGATCCTTCTTTTAACCCATACACACACAAAAATTATATGGCACACGTATGGGTTAGAATTCATGGGCTTAATTGGTTTTATTGGAATTCGAAGATTTAAAATGACATTGCTTCTTGCATAGGATCCCCTATTAAAATTGATCATAAAACTTTGAATGGGGATCTAGGCCTATATTCTAGAGTTATGGTTGAGGTAAACTTAGCTAGCGAATTACCATCTAACATAGGATTTAATTCCCCTGATCATAGATTGGAGCTCAAAATTGAGTATGAAAAGAATCCACCCTTTTTTGAAGTGTGCAAACTGATTGGGCACAACTTTGCTAATTGTAGGTTAGTTAGGAAACAAATTGACCCTCCAATTAATAATGATTGGGAAGAGGTAAAGCATGTTAAAAAAGGGAAGAATGTCATAGATAAATCTGATCCCCCTCCAAAAAAGAAAAATATCTGGGTTACAAAATCCAGTGACCTTCCATCCCTAGAAGGAAAATCTTAGGGTGACTTGTTTACAGAAGAATAGGCCTTACAAAACAATGATAATCCCAATGGTTTAGAAAAAATAGTAGTTGAAGGTAACAGAGGTAGTTCAAACAAGATAAACCCTTTTACTATTTCCAATCCTGCTAATAATGCCTCTTCCTCTGGTACTTCAAGTTTAAATGAGAATCTTTGTAGGGACTTAGAGGCCTCAGTACCTTCAGTTCTCAAGGAGAATACTGCTGCTTCTAACAAGTCACAAGGTAAGAATGAAAACACTATAGATCCAGGTAACTCTGTGCACTTCAATTCTAATGTTAAATCTGTTACTACTGTTTCTGAAGTTCCTATAATAGAGACTCAATCTAATAATATTTCCTCTCCTAGAATTACTGCTTCTCACAATTCATCACACACACTTGATTCTGCCTCCATATTGAATGTAGAACCTATTTCTGTAAACAAGGAGGTGTCTAATACTCCGGTGGACATGCAGATTTCTGCTCTGTTTCAGCATCAGTATGATAATTCTACTCCTGTATCTGTTGAAAATAATTTTAGTCCTGATAATGAATATGTCACACATGCTGCTAATGTTGATCATGCTTTTATTCATTTGGCACACAACATGTCACACACTACACTGCCTGTTACTGTTTCATATACTGAAACTATCCAAACACCTGCTTCCTGTTCGGTTAACAGGATAGTGCCCAACCCTCCTGTTGACAAGAAGGATGTCCAAGGAATTTAAATATACTATTTAAGATTCTAACCTCTTTTAAATCACTCTTATTGACGCAAAATACACTTGGTACAGGAAAAATTACAAGAAAAACGTTGCTAGTAAACTTGACAGGGCTTTTGTCAACATGAAGGCTCTTGATAACTGGGAAAAAATATCCCATGTAACACTTCTGAGACTCAACTCTGATCATCATCCTATCCTTGTTAGAATTCTTATGATTGATCGAAAGCCTTTCCTTCCTTTAGAATTTAATAATGCTTGGTCTACGAATCCTGATTGTTTCACCTTTATCTATAACACCTGGAATTCTATGTAACATCATAATGATTCTTTTGCTTGTTCACACAAATTGAAAATTCTCAAGCAGGCTCTTAAAGGATGGTGTAAAAATACAAATTCTCAAATAGATCTTGATATCTTCTATCTTGAAGATGAACTCAGTCGTATCAAAACTCAGAACAATAATTTAGATTTTAATATGGATCCACAATTGGAAGCTAATATCTCTTCTAAACATAATTCCTTACTCACATTTAAGGACAATATTCGTAAAAAAATGTTCAGGACTAAATGACTTACATATGGTGATCACAATACCAAATTCTTTAATTGTCTTTAAAGAATTAGAAAGGCCAACTGTCCTCTTACTATTCTCATTAATACTGACTTGATCATTGATTCTGAAGAAGCCATTACGGATCATGTCACCTCGTACTTTTATAACATCTTTAATGGTCCTGATATAAATATTGATCTTAAACCTGATATTATTCCTTTAATAGTGGATGAAAGGGACAACGAGTCTCTTTTAAGTACTCCACTTGATCATGAAATTAAATACACAGTCTTTGGTCTCAATCCAGACAGTGCTCCTGGTCCGGATGGATTCAATAATGGTTTTTCCCAAAAACATTGGGATATAATATGCAATGATGTTTGTAACCTTGTTAAGATCTTCTTCACTCATGGATCTCTACCTCATGGAATCAATGCTCAATTTTCAACCTTAATACCTAAGGTTGATAATGCTTCTGAGATCCATCAATTCAGACCAATTTCTTTGATTAACACAATCTATAAAATCATTACCAAAATTATTGCAAATAGACTTGCTTCTATCTGCAATAGAATCGTATTTTGGAACCAATTTGGATTCATTAAAGGAAGGTCCATCCAAGACTGTATTTTTCTTGCTTTTGAATGTACCAATAGTTTAAATAAAAACACAAGAGGGGGTTGTGTGGCCATCAAACTGGATATCAGAAAGGCTTTGACACCATAGACTAGAATTTTATTTTCAAAGTACTAAAAAACTTTGGCTTTAATGATTACTTCATTGGAAGAATTAAGACTCTATTTCACTCAGATTATATCTCTATCCTGATTAATGGTACCCCCAGAGGTTTCTTTAATTTCTCAAAAGGTGTCAGGTAGGGCGACCCGCTTTCTGCCATCCTTTCCGTTATTGCTGAGGATTACCTAAGTAGACTTGTTAACAATCTGGTTGATCAAAATATGCTTAAACCTATTCACGTTTCTAGGAATTTAAATGCCCCTACCCACCTTTTATATGCTGATGATATTATTTTATTCATAAAAGGGGATCAAAAAAATCTTCATGTTCTCAAGCAAGCTGTTTCTCAATATGAAAAAATCTCAGGTCATGCAATTTCTTGGAACAAATCATATATATTTTTTGGAAAGAATTTTCTTGTAAGAAGGAAATATAATATCACCAATTATCTGGGTATTAAAGAGGGTCTTGTACCTTTCACTTATTTGGGTGTTCCAATATTTTGGGGTCGGCCCAAAGCAACCTATTTTTCTAACATCATTGATCAAATCACAAATCAACTCTCTAGCTGGAAAGGGAAATCCCTCTCCATGGCTGGGAGAATTTGTTTGGTTAAATCAACCATTATTTCCAAAATGGTCTATTCCCTTATGGTCTACAAATGGCCCATCGTTATTTTTAAAAAAATTAATACATATATTAAAAACTTCATTTGGTCTGGAAGCATTTTTAAAAAGAAACTTGTTACAATACCTTGGAAATCATGCTGTAAACTCATTTCTAATGGTGGAATTGGCATTAAAAATTTAAAGTTGTTCAATGATGCTCTTCAGGCACGCCTTACTTGGCACATTATTAATTCCACTTCTAAAGCTACTGAATTTATGAAACATAGATTCCTCTTTAACCTTTTAAAATAGAATTTTAATTTCATCAACTCATCCATCTGGCCTTCTATGCGGGACTCATATCACAAGATCATGAAAAATTCTAGATGGATAGTCAGTGCTAATTCTTCCATAATGTTTTTGTGTGACAAATGGTGTGGTAACCCTATGATATCATTGTTACCCCCTAATAATCTCCCTGAAGATACTAATCAGACTATAAAGGAGGTCTTACAATCTCATCAACATGATCTCCCTGATAATATTGCGCAAATTATTGATAATCATCTATTTTCTTCTGATGGTGATTTCCGTGTTTGGGAACCTTCTACAAATGTCATTCTAGATTCTAAAAACTATTATAAGCATAATTTTTCTGAAAATGACTCTATTTTTATATGGGTGAATCATTTTAAAAAACCCTGGATCAAACCTTCTAGGCTCACCCTTATCTGGCGCATTTCCCATAATAGATTACCAATGGAAACTAGTCTACAAAATTTTGGTGTTCAACTCTGTTCTATATGTCTTCTATGTAATCAGCATAGGGAGGATGCAAATAATCTTTTTCTATCTTGTGCAATGGCCTCTGCCCTATGGAATTATATTTTTGAATTATTTAATTGCAGATGGTTTTTTACTGACTCAATTTCCTTGTTATTAAAAAAGTTCACTAGACATGAAGTTTCCCTATAGGTTAAAAATATTTTCCTTCCGGTAGTGGCAGAACTCCTGCATGAGATCTGGTACGTTAGAAATGATCTCATTCACAATAATCACTATCTCAATATTAATGCATGGAAATATCAGATTCTTCTTGCGATTCATGAAGCTACCTCAATTCAAAAAGACTATTGCAACAACTCGGTTGGTGACTTTGAGATCATTCGTCATCTCCGTGTTCCTAGAATTTAACCAAATCTCAAACACTTATTTGAAGTGTTCTGGAAATCACCAATGCCAGGATGGATCAAAGTGAACGTTGATGGCGCTTCCAAAGGCAACCCAATCCTTTCCAGTTGTGGTTCTATCTTCAGAGACTCAACTGGCCAGTGTCAAGGCTGCTTCTATGTTTGATGTGGTCACTCTTCATCTCTGGAGGAGGAAATTATAGGGGTCATTCATGCTGTTGATTTTGCGCTTCAAAGAGGTTGGAGAAAGCTTTGGATTGAAAGTGTTTCAACCACTATCATTCATGCCATCTGAAATGGAAACATCCATCTGGCTTGGGCACTTACCACTTGTTGGATGAATTGTCTGAAATTTCTCCATGGGATCGATTATATAGCTACTCTTGCCTACCGTGAAGCGAATGTTGTTGCTGATGCTCTTTCCAACAAAGGAGTTCATCAGAGCATGACTTGGCTGGACTATATTCCTTCTGACTTACTATACCTTTTTTATAATGATTGTAAAAAAATCCCATCCTTTCTCCTTTTGTAATCCTTTTTTGTTTATCAATAAATTGTTCTTTCATCTTTGATAAAAGCATTACCATTAAGAAAATGTTACCTCTAGAACTGAGTATAGGCAATTGACAACTTTCAAGACTTTTATAGGGCCTGGTGTTTCTTTTGTCAGGAATTGAAATATCCAAAACTTATTATGAGAAGATGAAACTCCACTATGAATGAGTACGAGTATTCGACACTTCAATATAAAATAAATGAGATGTAGTTTGTTGAATACTGGTTCAGCTCATAGTTATAGTAAAAACTAACATATGTATATGATCTTTAATAATACACAGAATAAGTGAAATAATCTTCAATGTCATGCATACTTCTTATTCTTCTTTAAGCAATAAAAAATAATATTTTTCTTTCTTTGGAATAGGTTTTCTTCTTTCGTTTTATTCACATAGTGATAGAATAATATATATACAAATTATTTCAATTCACTCTTCAAAATTTTCGAATAGTAATTTTGAAGCACTTTTTTTCAAGCATTTTCATGTCTCCTCCCTTCTTCTTATATATTTAAACTATTAAAAAATGATATATATAATGAATAAATATCCAACAGTAATATCAGTTCCACTTAATTCAGATATTCAAAATAAACCCATCAAAGAACTTTGATAAATATCTCCATAAAAACTACAACATTGTTTCCTCTTTATTCTGATCGAATAAATCTCTAATAAAATAATTCAAAATAATTTAAATAACTCCTCCGATAATATCTACAGAAAACATGCAGTGTTGAATAGTTACTTATTTTTTAACTCTAAAAATGGTCCTTTAAAATTGCTAAACAATATCCTGAAAAGTAGAAGCAGTACCTTTGGAATAATTTAAATATTTAAATTTTAATTATAACACTCCATTTTTATCATGATATTATTTCCAGACTTGTGATATTTTTTCAGTCACATATCCATTATGCTCAATATAGACTCTTTTTTCATGTAGTACAATGCATCTCTATTTTAATATATGATCTCCTCAAGATGTCTGACATAATCATCTGTTGTGCTAACTACTTGTTCCATATTTCACTGTATGAAGAGAGCAATGCAATATTTCAAGTCATCCATCTTGAGTGAATATTCTTTGTGGTGATAGGAATTATCCATCTTAAGAGATATCTACATGGTGCATCATCAACTTGAGTTACAAATAACATGCATAAGATATATCCAGGTCATTGCAATGATATTATGCAACATCAACATACAGAATCCACCTATGGTTATCCATTATAATATCATGCCATATATTAGACCATCATACATTAAGAAGACACCATCAAACATTTCATCGTATAGTGGTGGCTCATGAATGTTGTTATTGTATTTCAAATTGAGCATGAACATCACATTTTTAGTCTCCATTATAGCATGCATCGTCGTCTAATATGAAACTATATAGTAGTTCATCATATTTAACATTTAACAAATCACTCCGGTTCATGTTTCATGATGTCTTATTGCAAAAATTCAACATACATCCTATATATGAGATCAAAATCCATGTGTTTAAAGTCTTGTTTGATGTATTATGGAATTCTAAAAACATCAAGAGTATTATGGTGAAGATCCATGTTGAGGTGCAGAATCCTATAGAGATTCATTTTCACCAACATTACACTATTCAAGATTCATATGGTACCAGTATAGAAGAGTTATTTCTCCCCAGGAAACAATTACCAACCTATGATAGAGATAATATTTCAACTATTTTTCATATCTATTTTAATTATTTAAGCCCCCCCCATGTGTCATTTTATGTGAAATTACATTGTTTTTAGAATTTAGGGATGATTTGAGCCTGAAATATAAAATTACACAATTTTGGAATTTCACCTATTTTTAATAGCTTATGTATTCCAAGATTGAAACTAAAGTATACTTCGCACCATGAGCGAAGCGAAGAAGCACGACACTAGGTTTTTGAGAAAGAAGCGGAGATGAAAACTAAAGCAGAATGATTATGAATTGTGTAATACTATTACATGCCATGTATTTTCAAAATTGCATTTTATGTATAAGAAAATTTGTGACATCATTTCAAGCCATGAAAGAGCAATACATGTTGATTAACTTCATTACAAGACATGACAATTTTTGGACAAGATTTCATAGAAAATCGTGTCGATATTCACAATGACTGTTGGTAGAGGGATTATACACCGTGTAAGTCCATTATATGTCATGTAATGGTTGATGTGCAGAAAAAAAGATAATTTTGGATGACGTTTTGATAATATTTCCTATAAAAGCTACCCCCAACCACTTCTTGGAGGTAGTCTGGGTCCAGTAAGAGCAGTGTGCCACCATAAAACATCTGCAAGATGATCTGTAGCCATACTTCACCACAATTCCACTTCAAGAGGGTGTCGAGATCAAGATCCTTATGAGTATTTCATCCATTGATACTATTAGGGAAAATACATATGCTACCCAAGTGATGTGTGGCTAAGTAACAAGTTGTTGCAGATGGCGATGCCCGACAAACACTCTCTTCGTAGTTTCATTCTTATTGTGTATTCTATTTTAGAATTTCTTGAACATATATTTTTGAATGAATTTTATTTTTTTTCCTTATTCAATATATTATTTTCAAATTGGTTTTGATCATTGTTCCATCTATGATGTAAATTTATTGATTTCACTATTTAAAATTCTTTGGTGAGTTCTTTCCATTGTGCATAGTGATTTCAATTAAGTTTGACTACTTGGAGGTATTAAAGTAATTGATTAACTTCTATAGGAAGGAAAATAATAATATCATGGTCTTTATATGATGTCTATACAAATTTTAGTGCTCACATGGGGGTCCTTTGGGGTTCATTTAGAAATTCAATTGAGAAATATTTTTTAAACAAGGAAGAGGGGAGTGTCTAAGAGGTTGAAGATTGTCCATCACCACTATTTTAATTATGATTTCAAACCCGTTTTATTCTATATAATTTTTTTTATATTTCCATTAAATTTTCATTAATTTTGATTTATATTAATATTCTGTATTAGAACTATTAATCAAATCCCCATTTTAATTTCTTGCAAAAATACCCGAACAAAAGTGACAATTTTACAACTCAAATTGAAACCACCTTTAGAGACAATCCTGGGACTACTATATTGAATTTATCTAGGGTATAAAATATTGATTGATTTTTTCATGATAAAAACCCACACATCAACCTACTACAACAATCCAGGCTTATTCGATAAAACAATAGCACATAATTTATACGTTTTTATCTAGCTTGAGTTTACTTGGAATCAGTGTAGAAAGTACAACAGGAATAAGATCCACTTTCAATTAGTAGTAGCGGAATGAAGAACTTCAATGAAATAGAAAAATGAATGGATCATTTTACTACAGAACATAGGGATCATTTATAACATAGGGTATAATATTTGACTTTTTGGATCATGAACGTAGGGTTCATTTAAAGTAGTGTATGAATCACTTAAAATACATGGTTCATGTTCCAAAATTTTATATTAAAATTATTGCTTCCAAAATTAGCATATAGATCCTTTGATACAAGCGTATAGTATATGAACCCTACTTTTGAACCAACATAAGGATAAAATATGGGCCGCTTACCATTACAAACTTCGCTAAATTTTTCGGGGCTCTTAATGTAACACCCTGAGATTTTATGAAAAATATTCTTTTAATTTCATTAATGTCTTGTGTTGTATGCTACACCAATATTACCTTGCGCTATACCCAACACCGTATTAGCTTGTAGTATACGCAACACTATTCTTGGATCGTGTTACACACAATTTTGAAAATAGTTATTCTACGCAACATTGAGTATATATATATATATATTCAACGTATAAATGAAATATGGTTGAATTATGATATACTAAACAACAAAGGATTATTTCACAGCATGCAACACTGACTTGGCTTGCATTACACGCAATCACGACCTTCCTCGATAGCGTGTGTTGTATGCAATATCGGGTTTTACTAAACAACGATATATTATTATAATATTGTCATGAACTAGCCGTTATGAATAGTGTTAACTAAATTTTGAATTTTATAACATTTTTATTCATCTTACACATTTCTTGAACATTTTATAAGAACAAAATAAATTTTTCGAGTAAAATAAGTATTTTTCAAAAAATGCAGTTTTGCCGCCTTTTGATGGCGCACCCACTTTAAATATAGTTTTTGACATGTTTATAAGTTCAATTTGACAAAATAAAATTCTTCTTTTTAATCAGGATATAAAAATTTACATTAGATAAAGTTTTGATATTTTTCCGATAACTTTCATATTTTAATGAATAGTAAAAACACGCTATATATTAATTAAAAACAACTTTTTTCATCGTAATATCTTATGTGGTTAAATTATAATATTGAATGGTTTTAAAGTATAAATAGAATATATTTTTACCATTTAATATAATGTATGTCATTAGCATTGATTTTACCTTGAATTCGAAGGTCAAATCAATTCAATCTTTTGCAATGTTTTAAAGAAAAACCCGTTTTCTTTCGACAACGAGATTAATTTTAATTTAATTTCTGCATCTTTTGTGTAGTGAATTTGGAAAAATGGATTCCATATTTGGAATCAGTGGGTCCAAATTATGTTAATAAGCTACTTTTTATTTTTGGGCATTGTGAATAGTAACTACGGTAAATTTTATTTACTATAGTTAAAGGTAAATCAGGTAATTAAGGGTAAATATAAGATTATAAAATTACCCTAACACTTGGAAAAATCCTATTGGATGGCTAAAAGTAGACCCATATATCCTAAGGGTCTGATTAGATTCATTTTATGGACTTTTGTCCATGAAAATAATTTAATTATTATTAAAACCAAAGAATGTGACAACATGTCACTTTCTGAACTCTTATAAGTATAATAATTTTAATTTAGTGAAAAACTTCATGAAACTTCAAAAATGAATAGTATCCAGAAATATAATACAATTATCTACATCATAGGAATTTATTTATAATTTTTAGGGATTAAATAATTATCATTTATTATGACACAAAGATGATGCAGTAATTATCTTATTAATGTAATATTGACATAATTGATGTTATAAATGCCCAAATAAATGTAATTTGAGACTTTTTATGACTTAAATTAATTTTATAGGTTAATATGACATGTTATGGTTGATATAAGTAACTTGTTTCGAACTTATAATTCTTTTATGAATTTCATAAAAATCATGTACCAAATAGTTTCAAAATTGACATAAATTAGTTTTTTAAAACAAATATTATATTATTAATTGTTATTTAATTCCTAAAAATCTAAGGTTCTGAAAAATGACTTATATAAGGATAGATATATTAATAATAAACAACTTTGGTTTGTTTGTCTTGTTATGGTAAGTTTATTAACCATATAGTGTAAGAAAACAAAAAGATACGGCAAAAGTTAAATTATTTAACTTAGAGTAAAATCTAATTGATAAGGTTAAATTAATAACCTAAACTTTTCTAAATACTATTGGATGAGAGGCTTTCGACCCATTACCACTTTATCTTCGAAATAAGACCCTTTGGAACCATTATAAACCGAATTTGACCTTAATATAAAATAATATTTCGAGATTTTCCTAAGGTGCCCCTCTCCTCCCTTATAAAAGGGAACCTCCTCCCTCTCCTCCTCACACCAAATTTGAGCATTAAAGCTCATCCAAACCCTACAAAAATCTCTACTCCACTTCCCTAGTATCATCCTAGAGGTACTGGTGTTCTTCAAAGACCATCCTTAGTTCTTTATGTGGAGGTTAAGTGAAGGCGCATCAAAAAGAGGTAATATCCATTACCGATCTTTTTCAATTTCTTTCTTCTTCAACTTCTTCTTCTTTAGTTGTTTCATGATAAAGTAATAACATCAGTATTTATTATATACTGATATGTTATTATAAATATGAAACAACACTAATTAACCTTCTATCCATCCTACGGAAAAAGGAAATCACTGCGCGTTCGTACGTACGGAATACCGTCTCCACGCCGTGGTGTAATCAATTTTCCGCCACCACCTTAATTGGATGGGTATAATGGTGTAATGAGTAACTATATATGATTATTATAAAGTGATTTTGATACTGAAATAGTGTACATACACTTCAAAACAATTCCACGACCATGGGAACGATATCATCGCTCGTGCGTACGTATGGACTACCGTCTGCACGATGCGATGAGATTCATTATCCATGTTAACCATTCCAGAATGATTATAAAGTATATATATAATGAATAATAATGAAATATATGACATGGTAAATCTACTGGATTTATGTATATATATATGTCATCTACTTACTTCCATTCAAGACAATAAGGAAAGGAAAACAACGTTCATGCGTACGTACGGACTACCGTCTCCATGAACGGTGTGTTTCATTTCATTTATCTATCTATTATATATATATATATACTGAATATATATGATATATAAATCATATTTTATATTCTGGAAGTAAGTAAATAATGATATAAGTAATAATAATGTCAAGAACAACAAGTCCAAACACCTACGATAAATGAAACGATTTTACCCAAAACGCTTCTTTAACATGGAATTTACAAAAGAATGGGTAATATAAAGTCATAAGCGAACCATATATGATATAATAACAATGAATATGATTCTGTAAAAAGTTAATGACATTATTTAAATCATTATACAGGAGGTTCAGATACGTACAAAGCATATCAGACATAAGGTAAGGGAAATATCACAATCTCATTTTTATCCGAGATTGTTTATACTTTGGTATTTACTGGGGTGTATTTTATCATCCACATCCATGTTTCCACAATATGTAATATTATTTCCATCCACCTAAAATTTTTTTAAATCCAATTTTACCCTTCATTGAGTTTTTCGTAAAATATATGAAAGGAATCTTTTGTCGTTTTTCATATGAGGTACTTTTTGAATTTTCCGACAAAAGCACGAGAAGAATGTTTTTTTTAACTTATACAGCATGAATGGATTTTTTTAAAACATTTTTTCCAAGAAGCTTCCTTTACAAGTTTTCAAGTTTATTTTTAATCAACTTATTTTAGTTTAGAATTGTATGACATGTTAAGAAAGGAAAAGTGTTTTTGAAGCAGAAAGGATATTTTCCTCAAGAATGGAGTTCAAGTGTTTTATCAAAATTATTTCCCATATAAGATAATAAAGGGTTCTGTTTCAATCCCTAATATTACATTGATTTGATTATGTTGTGATGAAATTATATTTATGAATTCCTTTATCTTATATGAATTGTTTTATGATGTCCCGATGTTTAAGATTCCCATTTTTATTACATGGGTTATGCAATGATGTATGATTTATGATTTTGTGGCACACATATGAATGGTATCATTATGAGATGGGTGGGACCTATATCTCCCTCCAATTCATTGGGTAAAGATTTTATATCTCATGAGATAGACATGGCTGGAACGGTAGGTTATACCGGTTCAGTGAAGCAGGACTGAAACGAGGGTAACTCGGTTCAGAAATGGACTTTGTCCAATAAGATAGTCTTGGCAATGAGTCTTTACTAATAAGAAATGATTCTCTATGATTATGTGTGTATCCCACAAAGTTTCATGTTTTAAGTTATGATTATTGGGATTACATTTCACTTCTATGATTTATCCCATTTTATGATATTATGATCTCTTTTGCAGGTTAAGATTTCCAAAAGTTATGTTCTTATGTATATGATGTGATTGATATTTCTTTTGTTTACCCTTACTAAGCATTTGAGCTCACCCTTTAATGTTTTCTTTTCCCCAGGATATAAAGAATGGATTTAGGTAAAAAAAGGGAAGATCTTTATGGGAGATGTTGAAGATCTTTCACCACGTTTAGAAGATTATATTCCGAGTTTCCAAAGACACTAAACTATTACGGTCCTTGTGTGTCTATTTTTGTTATGTATTAAGTATTCCGCAAAATTAATGTAATGTCCATGTACGTCAAGCTTCGGGTCTCTACAGTTGGTATCAGAGGAAAAGTTTAGTCAACCTTTGGAAACTAGGATGTGAAAACGTTACTAAGATCCCTGGAGATATTTCTAAGGTATGTCTAGGGATGTCCCTAAGGATAAGTATACGTATAGGATATAGTCCTAGAACTATGGTAACGATATTAGATTAAACCAAATATGTTAGATATTGAAGTTACTCCCTCTTTATTATGATTTTTTCCTCTCACACTATTCTTTTTGGGTTATAGAAAATGGCTGGAAACAAGATGATTCATGATAATGGAGGATATGATGGACAATGGAATGATATTCTTCTTGAGAAACCAAATGAAATGGGATTTTGAAGTCCGAACATCATTATTATGACGAATCAGCAATCTCATAATATGATCAATAAAGTAAAATTTGGTAAGTTTCCTGACTCGGCTAATAAGAGAAAGATGGAGTTTCATGATGATCATAGAGGAAAGAAAGTTCAATTTCCCCTATGTAAATAATGTGGGAAGATGCATCAAGGAGAATGTTTCAAAGGAACTGGAAGATGCTTTGGGTGTGGAAAAGAAGGACACAAAGCCAGTAAGTGCAAAGGAAAAGGTTCAGTTAACACCAGGGATGAGGATACTGGTATTTCTACGACATCAACAATGGTTAAATGTTTTAAATGTGGAATGTACGGGCATTATGAAAACCAATGCACTAAGGGAAAGTATCATGAAGAGAATCAGTATGGTCGTATGGGTAGTATTTATGTGGATGATGATGAAGAGACTACAAATGATATGTGAGATGAAAGAATTGTTGAAGCTCGGTCAATGGTTTAAGAATGTAGTGGAATGATTACACGTTTATCATGTGTAATGTTGTATGAGTAATCTCATGGTACTATGGAATAAAGAGACATCTAAGGATTGTTACACTGTTGTCTTTCCTTGAGTTTTGAAAGTGTATGATTAATGGTACCAGTATCCATGAAATGTTGTTCAGATATTTTTGGAATGTAGATGATGTGCGCATAATGAAGGGATAAAGAGAAAATTAAAAGTTTGATAGTATTCATGAGCTCATGACTGATATAAGGAGAAGGTTATATCATGGTTTGAGTATATAGAATTTTTGGATTTTGGTATGTGGAAAGAGTTAACTTTTGACGGCATTTATGTTTTCACTAAGGTTCAATGGGTATTCATTTTTCAAGAGAATACATCATTAAATTATTCACATGATTGGAATGTGACCAACAAGATATATGGGGGATAAATGATGGTATTCACATGCTTGGTTGACGACATTTCAAGTAATAGTTTTCTTTATTCTATGAGCTTGGACCGAAGTATTTTAGATAATCCAAAAGATTGGAATGGATTATTGATGGGATGTTATAGTAATATAGATTTAGAAAAAGGACAACCTGCAGGATGGGCGACAGCCCATCGCGTCGGACAAGGATGTGGGAATCGAACCCACAACCGAAGTGCGATTGGCCTTTATCGCCTACCACTGGACTACAGGATGTCCCTGGTTAGTAGAAACTAGTTTTATTTTATTAGGCAGTATGATATATGAAGTATAAGTTCATTTTTGGAATCGTATACGATTAAACTTACCATAGATGGACTTATGTATATTTGACAACTTTTGCTAACCTTTTGTTTGAAACAGATGGAATGACCAATCATTTTATCACATGATCTATTAACACTTCATGAATAAAAAATTCAAATTCATTTCGTTAAGAGATGAAGTGGAAATTGTTCAAAGCACGAACAACAGAGAAATTGTACCAAAATCATGTAAGTATTTCTTTTAATTCACTAACTTTAGGGAAATGATCTTGAAAACCAAAAATGTTGTTCTAGTGCCCTTATATCTGATTAATCAGATGGTACCTTAGATCATCGCAAATCTATGGCTTTATGATTGTTGGCTATTTCATAGCCATGTTCTCTACCACTCTCCATCAGAACTTGATGGTTATATTTTTCTTCCATATCCATATTTTCACCTATGTTCTCCTACGTGGAAACCCAGTGATGAGTTAATTTGGGTAACCGTTATGTTTCATACTTTTGTTTTTAAATATTGGTTTTGGTATTCCTTTTTACGATGTGGGTTTCTATTAAAGAAACTTTCGAATAGTAAACCATTTATAACCCCGACAAATTTCGAGGGCGAAATTCATTTTAAGTGGGGTAGAATGTAACACCCCAAGTTTTTATGAAAAATATTTATTTAATTTCATTAATTTCTTGTGTTTTATGCTACACCAATATTACCTTGCGCTATACGCAACACCGTATTAGCTTGCAGTATAAGCAACACTATTCTTGGATCGTGTTACACACAATTTTGATAATAGTTATTCTACACAACATTGAGTATATATATATATATATATTCAATGTATAAATGAAATATGGTTGGATTATGATATACGAAACAACGAAGGATTATTTCACAGCACGCAACCCTGACTTGGCTTGCATTACACGCAATCACGACCTTCCTCGATAGCGTGTGTTGTACGCAATACCGGGTTTTACTAAACAATGATATATTATTATAATATTGTTATGAACTAGCCGTTATGAATAGTGTTAACTAAAATTTTGAATTTTATAACATTTTTATTCATCTTACACATTTCTAGAACATTGTATAAGAACAAAATAAAATTTTCGGGTAAAATAGGTATTTTTCAAAAAATGCAGTTTTGCCGCCTTTTGATGGAACACCCACTTTAAATATAGTTTTTGACATGTTTATAAGTTCAATTTGACAAAATAAAATTTTTCTTTTGAATCAGGATATAAAAATTTACATTAGATAAAGTTTTGATATTTTTCCGATAACTTTCATATTTTAATGAATAGTAAAAACACGCTATATATTAATTAAAAACTACTTTTTTCATCAAAATATCTTATGTGGTTAAATTATAATATTGAATGGTTTTAAAGTATAAATAGAATATATTTTTACCATTTAATATAATGTATGTCTTTATCATTGATTTTACCTTGAATGCGAAGGTTAAATCAATTCAATCTTTTGCAATGTTTTAAAGAAAAACCCGTTTTCTTTCGAAAATGGGATTAATTTTAATTTAATTTCTGAATCTTTTGTGTATTGAATTTGTAAAAATGGATTCCATATTTGGAATCAGTGGGTCCAAATTATGTTAATAAGCTACTTTTTATTTTTGGGCATTGTGAATAGTAACTACGGTAAATTTTATTTACTATAGTTAAAGGTAAATCGGGTAATTAAGGGTAAATATAAGATTATAAAATTACCCTAACACTTGGAAAAATCCTATTGGATGGCTAAAGGTATACCCATATAACCTAAGGGTCGAATTAGATTCATTTTATGGACTTTTTCCATGAAAATAATTTAATTATTATTAAAACCAAAGAATGTGACAACATGTCACTTTCTGAAATCTTATAAGTATAATAATTTTAATTTAGTGATAAACTTCATGCAACTTAGAACATGAATAGTATACAGAAAGATAATACAATTTTCTACATCATAGGAATTTATTTAGAATTTTTAGGGATTAAATAAGTATCATTTATTATGACACAAAGATGATGCATTAATTGTCTTATTAATGAAATATTGACATAATTGATGTTATAAATGCCCAAATAAATGTAATTTGAGACTTTTTATGACTTAAATTAATTTTATAGGTTAATATGACATGTTATTGTTGATATAAGTAACTTGGTTAGAACTTATGATTCTGTTATGAATCTCATAAAAATCATGTACCAAATAGTGTCAAAATTGACATAAATTAGTTTTTAAAACAAATATTATATTATTAATTGTTATTTAATTCATAAAAATCTAAGGTTCGGCCAAATGACTTATATAAGGATAGATATATTAATAATAAACAACTTGGGGTTAGTTTGGCTTGTTATGGTAACTTTATTAACCATATAGTGTAAGAAAACAAAAAGACACGGTAAAAGTTAAATTATTTAACTTAGAGTTAAATCTAATTGATAAGGTTAAAATAATAACCTAAACTTGTCTAAATCCTATTGGATGAGAGGATTGCGACCCATCCCCACTTTATATTCTAAATAATACCCTTTGGAACCATTATAAACCGAATTTGACCTTAATATAAAATAATATTTTGAGATTTTCCTAAGGTGCCTCTCTCCTCCCTTATAAAAGGGCACCTCCTCCCTCTCCTCCTCACACCAAATTTGAGCATTCATGCTCGGAAAAACCCTTCCAAAATATCTTCTCCACTTCCCTAGTATCATCCTAGAGGTCCTGGTCTTCTTCAAAGACCATCCTTAGTTATTTAAGTGGAGGTTAAGTGAAGGCGCGTGAAAAAGAGGTAATATCCATTACCGATCTTTTTCAATTTCTTTCTTCTTCAACTTCTTCTTATTTAGTTGTTTCATGATAAAGAAATAACATCAGAATTTATTATATACTGATATGTTATTATAAATATGAAACAACACTAATTAACCTTCTATCCATCCTACGGAAAAAGGAAATCACCGCGCGTGCATACGTACGGAATATCGTCTCCACGCCGTGGTGTAATCTATTTTCCGTCACCAACTTAATTGGATGGGTATAATGGTGTAATGAGTAACTATATATGATTATTATAAAGTGATATTGATACTTAAATAGTGTACATACACTTAAAAACAATTCCACGACCATGAGAACGATATCATCGCTCGTGCGTGCGTACGGACTACCGTCTCCACGAAGCGATGAGATTCATTATCCATGTTAACCATTCCAGAATGATTATAAAGTATATATATAATGAATAATAATGAAATATATGACATGGTAAATCTACTGGATTTATGTATATATATATATGTCATCTATTTACTTCCATTCAAGACAATAAGGAAAGGAAAACAGCGTTCATGCGTACGTACGGACTACCGTCTCCATGAACGGTGTGTTTCATTTCATTTATCTATATTATATATATATATATACTGAATATATATGATATATAAATCATATTTTATATTCTGGAAGTAAGTAAATCATGATATAAGTAATAATAATGTCAAGAACAACAAGTCCAAACACCTACTATAAACGAAACGATTTTACCCAAAACGCTTCTTTAACATGGAATTTACAAAAGAACGGATAATATAAAGTCATAAGTGAACCATATATGATATCATAACAATGAATATGATTCTGTAATAAGTTAATGACATTATTTAAATCATTATACAGGAGGTTCAGATACGTACAAAGAATATCGGACATAAGGTAAGGGAAATATCACAATCTCATTTTTATCCGAGATTGTTTATACTTTGGTATTTACTGGGGTGTATTTTATCATCCACATCCATGTTTCCACAATATTTAATATTATTTCCATCCACCTACAATTTTTTTAAATCCAATTTTACCCTTCTGTGAGTTTTTAGTAAAAGATATTAAAGGAATCTTTTTTCGTTTTTCATACGAGGTACTTTTTGAATTTTCCGACAAAAGTACGAGAAGAATGTTTTTTTAACTTATACGGCATGAATAGATTTTTTTAAAACATTTTTCCCAAGAAGATTCCTTTACAAGTTTTCAAGTTTATTTTTAATCAACTTCTTTTAGTTTATAATTGTACGACATATTAAGAAAGGAAAAGTGTTTTTGAAGCAGAAAGGATATTTTCCTCAAGAATGGAGTTCAAGTGTTTTATCAAAATTATTTTCCATCTAAGATAATAAAGGGTTCTATTTCTATCCCTATTATTACATTGATTTGATTATGTTGTGATGGAATTATATTTATGAATTCCTTTATCTTATATGAATTGTTTTATGATGTCACAATGTTTAAGATTCCCATTTTTATTACATGCGTTATACAATGATATATGGTTTATGATTTTGTGGCACACATATGAATGGTATCATTATGAGATGGGTGGGACCTATATCTCCCTCCAATTAATTGGGTAAAGATTTTATATCTCATGAGATAGACATGGCTAGAACGGTAGGTTATACCGGTTCAGTGAAGGAGGACTGAAACGAGGGTAACTCGGTTCAGAAATGGACTTTGTCCACTAAGATAGTCTTGGCAATGAGTCTTGACTAATAAGAAATGATTCTCTATGATTATGTGTGTATGCCACAAAGTTTCATGTTTTAAGTTATGATTATTGGGATTACATTTCACTTCTATGATTTATCCCATTTTATGATATTATGATCTCTTTTGCAGGTTAAGATTTCCAAAAGTTATGTTCTTATGTATATGATGTGATTGATATTTCTTTTGTTTGCCCTTACTGAGCATTTGAGCTCACCCATTAATGTTTTATTTTCCCCAGGATATAAAGAAAGGTTTTAGGTAAAAAAGGTAAGATCTTTATGGGAGATGTTGAAGATCTTTCACCACGTTTAGAAGATTATATTCCGCGTTTTTAGAGACACTAAACTATTACGGTCCTTGTGTGTCTGTTTTTGTTATGTATTAAGTATTCCACAAAAGTAATGTAATGTCGATGTACGTCAAACTTCGGGTCTCTACAATTAACATCTGATTTAGCATTTGGCATATAAGACTTATTTTTAGTAAATATTTAGAGATTCTAAAAATATAAATAATAGAATCAATATGAATTCTATATCTATTTATATCATTGAAAAATATAACCAACACTATTCTATAAAAACTATGTTTATGTGAAATCATCAAAGAAATTAAAATAATTTGTTGACCATCAAAAATTACTTTTCCTACTTTTATGTAAAATAAATAAATCAATATAAACTTATTGTATTTCCATCACACTTGGTTTCACATGATTCAGATGTCTATAGAAGATGAATTAAATGAAATACAATAGTTTTTTAAATCTTTAAATTGTAGAGTTTCTAAATTTTTGCAGCAACTTCGATGATTTTTTAGAGCACCAAAAAAACCTTTTCAGACATCCTTGTAAACTAATAATGTTTATATAAATCTATTAGGTATCCAACGGTGTAATATTAACATGAATCTATGTTTTTTACATTGATATATAATCAAAATTAATATATTACATTATACTAAAAAAATGACAATGACACTTGAACAACTTGTAAAATCTTTGGTGAATTTTTACACAATCAAAAAAATTGAATTGGAATTCACTATAAATATATGAAATGAATATATTTTTATTATATTTAAAATGTAACAAAATCCAAAATAATCTGATAAATATTTCTTCAAATATTCAATAAATACAGTGAACATACTAAATCTGAAATCACTTAAAAAAATTTATTACTAAACAATGAATGATGGATTAAAGTATTTCCCAAAACCAAACCAAGATGAGAATGATAAGGAGAAACTCGATATGAGGAACTTGGGAGAAACTAAAAACAGGTATTTCTTCTTATTATAGATTTAATTCGATTTGAATATAATTGTTCCACACTTTATTTACATTGAAGTAGGGTTGTGAGATTAATTCCCATAGGAAGTAAGAATATTTTGGTAATGAATGGTTTGGTGATTTTATTCAATTTTGGTGTGTATTTGAACATGGGAAATGTCATCATTTTTAATAGTATTTTAAAATAATAAACAAGATTAATTTAATTACCTAAGAGTGAAATTGATTAAGTGTGGAGGGATTTTCTGTGACATTATTTTATTTTATTTTTTCACGTCTCCTTTTATGAATTAAATGTGTTTTGAAAGTGAAAAATGTATTTTTTATGTAGAATTATTGAATACTAGTAAAATGAGTGAAAACTACCATTATTTAAAAATAATGAAAAAATTAGGGTTTTGGTGCCCTAAATTGAAAATGTTTTTTGATTTAAATAAATAAATATATTTTTAAATAATAACCATTTTTGTGATATTCATTGAAAATAATTTTTTTCAAGTGATTTTTATGTGGATTTTATTTGAGAAATGATTATTTCATTATTCCATGTTGGAATTATTAACATCTTGCTATATGAATACATTATATTTTCTAAATTCGAATTTGAATTTGGATTGGTTTCATTATTTTGAAATTTTTTATTGAATATGAATAGTAATTGAAATAATTTCTTTCTTATTTTAAAGTGTTATATATATTTGAATTAATTCTTTCATTTTCATGATTTGAAAAATATATAATTGTTTGTGGAATTTATTTTTATATGATAATGAGAAATTTCATTTCCTAAAAAACATTTATTTATTCATTTTTTACTCATTTATGATTTAAATCATAAATTTTGGAATTATTTTTTTCTTAGGACCTGTGGTAGAAATGTTTTAAAGGGTAAAAGCAACCATTCCCGAGTCAGAGCAACCCTAAGTGAAAATGGAATGAGCACACATTGAGGAAAAAATTACCGTTGGCTGGATGCCCAAAAAAATGAAAATGGGTTCAAGTGATCATAAAAACAAACCAAATTAGAGTTGTTGTGTATTGATAACAAAATTAAGTATAGAAACTATTTTTCCATGGGCTAGAGTGACCATAAGGAAAAAACTCATGGATGAACATACCAAACTCTTGAAAAAACCATGACTTCGAATCCATTCAACCAAAAAACTCCCTAAGAATCCAAGTGATAGAATTTTAAGTTGGCATGGGTAGATTTTTTGCAAACACGTCAATCGACCATTAACCCAAAATCTGATCAACCGTATTCCATATTTATAATCAAATGTTGGGGATAATATTCCTATGGGATGGAGTGACCATAAGGGTTTTCAATTGATCGCAAAGAGGATTTTGACTTGTTGTGCCTAAATTTTGGAAAACTTTATTATCGAACATGTTAAGATATTGGAGAAACCATGAGTATAATAAGTTTTGACCATAAATTAACATGTTTGACCACACCCTTTAAGTGGTTGAATAAAAAAACCTAAGCTATATTTTTTGAAGAATCATGTGAAGGTTTAAATTTAACATAGGAGGAGGTGGAGATGCCGAACAAGACCAACTGAGGAACCATGATTAATCCTCTATAGAGGAGTATAACATTTGTTGATTGGAGGCTTCATGAGATTGAATGATGATCTGAGATGCATGTGTTACTTAAGACACTCGATCTTGATGATCTGAAAAAGTTGAGTCATGGCTGGAGATATCAAACCCATCATTTAAAGATACTGGAAGAAACCATGTCGGTACAAAGATGACTACTGACCAACAGTGATGATGCCCGAGCATGATCATTTTCAATGATGTTTCCATGAGCAGTAAACCAAGTTCACCGAAATTTTAAGGTTGATGATTATAGAGTGATGCATGATCTATAGATTGATGAATCAGAACTTTTTGGTGCCCACAATACTAGGTGTGGTGAGAATGAGACCTCTCAAACAAGACTCAACAGATTTGATCACTAAAAACATTGATTGTGGTAGAAGATTTGGACCTATTGAGAACCGATGAAGAAAGGTAAGACCACTATTAATATAAAATATTATCCAAGGAACATGAGCATTATTCGTTCAAGATGGGTTCTATGAAAATCGATGTGTCTATATTAGAGAAGAGATTTTGTGGTTGTGGAAACTCAGTGAGTTGTGCATGAGTTGTTGGGAAAGATGACCAATGAAAAATGTGCAAATAAACAACAAAGAGAACACATAGTGGAAATAAATTTTATTTCCCTTCAAGAATTACTGAAAATCTAAAGCGAATGCACAATGACCAATAAATATATGCCGAAAAACAAAATGATGACACCAGAAATATTTAATAAGGAAAACCCAAAATGGAAAAACCAAATGACATAGTCTAGAAAGAATAATATAATAATAATCCACAGTAAAAGGAAGAGACTCTTGAAGATGATAGGGATATCAAAAATAATATTCTAACAAAATAGTGAATCATAGAAAGAATTATGTTGTCTAAAAGAATCTTGAAATGAAGAACAAGTCCTGATAAAGAAACCAAATATATCTAACTATGTAAAGTAGATGTTCATTTTCTGAATAAAAGATGATGAAGGAAAACATTAGGATCAGATAAAATAGCATTTCAAATGAAAGTGAATCAGATCAAAATAATTTGTCTAGATTTAGATTTGAAAACCATTGGGTAAAAAGCAAACTACACTGCGATGCCTGAGAAAAAGAGAGAAACGTTGCAAAAGACTTCAAAAATATTAGCCTATGGAAGTCTATAAATCCCCTCATATAAGGTATATTTTTTTATTTTTTATTTTAAATGGAATGTGGGGTCTCTACATGAGGTGGTCCCGAATAAACCCCCCCTCCGACTCAAGTGGGGACCACTGGCATCCTTACAATTAGTCCGCAAGTCTCAAATTTTCCTCTAGGTAAAATCTTGATCTGTATGTCTAACCAATTATCATCTATTTAGATCTTATTAAGCACCAACTGTATTCAATCAATGACATCATGGATCTGATGATACCGAACATTGATATGTTTTTACCTTTCATGAAAAGTGGGATTATTTTCCAAAGAAATAGCACTCTGACTATCAAAAAACAAAACACACCTATCCTGATTAAAATTCAGCTCTTGAATAAAAAATTTCAACCACAATAATTTTTTTTCATACCTTTGTAGCTGTAATAAACTCAGACTCCGTGGTAGATAAAGTAATACATCTCTGTATTCTAGACTACCCAGACACCATTTACCATAAAAAAGTCATCAAATAGCCTAAAATAGACTTCCTTGAATCTGGATCTCCCACTATATATGAATCCATAAACCCAAAAATTACAGGTTCCCCACTACCAAAACAGATTCTCATATAAGGAAGTACCACAAAGATAATGAAATACATGCTTCACTTCTCTAAAATTTTCTCCATGTAATGACCCAAAAATTTATGAATAAAATTACCTTTCTTTTAATTTCTTATAGATATAGAAAAAAGATGAAATACTTTTGATTTATTATATCCAACTGATCTTAAATGACCATATGTATCATTAACGTTGATGATATTTTCATTGAATAGTGATCACACAACTAATATAAATATAAGGTTTTAAAAAATCATTCTGACACAAAAAAAGGAGATAATGTCCTCATCCAGTAGACTCAGGCCCAACGAAGCTCATTTTTTGGAGCTCAAAAAGGAGGTAGCATCACTGAGCTTCACTCTTGACCATGCCCAAGCCGAGCTTTAGTATCTTAAGCTTGAACGGAATCGCCTACAGATTACCACTCGAGCGATGTTGTACGAGTTTCCCCAAGATTATGTCACCATCACACACCTAACCCTTAGGTCTTATGTGGGTGTTATAATGGGATATATAACAAGGTACTAGTTACTTATTTTTTAATCCCTTTTTATAAATAAAATTCTTATTCCATCAATTCTTTTATGGGAGTAGTATTTGTTAAAAAATGATGAATTTTATAAATTGATTTTTAGGTAAAATGGTACTTTTGAGAAATATATACATTATAGTTTTTATTAATAATTTTATATAAACAATTCTAATAAATGATGATTATATCAGTTACTTATCTATAAAATATTAATTAATAATTTTGATAAGAGTTAAAGTTTTTTACGATAAAATAAAAAGTGTAATTTTAAAGAATTTATTTTAAGGAATTAATGAATTTTTTAAATAATTAATATTTTAATAAAATATTATTATCAAATAACTTTTATTTATAATAAATGAATATTTTTTTTATGAAGTCTAATGTAATTTTTACCAATGTTCAATTTTTTTTCCAAAACCCGTTAATTTTCAAAAAATGTTAGTTCTCATTTTAAAATTGAAAATTCGCATATTTAGAAAATTATTTAGATAAAATTAATATTGTTTTTGTAATTAGTATATCGAAATTATCCAATGGTGATTTTTTCATAATTTTCTGAGATAGTTGAATTTTTGGGTAAAAATTAAATAATATATAAATATATATTGTATTTTATGACATCATAATGACCCAATAGTGATATAATAAATACCGTAAAATGGATATTTGACTAAATATATGTTTTAACATTAGAATAATTTTTTTATATTTATTTTACTTATCTAATAATTCCTTAGTGAATCCTTCAAAATGTATAATATATTTTATGATTATAAATTCATTTCCTTGAGGGTGTGACTCACCTCCACATAAGCAAGAATAATATTTTAATTAATTCCGCCCTTGGCCTTATAAAATAATGTTTTACACCCAAATTTGCTAGAAACCATGGGAAAACCCAAGGGATGGTTTGTGGTTTTGAATATTTTATTGTGTAGTGTCTGAAACCTAAATAATAAATAATTATGCATCCTTTCATATATAAACACAAACAAGAACCCATTAATCTTCACTAAAACTCATTTAAGATCTTCATCTCTCTTCTCTCCACTATCTAGAGTCCTCCTAAGGTTCCCCCAATCTCCCGAAAATCCTCTATCAAGCCTTTGTTATCACACACCCAAGTAAGGGACCCTCACTTTCCTTCCTTTCTCATTTTTGTCCAAGTTTCATTATATTGTTATACCCTTTTAATTTTTCAATTAAAAATGATGGGGTATGTTTTTGAACCTCCCCCATACTTCCCTTATTATTTTTAAATTATGATATACCCCTTTCCCTCTCATTAATCCCACTAATGTAAACCTGTTACCATGCTGAAATTCCGTAAGGGATTTCTCTCTCCTCATTTCAATTCAATAATTTCTTTTATATTATGAATCTAAAACTCCATTTAATATGGTAGTATATTATGTTGAATGATCCCCTTACTACAAATTTAATTTATAAATGATTAGATACCACTTTATCTCTCATCATCCCATTTTATGAATCCCCATGTGATGCTGCTATGCTATTGAAATTGTACATCAATTTTCCATGAAAAAATCATCGTGTAGTGAATACCTTGCCCATTTCTCAATCAAGGGTATTCATTTTTATGAAAATATACTTATTTATTATAGAAATTAATTTATTTATTCCATATTCCTTTATCGAGTAATAAATGATGATGTTGAATGAATCCATGTTATATGATCTATGTGGCACACTTAAGAATGAGATTAAAATGTTCATAAAGGGTGCACCCTGATAGTGCTCCAATGCATTGGGTAATGTTTAGTATCATGATACATCATGTTGGGAAAATGTTTTACCCGATTCCTTTATTTTAATTTTTTCAATCATGTTGGGAGATGGGTTTACCTGATTCCTTTATGATAATGATGCAGCGTTTTATGTTGTTTCCACATTTTCCATGTTAGGATAATCATGTTATATCATGAATTTATGTCCATGTTTCTCTTGTACTCCATCAGTATACCTATTTCCAAACATGTATTGTATTCTTCTTGTTATGGCTTGTTTACTCCCTTATTGGGCGTTATAGATTACCCTTTTCTTACGTATGTCTTCTGGTTATCCTATGCAATGCTAAGTACAAAGGAATGATGTGGTCATGTAAAAGAAGTTTTCAATAAAGATGTTGTATTTTATGTCTTATGTTGTCATGTAATTTTCCTAAGCCCCAAATACACTATACCTCTCGATCATATGGATTGTATTAAGTGCAAGTTTATGTAATAAAGAATGTTTAAATGTTTAATAATGACTAGGGTTTTTATGCTCCACCTAGATTAGATAAAAAAAGGACTGACCACACAAAATGCATATATTATATCAGGTCTAGAGCACACCATCACATATATGAAACAACCAATGTTAGATGAATAATTTATGTGTTGCATATACTCTCTCTCTTCATCATTATAATTAAACTAACTATAAATGAGCATAAAATGTAAATAAATAGGGGTAACAATCACCTTTTATGTTTCCATAGAAAATATCTAAATAACTTTTATAATATATCTCTTCTGGGATAACCATAACTTCTTGGACTTTCTATCATGGGAGATCGACATGCCAAGAATCTTTCATTGTAACTTCAAGTCATTCATTTCAAAAGACTAAAAAATATCCTTCTTCAATCTGTCAATTTTAGAAGCATCATGGACAATAATGTGCATAACATCAACATAAGTCAATAGTATAATAAAATCATCACCAGTAAATATATGAACAAAAAAATAAGGATTAGAAGATCTATTTTGAAAACCCTGATGGAAAATAAAAGGTTCAAACTTCTTATACCACTATCTTAGATCCCACTTTAGAACATACAAACTCTTCTTTAATCTATTTACATAATTATCTTTACTTATTTCAATAAAACCCTATGGATTCTCCATATAAATCTCCTCCTATAAATCTAAATGGAGAAACGTTTTCACCACATCCATTTAGTCAATATATATATTCAAACAAGTAGTCAAACCAAAAACAACCTAAATGGAAGAAATTTTTTCACTATATGGGAAAATATCATCAAAACCAATACATTTCTTATGATTGGATCCTTTAACAACTAATGGTTCCTTATATCAAGAAAAATACCTAGATTCTTCATTTTTAATCTGATAAATCCATCAATTTTGAAAATCTATCTTACTTTTAGGTAACTTCACAAGCACAAAATTGTGGTTTTCATGCAACGATCTCATCTCATAATCCATTTTCACAACCCATTCATCATTCTGATTACTTTTTATCACCTCATCAAAATATTCGAGTTCTACCCCTTTAACAAGGAGCACATACTAATCAGGTGAATACCATGTATAAATAGTATTATGCTAAGATGATCTTTGAATGTGGAGCCACAAGTTCATTAATAAATTCTTGAACTAGGTTTTCAGAAAAAATGGTGCATTAAAAACATAAATACCAACCTATTCACCCTAAACATCATTATTCACATCAACACGGTCATTAGAATCAATAATATGAGCTAAACATGGCTCAAACACTGATTCAAGTGACTAAATATAGCAAATTTTTCATGTTATTTCAAACAAAATATTCCTACATTATCCATGTATCATCCATGACTCAATAATTCATGTATTTAGTTAATACCGTAAATCAATGTATTTCACTATTCAGAAAAATTAAATTATGTTAAAAAACCCCAAAAATTCACCCTAACAATTTTTTGATGTTTAGAATTAAAAAATGAAATCTATTTAATGAATTTTTTTTAATTAGGATAAATTTAATAAAATTATCATTTCCTTGAAAAATACCGATTTTAATATTGTAATAGTTTTTATAACACCTTGGAAAATTAGTTATGGTCACATAGAATTATCTTATAATTATAAGACAAAAAATTATCAATTTATGAATCTATTTTATGAAAATAAATTTTCTTTTGAATCATTATATTAATTATAAAATTGTACATCAACATTTATGTTTTACAAAAATAAAAACAATTAATTTATAATTTTTATGACATTAATTTATTTATTCAATGATATAAATATACCATATTTTCATTTATAAGTTACACAAATTTTATTTATACTTTAATAGGTAAAGTTACTATTATATTAATCATATTACTATTCCTGATGGTTATATTACTATTACAACGCTCATACTTAATAGTATATGACAGTTTTAAACTCAGTGTTGTGTGAAGAATAAAATATAGAAGATATTAAATTTTAAAAAATGAATACCATAAAATCGTAGTGTGTTACATTATACCTTAAAATATTTCATCCTCAAATTTTTCAGAATGTCGCCTCATTAAAATATTTAGGTAGTTCTTTATCATAAATTCTTCCAGTTCCCACATCACATCTTCAATTTTATGAATTGTCCCAAGTACCTTTAGTAGACAAGTTTCCTGATTCCTCAACACCTACTCTATAGTGTCCATAATTTGTATAGTCTCTTCACAGTAAGACATATCATGTTCCAATTCTATTACTTTATAAGTGAGAACATACATTGGGTTTGGCACGTACTTCTTTAACAAAGATATGTGAAACACATTGTGTGATTTAAAAAGGATAGGTGGAATCGCCAAAAGATAAGCCAAAAATCCAATTTCCTATAGGATTTAAAAAGGTTCAATGTAATTGGGGAGTAATTTTCATTTCTTTCCAAATCTTATAACACCCTTCCATGGAGATACTTTCAATAAAACATGATCTCCCTCTTGAAATTCCCAATCCTTCCTTTGATTTCTAGAATGGATCTTTTTCCTAAATTGAGATGATTTGATATGGGTTTCAATAGTATATATCATTGATGTTGTTTCTATAAAGACCCCAAACCTAGTTTCCTCGTGTCATTTCCTTATTTAATTACATTGGCATATAAACAATGAATATGCAACCCGAAGGAACAAATTGTTTAATAGCATTGGAAAACCAGATACATATATAATAGTTTCATTAAAACTTGAAATGAAGTAAACCATATTAACTATATTGGAAACACCAATAAACGTCTATATTATCATTTAAATTCATTAATAATATACATCTTTTCATCCTGGGGAAAAATAAAACATAAGAAGGGGTGATCTCAGATGCTCAGTAAGGGTAAGTGTCACACCCGATTTTTCATGTCTTTGTTTTGATCGGGTTCATTGGTATACTTTTCATGGGTCTTTTTTGAGATTAATTTTTAGTTTTAAAGTTTAATATATGTATAATAACCCTAATTTGGGTTCCCCATTGCTTTTTTATGATTTTTTGGAAAAAGGGTGGTTACTTCATAATTTGGGACAACAGTGATCCCATTTCCAGATTTAAAAACCAAATTTTTTTATTTTATAAATCCTTAATTTTTCAACATTTTTCACTCCCTCAACTTATCAATTTTCTTCCAATGACATATTAAAACTTACATATCATTTTTTACCCCTTATAAATTCATAATCATGGTTAATTTGTGTTATTTATTCAGGTATTGGGCTAGCCTGAGAACCCATTTCCAATTTAAAAAATCTAATTTGTTTCTTTTATATCTTATTATTTGTTTTATAATTATTGGTGACTACACATACCATTATAGTCCAAGAACCCTTGGAGAACCCCCATGTTCCATTTTATCTCTTTGGAGATCATCTTGTTGTACATTAGGGAAAATATTTTCAATGGTTCTCAAATCATTTAGATTTCCCAAAGGTATTTTTTGTCATTCATAAATCATTAAATTTGTTCTATTTTTAACACAAATCATATTACCATGGTTCTTCCAAACTTTAGGAGCCTCTAAAAAGAGTTTAAATCCCTTCACTTTCTTCTATGGGTGCAGATCTAAGGGAAGATAAAGAGTTTTCTAGTTTCCAAGGTGAGATTCCTTATCATTTCTCCTCCATCTTCTTCCTCCTTTCATTATTTATTGGTTTTATATTCTTTTCTAGTCATGATAGACCTAGGGTTAGGTTATACCATGATTTTTATGGGTTTTTTTTCGTTTTTGGCTGGTCTTTATAGGTTTAGGTTTTATAAACCCTCAGATGGTGATATTGGGTGCGTGTTTCCATTACGCAAAGGATTTGAGGTAGGGTATTACTTTCACATGCATTTATCATTTAATTTTCATCATTTAATTATTTTTTTCACCATATATATATATGTTTTTCACTGTCTTTCATCCATTGGATAATTTTTTTTGTGTGAAAAACAGTTTTTTATGCTTTGTTTTGTGAAAGGTAGCGTTGTTTTGTCATAAAAGTTCACACCAAGTGTTTTTTTAAATTTTATTTTATCTTTCACACCTATTTTGTGAGGATTAGAACTTTTATTATGGTATTTTGAACACGTTACAGTAGATTAAATAAAATATGGCATGAAATTGGTGTTTTATTCCTTGTCAAGTGCTTAAACTAAATTGTTTTGTTTAAAAGTGCATGTCATGTGTTCGGTAAATTGCCCGGTTGGATTTAATGTGTTAAGTGTGATTTAAAAGTTATTTTTTTTGGATTTATAAATGCATTTTAATAATTAAAAATTTTATTTTTGTGTCCTTATATTGATTTACAATGTGTATTTGGTTTTATAAACAAATGGGTTTTGGTTTACAACATGTTTTGGCCCGAGTTTCCCAAAAATGGCCCGTTTGACATCCTTATTAAAATGGTTGTGTTTTGAATATGTAACCTATGTGTTTTAATGGATTTATGAAAGTTGTTTTTTTCGTTAAATGGTGTTTATAAACCTCCTTAAAAAATTGAAATTCATACCTTTTTCAAATGTTAGTTTTGAGAAAGGCTTAAAGGCCCATTTGGCATTTTATTCCTGTAAAATGGTTTGCATGTGTATTTCATGTTCTATCTTTTGGGTCCATTTTATGGTATATAAAATTGATTTATTAATTGGTTTTTGGGCTTCCAATTCTGGTATCATATGTTATTGATGGGTTTTGGCCTTAAAAGATCATTTTTAATGGATTTTATGTGCAAGGCCTTGTTAAACTTCTTGAAATTGTTTTATGAAAATTTAGGTGGTTTATTGACTTGTGAAAGAAATGTGAGACATGTGTGTGTCCTGTTTGATGTGTGTATGATTTATAAATGTAATATTCATGATAAAATGTTATTTTATATATGTTTAACTTGTTTGAGCACAAAAAGGGAAAACCCGGGTATCTAGGTGGGCGAACTTGTACTAGTATGCTAGTTATCCCACGGGGTTTGGCCCCTATTTCACGTAGCAATTCTGATGATGAAAACACTAAATAAAATATGATGATGGTATTTTTAGAGGACCACTATATTATGGGTATGCTCCCTACTAGTGTCTCATGTGAACGAGAACAAATATTTATTATGGTAACCTTCATAGAGATACGAGGTACCTGGTGCTCAGAACTAACTAATGCCTAGAGGTGTTCCCATGACTTGTGCTCATTGGATTATTTTTACTCACCATCATCATACGGTGTGTTTTTTTGGTAAATTTAGCAGTATGTCTGATTTATTTAAAAGTTTACATTCTTTAAAGAATCCCACTTGAAAACTGTTTTCATTTTTAAGATGCACCTCTTTGAAAAATTGTTACTAGCATTCTTGTTTATTAAACATGATTTTTTTTCGATAATTATTATTACATGGAACATCCTTTAAAGAACATACATTTATATCTTGTATTTAAAACTTGAAATTGATGCTTCTATTATTTTAAATGAATTTAATTTGTAATAGAATATTGGGCTATCCTATTGAGTTTTAATATTCACACCTATAGAATTCTTCTATTTTTAGCCCTTGTGCAGGTTGAAACTTGAGTTTGATCACCTTGGGAGATGTGTAATCATTGTGTTGGAGAGTGACCAGTGGGGTCACATAGGGATTTTTGGTTGTCAGGTTTTGTCAGTTGAGTTGTTGGTTTAGTTTTACATTCGGTTTCTTGTACAAATAATAATCATTTCAATTGTTCATGTAAATTTATTTTGGGTTTTCCCTTTCTTTCCGTTGTTTGTTTGATTGTTTATATTTTGGAGAAATCATTTCCTTGTGTACTCTATTGATTCCCTCACTACTTGTATCCATATCGAGAGGATCGGGAATGCCTCTCGGGACGTTTAGTGGGCTGGACAAGGTGACCAGTTCATGGTCAACTCGGGATGGTTTGTGACAAAACGGTATTAAAGGAGGTCAGCTATTATCATACCTTTCTCTTTAGATCACTCTTGTTATTTAGGGGATTTCAAGGTAGATGTAGTAGTATTTTTAGTACTTGAGGGGTAAGTGTGGGAAGAGCATCGTGAAATCTTGATTGTTCTGATCCTCATGTTTCCACGAGAAGTTTGGTTTTATTTGTGTCCAATTTTCTTGTTGATTGTTTGATGTTGGGATACGACAAGGGGAGTCTGACTAAGGGCCTTCGTGAGCTCATAGGGCCTAGAAAGCCATGTGGAGTTGGGGCATGGTCCTAATAAATCTCTCTGGGTTGGTGTTGTGTTTGACATCTGGCCTCCAACCATATGGTCAAGTCACCCACTGACACTAGTTCCTTTTTTTGGGTCTCTTGGACCTTTCTTGAATTATGATTTTTTTTGAAAATCCTTGTTTTAAAAGGTTTTTTTTTAAAAAATAGGAGGAAGTGTAAATGATTTAACAGGATTGGATTATCCCTAATCTAAACTTGTGGTTTGTTGGAATAAAATATTTTGAATGTGTGAATCATTTTAAGGTGATTATGATTCTTTGATTAAATTGGGTGTTTTAGGATGTTGAAAAGTGATTTAATATGATGAATTGGGTTTTTAAATTGGTTTTTAGTGGTTGGTGTTTTCCATGAAAGGGTATTGGTCTCAATGGCCATCAGATTATGAAAAGATACTTTGCTGAATTTTAGAAAATGGGATGGGGTTGTTTGGAGTATCTTGGTTGTTTTGAAAGTTGTAAAAATGAAAAGGGGTAGGTTTTTAAGCAAATGGTTCTTTATGAAGTGTGGTTTGGTTTGTAAAATATGAAAAGGATTTTTGACATGGTGGTTGGTATTCCTTTCGAAGTTAGATTATTTTTCAAATGATGTTGTTTTTTTAGCCTTTGGTGTTTTCATGGGTGCTCACATGCATGTTTTTATTGATATCTAGAAGCATTTCCTATATGTAAAGGTGGTTAGGTACCTCAGGTGGCATAGAAATGTGCATGTGGGTGATACTTGGTGAAACACCATTGGTGAATGTGGAAACCCACCAAGTTAGTCTATTTTTCAAAAGTGTTTTAAGCTGAAAAATTGTGGCATTTGTTTATAAATCGATGGTTGTGTGGCTAGTTTTTTTATATCTTAGAAATTTTATTTATTAAGTATGATTTCTTGTGATATATAAGTCATAATATTCTTGTGTTTTGAGATGAGATATTGTCGGTGTCTTGGTTTTGGAGTAATGTTTAGTGGGTTTCTAAAGATGTGTTGGATGTTGTGATGTGGCCATTGATAGTTCTCTATTGGGAATATTTTCTGTTGATCAACCTAAGGATTCATTTAAAAAGTTAAATACACCTCTTAGGATGATTCATCCGCCCATTTTTTGGAATAGAGATTTGTTTGGGATCAACATAAAGTTATTCCAGGTCGTGAAAATTCTTATGGGCATAGTAGTTGTGTTCAGTGATGTTGATGTGTTTCACCATATTCTTTGTGCATTCTTCTCCTAGTTTGGAGTGAGAGACAAATTTGATATGTATCTATGACTTACTATTTAGACTAAGGTGTTTTTTTATCAAGTGAGTTTTTTAGTGGTGTGATCCTTAGCACCTGACTGCGGTGCAGCGGATGCTTCATGAATCAGGGCACCGTCCATTGGCCTCGAAGTGAAGCTTTTCACGCAGTCAGAAAATCACTAGAGGTGTGGAGTGCTCAACTAGGCTCATTACTCCACAAATTTGGTAAGGTAGTTTCTACTATATTGTGGTTCCTCATCACTGTGAATTTCCTCTTATCGCAATAGGTATGGTGGACTTACCCCTCACATAGTTTCTATGGTTATGCCTTCATGGATTTGGGTTTCTGATCAATGTACATGTGTAGAATTCCTATGTAAATCAGGTGTGGTGTTGGTATTAATTGTTCATAGATAGAGGGTGTTGGGTGGTTCGTCTATTTATTTTGTGGTTTTAGTGGCCCAATGATTAGGTCCCCTTCCTTCCCTACCCAGAGGGGTGGGGGTTTTGATCCGTGTAGAAAGTGTTGGACCAGTTCTTGTACCCTCTGTTTGGGAGTGGGTGGTTTAAATGTTTATGATATAACCCTTTTAACATGTGTTGTTAGGTTTTTGTGGGATATTTTTTGTGGACTTGTGCAATTGAGGCCCAATTCTAGTTAATGTTGAATTATTGTTTTTTTGTTGGTTGCGTTCTAATAGTGGGGAGACTCACCACGGGCCTTGTTGATTTTTGCACCTAAGAACTTATCTAGTGATATTTATTTATTAATTTTGGGGATTACAATCCATAATCCCCTGTAATCTTTTATTTTCATGAGTTATCTTTGGATTGGGTGATTTTTGGGTTCATTGGTAGAAGGCCCAACAACTGGGTTCTTAGTTTGGTTGTGGAGGTAGTAGCTCGATCTTTCGGTTGATTCTTGAGAAGTGGTTCATATTTTGTGTTTTGGTTGTGGTAAGAGGCTTGGATGGTGTGTAATTGGATTCATAGGCTGGAATATATTGATAAATATTCCTTAGGTGTTGATCAATCAGCAGGAATGTATTATGGCTTTCTGGGGGCGGAAAACATTAATGGTGGGGAAATTTGTCACACCTGGTTTTTCATGTGTTTTTTTTGATATTGTTCATTGGAAATAATGATCCTTTTAATGGGTCTTGGGTGAGATTAATGTTGATTTGTTAAGTTTCATATATTTCTAATCACTGTAATTTGGGTTCCCCATTGCTTTTTTAGGTGTTTTTGGAGAAAGGGTGGTTACTTCATGATTTGAGCCAACTGTGAGCCCATTTCCAAATTAAAAAACCAACTTTGATTCTTTTATAAATCCTTCAATATTCAACATTTTTCACACACTAAAATTAAAAAAATTTCCTATGATAATATATTAAAACTACAATATCCTTTTTGAAACCTTATAAATTCATAATCATGGTGAATTTGGGTTATTTATTCCTGTATTAGGGCAGCCCGAGGGCCCATTTCCAATTTTTTTTTAAATTTTTTTTTATATTATTCAATTTTTTATAATTTTCAGTAATTCCACCTCCCCCTCGAGGAAAAGAACACTAGGATAACCCCCATGTTCCATTTTATCTCTTTGGAGCTTATCTTGTCGAGGATTAGGGAAAATATTCTCAATTGTTCTCAAATCATTTAGATTTTCCAAACTTATTTGTATCATTCATAAATAATTCAATTAGTTTTCTTTTTTCCAAAATTCCTCTTAGTAACGTTATTCAAGACCTTAGGAGCCTCTCCAAGGATTTTAATGACATTCCCTTTCCTCTATGGGTATATATCTAAGGGAAGAGGAAGAGTTTTCTAGTTTCCATGGTGAGATTCCTTATCATTTCTCCTCCATCTTTTTCCTCCTTTCATTATTTCTTGGTTTTATATTCTCCTATTGTCATTATAAACCTAGGTTTATATTATACCATGATTTTTATTGGGTTTTTGTTCATTTGTGTCTGTTCATCATAGGTTTAGGGTTTATAAACCCTCTGATGGTGATTTTGGGTGTGCGTTTCCATTACGCCAAGAATTTGAGGTTGGATATTCCTTAGACATTACATTATCATTTAAGTTTCATCATTTTATTATTTTTATCACCTTATATATATGTTTTTTACTGTTGTTCAACCTTTGTATAATTTATTTAGTGTGAAAAACAGGTTTTAAGCTTTGTTTTGTGAAAGGTAGTGTTGTTTTATCATAAAAGTGTGTACCAAGTGTTTGTTTAAATGTTCTGTTATCTTTTTACTAGGTTTGTGAGGTTTAGAACATTTTTATGGTATTTTTAACATGTTCCAGTATCTTTAATAAAATATGGCATGCAATTGGTTTTTTATTCCCTGTCAAGTGGTTAAAATAATTTTTCTTGTTTAAATGTGGATGTCATGTGTTTGGTAAATTGCTCCGTTGGATTTTATGTGTTAAGTGTGATTTAAAAATTATTATTTTTGGATTTATAAATGAATTTAAATAATTAAAAATATTATTTTTGGTTCCTTATATGGATTTCCAATGTGTATTTGATTTTACCAACAAATAGGTTTTGGTTTACAACATGTTTTTGCCCTAGTTGCCAAAAAATGGCTTGTTTCACATCCTTATGAAAATGGTTGTGTTTTGAATATGTAACTGGAGTGTTTTTAAAGATTTATGAAATTTTTTTATACTTTAAATTTTTTGTATACACCTCCTTAAAAAATCGAAATGCATACCTTTGTCAAATTTTTGTTTTGAGAAAGGCTTAAAGGCCCGCATCGAATTTTTTTCTTGTAAAAATGGATTTCATGTGTATTTCATCTTCAATACTTTGGGGCCATTTTATGGTTCATGAAATTGATTAATTAGTTGGTTTTGGGGCTTCCAAATCTGGTATGGAATGGTATTTATGATTTTTTGGCCTTAAAATATCATTTTTGAATGGATTTTATGTGCAAGGCCTCGTTATACTTCTTGAAACTGTATTATGAAAATTTAGGTGGTTTATTGATCCATGAAAGAAATGTGTGACATGTGTGTGGAATGTTTGATGTGATTATGATTTTTAAATAGGCTATTCATGATAAAATGGAATTTTATAGATGTTTAACTTGTTTGATCACAAAAAGGGAAAACTCAAGTATTATGGTGGGGGGATGTGTACTAGTATGATAGTGATCCCATGGGGTTTGTCCCCTGTTTCACATAGCAAGTTTGATGATGACAACAGTAAATAAACAATGATGATGATTTTGTTGCAGGACCACTAGGTTATGGGTATTCTCCATACTATTGGCTCGTGTGGAAGAGATTAGATATTTATTATGGTTACCTTCACTGAGATACGAGGTACCTAGGGCTCACATCTTACTAGTGCGTAGAGGTGTTCCCGTGACTTTTTCTCATTGGATATTTTGTACTCACCGTCAGTATACAGTGTTATTTTTGGTAAATTCAGTAGCATGTGTTATTTATTTAAATGTATACATTCTTTAAAGCATCCCTCTAGAAAAATATTTTCATTTTGAAGTTGCACCTCTTTGAAAAATTTTCACTAGCATTATTATTTGTAAAACATAAAAGTTTTTGTCTAATAATTATTATAGCATGGAACGTCATTTGATTATCATACTTTTATATCTTGTATTTAAAACTTGAAATTGATGTTTCCTTTATTTTAAGTGAATTTCATTGGGAATAGAATATCGAGCAAACCTACTGAGTTTTAATACTCATACCTATATTCTTCTTCTATTTTTAGACCTTGTGCAAGTTTCATATTGAGTTCGATCACCTTGGGCGATGTGTGATCATTGTGTTGCAGAGTGACTAGTGGGGTCACATGGAGTTAGTTGGTTGTCAGTTTTGGTCGGTTTATTTTTTGGTTTAGTTGTACTTTTGATTTCTTGTACAAATAATGTTCAGTTCAATTTTTTATGTAAATGTATTTGGGGCGGTCTGTTTCTTTCCGTTGTTTGTTTGATTATTTATATTTTGGAAAAATTGTTCCCTTGTGTACTTTATTGATGTACTCGGTGATTGTCACCATCCTGGAAGGATCAGGAATGCCTCTGGGACTTGTTGTGGGTTGGCCTGGGTGACCATTTTAGGGTCGACTCGGGCGGGTTCGTGACAGTAGGTAATATAGCAGAATAAGAAATATGAAGCCTTGTGAATAACTAAAGTACACATGCCAATAAAAATAAACATGAGCGTAAAATGGATGGAATTAAATAAAATGTAATAAAAAAAATAATGATGGACATTAATTTAGTCAAATAATCACATGGATAAACAATTAAAATATTCATAATGAGGTAATGCATAATGTCGGACATCATAATTGTACCGTCAAGGCCTCAGCCAAGACACCATAAATAATGGGTAAAAACCCAGGATAGTTTGTCTCATGAGACCTACTGATGCATCAAGGGTATATATAGGTACCCACCCATCATTTAATAAGTCCAATTAATTCCTCATATAAAAGTGGAGAAACATAATCAACATATACATTCATATTGAAACTAACATAGGAAATGTAAACAACTTTCCCCAATTAGTGAACATAAACACTAACCATTCGGAGTAATATGGTGAATGGTATCAAGATAGAAAATACATAGTAAACCTAATAATACAAAATTCAATAAAATATGGTATATGGTAAAATACTAATCCCAATGAAACATAATAATAAACAAGAGAGTTGAAATAGATGGAAATACACTTACAAAATCATCGAGTTATACTTGAGAGAAATACTCTTTTACTTTTCAAAGGAGAGTTATTTTGGAGAAAACTCATTGTATAAAATTAGAAATTAACTAATATAGTTTTTTGATAAAAAATGAGTGTTTTTTGAAAAATAATTCTTGTGTAAAACAGATTATAGATTGAAACTGAAAATAGGTAAGATTTCGAGAAGTTCCCTTGAATCGGGCTTGTTTATCGAGGAGATTTTGAGAAAGATCATTTTAAAATATGTAAATCCCCATAAAATAAAGAAGGATTATGATTGGTACATTAATATATATCATTAAAAAAATAATTTATAAGGATTAATAAGAATAATTATGAATTTCATTGGGGTAAATATAGAAAAAGTGTAACCTAAAAGAAAATGGAGGTTCGTGGAAAAACCCTTACCTTATATCAAAACGAGTTCTGCACTTTCCCTTAGTGTCATGGATATTCCAATTAAATCCATTAATTAATTAAATAATAAAAAATATATATATTTTTTAATTTAGTATAATTTTATTAAGTTTATTTATGGTCTTTTTATGAGTTATAAGATACAAATTTATCGCTCGAAAGGGTTCGTTTCCTTGGTTTTCACAACTAGTATACTTCTCTATGAGTATGGATGCTCACGTGGAATGGATACAATTATCCATAATTGAATTTATATGATAATAATTAACATAAATAATATTAAATGGTTTAATAATTCATTTAGTTATATGGTATGAAGACAAGTCATTAGATAAAACATTGCTAATAATCGTTTAGATTATTACAGAGGTATTATGATCATCACTAACCAGTTTTGTCATATGAATTAGTATTATGTATATATACTAGTTCAAGAACATTACATAACTCATAATAAATATTTTTTAATCTGGTTCAACCATAAAAATGGTTTCATGAATAGACTTTAAGGATAAATTAAAGAATGAAAGTTCTTCATCTATGAAGGTTGTAAATCGGCATGTCCCGAACGATGATTTCATTTTTTAAAAATAAATTAGGGAGAGAGAGAATAAGGATATTGATAAGGGGTATTCCATTAACATGATATAATTATAGTATATTTATGATACTAAAATTATCATGATTATTTGTATATAAGAGGTGGGGAGAGTATAAGAAAAAGAAATGAATTGAAATTAAATTAAATGAAAATGGAAGAGGATTTACCTCTTGAAATATCCTCCTTGAGAACATCCTTAAGGGAAGGGGTTTTGTCTTTTTGGAAAGACCAAGAGGTCATGGATGGGGGGAGAGACTAGGTAAGATGATTTGGGTATTATTTTTAAAATATTAAAGGCTTAGAAGATTGAGGAGAAGAGTGGATGAGGGTGGTTTATATAGCGGAGGAGAGGGGTAATTTCTCATTATTTTATTCATTATTTTATTATTTTTCTCAGGACAAGCAATAATATTGATTATTGTGACTAATTAAAGTAATAAGTACATGTGAGTTCGAACAAAGTGTTATTACATCACTCATGATGTTAGGAATAGTGTATTTAACATATAATGTATAAAAACCATAAATTACCATATTTTAATATTCACTAAAAAAATCAGGTATTTCCAAAAAATCCTAAAAATTAACTGTAACCATTTTTCAATGTGTATAATTTAATAATGGACACTATTTTATCAAAATAATTTTATAAATATGTGAAATTTAATTTTTAAATAAAATTATTATTTACATGAAAAATACTGATTTTAAATTTTAAATTTATTTTGTAACACTTTACAAAATTAACTATGGTCTCATTAAATTATCATAAAATAAAAATGCAACAAAACATTTATTTATGAAAATGAATTTTCTTTTAGATAATTTTATTATTTTTAAAATTTTAATTAAATATTCATGATTTATAAAAGTACTTACAATTAAATATTAATTTTTAAAATATTCCCTTACTTTTACTATGATATAATTATATCATACTTTCACTTATGAAATTCATAAATTTTATTTATACTTTCATGGTTGATGTAAGTATTCATTAGGATGATTTAATATTCATAGGGTTCATATAACTATTCCTAAGGGCATGTTACTATTTCTTCTATATAGGTTCATAAATGTCTAAAAATACATCTTATTTTATTCGTTATTCATTTATAATGATTATATTTTGTTGTTTATGTGGTTTTATGTGATTCATACTATATAAAATAAACATAAGGGAAATCTCATTGATATAATTCTAGGTCGTTACATTCTCTCCTCATAAAAAATATCATCCTAAAAAAATCTAGATTGTCTCCTCATAAAAAGATTTGGTTAGTCCTTCATAATAAACTCCTCGAGCTCTTGCGTCAATTCTTCAATTTTCTGATTTTTCTAGTGTACCTTTACCAATCGAGTCATCTGATTCCTCAACACCTATTCTTTAGTTTCTATAATCTAGATAGTCTCTTCACAATAAGATAAGTAAGGTTCCAATTATATTCGTTCAGATGTGAGTACATGTTTTGGGTTTGGAATGTACTTCTATAAAAATGATAAGTGGAACATATTTTGTACTTTAGAAAGGCTAGGAGGCATCAAAAAATGATAGGCCATAACTTTAAATCTCTCTAGAATTTCAAAAAGGACCAATGCACCTAGGACTCAATTTACCTTTCCTCTCAAATCATATAACACCCTTCCATAGAGATACTTTCAAGAAAACATGATATACTACTTGTAATTCCATGTAATTCCTTTGATTATCAATATATCTCTTTCTACTTCTTTGAGATACTATGATATGGGTTTGAATATTCATTACCTTTGTTGTTGTTTCCTCCACAAGCTCTGGGCCTACAAACTTCCTTTTATCAACTTCATCTCAACATGTTGGTGTACGATATCTATTTCTATACAATGAATCATATGGTGACATTTGAATACTAGAATGAAAACTATTGTTGTAGGAAAACTCTACTGAAGGTAAATACTGACCCTGCATTCCTTGAAAGTCAAAGTGAGTATGATCTCAACCTATCATCTAAAGATTGGATCCTCTTTTCTGACTGCCCGCCAGTTTGAGGGTGATAAAAAATACTCAAATAAAGCTATGTATCCAAATATTTTGGATAATTTTCCATAATTTCGGTTTAAATCATAGGTCATGATCAGACACAATTGAGGGAGGTGCTCTATGAAGTCTTATAACTTCATTTATATATATTCATGCATGGTGTTTAAGTGGAAAATATTCAGTTATAGTGATGAAATGTGTAGATTTGGTAATTTGATCAACAATTACCCATATTACATCATTGTTTCTTGTAGTTTTGGGTAATCCAATGAAAAAAAATATAGTGATGTCATCCCTTTTACATGCATGACTTAGAAGATGTTTCATGACAATGGTAGGATTTTGTCTTTTAGCCTTCACCTGTTTATAGATTAAACATCTTGATACATAATCACTGATTTCAAGCTTCATAATATCCCACCATAAATTTTCCTTTAAATATATATACATATTAGTGCAACCATAGTGCATAGAGAAGTTTGAGCTCTGGGCATCATCCAATAACTCCCTTTTTAGCTCGAGTATAGAGGGAACACATTGCCTCCTCCCAAATTTTAGAATTCTATCCTCACATATGATGTCTAGAAACATCCCATCATTTCTAATATTAATTTTCTTTTGATTATCCTTATTAGTAGGTTGAGAACATTTTAATCATTTCTAATAAATATTTTTGGGAACCCAATTAAAAAAGTAATGATGTTTCGACTTCTTTGATAATTCTATTATCCATATTTAATAGATACATGAACAAAGGATCCCTTTCAATCCTCATTTTGTTTATAACTCCATGATCCTTCCTACTCAATGAATGCTCTAGCTCATTCACCTTCCCAGGGTGGTAGTGTATTGAGAAATCATAATCCTTGAGTAGATCGATCCATCACCTGTGCCTCATGTTGAAGTCTTTTTGTGAAAGATAATTTCATGCTCTTGTGATCTGTATATATCTCATATCTTTCACTATAGAGATAACATATCCATATTTTTAGAGAAAATATTACAATTTATAATTCAATATCATGAGTTGGATATTTATTTTCATGAATTTTTAACTACCATAATGTATAGGAAATAACTCTATCATTTTGCATAAGGACACAACAAAGTCCTTTCTTTGATACATCACTACAAATCATAAATCCACCATTTCCCAATAGTAGAGTAAGGATTAGGGAATTCACTAATATCTTCTTTAATTCTTAACAACATTCTTCACATTATTTTGTCCATATGAACTTAACCCCTTTATGAGTAAGCTTGGTTATTGGGATGGCTAATCAGGTGGAGTTCTGAAAAAAAAAACGCCAATAATAACCTGCTCAACCAATAAAATTGAGTACCTCGATAATTTTCAATGGTGTAGGATATTCCTGAACATCATTTTCCCTCACAGGATCAACTGAGATTCCATCCTTAGAGATAATATGGCCAAGATAAGAAACTGATTGAATCCAAAATTCACACTTGCTAAATTTCCCTTATAATTCATTTCTTCTAAGAGTCATTAGAACAATCCAAAAGTGATTCTTATGATCTTTATAAATTTTGGAGTATACTAAGATATAATTAATAAATACCACAAAAAATACATCAATATATTCCTTGAAATCTCTATTAATTTGATCCATGAAAACAGAGGGTGCATTAGTTAGTCCAAAAGGCATTAATACAAACTCATAATGCTCATACCTAGTTTGAAATAATTTCTTTAGAATATCATCCTTCCTCATACGCAATTGATGATATCTATATTTAAGGTCAATATTTGAAAATTATTGATTTCCATGGAGTGGATCAAACAAACCATCAATGTGAGATAGGGGTACATGTTCTTTATTGTAATAGCATTAATTTTTCTACATTCAATGCACAACCTTATGGATCCATATTTATTCTTGACAAAGAGAACAGGGGGTCCACATAGATAAACACTAGGGAGAATAAATCCTTTATCATTCAATTACTCTAGTTTTTTATTTAGTTTTACTAATTCCACTATGGACATTCTATATGAAGTCTTTAATATAGACCTTGTACCAGAAATTAAATCAATAGAATACTCAATTTCCTACTTTGGATGATGTGTAGGTAAATCCTCTAGGAATACATCAACATATTCTCTCAAAATAGGAACATACTCAATTTGAATATTTCTTTACTCACCCATAGATATTACATTCTATTCTTCCCCAATAATTGAATTCAATAGAGCTAATGGTGGTAGATCTAGATGAGAATTAGATGGCGATGTTTCTACTCTAAAGATAACGAATCCTACACCATCCCCACAAATCTTAATTTCTTTCTTCTTGTAATATATTTTTTATCATGTTTTTACAACTAATCCTTATTAAGTATTATGTCAATGTACACCATATGTATGATAATAAAATCAGTAGATAAAGAACATTTCTATTCCATAATGGGAACTTCCTGACACATCTTTCTTCAATGAGACTTCCCTTAAGGGTTTCTACTGAAAAATCCCTTATTAAGGAGAATTGGAAATATCTAATTTTTAATGAAAACATGGAAGATATAAATGAATGTGATGATCCAGAATCAAATAATTATTTATCTAAATTTTAGAAGATTCTTCATGTACCTAAAACCAAATTATTAGGAACTAAACCTCTGTAGTTGTGACCGCATAATCTTGGATTTTCCCTCTTTTTTTTCTTTGGGGAATGTTTCATTAGTGATTAGGACAATAATTTTCATAATATTTATTGGGAAAAAATCCCTCATGGTAACATTGTAGAATTTTTGGGTTGTTTTTGTTTGTTAAAAATGCAGGTTTCCATGGTGAATTTTTAGGTTCTAGAGATGTTGTTGACAATTCATGTTGACAAAGAACTATGATAAAGTAAGAGAAGATCTAGAGGTAGTATAAAATAATAGGTACAAGGTGGAGCCATTTTCCAGTGTTTGCCAAATTTTTGGGATCCAAAAATTTTGATTAGTTGAGCATCATTAAATGTGGATTTCCATGAATATCTCATCAAGATATGGAAAATGATTGAGTTTTGTAAAGATGGGATTCATAAATTAGATTTTTCTATGACATGAAGGATGTTGACGGTGTTCTTTGTGATTACAATGAGCTTTTCAAAAGATAGAGGTGAAGAGAATTGCGGAGAAGCTTTACGGTCGTGACACAAAGGAATTGAAAGAATGCTTTATGATTATGATGAGTTCTATGATCCAAAAATTTCCATGGTGCTTCGCGATAAATGGAGAATTTTGGCAGAAACTTTGAAGCATTGCGATTTGAGCTGACGTGGTGCTAACTTCTCATGGAAGGTTCTCGATTCGGTGGAATCTCTTATAAATAGGCCTAGACCCCCTCGAGAAAAGTAGAAAGTTTTCCAAGAAACATTTGTTGCTCTCAAATCACAAAGGAGGTTTGCGGCGGCTAATCTAGCTCCAGAAAATAGTTGTTTCCCACATTGGATCAATGATATTCATGAAGGAAGGCACTTTTCAATGGATTCAGCTTTGCAAAGGCTTGATATTTTCAAATCATTTTTCTCTTCGAAGTAGTGTGATCTACGAAGTAGTGTTCTCTATGAAGCAGTGAGCTCTACGAAGGTGTGTGCTTCATGAAGAGGTAGGGAATTAATGAAGGCTTATTTGGGCTTTGAAAAATTGGGAGCTTTGTAAAGTAGGGTGATTTGAAAAGGTAATCCCAAAGGTTGTTTCCCAGTGATCAGTGGAAAACGGGTATTCATTAGGGGAAGAAATTTGGACTTCAACAGAGAATCTACATATACTAAAGGATTCATTCAATAGAGATAATGAAAGGACCTATAAGTCTTTAAACTATTAGTGGATATTCTAAAGTAGCATTGAGCTCACTTTAGTTGCGAGAGCAGTGAGTTCTCAAATTATGAATGGTTGTAAATTAGGAGGGACCGTGATTCCACTTCAAACTTGTAAATAGCAGTGCACTTATAGTGGATTTGGTACATCAGCCCATCACCAGTGTATGCTTCTTGGGCGTAGCCCAGTGAGGGTGAACCAAGTAAAATTGATGTTTCCTGTGCATGATTTAAGATTTGTTCATACTCTACAATGGGAAGGAGAGATAGAGTATAGTTTTTTCTAACAAAAAAACAAGATCAAAAGGGGATGGTGTTTTAATTTTTCATACCCTGATTCACCCCCCTCAGGGTATCTAGGATAGTGGACCTAACAATGTCCCATACCTTTTAAATTGTAGCATTGAAAATTGGTATATTTTTTCTTTCCCTTGAAATCATGAGCTTGGTGGCCTTTTCCTTCACATTAGTAACAAACACCCATACACTTCAGGCAAGTACTAGGGTGTTTCTTCCCACAATTATCACAAGATGGAAAATCAATTCTTCCCTTCTTCCTATTTTCCTTATTTCCTTTTCCATATTGTTCTGTAACCATCTTCTTCTCTTACACTACTTAAAATTCATAAAACATAGAGAATTATTTTTTATATCTTGATACCACATGAGACTATATCCTCATATGAGTAGAAATTCTTGGATACCAGTTCTATTTGGGGAAATGGTTTTAAACCATCAAAGAATTGACCAATCTTGTTCTTTGGATTATATATGTAGTTTTTAACTTTATTTACTAATCTTTTGAAGTTGGATTCATACATGAAAACATTTTTATCCCCTTTCTACCTCAGATTTAAGGATTTCCTTTTCATATCCGCTCATTGTTCATGTGAATTTTTTTTCTTGGAATATTTCCTTAAAATATCTCTATTCTATATTTTCAATCTCTTCATACTTCTTTTTTGTATTGAATCAATGACCACCATTGACCAGTATCTCCCAATAGATGGTACACTACCATGACAACCTTCTCCCTTTCGTTACATCCCAAAGGGAGAAATATCTTCTCAAAGAAACTTATCCACTACTCTACTATGAATGGGTATGTAGTCCTATTAAATGATGGAGATTGTTGTTATATAAATTTTTATAATATTTCTCATGGATGTTGTGGATCAAGATGCTTCATACGGGTAAGGTTATTATTCATAACCCGAGTCAGCTATCCCGGTATAGTTAAAAAAATTTCATCATAAGTAACAACTCTAGAACCAACATAATTATCTTGCATATGAGGGTAATCCATACATGGGATAAACCCATTCATGTAGTTTCCATTCCTTCCTCTAGGAACCATTTCTAAATAATGACATATAATAAATTATGTAATGAATCATAATGTATAATTTCAAACATGAAAAATAATTAATATAAATTGGAATATTATGCATGATTATTCTCATAATCATAAGAATGGATTATTTTGGTACATACTTACATATAAATCCTTCATAATGGTTTATAAAAAAATTGTGAATTATCTTAAGAATATCCCCAAGGAGTGTCAAACTAGGTGTGTCGTAAGGGCCATTGTCATGTACCAAGTTACCCTAAGTCAGGCCCAAAACACATTTTCAGAGTTGTTACTCCAAGGTAAATATGTGCAAGAACCACATCCACTTGTAGTATCCAGACATGGACGTATTTTTTAGGAATATCCACATAATCTATACCTTACCAAAATTCAATGATGTTATTGTCTGCTTATTGTAAAAGTTTTTCTTAGGGTTTGTTCCCTAATATATGCTTTCTAAATCTAGTTTCCAGGGATTCTACTAAAAATTTTTTGATGCCAATTATAAAGACCCAAACTCAAGTTTTCCAGAGTTGGTGCCTTATTTAATTACATTGTCATATAAACAAGGAAGACACAACCTGAAGGGCAAATAGCTTAGTAGCATTGGAAAACTAGATACAAGCATAATAGATTCATTACAACTTGAAATGAAGTACAAAATATAAACTATATTGGAAACACCAATAATATTCTAGATTTTCCTTGAAATTCATTCATAATATACATCTTTACATCTTGGTAAAAAATAAAACATACGAAAGGGGGGAGCTCAGATGTTGATCAAGGGTAAGAAATATAGAGGAAAAAGAAATATGAAGCACATTGAATAACTAAAAGTACACATTGCAATAAAAATAAACTTGAGTGTAAAATGGATGGAATTAAAAACTAATAATTACATAATAAAAAATAACCTTGGATATTTTACTAGTATAATAAAAAACTAGAAAATTAACCTACGACCACGGTTTGAAGCCATGGTCGTAGGCCTAGAAACCATGGCGATAGCATATGGCCACAGTTTCGAAAAACCGTGGCCCCTATCTCCATTGCAGTAGGTCTTACCTACTTCCCTGGTTTTAACCGTGACAATAGAGGAATAGTGCCATGGTTTTAACCGTGGAAGTAGGGGCTTATTTCCATGGTTTAACCATGGAATTAGGGTAGTTGTGGCCACAGTTAAAACATTGGCAGTAGGATCTACTTCCATGGTTGAAAATGTGGAAAGATACACCCTAATACTACGGTTTAACCATGGCACTAGGGCCCTACTGCAATGGTTAAAACTGTGGCGGTATAATTCATATTGTATAAAAAACTAATTCAGTCCCCTATCTGTCCAGCCCCTTGCACCCCCCCCCCCCGGACCACCCTGGGAAGCCCCTATGCATCCCTTTGAACACCCCCTACACCCTCAGAACACCCCTAGATGGCCCCTTTGAACCCCCTTGAACACCCCCTTGCACCCCCATGGGCAGCCCCCATGCACCCCCTTGAACACCCCCATGCACCCCCCTAGACAACCCCTTTGCACCCCAAGAACACCCCCCCCCCCCCGAACCTGCAGAACACTCCCTGCACCACCTTGTATAGCCCCTTTACACCCCCTTGAACATCCCCCCCTGCACCCCCATTCCCCCTGGACAGCCCCTTACACCCCCATTCTCCCCTGGACAAACCCCTTGCACTCTCTCGAACACCTCTTGGACAAAACCCATGCACACCCCTAGACAACCCCCTTGCACCCTCTTGAACACCCCATTCACCCTGTGCCCCCCCACCCTAGACAGATCCTGTGCACCCCCTGGACACCGCCCATGCCCCCCCCATTCCCCCTACAGAAATAGCTTGTATAATAATTAAATGAAATTTCATTTTTATTGATATAAACTTCACTTTCAGTATATGAAAACAACATGCTATTCACCCAACAAGATCAAAATAACACATGAAAGCAATGACAAATACACTTATCAAAGATTATGAATTTAAGCAGAAATAAGAGAGTAGAAAAGTAAATGAGTCAAAATACTCCCCTGAGTGACAGCTTTAAATCCCAAGACTCTCTCCTTTATCTTTGTTGAAAAAATATGGTATAAATTTTGAATCACCATTAAACTAGGAAATATGAGCCTATTAGAATCTTATTCCCATATATACAATAGTTGAAACCAGAAACAAACTTAGGATTTAGAAATTATAATTATGCTTGATAGTGCACATTAATATAACTAATTAAAACCCAAATCAAATTTCAAAAAACAAAACATGTAATGTGTCCATCACAACTTTCAAATGATATCAACATGGCATAAAGCATGCACATTCCCAGACTACCATAACATTAATTTCAAAAAAATATAATACCTTCAAGTTAAGCATGGAGAGAAGTAAAAATTATTAGGGAGTTGAAAATACCAAACATAATCTACAATTGGATCATCATTCAATATCCCATTTCACCTTTTCCAGTCCCCCCTGCCTCTGCCTCACCCCCTTTCCCTCCCCCTTGCACACCCCTTGGACATCCCCTAGACACCCCTCTGCACCCCATAGACACCCCCCCCACTTCACCCCCTTCCCCCTCCCTTCCCCATGCACACTACCCCCTGGACAACCCCCTTACACCCCCACCCCCATGCCCCCTGGACATCCCCCTTGCACCCCCTGGAAAACCCCCTTCACCCCGACCTCCCTTGCAGTATCCCCCCCTCCCCCTACACCCCACACCCGCTGCCCCCCTCCCTACCCCTACACACTGCCCCTATACCCCCTCCACTGGATAGCCCCTTTCCCCCCTGGACACACCCCCATGCCCTCCTGGACAGCCCCTTGGACCCCCCCTGCACCCCCCACTGGACACCCATGACCCCCTGGACACCCCACCCACCTCAGACACCCCCTGCACCACCTAGACACCCCTTCCCCCCTGGACACACACCCATGCCCCCCTGGACATCCCCCTGGACACCCCCACTGCACCCCTCCCTTCCTTTATGTGAATTATCATTTGGATTATTCGGATTTCTTGAGATGATATCGAATGAGGCATCACATGATCAACGGAGTGATCATGTGAAGAAGTAGTCATCACACTGATTGTTCCATCATTCCAGCAATAATGAAGATGGCGAGAATATTGACATTCATAAGATCCTGAGATCCTTAGGTGTTTGAAGAGGTCCTTGACACACCTTAAAAAAATAAGCAACACCACTTATATAAACCAAGGAAATACCAAGAGTTTTGTTGTTGTTGGTTTTCTTAGAACTCAATAGTAACTCTCAGAACTAATGATCTCATGTGATTCAATCACATGAAGAAGATCTCACAAAACCATCTTGGTTACATGATGGTAAGGAGGAATCCGTGGACAAACCATAGTCCCACAAAGGTGATCCCGCAGACATATCTACTGTCTAACAAAGGAGAAATCTGAAAGACACCAGGTCTTGTGAAGAGGTGAAGTAGAACTCACGGACACACCATATGTCATGCAAAGCATTTATTCAAGACATCTTCTGATCACACAATGTTCTTAAGATCCTGTGAAGAATATATTTGTTTACGTGAGGAAATTTAGTGATCCACACTTGGGGTCACACGAAGGTATTCAGTAGATCACATAACACTGCTTAGATCATGCGATTTTCATGATAAACTGAAGAAGAAAGGAAGATAATGGTTTCATGCAAACCATGTTTCTCATGAAATCCATTCAAGCATAATTTAGATACCCGAAACAAGACTTTAAATGACACATAAAGTAATAGAACATATAAATAAGTGTGTTATTGTTTCAGATTCCATGCAATACATTCCCCCTTCACCCTGCACTACCCCCTGCACATTGCCCCCCCGGACACCCCCATGCCACCCCTGGATAGCCCCTTGCACCCCCAACCACACTGCAGTAGCCCACCCCCTCCCCCTGCACCCCCACACCCCTTGCCTTCCCTCCCTTCCCCCTGCACACTGCCCCCCTGCCCCCACCCTGCCCCCTTCACCCTTACCCCTTCCCCCCCACACCCCCTGCCCCCTACCCCCTGCCCCCTACCCCCTGCCCCCTACCCCCTGACCCCCTGCACACTACCCCCCTGCCCCCCACACTGCCCCACCCCCCCTCACTTCCCCCTGCACACTTCCCCCCACCCTGCCCCCCTGCACAATGCCCCCCAACCTTCACCCCTACCCCCTTTCCCCTCGACCCCACCATAGAGAAACGTTTGATTTATTTTAGATAAAAAATATAAACATCCATCTTCATCCACTACAGTACCATATGATTTAAGAAAAAAAATGTGGGTGAAAAAGCCCATTATAAACAAAAATCCAGTAAATAAAACAGATTAAAACTCAGTTTCAATATGCTATAAACACACAACCTATAGTAAAAGAATATGGAAACAAAAAATAAAAATAACACATGAAAGTAGTGACAAATAAACTCATCATGCATTGTGAATTTAAGCAGAAAGAAGAGAGAAGAAAAGTAAATGAGGTAGAATAATCCCCTGAGTAGCATCTTCCAATCCTAATACTCTTTCCTCTTTATATTTGTTGAACAAATATGGTATAAAAATTGAATCACCTGTAAACTAGGAAATAATATCCTATTAGAATCTTATTCCCATATATACAATTGTTGAAGCTATCACTAAAATCAGGATTTAAAAAATATAATTGAGCTTGATAGTTCACATAAATATAACTAATTAAAATCCCAATCGAATTTCAACAAAAAAAACATGTAATGTATCCATCAGAAATTTCAAATGATATCAACGTGGTTTAAAGAATGCACATTCCCAGAATACAAGTCCCCCATTTAGTTCCCCACCCCCACCGCCAGTTCCCCCCCTCCCCTTGCACCCCACACCCTGCAAGTTCCCCCCCACCCCTTGCACCCCCTCCCCCTGTCATTCCCCCTGACCCTGCCAGTCCCCCCTGCCCTCCCCCTTGCACCCCTCTTCCTGCCAGTCCCCCTCCCCCTTCCAGTCCCCCTTCCCCTCCCAGTCCCCCCAACACTCCCCCTTGCACCCCTCCCCCTTCCATTCCCCCACCCTCGGCCCCTAACAGTACCCCTTGCCCATGCCCCACCCCTTGCACCCCCACTACTTGCACCCCCCTCCTTTTCAGTCCCCCTACCCCCTACCAGTCCCCTCTCCCCCCTTCAGTACCCCCCTACCCACCCTTGCAGCAAGAACTACAAATAGAAGATTTTTTCTTTCATCATAACTAGCATGGAATCAAAAAAAAATTGAATACAATATTTACGTTTGATACTTGGATATTAGGAAGGTGCACATTATTCCAAAATTGGAAAGCTTCTGGACCATATCTACCATCAATTAAGAGAGCCTCCTACACATCTCTCAAAAACATCAGATTCAGGTGAAGTTCCATCAAACTAGAAGGAAAACAGCAGCATAAATACATGAAAGTCGTCATTGAAAAATGAAAAATAGGATTTGAGGGTGAGTAAACTTAGCTATGGTGTACCAGAATGGATGGTATCCCCATGGTAAATGTCATCTTGTAGAAACAGATTATATAATAAGGTAAGACACATAAGACCCTAGAAATCACCTGTCAAAGTCAATTACAAACCTCAAACTGTCGAAGCCAATTATTTCTAACTTATTTCTTTTTCTTGCTTAATGCAAGCTCAATTACATTTCCATCTACATCATTTACCCACAAAAATTCATTCTTGTGCTTTTGGAGATCACTAAAGTATTATTTTCCTTTTTTAGATGTGCTTATTCCCACCCCTAGTACACAAATTAAAAAAAAACAATTCTCAAACGATGATTGATTGTGTTATTATGGAAATGAATATCAATTATATAAAATTTATGTGAATTAAATCCAAATACCCCCCCCCCCCAAACCTTGCACCCCCACCCCTACCATCCCCCCCCCAGCCCCCACCCCCTGATCTCCCCCTTCTAGTCACCCCCTCCCCCATGCACAAACCTGCAGTATACAAATACACCATACAGATACACCTGCAAACCATTGTAGCATCTCATTTCCACAAAAATAAAAAACAACTAAAACATATAAAATTGAAATTTTATAAACAATGAAAACAAAATGATAGATACAAAAACTGTCAATAATGTCGCTCCAAAATGTAATATGAATCCTCCTCGTCATCAACACTGATATCAATAGTATCAACATGTGCACCACTATCAGCATCATCATCATCACCATTAGCATATTCAGCCTCTCCACCATTAGCAGCATCTTCATCCTCTCCACCAGCATCTTCAGCTATACAATCATTGTCATCCTCATACATCGTTCACAAACTCGATAAACATCCATCCACTGTTGCTACACCCTTTGGCGGAAGTTAAGATTATATAGCTGATATCAACTTGAACAACTGTTCATTTTCGTTTTTCCATGTCTTTTGAGACTCTTGTCTAACTTCTTGCTTTGCTGTCTCAATGGAAGCATGCAATATTTATTTGGTAACCATTCCTACAATATTTATAGAAGATTTAATACCTGATGACCAATATTTTGATGACTTAATTTTCTTTCTGGGTTTACAACGAACTCTACCACTGTGCTAGTTGCCAAGAACATGATGTAAATAATCATTTGGTCCAAATGTGCCAGGTTCCTTTTCTATTAGATCTTGAAGAGAATCATAAAAAAGGACGTTACTATTTGAATAGATATTCAAAAATAAATGTCCATTGAAATTCTCATATGTTTTGTTAGTAAAATGTCTACAACCTCCTTTTTTGATGAAATCTAGACCAAAACACAAGTAGCATATGTCCTTTTATATTCTTTATACTACTTTTAAGAGTTAGTATAATCTATATAAGTATATTGAGATGCTATTTGGGTTTATAGATATATTAGTAGTTGTTATGGACCTATTTGAGAGTCTAAACCTTATCAAGAATTGAATGAATTTCAGATGTCCTTTTTAAACCTTATCAAGAATTGATCTTATTGAATTATCATTAGTAATACTAAAGAGAGTGGCAGATGATGTATTGTATTATATAATACCATAGGAAGAAGTGATATAATTGAATCAATCATTCTTATTCCCTATGAGTAAAACACAACTCATATAATTTTCAATGAATGAAACTGCATACTAAAAGCTAAAAATTTAAAAACATTCTTACAATTTTTTCCTGTGTTTCCTGATTCACGGCAGTTCGATATTTCTTTTTCCTACTAGAACAAAACAATAATGATCGGGGAACACATCCTTCAAAATTTAATGCCCATTTCAACATGAAAATTGAACATAAATCAATGAAAAAATAAATTTATATTCAATGTTAAATCATATATTACCTGTGACAGTTCATGATCTGGCAGTATAGTTATCCCCAAAGTATGATTATATATCATGGTGCCCTTATTTATTATGTTTCTTTCAGATGAATCCTATTAGTAAAAAAAATAAACTAGCCTTTCAAAAAGTCAAAAGGGATAAAAAATCATCATTCCATGTTAACAATTTAACAAGTTCAAGACATAACTGAAATAACCATGTCTGCAAAATAAAATTGAACACAATCACATCTAATAAAATCATCCACTACAGAAAACAATGATTACTGAAAAGAATCAATTTATTAATAACATTAATATTCTAAATTACCTTGAAAGAAGAAAAACTCCAATATGAAATTAATTCTTTGTATTGTGAAATTGGTCATTCATTGAAGATTGGTTCATTTTTAAGAGGAGTACCTCTTCTTTTTTTTCAGCCAACATGCGGGTCATGTTTGTAGGCCCACCACATCTCCCCCAATTCCATTAACCTAGCTCTCTTAGCATAGAGACCATCTGGAAAGTTATAGAAAAGATGAATATTCGAAAAAATTTATCAATAATAATTTATAAATAAATTTCAAACTAATTTTCAAAAAAATATTACCCAAATTTCCACCCAAGCCTTGTCTTTTATTTCTTGTCCAACTTTTCTCCACTCGATTGGTTGAACCGGAACAATATTTCTATGTCTTCTAAGTGTCCCTATGAAACTCCTCTATTCATTACCATTTTCTTCAATAATTTCTATTTCATTGTTATAATGAAACATTATTTGCATGTGTCTATTCCATACTTTATGCATCTTTGTACGACCACGACTTTTAGTAGAAGAGATTCCTAAAAACGAAACAAATATTTTACACATATATAACTAAAATTTAATAAAAATTTATTAATTTATTTACTTTTTTAGACATTTACCAGTAGCACTATTTTTTGTTTCTCGATCATGCACACTATGCTGAGGGGAAGCAACTGGAGAAGTGTCCTCCATAGTAGACTGTGGATGTTGAGGTTGGGTAGGAGGGTATGGGTATACGGGGGGAATAACCAATGGAGGTGTACCCTCCATAGTAGACCGTGGATGATGAGGTTTTCTAGGAGGGTATGGGTATACAGGAGGCATAACCAATGCAGGTGTACCTTGTAGAGATGAAGGTGGATAAGGGTAAAAAGGCTGAGGGATAGAAGGAGATGGACTACCCTGCACGGTATGAGGAGGAAATGGATAAAAAATATGACCGCACATGTATGGATAAGGAATATAAGTGGGGGAAATGATTGGAGGAAACCGTCTCGGTGACTACAGATCCATGGACGGTGAGGAAGTACACGTAGGGGGCTGCATGTAGGGTCGGTCCTATACTCTGGAATTCTTGAACCATCTTCAGTGAATGAAATTTTCCTCCTCGACGCTTCTTGTTCATATTAAATAAGAATTGTGTAAAGTTCATACATAATAAATAAATAAATAAATAAAGGACTCACCAGAATAATCCTATTTGTCGGGCCAAATTCTCTATTTCGGTGATCGTTTTCCTCTATTTTTTTCTCCAAACCTCTTTATAAGACATAATAATCTGTAAATGCCAAAAGTGATGTGAAAAATTTAAAAATATAACAAAGCATTAAATAACTATAAAGATTCCCAAAAAAATAATATTATTTTTCAAAACATTACATTTTCTATTATGTTTTTTTCATTGTGTTGTTTACTCGCTAAATGAAAACATTACAAAACAAAAGAATATGATAATTTAAAAGTATAAAAAAACACGAACCAGGTCAGAATAATATAATCTGAATGCTTTGAAATATGTAACGCTATGCATTCTCTGTTATAATTTCCGGTTCACAATCCATTCCCACAATTGAATCATCTGTATCAGAAAATGATATATTTGACTGAATAATAACCGGTTCATCCAAAACATCACTATCATCCAATCCTTCATTGAAAATGTGTCTAGGAATAACATCAACAATAACACAAATTGTGGTTTTAAAGGGTCATTTATGTAAAATACTTTTCTTGCTTATGATAAAAGAATACAAGGCTCATCTGTTTGCAGTTGAAATTTCAAATCAATCACTCTAAAACTGAAATTATCTATATATAATCCCTATCATGTCATTTAATAAAACCACTTTAATTTCATCATAGCGACACGACCATGTGCATAGTAATCTAATAAAAAATTCTCTCAACAAACCCATAATATGACATATTTTCTGATCGAGGCTATCTGTCTGATGCACTAACATAACAATCCATTGTAGCACTTATTGTGACACCGTCATGCTGTGTTTCTATATTTGTTGAAAATCTATTTATAATGAATTTAAAACCATTTTCAACCACTGATTTACAATCACGAACCACATTGTTCAGATCAAACGACAATGCCCTTATTTCAGTAGATACATCATCCATCAGTAAACATTAAACCTAAAATATATTGACAATGAATATTGAACAACTACAAATGATTTGGTAATGTAAACAAAAGGATTTGTTACCTTTGACTTCAACCAAGCAGAAAATTCTTTGTTGTGTAACTGCTCCCACCTCTTAATGGATAAAAAGTGATGTGCTCTTTTTATAATTTCACTATGTTCTCCGAAAATATAAAAATGTAATGATGTTAGGAACTATGAAAAAAATAACCAACAAAAAAAATATTTATAATTTTACTTACTTAATGTAATCGTCAACCATGCCACAGTTAAATAATACTGTATGATGAGCCATTTCCCACTCATCCCTATTAAAAGTATACAACTTGTATGATCTAGATATCCCTTCAGTTCGAGGTAGTGACAGAAATGTTGGCTCAATGGGATCATATTTCTCATCTTCAGTTCTAATGGGCCGATTAGATCTAGTGGTGACATTAGGCAAATACATTGAACAAAAACCAATGTATTCATGCGCTAAATAACCTTTCATAATAGATCCTTCAAGATGGTTCTTATTTATCACATAAGATTTTAATTTTAACATCAATATTTCTATTGAATACATCCAACGACTAGAAACAGGACCAAAAAAAAGAACTTCTGTTGGAAGATGCACGGTCAGTTGTAACATACATGTCAAAAACGATGGGGGAAATATTTTCTCCAAGTTGCAAAGAATGATCAGTTCATATTTTTTTAGTTTTTTTACAACATTTTTGTTCAATATTTTAGCACAAAGATATTTGTAAAAGTGACATAATCTAATCACTGAGACCTAACATTATGTGATATAAATGTCGAATAGAAATAAGAATCAATTCATGCAACAGGACATGGTATTCAAGTGTTTTGAGGGATTTTAGTTTCACATATCGTATATTCACTCGTTTCGAAATGTTACGTGAATAACCATATGGAACCTTTAAACTTTCCAAGACTTGAAGAAATTCTTTTTTCTCTGTATTTTTCATCAAAAAACAAGCAAAAGGGACTTTCCACTGATTCTGACCAATTAACTTAGGATGAAGTCTTGGTTTTATTCTCCAATCCATTAAATCACGACGTGAGTGAAAATCATCTTTTGTCTTTCCCTTTACATTTAAAAGTGTTGCAAGTAACATTTCACACACATTTTTCTCAATATGCATTATATTCAAGCAGTGATGCAGTAAATTTGATAACCAATATAGAAACTCATAGAATATACTTTTCTTTCTCCAATTATTGTTGTAATTCAAAGGCACATTCTTCTGCTTGTTGGAATTTAACTAACCCTTTCCAAGAACAAAATTCAAACTATAAAGTTCTTTAAGGATATCACCCCCGACATTCATTGAGGTATTTCATCTGTCTCTATGGAATTATCATGTTGTTATCAATTTTTTCTGTATGGATGATCCATTTGTAGAAATCGTCAATGCTCTATGAAGCTGAAAGTTCGTCAAAAAATTAATCTCCTAGAACGTGTATTTTTCATACATACAGGGAAAGATAACCTCCCCTTGGTACTCTAACCAGACATCATTCCAAAGGCAGGGAAATCATTTATTTTTCATAATAATGATGCATGACACATAAAGTAATCCTTTCTAAATGCATCACATGTCTGCACCCCAACTGTAAAAATCTCTATCAACTCATCTATTAATTGTTTCAAATCTATGTCGATATCATTTCCAGGAGCATTGGGTCCAGAAATCAATATACTCATGATAGTAACTGGAGTTTTCATACACATCCATGACAGAAAATTATAAATATGAATGAAAATAGGCCAAGTATTATGTGCAGTATGCATCTGCTTAAATGGGTTGAAACCATCACATGACAATCCCAATATAACATTCCATGGGTCGGCTACAAAATCAGGATGTAACCTATCAATTTTTTGCCATGCTAACCAGTCAGCAGGATAAACAATATCATCATTATCCTTATTTCATTCATCTTCATAACATCTCATATTCTTAGCCATTTGTTATTACATAAAAAGGTTTTGAAGTCTAGGAATCATTGGAAAGTGCCACATCACTTTATCTGGTACACAATATTGAGTTTCATCTTTCGTAGTCTTCCATATCGATGTACCAAATTGTTTTCACTCATTTAACTCAACATTATCCTTCCAGAATAGACAACAATCTTTAGGGCATGCGTGGATTTTCTTACTTGAAAATACAAAATTTTCAACCAAATTTGATGCCATATAATAATTTTTATGAATACATGCATCATCAGGTAGAAAGTCCTAAAAAAAGAGTAACTAGAAAGTCAATCGCAATATTACTAAATCTGTACATTGTTTTCCCATGATACAGTCTCATTAAAAACATTAGTTTGGTCATTTTTTCACATGACTGGTAAACTGGGGTATTTGTATCTTCTAACAACTTTCTAACATGCTCAACGTCATCATTATGATCATTAGATGAAAAATGTGTTTTCGTATTCATTTCATTTTCCACTAGTCTAAATGAATTTTTTTCCTGATAAGAAAATGGAAACTGATCAGAAATCAAATTTTCCATTCTGATCCTTTCAGCTAAATCAACGTCATTCTCCATTTGAACCTTTTCTCCATTGTGATACCAAAAATGATATCCTTTTTTAAAACCTTTTCTAGTGATGTGGTAATGTTCTTACTCAGGTGTTAACCATGGTCTTCCAATGCAATCAAAACATGGGCATCAAATCAATCCACTGTCTGAACCATTGTTGAATGAAAAATCCAAAAAATATTCCAACTCCTTCTGAAACTCATCAGTGATCCAATCAACATTATACATCCATCTTATATCCATAATAATATTAATAATCAAACAGTTAGTAAATTTTTTGATTGTAAATAACAACATTGAAACTCATTCATGCTTAAGAAAAGTAGTATATGGACTCATTTATAGGATTTCATTCCTTATATGCTTCTCGAGAAACATAAGTAATTGTTCTAGATAAATTCATCAACTATAGAATTATCATTTAATAAAGTATATGAGATCTCTAAATCATAATCATATAAGAACTATACCCATATCCACTAATTAATATTTATGTCATGTTAAGAGAATACATAATGAAATATCTTACTATTAATTATTACACCATGACAAGTCAACCTTGGGTTGCTAGCAAGTTCCCAGATTTCTAGATATTGGTAAATATTCTAAATGAATCAATCATAATAAGAAGTGATTTACATTATCTAAAAATAAGATAATAAAATACATGATATACTAAAATACATGAGATACAAGGGGAGGTAACATTTTATATCCCAATGAAAATATAATAATATGTACAAAGGGTATCATTCATTGATACTTATATAGTGGAAAATAAATCAAATGTTGGATTCGTGTGCAATGCATCATATTAGAATGACACAATTAGAGTAGACCATGGGGTTTATATATTAAGGATGGTTTTTATAAGATTATTGGATTTTAATATGTGTATAAGAGAGGGGATGGTGTGCATGGAGGGGGAGGGACTGGGTAGGGAGAGGGGGGGCAGGGAGAGGAGGGGGAGGGGTTGGGAAGGGAGGTTGGGGGGGGGGCTGGGCTAGAGGAGGGGGAGGGGCTGGGCAGGGAAAGGAGGGGGAGGGGCTGGGCAGGGATGGTGGGTGGAGGGGCTGGGTAGGGGGGGAGGGGGAGGGGAAGGGGCTGGGTTGAAGTCTGGGTAGGGTAGAGGGGGAGGGGCTGGGCAGGGGGCTGGGTAGGGTGGAGGGGGAGGGGGACGGGCTGGTCAGGGTGGAGGGGGACAATGGGGGGAATTCTAGATCCAGTAATTTAGGGTTATTTGAATCCAAAATATTCATGTGGTTTAGTGAATGCTGAAAAAGAAGAAATTAGTGTTGTTATATTTGATATATATTCATGAAATTAGAAATAGTGACATGTGAAAGTTTGAAACAATTATTCAAGATAGAATAATTTATATAATCTATGTAAAAGAGTTCTAAGACCCAAAACAAATGGTTATAATGATATGGAGTGGGAAATTTTAGATCCATTAATTTGGGGAGATTAGAATCCAGATTATTAATGTGGTTTAGTGAATGCTAAAAAAAGTAATTGGTGCTTCTATATTTGATATATATTCAAGCAGTTATAAATATAGACAAGTGGAATCTTCCCAGTATTATTCAAGAGAGAAGAATATCTATTTTAAAGATTGGAAGGTAGTTCTATTTTAAATATTGGAAGGTTTTATTCCTAATCTACAATTAAGTTCGATTTTAGTAAAGATTTATCTATCATAGATTCATATTCTATTTCAACCAAGAATAAATTTCTATGTGTGGAGCTTGAAATAATCTAGAAAAATTAATCACTATACTTTAGTAATCTGAGTGTGATTCATTTGGCCTAGATATTAGTGTTTTATGTGAGGATGAATCACATCAACCTAAAGTACTGTTATATTTTAATATTGCTTGAATATAGAGTGTTAGGGTTATAGAACATAGTTTGATGGTGTAATATTGAATATATATTCACAAAAAGCATTAGTCCATGAGAGAATGTGACAATATTATGCCTTAATTGGGCATGGGTGAATAGATTAAAGAATGAATAGAAATATTAAATATAGTAAAAGTATAGTGGGTGATGTTTTCCATTGTTTTTTAGGATACCATGAATCCCTTGAAGTAGTCTTTAGGTTGAATATTTTTAGGATTTGTAAAGAATGTTCTCAAAATATAGAAATTTACCCTAAATGATAAATTTCTAAGGACTCTTCAGTTTTACAAGAGCAATAGATATAGGATTAATTTGGTTGGTACTGAGGTTTCTAAAAGATTGTGAAATTTTGATGGATGTCAGCTTAGTTGGTAATATCCTTTGGCAATTTTCTAAAACAAGGTAATATATTAACTATCATTTCATTTTTCACTTCATCAGTATCCTGATATATATAATTTCAAAATTTTTCTAGACATTTTTAGATCCAATAAAACACTTTAAAATATTATGGAATGCATTCAAAACTTATTCACATAGATATAATTATCTTTATCATTATTAATATATGTAACTAAATAATTAGAAAAAATTCAACTCTACTCATATAAATTAAATATTTTAAACAAGTTATGCTCATAAATTCTCAAACAATAGCTTCCTCAAACATGAATCTGTAAACCTTCAACCAAAACAACATTTCCAAGTGAATGGATCTCTAATAATAACCATTGGTAGCATTTATCAAATGAAAAAAGTTCAAATTAGGGTATCCTTGGTTTAGAGTAACCCTTACCAATTCACCTCCGGGAATGGGTGAATCAGGACAGAAGGGAGTGAATAGGGTTCGTCCACAATAGCAGGGGCAGGTAGGGTTCTTTCTAAAAATCCAGAGAGGGTAGGATTTCGTGAGATCAGAGAATGGTTAGACTTACTTTTCGTGTTCCTATGTTGTGATAGTAGGGAGCGATGAGAAGGTTATTCATGAGACAAGTAGGGGGTTCGATCGTCTGGAAAGCTTCGATCGCGATAGGAAGGGAGACAGCTTCGATTGCAGTAGGTAGGGAGACAGAGATGTCTTTAAGCGCGTGAGGGCAGGAATAGGCATCGATCTCATCAGGGAAGGAAGATTCAGGGAGTTTTGAGAGAAACATGAGAGACAGGGAGGTTTGGGTTAGTGGGATGTGGCCACGATTCACATAAACCCGTGGGGAAATATTTCTTTATTTCCACGGTTATTCAACCCGTGGAAATAAAAGGGTAGAAATATCCATATATTCTAGTTGTGATAATCACGTGGAAAAAATAATTACTAGCTTTATAATGATGGAATGCATAATTTTGGACATCATAATCATACCGTTAAGGCCTCACATAGGACACCATACATAATAGATAAAAACCCAAGCTAGTTTGTCTCATGATACCTAATAATGCATCGAGGGGATATAGAGATCCCAAACCATCACTTACTAAGTCCAATTCATTCCCCATATAAATGTTATAAACATAATAAACATATACATTCATATTGAAACTAATATATAAAATTTAAATAAATTTCCCCAATCAGTAAACATAAACACTAACCATTTAGAGTAATATGGTGAATGATATGAAGATAGAACATACACAATCAATATAATCATAAACCATTCAATGAGATATGTTAGATGATAAATATTAATCCCAATTAAACATAATAATCAACAATATTGTTGAAATAGATTGAAATACACTTACAAAATCACTAAATTATACTTGAGAGAAATACTCTTTTACTTTGTAAAGGAGAGTTCCTTTGGAAAAAAATATTTTTATAAAACCAGAAGTGAACTAATATAGTTTTTTTATAAAAATAATATGTTTTTTTTTGAAAAATAATTTCTACTTAAAACATATTATAGATTTCACCTAAAAATTGGTAAGAATTCGAGAAGTTCCCTTGAATCGGGCTTGTTTATCGGGGAGATTTTGAGAATGAAACTTTTAAAACATGTAACTCCTCATAAAATAAAAAATTATTATGATTGGTAAAAATATATATATAACATTCAAAAATTATTTATGAGGACTAAATAAGAATAATGAACAATTTCAATGGGGTAAATAGAGAAAAATATTAACCTAAAAGAAAATGGAGGTTCGGGTAGAAAACCCTTACCTTATGTCTAAATGAGTTCTTCACTTGACCATAGTATCCTATATAATAAAATTAAATCAATTAATAAATTAATTAAGATCCTTTTAAATATTTTTTTTGATTTATTATAATTTTATTAAGATAATTTATGGCCCTTTTAATTAGTTATAAGATATAAATTTATCACTTGGGAGTATTCGTTTCCTTAGTTTTTATAATCGATATACTTGTATATGAGTATGGAAGTTCATGTGCAATGGATATAATTCCCCAGAATTGAATTTATAAGATAATAATGAAAATAAATAATATTAAATGGTAATATAATTCATTTGTTTATATTGTATGAAGAAGATTTGTTAGAAAAAACTTTGGTGATAGTCGTTTAGATTATTACGGTGACATTTTTATCATCTCAAAAAAATTGTTCGTATGAATTAGTATTATGTATATATAATAGTTCAAGAATATTACATAAAAAATAATAAATATTTTATAATCTTTTGAAACCATATAATTGGTTTCAAAACCATATTTTAATTAGTAAATAAAGAATGGAAATTTGTCATCCACGAAGGTTGTAAATCGACACTTCCTAGACGATGAATTCATTTTTTAAATAAAATAGAAATAGTGTAAGGATCTTGATAATGGGTATTCAATTTACATGATATAATTATATTATATTGATGATACTGGAGGTATTATGATCATTTGGGTATAGGATGTTAGGATATTATAATAAAATAAAATGAATTGAAATGTATTTGGAAATAATTTTGACAAGATTCATGGGTTATATTAATGAGGATATGAGGGGGTGAGGGGTGGTTTTTATAGTTGATGAGAGCCGTGATTTCTCATTATATTATTCATTATTTTATTATTTTTCTCAAGACAAGCATTAGTATTTATTATTGTGACTAATTAAAGTAATAAGTACATGTGAGTTCAATAAAAGGGGTATTACATCATTCATGATGTTATAAATAGTGCATTTAACATATAATGTATAAATACTATAAATTACTGTATTTTACAATTCACTAAAAATTCAAGTATTCTAGAAAAAATCTCAAAAATTCACCCAAACCATTTTTCGACATGTAGAATTAAAAAATGGAATCCATTTTTATCAAAAAAAATTCTAAATATTTCAAATGTACTTTTTAAAATAAAATCATTATTTACTTGAAAAATAGTAATTTTAAATTTAAAACTTACTTTATAACACTTTCAAAAATTAACTATGGTCTCATAAAATTATCCTAAAATCATAAGGAAAAAAATATTTATTTATGAATACATTTTATGAAAATAAATTTTCTTTTATATAATTTTATTTATTATAAAATGGAAATTAAATATTTTTGACTTATAAGAATACCAACACTTAAATTTTAATTTTTAAAATATTCACTTACTTTTACTATGATATAATTATATCATACTCTCACTTATGAAATTCCTAAATTTAATTTATAATTTCATGGGTGAGGTTACTATTCATTCATCCAATTTACTATTCATAAGGGTCATATTTTTATTCCTAAGTGAATGTTACTATTTCATCAGCAGAGGTTCCTTAAAATCTAGAATTACCTCTCATTTCATTCATTATTAATTTATATAGATTGTATTGTTTTCAATATGTAATTTTATATAACATATACTATATAAAATAAACATAAGAAGGGAAATATCATTGAAAAAATTATGGGTCGTTATAGTTTCCTCCACATGTTTAGTGCCTATAAGCTTCCTTTCACCAACTTCATCCTAATAAGTTATTGTACAAAATCTCTTTCCATTCAATACTTTATATGGCACCATTTGAATACTTTAATGGAACCTATTATTGTATGAAAACTCCACCAAAGGTAAATAATGATCCCAAATACCATGAAAGTCACTTGAGCATGATCTCAACATGTCTTCTAATGTTTGAATGGTCCTTTCAGACTGCCAGTCAGTTTGAGGGTGATAAGCTGTACTCAAATGAAGCTCAGTGTCTAAATATTTTTGAAGACTTTTCCACAATTTTGATGTAAAACATGGATCATTACCAGAAACAATTTAAATATGTTCTCCATGAATTCTTACAACTTCATTAATATATATTTTTTCAAGTTGTGCCAGTGGAAAATGCTCCCTTATAGCGAGTAAATGTGCATATCTAGTAAGTTGATCCAAGATTACCCATATTGTGTCATTATTTCATGGAGGTTTTTATAATCTAGTGACAATATCCATAGTAATTTAATCACATTTAAATGTAGGAATAGGTATATGTTTCATGAATACTTTAGGATGCTGTCTTTCTTACCTCACATATTGACATACTAAACATCTTGATACATAAATAGAAATTTCCTGCTTTATATTATCCCACAAAAAATATTCCTTCAAATTTATATACATCGTAGTGATAACAGGATGTATAGAGAAATTTTAGATATAGTATAATCCAATAACTCCCTTTTTAGCTCAGGTATAAAGGGAACATAAAGACTCTTCCCAAATTTTATAATTCTGTCCTCATACATTAAGTCTTCCAACCTCCCATCATTCACGACATTAATTTTCCATTGAAAATTATCATCATCAGACTAAGAACTTTTAATCATTTCCAATAAATATGGTTAGGAAACCAATTGAAAAGGTAATGATATTTCACCTTCCTTAATAATTCCCATATCCATATTTTCTAGATCCATTTACACAGTGTCCTTATCAGTCCTCATTTTGTATAGAATTATATGATCCTTCCTACTCAATGCATATGATACCTTATTTGCCTTCCCTAGGTGCTAGTGTATTGAACAATAAAAACCCTTGAGTAGATCAAGCCATCAACTTTTCCTCATGTTGAGTTTTTTCTATGAGAATATATATTTCAAACTCTTATGATCTATATATATCTTACATATTTCACCATAGTGATAGTGTCTCCATATCTTCAGAGAAAATATTATGTATTCCAAGTCAATATCACGAGTTATATAGTTTTTTTCATGGGGTTTTAATTTCTTTAATGCATAGGCAATAACTCTACCATTCTGCATAAGTACACTACCATGTCTTTTTCTTTTATGCATCACTATTAATAAAAAATCTAATATTTTATGATGGTAGAGTCAAGATTGCTGCATTCAATAATCTCATCTTCAATTATCCAAAACATTATTCACATTCTTTTTTCATATTAACTTAAAACCTTTATGAGTAATCTTGGTTAATGGGTCAGCTAATCAAGAAATATTTTGAACAAAATGCTGATCGTAACATACTAAACCAATTAAACTATGTACCTCGGTTACGTTCATTGGTGTAGGCCATTCCTATACTGCCATTGTCTTCACAGGATCAACTAATATTTCATCCTTAGAGACAATATGTACAAGAAAATAAATTGTTTGAAGCTATAATTCACACTTCCTAAACTTATCATATAACCCTTTTCTTCTAATAGTCATTAGAATAATGTAAAATTGGTTCTCTAGGTCCTCCTAGATTTTGGAATATATCAATATATCATCCATAAATAACACAAAAAAATCATCAAGACACACCTTGAACACTATTTTCATTAGATCCATAAAAACATTGGGTGTATTAGTTAATACAAATGGAATTAAATTAAACTCGTAATGTCCATACCTGGTTTGAAATGTTGTCTTTGGAATATCTTCCTTTCTCACATTAAATTGATGATATCCACATTGAAGGTCAATCATAGAAAAAATATTGAACTCTGTGAATTTGATCAAATAAATCATCAATGAAAGGTAGAGGATACTTAATCTTTATTATAATAGAATTGATTTCTCTATAGTCAACATACAAACTCATTGATCCATCTTTCTTCTTGACAAATAGAATAGGATCTCCCCATAAGGAAATACAAGGATGAATAAATTCATTATCACTCAATTCCTCTAGTTTTTTATTTAGATCCACCAATTCCACAATTTCCATTCTATAATGAGTCATAAATATAGGTCTTCCACTAGGAATTAAATCAATAGAGAACAAAATTTCCTACTCTGTGGGGTCTCTAGATAAATCATCTGGAAATAAATCAATTTATTATTTCACAATAGTTATATATTAAATTTGAATATTTCTTTCCTTGTCTTCCACCCCAAGAAATTCATTTAGAGGATCTACTAGAGGTGGATCCAAATATGAATCAGATGATGCAGTCTCCCCTCTTAAGATAACAAATTCCATATCTTCATCATGAATCATAATTTCCTTCTCTTAGAAATAAATTTTTTCATTATATTTCTAAATCTAGTATATACCAAAGATTATATAAAAATAAACCATATGTATGATTACAAAATCATAAATTAGTGCACATTTATGTGTTATAATATGATCTACTCGATACATCTTTATTGCAATAAGGTTTCCACTTGGAGTCTTTTCTGACAACTCCCTTGTTAAGGAGGATTGGAAATATCTAATTTTTGGGGAAAACAGGGTATAAAAAACAGAATTTTATGATCCACAATAAAATAAAGCTTTATTTAAATTTGAGAAGATGATTAAAGAACCTACCAACACATCATTAGGAATTTCAACCTCATCTATTGTTACTACATAAGAATAGCCTTGTTCCCTTGCCCATTTCTAGGGAAATTTTACTTGATGCTTTGGAAAATAATTTGTATAATTTACCATATCATTACAATTGTAGCATTGAACATTGGTATCCTATTTCATTCCTTTCAATCACAGGCTTGTTGGAATTTTTATCCACACTTTTAACATAATCCCATCACTGACAGGCATGTTACATTATGTTTCCTTCCACAATTATTATAGGATGGAATGTTAACTCTACACTTCTTCCACATTTATATATTTATTTTTACAGAGTGTTTAGAATCCATATTATTCTCTTTATTTCCTTTAAATTCATAAGACATTGAGAATTATTTCTCTGTCTTGATAGTACATGAGACTATATATTCATATGATGAGAATGTTTGGGAGACCAGTTCCCTTTGGAGGAATGAATTTTACCCATAAATTAATTGATCAATATTTCTCATTAGATTATGTATATAATCCATATCATGCTTTTATAACCTTTTAATGTTGGCTTCATACATGGTAGTGTTCTCTTCCTTCTTTTTCCCCAGATTAAAAAATTGCCTCTCCGTATCTTCTCATTATTCACAGGGGAAATATTTTCCTAAGAACATTTCCTTAAAATAATTCCATTACATATTTTAAATTTCTTCCTCATAATTTGTGTTTTGAATTAATGACCACCATTGATCTGCATCTCCCAACAGGTGATAAACTGACATGATAATATTATTCCTTTCGTTACTTCCCAAAATGAGATATATCTTCTCTAAGTAACTTATCCACTGCTTTGGTAAAAATGGGCTTGTAGTCCCATTAAATTATGGAGTTTTTTATCTCATTAAGTAGTCTAAATTTTTTCCTCGACATTTTGGATGAATATTCTCAATATGGGTAATGTTATTGTTCATAACCTGAGTCAGATTTCCCAGTATAGTTATAGGTTTCTCATCTCTAATTTCATTTCCATCTCCAACATCATTATCTTTCATTGAACAGAAATCCCTACATGAAATAAGTGCATTGAAATTGATTCCATTCCTTATACTATGCTCAATTTCTAAACATTGGGATACACTAAATTAGGTTATGAATAATAATGAATTATTCTGAATTAGAAAAACACTTAACATAAATCGTAAATTTATGTATAGATAATCTCACAATCCTAAACATGCTTTCTTTGGGGACATATTTACTTTTAAATCCTTAATAATGGTTTGTAAATAAAATTTGAACTATTCTTAGCATATCCCCCAGGAGTCTTAAACTAGGTGTGTAGTAAGGCCCATTGTCATGTAATAGGTTACATTGAGTCAGGACCGATGCACTTTCTTAGAGTAATTACCCCTAGGTACATATGTGCGAGTACCACATCCACTTGTATTATTCAGACATGGATATATTTCTAGGAATACCCACACAATCTTTACCTTACCAAAATTCAAGGATGTTCTTTAATTCTTATCCTTAATGTATATCATAGAGTTATGTTCCCTAATTTTTTTTCTAAATAAAGTTTCTATGGTTTCTATTAAACATTCTCTGATACTAACTATAAATAAAGGGAAAACAACATAGAAAATCCTTTGGAAACATCCATAACTCATAGATTATCCCAAAAAGCCAGTCATAATATAAATATTCATATACTAGAGAAAAATAAAACATAAGACAGGGGTGAGATCAGATGATTATTAAGGGTAATCACTATAGAGGAAACTATCATAAATAAACATAAAAAATAAGTCATGGTGAAAAAATAAAAACTAATTCCATTAAAACATAATCTTGACCATAATATGGTAGTAATAAAAGTTGATTAAATAATTCCATAAATAATTATATAATAAATAAACATAACCATGGAAATTATACTAGGTGAATAACCACATGTATTATCAATTGATAGTATCATAATAAGGGAATTCATAATTTCTAACATCAAAAACACGCTGTTAAGGCTTCGGCCAAGACACCATACATAAATTGGAAAAAACCGAGTCTATTTTCACTCATGAGACCTACTGATGCATCAATGGGATATATTGGGCCCCACATATCACTTACTAAGTCCAATTAATTCTTTACATGAAAGGGTTGAAATATAATCAACATATACACTCATATTGAAACTATCATATGAAATGTTAATAAATTTTCCCAAACAATAAATGTAATCATATACCATCCAGAGTAATATGACGAATGGTATCATGGCAGTACATCCTCAATAAAAATAATAAAAAACAATTAAATAAAATATGGTAGATGGTAAAATAATGTATCAATATAAATTAATAAAAATATTCAAAATAGAGTGTTTAAATATATGAAAATACACTAATAAAATCATTAAGGAATTCTTGAGAGAAATACCATTTTACTTTGGAAGGAAGTGTTCTTTTGGAAAGTCATTTCTAATTTTCATAAAAATAATAATATTAAAATGTATATTACAAAAAAGGGAATGAAATTATATTTTATAAATATTAAAATAATATACATACTGAATATTTTAAAATGAATTGATAACGTGTAAAAAGAGTGTTTAAGAAACCTTAGAAACGAGCCACTTTAGTGCGGTTTAAGAGAAAATGTAAGAGTCTTTAAAGAAGAAAAAGGTGTAATTGTTGGAATAAAACAAGAAATGAACTAAGATAGTTTTTCATGATAAAAAATGTGATTTTAGAAAAATATTGGTCACTTAAAATAGATTATGAAGTGTACTTGAAATGGGTAATAAATTGGCAAGTACCCTTTAACCGGGCTTGGTAATTGAGAGGGACTAAAAAGGGAACCTTATACAAAATGTACATACCCATAAAATAAAGATGAATTGATCTTGATACATGATATTCGAACATATAAATATAATTTTTAAGAATTATATAAAAATAAATAACTATTACATTTGGTTAAAGAGATAGAAATCATAACCCGAATGAAAAATGGAGGTTCGGGAAGAAACCCTTTCGTTTTGTTTGAAATCATTCTTCATTTGTACTTAACATACTAGATAATAAAATTATATTCATTAATAAATTATTTCAGAACCACTTAAATATGTTTTTTATTTATTATAATTTTATTATGTTCATTTATGGTCTTTTTGATGAGTTATAATATTTAATTATGTCATTCGCAAGTGCTCGTTTCCTTGGTTTTCATGATTGGTTCACTTTTATAAATGTATGAATGATCATGTGAAATGGGAATAGCTATCCATAATTTAAATTATATGTTATTAATTAAATTAAATAACTTTTTATTTTGTTATATATCTTTTTTTTCCATAAAATGGGATGATTCATTTGACAAAACGTTAATGATAACTGTTTGGATTATTTTGATGTTTTCTCGATCATCCCATGATATTTTTGTTTTATTATTTAATATCATGTATATATAATATTTATAGAACAATAAATAAGTGTTAATATAAATATTATATTCTATTCTAACCATAAAATTTGTATTATGACCAGCCTTGGACTCGGTTTTAGAAAACAAAATAATCATCGTCCACGAAGTTGGTGAATCAACACCTCAGAGACGACGTTTTCATTTTTAGAACAAAAAGGGGGTAGAAAATAATTGATGGTGGATATACCATTATCATAATAAATTTATTTTATATATAAGACACTATATTTATCATGTATATTTGTATTTAGGAGGTAAGTGAATGATAAGAAAAGAAAATAAATTGAATGAAAATTAAAAGAATGGAAGGGGATTTACCTCTTGAATTCTTCACCTCGAGAACATCCTTAAGGAACTTTGAAATGGTATTTTGGTGATTATATTAATATCCAATCGCGGGGGAGAGGTTTGGGAGAGGAAATGGACAGAATATAACCAATATTTAAGGCTTTTGAGATGTGAGTATAATGGGTGGTATTTATAGTGTAGGAGAGGGGTGTTTTTTTTATTTAATTATTTTGTTTATTATTTTGGCTAAAGACTATAAATATTACCGATTCATGTGACTAAATACAGTAAATTGTTCACATAATTTCTAACTAATGATTCCTACATCAGCTATATATCATCCACGACTCAATAATTCATGTATTTAGTTAATACCGTAAATTACTCTATTTCACTATTCACAAAAATTCAACTATTTTATAAAAATCCCAAAAATTCATCCTAACCATTTTTCGATGTGTAAAATTCAAAAATGAACTCCATTTGTTGAAAATAATTTTTTAATTATGAGAAATTTAATAAAATCATTATTTACTAAAAAAAATACAGATTTTAATATTACAATTTTTTTATGACACCTTGAAAAATTAATTTGGGTCTCATAAAATTATCTTATAATAATAAGAAGAAAAAATTATTAATTTTTGAATCTATTTTATAAAAATAATTTTTCTTTTGAATCATTATATTATTTATAAAATTATAAATAAAAATTTATGCTCCACAAAAATACCAACACTTAATTTATCATTTTTAAAAGATTTATTTACTTATTCCCTGATATAAATATAACATATTTTCATTTATAAGTTAACCAAAGAAATTATTCTTTCATAGGTGAAGTTACTATTCTATTAGTCATATTACTATTCCAAATGGTTACATTACTATTCTAATGATCATACTTAATAGTATATGAAAGTTTTAAACTCAGTATTATGTAAAGCATAAACTATCGAAGATATTACATTTTAAAAAGAGGCATACCATAAAATTTTGGGGTGTTATAGTAATGGGGAAAATATATTCATTTTAATTGAATAAAAAATATTCATATGATTGTTTACGCAAGGGTAACTGATCTAATGTAGGAAATGCTTACTAAATTTATTGTGGGTTGGATCCTAAAGGTATTACCATTCAAAATGTTGATATCAATGGGATCAATTCATGCTCTAGTGTAGATTATGATTCATTGAAGTTTTATAAAAGACTTGATGATTTAAAAATTAAATTATATTCTAAGAGTACTACATATAGTAAATTTTCATTTATCATGGAATTATTTCACTTGAAGGATTTGAATTAGTCGTAACACAAATTATTCAACTTGTTGCTGGTGTTCTTGAAAAATGTACTTCCTGATGGTGCTAAGATTACTGAGTCATATTACCATGATCGTAAGTTCACAGAGAACTTGGGTTTCACATATGAGACTATAGATGCTTATGTAAACAATTTAATTTTTTTAGAAAGGAAATTGAACATTTAGATAATGATACAATTTGTGGCTCTTCCATGTGGAAAGATAAAAGGGGAAATCAGACTCATCAAATTCATTCTGTGAAATAGGGAAGCTGATTATCATAATTAAAACGGATTACTTTCCGCTAAAGATGAGGTTAAAAATATAATTTATGTCATCTTATGTTTCTAAATTAATGAGATTCCCTATGGAAGGAAATAAGGAAATTGATATGAAAACATAATTGAAAAAATCTCTTATGTGGAAGGAGTTCAATTAAAGATGCCCTAAATTTTATAAAGATAGTCATAATTCCTGATTGGGGTATGCAACATATAGTTTCGATCCATTCAGGTATTTGGTTCATGAAATTCATTGCACATGGATCATGGTTCTGTTTCTATATAATCTTCCTTTGTGGATTTGTATAAAATAAAAATTTCTATTATTTTCCACTCTTATTGATCGACCTAGAAATACCAGGATAATATTGATGTTTACCTTATTCTATTGATTGCTGAGATGAATGATTTTCTAATCTATGGTGTGATGAATTATTATTTTTAAATGAATAAATTATTTAAATTGTAGGCTTCTTTATTGTGGATAATCAATGACATCCTAACATATACAAATTCATCAATTTGGAGTATGAAATAGAAATTTTCATTCCCTTACTGTAATAAAAGTAAAAACTATGCATGGTTAAAACATTTTAAAAAATGGGCATACATGGGCCACATACGTTTTATTCCCCCTTAGTAAATGTTTATATAGGACAAAGTCAAATTTGATGATTCTATAGAATTCAACCCAGCACCAAAGATCACATTGGGAGTTGAAAACATATTGAATATTGAGCAAGAAAATATTATTTTGGTATATGAATTTCAAGATTTCATTTCTCTTCTATTACCCTCTATTTATGGAGTGGGTAGATAGCACAATCACAATTGGAAGAAGAAAGATAATTTTTTTAATCTACCTTAATGTAAAATTAACACATTAAGGCATAATATGGATGTCATGCACATTGGAAAAAATGTATGTGATAAGATATTGTGGACTAGTTTGGGTGTTAATGGAAAATAAAAATTCCCTGTCAATGCATGATGTGATTTAAAAGAAATCGGTTTAAGGAAAAAAATTTATTTATAGCTGGGTGGGGGAAACAAGGCATATATGCCTACTACACAATATACAATGAGTAAAAGTGAAATTTCTTTCCATTTTTAAGATTCTAATGGTTCTTGATGGTTTCCCTTCTATCATTTCCAAGTGTGTGAATGTGTCATTCATGACATTGCAAGAGTTTAAAAGTCATGAAAACTACATACTACTTCAATAGTTGATTATAATCACAATTCATGATTGTTTATCACCCAATGTTGTTCAACCATTGATTGAGATGAGTAATCTTTTAGAAATATTTTTTTAATAAATAAACTCTGTGGGATTTAAAAAATTTACATAAGAGTATTTTTCATACACATTGTATCTTGGAGAAATTATTTTCACCCACATTTTTTGATGTTATGGTTCATTTTATGGTGCACCTAATTGTCGAAGAAATGGTTGTTGGTCTAGTTCAATTTAGGTGGATGTATCCTATTGAGTGGTATCTGAATACATTGAAATGATTTTTATGTACTAGAGATCTTATAAAGGTATCAATAACCAATAGTAAATTGATGGATGAGTGTAAATTTTTTTACTGGATATCTTACAGGTGTTGAAACAAAATTAGATAATCCATCTTGGATTCATGATGGAATTGTTAGAGAAAGAACTATATTTGATATGGACAACATTAATGTTAAGTAAATAAGTCCCTTATGACTTTTCCATTCCTTATGTTTTGAAAATCACAAACACACTTTCCCAAAATATTTTTTTTCTATCTCTAAGGAAATTTATATGCTTAAATCTTTATCATGTTTTTATATGTTATTATTAATTTTATTTATCTAATGTTAACTATATTTTTCCTTAAAGGCCTAATTCCATATGATTAATAAGATCCTTATCTAAATCTCCAAACCATACAGTTTTTTAGAATCTGATTCTCTCTATTTTTAAAATCGAATTCTCTCTATTTTTAGAATCTGAGTCTCTCTATTTTTTAGACTCTGACTCACTCAAGATTTAGAGTCCGATTTAATCGAAATATGGACTCCAATTTAATTGAAATATTGAACTATATTTCATCAAAACCCAAAATATATTATATATATTTTTAGACTCTGTTTCTACATATTTTTAGACTCTATTTCTACATATTTTCATACTCTATTTATATATATTTATAGAGTCTATTTCTACATATTTTAATACTCTGTTTCTATATATTTTCATACTCTATTTCCATTTTAATTTATAATATGATTTTTAATTATTCTTAGAATCTGTTTATTCATATTTGGTAAAGATACATTTATTCCTTAACATATTTTTCAAATTTTATTGGATCCTGTTACGCTTAAGTTTCTTAAACATGATAATGTTTTTCTTAAATATTATTTTTTCTTACACATGATAATGTTTCCCATGTTTTCTTACATGAAACGATGTCATACAATCTGTTATTAACTAACTGTTTTCTAAGTTATATCTATCCAAGTCCCACTAATTTTCAAGGAATTATATGACCATTATAGGAGGAATCCAACCATTGTAATTTTCACCTATAAATACCCAACCATTTTAATGAGATATGTGATGGAGTTTTGGATGATATCTATTGATTTTTGGATTTAAGTGACACTATGTGAGAGCCCTACTCAAAAATTCCATGTGCGAATGTTGTAAACAAATTGTTAAGCTATCAATAAATTGTTTATCTTTGAAAAACTTAATCAACCTTTGTAGTGAGAATCTGATTGTTGCTATTATCAATCGAGGGATTCTGGGGATAGGAAGATAGATGTTTCATTCACGTTATATATCGAGGGATTACAGGGATTGCATGTTAGATTCTGATCTTCATATCAAGGGATTACCCTAGTGTGGGTAAGACAGACATTCCTAAAAGTATAAATCAAGGGGCCTTTATCCAAGGTTGTTAGATACCATTATATTTTGGTTAAAAGATTTATTATACTTGTTTAGTTGTCTTTTTTATAATCTTTTATTTCCACTATATTTTGTTAAAGAAATAAATTATAAATTTCATACACTTTCTTATACTTGTACAAACTCTGATATATTAAGATTTTATATGCTTTAAGGTAAAATCCATCTCTAAGTAAACTTGTCTTATGTTTCTTTATTGGATCCATATTATTGGATTATAAGAAAGTTACTTTCTTGGTTAAAACCTAAAGAGGGTTCGTGGATCCATCTCGTTTAACTTTATTAAACATAGATTTTATTAAGGGTAAAAAAGAGATCTTTTAAACCTATAATTCACCCCTATTGTAATTGAGCATATATATCTTAATTTTTATCATACAATTGGTATTAGAGGTGGACTCTGAAATACTTATACTTGTATATAAGTTTTCTTTCTCATCTTTTCTTGCTTAACTTTACTTTTTCATGTTTTAATTAATGATTTTATTTATTTATAAACATTTTCTACTAACCTCTTTTTTGGAAAAGATATTTTTTATTTTCTAATAAAATGAAAGGAATTAATGTTTGTTCTATAGAAAATTTAAATCTTACCATACATCCAAGTTTTTATGGAAATGACTATGAATACTGGAGAGATATGATGGAGACTTTTACTATCAATACCAATGTGGATAACATTTTTATGCTTATCGGTGAATAAAAAACTACAGATAATGAAATCAAATAATTCACCAATCATGAAAACCAGGAGTATCACCTTAACTTTAAGGCATGCAATACTTTATAAGTTTCTATGAACATGAATATCTATAGTCAGATTTCATCCCATGTAGCTTCCAATATCATCTGAATGAAATTATAAGTTACTCTTTTTTTACATCTAAGGTCATTGAAACAAGAAGAGATTTGCTTAGAGCTGAATATCATAGTTTTATGTTTCCTTATGGAGAACCTATTTTCAAAGTTCAATAAATATTTATGGTTATCATCAATATCCTTTAGTCTATGGTTGAGAAAGGACTTTATGATGAGGTTCTTGTGGATAAGATAATATATATTATGCCAAATGAGTGGGAATATAAAAGAACAGCGATTAATGAGAATAGGAAATTTTAAAACATCACTTGTGATAAGTTATTTGGGAATATTCTATAGAATGAAATTAGAATGAAGAGAGAAGCAATGTTCAATAAGAAAAATAATGGTAGTAAAAGTGTTTCTTTCACTACTACATCAAATCATAAGAAATCCATGACTCTAAAAAGAGTTACTAGATCAAAATCAAATAAATATATGGTTATATCTAAATCAAGTGATAGTGATCATTCTGAGAATGAACTTGTAAATCTATATCAAATAATGAAAAATATTTTGGGAAAGAAATATTTCTAGAAAATATACAAGAAGAAAGATAGAAGGGATAAGAAAAATTCAGAAGTAACTTGTTATGAATGATAGAGGGCATGCCATATCAGTCTAGATTGTCATGTTCTCAAAAGGAAAAAAAGAAAGGGTTGGAATTCAGAAAAGAACAAGAATAAGTACATAAAGTCTAATTCTATGAAAGTACTGAAAGATAATGACACCGAGAGTGATATTGGATGTGATTATTCCAATGAATCCTTTAATATTTAATCTTCAGGATAGAAGAATATTGGTCTAATATATAGAACTCTTACTGAAAATCAATGTTTCATGGATAAGGTACACAATTTTTAATCTCTAACCAATATTTCTTTAAGTTAAAATTATCATGATCCAGAGATTTATGAATCTTCATATGAATAGTCTTCCTCATTATAAGATAATTCCTTACCTTATTTTGATTACGTATCTAGGTTTCTCAAGTAAAATGAGATTGGAAATTGTAAGATCCTTAAGAAACTTGTTAATGAAAATTCTAGAATCACTATTTTAACAAAATAAGTATTAGATAATTCAAAGTATCTTGATCAAAAAATCCTTGATTTTGAAAATGTTTCCAAAATACTTAAGGAATTAAATTCTGAAAAGGATAAACTTTCTAAGGATGTTAAAAAAGTTATTTCCAAGAAAAATTTTTTGGAGACTAAATCAAATTTTAAGACTAATGACTATGAGGATAATAATTTAGTCATCAATATAAAATATGAAATATTTTCCTTAAAGAAACTTTTTTCAAACTTTACCCATGGAATGGAAGGTTTTGAAAAAATGTATTCACAACTTTTTCATATTAGAAATTGTTCTGTATTTGGTTATTCTCATGCAAAATCTGTTTTTAGTCACAACTATTTTGTTCCTCGAAGTGATCCTTTTGGAACTAAGTTTCAATGTAGTGAACATTGGGATAAAATTTGTCTTTGAATAAAATTCAATCCTTAGTTTTTCATAAATCTCATTTTTATAAGAAAATTTATATATCTAAGATTTCATTTTATAAAATTGTTTTATCCAAGAAAGTTTGGATTTCGAAATTTTAACTATTTTATTTTCAGGAAAAAAGGAAATTACAACAACAATACATGGTACATGGATATTGGATGTTCCCAACACATTACTGGTAAAAAAAACTTTTTTGGAATGATTATTATGACAAAAGGTGGAAAAGTAAATTTTGAAAATAATGCTCAAGGATAAATTGTTGGTTTAGGTTATATTGTTCTTCTTGGAAAATCTTTAATTTCAAATGTTTTATTTGTTATAGGTATTAAGAAAAACCTTATAATCATAATCAAATTATGTGATGAAGGTCACCTTGTGAATTTTATGAATGATAAATGCCTAGTACACAATTCCAATAAAGATTTTATTCTCTCTGTCCATAGGCATGAGAATGTTTATACAATGAACTTAAAAGATCTTAGGAGACAGGACTTACCTTGGATTAGTGAAATGGAAGATCAATGTTTGTTATGGAATATAAGACTAGGACATTATAACCATAGGAAATTATGTGAACTCCCAAACAAAAGACATGTTAATTATATATCAGATCTTATATTTGATTCATCAAAAGTTTGTGATCCTTGTCAATATGGAAAGAAACATAAATAAAGAAATAAATAAATTAGTTAAGTCTCAACTACTGATTCATTACATCTAGTGCATATGAATCTTTTCGGTCCAACACAAACAAGAAGTTTTGGAGGAAAATACTATGTATTTGTTTTAGTTAATGATTACACTAGATTTACTTGGGTCTATTTTCTAGCAAAGAAATATGAAGCCTTTTCTTTTTTTAAAACTTTTTCATCCAAAGTTAAAAATGAGAAAAACCTTCCATTGATAACTATTCATAGTGATATTGGGGGAGAATTTAAAAATTCAGATTTTGAAACTTTTTATTCTAAGAAATGTGTTAATCATGTCTTCTCGGCTCCAAGAACTCCTCAAAAACTGGTGTTGTTAAAGAAGAAACGGTATTCCTCAAGAGATAACTAGAACCATGTTGAGTGAATACTCTATTACTAAAAATTTTGGGCCGAAGTTGTTACTATTTCGTTCTATACTATAAATCGAGGTTTAATTAGACATTTTCTTAATAAAACACCTTATGAGTTATAGACTGGTCGATAACGTAGAGTTTCTTACTTCAAAGTAATTGGATGAAAAGTATTCATCTTGAATCCTAAAGATAACTTACATAAATTCACACCCAAATATAATGAATGAATTTTCTTAATATATTCCACTACTTCTAAGGAATATAGAGTTTTTAACAAACATTCTTGTATTGTTGAAGAAATAGTACATGTTATGTTTGATGAAACTGATCCTTATATTTTTAAATGACCTCAACCTATATCTTTGTATGTGTTTTCAAAAACTAATTATCCAACTTTGATTTAAGAATCTTCGAATAAGGAAAATACACAAGAAAATGTTTCAAAAGTAATTACCCAATAATATTTTTTACCTTATGTTGATGAACATGTTTTACAAAACCCAAATCAGTTGTTTCTTAAGAATCATCCTAGTGATAATATCATTGGTGATGTAAACCAACTCGTAAGGACTTGAAGTTATTTATGAAATGAATTATAACATCTAATTTTTTTTCCTAATTAGAACCTAAAAGAACTGATGAATCTTTGGGTGATGATGATTGGGTTAAATCTATGCAAGTTGAACTAAATGAATTTGAAAGGAACAATGTCCGGAACATGGATGAAAGACCTAAAGAAACTTCTTATAATTTGAGTAAAATGGGCCTTTAGAAATAAATGTGATGAAAATGGAATAATTTTAAGATATAATCAATATTAGATGCTAAAGTCTATAATCAACTAGAAGGAATAGACTATGAATAAACCTATTCTATAGTAGCCAGACTTGAATCTATTAGTATTCTACTAGCCTTGGTAGCATTTTTCAATTTCAAACTTTTCCAAATGGATGTGAAGTGTTATTTCGTTAAAAAATATGTTCAAGATGAAATTTATTTTGAACAACCTCTTGGATTTGAAGAAACAAAACATCCTAAACATTTTTGAAAACACACCAAATATTTATACGGACTCAAACAAGGCACTAGAGCTTGGTATGACAGACTTAAAATATTTTTGTTACAAAAGGATTTTGTTAAGGGAACTACTCATCCAACCATTTTTATAATGAATTAGAAGAAAAATGTTTTGATTGTTCAATTTTATGTTGATGATATTATATTCAGATCAACTGAGTAATCTTTAACAGATTCATTTGTGTATCTCAAGAAATATTAGATTGAAATGAGTTTGATGGGTGAGTTAACATTTTTACTTTGTTTTACAATATCTAAAAAACTATAAGTAACTTTTATATCTCAACATAATTATATTAGAGATCTTCTTAACAAGTGTGGATGTGACAACACAAAATGTATAAGTACTTCAATAGGTACCTCAAACACCACTAATCTTGATGAAGCTGGTAAACCAGTACATCAAACATATATTGGTGGTATGATAATAAGTTTATTATAATTAATAGCTAGTCATCCAAAAGTAATGTTTTCAATATACTTATGTGAAATATATCAGTCTGTTCTAAAGAAATCTTATTTTAATGCAGTGAAAATAATTTTTCACTATTTCAAGAGAACCATGGATTTAGGAATTTTCTATTCTTCTGGAAATGATTTTCGTTTTAAAAATATTTTCAGATGCTGACTTTGGTGGATATAGAATGGATAGAAAACTTACATTCGAAACATGTCATTTATTAGGAGATTAATTAGTTTCTTGGTCATGCAATAAGAAACACTCTGTAGAACTTTCCACTGTTGAAGCTAAATATGTGGAAACTTGATGTTTTTGTGCTCACATTTTGTGGATTCAACACCCACTCATAGATTATGGAATGAGTATTATCAAAACATAAATATTGTGTTATAATACTTGTGAAATTTCCCTAAGAAAAAATCATGCACATCACTCCAGTGTAAAGCACATAGACATAAGACATCACATTATTAGAGATCACACACTTATGGGACATATCATTCTTCAATTCATTGGAACACAAGATCAACATGCTAATATATTTACAAGAAATTTATCCCCCAATAGATTTGAATTCATTAAAAAAATTGGGAATGATAATCATAAGGTAGTCATCCATATTAACTTCTTGTTAAAACCTATCTCCTAACATTATGTTACTCCTTTCCATATAGGAAGTACATAAGTTTATTCATTTATATTTCCTTTTTCAAATATTTTTCAGAACCTAAAATGTTTTTATTTCCCTAATAATTTTTTTTGAAACCTATGTTTTATAAGAATAACCATATCAATAATAACAAATCTTTCTGATCAATCTAGAAGGTATGTTTTCATACTTATATCATATTAATAGACTTTTTTTGTTTGTTACTATTTTCAATCTTGTTTTAATAAAACATTATCAGATTCATTTTACTTAAATTAGATTTTTTCCTTACAACCTCAAAAGATTAGAACCTACGAATCCTTCGGTGGCACTGAAATCAACCATCAGATCAGATTATGCTAATCGCAACCTTTATATAGAACCAAGAATCTTATTCATCACTGTGAATCCTATTTAGAAGACCCCCATGTTCATTCCCACATCGTTTCTCTAATTATTTTTTTGCGCCGAAGCTCTTCCCATCATCAAGTCTGTCATTCTATTTTTTCCATCCCCTTAAATTCTGGATGTCACTTGATATTTGTTCTTAGACTCTAATGCAGTCTCAATCAATCAAGGAAGCCAAAGACTGCATTATGTTCAGAGAAAGGTTAGTAGACCATAATTTCTTCACAATGTATGATTCTTTGATTTTGAATATCTTTAATTTAAACGAATGGTAAAGATTATGTTTTTATAAGGAAAAGGAAAAAGACACAATTTATTTATATCTTGTTGTAGAATTTTATGATTCTGTTCATTTCTATGATCATGGTGGGAAAGAACTATTCATGATCAGCATTTATTAAAATTCGTACTCCTTATCTTTCAAGAGAGAAAAATGTATTCTAGACATACCTTATGAAGGAGAGGAAATTCTTTACTCACACATATTTCCAGATAAGGAAGGTTCATTTGAGTGAGTTAAATCTATTGAGTTACTTCACTTTAATAGAGTGAATAAACCTAAGATATCTTATCTTTACACTAACCACATATTAGTTTCCTTATAGATGCAAGTAGTATTAATTCTGAGAAAGGGAGATAAGGATTATCTTAAGATATTTGATATATTTATGTTGGATTTTCTTGTGAATGTAAGGAAGATAAATTTAGTTAAGTATATTCTTTTTACAATCAGAAACATTTAGAATGACAATATCAAATGTCAAATTTTTATATATCCTGTAATCTTGACTAAGATCATAATCTTATTCTTAGACTCATTCAAAATCCCCTACACATAAAAGTCCAAGAACGTTAATATTATGTTTCTTAGTGATGACACTTTGAGGATAATGAAGATTGATTTAAGTTTTAAGACTAGTGAATTATATGATCTTCATAATAAGGATGATCAAGCTATGAAAGGTAAAGCTGAAGAGAATTCAAAACCTAACCCAAAGAAAAGAAAAGAAAAAGAACCAGAACCTCAGTTACCCAGACCAATCCCAAAATCACAATCAGCACCCCCTAATCCTAATAAGAAAAATAAATTTTCTAATCAAGTAGTATAAAAATGGAGACAATAGAAGAAAAAAAAAGAAATAGGGCAATGTAGTTTTTTGAATTAACCCTGTTGAGGCAAATTACTTGAAGATAATTCAAACAGAAAATATCAAGAAATAAGCTAAAGGGAAGAAGCAAAGAGAAAAATAGTTTGAAGACCATGTTGTTTAGACTTTGTTAAAAGATGTTGAAAAAACATTGGAACATATTTGGGTACCAGAAGCCTTCTTGAAAGATGCTTCACTTCTGGAAAAGATTTTTGAAGAAGAATAAATCTAGTGGCAATAATAAGAAAAAGAAGTCGAGGAAACTGAAGACTTAATATGAATGGTTTAAGAGTATAATGAAAATGTATCCCCTTTTAAAAACATTCAATAAGAACATCCCATGAATCTTCCACCAAAATAGCTTCAGAAGGGCATAAATAAAATTCTAAAGAACATAAAGTTTTCAGAATCCATTCCAATGAAGAAATAAAATATGAGGATGATATTTTTTAGTATAAATAAGATGAATTTAATGTTGTAGAACAAGAACTTCAGGTGGCCAATGTTGTTGAAAAAGTTGATGTTAAAGGAAAGAAATTTTTATTAATATCCTTAAGAAACATATAGTTGAATCATCTAAGTTGAATAATGATGAAGAATACAAAGATACTCATCTAGGGAATGATTCACCGAACATTGAATCGTCCTTTTCCATGGGACATGATTTTGTTGAATAGTTCTTAAAAAAGCATTTAGATTCAATTCTATTTTTCCAAACATTGAATCACGGTGCCAGCAGATTCAATAGTCAATTAATTCAAAAACGGAATATACAAATATTTTGATGGATAATCTCATCAAGCTAGAAGCTAACTTTAAATGTTTCATGAAAAATTATGAATCCCACTGGAAGTCCTACAAGAAGATAACAAGCTGGTCAAATTCAGTCATTGATGATCTTAAAATAGTTGATGATTACATTGACTCAGTTAAAGATGATTTTAACAAAGATGATGAAAAGATCAAAAATCTTTCAGAGAAGAAGAATCAAGAGAAAGTTTTTTGGATCCTAGGGGATAGAGATCCTAATGGAAATCTCAAATCCATTGATCTTAGCCTAAATATTGAAAGTCAAACCAGAGAATAGTTGGAAGAGAAAGTTAAGTCCCAAGAATATGTGATGAATATACAAGAAGAGAGTATTCAGACAATTGAAAAGGAGAAACAAAATTAAGAAGACGTACTCAGGAAGTACCAAGATGATCATAAGGATATAAATGAGTTGAAATCCATTCTCAAGAAAATTCTACCAGAGAATAAAAAGGATGAATGATTTTATTAAAACTGATATTTTGTTTTACCAAAAAATATTTATTCATTGTTAATGAAATTTCCATATACCAGTTTGTATTTTATGCATACTTCCTAACCATTTAGGAACTAAAATATACCTCCCCATTACTTTTTGAAAATCACAAAGGGGGAGGAAGGATTATTCCAAAAGAATATCATTTTAACGGGGAGATTAACCAAAGAAGAAATTTATTATGAAAGCAGGAGCTTAACTTAATGAATACTTTCTTATGAAAATGTAAATTATTTCAAGACAGTTTCCTTAAAGAAATAATATAGTCCTTAAGGTGACATAACCAAAGGGGGACTTAGTCATATTCCCCATAAGTCACAAATATAAGGGAGATTAGTTTTTTCTTTCAAGTATTCCAAACTTAATATTCTTTTTTGAAAATTCATTTGTGCTTTCCCAAAAAGGGAAGATTTTGAAGTCAATAAGTCCCTTATGAATTTTCTATTCCTTATGTTTTGAAAATCACAAAAACTTTTTCCTTAAAGATTATTTTATTTCTCTAAGGAAATTTAGATGCTTAAATCATTATCATGTTTTTATATTTTATGATTAATGTTCATTATTTAGGATTAACTATATTTTTTCTTAAAGGCTGAATTCCCTAATATTAATTGGATCCATATCTAAATCTTGTAACTAGATAGGTCTTTAGAATCTAATTCTCTCTATTTCTATAATCTGATAAGTTTTTTAGACTCCGATTCACTCTATATTTAGACTCTGATTTCATCTAAATGTAGACATCGATTTCATAAAAATATAGACTCCAATTTCATCAAAATCTAGACTATATTTCTACATATTTTAAGGCTTTGTTTCTATATATTTTCATATTGCATTTAAACATATTTTTAGACTCTGTTTTTATATATTTTTAGACTTTGATTCTACTTATTTTCAGACTCCCTTTCAACATATTTTCAGACTCTATTTCTATATATTTTCATCCTCTATTTTCATATTAATTTAGACATCAATTTTTCATTATTCTTAGAATATATATATTCATATTTTTTAAAGTCTCATTTCTTCCTTAAAATATTGTTCCAATTTTATTAGATCTTATTATTCTTAAGTTTCATAAAATTGATAATGTTTTGCTTACATATTATTGTTTCTAACACATGGTAATGATTCCCATGTTTTCATACATGAAATGATCTCGTACAATCTGTTATTAACAAACCATTGGCTAAGTGAAATTTATCCATATCCCTCCAATTTTCTAGGAAAAATATGACCATTGGGGGAGGAAGCTGAATGTCTGAATTTTCACCTATAAATACCTAGACAATTGAATGTGCTTAGTGCTAGAGTTTTCAATGAGAGATGTTGATTTCTGGATTGAAGTGAAACTCTGCGAGATCTCTTCTAAAACCTACCTTGTGAGGATGTTGTGAACAACATGTTCATTCATGAAAATATTTTTGAACCATCTTAGTGCGAATCTGATTGTTGTTTTTATCAATCAGGGGATTCCTTGGATAGGATGATAGAGATTACGATCACCTTAGAGAATGAGGGATTTTGGGGATAACAAGACAGATTTCGATCTTCATATCAAGGTCTTACCCTAGTGTGGGTATGATAGAATTTCATGAAAGTATAAATCAAGGTAAATTTATCCAGTGTTGTTGGATACTCTTCTCTTTAGGTTAAAATATTCCATATACTTGTTTACTTGTCTTTGTTACATGTTTGTATTTCCACTACATTTTTTTTAAAGAAAGAAAGTGTAATGTTCTTACTCATGATTATACTTGTACAAAATCTGATATATTAAGATTCTATGTGATTTAAGGCAGAATCTATCTCTAAGTAAAATTTTCTTAATCTTCTTTATTGGATCCATATTATTGGATTCTAACTAAGTTAGTATCTTTATTAAAAACTAAAGAGGGTTTTTGATCCATCTTGTTTAACTTTGTTAAATATAGATTTTCTTAAGGATAAAAAATGAAAGTTTTTAAAGCTTCAATTCACCCCCTCTTATAATTGAGCACCTATATCTTAATTTTGATCCTACAATTGAGTGGGTACAATTTCATCAATACATATTATTCAATATTCTATTAGTTCAACCATTGTTTCCGAAAGTGTCTTATCACTTTTAATGTTCAAATTTTATATGTTTTTTTCTTCAAGAATATAATCATTTAAACACGAATTTATCATTTTCATGAAACACATTAATGATCTAAAACACTAGTTTTCTCATGCTAGTGATTATCATATTAAAATGTACCATTATAATCCATTTCATGATTCGTTCAATGATTATGTATGTATAAATGTATTTTCATTATGATTGAAGCATATTACTAATTTATTTATGCATAAAATTTAATTAATTCTATGAAATATATAGGTCTGTAACCTATAGAAGTTAGTGACCCTACACCGACTGAAGAATTTAACTAACTAGAAAATGGTCCATCTATAAAGGCTCATCGTTACAAATATTTACATTCTAATTAATTTCAGATTCACATTAAATATTTTTATGAAAAAAAGCATAAAAAAAATTTACATTGGTTGTTCATCTGTTGATTTTAAAAACTACTATGGTTAATTAAAAAACACAAATGAATTTGTATATATGGACACGTTGAAATAAAAATTGTTAAATTTTAATTTGGTTGATCCATTTTTTGGAACAAAAGTTTACAAAATTTCATTTTTCATTGATGAATATTAACAATGTGTTATATAGATGTTCATAAGTCACTAAAAACTTTTAATTTTTTCATTTCAAGTAGAATATGTTTTCTTCATTTCCTTGATAACTAATTAAAATTGGCATGTTTTAGAGAAATTATCAATGTGATTAGTATTTTTAATTGAATGAGATGAACCTGATAATGTTGTATTTGTTGTGAAAAAACTTTATCAACACTCTATAGGTCAATGTGAAGAAGGTATTCAGTGGGTTAGAGAGATTGTTGAACTGGAAACGGTCGATTTTCCTATTTAATGAAAGGTATGATGATTTTCCTGATATTTAGTTTAAAATATGTTTTTATAACTATTTAGATTATTATAAACTATTTATATGTTTTTTCCCTTACTATTTTTTTATTTGATATATATTCTAAGTGTGTTTAACTACTACTGATTTTTATGAATATAGATATGTTCGGGGAACTGGCACCAGATCCACATCATTCTGGAGAGGCATCTGCTTTTATGGGTCAAGGTGTTTAGGAATGTAAATGTGTTTTTATTTTTACAAATACGCATTAAACATATACATTCACATCTATCAAATTATATATGAAGATTTTTTAATCATGATTTGACTCATCCACTCCTCCCTCTCAGAGGAGAGTCCCTGGTTGTGGGATTTCATCATGGAATTTTGACAAGAACCTTGATATATCATTTGATGAGACATACCATCATGTGGGAGAGGTTTCCCCAAAATCTATTCTATAGTTGGTTCATATCATACATAACCCACATATACACCAACTAACTACACATGATTGGTATTCATACACTCATTATATATTAGATCGACTATGGAGGGAAGTTTAGGCAATAGGATAATTTTATTTTCTTAGATATTATTAAAAGGCACTTAAAATTGTGGTATTTTTATTTCTTAAATAGATTAATCTGTGAGTGTTCCCCAATGAGTTTTTTCCATTATTTATGGAAATTTTTTAAATGTGTACATTTTATAAAGTTAGAGTGAGGAGGGGGATTTGGGTACCAAATGTCAGTGCCCCAAACATTCTGGATAGAGTTTCGAGAGGTGATATCTCATATCTGTGGTGTGACATGGTAGTTTATTTCTCCACTAAGGTTGAGATAGTGAGCCTTTTTATTTTGGTTTACATATTTAAAATAATTTTTAGAATTTTACATGTTTCACATTAGAGTTAATTTAATGTAGGAGGTGGCAGCGTGTCATTCTAAGAATCACATGATGAAAGGACCACCTCATAGACTTGGGAATTGTCATGTGCCCTTGACTCAATATGATTTAATTATCATTTAATTCTTATATTTATTGTTTAATATGATTTTGTGTTCTATATTTATATATTATTGGTATAAAATTATCAGAGTAAGGTGCACCAACTGATAGATTTTCGGTGTGGATGATGACTCGAGATCTAAATGATTATGAGGTTGTAGCTCTTATAGTAAGTTCTATTATTAATTAACAGTACTTACATATTTCTGTAAACAAACCCACACACATATATATATATATAAATTCTCAATTTGAGGATGAGTTAACACATCTTCTCGAGGACCGGTGACAACTTTACATGCAAAGGGATACGATATTTCATCACATCATTGGTTGTGATGGACATGAATATAGCTTGACATATGGAATAGGGAATAATCATTCATTAGATTCACGTGTTGAGGTTATGGTTCCTATTTTTGTTGATATAACATAGAAGGTGACATATTTATAAGTTGTATTCATACTTCAGAGAAGGTATATGTGCAACTATTTTCTGGGGTAATAGCAATGTATGAATATATGCACCAGGGTGATGGTGCATGGGATCCTACAATGTAGGTTAATACTAGATTTTTTATCTATTTTTTATTACATTCATTATTATTGTCATAATATATTTTTTTTAGGCCCCTCCTGCATTATACACATATATCATCCAAGGTTTGATGTGATGCATCAGATTTAGGAGGTGTGTTCACTTTATATCATTGGTTTATCATTCAAATTGAATGTCACATTTTGTTTTTTTAGTAATGTGAAAAATAAAAATTACATTTCTATTAAACTAATATTTGACTAATTAGGGATCCAAAACAAACTAAAGACAATTAAATTCATTAAAAGGCTTAAGAAAAACAAATCATTAATTGATTTTTTATCTTTAGATTTCAACTGTGTGTTAATTGGATGATCAGAAAGGTCAGTTTAATTTAAATTATATTTTAATATTTATTATTATCTTAAAATTAATTACTATCAGTTTAGGAGTCTAAAATGAGGAATCAAACTTGGATTGGTGTGAAAAAAATAAGAGAATGATAAGCTCTGATTGACATGAAATCTTAGGAAAATTATCTTTGAGTCATTTATAGTTTGTATGAATTATTGACACATTGATTGGATACCCTAATTATTTGGTATGATCAAAAGTGTAATTTGTCCATTGGATTCAGAGGTAAGTGTTAAATCATGTAAAAGTTCATAATATAATTTGAACACACTTGTATTGACATTAATTAAATGGACAATGATCACTAATTCATTTTTGATATGTAGGAGTTAATGTTGAATCCATTGGATGTTCGTGTGATTCGATATGACAAAAAGCAATAGGTAAATTGTTAGTTTTATTAAAATGACATATCCCCCATCTAGGGGTCCAAATAAGATAAATATATCTTGATTGATGTCAAAATATGGGATAAATTCTTTAAATCATTTGTGATCTGTTGGAATCAATCACATATAAATTTAATTCCAAGATTTATCGGTATTGCTTAATATGTGATAAGAAATTATTAAAAAATTTGTAATAATGGTCAAATCAAGTGTGTAGGGGTCAAAACTAACCAAAAAATCTCTGATTAACATGAAATATTATGGAAACAGTCTTTAAATCATTTAAAATATATATTAATTATTGGAACGTTGATCAGATACCTGAATTGATTGGTATGATTGAAAGTGAAATTTGTCTCTTAGATTTAGAGTTAAGTGAAATATCACATAAAAGGGGTCCATACCAAGATATCACACTTTTATTGACCTGAAATAATGGGAGAATGATCACCAAGTCATTTTTGATATGTAGGAATCAATACTGGATTAATTGGATTATCGTGTCTCTTAGTATAATAAAAAATTATCGTTGTATAGTTTTATTGAAATAAAGTCTCTCATCGGGGGGTTAAAAACTGTAAAATAACTTCATATCGACATATAGAGTTAGGATAACATTAATTGGATAATTTATTATATGTTTTAATCAATTATACATCAATATGATTCCCATATTGATTGGTATAACTTAATGTATAATTTAACATTATTAACATTTTTGTAATGATGGGAAATCATGTGGTTAGGGGTAAAAACTGATCTAACAATCTCTAATTAACATGAAATCTTAGTACAATGATATTAAGTCATTTATAATCTATATAAATCATTAGAGTTTTTATCATATACCCAGATTTATCAGTATGATCGAAAGTGTTGTTTATCCCTTGAATTTAATGTTAAGTTAAAAATCATGCAAAGGGGTTTAATACTAAGATAAGACAATAATATTTACATGAAATTGTTGTAGAATGATCACCCAATCATTTTTGATCTATAGGAATCAACAAAACATCCATCAGATGATCGTGTCTCTTAGTATTACTGAAAAAATAGGTAATATTTTATAATTTTATTAAAATTGCATATCTTCCATTGGGGGTAAAAATTAGAAAATGAATTTGGATTGAAATTAAAATATAGTATAACATTTCATGAATATTTTTTTGATATTTTGGAATAAACTTCACATAAATCTAACACCCATGTTGATTTGTGTGACTTGAGGTATTATTTGACATTATTAACATTTTTATAATCATAGGAAAGGAATCGTTGGATTTTTTATCAGATTCCCAAATTTATCAGTATGTACTAAAGTGGTGTTTGTCCCCAAAATTTAATGTTATGTGACAAATCATGTAAAGGGGGACAATACAAGTCATTTTTGATCTATAGGAATCAACACCACTTCCATCATATGCTTTGGTTTCTTAGTATGATGGAAAAAATGGGAAACATTTTATAATTTTATTAAAATGGCATATCTCCCATCGAGGGTTAAAAATGAGAAAATGAATTTTTATTGCCATTAAAATCATGTATAATATTTCTTGAATCATTTTTTATCTTTTGGAATCAACCAAACATCAATCCAACACCCAGATTGATTGGTATGACTTAAGGTAGGATTTGAAATTATAAACATTTTTTTAATAGTGGGAAAATCATATGTGTAGTGATCAAAACTATCCAAATGAGATCCAATTGAAATGAAATATCATGAAAATAAAATTTAATTCATTTAAAATATGTAGTATTCATTGAAACATCGATCATATACCCAAATTGTTTGGTATGTTTGAAAGCGGCATTTGTCCCCTGAATTTGGAGTTAAGTAGCAAATAAAATAAAAGGGGTTATTACCTCGAAAACACACTTGGTTTAACATGAAATAATGAGAGCATAACCATCAAGTATTTTTTGATATATAATAATCAAAACCACATCCATCGAATGTCAATGTCACTCGGTATGATGGAAAATAATAAGTAACACTGTATATATTTTTTAAATGACATTTCTTTAGTTAGGTGGTAAGATATGATTCCTTTATTGATCAGTATGGCTTAAGGTATGATTTGAAATTGTTAACATTTTTTGTAATATTGGAATAATCATGTGTATAGGGGTCAAGACTGACCAAAATATCTTTGATTGAAATGAAATATTATGAAAATGATTTTTATGTCATTTTTAATCTATAGGAACCATTAACATATTAATTGGATACCTGAATTGATTTGTATGATCAAATACGGCGTTTTTCACTTAGATTTCATGTTTAATGAAAAATCACATAAAAGGGGTTAATACCAAGAAAAAATACTTGGATATCCATGAAATCAGTAGTGAATGATCACCAAGTAATTTTGGATATATAAGAACTAACGCTTCATCTATAAAATACATGTGTTGCTTGGTATGATAGAAACAAATGTGTAAATTTATATAGTTTTATTAAAATGACACATCTCCTGTCATGGGATCGATAATGAGAAAATGACTTTTTTATTGACCCTTAAATATAGGAGTACATTCCTTGGATAATTTATGATAATTTGGAATAAAAATTGATTCATTAAATTGCACATATATATTGGTATAAAATAAGGTATTATTTAACATCATTAACATTTTTATAATAATGGGAAAATCATGTGTGTAGTGTCCAAAACCAAACAAATAATCTATAATTTTAAGAACTTTTTACTATTTTTAGGTACTCTTTAAACCATTTTTTCGTGCTTTTATTTGAGTTTCTATAATGTTGTTTTAGGAAAGAAGATGAATGTTATTGGAATTTTCTAGGTTGTGCATGGTTGATGCATGGTTTTCTCAAATTGTGTGTCTGCCTTAGAGGAACAGTGCAAACCCAATTGTGGGGTTTTCATGGATGGTGCATGGTTTTACAAACCATAAGACCAAGTAGTAAAAATCATTCACCCCGCTAGAGGGATGCACGGTTAGGGCACACGGTTTGATAAACCGTGTGTCCCTGCCCGACTAAACATGTGAATGAAAAAAATTATTTCTAGAAATTAATTTTAAATTTAATGAACCCCCGTATAATCACCCACTCGACCATAACATTCCACATATCAATTTCTAAGGTTGTTAGGGCTCTTAAGGACACATTTTGGATCCTCCAAACCCTTTCCAAGATGAATCGAAGCTAGGAAAACGTCATTCGATCTAATCCTCATAAGAGTTATTCTTCTGTTCTCTATCTCCCACTCTCTTCTTATCTCCTCCTTCGAGTTTTTTATAACTCTATGTTGTTATAAGATACAAACTTCTTTTTCTTTAGACCATGAATCTAGGTTTGATTCTTGGATATCCATTTCTAACATTCTTCATTAGAGTTTCTCATTACAAGTATTGTGTTATGTGATATTTGTGTTATGGAAGGTGGTTTCATCTATGTTTCTCCAATTTAATAACCCTTGATTTTCATGATTTAAATTAAATTACTTTAAAATTTATTCTAATAATTTAATATGATGAAAATTGGTGTTTAAATTTAAATGGTATGTATTTTGGTAAAAACCCACAATTCTAATGAATGGGGATATTATTTTAGATTGATGGAATTGTGAATTTGAATTAAAAAATTGATTTGTGAAATTGGTCTGAGAAAATGGATTGAATTGTTTTGATAAGAACCTATTTTGTTTTATCCTGAAAAAATATGTAAATTAATTAAAAACCAGTTTTTTGGTTTTTAAAGAGGAATTGGCCTATTAAAATGGAAATAGGGAAATTGTATTTTGAAGAGTTTTGAAATAATTTTCCCATTTTTTATTATTGTTTGAGCACATGAAAGCCTAAGTAGTTTTCGAGTTATTTGGGACAAAAAATCTTGGTTTGAGGCTTTACAACAATAAAAAAACATAGCGAAACAAATCTTGTCCCTAATGAGATATTGATTAGTCCTCTTTGACTAGTGTTTGTGGGATGTTGGTACACATATTTTCATTATCACCTATATGAGTGTGTGAGGATCCCATAACTCGGAACTATCATACCTATTGGTAGATGGCCATGTTTCTCATTTGTGATTGTTTTGATATATATTCCATTGTTTGTAAACAACTTTACACATGCCTTGTGAATTTATATAAACTATTCTATACAAAATTTTATTATGCCATTGTTGAAATGTCTCCATAAATTGAAATGAAAAACATGATTTGTTTTAAATATGATATTGTACCATCATGACCATTTTATTTTAAATTGAATGTATTAGTTGGTTTATTTATATTGGCATAAAATTAAGGAATACTTGGTGATAGCCTGGGATTTTTTTTCACACCCTACCTTTGCCTTCAGGCATTTGTAGATTTTCCTCTTCCATGTTCGAACAAGGGAAAGTTACCACTTGGAGGTGGTGGTTGTTTATTTCTTGAGCTTGGAGTGTTTTTCCATCGAGTTTGGGGATGATTACCTTGTTTTTTAGTACTTTTTTGATATACTATTTGGGTTTTTCTATACTTGTTTGACTTTTTCTATAGTCTACTTTGGGAGTTTTCTTTTAGAATAATGACCTGTTTCTGTCTCTTCCACTATCTTTATTGAAAACTTGTTCACTCTTTATCTTGTATGATGTTAGATTCTTGTCTCCAACCAATAGATACAGGGAATTCCTTTCAATATATGTCATATATGGCTCAGGTATCAGAGTACCAGGGTATCTGAGATGGTTTGAGACAATGTGGTATCAAAGTTACAGGTTAAGCATATTAACTTGATGTTAGTATGTAGTTTTAAATTTTGTCAGGACTTAGAAGTTAGTTGTAATCGAGTACGAAGAAATTTCTCATCATAATTATCCTTTAGTCACCATGGGTCATTTGAGAAATATGTCTTGAGGATTAGTTCTATTATTTTACTGATTTTGATTTAGATAGTTAAAATCCAAATCTTTTTTATCTGTCTGATGGGATTAAATTTTCTTATAGCTCTTGTTTTATTATTATTTTCATTAACTTTTCTTTTTTTTTAAATATTTTCTTTTGATGTTGTGTAAAATCATTCATCTGAGAAGATGAGGGAATAGGATCCAGGAGGAAGATTCTGATGAACCGTAGTGGGAAAATCTTCTCATGGACCCGAATATGGTTAAGGTTATTGTACAAGCTATCCAATCTCTAGGATAGGCACCAACATCCATTAATGTTCTATCTCTTGTTGTGGAACCATAGAGGGATGTTTTATGAAATAATTATTAGGTGCACCTTCACTAGATTCCTCCAATGTTCCAAGGCTCAAAATATCCTCAAAAGGCTAGGTATTAGTTGGGTAGATTTTATATTTTGTTTGAGTTATTATAAATTCCTTATTAAATCAAGGTGAAATGTTCCACCTTCAAGCTGGAAGTACCTAAAAAGAGATGGTTGGAACTAATGGTAATATTGAAGAAGCATGTGGTATTACAGTGTAAGAAATTTAAATATATTTTCACCGACTAGTTCTATACAGATTCTATGGTGTTCTCCACGACTACAGAGGTTTTCAAACTCAATCAGTCTGACATGATCATGAATAAATATAAAAATTTATTTTTTGAGATTGTGCAGCTCTCACCTAAGATTGTATCGATTGATATGATGAAGACTCAATGGTTTTATATGTTACATTTATTTGATATTCATTTTTAGGTTTTCTATATTAATCTCCCTTCTTATACTAATGTGTTAGATAGAGCGTTGATGGTTGAGATGGACTTAGATGGTATGATAGGGTTGATGAGAGTTCCTTTTTCTCCAAGTACTCAATGAGTTCCTTCAAAGGAAATATAAATCTTATTGATTCTTGTGGACGTTTTTTTATAGAATATGTTTTCTAGAGATATTATAGTTCTTGATAGAGGCCCTTTGATATTCTACCAATGTGGCAAGCCTAAGAACTCAAAATGGGTTTTCACTGAGGCACCCATGATATGTGGTTTTAGTTGATGCTCGGGTCACTTGTAGACATTTTTTCATGTATATTATGCTTCATTGAAAGGTGCTGTTGTGAGAACTCTCAAATGATGTTCAATTTGGGGTTATTTAGGAGTAGTAGGGTGGCTGACCTAGGTCGTCCCTCAAAGAGAGGGTAATTAAAACAACTTTATAAAGGTATTATAAAAATAAATTTAAATAGCTCAAACACACTTCTTGAAAGGATGGTGTTGATTTATAGTTTATAAAACAATAAGAAGTTTTCTATAAGAATATTTCATTTTTTTTTATTTTTGATTTGAAGTTCGTTTAAAAAGACACAACAAGAAGATGTTTTCTAGAAAATATTTTAAAATATGTAATCAATCTAACTCAACCTATTTATTTACTTATTAATCATTATAAATTAAATTAATATCTATTTAATTATGATCCCCTAATTTTTTAACCCCCGAACCCTACAAGAATTAACTTTACCACAATGATGAAGAGAATTAAAACCTAGGCTATCTTCGGAACATGAAATCGTAGCACCCAACTTTGATTGATGTTATAAGCATAGATTATGGAAAGTGGTAACTTAAGGAACATATCCATTCTAAAAATGAGGACTAATTGATTATAGGGATTATATTTTAACTATATAAACTGATTCTGTATGGTTTTTAATTACTGATTAAGTTCACGCTCTCATAATTCACACAATTCTTGACCTCACGTGTTTTGTGTTAATTATTCAATTGCATGATTAGTTTCATTTAAATTAAAATATAAATTAATATATCAAATTAGGTGAACTATTTTATCTCATTGATTCAAAATAAATTAATGAATAAGGATATAGGTCAATCGATTACTAAAAATTACTACTCTTCCATGGGCGGTGTAGTCAACATAGAAACATTTTTCATGTGCAAAGGTTTAGAAAGGGTAAAACACAATCTCGTTTCTACTCTTGATTCTAGACCAATTAAGAGGATTAAGAGAAGAATAAATTTTAACAAAACAGAATAAAATATAAAAATAAATGAATAAAATATAAGTTTATTATGATACACAAACATTACAACATAAGAAAGAGAGAAAGGCTTCCATGAGGGGATCCTTGCTTCAAGATCTCCCCCTATGAGTATAGGAACTTCCAAAACCTCCAAGGGGAAGAGTGGACTCTTCTGGAACTACAAAATGGTAGAAATTCACTCCTTCAAACTCCCAAATGAGGTTCCTGATGATTCAATTTATAACCAAAATTAGAAGTCGTTTTGGGAACCCAGATTTAGATATACCACTTGTGTCTTGGTTTTTGGTTAGTAAATGTCCTTATCTCAACTTGGAAAAAATAGGAAGGTTTTATTCCATAATCTTTACTATCTCTATGTAAAATTTGGAAGCCAATGGAGGATGACAACGTGATATATGGCCTAAATAAAGAACCAACTTTTTGACTTCATGCAGATTCTGTCCCCCTGACAGATTGGTCCAGATGCCCCATTAATTTGTGAATGGGGCTTTGATTTCATGATATGAGTTGTTGTCCATTATGTTTTGGAGCAGACCACAAAACATTAGCCCGTTTGGAGACATGGATTTTGAGAAATTTGAAAAAGAGTGGAAATATTTTCTTTGGGATTCCATGCAGTTTGGCCCATTTCCCTTATGGATCATCTCCAACCCTCCAAATCACCTCCTCCTACAAAGAAATCACCCAAAAAAGAGTAATTTCCCTTTTTAACAGTGATAAATATTTAATAATTGAATCAAATGGGATGTGAAATTTGAGATAATATTTGTAATTTTAAATAAAATACTAGTTTAAAATAGTAATGTAAGGGTAAAATAAAGCAGTGAATTGTGATGTGATCATAGCCCCACACTTACCATTTTTCACTCCTATGAAAAACATCATATCATGTATTCCAAAAATAATTGAAAATTAAACATAAAAAAAATTAAAACAGATATCCTTGAGATAAAAAAATTCCACTCTAAGAAACAAAAGATATCATGCCTTATAAAAACCATTATTTCTAGTTCTCCATTTATATTAGTCAATATATTTTTACTTAATGTTTCCTTCCATGCACAGAAAACACTCACCTCACTTTTATTTTCTCTCATCAAAAAATTCAATTTTTCAGAAATGTCTTTCTCATCAAAACTCATAAAAGGGTTACCATAGGATTGATAAATTCCTATATCTCTACCAGATTTGAGTCAAGGGAATATGTTTACCATGAGGTATTTTCATGGTTTTTCCATGTATTTAGGTTGGTAGGATTTAGATTTGAAAAATTCTAAGGCTCAATGAGGAGGGCTTGACTCTTTTTGAAGAAAAATTGCATTATTTTAATTTTCACTTAAATATGGTCTCATCCTCACTCCAATTAGTATCAATTCATCTCCATCATCATGATGGTTCATGGAAAGTTTACACCATTAATCATTTTAGCAAAAAAAATGTCAATCTTCTCAAACATAGTTTTTTGTGAAAGCTCCAGATAGGCACAACTTTCTTTATTCATTAGAAGATCCAGAAAGGCATAATTTCTTTTATCATGAAAGCTCCAGAAAGGCATAGCTTTCAACATAATGATTTTTTTTAAGCAGCAAAAACATATCTTTAGAATTTAAATTTCCACCCATAGTATCACAAAATGTGGTAGAACAACACAAGGTAGCTTCCCTCACACTTAAGTTCAACTAGATTATGCAATTTCAATTAAAGAGTTAGTTGGATAGGAAATATTGGCTTGAAATGTGGCTAACCTAACAATTTGTTCATGGATTCTAAGGGATATGAGGATTAAATGTTCAAGGTAGTCTATTATAAAAAGGATTCTTGTGAAATAGGGGATTTAATACCAAAAACATGTCTCAATCATTGAAAACACAAGTTCCTCAAACCCTCAGGTTTTTATAGGAATAAATCAAATTCTGGTTAAATCAAGCATAGTTTGGTTCTCTTAAGAAGTGAGGTAAATGTAAATAATATGAAAATAATTTTTCAGATTCCTAACAGGAAAGTTATTTCCAATATAAAGATAGTGAGATGTGGTACAGGATTCAAAAGGCATAGTATGTTTCATGAAATTACTAAATATTTGATCTTAAAACAAAGTCATTTTCAACATTAATTTAATCTTAGTTTCATGTGATAAATTGTATCACTCATTTATATGGATTTGAAAATGGAGATGAGAATCATTTCAGCTCAAAAGTTTCAAAAAATACAAAAAAAATAGAAAAATAAAAACACAAAATTTGAAAAACACAATTTTTTTGAAAAACAATTTAAATTATTAAACCAAAAGTTCCCCCCCCCCCACACTTAAAATATTTCATTGTCCTCAATATGAACCCATGATATGATATGAGAACATGAAATACATAATTTCAAATAGGAAAAATAATATAAAAGTGGAAGGGTTAGGAACAATATGATATTCTTAAGTGATGATGGGTTCATGTTGCGTGATGAAATCAACTGCATCAGTATAAATTCCCTTAATGTATTGCTTCAAGCATTGGCTGTTGAATGTAAAGTTCATTATAGTGTCCTCTTGTGTGATCTCCACTACACCATAAGGAAAAATATTAGATACAATATAAGGACCTAACCATTTGGAACACAAATTACCAGGCATCAGCTTCAGTCGTGAACTGTAGAGAAGTACTTTCTCTCCAAATTGAAATTCTCTTTTCTGGATCATTTTATCATGAATTACTTTTGATCATTACTTTTAGAGCCTTGAGTTTACATATGATGACAATATAATCACCTCAAGCTCTTGAATTTGTAGCTTCCTTTGAATTATATCTTGGCTCAAATCCATGTGGCATTTCTTTATAGCCCAATATGCCAGATGCTCGACATATACTGGGAGATGACATTCTTTACCAAAAACAATTCGAAATGGGGAAATAATGATGAGTGTCTCGAATTTTGTCCTATAATCCCATAAATCATCATCCAATAGGTTTCTCCAATCATTCTTACTCGGCTTCATGGTTTTCTCCAAAATTTGTTTCAACTCCCGATGTTGAACCTCAACCTAACAATTTGTTTGGGGGTGGTATGGTGTTGATGTTTTGTGTGTCACCCCATACTTCTGAAGGAGGGAATCCAAATTCTAATTGTAAAGTGTGTCCCCTAATCACTGATTATAGCCTTTGGAACTCCAAACATTCAAAAAATTTGAGTCTTGACAAAGTTTACTACAACATGAGAATCACCAGTCCTGGTGGCCTTAGCCTCCACCTATTTGCTCACATAATCAACAGTGACCAAAATGTAGAAGAAACCAAAATAACATGTAAAAGGACCTATAAAATCAATTCCCCACACATAAAAATTTCACAAAATAATATGGGTTGTTGAGGCATCTCATGTCTCCTAGAAATGTTTCCCGTGTGTTGGCAACATGAGCACGACTTACAAAACCCCTGAGCATCATGGAATAATTTAGCCAATATAATCCAGAGTATAAAACTTTCCTAGTTGTCTATTGGGGTCCAAAGTGTCCACCACAATCAAGTGTTTGATAAAAATATAAAATATACTAAAACTCATGAATAGGAACACACCTCCTGATAACTTGGTCACTACACATACGCCATAGGTAGGGATCATCCCACACATAAAATCTAGACTCACTCTTTAATTTTTGGACTTAATGTTTCTTTAAATTTTTAGGGATTTTAAATTCAACAAGGTAGTTCAATAAATCTATATACCAAGGATGTGTACTTGAGATTCGATAAAGATGCTCATCTGGGAAAGTGTCTAAAAGTGGTACCTGGTCTAAGGTGTTAGCCTCTAATGTGTGAGTAATCCTGCTCATGTGGTCTGCCACCAAGTTTTCTAACCCATTCTTATCCATTATCTCAATATCAAATTCATGGAGAATGAGCATCCATCGGATAAGTTTGGTCTTTGTATCAAGATTCTTCAAGAGGTACCTCAAAGCTGCATGGTTATAAAAAACAACTACTTTAGATCCCAATAAATATGAATAGAATTTATATAAAGAAAATATGATAGTAAGAAACTCCTTTTCCATGGTTGTGTAGTTTTATTGGGAAAAATCCAGTGTCCTCGATGCATATGCAATCACATGTCAACGTCTCTATGGCCTTTGAGATAAGACAACTTCGACCGAAAAGTTAGAGGCATCACCCATAATCTCAAAAGGAAGCTCCCATCATGGGGGCTATAAAACTGGTGGAGTGGTCAGACACTTATTTATCTCATCAAAGGAATTCCTACAAGAATCATCAAACACAAAATCAAAATCATTTTGAAGTAATCACATCATAGGAAGAGAAATCTTACTAAAATCATCAATGAAGCACTGATAAAATCCTTCATTCCCTAGGAAAGATCTAACATCACGCACACATGAATGATAGGGTAAGGATGAAATAATATATACCTTATATTTATCAATGTATATCCCATGTTTTACCCTACATTCCCTAAGAAGATGCCATGTTCTACCATAAAATGATACTTTTCAAAGTTCAAGACCAGATTCTTCTCAATACAACAATTCAATACATTTCCCAAACTAGAGATACAGTCATCAAATGAAGACCCATACATTGTACAAAAATCCATAAATACCTCCATGTTGGTCTCAATAAAATCATAAAAAATACACACCATGCATTTCTGGAAGGTACCTGGGGAATTTCAAAGTCCAAATGGCATCCTCTTCTAGGAAAATGTGTCGAATGAACAAGTGAATGTTATCTTATCCTAATCTTCTAGATCAATAGTAACCAGAAAATATCCAAAAAATCCATCGAAGAAATAATAATGTGTCTTCCCATCTAGTTTCTCAAGCATTTGATCAATAAATGGAAGGGTAAATGGTCTTTGCGAGTAGATTGATTTAGTATCCTATAATCAATACACACATGCCAAATTTTTGTAACCTCATTAGAACTAACACCTCTTTATTGTTTTTAACAACAGTAACACCACATTTCTTAGGCACAACCTAAATAGGACTTACCCACTATGAATCTTAAATGGGATAGATTATACCTACCTCGAGCAATTTTTCATCCTCTTTTTTTAACAACCCCTAAAAGTGTTGGATTTAGTCTCCTTTGTGGCTAACTAACCATTTTATCCCCATCCTCCAAAAGAATCATATGCATGGAAATGGAGGGGCTAATACCTGATTTTTCATCCATGTTCCACCTGATTTCCTTAATGTCCTCCCTCAAAATATTCAAAAGTTTTTCTTATTGTTCAAAAGAAAGTTCATTATCAATTATAACAGGTAATATCTCACCACATAACAAGTATGTTTATTTGAGATTTAGTGGAAATGTATTGAGCTTCAATGAAGGGGTTTATGTATGGATGGAAACATTTAAGGAACTGAAATATGTGCATAAGTAACATCAGTATCATAATAAACATCATAAAAATCATGGAATAATTCATCAAATCCATCAGCATACTCAACCGCCATGTCATAATCAGATTGAAAATAATCAAAATCAGAATATGAATCTATTTTAAAATCAAATATAATATATTTTTGTACATTATAAACATATTTTGATGTACTATTAGAAATGAAACTAGAACCAATTCTCATAATCTCCATAAGCATAAGACAATCAAGATCCATGGGGCTTTGCTTGGTGCTTTAAAATGGGAGATAAAAAATCTGAATGGTCCTCTAATGGATACTCCATGGAGTCCATAACATTAAATATCACAACTTCATCTCCAAAATCTATGGAAATTGTACCCTCATACACATTTATGATAGTTTTTCAGTTTTTAGGAATGTCCTACCTAAGATAATGGGAGAATGGGAACATACCAAATCATCCTCCATTTCAAGCACATATAAATCTGTTAGAGGGGTCATGTCTCTTACTCGGACAAGTACATCCTTAGTGACTCCCATTGGATATGTTGTAGTTCTATTTTCCCACTGCACCACTACTCTTGTCGACTTCAACTCACCAACCTGTAAGGAAGAGAATATAGAGTGAGGCATCACATTTATGGAATCTCCCAAATAACAAATAGCATCATAAAAGTGTAACTCCCTTACAGCGCATGGGATAGTGAATGTCCCTAGATTCTTTCACTTTTATAGAATTGATAGAGTTAGTGTGATGAGTGTTAAAACATTCATCCCAAGACTGATCCTCTCATTTCCCTTGATCATTCTTCAACTAGTACACAGTTCTTTTAAAAAATTGGCATACCTTGGGATTTTCTTAATGGATTCATGTTAAGGGATATTGATCTCCACACACATGAATGTTTCCAAAAATTATTTTTTAATCACCTCTTAAGAAATATTTTTTTTGAACAGCTCTATTTGGAAAAGGAAGGGGTTTAGGAGGAATACCATCAATATTTTTCTTACCTTTACCTTTCTACTTAGGTTGCTCAATAGTTGGTGTGGAATGGGGATTTTCTATAGTTGAGGTGAATCATGTTGGAATGGTAGGTACTGATATATCATTCATTTGCTTCCCACTTCTCAATGTGATGGAACTAAAATTCCCCTTTGGGATTTTTAGTAGGTTGGGAAGGAAGATTTCCAGAGTTCTTACTTACCATTTCATGGAGGGAAGTAGAAATCTGGATAATTTGTTTCTTCAACTCCCTCAACTTTGAACCTTGACTCTTCAACTCACTCTGTTGATTAAGAACAATTTGATTCAAAGGGTCATTAGTGTTAGAATCTACCTTGGTTCGGTGATTCCCTTGTTGTTGTCTTGTTGATGTTTGGGCTTCAAATCTACTTTGGGGTTGTTGGAAACCCTTCTAGTAAAGCGGAGGTTATTGGAAGTTTTGTTGAAAATGGGGCCTATGTTGTTGTTTAGAGACATAACTCACATCTAATTGATCCTTCCATCCCTGGTTGTATGTTGGTGCAAATGAATCATACTTCTTTTGGGGATGCAGCTGTTGTTGCTTATGATATTGTCTACCATGGAATACTGCTGCACAATCCTCTAACACTTGTAATTGGGGGAAATAGTCAGTTGGGTGGTTTTTTTCAGTGCAGTTGCCACATGGCCTCATAGTAGTGGGTTGGGATGTTTTTGAGCCAAATCAATTTTCATCACCATAGTGGTGAGTTCTTCCAACTTGGTATCAATTAAATGATTTTAAAGAGAATGACTTACTTGATGTACTCCTCTGACATGTGGTGTACATTGATCACCAAAGTATTGGGAGTTTTAGGCCTTATTTTCAATCGATGCACGTGCAGATACTGGAGTATTGTCCACCAATGCTCCTCCAGTTGAGGCATCCACCATGCTTCTCTCCATAGGTGTGAGTCTTTTATAGAAGTATTGGGTGAGGATTGTTTCACTGATTTGGTGATGTGGACATCTTGTGAACAACTTCTTCAACTGCTCCCAGTACTCATACATTGACTCCCCTTGTGCTTGCTTGATCCCTAAGATCTCTTTACAAATGGAATTGGTTATTGATTCTGGAAAAATATCTTTGTAAGAAAATATGTTTCAAATTGTTCGAACATGTTACATATTCAGGTTTTAAATAATACATCCAATCCTTTGCAGCTTCATCAAGTGAAAATGGAAATGTTCTTAGTTGAATTTGATCTTCAGATAAATTTATTGGTTTAAGGGTTGAGAAAACCACATTATAATTATTTTAAATACTTTTTTGGATCCTCACCAAATAATCTGTGAAATTTTGGAATAAGGTGAATTAATCTCGATTTCAGTTCAAAGTCTGATTCGATATTTGGGTATGCAATACAATTTGGTTGATAGTTAATATCATATGTATACAATTCTAAAATGGTTCAATTAAGTTCATTTCCATTATTTTCAGCCATTGGTTCTTATCTTAGTATTGATATATATGGGTTTTCAATTTCAATATTCCCATAATGGAGGAATTCTCTAACTGGTTTAATGTTGAAACTTCATATAGACTGAGAATGTTAGATTAGAGCTTGAAGGCTACATTCAATCTCAGGGTCAAGATATAAAAGATCCTAAAGATTATTTCTTTTCATAATTATATAAAAATAAAAATAAGGAAATTGGACCATAATAAAAATTATAACTTTGAGTTTATGGTCCAAAAAGAAGAAGAAGAAAATAAAAAGAAGAAGAGAAAAAAACAAGATTGGGTAAAGAAAGAAGAATTAAGAGAAGAATATAAAAAAATGTAAAATAAAATAAATACATATAATTGGTTGAAATAATTACTTTCCTCTTGAAAACGACACCAATTTTTAAAGTCTCTATCATGGGTGATCTCAAACGATGTTCAGTTTGGGGTTATTTAGGTGTAGTGGGGTGGCTGACCTAGGCCATCTCTCAAAGAGTTAGTAGTTAAAACAACATTATAAAGGTATTTTGAAAATAAAATTAAATTACTCAAAAACACTAACTAAAACTATGGGGGGGTTTATCATTTATAAAACTGGATGATGTTTTTTGGAAGAAGATTTCATTTTATGTTTTTATTTTTGAAATGAAATTCGTTTAAAAAGACACATCATGAAGATTTTTTTTATAAAATATTTTAAAATATGTAATCAATCTAAATAAACATATTAATTTAATTATTAATCATTATCATTTAAATTTATATCCACTTAATTATGATCAGATAATTTGTTAACCCCTGAACCCTATGAGAATTTACTTTACCATAAAGATGAAGAGAATTAAACCCTAGGCTATCTTTGGAACATGAAATCCCAACAACCTTCACTGATTGATGTTCTAAGTATATATTATGGTTAGTGGTAAATTAATGAACCTATATATTCTTAATATGATTACTAATTAAGTTTAGGAATTATGTTTTAACTCTACAAATTGATCCCGTGTGGTTTTGAATTACCGATTAAGTTCATGCTCTCATAATTCATACAATTCTCGACCTCACGTGTTTTTTTGTTAATTGTAAAATTGCTTGATTAGTTTCATTTAAATTAGAAAATAAATTAATAGATTATATTATGTGAATTACATTATCTCTTTTATTCAACATAAATGAATGAAGAAGCGTAGAGGTCAATTGATTACTAGAAAGAACTGCACTTCCATGGGCGGTGTAGTCATCGTAGAAACATTTGGCATTTGCAAAGGTTTTGAAAGGGTAAAACCCAATATATTTTCTACTCTTGATTAAAGACCAATTAGAAAGATTAAGAGAATAATAAATTTGAACAAAATAAAAGAAAATAGAAGAAATTAAATAAGAAAAAATAAGTTTATTATTAAAACACAAACATTACAACATGAGAAAGAGAGGAAGGCTTCGATGAAGGGATACTTGCCTCAAGAGATCTCATTGTGAGTATAGAAAGTCACAGAAGCTCCAAGATTATGATTGTAATCCTTTTGAACTCCAAAATGACAGAACTTCACACCTTGGACGAACTCCCAAATGAGGTTCCCAATGTGTCAATTTATAGTCAAAATGGGAAGTGGTTTTGGGAACACAAATTTCGATATACCACTTGTGTCTCATATTTGGGTTGGTAAATGGCCTTATATAGACTTGGAAAAAATAGAAAAGTTTTATTCCAACATCTTTAATGTATCAATGCCAAATTTGGAGGCCAATGGATGATTATAGCAAGAGATATGGTATAAATACAGAACCATCCTTTTGACTTTGTGAAGATTATGCACCTTGGCCAGATTAGTTCATATGGCCCCCTTAATGGGAGAATTGGGCTTTGGTTTCTTGAGATGAGTTTTATTACATGAAATTTTGGAGCATCCCAAAAAATTTCATCTCATTAAGAGGCACAATTTTTTTGAAATTTGTAAAAAAGTGGAAAGATCTCTTTGGGACTCCATGTAGTTTGGCCCATTTCCCTTCTGGATCATCTCCGACCATCCAAATCACCTCTTCCTACAAAAAAATCACCAAAACAAGAATAATTACCCTTGTTAACAGTGATAAATATTTAATAATTGAATAATATGGGATTTTCAATTTGAGATAATATTTTTAATTTTAAATACAAATCTAGTTTAAAATAGTAATGTAATGGTGAAATAAAATAGTGAATTGTGATGCGATCCTGAATGAAATGGAACCAGATCATCAACACAAAAAAGTACTTTATTTCAGTCATATGCATCATGAGAAAAAGTTTTTTTTCCAGAGGTATCTGAAAAAAATATTCTTCACACAGTGGAAGAGTCTCAAGATTAAGCATATACGGGTCTAGTGACTATGAGAGGTACCACTACTATAGCTTCATCTTTAGTGATTTTATTATTTGATACTATTGAATCTTATTTGTTTATTTAGACTCTTATTTGGAATCTTCTAAATCTTCTTATGAAGGCTTTATCTTTTGTTTTGGATATTATTACACCCCTAAGAATGAAAAAAGAGTATGTTCATTATTGTCCTACCCCTGTTTTCTCATTATCAGATATTGATCATTCTTGGTATTTTCTGGTTCTTAACATGAAACCTCTTGATTTCATATTTAGGATGGATTAACTCAATTCTAATCAATCCCAAATTGACTGCTATCTTCAGTGGGTATCCTTTGTGGAGCCTGATGGGGTTCGTCAGATCTTAGAGGGAGAATGTGACATGAGGTCAAGTAGAGATGGACCCTCTTATATAGAGATGAGAAAATTAATATCAATGTTTTATTTTGACCTAGATAAATAATCCATGAGTGATGATCTACCTCCAATTTCACTGAGTTTTGTGATTTTTTTCCTATTACTTCTCTGGTTTTCTGTCGATAAGGGTGGTAGTTTTTCCTTTTGATTTAATACCTAGTAATCATCTAGTATTTATTCCTTCTTACCACATGGACCTAGTTGAAATAAAAGATTTGAAGACTGAATTGGATGATCTCCTATAAAAATCATTTACACACCCAGGTGTGTCATCTTGGGCTATACTTATTCTATTTACTATGAAATATGATGGAACACTTCACCTTTTTTTATTACTTAAAGCTCAATCGAGTTACGATAAAGAAAAAAATATCCATTGATAATTATTGATGATATGTTTGACCAATTAAAAGTGTTGAAGTGGTTTTGGAAGATTGATCTTTTATTTGGTTATCACTAGTTGAGAATAAAAGAATCTGACTTTCAAAAAACCGCCTTCTAGAGTAGGCATGGCCATTATGAGTATATTGTCATGCCATTTGGTCAAACCAATCATCATGCAGTCTTTATGGATTTAATGAATGGGATTTTCCATGAGTATCTTGATAATTTAGTTATGGTATTTGTGGATGACATCCTTGTTAACTCTGATTCTGAGGAGAATAATGTGTGTCACCTAAGAGTAGTTTTAGAATTGTTGAGAAATCACTGACTTTATTCTAAGCTATTGAACTGTGATTTCAGAATTTGGGAAGTGAAGTTATTGGGACACATGGTGACAAAACATGGTATCTTAGTTGATCCTGATAAGGTGAAAGCTATTTTGAAGTGGTAGAAACCACAATTGTTTTAGATATAGAGCTTCTTGGGTTTAACTGGATATTACCACCAATTTATAAAGGATTTATCAAAGTTGGATTCTCTGAAGACTACACTAACTCAGAAGGGATTAAAACTTGGTTGGATAATAAATGTCAGAGTTATTTTGTTGAGATGATACTTATTTTGAATTTTGTGATGGTGTTGACTCTTCCATAGGCTGGACAAGGCTATGTGGTCGCCTGCGATGCGTCAGGTTTAGGTTTGGATTGTGTTCTTATCTGGGGTGATCATTAGTGGTGTTAATGGGGTGAGGCAGGCCAAACCATAGAGTGGATCATGTTGGTTGAAGATTTTATTGGGTGGTCCATCCTGGTCCACAAATAATGTAGGCTTAAAAACCAAAATCCCAAACCTATCCATGCGGGACCCACACACTAACGAGAAGACCCATGGGGTTAAAGAAAATAACATATAAAAATATTATTTTTTGGTGAACAATGATAATGTGGAGTGAGAAAATATAACTGTTTGAGATTTAGGGAAAATATTTAGTTTTCATTTAATAATAACCTTAGAAGCAACAATAATCATTAAAAATTTATATATTTGATGATTTGTGGGATTAATATAATCTTAGGTGGGTTATTTATCCTAACCGCCCAAACCAATTTAGGTATAAAAATACCACCACACCTCTCGCTAACGCTACAAATAATATATAAAATATTTATTACATATACATATAACAATACATGTTATTTATTATATAAATTTATATAATACATATATTATATTTATTATATATGGAAATTATATATATTATTAATTATATGTACATAGAACATTATGCAATGAAAACCTCCACTGGAAATTTACTATGAAAATTTATACTGTAAATTTCATGTGTATATTTTCCAATAAAATTTACACTTTAGTTTAACATAAAATTACAAGGAAAACATATTAATAAATAAAAAATGAAAATTTTCACAAAAAAATTATATTTCAAATTTTCACATAAAAACTTTTTCGAAAAACTTCCAATTAAAAATTAATATGAATCCCCATTTAAATCTCCAGTGAAAAATTCCATTTTATTTTCATTATAATTATAAATAAAATTTGATTAAAAAAATATAAAATAAATGCATACTTAAAATTCACAATGAAAATTTTCACTTGAGATTTTTAGTTCTATTTTCACTTAAAATTACAATATAGATATATTAAAACATAAATAAAAATTTTAAATTTTAAACAATTAAAACTAAAATAAAAATATATTAATACATATATAATAAAATAAATTTTAATTGGAAATTTTCATTGGAAACGTTCATAAAAAACTTTTAATACAGATTTCCAAAACAAAATTTTAGTTAAAATTTACACTAAAATTTCCATTGCAAATTTCCATTTCATTTTTATTATAATTATAATGAACATTTGATTAAAAAATTTATAAAATAAATGCATTATCAAATTTTCATTTCAAATATATTAACGTATAAATAATGTAACTTTTCACAGAAAATTTTAACCATGAATTTCATATGGAATTTTCCAGTGCAAACTTCCACTGGAAATTCCTAGTGAATATTTCCACTAGAAATCCAAAATTCCATTTTTCTCTTGAAATTGCAATGTAGATACATTAAAACATAAATTATAATGTATATTCTCATTAGAAAATTACATTTAAAATTTTCATTAGAGAATTTTAATATAAACTTACACTAGAAACATTCAGTTAAAACTAAAATAAAAATATATTGATACATAAATATAAAATATAAAACTTTATCAGAAATTTACATTGAAAATTTATAAAAGAAACTCATAGTGGAAATGTCCATCAGAAAATTGATGTTAAAATTTTCCCTGAAATTTCTAATGTGAAGTCCCAAATTATATTTTCTATGCACTATAATTTTAGTGCTATCAGGGAAAATATTAACTCCAAATTTTCACTGAAATTTTAAATTGAAAATTTATATTATATACTTGATTATAATGATTTTAAAATAAAAAAAAATGTTTAGATTTTCATTGAAAATATATTAATACATAATATTATTTTATATTTCTTATTTTTATTTCTACAATTTATTAATTTTTACTAAGTTGTTTTAAAAAACTCATAGTAATATATATATATATTGTAAAAATGAAATAATGGACGTTATATTTTTTAATTTTTTGATGTTATCAAAAATTAAAAATACAAAAATATTATGTTAACATATAGTATATTTAAAAATAAAATGAAAGAAATTATTTTATATTTTAAAATGCTATCAAAAATATATAAATATAAATATATAAAAAATTATAATAATAAAATTAAAATACATAAATCAAAATATCAATATAGTGTTGTATTAAAAAAATGATAGTCTTGTACATAGGTTTTCATAATTATTAAATTGTTTTTTAATACATCATTTATATTTATTAATTTTTTGTCATGCTCCAAATAAACACACATGTCGTCCATCTCATGGCCAGCCTCATCGTTGGGTTGAAAACCCAACACGAGATGATATTTTCTTTGATTTATATATGGTTTTATTAAATTTGAACTATTTGTTCCCACTCATGTTAATTTATTGTATTACATTATTTTCTTTTATTTTTCAAACATAACTTTTAGAATATTACTTATAATTGTTGGTCAAATGGGACCCGTAGACACCCGACAGGCAAGTCTGCATGGGATACAGGTTGGATCAAATGCGGTCTAAATTTTTACGAACCTAAATATTCAAATACCTAACCCACCTAAATTTTTAGGCTACCAAATCAGCCCATGGGATTGGGGATTTTTTGACAGATATAGTGATCATGAATTTTTTTATGGCTCCTGATAGCTTAGGCCGCAAGAGAATAATTTCCCAACCAATGATCTTGTAACTATATCATTGATGCATGAACTTATGGGTTGGAGGCATTACCTTTTCAAGGAAAGTTTTACTATGTATTCTGACCATAAGATCTTGTGTTATATCTTCTCTCAAAAATAAAATCTCTTCCATAGGTGTTAGGTGGATTACCTACAATCTTTTTATTTTTATATTGCTTGTATCCCAAGGAAAGGGAATTTCTAAGAAGATGCTTTGAGCATGAAGCTTATGAACCAAGATGTAAAATAATCATTGGAAGAGTGTAAATTAATGGATATTTTTGCATAGTTTCATATTAGAGTTTGAGGATAAGGAGACAAGGTAGTTTTGGCTAGTGTTCAGCTGACCTCCACTCTCCTCATGATGAATTCTGAGCCATTAGGAACTCTCCTTATGATGGGGAGACTATTCTTGAGTGGTAATTCCCTATAGAGGGTATCCTATGTTTTGGGAACTGGTAAGTTGTACCTTTTCATATAAGAAAAGTTATGATGGGGGATTTCTAAAATTCTTGATGGGATGTGCACCCAGTAACCACAAAGATGTTTCATGAAATGTGACAGTGATTCTGGTGTCTTGATATGATATGGGGAATTTCTGATTTTGTCTCTCATTAGTATACTGGTCAGTAGGTCCAGACCGAGCACCATAGACCGTATGGTTTTCTCTAACCACTTTCAGTGATAACTTGGAAGTGGGACAAGAAATTTATGGACTGTGTGGTTGGGTTTCCTCGTACCCAGAGAAAGAAAAATGTGATTTGAGTTTTGAGAGATAGGATGACTAAATCGTCGCACTTTAAATACATTTGGGATATGACCAAATTTGAAAACTGGGAAATATCTATGTGATATATATTATTCATTTGTATTGAATTTCATCTGCTATGGTCTCTAACAGAGATCCCAATTTTACTTCTCACTTTTGGAGAGTCCTTCTAGAGGCATTGAGATCTTAGGTTCATTTTATTACATCGTATCATCCAGGGATTGATTTCAAGACAGTGAGAGCTATAAAGATTCTTGGGGATATGCTTCCTGACTTCATCCTCAAATTTGGTGGGGCTTAGGAAGATAATTTAGGGATCTTTGGTTTTTCTTATTACAACAGTTACTAGTATGTGATTAGAATGGTTCCTTTTGTGGCATTGTATGGAAAACCTTATAAATCTCCATTACGTTGGTGGAATATTGGTGAAAGTTCCATGGTTGTAATAAGTTTGGTTCAAGAGATGATATCAAATATTTAGTTAATTAATTAGAGATTATTGATGAAACAGAGTTGGTGTAAGTCTTATACTGATCATCATCGTAGATTGTTGTAATTTTTAGTTGGTGATCAGATGTTCTTGAATGTTTCACCTAGTTTGGGTCATCGGTGGATTGGGAGGAAAGACAATATTGTTCATCATTTTATGGGACATATTTAGGTTGTTGTGCATGTAAGGAATGTGGCTCAATATTTTTCACTTATTCCATAGTTGATTTCGATACATAATGTGTTCCATGTATCACAACTATGAAAGTATATTTCTAATCCATCACATATTCTATGTTGGAGTGATCATGAGGTCAAACCTGATTTATCTGTGACTAAGCATCTGGTTGGGTTAGATGATTCTGAAACCAATGTACCTAGTGGGAAGTTGATTCATCTGGTTTAATTTTTACTGCTGTGAGGTTCTGATACCCATGATACATGGGAGAGGGAGGCACTGATGAGTGAGCAGTGGCCTCATCTTTTTGACATGGAGGTTTCTTAATTGGATTTATGGGGATATAAAGTTAATATGGTGGGGAGTTAGTAAAACCTTTTTAATATTTTTATGTACTCCTTGACCCCTCTTTTTATTCATGATTTGGTTTGGGTTTGTCTTGTGTTGTTTCGGGAAATATGTTGATTTTTATAGAATTTTTAGGGTTGTACACAGTTCATGCACAGTTTACCTAAACCATGGACCCACCCAGGAGAGACTATTCAAACCCAAATAGTAGAAGTTTCCATGCCTGGCACATGGTTTTAAAAACCATGTTCTCACCTAGTAAAAATTGTGCACCCTAATAGAGGGGTTCATGGTTTGCACGTACAATTTGATAAACCAGAATGACCCTACCCAGCTAACCGTGTGAACGAGAAAATTTATTTTTGTAAATTAATTTTAAATTTATCAAACCCCTGTATAATCACCCGCTCAAACCTAACTCACCATATCTAGATTTCCATGGTTTTTATGGATCTCAAGGACCCATTTTGGCTCCTAATAACCCTTTCCAAGGTGGATTGAAGCTAGGATAACGTCTTCCCATATCTTCTCAGCAAGAGTTGTTCCTACATTCTCTATCTTTTGATCTATTCTTATCTCCTCCTTAGGTTTTATTAGATCTATATATTTTTGGAGTATCTAAACTAATTTTTTATATCTTGAATCTATGTTTGATTCTAATATCTCTGTTTCTAATTTTCTTTATTTTATTTTCTCATTGCAGCTGTTATGTTACGTGATCTCTATGTTACGGTAACTGGTTCTGTCTACGTTTGGACAATTGAATAACCCTTGATTTTCATTATTTTAATTTAATTGATTTTAATTGTATTTTAAAATCTAATTTTATATTAATTTGGGTTTAAATTTAAAAGGTATTGATTTTTGTAAAAACACTCAATTACAATGAATTTGAGTATGATTTGAAATTGAAGGAATTGTGAAATTGAATTGAAAATTTGATTTGTGGAATTACTTTGAGAAAATTTATTGAAATTTTTTTGATAAGAAATCATTAGGTTTTATCCTTTAAAAAGGTATGTATTGATTAAAAACTCATGTTTTGGCTTTTAAATAGGAATTGGAATATTGAATTTCAAATGGGGAAATTATATTTTAAATAGTTTTGAAATAATTTTCCCATTTTTGATTATTGTTTATGCACATGAAAGCCTGGGTACTTGGTGATATATTTGGGACAAACATGATTGGTTTACTAATTTAAAATACTAACAAAACATAGTGAAATATATCTTATCCCCGATGGGATACTGATTAGTCATCTTCGACCTGTGTCTTCGGGACATGGGTCAATGTATTTTCATGATAACCTATATGAATGTGTAAGGATCCTGTAACCTGGAACTATCATACAACTTAGAATATGACCATGTTACTCATTTGTGACTATTTTGATATATATTACATTATTTTTAAACTACTTTAGATAGGACTTATTAATTTATATAAACTTTTTTATATAAAATGTTTATTAATCCATTGTCGAAATGTCTCTATCAATTGAAATGAAAAGCATGATTTGTTTTAAATATGATCTTGTACCGCCAAACCTATTTTATTTAAAATTGAAATAATTATTTAGTTTATTTATATTGGCATATTATTATAGAACTCTTGGTGATATACTACTGTGATTTTAGCCCACACCCTACTTTTTTTTTCGGGAATTTGTAGATTTCATTTTTCTGGGTTTCTGAAAGAGAATGACACCACTTGGAGGTGGTGGTTGTTGATTGTTTGAGCTTGGAGTTGTTTTTCTGTTGGATATGGGGATTTTTACCTTATTTTATGGTACTTTGTTGATGTACTATTCAGGTTTTGTTAAACCTATTTGATTTTTGGTACAATCTACTTTAGTATTTTTTTTAGCATACTGACTTGCTTTTGTCTCTTAGACTCTCTATGTGGAAAACTTTTTCTCTTTCTATTGTATAATGTTATGTGCTTATCTCCAACCCATGGGGATATGGAATTCCCTTCGGGATATTTTAGATTCAGGTTGGGTATCAGTGTACTAGGGTATCTTGGATGTCTAATGACATGCATTGACATGGAATCTTAAGAAAAATATCTTTAATTCATTTAATATATATAGGAATCATCATCATATTGATCAGAGACCCAAATTTATTGGTATGATTAAAAATAGTGTTCGTCTCCCATATTTGGAGTTACGTGACAAATCACATAAAATGGGTCGATACTTAGAAAACATGCTTGTATTTACATGAACTCATGGGATAAGGAACACTGAGTCATTATTTATTTGTAGGAATCCACGCTGCATCCATCAGATGCTTGTGTGTCTTGGAATAATGGGAAAAACATGTAACACTTTATAGTTTTATTAAAATGAAATATCTCTTATCATGGGGTAAAAAATGAGAAAGAAACTTTGAATTGGTGTGAAAATATAGGATAAAATTAATACAATCATTTGTGATCTATTAGAGTCAACCACACACCAATCCGATGTTTGAATTTATTTTTATGGATTATGTTATGGTTTTTCATTATTAAAAAAATTAAATAATGATAAAATCATATGTACATGGTTCAAAACATACCAAATGATCTCTAATTGAAAATAAATTTTTATAAAATGATATTTGAGTCATATAAAAATTTTATGAATCATTGACATGTCGATCAAATACTCAAATTATTAGGTATGATAAAAAGAATTGTTTGTCTCTTGAATTTTTAGTTAAGTAACACACCACATAAAAGGGCTCAATACCAAGTAAATGAACTTGGATTAACATGAAATCATGGGAGAACATCCTGGAGTAATTTTCGATCTATAGGATGTTTGAGTTTTTGTTCTAGAACCAACTGATAGTAATTTGATTACATGTATATTCAAATATTTGAATATTAATCAAAACATTTTATTGCATACTATTCATTATTCTACTTGACTTTAATGTAATAATGTCCTAGGGTATGTGTAGCATTGATTAGTTCATATTAGCTCCCCACTATGATGAGATCCTTGAAGTAAAATGAATAGATTCGTAAATATAGTTATATGGTTGGATAAAAAGATATGATAAGGCACATGGTATGTATGCTATCAAGTGGGAGTACTCGTAAGTGGATGGGGCTTTTTATCATGAATTTTGCACTTGGTAATATCCAATACATGATATTATGAGAATAAACTTGATAGTAGGCATTATACATATTTTGGTATCATTGGATACTCCTATTTGTGAGACTTTGTAATGGTCCTTATATATTATGATTATCATTAATGCATGTCTTGACTCACACACATTGATTTATTAACCAAAACTATGATGTCATAAGTTTGTGGGAAGTATGGTACATTGGGTGTATCATTAATGAAATGTTATTAATGGATAATTCGAGAAAGGATGTCTCCATTCCATATCTATGGATGTTGATATCTTAAAAATTTATTGGAATAGAACTATCACATTATATTTAATGGCTATGGTGTAATGATGTGTTTATTGCAGATAGTCAAAGAAAGACATATCAACTGAGTGAATGGCTCGAAGGCCTTTTTTATTTTTATTTTTATAATACACCTTTCAAGGGGTGAGGTGGAACCCTTAAAAGGCCTGAAGGCTTAGAGACAATTACATGACCCTTATTTCTTAGAGGAAATCACCCAAACAAGACAACTTGGAACTGATCCTCCATGGCACATGTCTTGATATCATCACTCCCCCTTCACAAGGCTGGTCGACTAGCTTTCTTGTGCAGAGCTTCACATGCCTGGTACTGATGGCAATGTCATACCCTCTCATTCTTCTAATTTCGGTTAGCTCTGCTCTGGTGAATGTGCTTCCTCTGATCCTCATCTGGAGCCGTGTCCCTTGTAGTCTGATTGGTACATCTGCATCTTAATGTGGCCTGATGGCCTTGGGGTAGCCCAAAGGCCTTAAGGTTGCCTGAAGGCCTTGAGAATCAACTGTCCTGAAGGCCTTGGGTGGCCCAAAATCCTTGCAGGACACGAGGACCAAACTGGTGGCCCAAAGGCCCAGATGGATGAATAGTTCCAGATGCTACAGTACCGAACAATGCCTGCTACAACACCCGCTATAGTACTGCTATAATACCCTCTATAGTAATCTTGTACTTTAGGCAAGTCCATCTAATGTTAAGGAAAAATAATCCTAGAGGGTCACACACTAAGTGTTTCCTTTGATCTTTATTAAATTCTATTTAAATTTAATTATTGTAACAATTATTATTCTCAAGACCGGGGAATAATTTCATTCAGGTTTTATTGATCATTAATATTTACAAGGTAATAAATATCTACTTTTTTTTAATTAATAATTTATTTGATTACACAAATATTTAATAAATATTTATTTTCTAAATTTTGAATAAAATATTTGTTTTATTTATTAATGAATAAAATATTTAATTAAATATTTATTCATGTATTCAAGAAATGTTGATGAATTTGATCACACTAAGATCATGTTCGGTGACAAATTTTAATTTTCAAGCTAGTGAAATAATATTTATCAATTGCATGAGTTAGTAAACACCATAAATTATTATTATTATTATCTTGGATGAGGTTAGTTAAGAATTATTATATTATTCTAGATCTGATATGGAATTAAATAATTTCATAACCAAAACTCTAGCTCTATAAATAGATGGTTATGTTTATTATAAATGGTTAATCAATAAATAGAGTTTTGAAAATCATTGTGAACAATTTAATTCTCTCTCCATTCCTTCACATCTATTTCTCTCAAGAATGAGAAGCACTAGAGTGATTCCTTTAAGATCGAATGAATTGTAGTTGAACAACACAAATAATGCAAGACAAATGATTCACCATGCTAGCACCTAAAAATCAATTGGTGTCATTTGGAGGTCAGATAAGCATGAGTGGATCTTCACTATATGGATTCTACACTTATATCCTTACATGAGAATGAAAGTAATATGGAAAATGGGTTTCATATGATTAAAAACATATTCATTAGATAATGTTCCTAAGATGAGGTAAACATTTCTTCCGATCTCAAATAAATTAACTATAAATTTGAAATGAAAACATCTTATCTGGGTTTTTGGGTTTCTCTTTGTCAATATTTGGTGGAAAAATTTTTTTGTTCAGTACATTCATGTCATGTAAAATATTTCAAATTATCCACCAAATTGACAAACCCTTCTTGGTATTTCACCCACCCAAGCGATTTCAATATGCCAAGAATGTTTAAGTGCTATTAATTTGTCCACGTTTCAAATTAATAATTATTTATTTGATATTTTATCTATATGCACAATAGTAGTTAGATTTTCATTTCAAGAATTATTAATTATTTAATAAAATTTTAATTAACATGTTTTTTGACATATTAGTAATTACTGTTAAGTGTTTCATTTTTTATAGGACTAAGAATGTATGGAAAATGATTTGATATTCCATCAAGATGTGAAATGGATTCTGGAGGGATAACATGGGATTACACTACATGTGGTCAGTTTACATGTCATGTAACCAAGTGTACAACACCTGGTTGTGCCCAGGATACATGAGATACCGAGAAGTAACTACACACTATCTATAAATTTCACACCGTATATAAATAGGTCTAACCTGACACACAACATTCCATATTACACATAGTTTAGCTACTCTACACAGTGTGAAGTCTACATGGTTTAGCAGTAAAATTCATTCAAGACATGTGGTCATATAAATTGGAAAAACCATGTGAGATTGATATCCTAAAGCATTAATGAGATACATTATGTGTAGTCAACGTGCATGGAAATTAGTTCATTATTTCCCACATTTGAAATACTTTTCAATCCATTCGGAAATTCAAGTGGTTAGATGAAATTTGATATACATGGCATGTAGTTGGATTGTACACTACATGTATCCTCACATATAATGGACATGATAATTCCTACACAGATTTTCATAGGCACATCAAAAGAGTGATACTCAATGTGTAGCTAGCCTGTACACACTGTGTGGTTGAGTTGAGGTACACACTGAATCCCTAGACATGTATATTGGGTACACAAAAATAGAGGTACATGAAATGTAGCTCATAAGTACACTAATTTATTATAATTATATGTAATTATTATTTCTATATTTTATTTTCTATGAATTCCTTTTTAATGGGTACCCCCAAGAGAATTTAGATGGTCATTATGTTGAAAGGAAATTAATTAACCAATGCAAGAATGTTTATCTTAATAAAAAAGAACAAATATAAATGAATGTTATCCACTTTACTTTTATGTAACCATTGAAAGTGTATGAATAATAATGAGCTTGAAAAAGACACATATATGAGTCGACGTTATTTAATTTAATTTGTTTCATGGTTTTGAAATTATTAATTATTAAATTAAATTGATGGCTTGTGAGTCATCCCTCTCTCCATTATTGTGCAGGACCTATGTGCCCAAGAGGATTTATGTAATTCCTCTTAATCATTAATTTGGTTCCCATCACCTGCATGTGAGTTATTGATACATGTAGTAAATGGAGTATACTAAGGTGTGTGAAGGCAATTCAAGACGAAACTAAAATGAAGCCAACTCGGGTGATACACAGGTGGACAAATGGAATGTTGTGACTCATGATAATATTAACATAAGAAGTTTCTCCCTTTGTGAAATGACATTTTATTATCTTCTCAATAAATAGACTACTATATAAGATCATGATTATGTTATTTATTTATATACTTATTTATGTATTTATAAGGCCTTGGCCTTAAACATGACATAATCTTGAGTTTTATTCAATAATTTACTTTATTTCACATTGATTATGTAACGACCCAATGTTTTTCAATTGAAAGTTACCTTATTATATTTATGTAATAAAATAACATGAAAACACAAAATAATGAACTACTAAGTGATAAGTGACCTTTAAACATAAGTTTGTCACTCCTTTATTTGGAATTTTGAAATTCTGACATACACGGTTATGGTCAAGATGATTTTTGGAGTCTAATGAAACAAAAATAATTTTTGGCGAATAGTAACGTACCCTTAGGAATAGTAACATACCCTTATGAATAGTAATATGACCCTTATGAAAACTAAATCATCCAACATAATAGTAACATTACCTAGGAATAATAAAATAAAATTTAGACATCTTATAAAGTAACAATTTGACCTTAGTAAACGTTTTGGTATTTTGTAAGTCATAAATAATTAATTATAATTAATTAATTAATTTAAAAGAATATTTATTTCCCTAAAATGTATTCATAAATTATTTAATCAATGTATTATAGTTTTTAGATAATTTTATTAGACCCTACATAATGTTTGAAAACACTATAAGATCAGTTTGAATCTTAAAAACTGTTTTTTTAATGTAAATTATGATTTTAAATAAATATTAAATTAATAATATTTTGAAAATTATTTTTGAAAAATTGAATTCATTTTTGGATTCTACACGTCGAAAAATGGTTGGGGTAAAGTTTTGGGATTTTTCTGAGATACTTGAATTTTTGATGAATAGTGAAATACCGTAATTTACAAAATAAGCTAAATAAGCTAATTATAGGGTCATGTGTGATGTTCTATTGATTTAAGTACAATTGGTTCGGGATTAAATTATAGAATTATTATTCTTGGTCTTTCAGTACTCACAATTCCTTGTCTTGTGGGGAAATAATAAACTAATGAATTTTATATTAAGGAAACCCCTCTCCCCTCCACTATAAAAGTCATCCTTCACACCCTCATTTCCTCACACCTCTCAAGCCACAAGGCTTCTCTAAACTCTTCCAAAAAACCTTACCTATCCCCTATCCCACTTCCAAGAGCTTCTAGTATCATCAAAAGACCAAACTTATGCCCTTTAGGAGGTTCTCAAGAGAAGTAATCAAGAAGTAATTTCCCTCCCTCTTCTCCTTTAATTTCCTTTCATGTTCAAGTTCATTTCTTGATCTATCCCCACCTATCTTCATCCTAATTGTATTTTAACTCCATTATTATACATATAATGTAATTTTATGTTTCTAATGGGATATTATATCATACAACCCTCTTTCCCTCTTCCTTTTATTTTATTAAAGAGAACATTGTTCGTGAGGTGTTAATTTATCACCTTCAAGAACGACATGATTTCTTCTTCCATTTCAACCTTCAGATATGGTCATGAAACCATTTTTATGGTTGAACCAGAATATTTTATGTGTATTATGTTCTATTTAAAGTTCTTTAAATAACCTATGGATATATTACTATGTGATAAGTTAAAACAAGTTCGTTGTGATCCAAAAACCGCCCAAATTGACCCAAATAACCATCATTTAATTATTATCTAATGATTCGTCCTCATGTATCTAATATAATTCATTATAAAATAATTATATCTCCTTTAATATAATTAATTAAATTTAATATCATTTCTGCATGTTTACTCATGTTCTACCCAAACCTCAATTTAAGAATACAAGTGAACCACCCAAGAAAAACCATAAAAACGAACATCCCCGAACAATGTTTTTAAACTCTATAAGTCATCCAAAGGAACATATGACATAATGAAACCATAATTAACCCTAATAATTTACACATGGTTCTGGATTTCTAATTAATGAATATAATTTTATTATACAGGACATTAAAGAGAAGGAAGCATTCAGGTACAATGTAAGGGGAAATTCTCGAACCCAACTTTCATCCTTCAGGTTCTCCCTCTTTCACTCCATTTTTGAAATGGTTACTCTTTAAAGGTTATTTTTTCATCATTTTATTTCATTTTATGAGATATACATGTTTTCTAATGAATTTTACATCAATACAAAAGTTTTCCAAAAGAACTCTTCTTTTAAGAACTCAACGTTTACCTCACATTCATGGTTCAGGTTCTTGTATCAAGAATGTTATTCCCTATTTCTTTTGGGAACCCAAAGCTTATGAATGTATTCTTATGAGATTAAACCCATTCCATACCATGGGTTAGTTATTTTCACTTTTGATATATGTTCTATATGGCAAGAATGATAATTATAATGTTATGATGTGAGGGGTGCGCCCAGAATTATATAGCGCAATATGAATGTTTGAATGTGACGGGTGTTCCCGGAATTATAAAGTGATCCAATGCATTGGGTAAAGTGATGAATCTCATGATTAAATGTGAGATTATGTGTGAAAAAGATTCTATCTTGGTTCACAAGTATGTGTAGTAGTTAACCACTAAGACACGATGTTCATTTTTATGCATTGCCACATTTCAAGTCTTTTATTTATGCTAATCTCATGTTCATGATAATTTGCCTATGTTATGATTATGCTCACCCCATGATATATTGTTCCTATAAATCCTCTTACAGGGCTTCTAGATCACCCATTTTTATGTATATCCTCAGGTGGCTACATGTACTAAGGAGAGGACAAGTTCCAATAGGAAGATAGAGAAGAAGAAATTAAATAAATGTTTATGCTAGATGTTGTATTTGTTATGTGTGGTCCTAGTTTTCCCAAGACACTAATCCTTTGGATCCTCTTTGTGTAATACTATTATGTTTTTTATCTTTGAAATTAAGTAATAGTAATGTAAGAAAAGGCCGGGTCACTATAGATTATCATTTCAGGTTTAGAGTTTTAGAGAATTAGGCCATAACTCATATATAACAGAACCATAAAATACAAAGTGGGAACTTCCTTGTAATATACATTTTTTGAAAAAAAATAAAAAACTTTTAAAATAAATCATGGTTTATTTACATGATCAGTCATCAAAATTATCCCATTGATCTCATCCTTATTTAGAGTCTCCCTTAAGTCCTATGAAAGATATCGAAAAACTTGGGATGAGCAAAAATATCAGTGAGAGAAACAATAACGAATTATTAAATGTTTTGAAAACATGTAAACCTTTAGAAATAATTTTCTTAAAAACTCGTTAGAATGGATAGAAAAATTAGTAAAGTTACTTCGGACATCATTACTATATAAATCTTACATTCTACCTTATAAATGAAATAACCTTATGGTTAAATTTCACCTCTAGAGTACCCAAGTCATTGGAGAGCTACAATGGGGATCGCCCATTATATAAGCTATATCACACTCACTTTTCTTTCATGATCCATTATGGGGCTTAACACTTCGTACAAGCTATATTGGGCTCACCCGTGATCTATAATCGGGATAAACACATCGGTTATAATTTATAAGGACTAAATCATGTATAAATTCCATATAAGATCTTTAAAACCCATGTTTAAATCATTTCCAGATATCAAAATACCCTTTCACATAAAAATATAATTAAAATTTAAAACCACACACAAAATAAAGAAACTACTTTATATGTAAATAAATATGAAAACATATAAAGGAAAAATTAAATAATTAAAGTGTAATGAAAACTTGAAATTCTATTTGTTTCATATATTACATGTTATTGAAATAATTAATCCATTTTTTAAAAAACCATTTTAAAATATTAATAAAAATAGATTTTTGAATCAAAGTTTCCCATTCCACTTTGAAATTTTTGAAATTAATTACCATTTTGAAACATTCATGTCCAAAAAAATAAATTTATAAAACCATTTTGAAAACATGTACATGAATAAGAATGATTTTGAAGAATAAATATTTAAAAATTTTAAAATTATGTTTTAGTTTAAGTGTACCTTGCCCCTTGAGAAACATTTGAATAAAAAAATTAACGATTAGAATTAAAAAAACATTTAATATCATGAGGGTATATTAATTCATGATATAACATGTCAAAAGGGTCGTATATACACCTTAAATGATAATAATGGTGCATAACATCAAGATATGCCTTAATGAAAGGTGATTGAGATGAAGTAACATGGATGTGAAAATTAATCAAATGAAATGAATATGTTTATATTCTATAAATCCAAATAATTTTTTTTAAAATAAAACATAATATATTCAAAATTCATTCCACATTTAATATTATCATGAAATAATCAATATATATAAGTTTAACCCACAGAATAGAAATTTGGTTAAGAAATTCCCTTACTTATTTGGTAACATTTCAATCGTAAAACCCAATGAAATAGTTATAATAAAAAGGACATGTAAATAAAAATAAATTAATGTATAAAATTCATATAATATATTCATGGGCACTGCACAAAATTATTTATTGGTGAATAAGGCATGTATCTCATGGAAATGAAAAGTGAGATGAAATTCTCTTACTTCATGATTGACTTCATTCAAACATGTTCAAAACAACTGTATAATGAGTATAAGTTTATTATTTATCTATTATAGAACCATATTAATATTTATAATACCATATATTATTTACTTAAGTCATTATATTACTCGTTTATTATTAACTCTATGTTTAAGTTGCATTTCGGGTGATATTTTCTTTGTTAATAGTACATGTGTTGACTTGTTATTCATGATTCTCAAGATTTAATAATTTCAAGATTATAAAACATGATATATATATATATAAATTATATAATTATTTATAATAATCTTTTAAAACAAACTAATACACCATTTATGGAGATGGTAGGTCGTACATATGCATGAACTCTATTTTCATTTTCCTATCATATTGACAGAACAAAATTAAATAACATGTATAAAAATTTATTTATATATTTATATAATATCATTATAGTAGAATTAATATTTCATTTATATCATATATATCTACTAAAACAATCCTTAATACATTCTATGTGATGTGTGAATAAATCACATTGCTTTGAGGAGGCAGTAGTCCAAACGTCCACAAACAAAGTTATTGTATAACCACAATCTGGAAAGCATAAAGGTATGTTTAATATAAAATTTCCAGAAAATTAAATAGGTTATAATATATATATATATATATATATTAAAAAACTATTTAACTATAAATATGGTTTTAAGACCTGCCATGGACGCGGTAATGGAAAAATAACAAAAACATTATTCATGGAGGTGATTAACCGGCATAACTTGGACTACAATTTTGATTCTTTGAATAAGAGTAGATGAGAAATGAAATTGACATTATATATTCCATTAGAAACATGAAAATGTGGTATATACATGATTCTGTATTTATCATTCATTGATGGATGAAGGAGGTGACGTGAAAATAGAAAAATAAAATAAATTAAGAGTGGTACTTCAGGAAAATTACTTCTTGAATATAACCTCCTTGAGAGACCCTTAAGAACATTGGATTTGTTCATTTGGTGAGAATAGAATCACTTGGACATATATAGAGTGAGTAGGAGATGTTTGGGAAGATATTTTATGAGTTAAAAGGCTTTTTAGGTCGAAATAGGAAGGTGAGGGGTGTTATTTATACTTGATGAGAGGTGGGTTCAAGTGATTAAATTATTGAATATGTTATATTTAAATCTAACCACATTAAGGTGTCATTAATTTCAATGAATTATACATTATATTAATGATTTTTTGGATTTTTTGGGTCTAGAAAAACCTCAAAAACCTTTACATATTTCAGTTTTTAGGTATTTTAAACCTTTAACCTTTTGACTTTAACACGATTTATTTTTTACCAATACCGTGATAAATAATGTTTTTACCATGATAAATTTTTTATACCTAAAAATTAAACCAAACTTACAACCCAATTTAGAATTTATAATTATAAATAAAAAATCCATTTTACCTAATTTAATTCATATAATTTCAGGAATAAGATTTAAAATTAATTTCGTAGACAAAACCAAAATGTTGGTTTTTAAAGTGATGCGTTCAAAAGTTTGAAATGTTTTTATATCTAATTTCAATTTAATATTGCTTCCAATGACCAAAAAGACCTAAATTGGTTTGATTAATTTATAATTAAACTAATTATACTTTAAAACCAATTTATAATATAATTTAACTATATAAATAAATTGGATGAAAAATATGTTTTCAACTAAAATTTTGTATTATTCACTATTCATAAAAAATGAAAGTTCTCATAAAAATACCCAAAATTTACCCTAAAATAATTTTTGTGTTTCAACTTCAATGTTTATGTTTAATATGTTAAATATAAATTAAATATGTGTAAAAATTATATTTAAAATGGGTTCACCATCAACTGACTATAAAACTACCTTTTAAAAATATTAATGCTTTTTATGATTAAAATTGGATTTATATTTATTTTAGACCTATAAAATTTATAGCATGGATGTAAAAAAATATAATAAACATGTGTAAAAATATTATATTAAGTTATATTAATTCTCATTGATACAATTACATTTAGATAACTTCCACATAAAATAATAATATTTGCATTATATTATTTTTTGGTATAACTTAGTATTGCATGCAACATATGATTTTAGGGAAACTCATTGGTGCATGTCGGGTACACTATCAATCATAGATCCCCATTTATGGTAAATTTATTATATAATTCATAAAAATTAATAAATATTAAAATGTCGTATTCTATAATTATTTGGGATGTTACATCCCCCCTTTGGAAATTGCTTCCTCACAATTTTGAATTCGTGATTGAAAACAAGAGGTTTGACTTTTTAAAATACCCTTATTTAAATACAGCATTAGAACAAGGTTCAATAAAACTTCCACATTAAAATAAATAATGGTAATTACAAATATCACCTAAGAAAACAAATACTAGGTTTTATATAGGAAAACATGTAAATTAAAGATAAACCTAACCATAATGTTCTGATAGAGAGTGATAGAAAACATGGTCAAAAGAAAGTAAAAAATCACAAAACCATAAATATATTATTGATAAAAATTTCATTGATTCCATATAAATAAAATTAAACAAATATAATTTTTTATTATATAATCCTTTTCATAAATTTGAACAATTATTTTTCTATATGGACTAAGATAATAAGGGAACATACTTACATGAAAAGTACAGTTTTATCCTTTAATAGAATGAATTAACTTCAATGGTTATCTTATTCCTCTCATTTTCATATCAACCGATAATTACCTCAACATCTTAATCCATGAAGTCTTTTATATGTTTAAATTTTTCATTTCATCTTCTTATGATTTAATAAAACTATTTCAAAAAGCAATAATATTGTATCTTGATCTTGATATCCATCAGGTTTCATCACAATTTTTTCATGTAGATAGAATGAACATGCATAGAAAAAATGATTTATAGATTCTTTAAAATCAATTTCTTATTTTATCCAAATACACCTTGTATAACATGGGTTATATGGGTGTTCATAGAGAAATATTTTTTTAAAATAATCATGTATGAAATTAAATTTTGAAACATCTTATAAAACATGATTTTTATAAAAAATTCGAACCAATTTTGATTTTAAACTTTTAATCAATGTTCTTTTTAAATTACCATTAGTATGTTTTGAAAGAATATATTTTAAAATAGAATATAAATAGGTTGTCCAAGGTTCTCCTCTTAATTATCCTTTTCAAAATCATAATATGATTTATAATCTTGTGATATGGTAAAATATCAGAAAATTCCTTGATCATATTTATCTTTTTTAATATGAGAATATTGAGAAAATATGATTTGATTAATAATAAACCATGATGAATGTTGGTATCATGGCATAGAGGAGTTTTGGATATCTCATATAACGGTTTGTAAGAGATTTATATGTTAAAAGGAGTTTTAGAATATTCAGGACATGAATTTGCCCTAATTATTGTAATTAAGTCATCAGGAAGGAATAAGAATGTTGTTTGAGATCTTCCTCCTTAAATTTTTAACTTACTTTACTCTCTCTTAAAAAGTTATTGAATAGAGATTTAACTAAAGGAATATCTATAAAAATCTAACCTTTGTTTAACCAAATTTCTTAATACCTAAAGTTTTCTAAACCATTCCTTTGATACCAACTATAGGTCTCAAACATTAAACATTACATAATATTTAGATTTAGTCAAGAATTTACTTTATTTCATATTTATGATCATTTTAGGTTAAGAGTTTTATATAATTATGCCATAAATCAATCACAAAAAAACATAAAATACAAAGTGGACACTTCCAAGCAGTATCCATTCATTATAAAATATAAATTTTTTAAAGGAAAACATTGTTTCATTTCAAGATCAATCATCAAAATTCACCCCTTGAACTCATCATTGTCTCTAGTATCACTTAATTCCTATGAAAAACATTTTAAAACATGGGATGAGTAAAAATCTTAGTAAGGGACAAAAGAAAGAATTCATTAGTCTACTAAAAAGATGTAAACCTTTAAATATAAGCTTCTTAAAAACTCATTAGGATGCGTATAAAAATCCTGAAAGTTCCTTGGGACATCATTACCATATCACTCTTCCATTCACCCTTAAAAATGGAATAACCTTATGTTCAACTTCCGACTTTAAAGTACCCAATGCATTGGACAACTATAATGGGGATCACCCTTCGTATAAGCTATATCAGTCTCATCCATATTTCATGGGCTATAATGGGGCTCAACCTTCTTTTAAGTTATATCAGGATCACTCATGAGCTATAATAGAGATCAACCCATCATTTATAATTTCTAAGGACTAAATCATGACAAAACCCTTCAAAACTCTTTTAAACCCATGAGTAAAACATTTTCAGATATAAAAATACCATTTTCATGTAAAATCTCATTAAACATGAAAACCACAAAAATAAAAAAAAATATGTGTAAAAAAATATTAAAACATATAAAGGAAACATTAAATAATTAAATAATAATGAAAATTTGAAATTCCGTTCATGATGTATATTCATTATTATTGAAATGATCAATCCATTTTTAAAAAAAAAAATTAAAATATAAAAAAGTGATTTTTGAATAAAATTGTCCCATACCACTTTGAAACATTTTAAATAACTTACTATTTTGAAACATTCATGTCCATAAAAATAAATTTATAAACCCATTTGGAAAACATGGTTATTAATAAGAATGATTTTAAAGAATAAATCTTTAAAACATTTAAAACAATGTTTTAGTTAAGGTGTCCCATACCACTTGACAAAAAAATTGAATAAAGAAATTATTGAATAGAATTATAAAAACATTAAATATCCCGAGAGAATATTAATTCATCATTTAACATGTCAAAGTGGTTGTATATACACATTATATGATAATAAAGGTGCATAACATCAAGATATGCCTCAATGAAAGGAGATTAAGGTGAAGTAACATAGATGTGGAAATTAATCAAATGAAATGAATATGTGTATCTTATGTAAGTCCACATAAAATAGTTTAAATAAAAAATAAGATATTAAAAATTCATTTCACATGTAACATTATCATGACATAATCATGAAGTATAAGTTTAACCCAAAGAATGGAAATTGGGTTAAGAAATTACCTTACTACTTTCATAACTGTCGAACCATAAAACCTCAGGAAATAGAGATCATGAAAATTATATGTAAATACCCATAAAATTAAGTATAAAAATCATATAATACATTCATTATCACAATACAAAAGGAATGATTGGTGAATAAGGCATGTATCTCATGAAAATAAAAAGTAAGATGAAATTCTCTTACCTCACATTCAACTTACTTCAAACATGTTCAAAACTCATTTATAATAAGTTTAAGTTTATTATTAATAAATAAGTAAAATATATTCATATTTATAATTCCATATCGGATTTAATTAAGAAATTATACTACCTTTTTATTATTAACTCCATGTTTAAGATACGTTTTAGGTGATATTTTCTTTATTAATCGTACGTGTTTTGGCTTATTATTCTTGATTATAAATATTTAATTATTTCCAAATTATAAAACATGATATAAATATATTATATATTAATTATATAAGCATTTATAATAATATTTAAATACAACTTAATAACACCGTTCATGGATAAAATAGGATATACGTACACATGAATTCTATTTTTGTTTTCCTGTAGTATCGAAGGAACAAAATTAGATGAAATATATATAAATATGTATATATATATCATCATTAAATTATCATTAATATTTAATTTATTACATAAATTATTACTAAAACAATAATTAATACATTCCATGCGATGTGTGGATGAAACATATAACTTTCAGGAGGCGGTAGTCCACACATCCATAAACGAAGTTATCGTATAACCACAATATGGAAATCATGAATATATGTTTAATATAACATTTAATTAATTTTAAAGTTGTTATAATATAAATACTAAAATATTATTTAACAATTAAAATAGTTTTAAGACCATCCATTAAATGGGTAATGGAAAAATAACAAAAAACATTATTCATGGAGGCAATTAACTGGCATAACTTTGACTACAATTTTTTTTCTTTGAATAATAAGAGATGATTAATGAAATGGATATGATATATTACATTAGAAACATAAAAATCCAGTATTTAAATTATTATGTAGTTTTAATGAATTTATGGATGAAGGGGGTGAGGATAAATAAGGAAAAGAAAATAAATTAAGAGAGGTACTTTGAGAGAATTACCTCTTCAATATCACCTCCTTGAGAGACCCTTGAGGACCTTGGATTTGGTCTTTAGGTGAGACCAGAACCACTTGGACATGGATAAATTTATTAATAGAGTTTTGGTAATATATATTAGGTGATATAAGTATTTTTGGGTCGAAATGGGGATGTGAGGGGTGTTATTTATACTTGAGGAGAGGCGGGTTCAAGTGATTAAATTATTAATTATTTTATATTTAAAGCTAACCACATTGAGGTGGAATAAATTTAAATGAATTATAATTTAAATTAAAGTTGTTTATGATGATTATTTTCGATACATACCTCATCCAAACTTTAAATTTTTTAGTTTTTAGGTATTTTAAGCCGTTACCCTTTTAACTTTAGCATGTTTCAATTTTTACCTATATCATGGTAAATAATTTTTTTACCATGGTAACTTTGTTATACCTAAAAATGAAATGAACATTAAAAAATAATTTTGAACTTATGATTCCAAATATGTAATATATTTAATTATATTTAATTCTTATAATTTTAAGAATTAAATTTAAAATAAATATGACAAACAAAACAAAAACACGGGTTTTTAAAGTTAAATGTTCAAAAGTTTGAAATTTTTTTATATGTAACTTAAATTTTAAATTGATTAAAATGGACTAAATTTGTTTTATGGATGTATAAATATACTGATTATACTTTAAAAAATTATAATATAATTTAAATAAATAAATAAATTGGACAAAAAAGCTGTTTTGAACTAATATTTTGTACTATTCACTATTCGTCAAAAAAATGAAAGTTCTCAGAAAAATAAAAAAATTAACCCTTACATATTTTTATATTTATATTTTAAATTTAAATTTTAATTAGTTAAATATAAATTATAAATGTGTAAAAAAGTATATTTAAAATGGGTTCTCCATCAAAAGACGTTAAAACTACCTTTTAAAAATATTTGATCCTTTTATGATTAAAATTGGATTTATAATTATTTTAAACCTATAAAATTTATTGGGTGAATTTAAAAAAATTATAAACATGTGTAAACATAATATATTTATTTCTATTTGTTCTCACTAATACAATGAATTTTTGAAAACTTCCATGTAAAATAATAATGTAAATATTATATTATTTTTTGGTGTAACTCAGTTTTGCATGCAATGTATGATTTGAGAGAAAATAATTGTTACATGTGGGGTACACTATCAAAAATATCACCCTTTTTATGTCAGAATTACTATCTAGGGAATAAAAATTAATAAATATGAAAAATCCATATTCTATAATTATATGAGATGTTACATTCTCCCCCTCAATTAGAAATTGCATCCCTGCAATTTTGAATTCAGGACTGAAATCTAGAGGTTTGACTTTTAAAAATAACCTTTTTGAAATCCCTCATCGAAACGAGGTTCAATATAAATTAAACTTTAAAATAAATAAAGGGAATTATGAAGTTCATCTAAGATAACACATACTAGGGTTACATGTAGCAAAACATGGACATATAAGAAAAAGATAACCATCATGTTCTGATGGAGAGTGATAGAAAACATGGTCAGTAGAAAGTCAAAAATTACAAAACTATAAATCTATGATTGATAAAAAGATCATATATTAATTAGTAATAAAATTAAATAGATAATTTTTTTCATTGTAGAATCCTTTACATAATGTTGAATAATTATTTTACTACTTGGACTAACGTCATAAGGGAACATACTTACATAAAAAGTAGAGTTTAATAATTTAATAGAATGATTTAACTTCAATGGTTGTCTTATACCTATCATTTGTATTACAACCCATAATTACCTCAATATATCAATCCTTCAAGTCTTTTATATATTTACAATTTTCATTTCATCTCCCTATAATTTAAGAAAACTATTCCAAAAAGAAATAACATCCTACCTTGAATGGTTTCCACCTAGTTTCATAATCATTTTTTTCACAAATATAGATAGTCCATGTATTAAAAAATGGTTTAGAGGTTCTTCCTAATCACATTCTTCCTTTATCCAAATACAACATGTAAAACTTGGGACATATGGGTGTTCGCAGAGAAATTTTTTTAGAAAATAATCTTGTATGATATATAATTTCAAAAATTCTAATAAAACATGATTTCTATAAAACATTCAATCCATGTTTGATTTGAAACATAAAATCAACAGTCTTTTTAAAATACCATAAATATGTTTTGAAATGATATATTTTAAAAGAAAAAATAAATAAGTTGTGCAAGGGTATCCTTCATCAGTATATTTTCCAAAATCATAATATACTTCATAATCTTGTGATGAGGTAAAATACCTTAAAATTTCATGATAATATTTAGCTTTTTTGAAAATATGAGAATATTGAGAAAATAGGATTTGATTAAAAGCAACCCAAGATCTATGATAGTATCGAGGTATAAAGGTGGTGTTTGATATCTCATACAACTGTTTGTAAGAGGGTTTTATGTTATAAAAAGTTTCAAAATATTTAGGAAATTACTTTGTAATAATTATTGAAATCAAGTCATCATGGTTGGATAGTAATGTTGTTTGATATCCTCCTACTTTGATTTGTAACTGACTTTCCTTGATCTGAAAATTTTATAGAATAAGGATTTAACTAAAATAATATACAGAGAATCCTAACATATGTTTAACAAAAATTCTTAATCCCTAAAGTTTTCTATACATTTTATTTGATTCCAAATAAAAGGCCCTAACCTTAAAAATTACATAATATTTAGTTTTAGTTTAGAATTTACATTACTTTACATTGGGGATCTTTTTAGGTTTAGATTTTTTGATAATTAATCCATGAATTATACATAATAAAACCATAAAATACCATGTGGATACTTCTAATAAGTATCATTTCTTAAATATAGAACATTTAAAATAAAAAATTGTTTATTTTACTAATAAATCATCACAATTCCCCCCTTTAACTCATCATTGTCTCTAGTATCCCTTAATTCTTATGAATTTTTTTTAAAACTTGGGATGATGAAAAATATTAGGAAGGGAAAAAATAAATAATTCGTTAGTCCAGTGAAAACATCGAAACCTTTAAAAATAATTTTCTTAAAAAATCATTTTCATGCATTGGAAAATCAGGAAAGTTACTTGGGACATCATTACCATTTAACTCTTACATTCACCATTGCAAATTGAATAACCTTATGGTCAACTTCCACCTCTGAATTACCCAATGCATTGGAGAGCTATAATGGGGCTCACCCTTTATATAAGCTATATCGGGATCACTTATCATTCATGAGATATAATGGGGCTCAACCTTTTGTATATACTATATCAGGATCTCCTATGAGCTATAATGGGGATCAACCCTTCATTTTTAATTTCCACATACTAAATCATAAATAAAACCATTAAAAAATCTTTTAAACCCATGTGTAACAGATTTCTAGATATCAAAATACCATTTTCATGTAAAAATCACATTAAAATATAAACCCGCACTAATAATAAATAAACTAATTTATTTTTAATGAAATATAAAAACATATAAAGGAAATTTTAAATAATTAAAGCATAATGAAAACTGTATATTCCATTCATGTTTTATGTTCCATGTTATTAAAATAATAAATACATTTTTTTACAAACCATTTTAAAATATTTTAAAAAATAGATTTTTTAATAAAATTTTCCCATACCACTTTGAAAATTTTGAAAGTAATTACCTTTTTGAAACATTCATGTCCATAACAATAAATCCAAAAAACCTTTATGAAAACATGGACATGAATGAGAATGATTTTAAATAATAAATATTTGAAACATTTAAAAAATTTTATTAGTTAAAGTGTCCCTAACCACTTAAGAAACACTTGAATAAAAATAATTGAAGAATAAAAATATAAAAATATTAAATATCATGTGAGTATAGTAATTCATGATATAATATGTCAAAAGGGTTGTATATACACCTTAAATGATAATAAGGGTGCATAACGTCAAGATATGCCTTAATGGAAGGAGATTGAGACGAAGTAGCATGGATGTGGAAATTATAAAATGAAATGAATATGTGTGTCATATATAAATACACATAAAATAATTTTAAATACAACATAATATATTTAAAATTAATTTCATGTGTAATATTATCATGACATAATAAATAAGTATATGTTTAACCCAAAGAATGAAAATTCCGTTAAGAAATTACCTTACTCATTTCCTAAATTTTTAATAGTAAAACCCCATTAAATAAATAAAATAAACTTATATGTAAATACCCATAAATTAAAGTATAAAAGTCATATATAAGTTCATGGGCACCAAAAAATTAATGAGTTGTGAATAAGGGATGTATCTCATGGAAATAAAAAGTGACATGAAATTCCATTACCTCCCATTCGACTTCCTTCAAATGTGTTCAAAAATCCTGTAAAATAATTATAATTTTATTATTAATCTATAAAAAATCATATTCATATGTATTATACCATATATTATTTACTTAAGACATTATATTACCCGTTTATAATTTACTCCATGTTTAAGTTACGTTTTGGGTGATATTTTCTTTGTTAATCCTATGTGTTTTTACTTGTTATTCTTGATTATCAAGATTTAATTATTTCCAGATTATAAAACATGATATAAATATATTATATATTAATTATATAATTATTTATAAAAATCATTAAATACAAACAAAAAAACACCGTTCATGGAGACAGTTGGTCGTACGTACGCATGAACACTATTTTAATTTTCTTATCATATTTAATGAATGAAATTAAATGACATGAATGTAAATATGTATATTTATATATTTATATAATATCATTATAGTGTAATTAATATTTCATTTATATCTTATATGATTACTAAAACAATACTTAATACAATCCATGTGATGTGTGAAAGAGTCACATCGCTTTGAGGAGGTGGTTGTACACACATCCACAAAAAAAAGTAACCGTAAAACCATAATATTGAAAGCATAAAGTTATTTTTAATAATAAAAGTACAGAATATTACATATGTTAAAATATAAATATTAAAATAATATTTAACCCGAAAACTATTTTTAATACTATCCAAAAAAGTGGTAATGGAGAAAGAACAAAAACATTATTCACGAAGGTTATTAACGAGCATAAATTCAACTAAAATTTAGTTTCTTTCAATAAGAGGAGATTAGAAATGAATTGGATATTATATATTCCATTATAAAAATAACACTTCATTATATACATGATTATGGAGTTATAACGCATTTTTGGATGAAGGAGGTGAGTATATAGTATAAAAACAAAAGATATTAAGAGATGTAAATTGGGAAAATTACCTCTTGAATATCACCTCCTTAAGAGCCCCTTGTAGACGTTAGATTTGGCCTTTTTGAGAGACTATAAGCACTTTTACATGGAGAATGTGAGGAGAAGTGGTTTGGTGTTTTTGTAAGACCAATGTATCCTACCTCACCATGAATATATTTCATAACAATTTTCATCAATACATCAAAGTACACGACATATAATATTCATTAATAATAATATTAAAGAATAAGGATCAATACACAAATACATAGATAGGAACATCCAATGAAACATATAAATGTGTATTTCCTACTGGTGGGTTTTCTCATAATATCCAACACTAGATACTACCAAGGTTGTACACCATGAATAGGTTCCTCAATGTTCTATTAGTCACCACCCCTAAAAGCCCATATCATTTACGTCCCTAAAATGATATCATCTAGATATAGAAAATATATTTTAAGGGTACAATTGTGACACATTTGGATTCTCATCATAGTTGATAACTGCTTTGACCTTTCAGTGAGACACATGATCTTAGGATATTATCACATAGTATGTCACGTAGAAGAATAATCATGATGTTCAAACAAGTTTATTAATATTCAAAACTCTGAATACATATTATTATAAAGTACACAAAAATGGTTCAAGGACACTAAATACAACACAATAAACATAAAAATCATTCTTATATGATCACCAAAACTTCCAAATATCCATCAACCATGCGACTATAGTAGCTTCACTATCGGTAAAGTTAATGTGACATTGCAATGAACATGTTAACTCATATAAATACAACAATAATATAGATATAAGTTTAATAAATTTTGTTACCCATATATCCACCCATACTTTCTCCTTGATTTTATTAACGATATGCCTCCATGAGACTAGTTTCATTAGAATGATATCATTTTACTTGGATAAAGATTCCATAAAACTTCTACATTGCCTGGAATTTTTACCTACCATTTAATTATCTTCATTGTAATCCATCATTATTTTTGTTTGATGGTTCAAATATTAACATATATGGGTGAACCCAAAACTAATATTAGAATATATACCTAAATAATATAAATTAAAAAATAAGAATTAATTCACAGTACAACAAGAAAAAAATAATGTGACATAATTTGACACACTTATAAAAAAGCTAATGCAGACTCCTCATTAGGCTCAGATAGATATGTAGCCTATCTTATATCAGTAAATTCTAAAGTATGAGTTTATTCCAATTCATGAAGTGGGTCATCCAGATGCACTAAAGTTGGACAAAGGAACAAAATCATCATATCCTAGATGGATTGTTGGAAATGGAGGTGGTGTAGACATGGTGGGATAAGGATAGAAGGGCTAGGGATACATCGTAGGATATGGATACGGTATAGGTGGGAACATTTTGGGAGATTCCATCGATATGGTATGAGAATAATAGGCTAAATAAAATGATGACAGAGGAATGGGTGGGAACAACCCTGGAGGTTCAAGTGGAGGATGAAAAGGTGTGGCAGATGGGGTGTCTATTGGCGGGTTAGGGTGTGAATGGGTACGATGGGTTCTCCATGTATCTTTAGGAGCACCCCTACTCATACCCATACTAGTAGGCTAAGAAGAAGTCAAATTTGGTTTATTTTAACATCTATTAAAATTTTTGATAAATAATAAGGATGTGACATTAAATGTAATATAGAAGAAAAATATTGCAATTATTATACTCACTAAGGGAACTAGATGAGGAAACCCTAGATCACTCATCCATAAACCATTATAAAATAATCTATTAATTCAAACTTCATCAATATATTTCATAATCTATAAAATAATGAAACATACACTTGTATTTATTATGAAAAACATTTACTAAAGAATAACAACAATGTGTCACCCGGCATCAAAACCATAAACCATTGTATAATAATATCATGTAAATTATTCCATAATTGATATAAATATAAATAGTCATCCCATCCTAATATCATAGAAACTAAGATTTATAAAAAAAATATCCAAAATGTAATAAAGGAGATGAAATATCAGAGTTGTATGATATATGAAATGTAATAGAAAATTTGTTAGAAAACATTACTTGTCTCTAATCTGAAAGGTAAAATATATCACTTGTATCCTTCTACAATCCTGAATAATATCCAATTATCATCTACTAACTCAAAAAATTACTTTTAACTACCAAAATCAAAGTAAATTGGTTCTACATACACATAGAGTGTGCATAAATTTTGAAGGAATTTACCTTAAATAAGGATTCCTGAAGGTGTAATAATTCTAAAGTTAATCTCATTGATATAAAAGAAGGGGAAAAGAACAAATTATACATTAATGATATCACATATCACTCCAAAAGGAAAGAGTTCAATGTTTGTGCAAGATTCATCCATTGGCAGGGTAAACATGTTGAAGGGTGTAAGAAAAATGTATCAATAGAAGAGACAAGTATTAGTGGGATTGGTATCATAATGGTGAAGGAATCCAATCCAATAAGGATAAATAATCTCATATAGAACATTTTATGTGGAATAATCACAACTAGTTTTTCAAAAAAAAAATAGCCATTAGGAAGGCTTGGAGGAAGAGTATAAGAAAAGAATCAGTTCGTCAAGAAAACCCACAATCATTAACATTAGGATGTCAGAGGTACCCCTATCCTCTTTTAATTTATTGTTAAATATTATAAATTGAGTGATGTGGGATAAATGGTTAAATACAATCCATGGGGGGTATTACCCATGTGTTCATTAAAAGGAGTATTACAAATAAAAGAGTTCATGATGAAATGAAATTTATAGATAAATATGAAATTTCACAGATCATGAATTAAGTTTATAACATTGTGAATTTGACCATATATGATGGGATATATATTAATCTACATGATATAGTAGATTTAAATCCTATTTTGTATTTATTCAGGTTTCAAATACAAGTTTTAGTTTTATAAATGAAGTTAGGCTATTCGGAAAACCTTTCAAGTGATTTGTTATAAACTAGAATGTTGGTATCATCTGAATTCTTTTTAGGATACTCATAATCAACTTGGAAAAATAATTCTAGTAACAAAGTGGTTTCAACAAGTGGTATCAAGAGGTTCCAAAAATCAGGGGGAGATAAATACTGGCTCATAAAATCTAATTAGTATCACTTCAAAGAATGATTCATTGTAGAAAAATTGGAAGAAATGGATTGATAGTGGAGTCAGTAGATCTCCAAGTGGTATGTTCCTCACCCATGTGCAAGGGTAGGGGTAGTCCATTGAAGAATCAACATAAGGTTCATTTAAGATTTCCAATACCAATTTCAAGGTGTGTAAGAGTACACTGGCCTAAGTAACAGTAAGGGTGAATCAGGGCTCGGATCGGGGAATATTCGGTTATAGGAATAATAATAAATAACAGCAAACTAAATTATATTTATTTAATTTACAATTATATTTTTAGTTTTTTATAATTTTAAATTAATTTTTTTGAATGGAATAATAATAAATACATGTAAATTAAATTTCAAAAATATAATAGTATATATATTGTTATTAAATATTCTTATATATTTATAAAAAAACATTTTATGGTAAAACTTTTTAAATTATAACCTTGATAAATACATATTAACTGATATCAAGTGAGTTACTCAATTAAATTAATTTAGATTCAAATAATCTTAAAATTCTCAATGGAATTGTATAATTATATCAAGTTAGTGGCTCAATTATATGATGTAATATTTTTTTTATTTTAAATGATGGATTTAAGATTCATTGATGATAGTGGATGGATAAGAAATAATATAAATGATGATAATCAATTATTTTAATTATATTTAATTATTTAAATTTACTGAAAATTCCAATGGGAAATGTGTTTTTACAGTGCGAGACCATCTCGTCATTCCACCAATTAAACGAAGCCTCCTTCCCCAGCACGTTAATGAGGACCCATGGAGTCCTCTGTAAGACATCCAGATCTAGATCCGGGTCAAAGAATCTGATCCCAAAATCAGACCAACAGTGACACACCATGTGCCCCTCTCACCTTCCACCCTAATTTCCTGTACTGAAAAAATAAATTCTTAGGGGTCTAGATAAGGGTAAACTGGGGCTAATATTAGACAGACCGCATCACTGGGTCGGGCACCCACCCATGTTGGGAGATAGAGTAGTGATCGTAAAAGGGAACAGTTGTATTGGATCTTGAACAATGGTATTGAGGTGAGGATGATTCATACACATCCCAAATTACCCGTGGATCATTTTCCTAAATTATCAAAACAATCAGAATGTGTTTGGTCTATTTTGAGTACACCACTTGTGTTTTTTTACTAAAATGTCATTTTAAACTCGAAACATGATCTTTAAGCCATAAAGGTGGCATCATGTCTGGGTTTTATGTGAGACTGATTCATACACATCATAATTGAATTATGGATCATTTTACCAAATTATCAAGCCAATCCAATCACGTTTGCTTAGTTTTTAGCGAGTGACACGTTTTTGTACAAAAATATCAATTTAAAACTGATAATGGAAACTTGAAGCCACACCGGTCATACCATGCATCAGATTGAGGTTTTGATGATTTCTATAGATCAAAAATAAATCATGGATCACTTTCCTAAAGTACCAAAACAATCCAAATGTGTTTTACATGTTTCGAGTATGTTGGTTTTTTTTCACAAAACTTAATTTCAATTTTGGAAAACAAATATGCACATAGTGTCATAGTCATATTATTAATAATTTTGAGTTGTGAATGATTTCTACGCATACTAAATGACTCATGAATCATTTTAATAAAGCATAAAAATTATCAAAAATGTGTTTTATCTATTTTGAGTACGCCACTTGTGTTTATTTTACTAAAATGTCAATTTAAACTAGAAACACACACTTTCATCCGTACAGGTGGAATAATGTGTGGGTTTTACATGAGACAGATTCATACATGTCACAAATGAATTATGAATCGATTTCCCAAATTATCAAGTCAATTCGATATCATTTTCTCTTTTTTTCGTGACTGACATTATTTTGTATTCAAATGTCAATTTTAAACTGATAACAGATACTTAGAGTCATATTGGTCATGTTGTGCATCTTATTGAGGTGAGAATGATTTTTACATGTAAAAATGACTTATGGATTGTTTTTATTAAGTACCAAAACAATTCAAATTCATTTTCTCATTTTTTGAGTATTTTAGTTGTTCTTTTCACTAAAGTTGTTGTAAATTTTGAATAAAATGACAAACTTGGAGTCATACCAGTCATAATTTGCATCCAGTGATAAGGATTTCTCCAGTCTTGATAGTATTGAGAAAATATAAAAAACAAACTATTATGAAATATATTTAATAAAATTTTAATTACTTTCAGAAATTACCTGTTTGCGGATGCTGGTCTTTTCATGTTTTATGATTTATCCCATATATTTTCAAACATAAAATCCACAATTGTTGTCATTATATTATTTTGGACACTATAGAAACATTTACCAAAATATTTAAATTGTTTTTAAATGTTTTCATAGTTAAATATTTCCATATATACCTTAGTTTATTTCTATTTGTAGTAATCCACATACTTTATCCCTTATGGAACCATCTTCATGCCATAATCTAGCCTGTATTGAGTGACCACCATATCATAACCAAATTCATGTTAAAACATATAATAAATATATAATTTGAATTTTATCTATAAAATGTTGATTACAGTGTATTACATATTCATAATACACATCATTTTTGGTTGATTGGTTGCATATCCATGCATTGGATCTAAAAAATAAATATTTGGTGTACCCATATTGACTGCTATTAGCATCCAGTGTGTCCTAAAAAGAAAATTAAGTAATGAGAAATTTTACAATATATTTTATTATATTAGATTGTAGAGTTTTACCTTTTCATTATAGGTATCAAAAAGATTTTTTCATCTAATTCTTTTTTATTAAACGCTTCGAGTAACAAAACTTTTTTATTATTAATTTCTTCATCATCCAAATTAAGTTATGAAAAAGAAACGACGTAGTGATTAATGAATCCAAATCATGATTCACACAATATTTCCTTTATATAGTTGTGATATAAACTTATTTACAAAATATGAATAGTTATTAACATTAATAAACATATTAGCTCACTATTTGGACATATGTATTACGAAAATTTACCTTATGTATGTATTCAAAACTAAGGTACCCATCCATTCATGCTTGAGAATATCATTTAGAGTCTCGAGACCAATTACACCTATCTGGGAATATCCATATATTTATTCTTCATATTCAATGTAACACATAGTTTAATCTTTAAATGTGGTCTCTACATGAAGTTGTAATGATAATAAATGTTTCTCTGGAACTGGCGTGGAGAAGGTACTCTCGGAAAGTTTTTTTTTCTTGGTCAATTCAGTAGATTTTTTGATTTGACCGTCCATTTCCCTACCTCTTTGTCCATATGTAATATAATATCTCACTTCAAACCTTTTATCATCAAACGTTGCATGTTTTCTATATAAAAAAATTATTAAAGAGGTACCACATGTATCTTTATAATATTAGATGACCATGATGTGAAAGCTCCTATAATATCTTCTACTGATGTAATATCCATACCATCAATTGGAACATGCAACATATCAGTAGGATCATACGCTATCTCAATACCCACTATCATGTGATCTTTTGGGAGGTCATGATTGTGTAGCTGGTCTCCCAATATATTATACATTATACCCATCGCAACACGACGGTACATGGGTGTTGAAAGATACAAATCACATAATATTGTACCCTACAAGAATTTTAGTAATATCAAGTTATCAGATGTTGTTTAATTCAAATTTAGGATAAATGGTAATGAAAAAAAGTATTACCCTATGGAAGTTATTTGGTTTGGGGGAATGACTAGCCTCAAAGCTAGTGGGGTCATTTGGTTCATTTTCATATCTTTGTTCCACCACCAGTTCACTTTGATCTTTTCATATACATTGGTCCTCCAAACCAGACTGCAAAATAATATCTTGCATTGATTATATTTGTGCCTATAATCATCTCATAATATTATATGTGTCTTCATGTCGTTTTATCTTCTCGAAATATGTTCATGGAGAGACTCTAAAACCTAATCTTCTAATGTGACCATATTGTTTAGACCGCTTCAAAGCTATTAAAACTAGATTTTCTTATGGTTTAGTTGTTGTTGATTATTATGTCTAAACTCTATAAAAAATATGAAAAAATAATATATATTTTTATTTAATATTGTTATAAAACATAATGAATTACAATTATCTCATACATAAATAAGATTCCCATATTGTTTTTGTGTTTTCATCAACTAATTTACCCTCTTTATTTACACAGGCCTCCTTCCAAAGCACATGATGTGGGATGGAAGTGGCTTCATATTTTAATTCATCAATATATATATAAACAAATAAACATATATTGTTTCATATCACATAATTTAACTTTTATTTTTGATTTAAAATACGTACCAATTTATTATCTAATGTAGTATACCCCATCCTTTCTTTGTGATTGGGGTATGTTGTTATTGATTCACATTATTTATTTTTAGAACTGTTTTTCTATTTCATAAATTAAAATTTTTGAATTAGGTAGTATAAATAAATAATTTCAAATAACATATTATCAACTATAATGTACCTGAATTTATTTCTCATTGCGATGATTTATGAAAGCAGTTCATGTTTCCTTCTTTATAATGTTTTTATAACTAAGTGGTGGGTTGTGCTTTATTTTTTGCTCAGTATCCCTATGATGTAACTTTTTAATAAGAGGTTAGAATCCTCTATGGTCTTTTCCAGTGTCCATTAAGAAAATTTTCATATGGAAATATTCTAAAATAAATGAAGTCTACAAGGAATAATGAAAATTTAATCAATGTTTCATTATATAAAGTTCAGTAAAATAGAGAAAGTATATTATAAAATTACCATTACATCCTTCCAAAGTATATCCTTCATTACAGGTTAGACGTGGTGTTATGAATCAATATCAGCGAGCTCATCCATCCTCATTGTAACCCCAAGATAACTAATGAGCATTGAATTTTGGGGTTTAATAGGTTATCCATGTTGATTCCAACCAACCTAAATTTTTATACTCTAAACTCTCACCTTGATAATTTTATTTAGCATTTTGATTTTGTTTCATAATTGTATTTTTCATAAAAATGTTGTTGATCCCCTAACAATTATGTAGTTTCATCATCAATGGTATGTTCTTCCTCAGGATTTGAAACATCATCATGTGAAGAAGACATTGTCTGCATGAGTAGTCAAACTTTTAATTTGTCTTGAATAAGAACAATAAAATACACTCCATGCATAAAAGTCCCCAATTTCTTGCATCTTCCATGGAAATTATTATTGTCTTGAACATAGATATAATAATTCAATAATACAACAAAACTAACCTTCACAACATTTATTTAATCTATCCTCAGATGTTTATTTTCTTACATCTCTTCATGATGGATTAGACTCCCTCTTTCAAATTATCCTTCCTAACATCATTGTGCTTCCAAAGTTCCTTGATAACATGCCTCCAAAATAGTTATTATTTAATTTTTTTTGTTTGATATTTATCTTCCATATTTAGTGGGTATCCACCTATGTTTCTTGAATTACATTAACAAAAATTCATCCCATGATCATTTTGGATGACTACTTCTCAGAGTAGTTCAAGCAACATAGAAGATATGAGGGATGATTCTCAAGAAAAAAATGCAATAATAAATATACGGGAGATGAATGTCAAGTTTATGTTGAGTTTAAAAAATAACTTCAATGAAATTTTAATTATGTCATCTAATATATTACATTACAAAAATGAAGGAATGAATATTCAAATCCACCTGATTTTCACTCACAGTCATTTACTTCCACTCACAAACATTTATTGTTTTCCACATCCTCTGAATTTTTTTTTTTGGTAGGTCTTAGAGGAGATGAAATATTATGGTGGTATTGATGTAAGGTGGATGGGAGAGATTGAAAACCAACCATTTATTCAAGATACAAATATAAAGTATCCTGAAGATGAAGCTGAAAATAGGGTTAGAGAGATAATCTCATTGTGGAAGTAATACATTCGAGAGTAAGATTAGATGACTCCTCATAGTAGCATTCTCATCCAAATATGCTTATCTTTGGAGTTATAATAAGATCCAGTGTGATACCACTAAAAATAAAATTAATTTTGTATGAAGTGTTGTAAAAAGTAACTGAGTGATTGGTATAAGAAAATGTATTTCAAGAAACCAAAAAAAATCATTCATTATGTTTTGATTAATTGTTTAGTGTTATTTTTTGTGTCACCAAGAAGTAGTAAATGAGTAAGATGAAAGGCTAAAAGAGTTGAAAAATGAGTTGAGAGATGCGGTATTCAATGCCATGGAAGCATATTTGACAAATATTAATGAATACAATCTGAGTGGGAGGTATGCCATCAAGGAACTTTTGAACTATAATGATAGGAGGAAGTATAGTTTGAAAGAGGGAGGTCAATCCATCATCAAGATACAGAAGAAAATTAATAATCTTAGAATAAATTAAATAAAGGGATTGAAGGTTAGTTGTACTTTAGTATTGAAGTATTATATCTTTGTTCAAGACAGTAATAATTTTCATAGGAGATGCATGAATTTTTAGAATTTATGCATGGAGTGTATTATGTTATATATTTTTCTTACCAAAATGAATCCTTATTTACACAAACTTATTTGTGAAACCCATGGTCCTTTTTTATAAAAATTTATTTGTGTTTCTCATGACTATTATGTGTTGTATGATTCTTTCACAACAGTGGATGGGGATTCAGCTTATAGTGGTCTCGTATGAAGATGGAATGAGTTTATTGAGTAGGGGTGTCATTATAAAGGTATAAGTAAGGGAGAGAGATAGAGATAAGATACTCATAAATAAATTTTACACTGATTACTCTTTTTCCATATGTTTACTTATATAGAATATTGTTGTTTATAACATTATGAATAAGTTCTAATCACAATCCCATATGAAATATAAGATACTCATAAATAAATAATAAGAAGCTTATGTGTCCTAAGACCATCAAAAATAGTAAAATATACTAGGATTGTACCTATCACTATAGAAGAACCTTGTATAGCATCATCCATAGACTATTTAGACATAAATAATATACCAACCATATATAATGGCCTTTCCTAGGAGGAATATCTCAAAAGGACCATTGGAGATTCCCCAAATAACCACATCGATAGAAAGTTTTCACATCAAATAGGAAATAATGATTAAAGTGTCCCACGAACCGACACTAATTAAATCACTCAAAAAGTCTCCTCAATTGGAGAGGAATTGAAATACCTCCACTCTAATGGTCTTGGAGAAATTAATCTCACCCCACCTACATTTGACTTCACTTCTATCTAATCAAGGACTCCTCACCTTCCAATTTTAGATATTTTTTAAATTCACCATAAGATCCCTCTAATAACATACATCCCTTTAAAGGGTGATTTTTTCAACTTATTCTCAGTATTGATCTTGAATTTTTTACTCTTATAAATGAAATTAATATATTCAATGAAATCCTAAATTTTTTATTATGATATATTACCATAAAATCTTATAGGAACTATAGATACTATATGTTATCACCAATAAAATCTATACCACAAAGTATGAAGTAGATCTAAAATTACCTCTCAGACATAAGGATCAATATAAGTTCTAGAATATAAAGGATTTTTATTGGATCCTTCCTATAGAGATCAAGAGGTTAGATTGGTCAAATATTCAATATTAATTTATAGATTCACATAATTCTCCCATTCCAAAAATAAATAATCTTTCAGAAATATGTACAAAATAATCTATATTAAATGTGAACCTTATGCCCCTCTCTCTAATTCATTTCATTTTTAGTAAGTATTTTCATACAATAAATTTAATTTAAAAGATTTTAGAATCATTATTTTAAATATAAGTATGAAACAACTAACTAATATTATCGATAAAGTGAATTTCCAAATAAATTCAATCAATCAATAAGTTATATAAACCTAATCATCACTAATAAGTAAATAATAATATTCTATTTATTTATTATTCGTGTTTCTATTAATATAAATTTATAATTGATTCTAGAAAAAAATTAAACAAATACACATAATAACATCAAATTTCATATATTCTTACTGATGCATGTACTGATCAACTCTTAAATAAGTGGCATTAGAATTGAAAAGATATTTCAAGGAAAAAATAAACAAAAAAACATAGACTACATATAGTAACTCAAGTATCCAACATAATTGTGCTATCCATACATATTTATGGATTACTTATTATGTCTAGAAAGCTTTTTCTTTTGGATATCATCAACACCAATATCCCCAGTTTCACTCTCATTCTATTGTGTACCATTTTGACCAAGTATACCCAAATAGTTTCCAATTTAGGTTCGCACATCACCTCGGACACACTTTCCAATCACTAAAGTCTTATGTCAATGCTAAGGGATATAGATAACATTACCTTTGTAGTAGTTTTTGGTGAAAAATCCATTTTATTTATCCATATAGGACCATATACATGTGTCAACTAACCATACCATATGAAAACATCCTTCTCTTTCTTCTAAACCATTTTCTATAAAGGAAAAAGATGAAATAGAACCACTCATTGTATTTTAGTGGTGAGGAGATGAGATGTAGGGTTCGTCATGGTTAAGAACAATGCAAAAACGCAAAACGTAGAACCCAAAAAATCAAACAATTATAGAGGAAAAGTAGAAAATAAAATAAATTGGATTCTCTGGCCTTGATTCGTCTGAGGGAACATAGAGGAGTCACATTGACAGTAGAGGAGTTATGCGAGATCTTGGGAATCACGAGTGACTGAGTCATGGTTATAGTTCTTTTAAATAGATCAGAGGCACTTTTAACTGCACTTTCATAAAAGTTCTAATAAAGATCCCTTATCATCGCTAAAATGATAAGCGTTGATAAAAGACATCATTATTAGTGCTAACATTTTAGCGCTGAGAGAGACTGATATTTATCAACACGAAATTTTTTTTGATAAATATTCCTTTTATCAGTGCTATAATTTTATCGCTGATAAAGGATTTATAATTATAATTATGTAAATATATTTATTATAATTTTATATTTATTTATAATTATATAAATACTAATTTAAAAACTAATAATTATTTATCTATAACAATAATAAATATATATAATTATAAATATATATAGTAAATATAAATTTATAAATATTTTTATTTACAAATATAATTTTAACATTATTAGTGGATATATAATCTTAAGTATATTCATTTTAAAAATGAGTGAAATTGAATAATTCAAAATGAGTACACTTTATAAATATTGAAAAAATTGTTAAGTCTTATAATTAAATAAAAATTATTAAAAAATATGGATATATATATATTTAAAATACTAAAACATAGTAAATAAATATATACAAACAAGTAATAAAAAATGGTCAAATTCAAAACAAAATATAAAAAATGAATACCCTAGCTGTAATAGTATTAAAAATAAATAAATAAAACTGACCGATTAAAAATATAATATATCATATTATAATGAACATTCTAGAATATACTAAAATTTGAATAAATTACATAAATAATAGGTGAATGAGTTTCTATAAATTACATAAATATATTTTTGTGTGTTTGTATATAAAAATCAATTATATATATATATATATATATATATATATGAAATCAATGTGACACATAACATTTGATATATATTAAACTGAAAAATCAAACAAAATTAAAAAATAATAATCCCCTGATATGTTTTTAACAAAATTTTATTCATTATATATATATATATAATTAAAATATATTATTTATTACTATTTATAATTAATATATATATATATATATATTTATATATATTATAATTATAATTATTCATTTTTATTAATAATTGATTCATTAATAAATTTTAAAATAATTTTGTAATTTATTCATTTTTAATTTTTTTGTTTAGTTATTACAATAGATTAATTTTACATATAAATATATATATATATATTTAATATATAAAATTTATTAATATTTATAATATATATATATATATATTAGATTTATTCATTTTTATCAATAATTATTTAATTAATACAATGTTTAATATTTTTCATAATTTACACATTTTATATTTATATTTGTTTAATTATTTCATTTTATTCATTTTACATATCTATATATTAAATATATAATATTTATTAATATTAAAAATTTATATATATTTATATTCGATTTAATCATTTTTAACTCTAATTATTTTATAAATGAAATTGTTAATTTTTTTATTTGTTTAATTATTTTATTTTATTGTGGACCTTTATGAGTGGTTTATTTTTAGCACTCCTAAAATATACCCATTTTTAGTGCTAACAATAAAGCACTAATAAAGGGAAACCTTTATTAGCACTCAAAAGGTTCCCTTTTATCAGTGCTAAAAAAAGCACTCAAAAAGGGTTCCCTTTATCAACATTTTTTTATCCCTGATAAATGTCTTCCTTTATCATAACATTTTTTAGTACTGATAAAGATTCACTTTATCAGTGCATTTTTCTTGCACTGCTAAATGACAGTGCTGTTAAAGGTGTGTTTTGTTGTAGTGTGTGCAGTGTTCCACTAAAAATCCGTCTGCCTATAAATACCCTAAGGCCCCTGGACCCAATTTTCTCTCATTACTTCATCCTGAACCCCAATTACCCAAGGGTGATTTTCAAAGGCTTTGATGCCCCCTTTTGATAGGGATCAATCCAGACTTCCTGAGTTCAATCTGTGGTGATCTCAAGTAGTGTTTTCCTCTTTTCTAGAGGTTTATCTCCTTTTGATCTCATTTACTACCATTACATATTTCAAAATTATAGTGGATGATCTCCATCATTCTAATGGTATTTTTTTGTTTATTAATGCATTAATAGAATAAAATCCTTGGGAGATCGTAGTCTCCTCGCGGAAGACGTGATTAAAGACCTGTGACATTGATTCATTCTCTTGAAAATAATGTTAAATATTTGAGGTAGGGGATTCATTTATTCTCCTATTTATGCACATGAAATTATAAATTGTCCATGGATTAGCCGTTTGGATTTTAGTTGAATTAACCTAGGAAATATTAAACCAGATTTACTAATGGAATTGGTTTATGTTTAATGATCTCATGTTGTTGTTTTCCACCATAAAAATGGTTTCATTCTTATTTTACTAGATGGTGTTCTATTTATACTATTCTTTGTATAGTATGTTTTTATTCTTGGTTCATCATGTTGAAATTGATGAATTTGGATAAAGAACATAAGTCTGATAATGTTTTGTTGGTTGGATAAATAATTAAAAGGGAGGCATGTTTAAAAAATATAGGGTTTCTCATAATTTAATGGTAATAAAATTAATGCAAGGATGAATGTTTTACAGAATGTGTTATTCCATGTGTTGATGGAATTGAATAAAGTACATAAATATGGAATACTTTTTGATGATAATAAAAGGAATGATTAATGAGTTTTTTTCTTCCTTAAGTTTGTTGAAACTTTAATCTTATGCCAAAGATAATGTTTAAAAAAATTATATCTTTTTTTATCTGATTCCTTAGGTTGTCATAGTTGCAACCTGTTGAGATTACCCAACTAGGATTTAAGTATCACTGGGAGGTGGAGGGGTGAATCAGTGATATCTTTTTCTTTTAATTTTCCTTTCTTAAGAAATAACCTTTATCTCTGGTTAAATATTTATTTCTTTACTGAAAACAAATCAAAGACCTAACCACATGAACATAATAATTTACAAGGTTCACTACTCAACAAGAGTAGCTAGTCCTTGGTATGGTTTGGAAATAATATGATTCCACACAATCCACTAGAATACAATCCTTTTGTGTGGAATACAATGAGTAGGATATTCCCTTACACTCATGTAGCACTGTGTTCAATACAATAGTGCATGTTCTTAAAGTAGTATGAAATGATTTAATACACTATTTGTAACAAACACGTTATGGTGCTTCTTGATCAACATTAATAAATATGATCTTTCAAAACAATTCCTCACTTTCTTACTTATATATCCGTAAGAACATCCTAGACTTTGTAATGATACTCCATCTGATTTACTAGTCTGATTCCCGAGTTTGATTGCTCAATATAGAAAATATAACTCTGTGAGAATAATACTAAAAAAATTCAAAGCTTCTTCTTATTTAGTCCATAAATCTCAATATGATTTTTCTATTATGATTTTCTATCCCAATACGATAACCAGCTGAATATTATCTATCTCTTCTTCTTCTTCTGTCAGATAAACTTTTTCAAATAATCTTTATCCGAAAACTTCATCTTACTATAAATGTGAAGCTTCTATCTTGGAATACGAGTTTATCAAAATCTATATTTCAACTTATTGAATTACAAGCGGAGTTTAAAAATACATTAACTATAAGGAGTTTTCTCTCTATTTTGGCCTTGGTTTGTTATTATACTATTATATAAGGAAATATTCAATATTATATAACTTTAAAAAAATCATGTGGTAGACATTAAATTTAATCCCTTATTTACTATTATTTGGATTCTAAGTTGTATATTCTATAGTAATAACATTTCTTTCACTATATAATAGTGTTATTATGAATCTTATTGAAATAAATATTATTAGGATGGATAGTTGGAAGAAATTTTATATGAGAATATCTATTTGATAAAGAGGTCACTTTGATAATTTGATAAAAACACAATGAGAAATATAAGAATAAATTAAAATATTTAGAAGGAGTGTTAGAATGTAAATAGAAATATCATTTTATATAGAGACAATAGTTGCATGTTTCTATAATTTTTTTGATTAATTAATTGAAAATTTATTTAGCATGGTCATTGAAATTAAGATCACTATAAGGTGGTTTGGGAGTCATTATAGGATATTATAATATATTGATAATTTTTCATAAATATTTGAGTCTATGTTATCAAATATTAGGGATAGATATCCTAAATTATTCTGGTAGAGTGATCAGTATAAAATATTATTTATTAAAAATGTGTATTATACAAATATTTAAATATATTTTGTGATCTAAAATTCTAAAAACTCATTTAATATGAAATCCTCTGTAATTGTTATAGTTTTTTGTACATAAATAGTGTAAGGTATTTGAGCCTTAGTGGCCCTTCCCTCTCTGTGTTTTCATTTTTGGAGGCACCTGAAGGAGGTTTCAATAATTTTAGAGGATATATAAATAAAAAAGGTGTTTTCCACTGCCATTTGAGGCCAGGTTGCAGCATAGAGCAATGCATTTTGTCATATGTCGGACTTTTATGGTTTGGTCTCCAAACTACGGAATATGGAGGCCTAAAGGAGGAAAATCAAGGATACTTCATTTTTGGCATGTCTATTCCATGGTGGTTGGCTATAGCATGGGCCCTTCACTAGCATCGAGTGATGTGGTGTAGAGCGAGGTGGTTGTGCCATAGTGGTTTTTGAGGCTACAGCCAAATCATGGGTGGCTATAAGATAGGCTATAGGCTGGTCCATAGTCCCTCCCCTATATAAATATGATATGCACTGTGGATCCAGTAGTCGATCCCAGACATAGGTTTTACATGGGGTCATGATATTGTCTCCTCACACTATGAAGTGGTCTAGGTGGTATACTATGTGATCTTAGGGGTTGCACTGGTGTCCTCTAAAAATCAGTTTCCTATCAATATCCCTGTGGCCCCTGGACCCATTTTTCTCCCACTACTTCCTCTTGAACCTTAGGAACCCAGTGGTTCTTTTTGAAGGATTTGAAGCCCCCTTTCTATAGAGATGCATCCCAAATTCATGATTTCAATCTGCAGTGATCCGAGTTAGGCTTTTCCTCTTTTCTAGCGGTTTCTCTCTATTTGGTCTTGTTTCCTCCAATTCCTTCATTACATTTCATGGAAGATGATCTCTATCATTATAATGGATTTTTCTTTATCATTTATCAATTCATTCTAGGAACAACATCCTTGACAGATCATAGTTTCATCATGGCAGAGGTGATCAGAGATTCATGACCTTGATTCATTCTCGTACGAAGAATGATGAAGCTTTGAGGAAGGGTATTCGTTTCTTCTCCTATTTATTTACGTGAAATCATAAATTGACCATAGTTTTTCCCTTTGGATGGTAGTAAAATTAACCTAATAAATATTAAACTACATTAAATAGTGGAATTAGTATATGTTTAGTGATCACATGTTGTAGTTTTGCACTGTGATAATGGTTTGATTCTTGTAGTTCTAGATAGTATTCTATATATACTATGATTTGTATAGCATGTCATTATTGTTGGTTTATCATGTTAAAATTATTGAATTTGGATGAATAAAATAAAGCCAATATTGTTTTGTTGGTTGGATAAGGAATTAAATAGGATACATGTTTAACAAATTTTGTGTTTCTCGTAATTTAATGGTAATCAAATTTATGCAAGTATGAATGATTAACTGAATGTGTTATTCCATGTGTTTATGTAATTGGATAAGAAGCTTTAATTTAGAATGTTTTATTTTGATAATAAAAGGTATTATTATTGTGTTTTTTCTTCCATAAGTTTTTTGAAACTAGAAGCCTATGTCATAGAGAATTTTAGAAAATTTAATAGCTTCTTGTTAATTTGGGTATTATTTGTTAGCATAATGAAAATTTAAATTAAACCATTTAAATTGTTCTTCCATTTAATTTTTTTAAATAAATTGAATTTATTATTAAATACTTTATCATTTTAATATATGCTGGATTTTGGTTTCGTTTCACTACATAATCTTATTTAAATGGCCCGCTCAATTGTTTGGCATGCTCAATTTTGGATGGCATCTTGGTTATCTGATGTATACCAATTCTCTCCATTTCTGGCCATTGATGGATGATACCACCTAATCTATTCTAGATATCCATTGATTTGATCCATTAAATGTGCCATTGGGTGGGTTGTTTGGCATTGGATTTGTTGGAGGCTCCCCTTAGTCATGTTGTTAGCTGGTTAGGGTTATAGCAGGGGGTTTCATCACCCCTTTGGTGCCTGCATTTGATATAATAATCAAATCTAAAAATCATCTTCTGGGGTAGTTGAGTTCATCTGGTAAAAAGAAATCTGGATTCCCAAAATTGAAACCCTCTCACCACTAGTGATTTTTTTCTTCCCACTGGTGGTTTGGTATTCTTTTACTATTTCCCAGTGTTGAGAATCATCTTCCTGAGCTTCAATCTCGCTGGTAGCGGTGATATCATCCACATTGATGAACTCATCTGGTGGCCTGCTGACCTCCCTAAACATTTATGGTGTGCATCTCATTGTAGAGCCTATATGGTCTATTCCTTGTTGAAGACGTGTGACCATTGCTCAAATCTAAAGACCTGGAATGATCATCCTTCGATGAGGTCTAACTGAGCAATGGGATCGATGCTCTTGGATATTAAAGTGATCTGAATTTCTAGATATTTTTCTAGAGTTGTAAGTTTTTCTTAAACCTGATTCCTTCTTTATTGCTTCTTCTAGTGCATAGTTTCTATTTTATTGTTTTTAGGAATTTAAGTTGGCTATATTTATTTCCTCTATACACTATAATCCATTTTTTAGGCAACAAATGAAAGTGTGTGTGTGTGGGTGTTGTTCTTTCTATGCAGTAGGTCCCAAAGGGAACAAAGCACATAAATCTTGGTGTTGACTTTTTTTTTATATTCTCATTTCTTCTTCTTCAATTGTTTTTATTTTTCTATTCCCACATTAGCACCCTTTTTGGGTGTGTTTACATTTCACTTTAATTCATTTTTTCTATTTTTTATATTTAATTAAACCATATTGTTTATTTATTGGTCCTTAGAATTATTTTTTTTTTGGGGGGGGGGGTTATTCTGTTATTACCCCACAAAAAAGCAGTATAAGAGCCACCCAAATAAACAATGGCATCTTCAAAATAAAAAATAGAAAATTTTGATGGGTGAAATGATTTTAATTTGTGGCGATTAAAAATGAGCCATTTTAGTCTAAAAAGGGATGAAATATGCCATTTGTGGACCTGAGAAACCCCAATTAAGTCTATCCACTGATGTTCAAATAGTCACAACCTATTCAAATGTCCCTCCCAACATTTTTATGAAAGCACATGGATCTTTAACCTTGTCTTTAGGTTCTAATGTCCTGTGGGAGGTTTCCTTTGAGACCTCCATAGCTGATATTTAGTATAAACATGAAAAACTATATATGAAAACATCTTTAATTGGTTGTCTATATATGAATCAAAAATTATATACCTTGATGATGTGTCATGGAACCACCATCCAGACACACCTTGATGTGTTTAATAAAACATTATTAGGGCTCACCAATATAAATTTTAATGTTTAATATAAGGTCCAAGACATCATACTTTTAATTTATGTAGATAGTTCACATAAACATCTAATTTATGCTATGATGTATGGTAGATATTCCTGGACTTTAGAGGATGTTATGTCTACCATGATTTCATGTGAGTTGTGTAGAAAGGATAAAGTTAAACCTGAAGTCGAGGGTCTAAATGTGAGGGGTCATTCAGAGTATCAAGGGAAAAAGAAAGGTAATCATAGGATGGGAATTAAGATTTTTATCTAATCACATGAACATTGGTCTAAACCCAATTTGAAGAATGTTACCTGCTACCACTATGAGAAGCTTGGTCATATTAGACCCAAATGAACCAATTTGAAATATAGAAAACCTTCTAAGGAGTCTAGTGATCTTTCACTCTTTTCTAACCAAGGCTATGTAAGTGTTGAGGTGTTGTGTGTGTCTCGAGATACTCTTGATGATAAGTGGGTATTATACTTAGGGTTTTCTTTACATATGTGCTCAGATAGGAGTTCATTTTCTTGTTTGACCAAGGGAGTTGGAGGAGAGGTTGTTATAGGCAATGGCAGGAGATGTTGCTTCATGGGTAGAGGTTCTATTATTCTAGAGATCTCAAACCATTCTATTTTTACCATATTGGTTGTGATATGGGTTCTAAATTAACATGGGAATCTGATCTCACTAGGTGTATTAGATCAGAGAGTTTTTGCCTTTAAATTTGATTTTGGTTGTCTTAGAATCTCTATGGGAAATCATATGGTTCTTAAAGGCTCCTTACTGAATGGGTTATATTTTTAGGATGGAAGAACACACATAAAGAATTTTTACAACACTTATTTCACTAAAAATGACAACACTATGCTTTGGCATAGGCGGCTGGGACATGTGAGTGCTAATGTTCTAGAGAAATTGAGAAATAAAGGGCTTCTCACTCAAGTTACACCAAGTCACTTACCAACTTTTAAAGACTATGTCATGGGCAATTCTAAAAGAATCAGATCACTTGAGTATGTTCACTAAGATTTGTAGGGACCTACTAGGACTACCTCCCATGGTGGAGGCTCTTACTTTGTGACCTTTATTGATGAATTTTCAAGGAAAGTCTGGGACTATATTTTGACAAATAAACTTGATGTATTTGAGGTGTTTAAAACATGGAAGTACTTTGTAGAAAATCAATCTATCAAGAATTTAAAGGCTTTGGGGAATGATAATGGACTGGAATACCTATCTACTAAGCTTGTCAAGTTTTTTGAAAGTGATTGAATTTTAAAGAACTGAACTATGAGGTATAATCCTCAACAGAAGGTTCTTTCCCAAATCCATTTTTTTCGAAGTTTTCACTATTGCAGTTTACTTAATAAATCGTTGTCCCTCATTTTCCAACAACATTAAGACTCCTATTGAATTGTGGAGAAATCACCCTCATCCTATGAACACCTTATAGTGTTTGGATTCACTACCTATGATCATGTTAAGGATGGTAAACATGATCCCATGGCTATCAAGTGCATCTTCATAAGGTATCCTATGGTGGTAAAGGGGTACATGCTTTGGATAGATAAACCTGGATTTCAAAAGTTTTTTTCTTTTCTAGGATGTGGTGTTTCAAGAGTCTGTTCTTACTAGGGTCTAGCCTCCCACTGATGAAAATTTTGATCTTTCTGATAAGAGGGATCTTGATGTTTATCCTCCCGGTGTTAGTGAGTCTCATGTTGAGACTCCTTCTACCTCTAAGGTTCCCCTTTCCCATCCAAATCCATGATCTTAGTTTTATTTTGATGATGATACTGATGATGGAGTTCCAAGTGACCATAGGGTTTATCATCTCACTACGCATAGGCATAGGAGGGTCATTAGACCTCTTCTTAGGTACAACCATGCTGTTATGGTTTCCTTTACCTTAAATGTGGAAGAGGATCTTGGAGGAGAGGATCCCCAAAGCTATAATCAATCTATCAATGAAAACAACTCTAAACATTGGATTTTAACTATGGAAGATTAGATGAAATCCCTAAGAAATAACCATACTTTGTTCGTCAATAAACCACCTACATCCATGGTGATTGGTTGTAAATGGATATATATAAAAAATAAAATACTACAGGAAATAAAATTATATTTAAAGCTATAATTGTAGCCAAAGGATTCCATCAAATAGAAGAAACTGATTACTCTGAAAGTTTTTCTCCTATAGTGAAACATTCTTTAATAATAATTCTTCTTTCCTTTTCTACCCATTTAGAATTTCATGTAGAACATTTATATGTCACAACTGGTTTCTTGTATGTTAATTTAATTGAAAAATTATACATGAATCCTCTTATGAGTTTTGAAAATGAATGTAAATATATGAAACATTGTTTTCTTAATAAATCGTTATATGGATTAAAATAAGCTTTAATATTATGGTATAAAAAGTTTAATTCATTCATGTTAGAAAATGGTTTCAGTATGAGGCAGTTTGTTTTATGTGTATATTTTAAATCTATTAAAAAACCGTGATTTATTTATAGCTCGATGTAGATGACATGTTACTCATATGTAGTGAAATGAAACTAATCATCCATGTTAAAGTGTAATTGAATTCATCTATTGAAATGAAAGATATAAGTGGTGCTAAGAAAATTATGGGTGTGGAAATTATTAGGGATAGGAATAATAATATTTTTTATGTATCTAAATGTTTCTATATCCTTAAAATGCTTAAGATATATTTTTTTGATGATTTGAATCCTGTTAGTGTTCCTTTAGGTCGACATTTTAAATTTTCTTTATCTCATTCACCAGCCACAACTTCTGATATTGAATATATGAGTAGAATCATGTATGCTAATGTAGTTGGAAGTATTATGTATGCTATGATTTGTACTCGACCGGATGTTTCTTTTTCTATTCATACTTTGAGTAGGTTTTTAGAAAATCTAGGAAAACCACATTGGCATGATCTTAAATGGTTGTTGAGGTACACTACTTCTACTTCATCTCTTTCAATTGGATATGGTAAGATTAGTAATTCTTCGGAATTATTGACTGGTTATGTAGATTTTGAATATTCTAGAAATGTTGATACTAGGAAAAAACTAACTAGTTATGTATTTATTGCATGTGGAGGTCATATATCATGGAAGTGAAATTTCCAATCATTGGTGACCCTCTCGACAACTACAGCTGACATAGTACTGACAAAAGTATTCAAAGAATCTATTTTTCTTAAGAGTTTGATTTATGAACTTATATAAGTAATTCTATTATTATTGAACATTGTTATTCTAAATCGTCCCTTTATTTTTCTAAAACTATAGTATGACATGGTAGGTCTAAGCACATAGATATTTGGATTCATTTCATTAGAGAAGTTATTAAAAGTGGAGAAGTGTGTGTCACTAAGATACATATGGATGAAAACCTAGATGATAGTTTTTCTAAGGCTGTATCTTTATCCAAGTTCAAGCATTTCTTAGATATATTGCACTTGGAACTACTTGAATAAAAATTAGGTGAAATAACATCACCAATTTTCGATTGAAAATGGCATAGATATGTTAATTTTGAAATTCTTTGTTTTCATATTGAAAATTGAAATTAACCCATTTAAATTTTTTTCTATTTGAATTTTTTTAAATACATGAAATTTATTATTAAATATTTTCTCATTTTAATATCTACTGGATTTTTGTTTCATTTTAACACATGTGCTGATTTTAATGGCTCAAACAATTTTTTGGCCTGGTAGATTTTGGATGCCACATTTTCTATCCGATGTATACCAATTATCTTCATTTTTAGCTATCAATGGATTTTTTTCCTAATCTATCATATCCATCCATTGATTTGATATGTTCCATGTGTTGTTGGGTGGGTAGTTTGGTGTTGGATTCATGGCATCCTCCCCTTGGTTGTTCAGTTATTTGGTTAAGGTTCTCGTAGGGGGTTTCATCACCCCTTATGGTTCTTGCATTCGATAGACGAAAAAGATCTGAAAATAATCTTCTTTGGAGGTAGAGTTCATCTAGTAAGAAGAGATCTAGATTCATAAAATTGACACCTTCTAACCAATAGGGGTTTGTTTTCACCCCAATGGTGGTTTAGTCTACTTTTGCTATCACTCGGTGTTGAGAATAGTCTTCCTCGACATAATTATCTTTGGTGGTGGTGCTATAGTCCTCACTAATAGACTCATTTGGTGTCCCACCGACCCCACTACACGTTGCTGGTGCACGACTCCTATTGGAGCCTATTAGAGTTTTTATCTATTGAGGATATGTGACCATTGCTCAAATCATGAGACCTCATGTGTTCATCCTACACTGAGATTCAACTAAGAATCAAGATTAATGTTCTTAGATATTTAATTGACCTGGATTCCCAAAAAAATTTCCAAGGTTTCATAAACCAAATTCTTTATGTGTTTCTTCCTATAATGCACAGTTTTTATTTTAGCTCTTATCTACATTTCAATAGCCTATATTTTTTTCCTCTATAAATTGTAATATGTTTTTTTTGTGTCTAATAAAAGTACCGATGTGGATGGTGTTTTTTTTCATTCAGTAGGGGTCAAAGGGACTGAAGCATGTAAATACTGGTGTTGACCTTGTTTTCTGTTCTTATTTCTTCTTCTTCAATTGTTGTTGTTTCTCTATTCCCACATTAGCACTCTATTTAGGTGTGTTTTCATTGTAATAAAATTCATTTTTCAATTATTTATATTTAATTAAACCATATTTCTTACTTTGTGGTCATTGGATTTATTTTTAAGGGGGGTTATATTCTACTATTACCCCATAACACTTATTATAGATGATTCTTTAGGTTTCCCATAGTTGGAACCTTTGATAATTTAATTAGTTAATTCAATATGGAATAAAACCCTATTGTTTAATAAAGATAAATGTTTGGGGCTAAGGTTTCCTATTCTCAAGTGAATGCTTAATGTCATATGTTGGGGCTATGAGAGACTGTTTGCATGAGACGGCTGGATGACTTGTTTTTAGGGCCAAGTTTTCTTTTTGATTTTTTTTTGTTTATTACTACCTTTTGTGTAATCTAGATATGAGCCTTTTTATATGATGCGATATGAGATTGGGATGGCTGATGAGATATGGGTGGGGAGTCCCGAGTTTGTGGCAATAACTAAAACCCATGACAGTGAGATACATGGTGATATGCAAAAGGGTCTCAAGGATAACACAAGAGTTGATGAAATGGGTTGAAGTTAGGATTAATCGTTGTTGTTATAAAAGTTGATATGCTTTCTTATTAATGAATCTATTTAAAAGATGGATTATTGGGTTTCTGTTTTACATGCATTCCTTTCCCTACTGCTTGAGGTAGATGGATGTGTTTGGTTACATCTGTTAATGGTAGCTTAGGATGTTTTCCTAGAGTACCTAGAATTATGAAATGGTTATATTGTTTAATAAATGTTTAATTCGTGATTTTATTTCTTTCTAGAATGAAAATATTAATTTGAATACTCAGAAACCATGGACTCGGTTGGATTATTATTGGAGTGCATGGAATTCAATTGGATGGTTAATGAAATATAATTGAAATAATGTAAAATATGAGTTAGTGAATTAATTAATGTGAAGTGAAATGTTAAAAGAAAATAATGAATTTAATATAGCTCCTTTATTTTCATGTGTTCTTATAGGAAATCTAATCCCTGGAAGTAGTAGTCGGGTTTTTGAGAGACGATAGCAACAGTTGAGCTAAGGAATAGGTTAAATGATATAGTTTGGTCATGATATATACTATATCTATAGTGTTTTGTGTTATCTTATGATACCCTGACCATTTTGGTAGGGAGAATGACACCCAGTGGACTCCGAGAGGGTGATTGTTTTCCCCAACATCTATGTTGGAGAGGGACAAATGTCTAACTACCCCCTGGTCTCATTCTCTTCTCTTAACAGTAATATGTTCTAGTATACACAGTGGTTAGTTTCTTCATATATGTGTGTAGAGGGCTGTAATTTCATGATGTTATTTCACACACATGTATATCTGGATGTAGTATCCAAAGGATTATTATAGTTATGATGTGTCTGTGATTTTATTGATTGTGGTACCACACTCGGTGTATGGGTGGTGATGGCTTGTGGTATAATACCTGATGTATGATACATGTCATACAAGATGTGGTGGCTCTTGAAAACTACTTGATTACTATATGGATATGTGGCATGATATGATGAGAAGATGTGATGAATGAGATTAATTTTATGATAATTAGATTCGGTGTGTTCATACTAGATTCTTTTAGAGAGAGAGATGAGTCATGTCATGCGACATTAGTTCATAGACGCAAACTAGTGGGGAAGCAGAAGTAGGGCACCCTCGTTGATTTATTATTATTTTATATGATATCTCTTGTATCTTTTACTTGGTGAGAGATAGCCATGTTGGGGCTTGGTACATAGTATACCTATTTAGGGGATGAGTTAGTTTCACTTATTGTTTTTTGGGATTTATTATGCTTTATTTATAATTTAAATGAGAGGATCTAGGGAGGATTCTACTGAGTCTACTATTATGATAACTCCACGTATATATAAAAAAATTAGGTTAGTAGGAGACTGTTGGAGATCAGGATAGATATTACTAGATTTTGGTTTTTCAAGAGATGTTTGGGATTCATGGTTGTTGTTGTTTTTACCTTTTTGGTACTTTTATTTTTCTTCCCAATTGTTTTAGTTTCATATGACATTACATGTATACACTTGAGTTTCTTCTATCTTTATGAGCATGAGTTGATTGGTGTATCTGTCTTATCTCTCTTATACATGTTTCTATTAGAGGGTAATGCCTCAGATTTATATGTATGATATACCCTCGGTTCTAGTTGACAATTGGGGGCTTACTGGCGGAAGGACTCGGGCGATCACAATCCTCATTTTCCAATTACAGGCCTGGGAGGGGTACTATTTGGGGGGAGGGGGTCATGACATATATATATGGATAATATTTGGATTTATCTTCCAAATATAACATCTAAAGAATATATTGAGGGAATTATGCAGTTTATTGAATTCACTAGAGGATTTAAAAGTGACAATATTAGTTTTCCAGGTAGAAAATGTGAAAAAAAAAACAATTTACATGAGATACCAAGAGGGAGAACCTATTCTTGAATGGGTTTCAGAAAAATTTTAAGAGTTGGACATGTTATAGGGAATAATATATTCATTATCATTGAATATAAAATTTTCATACGGATGTTGATGCAAGTATGGCTGATCTGATTCATGGAATGCTTAATGAAATGTCATGTGGGTTGGGTCCTAAAGGAATTAACATAATAAATGTTGCGACTGGTAAGATCAATCTGTGCTCTTGTTTAAATCCTAATTCGTTGATTTTTTATGAAATAATTGATTATGAACAAAATAAATTATATTTTTAGTGTACTTATTTTAGTAAATTTTCTTTTATCATGGAGTTATTACACTTGTAGTCTTTGAATCAGTGGTCAGACACGTCATTCAAAAAAAAATTGGTGTTATTGAAAAAAGTAATTCTTATTGATGCAATGATTCCAAAGTCATATTACCATACTAATAGGTTGAAAAAGAAATTATGTTTCACACATGAGACCATATATTTGTGTGCAAACAAATTTATTTCATTTAGAAAAGAAACATCCCATTTGAATAGTGTTGTAGTCTATGGCTCTTCCAAGTGGAAAGATAATGGGGGGAATTAGACTTATTAAGGATTGACTATGAACTAGGGGAAATCGATTACCATAAATAAAATGCATCACTTTCTACTAAATCTGAGGTTGAAAATATTATTTATGTCATATAAAGTTTCAAAATTAATGATATGACACATGGAAAGAAATAAGGATAATGTAACACCCTGACCCAAGTTTCCCAAAGTCGGTGCATTATTTTATTACATTGTCATGATTACAATAAAATTGTATCCTAAAGGACCAAATATTTTAGTAGTTTTGTAAGACCAGATACATACATAAGTTAAAAATTACAACTTGAAATGAAAACAAATGTAGAAGATCCATTAGTAACACAAATAAATCCAAGATTATCCCTAAAATTCATTCATAATATTCTGCTTCGTATCTTTTAGAAATATAAAACATAAGAAAGGGGTGATCTCAGATTCTTAGTAAGGGTAAATAATATAGCGGAATTAATCATAAACATAAAAACTAGGGATAAAGAATATCTAAAAACACATGCCTTTAAAAATAAACTTGATCATAATATGGTAGGAATAAAAACTGATTAAATAATTCCATAAAAAATAACCATGGATATTATTCTAGTCTAAAAACCACATGGACATTTAATCTCTAGTATCATAATGAGGGAATGCATAATGTCATACATCATAATCATTTTTTCATGGACTTGTGCCAAGACCATACATAAACAGTAAAAACCCAAACTAGTGTGTCTCATGAGACCTACCGATGCATCGAGGGGATATAGTGGGACCCACCCATCATATAATTGTAAGAGTTGGTGTCCTAAGAACCATCTATTTATACTTTGATTACATGAAAGTACACTTATTATATATTGTTCATTGTTCTTCATGAACATAATATAATAATGTCCTGGAATATTTGTTGCATTAATAAGGTCATGGAAGATCCCAGCCATGATGAGAAACTTGAAATACTATAACAATATTCTTAAATAAAGTTCTATGGTTGGATGACATACAATTATAGAACACATAGTATACAGACCGTCATTTGCGAGTACTCGTAAGAAGACGAGACTCTCTCTCATAGAGTTCACAGTTGTTAATATCCAAGATGGGAGATTATGATAACAAACTCGCCAGTAGTAATTCAGCATGTCTTGGTGTCATCGGAAATTTCTATATACGGGCATGTGAATGGTTCTTAGACTAGAATATTATAATTAACTCATGTCATGACTCGCGCACTTAGATTTGCTGACAAAAACCATCACGAAGACAGTTGGCGGGAAGTAGGGTACGTTGGGTGCGTCACAAATGACATGTTGTTAGTGGATAAGTCGAGGAAGGATTTGTCCCTTCCATATTTATGGAAGTTGATATCTCAGGCCCTTTTATTGAAATAGAATTTTCACCCAAATTCTATGGTAATGGTGTCACGACGAGTTTATTTCTGAAAGTCAAAGAATGAAAGATCAAGCAGATAGGTTTATAACACTGCCATGAAACCTTCTTGATGAGATATTGAGACAAAGGGATTAAATTACACGGTAAGCATTCATATAAGGTGAAACGTGAATGTGGCATCAACTTCTTTATCTTGGGTGCCTTGACCAATTTCTAGATAGTAATCTTGGACTTTAGGAGAGCCCGCCTAATGCCAATGAGAGAGAGGCCTAAAGGGTCACACACACTAAGTGTATCCAAGTATCTCAAGTGGAATAAATATTACTCTTATATGTGGTTTAATAATTATTCATGGAAGCCTAAATAGTTTTAATGTTGGAGGAAGAATAAAATTAAAATAAGATATACACGTCGTGTACATTGAATGTACACACCGGGTAGTTTTCATTTTGGAAAGGAAATGAAAAATGAGTACACGCCGTGTATTAAGGATTACACACCATGTAGTTTTTTTAGTCGGGATTTTGAGGAAATAATATCACTTTATTAAATGATATTTATTATAATCAGTCTGGGCACATGTCAAAGAATTAATGATTTTACATGGGGTTTTCAATAAGTGTTAATGAAATAAATAAAACATGTAACGCGTATATTTATTGTGATAACTCTATAACCTCAAACCTGATTATAAATATCCTCACAACCCCAACACTTTTCTCTAATCATTGTGAACAACAATTCAAGGGAATTATCTCAAGGCTGAAAGAACTCCTTCCTCCAAGAATGCTCTCAAGACCGAGAGAGATCCTCCTCCATCAGATCAGGCGATCTAAGTTGGACAACGCAAGAAAAGGCTTCTCTAGGCTAGCACCTAGATATTCCTTTGGCGACATCTAGAGATACGTGGTGAATGTGTGGATCACCACTAGAGGAATTCTACACTTGTATTCTGTGATGCAATGATGAATCACATTGGAATGTGATCAGAAATATCAACAAAGAAAGAATGCCATAAAAGGTAATTCTTTTCAATTAATTAAATTAATTATAATCAACCTGTGATGATCCTCCTTTGTGGTTCCCGGACTATTATTCTTCTTTTTCTATTTTTGTGATTCGATCCGTGGATTCTGGCGTTTATCGTCGTATTGATCCCAGATTGATCATTGTTAATGACAAAATGTCAAGTGGTCACATCCACCCATGAGCTTCCGCTGCTCCCGGGTCCTTCAATTGGTATCAGAGGGAGTCAAAATGTAGATTATAGTTATTTAATTTCCATTGATAATTTATGAATTTATCTTTTATTCAGTTCAAGATAAATCATTCTTTAAAACTGAATGAACGAGATCTATTTTTCCTCCTTTGTTTCTCGATTCACATCATAGAAATGACCATTTAATTTTAATTTGGATTAAAATAAAAATGAGGAACTCACCCGAAGGAACCGCTCATTCTTTCTATACAACACAATAATACACAGTGTGTAGTGAAAACTACACGCCTTGTACTTAGGTTCAACGAACTGGTACTGGTTCGCCAAACCCCATCGTGTGAATTGAGCATACCTAAGTTTTTAATACACCGTGTTGACTAGAACTGAACGGCACATGGAAACCAGAATAAATGGCGTGTATGTTGAATCAACACGATGTGTAGTCCGATCCGGCCTTGGAGAAACCGTGAACAAGGAGAAGACGTGTACCACGGACATAGGAATTCCAGGCCGGTAACCGCGTAACAAGGAAGTACACGCCATGTTAGTTTAATCTACACACTGTGTACTAAAAAATTTCTAAAGTACAGAAAACATGCCAAATCCCCCGGTGTGTACTTTGGAAAAAGTGTGAAAACAAATACTTGCCATGTAATATACCCTACATGCTGTGTACTTTCAAGAAATTGAATTTCACCAGGTTTCCTCCAAAGTACAAAGACCCATACAAGGAATATGGATGAGAACAATCTCAAGGAAATTTTGAAAGGAATTTAAGATAAAGAATTGATTAATAATAAGATCATAATTAATCAAATTCAAGCATTAATTATCTTGAATAAAATAATGATTAAAATAATTTTAATACTAAATATGCATAAATTTCGTTTCATGCTATGGATGATCATGAGATAGACCAAATACCCTTTGTGTGTATATGGTTTCATTTAAATTCATTAGCTTGTGAGCCTTCTTCCAATAAAATGTAGGGCATGCATGACCATGGTTTCTTTAATGTAAACCCCATGTAATGGAGGATCTCCCAAGTTAGAGGAAATGGTTCAAAATCAGAAGCTGAGGCGAAACCAACCGAAGAAGATACAAAGGTGGACAAGTGGGAGCTACAAAACACGAACCATCTGGTTTATGGTGTATTTCCCTTGGTCAGGGTTAGCTTATCAAAACCTCTAGATAAGATAAACAATACAAGATCATGATCATGCCATCTTATTTTATTTCTTTCTAATTGAATGGTTTATTTATTATGTATGTTTTTTCGCGAACACATAGTTAATGAAATAAACAAGCATGCAAATATGGAATAAAATAAAAATAGGTCTATGCATAAACATTATCAGAACATGGTTAATAACTTAAGCAAGCATCACTTAATATTAAAAATCATGTGATAATGCGAAACTACGCATAAATGATTAAAATCCCTCAAATACCATATTATGTCATACCAAGCCTTCCACTACATGATTAAGGGAAAGATTCAAAAAAACATTGTGTTTCACCAACCCTTGTTGGGAAACATACTTTTATAAAGGAAGCTCTTATGAAAGTTTTGGGTTGACTTAAACATTTTACATCAAGAGGAGTAGCCCTTTCTAGACTTTTTGTAAAATGGAGGTAAGTGTTGATGAAATCCAAGTCAGGATTTCAGGATTGGGGAGTCCACTCAACAGATCAAGGAACTATAAGCTCACAATTGGCAAAGACCTCCCTACCTAAATACCTTCTAATAGCTTGACCAACCCTTGTTGGGGTTATGTGAAGGAGAATATGGATCCTTGACACTAGAATGTCATGGCAACTGGACATTCAGAGTTCAATGGTGAGGGCCATTGTTACTTGATAAAATAGTGGGAGACTTAAAAAATTTATTATTTCTCATAAAATGTAATCATGAAAGTACTGATAAATCTGCTATTTTAAATTATAGAATCAATATGAAAAACTCTTCAACCGCATTTTCTCTGTGATCAATTCTGGATAAATACAATATGCTCATCGACAGTAACATTCAGTAATGGTTTAGGTGCATTCAGGTTATCCAACTCCATGAACGAATGTTTTATGTGCAGGAGTCCTCACTTCCTGATTCGGCTTCCCAAGGGGTGAGTGATGAATATTTCCTAGTCTATGACAAACATATGAGTGATGCACTCGATGTTGAATATTTGATGTTGTCATAAATGTATAGTGAGCTGATGATATAGTGAGCTGATGAAGTCTCATGAAGACATGGATGCCTATAGCATGCTCGATCACCTTTTTGGTCTATACTAGGAGATAGTAAGATAAGAAAGGTTTGAGATCTCCAAATCTCTATTTCAGAGCAAGCTTGGAGAGGGTTCCCCAGCTAGGCCTCATCTGTCAAGCTCATTGGCTACATTGAATGCTTAGAGGTTCTAGGGTTTAAACTCCCTGAAGAACTAGGTACTGATCTCATTCTTTCATCACTTCCCTATAGCCTCTCTAACATTGTTGTAAAGTTCAACATGAACAACATTGAGAAGTCCTTATCTGATCTTATTATCCTCATTCTCCAAGTGGAGAATGATATGAAGTGTGAAAAGCTTTCTGTCCTTATGGTTAATAAAAGCAAAGGGAAGGAAAAGAGGTTTAATCCCAAAGCTTCTTCAAGGCCTTCCAAGAAAAGGAAGACAAAGGGGATGCAAGAGAACAGGAGGATGTTTGTTTCGCATGTGGCAAGAAGGGCCACTGGAAGAAAAAATGCACCCAGCCAAGGAAGTAAGGGGAAGCTTCAGGTGCGTTTGTTATTGAATGAAATCTATCTATTTCTACCAATTGGGTATTAGATACTGCTTTTGGTGCTCACGTATATACCCAAATACAGGAACCAAGTAGATTTAGAAGGATTGACCGACGTGAGGTGGATCTGTGAGCAACCAATGGAGCCAGACTCACTATTGTGGTTGTCGGGGACTACTACCTCACATTGCCTACTGGGATGGTCTTGGTATTAAAAAGATGTTATTATGTATCCTATATAACCAGAAACATTATTTTAGTATCCAGATTAGATACTGATGGATTCATCTTCAAGTTTGGAAATGAATGTTTCTACTTTAATAAAGATAGAATTTGTTTTGGTAGGGCACATTTATATAACGGCCTTGATGTGTTAGACTATACAAACCAAGTAATCGAAATCGGTGACAAAGTAAATTCACATGACTCATACCAAACCCAACTTTGGTATCACCGGCTAGGTCATGTCAATGATAAATGATTGAAAAAATTACATCAAGATGGGTATTTAGATTCCTTCAAAATAAAACCACTTGGTGTATGTCATACGTGTCTACAAAGAAAAATGAACAAAGCCCCATTTAGTGAGAAATATGAAAGGGCTAAAGATCTTCTAGAATTAGTTCACACAGATGTGTGTGGACCATTTCTAGTTGAATCAAGGGGTGGGTTCTTGTACTTCATAACTTATACTAATGAATTTAATAGATATGGATATATTTACATAATGAGGTATAAGTCAGATTCTTTTGATCGGTTCAAAGAATACAAGGATGAAGTTGAGAATCAACTTGGTAAGAATATTAAGAAACTCCGCTCAGATAGAGGAGGAGAATATCTTAATCATGACTTCATTGATTTCTTACAAGAGTTTGGGATTCTATCTCAACTCACTCCTCCTTACACGCCTCAATGGAATGGTGTAAGTGAAAGGAGGAACCACACCCTGTTGGACATGGTGAGATCAATGATGAGTTATGCGAGTCTTCCATTATCATTTTTGTGAAATTCATTACAAACAGAAGTATACATACTAATACAAGTACCAACTAAATCGATAAATGGTATTCCATATGAGTTATGGAGTGGATGAAAAGCCATGTCATCAAATTTACATGTGTGGGGTAGAAAAGCATTAGTTAAGGCCTCTTCAGGTAACAAACTTGCACCCCAAGGCACAAAGTGTAGCTTTATAGGATATCCCAAGGAAACAAAGGGATATTACATGTACAACCCCTCAAATAAAAAGGTTATAGTGGCAAGACATGCAATATTTCTTGAGATGGGGCACATATCCAAAAGAGATATTGTGAGTGAGATAGACTTCAATGATGTCGAGGATCATGATACATAGGATTTGGTACAAGAATAGATTCCCCAAAGCCCCATGGAAGAACAATATGTTCCAGAGACACAAGAAATGCATAGGAGCATGAGAGAGGTGAGAGAAACAGAATGATATAGTTTTCTTGTCACTAAGGATGGTGACTCATTATTAGTTGACAATGATGATCCTCTTACCTAAAAGGAAGTAGTTGAAGGCACATACATTTTCAAGTGGAAAGAAGCCATGAATTATGAAATGGATTTCATGTACCAAAACCTAGTCTGGATTTTGGTAGATCCTTTAGTTGATGTAAATATTGTTGGTAATAAATGGGTATTCAAGAAAAAAACCTGGACATAGAGGGACAATTCATTACCTATATGGCATGACTCGTTGCAAAAGGTTTTATACAACGTCAAGGAATTGACTATGATGAAAGCTTTTCTCTAGTTTCGATGCTAAAATCCATTAGAATCCTATTGGCCATTTCTGCATACCTTGACTATGAAATTTGGAAAATGGATGTCAAAACAGCATTCCTTAACAGGAACCTCTAGGAAGATGTCTACATGACACAACCTAAAGGGTTTGTGACTCCAAATGATGCCAACAAGTTATGCAAGTTACAAAAATCCATTTTTGGATTAAAGAAAGCATCAAGGTCATGAAACATTCATTTTGATGAAGTCGTAACAGAATTTGGCTTTGTTAATAAATAATGTGAGCCTTGTGTCTAAAAAAGGTTTAGAGGAAGTTTAGTCATTTCTCTAATAGTATATGTTGATGAAATATTACTAATTGGAAATGAAGTACCTGTCTTACAGTTAGTTAGGGCATGGTTGGATAAATGATTCTCTATGAAAGAATTGGGTGAGGCAGCATATATTTTTGGGATCAAGATCCATCATGATAGATCCAAGAGAATACTAGGCCTGAGTCAAAGTACATAAGATACTTAAGAGATTCAGTATGGAACAGTCCAAGAGGGGATTGTTTCCAGTGTCACATGGCATTTATATTTCCAAGAGAATGTGTCCTCAGACACATGAAGAAAGAAAGAAAATGGCAAGGATCCCTTACGCATCCGCAATTGGGTCAGTCATGTATGATATGCTATGTAAAAGGCTAGATGTTTCTTACGCATTAAGTGCGGTAGGCAGATATAAAGTTGATCCATGAGACTGCCATTGGATGGCAGTCAGGACTATCCTTAAGTATCTAAGGTGTACTAAGGATATTTTTCTATTTTATGGAGGAGATGAGGAACTAGTCATAAGAGGACATGTAGATGTTAGTTTCTAGACTAATCAAGATGACATGAAGTCGCATACTAGATACATCTTCAGTTTGAATGGAGGTGAAGTGAGCTGGAAGAGCTCAAAGAAAGGTGTGGTTGTGGATTTTTCAATAGATTCTGAGTATATCGCAACTTCTGAGGTAGATAAAGAAGCAGTATGGATATGAAGCTTTGTCCAAGAGCTGTATGTAGTACCTAGAAGTAAAAATCCTATCACACACTATTGTTATAATACTATAGTGGTGGCACTTGCAAAAGAGCCAAGGCCACATCAGCGGACAAAGAAAATACTCTGGAAGTATAATCTCTTGAGAGATTCTTCTCAGAGAGGTGAAGTTGAAGTGATCAGTATTTCCAAGGAAGACAACATGGGGGACCCCTTGACTAAATCTTTGACTCAGCAGAAACATGATCATCATGTGAGTTCTAGCTGACTAAAAGTCATAGGAAGTTGGCTCTAGTCCAAGTGGGAGCTTGTTAGAGTTGGTGTCCTGAGAACCAACTATTTATACATTGATTACATGAATTTACACTTATTATATATGGTTCATTGTTCTGCATGACTATAATATAATAATGTCTGAGAATATTTTTTGTATTAATAAGGTTATGGCAGATCCCCGCTATGATGAGAACCTTGAAATTCTATAACGATATTCTTAAATAAATTTCTACGGTTGGATGACATACTATGATAGGACACATAGTATACAAACTTTCGTGTGTGAGTACTCATAATAATACGAGACTCTCTCTCATGAATTTTGTACTTGGTAATATCCAAGATGGGAGATTATGAGAATAGACCAGCCAGTAGCAATTTTTCATGTCTTGGTGTCATCAGAAATTTCTATCTAGGAGTGTGTGTAATGGTCCTTAGAATAGAAGATTATCATTAACTAATGTCATGACTCGCGCACTTAGATTTTCTGACGAAAACTGTCACGAAGACAGTTGGTAGGAAGTTGGGTACATTGGGTGTGTCACGAATGACATGTTGTTAATGGATAAGTTGAGGAAGGATTTGTCCCTTCCATATTTATGGAAGTAGATATCTCCGGACCTTTGATTGAAATAGAACTATTGCCCAAATTCCATGTCCATGGTGTCACGATGAGTTTATTTATGGAAGTAAAATAATGATGGATCAAGCCTATAGGTTTATGACACTTCCATGAAACCCTCATGATGATATTTTGAGACAAAGGGATTAAATTACATGGTAAGTATTCATATGAGGTGACACGTCAATGCGGCGTCAACTTCTTTCTCTTGGGTTTCTTGACCCATTTCAATATAGTAATCATGGACTATAGGCAAGCCCTCCAACTGCCAATGATAAAGAGTCCTAAAGGGTCACACACACTAAGTGTATCCAAGTATCTCAAGTAGAATAAATAATATTCTCGTATGTGGTTTAATAATTATTCAAGGATGCCTAAATATTTTTAATGTTTGGGGAAGAATAAAATTAAAATAAGATATACACGCCATGTACATTGAATGTACACGCCGTGTAGATTTCATTTTGTAAAGGAGATGAAAAATGAGTGGATGTCGTGTATTAATGATTACACACCATGTAGTTTTTCCAGTCGGGATTTTGAAGAAATAATATCATTTTATTAAATGATATTTATTATAATCAGCGTGGGTGCACATTAAGTAATTAATGATTCGACATGGGGTTTTCAATAAGAGTTAATGAAATAAATTAAACGTGTAACGCATTTATTTATTTTCATAACTCTATAAACTCAAACCCGATTATAAATATCCTCACAACCCCAACACTTTTCTCTAATCATTGTGCACAACAATTCTGGATAATTCTCTCAAGGCCAAAAAACTCCTTCCTCTAAGAATAATCTCAAGACCGAGAGAGATCCTCCTCTATCGGATCAAGGTGTTCTAAGGCGAACAATGGAAGCAAAGGCTTATTCATGCTTGAACCTGGAGATTCCATTGGAAACGTCCAAAGATACATGGTGCACATGTGGATCACCACTAGAGGAAGTCTACACTTGTCTTCTGCAACGCAACGTCGAATCACATCAGAATGTGATTAGAAATATCAGTGAATAAATAATGCCATAAAAGTTACTTCTTTACAATTAATTAAATTAATTATAATCAACCTATGATGATCCTCCTTTGTGGTTCTAGGATTTCTCTTATTCTTTTTCTATTTCCGTGATTCGATCCATGGAGTCTGGCGTTTATCGTCGTATTGATCCCAAATTGATCATTGCTAATGACAAAAATTAAAGTGGGCACATCCACCCATGAGCTTCCACTACACCCGATACCTTCAATAATATGTTGAATTCATTCCTCATATGAATGGGTATAATCATAAACAACATATACATTCATATTGAAACTAACAAAAGAAATGGAAATTACTTTTCCCAATCATTAAACATAAACACTAACCGTTCAGAGTAATATGGTGAATGGTATCAAGATAACACATCCATTATAAAAGTAATCATAAACCATTCAATAAAATATTGTAGATGATATAATAAAATATTAATCCCAATTAAACATAAGAATCAACAGGAGTGTTGAAATGGGTGAAAATAAACTTATAAAATCATCGAGTGATTCTTAAGATAAATACTATTTTACTTCGAAAGGAATAGTTATTTTGGAAAAAATATTTCTATAAAACCTAAAGTGAATTTGATTGATTTAATTAAAATAGTTTTTACTTAAAATATATTATAGAGTGTACTTGAAGATAGGTAAGAATTCGGGAAATTCCCTTAAAGTGGGCTTGTTTATCAGGAAATTATTTTGAAAGATCCTTTAAAACATGTAAATCCCCATAAAATAAAGAAGGATTCTAGTCAGTTAGAATATATAGAACATTAAAATAGAATTTATGAGGAGTAAATAAGAATAATTAATAATTTCATTGAGGTAAGTATATAATAAGAGTAACCTGAAAGAAAATGGAGGTTTAGGTAGAAAACCCTTACCCTTTGTCCGAATGTGTACTTCACTTGATCTTAACATCCTGTATAATCAATGTAAATCCATTAATTACTTAATTAAAAAAAATTATTTTTATTATTTTTATTTTACATAGTTTTATTAAGTTCATTTATGGCCTTTTGATGAGTTATAAGATAAAAAATTATCATTGGGAGTGTTTGTTTCCTTCGTTTTCATGATCGGTATAACTGTATATGATAATGGAATTTCATATAGAATGGGTATAATTCTCAAGAGTTGAATTTATATGATATTAATGAACATAAGTTATTTTAAATATTTATATATATATCATTTGGTTATATATTATGAGTATGAATCATTATATAATATATTTAGTGATAATCATTTAGATTATTACGGTGGTTATTGACCATAACGAACTAGTTTTGTTCTATTATTTAAAATCGTATATATATTATGGTTCTAAAATCATTATATATGATATAATAGATATTTTTGAATCTTATTAAACCATAAAAATGGTATCATGACCAACCTAGAAGAATAAATTGAAGAACGAAACTTCATCGTCTATAAAGGTTGTAAATTGGAACCTCATAGATGATGATTTCATTTATAAAATAAAAGAGAGAGTAATAATATTGATGATGAATATTACATTAACATAATATAATTCTAGTATATAGATGATAATGTAGTTACCATCATCATTTGGATAGAGTAGATGAGGAGATATTAATAAAATAAGGAACTTAAAATAAATTAAAAGGAAAAAGGAAGTGGATTTTACCTCTTGAGTACTCCTTCTTGAGAACCACATTAAGGGAAGGGGTTTTGGTCTTTTGGAAAGAAAAAGAGCTCCTGGACGTGGGATAGACTAGGGAAGAGTATTTTGATAGAACTTTGAGAAGCTTCAAGGATTAGGTGAGTGAAGAAGAGGAAGTTATGGGTGGTTTTTATAATAGAGGAAAGAGGTGATTTTGGAATATATTATTCATTATTTTATTATTTTAATCAAGAAAAGAAATAGTTATGATTATTTTGACCAAAAAAATTAAATAGATAATTTTAGTTCGAACTAATGGTTTATTACATCATCAATGATGCATGGAATAGTGTATTTATCTTAGAATGTATTTAAACTGTAAATTACCATATTATATTATTCACCAAAATTTCAAGTATTTAAAAAAACCAAAAAATTATCTCTAACCATTTTCCAATGTGTATAATCCAAAAATTGGATCCATTTTATCATAATAATTTTATAAGTATGTGAAATTTAATTTTTAAATAAATTCATTATTTACTTGAAAAATACAGTTTTTAAATTTAAAACTAATTTTATAACACCTTCAAAAATTAAATAAGGTCTCCTAAAATTATACTAAAATCATAAAACAAAATAATATTAATTTTTGAATTCATTTTATGAAAATTAATTTTATTTTAAATAATTTTATTAATTATAAAATTGTAATTAAATATTTATGACTTTTAAAAATACCAATACTTATATATTATTTTTTAAAATATTCACTTACTTTTACTATGATATAATTATATCATACATTCACTTATGATATTCCTAAGTTTTAATTTTAACTACATGGGTTTTTTTACTATTCATTTGGCTAGTTTACTTTTCTTAAGGGTCATATTACTATTCCTAAGGTCAAGTTATTTTTTCACTTTATATTCTTCTTATTTAATTCATTTTTCATTTATAAAGTTAGTATTATCTTATATAAGTGATTATATGTGATCTATAATATATAGAATAAACATAAGAAGGTAAATCTCATTGATAGAAGTTTGGGTCATTATAGATAGTGATATGATTACCCACCCGATGGACACTCTTGAAAGGAAAAAAGTTTAATCATAGTGATCATGGTTTTTCTAAAGATAGCAATAATGTCTGATTGGGGTTGGTAGTAGATTATTTCAATTTATATAGTTCTCTAGTTGGTTCAACTCATAACATAAGGCCCATGGTGTTAGTTCTGTATAATCTTCCTCCATGGATTTTTATGAAACAAATATTTCTATTACTTTACACTCTTATTAATGGACCTAGAAGTCTAGGGGATGATATTGATGCTTACCTTCACCCATTGATTTACTAGTTGAAATAATTTTGGGGCGATGGTGTGATAACTTATGATTTTGAAATGAATGAAAATTTTAAACTATAGGCTATTTTATTATGGACAAAAAATTACTTCGTGACTTAAAAAATTTTATCAGGTTGGAGTATGAAATGTGAATTTTTTCACCCTTGATGTAATAAAAGTAAAAATTATATATGGATTAAACATTGTAAAAAATGGACACATATGAGTGACATATGTTTTCCCCTTCAGCACAAGTTCAGAAAGACCAAATTGTAATTTAAAGGTTCTAGAGAATTTAACCCAGCAACAAAGATCATTACATGAGTTGAAATATTATAAATGATTGAAAAAGAAAACATTTACATGGTATAAGAATTTTAGGAATTTTTTTCTCTTTCATTACCCTCTATTTGATGTTCTGGAATAACAAATAGTCACAATTGGAAGGATAAAGTTATTTTTTTAATCTCCCTTAATAGAAAATTAACTTATTAAGGCATAATCTGAATTTCATGCACATTGAATTTTTTTAAGATAATATATTAGGGAATATATTAGGTGTTGGTGGAAAATAAAAGGACAATGTCAATGCATGATGTGACTTATGAGAAACGGTTTTAAGGAAATAATTGAATTTATAGTTGGGTGATGGTAATGTGGAATACATGCCTGATGCATAATAGATGATGACTAAAAATGATATTTCCTTCCATTTTGACGATGATCATGGTGAATGATGGCTACTCTTCTAGTAAGGGTTGAAAATTCATGACAATCGCATATTACTTCAATAGTTGATTCCAATCACAATTTTTTATTATTTATTTCCCAATTTTGTTCAAACATTGATTGAGATGAGTAATTTTTTAAACATATTTTTCTAAAAAATTAATTCATTATTTATTTAAAAAATTTACAAGATCTAATTTTTTGATGTTATACTTCATTTGATGGTACACATAATCATGGAAGTAATTTCTAATGGTATTGTGAAATTCAGGTGGATGTATAATATTGAGTGGTATTTGAATACATTAAAATGATTTATATGTAATAGAGATCATCTAGAAGTATTAGTAGGAAATGGTTATTCGATGGATGGGTGCACTACATTTTATGATGAATATCTTATTTATGTTGAAACAAAATTAAATATCCTTCTCAGATTCATGATAGGATAGATAGAGAAAAAACTATATTTCATATGGACAACATCAAATTGTTAAAATCTCATTAATACATTTTGTTCAATACTCTATTAGTTGCACAGTTGTTGCAGTAAGTGTCTTATCACTTTTACTGTTCAATTTGTACATGTTTTCTTTTCATATATAATTTGATCATTTAAACATGTAATTATCATTTTTAGGAAACACATTAATAAAATAAAATGATACATCCCTTGTCCTCGTGATTATCAAATTCAACAGTTTCATTATGCATCATTTCAAGATTGGTTCAAGGTGAGGAGTGTTTTTAATTGAATGAGATTAACCAAAGACTATTGCCTTTTGTTTTACAATAGCTAGATCAACACACTATAGATCAACATGAAGAATATATTCAATAGTTTAAAGAGACATTTGAAGGGTAAATGATCAATGTTCATGTATAGTGAAAGGTATAATGTTTTCATGCTCTTTGGTTTTAAATCTATTTTTAAATGTTAAACTCTTTATAAACCATTTAGATTTTTTTTTGTGTATTTACTATCTATTTATTTGATATATATTATTTTTGTGTTCATCCATTAATTCTTTCTATGACTGTAGACATGTTAGTGGAACTGGAACCAGATCCACATTATTCTAGAGAGGAATCTACTTATATGGGTTGAGGTATGTATGAAATTAAATGTGTTTTTATATTTTAAATTAAGGGATAAAAATATATATAAACATCTTTAAAATTATTTATGAAATTTTTTTCAATAGTATTTGCCTCAACCTCTTGTTCCTCTCATAGGAGAGGCCCTTGTTGTGGGAATTCATCATGACAAGACCCTTGATATATCATTTAATGAGACATACCGTCTTATGGGATAGGGTCCCATCTATTTGTTTTCTAGTTATATTATATCATACATAACCCACATATATTTCCATTGACTACACAATACTGGGATTCATTCCCTCATGACACATTAGATTGACTATCGAGGGAAGTTAAGGTAAGATAACCATTTTAGTTTCTTAGCATTGCATAAAAAATACTTAAATTTGTGATAATTTTTTTTCTTAAATAAAATAATTAGAGAGTTCTCCTCAAATGAGTTTAAATTTGTTTATATTGAAATTGTTTGTAAAATGTTGAAATATTATAAATTTTGAGTGAATAGGGAGCACTGGATAACAAATGTGGGTGCCCTGGACAATCTAGAAAGATTCTTGAGAGGTATTCTCCCATCTTAGTGGCATGAAATGGTTACATATTAGTCCATTGAGGCTAAGACATTGATAATTCTTATTATTTGTTGATATATTTCAAAGAATGTTTCATATTTTACAAGTTTCAAATTTGAATTAATTTAATATAGGTGGCGGTGGCACATCATTCTAAGAATAATGTGATTTAGGGATTACCCCATAGGCTTGGGACTCATCACATATCCTCAATTTAACATGATGTATTTATAATTTAATTTTTATATTTATTATTTAATATAGTTTTTTGTTCTATAGTTATATATTATTGGTTTATAGTTACAGGAGAAATGTGTAATGACTGATAGAATATCAGTGTGGTTGATAACTCAAGATTGAAATAATCACAAGGTTACAACTCTTATAGAAAGTTCTTGCATTAATTAACAATACTTATATATATATATACATATATATTACACATAATCTATTTGAGGATGAGTTAACATTACTTCCAGAGGACCACTGATAACATTCCATGTGGAGGTATGCGATATTTCATCGCATCATTGATCAGGACACACATGGATATAACTTGACATAGATAATAGAGATTCCACATTCTATAGTTTCATGTGTTTAGGCTATGTATCCTATTATTGTTGGGATTACACAACGTTTGATAGATTTGGAGGCTAAATGCATGCTCCCAAGAAGGTAAATACCCTATTTCTAGCTAAGGGTAGAGCACTGTGGGAATATATCTTCTAGGGTGATGGTGCAAGGGATTATATGATTCATGATTGTACTAGATTTTTTGTTTATTTTTATTACATTAATTATTATTATATTTATAATTTTTATTTTTTTTAGGCCCCAACTACAATAGAAGTATGTTGAATTCATGGTCCTACAAGATGCATATGATCACGGAGGTGTATTTCATTTTATCTTTCTAGTTTCCCATTCAAATTGAATGTCTCGTTTTATTTTTTATTTTTAGTAATGTCACAAATAAAATTTAGATTTTCATTAAATTGAAATTTGATCAAGTGGTGATTCAAAACCAAATAAATACATTTCGATTGATGAGAAAACATAAGAAAATAACCATTAATTGATTTTTGACCTTTAAATTTCAAACACATGTCAGTTGTATGCTCAAAATAGTTGGTACAATTTAATGTACCTTTTTACAGCTATTATTTTCTTAAAATGAATTTTTACCTGTTTTGGAGTAAAAAATGATGAAACACACTCAGATTAATGTGAAATAATAATAGAATAATGATATCTGATTAACATAAAATCATAGTAAAATGATATTTAAGTCATTTAAAATTATTAGGTTTCATCAAAACAAATATTAGATATCAAAATCGGTTGGTATGATCAAAAGTGGTGTTTTCCCTCAGATTTTGAGTTAAATGAAAAATCACATTAAAGGGGTTAATACTAATAAAACACACATGGATTGACATGAAATCATGGGATAAATATAATTGAGTCATTTTTTATCTCTTGGAGTCTACGCCACATCCATCTAATGTATGTGTCACTCGGTGTGATAGAAAACAAGAAGTAACATTGTATAGTTTTATTAAAATGACATATCTCCCATTAGGGGGGGTAAAAATGAGAAAAAAACATCAAACTGATGTGAAAATATAGGAGAAAAATCCTCAAATGATTTTTGATATTTTGGAATTAATCATGTGTCAATTTGATTCTCATATTTATCAGTATGTCTTAAGGTTTGATTTAACATTATTTTAATTTTTTTGTAATAATGGAAATATCAATTTCTAGGGGTTAAAACCAACCCAAAAAAAATTTATTGTCATGAAATATTTTTAAATTGATCTTTAAGTCATTTATAATTTATAAGAATCTTTGGAGCATCGATCAGATACCTAGATTTCTCAGTAAGACTAAAATTCATGTTTGTCTCTTAGATTTGGAGTTAAGTGAAAATCACATATAAAAGGGTTTATTAACAAGTAAACACACTTGGATTGACATGAAATTATGGTACAATGATCACTGAGACATTTCTAATTGGTTGGAATCAATATTGTATCCATCATATTCTGGTTTCTCTAGATATAATGGAAAATAATGAGCAATAGGGAATAGTTTTATTATAATGAAATATCTCCCTTTGGGGGTGTAAAAATAAGAAAACGTATTTGGATTGATTTTAAAATAAAAGAGAATATTCATTGAATCATTTTAATCATTTGGAATCAACCAACCTTCAATTTGATACCGATATGGATCAGTATAACTTCAATTATGATTTCACATTATTTGCATTTTTGTAATAATGGTAAAATCATATGGTTAGGGGTTGAAACCAACCAAACAAGATCTGATTAACATGAAATCCTTGTAAAATGATATTTATTTTATTTTTAATCTATAGGATTCACTGGAAAATTGATCAGATACCCAAATTTATTAGTATGATCAAAAGTGTAATTTCTCCTTCGATCAGTACCATGATTGGACATGTGGTTAAAAAGAAAACAGTTCTTAAGGAATTACAATCCTCACAATTATTCCTATGAACATAAACTCTCTAAATAATTATAATGGAGGGGAATGAGGTGTTCATACAAAAAAATATTTTTATGACTTGAGTTTTTAATTGCATTGGCTCTCAATTATTCAAATGACCTTTTATTTATAGTTGATTTTAAAACGTTCATATTTCAGAGTTAGTTGCAACAGCCTCAGATAGCTTGAAATTAACAAATCATAATGGTCTCGATCTTCAAATTTATAGCTAAGGATGATTTGTACATATATATTATAACTTCATTTATATTATCACCAGTTCAATTTTATTTTTTATTCCTTATGATAGATGTAATTCTAATCAAACTAATTAAATTTTTTGATAGTATGATGGACTTACTTATTTATTTTCAATCTAATAAACTGAATAAGGGTTTGTCTGATGAATCTGTACCAAGGTTAGTCTGATGGTATTATATTTTTTCAGTAAGATATAACTCTAACCACTGATCAAAACACTATTTAGTCCAATGTATCATACACATATCTTATTTAATGTATTCAAATCTATTGAAACGAAGGGGTTTAGTAAAAATATCAGCAAGCTTTTCTTTCATTCCAATGAATTATTAAATAATATCTCCTTTACATGTGTGACCTCAAGGGAAATGTAATCTTCTTTATATTTTCTTAGAATTTAAGTGATGTTTTTTTACATAGCGCAATGACACTTGTGTTGTCACACAAAATTTTAGTTTTTTGTAAACAAATTCCGTAGTTAGTGAGTATGTGTTGCATCTTCAAAACATGAGCATAACAACTTCCATCTACCACATATTTGGATTCATTTGTATAAAGTTCTAAAAGTGTTGTTTCTTACATAACCAAGAAACTAAAGCTTCTTCTAGGAAATGAAATGTTCTTAAATTAATTTTCTTATCCATTCTTCATCCACCAAAACCAGCATCAGAAAAAAAAAGTTCAAAATCACTTATAAAAGAATCGAATAAGCCTAAATCCATAGTTCTATTAAGATAATGAAAAATTAATTTTACAACTTTAAGATGAGATTATTTTGGATTATCTTGATATCTAGCACATAATCATATTGAAAACATTAAATCTGGATGACTAGATATTAAGTAACGAATACTTCCAATCATACCATTAAATGTTTTTTATCAACTAGTTTCCCAGCTTCATCAAGATCTAATTTATTAGGGGTTCCAATGGGAGTAATAATACTTTTAGTTTCTTCATACCAGTATTTCATAAGACGAAATTTTATATACTTATGTTGAGATATAAAAGTTTCTTTTGGATTTTCTGATATTTGAAAACCTATAAAGTATGATAACTCACCCATCACACTCATTTAAAACTCATATTTCCTAATATCCACAAATAAATTTTTTAAATATTTTTGAGTTGAACAAAATATAATGTCATCAACATATATTTGTGTAATAATAATGTTTTTATTAACTTGTTTTATAAAAATTTTTTGATCTATATCTCCCTTAACAAAGTTGTTTTGTAATAAAAATTTAGTTAACTTATCATAGCAATCTCTAGGTGATTGTTTAAGTCCATAACGCACTTTGGTAATTTTAAAAGAATGTTATGGATGTTTTTTATTTTCAAAATTAGGGGGTTGTTATACATAAAATTTCTAATGAACATATCCATTAAGGAAAGCGTGCTTCACATCCATTTGAAATATATTAAAATTTAAGAATGTTTCAAAGTCTAGAAATATACAAATAAGTTAGAGTCTTGATTCTAGTGCATAGGTTTATCCATAGTATATTCCATATTTTTTATTATAACCTTTTTCAATAAGTGTAGATTTATTTACAAATATTATTTCATTTTCATCACATTTGTTCCAAAAAACCCATTCTACTCCAATTATAGAAGTATCAGTAGGATGTTTAACCAATGTCCAAACTTTTTTCCTTTCAAACTCACTGAGTTCATCTTGTAGTTCTTTAATCCAATCCTTATCAACAAAAGCCTCATTAGGATTATTATGTTCGAATTGTGATAAAAATGATAGATTTTCAATTTCATTTCTTAAGAAAAATTATAGTTCAAATCAGTTGATCTAAATCACCAATGATATTATCACTATGATGATTCTTAAGAAATAGCCGACTTATTAGGTTTTCAAAAAAAATCTTCACCAATAGGTTGAATATATTCTTGATGAAAAACATTATAAATAAACTATTGAGATGTTTTCTCATAAGAAGACCATTATAGCATAGGTTAAAAATCAGTTTTATAAATAACATTTAAATATTTAAGTTGGGGTTGTTTGAAAACAAATGTATGAGTTTCGTCAAGATTTTACTAATGGCTAGTTTATCTATAAGATGATAAACTAACTGTTGGCTTGTGGGAAAACACCTTGAACCATTTATGGTTTTTGTTGTAGTTTTCCACCTATCCACTTATGTATCTCTCTTGGATTGGTTTCATCGTAGCTCCAAATTTGAACTTCCTCCACTAACTTATGAGTTACACCCATTACATATGATTTTATTCACACACAAGTGAGGTAAAATGGTTTAAATAAAAGAAAAATTGGCATGTAGACCCTTACATAATAATGGGAGAGAAGACATACATGCCAAAAATTTAATTAAATAATAAATTAAATGAAATTGATCACATGAAATGGTCTAAGATAGGCTAATGATCATCCACGTTCATGCAATGAATTATTCATTTAATAAAATTACCATTCAATTATAATGATTATTATTTAATATAAATCATGCATGAATCAATTAATTATATTCATTAATTAATAAATCCTTTTTTCTTAATTCACACCTAAATTTTCTTGGGATTATCATCCATCATTATTTTAATAATATCAAATAGATTTATTTAAAATTAAGTATGTACGTAAATATACCTTGGAGGCAACACGATGTGTTCCCATCCAAACTACCCAATATGTATTATGATCGTATAACTTTTACTCTTGAGATGTGTTTCATACACAAATTATTATATACTTTAATGACATGTAATATCAACATAATTATTACACTGATTACATGATTTTTGTATCATGTGTTATGCTTCAATATATATAGAGAACTAAATATAATATGACTCATACATGATATGTAGATCTGAAAATTATACAAAAAATAATTAAACATATATATATATATATATTAATACTCATCGCATGGCATGTACTATAAAATTAATGACCACAAAAAAGAACATTTTGATATGGTTTTCATAGTATAATAAATTAATTTTTAATTTTTGTGACTTGGTAAAAGTGCATAATGTGTAAAAGTCATCTACAAAGCATGGACTATTTTCATCATCTATCTAAGACACGTGGATAGGGACTTGGCATGTAAACCATACCATATAAATTGTTAGAGTAAATAGTGTGTACATAGCCTATACATCATGTGTTCTCTGAGTTAAATAGTCACCAGTTAGGTAGGTCGTTTAAGAAGATACATGACCCATCTGTGGATAAAAGAGTATACACTGTGTATGGTAGTTATACGGTATGTACTCCGACTGACTGTGTACCAGACAATCCCATTAAACACATGGTGTAAAATTAAAGGTACTACACGTAATAAATGTACACTCCTAGAAATAATTCTATATTAATTATTTAGTGCATTGAACACTTGTACATGGAATGTCCCTCTGGGTTACACAGTGTGCACTCTTGTGTTATCCGTCCAGATTCTATAGCACCTTCCGATAAGATCTTAAAATTTATTTAATTCATAAAATTAATCAATTTTATTATATTTATGATAAAAAAAGAGGAATAATAAGATCTCACAATTTATATTTAAGAATGATTGAACTAAAATTGAAAGCTAAATTACAAATGCGTATATCAATCAATGATATTTAAATTGTTATAAATAACTCTAATACAACTTTTAGGTTTTAGATGCAAGAGAAGCGTGTGATGGGTCATGCCCAAATTTTATTTTTTTTATAATCAATGATAAATCCAATATTTTCATGATAATAAACATCATGATCAATTTAATTGAATAAAAAACAGAAAATGGATAAAATACTGGAACCAAAGCACAAGATCATCTCATATTAGTTATAATTAATTTAATTGATTAAAAAATTACCTTGTGAGAGATTCATTCTTTTTTATGGATCTAAAACATATCTATTTTTTATTATCATTATGATATAGTAATTAAGGGAAGATTCCCTCTAGCGGTGTAAGATCCAAGATTCTCTTAAAGTATGTTCTTGTTTAAGTTATGGTTTAAGTCTGCTTATTGTGTTTAATGGAATGTTTTTTGGATGTATGAGTAATATCGGGCATGTCATGTGGGATTAGGACATGAAAGAAGGGAGATTTTTTCCATCATGTGCATGTTGCAGGTTTGGAACCTGGTTAGTAGTAATTGTGCACCAAAACCATGCTACCAAAGAGAAAGGGGTGAACAGTTTAGTAAACCATGCAAGAGGGGAGGCCAAACCTTGTGGGCCAAAACAGAGGTATTCTACAGTGTGGGTGAATTTTTTTTCAAACCGTGTGGGGATCTCCATGTAACCATGCAGCTCAGCCCCTCTTAGATAGAGGCAATGCACAGTTGGTGTACAATTTGGAAAATCGTGCAGCCAAACTGTGTTCCCCATTAAAAGTGGTATTTACCCCCCCCCCCCCCCTTATGATTGTAACTTCCTCACAAGAATTTAATCCTCATTATTCCTCCTCTAACACTAGTGATGAATATAAACAACCAAATCTTCCACAGTATCGATCTCCTTTGTTTCTAGGTCGTTTAAAGTTTCATTGGTTGTGGATCAAAACTCTAGGTAAGTCTTATTATCCTCTTGATTATCTTTTCCAGATTAAGGCTTGTGGCTTCATTCTTCTTCTTCCAGAAACCTAAAACCCTTATTTTCTAGTGGATCTTAGGTTGGTACTTCATAGGGTGCTTGAATCCAAATATAAGGCTATGGTTAAGTGTGTGTTTGTCTCCGATTTAGAGGTATCTAGTCTACAAGTTATATTCCATGGTCTTCAAGTTGATTTGTGCATGTGTGGTTGTGTTAATGCTTCTATATTGTTGTTTATTTGATTCCTTTTAATGGATTTGGAAAAATAGTTGGCTAAATGATGAATTAACCCCCCCCCCCCATGATCCCCATGGGATGCATTGACATTGACTAGACCGATTTAGGGTCACCCCTAGGGTGTTCCAATATTCCCAAACGTGGAAAATTATAATGTTAACTATGTATTTGAATTATGATAAAGCATATCCCAAGATGAACATGTCAATATGTTATTTGAGTTAGAAAAGGTATTATTGATAGTTGTACCTAGACTTTGATAATGGAATAAGATTTTTTTTGGAACAATGTAAAGACGATTAAATTGAATAAGGTGAATGTGCCTTATGACTTATGAGATTGAAATTGAAATGCATGAATGGGATAATACATGTGAAATGATGAATTATGTGAAATGGGTTAATGTTTGGAAATTTTTTAATGAGTTAAATGGGTTGAGATATGAATGAGAATTGGGTTAAATGGACTATATAAGGTGTGTACTAAATGTGTTAATGGTTTAATTACCAAAGATGATTTATGTGTTAAATGGAATGTGAATTGGGATTTTTATGTGTATTGATTATGTATGGTCTGTTATTTGGTATATGTGGTAATTTGATGAATAAGCATGTACACATGGCTTGGTGGCATGTGGGATACTAGAGTGAGGATCCTCCCATGGTCTGGGTTGGGATGAACCTCTAAACCCCACCCCTATAATTCATGGTTTATAGAATCATATGGAGGATCTAATCTCCTAATAGTTTCATTTTATAAGACTACTTGGACTAAGACTCCAAGGTGAGTGTGATGTATTTGTTATGAAATGTTTATCTCTAGTGAGATAGGGAGATTGAATTATTCCCTTATGTTTTATAATTGATTGACTTAGGATACAGTGTAAATGTCATAAATTCCTAACTCATAGATTAAGGGATGGAAATGGTTTAAGTGTTTAAAAAGAATAAATGATGAAAGTTGCTAAAGTGAATATTTTTGACTCATGAAACCTGAGTTGTCTTTTGTTTATACTTCCATTTATTTAGTAATTGCATGCACTATCTATTTTGACTGGATATTTTGTAAACACCATTGGTGGTGGTCAACTGATTTGTACTCACACTCTTCTCAGGCCACCATTGTGTACCTGAGAATATTTCATTGTTGCAGGATTGGACAAGGGAAAAAGTCCATGTGTTATGGAGTTGAGTTAGTATTGGGATGAGCATGGATGGGGATACAAACTTTGATTCTAGACCCGTTTTGATGTATGTTTCCATTAGTTTTTATTTTGGGTTTACATCACTTTTGGCACTATTAGCATGACATGCCATATTTATATTTTGGTTGTGGTTGTACACTATTTAGTAAATGGTTGGTAGTGAATGTTCTAGTTTATTGTATATTGTTTTCCTTATTTATTATGTTATCTTTTGTGGAATACTCTGGTAAAGAGGGTATATTCTCCTCACATGACCTGTTATACCCTCACTACTAGTTTAAATCCTCTATAATATGGGGAGGCGTTCTTATAGTCATGTGGTGACCTAGCTCAGAGCACCAGTTTAATGGCTTCCATGTCGGGGATGCTACAAAGTGGTATCAGAGTAATTATTTTATATGGTCTTACTATTTGGAGATGGTATATAGGAGATTATGATGTTTCAGGTTTTGGTGATGATCTTTTGTTTGGGAGTATCTGGCCAATCTATGGGGTAAAACCAAAGTACCTAGGGTGGGAATTATTATTCTTGATATGTGTTGTTACGATTGAATAATATTTCACCATGGGGTGATGCACTTGTTGTGTGATGAGAATTTTTTATGTTATTTTTATTTTGGATGGAATGGAATGATTTTATGTATACATTCATCAATATAGTCACCTAGGGATATAGGTGTAATGCATCATGATGGAAAAGACGAGATAGAAGTGTGAGACAGGAAGGGTACAATTCTTTTCACATTTATTAAAATATGAAGAAATTAATGTCTAATAAAGATGATATGAATGGGTAAATGGAAATACTATGAAATTATGGTTAAAGAATTGAGCTTGATTAATGGTGGTAAATGAGAAGAAATTTTGGTTATAATAAATGGTGAGATGAGATGGCAACTTAAAAGATAGAGATTTGTGTTGAGAATGGGAAATGGTTTAAAAAGGATGTCTAATGAAAAACTCATGACTATGTATGTTTTTTTACCCCATTTTGACCTTGACCTATGATAGGGATGGTTGAGGATAGTGTTCAAAGTGAGATGACGTCTCTTGGGAATAGTGTATATAAAATGGATTTTTTTTGGCAAGTAGATAGCCTTATTTTATTAAAATCGTGGATGTTTCATGTTATGTGTTCTGAGATGTGTGTTGTAATTATAGGAATATTCCACCACAAAATCATGTTCTAGTTGGGATATAAGGTTAAGGCATCAAGAATTCTCCTCCAAAAGTGGAAAAAGAAAAATCGGTGGTTCTTGTTGAAATATGATAGGAGAAGTTTTGTGAGAATTTCACTCATTTTATGCAGATAATGGAATGGTAACCAGGGTGGGTTGTGCCAAGTATGTTTGAGCTGAATAGGGAGTTTCAACTACAACACCCTCTAACTTTTTCTAGAGAGGGTGGACTTAATGTAGATATTTTCTAGATATATTTCATCTAGATAATTATTGGTCACTAATATACCCCTCTTAATAAGATAGTCAAGTTGGAGGCTTACATGATTCGAGGGTAAGCAAAGAGCTAGTGGGGCATTCTGGTTTAGACACAGTAGGTCAATGGTATGTCATGGAAATATTTATTGGAAAAGTTTCTAGAACATTTCTATTCAGAGACCTTGAGGCGGGAAAAGGATGCATAGATTATGAGGTTGACCCAGTGGTTTAATATAGTGATAGAATATGCAAGTCGTTTCACCGACCTCCAATGTTATTTTCAACTTTGGAAAGGGATGAGTCATCTATGGAAATACATTTCTAGGATGGACTTAAACATGATATTAGGTCCCATGTGAATATCTTATGTTTAAAAAGAGTTGATGAGGTGGTGGATTAGGCCCTTATTTTAAATGTAAACCCTAAGGAGGTCCCTCGTGGTGGGAATGTTGTTCCGGTTGGGCAATCCAGTAGTGAGAGGTCCAATGGAATGAAGTGATGTTTTAAGAACATTCACTATGGAAGTGGTGGAAATATTATTTATAAGACATAAATATACCCTTAGGGTAGTGATCATGTTTTCTGCTATCAGTGTGGCAGGACGGGGCACATGCGTGGTCATTGTCCCTGACCACCAGTTGAGTGAGAGAATGTGGAAGAATGGGGCATGTGAAGAGTTTTTTTAGGAACTATTAACAAACGGAAAATGATGGAGGGATAAGGCTGATTCCATGTGTGGGAAGAGGGTTGGTTACCTCATATCAGGTAGGAAGTTGGAGATCTACAGGTCTTATCGATCAAGGTGGAAGATGTGCTACTCTGAGGTGAGAGCATCCATATTAGTAAGGTAGTTAAGCACCATGAATTCAAACCAGAGCCCAGGGTAGAGGTTCAGGTCAGCTTCATACGACTAAATCTACACCAGATGGTGGTGAGGCTGGACCATCGGCTGTTCGAGGTACAATCCTTGTAGTTTCCATTCTTGTTAGTGATTTATTCAGTACATGTGCCACACATTGTTTTATTTCTACTCAACTTTTGGTTATGTTGGGTTAAGTGGTGGAATGTTTTTGTGGGTTGTGTCAATTGATACACCATTAGGGATGCAAGAAGATAATATTAGCAAGTGTAAGTGTTGTTCTGTTGAATTTGGTGGGTACCATTCCTTATGGGACGTGTTTGTTCTTGATATGTCTGTTTTTATATGATTTTGGACATGGATTGGATAGTGTTTTACTAGGACCATATCAATTTTTACCACCATATGTTAACATTCATGTCTCATGAAGGAGACACTTATGTCCATCATGGTGAGTGGGACATTTAGGCAGGCCGTACAGGGCTAGTTTGTTAGAGATTGGGGGAGCACACAACTCAACAAGACTGTATTATGCTTGATGATAGGTGAGTAGAGAATCTTTTATTTTCTCCTATGGTGGGTCGGTTTTATTATGTGTTTCCTGAATACTTCTTAGGCTTGTCTCTTGAAAGATATATCAAGTTCACAATAGAGTTGATTCCAAGAGAAGACTTATTTTCTATACTGTCGTATTGAATGGCACTGATAGAACTCTAGGAGCTTAAAACTCAGTTGGATGAATTCTAAAACAAGAGGTTTATTCACCTAAGTATGTCACCTTGGGGATCTCTAATTTTGTTTCCTAATAAGGCTTAGATCATTGTGGTTTTGTGTCGATTATAGGAAGTTGAATGAGACGAGGGTTTAAAATTAATACCTTATTCCTCGAATCGATGATCTTTTTTTCCAGCTAAGGGTTTCTTCAGTGTTCTATAAGATTGATATGAGATCATGATATCATCAGATAATGGTGAGACCTCATGATATACACCAGACTTCATTCAGGAGTAGATATGGTTTATATGAGTTTTTGGTAATTTTTTTTGGATAGACCAATTCACTAGTACTTTTTATGGCTCTAATGATCCGAATATTTCACTCATACATGGATCAGTTTTTATTTTTTTGTTGATTAAAAGTTGGTATAATATAAAACTCATTATGACCATTCCCAACAACATGACATAATCTTGAGTATACTAAGAGATAATAGGCTATACACCAAGCTATACAAATTTCATTTCTGAATCGATAGGGTTTATTTTTTATGTCGCATAATCTCTATGGAAGGTGTTTTAGTAGACCTAGAGAAAGTTTGTGCAGTTGTGTCTTGGGAACAGCTGAATAATGTTTCTAATATTTGATTTTTTTTTTGGTTTGGTATGCTATTACTAATGGTTCATTAAGGGATTATCCTATTTGGAAGAACTGCTTTTAGTTTTGACTAAGAATGGAATCAAGTTTGAATGGTTTATGGCATCTAAGGATGTTTTCCACCTGTTAAAGAATCAGTTGACATACGCACCAATTCTCATCTTACCTGACCCAGGTAATGGGTAAACCTTGTTTTGTATTGTGACTGGTGTTGGACTTGGTTTAGTGTTGATACAGAATTATCGGGTTGTGTCATATGGGTCAAGACAATTGAGGAATCATGAAATAAATTACCCTATTCTAGATCTTGAGTTGGTTGCAATGATTTATTAAATAAAGTGTTAGCGACACTACTTTTTGAGAGAATGGTTTATCATGTTTACAGATCATAAAATCCTTAATTACATCTTCTCTCCGTGTTATTTGAATCTTCAGAAGTAGCAATGGGTTGAGTACATTCAGTATTTTGAATTTCAGCTAGTTTAAACTATCGGAAATGGGAATAGCATTACAGATGATTTGAGCTAGAAGACACAAATTTAGGTAGTTTTGGAATCTTGTTTTGAATAGATGATGATGGAATTGTTTTCTGAGATGCATCTTAAGGTGTATAATGAGCATGGGCCTATAACCCTTTCATCCTTGGTAGTTGAGTTCATAATTATGATCTAGATCTATGAAAGGAAGCATGAGGATTCAAAATGTTTGTATTTAAGGGATATTCTTAAAGGTGTGGATTCACCATCTAGTTGGACCATTAGTGATGACAAGATCGTTTATGTTTGTAGTCGTGTTGTTGTGCTAGCAAGTTTGTGGGAAGAGTTGATGTGCGATTTTTGTGCATCGAGGTGGGAAGTACATCCTGGTTTGACCAAAATGTATCATCTTCTTTATAGACAATATTGGTGTCCATGAATGAAGAAAGAGGTTACATGTTTCATGGTGTGATGCCTTACCTTTTAGTAGGTGAAGGTTGATCATCAATTTTCTGTTATCTTATTACAACCATTTCCCATTCCAAAATGGAAATGGGATAACGTAATGATGTAGTTTGTGGTAGGTCTTCTAAGGAACCCTTGGAAGAATGATGTGATATGGGCAGTTGTGAATCAGTTGATCGTGGTGGCACATTTCTTTCTAATTTGAGATACTTTCACCATTGATCAGCTGTGTGAATGGTATATTTGAGAAATAGTGTAGTTTCATGGAGTATCATAGATTATAGTTTCAGATCGTGATTCACATTTTACATTATGTTTCTAGTGGGTATTATATAAAGTTCTTAGTACCTAAGTGTTTTTATGTACAGATTTCCACCCACAGACAGATGGGAAATCAAAGCATACTATTCAAGTACTAGAGGATATGTTGATGGATTGTGTCCTGGATTTCGGTTGATCAAGGGAGAATCACTTATCACTTGTTGAATTCACCTACAACCTCACTTTCTAGGAAATGATTATAATGGAACTATATAAGGTTCTCTATAGTAGACCATGTAGATCCTCATTATGTTGGATAGATGTTAGAGAATCTAAATTATTTGGTCTGATTCTCGTATAGGAGACATCATAATAGGTTCAGTTGATTCAGAAACACATGGAAATAGCTCATAGTACATAGAAGTCATATGTGGATCAGAATCATAGGACTCTATAGTTTATGGTGGGATATCATGTGTTTCTTCGGGTGTCTCTAAGATTGGGTCACCTAAGGGTATAGAAACAAGGAAATTTACTGCCCAAGTACGTGGGGCCATTTGAGATTGTGGAGAGGATTAGGCCGGTGGCATAACTATTGGATCCTCCACAGTGGTATAGTGCCATGAATGATTATTTTCATGTATCAAAACTTCAACAGTATCCCCCTAACCCATATACTGTGTTCTATGTCAGTATGTTGAGGTTGAGGCTAATGCATCCTTTGAGGAGAAAATAGTTCATACAGTGGATCACAGTAAGAAATCCTTATGAGTCTAGACTATGTCTTTGGTTTGAGTTTTTTGGAAGAATGGTAATTTCCAAGAAGTAACATGGTATACGGAGAAAAATATTTTTGGCTCAGTGGCCCAATCACTTTTTTTAAAGTTTAGTGATGCTTGGGAATCAGGATTTAGGACGACCCATTATAAGGTGGGGGAGGTAGTAAGATCCTATATTTTATCGAGATAAATTCTTGTTTAAGTTTTGGTTTAAGTATATTATTGTGGTTAATGGAATTTTTTATGGATGTATGAGGATGATCGGGGGTGTATTGGGAGCTCGAGACATGAAAGAGGGGATATTGTGGCCATCATGTGCATGTTGGATAGTTGGAACACGGTTAGTATTAATCATGTTCCCAAACTCTGCTAGCCAATAAGAAGGGGTTCATAGTTTAATAAACTATGAATGAGGGTTGTAAAAACCATTTGGGACTGGATAGTGGCATTATTCATGGTTAGTGAATGGTTTTTCAAACCGTACAAGGATCCCCAGACAACTGTGTGACTCAGTCCCTATTGGACAGAGTCATGCACATGGTTGGTGCACGGTTTGGAAAACCATGCAGCCAAACCATGGGACCCATTAAAAGTCAGATTTTACCAATTTTCCCCTCCAAATTTTAAGTTCATTGCCCAAATTTATTCCTCATTCTCCCTCCTCCAGCACTACTAACAACCCTAAACACCCAAATCTTCCAAAGGATTGATCTCCTTCACTTCTAGGCCATTTAGAGTGTCATTGGTTGTGGATCGAAGATAAGGGTATGTCTTATGCTCCACCTAATTCTCTTTTATGGATTAGGGATTTTGGTGTCATTCTTATTCTTATGAATCCATAAAACCCTCTTTTTTAGTGGATATTAGGTTGGGGTATCAAAGGGTTCTTGAATCTAGAGATAAGGCTAAGGTTAAGTGTGTGTTCTTCTAAGTTTCCGAGGTATATGGTCTAAAAGATAGATTCCATGGTATTGAAGTTGATTTTTTCATGTGTGGTTGTGTTAATGATTATATCTTATTGTTCATTTTATTACTATGAATGGATTTGGTAAAATGGTTTGCTAAATTATGAATTGAACCTGTCATGATCCCCATGGGATGCATTGAGGTCAACAAGACTGATTTAGGGCCACCCATGGGGCGTGCCAATATTCCTGAACATGGAAAAATGTAATGTTAAGTATGGAATTGAAATGTGATAATTTAGATCCCAAGATGAACATGTTGATATGTTAGTTGAGTTGGATTATTGAATTTTTTTCTTAGAATTTGATAATGACACAAGGTTTTGTTTGTAAAAATGTAAATAAGGTTAAATGGAATAAGGTGAATGTGTCAAATGACTTGTGAGATTGAAATTCAAATGCATGAATGGGATAATACATGTGAAATAATGAATTATGTGAAATGGGTTAATGTTTGAAAGATGTTGAATAAGTTAAATGGTTTGAGATATGAAACATAATTTTGTTAAATGGGATATGTAATATGTGTGGTAAATTTGTTAATCGGTTAAGCCCCAAAGATGATTTAAGTGTTAAATGGAATGTGAATTACGAATGTTATGTGTAATGATTGTGAATGATCTGTGATTTGGTATATGTGGTAATTGGATGAATAATCATATGAACATGGCTAGGTGGTATGTGGGGTATTGGATTTAGGCTCCTCCCATGAGTCGGGTAGGACTGAGGCTCTAAACCCCACCCCTAGAATGCAGGGTTTAGGGAGTCAGGCTGAGGCTCTAAACCCCTAACAACTGCATTTTATGAGACTAAATAGACTATGTCTCCAAGGTGAGTGTGATGTATTTATTATGAAATGTGTATGCCAAGTAATATAAAGAACATAAATTATTCCCTTATGTCTGATAATTGATCAGCTTAGGTCGGAGTGTAAATGATATAAATTCTTAACCCTTGGATTAAGTGACGAAAATGGTTTAAGTGATTGAATGGAATAAATTATCACAGTTTCTAAAGTGAATATTGTTAACTAATGGAAGCCAATTTTTATTTTGTTTATCTTTCCATTTATTTATGACATTCATATACTATCTATTTAGACTGGATATTTTGTAGACACTGGTGGTTGTGACTTACTGAGTTGTACTCACACCCTACTTGGGCTGTCGTTGGGTACCCATGAAAATTTAATTATTGTAGGATTGGAAGAGGGAAAATCCTTGTGCTATGGAGTTGAGTTGGTCTTGGGATGCATGGATGAGGATTTAGACTTGGAGTCAAGACCTTTTTTTGGGGATGTTTCAATTAGTCTTTATTTTGGCTTTCCTTCTCTTTCGACACTATTAGCATGAAATGGAATATTTATCTTTTGGTTCTGGTTATACCATGTTTGGGAAATGGTTGGTAATGTATGTTCTAGTTTATTATCTATTTTTTCCTTATTTATTATGTTATCTATAGTGTAAAACTCTGATAAAGAGGGTATAGTCTTCCCACGTGAACTATTAGACCCTCGTTTCTAGTCAGCATCCTCTAGCATATGGGTAGGTGCACTTGAGGTCATATGGTGACTCAGATCGGAGCACCAGTTTATTGGATTCCATTTTGAGGATGTTACAAGCAGTGATTGACAAATGTTCCACAAACCTCAGAACTTCATTATAGGAATATTTAGGTGCTAGTGTGGTAGATCCTAATGCTTGCATCGTTCGCTTTTAATCACCTCAAGAATCGCTTCCAAGGGGTTTTCCGTGAACTCTCTATATTTGAGAGTATATGGAAGAGGAAGACTATGCTCCATTCTTAGGAGAATTCCTAGATAGGGATATCTCTAGGGCTTGAGATGATTCTCTCCAATTGTCATTTTTTACAACACAAATGCAATTTACTCTCTTGAAAAATAATATAATTGGGTTTATATACCATTATGGTTAGAAATAAATAATTTTACAAGTGCCACTTACTATTTATTTAATCCCTACGGAACCCCATGTCAATAATAATATTGATAATATTATTATTTCTTAACATTAATTAAACCTGTGAATTAAAATTAAATATGATTTAATCAAATAATATTGAATATAAATTATTTCTCATGAGACCTATAAAATTGATGAGGTATTCCTCCAAAATACTCATCACACATAAATAAAGACTATTTATTTAATAAATAAATATCACTACATTATTATACAATAAAAAAATAAATATTATATTCACTAAATAGAAAATAAATATTTATTAAATATTCCACTCACATTATGTTCTCTCAAAAAACTGGTGATGGAATATAGAAATCAACGGAACATGAATAATTATTAAAACATGTATGAGAATAATATTTATTAAAAAATTTAAATAATAAATAGTAATATATTATTTAATTGAGATTATGGATATATTTAGTGTGTGATACTATATGTCTCTTTCTCAGTGGCACTAGGCGAAGTAGTTAAAAGCTCAAGGTTAGAATCTCACAACACGCCAAGGCACCTATAGATAAAAACATTAATTCAAAAACAAAATAATACCTCATACGGACCCTCATAGTGTAATATAATCCTTTTACCATTATATATGTAATCAATTAGGTTGCATGCTTTCATCATCAACCTATGTGCTCTATGCCTATTTGAATTTCTATAAATTGAACATGCATATAGAACACAATGGAAATGGATTTATTTAGGATATATAATTTCCTTGAAGGGGCATAAGATATCAAGTTCCATTAAATAAGATAAAGGGAAAAATTCTTTCTCGCATTATTCATTGATGGAACATTACTCGTGATGCACCCAACGTATCCTACCTCACTGTGAACATATGTCGTAACAATTTTAAAAAATACATCAAAGTATGTGACTTATAATATTCATTAATAATTATCTTAAAGTATAATGATAAATACACATGTTTGTATATAGGAACATCCAATAACACATAAATGTGGATTTCCTATTGGTGGATCTTTTTCTCATAATATCCTACACTGGATATTACCAAGGGAAAACACCTTCTTAAGGTGCCTCAAAAGTCCTATGAGTCTCCAACCCTGATATACTGTATCATTTATGACCCTAAAATTATATCATCGGGCTATTGAACATATATTTTAACAATACTATTGTCACACTTCTAGGTTCTCATCATAATGGAGAACTGTTATGACCTTTCATTGCGACAGCTACTCATAGGATGTTATCACATGCTATATCACATAGAAGAACAATAATGATGTGTGAATAATTTATTCATATTCAAAACTATGAATATATATTATGATAATGTACATATAATTTGGTTCCAGGACACCAAATCCAATAAAACCAACATGTAACTCGGGCTTATATGATCTCCACAACATCCAAAGCTCCATCAACCATGTGACCTTAGTAGATTCACTATTAGGAAAGTTAAAATAACGTTGCAAAAGAAAAATTTTAATTCATATAAATACAATAATAATATAGATATCAATTTAATAAAATTGCTTACCCATATTTCCACCCATGACTTCTCCTTGATTTTATTACCAATATACCTCCATGATATTTGTTTCATCAGAATGATATCATTGTACTTGGATAAAGTTTCCATAAAACTTCTACACTTTCATATTTATCTATCATTTTATTTTCTTCATTGTAATATAGTATTATTTATGTTTGAAGATTCCAAGTTTCACGCATATGGGTGCACCCACTGTGCCTATTATAAGATCTCAATGAATAATATAAAAGGAAAAAAGGAATAATTAATTCATAGTAAAACAAGAAAAAAATAATGTGACATATTTTGACACACTTATAAAAAAACAAGATTCAGGCTACTCATTATACTCGGATGGATATGTGTGCTTCCTTGGATAGGTAACCTATAAAGGATGTGTCTATTCCAATGCATGCACCACGTCATCTCCATGCACTAGAGTTGAACCTAAAGGAAGAAAATCCTCAGATCTTGGATGGATAGTTTGAAATAGAAGCGGCATAGACCTGGTGGGATAAGTATAGAAGGACTAGGGATAAATCATAGGATATGGATATTGTATATGTAGAAAAATGATCCATTGAAGGGGATTCCTCTACACTCGCCAGGTGTTTGGTTCTCCTGATTCCTCTAATTCTTCTTCTCTTAGGGTTTCACAGGTCTGATCGATAGTGATTGTTCTCCTTACTTTACCTGGTTTTTTCTTTTCTTCCTTCTCTTTCTTTGTCCTTCCCTCCTTCTTGACAACTTCATATTTTTTTGTGTATATTTCATGCCACTCACTTCCCCTATTTCGATCTAACTAGGTGGATCATACCTCCACTATGGGTCTATGTACTAACATTTTATATGGGTTGGGTCGGCGTCGATGGCGGTGTCTGATATCTTTCTTCTCTACAACCCTTTCTAGCCAACACATCCTGGTTTAACTCCATATTTGGTCAGAATCGATGTAGGAACTGTGCCTACATTGGATTGTGCTGGAGGAGGACCGACAATGGCCTTTTGTTGTACTATTCATCGGTATTTTTACTTTTTTGGGTTTGTTTGTTTTAAGATGTGGTATGAGGCTTGATTGGTGTTTTGATGGGTTATTTCTTCCTTAGGAAGCATGTTTTATGGTGTTGTTTCTTCATGATTGTCTTATTTTGGTTCGATGTTTGATGGAATCATATAGTTTTTTCTCCCCAATTAATGACGATGTGGTCTCTGGAATCGTCCTCAATGGAGGACTCCTCCTCTCAACTCTGCTCTAGACTCTCATTCCAATGATCCCTTTCTAGTTGGTCGAGTATGATAGTCTTAATGAAGGTTATAGGAGGGGTTTTTCGAGCAGTCTTTGGTCTTTGAGCAGGTGACTGGCATTTTCAGTTATCGCTTCGATGAAGTATCTAATGTCTAGAGTGGTGAGTCATGTTCTTGAGGTGTTGAGGCCGGTGGATGTTTCCCTTTTTCGACCAGTGATAAAAACATATATTGGAGTTAAGGATGATGGTGTTTTGGATTATGGAGATAGGCTGATGACGTTGGTTAATGATGGAACTGTTTATGTGGACATGCTCTGACCTGACTCATCAGGCCTCAATCAACACGGTGGAGTGACCCAAGTTGGTGTTCCTAGAATTGAGGTGTCCTCAAAGCAAAATTTGAAATTCAAATCTATTTTTACTTTTTTGTGTTACGATGGTTGTTTGATTTTATGGTATTTCAGATGGTATTTTATCTACTTGTATTTTTTTTGAAGTTTCACACTCAACCTTAAAAAGTGTTTTCAGAATATAAAAACAAATATTGATTTAGAAGGCATAGGTGGGAACATTTATGGAGGTGATGTAGGTATGGTATGATAATAAGAGTCTAACAAATATGATGGAGGAGGAATGGGTGGGAACAACCCTAGAGGCACAAGTAGAGGATGACAAGGTGTGCTATATGGGGTGTTCGTTGGTGGTCTAGGGTGTGAACAAGTATAGTGGGTGATTTGTGTAGCTCTAGGATCATCCCCGCTCAGACCCATACTAGTAGGCTAAGAAGAAGTCAAATCTGGTTTAGTTGAACGTCCCTAAAAAAAATTTTAAATGATAAGTACATGGCATTAAATGTAATTGTTGATGCTCCTTTCATCACAAAATCTAAAGATTGGAAAAGGGGATTATTTTAACTCAATATGATTCAACCTTTGGACAAAATATAAAAAATTTACAAATGAAGGAATAAGAAGAATGTTGCACAAGGGTCGTGCAAGTGCTACGATGGTCGTGCAAGTACACGTGCGCACCACAATGGTCGCGCAAGTACACTTGCGCGTCCTAAGTAATAACTGCTCGGGGTATTCACCATCCTATAAATAGACCCTGTGGGCCCCCCATTTCAGGAGGAATTTTTTCGAGAACTCAGATTTGAGCTCCCGGTGCCCTAGTCTGTTCTCAAAGCATTCGAAAAACTTATAAGGTAATTTCTTACCAAGAACGGAAGATATAAAGAGGGGGAGGAAGGCCTAAGTGTTGAAACTCATCAACCCTTGTGCGCCTGAGTGGCCAGCCCTTAAGGGAAATGGCTACACTTGCGCTCCGCCTAACTCCTTCAATAGAACTTACGCGCCACTCTTCTAGAAGAACCTCAAGACGATTCTAAAGGCTTTAACCAATAGTCGCTCAAGTATTACCCTACTGGTTAACTATCGCACATGTACCAATGTGTCGCGCAGGTATACCTGCATGACCAGGACTTGCGCGCCCCTGCCTTTTTGGGGGCCCTTCTTGCCCATTTCACCCCTCTTAAGTCGTTCCACCTCTCCAATTCAAGATTCAATCTTCAGGACACTCTTCAAATCCATTTATGGCATGATTTATGGATTTTACTTCCTTATCTGAAAGGAATTATGTGGAATATCTCTCAAAACCTAGAGATTTACACATCTTTATGTCACTAAAGATTGATATTTCATTCATTCAACCTCATCCTTTAAGATGAGAGAACTCATTAACCTGGGCCTCCTTTTCAGGAATAAACCCAGTCCCCTAATTTGGGCATCCTCCTCAGGATTAAGACCCAACCATAATTCTCTTAACCTGGGAATCCTCTTCAGGAGTAAGCCCTAATCTTAATTTCTCTTAAATTGGGCCTCCTTTTCAGGAGTAAGCCCCAGTCCCCTAATTTGGGAATCCTCCTCAGGAGTAAGCCCCAACCATAATTCTCTTAACCTGGGAATCCTCTTCAGGAGTAAGACCTAATCTTAATTTCTCTTAACCTGGGCCTCCTTTTCAGGAGTAAGCCCCAGTCCCCTAATTTGGGAATCCTCCTCAAGAGTAAGCCCCAACCATAATTATCTTAACCTAGGCATCCTCTTCAGGAGTAAACCCTAATCTTAATTTCTCTTAACCTAGGCCTCCTTTTCAGGAGTAAGCCCCAGTATCAAATATGGGCATCCTCTTCAAGAGTAGGCCCCAAGTTAGAGTATTAAAAATATCCATGAAATCACATATACCTTTATGGACCATGTTCCTGGATCTCTTCCCTGAAGTAAATCCTAATCTTCATTTATCTGGGCAGTCATACATACATAAGTCCCACATTATTTCTTATGATTGCATCTTTCATGGAACAATTGTCTGATTTTTACCAATACCTCTTATTTCTCACACCGAGTATGACTCGTGTGATCTTAGAGTGTAAAAGTAATTATGACATCCTTCTTTGAGCCATCAATCATAAACATCATACTCTCTTACTCGAACTACGTGGGTTCTGATTCCTTTTCTAAAACAAAGGATACGTAGGTTACCCATCAGCGGGTACGATCCCAACTTTGAAATAATCCATGTCCTTATGAATGACAATAAACTTCAAGTTCCCCATTTAGTGGATTTAAAACCAGTATGGTCATCATAATGACCAAGAGACTTTTATGTATTAAAGGATACCATTGACCAAGAATCTCTAAAAAATACTGATGATTCTCCATCAATGAAGAACCCAGAATACATATAAAAGATTCTATAAATTTCCTACATATTTAATCATTGATTTTCAGATCTGAAGGAAAGCTCATTTTATACTTAGTAATGTAATAAGGATTCACGAACATAACTTAAATCTAAAAAGAGAGTCCCAGAGTAGACAATAATTCCCCTAAAAAAGGTGTGATGAGTCTGACCTCCCATCCTCTCAACCAATGCAAATTCCTAAGCCTCATCAGTCCATAAACTAATGAGTGCCTACCTTTGGAAAGTAGGTCCAAATGGATGTGGAATCATTGGATGTTTCCGGTTCTATGAACAAACCCATTAGAAACCTATTGGAATGTTTGAACCTTCAATCAAGGAGGTCATCCCCAAATTCTGAGGGAAACAAAAAATGGTGAACCCGATGTGAATCCTTAACCAGGTTAAAATGATGTTTTACCAATTTGTTAGGCCCCTATTTAAAACTCAATCAGAGGGCCAACAAAAACAATCATTGACATATGTGCTCATCCAAATGATGTGGTGGCTGAATTTATCTTGATTATGTCTGTTATATCAAATAGGAACTCTTTTTACAATATTTTCTGCATTCTAAGAAATGGCTACTCTCATGTTCACACCTGTGAATACCGCTTCTGCGAATGTCACTGTTGCTACTCCTACTGGATCGTCATCCGCTCTGAGGACGATATCACCTACTCAGCGTCTTTAATGCTGGGTATCAAATGCGCTGGTTAAGGAGTACTGTCAACATGGTACCATCCCAACTCTGGAGGCTGCCCGACAAGCCCTCCAAGTGAACAACTCACACCGGTCGTCCGGACAACGACGACCAGTGATCAAGAAGAAGGCGGTGCTAACTACCGTCTCCAACCATTTCAGGTCGTTATCCTAGGAACGCAATCCTCATTCGATCCCTTATTCTAGGGAGGTGAATGGGCAGGTTCCTCAAGGCCTTAATTCAAGCAGACAGAAGTCCATCCCGAGGGCTCCCACCAAAAATTGTCGCCAGACTCGTGCAGCAGTGCGCCCTCAACATGATGAGGGTACCGACTCTAGGCGTTCGGCTCAGGTTCCTCAAACCCGAGCAGGCAAGATGAATCGCCAGAGGCGAAATCCGGTTAACAGTGAGCAGGTTCTCATCTCTTCCATCTCCGGAGAAGTCCACCAACCTAACTTGGTGGAAAGCAACGAGCGGGCACACAAAACTGCCTGTTTTAATTCAGCTGTCCAGAAGACTCGTCAGGCAATAGCACGCCAATCCCATTAGGAAATTCCAGCACAGTATTATAGACAAGAACATACACCTGTTTATACATCATCATTTAGTCAGTAGGCTCGTTTTAATACATATGATGGATCTCTTCAACCACGTTCGGAGAAGTGCAATCAGTAGGCATATACACCTGCTAGTATTGATCAAGCCTACCAACAGTATCACTTGGTAGAATTCGGAGAAGTCATTCGGAAAGCTTCGGAAAAAAACAGGAGGCAGACTCAACTCTATGCCCCTACACTTGAGTACTGTCAGGATTCACCAACAGGAAAAGGAGGACAAGAGCAGGCACACACACCTACTCCAAGCACGGAATGGACGTATATCCCCATTCCGGCAGCTGAAGTCACCAAGCATATTCTATCAATGGTGAAAGAGAAGAAGAAAATTCCTGCTCATATCTTGGATGCCTGTCAGGATATTATAACAACTTCAGCGGCATCTCAGGGAAAGACACACAAATCTATCCCTACCAGTGGAGCGACACATCAAAAGTCCACTCCGGAACAGACACACACATCTGTTCCAGTCGAAGAGGGTTATGGGGCATACTCCCCCATATCATACGTACAACCAAGTCAGGCACATACACCTGATTTAAGTGGAGATCGTCAGCCTAACCTGGCCATCTTTCCTAATCGGGCACATACACCTACTCAGAGCAGCCACTTTCATCAACAAGTGGTTTCCAAATAAAGTAAGAAGATGTCTAATAAAAATACTCGCCCAACACAGTCAGGAGATAAAGAGACAATCTGTAACAAGGACTTGCTCGATGCTGGAGTTCTTGAAGCCCTCAGACAGTTATATGTTGGAATTCAAGATTCTACTCCCTCATTTCTCAATAGTGGGAACATTAATTCTGAAGGTCTTCAACATACACATCCTCATGAAGGCTTGCTTCATGATAATTCGGTCGATCTCTAAGTTTCATCTTCAAATGAGATCCACAAGAACCCTCTGTGTGGTCAGAAGACCAAGGAGCAAGAGATCTAATCTTTTGTTGTAACCCATTATGGTGGTCCTCCCCATGATGATGAATTTCTCTGCGAAAGTCCTCTCCGCAGTAGTGATGCACATTTCCCGTAAAATACTCCAGTGGACAATGTAGTGCCGAGAAATCCCTATTATCTTGAGGCACTTGCAAATGCGAAACCAGTCATGTCTGATGCTTCATCGCTAGAAGGTGAAATACTTTCTCAATCAGAAGATAGCCCAGGGTGTCGGTCATTCTCCGAACCACCCCTAAGTCATGCATCTTCTAGTTTGATCAATGATTTCTCTACCAATATTGTTGAATCCGATGAAGCAACAAGGAAACACCAACTTTGGTCAAATAAGGTAGAAGAATCTTCATTAAATAATAAAGAGGAAATGCTGAAAATGAGAAACCAACTGGAAAAAGGTGAAGTACCAGAAATGTTTTGGCCTCGGGCTGACTCTCAGTATGACATTCCAAAGATGTTGACGGAAGATGGAATTCATGATATTCGTCTCAACATATGGAAAACTCTTTGTCAGTTGAAGAATAAAGTATTATCTTATGATGAATATGAAAATCATCTTAAGATAATAGAAGGTTTACAATGTTAGATTGATTTGGCATCTCTATCAGTCTCTCGATATCTGAAGGCTGAAAAGAAGTAGAGATCCCTTCAACGTTCATGCCTTGGCGCACTAAGAAGATTGTGTCAGTTAATTTTCAATGCCCCATCTGGTATTAATGTTAGAGGATGGGGTGTTCATGGATCACTACATTTCACGGTGCTCTACAATCAGCAAAGCCTGCCGAAAATGGTCTCATGCAATGTTATTACCCATGGTTGGCCACAGTCAATGGGCTTTTATTGTAATCAAAATCTTTCCCAAGAACAGGCCTCAAATAGTTCCTCTCAAAATCAAGAATACAGAGAACAAGTTGTTGAATTACGCTTGCATCAGGCAAACGAGAATTTTGAACATGCCTCTCATATAGAGCAAGCACACCATCAGGTGACAGAAGTGTCAGAAATCATCCGATGGTCTTTTGAACCAGGTGATAAAAGTTGATACAGGTTAATGCATCCAGCTAATTTCCGGACTATGGTTCGCAAGATCAGGAGAGATTTTAAGAAAGTCTCAGACATAGCATGTCAAGATCCACCCCAGCTTGCCAGACTGAGGACTCTTTTAAACCAACCATCGGAATCAACAAATAGGATTCAAGGAGTTGAGCGGGAACAGCAGGAACAGCCCCAGTCCACCGGACTGGGGATTTTTTCAAATCATCAATCCCCTCCTCAGAGAAAGTTGGCCTTTTCTTGATTGGGGAAGAAGCCTCAAGAGGAATGAAGAGCCAAATTATCAGGAGATTCCCTCCAAATTACGGTTCGTCAAGAAGTTCCTAAGGGATCGAATCAACAAAATACAATGTCTCATCAAAGACATGGAAGAAGACAATATCACAGAAATGATGATAGAAGGGATGCGATGCATTATGAATTAATCAATGTCATAAATGTCATTGTTTCAAATCCACCAGATGAGACTCACTCAGGGGACTCAGATGAAGAGGTTCCTGCTCAAGAAGATGTACGCACCGACACAAATGAAGAAGGTGTGCGTACACGAAATCAAAGGGTTACTCAGAACCTAGGTAATCCTTCAAGTAACCCACTTCCCCCTCTCCGAAAAGGATCCAAAAAAGGGAGGGGAAAGAATCAGGTTACATATCCTTCCTCTGGATAAGGTCAATCACTCTCACTAGAGAAAAGGTTTGCCCAACCAGAGGAAGAAATGAAGGAATTAAGGAGGTTGAATGCAAAACTACTTCAAGGTAGTCTTCTTCTTAAGCAAGATGTAGTTAGTCATCCAAGGGAATTTGTTTCAGCTATTAAGATGGGTCAAGAATATACTCCTCTATCAGTACACCCTCATAGGTCTAATCCTACAGGTCAAGTGGAACAACAGTTGGCAGTGCTACCATCAGTTGTAGCACCAACCACCACATCTGTCCAAGCTCCAGTCATTGCACCTACCCAAGTCCATGTTCAACCAGATTTTTCTCAAAAGTTAATAACTATCATTGAGTCATTAATAGCTCGGTTAGAAACTATTGAAGGGAAACGTGCACAGGTTCAACCAGAAAAGAACGTTTACCCTGAATGGGTAGATTCAATATCTCCTCCATCCAGTTTTGGAAACCCTGTATTCCCAATTTTCAATGGATCAGGCGACCCTGAATAGCATTTGATGCATTACGTGTCTTGTTGTGATCCTATGATGGGAACTCCGGAGCAGTAAGAAGCAGTAAAACTCAGATGCTTCGTACGGACCTTGCAAGGACCAGCCTTTGTCTGGTATACAAGCTTGCAATCCCAGTAAATTACTGGATGGGAAGATCTTCGTCAACAATTCCTTCTTCTGTCCAACTCAACTTTGCCAAAGACAACATTTTTTGATCTTACAAACTATAAGTAAAGGGATAATGAAAGGGTCTCAGATTTCATTGCTCACTAGAAGGGATTAACATATTCCCTAAGATTAGCACTCCCTTAGGAAGAATTGTTTCCAATCTGTGTGGCAAATTTTCGTGACAAGTTACGCACGCCGTTGATCCATGTGAAATACACAGGAGGGTTTAGAGACCTTACTTCAATCGGTCAGCATATTGAATATTCCCTTATACAGGCTAAGGATAAATCTCGTGTAATTCCATCAGCTCCAGGAAGGAGAATGGTTAAAGAAAAAAATGATACAGTTATTCTTAAACAAGCACCTGTATCTGTTTATACTTTAAAACCTTCATATTCTCGAAGGGCTCCACCTCCTGAGCACCAACAATAAAGGTCGGTTCATCCATAATATCAAATAGATCAAAGAGGAAAATAATTTAAGGATATGAAGAGAAAAACATACTCTTTCCGAAATGAACAAGTTCCTGGTTACTTCATTTCGGCTCTGGAAAATAATCTGGTTCAATTTCCAAGGCCTAAGAGGCCAAATAAGGAAGGAGATGAAGACCATCCCATTTATTACCCTTTTCATCAAATGTTGGGGGATCCCATCCCGGGGTGTTTTGTCTTCAAAGACCTTCTGAAAAATATGGTCGACTCGGGACAAGTCAGACTGAAAGGTTCTTCCGTTCAGGTAGCATGTGTTACTGCTACAGTTCCAGAGGAGGAAGGCGAATGGCAAGAAGTCAAAAGCAAAAATGCACAAAAGTATGATGATTGGATGGTCAGAAAGACAATCAACCGAACTCATGCTATTTTGCGAACACAATTAAAGAATCCTATTGTGTCTTATACCATGAATGTTACGGAAAAACCCTATTCATCAGAGGGAAAGTACTCAACGAAATGGCATGATTCAATGAAAGAAAAAGAATCAGAAGATGATGATTATGTGTGAAAGCCTAAGTTGTCTTTGACTCTGGTAGACTTCATGACATCTACTTCAAAGCAACGGGCACCGCCACACCAAACAGCACAGCCTAAACAGGCTAATCAGGAAGAGCCTTCATCAGACGAAGAGTTAATCTTTGGTTCTGTTAATATGATTCAATTAAGAGATCCATATGTCAGTCGGAGTTTCGATTTCGATGAGCCTGAATTCCCTATATCAAACAGGGGAATCAGAGGAAGTTCCAGAGGCTCAGGATACAGGGGAAGACGTGGGTCTTTCAGAAGCCGCTATTCCAATTCTACCCCTGATAGAACTGTGTATGCAGCCGAAACTCGTGGTAGAACCCTTCAAAGAGCTCAGCAAGAACAATCAAGTTCTTCTACCAATAGCAAATTCAGTCCATGAATAGTTATTTTAGAAGATCGGTTGAAGGTTACATCTTCTTCCTCTCAGCAAGTAAGTGGATCTAATCGGTCTAATATTCCAAAACCAGGAATATTTCCAACTCCTATCCCAATACAAGATGCATCAACTTCCAAAGCATCTGCTTCTAAGGTACCTGCTAAACCAAATATTCCTGTTGGGAAACGCAGACCTCTGGATCAAAAGTATGATGTATTGAAACACTTGGCACAAGTACCAGCCTTGTTATCAATTTTGGATGCTCTGAATCTGTCAAAAGATCTTCCGGAATCACTCATCGAGGCTTTGTCGAGTCCTCAAGAGTTTGAAACTGAAATTGCTGCAGCTGAAGTCTATCACATAGAGAATAATCCTGTAGAATTCCACGCAATAATATCTTTTACTGATGAAGATTAAGATGATGTTGTGCATGGGCATATTACACCCACCTTTTTACTTATCTGGAAAGGTCAATGTCATAGACTTCCGAAGAGCTTTCATTGACAATGGTTCAGAAGTCAACCTCATGCCCATTCATACACTTCATCGATTGAGCCTCACATAATCTGATTTAACGCCTTCTACCATGATGTTACAAGGATATGATAAAATTGAACAAGAACCACTGGGCGAAGTTACACTCAAAACTCAGTTTGGAGATCTTTTATCCAATTCGAATTTCATAGTTATTGATCAAGACTCAGCTTTCAACATCTTGCTTGGAAGACCCTGGATACATCAACATGCGGCGATCCCTTCATCATACCATCAATGTCTCAAATATTGTTTCGATGGTCAATTTGGGACATTTTATGGTGATAAGGCCCCGTTCAAGATATGTGAGTATCAATACATTGAGGCAGAATTCTATCACATGAAGGGAAGGGAGAAATCCACAACAAAAAAGATTACCAAAGTTAATGCTCCATATGGTTTGGAGAAGATTCCAGTAAATCCATTTACACATGTGAGTACAGATTATGTGTTGCCTATCAGTCAAATTGACAAGATAGACCCAAATCAAAATACTCTTATGGAATGATCCATAATGTCAATTACGGCAATCGAGCTAGACAACATGGGAGGAATTGGTAACCCACCAAGCAGTGATGAAAGCAAAAATGGTGATGTCTTCATTTCATATGCTGAAATCCAACAAGTCTATACTTCTCCAATTAGGCCAGAAGAAGTTATAGAAACATTGGAGGTGAACAATGATGTAGATTCTCAATCCATCATCTCCTCTTTATTACCCAAAGAAGACCCTTCATCATCAATCGAGTTTGAAATGGAAGCTTATTTTCAAGATATGCAAATTTTGACATCTCTTCTGATCATGAAAATTCTGCTTTATCATCTACTATGCAAGTAGAAACGGAAGAAATAACACATGATGAAGAAAAAGAGGAAGATATCAGAGATGCTCCTCTAGCATTTGAAGAGGGTATCTCTACCACTGTGGATGAACTCAGAGAAATAAATCTGGGTACAAAAGAAGATCCACGCCCCACATTAATCAGTGCGGCCATGACTCTTGAAGATAAAGAGATGTATATTTATTTTCTAAAGAAAAATAGAGATATATTTTCTTGGTACAATACAGAAATTCTCGGGCTTGATCCTGATGTTTCTACTCATCATTTGGGTTTACCAGAATAACATCGAGGATTTAAGTAAGCCATGAGAAGAACACACCCAACTTATGATTCCAAAATTGAAGCTGAAGTGGATAATCTTATCAAAGCTAACTTCATCAGAGAAGTTCAGTATCCCAAGTGGTTGGCTAATATTGTCCCTGTAAAGAAGAAGAACGGACAAAATAGAGTTTTCATCGATTTCAGAGATCTTAATCGGCATTGTCCTAAGGATGATTTCCCAGTTCCGATTACAGAACTTTTAATTGATGCAACAGCTGGCTATAAAGCACTTTCCTTCATGGATGGATATTCCAGATATAATCAGATCTGGATGGACCCAGAAGATGAGGAATCCACAGCCTTCAGAGCCCCTTGGGGTGTTTTTTTCTACCGGGTAATGCCCTTTGGCTTAAAGAATGCATGTGCAACATATCAGCGTGCCATGCATCGTATCTTCAAACCCTTCTTAGGGATGTTTTTTGAATGCTATGTAGATAATTTGGTGGTTAAATCCAAACAATGTTCTAATCAATTGGCTGATTTGGAAGTCATATTCCGTAAGCTTCGACAACATAATTTGAAGATGAATCCCTTAAAATTTGCTATTGGGGTAACCTAAAAAAAATTCTCGGCTTTGTTGTATGCCATCGTGGTATTGAAGTCGATCCTGAGAAGACCAAGTCAATCCTTGGTATGTCACCTCCTCAAAATTTGAAAGAATTAAGAGGAATTCAAGGACACTTATCCTATACTTGGTGTTTCATCGCCAATTTGGCAGGCAAAAGTTTACCCTTCACCAAATTGATGAAGAAGGGAGTCACTTACCAGTGGACTGAAGAATGTCAAGAAGCATTCGATTTTCTCAAAAAAATACCTCTTAAGTCCACTGGTACTCATGCCACCTGTTGACGGACGACCACTTATCCTCTACGTTACAACTCTAGAGCGATCATTGGGTGCCTTTTTTGCTCAAAAGAATGATGTTGGGAATGAAAATATCCTCTATTATCTCAGTCGAACTATGCTTGAAGCTGAAACCCGATATTCAAGTATTGAGAAGTGTTGCCTGACATTACTCTTTGCAGTTCAGAAATTGAGACACTACCTACAACATCACAAGGTCTAATTGGTATCTCACAATAACCCGCTCAAATTCATCCTTAGTCGTCCAATGCTTACAGGATGTCTGGCAAGGTGGGAAGTTATTTTGCAGCAATTCAACATTCAGTATGTGTCTCAAAAGGCGATAAAGGGCAAAGATTTGGCTGATTTCCTGGCTGAACGCCCTTCAGTGGAAGACACATCTTCAGATATTGAACTCCCTGATGATGAAGTCTTCTCTATTCAAGAAATTACTCAAGCATGTGAAATGTATTTTTATGGTGCTTCCAGAAGTCTAACAGGGAGGAAAATGGAAGATCCTAAATTCAACAAAGTTGGCTTAGAAATTGTGCTCATTTCTCCAGAAAAGGCAGTGTTACCTTATTCCTTCTTATTGTGGGAAGGTGGTACCAATAATGAATCAGAATACCAAGCTCTCATCATAGGATTGGAATTAGCACTTCAAGCACAAGTGAATCTCTTAAAGGTGAAATGTGATTCAGACCTGGTAATCAAACAATTCAATAGGGATTATGTCATCAGAAAAGAAGAACTAATCCCTTTGTATGATTACGTCAGAGAGTTAATAGCGGAATTCCCTTCAGAACCAACATTTTCTTTTGTCCCAAGATCACAAAATGCTCAAGCTGATGCACTGGCTAATATAGCCACAGCCCTGGCAGATCCAAATCGGGACGAGACAACCATCAGTATTGCCCACCATCGTGCAATTTCACCTTATGTTCAAATCAGAAGAGAGGAAATTAATGAAATTAGTCTCATTCCTGAATCGTATGGTCATACTACAGGATGGATGTCACCTATCAGGGAATAACTTCAAAATGGAACACTTCCACCTGATAGAGCCGAGAAAGAAAAAATTTGGCGACGTGTGGTCAATTTTACTCTTTATGATATCCCAGATCACCTAGAGAAAATTTTCTACAAACGTGGTTTTGATGGAGTTATCTTCAGATGCATTGATAGTGAAGAGACAATGGATTTCATGAATGAAGTGCATACAGGAGTATGTGGTGCCCACTAGTCTGGACATAGACTGTCTGATCAGATTTGGAGGCTTGGATACTTTTGGCCTTCAATGATACAAGATTGTGTTGATTTCACAAATAAGTGTCATTAATGACAAGTACATGCCAACATCATTCATCAACCTCTAGAGCTGCTTCATACAGCTAAATAATCATGGCCATTTGCCACATGGGGAATGGATGTGGTGGGACCTTACCCTTCGGCTACGGCCAAGCAGTTTAAGTACATTCTTACTGCTACTGACTTCTTTTCCAAATGGGAAGAGGCAATACCTCTCAAGGAAGTCAGTTCTAAATGTGTTGTTAGCTTCATCAAGTCTAACATCATTACCAGATTTGGTGTCCCTCATACCATATTGACGGAAAATGGCACCAAATTCTGTTCATCTGAGGTGAAGAAGTTGTATCAAGAATACAACATCAAATCCAACCATTCATCTCGGTATCATGTAGAAGCCAATGGCCAGATAGAAACTTTCAACAATACTATTTCAAATATACTGCAAAAGATGGTGGATAAAGATAAGAAATCATGGCCTGATAAACTCTTTCATACTTTATGGGCTTATCGGACTACCACATACACTGCAATGCGGTCAACTCCATATTCATTAGTATATGGAACGGAAGCAGCCTTGCCAATTGAAGTTCAACTACCCTCACTCAGAGTTACCATTTGTGATAAATCATCTACAGATGAACAATCTCAAAAGCGATTGAATGAATTGGAATGGTTAGATGAGAAAAGATTGTGAACTTTTCACCACTTGGAAGTCTATCAGAATCGAATAGCATGATCTTTTAACAAAAAATTTCATCTTTGTTCATTCACTTAGGGAGAATTGGTATTAGTTCTCAGAACTCTAATGATACTAGGAAAGAAACCTCCCAAGCTTGATCCGAAATGGTAAGGACCTTACTCAATACTTAAGGTCTACTCCAATGGAGCTTATTCATTAATCTCGATGGATAGAGAACTCATCACTACTCCAACCAATTCCAGATTTTTTAAGAAGTATTTTGTATAAACACAAAATATATCATCGTTGTCCGGTATGACCTTAAACTGTACCACTGTCCAGCAAGATGTTAAACTACATCATCAACGGTCCATGCATATGACCCTAAACTATTTTCACATACGTCCAACATGACGTTAAACTGTGTTCCCTTCATCGTCCTTGCTATATGACGTTAAACTAAATAGAAATGGTCCATACATATGACATTAAACTATTTGTATCCCTTTCGTCTCACATGACGTTAAACTGGGACATCCTAACTACATGACGCTAAACTGTACAGAAGTCCCTTATGTCCAACAAGACACTAAAATGCACCATCCATGGTCCATGAATATGAACTTAAACTATTCGCACTTTCGTCCAACATGACGCTAAACTGTATCGTCTCTTTTTCGTCCAACATGACGTTAAACTATGAAAAAAGTCCCCAATATGTCCAACATTATGTTAAATGGTGTACTCTTTTGTCATTACTGCATGACATTAAACTACACAGTCGTCTTTTTGACTAACATAATATTAAACTGTGTTGTCTTCATCGTCCTAACTACATGACACTAAACTGTATAGAAAGTCCTTTGATATGTCCTACATGACATTAAACAGTACTTTGACCCTACTACATAACGTTAAACTATGCAGCACCAATAGTCCTAACTGCAAGAGTTTAAACTGCATAGTCCCTTTATATGTCCTACATGACAATAAATTGTGCATCGTTAAGGTTGTTGTTACCTCTTGTTTCTCACACCGAGTATGACTCACGTGAGCTTAGAGTAAACCTCAACCATAACACTCTCTCCGGGATACTAACCATGTGTAAGTCCCAACACCATTTTTTTAGGTCGTTGTCCCCAAGAAAAACTTGATCCTTAATTCATTCTTTAATTGAACTATGCGGACTTTGATCCTTGCCTTCCAGGATGGGTACGTAGGCAACCTCCCAAGGTTCAAGCCCAAAACCAATCTCTTCACATCGGTTCACCTCCATCTCATACAATGTTGATTTGTGAAACCACCCCTATAATAAATATCTTTACATTGGTTCACTTTCTTCCTTGTTATACGACGTTAAACTATACAACACTTTTTTCCAGTATGACAATAAACTACAATATTCTTTAACACCCTCACCTAAGAGGAAACCATTATTTACATTTATTTTTCAATAATGTTCCATTTCAAAGACTACGTGTAAACATGGCAATGCCCAAACCTTTTTATCTTGGGTTAAACCATCATTGCACTAAATTCCCCTTTCACCCTTCACATGTACGAACCAAATCTGTATAGAGGGTATTTCTAGAACTACGTGGGATTGATTCCCATCTTTATGAGATACGTAGGAAAGTTTGAGTGTCCCTCGAATTTAGCACCAAGTCTTTGGGCCTAACCCCAATTTCCACTTTCAGTTCCCTGGATGAAAAGTCCTCATGAAAACACACACTGTGTATTTCTTAAAATGGTCCAAGCTCTATGAACCTAAACTAAGATCTCTAATCCTTTTGTCCCACAAGACGTTAAACTATAATTTAAGAACTACGTATGGCTTGATTCCCATCCTTATGGGATACGTAGTGAAGTCCAACATTCCAATTCAGGACCCAACCACAACATGATTATGGTTAGAATTGATCTGTGTATCTTTGTATACAATGTAAAATACCCATCTTTATGTGTCATAATCCTAAACTTAAATATTTTCAGATCTTCATAGCACTTTTCTTGACTTTTAGTCACAAAAATTTCAAATTTCTGAGATTTATTTTACCTGGCTATGTAGCACGTGCCCTTAGGCGGCCTTGCATAAACAGTCTATATAACAGACTTGTCAGCCAAAAGATATTATTATTTGACTATGCATCCAATGCCCTTAGGTGGCCCTGCATAATTCAACCCTCTAACGGGTTTGTTAAATAATTGTAACTTCATTCTTGGGAAGAAAGCCTCTTTTGTCCTTATGGGTCTTAAATGACAGTATGTAGGGATCCGCAAAAATATCCATCCTTAACATATTAGTCCCATATCCTTTTTCATGATCTAAAAGTATTCAAATCTATGGTTTATATTCTCCTTCCCTATGTTTGGGTTAGACCTTCGTAGGAGTGATATCCATCCAGTTCTTCGATAATCTTGTTTGGAAATATTTTCTCCATATTCAAGTACCTCTTTCCATATAGAAAACTCTATACTTTGGAAAATTTGAATCTCCATAAACTTTCACTGGCTTTTAGCACTAGAAAAGTAAATTTCTGAGAGTTCTTTTTCCTGACTATGCAGCACGTTCCCTTAGGCGGACTGGCATAAGCAGTCTACATAACAGACTTGTTAGCCAAAAGATACTATTTATTTGACTATGCATCCAATTCCCTTAGGTGGCCCTACATAATTCAACCCCCTAACGGGTTTTTTAAATAATGGTAACTTCATTCTTGGGAACTACTTCTTCTAATGCCTTTTAGCTCTTTTTTCATATCATTCCTCATATCCAAATATTCTTAAGTCATAGTTAACATATTTTCCCTCATACTTTAGTATGGTAATATGTTTTCAGATAAATTATAAAGGAATGGAGTCAATTTTAATCCATTTTGGTCAAAACTATTCCGAACTTAAACATTAGCCTTTTTATGTCTGACGTGCATGATTTTAAACTGCCCACAAAAGACAAATGAACTCTGAATAAAAGTCAAGTTACAGCTCACTAAACATACATTTTGTATGATTTAGGTAATATTGAGCAATTAAAAGGTTCACAGTTTGTAGGGTTATTTACATTAATCCTGGTAAAAATCAAACTATGCTTACTAGGCCCATTGGCTTAGGTAAAATTTAAAGCAGGTAGCAGGAAAATACGTTCACAAATGATTGAAGATAAAATTATTATCCATTGATGCACAAGAATTAGAGGGAAATCCACAGATTGGAGCCTCTTCTCTTTTTCAGAAGATTACAAAAGACTGTCAACATAAGTCTTCATTTGATGTACAACATCCCGAGCTTCATCAACAGCTACTTGAAGCTCGTTCACTCGACCAGCTTCACTCTTCTCAGCTTGATGGTGTGCCTTCTTGGCATCTACAATGGCTTTCATACCATCCATTTGAACCCCCTCCAATGAATTATTGAGCTGATCAAGTTCCCCAGTAACAGAATCTAACTATTGCTGGAGTTTCACCTACTGGACGACTTTTTATTTGATTTTATGCTTCAGCTCCTTCATCTTGGCAGCATAATCAGCCTCAACTCGGGATACCGCAGCCTCAAATTCGCCGATGTTAACTAAAAGTTTCACCCTGGTCAGATATTCGCGACACTTTTTCTCCTTCTCCCTCCTCAAGATGACCTATTTCACCACGGCATGAATCTTTTCATATCCAAAACCGCATGTCCTAGCATGACAAACTGGGATGAAAATCGAGGGATCTTCGATGATATCTCTTCTAAAGGCACCTCAGATATGATTTTCCATATGTTGTTCCATGCCTTGCGTCATGAAAAGTTGAACGCTTTAAGCACCTCTGGGTCTGATTCAACATCATCATCACAGGGGGGCATGTAATCTGGGATTAATGCACTTAAATAAGTGCCCTGTACTGCTCCTTCCCCCCTGACCTGTGCTTCTTCGCTTTCAATTCCCGTTGGGGCAGAGGTTGAAGCCTCACCTCCATATCTAGCCACTAAAGTTGATGGCCCTGTATAATTAATTAAAAGCTTTGGTTAGCTTCAAAGGATAAAAAAAGAATCGATTGTATTGAAAATTAAGTACAAATCACAAATATTGTTATCCCTTACCCGACGGTAGATCAGCTACCTGAGAAGACTCCTCCCCATCTTTCCCAGTCTCAACAGGATCTTCAAGATGGGTCTCAGGAGGGTTTATTGGGTTTAGCTCTACTTGAGATAATGTTTCCGCAATGGTATGGTTGACATAATTTTCCACACCCTCTTTAGGAATTGGTAGTTCAGCAGCTTCTATGGATGGAACTGCATATTATTTTAAGTCATGATTAGAAGTGTAAATTATAAGGAAATTTACTGGGCGAAGGATAACACTCACGCCCAAGGTATTCTAAGTCACATGATAACTTATCATGATCATAAAATTCTTCGAAAGACATGCCACGATTCATCATTTCATCCAATGATATTTCAGAATCATGGTTAGTCTCACCAGTGGGAGCGTTTGATATGTCTTCTTGACGACTTATGTCCTCCAGCCCCTGACCCTGGACATCATATTCGGATAAAATCACGGCATTATTTGCAACAGCTGCCAAAAGCTCTAATGCAGGAGTTGAACCTAAAGTATCATAGAATGAAAGTCAGTCAGTGTTTCGTTCAACATTTTTATGAAGCATTGTTGACTTACCAGAAACAGGTTCTTCTCTTCTTGCAATAGTAGCAGGAGGAATACTGCGAACATATGCTAGCTCTTCTCTAGGAGCAGCCAAGTCAGCTTGAATATGTGATTGTTCCACAGCACCCTTTGTAGTCCTCAATGGAGGATCAATCCTTTCTCTTAGAAGGGAAATTGAAGAAGCCCCTATAATCCCAAGGAAAATGAGCAATTTTTTCATGGTTTAGGACTCATGATTATCCAAAGAACTTACCACTGATAATGAAGCGTTTAACTATGGTCTTCTTCCTCCGATGTTTTTGCTTCCTTGGCTTTTGGGGAGTATCAGTAGTCTCCATTTTAGGTACCTGGATGGGAGAGGGGAAAGCCATGTGCAACTCCTCATCCATGGCCTGCTGGCCTGGAGATATCTCACCTGGTTCACGAGGGGATTCAGTAACAGCCCCAATGGCAGTACCACCAGGGCTATACTGTGGAGAAGGAACCTCAGTAGTTTTGGAAAGCTTCCAGATGAAGAAAACAATTTCCTTGAATAACAAATCTTTGACTGAAATCAAGTTGCAAAGTAAATAAGGAAAGAAAACTTACATCTTCCGGAGCCACATACTCATGCCACTCCTCATCAGTGGTGTCGTGATCCATCATTTCCTTCACCCGCTTGGTGATAGGGATAGAATCATTGGTGGAATATATGTAAGCCTTCAACTCTTTGACATAGGCTCTTAATTCATCAGGGTTATCCTTGAAATGAATATTCACAGGAGCCTGAAGAATCCCTATTCCAGGAAGATGTAACCCTTCATATAACTCCATCCATATAGTTTCAGTATCGCAGTATACATCCCTCCATGTCTGGATGGCCTCTGGTAGTAGATATGCAGGTGTACTAGAAGGTTGTGAAGAGGGTCCAACAACCTTGGATTTTAATTTCTTTCTAAATCCTACAACTTTAAAAAGAGAGTGACAACTTGTTACTCTATAAAGTTACTTGTAATTAAAATTACCTCAATAAAGTAACTCACCAGGAGTTTATGGAGTGGATCTCTTGATTCTGACAGGGGGATTATATACGGCACGGGGCCGTTTTGACACATGTTGTATCTCCTGAGAATCTGATGAATCAGCCTCAGTTGAAGAACTCGGTGAACCAGCTTCAGGAGTGGAAGAATCACCTACCACATGAATTGTTTCTTTCACAATGGTTCTCTTCTTCTTCCCAACCCGGTCAATAGGTTTATTCAATATGGCCTCAGGATATGATGCTATCTAGTTTTCAGCATACCATACGGTCAAATTTCTTACCGCTTCAGTATTTGGTAAGTCAAAGACTACCCCCATCCTCTCCATAGCCATTAGCAACCATAGTTGCCGAGAAACCATTGGATGCTGCTCTGATCTGACGTGCACTAGAGGAGATACAACAGTTGTTTGCAGACACTTGAATTTGCGTGCAAATCGATATGGAGCATAGGCGTCACATATAATTTCTCCATCAATTCTGGTGGCTAATACACCATCTCTATAGGCCAGCATATAAGACCTCTGTTCCAAGATGGCTGATCCATCATCAAAAAATCGCCCTGTCGGCGGATTTCCATAGGGAAAGAAGTGGAATTCCTTATGCGTACCCAGCCTTGGCCTAATATCATAAGCATTGAGGTACAAAGGAAAATTCCATAGAAGGCCTGAATAGATGGCTTGAAAGAACTTCTGGGAATCTGTATCCCATTTTGAATAGCATATGTCCAGAAGTGAGTGGAGATCCATCCCCATAAAACTTGGAATGGTCCCACTAATCTCAAAGGAGACTTACCCATATAGACATGGAGTAAGATCGTGAGAATCTTTGCCAAAACTGGGGTATCCAACACCACCACCTTCCTCTCAGCCAACTTGGTTGCGATAACGAAGGTCCCTGGCCTGACGCCTCCCTCAGAATCTCTAACTGGAAAAATATAGACACTGAGCCATAAGGCTAAAAAGCCTGCCAGATGGGTCTTCTTCGGGATTTTATGATTCACTTCATACCCCCATTTCTCAAACTCTCCTTCTTCTAGAGTTGGCCAGAATGTGCCAGGAACACATCTCTTATCTTCTCTAGGGAAGCTAGTAGGACGAGTACCGGTGGTCCCCTTTTCCCTCTTCTTCTTGAGAAACACATTCATCCATTCCTCTGGATGAATATCCCTTCTAGAATAAGTCTTTGAAGTTTTTACGATTTTGATCTTATGATAAATCTTCAATAACTCTCTAACCAAATATGGAGTCTTCTCTGGATCATTCATGGTTTCCATTGGAGGGACGAATTCTTCATACATATCACCTAGGATTGGAACCCCTGAGATCTTGTAGACATATCAAAAACTAAGGCCTACTTCTCCATGGGTCAGATGGAAAGAATTAGTTTCCGGGCTCCAGCGGCTAAGCAATTCCAGTGCAAAATTATCATTCCTATAAACAAATGTCTGCCCAGCCCAGACAACTTCATAAATTACAGTTCCCTTCAGATCCTCAATAAAATCTTCACAAGTCTGTCTCACCCAATAAACCCACATCCAAGTTGGCTTCCCCCCTCCTCCAGAACGGAATTCCCATCTCTCCTTCCATCCTTTGGATTGATCCATCTGAGAGTTTCGAAAGACTGAAGGATAACAATGTGGTTGTAGCTCAGGGTTGTGAAGTTTTAGATCTGGAGCACATGAGCTATGATGCATTATATAAGCTTTCTTTACTGTTCTAGAATTTGAAAATGTTCCTGCGATTGAGACATTTGCTGAAGAAAAATTGGTATACGACTGAAACCAGAAAGGCGGGAGATAATTCTTTGCCTCTGGAATATTGACATCTTTCAAGTGACCATGGCCATACAGAGGTAGATAAATTTTGTGTGGGAAATCATGATGATATTTCTTCAGATGCTTAGCCAAGTCTGGAAGAGTGATTTCACGGATGGAATAGTAATCAGGGCCAACGATGTCTATCATCTCATTAATTCTTCTACTCACCAGTTCATCAGCCGTCCCGATTCTCTTTGAAGCCATTTGATCTGCACAAAAGTTGAATAATTAACTCTTAAAGTATGTTAATTTTTCATAAAATTTGTGAAGGATTTGAATAAATTGACTAATTAATTAAGGCGCAAAAGTCCCATAGTTGGCGCGCAAGAATTCTTCGGTCGCAAAAGTATTGGTCACGCAGGTATCACCGTGCAAGTCCAAATACCTTAACAGAAGCACAACACAAGAAAAAGAAGAGCGGATGAGACAAAGCTGAGAGCCAAGCTGCGCGCCAAGAGCAAGAAGTCTGTGAGAGTTGAGTGCGTTGTGCGGAATGAAGCCCCCTATTTATAGGTGCGGCCATGACCCTGTGCGCCGTATCCTATGTGATCAAAGGCCGTATCCCTACGCGCCAGACCCTGTGCGCCCGAAGATCATTTGCGCGCCCTACCCTGCGCGCCCCAATTTCTTTTTCATTCTTGATTTCCTCAGAGTCAAATCCAAATTTCTTTTGGATCCAACTCTGAGGGGGGACTTTTGTTGACACTCCTTTTGTCAAAAAATCTAAATATTAGAAAAGGGGATTATCTTAACTCAATATGATTCAACCTTTGGACAAAATATCAAAAATTGACAAAGGAAGGAATAAGAAGAATGTTGCACAAGGGTCGTGCAAGTGCTACGATGGTCGCGCAAGTACACTTGCGCGCCGTAATGGTTGCGCAAGTACACTTGCGCACCCTAAGTAATAACCGCTCGGGGTCTTCTCCAGCCTATAAATAGACAATGTGGGCCCCCCATTTCGGGAGGAATTTTTTCTAGAACTCAGATTTCATCTCCCGGCGCCCTAGTCTCTTCTCAAAGCTTTCGAAACACTTATAAGTTAATTTCTTACCTAGAACAGAAGATATAAACAGGGGGAGTAAGACCTAAGTGTTGAAACTCATCAACACTTGCATGCCTGAGTGGCCAGCCCTTAAGGGAAATGGCCACACTTGCGCGCCACCTAACTCCTTCAATATAACTTGCGCGCCACTCTTCTGGAAGAACCTAAAGATGATTCTGAAGGCTTTAACCAAGGGTCGCTCAAGTATTACATTGCTGGTTAACCGTCGCGCATGTATCCATGTGTCGCACAGGTATACCTGCACGACTAGGACTTGCGCGCCCACGCAGTACCTGCACGCCTGCCAGGACTTGCGCACCCCTGCCTTTTTGGGTGCCCTTCTTTCCCATTTCACCCCTCTTAAGCCATTCCAACTCTCCTATTCAAGATTCAGTCTTCAAGACACTCTTCAAATCCATTTATGGCATGATTTCTTGATTTGAATTCCTTATCTGAAAGTAATTCTGTGGAATATCTCTCATAACCTAGTGATGTACACATCTTTATGTCACTAAAGATTGAGATTTCATTCATTCAACCTCATCCTTTAAGATGAGAGAACTCATTAACCTGGGCCTCCTTTTCAGGAATAAGACTCAGTCCCCTAATTTGGGCATCCTCCTCAGGAGTAACCCCAACCATAATTCTCTTAACCTGGGCATCCTCTTCAGGAGTAAGCCCTAATGTTAATTTCTCTAAAACTGGGCCTCCTTTTCAAGAGTAAGACCTATTCCCCTAATTTTGGCATCCTCCTCATGAATAAGCCCCAACCATAATTCTCTTAACCTGGGCATCCTCTTCAAGAGTAATCCCTAATATTAATTTCTCTTAACTTGGGCCTCCTTTTCAGGAGTAAGCCCCAGTCCCCTAATTTGGGCATCCTTCTCAGGAGTAATCCCCAACCATAATTCTCTTAACCTGGGCATACTCTTCATGAGTAAGCCCTAATCTTAATTTCTCTTAACTTGGGCCTCCTTTTTAGGAGTAAGCCCCAATCTCAAATATGGGCATCCTCTTAAAGAGTAGGCCCCAAGTTAGAGTATTCAAAATCTCCATGAAAGAACATATACCTTTATGGACCCTGTTCCTAGATTTCTTCCCTGAAGTAAATCCTAATCTTCATTTATCCGGGCAGTCATACATACATAAGTCCCACATTATTTCTTATGATTGCATCTTTCATGGCAAAATTGTCTGATTTTTACCAATACCTCTTGTTTCACACACTGAGTATGACTCACATGAGCTTAGAGTGTAAAAGTAATTATAACATTCTTCTTTGAGCCATTAATCATAAACATCATACTCCCTTACTCGAACTACGTGGGTTTTGATTCCTTTTCTAAAACAAAGGATACGTAGGTATCCCATCAGCGGGTACGATCCCAACTTTGAAATAATCCATGTCCTTCTGAATGACAATAAACTTCAAGTGCCCCACTGAGTGGATTTAAAACCAGTATGGTCATCATAATGACCAAGAGACTTTTATGTATTAAAGGATACCATTTACCAAGAATCTCTAAAAAAATACAGATGATTCTCTATCGATGATGAACCTCGAATACATATAAAAGATTCTCTAAATTTCATACATATTTAATCATTGACTCTCAGATCTGAAGGAAAGCTCATTTTATACTTGGTAATGTAATAAGGATTAACGAACATAACTTAAATCTATAAAGAGAGTCCCGGAGTAGACAATAATTCCCCTAAAAAAGGTGTGATGAGTCCGACCTCCCATCCTCTCGACCAATGAAAATTCATAATCCTCATCAGTCCATAAACTAATGAGTGCCTACCTTTGGAAATTAAGTCCAAATGGACTTGGAATCATTGGATGTTTCCGGTTCTATGAACAAACCCATTAGAAACCGATTGGAATGTTTGAACCTTCAATCAAGGAGGTCATCCCCAAATTCCGAGGGAAACAGTAATGTAGAAGGAAAACATTATAATTACTATACTCACTAAGGGAACCATAAGAGGAAACCCTATCTCACACATCCATAATTCTTTGTCAAATAATATCTTCCTTCAAAATTCTTCAATATCTTTCATAATTTGCATAAGAATGAAATGTACACTTTTCTTTATAATGAAAAACCTTTACTCAAGAATAACAACAATGTGTCACCCAACATCAAAACCATAAAACATGGTATAATAATATCATATAAATTCTACCATAATTTATATAAATATAAATAATCATCTTCTCCTAATATCATAGGAACTAGTATTTATAAAAAATATATAAAATTTAAAAATGGATATGGGAGCTCAAAGTTGTATGATATATGAAATGAAATACAAATTTTTTTATAAAAAAATACCCATCTCTAATTGGAAAGGAAAAAAATGTATCACTTGTCTCTTTACATAAGCCCAAATCATATCCAATGATCATCCACTAACTCAAACGGTAACTTTAAACAACCAAAATCAAAGTAAATTGTGTCTATATACACATAGAGTGTACATAAATTGTGAAGTAAGTGACCTTAGATAGGGATTCACTAAGGAAGAATAAGTCTAAAGTGACTATTATGGATATCAAAGAATAGGAAAATCATAAAGTATACCTTAATGATCTCACATATCACTCAACAAGGAAAGAGGTTAAAGTTGGTGGAATAGCCCTCCATTGGTAGGGGAAACATGCTGAAGGGTGAGAGAAAAATGTATCCAAAAAAGATACAAGTATTAGTGGTATTGGTCTCATAATGGTGATGGAACCCAAGCCAATAAGGGTAAATAATATCATAGAGAACATTTCAAGTGGAATCGTCACAAGTGCAATTTCAAAAAAAAAACATCCACTAGTAAGTCTCAGAGGAAGAGTAGAAGAAAGAGTTGGTTCATTAAGAAAAATCATAGTCATTAACATGAGGATTTAATAGGTACCCCTATTCCATTTTACTTTATTATTAAATATTATAAATTGAGTGATGTGGGAATAAGGGGTAAATACAATCCATGGGGGGTATTCACCATGTGTGCATTAAAATAAGTATTAAAAATACAATAGTGCATGATGAAATGAAATTTCAAGATAGATCTGAAATTGTACAAATCATGAATTATGTTTAGAACATTGTGAATTTCACTATACATGCAGGAATAAAAATGAATCTACTAAAATATTAAACATATAGTGGATTTGAAGCCTATTTTGTAGTGATTCAGGTTTCAAATCCATGTTCAATTTTTACTAATGAAGTTTAGCTGTTTGGAAAACCTTTCAAGTGATTTATTATAAACTAACATTTTGGTATCTTATGAGTGATTTTCCGAATACTCGGAAGATACTTGGAAAAATAATTCTACCAACAAAGTGGTTTCAACAAGTGGAACTAGGCACCTTCTCATCAGCCCACATGTCGTTGCCTTTGTTGGGTTTTGAAACTGAGACCTCCTCCTATGTGCCCAAAACTCTTCCACTCACCTCTATTGTTTTGTTTTTAATTTAATTATACATCTATATATTTATATATATTTCACTAGATTTTTTATCCATATATATATATATATATATCAACTAATATATATAATTTTGAGTGTGTATGTATGTGTGTGTGTGTTTATAAATACATACATATATATTTATATATATGTATTCATCCATAAATATAATTATACATATTTATATTTATTTACATATATTATATATTAATATTTATATAAATATATTAGAATATGTAGATAAACATATATATGTATGTCAATACACCCACAAATATATTTATATACATATAAACAATATTTATACATTAATTGTATATTTATATGTATATAAATATTCATACATTTGTATTTCAAATAAAATGGATAATATTTTTTATTTAGATAAGGTTTATATATTGAGAAATATATTTTATATGTAAAAATGTTTAATTACTTACTTATAAAATAAAATTTTTATGGGTGGATATATAAAAAAATTATATATTGTTATATATTTTATTATAAATAATAGTACATTGTGAAAAACAATAAAATTTTAAAACCATAATATCAATATGAATATAATCCCTAGGAATAAATTCAGTCCTATCATAGACTAGTCTGAGTACCATGGTAACCCAATAACTGATTCGGTCCTGATAGAGCTTGAAGAGTGTTCCCAATCCCCATGGGTTGGTTACTAGCACTTAACATCATACAAACTGAGAGTGGGAATGATTTTTCCACTAACAATGCAGAAATAAAAGAAACAAGACTGTATGCATATCAAAAGAAACACCACTAAGAGTAATGTACCTGAATACTACAAGGTGAAAACAAACCCAAAGTACAATAACCTAAGTACCAAAATAGGGGAAAACAACCCAAGTCCCTAACGACACAACTCACCATGGGTTCAATAGCTGGATCCACCACTAAGAGATCTTTTCCCTTTCTCAAACTTTGAAGGATAAAGTCTATAAATACATGAAGGCAAAAGCAGGGTGTGATTCAAATCCCAATAAGATTCCACCAAATATTCTATAATAAATTATAACAATAAATTAACCTAGTAAAACCTTCAATTTTAAATAAAATATGTTTGGCATTTAAAATCATATTTCAATAAATTATGGTATACAGTTCAAATGATGGAAATAATTTAAGCACATGATTTACCTTACAAATGATGGAATATTTCTAAAACAATGGATTAATTAAAACATTTTATATAAAAAATTTATATAAATTTCTTAAATGGCATGTAAAATAGTTTAACAATATTGGCATAAAATTATATCTCAAATATAAACAAGTGAGGAACATGGTTATCTTCCCAATAGGTATGAAAGTTCCAAGTTATAGGACTCCACACTCCCTAAGTTATCACGAAAATATGTCCACATATACTTCCTCTAGACACTGGTCAGAGAGGACTCACCACCATCACTTAAGGGATGCAACCTAGTGCATGTATGTTTTAGAATGTTTTATAATCGTAGACTTTGTCCAAATAACTCACAATATAACTAAGGATTTCATGTGCTATTATATAATAAATGATGGGATATTTATATTATGACTGCTTAAAATACAACTAAATGGAATTCCTCCATTTCAAATGTCAATTTTCCATTTAAAACAAAAATAGGTTTTGATAAAAAAACATCGCTCTTTAACATGATAAAACTATTTGGTTTATATCAAAACATCTTATACCATTATCAAAAGATTGAAATCCATTCAAAACAAATTCTATCATTTTAAAATTAATTTACAAAATTAAATTCAATAACTTAATTGAAATTATTTCCATAAAATCTATAATTTAAATTCAACAATTTAAATAAACCAATTTCCATAAACACACCACAATTTAATATAATTGAGAGTTTTTTCAAATTTTCATGCCAAATCCATTTAAAATCTCCAAATCCACTGGAATTTGGTTTTATCAAACCAATTGAAAGAAATTTTGAGAAATAGAATTTAAATAAAAGGTTGAAATAAATCAAGAAATTCAAGTTTATTCAATTTGGATAATCAGGATGCAACCACCTACCTCAAAGTCATCAATGTCAATGGAAATGTTCTTCAAAGGTGTTGTAACCTGAACCACAATCTCACCCCAACCATAAATTCAATCACAAACACCAACGAACCCTTGAACCATCCCCATTTTGAAATTATTTAGAATAATCATTATCTTTGATAATTAAAAATATTTAATTAAATCTAAAAAATGACCATTCCTTCTTCAAAAATAATCTTTGGAAACATTTATACTCATCAAGATGAATACAACAGAACCGAAAGTGCATCAATCATATCAATATCAAATAAGAAATTGAGGATATAAGTTTAGAAGAATAAAATAAAATAGAAGAGATAGATAGATTAAGAGAGGGGAGAGGTGTTAGACATAAGGGGCTTCCTACCCATACCATGTGCACCACCCCAAATCCAATTTATAATACTTTTTCATTAATTACTTTAGTTTCATTTATTAATTGTATTAATTAGTTATTAATATCTCTTATTAATTTCAGGCATCAACCCATCATCATATTTGGAATTTAATGGACCTGTACCATGATCCTATATTAAATATTTAACATTGGTCTTCAAATGACAAACTCAATTTTAGGGTCATGCTGTCACTGACGGCATGTCAATTTGACACAATACAAACAAGTTATGACTAAAATATTATTTTTAACAATAACTGTTTTCTCAATTTAATAATATTAATAATAATAATAATTATTATTATTATTATTATTATATAGTATCTTTCACCATTAAAGTTTTTCCAACAACATCCATTAAATGTTGATAATAGTTAATAAATTAATATTAACCCCACATTTGCATTTATTTAGTATTGACTGATAATTTCACTGCTATTACACTGTTCAACAACAAATATTCACGTGTGTTGAAATATCATTCATCATTTAAGTGAAGAAGACTATTTAATTACACATGTAATTTTCTATTCTTTTTTTTTGAAAAAATAATAATAATAGTAATTCAATTATTATTAATAATATTCTTTTTATTTTCCCAGTAAATATTAAAATAGTTGTTGTCTTAACTTAAAAATAATAATATTTACAACAGCAGTTATTATTATTATTAAATATGTTTCAACATTTTCACCATTAACATTTCAAAATAATCTTCTGTTTTATCTGAATCATAATGGAGGGAATGTTTAAGTTTTTCCCCATTAATGCGTTAGATATTTTAAATTGGTCAAAAAGGTGTAAAATTGAAGGTTTTAAAAAACATTGGTGGACAATAATGAAGTTTTCAGGTCGATGTTAGGGGTGAAATTCCTTTTAAATAATTAAATAAAATTAATTATTTAACAAAAAAAATTAAATATCACTTAATCCTCATTGCACATAGAATTTATGTCCCAGCTAGGGTAAACCCCCCATTATGGACCTAACAATGCTCTTGGATTTATCAAACAACACATCATTTTTGAGATATTGTTATTTATTATTTTTAAAAATAGATTAAATAATTAATTAAAAATAAAAAATAGTTTATTGTCAGTGAGTCATCCAAACATCCAACGCTTACAAATGTTATACCCTACATAGGGTTAACACCACATTTTAGACCTAACAATGGTCTTATATTTATCATACGACACACAATTTGGGATATATTAATTATTTATCAATTAAAAATTTAAATAAACAATTAATTAAATATAAAATATAATTTTTATCACATGAAATGTTTTCAAACACCTGACGTGTGAAAAATTTATAACTTGTCTAGGTAAAACACCATATTCCAGTCCCAATGGTGGTATTAGATTTCTCATACGATGCACTATTTTAGTTATATTAATTATTTAATATAAAAATGGATTAAAATTAATTAAATATATAAAATAATATTTTCATGAGCGAGACATACAAACATCCAACGCTTACAAATGTAATACCCCTCCTAAGGTAAAAACCTTATTTCAGACACAACGATGGCCTTATATTTCCCATATGACACACCAATTTGGAGTAATTCAATTATTTTGAATAAAAGTTGTGTGCTTAATATATTATATTTAATATATTTATTCAGTCTTCACCGAGACTTTGTGTGCCTCAGAATCTCACACTAACTCAGTGTCAAACCCCAAAAATATCCAAATGAATATTCCAAAATGTTAACTGGCCTTCAAGTTATTTAACGCATTTATCAAATTATTTTATTTATAAATCATTTTTCCCACTTAATATATTAACATTTTAACACAAGATGGTTTATCATCATTAAAAAAGTATATTACAAGTCCCCATTGAAAAAGGGAGAAAATACCCACTTAAAGAAGGCAGAAAATTCATCAAATGTTAAAAAATTATGGTACCCCAAATAAAAACTAAATTTTGGAGACCTTATGAGCCTTTTTTGACATTAAAAAATTTAATGAAGTGTTTATCCTATAACAATAGAGTGTAGAAATCATCACTTACTTCGATTTGATATCTGGTAGAGCCCAAACTGACACCCAAATCAAAAGCTATGGTCTCTTGAAGTTTTTGTTTCATTTTCAACTTATTTTAGAACTTTTATTATTTTTTTATTTTTTTATATTAAAATTGTTATTAAATGACTGTTACTCAATAAAAATAAAAAAAATAGTAATGAAAAATATATTTTTAATTATTTCATAAGTCTGTTTTAATATATATATTATATATTAAGATTAAATATCAATTTATGCTTATCTAACCCATACTTAAAAAATATATATTATATTTATATATTAATATATTATTTTTAATGAAGTTTTTTAAGATATAAACATTGTCAACACTAGTCAAATAGCTCTGATAAAGGGGGGTCATTATCAGTGGTTTTTTACTTTCTCTGATAAAGGGTAGCACTGTGTAAAGCAGTTTTTGTGGTAGTGTTATTAGGGATCCTTAGGGTGACTTTATGCTATTATTTAATTATATTGAACTAAAAATTTTCTAATTAAATAAAATTATTTTGGAATCCTAATAATGTATAAGTTAACAACATATGTAATACTTGATTTCATGTATTGATTGAGTGTATCCATCTAATCTTATATTTCTATCAAATAATTTAACAAAATCTATATTTCAACACACAGACTTATAAGAGGAATTTAGAAATACATTAACTGCAAGGATTGTTCTCTCTACTTTGACATTTTTTTATTATACTATCATATAAGAAAAATATTAAACATTATAAAACTTAAAAAGAACATTTTTGGTCTAGAATTATACACTAAATTGAATTCCTTATTTATTATTATTTTTCATTCTAATTTGTATATTCTCCTGCAATAACCTTTTCTTCACTACATAATGGTGTTTTTAGGAATCTTGTTGAAATTAATATTATTAGGTTGGATAATTGAAAGAAATTTTATACCATCATATCTATATAATAAATAGATCACTATTATATTAGGATAAAAATGGTGTTAGAAATATAAAAATAAATTAAAATATTTAGAAATCGAGTTCCATGTAAATGGGGACATAATTATATATAGATACAATAGTTACATATTTCTAAAAACAATTTATGGATCAATTGAAAATTTGTTTAACATGATCATTGAAATTGGGATCACTATAAAGTGATATGTTGAGTCATCAGAGGATTTTATAATATATTCATAATTGTGCATACATATTTAAGTCTATGTTGTCAAGTATTGTAGCTGGATATCATGAATTATTTTGGTAGAGTGATGTGTATAAAATAACATTTTTTAAATGTGTACTATGCAACTATTTAAATATATTATGTGATCTGAAATTATAAATATTCACTTAATATTTTTTTAACTGTTAATATTATTTGTGCATATACAGTCTTAGGGATCAAACCATAGTGGCCCTTCCCATTGTGTTTTTTGGGTGTCAGAGGCATCTGGAAGTGGTTTCAAAGATTTTGGAGGCTAAATGGGAAAAAAATGTGGGTTCTACTTCCATTTGAGGTCAGGTTATGATGTGGATCCATGGGTTGTTCCATATGACAGGATTCTATGATGTTGTCTCCCAGCTACGGTGTAGGGAAGCCTAATGGAAGAAAATTAGGGATACTATATTGTTATGAATGGTTGCACTATAGTGGTTGGTTATGGTGTAGGCCCATCCCCAGTGTCAAGCATTGCGGCATAGAGGGAGGTGGTTGTGTCATATTATTTTTTTATGGATACTACCAAAGTAGGGGTGGATACAACGTGGGTTGTATGCTGGGTCATAGTCCCTTCCCTAGATAAATAAGATCTTCATCATGGATCCAGTAGTAGATCCTAGAAGTGGGTTTTACTAGAGGTAATGATATGGTCTCCTCCGACTGTGTAGTGGTCTATCTGGTCTACTATATGGTCTTAGGGGCTATGTTATAATCCTCTAAAAATCAGTTTTCCTATAAATACCCCCAAGTCCCTAGACCTAGTTTTCTCACAATCCTTCCTCTTAATCCCTAGGCACCTGAGGGTGATTTTTGAAAGCTTTGAATCCCCCTTTCAATAGGGATCAATTCTGAATTATCAAGTTCAATCTATGGTGATATCAGGTAGGCTCTTCATCTAATCTAGAGGTTTCACTCCATTTCATCTCGTTACCTCCCATTCCTTATTTCCATATTTTATGGGATGATATCCATCATTCTACTAGTATTTTCTTTTTCATTTAACAATGTGTTCATTGAACAACATCCTTGGGAGATTATAGTTTCCTCACGGTAGAGGTGATTAGAGATCTGCGAAGTTTACTCATTCTCATGGAATGAATGGTGAATCATTGAGGTAGTGGATTGGTTTCCACTCCTATTTATTTCTGTGAAATCATAAATTGACCATGGTTTATCCCTTTTCGTGGAAGTGTAATTAACCTAATAAATATTAAACTATATTAGAGAATGGAATTGGTTTATGTTTAGTGATTACATGTTGTTTCTTTCCACTATGATAATGGTTTTCTTCTTGTTTTTCTAAATATTTTTCTATTTATACCACACATTCTATAGCATGTTTTTATGCTTGGTTTATCATGTTGAAATTGATGAATTTGGATAAAGAACACAAAGCCAATGATTTTTTGTTGGTTGGATAAATAATTAAAGAGAAGGCATGTTTAAAAAATCTAGTGTTTCCCATAATTTGATGGTGATCAAATAGTAGGCATGTTTAGCTGAATGTGTTGTTCTTTGTGTTAATGGAATTTGATAAATAACTTGAAGTTGGAATGCTTGTTGATGATAATAAAAGGATTGATTAATGATTTTTTTCTTCCTTAAGTTTGTTTATATTCAAATCTTATGCCAGAGAGGATGTTTAAGTAATTTAATAGCTTTTTATATCTATTTTCTTAGGTTGTTTTTGTTGGATCCTGTTGAGATTACCCAACCAGGATTTAAGTATCACTGAGAGGGGGAGGGGTTAATTTGTGATATCTTTTTCTTTTAAGTTCCCTTTCTTAAGAAAAAACATTCACCTCTGGTTAATGATTTATTTCTTTTCTGAAAAAAATGAAACACATAACCACATGAACATAAGAATGTATAGGGTTCACTACTCAACAAGAGTATCTAGTCCTTTTTATGGTCTGA